>CM055315.2:55461180-58243680 GCA_029255685.2 Silene conica
CATCATAGAGTGAGCATCACCTTTAGAAAACATGAGAACATCGTCTGCAAACATCAAATTGGCCAACTTCATCTTTTTACAAAGAGGATGATAATTGAAAGGATAAACAGAAGCAGCATATTTGATCGTGCGGGTGAGATAATCCATACAAATCGTGAACAATAGGGGAGACAGAGGATCTCCTTGGCGAAGACCCCGCTTCCCTTTAAAGAACCCAAACATCTCACCATTAACAGTCAAGGAGTAGCTTGGTGAGGTAACACATTCCAAGATCAATTGGATAAAATCAGGGGGGAATTGTAACTTAACCAACAAATCTTCAACAAACTTCCATTCGACCGAGTCATAGGCTTTCTGTAAATCAATCTTAAGTAAACACTTAGGGGAGGTATTAGAACGACCATACAACCGAATCAAATCCTGACAGATAAGAATATTTTCCTGAATATGGCGTGATTTAATAAAAGCCCCCTGATTCATATCAACAAGCATGGGTAACACAGAAGCTAGCCTTGAACAAAGGAGCTTGGAGATAGTCTTATAAATAACATTGCAACAAGCTATGGGCCGAAATTGCTTCACCGAATCAGGACGGGTCAATTTGGGAATAAGCACAAGATTGGTAGCATTTAATTGTTTGAGCAACTTTTTGTTATCAAAGAATTCACGAACCGCTGCAATTACATCCGCATGAATAATTGGCCAAGCATCCTTAAAGAATTTACTCGAGTATCCATCCGGACCCGGGGATTTGTTGTCAGGAATACTAAAGAGGGCCTCCTTAATCTCCAAATCAGAAACAGGTGCCATCAACAGAAGCTTCATATCATTTGAGCACACCTTCCCTTGAGCAATAATTTTAGACCGAACACCAGAAGTATCCAATTGAGTCCCAAGTAATTGTTGGTAATAAGCTAAGAAGGCGGATTGGATTGAGCATGGAGTGTCACAGGTAGTACCATTCATATCATCAATACTCAGTACGTAATTAGTCTCATGCCTCTTCTTTAATAACCCATGGAAGTATGCACTATTGGAATCTCCATCCACAACCCAATCATTCTTGGTCTTCTGCAAAAGAAAGCTAAGTTTTGCTTCATTCAAATCATGATACTCTGCTGCCAATTTCAATTCGAGCGCTCGGTCCTCCATGACATTAGGATTCACGCCCAATCTCTCTTGCACTTCATACAGAAGGTCCTGTTTAATTTTGGCCGCTGCTTCAATGTCCGAGAATTGACTGTTATTTAACCCCTTCAACTTTGACTTTAATGCTCGAAGATTACCGACCAATCGGAACATGGCCGTACCTGCAGAATCATTTTTCCAAGAGGCCTCCACAGTCAGAAGAAAAGCGGTAGACTTGCCCCACATGTTAAAATACTTAAAATTCCGCTTATGTTGAATAACCTGATTACTACTAACAATACAAGGACAGTGGTCATACAACCCCTCAGGCATGTAATAGGCAAACAGATCAGGCCGTAAATCACTCCAGCATTTATTCACCATAAATCTATCCAACCGACTGTAAATTCTCTCTTCTGGTTTCTTTTTGTTATTCCAAGTATAAAAGGAGCCCTTGCTCACCAAGTCAACAAGGCCACAGTCGTTCACACAATCACGAAACTGAGCAATATCACAATCAAGCACATTTCCCCCGCCCTCTCATGATAGGACAAAACACAATTCATATCCCCATGTGGGGAATATAACGCGTATTCACCCTAAATTTGCAGGATTATAATGAAATATACAACTGTGAATATCGTCATAAGATTAAAAAGCATGAGAAAAGAAGTACAACCTTTAGTCCTCGCGCAAAAGGCCTAAGAACAGGAATTAACACAAATTCCCTCCTATAACTTGCACCCAAGACTTAATCTGAGACGTGGCCGCGTGTGTTAGAAATCCTCTCCAATTGCCTTGCAATATAGGGAGAGCCCTTGAGGTTTTAGATGTGAGATCTGAGGTTTTGGGAGAAGAGTGCTCTCAAAACCCTAATTTTTCTTGAGAATTGTTTAAGCAGTGAAACCAGAGTCCCTGACATAAGGAGACTCCTCCTCCTTATGTAGTTGTTTCGGCCGAATTGGGGTTTGGGTAGGAGTGGGCTTTCCACTCTTACCTTATCCCAATGCGTGATTCGACCCAATTGCTTAAATATAATTCGCGGGTTTATAATTATAAATCGTAACATGTTATCAGATATTAATACAGTCGATATATTAATAATGGTCTGACAAAATACGATATTGTATAATTACCCAAATTAATATAACTGTTTATATTAATACGCGAATACAATATTTAATTAAATGTAACCGTTTATATTTAATTTACGAATTAATCATGTAATCCGTATTAGCTAAAATTATTTAATCCGTATTAAATAATAATCTCAACATCTTATTGACTAATTTATTAGTCAATACCTCTGACTAACTGTTTAGTCGTATCCGGCAAAATGTGACTGTATTTTCATACCTTCACATCTCTCAAACGTGTCCTATAGGTGTGACGTATAGGGACCAGTTGACCACCGCCATCCGTATGACAATAACGTCAAACTTATCTAGCAAGCCAACCGTTATTGATAAACGTGGATCAACTGGTAATAATACAAAAGTATGCCCTTGTGATCCTTAAACAGATTTAATAAGTCATTGTACTTAATTGTCAAGGACACCAGCCCCAACAATCTCCCACTTGTCCGTACAAGGGTATGTTCAATGACGTTATCACACTACATGTGGAGGACACAATCTCCAACAAACTCCCACTTGTCCGTACAAGTGTAGGTGCGATAACCGAATCTCATATCCTTTTAAAATTTCTCCCACTCAATGTAAGACAATTTGCAAATCCGCATTCGCAAAGGTCGTATCTCACAAGCGATCTGTATCAAGAGTGGTTTCCCCGACTAGAGAGTAACTTAACTGATAAAACGAATCTGTATTCGAGCATGGCCATGCATTTCAGTTACTACTCCTCGAGTGGCCCTGAGAAATGATAAAATCCTGATAAGGGTTTGGATATTTCCCTCAACTCGAATCCTGCCGATATCGCCCAGCATGAAATAACCCAGAAAAAATCCTCTTGGCCCCTGTTACGGTGACCGTGGGAAAGAAACCAAAGTTACCCAAAATCTGTCTTAATCTCAAGAAACAGTTGAAAGTCAAAAGACTCGACTCTAAGGAACACTATGGAGGTCCTATCCACGACCTGGCACCCAATGTTATAAAACATTTAGGACTCCATAACGATGTCACGGGGTGTCCTACGAGATATCCGTATAACTCGCCTTTGTGATTGGTCAGTCATCCACGTGACTTATGGCTCGTTGAACCCACCATCAACCAACGTCACAAAATGATTACCTGAGTTATCAGCTCAAGTGGGTAATCAAGGACCAAAACGATGTAATGTTAATCAGTTCACTTTGTGGTGTTCAAAATTGACGTACAATTCCACATGAGAAACAAAACATTTTATATCATAACAATAAGGTTGAATAGAGTACACGAGAAAATGAATTATTACATGAATTCATAAAAGAGTACTACAACTTAGGAACACATCCAATTCCCATGGAATGAATGTGCCCTTCATGCTTATCACGTGGTAATGCTTTTGTGAGAGGATCGGCTATGTTGTCATCCGTAGCGATCTTTTCAATAAAAATCTCCTTTTGCTCCACGTAATCTCTGATTAGATGAGCTTTCCGTTGTACATGCCTAGCCTTGCTGCTAGACTTATGCTCCTTAGCTTGGAAGATGGCACCGCTATTGTCACAATAGACGGTGATTGGGTCATTCGAACTAGGCACTACTGATAGTCCTTGTAAGAATTGACGCATCCATATTGCTTCCTTAGCTGCTTCCGAGGCGGCATAGTACTCGGACTCAGTCGTAGAATCTGCTATAACACTCTGTTTAGAACTTTTCCAGCTGACAGCAGCGCCATTAAGAGTAAAGACAAATCCAGACTGAGATTTCGAGTCATCTCGATCTGTTTGGAAGCTAGCATCTGCGTAACCCGTGGCGCAGAGCGTTGAGTCGCCTCCATAAGTCAATCCCCAATCTTTAGTCCTCCGTAGGTACTTAAGAATGTTTTTCACGGCCATCCAGTGTGGTTCACCTGGATGAGCTTGGAATCGACTGGTCATACTCAATGCATATGCAACGTCTGGACGTGTGCATATCATGGCATACATGATCGATCCTATTGCCGAGGCATAAGGAATCCGACTCATGCGCTCTTTCTCTTCCACTGACTTAGCTTCTTGAGTCTTGCTCAAGTGAAGCCCAGGAGTCATGGGAAGGAACCCCTTCTTGGAGTTCGTCATACTGAATCTCTCCAGAATCTTCTCTATATAAGACTCCTGACTGAGAGACAACATCCGTCGTGATCTATCCCTGTAGATACGGATGCCCAAAATTCTTTGTGCCTCTCCCAGATCTTTCATCTGGAAATGGTTTTTCAACCATGCTTTAACCGAAGATAAGAGAGGTATGTCATTCCCAATCAAGAGTATGTCGTCGACATACAGTACTAGGAATACAATCTTGCTCCCACTCGACTTGATATAGAGACATGGTTCCTCGACTGATCGAATGAACCCATTCTCTTTTATCACTTGGTCGAAGCGATGATTCCAACTCCGCGATGCTTGCTTAAGTCCATAGATGGAACGCTTAAGCTTGCAAACTTTCTTAGGATGTGCTGGATCGATAAAACCCTCGGGTTGTACCATGTACAACTCTTCCTCCAAATAACCGTTTAAGAAGGCGGTTTTAACGTCCATTTGCCATATTTCATAGTCATGAAATGCGGCGATCGCTAAGATAATCCGAATGGAACGTAGCATGACTACGGGTGCAAAGATCTCATCGTAGTGCAAGCCTGGCACTTGGGTGAAACCTTTAGCAACTAGTCTAGCCTTATGGATATCGTGTTGTCCTTCCACGGCATGCTTTATCTTGTAAAGCCATTTGCATTGAAGGGGACGTACCTTTGCAGGTAGGTCCACAAGATCCCACACGTTGTTCTCATACATGGAGTCCATCTCGGATTGCATGGCTTCTAGCCATAGCTTTGAGTCAGAACTGGTCATGGCACCTTTATAGGTTGTGGGTTCATTACCCTCTAGGAGTAAGACGTCATCTGTATCGTGTTCCTCGACCATACCAATGTATCTGTCCGGTGGAATAGAGACTCTTCCTGACCTCCTAGGTTCCTCAGGGATATCTACCGCAGCCTCGGTTGAAGGTACTGTTTCCTCCAATGGTTGCTCGGTAGTTGGTTCTTGAACCTCCGATAACTCGAAGGTTCTATTACTCGACTTGTTCTCGAGAAATTCTTTCTCTAAGAACGTCGCACTAGCCGCAACAAAAACACGTTGTTCGGTAGGCGAGTAGAAGTAATGACCAAACGTTCCCTTTGGATAGCCTATAAAGTATGTCTTGACCGATCGCGGGCCGAGCTTATCCTCGTGTCTCCACTTGACATAAGCCTCGCAGCCCCAAACCCGAATAAAGGACAAGTTAGGGACCGTTCCCTTCCATAACTCGAATGGAGTCTTGTCAACAGCTTTAGACGGACTTCGGTTAAGAATTAGAGCGGCCGACAAAAGAGCATAGCCCCACAATGAATCAGGCACAACGGTGTGACTCATCATGGATCGAACCATATCAAGTAAAGTTCGATTTCTCCGTTCGGACACCCCATTTAATTGTGGTGTTCCAGGTGGAGTCAACTGTAGCACGATCCCACAGTCTTTTAGGTGTTGATCAAACTCGTGTGAAAGATACTCACCACCACGATCCGAGCGTAGTGCTTTAATCTTTCTACCCAGCTGGTTCTGTACCCGATTCTGGTATTCTTTGAACTTGTCAAAGGATTCACTTTTATGTTTCATCAAGTAGACATAGCCATATCTACTCAAATCATCGGTGAAAGTGATGAAATACCTATAGCCTTCTCGTGCGTTGATCGACATAGGGCCACATACGTCCGTATGTATGAGTCCTAATAGGTCGGCAGCGCGCATTCCAACACCTTTGAAGGAAATACGAGTCATTTTGCCGATGAGACATGATTCACACGTGCCATATGATTCGAAATCAAAGGGCGAAATAGCTCCATTCTGTATGAGCTGTTTAACGCGTTTCTCATTTATGTGTCCCATACGACAATGCCATAGGTAAGTTTGATCTTTGTCACCTACCTTTATTCTTTTATTATTCACATGTAATATCTCGGTAGTTTGATCTAAAACATAAATTCCATTCATGGAAACTGCCTTGCCATAAATCATATTGTGCAAAGAGAAAATACAGCTATTATTCTCTATTACAAATGAAAATCCGAGTTTGTCAAGTGCAGAAACTGAAATAATGTTTTTGGATAAACTAGGAACATAATAACAGTTATACAAAAATAACTCGAATCCACTTGGAAGCTGGATTACGTATGTTCCCTTCGAGACTGCAGCCACACGTGCTCCATTCCCGACACGCAGGTCCACCTCACCCTTGATTAGGGGTTCTTGGTTTCGGAGGCCCTGCACATGATTACATAGATGAGAACCACAACCAGTATCAAGTACCCAAGTTCCGCAACTTGCATGGTTAATCTCAATCATGTGAATAAAAGAAGAAGAAGACATACCAACAGGAGTAACACGGCCTGCTTTAATGTCCTCGCGTTACACGGGGCATGAGCGCCTCCAATGCCCAGTCTTGTGGCAATGGTGACATTCCATGCTTGTATCCTTGCTCTTTGTCTTGCCTTGTGAGTTACTCGACTCACCAGGCCCACTCTTAGTAAATCCTGGTTTCTTGAACCTGGGCCTACCTACCGCTAGGTCGCCCTGAGCTTTAGCCTTCCCTTTACCTTTTCCCTTACTTGAGATTATGAGAACATCCTGCTTTAGACTCCCACTCAACTTTAGATCCTTCTCAGTCTGTACGAGAAGGGAGTGGAGCTCATGGGGAGTCTTCTTCATGTCGTTCATGTAGTAGTTGGCCCTAAAGAGGGCGAACCCATCATGAAGCGAATGAAGCATGCGATCAACGATGATGTTCTCACTGATCTTGCAGTTTAGGGACTCTAGTTTCTCGATATTCTCAATCATGTTGAGAATATGTGGTCTAACAGCTTGGCCCTTCTGGAGTTTCGCCTCAAAGAAGCGACAGGTATGCTCATAAGAAACGATTCTCGGAGCCTTGGAGAATTCGTTAGTGAGCGTGGTGAAAATCTTGTTTGCACCATGGGTTATGAAGCGTCTTTGCAAATTGGATTCCATTGCATAGATGAGTACGTTCTTTATCGCACCCGCTTCCATAACGAAATCGCTATGAGCGCGAATTTCGTTGGCTCTAGCTCTAGTTCCTGGGTGTGGCGGAATGGGCTCAGTTAAGAACTTGAGCTTTCCGTCAGCAATGGCAGCATTCCGTAGTGCTGCCTCCCAGTCAGAGAAGTTTGACCCATCATTCCTCAGTCTAGTGGACTGATTCATGGAGTCCATGAAGGCTTTTAGCCAGGATTCACGTGCTAGCTTGGCACTTGGCATTGGGTCTTCACCAGCCATTTTAGTTTTACAGCAGTTTTAATGAACGTGTTCTACACTGAAAAGAAGATAAAACAAAACCATATAAGCAACTTATTGTTGTGATTTAAGTCTATATTAAATTGAAATTTAAACTTGTAGACTCATGCATTTATATAATTGATCTCCCTCAAGAATTATATAAACGATCCCAAGACTCAATTTCCGTATATTGATAAGCCCACAGTTTGGCTAATTCCAATCGTTGGAACTCTTGGTCGATAGATTTCCGTATATCCTATCTATTAGTCCATCTCAGTCACTGGAATATTATCGAGTGACCATGATGTTGAGATAAAATAAATCATCTGTTCCCACTTACCCGACGTAGAAGGGGTCATATTATGCCTACCGACGAAGAAGGGATTCATGGGAGGCTGATTTATAAAGACTAATCTCAATTTTTGGTTATACGAGGAAGACCCCATCAACTTTTATTTATCCATATTTAAGTGAACTAAAAACTAGCATTTGCGTGAATGAATTAAATAAAGTGATGGCTTTTAAATTGACATGTGACATCTGTATTGTCACAGAAAACTAACGCGTGACCTCTACATGAGTCAGTTTTCAGGCATGATATAGGTGGTTTGGTTTTTAGGCGGAATATGATGCAAGCTATTATCGATGAAAGCGTAAAGATAAATGCAATAAACGTAAATAAAAGTCCTAGTGTGGCCTATCCTACCAAAATAAACATAAAACAACTTGGAATCCACCGTTGGACCCTAGAAGCTTGTCTTGATGTTCTATCTTGGTCCTTGCAGCGGGAGTGAGCATCCGGTCTCCGTCTTGTCTTTGGTCTTCACAAAATTACTAATTTAAATTACAAAAGTAATCCTAGATACATTCTAATTTAAATACAAAAGTAATTACATGGCAAAAACCCAAAACGGAGATTCAAGATCTCAAAATTACAAGCAAGATCGTGTCCCTTCATTACGTTGACACAATCTTCTAAGGCCACACTAAGTTACAACCCTTTGCAAAAATTAAATACGTTATTGAAAGCATTCAAGGCATTCACAAGACGATAAATAAAATGCATCAACTAAAAACAATTTATACATGACATAATACCGTTATTATGATTAATAAATTTATACCAAACCACCTTATAAGATTAAAATTAGGTGACTATACCGTTTTAATCACCAATTTTAATAAACATATAATCCATTGTTTTAAACTGTTTTAAAAACAATATGTATCAAGCGAGGGTGAACCGTTTCACTAAATAATATACTATTTCCGTATACAGTATATTATTTTAAGCCATGTGAAAATAAGAAACAAGTTATTTTCGAAAATAAACACCCCGAAACGAGAGCACTCGATCGAGTAACAGGGGCACTCGATCGAGTGTCAGGGTCACTCGATCGAGTGCAGCAGGGCTCGATCGAGTGGCTCGTAAAATTGCAAATCGCTGCACTTTTAAATTAAAACGGGTTTATAACTTGGATTTAAAACGTGTAAATCATAATTTAAAACGTGTAAATCATAAATAAACAACAACAAAAGATTCACATATTGCTAAAAATATCGATTAATTAACAATATGCAAATTATAATCGAAAACAAGATCGATTTCTCACTAAAAACTCACGCACGGCAGCCTGGTACGATGGCACTCGATCGAGTGTCACAGGGACTCGATCGAGTGCCTTCGACAGAATGTACGGTTTTCAAAAAAAAATTCAAATCTTATGAAAGACACAATTGTAAAATTTTCATGGCCTAAGGGTCTGATACCACTTGTGGGGAATATAACGCGTATTCACCCTAAATTTGCAGGATTATAATGAAATATACAACTGTGAATATCGTCATAAGATTAAAAAGCATGAGAAAAGAAGTACAACCTTTAGTCCTCGCGCAAAAGGCCTAAGAACAGGAATTAACACAAATTCCCTCCTATAACTTGCACCCAAGACTTAATCTGAGACGTGGGCGCGTGTGCTAGAAATCCTCTCCAATTGCCTTGCAATATAGGGAGAGCCCTTGAGGTTTTAGATGTGAGATCTGAGGTTTTGGGAGATGAGTGCTCTCAAAACCCTAATTTTTCTTGAGAATTGTTTAAGCAGTGAAACCAGAGTCCCTGACATAAGGAGACTCCTCCTCCTTATGTAGTTGTTTCGGCCGAATTGGGGTTTGGGTAGGAGTGGGCTTTCCACTCTTACCTTATCCCAATGCGTGATTCGACCCAATTGCTTAAATATAATTCGCGGGTTTATAATTATAAATCGTAACATGTTATCAGATATTAATACAGTCGATATATTAATAATGGTCTGACAAAATACGATATTGTATAATTACCCAAATTAATATAACTGTTTATATTAATACGCGAATACAATATTTAATTAAATGTAACCGTTTATATTTAATTTACGAATTAATCATGTAATCCGTATTAGCTAAAATTATTTAATCCGTATTAAATAATAATCTCAACATCTTATTGACTAATTTATTAGTCAATACCTCTGACTAACTGTTTAGTCGTATCCGGCAAAATGTGACTGTATTTTCATACCTTCACATCTCTCAAACGTGTCCTATAGGTGTGACGTATAGGGACCAGTTGACCACCGCCATCCGTATGACAATAACGTCAAACTTATCTAGCAAGCCAACCGTTATTGATAAACGTGGATCAACTGGTAATAATACAAAAGTATGCCCTTGTGATCCTTAAAGAGATTTAATAAGTCATTGTACTTAATTGTCAAGGACACCAGCCCCAACACCCCAGCCACAGCCCACGGCCCATTAATCATGTGAGAGAGTCTCCTCAAGTGATTCCAAAGAGGGAGCCTCGCAGAAGCCCCATTAAAAGCGTAAATCATGGTAAGGTAAAAGGAACGCCTATTGACCAAAGAATCAACTTTCATGTGAATGTACTGAGCATTATACTCAATAAAATTTATCCGAAAAATTGCCGGGTTCCAAAGAATCCAAATTCTACCCCCCGAGTGATACCCATTATTAGTCGAGATACTCCAAGGACGAAAACTTCCAAACGCCTTGTTCATGGCCTTAGCCTTTATTTTAGTCTCAAGTAGACCACACAACCCTACTTTTTTATTTTGCAAAAAATAATTAATTTCTAACTGTTTCCTTACCCTATTCATACCTCTTACATTCCAAAAGGCTAAATTATCCATGGATATGATTAAGGGAGGATTGAACATTACCATTTACACCCATACAAACACCATTCGTTGATTTCGGAGGGGATTTCAAGGCTTCCTTGTAGGATACAGCACCAAAATTCAGGGAACTAAATCCCTCTGTTCCCTTATCAGCCGGTTGCTCCCGAGAGTCAGCTTGATGAGGCCGCACCACACTAGATGTATTGCTACGCTTAAAGCCTTCCTTAGATTTCCTTCTAGACACTACTTGCCACTCAGTCCCCAAGGGCATATGAGGCTTAGGCTTTACAACTTGTTGGACTTTCTGGACTTTTTGCACCCCTTTCCTGCAAGCAGCATCTTCATGCCCCATATTTTTACACTTATTGCATATTATCGGCCTCCATTCATATTCAATCAAAACATGAATTATCTGCCCAAATTCATCCTTAAAAGCAATTTTTTCATCCAGTTTTTGATTCACCTTGAGTTCAACCATCACCCGAGCATAACTCAATCTAGTCTTGTTTTCCGTCGCACCATCACTCTTAACAAATTCTCCTACAAGGCCTGCTATTTTTGGTAACCCTTTTCCCCAAAACTTCACTGGCAAGTTATGAATCTTAATCCAAGCGGGAACCGACTGGATGGCTTCCTTTTGCATATCCATCTCCGCGTTCCACTCTTTGACAATTAAGGGTTTGTTATCAAATAGAAAATGGCCTGACCTTAAAACCTTATCCTTCATCTCCATGGTTTTAAACCGAACCAAGAAGACACCATTGTTCATAAAAGAAATCTTGTCGATACTAAATTTCGACCAAATTCTCCGAATGAAGCCCTCGATAACTTCCCAAGGAGGGTTGGCACCAAGAATGAAACACATCACCGCTTGATTCCAGTATTCAATCTCATCCTGGACATCGTCGGATTGGATTTGCAATAATTCCTCCACATTAAGATCCTTCGCTACCACTCCAGCCTCACCATTAGAACAGTCCCTGTTTTGATACAGACCTGTCGCCCCCAACTCCATCCCTCCGTCAAAAGCACCATCCAAGCCCCTCCTAACAACCACTCTATCCGCTCCATTAGCCTCCCCGGAAACAAGACCAACTGGCTTATCCACCACCTTCTCCTCTGCCTGAGTAACCCGCTGCCCAGAATTTTTACCCTCGTCATCCGCCTCCGAGAAATCATCATCCGTCTCGATGTTAAAGGCAGAAGCCACCAAGAAATCGGCATAGTCCTTACCATGTCCGTTCCCTCCAGGCAAATTCACCGGACTTCCCATCGCCTCTGACGGAACCGATTTCGAACCTTTTTCGCCCTCCATCCTCTCCTCTGCGTGCGATGAATCCCCTCCAAGAATTTTGTTGGCTCTCCATCCTCGCAGGTTAGAAGATCTCTGCAATTGAATACGAGATTTCCGACCCATCCGAACAGGCGGCCGAGAAAAGCCCCAAATCGCCCTTGAATCGCCTTGGAATCGCCCTCCCTTATTATCTATTATTATTACTATTTATTATTTATTATTATTATTATTATTATTATTATTATTATTATTATTATTATTATTATTATTATTATTATTATTATTATTATTATTATTATTATTATTTTATTTTTATTTTTTTTGCAGAAAAGCAAAGGATCTTATTATCGTAAAATAAGAGTGACAATACAAGACCCTGAACCTACTACAAAGGAAGCCGGAGTGGCACCCCAATAAAAAAACCTTAAAAAAGGAAAAAAAACCAGAAAAACACTTCATACAAGACGAAGTGTTGAAAAACTGGTGTAGCCCAAGGATGAATAAAGCCATAGTAGCAATACTTCATCCAGGGACCCAAAAACAACTACAACACTAATACAAATTGCCATAAGAGTTATGAAACATTCTCTGATTAACTAGACACTTGAGTTGGCCCAGAAGAGTAATGACCGAGCTGCAAGCATTCTTGAACGTTCGTTGGTTACGTTCTTGCCAAATGAGATAGATGACAGCCATAAGCACGCATCTCCGTCTCTTCTTGACCCATCCCTGGCCCCTGTTGTGCGTATAGTACCAGTCAAGAATCTGACCAAGGCTTGTTGCAGAGGAATCAAAAGAGTAACATTGCTGAGCTTCAAACCAAAGAGAAGCAGAATAGGAACAATTGAAGAAGAGGTGAGAGTGACATTCAGCCTCTTGCAAACAAAGGACACACCTGCTGACCCAATGAAAACCTCGTCTAACATACTGATTAATAGTAGGCAGAGTATGTTGGATGGCCATGGAACCTATGATACTGTGCTTGGGAAGGACATCAGAGTCATAAGTAGTTCTAAACCATGCCACCTTAGGAACAGAAGGGCGAAGAAAATCATACACGGTACTGGAATCAAAAGAGGGGGTAAACAGAAGCTCATCATACCCACCCAAGCGAAGAAGCTCATCTTTGACCATAAGTAAACTATTCCAGTAGCTAGAAGTAGCAGAATTTTTCTGGACTGACCAGATAGAGTCATGCTTCAGATTGTATGCTCTTATCCAATTAGCCCAGACAGAAACAGCCCCTTGATGTAACTTCCAAATCCATTTCACTAGTAAGGTTTTATTCCAGCTCAAAATTTCCTTGATGTCAAAACCTCCTTCACATCTAGGCTTACAAATAGAGGCCCAACTTTGAAAAACAAGTCTCCTACCTTCATTATCAGTACCCCAAAGGAAGTCCCTGCACAATCTATTAATCTTTTTAGCAACCTTCTTGGGGAGTAAAATACTAGCACACCAAAAATTTTGAGAACCAAAGAGAACAGAATTAATAAGTTGTATCCGTCCAGCATAAGTTAGCTGGTGAGAAGCCCAGCTATTGATTCTATCCTTGAGTTTAGAGAGAAGAGGATCAAACATGCGAGAAGTCAATCTAGAACCAAAAAGAGGCAATCCGAGGTAGGTAAAAGGCATATCTCCAGGGGCAAAGCCAGTAGTAGACAGAATGAGACTCCTAACAGCAGCAGTAACACCTCCAAAGTAAATTGAAGACTTCAAAGGGTTAGCCGTGAGACCAGAAACCTGACCAAACTGATGAAGACAATCGGCCACTGCACAAACTGAAGGGAGGTCCCCTCTAACAAACACTAAAAGGTCATCAGCAAACACAAGATGAGTAAGCTCAATCCTAACACACTTAGGATGAAAAGAGAAACCCTTGTAAGAAGGAAGCTTCCTTAAGAAACGAGAGAGGACCTCCATGCAAAGAACAAAGAGGTAAGAAGAAAGGGGATCTCCTTGTCTTAAACCCCTCTGACCTTTAAAGAACCCCTCAACAGAACCATTAATACTTAAGGAGTACCAGGGAGAAGTGACGCAAGCCATGACCCATCTAACAAACAGAGGGGGAAGGCCAAAAAGGACAAGACAAGAGTGGAGGAAAGACCAATTCACCGAGTCAAAAGCCTTCCTAATGTCAACCTTAATAATGCAACGGGGAGTAAGGTAAGCCCTATCATACTTGTGAGCAAGCTCCAAAAGCAGCTTGCTCAAACCCTACCACATCACCCATAAAAGCTTTAAGCCTATTGGCAAGGACCTTAGTAAGGGTTTTATAAAAAACAGTACAACAAGAGATGGGACGAAAATCAGTGACACAACTAGGGGTAACAGATTTAGGGATCAAAGTAATCAAAGTACTATTAGCAACTCGTGGGAGTTTGCATTTCTGGAAAAACTCAAGCACAGCAGCATAATAATCAGCCCCCACAACATCCCAAGAAGATTTAAAGAACCCAGAATTAAAGCCATCAATCCCCGGACTACTATTATTGTCGATAGAAGCAAGGGCATGGGTGACCTCAGCATGAGAAACCATAGAAATGAGAGAAGAAGCAGCCTGAAGGCTAAACTATTATTATTATTATTATTATTATTATTATTATTATTATTATTATTATTATTATTATTATTATTATTATTATTATTATTATTATTATTATTATTATTATTATTATTATTATTATTATTATTATTATTATTATTATTATTATTATTATTATTATTATTATTATTATTATTATTATTATTATTATTATTATTATTATTATTATTATTATTATTATTATTATTATTATTATTATTATTATTATTATTATTATTATTATTATTATTATTATTATTATTATTATTATTATTATTATTATTATTATTATTATTATTATTATTATTATTATTATTATTATTATTATTATTATTATTATTATTATTATTATTATTATTATTATTATTATTATTATTATTATTATTATTATTATTATTATTATTATTATTATTATTATTATTATTATTATTATTATTATTATTATTATTATTATTATTATTATTATTATTATTATTATTATTATTATTATTATTATTATTATTATTATTATTATTATTATTATTATTATTATTATTATTATTATTATTATTATTATTATTATTATTATTATTATTATTATTATTATTATTATTATTATTATTATTATTATTATTATTATTATTATTATTATTATTATTATTATTATTATTATTATTATTATTATTATTATTATTATTATTATTATTATTATTATTATTATTATTATTATTATTATTATTATTATTATTATTATTATTATTATTATTATTATTATTATTATTATTATTATTATTATTATTATTATTATTATTATTATTATTATTATTATTATTATTATTATTATTATTATTATTATTATTATTATTATTATTATTATTATTATTATTATTATTATTATTATTATTATTATTATTATTATTATTATTATTATTATTATTATTATTATTATTATTATTATTATTATTATTATTATTATTATTATTATTATTATTATTATTATTATTATTATTATTATTATTATTATTATTATTATTATTATTATTATTATTATTATTATTATTATTATTATTATTATTATTATTATTATTATTATTATTATTATTATTATTATTATTATTATTATTATTATTATTATTATTATTATTATTATTATTATTATTATTATTATTATTATTATTATTATTATTATTATTATTATTATTATTATTATTATTATTATTATTATTATTATTATTATTATTATTATTATTATTATTATTATTATTATTATTATTATTATTATTATTATTATTATTATTATTATTATTATTATTATTATTATTATTATTATTATTATTATTATTATTATTATTATTATTATTATTATTATTATTATTATTATTATTATTATTATTATTATTATTATTATTATTATTATTATTATTATTATTATTATTATTATTATTATTATTATTATTATTATTATTATTATTATTATTATTATTATTATTATTATTATTATTATTATTATTATTATTATTATTATTATTATTATTATTATTATTATTATTATTATTATTATTATTATTATTATTATTATTATTATTATTATTATTATTATTATTATTATTATTATTATTATTATTATTATTATTATTATTATTATTATTATTATTATTATTATTATTATTATTATTATTATTATTATTATTATTATTATTATTATTATTATTATTATTATTATTATTATTATTATTATTATTATTATTATTATTATTATTATTATTATTATTATTATTATTATTATTATTATTATTATTATTATTATTATTATTATTATTATTATTATTATTATTATTATTATTATTATTATTATTATTATTATTATTATTATTATTATTATTATTATTATTATTATTATTATTATTATTATTATTATTATTATTATTATTATTATTATTATTATTATTATTATTATTATTATTATTATTATTATTATTATTATTATTATTATTATTATTATTATTATTATTATTATTATTATTTCTTATTAATTTTTTTTTTTTTTTGGTAAAATGTAAAAATATATAAATTACCAAGGTGATAGAAGGCTTAAGCCTTCTATATAAGATCGTACATCAGCATATTACATCAGCTTATTATCTATCCAGGTTTTATCTCTACTAGAGATACGACCTTTACAACATTTTGCAATACGGAATTTAAAATCTTCTTTCAGCAACTTTAAAACAATCTGAGGCCTAAGTAGAGTATGCTCAATTCGTGCGTTGTTCCTTTGGGTCCAAACATGGTATAGAGCAACATTAAGCAGACCAAAGATCACCCCTCTCCTTACCTTCGATCCTCTTCTGGCTAAGCACCACTGACGGATACCCACTGAAGGATATCTGACCCCCGTCCAGCTCTGCATCAAGTGAAGAATCCTGGTACTATAACTACATTCAAAGAACAAATGTTCCAGTGTTTATGTTCCTGTTCCACACAGGTTGCAATGCTCATTGTCACTGATTCCCAGTCTGTAAAGTTTGGCTGCTGTATTCATGGCATTATGGTGATACATCCAGGCCACAAATGAATGTTTTGGCATTGTCCAGTCATTCCAGGTATGATAGCTCCAATTCTGAATAGGTAGCACACTTCTGGTAAGGTTATACACCCTGCTGGTAGAGTAGCTTGTTTGAGTGTTGTAGTCAGGTATCACAGACTGAATCAGCTCTTTAATCTTACATACTCTTTTCCAGGTCCATGTCACATCTATGGGAGGAGTGTAGTCAGTCCAAGATTGTCCTTTCAGGTATATACTGTGCACCCATCTGACCCATAGCATGTCTGGTTTGGATGCTACCCACCAAGCCAGTTTCCCTATGGCAGCTTTGTTCCAAACTGTATCATTTTTATCCCCAAGCCCCCTTCCTTAGCTGGTCTGCAGATCTTGTCCCATGCCACTGGAGGACTCCTTTTATGTTCTGTACCCCCATCCCAAAAAAAATTCATGCATAAGCTCTCTATGTTCTGAATCACACCTGCAGGTAGAATGAAGATGGTAGCCCAGTAGTTGTGTAAAGTTTTAAGCACTGATTTCACTAGCACCAACCTGCCAGCATAAGAAAGTTTCCTTGCTCCTATAATCCTTATCCTTTCCATAATTTTTTTCTATGATAGGTCTACAATCCTTGGCATTTAGTTTGGTAGGCTTAATAGGTACACCCAAGTATTTGAAAGGGAGCATTCCTTCCACACATCAAGAGACTTGGAGTACATCAACCTTCACTTCCTCTTTAACTCCATTAAAATAGACATTGGACTAGCCAGGGCTCATTCTCAGCCCAGATGTTGCTGAGAAGGTAGCAAAAGTTCTTAAAAGCACCATAATAGAGCCTATATCTCCTTTGCTAAAGAGGAGGAGATCATCTGCAAACATGAGGCTAGAAAGTTTCATAGGAGCACACAGAGGATGATATTTGAAGTTATTAGCTTGAGTGGTGTGATGCAGCAGCCTTGATAAGTATTCCATACAGATAGTGAACAATAACGGAGAAAGAGGGTCTCCTTGTCTCAAGCCTCTTTGACCCTTGAAGAAGCCAAAAGTATCACCATTCAGACATAGAGAAAATGAAGCACTAGTGACACATGCCATTACCAGATCAGTAAACTCCTGAGGAAACTTGAGTGCCTTCATCATTTGGGCTAAGAAATCCCACTTAATGGTGTCATAAGCTTTTTGGAGGTCAATCTTAAACATGCATCTAGGAGACACAGACTTCCTACCATACAGTCTAATAAGATCCTGGCATATTAAAATGTTCTCTATAATGCTTCTACCCTGGATGAAACCTCCTTGGGTGGGAGAGATAATCTCTGGGAGGACTTGGGCCAGCCTCTTACATAGCAATTTAGAAATGACCTTGTAGATGACATTACAGCAAGATATAGGCCTGAACTGAGCAACAGTTTGAGGATTAGGTACCTTTGGGATCAGGGAAATATTAGTTGCATTCAACTGTTTGAGGAGTTGTTTGGTCCTGAAAAATTCTGTGACAGCATCTGAAACATCATCTTGAATGAACTCCCACCCAGCTTTGAAGAACTGGCTTGTGTAGCCATCAGGCCCAGGAGCCTTATCCTTGGGGATACTAAAAAGTACCTCCTTGATCTCATCTTTGGATACAGCAGCTAATAGCATCATAGAGTGTGCTTCTGTACAAGTAGGACCTTGCTGGACAATCTGTGTGGCCACTGGGGCAGTGGTGTTGTTAGAGCCCAGAAGATCAGTATAGAACTCCAAGAAGCTAGCTTTAATAGTATCAGGGGTGGTATGGACAACTTCTGCACTATCCATAATTTGGTAAACTGTATTCTGTCTCCTTCTAGCCTTCAAAATACCATAGAAGTATTTAGTATTCTGATCTCCCTCCTGTAACCAGTGAGCTTTTGCTTTCTGTCTCAAGAACATATGTAGTTGATGTTTGAGTGTAGTATATTGTCCATGAGCCTCATATTCCTGTTGAATCAGATTGGCATCCCCTGGATGCTGGAGTAGAGCTTTTTGGCAGTCTAACAGCAATCTATGAGCCATAGCAGTGGTTCTCTCAATGTCAGAGAACTTCTGGTTATTAATTTGCTTTAAAGGAAATTTCAAAGCTTTCAGTTTCTAAGCCACCAGGTATTGATGTGTCCCATATCTAATAGTATGCCATTGCTGCTGCAGTACTTCTTGGAACGCAGGAACACTGCACCACATGTTAGAGAACTTGAAAGGCCTGTTTCTTTGCTCCACAGTCTGACCAGGTTGCAGTAAGCAGGGGTTATGATCATAGTCCCCTTCAGGCAGGAAATTAGCTTGCGTATTAGGCAACAGACTATCCCATGCTTCATTAGTAAAAACCCTATCCAACTTAGAGTACACTCTATCAGCTGGACACTGCTTATTTGTCCAAGTGTAGAAGGCACCCACAGTAGGACATTGCATTAGTTCACAGTAGGAGATACATTCTTGGTAGGGAGTAGCTTCTGCAATGGTAAAACTGCCCCCTAACCTTTCTTCAGGATGCATAACACAATTAAAATCCCCTCCAATCACCCATGGGGCTGTCATGTTATCAGCCAGCCTCTTAAGGTTTGCCCATAGACTCTCTCGTTCCGATATCCCATTGAACGCATAAATCATTGTGCACTGAAAACTTTTTTGACTAGGGATATGAGTAGCACTGATATGTATATATTGAGGGTCATACTCCAAGAAGGTA
Organism: Silene conica; assembly: GCA_029255685.2. Taxonomy (NCBI): domain Eukaryota; kingdom Viridiplantae; phylum Streptophyta; class Magnoliopsida; order Caryophyllales; family Caryophyllaceae; genus Silene; species Silene conica. The sequence continues at coordinate 55,481,051 of CM055315.2, forward strand.
ACTCGAAATTCCATATGATTCCACCCTATCCATATTCGTCCTCCAGGATGTGTGTGAGCATTAGTACTGATGCTCCAATGTTCAAAGATAGACATAACTTGCTGATGTTTTTGTGATTTTATTTTTGTTTCAAAAAGGTCAAAAAGACCTACTTTATTGGCTAACATAAAATGATTAATATCACGTTGTTTCTGTACATTATTCATACCTCGTATATTCCAGAGACCTATAATCATGGAACCAGGTCTGGATTTGAAGGTCTACTAGTTTCTGCACCCTTATTCCCTGTCAAAACAACCTTGAAGGATGGGCTTCCTGGCTGTATTGGAATGAAATTGAGTGGCATACCAAACCGAGGTTCTGCCTGTGTTTCCTGCTGCTGTTCAGTGGTTGGGATAGCATCCATAGACTCTGTAGCAGGTTGTTCTGTGGATATAGTCTGGCTACTTGGTAATTCTTTTCTTTTCCATACCTTCTTAATACCTGCAGGGTGTTGCCCCCTAACTCCTTTACTTTTCCTACACATTTGAGCAGTATACCCTATACCCTGACACTTTTTGCATCTGTGAGGAGTCCATTCATACTCTACCATGATATCAATTATTACACCTTTTTCATTCTTAACACGAACCTTATTTGGCAACTGCTGATCTACTTGTACCTCAACCAGTACCCTGGCAAACCCAAATCTGGTTTTTGCCTCTGTCGTACGATCTTTCCTTAGAAATTTCCCTACCTTGTTTGCTATTGTAGGAATACTGGCACCCCAAAACTTCAATGGTAACTTATGAAGTCTCATCCACGTAGGAACTGTTTACACATCCTCTTTTTCTAGGTCAACTTCTGGCAACCATCTCTTAATGATAACAGGTTTGCTATCAAACATATGGATGTCTGCCTCTAGAACAGCTTCCTCTGCAATTTCCACAATATCATCCTCGTCCTCTGTTATGGCAACTATTTTCTTCCCATGGTGATCAAACCAGTCATCCAAAGATGAATCCTCATTACCTTGCACTCCTTGAATATTGGTTGAGGTATTCTGTTGTTCCTTTCCAGTACTCGGGGAATCAGTCATAACATATGGAGCAACTCCTACTATATTCATCATGCTCCCATACTTAGTTGCATCGTCTGGTTCAGGTCTTAAATTCTCATCATTCTTCGTCATCCACGCCTTGCTGGTCATGGTTTTCCTATTGGTGATGTTACGGAGTAGGGAAGGAGAGCTTTCCATAGCCATATGCACAGGTTTTCTTCTCCAACTTCAGCCGTCAATCGCCTTCACATCGCCATGCTAGAGAGCGTTTAGGTTTTTTTTTTTTTTTGATCCAGTTAGACAACTATTATTTCTTATTATTATTTCTTATTATTATTTTGATTACTATAATTCCTATTTTTTTTATTATATTCGAATCTAAGGTTGTTGACATTCGTTAGTTTTACGTTTTATTATTATACTTACTTGTAGTTACGGTTTTGGGCTAGTTGAGGTTATGAGTCGGGAAATTTTAATGAGTTATAATAGTTCTATTTTAGGAAAGTTTCTATTTTTGGAAACTTTCCATTTATAGAAGGTCTTAATTATACTAAGGGCAAGATGATTTATGGGATTCGGGAAGTTTATTAATTCATGACGTATACGTGTTTAGGTAACGGTTTTCGCGTGGAACATTTCTAGCAAGCTTGCGATTGTCTGCGTCCCTGCGGTTTGAGGTAGGGGAAATACGGTGTATATAATGATGAATAATCTATTTGTTATTTGATGGTGACCATGTTTATTTTATATATTATATGATTGTTATATCGTGCTATTCATTTATATCATTCTGAGATACGATATGAGGTGATGATAAATGGGTCTTGTGATTGGTGCGGAGATAATGGGTCTTGTGATTGGTGCGGAGATAATGGGTCTTGTGATTGGTGCGGAGTTAATGGGTCTTGTGATTGGTGTGGAGATAATGGGTCTTGTGATTGGTGTGGAGATTAATGGGTCTTGTGATACGGAGTGGAGATGATGACTTTCTATTTATAGCAATGTTTGACTATTTATTTTCCTCTACTCAACCTCATGGTTGACCATGTGTATTCGTGATCACCTGTGATGAACCAAATTTTTGGGGAGCAGATTGACAGGTGCTTGAGACTGTGGGAGCTAAGGGAAGGGAGAGCTTGGATTCGGACCAGACCAGAGTCTAGATCACCATAGTCGTCTTATCATGAGTTGTACTTTATTTTTTTCATAAGACAGTTTTGGTAAACGGTCGTAAGAACTTGTTACTGAGTTTAACTATTAATAATTAAAGTACTGCTATCTTTCCTTTGTATCTACTGCCTCGGGAAACCGAGATGGTAACACCCTTATTTATCTGGGGAGTCCTAGTACAGGCCCTTAAATAAATGGGGGTGTTACAAAGTGGTATCAGAGAGAACGATCCTCAGGCCTAACCAATGAACCCAATGAATGTAGGAGCGTCTAAATAAAATGAACCCCGGGATAGGACTGTTAGGAGCACACTAAAGGGAAAGTATGAGTCTGGGGCCCCCCTCATGCCGAACCATTGGCCCTCTCAGTTTTACCCGGGAACCCAGAGTGTATACGAGAGAAAAAGGTAGAATAGGAGTTGATGGAAGTAATGATGAATTGTGATAAGAATGTTATAGGAACTCTTCTTATATGTGAATGACTTGGATGAGCCAGTAAGGATATGTCCATGAAAGAAATTCTATTTTTATGAATACAAAGGATGTGTAATGTTATGGATGCATGAGGTAATTTGAATCATATCAGTAATTTTATCATGTCTAGCGATATGCGGTTATATGATCCCCGAGCCATGTTATAGATACGTATTACTCAATATGTTAGTCGTTTATAGACTTTGATGCTTAGGGAATGTAACCCCAATCTAAGTGAGTGCCCACTTGAGTCGGGACTCATTTCTTTCTTTTGTGTTATAGTATGCCTCCGAGAAGAAATAACGTCGCAAACATCACACAAGAAGAGTTGGACCGTTTGATAGCGGAGAATGAGGCTCTGAAGGCCAAACGCATGGACTCCGCGAAGATGAGCACGATTATTGCGAGGCATAACCCTACCCAATTCACTGGGGAGGGGGAACCTCATCTGCTAGGAGCCTGGTGCCGGGAGTTCAGTAACTTGTTCGAACTGGTGGATTACCCCGAAGAATTGAGGGTTGATCAAGCAGCCCACTATCTTCGAGGTATGGCCGGTGACTGGTGGACCGGGAACAAGGGGGAAATCCGAGAGGCAACTAGAGAGGATGGGACTGAGTTTGTCGCCTGGGTCGCATTCAAGAGGATCTTATATGAAGTGTTCCTACCGGAATTTCAGAAAAGTAAGCTAAGGGAGGAGGTTGATACTTTCAGGATGACGGAAGATATGACGGTGGAGGCCTATTATCGGAAGTTCGTCCAGTTGCTGAGCTATGTGGGGGACATGGGTTTTGCTGATGATATGCTGGCGATGAAGTTTGAGAGGGGGTTGACAATCAATATCAAGAAGAGGCTGATTGCAGCTCCGCCCACCACAGTCCGGGACATCTACTTACGGGCTGGGGCGGCGGAGAGGCTCTCAGAAATGATCAAAGAGGACAAGAAGTCAAAATCTGAAAAGAGGAAGGCTGAAGTGGTGACTGAAAGTTCTGGGACGAAGAAGCAGAGCACCAACAAGTATAGTGGGTATTTCAGCAACAGTGCATCAGGAGGTGTGAGGAATCAGAGTGGGGGCAACTACAGGAGTGGGGGTTCTGGCAGTGGTTCGATTGGAATAGTTTGTTTTGGCTGTGGAAAGACGGGGCACAAGCAGGTAGTATGTCGCTCATCTGGAGGAAACCAGTCCGGAGGTTATCGTACGCCTACATCAGGATATGAGGGATCGTGCACTCAGTCTTATGGTAGTAGTGGCTATCGTACACCCATGTCAAACTATGGTGGGGGTGCGAAGTCTGGAGGCAGCAGCAATTATCAGAGAAACTACAACAATTATCAGAACCGTTCGTACCAGAATCAATACAATGGAAGTGGAAGCAACCAGAAGACGGGAACGGAAGGAAATTAGCAGGCTGGGACATCTACTGCCAGTCAGAGTGGAGCTAAATCCAGTGGCAAGCTCTTTGCCATGGGGAAGTAGGCCGCTAAAGATGATGCTCATGTGGTGACCGGTACTTTTCTTGTGAACTCGAAACCTACTTTCGTACTTTTCGATTCCGGTGCTACCCATTCTTTTGTGTCTAGAGAACATGTTAGGGCCTTGGGACTTGAGAGGTTCGACTGGGTCGCGGACTCAGTGACCATACCTTCAGGAGAGTCGATAACTTGTAATAGGGTTTATGGGAGTGTACCCATCAAAATCGGGGAAGCAACTTTCTATTGTGACCTCATAGAATTTCCACTGGGGGTTTTGAGGTGATTTTAGGAATGGACTGGCTGGGGAAGTATCGAGCTTTTATTGACTGTCATCAAAAGAAGATTTCCTTGAAGGGACCTAAGGGAGTGAGGGTGTCTTACAAGGGATTTCGAGTCAAACCTAAAATCAAATTCATTTCCGTCAATACCCTTAAGTCTAGCTTGAGGAAAGGACAGAGTCTGATCTTATGCCAGATGTGGAACTGTGAGGCTGAGACCCCTAAGACTAGCGAGATACCAGTGGTACGGGAGTTTGAGGGAGTATTCAGAGATGACGTTCCAGGGTTACCACCAAGGAGGGAAGTGGAATTTTCCATTGATCTAAAACCAGGCGCGGGACCAATATCTAAATCACTATACCGTATGGGACCGAAGGAGATGGAGGAATTGAAGAAGTAGTTGGATGAATTTGCTGAGAAAGGATTCATCTAACCCAGTGTGTCGCCCTGGGGAGCACCTGTATTATTTGTGAAGAAGAAAGATGGGAGTTTGAGGCTTTGTGTTGCCTATCGGGAGCTGAATAATGTGACCATCAAGAACCGATATCCTTTACCGAGAATTGACGACCTGTTCGATCAGTTAAGTGGAGCTGGGGTTTTCTCTAAGATTGACTTGAGATCCGGGTATCACCAGTTGAGAATAAAAGATGAAGATATTCCAAAGACCGCTTTCAGAACGAGGTATGGCCACTACGAATTTGTGGTTATGCCATTCGGACTGACTAACGCTCCAGCTGTGTTCATGGATTTGATGAACCGAGTCTTTAGCCGATATCTGGATAAGTTCGTGGTGGTATTCATAGATGATATCCTAGTGTATTCCAAGAATGCGGAAGAGCACGAGGATCATTTGAGAAGAGTACTTCAGACCCTGGAGGAGCATAAGCTCAATGCTAAGTTGAGTAAGTGCGAGTTCTGGCTGGAGAAAGTTGCATTTTTGGGGCTTGTAATTTCCAAAGAGGTGGTATCTGTCGACCCTAGTAGGATCGAGGTTGTGACTAAGTGGCAAAGTCCGAAGAATGTGAGTGAAATTTGAAGCTTCCTGGGTTTGGCTGGTTATTATCGGAGGTTTGTCAAGGATTTTTCGAAGATAGCAAAGCCCTTGACGTCATTAATGAGGAAGGAGAACCATTTCATCTGGGATGAGAGTTGTGAGAAGGCATTCCTGACCCTTAAAGAACGTCTGACAACAGCTCCTATCCTCGCGTTGCCTGTTGGGAGTGATAATTTCGAAGTTTATTCTGACGCTTCGAAGCATGGACTGGGTTGTGTACTAATGCAGAATGGGAGAGTGATTGCGTATGCTTCTCGCCAATTGAAGACCTATGAAGAAAATTATCCGACTCATGATTTGGAATTGGGAGCAGTGGTCTTTGCACTTAAATTGTGGCGCCATTACCTTTATGGAGCCACTTTTAAGGTGTTTTCTGATCACAAGAGTTTGAAGTATATCTACACCCAGCGAGAGTTGAACATGAGACAGAGGAGGTGGATAGAATTGATTGGAGACTGATATGCAGATTGTCTACCACAAAGGCAAGGCAAATGTGGTAGCTGATGCCCTAAGTAGGAAATCTGTTCATGCTTTGAGTTGTGCCAGATCGCGAGTGAGGTTGCATGGCGAACTAAGGGAGATGGGAATTTTCATGATCCGAAAAGAGGATGCTCTTAGTAATTTGACTGTGGAGCCTGAGTTGTATGGGGAGATTCGGGAGTTACAAAAGAATGATGCGAGAATCCAGAAGTGGCGCGTGATGGTTGAGAGTGGGGATGGAGAGGCTGCATCCAAGTTCAGTATTCATACCGACGGTAGTTTGAGGTTCAGTGGGCGATGGTGTGTTCCGGATATTGAGGAGCTAAAGAAGAAAATCCTGACTGAAGCTCATGCTACTCCATATTCCGTTCACCCAGGGGGTGACAAGTTGTACAAAGATCTTAAGAAGACGTTCTGGTGGCCAAATATGAAGAAGGAAGTCGCGGAGTTTGTGTCGAGGTGTTTGACATGTCAAAGGGTGAAAGGGGAACATAAGAGACCCCAAGGGAAAATTCAGTCACTAGATGTGCCAGAGTGGAAGTGGGAGAATATTTCGATGGATTTTATTGTGGGGTTGCCTCGGACTCAGAGGGGCAACAACATGATTTGGGTGATTGTGGATCGTTTGACTAAGTCTGCTCACTTTATTCCGATGAAAGATACCTGGAGTAAAGTCGAGTAGGCTAAGTCGTATGTTCAGAATGTGATCAAATTGCATGGCATACCCAAGGACATTGTTTTAGATCGAGACTCAAGGTTCATATCTAGATTTTGGCAGGAGTTGCAGGCCGCTTTGGGTACCCAGTTGAAGATGAGTACAGCTTTCCATCCAGCTACTGACGGTCAGACTGAGAGAACGATTCAGGCCCTTGAGGATATGTTGCGAGCATGCATACTTGAGTTCGGAGGATCTTGGGAGGATCGACTGGGATTGATAGAGTTTTCTTACAACAACAGCTATCATTCCAGTATAGGGATGGCCCCTTTTGAGGCTTTGTATGGGAGGAAGTGTCGGAGCCCTGTGTGTTGGGATGATCGAGCCGATGTTGTGACCTTAGGGCCAGATATGATCCAGGAGATGGTGGAGCAGGTTCAGGTTATTCGACAGAAGATGAGGGCCGCCCAGGATAGACAGAAGAGCTATGCAGATCTAAAAAGGAGCGATATTTCATTCGATGCGGGAGAGAAGGTACTACTGAAGGTATCTCCAATGAAGGGTGTGATGAGGTTTGGAAAGCGTGTCAAACTGAGTCAGAAATTTATTGGGCCGTTTGAGATTTTGGACAGAGTTGGGGAGGTGGCATATCGATTAGCTTTACCTCCAGCCCTATCCCAGGTCCATAACGTGTTCCATGTGTCTCAGTTACGGAAATATGTTAGTGATCCATCTCATGTCTTACGCCACGAGGTGATTGAGGTAGATGAACAGTTGTCCTACGCTGAGACTCCGAAAGAGATTCTAGACAGGAAGGTGCGAAAGACTCGGAATGGGGAGACATCGTTGGTAAAAGTTCTGTGGACCAACCATAATCTAGAGGAAGCTACATGGGAGGCCAAGGCATCCATGAGAGAGCGTTACCCGCATCTGTTTGATTGAGGTAAGTTACGGGGACGTAACTCTTCTTTAAGGGGGGTGGAATGTAACATTTTTGTGTTTTGGTTAATATTTTGTTAAGGGTTGTGTTCTAAGTTCGTTTGAGTGGGATTGGTTATCACCTGACTGTGGTTGAACTTCGGGACGAAGTTCATTTTAAGGGGGGAAAACTGTAATACCTCGAATATTTTAAGTTACGATGTTGTTTTATTTTGACGTTAAGATAGTTTAAGTTACGATAGTTTAGTACTTAATGTAAGTACTTGTTATATATGTCTTCTTTTAAGTTGTGTTTTGTGTCTCCCGTGGGGTTCGAACACGGGACCTTTAGAGTTGAGTTTTTGGGCCTCGACATTTGTGCAACACAAACAGCCCGTGATGAAAGAAACCCTCACCAGCTCTCTAACACTCACGCACTCCCTCCCCTGCCGCCATATAAGAGTGCATTGCACTCTATTTTATGACCCACCTTCAACAAAACCTAAACCCTAGATCTGCTGCTGCCACCACACGGAAGAGAGGGAGAGTGCTCACATTCAGTTTAGCCTTGCCTAGTCCTCTTCGTTTTTGGTCAGAAAACAGGTATGTGATATCGTGTTTGTCAATTGTTTGTGATCGTATTGTGGCTGCTGTGTTCGTCGTGGTTTTGAAGGGTGGTAGAGTATTGTTCTTTTTATGGTATTGTCGTTATATGCTACTGGTGGGAGAAGGGTTGCCTGGGGGTTTGTCACTGAGGGTTTAGGTGTCGCAGTCGGTGTCGATAGGGGTGTTTGTCACCCCTGGTTGCGTCGGTCTTTTTACATATGTGTTAAGGGGATGAGTTTGGGGGTGGTACCACCGTTGACTCGGGGGAGGTCGACGCGGTGGTACCACCGTGGTGTCTAGGTTGTGTGTCAGGGGAAAGGCGTTGGTGGTTTCACAGGTGGTTAGTGGTGTTAGGTGGTGTCGATGGTGGTTAAGTTTTCGGTGCAGGGAGTTCGGGTGGCAGGTCAGGTCTGTCTGGTAGGCAGAATGCACCTCGCCGGTGCTCGTCGATGGGTTGGAGGCGTGTCGGTGGGGTGGTCGGTGGTTGTGGGTGTCTGGGTTGGTCGTTATCGGTGGTGGGACAGGAGCTACGTGGTGGTTTAGGCGGCTGTTTTGGGGCGTTTTGGTGTCGTGTTAAGGCTGGGAGTCGTGGGTTTGTTGTGATGTTATTATTATTATTATTATTATTTATTTATTTTTTATTTTTTTTATAAACCGGGAACTTTTATTAAAAATAATTGAAAAAATTACATGAAATTTGTGGGCACCCGCGAAACTAGCTGGGCGCCCACTCCCTTAGCAATAGCAAAACTAAGGTTTATTATTATTATTATTATTATTATTATTATTTCTTATTATTATTTTGATTACTATAATTCCTATTGTTTTTATTATATTCGAATCTAAGGTTGTTGACATTCGTTAGTTTTACGTTTTATTATTATACTTACTTGTAGTTACGGTTTTGGGCTAGTTGAGGTTATGAGTCGGGAAATTTTAATGAGTTATAATAGTTCTATTTTAGGAAAGTTTCGATTTTTGGAAACTTTCCATTTATAGAAGGTCCTAATTATACTAAGGGCAAGATGATTTATGGGATTCGGGAAGTTTATTAATTCATGACGTATACGTGTTTAGGTAACGGTTTTCGCGTGGAACATTTCTACCAAGCTTGCGATTGTCTGCGTCCCTGCGGTTTGAGGTAGGGGAAATACGGTGTATATAATGATGAATAATCTATTTGTTATTTGATGGTGACCATGTTTATTTTATATATTATATGATTGTTATATCGTGCTATTCATTTATGTCATTCTGAGATACGATATGAGGTGACGATAAATGGGTCTTGTGATTGGTGCGGAGATAATGGGTCTTGTGATTGGTGCGGAGATAATGGGTCTTGTGATCGGTGCGGAGTTAATGGGTCTTGTGATTGGTGTGGAGATAATGGGTCTTGTGATTGGTGTGGAGATTAATGGGTCTTGTGATACGGAGTGGAGATGATGACTTTCTATTTATAGCAATGTTTGACTATTTATTTTCCTCTACTCAACCTCATGGTTGAACCTGTGTATTCGTGATCACCTGTGATGAACCAAATTTTTGGGGAGCAGATTGACAGGTGCTTGAGACTGTGGGAGCTAAGGGAAGGGAGAGCTTGGATCCGGACCAGACCAGAGTCTAGATCACCATAGTCGTCTTATCATGAGTTGTACTTTATTTTTTTCATAAAACAGTTTTGGTAAACGATCGTAAGAACTTGTTACTGAGTTTAACTTTTAATAATTAAAGTACTGTTATCTTTCATTTGTATCTACAGCCTCGGGAAACCGAGATGGTAACACCCTTATTTATCTGGGGAGTCCTAGTACAGGCCCTTAAATAAATGTGGGTGTTACAATTAGTTACTCTTAGTCTTTACTTAGCTAGTCAATAGTTTACATTTTTGATTTTGGTTGTATTTTGAAGACATTTGAGAAAATCCTTCATTTTGTATCCAAATTCCAACCTTTAATACAAGTATTGGTATAATCTTTCTTCTCTTTACTTTGTTCTTTCATTTGTTTACATTTACTTTAGTTTTTGTGTTGAATAATTTACATTTCCAATATTCACCATGTTAGCATACTTTTTTTCAATAGTTTACATTTCTTTCTTAAGTATGTGTGAGTAGACTCCTTGCTATGGTTAGTGGTGATCTATGTTGGATTGTGGATGATGTTACTTGCTTAATCTTAGGGTTGGTTGCTCTTTTGTTAAGGTTGTTCATAGTATGCATGATATATAGGTGTTCGATGAAATGCCTCAACGACGGTTGAGCTTAATTTGTCACTTTGTTTGTCTTTAGCGACAGTTGGAGACTTTCGTATGCTGATGAGCTATATTTAGGTCATGTTTTCCATTGTTTATTCTTCATTTTTGGTTCCGATTCGACCTCGTTTTGCGTGCCTTTGCTCGATTTTACGCCCATTGCCTCGATTATTCCTTTTGGGTTTACATTTTATAGGTGTTGTGGCGGGAGGGAAGAAACGGGCGCAAACGAGACGAATTTGGAGCGAAATGTGAAGAAATTATGAAGAAAAGGCTCCAGGTCCTCTCAGCCGGTCCCAGACCGGCAGCCGCCTGGCCGGCTGAGAGGCTTGACTTGACCATGGACCAAAAGTGCGGAAATGTTGCAGGGATTTGTCGTCTGACTCCCAGCCGGTCGGTCGGCTGAGGATCTTGTTGGGGCTGGTGTCCTTGACAATTAAGTACAATGACTTATTAAATCTCTTTAAGGATCACAAGGGCATACTTCAGTATTATTACCAGTTGATCCACGTTTATCAATAACGGTTGGCTTGCTAGATAAGTTTGACGTTATTGTCATACGGATGGCGGTGATCACCTGGTCCCTATACGTCACACCTATAGGACACGTTTGAGAGATGTGAAGGTATGAAAATACAGTCACATTTATGCCGAATATGACTAAACAGTTAGTCATAGGTATTGACTATTAAATTAGTCAATAAGATGTTGAGATTATTATTTAATACGGATTAAATAATTTTAGCTAATACGGATTACATGTTTAATTCGTATATTAAATATAAACGGTTATATTTAATTAAATATTGTATTCGCGTATTAATATAAACAGTTATATTAATTTGGGTAATTATACAATATCGTAATTTTATCAGACCATTATTAATACATCGACTGCATTAATATCTGATAACATGTATGCGATTTATAATTAAAATCCCGCAAATAATATTTTAGCAATTGGGTCGAATCACGCATTGGAATAAGGTAAGAGTGGAAAGCCCACTCCTACCCAATATCCGACTCGGCCGACCAGGGCTACATAAGGAGAGTCTTTCTCCTTATGTCAGGGACTCTTGGTTTTAACTGTTGAATGATAATTCTCACAATTAGGGTTTTTGAGAGCATTCTTCTCCCAAAAACTCAGATCTCACATCTAAAACCTCAATAGCTCTCCCCATATTGCAAGGCAATTAGAGAGCATTTTCTAGCACATGCGGCATCATCTCAATCAAGTCTTGGGTGCAAGTTATAGGAGGGAATTTACTTTAATTCCTGTTCTTAGGCCATAAGCACAAGGACCAAAGGTTGAATTCTTTTTCATGTTTTTATTTATCTTATGACAATATTCACAACTGTAAATTTCATTATAATCCTTCAAGTTTAGGGCGAATACATGCTATATTCCCCACAAGTGGTATCAGAGACAAGGCCATGAAATTTTTACTTTTGTGTTTTTCATAAGTTTTATTTAAAAATTTTGAAAAAAAAAACGTTTTCTGTCGGCGTGTGGGTCGGTCGACCCATTTATGCGGTCGGTCGACCAACACCAGCGTAGGGTTTCTGTTTTTGACAGTTTCTCTATTGTATAATCGATCTTGTTTTTCGATTCCTGTTTACATATTGTTAATTAATCGATATTCTTGACAATATGTGAACCCTTGTTGATGTTAATTTTAATTTACTCGTTTTAATCAAGGTTTAAAAGGTAAAAACTTGTTTTGATTTCTAAAAGTGCAGCGCTTTGCATTTTTCTGAAAATCGTTTTTACAGTTTGGTGGTCGGTCGACCTGATTGATGGGTCGGTCGACCGATTATTCTGTTGCAGAAAGTTTTTTTTTTGTCAGGAGGTCGGTCGACCCCGTGTTGAGGTCGGTCGACCTCGCCCCTGTAACAGACTCGTTTTATTTTATTTTCGAAAATAACCTGTTTTATTTTCCCATGGCCTTTAGTAATATACTATATACGGAAATAGTATATTATTAATTTTGTGAAACGGTTCACCCTCGTTTGATACATATTATTTTAAAACGGTTTAAGATAATGGATTATAAATTTATTAAAATTGGGTGATTAAAACGGTATAATCACATAATTTTAATCCCGTAAGGTGGTTTGCTAAAATTTGTTAATCATAATAACAGTATTATGTCATGTATAAATTTTAATTTTAGTTGATGCATTTTATTTATCGTCTTGTTGAATGCCTTGTGAATGCTTTCAATAACGTATTTAATTTTGCAAACGGTTGTAACTTAGTGTGGCCTTAGTAGATTGTGTTACCGTAATGATGGGACACAGTCTTGCTTGTAATTTTGAGATCTTGAATATCCGTTTTGGGTTTTTGCCATGTAATTACTTTTGTATTTAAATTAGAATGTAAATAGGGTTATATTTGTAATTTAAATTAGTAATTTTGTGAAGACCAAAGACGGAGACCGGATGCTCACTCCCGCTGCAAAGACCAAGATGGAACATCAAGACAAGCTTCTAGGGTCCAACGGTGGATTCCAAGTTGTTTTATGTTTATTTTGGTAGGATAGGCCACACTAGGACTTTTATTTACGTTTATCGCATTTATTTCATGCTTTCATCGATAATAGCTTGCATCATATTCCGCCTAAAACCAAACCACCTATAACATGCCTGAAAACTGACTCATGTAGAGGTTACGCGTTAGTTTTCTGTGACAATACAGATGTCACATGTCAATTGCAAAGCCATCACTTTATTTCATTCATTCACGCATATGCTAGATATTAGTTCACTTAAAATGGATAAATATAAGTTGATGGGGTCTTCCTCGTATAACCAAAAATTGAGACTAGTCTTTATAAATCAGACTCCCATGAATCCCTTCTTCGTCGGTAGGCATAATATGACCCCTTCTACGTCGGGTAAGTGGGAACAGATGATTTATTTTATCTCAACATCATGGTCACTCGATACTATCTAGCGACTGAGATGGACTAATAGATAGGATTTACGGAAATCTATCGACCAAGAGTTCCAACGGTGGAATTAGCCAAACTGTGGGCTTATCAATATACGGAAATTGAGTCTTGGGATCGTTTATATAATTCTTGAGGGAGATCAATTATATAAATGCATGAGTCTACGAGTTTAAATACAATTTAATATAGACTTAAATCACAACAATGAGTTGCTTATATGATTTTTGCTTTATCTTCTTTTCAGTGTAGAACACGTTCAATTAAACTGCTGTATAACTAATGGCTGGTGAAGACCCAATGCCAAGTGCCAAGCTAGCACGTGAATCCTGGCTAAAAGCCTTCATGGACTCCATGAATCAGTCTACAAGACTGAGGAATGATGGGTCAAACTTCTCTGACTGGGAGGCAGCACTACGGAATGCTGTCATTGCTGACGGAAAGCTTAAGTACTTCACTGAGCCCATTCCGGCACACCCAGGAACTGGAGCTAGAGCTAACGAAGTTCGCGCTCATAGCGACTGATACGTGTCTATTTTATGATGTTTTTCATCTATTTTTACACGCATTTGGTCGCTCATTTACTATGTTTTAGCCTTTATTTCCCAACAATCGTGTACTTTCGTATTTTTTTGCACTTTTGCAGATTTATGCGGAAAATGGACGATTTAGCACCAAATTCATGTCCTCGAGTCTTTTGCATAATTAAGGAACGATGGAAAGTCAACTGGAGTCTTTATTTTAAATGTCAAAAGTCAAAACAAGGAGAAAACCGAAGAATCCTATACGGAAGCGGTCGACCGACCAGCTAAACGGGTCGGCCGACCAGGCCTGATCTTCATAAAAGTCCAAATCTGAGGAAAAGCCCAAGAACTCAACTAAGCCCGTGAAAGAGGTCGACCGACCCACCAAAGTGGTCGACCGACCTCAGCGAAGCCCAGAACAATTCTTTTTCGGAAATAAATTAGAAGTAGAGTCTTTAGGAAACTTTAAGTTGTGCCCTATATAAGAAGACCTCGTGTTTAGGGTTTAGGTATCGAGTTTTCATAAAATCTTTGCATAGGAGAGTTATATATCAAGTTCTATAATTCTCTCTTAGTTTATTTTGTGATCTTTCAACAATTCTCAAGCATTCAATAAAGTTCGTTCCTTTCTGCCCTAATTCCGATTGTGGTAATTACTCTTTTAATTTAGCTTTATTATTGTTCTTATTTTTATTACATTCGTTTAATTCAGAATCTCAAGCCTTATTAATTCTTGCGTGTTTAGATTATTCACTATGTTCACCATGTTTATTCCCAATTTGATAACCGTCTTAACAACCATGAGTAGCTAATTTTCATATGTTAGGATGTAGGGGATAATATGCGTAGGTAGAATAAATTCCGAAACCGACTTGTAGCAGAACCACGGTCGGCCGACTCAAATAGTGGGTCGGTCGACCGAGGCTGTGGTCGGCCGACCGGAATAGCTGGTCGGTCGACCACTCGCGTTTGTATCCTGTTTCGTCTTTCTTTGTTGACTATAATACCCTACAATGAAACTGAAAGGAGACTTGTAGGATGTTAGTAATGACCTACCCAAGATTGAGAGATACGGGAAGGGCATTGGTTTACACCTTAAGACGGCTAGGTTACTCAAGACTGAAAGATATGTGACCTAGGATTTAGGAATCACCCTTATTGTTGACACCCAATAATTGTGAGACCTAGGAACTAATAGCATAGGCCGAAAGGAGCTATTAGGTACCATAGACCGAAAGGATATGTTACACCCCTTACGTGACTGCAATACATGTTGACCTTAGGATTTATATTACCTTAGCTATTTATTACCCAAACATCCTAGCATCCCTTTTATTATAATTTTATTCTCGTCTTTAATTACTTATTTTATTTTAATCTTTGCTTTAGACTTAGTAAACAACAAATCAAACCCCCAAAATTGTTACCTTAAAACATTAACACCAAACAATAAACATTCCCCACCTCCTTGTGGTTCGACCCTGACTTTCGCTATCTATAGTTAAAGGTTAGGATTTATAAATTTTATCTTTGGTACCCTCAACGACGGGCATCAGCGACTTCGTCATGGAAGCTGGTGCGATAAAGAACGTACTCATCTATGCAATGGAATCCAATTTGCAAAGACCCTTCATAGCCCATGGTGCAAACAAGATTTTCACCACGCTCACTAACGAATTCTCAAAAGCTCCGAGGATCGTTTCTTATGAGCATACCTGTCGCTTCTTTGAGGCGAAACTCCAGAATGGCCAAGCAGTTAGCCCACATATTCTTCACTTGATTGAGAATATCGAGAAACTGGAGGCCCTAAACTGCAAGATCAGTGAGAACATAATCGTTGATCGAATGCTTCATTCGCTTCATGATGGGTTCGCCCTCTTCAGGGCCAACTATTACATGAACGACATGAAGAAGACTCCTCATGAGCTCCACTCCCTTCTCGTACAGACCGAGAAGGATCTGAAATTAAGTGGGAGCGTGAAGCAAGATGTTCTCATGATCTCCAGTAAGGGTAAGGGTAAGGGTAAAGCTAAAGCTCAGGGCGACCTAATAGTAGGCAAGCCCAAGTTTAAGAAGTCAGGATTTACCAAGAGTGGGCCAGGTGAGTCAAGCAACTCACAGGGCAAGACAAAGAGCAAGGATACTAGCATGGAATGCCACCACTGCCACAAGACTAGGCATTGGAGGCGCTCATGCCCCGTGTATCGTGAGGACATTAAGGCAGACCGCGTTACTCCTGTTGGTATGTCTTCTTCTTATTTTATTCACATGATTGAGATTAACCATGCAAGTTACGGAACTTGGGTACTAGATACTGGT
Organism: Silene conica; assembly: GCA_029255685.2. Taxonomy (NCBI): domain Eukaryota; kingdom Viridiplantae; phylum Streptophyta; class Magnoliopsida; order Caryophyllales; family Caryophyllaceae; genus Silene; species Silene conica. The sequence goes on from CM055315.2 coordinate 55,497,241, forward strand.
TGTGGTTCTCATCTATGTAATCATGTGCAGGGCCTCCGAAACCAAGAACCCCTCATCAAGGGTGAGGTTGACCTGCGTGTCGGGAATGGAGCACGTGTTGCTGCAATCTCGAGGGGAACATACGTGATCCAGCTTCCAAGTGGATTCGAGTTATCTTTATATAACTGTTATTATGTTCCTTGTTTGTCCAAAAACATTATTTCAATTTCTGCGCTTGACAAACTCGGTTTTTCATTTGTAATAGAGAATAATAGCTGTATTTTCTCCTTACACAATATGATTTATGGCAAGGCAGTTTCCATGAATGGAATTTATGTTTTAGATCAAACCACCGAGATATTACATGTGAATAACAAGAGATTAAAGTTAGGTGACAATGATCAAACTTACCTATGGCATTGTCGTATGGGACACATAAATGAGAAACGCGTGAAACAGCTCATACAGAATGGAGCTATCTCGCCCTTTGATTTCGAATCATATGGCACGTGTGAATCATGTCTCATCGGTAAGATGGCCCGTATTTCCTTCAAAGGTGTTGGAATGCGCGCTGCCGACCTATTAGGACTCATACATACAGATGTGTGTGGCCCTATGTCGATCAACGCACGAGAAGGCTATAGGTATTTCATCACTTTCACGGATGATTTGAGTAGATATGGCTATGTCTACTTAATGAAGCACAAAAGTGAATCCTTTGACAAGTTCAAAGAATACCAGAATCGGGTACAGAACCAACTGGGAAGAAAGATTAAAGCACTACGTTCTGATCGTGGTGGTGAGTATCTTTCACACGAGTTTGATCAACACCTTAAAGACTGTGGCATCGTTCTACAGTTAACTCCACCTGGAACACCACAATTAAATGGTGTGTCCGAACGGAGAAATCGAACTCTATTCGATATGGTTCGATCCATGATGAGTCACACCGTTGTGCCTGATTCATTGTGGGGCTATGCTCTTTTGTCGGCCGCTCTAATTCTTAACTGAAGTCCGTCTAAAGCTGTTGACAAGACTCCATACGAATTATGGAAGGGAACGGTCCCTAACTTGTCCTTTATTCGGGTTTGGGGCTGCGAGGCTTATGTCAAGTGGAGACACGAGGATAAGCTCGGCCCGCGATCGGTCAAGACATACTTTATAGGCTATCCAAAGGGAACTTTTGGTCATTACTTCTACTCGCCAACCAAACAACGTGTTTTTGTTGCGGCTAGTGCGACGTTCTTAGAGAAAGAATTTCTCGAGAACAAGTCGAGTAATAGAACCTTCGATTTATCGGAGGTTCAAGAACCAACTACCGAGCAACCATTGCAGGAAACAGTTCCTTCAACCGAGGCTGCGGTAGATATTCCTGAGGAACCTAGGAGGTCGGGAAGAGTCTCCATTCCTCCGGACAGATACATTGGTATGGTCGAGGAACATGATATGGATGCCGTCTTACTCCTAGAGGGTAACGAACCCTCAACCTATAAAGGTGCCATGACCAGTTCTGACTCAAAGCTATGGCTAGAAGCCATGCAATCCGAGATGGACTCCATGTATGAGAACAACGTGTGGGATCTTGTGGACCTACCTGCAAAGGTACGTCCCCTTCAATGCAAATGGCTTTACAAAATAAAGCATGCCGTGGAAGGTAAACAAGATATCCATAAGGCAAGACTAGTTGCTAAAGGTTTCACCCAAGTGCCAGGCTTGCACTACGATGAGATCTTTGCACCCGTAGTCATGCTGCGTTCCATTCGGATTATCTTAGCGATCGCCGCATTTCACAATTATGAAATATGGCAAATGGACGTTAAAACCGCCTTCTTAAACGGTTATTTGGAGGAAGAGTTGTACATGGTACAACCCGAGGGTTTTATTGATCCAGAACATCCTAAGAAGGTTTGCAAGCTTAAGCGTTCCATCTATGGACTTAAGCAAGCATCGCGGAGTTGGAATCATCGCTTCGACCAAGTGATAAAAGAGAATGGATTCGTTCGATCAGTCGAGGAACCATGTCTCTATATCAAGTCGAGTGGGAGCAAGATTGTATTCCTAGTACTGTATGTCGACGACATACTCTTGATTGGGAATGACATACCTCTCCTTTCTTCGGTTAAAGCATGGTTGAAAAACCATTTCCAGATGAAAGATCTGGGAGAGGCGCAAAGAATTTTGGGCATCCGTATCTACAGGGATACATCATGACGGATGTTATCTCTCAGTCAGGAGTCTTACATAGATAAGATTCTAGAGAGATTCAGCATGACGAACTCCAAGAAAGGGTTCCTTCCTATGACTACTGGGCTTCACTTGAGCAAGTCTCAAGAAGCTAAGACATTGGAAAAGAAAGAGCGCATGAGTCGGATTCCTTATGCTTCGGCAATAGGATCGATCATGTATGCCATGATATGCACACGTCCAGACGTTGCATATGCATTAAGTATGACCAGTCGATTCCAAGCTCATCCAGGTCAACAACACTGGATGGCCGTGAAAAACATTCTTAAGTACCTACGGAGGACTAAAGATTGGGGATTGACTTACGGAGGCGACTCGACGCTCTGCGCCACGGGTTATGAAGATGCTAGCTTCCAAACGGATCGAGATGACTCGAAATCTCAGCCTGGATTCGTTTTTACTCTTAATGGCGCTGCTGTCAGCTGGAAAAGTTCTAAACAGAGTGTTACAGCAGATTCTACGACTGAGTCCGAGTACTATGCCGCCTCAGAAGCAGCTAAGGAAGCAATATGGATGCATCAATTCTTACAAGGACTCTCAGTAGTGCCTAGTTCGAATGACCCAATCACCGTTTATTGTGATAATAAAGGTGTCATCTTCCAAGCTAAGGAGCATAAGTCTAGCAACAAAGCTAGGCATGTACAACGGAAAGCTCATCTAATCAGAGATTACGTGGAGCAAAAGGAGATTTTCATTGATAAGATTGCTACGGATGACAACATAGCTGATCCTCTCACTAAAGCATTACCACGTGATAAGCATGAAGGGCACATTCATTCCATGGGAATTAGATGTGTTCCTAAGTTGTAGTACTCTTTTATGAATTCATGTAATAATTCATTTTCTCGTGTACTCTATTCAACCTCATTGTTATGATATATAATGTTTTGTTTTTCATGTGGAATTGTACGCCAATTTTGAACACCACAAAGTGAACTGAATAACATTACATCGTTTTAGTCCTTGATTACCCACTTGAGCTGATAACTCAGGTAATCATTTTGTGACGTTGGTTGATGGTGGGTTCAACGAGCCATAAGTCACGCGGATGACTGACCAATCACAAAGGCAAGTTATACGGATATCTCGTTGGACACCCCGTGACAACGTTATGGAGTCCTAAATGTTTTATAACATTGGGTGCCAGATCGTGGATAGGACCTCCATAGTGTTCCTTAGAGTCGAGTCTCTTGACTTTCAACTGTCTCTTGAGATTAAGGCATATTTTGGGTAACTTTGGTTTCTTTCCCACGGTCATCGTAACAGGGGCCAAGAGGATTTTTTCTGGGTTATTTCATGCTGCGCGATATCGGCAGGATTCGAGTTGAGGGAAATATCCAAACCCTTATCAGGATTTTATCATTTCTCAGGGCCACTCGAGGAGTAGTAACTGAAATGCATGGCCATGCTCGAATACAGATTCGTTTTATCAGCTAAGTTACTCTCTAGTCGGGGAAACCACTCTTGATACAGATCGCTTGTGAGATACGACCTTTGCGAATGCGGATTTGCAAATTGTCTTACATTGAGTGGGAGAAATTTTAAAAGGATATGAGAATCGGTTATCGCACCTACACTTGTACGGACAAGTGGGAGTTTGTTGGAGCCTTGTGTCCTCCACATGTAGTGTGATAACGTCATTGCACATACCCTTGTACGGACAAGTGGGAGATTGTTGGGGCTGGTGTCCTTGACAATTAAGTACAATGACTTATTAAATCTCTTTAAGGATCACAAGGGCATACTTCAGTATTATTACCAGTTGATCCACGTTTATCAATAACGGTTGGCTTGCTAGATAAGTTTGACGTTATTGTCATACGGATGGCGGTGATCACCTGGTCCCTATACGTCACACCTATAGGACACGTTTGAGAGATGTGAAGGTATGAAAATACAGTCACATTTATGCCGAATATGACTAAACAGTTAGTCAGAGGTATTGACTATTAAATTAGTCAATAAGATGTTGAGATTATTATTTAATACGGATTAAATAATTTTAGCTAATACGGATTACATGTTTAATTCGTATATTAAATATAAACGGTTATATTTAACTAAATATTGTATTCGCGTATTAATATAAACAGTTATATTAATTTGGGTAATTATACAATATCGTAATTTTATCAGACCATTATTAATACATCGACTGCATTAATATCTGATAACATGTATGCGATTTATAATTAAAATCCCGCAAATAATATTTTAGCAATTGGGTCGAATCACGCATTGGAATAAGGTAAGAGTGGAAAGTCCACTCCTACCCAATATCCAACTCGGCCGACCAGGGCTACATAAGGAGAGTCTTTCTCCTTATGTCGGGGACTCTTGGTTTTAACTGTTGAATGATAATTCTCACAATTAGGGTTTTTGAGAGCATTCTTCTCCCAAAAACTCAGATCTCACATCTAAAACCTCAATAGCTCTCCCCATATTGCAAGGCAATTGGAGAGCATTTTCTAGCACACGCGGCATCATCTCAATCACGTCTTGGGTGCAAGTTATAGGAGGGAATTTACTTTAATTCCTGTTCTTAGGCCATGAGCACAAGGACCAAAGGTTGAATTCTTTTTCATGTTTTTATTTATCTTATGACAATATTCACAACTGTAAATTTCATTATAATCTTTCAAGTTTAGGGTGAATACATGCTATATTCCCCACAGATCATGCATACTTCAAAATCACTTCGAAAAATCAGAAGTTCACCTTCAACCTCCCAGCCGGTCCACCACCGGCGGCCGGCCTACCGGCTCCGTGTACCTGTACAATGAAGAAAAGAAGCAAAAAGTCAGAATTTGAAGTTCAGCCTCTCAGCCGGTACAAGACCGGAGGCCGGCCGGTCGGCTGAGAGTCAGTCCAAGTTGAAGAAAAAGAAGGAAAAATTCAGAAGTTTGCAAAAAGACTCCCAGCCGGTCCACCACCGGCAGCCGATTGACCGGCTGAAAGTCAGATTTCAGTATTTCGCGCACTATATAAACCCGCACTTAGTCTATTATTTAATACGCAACATTTGAGATATATTTTCATACTTATTTTAGGGTTTTTACTGTTCCATTCATCTATACTTAACCACCAAAAACTCTCTTAAGAATTTTAATCCTTTCTTAGATTTTACTTTAATCTCATAGTTCTTGTTAATCATTCCTTAGTTCTAGAAGATCAATAGTTTACATTTGTAGTTTTGGGTGTATTTTGAAGATATTTGAGAGAATTCTCATTTGTATCCAAGTTCTTCACTTTAATGCAAGCATTGTTATAATCTTCCTTTCTCTTATTTAGTATTTCCATTTATTTACATTTATCTCAAGTTCTTTTTAATCTATTGCTTGTTTTTACCATTTCCCATAATGTTTATCATCTATGCCTCATTTGTTCACGTTTCCTTCTTAATCATGTGTGAGTAGTTTCATTCTAGGGTTAGGGGTTTGCTTGGGTAGTTAGTAGCCATGAAACATGCTTAGGGTTAGTCTTGTTTTGCCTCTTTGGTTGAGTTTTCACATCTTGCATGTTACGTGTTCGACGAATTGCCTCAACGACGGTTGGGTATTAGTCTTCGCTTTGTTTGCTTTAGACGATGGTCTTGAGTTTCATGAGCATGTTTATGTGTTAGGTTAGCTTAGGTTTGTAGCGAAAGCTAGGACTAGTCTTGACCTAAGGGTAGTCGACTCGAGAGAAGAGACAGCCCTAGACTTACCATAGAAGTGACACAAGACCGTTATCTTATGTTTGGCTACCGACTTACCTAAGTGACCCCCGACACCCTAGTTCTCCTTATCATCAATTTAATCTGAACATATTTGCTTTCATTTATCTTTAGTTGTTAGTCATTTCATAAACCAAACTATTACCCCCGACTCAAGCTCTAATTAGAACCTAACTAAACAACTTCCCCACCATCTTCGCGTTCGACCCCGAACTAAATACTACTTTCCTTCGGGTTTAAAAATTTGTTTGATGACCGGTAGTGACGGCAAATTCCGGCCATCAAAATGGCGCCGTTGCCGGGGATGGTGCTAGAAATTGTTTAGTTTAGTTTTAGTTTTAGCTTTAGTTAGTTGTGCTTTCTTTGTTTTGGTCAAAACTTTGTTAGTTAAGTGTAGAGTGGTTGTTATTTTACTCACCCTAGTTCCTAAAAACACTAGGACGACTAATTTTGTGCCAAGTTTTTATGCCCAGGGGTGATTCTAATTCTTTGTTTTCGACTTCCGAACCGGAAAGGCTTTTTCGAGCCTTAAGGAGAAGGACTATAGCGAAAGTGAGAATTGTTTCCCACGCATCTACTAGCCACAACAACCCTTCTACTTCACCCGAACCACAAAGCCTAAATCAAAGCATTCCAAGCCCAACCTCCGACAACTTCGACAACCCATTCTACCACTACCAAGCCCTTAGAGATCACAATCGGCCAAACCACAATGATACAACAAACCCAATCAATTTTGGCACTCTTGTGCCCCAAAACTTCAAGATTCACCCTTCTCAAATGAGCTCTATTGAGAAGAATGCCTTTAGCTGAGCCTCTCATGAAGATGCTCACGGACATTTGAGAAAGTTTAAGGGCAAAGTTGCCATGATCAAGAAGACGGGGGTGCCGGAAGAAACATTGAGGTTAATGCTCTTCTCCTACTCATTGACGGACAAGGCGGATAGGTGGTTGAACATTCATCCCCCTAATACCTTTACTACTTGGGATGACTTAGCCATGACTTTTCTCGCTAAGTATTATCCATCTTCGAAGACCGCAATGCTCCGTAATGAAATCACCCAATTTTAACAGGATGAGGGTGAAAGCTTGGGAGAGGCATGGGACCGGTACTAAGACTTGCTTGCTAGGTGTCCTCATCACGGGATACCTACGTGGCATACAACTCAAACCTTCTTTCAAACTCTTCTCCCACGCACCAAGGAGATGGTGAATGCGTCCGCGGGGGGTAGTTTTGACCACCTCCCAATTGAAGATGGGACCGAGCTTATCAAGAAGATAGTGGATTCCGAGGAGAACTATGGTACTAGGGGAAATGTCTTGAGAAAAAGTAGCAAGTACCCCAATGAGCACCTTTCCAACTCCAAGGCGAATGAGGAAACCAATACCAAGTTGGATATGTTGACCAAGAAGTTGGAGGAGTTAACAAAGGGGTCTTCAAGCAAAGAGACCAAGGGAAATACTCCGGGAATGTACCAAGTGCATAATGTTGTTTCATGTGACTTTTGTGGAGGAAGTGGGCATACGTTCGATGTATGTGCCAATAATTCTTTTGGGGGAAGTGGGAGTGAAGAGGAGTTGTATGCTTTCCAAGCATTCAACAACTCTAGGAGTCAAAACACTTTCAACCCGAATTCCAATTATTACCATCCGGGCATTCGTGGAAGCCCTTACATGAGCTACAAGAGTACTAACGTATTGAACCCGCATCAACTCCAACAAAACCAAGTTCAAAACCCACCCGGTTTCCAACCAAGGGGTGGGAATTTCAACCCGAGAAATAACTACCAAAACCAAGGCTTTTATCAAGGAAACCAAATCAACCAAGCCAATCAAGGCTTTGCACCATCAATGACCAAAGTTACAACAACCCGAATTTCAACAACAACCCATACCCAAACCAAAACCAAAACCAAAACCAAACCCAAAATTTCAACCCACCACCATTTCAAAATAACTTCCACAACAACAACCAAAATCCAAACCAAAACTTTCACAACCAAAGTTCCAATGACCCGAATTTCATCCAACAAAATCCTAACTTCAATAGCCAAATGCCAAAGGGGAACTCTCAAGTTGGAGTCCCTAGGAATGACTATGGGTTTGCTTTGCCTCTTACTAATACCCCTCACCAAGAACCATCGAGTGAGAATCAAGTGGGTGAATTACTCAAGCTTGTGAAGAATTTGCAAACTACCCACAACCAAGAGATGATGAACTTGAGGAATGCCAACCAAAAGGAGATAGGAGAGATGGAGGCTAGATTCGCTTCCCAAGCCTTAGCCAATCCTCAAAGGCCTCCAGGCGGTTTTCTAGCTCAAGGGCAAAGCTCGAGAGATGCTACAAAACATCATGGGGTTAATGCAATCATGACAAATGCCGATGAGCAACCAATGCTTGAAACCACTAGTAACGGAGGAAAACCTTCACTTGAGCAACTCATGACGGTTTTTGGAAGTGAAGTTAGAGGGGATAGTGAGGAGGAAGCAATGGTGATGGTGCCCATTGTTTCCCCGGAAGCTAGTGACCAAGATGGGATGAATGAAGATTTATTTGTGATGGAATAAGTCAAAGAGTTTCCAAGGAAGAACAGAGATGAAAGGAAAGTGAATATTGGGAAAGGAAAAAGTGTGATTGAGGAAGAGTCCGAACATGAAGAGGGACTGATCATTAAAAGAAGAGTTTGTGAGTTCTTTCGGAGAATCACAAAGGGAGATCCTCGTTGCGAGGAATTGATGAAACTTCTTGAAGAGGTGGAAGCAACAATCCCCTCACGAGAAGAGAAAAGAGAAGCAAATGCAATCATGCCCGCCAAGAAGGTCCCAAGCACCCTCCCCATCAAACTCGGAGATCCAGGTAGCTTTTCGATAAATTGCTATGTGGGAGGGAAGAAAATTGAAAATGCATTATGTGACTTGTGAGCAAGCGTGAGCGTCATGCCTCTAGCAATGGCCAAGAAATTGGACATCAAGAATTTGTCTCCTGCCACAACTTCTATCACACTTGCGGATGGTACCGAGAAACTTCCTCTAGGGGTACTTGAAGATGCAATTGTCAAGGTGGGGAACCTATCAATCCCCACCGACTTCTTGATATTGGATGTCCCCGTGGGTAACAACTCTTTCGTGATACTCGGTAGGCCATTCTTGGCCACCGGATGTAACAACCCGGATTATAAAACAAAGGCAAAACATAATATAAAAGAATATCAGAGTGTAACTCAATGATAATTGGGTTAAGGTGGCGGAAACACCTTACCCAAATCCGGATCGATACTCAAATCGAAAACCAAACTAATACATTATTCAAAGGTTCTTAAAACTTAAAGCAAGGTCCTAAACAATTTATTAAGCTCGCTTCGCACTTTCCCCAAGCAAGCATCAACCAAACAGCAACAACCTGAACAACCTGAGAAGGGGGGGTCGACAATCAGTCGGGAGTAACTAGATGCTCTCCCAGTCATGTTTACAACAATTGAATATAACCAACAATCAATAACAAATGTAATGTAAAACCAATAGACATGCGAGATCATCTACACTCATGAAAGTCCAATCAAACTTACCATCATCTGAAGACATATTACGACAATCATGTAAGGATATAACACGTCATGACATGCATGCAAACTTACCATACCATGATATTCTTAACACTAGGTGAATGGAACCATACGAACCTAAACCACTTACGACCACTAAACCACGAACACTTACTAAACTGGAAGTGACACACGATCCACAATAATCGAAGGCACAAAGCTAGCATTAAAGCATAGCAAATATGGTGATACACGATCCACAGCAACAGAAGGCACAAAGCTATCATCAAAGCATAGCGAATAGAGCGAACGCCGTTAGAGCGTATAACGCACTGCCTCTAACTGCTAGAGCGTATAACGCACTGCCTCTAGCTGATGGAGCGTATAACGCACTGCCTCCATCGGTGTGGAGCGTATAACGCACTGCCTCCAAGGTACTATGTATAGCGTATAACCACTGCCTATATGTCTAAGACCTGGCCAGACTCTCGGTGCAATAACTGTACACCGAACGACACTCGGGGAACAGAGCGTATAACGCACTGCCTCTGTTACCCCCCCGAACATAGACCATACACCAGACCCCGAAGGGTTGCTCTGTTCATTCCGATAGTATACAAACGATACTACCGTCATCTATTCAAACCAGCAGACAACAATGCACAGTATAACTGACTGTACTAACATGCGTGAATAACATCATGACTCAACTCAGTAGAACATCATAACAGACTGTCCTAATGTCAAATGCATAGAAGTATCCAACGACATATGCAAACACAATGTTATACAATCACTGAACACAACTCAACATGTGGAACAAGTATAAACAACCAAAGTTATAGTAGCTTTAACTATAACATAAGTAAAGGATGCGAGGTTATACTAACCTTAACTATAACTTCCACAAATGGCTTGAGGTTATAGTAACCTTAGCTAAACCTTGACACGAAAACTAAAGTTATACTAGCACTAACCATAACCTTGAGTCATACCTCAGGTTTGCATTAGTCTCAGCTATAACTTTAACTCGTAGTTCAAAGTTATATTAGCTTCAGCTATAACTTTGAGTTGTACTCAAGGTTGTACTAGTTCAGCTATAACCTTGGATCATATTTCCAAGGTTACACATCCTTCACTATAACCTTGAGTAACACTCTTGGCCGTTCGCCATGCCGCCATCTAGGGTTTCCTCGCGAACCCTAGTTGCGTACACGACACCCATAACGACTTATCGATACATTAATCCACAATTACGATAATAACACATACATAAATATATGGAGCACAAATAAATCATGACAATAAATAATCAAACATGTACCAATCGTACAAACAATCATTAAATCATATTAATTACATCAATTGGCATAAACACAATTAAAAGAGAAACACCTAGTTACCTCTTTGGCAATTAATGAAAACATCCATAAAGAATACGACCAACAAAGCCTTGTCTCCAACACGTGTCAATAACCCCGAAAATGAACTTTAACGAAAGCGGAAATCCAAATACTTGTGATAGACATTGTACCAAACCATCACTCTTTCGAAAACGCCAAAAAGAAAGACTTCTTCTTCTTTAAACACAAAACAAGAGACACAAAACATAGGTCTAAAGGTCCATACAAATAATTACCAATAAAATATTTTGAATATAATATATTGTAGAAGTAAGAGCAAGAATTGTGAAAAATATAATTTATGTATGAATTTGGAAGAATGAAAGATATTCAACAATAAAGTCAAAGGGAGAAAAGAGAGAAAACAGACGAGAAAGAGGGGAAAGAGGCGCGGCACCTCACGCACAAAATATAACAATTAACCTAGTTGCTTGCTAGGTTAAATTCTATTTATAAGGGGATTAACTAATGGGCTTTTGGTCCATTAGCTCATACAATGGATTATTTGATTACAAATTGGATTGAGCCATATTAAAACGCAAGGAGAACTTGAAATAGAAAAGTAAATATTAAATTAAAATAATTAAATATTGCACGGACGTTTTAACCCATCCAAAAGTAGATCAAAACGACGAAATAACTAAATATAGAACGAAAGCTATAAATATATATTTCAAAAACTCATTAATAAACTTCGAAATAATTATAAATGAAATACTTTTATAATAAAATATTATTATAAATTACGGGGTGTTACAATCTTACCCCCTAAAAAGAAGTTTCGTCCTCGAAACTTGAATTTCAAACATAAGATCAAAACAAGGTAAGAATTACAAGTGATCATCAACGAAAGTCATCTCGGAATCCTAACCGCTGCGCACTCTGATCCTTATCAACACTCAACCATAAAGAGGTATCTCACATCCTCAAAGTTATAATCATATTCACACACTATACAACCTCAAAAGCAAATCAAACTCTCACAACCCAAAATTATTATCTATCTCAATACGATCTAGTTATCACGAAACCACAATGTTTTCACACATGCATCACCTTAAGCATGTGGTTAACACTCACAAACACCATTAAATCTCACATACTAACTCATCAAGGTTTCCTCACTTTCACCAAGCTCACTCAAAACCATTAAGTAGTACACTCATCAATGTGTACTCTTTCATCACATGAACCATCTAACTTCTAGTCCTCGTATACCAAACATTACTCCACCATCATTAAACAACATATATAACCTCTCAAAAACTTATTACTATTTCTCCAAGTCCAAATCAGTTTTATCAAATACTCCAATTCTAGTTTACCATTCACCACAAAATCCGGCATTGACCAAAACCTCAAACATATAATCTCAAAGCCAGGACGCTCTTCCAATTAAGCAACTCTTCTATTCATGAGTGCAATTAAAATTACTGCTACCATAATTTCCTCAAAGTTGGTAGCGCTCACTTCACATATACAACTCTTAACCTCAAAAGGCAAACTCTCGATAATCCTCGATATATGTCTAGTATCCAAAGTCATCAATATTAAACCTCAATCTCACCACCTAATCATCAGTCACACTCGCAAGATCCAAATCATTCTCTCTGAACACATATCATCAATAACGCATTTCCATCAACAACATCCACTATACAAATCTCATCACCCATACTCATATAAAAACTAAGCTTATAACCTCAATTCATAATCATGGTTTACTATCCATGAGTATCATCTTACCATTAAGAATCCACCAAAACACTGTATAAAAGCTATGTCCATCAAAATAATAAACATCCTCAAACTTTCAAACCTCATAAAAGACCTTTTATACTCTTTCTCTAAAACGCTATAAGTCATTCAAATTCATACTCTCATTCACAAATGTTACTATACTCTCAATCTCCATTAGCCAAACATCAAACTCAAAGATCTAACATTCCTCACGAAAGGATTCAAGCTTCCACTACGAGATGATCACTAGTAGCTCTAAAGATATTTCCAAACATTTTCAAGTTACCTTAAAAGAATAAATAACTTGTAAACCAAAAACCCAATATGTTCGCGCGCAATATCACAAAGCAAACGAAAACATAGTTTTAGAAAGTATAAGCTCAATGAGATATAAATGTAAAGAGGATAATTGCAAAAGTCCAACGAAGAAGAAACTGGAGTTGAAATAAAGAACAAATAAAGAGTAACGATAGATAAAACAGACAGAGGAAAAAGATAAACAAGAAATTTTTGGTCTAAAGGCTTAAATAAAAGAGGTATGGTCGACACGTGCAAGGATGACAAGAATAGCCGACTCCAAAACAAATTTATAAACACCAAGACGACACTTCAAGATAAGATAAATAAAGCACGATAACCAGGGTCTTACAATTCTCGTACAATCATCACTCAAGGTCACAACGTCTCGGAACATCCTAATCTGCCAATCAATTCTAACTTGATACCTCAAGAAACCACAAGGGGATAAACCTCAAAATCACCTCAAACAAGGACGATGTCACCAAATAATCCAAAAGGATGAAAGTACGATAAGAGTAAAACTCGGGTTATCAAGGAAAACGTTCTGACCGACATATAACCAAAGCAACATGTAAGACGTAACATGCCAAGTACATACATTTTCAAAATTGACGATCTTTAAAAATTGATAAATCATGCTTGAAAAAGTTATACATGAGCAACACATTTATATACAATTAATGACGAAACATAACATCAAGTCATTAATAACACAATATATAAACTGTAGATTTAGTTAAATTAATAACGATGAACATTAAAACATAAACAAACAAATACATGAACAAAACATGTATACAAATATGTAACACAATTAATAACGATGCAAAACTTTAATTTATAAATGCACAAGTGCATGAACAACACAAATAACCCAAGTAATAAATATACGAAACATTAACGCATAATAAAACAAGTAGATGAATAGTAAATTCAATACATTAAGTAACGATATGAAACATAAAGGACAACAAATAAATACATGAGCACACATGTAAAACAATTAACAACTATGCGAAACATTAACGCATAAACAAATAAGTAGATTGAACAATACATGTATTATAATTAACAACGATATGAAACATTAAGATGTAAACAAACAAGTCCTTAGTTGTTTCTACCCCATTTACTCTCACTCAGTTACTAAGTCATTATAATTTTAGTCAGAAACTACGCGAGAGTTGGGAGCGTGTTCACTCTGATACCAACTGTAACAACCCGGATTATAAAACAAAGGCAAAACATAATATAAAAGAATATCAGAGTGTAACTCAATGATAATTGGGTTAAGGTGGCGGAAACACCTTACCCAAATCCGGATCGATACTCAAATCGAAAACCAAACTAATACATTATTCAAAGGTTCTTAAAACTTAAAGCAAGGTCCTAAACAATTTATTAAGCTCGCTTCGCACTTTCCCCAAGCAAGCATCAACCAAACAGCAACAACCTGAACAACCTGAGAAGGGGGGGTCGACAATCAGTCGGGAGTAACTAGATGCTCTCCCAGTCATGTTTACAACAATTGAATATAACCAACAATCAATAACAAATGTAATGTAAAACCAATAGACATGCGAGATCATCTACACTCATGAAAGTCCAATCAAACTTACCATCATCTGAAGACATATTACGACAATCATGTAAGGATATAACACGTCATGACATGCATGCAAACTTACCATACCATGATATTCTTAACACTAGGTGAATGGAACCATACGAACCTAAACCACTTACGACCCTAAACCACGAACACTTACTAAACTGGAAGTGACACACGATCCACAATAATCGAAGGCACAAAGCTAGCATTAAAGCATAGCAAATATGGTGATACACGATCCACAGCAACAGAAGGCACAAAGCTATCATCAAAGCATAGCGAATAGAGCGAACGCCGTTAGAGCGTATAACGCACTGCCTCTAACTGCTAGAGCGTATAACGCACTGCCTCTAGCTGATGGAGCGTATAACGCACTGCCTCCATCGGTGTGGAGCGTATAACGCACTGCCTCCAAGGTACTATGTATAGCGTATAACCACTGCCTATATGTCTAAGACCTGGCCAGACTCTCGGTGCAATAACTGTACACCGAACGACACTCGGGGAACAGAGCGTATAACGCACTGCCTCTGTTACCCCCCCCGAACATAGACCATACACCAGACCCCGAAGGGTTGCTCTGTTCATTCCGATAGTATACAAACGATACTACCGTCATCTATTCAAACCAGCAGACAACAATGCACAGTATAACTGACTGTACTAACATGCGTGAATAACATCATGACTCAACTCAGTAGAACATCATAACAGACTGTCCTAATGTCAAATGCATAGAAGTATCCAACGACATATGCAAACACAATGTTATACAATCACTGAACACAACTCAACATGTGGAACAAGTATAAACAACCAAAGTTATAGTAGCTTTAACTATAACATAAGTAAAGGATGCGAGGTTATACTAACCTTAACTATAACTTCCACAAATGGCTTGAGGTTATAGTAACCTTAGCTAAACCTTGACACGAAAACTAAAGTTATACTAGCACTAACCATAACCTTGAGTCATACCTCAGGTTTGCATTAGTCTCAGCTATAACTTTAACTCGTAGTTCAAAGTTATATTAGCTTCAGCTATAACTTTGAGTTGTACTCAAGGTTGTACTAGTTCAGCTATAACCTTGGATCATATTTCCAAGGTTACACATCCTTCACTATAACCTTGAGTAACACTCTTGGCCGTTCGCCATGCCGCCATCTAGGGTTTCCTCGCGAACCCTAGTTGCGTACACGACACCCATAACGACTTATCGATACATTAATCCACAATTACGATAATAACACATACATAAATATATGGAGCACAAATAAATCATGACAATAAATAATCAAACATGTACCAATCGTACAAACAATCATTAAATCATATTAATTACATCAATTGGCATAAACACAATTAAAAGAGAAACACCTAGTTACCTCTTTGGCAATTAATGAAAACATCCATAAAGAATACGACCAACAAAGCCTTGTCTCCAACACGTGTCAATAACCCCGAAAATGAACTTTAACGAAAGCGGAAATCCAAATACTTGTGATAGACATTGTACCAAACCATCACTCTTTCGAAAACGCCAAAAAGAAAGACTTCTTCTTCTTTAAACACAAAACAAGAGACACAAAACATAGGTCTAAAGGTCCATACAAATAATTACCAATAAAATATTTTGAATATAATATATTGTAGAAGTAAGAGCAAGAATTGTGAAAAATATAATTTATGTATGAATTTGGAAGAATGAAAGATATTCAACAATGAAGTCAAAGGGAGAAAAGAGAGAAAACAGACGAGAAAGAGGGGAAAGAGGCGCGGCACCTCACGCACAAAATATAACAATTAACCTAGTTGCTTGCTAGGTTAAATTCTATTTATAAGGGGATTAACTAATGGGCTTTTGGTCCATTAGCTCATACAATGGATTATTTGATTACAAATTGGATTGAGCCATATTAAAACGCAAGGAGAACTTGAAATAGAAAAGTAAATATTAAATTAAAATAATTAAATATTGCACGGACGTTTTAACCCATCCAAAAGTAGATCAAAACGACGAAATAACTAAATATAGAACGAAAGCTATAAATATATATTTCAAAAACTCATTAATAAACTTCGAAATAATTATAAATGAAATACTTTTATAATAAAATATTATTATAAATTACGGGGTGTTACAATCTTACCCCCTAAAAAGAAGTTTCGTCCTCGAAACTTGAATTTCAAACATAAGATCAAAACAAGGTAAGAATTACAAGTGATCATCAACGAAAGTCATCTCGGAATCCTAACCGCTGCGCACTCTGATCCTTATCAACACTCAACCATAAAGAGGTATCTCACATCCTCAAAGTTATAATCATATTCACACACTATACAACCTCAAAAGCAAATCAAACTCTCACAACCCAAAATTATTATCTATCTCAATACGATCTAGTTATCACGAAACCACAATGTTTTCACACATGCATCACCTTAAGCATGTGGTTAACACTCACAAACACCATTAAATCTCACATACTAACTCATCAAGGTTTCCTCACTTTCACCAAGCTCACTCAAAACCATTAAGTAGTACACTCATCAATGTGTACTCTTTCATCACATGAACCATCTAACTTCTAGTCCTCGTATACCAAACATTACTCCACCATCATTAAACAACATATATAACCTCTCAAAAACTTATTACTATTTCTCCAAGTCCAAATCAGTTTTATCAAATACTCCAATTCTAGTTTACCATTCACCACAAAATCCGGCATTGACCAAAACCTCAAACATATAATCTCAAAGCCAGGACGCTCTTCCAATTAAGCAACTCTTCTATTCATGAGTGCAATTAAAATTACTGCTACCATAATTTCCTCAAAGTTGGTAGCGCTCACTTCACATATACAACTCTTAACCTCAAAAGGCAAACTCTCGATAATCCTCGATATATGTCTAGTATCCAAAGTCATCAATATTAAACCTCAATCTCACCACCTAATCATCAGTCACACTCGCAAGATCCAAATCATTCTCTCTGAACACATATCATCAATAACGCATTTCCATCAAAGCGTAACAACATCACTATACAAATCTCATCACCCATACTCATATAAAAACTAAGCTTATAACCTCAATTCATAATCATGGTTTACTATCCATGAGTATCATCTTACCATTAAGAATCCACCAAAACACTGTATAAAGCTATGTCCATCAAAATAATAACATCCTCAAACTTTCAAACCTCATAAAAGACCTTTTATACTCTTTCTCTAAAACGCTATATGTCATTCAAATTCATACTCTCATTCACAAATGTTACTATACTCTCAATCTCCAATAGCCAAACATCAAACTCAAAGATCTAACATTCCTCACGAAAGGATTCAAGCTTCCACTACGAGATGATCACTAGTAGCTCTAAAGATATTTCAAACATTTTCAAGTTACCTTAAAAGAATAAATAACTTGTAAACCAAAACCCAATATGTTCGCGCAATATCACAAAGCAAACGAAAACATAGTTTTAGAAAGTATAAGCTCAATGAGATATAAATGTAAAGAGGATAATTGCAAAAGTCCAACGAAGAAGAAACTGGAGTTGAAATAAAGAACAAATAAAGAGTAACGATAGATAAAACAGACAGAGGAAAAAGATAAACAAGAAATTTTTGGTCTAAAGGCTTAAATAAAAGAGGTATGGTCGACACGTGCAAGGATGACAAGAATAGCCGACTCCAAAACAAATTTATAAACACCAAGACGACACTTCAAGATAAGATAAATAAAGCACGATAACCAGGGTCTTACAATTCTCGTACAATCATCACTCAAGGTCACAACGTCTCGGAACATCCTAATCTGCCAATCAATTCTAACTTGATACCTCAAGAAACCACAAGGGGATAAACCTCAAAATCACCTCAAACAAGGACGATGTCACCAAATAATCCAAAAGGATGAAAGTACGATAAGAGTAAAACTCGGGTTATCAAGGAAAACGTTCTGACCGACATATAACCAAAGCAACATGTAAGACGTAACATGCCAAGTACATACATTTTCAAAATTGACGATCTTTAAAAATTGATAAATCATGCTTGAAAAAGTTATACATGAGCAACACATTTATATACAATTAATGACGAAACATAACATCAAGTCATTAATAACACAATATATAAACTGTAGATTTAGTTAAATTAATAACGATGAACATTAAAACATAAACAAACAAATACATGAACAAAACATGTATACAAATATGTAACACAATTAATAACGATGCAAAACTTTAATTTATAAATGCACAAGTGCATGAACAACACAAATAACCCAAGTAATAAATATACGAAACATTAACGCATAATAAAACAAGTAGATGAATAGTAAATTCAATACATTAAGTAACGATATGAAACATAAAGGACAACAAATAAATACATGAGCACACATGTAAAACAATTAACAACTATGCGAAACATTAACGCATAAACAAATAAGTAGATTGAACAATACATGTATTATAATTAACAACGATATGAAACATTAAGATGTAAACAAACAAGTCCTTAGTTGTTTCTACCCCATTTACTCTCACTCAGTTACTAAGTCATTATAATTTTAGTCAGAAACTACGCGAGAGTTGGGAGCGTGTTCACTCTGATACCAACTGTAACAACCCGGATTATAAAACAAAGGCAAAACATAATATAAAAGAATATCAGAGTGTAACTCAATGATAATTGGGTTAAGGTGGCGGAAACACCTTACCCAAATCCGGATCGATACTCAAATCGAAAACCAAACTAATACATTATTCAAAGGTTCTTAAAACTTAAAGCAAGGTCCTAAACAATTTATTAAGCTCGCTTCGCACTTTCCCCAAGCAAGCATCAACCAAACAGCAACAACCTGAACAACCTGAGAAGGGGGGGTCGACAATCAGTCGGGAGTAACTAGATGCTCTCCCAGTCATGTTTACAACAATTGAATATAACCAACAATCAATAACAAATGTAATGTAAAACCAATAGACATGCGAGATCATCTACACTCATGAAAGTCCAATCAAACTTACCATCATCTGAAGACATATTACGACAATCATGTAAGGATATAACACGTCATGACATGCATGCAAACTTACCATACCATGATATTCTTAACACTAGGTGAATGGAACCATACGAACCTAAACCACTTACGACCCTAAACCACGAACACTTACTAAACTGGAAGTGACACACGATCCACAATAATCGAAGGCACAAAGCTAGCATTAAAGCATAGCAAATATGGTGATACACGATCCACAGCAACAGAAGGCACAAAGCTATCATCAAAGCATAGCGAATAGAGCGAACGCCGTTAGAGCGTATAACGCACTGCCTCTAACTGCTAGAGCGTATAACGCACTGCCTCTAGCTGATGGAGCGTATAACGCACTGCCTCCATCGGTGTGGAGCGTATAACGCACTGCCTCCAAGGTACTATGTATAGCGTATAACCACTGCCTATATGTCTAAGACCTGGCCAGACTCTCGGTGCAATAACTGTACACCGAACGACACTCGGGGAACAGAGCGTATAACGCACTGCCTCTGTTACCCCCCCGAACATAGACCATACACCAGACCCCGAAGGGTTGCTCTGTTCATTCCGATAGTATACAAACGATACTACCGTCATCTATTCAAACCAGCAGACAACAATGCACAGTATAACTGACTGTACTAACATGCGTGAATAACATCATGACTCAACTCAGTAGAACATCATAACAGACTGTCCTAATGTCAAATGCATAGAAGTATCCAACGACATATGCAAACACAATGTTATACAATCACTGAACACAACTCAACATGTGGAACAAGTATAAACAACCAAAGTTATAGTAGCTTTAACTATAACATAAGTAAAGGATGCGAGGTTATACTAACCTTAACTATAACTTCCACAAATGGCTTGAGGTTATAGTAACCTTAGCTAAACCTTGACACGAAAACTAAAGTTATACTAGCACTAACCATAACCTTGAGTCATACCTCAGGTTTGCATTAGTCTCAGCTATAACTTTAACTCGTAGTTCAAAGTTATATTAGCTTCAGCTATAACTTTGAGTTGTACTCAAGGTTGTACTAGTTCAGCTATAACCTTGGATCATATTTCCAAGGTTACACATCCTTCACTATAACCTTGAGTAACACTCTTGGCCGTTCGCCATGCCGCCATCTAGGGTTTCCTCGCGAACCCTAGTTGCGTACACGACACCCATAACGACTTATCGATACATTAATCCACAATTACGATAATAACACATACATAAATATATGGAGCACAAATAAATCATGACAATAAATAATCAAACATGTACCAATCGTACAAACAATCATTAAATCATATTAATTACATCAATTGGCATAAACACAATTAAAAGAGAAACACCTAGTTACCTCTTTGGCAATTAATGAAAACATCCATAAAGAATACGACCAACAAAGCCTTGTCTCCAACACGTGTCAATAACCCCGAAAATGAACTTTAACGAAAGCGGAAATCCAAATACTTGTGATAGACATTGTACCAAACCATCACTCTTTCGAAAACGCCAAAAAGAAAGACTTCTTCTTCTTTAAACACAAAACAAGAGACACAAAACATAGGTCTAAAGGTCCATACAAATAATTACCAATAAAATATTTTGAATATAATATATTGTAGAAGTAAGAGCAAGAATTGTGAAAAATATAATTTATGTATGAATTTGGAAGAATGAAAGATATTCAACAATGAAGTCAAAGGGAGAAAAGAGAGAAAACAGACGAGAAAGAGGGGAAAGAGGCGCGGCACCTCACGCACAAAATATAACAATTAACCTAGTTGCTTGCTAGGTTAAATTCTATTTATAAGGGGATTAACTAATGGGCTTTTGGTCCATTAGCTCATACAATGGATTATTTGATTACAAATTGGATTGAGCCATATTAAAACGCAAGGAGAACTTGAAATAGAAAAGTAAATATTAAATTAAAATAATTAAATATTGCACGGACGTTTTAACCCATCCAAAAGTAGATCAAAACGACGAAATAACTAAATATAGAACGAAAGCTATAAATATATATTTCAAAAACTCATTAATAAACTTCGAAATAATTATAAATGAAATACTTTTATAATAAAATATTATTATAAATTACGGGGTGTTACAATCTTACCCCCTAAAAAGAAGTTTCGTCCTCGAAACTTGAATTTCAAACATAAGATCAAAACAAGGTAAGAATTACAAGTGATCATCAACGAAAGTCATCTCGGAATCCTAACCGCTGCGCACTCTGATCCTTATCAACACTCAACCATAAAGAGGTATCTCACATCCTCAAAGTTATAATCATATTCACACACTATACAACCTCAAAAGCAAATCAAACTCTCACAACCCAAAATTATTATCTATCTCAATACGATCTAGTTATCACGAAACCACAATGTTTTCACACATGCATCACCTTAAGCATGTGGTTAACACTCACAAACACCATTAAATCTCACATACTAACTCATCAAGGTTTCCTCACTTTCACCAAGCTCACTCAAAACCATTAAGTAGTACACTCATCAATGTGTACTCTTTCATCACATGAACCATCTAACTTCTAGTCCTCGTATACCAAACATTACTCCACCATCATTAAACAACATATATAACCTCTCAAAAACTTATTACTATTTCTCCAAGTCCAAATCAGTTTTATCAAATACTCCAATTCTAGTTTACCATTCACCACAAAATCCGGCATTGACCAAAACCTCAAACATATAATCTCAAAGCCAGGACGCTCTTCCAATTAAGCAACTCTTCTATTCATGAGTGCAATTAAAATTACTGCTACCATAATTTCCTCAAAGTTGGTAGCGCTCACTTCACATATACAACTCTTAACCTCAAAAGGCAAACTCTCGATAATCCTCGATATATGTCTAGTATCCAAAGTCATCAATATTAAACCTCAATCTCACCACCTAATCATCAGTCACACTCGCAAGATCCAAATCATTCTCTCTGAACACATATCATCAATAACGCATTTCCATCAAAGCGTAACAACATCACTATACAAATCTCATCACCCATACTCATATAAAAACTAAGCTTATAACCTCAATTCATAATCATGGTTTACTATCCATGAGTATCATCTTACCATTAAGAATCCACCAAAACACTGTATAAAGCTATGTCCATCAAAATAATAACATCCTCAAACTTTCAAACCTCATAAAAGACCTTTTATACTCTTTCTCTAAAACGCTATATGTCATTCAAATTCATACTCTCATTCACAAATGTTACTATACTCTCAATCTCCAATAGCCAAACATCAAACTCAAAGATCTAACATTCCTCACGAAAGGATTCAAGCTTCCACTACGAGATGATCACTAGTAGCTCTAAAGATATTTCAAACATTTTCAAGTTACCTTAAAAGAATAAATAACTTGTAAACCAAAACCCAATATGTTCGCGCAATATCACAAAGCAAACGAAAACATAGTTTTAGAAAGTATAAGCTCAATGAGATATAAATGTAAAGAGGATAATTGCAAAAGTCCAACGAAGAAGAAACTGGAGTTGAAATAAAGAACAAATAAAGAGTAACGATAGATAAAACAGACAGAGGAAAAAGATAAACAAGAAATTTTTGGTCTAAAGGCTTAAATAAAAGAGGTATGGTCGACACGTGCAAGGATGACAAGAATAGCCGACTCCAAAACAAATTTATAAACACCAAGACGACACTTCAAGATAAGATAAATAAAGCACGATAACCAGGGTCTTACAATTCTCGTACAATCATCACTCAAGGTCACAACGTCTCGGAACATCCTAATCTGCCAATCAATTCTAACTTGATACCTCAAGAAACCACAAGGGGATAAACCTCAAAATCACCTCAAACAAGGACGATGTCACCAAATAATCCAAAAGGATGAAAGTACGATAAGAGTAAAACTCGGGTTATCAAGGAAAACGTTCTGACCGACATATAACCAAAGCAACATGTAAGACGTAACATGCCAAGTACATACATTTTCAAAATTGACGATCTTTAAAAATTGATAAATCATGCTTGAAAAAGTTATACATGAGCAACACATTTATATACAATTAATGACGAAACATAACATCAAGTCATTAATAACACAATATATAAACTGTAGATTTAGTTAAATTAATAACGATGAACATTAAAACATAAACAAACAAATACATGAACAAAACATGTATACAAATATGTAACACAATTAATAACGATGCAAAACTTTAATTTATAAATGCACAAGTGCATGAACAACACAAATAACCCAAGTAATAAATATACGAAACATTAACGCATAATAAAACAAGTAGATGAATAGTAAATTCAATACATTAAGTAACGATATGAAACATAAAGGACAACAAATAAATACATGAGCACACATGTAAAACAATTAACAACTATGCGAAACATTAACGCATAAACAAATAAGTAGATTGAACAATACATGTATTATAATTAACAACGATATGAAACATTAAGATGTAAACAAACAAGTCCTTAGTTGTTTCTACCCCATTTACTCTCACTCAGTTACTAAGTCATTATAATTTTAGTCAGAAACTACGCGAGAGTTGGGAGCGTGTTCACTCTGATACCAACTGTAACAACCCGGATTATAAAACAAAGGCAAAACATAATATAAAAGAATATCAGAGTGTAACTCAATGATAATTGGGTTAAGGTGGCGGAAACACCTTACCCAAATCCGGATCGATACTCAAATCGAAAACCAAACTAATACATTATTCAAAGGTTCTTAAAACTTAAAGCAAGGTCCTAAACAATTTATTAAGCTCGCTTCGCACTTTCCCCAAGCAAGCATCAACCAAACAGCAACAACCTGAACAACCTGAGAAGGGGGGGTCGACAATCAGTCGGGAGTAACTAGATGCTCTCCCAGTCATGTTTACAACAATTGAATATAACCAACAATCAATAACAAATGTAATGTAAAACCAATAGACATGCGAGATCATCTACACTCATGAAAGTCCAATCAAACTTACCATCATCTGAAGACATATTACGACAATCATGTAAGGATATAACACGTCATGACATGCATGCAAACTTACCATACCATGATATTCTTAACACTAGGTGAATGGAACCATACGAACCTAAACCACTTACGACCACTAAACCACGAACACTTACTAAACTGGAAGTGACACACGATCCACAATAATCGAAGGCACAAAGCTAGCATTAAAGCATAGCAAATATGGTGATACACGATCCACAGCAACAGAAGGCACAAAGCTATCATCAAAGCATAGCGAATAGAGCGAACGCCGTTAGAGCGTATAACGCACTGCCTCTAACTGCTAGAGCGTATAACGCACTGCCTCTAGCTGATGGAGCGTATAACGCACTGCCTCCATCGGTGTGGAGCGTATAACGCACTGCCTCCAAGGTACTATGTATAGCGTATAACCACTGCCTATATGTCTAAGACCTGGCCAGACTCTCGGTGCAATAACTGTACACCGAACGACACTCGGGGAACAGAGCGTATAACGCACTGCCTCTGTTACCCCCCCGAACATAGACCATACACCAGACCCCGAAGGGTTGCTCTGTTCATTCCGATAGTATACAAACGATACTACCGTCATCTATTCAAACCAGCAGACAACAATGCACAGTATAACTGACTGTACTAACATGCGTGAATAACATCATGACTCAACTCAGTAGAACATCATAACAGACTGTCCTAATGTCAAATGCATAGAAGTATCCAACGACATATGCAAACACAATGTTATACAATCACTGAACACAACTCAACATGTGGAACAAGTATAAACAACCAAAGTTATAGTAGCTTTAACTATAACATAAGTAAAGGATGCGAGGTTATACTAACCTTAACTATAACTTCCACAAATGGCTTGAGGTTATAGTAACCTTAGCTAAACCTTGACACGAAAACTAAAGTTATACTAGCACTAACCATAACCTTGAGTCATACCTCAGGTTTGCATTAGTCTCAGCTATAACTTTAACTCGTAGTTCAAAGTTATATTAGCTTCAGCTATAACTTTGAGTTGTACTCAAGGTTGTACTAGTTCAGCTATAACCTTGGATCATATTTCCAAGGTTACACATCCTTCACTATAACCTTGAGTAACACTCTTGGCCGTTCGCCATGCCGCCATCTAGGGTTTCCTCGCGAACCCTAGTTGCGTACACGACACCCATAACGACTTATCGATACATTAATCCACAATTACGATAATAACACATACATAAATATATGGAGCACAAATAAATCATGACAATAAATAATCAAACATGTACCAATCGTACAAACAATCATTAAATCATATTAATTACATCAATTGGCATAAACACAATTAAAAGAGAAACACCTAGTTACCTCTTTGGCAATTAATGAAAACATCCATAAAGAATACGACCAACAAAGCCTTGTCTCCAACACGTGTCAATAACCCCGAAAATGAACTTTAACGAAAGCGGAAATCCAAATACTTGTGATAGACATTGTACCAAACCATCACTCTTTCGAAAACGCCAAAAAGAAAGACTTCTTCTTCTTTAAACACAAAACAAGAGACACAAAACATAGGTCTAAAGGTCCATACAAATAATTACCAATAAAATATTTTGAATATAATATATTGTAGAAGTAAGAGCAAGAATTGTGAAAAATATAATTTATGTATGAATTTGGAAGAATGAAAGATATTCAACAATGAAGTCAAAGGGAGAAAAGAGAGAAAACAGACGAGAAAGAGGGGAAAGAGGCGCGGCACCTCACGCACAAAATATAACAATTAACCTAGTTGCTTGCTAGGTTAAATTCTATTTATAAGGGGATTAACTAATGGGCTTTTGGTCCATTAGCTCATACAATGGATTATTTGATTACAAATTGGATTGAGCCATATTAAAACGCAAGGAGAACTTGAAATAGAAAAGTAAATATTAAATTAAAATAATTAAATATTGCACGGACGTTTTAACCCATCCAAAAGTAGATCAAAACGAGGAAATAACTAAATATAGAACGAAAGCTATAAATATATATTTCAAAAACTCATTAATAAACTTCGAAATAATTATAAATGAAATACTTTTATAATAAAATATTATTATAAATTACGGGGTGTTACAATCTTACCCCCTAAAAAGAAGTTTCGTCCTCGAAACTTGAATTTCAAACATAAGATCAAAACAAGGTAAGAATTACAAGTGATCATCAACGAAAGTCATCTCGGAATCCTAACCGCTGCGCACTCTGATCCTTATCAACACTCAACCATAAAGAGGTATCTCACATCCTCAAAGTTATAATCATATTCACACACTATACAACCTCAAAAGCAAATCAAACTCTCACAACCCAAAATTATTATCTATCTCAATACGATCTAGTTATCACGAAACCACAATGTTTTCACACATGCATCACCTTAAGCATGTGGTTAACACTCACAAACACCATTAAATCTCACATACTAACTCATCAAGGTTTCCTCACTTTCACCAAGCTCACTCAAAACCATTAAGTAGTACACTCATCAATGTGTACTCTTTCATCACATGAACCATCTAACTTCTAGTCCTCGTATACCAAACATTACTCCACCATCATTAAACAACATATATAACCTCTCAAAAACTTATTACTATTTCTCCAAGTCCAAATCAGTTTTATCAAATACTCCAATTCTAGTTTACCATTCACCACAAAATCCGGCATTGACCAAAACCTCAAACATATAATCTCAAAGCCAGGACGCTCTTCCAATTAAGCAACTCTTCTATTCATGAGTGCAATTAAAATTACTGCTACCATAATTTCCTCAAAGTTGGTAGCGCTCACTTCACATATACAACTCTTAACCTCAAAAGGCAAACTCTCGATAATCCTCGATATATGTCTAGTATCCAAAGTCATCAATATTAAACCTCAATCTCACCACCTAATCATCAGTCACACTCGCAAGATCCAAATCATTCTCTCTGAACACATATCATCAATAACGCATTTCCATCAAAGCGTAACAACATCACTATACAAATCTCATCACCCATACTCATATAAAAACTAAGCTTATAACCTCAATTCATAATCATGGTTTACTATCCATGAGTATCATCTTACCATTAAGAATCCACCAAAACACTGTATAAAGCTATGTCCATCAAAATAATAACATCCTCAAACTTTCAAACCTCATAAAAGACCTTTTATACTCTTTCTCTAAAACGCTATATGTCATTCAAATTCATACTCTCATTCACAAATGTTACTATACTCTCAATCTCCAATAGCCAAACATCAAACTCAAAGATCTAACATTCCTCACGAAAGGATTCAAGCTTCCACTACGAGATGATCACTAGTAGCTCTAAAGATATTTCAAACATTTTCAAGTTACCTTAAAAGAATAAATAACTTGTAAACCAAAACCCAATATGTTCGCGCAATATCACAAAGCAAACGAAAACATAGTTTTAGAAAGTATAAGCTCAATGAGATATAAATGTAAAGAGGATAATTGCAAAAGTCCAACGAAGAAGAAACTGGAGTTGAAATAAAGAACAAATAAAGAGTAACGATAGATAAAACAGACAGAGGAAAAAGATAAACAAGAAATTTTTGGTCTAAAGGCTTAAATAAAAGAGGTATGGTCGACACGTGCAAGGATGACAAGAATAGCCGACTCCAAAACAAATTTATAAACACCAAGACGACACTTCAAGATAAGATAAATAAAGCACGATAACCAGGGTCTTACAATTCTCGTACAATCATCACTCAAGGTCACAACGTCTCGGAACATCCTAATCTGCCAATCAATTCTAACTTGATACCTCAAGAAACCACAAGGAGATAAACCTCAAAATCACCTCAAACAAGGACGATGTCACCAAATAATCCAAAAGGATGAAAGTACGATAAGAGTAAAACTCGGGTTATCAAGGAAAACGTTCTGACCGACATATAACCAAAGCAACATGTAAGACGTAACATGCCAAGTACATACATTTTCAAAATTGACGATCTTTAAAAATTGATAAATCATGCTTGAAAAAGTTATACATGAGCAACACATTTATATACAATTAATGACGAAACATAACATCAAGTCATTAATAACACAATATATAAACTGTAGATTTAGTTAAATTAATAACGATGAACATTAAAACATAAACAAACAAATACATGAACAAAACATGTATACAAATATGTAACACAATTAATAACGATGCAAAACTTTAATTTATAAATGCACAAGTGCATGAACAACACAAATAACCCAAGTAATAAATATACGAAACATTAACGCATAATAAAACAAGTAGATGAATAGTAAATTCAATACATTAAGTAACGATATGAAACATAAAGGACAACAAATAAATACATGAGCACACATGTAAAACAATTAACAACTATGCGAAACATTAACGCATAAACAAATAAGTAGATTGAACAATACATGTATTATAATTAACAACGATATGAAACATTAAGATGTAAACAAACAAGTCCTTAGTTGTTTCTACCCCATTTACTCTCACTCAGTTACTAAGTCATTATAATTTTAGTCAGAAACTACGCGAGAGTTGGGAGCGTGTTCACTCTGATACCAACTGTAACAACCCGGATTATAAAACAAACGCAAAACATAATATAAAAGAATATCAGAGTGTAACTCAATGATAATTGGGTTAAGGTGGCGGAAACACCTTACCCAAATCCGGATCGATACTCAAATCGAAAACCAAACTAATACATTATTCAAAGGTTCTTAAAACTTAAAGCAAGGTCCTAAACAGTTTATTAAGCTCGCTTCGCACTTTCCCCAAGCAAGCATCAACCAAACAGCAACAACCTGAACAACCTGAGAAGGGGGGGTCGACAATCAGTCGGGAGTAACTAGATGCTCTCCCAGTCATGTTTACAACAATTGAATATAACCAACAATCAATAACAAATGTAATGTAAAACCAATAGACATGCGAGATCATCTACACTCATGAAAGTCCAATCAAACTTACCATCATCTGAAGACATATTACGACAATCATGTAAGGATATAACACGTCATGACATGCATGCAAACTTACCATACCATGATATTCTTAACACTAGGTGAATGGAACCATACGAACCTAAACCACTTACGACCACTAAACCACGAACACTTGCTAAACTGGAAGTGACACACGATCCACAATAATCGAAGGCACAAAGCTAGCATTAAAGCATAGCAAATATGGTGATACACGATCCACAGCAACAGAAGGCACAAAGCTATCATCAAAGCATAGCGAATAGAGCGAACGCCGTTAGAGCGTATAACGCACTGCCTCTAACTGCTAGAGCGTATAACGCACTGCCTCTAGCTGATGGAGCGTATAACGCACTGCCTCCATCGGTGTGGAGCGTATAACGCACTGCCTCCAAGGTACTATGTATAGCGTATAACCACTGCCTATATGTCTAAGACCTGGCCAGACTCTCGGTGCAATAACTGTACACCGAACGACACTCGGGGAACAGAGCGTATAACGCACTGCCTCTGTTACCCCCCCGAACATAGACCATACACCAGACCCCGAAGGGTTGCTCTGTTCATTCCGATAGTATACAAACGATACTACCGTCATCTATTCAAACCAGCAGACAACAATGCACAGTATAACTGACTGTACTAACATGCGTGAATAACATCATGACTCAACTCAGTAGAACATCATAACAGACTGTCCTAATGTCAAATGCATAGAAGTATCCAACGACATATGCAAACACAATGTTATACAATCACTGAACACAACTCAACATGTGGAACAAGTATAAACAACCAAAGTTATAGTAGCTTTAACTATAACATAAGTAAAGGATGCGAGGTTATACTAACCTTAACTATAACTTCCACAAATGGCTTGAGGTTATAGTAACCTTAGCTAAACCTTGACACGAAAACTAAAGTTATACTAGCACTAACCATAACCTTGAGTCATACCTCAGGTTTGCATTAGTCTCAGCTATAACTTTAACTCGTAGTTCAAAGTTATATTAGCTTCAGCTATAACTTTGAGTTGTACTCAAGGTTGTACTAGTTCAGCTATAACCTTGGATCATATTTCCAAGGTTACACATCCTTCACTATAACCTTGAGTAACACTCTTGGCCGTTCGCCATGCCGCCATCTAGGGTTTCCTCGCGAACCCTAGTTGCGTACACGACACCCATAGCGACTTATCGATACATTAATCCACAATTACGATAATAACACATACATAAATATATGGAGCACAAATAAATCATGACAATAAATAATCAAACATGTACCAATCGTACAAACAATCATTAAATCATATTAATTACATCAATTGGCATAAACACAATTAAAAGAGAAACACCTAGTTACCTCTTTGGCAATTAATGAAAACATCCATAAAGAATACGACCAACAAAGCCTTGTCTCCAACACGTGTCAATAACCCCGAAAATGAACTTTAACGAAAGCGGAAATCCAAATACTTGTGATAGACATTGTACCAAACCATCACTCTTTCGAAAACGCCAAAAAGAAAGACTTCTTCTTCTTTAAACACAAAACAAGAGACACAAAACATAGGTCTAAAGGTCCATACAAATAATTACCAATAAAATATTTTGAATATAATATATTGTAGAAGTAAGAGCAAGAATTGTGAAAAATATAATTTATGTATGAATTTGGAAGAATGAAAGATATTCAACAATGAAGTCAAAGGGAGAAAAGAGAGAAAACAGACGAGAAAGAGGGGAAAGAGGCGCGGCACCTCACGCACAAAATATAACAATTAACCTAGTTGCTTGCTAGGTTAAATTCTATTTATAAGGGGATTAACTAATGGGCTTTTGGTCCATTAGCTCATACAATGGATTATTTGATTACAAATTGGATTGAGCCATATTAAAACGCAAGGAGAACTTGAAATAGAAAAGTAAATATTAAATTAAAATAATTAAATATTGCACGGACGTTTTAACCCATCCAAAAGTAGATCAAAACGAGGAAATAACTAAATATAGAACGAAAGCTATAAATATATATTTCAAAAACTCATTAATAAACTTCGAAATAATTATAAATGAAATACTTTTATAATAAAATATTATTATAAATTACGGGGTGTTACAATCTTACCCCCTAAAAAGAAGTTTCGTCCTCGAAACTTGAATTTCAAACATAAGATCAAAACAAGGTAAGAATTACAAGTGATCATCAACGAAAGTCATCTCGGAATCCTAACCGCTGCGCACTCTGATCCTTATCAACACTCAACCATAAAGAGGTATCTCACATCCTCAAAGTTATAATCATATTCACACACTATACAACCTCAAAAGCAAATCAAACTCTCACAACCCAAAATTATTATCTATCTCAATACGATCTAGTTATCACGAAACCACAATGTTTTCACACATGCATCACCTTAAGCATGTGGTTAACACTCACAAACACCATTAAATCTCACATACTAACTCATCAAGGTTTCCTCACTTTCACCAAGCTCACTCAAAACCATTAAGTAGTACACTCATCAATGTGTACTCTTTCATCACATGAACCATCTAACTTCTAGTCCTCGTATACCAAACATTACTCCACCATCATTAAACAACATATATAACCTCTCAAAAACTTATTACTATTTCTCCAAGTCCAAATCAGTTTTATCAAATACTCCAATTCTAGTTTACCATTCACCACAAAATCCGGCATTGACCAAAACCTCAAACATATAATCTCAAAGCCAGGACGCTCTTCCAATTAAGCAACTCTTCTATTCATGAGTGCAATTAAAATTACTGCTACCATAATTTCCTCAAAGTTGGTAGCGCTCACTTCACATATACAACTCTTAACCTCAAAAGGCAAACTCTCGATAATCCTCGATATATGTCTAGTATCCAAAGTCATCAATATTAAACCTCAATCTCACCACCTAATCATCAGTCACACTCGCAAGATCCAAATCATTCTCTCTGAACACATATCATCAATAACGCATTTCCATCAAAGCGTAACAACATCACTATACAAATCTCATCACCCATACTCATATAAAAACTAAGCTTATAACCTCAATTCATAATCATGGTTTACTATCCATGAGTATCATCTTACCATTAAGAATCCACCAAAACACTGTATAAAGCTATGTCCATCAAAATAATAACATCCTCAAACTTTCAAACCTCATAAAAGACCTTTTATACTCTTTCTCTAAAACGCTATATGTCATTCAAATTCATACTCTCATTCACAAATGTTACTATACTCTCAATCTCCAATAGCCAAACATCAAACTCAAAGATCTAACATTCCTCACGAAAGGATTCAAGCTTCCACTACGAGATGATCACTAGTAGCTCTAAAGATATTTCAAACATTTTCAAGTTACCTTAAAAGAATAAATAACTTGTAAACCAAAACCCAATATGTTCGCGCAATATCACAAAGCAAACGAAAACATAGTTTTAGAAAGTATAAGCTCAATGAGATATAAATGTAAAGAGGATAATTGCAAAAGTCCAACGAAGAAGAAACTGGAGTTGAAATAAAGAACAAATAAAGAGTAACGATAGATAAAACAGACAGAGGAAAAAGATAAACAAGAAATTTTTGGTCTAAAGGCTTAAATAAAAGAGGTATGGTCGACACGTGCAAGGATGACAAGAATAGCCGACTCCAAAACAAATTTATAAACACCAAGACGACACTTCAAGATAAGATAAATAAAGCACGATAACCAGGGTCTTACAATTCTCGTACAATCATCACTCAAGGTCACAACGTCTCGGAACATCCTAATCTGCCAATCAATTCTAACTTGATACCTCAAGAAACCACAAGGGGATAAACCTCAAAATCACCTCAAACAAGGACGATGTCACCAAATAATCCAAAAGGATGAAAGTACGATAAGAGTAAAACTCGGGTTATCAAGGAAAACGTTCTGACCGACATATAACCAAAGCAACATGTAAGACGTAACATGCCAAGTACATACATTTTCAAAATTGACGATCTTTAAAAATTGATAAATCATGCTTGAAAAAGTTATACATGAGCAACACATTTATATACAATTAATGACGAAACATAACATCAAGTCATTAATAACACAATATATAAACTGTAGATTTAGTTAAATTAATAACGATGAACATTAAAACATAAACAAACAAATACATGAACAAAACATGTATACAAATATGTAACACAATTAATAACGATGCAAAACTTTAATTTATAAATGCACAAGTGCATGAACAACACAAATAACCCAAGTAATAAATATACGAAACATTAACGCATAATAAAACAAGTAGATGAATAGTAAATTCAATACATTAAGTAACGATATGAAACATAAAGGACAACAAATAAATACATGAGCACACATGTAAAACAATTAACAACTATGCGAAACATTAACGCATAAACAAATAAGTAGATTGAACAATACATGTATTATAATTAACAACGATATGAAACATTAAGATGTAAACAAACAAGTCCTTAGTTGTTTCTACCCCATTTACTCTCACTCAGTTACTAAGTCATTATAATTTTAGTCAGAAACTACGCGAGAGTTGGGAGCGTGTTCACTCTGATACCAACTGTAACAACCCGGATTATAAAACAAAGGCAAAACATAATATAAAAGAATATCAGAGTGTAACTCAATGATAATTGGGTTAAGGTGGCGGAAACACCTTACCCAAATCCGGATCGATACTCAAATCGAAAACCAAACTAATACATTATTCAAAGGTTCTTAAAACTTAAAGCAAGGTCCTAAACAATTTATTAAGCTCGCTTCGCACTTTCCCCAAGCAGGCATCAACCAAACAGCAACAACCTGAACAACCTGAGAAGGGGGGGTCGACAATCAGTCGGGAGTAACTAGATGCTCTCCCAGTCATGTTTACAACAATTGAATATAACCAACAATCAATAACAAATGTAATGTAAAACCAATAGACATGCGAGATCATCTACACTCATGAAAGTCCAATCAAACTTACCATCATCTGAAGACATATTACGACAATCATGTAAGGATCATGGTTGCGGACCACTTGTCTAGATTGACTTTTGAGGATCATGGTTTGCATGATAGAGATGGCCCAATCAATGAATGGTTGCGTGAGGATAGTTTGATGGCAATAGGCAATAAGTTGCCTTGGTTTGCGGATATTGCCAATTATCTTGTTAATGGCTTTATCCCGGAGGAGTTGGAAGCAAGAGAAAGGAGAAAGTTGAAGGTTGATGCTAAGAGATATTTTTGGGATGATCCCTACATTTTCAAGAAGTGTGGGGATGGGCTCTTGAGGAGATGTGTATCGAAGGAAGAGGGGCTCGAAATTGTTGATAGGCTTCACAACTCCGCCTATGGAGGGCACTTGGCGGCTTCACGGACTATAGCCAAGGTTCTTCAAGGAGGGTTCTTTTGGCCTTCAATGTTCAAAGACATTCACGATGTTGTTAGATCTTGTGATGCTTGTCAAAGGTCGGGCAACATCGGTAAAAGGAATGAGATGCCCCTAAAAACCATCTTGGAGATTGAGTTGTTCGATTGTTGGGGGATTGACTTCATGGGACCTTTCCCCAATTCATGCGGGAATGAGTACATCTTAGTAGCCGTGGATTATGTCTCGAAATGGATTGAGGCGGTTGCCTCCCCCACCAATGACTCCAAGGTAGTGGTAAAGCTCTTCAAGACCATCATCTTTCCCCGTTTTGGTGTACCCCGAATAGTGATAAGTGACGGAGGTTCTCACTTCCGGAAACATACTTTCAAAGCCCTCCTAGCCTCCTATGGAGTGACCCACAAGGTAGCACTTGCCTACCATCCTCAAACTAGTGGGCAAGTGGAGGTTTCAAATCGTCAAGTCAAAGCTATTCTAGAGAAGGTGGTGCAAAAGAACCGGAAAGATTGGTCCCAAAAATTGAACGATGTGCTATGGGCTTTGAGGATGGCCTACAAAACTCCTATAGGAATGACTCCCTACAAGCTTGTGTACGGGAAAGCATGCCACCTCCCGGTGGAGCTTGAGCACAAGGCTTGGTGGGCCTTGAAGGAGATGAACTTCAATTTAGACATGGCCGGGGAGAAAAGGTTCTTTCAAATGAGTGAGCTCGAGGAGCTTAGATATGAAGCTTATGAGAGTTCAAAACTCTATAAGGAGCAAACGAAGAAGTGGCATGATGCCAAGCTAGTGAAGAAAAATGTGAGCGTAGGAGACCTTGTTCTCCTCTTCAATTCTAGAGTCAAGAACTTTCCCGGGAAGCTTAGATCACGATGGTCCGGGCCCTTCAACGTGATGGATATTTCACCTCATGGGGCCTTTGAACTTTGGAGTGAAGGCGGTGGCACCTTCAAAGTCAACGGGCATCGGATTAAGCGCTATTATGAAGGAGACTCCAAAGGCACCGTCGAAGTTGTTGACCTCGGGGACTCACTCCCCGAGGAGGATTAGTTTCAAGGAAGTTTGATCATGAAAGGTTTGGTGGAGTCACTCAACAACCACCGGTTGTAAGTATTAGTTCTCTTTAGTTCATCTAGTTTTCATGTTAGTTTCTTTGTTAGTTCAGTTTTAGTTTAATTTTTAGGTTGCATGAGATATTTGGATATGTTTGTTGCTTGTTTGTGGAAGATTCATGGGTATAGTCGGAGGATTATTGGCAAAACCGTTGTAGGCAAAGTTGATTTTTATGTTCAAATTAAATTATTTCTCGAAATTGTGTACAGGTACTCCCAGCCGGCCAACCGGCCGACGGTACCCTACCGGCTGGGAGGCCCTGGACACATTTCTGGTTTTGATAGTTTATTTGGGCAGATTTCAGATTTTGCATCCCCAGCCTGTACCTAACCGGCAGCCGGCCAACCGGCTGAGAAGACGAGTACTTATTCAAAAATCGAAACTCAAGAGGAAGTGATTCCCAGCCGGTAGGCCGGCAGCCGGTCCACCGGCTGAGAATCATGTGATGTATGAACCCATATGAAGAACAAGCAAGAAGAAAGGATCCCCAGCCGGTATGCCGGCAGCCGGTCCGCCGGCTGGGGGTGTTTGTAAGTGAGGATGGTTGAAGAAGAAGAAGACGAAGAAAGGATCCCCAGCCGGTCGGCCGGCAGCCGGTCCGCCGGCAGGGAGTTTTTGTGAGTTGAAAAGAAAAAGAAAAGAAGACGTAGGAGATACGAAGACCTGATTTTTGAGCCGGTCGGCCGGCAGCCGGTCCGCCGGCTCAGAATCAAGCCCCCTTAGAAATTTTTGAAAAAGCAAAAAAATTTGAAACCCTCACTCTCAGCCGGTCGACCGGCCGCCGGTCCAGGACCGGCTGGGAGTGTTCTGTCGCGTTTTAAGAGCTCGTGAATCCCCTTCTTTTCTTCATTTCTACCTCATTTCTTCTTCATTTCCCTTCATTTCTTCATCCCTCTTCCTTATTTCCTTCACCCCTCTTCATCCCTAACCTTCAAAAACCCCAACAAACTTCACCAAACTCTCTCAAATCAAAACCCCCTTTACTCCCTCATCACTTATCCTTCAATTAACCATGTCGGGAAGAACAAAAAGGCGATCCAAATCAAGGCACGACCCTTCGGTTGAGCAAGAGGTCGAAAATGTAAGGGGAAGTGGCAACATTGGCCCGGATCCTAGCTTTCCCGGTCTCACTTTTGCCTCAATCCAACAAAAAGGTAATTTCACATATTTTAAGAATCGCCCCCTTCACCCAACTAGGTTTATTGATAGAGCCGGATTGAGAGACTTAGGGATTGAGAAGATAACTGCGGCTCTTTTTGCGGGATTAGGTATGAAAACCTTGTATGAGACAAAGCCGGTTCACACATCTCCCCGGTTAACTTGGGAATTTTTGAGTTCTTTGGTTGTGACTAAGAATAGAACTTTGGGGAAAGTAGCATTTTTAGAGTTCCGGTTGATGAATAAGGAACATCGTCTCACCTTAGATGAATTTGCTTTGATTTTTGGGCTAGACGGAAAATTAGCCATTAAGCCTCCGGAGGGCTTTGATACCGAGCTTATTTGGACAGCCATAACCGGTCTTGTAAGTGATAGAAGCCGAAAGAAACCGGCTAATAGGGTGCATTTGGCACCGATTAGAATTTGGCATAGGTTCATGGGGTGGACCGTTTTCTCTAGGGATGAGCCTCACAACTTCACTACTACTGAGCTTGAGATAATTGGTTGTTACTTGGTTGGTGGCCCGAAATTGAACATTGCTCACCATATGGCCCTTCACTTGAGTAGGTTGGCATCCCAGCCTCAGCTTACTACCCCCATTTGTGTTGGGGGGATGGTCACCTTGATTGCCAACAACCTTTGTCAGAGGCACTTCACGGTCGACTTCATTCAGGGCGAGAATGTACTATCTAGCCGATACTTGCAGGATGCTTTGGGGTGGGTACGGTATAACCCTAGTGATCGCAAAGAGTATTGGCAGATTCGGGTTGACAACAAGTTCAAGAATTCAGTCCCTTTGCCAAACACCGATTTGATGAAAGTTGTGCCAGGGAAGACCTCTTACCTCCTTGATATTGAGGCGGACCCCGAGGACCTCCCACCAGACCAGCGTGCCCCTAGAGTCTACACCAGAGATAGAGTCGGTGCCACTCCTACCGACCTCCAGTTTGAGGCTTTTCAGCAGCCCTCCATTTCCATGTCCCAGTTTCAGAGTGGTCCCTCACACTTCCAGGGATCTGCCTCATCCTCCGGTCCATCTTCTTATTCATGCCCCCCAGAGCTTATTGATTTCATGGCCCGAGTTGACTTGGGCATGAAGAGTGCAGCGGATTTAGTGGACCAGCGCCAAGCCATAGCCGATGAGCGGCATAGGGATTTGACCTATAGGCTTGATTACCTTTACCATGATCAAGCCTATGGTACATTTCCGAGTTATGATCGGTCCGTCCGCGACGGTTATCATCATCCGGATGGTGGTCGCCCGTCATATTACATGCCTCCTGATAGGGGTTATGTGCCTCCTGAGGGTCATTTTTACGGGGAGATCAACGTCGCCCCGGGTTATTTTTCAAACCCGATCTTTCCCCCCAACTTCCGGGGAAATGAGGATTCGGGCCCTCCGAGGCATTCATCCTTCCATGGCGGGTATGGTGATGCGGGACCTAGTGGCTCTCAAGCCTCCCCTTTCCGTGATGTTATGCTCAACCCGAACGACTACATGGTGGTCGATG
Organism: Silene conica; assembly: GCA_029255685.2. Taxonomy (NCBI): domain Eukaryota; kingdom Viridiplantae; phylum Streptophyta; class Magnoliopsida; order Caryophyllales; family Caryophyllaceae; genus Silene; species Silene conica. The sequence goes on from CM055315.2 coordinate 55,536,120, forward strand.
ATGGCAATGGGAATGATGATGATGGAGCCGGTGATGAAGGTTATGAGTCCGAGGATCATTTTGATGATCATTTTGATGAGTGACCACCTTTGGAGGTGGTTGATGGATGATTATGCTCCCCTTGCAAAATCCAAAACAAGTCAAGTAACTCCCTTAATCCAAATTTCTCCTTTAGTTTGCATTTGTTTTTTTTAGCATGCATTTAGCTTAGTTAGTTTAGTTTAGTTCGTTAGTTTTAGTTTCCTTTTCATGTTTTTACATCATTAGTTTAGATGCATATAGTTGCATTCATTTAGATGCATTAGATTTATATTTTTGTATCATATTGTCACATATAGCTTGCATACATGTAGTTTAGAGCATTTAGTTTGCATTTAGTCTAGTTTTTAGTTTCTCTCTTCTTTTGTTTACCTTTGTTTTTAATGCCTTCTTAAAAACCAAAAAACCAAAAAAATTGAAAAACCAAAAACTTTCAAAAAAAATGTTCTTTATTTTCCGGTTTTCCTCCTCACATTATGCATGTAAATAAGTGTGGGGAGGAAGAACCGTTTATTTCAAAAAAATACAAAAACAAGTTTTTATTTTCTCAAAAATTTCAAAAAAGCCAAAAACATGTTGTTTTCGTTCTTTTACTTCATTTCCCCCTTTGCACTTTATTACATTGAGGACAATGTAAATCTTAAGTGTGGGGAGGGAAAATATCCACCTTGTGAATATTTGATTGCTTTTGTAAGTATGAAAAACCTCAAAAATACCAAAAAAATCGAAAAATTTGAAAAATTCAAAAACATGTTTTTACCTTATTAGTGTAGAATTGTATATACTTGTGTTTGCTTCCCCTCCTTTCGCATAGGTAACACTCGCTTGAGCACCGCTTTGGATCTTGAAGATACCACGGTATGATCGTTCCAACCTCTATTTCACTCTCATTTTCATTCTTTTGTTACAATTGAGGAGGATGGGCTTGTATTTGGAGGATGTGGAGTACATTGTGGAGAATTGTGTGTGGCTTGTGTGCTTTTGTGCTGTTAGGAGATGCATTAGCTTTGTTTGACATTTAGTTTGATAGTCTCATTTGCATTATAACATGTCTATATTAGTTGCATTCATGGCATATAGTTGCATTTAGGATAATGTTTTGAAAATGCCTAATTGAGAACTTTGACAAAATCGTTTAGGCATTTACAAATAATTCTTCTACTTGGGACTTTGTCTTTTAGAATGATTTTTGAAACACCCTAGGTTAAGCTTTTCTAGTATCTTTCTGACCATGGTCCAATACCGAGTCAAGGGTTTGCATGTGAGTCACCTTGCCCAACCCCGTAATGCGGAATGGTTTTGATTATCTTGTCTTGGTGACCTTTTTCGACTCAGCGGTTTGGCAACCCAAAAATAACTTTCATGAATAAATTTAGAATGCTCTTGTCAATGATCATAAGAAGTGGAATCGACTTGAAAAAAAAAAAAAAAAAAGGGAACTCAAGTGAAAAAGAAAAGAAAAAAAAAAAATGGTTAATGAAAAAGAATAAGAACATGTTGTTTTGGTGGAGGCGTACCACTTCGATGTGCTTTGGAGGGTAGCCATTGAGTTGGCTTCCCACTTGGTTGTGAATTCGACCGCCCAAAGACAGAGTGATTGTCACCCCGATAAGCTATTGTCTAGAGGTTAACCGGTTGCCTAATAAGCGATTGGCGAAAGCAAAGGACATTAGCACGCGTGGGACAAACCCCATCCTAACTCATGGCATGAAAAAAGAGATGAAAAAAAAAAAAGTTGAATGAGGTCAAATTTTGATCGTCATCCACCATTTTGTGTTGATTTGAGCATTTCATTCCAAAAAATCAATTTTGCCTTGCCGTTTTGTCGATCTCGGGACGACCCATGACCTTTACTTTGTGAAGAATCTAGACTTGTTGTATCTTTTGCCTTTAGCATTGCGGGGATCATCATTCCATTCCATCCGATCGCCTTTGACAAAAGTATTTGGATAACGGTTATGAAAGTAGCCTAGTTTAGCATGATTTGGCGGTGTTTTGTTGTCATCCTTCTTGCCTTAGTGACTTGTAGAATTAATATTTGTGAGGGAGTTTACGATTTTGAATTTGTTCCCTTTTAGTTGTTTTCCGCCGCTTGAATGAGGCAAGCGGTTTTCTTTCTTTTCCGATGCATGTTGCTTGTCTATACGTGTTTTGTTTTTACTGGTTGGCATCAAAAGTTTTGTAGCAAGACCTTACTTGCCTTGCAATAGGGCATTCTCCCTCATGAATGTCAAATTGTGAGTTGAAAGGGCTACGGGTGTAGCTAAACCCGATTCGGCTTATAGGTAGCTTAGTTAGTTGTTTCTTTGTTTTTAATAAGGGTTATATAGTTCTTTGATCTCTTACTCGAGGACGAGTAAGGTTTAAGTGTGGGGAATTCTGATGAGCTCCATTTTGGTCATCATTTCCTTTACATTTTCTTTGTTCTCGGTCACGATTCGACCTCGATTTGCGTATCTTTAGGTGTTTTTACGTCCGTTGCCTCGTATATTCCTATTCGATCCAATTTTTGTAGGTATTACGGCGTGGGCGAATAAACGGGTGAAATCGAGCCGGATTTAGAACGATTTATGAAGAAATGTGGAAGAATTGTGAAGGAGGCCTCCCAGGCCCTCCCAGCCGGTCCCCAACCGGCGGCCGGTCGGCCGGCTGGGAGCCTTGACTCAAGATTTCGACAAAAATGTGAAGAGTTTTCCAGAACCTCAATTCAGCCTCCCAGCCGGTTCCCAGCCGGCAGCCATTTTGAAGATTTTGAAGATCCCATACTTAGCCATTTTGAAGATTTTGAAGAATTACGTATTTTGGGCAGACTACTCAAGAAGGGCTCCCAGCCGGTGGACAACCGGCAGCCGGTCCACCGGCTGAGGGGACCTGTACTTATTGAAGAATTGATGAAGAAATCAGATTGAAGAAAAAGGCCTCCCAGCCGGTGCCATACCGGCAGCCGGCCGGTCGGCTGGGAAGCATGACCATTTGAAGATTTTTCAGAAGTGAATATTTGGGCTCTCAGCCGGTCCCAGACCGGCAGCCGGTCGACCGGCTGAGAGGCCCTTTTCGTATTTTCGAGCTCTATATAAACCCGCACTTGTATCACTTTTATTATTACGCATTCTTAAGTTTTTTTTAGGGTTTACTACTGTTTGGAATACTTAGCACTTAGACTCAAAAACACTAAAAAATACTTTAATCTTATTTAGATCTTTACTTAATCCTTCTTTATTAGTTAATCTCTCTAGAGGATTCTCCTTGAGTTTGTGTTTAAGCATTTGTAGTGGATTATTTGGGTTGTAATTTTGGGGGATTTGAAAGAATCCTTCAACTTGTCATCCAAGTCATTCCCTTTTCCATAGTTAATGGTATAATCTTCTTCATCTCTACTTTATTTTTGCATTTCCTTTAAGTTTTGTTTGTTTAATTGTTTACTCTTTCATTTTCTCATAATGTTTATCATCAATTCCTCATTTGTTCATGTTTCTTCTTTAATCATGTGTGAGTAGTTTCATTCTAGGGTTAGGGGTTTGCTTGGGTAGTTAGTAGCCATGAAAAATGCTTAGGGTTAGTCTTGTTTGCTTCTTTGGTTAAGTTTTCGCATCTTGCATGTTACGTGTTCGACGAATTGCCTCAACGACGGTTGGGTATTAGTCTTCGCTTTGTTTGCTTTAGACGATGGTCTTGAGTTTCATGAGCATGCTTATGTGTTAGGTTAGCTTGGTTTGTAGCGAAAGCTAGGACTAGTCTTGACCTAAGGGTAGTCGACTCGAGAGAAGAGATGACCCTAGACTTACCATAGAAGTGACACGAGACCGTTGCCTTACGTTTGGCTACCGACTTACCTAGGTGACCCCCGACACCCTAGTCCTCCTTATCATCAATTTTATCTAAATTTATTTGTTTTAATTGTTCTTTAGTTGTTAATCAATCTCAAACTTATTACCCGACTCAAGCTCGAACTAGAACTTAAATATACAACTTCCCCACCGTCTTTTGGGTTCGACCCTAAATTATACTACTTAATTTGGGAGTTTATAAATTGTTTTTGGTGCCGGAATCGACGACAAAATCCGGCCATCAGAGCTACATCCCCAAAAACACCTTCCTTGATCAAGAATGGTTGCTTTTGTGGTACTTTGTTGGTGGTAGAGTTGGGATTTAGATGTTGGTTGGTGCACTCTTCCGTTTTGGTCACTACTTGTTGTTTTCTTGGTGAATGGAAGTTTGACAAAAAGAAAAGAAACGAAAAGAAAAAAATGAAAAAATAAAGAAAATAGAAAATCAAAGAAAAAAGTTGAAAAAGTTTCGAAAAATCCAAAAAAGAAAAGTGTATATATGTGTTTTGAAAGAGAAAAAGGCTAGCAACAAATCCCTTCCATCAAGGGGACATAGAAAAAGCCGTTGCTATAATAATGTGGTCTTTTGATGTTCTTGCACGCGTGCCGGGTTTACACAATTTTTGCATTTGATTTGGTTTTCAAGTCGTATGTTAGGGTGTAGACGTTGTTCGGTGTTTTTAATAATGACCACTTTGTTTAAGGTTGTGATGGGTTCGTTTTTTCCAAAGTAAGTTGGGGTTTATGCAATTTTTGTTTGGTTTTGTTAAAACCAAAGTTAGGGCATATACGTTGCTTAGTTGTTGTAATAAGGAGTTGTGTTGATTATGGCAATCATTCTTGTTTTTGAGCCTCAAATTCTAGAACGGTGCTTGCACCAAACCATTTTCACCCAACCCAAGCCCCGTTGCATCCTTGTTGTTGCCCTCATCATGTACATTTGCATTTTCTCATGGATTTTTGGATGGAGTACCATTCTAGATTGCGGGCATGCTTCGCAAGTTGAGGTAGGTGAGTGATTTTGGTTACTTTTTGTCACAAAAATCACCCCCTTTCTTTCCTTGTGTGTTGAGTGTCACCCGTGAGAGTCGGTGCTTAGGGTTCTTTTATCGGTTATGGGTCTTGCATGGAGTCGAATCATGTGTGCGTCGTGTCATTCTTGGGAGTATAGCTTAGTACTTCCGTTTGCCCGCCTTGAATTAGTTTCTTGGTCTTTGGTGATGTCATTTTTGGTTGCTTGAGCTTGATTTAGGGGTTTGACACCGTGGTTAGACTTTGAGTCGGCATCCTCCGCTATAGACCTCCCTTGTTTAGTTTTTCAAAACCCGCTTGAATGAGGCAAGCGGTTGGCTTTTCCTTTTCCCGATGCATGTTGCTTGTTTATATGTGTTTTGTTTTGACTTGTTTGCATCAAAAATTTTGTAGCAAGACCATACTTGCCTTGCAATAGGGCATTCTTCCTCATGAATGTCAAATTGTGAGTTGAAAGGGCTACGGGTGTCGCTAAACCCGATTCGGCTTCTAGTTTGCTTAGTTAGTCTGTTTCTTTGTTTTCGAATAAGGGTTATGTAGTTCCTTGATCTCTTACTCGAGGACGAGTAAGGTTTAAGTGTGGGGAATCTGATGAGCTATATTTAGGTCATGTTTTCCATTGTTTATTCTTCATTTTTGGTCCCGATTCGACCTCGTTTTGCGTGCCTTTGCTCGATTTTACGCCCATTGCCTCGATTATTCCTTTTTGGTTTACATTTTGTAGGTGTTGTGGCGGGAGCGAAGAAACGGGAGCAAACAAGACGAATTTGGAGCGAAATGTGAAGAAATTATGAAGAAAAGGCTCCAGGTCCTCTCTGCCGGTCCCAGACCGGCAACCGGCTGGCCGGCTGAGAGGCTTGACTTGACCATGGACCAAAAGTGCGAAAATGTTGCAGGGATTTGTCATCTGACTCCCAGCCGGTCCCCGACCGGCAGCCGGCCGGTCGGCTAAGGATCATGCATACTTCAAAATCACTTCGAAAAATCAAAAGTTCACCTTCAGCCTCTCAGCCGGTCCACCACCGGCGGCTGGCCTACCGGCTCCGTGTACCTGTACAATGAAAAAAAGAAGCAAAAAAGTCAGAATTTGAAGTTCAGCCTCTCAGCCGGTACAAGACCGGCGGCCGGCCGGTCTGCTGAGGGTCAGTCCAAGTTGAAGAAAAAGAAGGAAAAATTCAGAAGTTTGCAAAAAGACTCCCAGCCGGTCCACCACCGGCAGCCGGTTGACCGGCTGAAAGTCAGATTTCAGTATTTCGCGCACTATATAAACTCGCACTTAGTCTATTATTTAATACGCAACATTTGAGATATTTTCATACTTATTTTAGGATTTTTACTGTTCCATTCATCTATACTTAACCACCAAAAACTCTCTTAAGAATTTTAATCCTTTCTTAGATTTTACTTTAATCTCATAGTTCTTGTTAATCATTCCTTAGTTCTAGAAGATCAATAGTTTACATTTGTAGTTTTGGGTGTATTTTGAAGATATTTGAGAGAATTCTTCATTTGTATCCAAGTTCTTCACTTTAATGCAAGCATAGGTATAATCTTCCTTTCTCTTGTTTAGTATTTCCATTTATTTACATTTATCTCAAGTTCTTTTTAATCTATTGCTTGTTTTTACCATTTCCCATAATGTTTATCATCTATACCTCATTTGTTCATGTTTTCTTCTTAATCATGTGTGAGTAGTTTCATTTCTAGGGTTAGGGGTTTGTTTGGGTAGTTAGTAGCCATGAAACATGCTTAGGGTTAGTCTTGTTTTGCCTCTTTGGTTGAGTTTTCACATCTTGCATGTTACGTGTTCGACGAATTGCCTCAACGACGGTTGGGTATTAGTCTTCGCGTTGTTTGCTTTAGACGATGGTCTTGATTTTCATGAGCATGTTTATGTGTTAGGTTAGCTTGGTTTGTAGCGAAAGCTTGGACTAGTCTTGACCTAAGGGTAGTCGACTCGAGAGAAGAGACGGCCCTAGACTTACCATAGAAGTGACACAAGACCGTTATCTTATGTTTGGCTACCGACTTACCTAAGTGACCCCCGACACCCCTAGTTCTCCTTATCATCAATTTAATCTTAACATATTTGCTTTCATTTATCTTTAGTTTTTAGTCATTTCATAAACCAAACTATTACCTCCGACTCAAGCTCTAATTAGAACCTAACTAACCAACTTCCCCACCGTCTTCGCGTTCGACCCCGAACTAAATACTACTTTCCTTCGGGTTTGATGACCGGTAGTGACGGCAAATTCCGGCCATCATATGCGTGTTTCTATGATGGTTGAACATGCTCGTAGCGATAGCTAGGATAAGTTTGGCCAAAGGCGAGTCGACTCGAAAGACGAGACAAGCCGAGACCGACCCATAAGAGTAACCTAGTCGCCCATTTTGCATGTTTCGTTATCACCCCTTCGTAGTAACCCGACACCTAGTTTCCTTAATCTTGATAATCTTACATCTTTAATTTTTCGTTATTCTTAGTTCTTTAATCAAACCAAACCTTTTTACCCCCGACTAAACTTTGACTTAAACGCAACTATACAAAAATCCCCACCATCCTTGTGTTCGACACCCAATTAAAATACAACTTTTTTACTTGGGTTTTATTTTGATTGCGGATAGTGACGGCAAAACTCTCGCATCAGTCATTTATAAAATCCACGATCAAACAAAATAAGAATATTATGAAGGCCGAAGAACCTCAGTAGTTGGCCGAGTCCCTTAAACCACTCGACGGAGTTCAAATGGTGAGCGAGCCACTTTAATGAGGGAGGCATGGTGAAACACTTGAATAGGGTGAAACCGAGCCACTTGGAAGGAAGGTGAAGGAAAATGAGGAACCTAGACTTTGTCCGGTTGTCCCTACAATTTGTTTCCCAAGTCTCCTGTTTCCTTTCCTAAAATCTTCAACGTTTCATTACCACATCAATATCAAGAAGCCAACTACTACAACTCCAAAAAAAGAAGAAGAGCAAATAAATAAATAAATTTATAAAACAAATAAAGTAATAAAAAAACGAAACACCCGACCTCTCTGCCACCCTAAATCCCCGTTCTTCTTCTTCTTCTATCTTTCTCCCATCCCCGCCGCCTTTTTTACTCTTTCACTCCCCCTTTCTCCCCTCTCATCTCCTCCCCCATCACCCGACAATTTCCCCCTTTTCTTCTAGGGTTTCCGATTTCCTAGGGTTTCCTTTTTTCCAATTAATATTTATAATAATTATTATTATTATTCTTTTTATTAAGATATACGATTAGTATTATTATCAATGTCAATCACAGTTGAGCGAACTGTATTCGTTCCCAACCATCTCTATGCGTCGCTTTTGCACCGTTTTCGTTGATTAATTAATTATCAATCAATCAAATTATCCAACAATAATAATATCAAGACGAAGAATATAAAATCAGATTCGATTTGTTACAATTGGCATTCTTCTTGTTGTTGTTGGTTGGATATTTGGATGGCATTGGGTGATTTAGTGGCAACCCGGTTTTCACATTCCACGGTGGTCGTCCCCAACCATTTGGATGATTACTTGAGTAGCAGGAGTAGTAACGATGATGATTCTATGAACGCCGAGTTTCGAAACCGCCTTGCCCTTTCTACCGCTGATGAAACCGCCACTAACTCCAATGCCAACACCATCACTACCGTCGTCACCGCTGATAATACTAATAATAATAATATAAATAATACGTATGGCTATGCGGCCACTAGTATGGTTTATTTGCCTCAGACGATTGTGCTTTGCGAGCTTCGACACGAGGCTTTCGAGGTTTCTATGCCTACTGGTCCTGCTGAGAATGGGTTGGTTTCTAAATGGCGCCCTAGGGAGCGGGTAAGATCCAATTTCATTCATTATTTTTTCCGGTTTTATAAGTACATGTAATGTAATTGACTTTTGCCCATTGCATTGTTGTTATTACTTGTTTCATTCATTTAATGGCTTGATTGGCACTCATTTATCATCTTTGTTGATTAAGATTGGACCGGAGTTTACGATTAATGATAAAGGTGTGGAGCTGTTACTGTGAATACAGTTCCAATGAGCGCCTTGTCTGATCTTATTTAGTTGCAGAAGCTTGGATGGCATATAATTGGACTTATGATTATCGTGATCTTGACCTACATGTGTTGAAGAAAGAGCAATTTAATGTAGTGGAGCGTATAAGAACTTGAAGTACAAGCCAGGATTCTGAATTTGGTAGTGGGAAGGTTATTGGTGTATTTTGCCGTTTTTACTGGCTAGTAGTTATTCTTCGTAGATGAATCTTCGAGTGTCAGATTATTGCCACTTTCTAGTATTCTCATTTATTAGCTGTGAGATTTTTTTCTCTAAAGCTGTTTGTTTCGTGATCTTGAATCAATTATATGCATATCTGTCATTTTTTTTTCTTGTTTTATAACTTTTGTACACTTGTACTTCTTTCTCGATTTAGATTATCTTCAATGTTTCCGGTGTGGTGTAATCATCTTCAATTAAAACATGTTTGTGCAGATGAAAACAGGAATGGTGGCTCTTGTGTTATGTTTAAATATCAGTTGTGATCCACCCGATGTTATTAAGATATCACCTTGTGCTAGGCTGGAAAGTTGGATAGGTATGTCCTACTTTTATGGCCGTTTTCGTTCATTAAAGAAAGTCAAGAAACCATATTATATTTACCATTGTTGATGCATTACAAGGTATTCTGGATGACTGTTGTGGTTGTTCCTGTTTCATTTATCTCTTATCTTTTAGTACTGGACTCTGGACATTACTGTTTAACTAGGTTATGCTTCAATCGTGCATTATTGTGGGGGTTATTTCATGCGATTCTGTACAAATGATTTCAATATTTCTTCGAGTAGTCATTCTTTTTTTATTGCCCTTTCAAATCTTATTCTTTTGCCACAAATGCTTCAGCTCACATTTACGTCTTCCAAAATGTTCCGCATTTTAAACATTTATTTATGGTGTGTTGGGTATCAAGTTATCAACTATCAAGTACTCCCAATAGTTTGTAAGGACGGTTAGGAAGAATTGAAAAACTTTAAGGAGGACCGTATCCAAAAAAATTACAGGTGGTTAATAAGTTTGATTGTTGTGTTTGGTTGTAATACCTTCTCTGTAGGTGGTAGGCAAACGTCTTCAGAAAGTGAATGATATCTCTTGCCGACCAATCACCTTCATTGCCATTTAAACACACACCCCATTACAGTGAAATACTAAATGTATCATTGTCTTCTTAGTCCCCTTAACTTGTGAACACGTGTTTGATAGTTTGAGTAATAGGGAGAGGATTAGATTCTGAGAAGTGGGAAATCTATTGAAAATCATTTCTGCTGCTATTAGGGTTGTGCAAAGGTCCGAACCCGGACCGGACCGGACCGGGGTGGACCATGGACCGACTTCTACTAATTTTGTCGACCCGCCGACCGGACCGCTGAGCTCAAAGACCGGACCTTGGACTGACCCCTAGGTCCGGTCAAAACTCGGACCGTAACCCTTTGGAGCGCCAATTTCATAATACCATTGTTTTAAAGAATAAATTTACAACTAGTATGTCATATTGTGCACTATACATACACGCCTTTTATAAATCTTAAAAGTTAAAACACAATCTCTTATAGTCTCATAAATTTAATGAGGAAGTAGATTATGTGCAAATATTAATAATGAAGTTTGGAAATTTCAAATTCTAAGTTTAGCAAGTAATAAAAAAAATCACGAAATTATATGCATCTGGTCCATCAACCGATCCAAAGAGTTAACCCGCGGGTTTAGACCGGCTAGGACCACGGACCGGTTCTCCACATTTTGATGACACTATTGACACGTAGACCGGACCTCTAGATGTTCGGTCCGGTCCGGTCTGGTCCAGTCTGACCCTTACGGTCTATATTTGTACAGTCCTAGCTGCTATCTTCTTCTTGCAATTGCATGATTAATTGTGCTTTGCTCATTTGGAATATAGCAGAGCTTATTGAGCTACAACTCTTGCAAGTTTGACAAAGAATGAAGTTTGTATATGAATGATAGAACTCTTGTTGCAAAATTTTCTTGTTGCTTATGACTGTTTGAGTTGACGTTTTAGTATAGAAGGTTGTGTCCCGATGAACCAAGATGAAATAAGTGGCAAGAATTGCATTAATTGACGCTACTCCGCTATGATAATAAATGCATCCAATTTAGCGAGCCTTTTTTGCTTTATTTCCCCTCTAATCTAAACCCTGTCTAGAGACTTATGCAGAGCTAACCATGCATTAAAAGCATGTCTAGGCATAGCCAAGTAAGCCAACTTCTCTCAAATAGTTCTATGTGATTAAAAGAATTACTATTCTCATGGAAAGTACCACAAGCAAAGATCTCTGATCTATGTTAAGACTCAAGGATTCGAGTAAATGGGCATCATGCTGAACCAACATGCTTTCGGAATTATGGCATCACTCATAATAAGTTGTAGCTTTATCATCCACTGCAAGAGTCAGTCAGCTCCTTCAAAATTAGATTACGAACCAAGGAGGTGTCGACCTGTCGTTCATGTAGAGAAAGGCAAGGCAAAAAAAATACATCTCCAATCTGTTTTCGTGCAACTTCCTGAATGAAGTAATACCTAATCTTATGTAATGTGGGTTACACGAGTGAGGGGCCAAGACAAATTGCACATACCAGTTTAACTGGGGCCAGTTTCTCACAACATATGAGATTTATATTTATATTTATATTTTTTTGCAGTTGGTCCGGTAGTGGGTTAGAGTCAGCTGGTCTGAATATTAACACCGTCATCTGACGTGGCTCGCCTGGTGGGGATTCAAATTTTGGTTGAATAAGAAAAATATTGTTGTAGTGGCGAGAGTTCTTATTCTGGGTGGTGCATGTGGTAATTGGAGGGGTGGTTAAATCTATGTGGTGCCTGTGAAGAGAGGGTTTTCAGGGTGCTTTGGGGGTGATGGGTAGTTAAAAGAAGGATTAAATTTATGATGATAGTTAGGATTAGTAGAGGATTGTTGTATCTCATTGAAGAAAGAGGGTAAAGGAAAGTAGAAGGTTTGTTGGGGATCTTTGATTTTCGGGATTATCAGTTGTTCGTATTTTGCAACACACCTATACGTTATCTTTGATGTTTTGATAGATTTTTTGGATTAGCGAATTCGTCTTCTATACTATTGTATGTGGTAAATTTGGATATATTACCTTTATATTCAGGTATTTGTAAATTACTATGTAATACAGTATAATTTTACTTTGAAATAACTTACCTATTAAGTTACGTTTGTACCGATTTTGGTACCAAATTTTGGGCAATATATGTATACCTTCACCTTATGAATTTGAAAATAATATCACTTCCTAGTGAAATCTAAGGAGAAACCTCCAATGTGGTAAAAATGTTAAATAAAATTTCTGGTTTAGGTATATTATCACCAAAATGGATACAAACATTGCTTTGTAGGTAGTTTTTTGAAAGAAGTACCGTAGTTATTACTGAAATTTCGATTGTAGTTGGCTGTTTGAGGCATGGCTTTGAGTCGTTGTTTATGATATGTGGTTTGTTAATAAGTTAGGCAATGATTTTCTCATCTACTTCATCAATTTTTTTTATAGTAAGAGAGTCGTATTCATTTAAGGATACCAAGCGGTGATTGTAACTCTCATATACAAAAAAATGTGGGAAAGGTCGAGTGTTTCAACTTTCAAGTGGACCATGACATCAATTATAAAACAACTTCCAAGAGTGTTGTTTGAACTCTCAACGCGTGGAAGTAGTGTCATTAAAACTCATTACTTCATATGCGATGACTACTCTTCACAGAAATGTGCTTAATTGGATTCAAGTGACATGATTTAATTTTTTTTACAATGAATTTTAACGCCTTTTAAGAATTTTAATAGATTGCTTTGTCTCTGAAATTAAACGGGGGACATATCCTATTTAGTTAAATCGCTCCGAGGGCCTTTGGAAGTTAGAATTCCTTGTATTTGATCTTTGAAGTTTTGTATACGATATTCCGTTGAATGATACTGTCCAGATCTTCGTGTCATGGTAAAATTCTGACCTAAAACCAACCTATCATTGTATTGTAATGTAACATTTTGGGGACATGGGGTGGCAAGAGAGTACCTAGATGTAATGCTCTTATCAGGTCAAGTTTTTCTGGCATTTATCTGTCTTAAAGTTCCCTTTTGTTGTCTTTTCTTAATTTGTATAATATTTTTTCTGCAAGTATTTTCGAATATTGATTAAATGACACCAAGGTGGTGATCTTTATTTGCAAAAAGACACTAAGTGCGTGATGCCTGCACGGATTTAAAGCAAGAAGATTAAGCTCTCAAGCTATCTTGCCTAACTTATCCATTTAGAAAATAGTGTTAAGCTCCCATAAAAATGGAACACTTGTATCCAGCTGTCCAAGTATACCATAACCTCAAAAGGGGAGTTGGACCTGTAAAGGCGAAGAAGCAATGTTATCAAGAATGTACAATGGGGTTGATATTTGTACAACTTACTGAAAGTCTGAAACTGTTTGAGATCGAGAACTAAGGTTGTTCAGTTGTGCTGAAATCCCATGTTGATTTTACTAGTGTTAGGGTGTCAGAACACATTCGTCATTTGCATGTAATGATTCTCAGATCAGGAATGATAAACTTTTAACAGAATGTTCTCTTTGTGAATTTGAATCCACTTCCCCATTACTAGTTCCTTATTATGGTGAAGAAGTTGTTTTAAATTTTTGATATCTCAAGTATGGATATTGACATTTTTATTCTCATATTGCGTTCATTTGACTACTCTGGTTGACCTGTCGTATCTTATTCTTTGATATGAGGTGCATGCTTATCTTATTGATTTGTGGCATTATCCACCTCTTACCGATGGGGTGAGATTTGTGAGAGATGTGTTTTTTCAAGACAGTGAGCTTTGTTGATCATTCTTGTTAAATCTACAGTTCTGTTATTCATTTCCTCGTGTGCTCCATGGTGTTAGATCCGTTTGCAATGGCACCTCAAAAGGCATTGGAGGCTATTGGAAAGGCCCTGAGTGCACAATATGAGAGATGGCAGCCGAAGGTTACAACTCTATCTTCATTCTGTTATTCATGAATGTTTCTGTCTGTCTGATTACTCCCTCCATTATTCTTTATATATATGTCGTTTTAGCTAGTAGAGAAATTTACTCGCTATAAGTCGTTTTGCCTTTCTTATGCACCTTCTCTTTTAATTGAATTGTAAATTAATTATGAGACCTTAATTCCATCTTATGCAAACCTTTTTTTATTGGTTTACAGTATAGAAAGTCACTGTGTTGTAAAAAACTAAGCATTTTGCTCTTTCCAAAGCTCTATTTAAATGCCTAATTAATGTTATAATCACACTTAACCTATTTTATTAATAAATGTGCATTTTCCTGAAACGACATATATAAAGAATAATGGAGGGAGTAATCAGACAGACAGAAACATTCATGAATAACAGAAACATTCATCATCCATTTTTTTTATTTAAAAATTCATCTTTACCTCCTCTTGTAATTCGTCCTTACAAAATTTCTCTATCTCAGGCCCGGTATAAGCATACTCTGGATCCGACTGTAGAAGAAGTGAAGAAGCTTTGCAATGCTTCACGCAGATTTGCAAAGACTGAAAGAGTATTGTTTCATTATAATGGTCATGGTGTTCCTAAACCTACGGCAAATGGTGAAATTTGGCTCTTCAATAGGGTAACCTGTCTATCTAATGCCTTTCTTTTCTTAATTTTTTTTATCTCTAGCAGGCGCTTATATGCTTCGGTATGGGCTATTGCAGAGTTATACACAATATATTCCCTTGCCAATCACAGAGTTAGATTCTTGGTTAAAATCACCCTCGATATACGTTTTCGACTGTTCTGCTGCTGGTAATATTGTCAATGCATTCATCGAGGTAGAGTCCTTCTCTCTGTTTCTTAATGGTCACTTTCTACATTGAAATGATAAAATAATATTGATGATAATCTAGTTATATTTAATTTTAATTAGTGCTATGCTATTATATTGTTAAGTTGGCCTTTCTCCATACAGCTTATTGATGCTTCTGCTTCCGCTGGCTCTGTAAAGGATTGCATTTTGCTTGCAGCTTGTGAGGCTCACGAAACACTTCCTCAGAGTGCCGAGTTTCCAGCTGATGTCTTCACTTCTTGTCTCACAACACCTATCCAGATGGCCTTGAGATGGTAATAGTAACCCCAGCTAATTTGTTTTGCTTAGAATTGACCCTGCCATTGCCTTCTCTGTTGTGAATGATTGGTTGGCCATTAGTCTGTACTTTTAGGATGTTCTTTGCTTGCAAATTGACTAAATCCAGTGACAATGATGAACAATCTGCGCAAAATAGTTCTAATGGTTTCGTGCTGAACAATTAGCAACTATAAATTTATTGGAGCAAATTGATAAGAGTGGTAGCATTGTCATCATTGGCAGAATTCGGTCATGTTACTGGAATTGTTTTGAATGGGTCACTCTAATTTGCACTGGAAAGAGTTAGTTAAAATACATGGAGAAGTAACGTGTTTTGGTATACTCACTATAACTAACTTCAAGGTTTATATTTTACAAGTTGTACCTCATTCGAAAAAGATTACTTTAACTAAGAAATAGAGAATGCTTTGTAAAAACTACAATGTGGTGATTGGCAAGGATACTGAATTATCGATACACCCACAAATGTCGTGTCAGGCCACCTATTGCTGTGATGCTGCTTTGCCGAAATGTGGGTGTTCTAAGCGTTTCTATAAATTATGTTCACAGAGCCCTTTGTAATATCTTTTTCTATCTTGAATTTTATTCGAATGATGTTTTATTTCGTAATGTGGAATAATATCCTTTGACAATTTGGTGGGGTGTATACAAGGAAATGGATTTCCATTTATGGAAGGCAAGATTGTTCTTGTGAGGATGTCTAGTCTTCCTTTTGTGATTTATGTATAATCTGAGTTTAGTGATCTTTTCAAAGCAACATATTTCTTTGGTTTACCGTGTAAGTAAAATTATGCATGATAGTCTAAGAGCATGGTTTCCTTATTTGTGCCCTTCTTTTTCCATCTATAAATGTGTGTAAATCCTAGAGCTGGCAAAAGCCGCCCCGGCCCAATGAACCCGACCCGACGAAACCCTACCCGACACAACCCGAGAATTGGGCGACCCGACCCGACCCGATAACTGATAGATGACCTGACCAGAACTGGCTTAATAATGGTTTAAATAACAGCAAATTGACATTCATCTTAATTATTTTCACTTAAACTTCAATTAATACATTTAAATACTATTTAAACATAAAATTACCATTTAAAACTAAATATATAAGATAAAATATATGTCAATAACGTGACCCGACAATGACCCGCTAATGACCCGACCTGAATTGTCACCCGTTGATGACTCAACCCGAAGATAACCCGACATGAACCAAATCGACCCAAACCTGTTACTGGCCCGTCATAACCCGAACCCAACATGATCCGAAACGCTTTGACCCGACCCGTAACCGACCCGAGTGACCCGATTGCCACCTCTAGTAAATCCCCTTGGCGCTGGTTCTACTCCTCTATTACTCCGAGAAGGTATGTTTTTGCTTGCAAGCCCACTAGGCACTTACAACAGTTTCATTTGCTCATCAGGTTGAATCACTGGTGATTGCTCCTATTCTTTTAATCTGGTTTTGTTTATCAGGTTTTGCAAGCGCTCTTTGCTTAGAGATTCTTTTGATATTTCACTCATAGACAGAATTCCTGGACGTCCAAATGATCGTAGAACTCTTCTGGGTGAATTGAATTGGATTTTTACTGCAGTCACAGATACAATTGCTTGGAATGTTCTCCCTCATGGTAAAATAGATTCTTTTAAGCAGCTTTCTATTGTGTAATTTTTTCCTTCATTGGGTGCATATATTTTTCATTGTTTTGTGTTACAGATCTTTTCCAGAGGTTGTTTAGACAAGACTTACTTGTTGCGAGCCTTTTCCGCAATTTTCTACTGGCAGAGAGAATCATGCGTTCAGCTAACTGCTCTCCAATATCATACCCAATGTTTCCGCCAACTCATCAGCATCATATGTGGTATGTGTCAAAATTACTAGGGAACATTCAGCATCATTTCGTACGTGCGCTTTACCATGCTGAATGAATGAGCTAATGCCAATGCTTTCGTTTACTTATCTTACGTTTCTTAAGCTTTATCTAAACAGCGACAATGGAAGGAATAGTTCATTGCAGGTGTTGCCTCTATTTGCCTGCACCGTTGTTTAAGGATTCTTATTGTTTTGCTTAGGGATGCGTGGGACATGGCTGCCGAAATTTGCCTTTCTCAGCTTCCGTCACTGATTCATGATGAAACTATAGAGTTTCAGGTGAGTGGTTATAGCAGAACATACCTTTTATTTGTTACTCCCTCCTATTCAGTTGGAATTGTGCATTTGCTTTTGGATCGGTTTTTTATGCTAATGGTATTTAGTCAAGTAAATTACGTGTTTGCCCTTGCCTTTCACTGACCTACCTCCAGCAAAAAAAACCTCAGCTCACCAAATCACCATCCTCCACCACCCAGACCACTCCCCCTCCAACCGCATAAAGTACTCTGACCCCCAAAACCTCTCAGGAAAAAAGACCCCTCTACTCCCCCCTTCATGACATCTGGGTTTTCGAGGGTGGGAAGGAGGATTTCGGGGTGAGGTAGGGGATTTATAAGGTGGGGGTTGATTGTTTGAGTAGTAGGGGTTTGTTATGGGGGAGGAGGAAGGTGTTTCGAGGGGTGGGGGATGATTTTGGAGGTTGGGGTTGTATTTCCGGTGAGATGGTAATGAGAGCAGTGCTGTTGAAATAGGGTGGTGGTTGGGTAGGTAATTAGGGTGGTAGTTGGGGTGGGGAAGGGTGTGTCGAGAGGTGAGGGAATGGGGAGTTAATTTCAGGTGCGTTGGGAGTTCACTGAGTAGTTCTGGTCTCCGGTGGGTTGGGCTGTGGATGGTGGATTTTCCGGTGGGTACCCGGGTTATGGGTTAGGGTGGTAATTGAGTTGATTTGTTGTGGGAGGTTAGGGTAGTGGTGGATGAGGGATGATGAGGTAAGGGTATGATTTAATTGATTTCTGTAAAGGTTTCCTTAATGGAATTGTAAACAATCTATTACATGCCGTTAAAGGAATTTGTAAACAATCTATTGAATAGGAGGGAGTACTTCTTACTCAAGACTGAGTTTTTGTTTCCTTTATCAGCCTAGCCCGTTCTTCACAGAGCAGCTGACAGCATTTGAAGTATGGCTTGACCATGGCTCTGAACAAAAAAAACCACCTGAGCAGTTGCCCATTGTTCTTCAGGTAGAGGATTTTGTTTATTACCCGCACTTTTCAGTTTACCCCTCCTTTTGAGTGTTGATTATAATACTTTCTTGCTCTGGAATGGTCGTGTTACACTCCACACGTATACTACCATTTATAAAAAATGACAAATGTAGCATAGGCAACTCAGCCATATTCCGGTATTGGACAAAAGTCTAGTAATATATAATATATAGGCTCCCTCCCATGGGAGTAAGTTTATTTTTGCGTACTCTTAGGAGTATAAAGTTCTCAAGTCGCACTAAAGTCATGCATGCCATAGTCTTAGTTTAAGCTGTACAGGGGAATGAAGTTTGGCCTGTTTCGACAACACATTATTTATGTATTACTCGCTGCAGTTCACTATTTTTTTCTCATTTGCTTGTTTTCGCTGTCTTCAGAAGTAACTTTAACCATATTTTCAACGTGTATATGTTAATTATTTTTTGCCTGAAAATAATATTTTGGGCAAGACATTTCGATAACAAATGTAAATATTTTATTTTTATGTGTTAATATTTTATTATCAACAATATATTTACGGTCAAAGTTCGGTAACTTTGACCCTCACAAAGCAAACGGGAAGAAACTAGGAAAATGGAGTGAGTACTTTGCGGATATTTACTCTATTAACACAGTTTGTATAGTAAAAGTTTTTTTTTTCTTTTTCTTTTTTTCTTGTAGAATTATACATATGAATTTCACTACAGTTTTTAGATATTCTGCTGTGCAGAGAATGCATCTACTTCATTCTGGTGCCATGCTCTCCATGTCTCAATCCCCGTTATTTTCAATGTTTTTTCTTTGGTTGTCTCTTATGTATCCCTGTTGAGTTTAATTTTCTGTGGGCCCCCTCGTGAAGGAGGAATTTGTCACATCTCTTGATAAGAATAATTTCATGTATAAGGGATAATCAAGGCAAAGTTGACGTTTGCTGCTAATGTGAACTGTTTAATTAGATAGGCAATTAACAGCTACTGATATCCACTCTCAGTGAACGATCATGCATTGAAATGCTATATGGTTGGTTCCAGATTGGATCAACGTTTGACTTTGGTTATATTTAAGTTTGCTCCAGTTCGGCCATCTCAATCGAGTCATATTGGAGTCTGCGAGAAAAATGTTTGTTTAGGAAAGTGACCATTTTTTTCTCATCGTTTTTTGGTTAGCATTTAGTCTTGGTTAATGTTAGTCGGCAACGTAATTGAGCTACCTTGTTTTGGATGCTATTTTGTGTTTGGTTGAGTCATTTAGTGGTTACAAATTTCTCCAATCTCCATTGCCAGCTTCATACACCCCTTGAATTAGTTGCGTGGGGAGGTCCAACTGCTCTGCTTTGGCCTTGAACAGAAAAGAGAGATTGTCTATAGGAAACCATGCTGTTTTTTTGGGTTCGTTTAAAAGGTTCAGTTTGACATGGGTGATAAGTATGCATGAACAAATGCAGTGGACTATTTAATAGTCCTTTAATAGGTGAAAAGAGCATATCAATAGTAGCACTCAGAACAATGATACAAATTTAATAATCTCCCGCAACAATGTCAACAAGAAAAAGGTTAAAATTTCCTATTGTACTTGGGATCAGTAATTTCTTATTAAGGGCAATCCCTCGATGAATTGGTGAAGTGCTAACGTCGTGCTATAGAATAAAATGATGCTATCCATCAAAGCATGTGTGAAATTTATTTCTCCCTTGCGCCTTCTTTTCATTGAACAAATAGGAAGTGATGCTGCAAGTGCTCCACTATTTCGAATGTGAGGTTATATTTGATTTTGATAGTTTGGTCTTTGAATGGAACCTGAGGTCTTGCATTGGCTCTTTCAGCTCATTATTTTGTTGTGGCATTTACGAGATCTTTCAAGGGATCAGTTTGCGCTTGCAATCTTGAGTCAAATATGATTTCTTTTTAAGTGAGAAGTAGTGATATTCAGATAACAGGTCTGTTCAAGCATAGGGTGCAGTTGCAGTAGTTAAGCATACATGCTCTAGTGATAGGCTTGAGACTTTTTGTTTTGCAAGTCTCCAGTAAGCTGTTCTGCATGGGGATATCGAGTTTCCGAATTTGAAAAATAAATTCTTTTTTTTTTTGAATTGGATATCAAGTTGATGATATTGATCAAAGTTGGTCATTTTCAAGGTGTGCATAGTATGTTCAGCTCTTCAATTCTCATGGTTTCTTATCTTGAACTCGTCTTTTTAACTCAATTACAGTTGTCCCTGTAGTAGTTGAACAATTTCCTGGATCTTTCAATTGGTCAGACTCATAATTCATATCTGTGTGGATTATCATGATGCATGTTCTCATTCGTCTTTTATTTTTCTGGTTTATTATTAAGATTGTTGGTGCTGATTACTTGTGTGGCTATAGGTCTTACTTAGTCAGTGCCATCGCTTTCGGGCTCTGGTGCTTCTTGGAAGATTCCTCGACATGGGTTCATGGGCTGTTGACCTGGTAGTTTATCTGAAAACTAATCCTTTTTATAGCTTTGTTTACCGTCACTTGCACGTTTTTGTTACCTGACATGTTTTCTGAATGAATTTGGTCATGGTGGTCTTTTGCAGGCCTTGTCAGTTGGTATATTCCCATATGTTCTGAAGCTATTGCAAACTATAACACCTGAACTTCGGCAGATTCTTGTTTTTATTTGGACTAAAATTCTTGCACTCGATAAGGTAACACATGAGATCATCGATGTTCACTTACCTGTCTTTTCATACCCGTAACTTGGCTTCAATTAGAGTTTCCCAAGCTCCAAGCTCCATCCTATATACTCCCTCATTTGACTTTGGTGGTCAAACAAACTTTAATTTGACCCACATTTTGTCAGAGTACAATAGTTAATCTTATTAATAAGATAATGTGAAAATAATTGTTTCGATAAGATGAGCTTAAATAAATTTTAGGGGGTGTTTGGTTCAAACATGGGCATGGGTTTGGAATCAGGAATCATATCTGGGTGGTATAGGGTTGGAACTTGATTCCTCATACCATGTGTTTGTTTCAATTCTGGGTGATATGAGTTTGACTTCCAATTAAAAGTTAAGCGGTAAAATAAAATATTCTAAATAAAAAAAATTTAGTATTATAAAATCATGAAAAAAAAATTTAATCAAATAAGTATATAAAAGATTTGATTTACATTGTGCCATAATTTGTGTTTCACATTTTTGTTTATTTTAATTTCATTCCCATGAGTATCAATCTCATACCCACCCTCCTCCTTGGGTATGAGAAACCCATACCTCATGGGTTTGAGGTATGGGTATGAAACTCCTACATTTGCCAACCAAACAAATGGTATGGGTTGAGTTCATTCTAAACCCATGCCTCATACCTTTTTCAAGTGAACCAAACACCCCCTTACTCTGTATTTCTACTTATATTCGGAGATTTAAGGGGTCAATGTTGACATTGGAAGTTAAATGGGGACAAGTAAATAATTAATGAGGGTGGATGTAGCCGTGTAAGTGTACTTGTACTAGAGCTCTCTTTGACGATGTTGTGGATTTGGCAGTCATGTCAGGTTGATCTGGTGAAGGATGGTGGTCATACATACTTTATAAGGTTTCTAGATAGCTCAGAACAAGAAGCTTTTCCTGAGCAGCGCGCAATGGCTGCGTTTGTCTTAGCAGTTATTATAGATGGGCACAAGCGAGGTCAAGAGGCATGTCTTGAAGCTGGTTTACTGGATGTCTGCCTGAGGCACCTTCAAGCTTCAACTCCTGACGACGCTCAGTCTGAACCTTTATTTCTCCAGTGGCTGTGTCTCTGTCTGGGAAAGTTGTGGGAGGATTTCCCAGAGGCTCAAATAGTGGGCTTGCTAGCAGGTGCTACGACTCTAATATCATCTTCTCTACTGTCAGAGTCCCAACCAGAGGTTTGACTATAATTGTTTATTCCCCTTACTTCACAGGTCTACATATAAGTAACTACTACTTTATCCCCTCTTGGCAATGATTGGACTTTGTTTCAGGTCAGAGCCTCAGCAGTATATGCATTGGGTACGTTGCTAGATATTGGACACGAGTCTTCAGTAGATGGGGGCGACGAAGAGTTTGATGATGACGAAAAGCTTAAGGCTGAAATTAGTATTATTAAAAGTCTCTTAATAGTTGTTTCAGATGGGAGTCCTCTTGTCAGGGCTGAAGTTGCTGTAGGTAATTATGTACTCTTATTGTCTATTATTGCCTTTGCCAATAATGAATGCTAACTTCTATAATAGTCAATGCACAATGGTTAAAAGTGAACGGGGTATGGAGAATCAGCTATGCATTAAATGACTCAATTTGTATTAAAGTTTTTTATTTATTTTTATTACAATGATGACGTGTCATGTTGGATTGCCTGAACAGTGTAAATATTTCGGATTCTAAGGCATTAATGTGTAGTTGACCTCTTTTCTTTATTGCCTTTGCAACAGCTTTGGCACGTTTTGCTTTTAGCCATAACAGGCATCTTAAGTCGGTTGCCGCGGCTAATTGGAGATCACAGCCTAGCTCTGGAATCGGTGCGCTGCATGTCAGTAGCACTGGCAGTGGCTATAATACTCCAAATCACTACCTTCCTTCTGGAAATATTGTTACTTCCCAAATTGGCCCCCTGTTCAGAATCGGTGGTGATAGCACTCCACTTGTTCGAGATGGAAGAGCCTCAACCAGTAGCCCGCTAGCTTCAACTGGAATAATGCATGGGTCTCCACTGTCAGACGATTTATCTCAGCATTCGGATTCTGGTCTATCAATTGATGCTGTCGGTAACGGAATACTGAACCATGCAAGGCCTGGACCTCTTGATAATGCCCTGTATTTAGAGTGCATATTTGCCATGTGTGCACTAGCTAAGGACCCATCACCCAGAATTTCTAGGCTGGGAAGAAGAGTACTGTCGATTATCGGCATCGAACAGGTTGTTGCAAGACCTATTAGACATTCTAGTAGCAGTGTTCGGCCTAGTGAGCCAGCTGCGTCTGCCGGTGCAAGGCTTTCTGGACTGGCTCGCTCGTCTTCGTGGTTTGATATGAGTTCAGGTTACGTATTGTTTGAACTGTGATATGTTGAATTGCTTTTAATTTCTTAGGCTGTATTTTTAGCTAAGTTACCCTGGCTCTTCATATTACCACATATACCAGTGTCCGCACTCGACCCTCTGACATGCGTATGACATTTTGGACACTTTGTTTTAAGCCAAAATCCGTTTTTTCTTCCATTTTCATAAAATAGCCGAGTTTGAGACTTGGACATCGCACCCGTGCTGTGCTTCCTTGTGAGTTTGAGTAACATAAGTTCAATATCATTCTGCTTTGCCTTGTTTATAATTATTCCTGAGTTTGAGATTTTTGAACAGGTCACCTTCCATTGACATTTCGAACTCCACCTGTCAGCCCTCCCAGGCCTAGTTATTTGACAGGAATACGAAGAGTTTCTTCCCTGGAGTTTCGGCCTCACTTGCTGAGCTCTCCAGATTCAGGGTTAGCAGATCCACTTTTAGGGTATAGTGGATCTTCTGGTCAAACAGAGCGCAGTCTTCTACCTCGATCGACTATATATAATTGGAGCTGTGGGCACTTTTCAAAGCCTCTTCTTACAGCATCGGATGATGGTGAAGAACTGATTGCCAGAAGGGAAGCCAAGGAAAGATCTGCTTTGGACCTTATTGCAAAATCTCAGCATTGTTGTATGCTCATCTGTGATCTGTTTGTTTTAATTTTTTTTGTTTGTTTTGCGCCTGTCTTTTTTTCCACCCTTCTAACGTGCAAATTGCTCATTTTTTTCCCTTTATTTGGCAGCTGTGAGCAAGCTTAATAATCAGATTGCAAGCTGGGATACTAAATTTGAGACTGGTACACAAACGACTTTGCTACAACCTTTCTCTCCTGTGGTGATTGCTGCTGATAATAGTGAAAGAATTAGGTATGCTCGCTACCGCTTTGTTATTATGTTCAATTGGGCTCTTGAATCCTGTTGATTCTTTTTTTTTCTGACTTGTGATGAACTCCATGTCGATTGAGCTGAGGTTGATGAATGTTGATCCCTTTGTGTTGCTTTTATTGAATCATTGAGTCTGCTTGCAAAGTATATCAAGAATATATTATGGCGCATGTAAGGCCCTGTTCTTTTCGGCTGAAACGAGCTGAATTGAATTAATTGGAGTATAGCTTAATTGAACTAAATTGAGTGGAATTGAGGTGAAGTGAATTTAGTTGAATTAAAAGTTAATTATGTGAAGAGATGAACTGAACATAATTGATTTAACGTAAATAAAACTTAACGGAATACAACCAAGCAAAATTGAAAGGAGTTGAAATTAAGCCAAAAAGAACTGGGCCTAACTACCAACGGTGTTTACCCCTCCATCGAGCTTTGTGCAGATGACACTTCAGCAACTCAAATCTTCATTATAGTTGAAGCAGTCTTAGGGAAACATCGATAGAATTGATTAGGACTCGTACATCGATAGGTTTTGTGTTGGTGTACTTTCTGCTCTATGCGTTTACTATCCTCTCGTTTAATAAAACTTGATTACCTTTAAATGTGCATTGAGTGTGTTAATGGGCTACAAAATTCTCCGTTTTAGCAGGTTGATTAGCTGATGAGTCAGATTAATGTCGCTTTAGTTGCATATAGTTTTTATTGCTGGACATGGCCTTTTTTAAGTTTTATATTTTACTGTATGAGGGTAGCTAGTGCTCTTTCATTTGACATCTTAATTTTGTTTTGGTTTTAGAAATAAACGTGTTCAATTTGGTTGTATTTTTTTCAGGGTATGGAATTATGAGGAACCCACCCTTCTCAACAGTTTTGACAATCAAGAGTTTCCCGATAAAGGAATTGCTAAGCTCTGTCTTCTGAATGAACTTGATGATAGCTTACTTCTTGTAGCCTCTGGTATAGATCCTCTCTCTCTCTCTCAGAGTTGTCTCAAGTAACAAATTGATTTTAAGTATGACAAAGTATTACTTTCAATGTTTTATGGGTACTTCATTTTATTACAGAATGTCATTTTTGTAGATGAATTTTGACTATTATTCTGTTTAGCCACCGAAGTAAGAAAATATTCAAAACTTCTCTCACCAAAGTGGTGTATAGTTAAAATATTCACCAAAGTGGTTTTAGCCAATGTCACGGAATCAAATTAGAATTGGCCCAAACCTTTGGGCACCAAGGTGGTAATTTTCCAAAAGAGAAGGCTGATCTAACTGTTTCCTCCTGATGAAGGCGATGGAAATGTGCGGATTTGGAAAGATTACTTGCAAAGGGGGCAACAGAAGCTGGTGACTGCCTTTTCTTCCATCCCACTTCAAGGACCTAGTACACGAAGTGTGAATGCTGTTGTGGATTGGCAGCAGCAATCAGGATACCTGGTAGGTATAGCTTTCCAAGCAATTTGAGATTCATATTTTTGAATGTAAAACTTTGATCTTTATGTAGTATCTCCATTACTTGGTGTTAGTTTACATCAGGGGACGTACCGTCAATCAAGGTGTGGGATCTTGATAAAGAACTGCTCTTGCATTCTATTTCGTCATCATGTGACAGCAGAACATCAGCCTTGGTAAATTTCTCTAATCCTTATGGTTGTTTCAATTATTTATTTCTAATCCTCTATTGACCATTTGCCCTTCAAAACTGAACTTAACTGATAACTTATCTATCCTGTTTTGTTGCTAAGCAATGTTGTTAGGATCGAGATTCTATTTTGGATCGATGAGCTTCTTAGGATCGAGTCGGTAGGATCGGATCGTAGAATCGTAAGATCCTACAAATTAAATAAAATACATAATTATGCTATCAAAATATGTTAAAAGATTGTGCTTAAATCTCAAAATACTTTTATCTTAGCATGTGCCTACTAATTATTCTCGTTTATAGTAGATTTCTATCTGAAAAAGCATATATAAAATTTTAGTAACTGGAAAAAATTAAATGTTAAAATTGTAGGATAGGATTGTATAATAGTAAAATCGTGGGACCGGGTTAAGATTCTACTTTGAAATTTTTTGACACAAGTTGAATCGTAAGATCCTAAAAAGTTAAGATCCTACCTAGGATCGGATCGGTCACCATTTCTTTGAATCGTAGAATCGTAAGATTCTACTATCTGGATGGAGTTTAACAACAATGTTGCTAATAAATTGTAATCAATACAGTATCTTATTGAACAAGGCACATTCATAATCTGTGCTGTAAGATTAGGGCTCATCTTAGTGTTTAGTGGATTATACAAATATACACTATGTTGCTCAGACACGGTTAGAAGTATCCGACATGGTATGTGTCCAAGTGTCGGATTCTTCTATTTTTGTGAAGAAAATCATGTTTTTGGTCTAAAATGAAGTGTCCAAGTGTCCTACCCATGTCCGAGTGTCCTACCTATGTCCGAGTGTCAAGTGTCCAGTGTACGACACGGGTACACGAGGTCATATTGAAGAGTCCAAGCAACATAGATTATACACCATCATTCATTTTGTGCTTTTGATAGAATTTTATTTTGAACAGAGTGGGAAAGGTCTCACTCTTGTTAAGCGGTAAGGTTGCATATATCAAGCCACCTCTTTCTCCAACCCTGTATTGGCAGGAGTTGTGAGAGTTTGAGGCATCAGGTTAATTTTGTTGTTGTAATGGGTTTGAACTCATAGTGGCTTAAATATGAAGGTATGGTACATATTGTTGGGGACTGGGAGGGTGAGTGCAACTTATTGCCAGGACTGAGATTGCCATGGTTCACTGCATCTCATGATTGTGTTCGATGAAACGCCTGTGGGGAAGATTTCCATTGAAAATGATGCATGAAATTCGTGCCTAAGGTTTGACATCCTTTCCCTTCTATTGCTGACCTGTGGCTGGGCATGGGAGCTGATGAAGCTACATTAATTTGTTGGCTTGAAATTTAGAACATCTCAAACTTGAAGACATGTGGCATGAGTTTTAATCAAGTGGGATATTCATTACTTCCACACTTTGTGTACATGTGAAGTAATAGTTTATGAACCCTTGCATTTTTCCAGTAAATAAATCTCACTCCTCTTATACCTAGTTCTTGGTATGTCTGCTGGAACCTATGTTACTCCGACTGGAGTACGAGTGTCAGACATGGGTAATTGTCAAGTGTTGGATTCAGCACTAAAATTTTGAGACACAGGGACCGTCCCTGTTCTAAAATGAGGATACGGGTGCAGGGAGACGTCTTCAACACAAAAATATACTTCTAATGGATAAAAGTTTCTCAAATAAGACTTAGTATCATTCAATAAAATTCTAAATGCCTTATAAACCTCTCTTCCTCTACTGATATGGTACAAGCCTCACCAGTTCAGCCCTCCTAGGAGAAGTGTGGTGTATGGATCCTGTATCCATGTCATGTCGTGTAAGGTTGGCACAATTGTTATTAAAGTTCCCAAGTTCGTTATGATCTTCTCTCAAATATGCTCAATATGTCGATGTTTGTTTTCTTCTGAATTTCATTTATTTTTTCGGAGTTTCCGTTTTATTTTTTTTTCTTATTTTCTTTCATCTCCTCCGTTCTTTATATATTGAGTTTGTTTTTTGTTTACACGTTCATATTCTTATTGTTCCCGCCTTCAGTTTTCATCCAGTTTTTTTATAATCTTTGTCGTTCCATTACCCATATCCTCTTAAAAGGTTATTTTCAGATCCGATTCATTAATTGACATGTGTTGAAATTCGTGATTGCTACTTCCTCTGATTCTTCAGATATTCTCCATTTACTTTTGCACAAAGATTAAGAAATGTAATTTGGGCGAGTGGTGGACTGGGGGTTGTCAGCATGTCAACATTGAATGTTAGCCACTCGAAACATGCTTAAATTAGAAATGTGGCAATTCTAAGAATAGGCCAATAGTTGAAATGAGGCAATTCCTGACAAACGGAAGGAGTATTGTTTAATATTCCCTCTCACTCACTGGACTTGAAACATTTTCTATTTTCCGCAAATGCAAATTCACTGGACTTGTAACATTTTCATTAAGGTTAAAGGTAAGACAGTCAAATGCGATTTTTACCCTTATTATGTGGAGGGTTGCGCTTTAAAGGGTAATATAATTTTAATTTAATTGTGCAATACCATAACGTTGCAATCAGAGTCAGTGGGAGGGAGTATGGTTTATGAGATGTAATTTAAGTTGTAAGTTAGCAACTGTTTTTGATTGTACGTCTCTGCAAATAGCTGAATAATAGAGAATCTTGGTTCCTAAGAATTTGAGGTTGCCTGAACTGTCTCGGTGTCATGTCTCTGCAAATAAGAGTTATCGTTGGAATAAATAAAGGAACTAAAAAGAGAGCAGAGGAGGAGAAAGATGAGAATAAAGGGAGGAGAGAAAAGAAATATTGGCATAACGAGTGTAGAGAACTGGAGAGGATAAGGGATGTATTGAGTCTGTTCCTCTTTCCGAATTTTTTATTTCAAGATCATGATAAAGAGCTGAGGAAAAAGAAAGCTAAGTTTATCTTCTTCAACATCATCTGAGTGTAGGGTGACTAGGGTCATTACTTTGTTTATATTGCACGTGGTAAAATTGGGATGGAGTTAAAAATTTGTCCCCTAAGAAAGAAAGTATTGAATAAATTGATCGCAAATTATGAGTTGTTTTTCTCTTTAATGAAGCTATTAAGAGGGGAACAAGAGTTAGCTCAAATATTAAGAGCTCTCTTACTCCAACCATGAAGTTGGGGGTTCGATTCTCACCCACGACATAAGTGCCCTAAAAAAAAGAGAAGCTATTAAAAGAAGGTAAAATAGAATTTCCACAATAATTGAACATTCTTCAGATAACACTGCGAATAAAAATTGTGTTTATGCCCCAAAAAGTCATTTTGGTTAGAATCATTAGACAAAAGAATCAAATGATTCGGTTGATACATTCGAGTAATTAAATGTTTCACTGTTCTTTTCTGTGTAACAAACTAACAATACTTGTGTTATTTGCTTTGTTTTTTTAGAAGTTTTCTTTATATTTGGATAGATCCTCTTCCTCCTTTTTTTCCTGGTGATAGGCATAGTTAACTCTGTAAATGGGTTTGCAGGCTGCGTCTCAAGTTCATGGAAGTCAATTTGCAGCTGGGTTTGTTGATGGCTCTGTTAGACTATATGATGTCAGGACACCTGATATGTGAGTTACATTGTTCTTCTGTTTAATAGTGTAGTTTCAAATGAATTAGTGAGTGTTAAATCTAAGTGCTTCCCACATTTTGAGGAGACATTGTCCATACACAAGTTCAGTTAGGTGTTAACCTTCATGACATGAAAATCAGATGGGTTATAATATCTTATACTCTCTCCAGTTCTACTGGTGTAAGATAATATTTCTCAAAGATGAATAGGAAATCCTAGCAATGGGGTGTATAGTCTCAATATCATGATGGCCAGCCAATTTGTTAGTTTAGTATAGTTGACCTTGCATATAGTAATAATTTTTGTAGATGCCCTGTAGATACTTCACTCTAGCGGTTGAACAGTTCTAAATCAAATGTCATCTTATCTCAGTTTCTGTTTTTGCTTTCTTTTTTGGTGATGTTTTCCTTAGTCTGAACAGTTGCAGTTTTTGTTTTGCTGTATTTTGAATATTTCATTTTTACTTTCCATTTGTTTTATTTTATCTAGGCTTGTTTGTTCTACCCGGCCTCATGTTCAAAAAGTTGAAAGAGTTGTAGGAATTGGCTTTCAACCAGGACTTGATCCTGCGAAGGTTTGTCTTTTGACTGATACTCAGATTGTATATATTCATTTTGGCCTCGGGTCCTTCTAATCCATGATTTAAAATTCGGTACCCGCCGCAATCGCGATAATGGTGTGGTGTCCACACAACTGTCTCTCTGAGTCACTGTCATAACAGTGATTTTTATTTTACCAGTTTTTGTAGTTATTTATCATCTATTGACTATTTCATATAAAGTTGATTAGTTCCATTTAGAATTGTTAATGTGACTAGTGCTGTACAATTTTTAAGAGCTTTTCACTACAAAATTTGACGGGTACAAGTTATAACTCGTTCATCTCGGTTTCATCATGGGCTGTATCAGGCCATGTTGGCTGATATTTTCCTTTATTTAATTACTCGATACATCACGGTTATCTCATCTCGGCCGGCTCCGATACCGATACATCTCAGACGATACTATACGTCTCAGAGGAGATTCTAGACCATGCTTCTAACTGGTTATTTTACATTTCATTTTGGGGTAGGACTTTTTATCAAAATGAGGAAAATGCGATCCAACTTGCACCACCCTTTAGATTCTTGTAAAGTAAAGCGGCGTAAGAGGATGGGATGGTCTAATTCAGAGAAATAGAGGGTTAGTTCAGAGAAGAAAAGAGAGAGAAGTTGAAAAAGTTGTGTAGTAACTTAGGCCTAGTTTGCTTTACTTCAACCGCATGGAGAATTATTTCCAAACAAGAAATAATCCTCCATTTTTTTTCACTTCTATAGTATCTCATCGACAACTTTATCATTCTATTTATATAAATTAAAGAGAACAATATTTTAATTATAGAAGAAAAAAGTCAACAAAATAAAAAATGTGTCATCCCTTTTGATAATACTAATGTATGTTTTTTTTCTTTTGTGAAACATAAAAATATAAAAACTTCGTTATTTATTGGCCAAAAGAATATTTCTCTAAATATATAGTTCGAAATATCAACTATGAAGAGCATAAGAGAAAAAAATTTGAATTTTAAATATACATTAAAAAAAATTACTTTAAGGGTTCATCTTGATAGCTTCGACTTGGAAAGAGATTATAGTGACCTTCCCGGGCCTTAGAATCAATAAGCATGGACACAACAGTTCTCATTGAAGGGCGATCATACGGTGACATAGTAGTACACAACAACCCAAGCTTTAAAACCATCGTCATGTGAGTAACAATGCTTTCATCACGAGAAACCGAGTTCTTTTTAATGTTCCTCACCCAACTAACAAGATCGCCTCCTTGGTCTAACGGTTGGACGCGTCTTTCCTGTTAGTAGCTTCATCATGACCACACTGTAGCTGTATATGTCGCATTTTTCTGTGACTTCCATGGTATATGCATACTCTGTAAATGGAATAATTAAAGCGAGTGATAGCTTAATTCTCGGAGGAGATAAGAGTGTGTTGGGGATTTAATCTTTTACCAGAAGATATCTTCCTCAGTGTACACCGACCACTACCTCACTTGCATTTTTTCTCCCCCAAAATTAAACGGACGTGGGTGCAACAGTTTTAACCCTGTGAAATTCTGTTTGAATTACAAAATTGTGTTAGACCTTGATCTACTGTTTATTTTCTGGAGAAAACCACTTGACACATTTCCATTTGGTTGCCTCCATTGTTTACCGTTGGAGTTTCTTTTTTCTCTCATTTTTTTCTCAGATTGTTAGTGCATCTCAAGCCGGAGACATTCAATTCCTGGATCTTAGAAATCAGAGTGATGCATATCTAACAATTGACGCCCATAGGGGATCGCTCACTGCTTTAGCTGTCCATCGGCACGCCCCAATCGTTGCAAGTGGATCAGCAAAACAACTAATTAAAGTCTTCAGCCTTGAAGGTGAGCAATTGGGTTGCATTCGCTATCATCCGACTTTCATGGCCCAGAAGATTGGGCCTGTGAGCTGTCTCACATTCCATCCATATGAAGTTTTACTCGCAGCAGGTGCTGCTGATCCTTTTGTCACCTTATATGCTGATGATAACAGTCCAGCAAGATGAATCTTCAATTCTTGAAGGCAGTGACTCGGGTTTGGTGTTTTCAGAATACCTGGGAAAATCTATCGAGATTTATGCAATTTCGCTTTCTTTTCATGATGCGTATTCATTAGCCTCCCTGTGTAATATGTTGAGCCAGTTGGAAGAAGTCGAATATATTCCACAGTTCCAGGGAGGCTTTGGCTAATAAGGTTTGCTATATAGATATCAATGTAAATGTATAAATTTATTCTGTATTTGTCTTTATTTTATTTTTTTCACCTTGTATCTTCATTCATCTGTGGGAGATAGGAATTCATGTGTTTGTTTGAATTGGTTAGTTTGTAACAATTTAGCTATGTTTGTGTTGGTGGCTGCTGTAATAGCGTCACCTGAAGTTGAGTGTGTAAGGTTCTTGTATATATAGATTGTTTGAAATGTGAACTATATAATCAAAACTAGCAATTGCACCATGTTGTAAGCAGATCATTGGTCACTGTTTCCCTTCGCCGTCTTTCAATTTTGTGACTGTCTTAAGGTTCGTTTTCTTTGTAGTGTTTTTGCTTGTTTGTTTCTCACCACGGATGGGCTATCCATGGTCTGATTGTTGTTTGTTCCTCCGTTCTTTTTACTGTTCAGATTAGTTTGGTCTGATTGTTGTGGGTGACGCTGGGTGTGGCGGTGAGGTGTTTTGTTTCTGTCTTCATGTTTGTTGGGTGGTGATCTGTTTTTTGTCTTTTTACTGTTTAGATTAGTTTGGCCTGATTGTTGTGGGTGATGCTGGGGCTGGGTGTGGCAGTGAGGTGTTTTGTTTCTTAGTCTTTATGCTTATTGGGTGGTGATCTGTTTTTTCGTTCTCGGGTTGTGGATATGACGTCACTTTCTGTATATCATGAATTTCTGGATAATTCTGCATGTGTCCATGTTAGTGATGGGTTTATTGATGATGAGGAGGAAAGAATGATAGGTCATTTCACGAAAATGAAGGGCCTTGTCTAGGTGAAGGCGCTTAAAGACAAAGGAAACGTTCTTTTTAGGCAAATCACTTTGATGATGCTGCTTCATGTTATGATGAGGCTTGTAAAGTTTTTGGTATGAGCATGGGTGGTATTGGAGGTGAGGATATTCAACTGTTATCTAACATTTCAATCTCCCTTAATTCTAATCTGGCGGCTTGTGTCCTAAAACTTGAGGAATTCAGAGCTGCTGTGGATTTGTGTACCATGATTTTGAAATCATTTCCAAGAAGTGTTAAGGCTCGTTTTCGTAGGGCAATGCCATATATGAAGTTGAATACGTTTTTAGAAGCAAAAGTGGATTCGGTGGAAGCATTGGGGGTAGAACCTAAAAATAAAGATGTTATGGGGGGATTAAAGGTGGTTAAAGGTCAACTCCTTATTAAGGCTAATGCTAAAAGAGTGTTGAAGGGCGTTTCGTCTGATGGATGGGTGTGAACAATAAGAAGCAGGTGCATACTTCGGATACTGTGTATGCTCCTGAAAGTAATATATAAGATTGTGAGAGTGTGGTTATGGAGGCGACGGAAGCCCATGAAGAGGTGAGTGTAAAGGAAAATGTGAGTATGTATGTGGAGATGGCTGAAACTGCAAATAGTGGGAGGACTAATCAGAATTCGGATTTGGAGATAAATGATCCTAACAAGTCTTCTCTTGAGTTTTCAGAAAAAGGGGGAGGATGTTCCCGTCGGAGGATTTCTGGACAGGATTATCTAAAGCTTATTCAGGGTAATAAGGTGATGTATTACCACAAAACGATATGTCAAATATAACAGTTCAAATTTGTCATATTGAGCCTAAGGAGGAGGAAGAAAGTTCAAGTGGGTTTTGTAAGAAAAAGGATAAGAGAAAGAGGAGACTCTCTAAACCCCGGAAACGCAAGATGGGGATTTGATAGCGGGCTTTTTCCGTCACTACCCACGATCAAATAAGAATTTATAAAACCAAACTAAAGTAGAACTTAAGTCGGGTGTTGAACGCGGAGATGGTGGGGATTTTTGTATAGTTATGTTCTAGTTAAGTTTAGCCGGGGTAATGGGTAATGAGATTAACTAACAAACTAATAAGCGAGAGAAAACAAAGATGAGAATTCAATAAAGGGGAAACTAGGGTTTCAGGGGTCGTTAAAGGTGGCCAATGATAGGGTACTAGACGGTCGACTAAGTTGTCCTAAGTAGAGGTATCGGTTGGTCTCGTCTATCGAGTCGACTCAAACCTAGGCCGAGGCTATCCTAGCTTTCGCTACAAATAGACACAACCAACACACAAAAATGCAAAAGCAAGCCCTCAACCGTCGCTAAGGATAAGCAACGCTAGAATCTAAGCCCACCTTTCGTTGAGGCAAATTATCAACCACCTAGCATACATTGGGCGTATAAAACACTACTTATAACAACTAGCCTAAAACCTAGCACAAGTTTATCATCTAACCACATCAAAGGTTCCCCCTAACCTAGATATAAGTCTACTCACTCATGTTCAAGTAAAACAAGTAAACTATTGAAGAAAGAATGCTTAAAATGATGGACAATGTAATGTAAAGAAAGAAAACACAAGAACTTAAAGGAAATGTAAACAAAGGAGATAACAAAGTAAGAGAAGGAAAGATTATACCATTAACAATGAAAAAAGAAGGAACTTGGATACAAGTTGAAGAGTTCTCTCAAATTCTCCAAGTTACACCTAATAACCAAAATGTAAACAAATGAACAACTAGAAAGAAACTAAGAGAGACTAAATAAGATTAACTAAAAGATTAAGAGAATTAACGAGTGATTAAGTGAGTATAGTAAGTTTTGTAGCCTAAAAATGAAAAGCAATGGAACAGTAAAATCTTAGGAAGGCGTGAAAAGAAAGTATAAAAGTTGCGTTCTTAAAATTGTTCTAAATGCGGGTTTATATAGTGCGCGAAAAACTGAAGATGGGCTATCAGCCGGTCGATCGGCTGCCTGTAACATCCCAATATCTCGGGACTTGGAAGTCTAAAGATTTTAAGTTTAACTTCAAAAATAATTTATATTTCATAATATTTAATATTTTTGTTTAACTAATTCGAGTATATCATTTTTAAGCATTGTAGTTTTAAACGAGATTCCTTTTGATTTCGTAATTTATATCTTCGCAATTTCAATCTCGTTCGTAAAAGACGACTTGAGTGTACATTTGTCTTTTGGTATTTTAATCTTAACTTGGTGGCTAGCTTTCGTCCCATCATAAAACACCGACTCAAGATTCCCGTTCCATAACTAAATCCTCAACAACAACTCACCACTTCTTCTTCCTCAAGTCACCAAAATCAGATTAAATTGTATATACCCATCTTTTCACCAAAATCATCATAAAACCTTCAATACTTAACGGAATCACTTGATTCTTGCGCCTACGGATTCCTCTTCTCGAGCCCGACATTTTTAGGTAAGAAATGAAGAGTTTTGTCAAAGACCAATTTCCGGCCTGTTCTCCCTCGTGATTCCCTCTTATTTCGCTTTTGTTGTGTTTAGGTGCAAGTAGCGAGAGTTCAAGGATCAAACCAAGAAACCTTGGAGGTTCGATCGAAGACTAAGGTGACGATAATGAGAAAGCTCGACCTTTGTCTTAAATTAATTGGACATGTGATTTCTCGTTGTTTATGTGAAATTACGTGGGTTTTATGTTTAATAGTTTATGAGTAATTTATATCCGTCACTGTTAAACATAGAAATCAGAATATATGTTTGATGTAATAGAATAGCAGAGGACAGAGGAAGTATTTGATACAGAATATAGAACTGTATATTTCTGAAAGTTTTGTAATTGATACAAGATGGAGTCCATATATAGCAAGTAGGCTAACTAACTTATAACTACCTCATAACAGACTTAACTAACTAATTGTAACTACTTATACTTCTAATATACCCCCTACAAACTAGGTGTCTTGAAGAAGCAATCCTAGTTTGCAAGTAAAAAAACTGATGTTGATCAGTCCCCAAGGGCTTGGTCATAATGTCTGCTATTTGTAAACCAGTTCTAAGATAATCAGTCTTTAGAAATCCTTCATCTTGCTTCTCTCTGACATAATGGCAATCGATACTGAGATGCTTCGTCCTTTCATGAAAAACTGGGTTCTCGGATATGTGTATGGCTGATTTGTTGTCACAGTATAAGAGGATATGTTTTGGTATTTGAATCTGTAAATCCATCAGCAGCCTGTCTAGCCAGACCAGTTCAGAAGTAGTAAAGGACAGACTTCTGTATTCAGACTCAGCAGAACTCTTACTGACAGTTGGTTGCTTCTTCGTTTTCCATGAAATCAAAGAATCCCCAATATATATACAATAGCCACTAAGAGACCTATTCGTGAATTGACACTGCCCCCAATCAGCATCACTGTAAGCAGTGATGTTGGTGCTTGACTGTGATTTATAAAACAGACCAGCATTCACTGTGCCCTTCAAATACTTGACAACATGTAGAGCCACTTGAAGATGTGGTAATCTAGGTTGGCTGACAAACTGGCTTAGGTGCTGAACTGCATAAGATAGATCTGGTCTTGACAAGTTTAAGTATATGAGTCTGCCAACTAATCGTCTGTACTGTTCTGGGTCTGATAGTAGGTCTCCTGTGTCTGTGGATAGCTGCAATCCTTTTTGCATAGGAAATTTAACAGACATACAATCCTCCATCTGAAGATCCTTCAAAATATCAAGGATATATTTCCTTTGATTGATCAATATTCCCGTAGAATTCCTGGATATCTCTAATCCTAGGAAATATCTCATAGCTCCTAGGTCTTTAATGGAAAAAGCTTGATCCAATGCACGCTTTATAGCCTGAATCTCAATGTCTGAAGTACCAGTGATGAGAATATCATCCACATACACTAATAGAACTGTGAATGTAGAAGTAGCAGCAACAGACTTTGTGAAGAGAGAATAATCCTGCTTTGATTGCACATAACCCATCTTCTGCAGGAACTTTGTTAATTCATTGTTCCACTGCCTTGAGGCTTGCTTGAGCCCATAAAGTGACCTCTTAAGCTTGCAAACCATACCCTCTTGGACCTGATAACCTTCAGGAACCTTCATATATACCTCTTCATCAAGATATCCATGCAAAAAAGCATTGTTGATATCTAATTGAGGTAATGGCCAATCCTTAATGGCAGCAATAGCTAACAAGGTTCTGACAATTGTTAACTTGGCCACGGGAGACCCAAATTTCAAGTTCTGCAAAAATCTTCATTATTCAAGGCTTAGGGGCTCCCAGCCGGCGGACCGGCTGCCGGCCGACCGGCTGAGGACCCCATTTCTTCCCTTCAGCTCCTTTCCTCCTATTTTGCCTTGATTTCATCACATTTTGCTCCCGTTTCTTCATTCCCGCGTCAAGTCCTACATCATGGCAACAAACATGTAGAAGAGAGATATCGAGTACAAAAAAGGGGCGAGATCGCGCCAAACGGGGGTGAAACGGGATCGAAATAAAAGGAAAACAAGAGAAAATAATGACCAAATTTGGGCTCATCAGAATTCCCCACACTTAAACCTTACTCGTCCTCGAGTAAGAGATCAAGTAACTATATAACCCTTATTAAAAACAAAGAAACAAACTAACTAAGCTATCTATAAGCCGAATCGGGTTTAGCTGCACCCGTAGCCCTTTCAACTCACAATTTGACATTCATGAGGGAGAATGCCCTATTGCAAGGCAAGTAAGGTCTTGCTACAAAACTTTTGATGCAAACGAGTAAAAACATAACACGTATAGACAAGCAACATGCATCGGAAAAAGGAAAAGAAAACCGCTTGCCTCATTCAAGCGGGGTTTCGAAAAACAAAACAAAGGCGGTCTATAGCGGAGGATGCCGACTCAAAGTCTAACCAAGGCGTCAAACCCCTAAATCAAGCTCAAGCAACCAAGAATGACATCAGCAAAGACCAAGAAACTAATTCAAGGCGGGCAAACGGAAGTACTAAGCTATACTTCCAAGAATGACACGACACACACATGATTCAACTCCATGCAAGACCCATAACCGATAAAATAACCCTAAGTACCGACTCTCACGGGTGACACTCAACACACAAGGAAAGAAAGGGGGGCGATTTTTGTGACAAAAAGTAACCAAAATCACTCACCTACCTCAACTTGCGAAGCATGCCCGCAATCTAGAATGGTACTCCATCCAAAAATCAATGAAAAAATGCAAATGCACATGATGAGAACAACCATAAGGATGTAACGGGGCTTGGGTTGGGTGAAAATGGTTTGGTGCAAGCACCGTTCTGGGATTTGAGGTTCAAAAACAAGAATGATCGCCATAGTCAACACAACACCTTATTACAACAACTAAGAAACGTCTATGCCCTAACTTTGATTTTTGCAAAACCAAGCAAAAATTGCATAAACCCCACTTACTTTGGAAAAATCGGACCCATCACAAACTTATACAAGGCGGTCATTATGAGAAACACCGAACAACGTCTACACCCTAACACATGACTTGAAAATCAAATCTCATGCAAAAAAAGTGTAAACCCGGTACGCGTGCAAAAACATCAAAAGACCGCGTTATTGTAGCAACGGCTTTTTCTAAGTCCCCTTGATGGAAGGGACTAGTTGCTAGCCTTTTTCTTTTTCAAAACACGTATTTACATTTTTCTTTTTGGATTTTTCAAGACTTTTTCAACTTTTTTCTTTAATTTTCTATTTTCTTTCTTTTTTTTTCATTTTTTTTCATTTTTTTTCTTTTTCAAACTCCCAAACACCAAATAAAAAAAACAAAGTAACGACCACAACGGAAGAAGCCACCAACCGGCATCTAAATCCCCGACTCTACCACTAACAAATCACCATAAAAGCAACCATTCTTGATCAAGGAAGGATGTTTTTGGGATGTAGTTCATTTAGTAGTTTAGGCCAAATGAATAGGTTAAGGCTCAAAGTGGTTAAACAAAAGGGAAATAAGATGCAAGGGTCAAAACAAGGCTAATTTGGCAAATGTGGAGTTGATTTATTTGGAACAAAAGTTGTCTCACATGCACATGAACATAAATCACGGAAATAAGGAACGAGTGCCATTCTTATGCGTATAAACATAACACACCACGTAAGGAGGACTACTCACAATCCTAAACTGAGTCGGTTTGATGGACCGACTAAAAAGGAGGCTCTATCCTCACATTTGAGTGGCTAATGTCGGTCTTAGGTCGGGTCAAGGTCTAACACGGTCTCACAAGGTGGTCGAAACTTGGTCATTAAGCCTAGACTTCCGGGTCCTTGCAAGCAAGAACCCTAACAAGGTGACATCAACGGTGCAAGCTATTAGGAGGGGAAAGACACAGGCAAGACAAAAATCATCATTGACGGCATATACCCTCCACTATTCAACCTCCTATGCATATTTACAAACAAAAACAAAACGGAAAAACCGACTAACACATATTCACAAAACTATGAAAATGAAAAAGCATGTGAAACAAAAGCAAACTAAAACTAAACATAACAAACAAGCAACAACTAGAAGGCTAAACTAACAGCACATCAACCACAACAACCACAAGTTCCCCGAAGGAACATCCAAGGCACAAAAATCCCGTTCTCCTTCATGATATCAACATAAAAAGAAATCGGGAGGGGGAGAAAGAAGTAGGAAAGAGTATACCAAGCATCTTCATTCTCCTAATACCTCGGGTTGTCGTCATATCTGCAACTTGTTAGTCCAACAAAAATATATATACAAAACAAACAAAGAACAAAAACAAAAGAAAGGAAAAACATATTTTTTTTGAAATTTTTGAAATTTTTCGATTTTTTTGGTATTTTTGAAGTTTTTTTTTTTTTTTTTTTTTTTTTTTTTTTTTTTTTCATATTTACAAAAGCAAACAAATATACACAAAGTGGATATTTTCCCTCCCCACACTTAAGATTTACATTGTCCTCAATGTAACAAAGTGCAAAGGGGGAAATGAAGAAAAAGAGCGAAAACAACAGGTTTTTGGCTTTTTTGAAATTTTTGAGAAAATAAAAACTTGTTTTTGTATTTTTTTTTTTTTGAAATAAACG
Organism: Silene conica; assembly: GCA_029255685.2. Taxonomy (NCBI): domain Eukaryota; kingdom Viridiplantae; phylum Streptophyta; class Magnoliopsida; order Caryophyllales; family Caryophyllaceae; genus Silene; species Silene conica. The sequence continues at coordinate 55,576,102 of CM055315.2, forward strand.
GTTCTTCCTCCCCACACTTATTTATATGCATAATGTGAGGAGGAAAACCGGAAAATAAAGAACATATTTTTGAAAGTTTTTGGTTTTTCAATTTTTTTGGATTTTTGATTTTTATGAAAACAATAAAAACAAAAAGAAACAAAAGAAAATTAAAAACTAAAAACTAAACTAAATGCAAACTAAATGCGCTAATCTACATGTATGCAAGCTATATGTGACAATATGATACAAAATGGAAATCTAATGTATCTAAATTATTGATGTGAAAACATGGAAAGAAAACTAAAACAAACTAAGTAAACTAAACTAACTACTCTAAATGCATGCTATAAAGGAAATGCAAACTAAATCGAAATTTGGATTAAGGGAGTTACTTGCTTTGGATTTTTCAATGGGGAGTATAGGCATCACCAACCACCTCTCACTAGTTACCACCACCGTCGTCTCCGGTCTCTCCATGACCATCTCCATGTAAAAAATCATCCGGGTTCACGTAGTACTCATTGGAGAACCCAGAAGTGGAAGGCGCATCAAATCTCCCACGCTCACTCACCGGGGGAAAAATCGGCCTAGAGTAATAGTCCGCAGCAACATGAACATCTCCGGCGAAATGGGGCTCGGAGGAGGGCACATACTCAGCCTCGGGAGGAGTGTAGTAAGAAGGATGGTGCCCCGAACTGTGACGGTATCCCTGCTGAATGCCACGATCATAAGTGGAGAAGTTCCCCCAAGCCTGATCGTGGTACAAATAGTCTATCCTGGCATTAGTATCAGCGTGCCGCACGTCCTCAAGTGCACGCCTCCGAACGGTCTCCTCATGCCTCAGATCCATGCGAGCCATGAAATCCACTAAAGTCTGAGGAACATGGCTAGGAGGAGGAGCCGAACTAGAAGAGGCCCCCTGGAAAAAGCTGGAGCCGCCGAACGGTGGTATAGGAAGAGAAGGCTGCTGGAATGCAAGGTCACTGGTGGTGGGCCGGCGCTGGTCTCGGGTGTAGACTCGGGTCACAGGAGGGCCGGAAGAAGTACCCTCAGAAGGAGCCTCAATAGGGAGGAGATAGGAGGGTAGATCAGGCGTCACCCTCATCCTCTCAGAGTTAGGTAAAGGGATGGAGTTTTTATCGACTCCATCCACTCGAATCTGCCAATAGGACTTGTTGTCACTGGGGTTCCACTTAATCCACCCCAATCCCTCCATCAGGTAGCGGCGGGAGAGTACATTCTCCCCTCCAATATAGTCAACCCGAAAGCTCCTCCGACAAACTGCTGAAGCAATCAAAGTAATCATACCCCCTACACAAATGGGTGTGGACAAACGGGGCTGGTGGCTAAGTCGGGCTAGGTGAAGCACCATATGGTGAGCTATGTTGATCTCAAATTTGGTAGGTTTGGTGATCAAAGCAGAAGCTAGAATCTCAAGCTCGATAGTGGTGAAATTGTGTGGCTCGTCTCGGGAAAAGACGGTCCACCCCAAAAATCTCTGAAGAATCCTAATTGGAGCAAGATGCACCCTATTTGCCGGCTTCTTCTCCCCCCTTGAACTCACCAATCCCGTAATAGAAGTCCAAACCGACTCCAATACAACATAATCAGGGGCATGCAATGGGGCCTCACTATTCAGCCCAAAAATCCCAGCAAAATCAGCAAGGGTCAAATGGTACCCCTTGTTCATGAGTCGAAATTGCAAAAAAGTGACTAACCCCGAATCTCTATTTTTGGCTATCCTAAGAGAGCTCAAAAATTCCCATGTCAATCTAGGGGATGTCAAAACAGCTTTGGTCTCATACGACTGACTCAGACCAACATCCCTGAACAAATCACCGGTTACACCATCCAAACCCAAGTCTCTCATGGAATTCCTATCAATAAACCGAGTTGGGTTGAGGGGACGTTGAGCAAAAGATAGGAAATTACCTTTTTGGGTGTCGGAATCGAAAACAACCCCGGGAAAATCGGGGCCATGGGATCATTCCTAGATTTCGATCGTCGTTCGGTTCTTCCTGACATGGTAAAGTTGAAGGATTTTGACTAAGGATTGAAGTGGGTTTGTGTTTGGGAGTGTTTTGGAGAGTTTTTGTAGTGAGGGAAGGTAGAGAGGGAAGGGAAATCTGAAAAATGAGGGGAAATGAGTGGAAAAATAAGGGTTAAGGTATATAAATAATACGTTCCAGCTGCGTTCCTAGCCGGTCGGTCACCGTCCGCCGGTGCACCGGCTCACAGCCCATTCCTTTTTCTTCGATTTCTCCGCAAATACAGTGAAATGGGGTTCCCAGCCGGCGGACCGGCTGCCGGCCGACCGGCTGGTACCCTCTTCCTTTGTTTTTCACGCCTCCTTTCTTTCCTCCTTGCAAATCTCAAATCTCGGTTCCCAGCCGGCGGACCGGCTGCCGGCTGCCGGCCGACCGGCTGGTACCCTCTTCTTCGTGCTCTCTTCTTCTCCTCCTCTTTCTTGTCTCTTCTTCTTTCTCTTTTCCTTTCTTCTTTCTTTCTTTCCCAGATCTGGGCTCCCAGCCGGCGGACCGGCGGACCGGCGGACCGGCTGCCGGCGGACCGGCTGCCGGCGGACCGGCTGCCGGCGGACCGGCTGCCGGCGGACCGGCTGCCGGCGGACCGGCTGCCGGCGGACCGGCTGCCGGCGGACCGGCTGCCGGCGGACCGGCTGCCGGCCTACCGGCTGGTAGCCACTACTGCGTCTTTCCTCTTTTCTTCCTTTTTCTTTTTCTTCTTCATTCTCTATTGGGCTCCCAGCCGGCGGACCGGCTGCCGGCCGACCGGCTGGTAGCCTTTTACTTTTCCCTTCTTCTCTTCCTTGTCACACATATGGGACTCTCAGCCGGTCCACCGGCTGCCGGTCACATACCGGCTGAGAGTATTTTTCTCGCTAAATTCCTGAAACTGGAAAGTAAGTTGTAAAAAACAGAATGTGCATTAAGGGTCCTGAGCCGGTGGTCGACAGGCAGCCGGCCTACAGGCTTAGAGCCCCTATGCACTATTCGCAAAACAACTTACCTAACACTATGAAAACTCAATCCCCAAGAGAAACTTTATCGTGTACGCCTAACCAAGCCTACTCACCACAAGATGACCTCTTTCATATGACCAAATCAAATAACACACTCGTCTTCAAATCTCACATGCAAGCTATAAAAATTAAACTAAAAACCGAACTAAGAAAGGAACTAACATGCAAACTAGATAAAAGAAAGGAAACTAATACTTACAAACGGTGGTTGTTAAGTGACTCCACCAAACCTTTCATGATCAATCATCAAGTCTTGTAGGTTGAAACCTCGTCCATGCTAGCTAGGGACCTTAAGAAAAGGTCAAAAGCCTCGGCCGGGCACTCGACCTTGCTTGCACTTCGGATTTCCATCTTGCTCAACCCCAGTTCTCGAATCTTCACATTCTTTTTCAAAAGGAGCTCCTTCAACACCCCCCTTCCACTTTCGGGGTCTTTGAAGAAACTACTTGAACTCACTTCTTCTTCCTTGCCAATGGGCTTTTCCACTTTCTCACAAAATGACTTACAATGGTTGAGCTTAACATTTTCTTTGGGACCTTTCTCATCAAATTTCACCGAAGGCTCAACTCTCCCCACTGTAGCAATCAAGTTCACGGTTTTGTGTCTATCCTCAAGGTTCTTGTCCGGAGCATCCGGGAGCACGAATTCACACAACTCATCTCCAACTTGAAAGGTTAGCCTACCTCTTTTCACATCAATGATTGCTCCTCCGGTGGCGAAGAAGGGCCTCCCAAGAATAATGAAAGAGCTTTCACCGACCGGAATATCGACGACCATAAAATCGGTGGGGATGGAAAGCGATCCAACCTTGACCACCGCATCTTCAAGGACCCCAATAGTAGGTCTAACCGTCCCGTCGGCAAGAGTGATGTCCGTTATAGGAGGGGACAAGTGCTTAATGTTCAATCTTTTGGCCATGGCAAGTGGGATAACACTCACACTTGCTCCAAAATCGCACAAGGCGTGCTCAATGTTTCTTCCTCCTACGGAGCATTGAATAGAGAAGCTCCCCGGGTCTCCTAACTTAATTGGCAAATCTCTTGGAATCTTTTTCGCCACTAATGAAATGGCATTGACTTCCCTCTTTTCTTGGGTGGAGGGGATTGTGGCCTCTACTTCCTCAACAAGTTTGATCAACTCATTGCAACGAGGGTCCCCCTTGGTGATTTTACGAAAGAATTCGCACATTTTTCTCTCCATGAGGCTCTCCACATATCCATGGTCCTCTTCTTCTATCACATGGGCCTCTTTCCCTTTAGCACTCGGACCTCCATCACAATTCTTCTTCGGAATGTTCAAGACTTGTTGCATCACAAAGTTCAAGTCATCAATGTCGACTTCATTACGATCATCCGGAGGAGTGTTGGGCACCATCACCATCACCTCCTCCTCAACACAATCCTCGCTTCCACTCCCAAATACCGTCATAACTTGCTCTACCTTGGATCCTCCTTCATCATCTCTCTTCTCAAGCATTGGTTGCTCATTTTTGCTTGTCATAATAGCATTGACACCATGTGGTTTTGAAGCATCCCGGGAGCTTTGACCTTGGGCAAGAAAGCCGCCCGGTGGCCTTTGTGGGTTGGCTAAGGCTTGTGAAGCAACTCTAGCCTCCATCTCCCGGATCTCTTTTTGATTTGCCATCTTCAAATTCATCATTTCTTGATTATGTGTCGCTTGCATCCCTTTCACAAGTTTAAGCAACTCTCCAACTTGGGAGTCACTTGAGAGATCTTGATGAGGTGTGTTGGTAAGGGGCAAGGGAAACCCGTAGTCATTCCTTGCACCCCCACTTTGTTGATTTGCTTTGGGACCTTGATTGTTGAAGTTTGGGTTTTGGTGGTGGTTAGGAAATTGTTGGTTGAAATTTTGGTCATTGAGACTTTGATTGTTGAAATTGTTGTTGTGGAAGTTTTGTTGGTGGTTTGGGTTGTGGAAATTTTGTTGGTTGTGGTTTTGGTTGTTGTTTTGGTTGTTGAAGTTTGGGTTGTTGTTATTGAAATTTGCATTGAAATTTTGTGGGTTTTGGTTGTTTTGGAAATTTGGATTAAAGTTCGGGTCATTGAAGCTTTGTTGAAAGCCTTGATTGGCTTGATTAGATTGGTTGCCTTGGTAGAAATTGTTGTTGTTGAAATTGTTCCTCGGGTTGAAGTTTCTACCCCTTGGTTGAAAACCGGGGGGGGGGGGGGTTTGCCCTTGAGGTTGTTGGATTTGATGAGTATTCAACACATTGGTACTTTTGTAACTCATATAGGGGCTTCCTCGGATCCCTTGATGGTAATAGTTCGAATTTGGGTTGAAAGTATTGGGGTTTTTTGGGTTGTTAAAGGCTTGGAAAGCATATACCTCCTCCATACTCTCACTTCCCTCATAGGAATTGTTGTTTGCACACACATCAAAAGTATGCCCGCATCCCCCACATAAGTCACATGAAGCAACACTATTTACTTGGTACATTCCCGGGACTTTGCTCTTGGTTTCTTTGGTAGTGGAGCCCTTAGTCAACTCTTCCAATTTCTTGGTTAACATGTCCAACTTGGCATTGGTTTCTTCGTTCGCCTTTGCATTGGAAAGGTGCTCACTAGGGTACTTGCTACTCTTCCTCAAGACATTCCACCTAGTACCATAATTTTCCTCCGAATCAACAATCTTCTTGATGAGTTCCGTTCCCTCCTCATGCGGCAAGTGGTCAAAGCTACCACCCGCCGATGCATTAACCATTTCTTTAGTCCGGGGGAGAAGAGTCTGAAAAAAGGTTTGGGTTGTGTACCAAGGTGGTATCCCGTGGTGTGGGCACTTAGAAAGCAAATTTTGGTATCTATCCCAAGCTTCTCCCAAAGATTCTCCCTCGTCTTGTTGAAACTGAGTTATCTCATTTCGGAGCATCGCGGTCTTGGAGGATGGGTAGTACTTGGCAAGGAAAGCCGTTGCCAAGTCGTCCCATGTGGTGAATGTATTCGGAGCATGGACATTTAACCACCTATCCGCCTTGTCGGTTAAGGAATAGGGGAAAAGCATAAGCCTTAGTGTCTCCTCGGGTACTCCCGTTTTCTTTATCATTGCGACCTTACCCTTGAACTTTCTTAAGTGCCCATGAGCATCTTTGTGAGAAGCCCCGCTAAAGGCATTCTTCTCGATTGAGCTCATTTGCGAAGGGTGTATTTCGAAATTTTGAGGAACAAGAGCCCCGAAGTTGATTGGATTGGTGGTGTCATTGTGATTGGGCCGGTTATGATCACGAAGAGCGGCCATTATATGAATTTGATGGTTGTCTGGAAAGTGTGGTGATTGTGGTGGTGATTGATAAAACGGATTGTCAAAATTGTCGGATGTTGGGCTAGGATTGCTTTGATTGGGACTTGGTGGTTCGGATGAAGAGGGGTTGTTTTGGCTAGTAGATGCTTGGGACGCAATTCTTACCCTTGCAATGATCTTCCTCCTTAAGGCCCGAAAGAGCCTCTCCGGTTCGGAAGATGAAAACAAAGAGTTAGAGTCACCCCTAGGCATAAAACTTAGCAAACCAATTAGTCGTCCTAGTGCTTGTTAAACACTAGGGTGAGCAATAAAACAAGCACTCTACAATTAACTACCAAATCTTTGATCAAAACAAAAACAAGCTCAACTATCTCAAGACTAAAACTAAAACTAAAACTAAACTACACAACTTCTAACACCGTCCCCGGCAACGGCGCCATTTTGATGGCCGGTTTTCGTCGTCAATTCCGGCATCAAACACATTTATAAAACCCGAAAGCAAGTAGTATCGAAATCGGGGTCGAACGCGAAGACGGTGGGGATAGTTGTGTAATTATGTTCTAATTTAAGTGAGAGTCGGGGGTAATAGGTTTGTGGTTGATTAAAGACTAAAGAACAACTAAGGCGAACAATTAAAGCAACTAAATAAGATTGAATCAATGGGAGAGAAGACTAGGGTTTCGGGGGTCACTAAGGTGGTTAGACGAAGATGCTAGAAAGAAAACTAGAAGGTCTCAAACAAATAGTCTCGGGTAGTCTCTTCTCTCGAGTCGACTAACCTAGGTCGGAATACCCTAGCTTTCGCTAAAAATACCACAACCAACCATCAAACATGCTAAGACAAACCCCCAACCGTCGCTAAAGGCAAGTCACGCTAAAACTAAAGCCCAACTTTCGTTGAGGCAAATCATCAAACACCTAGCATGCAACAAATGGAAGACTACTTTTTTAAGAACAACTAATCAACTTACTAGCATGAATTCATCATCTAAAAAACACCCAAGATCACCCCTTACCCTAGCAAGGAGACTACTCACTCATGGTAAATGAAAACATGTGAATAAGGCATGAACAAAAGCTAAACATCATGAACAAACAAAGGATGAACAATTGATTCAAAGGAAACTTAAATAAAAGTAAAAACTAAGTAGAGATTAGAAGAATTATACCAATAACAATAGGAAAGGAAGTAGCTTGGATAACAAGTTGAAAGATTCTTTCAAACCCTTCAAAATATAACCCAACAAAATCCTCTTACAATACCCAAGAACAAGGCTAATTAGATTACTAAAGCGAGATTAACAAATATTGAAAGATTAAACAAGGATCTAAAGAAAATTAAAATATTTTAGAGTGTTTTTGAGTCTAAGTATTAAGTAATGAAACAGTAAAAACCCTAGAAAAATGTGCAAAAGTAACGTAACAAATGAAAGACTAAGTGCGGGTTTATATAGTGTGCGAATTTCTGAAAAGCGACTCCCAGCCGGTCAACCGGCTGCCGGTCTGTGACCGGCTGAGAGTCCAAATTTGGACTTCTGAAAATTTCTTCTTTTTTCTTCAATGCTCAGGTACTGCCAGCCGGTGGACCGGCCGCCGGTTGTCCACCGGCTGGGGATGCGAAATCAAGGGTCTGACTTTAAATCAGCAAAGGCAATGGCGAGGGGGTCTCAGCCGGTCAGCCGGCTGCCGGTTGGCCACCGGCTGAGGACCCACATTTCAAGTTCTGCAAAAATCTTCATTATTCAAGGCTTAGGGGCTCCCAGCCGGCGGACCGGCTGCCGGCCGACCGGCTGAGGACCCCATTTCTTCACTTCAGCTCCTTTCCTCCTATTTTGCCTTGATTTCATCACATTTTGCTCCCGTTTCTTCATTCCCGCGTCAAGTCCTACATCATGGCAACAAACATGTAGAAGAGAGATATCGAGTACAAAAAAGGGGCGAGCTCACGCCAAACGGGGGTGAAACGGGATCGAAATAAAAGGAAAACAAGAGAAAATAATGACCAAATTTGGGCTCATCAATATCTATATGGCTCACGCTCTTTCAAAACATTAGAAAGAGAAGATATGTAATCTGGTGCAAACTCATGTAATTGAGTAAGCACCTTTGAATGCAGGGCCAAAGATGCTGCTGCAGAACTATCTTGTTGAGCAGGCAATTTGTGATTACACTGATAGTCACTTAACCAAGTACTGGTTGCCTTGGTCTTGTATATTTCCTGACTGGAACACTAGGAACAGTCCTTGATTCTGCAGGAATGAGTTCAGTTGCAGAAACTGTTTTTGTTGCAGAAACTGGATCTGCTGCAGAAACTGGTTCTGTAACTGGTTCCGGCGCAGGATTATTAACAACTGGGTCTGGTGCAGTTGAAACATGAGGACTTCGTACTGAATCAACTGTAGAAGGTTCCTTGTGTAGAAGAACAGAAGTAGATGCAGGATAACGACGCTAGTTGTTGTGATATCCATTTCTTGTGACTGTGTAGTTGTATAATAAAATTCCTGCTCTCTGAAAATAACATCTCTACTAACAAAAATTTTATGCAATTCAACATCATATAACCTATATCCCTTTTGATTGTGAGGGTAGCCAATAAAAATACATTTTCTTGCTTTATTTCCAAATTTGTCAGAAAATGTTGGTGGCATGGTAGAAAAACAAATGCAACCAAACACTTTGAGGTGAGCAAGAGATGGTTTAGTATTGAAAATAACTTCAAAAGGAGTCTTATAACCAATAACAGAAGATGGCATCAAGTTTATCAAATATGTAGCAGTTAACAAACAATCTCCCCAAAACTTAATAGGTAATTTTGCTTGTATCTTAAGTGCTCTAGCAGTCTCAAGAAGGTGCCTGTGTTTCCTTTCCACCCTCCCATTCTGTTGAGAGGTGCCAACAATACTGGTTTGATGAACAATGCCTTGAGATTTAGAAAAAGCAGAACAATATTGTTGAAGAAACTCAGTACCATTATCAGACCTGATGGTCTTTACAACTTTAGAAAAGTGATTGAAAATGTAAGCAAAGAAATCTTTTAATAAACCAGGCACTTGATCTTTATTCTGAAACAAGATTGTCCATGTATTTCTGGAAAAATCATCCAATATTGTGAGAAAATATTTAGCACCAGAAATAGAGGGAATCTTGTAGGGGCCCCGAACATCTATATGAACAAGATCAAACAAGGAGGAAGCTCTTTTATGACAAATAGGAAATGGCAACCTATGATGCTTAGCAAGAATACAAGTATCACAAGAAAAATCAGATTTTATTATGTTTTTCATATCAGGCATATGTTTCAGCTTGGATACAGATAAGTGACCTAGCCTATGATGAATTAGATGCAAAGGATCACTCATTACAGCAGAACAAGCAGACTGTTTACAAAGAGATTGAATCTTAGATAAAACAACTTGTTTGACATGTGAAACAATGCTACTGATAGGACAAGAAAAAGAAGTAGAAAATCTGTATAAATCTGCAACTTTCCTTCCTTTGGCTACTTCAAGCTTACTTGAAAGGTCCTGAAAAACACATCCATGTGAGTTGAAAAGAACAGATACAAGATTGCTATCAATGAGCTTGCTTACTGACATTAAGTTCTGCTGGAAGTCTGGTATAAAGAAAACATTAAGAAGTTTAATACGACTTGTTAATGTGACTGTACCAGTTTTGTGAACTAATTTAATGGAACCATCAGGTAACCCAACTCTTATAGGGTGTTTAAGATCAATGACATCAGTTAACAAATCTATCATGTATGTCATGTGATCTGACGCACCTGTGTCAATAATCCAATCATTATTGTGAAAGGAGTTATTAACCGCTGAAGCTTTAGAAAAACAAGAAGAGGAGTAAATACCAGAGAATTGAGAAGATGACAAACCAGGCTGCTGCTGGTCTGTAATTCTCTGGAACACTTGATTAACCACAGAAGAAATAATCCCATCCAGGACATCTGCAGAAACAGCAGAACTGGAATCTTGTTGTGGTACACTGGTTGAACATCCAGCAGATGCCAATACACTATCATCAAGAGGAGAATCAAAAGAAATCTCAGCCGCATTAGCAACTCTCTTGGTACTGCCAGAAGATGTTGATTTAGGAACAGGAGCAGCCTTAGGAACACTGTCAGCAACAACCCCTTTCCCTTTAGTTTTATCAGAGGGATATCCTTTAACTACAAAGCAATTGTCTGGATTATGCCCAAATTTATTGCAATGAGGACACTTGTTTAATCCAAAACAAGTCTCACGAGTGTGACCCTTCTTTTCACAATGATCACAAAACTTAGTACTTGCATTATTATCATTTAATTTCCCCTTCTTATGATCAACATACCTATGGCTTGCATAAGCAGCATAAGCAGAAGCTTCTGTTAGATTGTTAATAGAATCTGTTATTTGTTTTTGGCGCTCAATATTTTGTAACAAACCCAATACCTTATTGATAGAAGGTAAAGGATCCATGGACAAAACTTGAGACCTTATTGTATCATAACCTCCATTAAGACCCATCAAGAACTGGATCAATTTGGAAGTATTCTCTCTTTCAATGATCTTTTTGATCAAAGAACAGCTACACTCAGAAATTTTTCCACAAGTGCATAATGGTAATGGATCTAGGCCATCTAAAGTTTCCCAAAGATTCTTCAGTTTGCCATAGTAATCAACCAAAGAAGAATTGTCTTGTGAAACACCCTCCAATTCTTTCTTTAGTTGATATACCTCCAAAGCACTAGCCTGACCATACCTCTCTATCAGTTCTGACCATAATTCTTTTGCAGAATTAACATACTTCAAACTCTCCTTAATAGAAGATGACAAAGAATTCAAAATCCACTGCCTCACCATGAAATCACATCGTACCCATTGCTTGTGTTTCTTATCTGCTGAAACAGGCCTGACAGTAGTGCCATCAACAAAAGATTCCTTGTTCTTGGAAGTTAAGGCCATGAGAGCATCACGACGCCAACCCAAGATCATGTCCACTAAAGGGTTTCGTAACAAGAGTAGCAGTGGGTTGATCATTTTGAGACAAAAATAATGGATCTTCAAAGTATTCGTATGAAGAACTAGTATTGACAGCAGTTTCAGGCATATTGAATGATTATTGTGATTATTGTGATTGTTTGTGATTGTTTGTTTGTGCGGAAGCGTTTTGATGATCGAAAGAATTAAAACCTTACTGATACCATGTTAAACATAGAAATCAGAATATATGTTTGATGTAACAGAATAGCAGAGGACAAAGGAAGTATTTGATACAGAATATAGAATTGTATATTTCTGAAAGTTATGTAATTGATACAAGATGGAGTCTATATATAGCAAGTAGGCTAACTAACTTATAACTACCTCATAACAGACTTAACTAACTAATTGTAACTACTTATACTTCTAATAGTCACATATTCATGTTATTCAACTCAAAATGTGGTTAATTGTTGTTCGCTGTTATGTCATAGTTATTGTTGTTTATGCAACTTCGTCTTGTCTTACTGATTTTGTTGCATTCTACTACTCTGCTGCCTATGCTACCATATTTTCCTACGCTGAACTGCTCTTATTGTTGTAACGCCGTTGTTGTCGCTACTCAAATGCGTCTGTCTGGTTACTAATGTACTGTCATTATACTGTTGTTTATTGTTGTTTCACTTCGTTGCTACTGCTTCCTTATAGTCACTTTACTGCCATGCTGCGTATTGTATTAATTAAGACGATGTTGCTCCCCTGTTGTGTTGTGTAATTGTGTTGCTGGTCATATAACGCGCTACGGGCGTGCTGCTACTTGTCATCGTTGTTGCCGAACTTCTATTACCCGCTGCAACTATTGTTGAGCTGCTGTGTCGATACTGCTATGGCTATTACTGTATTCCGTTGTTACGCATTTCTGCTTTTCTAATTGTGTCTATTACGCTACTGCTGCTGTGTATAGCTGTTGCCACTGCACTGTTGCTACTGGCTGATATGCTTGTCGTAGTGCTCGATGTATGGCCGTTGCTGTTGTCAAGCATTGTTGCTGTTCTTCTGTCGCTGGTTGCTTCTCTGTTATGGCGTGTGTACTGCTGATGTTAGTAATGTGGTATGTTGCTATAACAATATCGTTGTTACAACAACTGCGTTCACCTACTACTACTATTATTTATGTTTTTAATTCGACAACTATTGTTAGGTTTAGTTATCTCATAAACTAATAATTTTAGTCATACTAATATAATCTTATAATTAACATATTAATTATCTCATTATTTAATCTTATGCATGCTTAAAAAATGCGGAAATAGGAGTGATTTAGAACCCTTACACACGGTCCAAATCGAATGCTAGGATGATCATCCAAAATGTTCAACAAGAACACCTCCTCTAAGATGCACCAAGACAACCCCTTAATGAACCGAAACCTTGTAGTTGCTAGACTAGAAATCGGTTTCTCCTTAAACTATGTAAGTTCTAATAATATGAACTTAGTATACTAATTTATATCTCTTATATAACTAGTATTAATATTATCTTATAATATTACTTAGAGGATTTTATTAGTTTTCTACACTTAGAAAATTATGCCAACATTAGAACTAGGGTTTGTATGTGAGTATCTTATACTTATTTATGGTGAGGTGCTTGGGGTGTGGTGTGGCCGGGTATGGGAGGGCTCCAAGGGGGAACACACCTCTTTCCCATGTAGATAGGGTGGCTCATAGGTAATAGTCTCAAGGTACTTTAATGATTGTGTTTTAACAACTTAAAAAACACTTACATGATTCCTTGTTATACACCCCAAAACCGGCACACATACACTAATATGGACCTCATTTTACAATTTTATCAACCTTACAATTTTATGTTATGTGACATACAATATGTCACAATTTAATAAAATACCAATTGTTTTAATTTAACCATACATATTTATCAAATAAATATTATTCATAAATTAATAAATCTCATTTGTCAAGTTGACAAGTAATTCGAAATTACTAATTGTAAAATGGTCACTTATAATAATCGTCAATACGATTTACAACTTTTGTAATAATTATAACCCGATTCATTCTAATTACGATATTATAAAATATCGTTTATTGTTTAATAATTGACACGTTTCAATTTTAAACATAAATCTTACAATAAGATTTAACCTCTAATTTCTCGATATACGAGTTTAAGGAATATGAGCAAATCGTATCAATATACTTTTGATCATTTTATCAATTAAGGGAATTGTCCTAAAGGTGTGACCTAAAGGGATCAACTGACCACCACCGTCATACGACAGTAATGTCAAACTCTAGCTAGCCAATCATTACCGATTAATGTTGGTCAGTTGACTAATATTATTTCGTATCATCCCTTGCGCATTCTCGTCATGAGATTTAATTATGTGATCGCACTATCGTTGAGGACACATTTCCCAACAATCTCCCACTTGTCCTCGACAAGTGTGCGTCACCAATTCTCTTGTCCTATTATAATCTCCCACTCAATGCAAGGTGTCTCTCTGAGGTCGTACTTGCATTCGATCATATCATGAGTGGTTTCCTCGATCTGGAGAATAACTGTTTGACCGGAATTATCTACCATAGATACCTTCCGAGCGTGGCCACGCATTTTCAGTTAACTTCTCCTCGAGTGGCCTTGAGATTTGAACAACCCTGACAAGGGGTGGACAATTTCTATCACACTACTTCCTTCAACTAGTCACAGTCAGCACAACCCAAAGCAATCCCATTTGACTCCAGTTACGAAAAGTCGTAGAGAATGGATCAAGGCTATGCCTAAACTGTACCATCTTGGGAGAGTAGTCTTTAGTCTAAGAATTGACTCACAAGAATACTATAACAGCTCTTGCCACGACCCGACTATTATAAAATTTCCAGAACTCTATAAGCGGTCACTTTGCCCGACAGAGTGTCTCTTGCAGTCTGCCTATGTGATCGACTAGTCATCACGTATGACTCTATGGCACTTGAACTCGCCATCAGTCGCCTCACATTCTAGTCGCTTTGAGATGTCACCTCATGTAAGCGGCTAGGGGCTATACTAAGTCAATCTAGTTCACTTATGGGGTTCAATATTGTCTCTTACAACCCATTTGGATTTTGACAAAGTATCTTTCATTTTGAGTTAATTATAACTCAAATGACATTGTCATGCAAAAACAGTCAATACTATTTCATTGCATTTGATGCACGATCATTTATTTGTATTAGTGTTTTGCGAATAAACCTTTTATTCATGACTGCAAAACTTACAAATTTTGGTCTCCTTCCTGACTCATATTATCTCACATAATATGATCTTATTTGAGCACATATCTATAACCCATTCTAGATCTTGAGGTTCCTTTCCTGAGGGAAGCTCCCACTGTTATCTTATAACTCGTGACGTATAGATATAATAGAGGGATTAAAGAATCACTCAAAATTACTTAGTCACTCATGTGCAGAAATCTATATTGTAGTTATTTATGATTTCATCACTCTAATTATTTTCAAACATCTTGGCTATTATATCAAGGTTATTCATATCTAACCATTTTTATTTCTAATGGGCGACCTTTTATTATCAATATAATAAACCTTCCCGTAAAACTCCATCATCTTATGATATAAAGTATTTGTTCATCTAGAATTGAAAACTTCTTATTCTTTACACTTTAAAGAATCACCCATCCTCTCTAAATGGTAGGTTCAATTCTTTAATGAATATTGCTCCCACTAAAAACAATATCACTCGATTTCTTAAATGAACGTTTCATTTCTCGCATGTAAATCTTTATTATCACTTGAATCATTATCACTATCACTATCCCTATAGTGATTTATTTTCATTCAATCAATCATCACCCTCTTTTCATGTCTTCGTTTCCTCGAGACGAATGTGACATGATAATTTCCTTATAACTACATTGAGAGAATTGAGATGATTTATTCTCTTTTATCTTATAAATTTAGAAAAATCATTTATTAAGGAACCGTTTTCCTTCCGATTTCATACGGGGTTTCATTATATCCTCTCTTTGAATTAATGAACATAAGGAACCTTTCCTCGTGTGTCCTCCCGTAGTTTCTTCAGTGTCCTCTCGTAGTTTCTTCAATTCATTCATTTAGGACTCTTCTTAAGTCTCCTATGTATGAATCTTCTCTAAGATCCTACATGTATATCATTGGTTTGCGAGCGAAATATCTTCTCCCACTCTATCCTTTTAACAATAACTTTTACTTGTATAAGGATAACAATTTCGATTTAACCAATGTATATGAATGTTTGAAGTTTTATAGGTGTGATGTATACATTCTCATTTTCACTTAAAATGAAAATCTTATAATGAACTGATGATGTCTCATTTTGATTGAAAGTATCTCATGGAGTGTAGTTCTCCGTTTTAATCAACACTTTGATTATATTATATTGATCGTATCAATGTTTATTTCGTGACAAGATCACTATTATTCATGTTTTAACAAGGTATGCAATTTATTTTAGAAATCAAGTCATTGATTAAGAACAAAAGTAGTGACTTGGGTTGAAAACCAAGTCACTAATATCCAAAATTACAATTGTTTTAGGATTTTAAACCTTGTATTACAAGAAAGTAAATTGTTCCATAAATAAAATGCAAACTATGAAAGAAGACGATATGAAAATTAGAGCCTAGCTCTTCAAGTCTTCGATCAATTGGATGCTACCATAGCCATCCAAGTAAGGAACTTCATGCTTCCTTCTCCTTGCCCTTATCATTATTAGGAGGTGGCTCTTTAAAACAATTAAAAAGGGTAAATATCAACACATTTGTATCACTATACATAAGTTGATAAATGACATGAATCATAAACGAGAATTATTACCTACGGCGGTTGCCTTCCCATTTTTGAGATCGCTTAAGTATTTGGGGCAATTACGCTTCCAATGACCGATCCTCGTGCAATAATGGCACTTGTCTTCGGATTTTGAAGACGAGGTGGAGCGCCTTTCGAAAAGGTCTTTTCTTTGGTCGCTTTGGGCTTGAACGTTTTCTTGCCCTTGCCTTTAAAGGCATTCTTCTTGAAGCTCGTTTTCCCTTTCTTTTCGATGTTTAAAACATCCTTGGTGGAACTTTCATGAAGTCCCATGTCCCTTTCGGCTTGGACGAGCATCTTATGCAACTCATCCAATGTGGTCTCTTGGTTTCGCATATTAAAATTCACCCGGAGTTGAGCATACGATTTTACCTTATTGAGCGAGTGAAGAACTCGGTCAATTATGAGAGAGTCGGGAACATCAACGTCTTGCGTTTTTAGAGTCTCCGCGAGCTCAACGAGTTTGAGCACATAAGGGCTTATCTTTTGTCCTTCCTTCAAGGTAATGTCGAAGAAGGCAGAAGCCGCCTCATATTGAATCACCCTTGGAGTTTGCGAAAACATGGTCACAAGCTTGGTGTATATCTCATACGATGTGGTCAACTTGATCATACTCCTTTGGAGATCCGGCTCCATGGAGAAGATGAGCACATTTTTAAGAGCGGAGGACTCTTTCATGTAGGCTTCATAGGCCTCACGAGTTTGGATCGCAGAACGAGCGGTTGGAGCGGGAGGAGCGGCTTCGGATAGGTAACGACTCTTATCGTCACCTTGAGCGGCCAAAAGTTGTTAGGTTTAACTAGTTGCTCATAAACTAATTTAGTCATACTAACATAAACCTTTAGTTAACTTTTAATTAACATATTAATAAACTTGTTTATTAGATCTTATGCATGCTACTATATGCGGAAATAAGGAGAAATCCGTGTTCTTACACTCGGTCCTAGCTTAGCAAGGATGATCCTCCAAGTACCCAAAATAGAATACCTCCTTTAAAGATGCACCAAGACTAGCCCTCAATAAACCGAACCCTAATGCGTGCTAGACTAGGAATCGGATTTTCCTTAATAATTCTAATCACTCTTATTAGAATATAAATACAATACTACTACTAGTATGTTGATATTATCTTTATAATATGTGTTTTTGAGGTTATAAAATCTCTCTTACACTTAGTTTATCTCGGCTAGGTTTAGAGAGTTTTTGAGTTTTCTACACACTTAGAAAATATTGCATTAGCATTAGTTATGAATAATGCACCACTTACATATTTATGTAAGTATGCTTAGGGTTTAAGGGGGCCGGGTATGATGGGGAACCAAGGGGAGACAACTCTCTAACCCATGCTCTTTTGGGTGGCCTAGATTGTGTTTCCAAGACACATCTTTAAACATGATGATTAAGGTGTGCTTAATGCACAATAATCACCTCCAACCACCCTCACCTAGCCGTCCACTTTAACACTTAAAATGGACTTCATTTTATAAATTGTCAATTGTTCAATTGTACCAAGTGTGACATCTAATATGTCACTAGGAATAAATAACAATTATCTTATAAATATTTATCATATAAATATTATTAAATAAATCATATTTATTAATTGACATGTAATTCGTAATTACTAATATAAAATAAATAATTTTATCGTCATTACGATTTACAACCTTTGTATTAATTTTAACCCAATTCATTCTAATTACGACATTGTAAAATATCGTTTATTTGTTTAACAATTGACACGTTTCAATTTTAAACATAAATCTTACAATAAGATTTAACCTCTAATTTCTCGATATGCGAGTTTAAGGAATATGATCAAATCGTATCACTATACATTTGATCAATTTATCAATTAAGGGAATTGTCCTAAAGGTGTGACCTAAAGGGATCAACTGACCATCACCGTCATACGACAGTAATGTCAAACTCTAGCTAGCCAATCATTACCGATTAATGTTGGTCAGTTGACTAATAATTCGTATCATCCCTTGCGCATTCTTGTTATGAGATTTAATTACGTGATCGCACTATTGTTGAGGACACATTTCCCAACAATCTCCCACTTGTCCTCGACAAGTGTGCGTCACCAATTCTCTTGTCCTATTACAATCTCCCACTCAATGCAAGATGTCTCTCTGAGGTCGTACCTTGCATTCGATCATATCATGAGTGGTTTCCTCGATCTGGAGAATAACTGTCTGACCGGAATTATCTACCATAGATACCTTCCGAGCGTGGCCACGCATTTCCAGTTAATTTCTCCTCGAGTGGCCCTGAGATTTGAACAACCCTGACAAGGGGTGGACAATTTCTATCGCACTACTTCCTTCAACTAATCACAGTTAGTCACAACCCAACACAATCCCATTTGATTCCAGTTACGAAAAGTCGTAGAGAATGGATCAAAGTTATGCCTAAACTGTACCATCTTGGGAGAGTAGTCTTTAGTCAAAGAATTGACTCACAAGAATACTATAGCAGCTCTCGCCACGACCCGGCTATAAAATTTCCAGAACTCTATAAGCGGTCACATTGCCCGACAGAGTGTCTCTTACAGTCTGCCTGTGTGATCGACTAGTCATCACATATGACTCTATGGCACTTGAACTTGCCATCAATCGCCTCACACTCTAGTCGCTTGGAGACGTCACCTCATGTAAGCGGCTAGGGGCCATACTAAGTCAATCCAGTTCACTTATGGGGTTCAATATTGTCTCATACAACCCATTTGGATTCTGACAAAGTATCTTTCATTTTGAGTTAATCATAACTCAAATGATGTTGTCATGCAACAATAGTCAAAACTATTACATTGCCTTTTGATGCACAATCATCTATTTGTATTAGTGTTTTGCGAATATACCTTTATTCATAATTTGCAAAACTTACAAATTTTGGTCTCCTTTATTCTCATATTATCCCGTATAATATTATTCTATTTGAGTACATATCTTAGAACTCTTTCTAGATTTTGAGTTTCCTTTCCGGAGGAAAGCTCCCACTGTTATCTCATAACTTGTGACGTATCGATATACTGGAGGGATTAAAATCACTCTCTATAGTCACTTATGTACTTAAATCTCTATTGTAGTCTATTTATGATTTCATCATTTTAATAATTTTCATTCATCTTGGCTATTTGATAATGGTTTTATTCATCATTTATGAATAACGTATCCAACCATTCTAACTTCTAGTGGGCGACTTTTTATTATCCATATAATAAACCTTCCCGTAAAGCTCCATCATCTTATGATATAAAGTATTTGATCATTTAGAATTTCTAACCTCTTATTCTTTACACATTAAAGAATCACCCATTCTCTCTAAATGGTAGGCTTAATTCTTTTAATGAAAATCGCTCCCACTAAAATCAATATCTCTCGATATCTTAAATGAACCTTTCATTTCTCGCATGTTAAACTATTACTTGAATCATTATCACTATCACTATCCCTATAGTGATCTGTTTCCATTCAATCATTCATTACCTTCTTATCATGTCTTCGTTTCCTTGAGACGAAAATGATATGATAATTTCTTTATAACTACATAGGAACCGTTTTCCTACCGATGATTTCATACGGGGTTTCAAGTTTCCTCTCTATGAAACAATGAACACAAAGAACCTTTCTTCGAGTGTCCTCCCGTAGTTTCTTCAAATCAAGTTTCCTCTCCATGAAACAATGAACACAAAGAACCTTTCTTCGAGTGTCCTCCCGTAGTTTCTTCAAATCACTTAGGGTTCTTCTTAAGACTCCCAAGTAAGAATCTTCTCTAAGATCCTTCCTTTATTTTCATCATTGGTTTGTGAGCGAAATATTTTCTCCCACTCTATCCTTCTAACAATAACCTTTACTTGTTTAAGGATAGCTATTTCTATTAACCAATGTATTTGAATGTTTAAAGTTTGATAGGTGTGATGAATACATTCTCATTTTCACTTAAAATGAAAATCTTATAATGAACTGATATAGTCTCATTTTGATTGAATCTATCTCATGGGGTGTAGTTCTCCGTTTTAATCAACTCTTTGATTCTCTTATACTTGATCGTATCAATATTAAATCACTATCATTCATGTTTAAACAAGGTATGCAATTTATTTGAGAAATCAAAACATTGATTAAGAACAAAAGTAGTGACTCGGGTTGTAAACCAAGTCACTAATATCCAAAATTACAACCATTGTTTTAGGATTTTAATCCTTGTCTTACAAGAAAATTAAATTGTTCCTTAAATAAATGCAAAATATGAAAGAAGACGATATGAAAATTAGAGCCTAGCTCTTCAAGTCTTCGATCAATTGGATGCTACCGTAGCCATCCAAGTAAGGAACTTCAAGCTTCCTTCTCCTTGCCCTTATCATTATTCAGGGGTGGCCCTTTAAAACAATTAAAAAGGGTAAATATCAACACATTTGTATCACTATACATAAGTTGATAAACGACATGAATTATACACGAGAATTATTACCTACGGCGGTTGCCTTCCCATTTTTGAGATCACTTAAGTATTTGGGGCAATTTCTCTTCCAATGACCGATCATCGTGCAATAATGGCACTTGTCTTGCACTTTTGAAGACGAGGTGGAAGCGCCTTTCGAAAAGGTCTTTTCTTTGGTCGCCTTGGGCTTGAACGTTTTCTTGCCCTTGCCTTTAGAGGCATTTCTTTTGAAGCTCGTTTTCCCTTTCTTTTCGATGTTCAAAACATCTTTGGTGGAACTTTTATGAAGTCCCATGTCCCTTTCGGCTTGGACTAGCATCTTATGCAACTCTTCCAACGTGGTCTCTTGGTTTCGCATGTTGAAATTCACCCGGAATTGTGCATACGCCTTAACCTTATTGAGCGAGTGAAGAACTCGGTCAATAATTAGAGAGTCGGGAACATCAACATCTTGAGCTTTTAGAGTCTCCGCGAGCTCAACGAGTTTGAGCACATGTGGGCTTATCTTTTGCCCTTCCTTGAATGTAATGTCAAAGAAGGCGGAAGCCGCCTCATATTGAATCACCCTTGGAGTTTGCGAAAACATGGTCGCAAGCTTGGTGTAAATTTCATACGATGTGGTCAACTTAATCATACTCCTTTGGAGATCCGGCTCCATGGAGAAGATGAGCACATTTTTAAGAGCGGAGGACTCTTTCATGTAGGCTTCATAGGCCTCACGAGTTTGGACCGACGAACGAGCGGTCGGAGCGGGAGGAGCGGCTTCGGATAGGTAACGACTCTTATCGTCACCTTGAGCGGCCAAAAGCAATTGCGCATCTCAATCCTTAAAGTTTGAACCATGCTTATCGAGTTTTCAACGATCCATAAAGGATCGAAGCCATGATACGTTAGTGAGAGGTGGAGCGTTGGTTGCCATAGTCGATGTTGAAAATTAAACTACAATAATAAAAGGATAAACAACATCATTTTAAATTCATAATTTAAACTATAACTTTTAACAAGTTTAGTTATATATTTACTTAATGATCTCTTACCCAATTAAGTAAACAATCCCGAGACCCAAACCCATACTAATCCGGGCACGGTGTAGCCGATTCAACCCGTATTGGTATAATTTGGTGGATTAACTCTTTAATCGGTTCTACTCTTAGAACTCTCGGTCGACAATTTTCTTAAAATTATCTTTAGCCCGAACTTATTGCAACTACGGTTACGAATACTTTCGTTGAGATCAACCAAATTTCAAGGTGTAATCTTATTACCCCACTTACCCAACGTGACAATTTTAGTACCCCGGTGTAGCCGAGCCTACGTTTTTGTGAAGAAGGGATTCATGGGTCCGTACTCTTTGGTAAGGCTAAGTCTCAATATTTATTTGTAAGAGATCTAGTCAAATTATTATCTATCTCCGTTTAAGTGAACTAAGTCGGTGAATTATCGATAAAATAAAAGACTAGGTCGACTAAGTCGAAACATGCATGATACGATGTATGACGATTTGGCTATGCATGCAAACATATAAAAGCAAAATAAAAGCATAAATAAACCCTAGTATGGCCTTTCCTAGAAAAGAAATAACAAAGTACAAATTCGGAAACCAACTCCTTTGGTCCCTTGAACTTCACGCGGCACGCACTTCGAGGTAAACACCGTCTTGATCGGAACTCCTTTCCGAATGGCACCGTCTTCAAGGATCTCCGGAATTTACAAATATTACAACTTTTCTAGTCTACTTTATACATTATAAAATAGAAATAAATTACAATTGGGTGATACGAGATCACAAAATTACAACCCAATCGGTAACCCCTTACATTACGGGAAATACCGATTTAAAAACTAAGGCCATACTAAGTAAATTACATAATTCCCAAAATTACGTAAAATAAATCATGACATTCATAATATAATATGCAATGCTTATGTAAATATGAATTAACATGCAAACCCTAAGCCAAATCGTCCTATTTAAAACACTTATTTAAATAGTTATCGTAAACCTTGGTTTATGGAATCGCGTGTTTTAACGTTTAACAACACTATGCATTAAATGAAACGGTTTTCATCCTTAAGTTAATCATCCTAACTCGCATAGGATTCAAAATTTAGTCTTACTCAAACTTTGAACATGACTTAACTTAATATATATCAATATTGATCGGTATTACTCGGTTTTACGGGAAAAATAATATAAAAATCCAAAAGAGTCATAAAAATTTCGAAAATTCAAAATTCAAATTTTGAAAAATCCAGAATGTTCTTAAAATTTTCAGAATGTTAAAATATTAGTATTTATACGGTTTTAACATTATTTCGAAAATAACACGTAAAACGAGCATTTTAAGTCGGAAAATTCAATAATTAACTTCATAAATGCAAATTAAATACTAACAATATTTTTATACCTTCCAAAACATTTTAAGAACACAAGATGGACAGAAAATTAAATGGCACATTGCCCCATAGCCGAAATTTTAAATGCATGACTCTTTTCATTTAATTTTAAATGCAACTTTTAACAAATTAAAATAAAATCAAATCAAATCAAATCTGAAACTTTTGGCTCCCAAGAATATTTTCATGATGAACATATCACATATGACTAATATGGGTTACATTTTCGGCCATTTTAACAACATTTGCAAATTTTAACGATTTACGTCATATATCGTACGATTTTAACACTTAAAATTATTTCTCAAGCATAAAATAAGATAAAATTCTCGAAAATTTTATACATGCTGGAAATAATATATATGACATCGTGTTAAATTTTTATGGCCAAATTCCAACTTAAACTATTAAAGTCGAAATTATGTCACTAATTACCCGATTTTTACATTAAAAATCTATAATATTGCAATATTTGAGATAAATTTCTGGAAAATTCAACATAAATTTTAAATATTTCATGTGACATCCTCATAAAATTTTATAGTCAAATTCATAATATAACTATTTTAACCCATTTTTATTCATCTTATTGCATTTTAACACTTAAAATTCATATCACACGATTTATAAGTCCATAATTTACGAAAATTCATATTCATATTATAGAAAATACATGTGATAACATACAGAAAAATCTCGGCCAAAAGATGATTTTTGCTATTTTTTCCCAAAATAAACGATTTTAACCATTAAAACTTTATATAAACCGAGATTTAATATACCATAAGTCAATATGCATGCAAAAATTATTCCAATTATTCTAAAACATTTTAGAAAACAGTAGGTATTCATGCCAAATTTATTTCGTACATATCTTATATCAAACGAAAATTTCAAGTTTTATTTATGTTATCTTTATAACTCCGTAAAAACGTAAACGGAAAGCATGCAAACAACCTATTGCTCTGATACCAATTGTTAGGTTTAACTAGTTGCTCATAAACTAATTTAGTCATACTAACATAAACCTTTAATTAACTTTTAATTAACATATTAATAAACTTGTTTATTAGATCTTATGCATGCTACTATATGCGGAAATAAGGAGAAATCCGTGTTCTTACACTCGGTCCTAGCTTAGCAAGGATGATCCTCCAAGTACCCAAAATAGAATACCTCCTTTAAAGATGCACCAAGACTAGCCCTCAATAAACCGAACCCTAATGCGTGCTAGACTAGGAATCGGATTTTCCTTAATAATTCTAATCACTCTTATTAGAATATAAATACAATACTACTACTAGTATGTTGATATTATCTTTATAATATGTGTTTTTGAGGTTATAAAATCTCTCTTACACTTAGTTTATCTCGGCTAGGTTTAGAGAGTTTTTGAGTTTTTTACACACTTAGAAAATATTGCATTAGCATTAGTTATGAATAATGCACCACTTACATATTTATGTAAGTATGCTTAGGGTTTAAGGGGGCCGGGTATGATGGGGAACCAAGGGGAGACAACTCTCTAACCCATGCTCTTTTGGGTGGCCTAGATTGTGTTTCCAAGACACATCTTTAAACATGATGATTAAGGTGTGCTTAATGCACAATAATCACCTCCAACCACCCTCACCTAGCCGTCCACTTTAACACTTAAAATGGACTTCATTTTATAAATTGTCAATTGTTCAATTGTACCAAGTGTGACATCTAATATGTCACTAGGAATAAATAACAATTATCTTATAAATATTTATCATATAAATATTATTAAATAAATCATATTTATTAATTGACATGTAATTCGTAATTACTAATATAAAATAAATAATTGTATCGTCATTACGATTTACAACCTTTGTATTAATTTTAACCCAATTCATTCTAATTACGACATTGTAAAATATCGTTTATTTGTTTAACAATTGACACGTTTCAATTTTAAACATAAATCTTACAATAAGATTTAACCTCTAATTTCTCGATATGCGAGTTTAAGGAATATGATCAAATCGTATCACTATACATTTGATCAATTTATCAATTAAGGGAATTGTCCTAAAGGTGTGACCTAAAGGGATCAACTGACCATCACCGTCATACGACAGTAATGTCAAACTCTAGCTAGCCAATCATTACCGATTAATGTTGGTCAGTTGACTAATAATTCGTATCATCCCTTGCGCATTCTTGTTATGAGATTTAATTACGTGATCGCACTATTGTTGAGGACACATTTCCCAACAAAAGTAATTGCGCATCCCAATCCTTAAAATTGGAACCATGCTTATCGAGTTTGCAACGATCCATAAAGGATCGAAGCCATGATACGTTAGTGAGAGGTGGAGCGTTGGTTGTCATTGATGATGTTGAAAATTAAACTACAATAGAATGAAGGAAATAAAACAACATCATTTTAAAATTCATAATTTAAACTAAAAACTTAAACAAGTTAATTAGTTATTTACTTAATGATCTCTTACCCAATTATGTAAACAATCCCGAGACCCAAACCCATACTAATTCGGGCACGGTATAGCCGATCCAACCCTAATTGGTATAATTTGGTGGATTAACCTCTTAATCGGTTCTACCTTTAGAACTCTCGGTCGACAATTTTCTAAAAATCGTCTTTAGCCCGAACTTATTGCAACTACGGTTACGAATACTTTCGTTGAGATCAACCAATTTCAAGGTGTAATCTTATTACCCCACTTACCCAACGTGACAATTTTAGTACCCCGTTATAGCCGAGCCTACGTTCTTGTGAAGAAGGGATTCATGGGTCCGTACTTTTTGATAAGGCTAAGTCTCAATACTTATATGTAAGAGATCTAGTCAAATTATTATCTATGTCCGTTTAAGTGAACTAAGTCGGTGAATTATTGATAAAATATATGACTAGGTCGATAAAATCGAAAAATGCATGAGACGATATATGACGATTTGGCTATGCATGCAAACATATAAAAGCAAAATAAAAGCATAAAAATAAACCCTAGTATGGCCTTTCCTAGAAAAGAAATAATAAAAGTAAAAATTCGGAAACCAACTCCTTTGGTCCCTTGAACTTCACGAGGCACGCACTTCGAGGTAAACACCGTCTTTGTCGGAACTCCTTTCCGAATGACACCGTCTTCAAGGATCTCCAGATTTTACAAAAATTACAACTTTTCTAGTCTACTTTATACATTATAAAATAGAAATAAATTACAATTGGGTGATACGAGATCACAAAATTACAACCGCGGTAACCCCTTACATTACGGGAAATACCGATTTTAAAACGAAGGCCATACTAAGTAAATTACATAATTCCCAAAATTACGTAAATAAAATCATGACATTCATAATTAAAATATGCAATGCTTATGAATATATGAACTATCATGCAAACCCTAAGCCAAATCGATCATGCAAACCCTAAGCCAAATCGTCCTATTTAAATATCAATTATATAAATAGTTATCGTATACCTCGGTTTATGGAATTGCGTGTTTTAACGTTTAACAACACTATGCATAATGTGAATCGGAATTCACTCTTAAGTTAATCATCCTAACTCTTTAGGTTTCAAAATTTAGTCTTACTCAAACTTTGAACATGACTTAACTTGTTATATTTTAATATTGTTCGGTATTTAACTCGGTTTTGCGGGAAAATAATATAAAAATCGAAAAGAGTCATAAAAATTTCGAAAATATCAAAATTCAAATTTTGAAAATTCTAGAATGTTCTTAAAATTTCAGAACTTTAAAATATTAGTATTTATACGGTTTTAATATTTATTTCGAAAATAATACGTAAAACGAGCATTTTAAGTCGGAAAATTCAATAATTAACTCCATAAATGCAAATAAAATACTAATAATATTTTTACACTTTCCAAAACACTTTAAGAACATAAAATGGACAGAAAATTAAATGGCACATTGCCCAATAGCCCAAATTTTTAATTACATGACTCTTATTATTCAATTTTAAATGCAACTTTTTAAACAAATTAAAATTAAATAAATCAGAAACTTTTGGCTCCCAAGAAAATTATGGTGATGAACATATCATATATTACTAAAATGGGTTAAATTTTCCGGCCATTTTAACAACTATTGCAAATTTTAACGATTTTCGTCATCTATCGTACGATTTTAACCTTTAAAATTATTTCTCAAGCATAAAATAAGATAAAAATCTCGAAATATTTATACATGCTGGAAATAATATATATGACATTGTGTTAAATTTTTATGGCCAAATTAAAACTTAAACTATTAAAGTCGAAATAATGTCACTAATTACCCGATTTTTACATTAAAAATCTATAATAATGCAATATATGAGATAAATTTCTGGAAACTTTAGCACACATTTTAAATATTTCATGTGACATACTCATAAATGTTCATAGTCTAATTCGTAATATAACTATACAAACCCATTTTTATTCATCTTATTGCATTTTAACATTTAAAATTCATATCTCATGTATTATAAGTCCATAATTTACGAAAAATCATATTCATATTATAGGATATAAATGTGATAACATACTAAAAAATCTCGGCCAAAAGATGATTTTAAATATTTTTCCCAAAATAAACGATTTTTAACCATTAAAACTTAATAAAACCGAGATTTAATATACCAATAACCAATATTCATGCAAAATATATTCCAAATATTCTAAAATATTTTAGAAAACACTAGGTATTCATGCTTAATTAATTTCGGCCATATCATATATTAAACGAAATTCCAAATTTTATTTTGTTATCCTAATAACTCCGTAAAAACGTAAACGGAAAGCATGCAAACAACCTAGTTGCTCTGATACCAATTGTTAGGTTTAGTTATCTCATAAACTAATAACTTTAGTCATACTAATATAATATTATAATTAACATATTAATTATCTCATTATTTAATCTTATGCATGCTTAAAAAATGCGGAAATATATAGGAGTGATTTAGAACCCTTACACACGGTCCAAATCGAATGCTAGGATGATCTTCCAAAATGTTCAACAATAACACCTCCTCTAAGATGCACCAAGACAACCCCTTAATGAACCGAAACCTTGTAGTTGCTAGACTAGAAATCGGTTTCTCCTTAAACTATGTAAGTTCTAATAATATGAACTTAGTATACTAATTTATATCTCTTATATAACTAGTATTAATATTATCTTATAATATTACTTAGAGGATTTTATTAGTTTTCTACACTTAGAAAATTATGCCAACATTAGAACTAGGGTTTGTATGTGAGTATCTCATACTTATTTATGGTGAGGTGCTTGGGGTGTGGTGTGGCCGGGTATGGGAGGGCTCCAAGGAGGAACACACCTCTTTCCCATGTAGATAGGGTGGCTCATAGGTAATAGTCTCAAGGTACTTTAATGATTGTGTTTTAACAACTTAAAAAACACTTAAATGATTCCTTGTTATACACCCCAAAACCGGCACACATACACTAATATGGACCTCATTTTACAATTTTATCAACCTTACAATTTTATGTTATGTGACATACAATATGTCACAATTTAATAAAATAACAATTGTTTTAATTTAACCATACATATTTATCAAATAAATATTATTCATAAATTAATAAATCTCATTTGTCAAGTTGACAAGTAATTCGAAATTACTAATTGTAAAATGGTCACTTATAATAATCGTCAATACGATTTACAACTTTTGTAATAATTATAACCCGATTCATTCTAATTACGATATTATAAAATATCGTTTATTGTTTAATAATTGACACGTTTCAATTTTAAACATAAATCTTACAATAAGATTTAACCTCTAATTTCTCGATATACGAGTTTAAGGAATATGAGCAAATCGTATCAATATACTTTTGATCATTTTATCAATTAAGGGAATTGTCCTAAAGGTGTGACCTAAAGGGATCAACTGACCACCACCGTCATACGACAGTAATGTCAAACTCTAGCTAGCCAATCATTACCGATTAATGTTGGTCAGTTGACTAATATTATTTCGTATCATCCCTTGCGCATTCTCGTCATGAGATTTAATTATGTGATCGCACTATCGTTGAGGACACATTTCCCAACAACTACAACATACTACCCTGTTATTTCTATTATTTATTTTTATTATACTATTATTTTATTATTATTTTACGTACGCGCTTGCTAGTCTGCTTGAATTAATTATTTTACGTTCGTGCTTGCTAGCTTGCTTACGTTTAAATATAATACGTTGAAAATCGTTACGAATTAGTAACTGGTTACGGTTTTATTTTAAGAAGCATGTCTAAATAATTAAAATACGACTTGTTATATTAATTTCTCACATATTAAATTTATATAGAAAATATGAGGATACAATATGAAATATTAAATTAGTTATTGTTTCTCTTTCCCGAATGAACTATATATTTAATTTACGATTCTTTTGTTACTTTATATACGTAATAAATTCCGTAATAAACTCCGTAAAGAATATACATTATATAATATGAATTTTATGCTTGTTTGAAGTCCCAAGAAATTGGGCGACACTTATATTGGGTTCGGAAATGGAATTGAGGAGAAAGACCCCCCGGTCAGGCAACCGGCTCTCGCCTCAAATTATTTTCCGAAGCCGGCTAAGTGCTGATTGGATGTTTAGAAATAAAGTATATATGTAACGTTTGTCAATCAAGTTTTAGTTATTGTACGTCTTTGAGATGACATTGTGTGATGTGTGTGAACCTGCTGTGCGCTGCTATATTACTCGTATTCTCACCTGATTGCATTGTGTAGCTGGGTAGCCGTAGTGGCTTGGTCCTCACGGTCAGGTCTTAGATTTTTTGTCCGCCTTAGGGCATATCTCGTTCCTTGCCAGTTCGAGTCTTGGGGGTGCTTTGTGCACTTGTCGAATCGGGGATCGTAATTTGTTTGCGCTCCGAGAGTCTGGCCAGGTTTAGACTAGGACAGTCATTTGTTGTCGTCCTACCAGGGGGTTTTATAGTCTGAGATTGGGGATTTCGTGGTTGTATAGAAGAGTCGATTGTCGGCCTACTCATAGTAGTCTAGTCGAGTCAATTGTTGACCAATCTGGTCGGAGTCGAGTCACTTGGTTGACCTATCTCTTTATTTGTAGAAGTCACTTGGTTGACCTATCTTGATAGAGTCGAGTCACTTGGCTGACCTATCTCTTATGTTGTTGAATCTGTTGTTGATTGTGTTTGTGATAATGATTGTAAAAGTATTGTGAACTGATTATGCTTCTCATAATTATTGTTTATGTTGAAGCATTCTTATATGTTTTATATGTTATGTGTTAATGACAATAGGTGGCTAGGAGAACCTCCAATCACTCCCCACTGACTATGGCGTACATGTTTTCATGTATGTAGGTTGATGCTGTTTGCAGGGGGTTTCATGAGAGCTAGCGAGTGATGTATTCATCGTCACGACATTTACCTTTACGTTAGCTAGACTCTTTATACATTTCAGTTTTTGGATGCCTGCAGGGATATGTTATCCCGGGCCGATGTCTTGTATTTATACTTAATAAATTATCTACTTTTATTTTTTCCGCATTTTGAATTAGTAATTCACCTCGCATGTTTTATTTTATCATGTCAAAAGTTTTAAATCCGCGCATTTTTCATGTGCATTGTATGTTTAATTTTCCGCTACCGCGAGGGGTTTTACACTGCCGGTCGGGGACCCGCTGAGGACCCTGAACCAAGTTTCTGAAAACGGTCTTGAATATGCCTTGCCTCCTAGCCAGTCAACCGGCTGCCGGTTGGGTACCAGCTGAGGACCTTGAACAATGCTACTGTTTTTTGCACGAATAACTTGAATGTACTTGGCTCCCAGCCGGTTAACCTGCTGCTGGTTGGATACCGACTGAGGACCCTATCTTCAGAATCTGTTCAACTGCTGTTTTTCTTCGCAATTTCTTGAAAATGGCTAAGTGTGGGTAGGGTTCCCAGCCGGTAGACCGGCTGAGGACCCTACTCTTCTCTCCTTGCTCTTCTTAAACAAGTCAACGGTCAAGGGGCTCCCAGCCGGCAGACCGGCGAGGGACCCCTATTTGCCATTTCTTCACTTTTTCTCCTTTTTTTGCATCGAATCCGCCTCGTTTGCTCTCGTTTCTTCATTCCCGCCTGAAGTCCTACTGATTCCCGTCGTTGAGGGTGCCAAATATAAGATTTATAAAACCAAACTAAAACTATAGATAGTGATAGTAAGGGTCGAACCACAGAGAGACAAAGCTAATTATGTTTGCGAATTTAAAGTCTATAAAGTAACAATAAAAGGGGGGTGTTTTGATTGGTTTGATAACAACTAAGTCTAAAAGGAAAGAAGAACAAAACTGAAAATTAAGATGTAAATGAATGATAAAAGAGATGCTAGGATGTTCGGGTCGCTATAGCTATGATGGCAGACGGTCTAGGTAAATCCGTATTACAGTCGCGTTACTCGCGTAAGGGGTATAACAAGTCCTTTCGGTCCAAGTTAACTAATAGCTCCTTTCGGTCTATACTATTAGTCCCCAGGTCTCACATATACCGGTTGTCAACAATATAGGTTATTCCTAATGTCTAAGTCACATACCCTTCGGTCTTAGTAACTTAGTTGTCTTAAAACGTTAACTAATGCCCCTTCCCTTATCTCTCGATCCCGGGTGGGTCATTACTAAGCACCTAACAAGTCTCCTCTCGGTCTCATTGATAGGTATTGCACTTAACGGAATGAAAACAGGTATGATCAGACGCGAAATCAATCGATCGACCAGATTCTCCGGTCGATCGACCAATCATTCAGTCGACCGACCAGAGAAACCAGTCGGTCGACCAAGCAATGCTACGGGTTGCCCTAAACTACGCCATCTACGCTATAGTATAGGTCGCCTTCATCCTAACATGTAAAGGTCTAGCTACTCAAGGTATTGATGAAAACAGTAATTATAACGATAATAACGATAATAGAAAACATGATTGATGCGATTAACGAAATAACAATTAACAACAATAAAGGTTTGGGGATTCTAACTAACCGGATACTAATAAAACTATGAATAAACTGAAATAGAGCAAGAGTTACCGTAACAAGGAAGGAATGAGAACTGAAAGATTGAATATTATTGAAATAATGCGTGGAAACTGATTGTTTGTAAAAACTAATTCTAAACCTAATTAATAAAGAAGGTAATGAACTTTTATTGTAAACTAAACTAAGACTTGATAGGTAATAGCTTCGATCATTAGTACAAAAGGGTTGTTAAGCTTTTATAGAGAAATGTCGATGCTTCCTTCAAAACCTAGCTTCATCACGGGCTTAGTTAGGCGTTTAAAATCTTCCGTAATGGGCCATGTGGTCGATCGACCGATGATGCTGGTCGGTCGACCAACTATCAGGTTTCTAAAATATGGCGCATCAGGTACCTTGGTCGATCGACCATAGTAGGTGGTCGATCGACCATTTATCAGGTACAGTGATGCATTCTGACGAATTCTACAGCGCGCGTTGATCTTTAAACAGCTGCCATTTCTTCGTTGCTTATCGTAATAAAGCGATTCTCGCAACGTTGGAAAGCTACGAGAATAACCTTTCACCTCCAATTGGAATCACTCCATTATCTTCTCTAGAACTCGATATATACTCATTTGAAACAGGCTGCAATATCGTGAAGCGATTCTTTCCTTGTTAAAGCTTGCAAACTGTACGCACCCTTGCTTGTGCTATCTTCAGGCCTTGAAATGCGCGCCAAGTTCATTCCTTAAGTATCATTTTCATGCCAAATGCTATGCTAAGCACTCGGGGACGGATTTAGCTCATTATCTACTCATTTTCGCATTAAACTGCAATAATGCACCAAAATACGAAAGTAGACGAAATAAGGGAAATAGTAGCCTAAACTACACAAATGAGGTCTGAAATGCATGTGAAATGAGGTGTAAAACATCATATAATAGACACGCATCAAACTTCCCCAAACCAAACCCTTGCTTGTCCTCAAGCAAGAACTAGACTCGATCTTAAAAACTAATGGAACAATTTCAATCTCAGAGCGAAATGCAACTGTAAAGCCTAAACCAATTTAATGCCAAGTCAACAAGTAACTAGTAAATGAATCATGCATACGAGTTATAAAGTTGTCAAACTTTGCTAATCTATCAACCATAAAGACTTTGTCACAATGGACTCTCGTGGGTCACTCAAATCACACAAATAGCAAAGGGTGAGTGTATGTAAAGATAGAAAGAAGTAAGTTTGTAATGACACTCACCTAACTTCGACCCATGAAAACATGCCTGTAATCTAACATGAAAATAACCTCTAAAACCGTGCATATACATACCAATATTATAAATTTGACGCGTGCTCGAGGAAAAGAAGGAATATGTGAGGTAATGGGTAAGAAAGGCTAAGATGATTTAGATATGTAGAGCTTAAATAGCCAAGCTAGCAAACAACGGAATCCAAATAGCGTTCGATAATGTTTTATGTGACCTTGATTCTAGTGTCAACATCTTACCTTTACCTCTTGCAATGCAATTAGGATTGACTAACTTTGTGCGCGCTAGAAGGACCATTCAGTTGGTTGACTACTCTTATCTAAAGGTCAAAGGAGCTCTATATGATATACCTGTTAGGATAGGGAATTTATATATTCCCATACACTTCGTTGTTCTAAACATACCCGAGGACCGCAATGTTCCCATTATTTTGGGAAGACCATTTTTGTGCACTGCTGGCACAATTGTTGATGTCGGGGTTGGGACACTTATCTTTCAGGTCGGGGGAGAGGATTTGATTTTTACTAAGTCCGATGACCCTAAGGAACCCATATCTATCGTACCTTGCGAAGATATCCCTCTTGTAGAGCCCATTGCCATTCCGTCTGAGCCACTTTATGAGTCACATATTATTGTTGCTGTTATGACACCTCCGCCCCGTTCTGGGTGCAAATTGGAGGTACATCTCCTTGTTTCTATTTTTGCAGGTTTTGACGAGTTCAATGAACTGGGAGGTGTGATGGGTGCTCCTAGCGTGGAATCTAGAACTACTAGGATAGATGATCCAGGAGGAGGTGTTGATAAGGCTAAGCCATTGAGGATGCGTGATGAGCTGAATGTTTGGGAGCCGGGTGCTTTGAGGAGTTCTCATTTTTCAAATGATAAGCTGTGGACGCCGGTTGTTGATTTGACAATAGTTGAAGCTACCGCATTCAGTTAGAAGCCTTATAGAAGGCCATTAATTTGTGGTGTTGGTTGATGAAGAGAGAGGTCGAGCTGGGACCGTTTAATCTAGCGCTACCGGGAGGCAACCCTGAGTTTGGACTTTTTATTTATTTTTGTTTTGGAACAATTAGTTTTTTTTTTTATGTTTTATGTGTTGTAATAATCGTGCTTGACTACAGACTTTAAACTCGTCTTCGCGTTTTGGGTAGTATTCTGTGGCCGTGGTTGTGTTTTTGCAGGGATTGATTTTGATCGAGTACTGTCATTACTCGATCGAGGCGTTTTGCAGACAAGATTGCTCGATCAAGCAGCCCAGGCAGTCGATCGAGAGGTTTAGTGGTTCGAATTCCTCGATCGGGAGGTTAAACGGTTCGATCGAGGGAAATCAAAGGACAAATTACTCGATCGAGAACTTCTTCTCGATCGAGATGTTGCTCTTGTATCAACTGCTGTGAGGATTTTTCTGCCGACTTTTATGCTTCGATTGCAATCTCCCATTTCTGGTTCGGTTTGGGGAGGTCCGTGGTGGGTGCACTTTTGTAAGTCCTTAACTCATTCTCTTTAGTTTGCATTTCTTTTCCTTTACTTTTTACAATGGGGACATTGTACGATTTGGTTTGGGGAGGTTTTGCATCCATATCCGTATCTGCATTTCGTTTTACTGCATTTCTGTTTGTACGTTTCAAATTTAGCATGCATTGTTGTTTTATTTCCAAAAAATTCAAAAAATTTTAAAAAAAATCACGTTTATTTTTTCATATTAGGTCGAGTCAGATTTGAGTGTTTCATTACTGAAAATTGTTGTATGCTTAAGCCTTGCACTGTTTCACGTCTTTTAGCAATTTCCATAGCAATTTCTCGAATTTCGTTTCAAAATTTGTTGAACTAGTAGACTTGACTGAAAATTTTGGTAAACTACAATAGTTTTATAAGCTTTAGAGCCTTAAACTGGTGACATCCATGACCAATTATTTTAGGATTGTGAGTAGTACTCCCTGCATTTCATGTTTTGCATGTGTATGAGTTTTTATTTCTTATTGCCTACACGCATCGGTTAGAGGTTGGAATTACACGTTTGGAGGACTATTGCATCAACCCCTTTCTCGTTTTGCCCATTTAACTCCACTTTAAGCCATAACTGCCTTTTGTCCTAAACTAGATCCCATACTTAGCCTACCATTGTGCCGAGCTAGGAAGTAATAAAGGAATTTATCATGTCGTATCAGTTTTGGCTCGTTTTCTATTGTCTTGGAGTGCGTGCATATGAGAAGTGAAAAAAGTAAGGTTGTATGTGTTGTGCTCGATCGAGAGCTTTATAGCTGGATCGAGAGGTCTTGTGTGCTCTAATGGGCTCGATCGAGATGTATTTGTTCGATCGAGAAGTTTTGGATGAAAAAGTCCTCGACCCAGAAAATTTTTGCTGGATCGAGAGAACTTTGGTGTTTTGGCCTGAGCATCCGAGAAAAAAAAATACAAAAAAAAATTACAAAAAAAAAATGAAAAAAAAGAATAATTCGGTTGAGAGTTTATCGGGATGTGTGATGTTTATGCCTAGTCATTTAAAAGGCATTGCGTTTCCTTTTGAGTCGGAAGATCGGGATACGTTGATTATGGTTTGTTAGGTTCTAGCTTGGCTTTAACCCCCACACTTCCATACATGTCTTGCCCTTTCTGTCCTATTTAGCCTCACATTCCCATATTTTGCAATAGTTCGGCGTGTAATTGACATTAACGGTGGTTGTGCGTGTGTACGGTGCTTGAAATCATTATTCATACTAGTCTAGCATGCATCATTTGTTGGTCGAAGTCTAGGTGAGCGACTTTTACTTCTTTTTCTCTTACATAAACTCTGCTTACCCTTTGCTTTGATGAGAGAAGAGTGGGCCCGGAGAGTCCAATTTTGAAAGTCTTGCAAGGTCGGAAGTTCAACATTTATTTGAAATATGCATAAATTCGTTTGCTTAGGATATTGAGCTTTTAGTATTGACTCATGTGCATTAAACGGTTTAAGTTAACAGTTTTCAGCTTGTCCATGTTTTACTCCTATCTGTTTAGTCTTAGTTAGTTGCATGAGTTTGCTTGAGGGCAAGCAAAGGTTTGGTTTGGGGAAGTTTGATGTGTGCATTTTATATAGACCTTTTTGGCCATATTAGCACGCATTTCCATGCTTATTTTGTAGTATTTCACTACGAATATCCCCCGTAGTCTACTTTGGTTTGTTTTGTGCTAATCGCAGATATGAGCCGGAGAACATCATAATCGAACCTAAAACATGTCCTTATGCATGCATTTAGGAGAAGAGTTGAGTCGGAGCTTGTTACTACGTTTTGAGATACGCATAGGAGCAATGAAGGTCAATCAAGCGAAGGAAGAACTTCAATTTGTTAGTGCCTACTTTGGAGAGCCATATCTCGAGTTCTACAACAGATAATCAGGTGATTCTAATTGTAAATGAAAGCTTATCCTCTTAGATTTCCAACGCCACCTAGAACGCTTGATTTGAGCGAGTAACGAAGAAATGTCGGTCATTTGAAGTTCAGTGCGCAGTGCAGGAAATACACGCTGCTCGATCGAGAAGAATATTTGTTCGATCGAGAGGTTTTGGTTCTTAAAGTCCTCGATCGAGAGGATTTGGTAATTAATCTTCTCGATCGAGAGCTTTTCATAGCCATTCTTCTCGATCGAGTAACTTTTGATAGCTATTCTTCTCGATCGAGAGGTTTTCCTCTCGATCGAGAGCCTTGTCGGGTGACTGATCATTTTCCCAAGTACTTTTATTAGTTTTTTATATTTTTGCTATAAGAACTCGGTTTGTGAGTTCATTTTAGGTGATCTCTTTTTCAGAAACTCTTCTTAGTACTTTTTAGCAGTCACCTTCATAAAATAAAAATACCTAGTTCTTATTTTCTTAGTCATTTTTCGAAGGATTGTATACGGGTTTAATTATGTTCTTACACCGGATTCCGTCCTATTTGTAATCTTTCTTTCTCTTGTTAATCTCTATCATTCTGTTTGTTTTGTTTACTACTTTCAGTCTCATTGTTTTCGTTCCATTTCCGTTCGCTGGTTGTCTCGGTACTTGTGCTCTGTTTCTCGCCTCTATTCTCGTCCTCTGCTCCCCTTTTTTTTAATGAGTTTTGTTTCTGTTCCCTCTTCCCTTCTCATCACTTTTTCATTCTGTTCTTAATCATATATACATACTGCTTTTTATTTCCGTATATAATGTCGGTTTCCGTGCCCCTTTGCCTCGTCTTATCTCGGTATTTTTTGTCCCTTTTTATTCCCTGTCTTAACATTCTGTTTTCACCCTATGTTTGCTATGTCGATTGTTAACATGATTATCGTTTGTATTCGTTTATAATTACGTTATGAGTAGCTAAATTGTTTATATGCCGGGATGAGGGAAACTGTGTCTTATGCATGATAGGTTGTAACCGGGATGGGTAGTTTTGCGGTAGGAATTATCGTTGAGCAATATAATTGTTTTTGGTTGAATGAGTATACGCAGGAGATCATTCGTTTAATTAAACCCCGACCTAGATCGGAATATTGGAAGGGTAAGGCTTGCTTAGCAATAATAATTAGTTTCTGTGAGGGCGGAAGTCAAGCAGGAATGACCTTTGGGCGACTTAAGACCGGAAGGTATAGTCGGGTTTAGAGACGTGACTGTAATAACCTAGCCCTTCCTACCAATAATCTGACCAACCTAGTTTATACCGATAATGCTGACGACACAGTGACCCGAATTCCTACCATATCCCTCTTCTCTGAACTATTTTATATCTTTCTCGTTTCTTTTCGTATTTTAGTTAAAACAATTTAAAACTTCCATTTTGTGACATTCCGACAGACCAATTTAGACAGATAACTAGCAACTTTGCCTCCCTGTGGAGATCGACCCTATTTACCGCTAGCTTCCGTTAGTAGTATTAGGTTATTATTTTTGGTACTGAAACGACTGTATCAGAGTCATTTTGGTGGGGGAGGCACCGCTTCAATCCACTTTGACACGTAGTCAATTCAACCGCTACCAAGATGTAATCATTTCCACAAGAGTTGGGAAATGGACCCATGAAGTCAATCCCCCAACAATCAAATAACTCTATCTCCAAGATGGTCTTTAGGGGCATCTCATTCCTCTTCCCTATGTTGCCTGACCTTTGGCAAGCATCACAAGATTTGACCAAATGATTGATGTACTTGAACATGGATGGCCAAAAACACCCACCTTGAAGGACCTTAGTTATGGTTCGAGAAGTGGCTAAGTGGCCTCCATAGGCCGAGTTGTGAAGCCTATCCACTATTTCAATTCCTTCCTCTTTTGATACACATCTTCTTAAGATGCCATCTCCACATTTCTTGAACAAATAGGGATCATCCCAAAAGTACCTTCTTGAATCAACTTTCAATTTCCTTCTTTCCTTAGCATCTAGCTCTTCCGGAATAAATCCATTCACAAGATAGTTGGCTAAGTCCGCGAACCAAGGCAACTTGTCACCAATGCCAATCAAACTATCTTCGCCCAGCCATTCATTGATTGGGCCATCTTTGTCTTGTATTCCATGATCTTCAATGGTTAGTCTTGACAAGTGATATGCCACCACATTTTCGGATCCCGACTTGTCTCGAATTTCAAGGTCAAACTCTTGAAGTAGAAGAACTCACCTCAAAAGTCTCGGTTTTGCATCCTTCTTTGACATTAATTGTCTCAAAGCGGTGTAATCGGAGTACACAACCACTTTGGACCCCACAAGATATTGGCGAAATTTCTCCACGGCATGAACTATGACTATCATCTCTTTCTCGGTTGTGGAATAATTGGCTTGGGTTTGGTCGAGGGTCTTGCTTGAATAATAGATGACATGATGCTTCTTATCCACCACTTGGTCAAGGATCGTTCCCACCGCGTAGTCCGATGCATCACACTTTATCTCAAAGGGAAGTTCCCAATCCGGTGTCCGGATGACCAGAGCCGTGACAAGTGCCTCCTTTATCCTATCAAAAGCCTCTAGACATTCGTTAGTAAACAAGAAAGGCGCATCCTTGAGAAAGAGCGAAGTTAACGACTTTGCAATTTTTGAAAAATCTTTGATAAAACGCCGGTAGAAACCGGCATGTTCAAGAAAACTCCTCACCCCCTTCACATTTGTAGGAGGTGACAAGTTCTATATCACCGCAACTTTAGCACCATCGACTTCGATCCCTCTTTTGACACAATGTGACCAAGCACAATCCCTTCCTCCACCATGAAATGACATTTTTCCCAATTGAGGACAAGGTTGTGGTCCTCACATCTTCTTAACACTTTTTCAAATTTTCAAGACCAAGATCAAAGGAGTCACCATGTATACTAAAGTCATCCATAAACACCTCAATACTCTTCTCAAGTAAGTCGGCAAAGATAGCCATCATGCACCTTTGAAAGGTGTTGGGTGCATTACACAACCCGAATGGCATCCGCCGATAGGCATAGACTCCCAAAGGACACGTAAGGGTTGTTTTCTCTTGGTCTTCCGGGTGAATAGGGATTTGAAAAAACCCGGAATATCCATCGAGAAAACAATAATATGAATGTCCTGTTAGCCCCTCTAACATTTGGTCAATGAAGGGGATTGGGAAATGATCTTTAAGGGTGGCCGCATTCAACTTACGGTAATCAATGCACATCCTCCACCCCGTCACCGGACGAGTCGGTAGGAGAGTCCCATTCTCTTGTGTAACCAATGTTACACCCCCGTTCTTTGGGACAACATGGACGAGGCGCACCTATCGGCTATCCGTGATTTGGTAGATGATGCCGGCCTCAAGCAACTTTAAAACTTCATTTTTCACAACTTCCGCCATCTTAGGGTTCAATCTCCTTTGTCCCTCCACTCTAGGTCTACTACCCTCTTCCAAAATGATTCTATGCATGCAAAGATTTGGACTCAACCCTTTTATGTCATCAAGGCTATACCCCAAAGAGCTCATATGGTCTTTTAAGATTGAAACAAGTTTAGACTCTTAAATCTCATTGAGAATATCATTAATGATTACGGGGTAAGAGTCTCCCTCCCCAAGAAAGGCATACTTGTGAGAGCGGGGAAGGGGCTTGAGTGTCACCTTAGGAGGGAGCATTCCCTCTAGTCTCTCCACTTCTTCATCATCCAATTCACAATCTTCTTCCATCTCTTGTTCTTCATTGGTGGAAATCCCACACAATTGCTCCATTTGAGCACCCTCATCTTCTTCCATTTCCTTAATCTCCCTTACAACTTCTTCAACAATGTCCAAAATGAATGCTTCATCATGCTTGGGCCCTTTCATCAAAGTAGGAAGGTTAAACTCAACTTTGCCCTCCCCGGCGCTAAATGTAAGCCGCCCATTTCTCACGTCTATCAAGACGACTCCGGTAGCCAAGAATGGCCTACCAAAGATGATGAGAGTATTGCTATCCTCCGGGATGTCGAGGACCACAAAGTCGGCGGGAATCAAATATTTGCCAACCTTGTCGGGTACATTCTCAAGCATCCCAAAAGGGCTCTTGACGGACCTATCCGCCAATTGGAGAGTAATATTAGTAGGAACCAAGTCATTCATACCGATTTTCCTTGCCACCTTCAACGGAAGGACACTCACACTAGCTCCCAAGTCACATAAGGCACGAGAAATCGGAACTCCGCTAACAACACAAGGAATGGAGAAGCTCCCGGGGTCACCAAGTTTCTTAGGCATTTTTCGAAGAAGAGCACTACACTCTTCTTTTATTGCCATAACTTCTTGGCAACCTAGGGTCCTCTTCTTGGACAAGATGTCTTTCAAAAACTTAGAGTATGTTGGCATGTTCATAATCACCATGGTGAATGGAAGAGCTACTTCAAGTTTTTCAAGAATTTTGCAAAAATTTGTAAACTTGAAGTTGTCTCTAGTACTCACGGCTCTTGTGGGATATGGCAAGCTAGAGAGTTGAGTGTCGGAAATTACCTTGGTTAGAGTTGATTTGCTTGTTACCTTTGGAGGTGGTTGAGCAACCAACTCCTATTGTTGAACTCCCACTTCTTCCACTTCATCTTCTTCTCCCTTTTCTTTATAAGGGAGGTCCTCCACAAAGTACTCCTTTCCCTTAGAATTTCCCTCCTCAACTACCTTTTTCTTCTCCTTCACAAACTCCAAGATTGGTTCATCTCCTTCGATATCAAAGTCTTTGTAGTATGACGTGAGTATTGAAGGGTTGTAAGCATCCTATTTATATTGAATTAAATCTAGGTTTATTCCAAACCCTAGATGCTTTAGGTTTATTACCTTAACTAGACTTCTAGTCTTTAGATAATATTTCCTAAATTAATTAATAGGAAAGATCAAATAATATATTAAGTATCATATATAAAACCAGTTTCCTAAATCATATTTAATTTAGGAAAGATCCTACTTATATTAGGAAAAATAATTAATTCATAAGATAATTATTTTATTCCTACTTAACCATTGGATATTTTATTTATAATAACCACTTAAGATTAATAAGTCAATATTGAAAGATAAGATGATAATAACACAATAATTTTCACACCGATATTAGGAATAAAATCGCCATGTACTAATCCATGCATTTCTTGTTGCTTTATAAAGTTAGCTACGAGCTATAACTTTGAACGAGTTACTCACCAAAGTTATAGCTGAGAGTTAGAGCTGAGAGCTATAACTTTAGCTAATATCGCTTCAACTGAATGAGATTCTGTTACTCGATATCTATCCTAACTAATCTTCATAAAGACTTGCAAGGAGCTTGAGATCTTCCATCAATCTTCGATTAGTCTAACCTTGACTAATAATCTTGAATCTTCTAGAATAGAAAACTCTTGTAGCTTCATGTTGATTGACGAGATCTTTCATTCTTATATTAACTATACACTTAACACACGACTATACGCACGAGTATATAATATATTTTGCCTAGACTTGTCATTATCAAAATATAAACATATATTAATATATTACTCAACACGAAAGTTTTGTAAAAGTTGCTAAGTGATAAAGTATAATGCTTAGTAAGTAAAAAGATAACTGATTATTGTTAACCTAATCCTTATATAGGGATTAGGTTAACTACTTAATCCATAAACCTAAAATACGAAATGCGAAATCCGGTACAGCAAGTGAGTTGCTCGATCGAGTGACAGAATCACTCAATCGAGTAACTATCCTTCCAAAACTATTCGATCGAGCAACATTTGTCGTGCATCCGTTCGATCGAGTAACTTCTGAATCCTCGAAGTCATTGTCCTTCCTATAGTCTCCTCGATCGAGTAAGCAACCACTCGATCGAGCACTTTCTCTGCTGCATCTAATCGATCGAGCAAAAGCCATAGCTCGATCGAGCTCCTGTCAGACCAGTATGCTACTTTTGTTGTCCAACTGCTTCTGTACTTCATTTTCCCCTCAGTTAAGGCTCTTATCAGCTCAAAAGTGCACTTCTGAGGCTATGAGATTCCTCGACTTTGTTCCATCTTCTAAGGATAGCCTACTTTCGACAATAAAAGTATGGTTTTCGCAACTTTTGCATATTTTCCTGCAAAACAACAAAAAATACACAAAGAAGCAAAACAGGGGCAAAATGGCACGTAAAACGCATGAAAATGCATGGAAATGGCTGCCAAATGATGCTAAAAAGTATATAAGCAGAAGTAGATGCAATATTAATAGAAATTGAATCAGTGTTCAATATAAAAAGACCCCTAAAAAGATAACCCTTGCCCACAAATTCCCCATTACACGACATTCCAACCTTGTCAGCCTCAAAAAAAAAAATTCAAACCAGCTTTGTTTAATAAGACACCAGACACGAGGTTTCGACGCAACGAGAGTACAAAGCATTAGTTAGAGCAAATGTTTTCTCCGAGGTGAGTTTGAGAAAGATCTTTCCTTTGCCTGTGATCAATGCAGATGAAGAGTTACCCATGTAGACACATTCCCCATTAGCTACTTCCTCGAACTCGGCCAACAACCCCTTATCAGCACAGAGGTGTCTAAAAGCACCAGTATCCAAGACCCATTCAGTAGCATTACCCACAATATTCGCTTCAACAACCACAACAACAATGATGTCCTCAGCCATAACAACATTGGCTTCAACAATTTTCTTTTCAGTACACTGGTAGGCTTTGTGACCGGTTTTCGCACAAACATAACAGACAATGGGACCCTTAGCTTTCTGAATCTTTGCAACTGGTTTGGCATGATTCCCTGTAACATTCTTCTTGGTAGGACCCTGGTTCTTACCCTGACCAACCTTGGCGTTATCCTCACCCTTGAACTTTTCAGCATTAGATGGACTACCGGATTCGACCAGATTACCTTTCGCATCAGCATTGACAGATTGACTGACAGGTAGGTCTTTAAGGCGATTTGCCTCCTCATTCCTCATGTGTCCTACTAATTCTTGTAGAGTCGGGTCTTTTTTCTTATACTTTGGGTGGTTCCTATAGTCAGACCAGGAGGGAGGAATTTTCTCTAGGAGTACACTGGCTACAAAGGTGTCGTCCAATTTTATACCCTCATTAATAACATCAACATAAAAGTTCCCTTAAACATGTACTTGTTCCATAATGGGTTTCTTGTCAACCATCTGGAATCCCAGCTACTTACCCACAACATATTTCTTTTCCCCACGTCATCTGCCCCATATTAGTCTCTAAACACTCACATATCATTTTGACAGACATATGAATCATAAAAAGCTCAAACAGGGTGACAGCCATGTTGTTCAGAAGTTGGCATCTAGCAGTCTTATTATCCTTATCAAATTTATCAATAACGTCCTCATTTGACTTAACACTAGAAGCTACAGTAGTAGCAGTAAGTGTTTCCTTAGCAGCAACATGGAGTTCAGGAAACAGTACAGTAGGGGGGGGGGGGGGCGCACTAAACAGCACGTAATCATAATTTCCAATTGTTCAAAAAATATGAGCAGTTTTTGTGACCATCGTTTGTAAT
The DNA here is from genome assembly GCA_029255685.2 of Silene conica. NCBI lineage: Eukaryota > Viridiplantae > Streptophyta > Magnoliopsida > Caryophyllales > Caryophyllaceae > Silene > Silene conica. The sequence goes on from CM055315.2 coordinate 55,620,259, forward strand.
TATTACAATCTAAACGTTCGACTTTAGTCAAATCAAGAATGGTTTTCGACAGAACAGACGACATTGTTACAGCAAACAGGAAAAATAGTTTTCAAATTGTAATTCGAAGAATTGCAGTAACAATGTAAGTGTAACAACCCGACCCGCCACCGTCATAACACACTCCCAATAAGATGGGAGGTAAGCTTTTGGGCCCATTATTTGTCCTCACTTAAGCCCAAAAGCACAAGGCCTTGTTACTAAGTGGTGGGTGGAAGTTATTATAAACATATCACAAGACTCACATTCTACCGATGTGGGACAACTTTCCTCTCATACTCTTGGGGTGTTACAAACTCCCCTACTTAAAGAACACAACGTCCTCGTTGTGCCTCAAACTTGACCACAACCAGGGCCAGAATCCTCCCCCTGCTAGGTGTGTGACCCGGGTACTCCCGACCACAGGCTCACCACACGGTCGCAGGGTCGCTCTGATACCATTTGTAACAACCCGACCCGCCACCGTCGTAACACACTCCCAATAATATGGGAGGTAAGCTTTTGGGCCCATTATTTGTCCTCACTTAAGCCCAAAAGCACAAGGCCTTGTTACTAAGTGGTGGGTGGAAGTTATTATAAACATATCACAAGGCTCACATTCTACCGATGTGGGACAACTTTCCTCTCATACTCTTGGGGTGTTACAGTAAGTAACAGAAATACCGATTTGCAGCGATGAGGTAGAGAACCTCTGCCCTGAAAACTATTTTAGCACGACCGTGGTGGCGATCATCAAGGGCCGGTAGTTCCCCAAGGTTTGACAGTGCAACACCTATAATCGCCCACTCGAGACTAGAAGCTTAGGAACGAACATTAAAACAATACCCAGAAAGACGATTTTAGAAGAGATATTGAGAGAGACGAAGAGGGAGAGAGATGTGTTGATTGTGAGTTGTGTATTCTGAAGGGAGTGCTTAAGGCTCTATTTATAAGAAAATAGAGTGACGTTTAGGAGTCAAAAACTAACTCCTTAAACACAGCAACAACTCCTCAGAAACAGGAGCATGACTTATAATATTTGGATACAGAGGAATAAAAGCAGAATGGAAAACAAAATTATTAGGCCTGAGCAGTTGGCTATACGCATTGTCAAAGAGCTTAAAATGTACTGGAGTGGCAAACGTGAGCAAAATTTTAGCACTAAGGACTCGGATTTCATCCAAAGCCTTTTAAGGCTAGCTATGTAATCCTTGATGTAGTTATTCTTTTTATCAATATACTTACCCTTTATAAAAAAACAATTAGCTAACGAACTAACTTTTCTTGTACATATTTATAAACAAGAATTGATAACAAAGATTTTAGGTTAGTTATTTCTAACGATAAAAACTAAAACCTAAACACACTTATAAAAATTGGGACAAAAAAAATGACGATTAAGAATGAAAAAACTTAAAACAACCATAACATTGCGCTTGGGTGTTCGTTTTTGATGATTTTTTTTTCAGATCGCATATCTCGACGAGACGAATGCAATAGAAAAAAAAATTAATTTACCAATGCGCGATTAAAAGATAATTAATTTTTTAAAATTTATTTTGAATATTTAAGGACAAATTAAGAATAAATTAAAAAATATGGGGCGTAATAAATAAAGGGGACGTTAACCTGTGATATATAAATTTTGTATTAAATAGGAATAGGGACAGGTGCTCGGCGGGGAAATGGCAGGTTTTAATGCAATTAAATTATGTTATCTCAGTTGGCACCCTTTTTCTTGGAGATTAAATGTCACACGTTTTGGTTTTGTCAGAAGAAAATTTTAAAAGAAATGGTGAAAGAGTTACACGTCTCTTAGGAGAGGAATTTTGGGCCAATGGTTTGTATAGGATGAAATCGTGGTCATAGAAAAATGGAAAACTCTTGTAATTGCAAAGGATTTTACCAATTAACCTAAGTTGCTTGTTGACTGATTTCAGACATGTCTTTGGATTGGCCTTGTACCTTTTCATGTTTAGTCCTAAAACTTGGGCGTACTTTGCTTCTTATCATCTTAGAAAGCGATTGTTTTTTGGCATCTAAAACTTGTATGTATACTTAATTTGTATGTGAGAGTTGTTGAGAAAATGCGTATACTCCTATCCTTGTGTTTAGAAATATTACAATATAATGAAATTATTTGAAGAAAGAAGTAATAAAAATCCTTTATGTAAGTATCTGTTACAAGAAATAAGAATTGAACACCACCATTTATCCTACAATCGTCTCACGTTAATGTATATGAGATCGTTAATGCACTTAGAATTTACGTACTTCTCACTTCACGATCGACTTCATTTTGCATCATATTTGTGTCAATACTACTACTGCTACTGCTATTATAATTCTTAAATTCAAAATCCTTCCATTGTCTATTATAAATACTACCTTTTCCCATCACTTTTTATTATATTGTTCATAATTACTAGAGACAAATATTTTGAGACATAAAGAAATATTGTGACGACAACTTTGAAACGAATTTCTTTCCATCTTGCCTTATACTACCACTACCACTACCACAATTATTATTATTTTTATTATTATTAGTAGTAGTATTAGTAGTAGTACTAGTATTAGTAGTCTTATTATTATTACCGAATCGCGAAAGGTCGTCGACGTTTTGCGAAAAATCGTCGACGTTTTTTCAACAAAAGACCAATACTACCCTTTCACACTCACACTCTCATTCAAATTAAAAAAAATTAAAAACACCCTCCCCCTCCATCACCAAGAACACCACCACACCACACCACCACACGTCGCCACCACTGTCAAGGACCCCACCGCCGACGACAACCACCGCCGAGGACCCCACCGCCGACACCAAGCACCACCAAGGTTAGTTGTTTTGTTAGTTGTTTTTTTTAATTAATTTAGTTTTAGTTTTAGTTTTAGTTTTAATTAATGTTGTATTTTGTTGTTGTTGTTGTTATTTTTTGTTAATTATGTTAGATTTGTTAGTTGTAGTGTTAATTGTTAATGTTTTTGGTTTTCTTATTGTTTTTGTTAATTTTAGGGATTTTGATTCAATTTTTGTGCTATTGTTGTTTGTTGTTGTTGTTGTTGATGTTAGTTAGATTGTTGTTAGAATTAGATTTGTTCTAAGTTGAATTTGGGGTTTGAATCAAAAGTCGAATGTGAGGTTAGGTTAGACACGATTTTTCGCAAAGGAGGGTGGCAGACGTGGGTGGTTGACGTCTAAGGCAAGGAGGGACGTGGGTAGTTCACGTTTAGGGTAGGGAGGGACGTGTGGGGGGGGGGGGGACGTTTAGGGTAGGGAGGGACGTGTGTAGGGGACGTTTAGGGTAGGGAGGGACGTTTGGAGGGTACGTTTAGGGTAGGGTATGGACGTGGGATAGGGGCGGTGGTGGGGGGATGGGACGTGGGGTTGGGGCGTTGGTGGGGGGATGGAACGTGGGCTAGGGGCGTTGATTGGGGGTGTGGACGTGGGTTTGGGGTGGCTAGAGTGGGTTGGGACGTGGGTTAAGGGTATATGGTTTAGGGTTTAGGGTATAGGTAGGGTTTAGGGTTTAGGGTTTATGGTGGGTTGGGACTTAGGGTTTAGGGTTTAGGGTTTAAGTATATGTAGGGTTTAGGGTATAGGTAGGGTTTAGGGTTTAGGGTTTATGGTGGGTTGGGACTTAGGGTTTAGGGTTTAGGTATAGGTAGGGTTTAGGGTTTAGGGTATAGGTATAGGTAGGGTTTAGGGTTTAGGGTTTAGGGGGTTTCCTCGGGTTTGTTTTTACGTTTAGGCCGTATATTTTCAATTTTTTCTTATTTTAGTTTTTCTTATTTTAGTTTTTTATGACAATTTGTTTAATTATATTAGTTTAACGTTATTGTAATCTCGTAAATTAAGATGTCTTACAATGTGGATGATATCATGCCTGCGATTGGCCGTACCGCAGGCCGAAGAGTGACGGGATCTAAGCGTCGTGTCCCGATAGCATCACAACCAGCAGCAACACCACGAGCTGGTAGGGGAGTTAGGGGTAGGGGTAGGTGTAGGGGTAGGGGAAAGGGTCTCCTAATAAGGACTCCCGACCCTACTCCCGAGGACGAGCTACAGCTACCGAGGGCTTTTTTTAGGGACCGACTTAGTAGTTCGGAGGACGAGGAGGTTGAGGAGGAGTAGGAGGAGGAGGAGGAGGTGGAGGAGGAGGAGGAGGAGCACGACTCCCAGTTTTTGGACGAGGAGGCAGCCGATCGACCAGCTAAGGTGATCGTACGTGATGGTAGCGGCCGATATAGGCCATTTGTGGAGAGTGGTGCCTCTAGTAGCACGGCCGGGAGGAAGAAGACTCTGGATCTTTTCTGGCGTCTACAGGTTCCGGTTGTAGGGGGGCCGTCTGTACCTACTGTCTTACGTAGCTTCGGTGGCCACGTAGCTCGCAGTAGTTGGACGGATGAGGGGAGCGCGAGACAGTGGATCACGTGTTACGAGAGGCCGGGCGCTATGGAGAAGATGAGTAAGTTGAGGGTCCGCTCTGCGGTTATGGATAGAGTTGCCGAGAGCGGGCTTGATCATCTTAGGACATGTTTGACCACCGGGTTGGATGAGAACCTTATCAGTGCGTTTGTCGAGAGGTGGCAGCCGGACACCAACACTTTCCACATGCCGTTTGGTGAGATTACGATACTGTTGCACGACGTTCACAGGATCCTCGGCATACGGGTGGATGGCGTTAGGGTTATGGACGAGGGTACGAGGGGGGAGAGCGGTCTGAAGGGGAAGTACGCGGCCTTGTTTGGCATCGACGTGGCGGCCGTGACTGCACCCTTTTACAGGGGTGGGGGGATTTTAGTGAGGAAGCTGATGGATGTTGTGGAGAAGGGGAGCCAGCAGGACTCCATACGGGCGTACATGATGTTGTTGGTTGGACAGACTTTGTTCACCGACAAGTCCAGCGACCGGGTTGTCGCTCGTATGTTGCCGCTGTTTGATGATTTAGATGATTTAGGCGGTTATGCTTGGGGGGCCGCGACATTGGCGTACCTGTACCGACAGTTGAGGATGGCTTCGCGTAGGGAGGCAGCTGGGGTTAGCGGTTGTCTGCCGTTGCTTCAGGCTTGGATATACGAGTATTTTCCGACGTTTAGGCCTCACTCGGGATATTATGTTAAGGGACGACCACTTGTCGAGGCTTGGTCACGGGTTCCTAGGTTTAGGGGAGATGAGGGGTTGTTGGAGCATCACAGGCAGAGGTTGGACGGGCTGAGGGCGGAGCAGGTGACGTGGCTCCCTTACGGTGTTAGCCCACACAGGGGTTGTCGGAGTACGCTCTACTCGGGGGTGATCAGGTTTATGGATATAGTGGAGCCGTACCAGCCTGATAGGTGTCTCCGTCAGTTTGGCTATGTTCAGGATCACCCGAACCCTATGCGGGTCCCAGCTGCCGAGAGTCGTCCGGCGAAGCCGGCTCAGGGTTACAAGCTGTCGTACGGTGATGCTGCTGATTTGGATTGGGGTTTGAGAGAGGCTGAGATTCCGTTGAGACAACGTCATGACCGGGCTCTGATGTCGTTTCAGTGTGATCCACGTTACATGAGTTGGTACAAGAAGATTTCTCACCCATACTTCTACCCCCCTGCACGCCGTGTTGAGATGCTCTCACCCCCTTTCCCCGAGGAGCCGGAGGTTGGCCGGGCTCTTAGCCGTCATTTCTCGCAGATTTATACTCAGGACCCCGACCAGAAATGGCCGTACGTGCGACGCTTGGTCGATGATATGGAGCGGTTCTACATTACGAAGGATGACGTTGAGGATGATCCTGCTGATGATGATGATGATGATGAGGACGATGATGATGATGATGATGTAGTTTACTAGTTTTTTTATGGTTGGACTTTATTTGTTGTCTTATGTACGGACTATTTTATTTTTCTTGTGACTTCTTTGTTAGTTTATTAGTTTTTTTATGCATATTTTAATATTTATTAGAACTCATAGCTTACATCGGACATGAACAAAAGCACATAAAACATAAATCGTAACTAAAATTTGATGAAAACATAGAATACATTAGACATTAACGAAAACACATCAAATATCAAATACAAGTTTACAATACTTAATTATCTTCGGATGAGGAAGATGAAGAATCCAGATCTCCTTCGTAATCTCCAGCTTCAATTACTTCAGGTTGACTAGCCACGTAATGATCATAAAACATTAAAATGCGCAGACGGACATTACCTAGATTGAATACTCTACCGGCACACAAATCAGATAGTGTTGCGTAGTCTATCAAGTTTAGTATAAGCTCGATATATTTAAGGAAATCGCTTATTAACTTGCGGAACTCCCACATCTTCTCAGTTACAATCTCATCAGTAACTTCATCGTCTGGAACAACCGGACTGCAGAGGGGGTTACCGTGTAGGATGACAAAAAGGTTGGCAATTGGAGGATGTTCTACCAGGTCCCAAACAGTGTCACTCGGAATGACTAGTTCAAGGCGAGAAACTAGCACTGGGAACTGCGTAGTTATAAGATCGATCCTTAGCTGATAGGCTCTGTTTTTTTGCACGTTTGTGAGAGTCATCTTAAAAGTATTGATTTTAGTAGTGAATGAGATTGTGGTTTTTGCGATTACAATCAACATGAAAAGCAGTATTTATAAGAAGTCGTAGTACAACGGTAACATTTTGAAATTATAACGGTAACATTTTGAAATTTGAAATCACAACGGTTACAATGCAAATCAATAACTTGAAAACTGGCCGTCCATACATAGAATGGACGTGAATAGTACAGGTCCAAACCATGCATGGACGTGTACTATCCACGTCCACACATGGTATGGACGTGTACTATTCACGTCCATACCATGCATGGACGTCCAGGATTAACGTCCATGCATGGTATGAACGTGAATAGTACACGTCCATACCATGTGTGGACGTGAATAGTACATGTCCATGCATGGTTTGGACGTGTACTATTCACGTCCATACCATGCATGGACGGCCAGTTTTGCCGTCCATTCCACGCTAGGACGGCCAGTTTTCAAGTCTAATTCAAAATTTCGATTGACTTCAAATCGTCTATTCTAAGCCTTATACGATTAATTCAACCTAATTTCAAGTATAAGGCTTAAACATGTAATTCAACAAAAAATAATTGAAAAAAAAAATTTAAGATTTAAGTTATTATCGATGAATCGTTGTCGTCGTTTGACATTAAATCGTTGTCGTTATATGATGTTGATGTTCGATGTTGAAACCGTTTTTTTTGGAATTTACGATGATTTTGTTGTTTTTGTTTCAGAGAATAAAAGGTAGAGAGAGAGAGAGAGAGAGAAAAGGGCAAGAGTTGTCTTTTCTCAAAAAAACGTCGACGATTTTTCGCAAAACGTCGACGACCTTTCGCGACCCCCTATTATTATTGTAATTTTTAAACTCTAGATTCTTCCATTACCCATTATATTATTCATAATTATTACACACAAATATTTAGAGAGATAAAGGGAGATTGTGACGACAACTTTGCGAGACGACTTTTTTTTCCATTTTGCCTTAGAAAGATTGTGAAGTATGTGTCGATGAACATTATTAATTAATTAATTGCTTATATTACTGGAGAACTCCGAAAAGGTAGGAAACTACTCAATCTTAGGTTATTTTGTTATTATTGTAAGACATATTGTATGTTAAATTGAATTGGTAGTAAGATGAAATATGTTGTCCTCTAACGACCGTTGATATTGCCTTGTTAAGTTTATTGCTAGATTTTTATCTTATATCATGTTTTATAATAATTTGGTTTTGTTAGTATGACTTATTATTATTGATAGTGGTTGCGGTTAGAGGTTGTTGTTTGGCGTGAGATGGGCTGATTATTTTATTGGCCGGACACAGGGTTATGAAAGGGTCGTAGATAGACGTTAGATGAGACTATATGTCCAATGATTATTTTATAACCCAGGCACAAGGACATGGAAGGGCCGTGTACCTAAGGTGTGACTACGTGTCTAATGATTATTGTATAAGCCAAACACGGGAATGTGGACGGGATGTGGACCTGAGGCGAGACTATGTGTCGAGGACATTGTGTCTAGACTATGTGTCCTGGAGTGGACTGTGTGTCCTAGAGTGAATTGTGTGTCAAGGAAATGTTGTGTGCCTTTGGCGGTGTATCATCAGGAGATCGCGGTGTGGCGGATTATTCATCATGTCATTTATATATTATTCATTTGTTGCAGGATTTTATTATATTTATTAATTGTTTAGTTTTCTTCTCAATGTTTGATTGACAGGTGTTTTGCGTGTCTTATCAAAAATAAAATTGATATCTGCTTGGTTTGATGGTGTTATGTGGTGAAACATTTAATAATTATGGTTAAATGGGGAGCAGATTAAATAACATGTTTGTTTGTGGAGCAATTTTGGATGCTTGGCATAGGATGCCAATAGTTCACCACTGTAGTCTAGATGATCGATCACATTTATATTTTGTCCGAACATTGGTTTAAAAGTTTGGAATTTTGTATTGAAGATATTTCCTAAAGTTTATTTCTGTCAGAATTGTAATAAATTATTTAGTTACGCCTATTTTATTTAAACTTCATTTGTATATGTTTGTCTTTTATACATACTACCTCAGACAACTTACATGATAACACTCTTATTAATTGAGAAGTCTAGCAAAAGGCTGCTGAATAAATAGAGGTGTTATATTCTTTTAATAAAATAAATATGGAGGTCTAAGCTAGTTACATTTGGGATGTTAAAATTGTTTATCTTTGTGAGACTTGTTTTAAAAAACGCCAAAAAAAAAGAGAAAAAATGAAAAAGAAGAAAAAAACAAAGAAAAGAAAAGAAAAGAAGAAAAAAGAAGCCAAGATATTAATAATATAAAGAGAAAAGAAGAAGTTGTTTTACTCCCATGCTATTATCTATTTAACTTTGGGGAGTATTCTTATGATTTATATTGATTGAGGTTAATATGTAGGCTTTAGCTTCTAAGACGATTGAGTATCCTTTGACTTGGTTGTTCATAGCTTGACTTTACGTCCACTTATCATACTTCATTTGATCTCCATTCTGTTGGAGCAAGTGTCCTCAACAGTTAGTGCGACAACAAGTATAAATCTGTTAAAGTAACACAGGTTATACTTTATATTTTAGCCACTACAAGAATATGCAAAACAGGCGACGGAAAAATGGCGTCTGTAGTGTGTAGTCGCCAAATTGGCAACTGAAGGTAATGTTTGGGACTGAAACCAGTCGCTATTTTGGCGACTGTATGTTTTCCCAAACTTTTTTCCCACCGACACAAAATGGCGACTGAAATCAACATTTGGCTATTGATTTCAGTCGCCAAATTTGGCTTCTGAAGTGCAGTCGCCAAATGATGCTAGTGCAGTCGCCAAATTGGCGAATGAAACTGTCAGTCGCCAAATTATATATAGTCAGTCACGAAATTTCGTGATATGAAAGCAGAAAAAGTTACAGCCCCTTCATTATTCGCAAACACAAACCACCTTCAAAACACAAAACGCAAACGTCATTCCTTTTCCGTCACCAACACCCACTTGCACCCCCAACCCACCACCCGCCACCACCACCCGTCACTAGCCGCCGCCACCACCGTCACTAGGGTTTATATGAAATTGGGGGTAAGGGTTTATATGTCGATTGTCATACAGATGGCGGTAATGAACTGGTCCCTAAGAGTCACACCTAAAGGATGAAATCTGAGAGTTATGATTAGATGAAAATGTAATCATATTGATACCCTATACGACTAAACGGTTAGTCAAGTAATGATGATATAATTATTTAATACTGAATAAATAATATTAGCTAAGACGAATTAAAATGTTAATTCGTAATTAAATATAAAATGTTATATTTAATTATGTGTAATGAAATTATTTAATAAAGATTAAATGATTTAATTAAATATAAAATGTTATATTTAATTAGTGGATTATAAATATAAGATATTTATAAGATAAAACATTACACGAGAGAGAGAGCGATATAACCGATTCTATAAAGATATACTTTCGATCTGAGTAAGGGAATTTCGGCCAGTGGGCCGTGTGGGTCTGATTGAGCTCGACATAACTGGTGTAATTATTAAATTGTTCAGTTGTTGTGAAGTGCTATAGGTAGCTAGAACCAAATACTGATTTGCGGAATCCTAGTTGATGTCTAATAGCAAGCTTATTTGCAGCTATAAATAGCACATTCACTCGGCACATTAAGGGCACGAGTTACACGATTTTTTTTTTTTTTTTTTTTTTTTTTTTGGTGAAATGTGAGAATATATTATATCTTTATCAAAAATAGGTTACAATATACAGAGGATGGGAGTTCGAACCTCCTCAAGCGCATCAAAATGCAAACATTAAAGAAACAACTCCAAGAGCAACTATCAGACCAACAAACTCAATCTTTGCCAATCTGCATTCAAATTAGGATCCAGCAAGCTATCTTTTATGCTAATTCGCTTTCTGATACTGCCTTCTATTTGCTTTGCAACCATCTTTGGGAGAGTAAGAACCATATCAATTCGAGCCTGATTTCGTTGAAACCATATAAAGTACTTGTAAGCTGCCAGGAGAGAGGTTAGTATCTTCCATTGCACCTGATTTCTGTTTGCATTCTGCAGTTCAATGTCTGTTGGTACAGGTCTGGTGAGCCATTCCTGTATATGATCTCTGACTTTGCTACTATACTCACACTCAGTAAAAATGTGTTTCACAGTTTCAGTTTGAGACCCACACATACAACAGGTATCATCTGTACAGTAGCCAAAGCTATACAGTTTCACCTTTGTGTTGAGTCCCTCTTGCATAACTAGCCATGACAGTACAGAGTGTTTAGGCCAGTTCCAAGTATTCCAAATAAGGTGTGTCCAGGCAGGCTTAGGTTGTGGAGCATTAAGCCATGCATATCCTTGTTTAATTGTATATCCCTTATCATCAAGAGCCCATCTATCCAAGAGATAGCCTGGTTTGAGTTTTTCTTTGATCTTACATATGCTTTTCCAAGTCCATGGAGCATCCAGAGAAGGAGTATATGAATTCCAGTCCTTGTCTTTTAAGTAGACACTGCTGACCCACTTAATCCATAGCCTATCAGATTTAGTATATATCCAATCAACCAATTTTCCAACATTTGCCATGTTCCATTCTTCAGCCTTTTTAATGCCTAGTCCCCCTTGGATTTTTGGAAGAGTGACTCTGTCCCACCCAACAAGAGGAACTCTTTGATATTCTGCTGTACCACTCCATAGATAGTTTCTACAAATGGCCTCAATTCGTCTAATCACACTCTTAGGAATAATGAACATTGAGCCCCAATAATTGTAGAGTGTGTTTAACACTGAATTTATAAGGACAATCCTACCAGCATAGGACAGTTTTTTAGCCCCTAGACCTCTTATTCTGGCCACCAGTTTCTCAGTGAGGCTATGACAGTCTTGCTTGCTCAGTTTTCCAGGCTGTATAGGAACACCTAGGTACCTGAAAGGCATTGTGCCCTCTTTAAATCCTGTGACACTCAAAATATCATGTTGCAACTCTGGAGTTACACGATTACTTATTCCCTCCCCTCTCTCTCTCTCTAGCTTTCATCTTACACAAAATTAAAGGTAATTTTGCAGTTTCTAGTTCAGGAAAGGGTATTTCTCAGGACATCTTGCGTGCAACGATTAGGAAGATATCTGTTTTGATATCTGATCTTAGGCCTTTGCAAGGACAGAAGTTTAATTCTTAATTCCAATCTTTGTATCTTGTTCTTCGTTTATGACTATAAATCGTACATTATAAATTTGTTATAATCCTGCATATAAAGAATTGGGAATATATATATACAGATATTTTCCCACAAGTGGTATCAGAGCGTTAAGGCTTACGAATTTTATTTTTGTATGATTTTCATAAACGGTTTGAGAAAGAAAAAAAGCAGCCGTCGCAATTTTCTTAGCCGAGACATATTTTTTTGTGTTTTTCGTTTTCCTTTTTGATTTATTGTTGTTGTTGTATAAATAAGTTAAGATGACAAAATAATAAATTTGTAGATGTTTTAATTTAATAAGGATTGAGTTAAAACGTAAAGGGGAATTCTTCAAATGTAATTAAGAAGACCAAGACGGAGATCGGATTGCTCACTCCCACTACATCACCAAGAAGGAACATCAACACAAGACAAGCTTCGAGGGTCCATTGTTGAATGGATTTCAAGTTGTGTTTTTGTTCTTTTTGGTAGGATATGCCACACTAAGATTTGCTTTATTTTCGTTTTTATTTCCGTTTTGCTTTTCAATCACATGTTTGTTTTGCATCATTTTTCCGCCTAAACCAAACCACCTGAGAATGCATGAAAATTGACTCATATAGTATGTATGCTAGTCTGTGTCGACATACAGATGTCACACATTTTTCTTAAAGCCATCACCTTAATTTATTCATTCTCGCATGCTAGATATTTGTTCACTTAAATGAATTAAAATTAAAGATGATGGGATTTTCCTCTATAATCTAAAATTGAGATTAGTCTTTTATAAGTCAAATTACTATGAATCTCTTCTTCGTCGCCAGACATATAGGACCTAACTCTCCATATGACCCCTTCTACGTTGGGTAAGTAGTAGATGTTGACTTATTTTACCTCAACATCATGACCCTCGTACGATCCTGTGGTTATGGTGGACTAAAGATAGAATTTACAGAAATTTATCGACCAAGATTTCTAAATGTAGAATTAGCCAAGAGGTTGGCTTATCAATTTACTGAAATTGAGTCTTGGGATCGTTTATATAGTTCTTGAGGAAGATCGATTATATAAATGCTAAAGTCATCGCATTAAACTGTTTTTCCTAGACTATTTACAAAACTTTGGTATGCTTATTATGTTTTAATTTCTTCTTTACAGTTTAGAATTCATTTAAACAAAACAATAATACTGCAAATACTATGGCTGGTCATAATGATGCCCCTATGCCTAGTGCCACACTAAGAAAAGAATCCTGGCTTAAGGCTTTTATGGACCACATGAATCAGTCTACGCGACTGAAAAATGATGGGTCTAACTTTGCGGACTGGAAAGATGCATTACGAAATGTAGCCATAGGTGATGGTAAGCTCAAGTATTTGACTGAGCCGTTACCACTTAACCCAGGCCCCACTGCTAGAGCTAACGTATCACAAGCTTATAGTGATTTCGTTATGGAAGCGGGTGCGATAAAGAACGTACTTATCTTTGCAATGGAATCCAATTTGCAAAGACGCTTCATTTCCCATGGTGCGAATAAGATTTTCACCACGCTCACAAACAAGTTCTCAAAAGCACCGAGAATCGTTTCATATGAGCACACATGTCGCTTCTTCGATGCGAAACTCCAAAAGGGTCAACCGGTTATCCCAAAATTCTCAATATGATTGAGAATGTCAAGAAATTGGAGTCCATGAACTGCAAGATCAGTGAGAACGTGATCATTAATCGAATGCTTCATTCACTTCATGATGGTTTTTCCTTATTCAGGGCAAACTATTACATGAATGACATGAAGAAAAGTCCACATGAGCTACACTCCTTTCTCGTACAGACCGAGAAGGATCTTAAATTGAGTGGGAGCATGAAGGAAAACGTTCTCATGATTGCAAACAAGGGAAAGGGTAAGGGAAAAGCTCAAGCAGAGCTAACAGTAGCTAAGCCTCCTAAATTCAAAAGGGCCGGATTTAAGAGTGGGCCTGGTGAGACAAGTAACTCACAAGGCAAGACAAAGAGCAAATACGGTAACATTGGGTGCCACCATTGCCACAAGACTGGGCATTGGAGGCGGAACTGTCCAGTGTACCGTGAGGACATAAAAGTAGGCCGCGTCACTCCTGTTGGTATTGATGCATATACTCGGAAGTATGTACTCGGAGCCGAATATTGTCCTCAAGGTTGCATTTAGAAGGTCAGAAGAAGTGAACCACCCTTTGTATCAAGTCAAGGAAACGTGTTTTTGAAGTCAACCGTCCAAGTCATGGCCAACTCCGGTCGATCGACCATTTCTAGTCGACAAGTAAGTCGATCGACCGCTCCCTTAGTCGATCGACCACTTTTGGTCGATAGGAAAGTCGATCGACCAGTTCCCAGGTCGATCGACCAGTTTCTTTTCCGAAGCCCAAATTTAACCTAAGCCCATTAGGTCGTCGGATAGAGATCATATCATTTTCGTTTTTAAGCAGCTTTTGGAGTTTTCTTTGGACTACTTTTTTACTTTAATCTTCACTTTTATCTTTTATCTTTTACCTTTCTACTCTTAGATTTTACTCTAGAAAACTTGTATTCAGTAATCATTCGGTAGCATTTTTCCTAGCTCTCAAGAACTCTACTTTGCCATTTGCATTCGGTAATTTAATCTACCTTTGTTCTTTTTATTCTCATTTTCTTTACTCCTTGCTTTCTTTTATTTTATCTTGCAATTTTATTATCGATCATGTACTCCCTTTCCATTATTTATTATATCTCAATCGTTCCCTCTATCATGCGTAGCTAATCCACTCGACTAGGATATAGGTGATCCAATGATAATGTGACGATGTTCATTTAGGTTAGATCGGTCGTTGGTGATTTATCTCTGTTGTTAATTATGACATTTATTTGTGTTTAATTGGTTAAGTCGACGTAGCTAATTATTCGTATGGTAAACCCCGACCTAAGATCGAAAGCCTGGTGAGGGTTAGACCTGTCATAAACATTAGAGTGCCCTAATAAGTTGCGAGAGCCCGTTAGAAGCATTCTAGGGCGAATAGCGATCCGAGAGGACCTTTTCACTACCCCTTAGATTTCCACCTGCGACTGACTCTTGACCTAGACTTGACCGTTACTTTGTCATTGGTGAACCGACTGTCCTGGTTCCTTTTCCTTCATATTTTATTTTACACTACTTTGCTTTACGCTTTTCTTTTCTCTATTTGATGCGTGTCTATTTTATGATGTTTTACATCTATTTTTACACGCATTTGGTCGCTCATTTACTATGTTTTAGCCTTTATTTCCCAACAATTGTCTACTTTCGTGTTTTTATGCTCTTTTGCATATTTATGCGGAAAAGAGACGCTTTTATACCAAATTTATGCCCTCGGGATTTTTCATAGCCAAGGAACGATGGAAAGTCAACTCAAAGCACGATCCAAGAACCACAAAGTCAACCCAAGGCGAAATCAAGGCAATCCTACAGGAAAACAGGTCGACCGACCTACTTCATGGGTCGGCCGACCAGGCCCCTGTTATGGAAAGTCCATTAAAATCACTGAAGCCCGACATTAGGTCGACCGACCTACTACAGAGGTCGACCGACCTCAGCGCACACCCAGAAGTTTTCCGAAAGCCCATTGAAGTGTTTAGGTCATTAGGAAACTCTTTGTTTTCCACCTATATAAGCTAATCCCTTGTTTAGCTTTAAGATTCAGTCTTGAAATTGAGTTATGATTAAGTTTTATTCAGTCTTTAATTCAGTTTTATCTTTAGTTGTAATCTTTCAATAATTCTCAAACACTTTTAGTTTTGTTCATCAATCTTTCAAGCATTCATCAATAAAGTTTGTTTCTTTCTACCTTAATTCCAATTTCCGGTAATTCCCTTCTTAATTTCAGTTTTAATATTGTTCTTATCTTAGAATTATTAGTATCCGGTTTAAGTTAGAATCCCAAAGCCTTTATTAGTAATTGCATGTTTAGATTGACATTCATTATGATCTCCATGTTTATCCCTGTTTTTATTATTGTTTCAGTAGTCATGAGTAGCTAAATTCACATGTTAGGATGTAGGGAGTAATATGCGTAGATGGTGCGAATTCCAAGACTGACTGTAGCAGTGCCTTGGTCGGCCGACCTCCTTCATAGGTCGGTCGACTGAGGTGTTGGTCGGCCGACTGGATTAGCTGGTCGGTCGACCGACGCGCGTTTGTTTTCAGACTGTTTTTATTCGTAGACCATAATAACCTACAATGAGACTGAAAGGAGACTTCTAGGATGTTAGTAATGACCTACCCAAGATTGAGAGATACGGGAAGGACATTGGTTAATGTTTTAAGATGGCTAGGTTACTCAAGACTGAAAGGTATGTGACCTAGAATTTAGGAATCACCCTTATTGTTGACACCCAATAATAGTGAGACCTAGGAACTAATAGCATAGGCCGAAAGGAGCTATTAGGTAGCATAGAACTAAAGGATATGTTACACGCCTTACGCGACTGCAATACATGTTGATTTAGGATTTATACTATCATAGCTATTTATTACCCATACATCCTAGCATCTCTCTTACTATAGTTTTATTCTCATCTTTATTAACTTGTTTTATTTTTATTTTTGTTTCTAGACTTAGTAAAAATCAATCAAACCCCCACTTTTGTTACCCTAAAACATAGACATCAAACAATAAACATTCCCCACCTCTCTGTGGTTCGACCCTGACTTTCGCTATCTATAGTTAAGGTTTAGGAATTATAAATTTTATCTTTGGTACCCTCAACAACGGGCATCAAATTTTGGCGCCGTTGCCGGGGAGGTGACGCCAGTGTTTATTGTTTTTTGTTTTTGTTTCTCTTTGTTTAAGGAACTTTTGTTCCTTAAACCTTCTCAATTTTTTCTTGTAGTTTCCATCTTATGCGCAGGTCAGTTCAAGGAGAACTCCTACCACTAGACCACGAGCTTGAGAGGATTCTAAGAGAAAAGAGGAAGCAGTTACTAGAGAATAGGGAAGGAGGCTCACCATCTTCCCTATTCCAAGAGGACATCTTTGAACAACCATCATCACCACAAAACAAACCACAATCACAACCAAACTCACCTCACAATCCATCCACACCAAAAACACCAACAAATACCTATTTCCAAGTTTTTCCAAAAGAGGAAGAGAACACGGCCAAAGAAGCTACCATCGCCAGTCACTCCATGCCTCAGGTGAAGGACCTATACAAGGGGTTTAGTTTACCTGCAGGTACAGGGAAGTCATTCGAGGCGAAGCCTGCCTACATCACAATGGTAGAGAAAAACCAATTTGGAGGCTCGACCAATGAGGATGCCGCAAAGCATATTGAAATCTTCACAGATTACATATGCTCTATTGCACCCCCAGAAGGAGTGACACAGGACCAGATTAAACAAACTATGTTCATCTTCTCTCTCAGGGACTCAGCAAGGGAATGGTATCGAGATCTAGACCGCACTGCTGCGCGAGTCGCGGATTGGAACACCTTGGCCTTGGCATTCTACAGGAAGTACTACTCTGCAGCCAAGACCAATACTTTAAGGGCGCAGATAACCAGCTTTAAGCAAGGCCCTAATGAAGACTTCAGTGAGGCTTGGGACAGGTTCAAGAGACTTGTTCGATCCATACCACATCATGGGTTCGAACAATGGTTTCTTTGCAACCAGTTCTACAATGGTCTCTACGACGATAACAAGGCCTACTTGGATGCTGCAGCCAACGGAAGGTTCCAAGAGAATTCTGGAGAGACTAAGGGTCTCAAGATTATAGAGGATGTTGTTGTACACCGTGCTGAACATGGGACTTCCCGTGGTAACCAAAGGAAAGTTAAGTCTAACGTAGCTGCTATTGAGGCCTTGATGGCCAAGTTAGATAAGCTAGAGAGTGGCGGGAAGTTCGATATTGGGAGTGGAAGTAAGGGAGGTATGTACCAGGTAAACGCCGTTCAAGACGGACCTTTTGTTTGTGAGAGATGTGGTGGAGAGGGGCACGTGTCAAAGTTTTGTACCTCATCTAACGAGACATGTGCCGCCTTTCAGCATTATCGTGGGAATAATTTTTATGATCCAAATAATAATAATGTCCATCCCAACATGAGGTGGACAAGCCAGAATGTCCTTAACCCACAACACCTACAACCTCAACAAAACTCCACATACATCCCTCCACATAAGCAAGGTTTCCAAAAACCACCCTTCAACCCTCAACCACCTTCAAACCCACCACCCAATACAAATGCTCTCATCCAAAACCTCATTGGGTTGGTTCAGAAGGAATCTCAGGCAAGGGAAGCAGGGATGAAGATGTTAGAGTCCCAAATTGCTCAAATCGCGAGCAAGAATGATACTAGGGCTCCGGGTCAACTTCCGACCAAGACGGACTAAAAGAAAGAGACTCTAAACATCATATCGCTGAGAAGTGGAGCTAGGGTGGGAAGTGAGAGAGCAGGCGAGAAGGATAAGGAGAAACAACCGAAGCCGAGCAGCAGCGAGGAAGGTCGACCGACCAAGGAGCTAGGTCGACCGACCTCTGAGCAGATTCCAGAAACTCTGGAAGTACAGGAAGTCGGTCGATCGACCGAGGATGAGGGTCGACCGAGCTCCGACGCTGAATAGGAGAATGCTTTCAGACCTGAAATCCCGGACAACTTAAGGGACTTCCTTTTCCGGGGTGACAAGGCCCCCAAGTTCCTGAGGAGGGCTGCAAATACTGAATCTTCCACCCCTCCTTTTCCGGAGAGACTCATACCAACCAAGGAACAGGTATCGTTTGATAAATTTAAAGACATAATTCGTTCATTGAATGTTCAAGTTCCGTTTTTAGAACTTGTTCAACAGGTTCCTTTATATCTTAAATTTATGAGACAACTTTTTTCAAGAAAGCGGTCTTTAGATAAGGTTGAGTCGGTAGCCCTCACCGAAGAATCCTCCAGTTTCCAATCACATGTTATTGCCCCTCATAAGCTAGAGGATCCTGGAAGTTTTTCTGTACCTTGCAATATAGGGACCTTCCCTGTTAAAAAGGCCCTATGTGATCTAGGAGCTAGTATTAGTGTCATGCCCCTAAGCGTAGCCTTAAAACTCGGGATGACCAATTTTGCAGTAACTAGTATGACTGTCCAGATGGCCGACCATACATCCATGGAACCCATGGGGGTGTTGGAAAACATCCCTGTGCGTATAGATAGGTTTTTTTTCCCAGTGGACTTTGTAGTTTTGGACATCCATGAGGATGCCCATATACCTATAATACTAGGGAGACCTTTCCTCCACACTGCTTGAGCCATCATAGATGTGGGTAGTGGGACATTGACCTTTAAGGTAGGGAAGCATTCTATTATTTATGGTCTATCCTATAGGAAGAAGGATGCTATGACCCCTATTACTTGCAATGTTATTGCTTCTGAAAAGAATTATAAGGTCATCACTACTTCCCCTACTTTGTTATCTACTCTTATACCTGTTTTTACACCTCCGCCCCAGATTGGGAGCAATATGGAGGATGCTTCTATTGTGGCTAATGCAGGAATTGGTTTGGGGAAACCCACAATAAAGGACGTCATAGTGCAAAGAGGAGGACTAGGGATCCTAAGTTACAAGGAGGATGAGGATCCAGACATTGCTGATAAGGAGGACAAGAGAAGGAGAAGAGAAGCTCAAGAGAAGAGTCCGTCGCATATGCTTTGCGACGGAGAGGAGACGTGTTTTGCCATTCAAAGAAACACGGTGGAGACTACAGCATATCGCCAAAAGCCGTGGTCTGAGATTTTCCGCATCTTTAGCGGATAGTTATTTCAGTTTTAAGCTCCTAAGACAATTTACTTTCTGTTTTGTTGAGACCTTTTAATTTTTGTTTACTTTAAGTTTTTAGAACTTTTTCGTTTTTTGTTGCGTAGTTAAGACATTTTAGACTTGGTTCTGGGATCTTGTGCATTTGTTGGGCGCATATATAATGATTTTTCAGGTTTGAGGAAGAATGACTTGGTTAATACAAGTTTTTCCGAAGAAAAGAAGGCCGCTATGCAGCAGAGGCGGTCGACCGACCGGTAACATCAGTCGGTCGACCTGATCCCTGCAATTCTAGAATTCCTGCAGTCTGCAGGAAGGTCGGTCGACCAGAGAAGTAGGTCGGTCGACCTACCCGCTTGGTACAGTTTCCTAGGGAATTATGCAACCGTTATTAGGTACTTGGAGTGGCACTGCTGGCCACCAAAACCCCCCAGCTTACGCTGTTTGGGGAGGTTTTCTTATACGCTTAAAAATCCAGTGAGTTCTTTCCATTTTCCTTGGTTTTATTTTCTTTGCATTGTTCCTTTAATTTTATGAAACCTTTACTTAGGCTAATGCACAATGGGGACATTGTGCGGGTTGGTTTGGGGAATGGTTTCGTGTCACGTGCATTGTTCTATTGCATTTTGTCACACGTTTATTGCATATCTGTCTTGCATTGTTCTTTTCTTTATTTCCCTTGCATATACAAAAATCCCAAAAAAAGAATAGAAAATTAAAAAATTTCCAAAAAAAAATGCACGTTTATTTTAGCATATAGGTCGAGTCGGAACGAGAGTATTTCAAGGATGATTTTGCTATCTTACATGTTTATGCCTTTACCTTGCCTTGTCAACTTGTTTTAGTATGAGAGTCTTTTGCATATCTACGAGTTTTTGTCAGGCTTGTTTTTCTTGAGACTTGACTTTTACCTTGGCGACCTACTATACATTCTGAGTTTTTAGAGCTTATTTCCTGGTTTTATTCTTAAACCAGTTGTCTAGGATGTGAGTAGTACTCCCCTTGGAACATGTTACATCAATATGCATAAACATGAACTCGAATTGCTATATACTTGCTTTACTATCTCGTTTTGTGAGTCTTGGTACGTGCATTTGGGATCCCTTTTCTCTTATTTACCCATAAGCCTTACATAAGCCAAAATTGCCTTTTTATTCCCCCAAAAACTACATCCCATACTTAGCCTACCCTTCCAAACTAGTATTTGTGGTCTTTGGTTTATTTTTTGAGACATCTTGATTTGTATGCTATCATGAGCAAAAAGAGAAAAGAAAGAAAGAAAGCAAGAAAAGAAAAAGAACAGAAAAAAAATTCAGAAAAAGAAAGAAAGAAAAGAGAAACGAAAAATCAAAAAAATTTACAGCGAAGTCAGTCGACCGACCACCTTCATAGGTCGGTCGACCAACTGACAGCATCAGAAATTCAAAATTTCGTTCTGAAATCCCTTTCTTTTATATATTATGACTCCCGTACCTCATTCAAAATATTTGGGAGTCCTTTCTTATTTATAATGTGAGAGTTGTGCTACAAAAGAGCACTTTCTTAATATCAAAAGTCGTGAAATATGTTGTTGGGAACCGATTTTACTAGCCTGGCTACTAACCCCACAAATCCAAAAACATCTTAACCACTTTTTACCCTTCACCCCACATATCTTTCATTACCTCAATTGCATGTATCCGAGTCACTTGATGAGTGTGTTTATACATAGTTGTAGAATTCTTGTTCATATTAGATTGCAGACATGTTTTCATTGGGTCGCAGTTAGGTGAGTGTCATCACAAATATACTTCTTTCTAACTTTTACATATACTCACC
This sequence comes from Silene conica, assembly GCA_029255685.2. Lineage (NCBI taxonomy): Eukaryota > Viridiplantae > Streptophyta > Magnoliopsida > Caryophyllales > Caryophyllaceae > Silene > Silene conica. Next base: position 55,641,608 of record CM055315.2, read on the forward strand.
CTTTGCTTCATGAGTGTCTCGAGCGTACCGCGAGAGTCCATGGTATAAAGTCTTTATAGTCTTTATTGTTGCAAGTTTGACAACACCATAACTCGTTTGCATGATTTGAATACTATCTCATTTTATACTTGGCATTGGTCTAGGCTAACATGTAAATTTCGCTCTGAGATTGAAATCGTTCCATTAGTTAAGATCGAGTCTATTTCTTGCTTGAGGGCAAGCAAGGTTTGGTTTGGGAATTTGATGCGTGTCTATTTTATGATGTTTTACATCTATTTTAAAACGCATTTGGTTGCTCATTTACTATGTTTTAGCCTTTATTTCCCAACAATTGTCTACTTTCGTGTTTTTATGCTCTTTTGCAAATTTATGCGGAAAAGAGATGATTTTATACCAAATTTATGCCCTCGGCATTTTTCATAGCCAAGGAACGATGGAAAGTCAACTCAAAGCACGATCCAAGAACCACAAAGTCAACCCAAGGCGAAATCAAGGCAATCCTACAGGAAAACAGGTCGACCGACCTACTTCATGGGTCGGTCGACCAGGCCCCTGTTATGGAAAGTCCATTAAAATCACTGAAGCCCGACATTAGGTCGACCGACCTACTACAGAGGTCGACCGACCTCAGCGCAGATCCAGAAGTTTTCCGAAAGCCCATTGAAGTGTTTAGGTCATTAGGAAACTCTTTGTTTTCCACCTATATAAGCTAATCCCGAGTTTAGCTTTAAGATTCAGTCTTGAAATTGAGTTATTATTAAGTTTTATTCAGTCTTTAATTCAGTTTTATCTTTAGTTGTAATCTTTCAATAATTCTCAAACACTTTTAGTTTTGTTCATCAATCTTTCAAGCATTCATCAATAAAGTTTGTTCCTTTCTACCTTAATTCCAATTTCCAGTAATTCCCTTCTTAATTTCAGTTTTAATATTGTTCTTGTCTTAGAATTATTAGTATCCGGTTTAAGTTAGAATCCAAAAGCCTTTATTAGTAATTGCATGTTTAGATTGACATTCATTATGATCTCCATGTTTTTCCCTGTTTTTATTATTGTTTCAGTAATTATGAGTAGCTAATTTCATATGTTAGGATGTAGGGAGTAAGTATGCGTAGGTAGTATGAGTTCCGAATCGACATGTTGCAGGGTGGAGGTCGGCCGACCGGGCTAGCTGGTCGGTCGACCGACACGCGTATGAATTCTGTTTCGTTTTACTTCGTTGACTATAGTATTCTACAATGAGACCCAAGGGAGACTTGTAGGATGTTAGTAATGACCTACCCAAGATTGAAAGATACGGGAAGGGCATTGGTTTACGCTTTAAGACGGCTAGGTTACTCAAGACTGAAAGGTATGTGACCTAGAATTTAGGAATCGCCTTTATTGTTGACACCCAATAATTGTGAGACCTAGGAACTAATAGCATAGGCCGAAAGGAGCTATTAGGTACCATAGACTGAAAGGATATGTTACACCCCTTGCGCAACTGCAATACATGTTGACTTTTGGATTTATACTATCATAGCTATTTATTACCCAAACATCCTAGCATCTCTTTTATTATAGTTTTACTCTCATCTTTATTTACTTGTTTTATTTTTATCTTTATTTTCTTAGACTTAGTAATCACCAATTCAAAACCCCCAAATTGTTACCTTAAAACATTAACATCAAACAATAAACATTCCCCACCTCTCTGTGGTTCGACCCTGACTTACGCTATCTATAGTTAAAGTTGAGGAATTATAAATTTTATCTTTGGTACCCTCAACGATGGGCATCACTATTCCTTCACTACTTTTAGTTTAGTCAAAACAAAAATCAAAACCCCCAAATTTGGTTACCTTGACAGACTTAGTTTAGCATTTAGAATTCATATTAGTCTCCCTGTGGATACGATCCCGACTTCCTTGCTACATTAGTTAGGCCAGTTGGTTATCTTTGATAGGGTTGCGAAAGCCGTGTCAGGTATGTCATCTTATATTTATATGATTGAGATTAACCATGCAAGTTTCGAAACTTGGGTACTTGATACTGGTTGTGGTTCTCATCTGTGTAATCATTTGCAGGGCCTAAAAAACATCACACCTCTCGCAAAGGGTGATGTGGACTTACGAGTCGGGAATGAGCAAAAGTTGCTGCTGCTTCCATGGGAACATATGTGATCCAGCTACCCAGCGGATTCGAATTATATATGTATAACTGTTATTATGTACCCAGTTTATCTAAGGACATTATTTCAGTTTCCGTACTCGATAAAGACGCATTTTCATTCTTAATAAAGGATAATAATCGTGTTTTCTCTTTAAATGGAATGATTTATGGTAAAGCAGTTTCCATGAATGGTATATATGTCTTAGATCAATCGACTGAAATATTACACATGAATAATAAGAAACTAAAGGTTGGTGACAAAGATCAAACATATTTATGGCACTGTCGTATGGGAAACATAAATGAGAAACGTGTAAAACAGCTGATACATAATGGCGCTATATCTCCATTTGATTATGAATCATTTGGCACATGTGAATCGTGTCTCATAGGCAAAATGACTCGTATTTCCTTCAAAGGTGTTGGAATGCGCACTGCTGAACTATTAGGCCTCGTGCATACAGATGTATGTGGACCTATGTCAATCACCGCGCGAGACGGCTATAGATATTTCATCACTTTCACGGACGATTTAAGTAGTGTTGAGTAATATATCCTATATTTATAATATATTGTTTTATGTTTTAATAATGACAAGTCTAAATATTTATGTTTTATATGCATATGCGTGTAATTGTGTGTTTAAGTGTATAGTTAATTATAGAGCGAAGATCGTAGTTTAACAAAGTATAATTCATTCGAAGAATTGAAGAGAGATCAAGCTCATGATAAGTGTCAAGTCTTTTTGAAGATTTACAAGACACAAGTTTTATTCAATATAAAGAATTCTTAAGTTATGGATCATTCCTATAACTATTGAAGAAATGAAATTTGCATAATATAAGTCAAAGCGTGAAGATTTATGCGTGCTATTAATATATTATTATATATTAATTTAGTAATCTTATAAACGGTTTTAAAATAAGAAATATTCTTTAGTTAACGAGAATTAAAGTATTTATCTTATGAGGTAAATATTTATTCTAAAATACTAAGGATTTTATTTTAACCGTTATTGTCAAAATTCAAGTTCCTAGGGAAACGTGCTTCGAGAAATATGTCTCGAAGAACGTGTTCTATGAGACGTGCATTGGGACGTGCGTGGGAAGTGTGTCAAGGAAGTATTCCTTACGTTTCCTACACAACTACTAACTTGTTTCATATTATCTTTATGGTTAATTAAATAAATAAAGATATTTATTTAATATACTTAAAGATTAACTAGGATTTGAATAAGAATATAAATTATTATATTATTGACAAGAATTAGGATTTGATTCAAAGTAGGATTCTATATTTTATGGTATAAGATATTTTCTAAATCAATTAGGATTGTGGAAATATTATCTTATGTCTTAAATTAATATTATCTTATTAGAGTCCTTTCCTAATTCATATAAGGTTAAGTTTAAATATTACCTAGAATTAGTATTCTAGATAAAGTAATATTTCTAAACTATCTAGGATTAAACCTAGGTCTAAATTACTATATATACATCATATTACACGTCCAAGAAAGATGATTAACACGCCTCACGCAAATCAAGCAAAAATCAAACGGACGTAGTCTCTCACGCGTCTCGATATTCGTGCAATCATTGTCAGAATTCGTATACAAGTTTACAAGCATTGAAGAATATTTTCATACATTCAAGATCATCAATACGAGAAGTTGTTAAAAGTTTATCTTACTTACTTAAGATAGAATCGAGTATTTAACGGTACTCATTGTAAGCAAGTATTTCACGATACTTGTCGTAGCTAGATATTTAACGGTATCTAGATAGAGTTGTGACTAACATCAAAGTCACACGAGTAGGGTCGATAAAATTGTAATCCGTAGAAGGTACTAATTTTATTAATCGAGAATAGTGGACGTAGGTTTCGATTTGTGAAACTGAACCACTTCAAAAGATCGTGTCTCCTTTACTTTATCGTCCTTACTCATTACTTGCTATTACCACGCGTTATCAACATACATCGAAGAAGAATCGAAAAAGTTGGCATACTCAATTCAACCCCCCCCCCCCCTCTTGAGTATATCTAGGTCAATAGACTCTTCAATTGGTACCAGAGCCTCGTGCTCTTGAAAGCCTTACAGCTTGAGATTGATCCTTCTATTGATTTCCAATGGATTCAAAACACCTTAAGTGTCCTATCTTCGATGGAAAGAACTACAGCTTGTGGAAGAACATGATGACCCACTACGTCAAAGGATGTGACTGGGAATGCTGGAAAATAATTCAAACTGGACCAAGAAAGATCTTGGTTGCATCTGCAAATGGAACCACATATGAGAAACCAGAAAGTGACTATGTGGAAGCTGATTACAAGATTGCTGAGAAAAATTCAAAAGCCATGAGTCTACTCCAAAACGGTATGATTACTTCTGAATTTGATCGCTTCTCTTCTTGTAACTCAGCTAAAGAAATATGGGATGGCCTAGAACATGCCTACGAAGGTACCTCCGCAGTCAGGAAACATCGTATAGACTTGCTTATTCAACGATATGAACTTTTCACTATGGAAAAGAATGAATCGATTGATAGCATGTCTGCACGATTCTCCTGCATACTTAATGAACTGCGGAACCTTGGTAGGAAGTATGATTCTGAGGACATAGTCAGAAAGGTCCTTAGAAGCCTTACCAAAAAGTGGCAACCTAAAGTCACTGCAATTGAAGAAGCTCGTGATCTCTCGATCATGACTTATCAAGAACTTATTGGATCTCTAATGGCTCATGAGATCATGCTCAATAGAGATGATGATGATCATCCTAAAAATAAAAATATTGCTTTACAAGCCTCTACAAGTGAAGAATGCGAACCTGAACTAGAAGATGAAACAGTTCTATTCGCAAGACGCTTTAAAAAGGCAGTCTTCAAAGGTAGATTTACCAAATCCAACAATAAAGGAAACGACAAGAAAAAGAGTGACTCTAAGCAAACCTTCTTCAAACGAGGGTGCTTTAAATGTGGTGATCAAGGGCATATGATCAAGGACTGTCCAAGCTGGGACAAGATTAAAGACAAATCCAAACGAGATAAAACCAAAACTGAATTTAAGAAGGTTATGCTCGCATCTTGCTGGGGAGAATTAGATTCCGAAGATGACGAAGACTCTGAAGAAGAGGAAATCGCTAACCTGTGCCTAAGCAACATTAGTTTGGATCTAATCTCCGACGATCATGACTCATCACAATTCTGCCTCTATGGAGAATCTGACTCTGAAGATGAAGACCAAGAGGTAAATTTTTTACAGCTTAAGAGTCAAGTTAAAAATTTATCTAAATCTGCCTTAATTAATTATTTCGAACAAACCTTAGACCAATGTCACGAACAAAGTCTTGAATTAGACGAGCTGAAAGAACAGATTCTTGACATTGCTGAGGAAAATCAACTCCTAAAGGCCAAAGCTAAGAAACTGAAATCCAAGGTTAACATTGATACAAATGTTAAATTGGAAACAGTAATGTCTGAGAAAAAAATTCTTGAGTCTAAAGTTACAGCCAATGAAGCTGTAATCTCAAAATTAAATCTCAACATTAAAGAGCTTGAATCTAAGATTATAGCCAATGAAGCTATAACCTCAGATCTAAAAAGGTCTAATGAACTTCTAAAGAGTAAATCTACACCAGTTGTTGTAGATGAAACTCATCTAGAAGAAGTTGAAATCCTCGAGCAAAAAATCATGGATCTAGAATTCAACTTATCCAAAGTTAAAAACGGAACACGCGCAAATAGTGTTCAACTTTAATAAAGACATTCAAGACTTGAAAGATCATAACAATGTTGACCATACCTCCTGCATAAAAGAAATAGATTCCTTAAAAGACCTTCTTCTTCATGCTCGAAAGGTTCACGAAAAATGGGAAGGAAGTACTAACGTACTAAACTTCTTAACTGAACAATCCGATAACAACATGAAGATGGGTCTAGGTCATGAGTGCTATGGTAGGAGAGACCATTCTAAATGTCAACAAAAACCTGATGAACGTCACTTTAGAAAAAGAAAGTATGTAGATTTACCTGAATACTTAATTTGCACTTATTGTGGTCATAACGGACATCTACGAGAAAACTGTGTAAAACACGCACTCGACTTCAAAACTGGAGTCAAATTTGTTAAATCTCTAGGTATACCAAATGACTCCATATCTATCATTGATAGTGAGGAAGGTAATGAAAAGGTTGAGGAAAGAAATAATGACCATAGATGGTTCTATGACATGTCCTTTGATTACGCAGAAAAGAAAAATAGAACCACTCAAACTCATAAACCTACAACCTACAAAAAACGAAACCCAAAGACTCACACTAGACCAACAAAGCCTAACTACCACAGTTACAAAAAACCTATAGTGAGACAAGTCTGGGTTAAAAAGGAAAATGTTTTTATTATTACTAACTCAAAAGGACCCAAGTATGCTTGGGTACCTAAGTCCTGTCTTTAAACTATTTTGTGCAGATAATCGCTAAAGAAAATAATCTATGGAACCTCGACAGTGGATGCTCCCGACACATGACAGGTGACGCCAACCTATTCACTACCTTAGAACCATTCGACGGAGGAAAAGTTACCTTCGGTGACAACAAAAAGGGAAAGGTAATAGGTGTCGGTAAGATAGGCGTCTCAGCTTCTCACTCTATTAGCGATGTATATCTGGTAAGTGGTCTTAAACATAACTTAATTAGTATATCCCAATTATGCGACAAAGGAAACAAAGTTGTTTTTCATGCAGATATTTGTCGTATAATTATGGAAGGTATAAGTAAAGTTATTCTTGAAGGACATAGAAAGAAAAATGTTTATATGATTGATTTAAACGTTGTGCCTACTGACTCTCTCTCATGTATGAAAGTTACGTTAGATGATCCATGTCTCTGGCATAAGAGATTTGGGCATATTAGTTCTCCTATTTTTAGCAAATTGAAGAGATGGGACTTGGTCGAAGGTCTCCCCAAGATCAGATTTGATCAAGAAAAGATGTGCGACACATGTTCACGATGTAAACACGTCAGATCATCCTTCAAACCAAAAAGAATAGTAAGTACTAACCAAGCTCTTGATCTAGTACATATGGATCTCTGTGGCCCTATGAAGGTAAGAAGCAGAGGCGGTTCCAGGTATGTTTTCGTTCTAGTTGATGATTATTCTAGATTTGTTTGGCCTATCTTTCTTCACTTTAAAGACGAAACATTTGATGAATTTGTTAGTCTTATGAAGCTTGTTCAAAACAAATTAAAAACTAATCTAGTAACTATTCGAACTGACCATGGAACTGAGTTTGACAACCATGCTTTTATAGAATTTTGTAAATCCAACGGTGTTGGACATAACTTCTCTGCACCTAGAACACCACAACAAAACGGAGTAGTAGAACGCATGAACAGAACCCTAGAAGACATGGCTAGAACAATGCTTCTTTGTAGTGGCCTACCTAGAAACTTTTGGGCTGAGGCTATTAGCACAGCTTGCTATATTCATAATCGTGCTATGATTAGACCTATCCTTAAAAAGACACCCTATGAACTTTTACGTGGTCGTAAACCTAATATATCTCATCTAAGATATTTTGGGAGTAAATGCTTTGTTCATAACAATGGTAAAAATCGTTTAAGCAAATTTGACCCTAGAAGTGATGAGGCTATTTTCATAGGATATTCTGATCATAGTAAAGCCTATAAAGTTTTTAACAAACGTACTTTATGCATAGAAGAAAGCATACATGTTATCTTTGATGAGAATAATTCCTTCGACAAGCCTTTACAGGACGAAGAGGAAAACCTAGACGAACCTGACTTTAGGTTGTCAAGGGAAGATCCTCCTGAAATAGAAAATAACGATGAAGGCGAAATTCAAGGAAACACTGATGAACTTGACTTGGAAGGAAATGGTGCGAGAAATGAAACTACAGTTGATGATACTGTGGATAACTCTCAAACCAATGACTTAGAACCCAGAGTTATAGCTAATTAAGCTACAACTTTGAATCAAAACCAAAGGGAAGAGGGCATAGTTATACCTGACTCTCCTACAAACCCTGGTTTGGATTCAGGGGGAACAAGTCAAAATCCCGAGTCAAACAGTAGCAATGAAAACAATCAATCAAGAAACTGGAGATATAAAGGCTCTCACCCTCTGGATAATATCATAGGAAGCCTTACAGAAGGACTTCAAACTCGAAGAAGCTTAAACAACTTCTGTTCCTTCTACTCCTTTCTCTCCACAATTGAACCTACAAATATAAAAGAAGCTCTTGCAGAACCTGACTGGATAGTCGCCATGCAAGAAGAACTACAACAATTCGAAAGGAATAAAGTATGGCATCTTGTTCCTCGTCCAAAAGATAGATCAGTAATTGGAACAAGATGGGTATTCAGAAATAAGTTAGATGACTCTGGAGTCATCGTTCGTAATAAAGCAAGATTGGTCGTTCAAGGATACAACCAACAGGAAGGGATAGATTATGACGAAACCTTTGCTCCTGTTGCTCGCCTTGAAGCGATTCGCTTGCTCATAGCATTTGCTGCACATAAAGGAATGAAATTATTTCAAATGGATGTTAAGACTGCATTCCTTAACGGATATCTTCAGGAGGAAGTCTATGTTGAACAACCTCCTGGATTTCCTGACAGCAAACTCAAGGATCATGTGTACAGATTGGACAAAGCTCTCTACGGGCTGAAACAGGCCCCTCGAGCATGGTACGATAGACTATCAAAGTTTCTATTAGAAAGCGGCTTTAAGAGAGGATCAGTAGATAAGACACTATTTCTGAAAAACGAAAATTCCGATCTACTAGTAGTCCAAATCTACGTTGACGATATTATATTTGGCTCAACGAACAAAAAGTTGTGCCAGTACTTCTCAGAGTTGATGACATCCGAGTTCGAGATGAGTATGATGGGAGAATTAAAATTCTTCCTTGGTCTTCAAATCCAACAAACGAATGAGGGTATCAAAGTGCATCAACAAAAATACGTCAAAGAACTAATCAAGAAATTCGGAATAGAATCCTCTCATCCTATGCCTACTCCAATGGTAACAGATAAGAAACTCACCAAAGACGAGGACGGTAAGTCAGTTGATGAAACTACTTATAGAGGTATGATTGGCTCACTTCTTTATCTTACTGCAAGTCGTCCAGATATAATGTTTAGTGTCTGCGTCTGTGCTCGGTTTCAATCTGCACCAAAAGAATCACATATGATTGCGGTTAAGAGAATTTTAAGATACCTAATTGGAAGATCAAAATTATATCTATGGTATCCTATGGACTGTAATTTTAACCTATTAGGATATTCAGATGCGGATTATGCAGGTTGTTCTTTAGACAGGAAAAGTACTTCTGGACTTGCGACTTTCGTTGGCCCATGTATTATTTCTTGGGCATCCAAGAAACAAAATTCAGTCGCCTTGTCAACCGCAGAAGCAGAATATATTGCAGCCGCACTGGTATGTTCCCAACTCCTATGGTTAAAACAACAGTTACTTGATTATGGTACTGACGTGGGATGTGTACCTATATTATGTGACAATACGAGTGCTATTATAATATCTAAAAACCCGGCTCAGCACTCGAGAACAAAACACATAGAGATTAGACATCACTTCTTACGTGACCATGTAGAAAAGAAAAACATTAAGTTGGAATTTTGTAGTACGGAAAAACAATGGGCGGATATTTTTACTAAACCTTTGGCTAGGGAACGATTTGAGACTCTACGATTGGAAATTGGTTTAATCGGTGGCACCTAATCGATCTTAAGAGCATAAAATAACCCAATGATTGACTATGAAAAGACTGAATTATATGACTGTGTCCGTATATTCCGCTGCATGCCTATGTGTGTTATTTTTTATTGGATGCTCAAATTTTGATTATTTCATACTACGTGTTATACGAACGTACACACCAAATTTCTCAAATCAAAATAATAATATTCACATATTTATAAATCCATATTAACGATATTATTATATTAATATTATATATATATACGTATAATTACGTATCTCAAATACGTAACTAATAATAAAATCGTACTTACCAAATTCACGTAACAAATATCGTAAATTTACGTTTTTACCTAAAATCTACCCTACCTACCCCACGTGATGACCCCACCTTTTCCACTTACACACCTTACCTATAACCCTATAACCGTCATCTACTCTCTTACACTAACCTCACTTTTCACTTCACCATTATTACCATAACCGTCTCCCTCACAAGAATCCCAACAATAAAAATCCCAATCTCAATCACCATTAAAACCAAAGCTCAAATCCGAAAATTTAAACCTTTTAACCCATACACAAAACATGCCTCCAATTTCTTCTAGACGATCTACCCGAAACAGACCCTGTTCTCCAAAATTACCTACCCCGACTCCATCACCACCACCGTCCCCGGAGCCGATTACTGTGACCATTCCGAAATCAGAAGGAAGCAAACGACGCAAGTTGGATAAGGGAAAGGGTGTTATGGAAGACGAGTTATTTCAAGAAGGTCTCTCTCCTCGACCTCTGTTTCAGGACGTCTCAACCGAAGCTACTCAAGCGGGTTTGGAAAAAGTTCGTGTCACTAAACACGAAGGTATGTTAATGGAACGACTCTTACCTTATTCCATACATGTAGGACGATTTTACCCCACTTCTTGGATTAATGAGACTCCGTCTCTAACATTCTTTAAAGATTCCCTAATTTTTCAAAAGTGGCTTTATATTAGTAATTTCTCGGGTCTTATTTTCCCTATTGAAGTAATCCAATTTTATGCTACTGTGAAATTGTCTGAGAATGGGGTAAAGGCTGTCATAAATGGGAAGGAAGTAGAGATTTTAATGGAGGATATGTGTCGGATTATCAAATTGTCGAGTGACGGGTTGGTTCTTGACCCAAGTAAAGAGTGGTCAAATGTGTCGAAGGATGAGAAGATGGTTGTTAAAAAGTATTTTGATGAACAGGCTACTGAAGTCAGTCCTCTTTTAACAAACTCGTTTAATCCTAAACTTAAATTCTTCGTGAACTTTCTTTGGAATACGATATTACCTCGTCGTGGTGGACGAGATAAACTTAGTTGTTGTGATGCTATTGTGTTGTACAAGTGGTTAGTCGGAGAAAGGGTTAGCTTGGTTCCTTTGGTATTCTCGAAAATCGTGCATGTCTCAAAAATTCTTGTTAAAGAACGGTTCTGTACGACTTTGGATATTCCATACGGAATGTGGGTATCCGAGTTGTTGTTTCAGGCTGGTGTTGTCGACATAAGTAGTTATGGGGTGATTCCTCGTGACCGAATGAGCAACAAGGTTATGAAATTAATGGGGATCTTTGGTAAGAATGGAGACCTTCTGTTTGGGCGTGAGAATGAGGAGTCAAAAGGGAATGGAAATTTGGTGGATTTAGAGAATAAGATGGATAAAATCTTTCTGTTAATGTCGGAATTCAAAGCTCCTAAGAGTGAATCTGGGCATAAGGAGGCTGGTAGTATCGGGTTGGAGGAGTGGATGCAAAGGATGGAGGGTCATCTTACTCATATGAGTCGTGAGATTAAAACAATTAAAGAGGAAATCGTCATGGTTAGTGACCGTCATCAGTTTCTCACAACTCAGGGAGGGGCTCTTGTTCGTGATACGATGATGCTTCGAGAAGATGGTACACAGTGTTTTTCCGCGGTTAAAGCATTGTCCCTCAAAGTATTGAACTTCGAGCGTGCACTAGACGGTCAAGGACGTAATGTTGCTAGTTGCCTTGATCGGTTGGACACCTTGGAGTTTCGCTCTCGTCCTGGATATGTCAATCCTAACATCGTTCATCATCCCCGTTAAGAAATCGTCGTATTTGGTGCCCTGTTTTGTTTCGTTTTGCAGGTCAGAAGATTTGGCTTTGGGTTCTGTTGGTGGATGGTGGTATTCCTAGCCCAATACTCTTCCCTAAACCAAACTCTATTAGCCGTGTTATCTTTTGTGGTTCTGGCCCATTTTCTTTAAACCCTAATTCGGCCCAGATGGCTTTGTATTAAAACACTTGCTTTCCTCTACTTTTCAGCCCATTACGACACTTTATTACAACTTTTGGCCCAAGTGGCGTATGATCTTTACGTTCGGCCCATTAAGGCCTTATCTTTTGTGAATTCGGCCCATAGGCTATCTAGTACTTGGTTGTGTGTCATATTTCCGTTCGTATATCGTGTTTTCATGTTTTAATTACGTTTGTGTATTTAATTTCGAATTGCATGCTTAGGTTTGTTTCGTATTATATCATTCTAGTCATTTTATGTCCTTGTTTCCGTCTTTTCAATGATGTCAAGAGGGGGAAAAGAAATGCGACCTAGATTACGAATTTGCCTAAGATTGCTCCTTGTCGTAACGTTTTGTCTCTCAAAGTTCTTTTTAGTAATTGATTTAGTCCAAAAATAGAAACCCTAGTTGATCTATATTATAAAAGACCAATATTATGTTAAGGGGGAACATTACTACGATACACTTAGACACGATTCTAGGTAAGACTTGCCATCATTAAAAAGGGGGAATTTGTTGAGTAATATATCCTATATTTATAATATATTGTTTTATGTTTTAATAATGACAAGTCTAAATAATTATGTTTTATATGCATATGCGTGTAATTGTGTGTTTAAGTGTACAGTTAATTATAGAGCGAAGATCGTAGTTTAACAAAGTATAATTCATTCGAAGAATTGAAGAGAGATCAAGCTCATGATAAGTGTCAAGTCTTTTTGAAGATTTATAAGACACAAGTTTTATTCAATATAAAGAATTCTTAAGTTATGGATCATTCCTATAACTATTGAAGAAATGAAATTTGCATAATATAAGTCAAAGCGTGAAGATTTATGCGTGCTATTAATATATTATTATATATTAATTTAGTAATCTTATAAACGGTTTTAAAATAAGAAATATTCTTTAGTTAACGAGAATTAAAGTATTTATCTTATGAGGTAAATATTTATTCTAAAATACTAAGGATTTTATTTTAACCGTTATTGTCAAAATTCAAGTTCCTAGGGAAACGTGCTTCGAGAAATATGTCTCGAAGAACGTGTTCTATGAGACGTGCGTTGGGACGTGCGTGGGAAGTGTTTCAAGGAAGTATTCCTTACGTTTCCTACACAACTACTAACTTGTTTCATATTATCTTTATGGTTAATTAAATAAATAAAGATATTTATTTAATATACTTAAAGATTAACTAGGATTTGAATAAGAATATAATTTATTATATTATTGACAAGAATTAGGATTTGATTCAAAGTAGGATTCTATATTTTATGGTATAAGATATTTTCTAAATCAATTAGGATTGTGGAAATATTATCTTATGTCTTAAATTAATATTATCTTATTAGAGTCCTTTCCTAATTCATATAAGGTTAAGTTTTAAATATTACCTAGAATTAGTATTCTAGATAAAGTAATATTTCTAAACTATCTAGGATTAAACCTAGGTCTAAATTACTATATATACATCATATTACACGTCCAAGAAAGATGATTAACACGCCTCACGCAAATCAAGCAAAAATCAAACGGACGTAGTCTCTCACGCGTCTCGATATTCGTGCAATCATTGTCAGAATTCGTATACAAGTTTACAAGCATTGAAGAATATTTTCATACATTCAAGATCATCAATACGAGAAGTTGTTAAAAGTTTATCTTACTTACTTAAGATAGAATCGAGTATTTAACGGTACTCATTGTAAGCAAGTATTTCACGATACTTGTCATAGCTAGATATTTAACGGTATCTAGATAGAGTTGTGACTAACATCAAAGTCACACGAGTAGGGTCGATAAAATTGTAATCCGTAGAAGGTACTAATTTTATTAATCGAGAATAGTGGACGTAGGTTTCGATTTGTGAAACTGAACCACTTCAAAAGATCGTGTCTCCTTTACTTTATCGTCCTTACTCATTACTTGCTATTACCACGCGTTATCAACATACATCGAAGAAGAATCGAAAAAGTTGGCATACTCAATTCAACCCCCCCCCCCCCCCCCCCTTCTTGAGTATATCTAGGTCAATAAACTCTTCAAGTAGATACGGATATATTTACTTAATGAAGCATAAAAGTGAATCCTTTGAAAAGTTCAAGGAATTCCAGGCGAAGGTTGAAAACCAACTGGATAAAAAGATTAAAGCACTACGATCAGATCGTGGTGGTGAGTATCTTTCGAATGAGTTTGATCAACACCTTAAAGATTGTGGTATTGTACTACAGTTAACTCCACCTTGAACACCACATTTAAATGGTGTATCCAAACGGAGAAATCGAACATTATTACATATGTTTCGATCCATTATGAGTCACACAGTTGTGCCAGATTCATTATGGGTCTTTGCTTTATTGTCAGCTGCTCTTATACTTAACCGAAGTCCGTCTAAAGCTGTTGACAAGACTCCATATGAGATATGGAAGGGAACGATCCCTACCTTGTCCTTTATTCGGGTTTAGGGCTGCGAGGCTTATGTCAAGTGGAGACACGAGAATAAGCTCGACCCGCGATCGGTCAAGACATACTTTATTGGTTATCCAAAAGTAATGTTTTGTCATTACTTCTATACACCTACCGAACACCGCGTTTTAGTTGCGGCTAGTGCGAAGTTCTTAGAGAAAGAGTTTCTCGAGAATAAGACAAGTAATAGAACCTTCGATCTGTCTGAGGTTCAAGAACCAACTACTGAGCAACCAATGGAGGAAACTGTTCCTTCATCTTTTGTTGCAGTCAGTATTCCCGAGGAACCCAGAAGGTCGGGTAGACACTCCATTCCTCCAGATAGATACATCGGTATGATCGAGGAACTTGACGGAGTTGACGTTTTTCACTTAGAGAGTAACGAACCCGTGACCTATAAAGGTGCCATGACCTGTTCCGACTCAAAGCTATGGCTTACTGCCATGCAACCCGAAATGGACTCCATGTACGAAAATGACGTATGGGAGTTGGTTGATTTGCCTGATAAGGTATGACCTCTTCAGTGCAAATGGCTTTATAAGATAAAGCGCTCCATTGAGGGACAACCTGACACCTATAAGGCACGACTAGTGGCAAAAGGTGTCACCCAAGTGCAAGGGTTGCACTATCATGAGATTTTTGCACCCGTAGTCATGCTGCGTTCCATTCGGATTATCTTAGCGATTGCTGCATTTCATGACTATGAAATATGGCAAATGGATTTGAAAACCGCCTTCTTAAACGGTTATTTGGAGGAGGACTTGTACATGGTACAACCCGAAGGTTTCACAGATCCTAAAAATCCTAAGAAAGTGTGCAAGCTTAAGGGTTCCATTTATGGACTTAAGCAAGCATCTAGGAGTTAGAATCATCGCTTCAACCAGGTGATAAAAAAGAATGGTTTTATTCGATTAGTCGAAGAATCATGCTTATATATCAAGTCGAGTAGGAGCAAGATCGTCTTTCTGGTGTTGTATGTCGACGACATACTCTTGATCGGAAATGATATCCCTCTCTTATCTTCGGTTAAAGTATGGTTAAAGAACCATTTCCAGATGAAAGATCTGGGTGAGGCACAATGTATATTGGGGATCCATATCTATAAAGATAGATCATAACGATTGTTATCACTGAGTCAGGAGTCTTATATAGATAAGATTCTTGACAGATTTAGCATGACCAACTCCAAAAAGGGGTTACTTCCGATGATCTCGGGGATGCATTTGAGTAAGTCTCAGGCACCTAAGACACCAGAAGAGGTCAAGCGCATAAGTCGCATTCCTTATGCGTCAGCTATAGGATCAATCATGTATGTCATGATATGCACACGTCCAGACGTGCCATATGCTTTGAGTATGACGAGTCGGTACCAAGGCAATCCAGGTGAACCATATTATATGGCTGTTAAAAACATTCTTAAGTACCTACGGAGGACTACAGATTGGGTATTGACTTATGGTGGAGGCAATGAGCTTTGCGCAAACGGTTACGCAGATGCTAGCTTCCAAACGGATCGCGATGAATCGAAATCTCAGTCTGGATTCGTTTTTACTCTTAATGGCGCTGCTGTCAGTTGGAAAAGCTCCAAGCAGAGTGTTATTGCAGATTCTACTACTGAGTCCGAGTACTATGCCGCTTCGGAAGCTGCAAATGAAGCTATATGGATGCGTCAGTTCTTCCAAGGACTCACTATAGTTCCAAGTTCGAACGACCCGATCACCATCTATTGCGATAATAGAGGTGCCATCTTCCAGGCTAAGAAGCCTAAGTCTAGCAATAAATCTAGACATGTACTGCGGAAAGCTCACCTCATTCGAGACTACGTGGAGCAATAGGAGATAGTGATAGACAAGATTGCGACGGATGACAACATCCCAGA
Source organism: Silene conica (assembly GCA_029255685.2). Taxonomy (NCBI): domain Eukaryota; kingdom Viridiplantae; phylum Streptophyta; class Magnoliopsida; order Caryophyllales; family Caryophyllaceae; genus Silene; species Silene conica. The sequence goes on from CM055315.2 coordinate 55,658,127, forward strand.
TCCTCTCACTAAACCATTAAGACATGATAAACATGAAGGGCACGTTATTTCAATGGGAATTAAACGTGTTCCTGAGTTGTATTAGTACTTTTGTGGATTGGATATTGTATCTATTTCATATACTATTTATAACACCATCGATTTTGTTTTATATATTATTTTTCATGTGGATTGTACTGACAACATTGAACACCACAAAGTGAACTGAATTACATTATACTTTGATTTGTCCGTAAACGCCTACACGAGCTGATAACACTGACAATTATTTATTGACGTCGATTGATGGTGCGTTCAATAAACCATAGGTCAAACCGTTGACTGATCGATCACAGATACGAGATTATAACGATAACTCGTAGGACATTTTCGTGACGACGCAATGGAGTCCTAAATGTTACTGAACATTCAGTGTCGGGTCGTGGATAGGACGTCCATCGTGTTCCTTGAGTCCTTTTGACTGTCGACTGTTTCTTGAGATAAAGGACAGATTTAGGTGACTTTGATTTCTTTCTCACTAGCTGACCGTAATTGGGGCTAAGCAGATTTTTTTGGGTCATTTCATACTATGCTTACCTCTGCAAGATTCGAGTTGAAGGAAATATCCACCCCTTATCAGGTTTTAATATTTTTCAGGGACACTCGAGGAGTAGTAACTGAAATGCTTGTAGTAACTGAAATGCTTGGCCAAGCTCGAATAATGATTCATTATCAGTTGAGTTACTCTCTAGTCGGGGAAACCACTTTTGATACAGTTGCTTGTAAAATACGACCTTTATTTGTGAATACAGATTTGCAAATTGTTTTACATTGAGTACGTGGGAGAAATTTAATTGGATGAGAATCGGTTATCGCACATACACTTGTACGGACAAGTGGGAGATTGTTGGAGCTAGTGTCCTCAACAATTAGTGAGACAACACGTATAAATCTCTTAAAAGGAACACAGGGTATACTTTATATTTTAGCCAGTTGATTCACGTTTATCAATAACGGTTGGCTTGCTAGAAAGCTTGGCTTTATTGTCATACAGATGGCGGTAATCAACTGGTCCCTAAGAGTCACACCTAAAGGATGAAATCTGAGAGATATGATTAGATGAAAATGTAATCATATTGATACGCTATACGACTAAACGGTTAGTCAAAGTAATGATGATATAATTATTTAATACTGATTAAATAATATTAACTAAGACGAATTAAAATGTTAATTCGTAATTAAATATAAAATGCTATATTTAATTATGTGTAATGAAATTATTTAATAAAGATTAAATGATTTAATTAAATATAAAAGTTATATTTAATAGTGGATTATAAATATAAGATATTTATAAGATAAAACATTACACGAGAGAGAGCGATATAACCGATTCTATAAAGATAGAATTTCGGTCTGAGTAAGGGAATTTCGGTCTCAGTAAGGGAATTTCGGCCAGTAGGCCGTGTGGGTCTGATTGAGCTCGACACAACTGGTGCAATTATTAAGTTGTTCAGTTGTTGTGAAGTGCTATAGGTAGAACCAAATACTGATTTGGGGAATCCTAGTTGATGTCTAATAGCAAGCTTATTTGCAGCTATAAATAGCACTATCACTCGGCACATTAAGGGCACGAGTTACACGATTACTTCCCTCCTCTCTCTCTCTAGCTTTCATCTTACACAAAATTAAAGGTAATTTTGCAGTTTCTAGCTCAAGAAAGGGTATTTCTCAGGATATCTTGGGTGCAACGATTAGGAGGATATCTGTTTTGATATCGGATCGTAGGCCTTTGCAAGGACAGAAGGTTAATTCTTAATCTCAATCTTTGTATCTTGTTCTTCGTTTATGACTATAAATCGTACATTATAAATTTGTTATAATCCTGCATATAAAGAATTGAGAATATATACAGATATTTTCCCACACATTCTTCTTACCCATTGGCTTCTTTTTATGATTGCATTTTTAAAGTTTTGACTTGTGGATGTGAAATGATTACTATACTATATTGTGGGCGCACTCTAATGAGTCGAGGATAGGTGAGTGTTTATCTCATAAATATCCTTTTACTTATGAAAGAGTTTGGGTGAACCGTAAGAGTCCAAAGTCAAAATATCATAAAAAGGATGAAAAGTTTATTTGAAGTCATTCATTCTATGCCGTTATGTAAAACTCATCTACGTTGAAAAGTTTATTTAACAATTTTATCATAAATTTATCTAGTAACAATTTCATCATGTTTACCATATTATTTATCATTCGTTTACTTTTTAATATGTGTCAATAGTCTTTTTTAGTTTAGCGGATTAGAGGAGTCATGCATGATTAATAATCAAATATGTTAAAAGGGATTTTATAATATTGGTTAATTGTTTCTATCACATGCTTATTTTGAATTTTTAGTCTTTGATTATTGATCACAATTGTAGATTAATGTGGTAATTCTGTTCTAATAAGAACAAAATCGTGAAACAGAATCAGACCGAACATGCTTTAGTAGACCGATGTAGTAGTAGCGAGAACTAGCAAGAACATGACCTAAGGATATATGAAATCAACTGTACTTTTGCTTACTATCAACAATTAATATATACGACTTATTTTCTCTTTCTCTTATATTTTGATCAGAAAATACACATGCTTATTGTTATTCTCTTACATTGATACTTCATATTAATAACCAAAAACCCTGAATTAGATACCCTTCACTCTCATTTCTTAGCTTGATCTTTGAGGCAAAATCTTGCTAAAACAATTGGTGCCCACCGTGGGGCATCTAGTTCTTTAAATCCCAGAAAATTCCAATTTTCTATCAATACTCCCGTAGAAAAATGTTCACACCAGCCCCAGAAGAGCAATTAGCTGATGCCTTGCCTGAAATCAGAGAGTTAAAAGAGATCAGAGAAATGACAACACAGACACAGGCTGAATTTGACAAAGTCAAGGAGTTTGAGTCCAATCTAAAGAAAAGGCTAGAAGAGAAAGCGTCAGGCTCTAAAACCAGATTTGAGCATGGAACCCCATTCTCCTCTATCATCAAGAACATAGATTTCTCTTGCTATGCAACTCCGGAGAAAACTCCCACCCCTGGTCAGGAGAATGATACTTCTGCAATAGACTAGACCAATGCAGCCATAATAATGGCTATGCTCCAGGAAATTCAGAAACTCCATAGCAAGATTGAAAACATTCCTGGAGTACCTGATCCTGTCAATGAGGTAGAAATTGATAGCTTTGTTGATTCACCTTTCGCTGAGGAGATAACCAAGGTGGATCTCCCAAAGAAGTTCTCTGTCCCGTCAATGAGAACCTATGATGGGACTATAGATCCACAAAATTACATTGCCGTATTCAAACAAAAGATGATGGCACCCTCAATACCCATCGAGCTCAAGCAAGTATGTATGTGCAAAGGCTTTGGCACCACACTGACTGGAGCAACGAACAATGTAATATTTCATCAACTTACCCCTTGGAAGCATCAAGAGTTTCGCAGATCTAGTCAATACTTTCAACCAGCAGTTTGCTAGTAGTAGGGATATGATCAAAAAGCCAAGTAACCTGTTCAGGGTAAAACAGTTCCCCGGCGAGACTGTCAAGGAATATCTAGGCAGATTTGTCAAGGAAATGGTGGCTATACCTAGATGTGATGAGGAAACCGCAGTCGAGGCGGTCAGGCAAGGTGTCTAGCCTGATAGTGACATTTATGCAGATCTCACAAAGAAGGCATGCCCAACCTTCGCTACTGTCCACTCAATTGCGTTGGAGCATGTCAGGCTGGAAGAAGACCTCAACTTTAGGACATCTTTATCCGCACGAAAGCAAAATTTAAACCAAATCAACAGGAATTGCTTCAATCATAAAGGAAACAACTCCAGATCCGCCCCATACTCTAGGCCTGAACGATCTGAAGCCAATGTTGTAATACTCCAATAAACCGAATAGGATATTCGGGTGAGGTAACCCCTTGAAGAGGTCCATTGATAGGCTTATATGACTAGTGCTTAAAGAGATTGAAAGTACTACTCATATCAACAAATTTAAAGTGCACTTTCTTTTCTGGTTATCTATGCGAAAGAACTCCAAAGTTAAACGTGCTTGGCTGAGAGTAGTCTTAGGATGGGTGACTTCCTGGGAAGGTTCCCGGGATGCGCATGAGTGAGGACAAAATTCGCTGGAAAGGACTCGTGTTGGTCTGTTGGGCCAGTACATAACCTGGCGAGCTACCGTGCCTAACATTTCCGGTCCTAGATTTGGGTCGGGGTGCTACAAATGGTATCAGAACAACCCTGCGACCGTCTGGTGAGCGCCTATGGTCTAGAGTACCCGGGTCACGAACCAAGCGGGGGGGGGATTCTTGGTTTTGCTCGGCTGCGGTCGGATGCTGCCTGGCGCAACGAGGACGTTGCGTTCTTCAATGGGGGTGTGTAATACTCCATTGAACCGAATAGGATATTCGGGTAGGGTGACCCGTTGAAGAGGTTCATTGATAGGCTTATATGACTAGTGCTTAAAGGGATTGAAGTATTACACATATCAAGAAAGTGCACTTTCTTTTCTGGTTATCCATGCGAAAGAACTCTGAAGTTAAGCGTGCTTGGCTGAGAGTAGTCTTAGGATGAGTGACCTCCTGGGAAGGTTCTTGGGATGCACATGAGTGAGGACAAAATGCGCTGAAAAGGACTCGTGTTGGTCTGTGGGGCCAATACATAGCTTGCCGAGCTACCGTGGCTAACATTTCTGGTCCTCGGTTTGGGCTGGGGTGTTACAATAAACCGTAAATTAGTGATAATACAAATCGTCGCACCAAATAAATCAATAACAATATACCGTATAATATAAACAGTCACAAAAAATAATTATTATAAAAATCTTCTCAAAAACACTTTACGATAAAACAAAATAATTTTTTTTACTAAAGTTAATCAAAATATAAGGACAAATTTGGAATAAATTGAAAAATAAGAAACGTAATAAGTATAACAGGGAGCGTGATATAGCAATACCCGTAAATAAAGCACAAATTCTCATTTGTGATGGATGTTGTTTCCTCTCACAAAATAATCATAAGAGATGAGTGAGAAAGCACATAAAGAGTGTCACACTTTATCCCCTCTCCATTTTTGTGAGAGGTCACAAGTTTGTGACGGGATTAGCAGTATGATAGAATTAATTAGATAAACACAAAAGTTGAGAAATACATGTGGTGAGTGGTGAGCATAAATGTTTTGATAAAATGAATTAAGGTGGGAGTACAACACTACAACCGCCAGCTAATAGAGAAGACAAGAAATTAAAAGCATACAGTTAGTGGGTAATCTTGATAGACTACCCAATAACTTGAGACCTTCTGGTCTATGTCCAGTCGCAATACGATGGTGAACCTAACTCCAAATCACAAATTAATTGTAGCACAAATTAATTTTAGAATATAATATAAGGCGGTTTATTTTTATAAAAAAATATAATTATTCTTTTATTATAATGAGACCGTTTTATGGTGTGAGACAGTCTTATACAATAGTTATTAAACTCCAATATATAAGTAGATTAGAGATTAGAGATTATACATTACACATTATTGATTATACATTAAACATTAGACATATAGATGTGAGTGTTTTACGTTGAAGAATTAAAAAGCAGTTAACTAGTGTAATTTAGTTGGTAATAAGTTAAAAAAGCGCGGGAAGAATTAAAAAAAAGTTCGTTGGGTAGTTGCAGCTTCCTACAGCTCCTTTCCCTCTTTTCCCACCTTATATTCTTTAGTTTGTTGGACTAATTCACATCATCCCCATACCCTTCCACCCTTTTAAATCCTCCTCCCTTTCCCACAATTCTCCCCACATATTATCATAACCCATTCCCATCCTTCCTCAAAACTAATACCCACCGTACTACTCTTTAAGCTTCAATAATATATTCGGAACATTATTTTCGTCACTATGGCACAACAGTCGTGTCAGAACACCACTGGCGATCTTATGGGCGACCCAAAAAATGTAAAGCACGACTACAATAATCTTCCAGACCTGAAATTATCGGTGAAATTGAAATATGTGAAACTCGGGTATCACTATTTAATTTCAAATTTCATGTATTTTATGCTAGTCCCATTATTGCTCACAGTTATAAGTAGTACGGCACATATGTCGTTACACTCGGTACATGACATGCTCCAAATCTCAATGGACCTTGTCAAGTACAATTTGGTGACTGTATTTCTATGTACGCCCGTATTGGTCTTCCTAAGCACGGTCTACTTCATGAGCCGGCCTAGGAAGGTATACTTGGTAAACTTCGCCTGCTACAAACCCGACTCAGCCCGAAAAGTGCCTAGGGAGCTGTTTATGGATAGAACAAAAAACTTAGGGATATTTTCAGAACCAAATGTTGAGTTCCAAAAGAAGATCTTAGAAAGGTCGGGCTTAGGACAAGATACGTATTTCCCGGAGGCCTTGATTCGTGTTCCTCCAAACCCATGTATGGCAGAGGCTCGAAAAGAGGCGGAATTGGTGATGTTTGGAGCCATAGATGAGTTGTTAGCTAAGACAGGGGTTAAGGCTAAGGAAATTGGGATTTTGGTGGTGAATTGTAGTTTGTTTAACCCAACTCCATCATTATCTGCTATGATTGTTAATCATTATAAGTTAAGAGGCAATATTTTGAGCTATAATCTTGGTGGTATGGGTTGTAGTGCCGGACTCATTTCAATTGATCTTGCCAAGGACCTTCTTCAGGTATTTTATTTCTACCCAATATTATATCATACATAGATTCTAACACCGGCCAAAACCCGACCCGACTCGACAAAACCAATCTGACTAGTCCGATATCGGACCCGTCTGTTAATCGATAATATTATAAAATTATGGTACCCGAAATCGACCCAGTCCGACCCAACATAACCCGACATGTAATCTTATCCGATAATTGGTATAACCGAACCCGACAACACCCAAGCCGATTAAAACCCGACAAGAATAATATCCAATCTGAATCTGAATTAGTATCAATTAACCGACAATTACCATTTTTTATCGCTCACACTATAATCTAAGTAAGATTTCATGATAATTAAATTAATTTGTTATGGACGATGAATTTAAAGGAAGAATATATTGTAAAATTTGCCACAAAAAAGAAAGAAGAGATTGTATTAACATGTAAGTGATGTAACCCGATCTATTGACCCGATATGAACTATTACACGACATGTTAGTTGAGTAACCCGGCCGCATAACAACCAAAACCCGACCACATGTTACCCACTCAAACCCGATACTCGACATAAGTCATGACCTGAAACAACCCGACGAACCGGACCTGACCCAGGAGTCGAAATAATCTGACAATACAATAACCCGAACCGAAAACAATCAGACTCGAACCCGACTCGACCCACCCGATTGCCAGGTCTAGATTCTATTCTCATTTAGAACGGATTAACAAATGAGTTTTCTTTTTATATAATGGACCGTTTAATAGTGTGGGATCGTGACATAGTACATGTGATGGAGTAGTGTTTTACGTTGATGAATTAAAAAGCAGTTAAGTAGATAAATCAATAACCTATTCCTCCTTGGGATTTGCGGAGTCGACTATCTCTCTTATCTTGGGCTTGTTAATGTCATATCTTATCTTACCTAAGCTACTATATCTAACCAAAACTACTGTGCAGGTGCATGCAAAGACATACGCTTTAGTTGTGAGCACGGAGAATATAACCCAAAATTGGTACTGGGGAAACGACCGTTCAATGTTGTTGTCAAATTGTTTATTTCGTATGGGAGGGGCAGCTATTCTACTCTCTAACAAACCGTCTGACCGATCACGTTCCAAATACCAACTCATTCACACCGTACGTACCCATAAGGGTGCCGAGGACAAGTCTTACACTTGTGTCTATCAAAAAGAAGACGACCACAACAAAATTGGCGTCTCCCTCTCCAAGGATTTAATGGCCGTCGCTGGACAATCCCTCAAGGCCAACATTACAACCCTAGGACCATTAGTCCTTCCTATGTCTGAACAACTTTTATTTTTTGTTGCCCTCGTCGCTAAAAAAGCCTTTCATTTCAAAATCAAACCATATATTCCCGATTTCAAGCTTGCGTTCGACCATTTTTGCATTCATGCCGGTGGAAGGGCCGTGTTGGATGAGCTGGAGAAGAATCTCGACCTAACAGACTGGCATATGGAACCGTCTCGTATGACACTTTATAGGTTCGGTAACACCTCCAGTAGCTCATTGTGGTACGAATTAGCCTATGCTGAGGCTAAGGGTAGGATTAGAAAAGGCCATAGAACATGGCAAATTGCATTCGGATCGGGTTTTAAGTGCAATAGCGCGGTTTGGCGTGCATTAAGGACTATTAATCCAATTCAAGAAAACAACCCTTGGATTGATGAAATTCACAATTTCCCACTGCCTGTGCCTAAACTCACACCCATCACCTCCTAATTTGGTGATAATTTAACTTTACTTTTTACTTTTCTCTTTCTTCTGTAAAAATCTTGAATTACACATTCAAACTTTTACTCAAAGTTGAGTCATTTGTTGTTGGGTTGTTTACTACTTTTTTTTCATTTTTTTGAGTCTTTGTAAAAAGGATGACCATATCATGATTTTAAATAATTTGTATGCCATAGGTTATAGGAAACTATTATGTTATCATAAGTGTGAATTCAGTTCATTAATTTTGATTACTTTTATAATATGCCTAGAACTATTAATTTAATTGAAAAGTTACAACATTATTTTTGGTTTGAAATAAATCATAACTCACAAAGGTTACATATACTTCATAAGAGGTTACCTCCTTAGTAATTATTTTTGGTGTGAAATAAATCATAATTTACTAGACTAAAACATTTTCAATTGAAAAATGACAAGATAAATGAAGGTTTGCATATATTACGGGAACGAGTCGGGGGATAAAATAGTGGACATCAAGCAATTGCGGAAAAAGGGTAACAAGAATGATTTAAAATCGTTTTAAACAAAAGCGGTACAATATCGTTCTCGAGTTTACTTTTAGTCACTCTGCGATAAGTTATAGGACGTCCTAGATACTTACCCAAAGACTTCCTCGTTTATACGAACAATGCTTCAAAAGGATTCATGAAGGGAATGATCAATATTTCTTGTGCATTTGTCAAAATTAACAAATTGTCCCGAATTCGTTTAAAATTTATCTAAAATAGACTTAATGGTTTTACTACTCTGGTTACAGGCTTTAGCGAAAATGATAATGTCATTCGCAAAAGCGTGGAAATGAATTTTCTCCACCCAAGGTCCAATTTTAATATCAATATCACTAGAGCTAAGTTCACTATTTTTTTGTAGAGATCTTGCCAAAATCTCATCGCACATAATAAATATATAAGGCGAAATGAGTCTCCTTGTCGAATACTTCGAGTGGTCTAAAAATGTCGCCTAGTGTTCCATTTACTAATAATGAGTAAGAAACATTGTTTATCCAAGCCATAATCAATGAAATCCACATAGCATTAAGCCATTTGCTTAAAGATTTCCTCGACATAATTTCATTTTAGTCCGTCGTATGCTTTCTCTATATCAAGTTTGTTTCCAATCCAACTTGCTATGCTTTTTTTACTATTTAAACTACTTGAAAATCTCATGTGGTAAAAACATATTGTCTTGAATGGAATAATTAGGTGTAAAAGTACATTAAAACGGGTACATAAACTAATACAAGACACTTTGAAGACGATTAGCGAAAAATCTTGAAATAATTTTATAAATTGTAGAACAAAGACTAATTGGACGAAAATGATTTGGGTTTGAGGATTTTCAATTCTAGAAATCAATTATGTGAAAGTATGATTTATTTCTTTTAGTATTTTTTTCTCGAATTAGAAAGATATTAAAACTGTTTAAGTGACAAAATTCCTCTAATATTTGTGTAGAAACTCTGCTGGAGATCCGTTGAGGCCTTGAACGTTTATTTGTGGTTAAATTAAACACAGTTTGTTTAATCTCTTCGATATTAATATTACGTAAGAAATCTATTATCTTCGTCTGTAATTAATCCACAAATAGACGTAAAATATTCACATTCTTGTCAAAATTACAAAGTCGATTTTTCACAAAATACAGAGTATGCACGTTGTCCCAAGATATGAAAATATGAAAAAAGAACTGTCATAATAGGATTTAGGAAGCAAATTCTACCATTGTGGCCTGAGTGTAAACGTGTGTGTTTTAACATTGATTCCAGGCAATATTTTTACTTATCTACCAGTAACAAATTATTAGTTGAATATATAAATATCCCCAAGACAAAGCAAAGATAAGTGACTGAATAAATAATAAAAATGTTACCCTATTTTCGGAACCCAATCCATCACAGCAAAGTGATACGAAATAAGTCACTCCTGCAAACTTTGATGTTGGAATAATTACAATCCCGTGTGTAATGCACAGAGATTTCACATCCCATTCGTAAACAAAGGTAACCTATCATGTCATAGTCGCGCACGATTACCTCCTTCAACCAACCATGTTCTGGTAAATGTTACCTGATGCACTTGGATAAGGACCATTTTTATGCTTGACTTCTGAGCTACCAAGCACATTGAGATCCTCAAACAGTCTGTAAGAAGGGACAAATGGTGCCTGTCCAGAAGAACTACCTGTTGACCCATTACTTACCATGGTGGCCCCATTCAAAACCGATGAGTAGCCTGCCTTAGAAGGAAAGGAATTGTTATGCTGCAGTGACTGGGATCCTTGCATCGGGATTGAAGATACAGTATTACCGTTCATGGAAGGAGAAGGCGGGTTTTGGAAGGAATTAGATTGCTGGAGTAAAGGGTTTGTTTGTGTTGGAATGAAATTAGTGGAACTTTGTGTAGTTGAATACATCGACTGATTTCCATATTGTGGGTAGTGGAAATCATTAACATTCTGGGATGAGTAGGGGCCATGCACTGGAAGAGATCCACCGTTCATATTACCTTGGTAGTTTGGGTTCATATATAGCCCTGAATTTTGGTAGTTGCCGTATCCAGAAGTTGCTTCCCATGGAGGAGGAGGATAGGAAGATGCATATTGGGAATAAGTGTGCCGAGTTTGAGGGTGCATCTGTGGTTGCATCGGTTGATACTGATTTTGAGGGCGAGGCATCATTGGTTGTGTTTGTGGTTGTGGCTGTGGCAGAGACTGTGCCCATGGCACTACGTAACTATTGAACGAGGGCTTCAACATAAAGACAATATTATATAGTCAACGTACCATACATTATTAACATATTATTTCAGGAAAAAACAGTTATGCCAAGGGGGCGAAACATACACCATGTTAGAAAGCTAACAAAATAGCCAAATGCAAAATGGAACAAGTCTATGTCTTTATTTACGCTTTACAAACGCGTCATTCGAGTATGTCATTAGGGACGTTTTGTTTTTGGGTCATTTCGTGTACAGTTCTAATTGAGTTCATGATTGTTTCGGCTCAGGGTTGCGGATCGAGTTTAATCTGGTCATTTTTGGGTTGTGGTCTTTGTGGCGATCAAACATTGTTCAAATTAGTTAGCTCGGATCGTTTTGGATCATCTCTGGTCTGGTCATCAGGTCATTTTCAGAATGGTTAATATGAATTTGGTATGCTTCGGATTGATCTTTTTGGGTCCGGGTTAGGATCTGGTAAGCTCATATTTGACATGTCTAGAGGGAAGTGGTAAGGTAGTGTATATCCGACCCTTTTCTCTACCCCCAGGCGAGAGCCATTGAGCCATCGAGCCATCGAGCCATCGAGCCATTGGGGTAATGTTGTAGGCTACATTCAAGATAACGCATCACCATTTCCAAAGAACAGCCAAAAATAAAGTAAATAAAGTACCTCAAATGTATTCTGGACAGGGGCTGAAGCTGAAATGGGAGCTTCTGGTGATTCAGATGGTGAGCTTGTAGTCAGAACAAGGCTCAAAAGATCAATCAGGTTCTGATCCTCCGAAATATTAGTTGTAGTTGCCGGAGCAGGGGCATCTATCAATGCTAATGCATTGTTACTGCCACTTGAAGAGGGTCCATCTTCTGTGACACCTGAAGAACCACTTTGTTGTGAAGGTCCAGATTGCGTCTTTGAGTGCCTGCATAAGTACCACATTCTTTTTATTGATGTTGTAATTTAGTCCAGTAAAAAAGAAGTAAATAGTAGCAAAAAGTCAAGAACACAGTCTCAGACAATGAAGAACAAAGAGAAGGCAACAGGAATAAGTAAATCTATCTTTATAATCTAGACCACATTTGCATTAACAGATGGGATGACTTTGAAACCCATCAGAACTGTAACTGCCCTTATGGCTCCTTAATAACAGAAGAACAGTCGATCATATTCTCTAGGTACGTATGACCACAAGTGCATAACACATCACATTTAAACATGGCAGACATGCAAGACAATCAAATAACCAGTAAAAGCAACCTTCGAGAAAGCAGTGCAAAATGATCTTGTTCTTCTTCTTCCTCTTGTTCAACCTGAACCTTTGAAGCAGGAGTAGGAGAGACCAGAGAGTTGCCATTTGGTGTGAGGTTTTTGTCTCCAGTCTCATTGGGTTTAGCATCCAATTGTACTACTTCACTTTGCTGAGTACTATTACTTCTCCCATGCTCTGGAAGACAGGTTCCGGATGCTAGTGCATCATGCTTTGCAAGCACACTTTGCAAAGAGTCATTGATTTCCAGACACTGTGCAAGAATATCCCCATCCCTGTTACGTAAGATAGTCAAAATAAGGGTCACTGACAATCAAACAACTTCCTTAAACAAGATTACATCAGTGTCTTAACAGCGCTCACAAATGGCAAGGTAGGGAGAGGGCGGCTCGTATATACGGGCTATACGCAGTTAGCCAGTTACCCTTGTGTTACTAAGGCAAAGACGCTACTTCTCCATAATGTAAATTGCGTTTATGGATTGACTACTACTTCACACAAAAAAAACACAAAAACATCAACTTTAGTGAGCCATTTTGGTCTATTGCATCATTATCCAAAAGCAAATAATATTTGAGGCTTCAACTTCATTAGAAATGAAAATTTATCAGAAACTGACTTATTCCACCAAGCACTAAGGCACCTAATATGATCACAAATTTAAAAACAGTCATAAGAAGAGAGCTCACTTAGTAGTTGTGATCATTTGCATCAGCTTCTTCTGATTAGTACGACATCGGTCAGCAAGGTCTATAACGACTTCATTTTTCACAGCCTGCACTCAGAGCATAAGCCAAGAGAAAATTGAGCCCGTGAATTATACCACCGACTTTGATGATCATAAAATCTCGAGTTTGATCAATACTTTCTCATAATACACAATACTTAACTTTTTAATTTATTTATTTATTGTTAAAATGTGTTAGGAAAATATTTAAGCTCGAAAATGACAAAATCTCATACTTACAACCTATACAATTGTAACTAGCTAAAACTTGATAACAACATTGCTCTGTTTAGCTCAGCCACTTGAGTCACATCGCTATTTTTCTCAGCCAAACTGCATCTGTTTCTGGACTGGATATATGATATAAACTAAACACACATTTTATAGTGTATCTACACTATTTGTAGTAGTTAGTTGCTTTCATAAATGCTTGCTTACCATGCGGTCAGTAGGTTTCACAGCTTTAAGCATGTCCTTCAAGAGCTCAAATGTATTCCTCATAGACTCCAAGGTTGACAAACTGGCCAAAAATACAATTCAAGAGGGTCCATTTAGACAGGAATTCAGCCTAATAAACTGCTACACCAGGTTACTGGATTCGGGTATCCTACGAATCGCGAATCGTCAAGAGCGAATTCTATGTGATAGCTACGAAGATACATATAACACACATTCTATAAGAGTGAATCGTGAATCAGTAAGGGCATACTCGCAGCAAATCTGGTTACCATGCTGCTACATGTCCATAACTATTAAACAAAGGAACTGCAAAGTCTAAAAATAAATGGTTACCTTAATCCTTCTAAGTCAGATGTCGTTGCCTCATCCAGCCTTTGGGAAGAATCAGATGGCATGCCATAGCCAATTTGAGGAACTTTTGGTCGGTCGATAACAGGTGGTGTAATCACTGGAGCTGAAGGCTGAGAACGCTGGGGAAATTGGGCACCAGAACGCTGCAATATACATGAATAGACATCTTAATATTAAATGTCGACATCTGAAAATAACATAGCCACAAAGGCCACAATACTAAGCCACAAAGGCCACAATACTAAGGCTATAAATGAACCTAAAGGGCGAAAAAATAAACAAGCAAGCTGTACAAGTAAATCTACATTGTGGGATCCTGCCTCTTCCTAAACTGTCAAAGTAAGAGGTGTACCATTATGCAAAGCCCATACAAATGATCAACTCTGGCTTAGACAGACCTGACTTAAAAAATCAAACCCAAATTGACATGTAGCTACTAGTTAATGGACCTCATATTGACACAATCCAAATTATAAGAGAATATATAATCATATAGGAAAGATATTATTACGAGTATCATAGTAATATCCTATAGAATATTAGGAATATGCTTGGACTACCCTACAACGCACTTCACTATATAACGTAACCGATTCACATGACCTGAGATGACTACTTAAAAATTAAGCTTAAGTTTACCTACTAAATAACAATATAATTTGTTTTTAATAAACACAAGTTGAAATGATCTGGCAGGTAATTATCCAAGCTGAAATGATCAGACACGAAATAACCGGACCCAAAATGTTCCTTGCCCATACAATAACACACTCGAAGCACACCCGCGCCCAAAATGAGCCAGCCCAATCAGACAAAATTAAATCACCTCTCCGAAATGACCTTACCGGAAGTGACAAGCCAATACCAGACCCAAGTGACTCATTTAACAGGCCTAACAATGCATACTTGACATACATATGCCTTTCATCTGACCCTCACCATTTCCTTACACATACTATGTTAGAGCACCATTTCTTTACTTTTTTAGAGCAGTATAAGGTTGAAAGAAAAACACACGAGTAGTCACTCTAATACACTTAATCGGTTAATGAGCATCAAAGTGCAGACTCCTTAATCTGAAAATATTCGTGTCATCTTATAAGAAAAA
Source organism: Silene conica (assembly GCA_029255685.2). NCBI lineage: Eukaryota > Viridiplantae > Streptophyta > Magnoliopsida > Caryophyllales > Caryophyllaceae > Silene > Silene conica. Next base: position 55,673,218 of record CM055315.2, read on the forward strand.
AAACTTCCTCACACTAGAAACAGTACCATCTAGAACCTACAATAGAGCAAACAAGTATGTTTTATAAGAATTCACATTTAAAATAAAGTAACAGCTGTTTCCAAAAGGTTCTAAAATAATGATGAGGGGGAAATGAGGAACGCAACACACTAAACCAACTCTTAACTTGACAGAGCTCCGAAGTCACCCAGAAGAAAGAAGAAAGATGACAACTTAGGCATAGAGAGTTGCTAGGCATAAGGCAATAAACAATAGTCACGTCAAACACTTAGAAAATATAAATAATCTTCTCACCCGTAATTCATCGCATGCCCAGTAATATTGCGAGTACTTTCCACCCGGACCACCAAATGCTTCTTGCCAGGAATCCAGAAGCATCAGAATCTTTTCCCTCACATGCAAATCTCCCTGCGAACTAGTTGAGTTTAGATACCAGCCAATTTAATTAAAAAAACTGCTTAACTACTGTCTGAGAATGACGTAGGCGAAAAAGGCATCCAGAGAAAAGCACCAAACTCTCAGGTAACAGATGCTAGCTTTGTTCTTGAGATACTAATAATGTCTACAGAGCTATTTGCATTGTAGCGTGTTTCATTAGAGGCACCTTATGCAAAAGATGCACCAAAGGTGCCATGAGAGATTTTGGCTAGTGCCATGGTGAGACTTCAGCTCGTTCACATCTGTAGCGCGCTTGTTTTAACTACCTACCAAGTACCAACTTAGCTTTGAATTATTCATTCCCACCGCAGAATTTGAAATCAAAATGCCATAGTTTTACCCAGGAGTTATAGTAACCAAGACAAAGTTGTTATCGATAAGAAGGAACTGTGACGGCAAATGAAATGTATTAGGAATGAGCCATGATCAATCCTCTAGGTATCTGCCACTCGACTACTCGAGGAAAGTTCTTTGTTTCACAAAAATTGTCTTATGTTCAATACTCTGCCTTACTTGTGAAGTTTCACAATTCTACATAGGGAACATCTGTGTCATAAGAACACATGACAGATCTCAGTCAACAATTCTATCTCATTATCTCAAGGATGACCTAGCATTTGCTAAGAAAAGTTGTCATTTATAGTTTCCTTTTTCTACCCTCTCTTTTAATCTCACGTCATGTGTTCATAATGATGCAATCAAGTCATAGTATTGCTGCATAGGTAATGAATGGATTTCAAGAGCACCAATCTGAAATTGCCAAATTTGTCGTATGATACAACAAAGATATTCTCTCACCGAACATTACTGAATACATAATATGGCGTTAACCATATAGTAGCATAAGAACGAGAAATAACCAAACAAAATGAAACCAATATACAGTACTCAAAGTATAGCAATTATGACTGAATTCAAGCGAAATGTTTGAGGAACTGAATAATCGTGTGCTCTACACACATAACAAAGTTGTATAAAAGAATATGATTGAAAATCAATACTTGGCAATGTCACTGACATACCATCATCCTCTAGGCATCTATATTAGGTTTAATGGATTCAGCAAGTAATTGAAAATGGCTTGTTGAAAAGCGTCGCATTTTGTGGTGGTAAGCAAGCATTGTGAGCATAAAAATATAAATAACTATAGCAGAGGTCTCAAAAACTCAAGGAGAATCCAACATTTATAACAAAAAATAGTTGCAATATACGGAGTATATATGTTATTCTTCCACTCGCCCGATTAATAACATTTATAAAGTTGTGATAAAATTAGGCAATAAAATATACTCCAGAATACCAATTATGAATCCCATCGAGAAAAGGCAGTGATTACATTATGTTGCATATGGAATATGCAGAAACATGAGAATAATAAGTAAGCAAACAAAATGAAAGCAATAATCAATAAAACAGATAGTGAAAGCTATGTAAAAAGTAAGAAATTGAGGATTCCGCAAGCATGTGAGTTAATGTGTTTATGATATGCTGATAAATACCAAAATGTATACCTTTTTCTTGACAATTTTAACCATCTCATCCAAAATTTTGCGCTCGGCAATCTGATAATGAATGTACTCAGCACAGTTCTTGACCATCGTCTCCAGTAACTACATATATTACAGTCACAAGTTACAACCAACAAATAATTGGTAGCTAAGTTTGAAAACGAAACAAAAAAAATAGATTACCGTTAGAGTAAGCAATTGAACTCTAGGATTCTTGTGCTTTAGTCTTCTCTTCACTCCTTTCACCATGTCTTTAGCCATCCTAATTACAAAAAGGGCGAACATTACCAATTGCTCCGTATACAAAAAAAAAAAAAAAAAAAAAAAAAAAGGAAATATTATGGAATAATACCAGTGATTAGAGTTGGAAAGATCACAAATTTCCATGTTCATGGGCCAATCAGGTCCGGCAAGAAGCTCGCTTGTGGCCTTATCGACTTTGATCGTCGTGGAAACAGAAGACGATGAAGATAACGAAAACGAAGGCATCATTTCCAACTCTGCGTTTTTATTATTTTGTTTTTTTTTTTGAAGGAATCTGGAGAGGGTGGTGGGGGCAGGGGGTTTATGTAGTGTGGAGGGGGTGAGAAGGGTGAGAAGTGAGAAAGAGGGGCAGCTTTTCAAGGACACAATTTTTGGTTTGTTGAAATTCACGTACCTTTCTAGTATTGCCTATATTAGGAAACTACCAAACTCAGGAATGTTTTGTGGATCTTTTTTATTTGCATTTATAGTTCACCTCCTCACAAGTCTCAACCATTTATTCCGTCGCTCCCCTAATTTTTCTACGGACAAAGGCCTCCGCTTTTTTATGGGTCTTTTTTTCCTTCTTCTTTCGGATTACTCCTTTTTAAAACGGACGTATTTGTTTTACGGAATTACTTTTTCACGTACGAATTTTACTCTTTCACATACAATTTTTTTATAAAGTTTCCGTAGCCCAAAATTTGATGCCCGTCGTTGAGGGTACCAAAGATAAATTTATAATTCCTAAACTTAAACTATAGATAGTGAAAGTCAGGGTCGAACCACAAAGAGGTGGGGAGTGCTTATTGTTTGATGTTAATGTTAAAGGTAACAAATTTGGGGGTTTGATTGGTTGATTACTAAGTCTAAGGCAAGGATTAAAACAACCAAATAATAAAAGATGAGAATAAAATATAATAAAAAGGGATGCTAGGATGTTTGGGTAATAAATAGCTAAGGTAATATAAATCCTAAGGTCAACATGTATTGCAGTCGCGTAAGGGTGTAACATATCCTTTCGGTCTATGATACATAATAGCTCCTTTCGGCCTATGCTATTAGTTCCTAGGTCTCACAATTATTGGGTGTCAACAATAAGGGTGATTCCTAAATTCTAGGTCACATACCTTTCAGTCTTGAGTAACCTAGCCGTCTTAAGGTGTAAACCAATGCCCTTCCCGTATCTCTCAATCTTGGGTAGGTCATTACTAACATCCTACAAGTCTCCTTTCAGTCTCATTGTAGGGTAATATAATTTAAAAATTAAAACGAACAGAAAACAAACGCGAGTGGGTCGACCGACCTGTAGCAGAGCCGTGGTCGGCCGACTCAATTAATGGGTCGGACCTTTTCCTAAAACATAATTTCTTTTTTTCCTAAATATAATGAAATTAACTCTTATTTACATATCTATCTTAAAATCGAATCTAATAAATTTGAACCATCAATTATAATTTTTAAATTAGTGAAGTAATTAATTTTGTTTCTAAAAGTTATTAATACTTATTTTGTGAAATTATTAAGTTTATATTTAGCATTTTTGTTAATTAGGGTTTATAAATCTTCATAGAATCTCTATGAAAAGAGAGCATTAGAAAAGAACGGTCATAGCCCATACGTATGATATGATTAATTCAGTTGTCATTTAATTGGACTCCATTACATATCCTTCAAATATATCTTCAATTCATTAGAATGATGGACCTTTGTAAATCCATGGAAAAATGAATCAAAAGTACCCACGCATACAGATACAGGAATCGCAGGGATTGTTGGTTGTGGGGAGGGGAACGAAAATCGACAGACGGGAATTTACAGCAGAGTTTGGTTGCGGGAGAGGGTTACGGTGGAGGGGAGTAGGATATACGATCCGCCGGAGGAAGAACGTCGATAGATGAATGGAGATGATATTGGTGGTGAGGTCGAAGAGAGAAAATAAATAAATTTTGGATGAGGATGACAGAAAATGACGAGGGTATAATTGTAAAAATTGTATGTGAAAGAGTAATTTTCGTATGTGAAAAAGTACGTCCCTTGTTTTATTATTAAAACAAATACTAGAAGTATTATTTTTTTTGTCTTGGTCAATTATTATTTATTTTCTTTCATTTGGGATGTATTACTCAATTATTATTCATTTCAATTTTTGGTAAGCTTTATTTTTCATCATTTTCCTCCTTTTTTGCTCTTTTTCTCGATCTTTGTACTAAAACGAATACTTTATCCGTTTCATTTAATTCTATGAGTTTGCTTTTTGGGTAATATTCATAAGTGGAGAGAATCTTCGAGAGAACTTTTAATATTGTAAATACCCGTTTTGTCGATACTGGCATTTATAGAACAATACGTCTCCTCAAAGGCCGTCTTTCAATAAAATAGTGAGAGACGACTCATATATTGTGTGAGAGAAAAAATCTGACCAAATTTACATTAACTAGGTTGTAACCCGTGAAATTCACGGGTTTGTTTTTTAAACTTTAGATGAATATAGTTAATAATATTGGAGATAAACAAATTAATTATTTACTGTGGCCTGTTTTTAACTTTAGATGAATACCGTAATTAATAATATCAAAGAAAGCTGATTAATTATATACGTATAAATAAATTTTGAATTATTTATGACACATGTCGGTATGACGGTATACATGAGCTATCATATAGTTGTTCATTAAGATGATCAAGACTTACAATAGAATTTGTATACTTTTAATTACTCATTGCACCATTTTTAAAATATGTAACTCATATATAAAATAAAGTTTTATATTACATATCGTACAATAAAAGCAAAACGTAAATAATCTGATGAGACGTGAGTAGTAAATGTATAGTTGGGTTAAAAAACGTATTTTTAATTATATTTATTAAAGATGTTCATATAATAAATAACAGTTATTGCGCGCGACATCTTACACGAAGACATTCCAAAATTATTAAATGACCACTCATTTACTATTTACTATATTAAATAAATACTCCGTACTTGTTAAAATGTTTCGCATTCACGTGAATAGTCAGATGTCTTACAATAAATCGAAAATGTAGTCTAATAAATCACGACGCTCACATAAGTGTATATACCGATGAAGAGTAATTATTCCGACCCATATTTAATAACGATTAAACCATAAAAAAATGTAGTCTAAAAAATTCTTGTAGGTATTCAGACCCGTAATTATTCCGACCCATATGTAAATCGAAAATGTAGTCTAAAAAATACTTGTAGGTATTTTTTTGTTCGGTGATTATGGATTGGTAACTCTAGGATTTAGGCCGTCAGCAGCTTGGCTTCTGCATTAGATAAATATATGATTAGTTAAAAGGGAAAGAGGAAAGATATTAAAATAAAGAATTTTACTCACACAATCCCAACCATCTTTTCCAATTATTGTAGTTTCCAAAAACACCAAAATCCCAAAACCCTTTCACATTATGGCCCTGTTCTTTCCGGCTTTTTAGAGCTGAACTGAACTGAGCTGAATTGAATGAGACTGAGCTGAACTGAACTGAGCTGAGCTGAACTGAATCGAGCTGAGCTGAACTGAACTGAACTGAATCGAGCTGAGCTGAACTGAATTTAATCGAGCTGAACCGAACTGGGCTGAATGAAGCTGAAATTAATAGAAATAACTTATGTTTAATTAAAGTATACTAAATAATAATAATAATATAAAAAAAATATTTGATTAATACAAATTTGTGATTTTTTAAAAAACAATTATATTAAAAAAATATTAATTTTGAAATATTTTTTTTGTAGTAAACTCTAATGGACTTTGCTTTTTTCTTTTCTTGTGTTTTAAAATTAATAAAAGCAACATTTAAATATTTTACATCTAATTAACATAAATTATTTTTTTTATTATCTAAACATTTTACGTCTAAATGTGGTAAATATGGCATGTATTTCATTTTTTTATTATCTAAACATTAATTATTTTTATATATAAACATTTATAGGTAATTATTATCTGGTGGATTCGGGATACCCGAATACACTTGGGTATTTGTTTCCTATTAGCCATCCAAACGTAAGAAACCATGTGCCTGAATATAAGCATGCACCTCCGAGCGGAATATTTGAACATTTTAATTATCGACATTCATCTTTGAGGTTGACGGTTGAAATGGCGTTTGGTCAGCTGAAGAGAAGGTGGAAGGTGTTAAAAAACATGCCACAAATGACAACGAAATATCAAATGTCAATTATCGTATCCGCTTTTATACTTCATAATTTCATTCGGATGCATAAACCTGGTATTCCAGTTATATAACATCAAAGTATTCAAGAAAGAACAGATCCAAACATGGATGATAAAGAACGGAAGAAATTCATGGACAAAGTTCGAAAAGAAATTGAAAAAAAAGGGTGCGATATCGATGTCCATAATGACCTCAAAGATGAAGCACATCAAGATGATAACAATAATAATCATAATAAGAATTGTTAATTAATAATAATAAATAGAATAATAAATAAATAAATATAATAATAATAATAACAAATAATAATAATAATAATAATAATAATAATAATAATAATAATGTCGATGTACTTAATAAAGTCGAGCTGAACTGAACTGAAATGAATTAAATGAAGCTGAGCTGAACTGAACTGAATGAAGCTGAGCTGAACTGAATTGAGCTGAACTGAACTGAACTGAATAGAGCTGAGCTGAACTGAACTGAGTTGAACTGAACTGAACTGAGCTGAATAGAGCTGAGCCGAACTGAAACGAGCTGAAAATAAGCCAGAAAGAACAGGGCCTATCTGATATAGAACTAATTAACCAAGAAAGTAACTCGCTCTCAACCTCGCAAGATTAATTACTTTTAACTCTCACAACAACCTCGTAAGGATCTTCACACTTGAAATTCTCACAAGAACACTCGAAAATAAGCTCACAAACATAAACTTTATATTATAACTCAAATTAGATGATTAAAACAGAACTTTTTGACGAAATGGGGCTCTGAACCAAACTTTTTCTCGCTTTGGGCCCCATTTGAAACTATTTATTCCAAATGGGTCCACGTTACAACTTTATTTATTTTTTCCGATTTTTCTACAAAGTCGTCGCTTTAAGTGGCGGCTTTAGTTGTACGTTTTAAAAAAAAAGAAGCTGAAATAATATTGTGTGAAACTACACAAAGCCGCGCCTTTAACCAGCGGCTTGTGTGTTTTCTAGTGAAGTCGCCGCTCTAAGGAGCGGCTTATGTAAGTAACCAAAAAAACAAGAAACAGAAGGTTTAGGCCATTTAGCAGTACCCAAAGCCGCTGCTTAAGGCAACGGTTTGCTTGGCTATATAAAAAAAATTCCCGTCATTTACTCCATTTCTACCTTCACTCTCCCAAAAACACAAAAACCCCCAAATTGAAAAAAAATCCTAGATTTCGAATTCACCCCTATTTCATCATATATTTCTATAAAGTTAAATTAATTACTTCCTAATCAATTTCTATTCATCATATTTCATAATAAGGTAATAATTATTGTAGTTTTTTTTCATTGTTTTCATCAATTTCTTTCTTATTTGATGTTGATTTATTGATATTTGATTGTTTGAAATGGTTTATTTGCAGGTTAGATTTAGAGTTGTATTATCCCAGTAAGGAAGCAACGCAAAGGTAAAAATCAAGCTTGTGACTATCTTTTACATAATTAGTTGTGTAGGTGAAGTTGTTGAGAGCGGCTATGACTAAAGAGTATAACTTTACCATTTCTTACGCAAAAGCTTGGGGTGTGATGCCCATCGTTGAGGGTACCAAAGATAAAATTTATAATTCCTAAACTTAAACTATAAATAGTGAAAGTCAGGGTCGAACCACAGAGAGGTGGGGAATGTTTATTGTTTGATGTCAATGTTTTAAGGTAATTAAAATGGAGGTTTGATTGATTGTTACTAAGTCTAGAAACAAACATAAAAATAAAACAAATAAATAAAGATGAGAATAAACTATAATAAAAGAGATGTTAGGATGTTTGGGTAATAAATAGCTAAGATAGTATAAATCCTAAGTCAACATGTAATGCAGTTGCGTAAGGGGTGTAACATATCCTTTAGGTCTATGCTACCTAATAGCTCCTTTCTGTGGGGAATATAACATGTATTCGCCCTAAACATGCAGGATTATAATGAAAGTTACAGTCGTGAATATAGTCATAAGATTAAAAGACATGAAAAAGAGTACAACCTTTAGTCCTTGCGCGAAAGGCCTAAGAACAGGAATTAACACAAATTCCCTCCTATAACTTGCACCCAAGACTTAGATTGAGACGTTGCCGCGTGTGCTAGAAATCCTCTCCAACTGCCTTGCAATATCGGGAGAGCCTTTTGAGTTTTAGATGTGAGATCTGGGTTATGGGAGAAGAATGCTCTCAAACCCTAATTTTCTTTGAGAATTCTTTTTGTCAGTGCAACAAGAGTAGTCTGACATAAGGAGAAGTCATCTCCTTATGTACTACACTGGCCGAAATTTTCGAGTAGGGTAAGAGTGGGCTTTCCACTCTTACCTTATTCTAATTCGTGATTCGACCCATTTAGCTATAAGTTATTCGCGGGATTTTAATTATAAATCGTAACATGTTATTAGATATTAATACAGTCGATATATTAATAATGGTCTGATAAAATACGATATTGTATAATTACCCAAATTAATATAACTGTTTATATTAATTCGCGAATACAATATTTAATTAAATATAACCGTTTATATTTAATTTACGAATTAAACATGTAATCCGTATTAGCTAAAATTACTTAATCCGTATTAAATAATAATCTCAACATCTTATTGAATAATTTAATAGTCAATACCTCTGACTAACTGTTTAGTCATATCCGGCATAAATGTGACTGTATTTTCATACCTTCACATCTCTCAAACGTGTCCTATAGGTGTGACGTATAGGGACCAATTGATCACCGCCATCCGTATGACAATAACGTCAAACTTATCTAGCAAGCCAACCGTTATTGATAAACGTGGATCAACTGATAATAATACTGAAGTATGCCCTTGTGATCCTTAAAGAGATTTAATAAGTCATTGTACTTAATTGTTAAGGACACCAGCCCCAACAATCTCCCACTTGTCCGTACAAGGGTATGTGCAATGACGTTATCACACTACATGTGGAGGACACAAGCTCCAACAAACTCCCACTTGTCCGTACAAGTGTAGGTGCGATAACCGATTCTCATATCCTTTTAAAATTTCTCCCACTCAATGTAAGACAATTTGCAAATCCGCATTCGCAAAGGTCGTATCTCACAAGCGATCTGTATCAAGAGTGGTTTCCCCGACTAGAGAGTAACTTAACTGATAAAACGAATCTGTATTCGAGCATGGCCATGCATTTCAGTTACTACTCCTCGAGTGGCCCTGAGAAAAGATAAAATCCTGATAAGGGTTTGGATATTTCCCTCAACTCGAATCCTGCCGATTTTCGCGCAGCATGAAATAACCCAGAAAAAATCCTCTTGGCCCCTGTTACGATGACCGTGGGAAAGAAACCAAAGTTACCCAAAATTTGCCTTAATCTCAAGAGACAGTTGAAAGTCAAAAGACTCGACTCTAAGGAACACTATGGAGGTCCTATCCACGACCTGGCACCCAATGTTATAAAACATTTAGGACTCTAAAACGTTGTCACGGGGTGTCCTACGAGATATCCGTATAACTCGCCTTTGTGATTGGTTAGTCAGCCATGTGACTTATGGCTCGTTGAACCCACCATCAACCAACGTCACAAAATGATTACCTGAGTTATCAGCTCAAGTGGGTAATCAAGGACCAAAACGATGTAATGTTAGTCAGTTCACTTTGTGGTGTTCAAAATTGGCGTACAATTCCACATGAGAAACAAAACATTATATATCATAACAATAAGGTTGAATAGAGTACACGAGAAAATGAATTATTACATGAATTCATAAAAGAGTACTACAACTTAGGAACACATCTAATTCCCATGGAATGAATGTGCCCTTCATGCTTATCACGTGGTAATGCTTTTGTGAGAGGATCAACTATGTTGTCATCCGTAGCTATCTTATCAATGAATATCTCCTTTTGCTCCACGTAATCTCTGATTAGATGAGCTTTCCGTTGTACATGTCTAGCCTTGTTGCTAGACTTATGCTCCTTAGCTTGGAAGATGGCACCGTTATTGTCACAATAAACGGTGATTGGGTCATTCGAACTAGGCACTACCGAGAGTCCTTGTAAGAATTGACGCATCCATATTGCTTCCTTAGCTGCTTCCGAGGCGGCATAGTACTCGGACTCAGTCGTAGAATCTGCTGTAACACTCTGTTTAGAACTTTTCCAGCTGACAGCAGCGCCATTAAGAGTAAAAACGAATCCAGACTGAGATTTCGAGTCATCTCGATCCGTTTGGAAGCTAGCATCTGCGTAACCCGTGGCGCAGAGCGTCGAGTCGCCTCCGTAAGTCAATCCCCAATCTTTAGTCCTCCGTAGGTACTTAAGAATGTTTTTCACGGCCATCCAGTGTTGTTCACCTGGATGAGCTTGAAATCGACTAGTCATACTCAATGCATATGCAACGTCTGGACGTGTGCATATCATGGAATACATGATCGATCATATTGCCGAAGCATAAGGAATACGACTCATGCGCTCTTTCTCTTCCAATGTCTTAGCTTCTTGAGACTTGCTCAAGTGAAGCCCAGTAGTCATAGGAAGGAACCCTTTCTTGGAGTTCGTCATGCTGAATCTCTCTAGAATCTTATCTATATAAGACTCCTGACTGAGAGACAACATCCGTCGTGATCTATCCCTGTAGATACGGATGCCCAAAATTCTTTGTGCCTCTCCCAGATCTTTCATCTGGAAATGGTTTTTCAACCATGCTTTAACCGAAGAGAGGAGAGGTATGTCATTCCCAATCAAGAGTATGTCATCGACATACAGTACTAGGAAGACAATCTTGCTCCCGCTCGACTTGATATAGAGACATGGTTCCTCGACTGATCGAACGAATTCATTCTCTTTTATCACTTGGTCGAAGCGATGATTCCAACTCCGTGATGCTTGCTTAAGTCCATAGATGGAACGCTTAAGCTTGCAAACTTTCTTAGGATGTTCTGGATCAATAAAACCTTCGGGTTGTACCATGTACAACTCTTCCTCCAAATAACCGTTTAAGAAGGCGGTTTTAACGTCCATTTGCCATATTTCATAGTCATGAAATGCGGCGATCGCTAAGATAATCCGAATGGAACGTAGCATGACTACGGGTGCAAAGATCTCATCGTAGTGCAAGACTGGCACTTGGGTGAAACCTTTAGCAACTAGTCTGGCCTTGTGGATATCTTGTTGTCTTTCCACGGCATGCTTTATCTTGTAAAGCCATTTGCATTGAAGGGGACGTACCTTTGCAGGTAGGTCCACAAGATCCCACACGTTGTTCTCATACATGGAGTCCATCTCGGATTGCATGGCTTCTGGCCATAACTTTGAGTCAGAACTGGTCATGGCACCCTTATAGGTTGTGGGTTCATTACCCTCTAGGAGTAAGACGTCATCTATATCACGTTCCTCGACCATACCAATGTATCTGTCCGGAGGAATAGAGACTCTTCCCGACCTCCTAGGTTCCGCAGGAATATCTACCACAGCCTCGGTTGAAGGAACTGTTTCCTCCAATGGTTGCTCGGTAGTTGGTTCTTGAACCTCCGATAACTCGAAGGTTCTATTACTCGACTTGTTCTCGAGAAATTCTTTCTCTAAGAACGTCGCACTAGCCGCAACAAAAACACGTTGTTCGGTAGGCGAGTAGAAGTAATGACCAAAAGTTCCCTTTGGATAACCTATAAAGTATGTCTTGACCGATCGCGGGCCGAGCTTATCCTCGTGTCGCCACTTGACATAAGCCTCGCAGCCCCAAACCCGAATAAAGGACAAGTTAGGGACCGTTCCCTTCCATAATTCGTATGGAGTCTTGTCAACGGCTTTAGACGGACTTCGGTTAAGAATTAGAGCGGCTGACAAAAGAGCATAGCCCCACAATGAATCAGGCACAACGGTGTGACTCATCATGGATCGAACCATATCGAGTAGAGTTCGATTTCTCCGTTCGGACACACCATTTAATTGTGGTGTTCCAGGTGGAGTTAACTGTAGAACGATGCCACAGTCTTTAAGGTGTTGATCAAACTCGTGTGAAAGATACTCACCACCACTGTAACACTCCCATTTATTTAAGGAGCCTTTAGCAAGACATCCTCAATAAACAGAGTTGTTACCATCTCGGAATGTCCGAGGTAGTGAATAACAAAGTAAATGAAACCTAAGTGTTTTAATATAAAACACTTAGGTTTCATTTACTTTGTTATTCACTACCTCGGACATTCCGAGATGGTAACAACTCTGTTTATTGAGGATGTCTTGCTAAAGGCTCCTTAAATAAATGGGGGTGTTACAAAGTGGTATCAGAGCGAACGATCCTCAGGCCTTAACCAAATGAATAATAATGAACATAGGAAGAGTCTAATAAAAATGAACCCCGGGTTAGTAACTGTTAGGAGCCCCAGGATTTGGGATGAGTTAGGGGCCCCCTCAAACCAAGCCATTGGCCCTATCAGTCTAACCTGGAAACCCTTGTGTGATGCAGAGAGTGGGTAGTAACAAATAAAAGAGCAGACCTTGCCTATATTGTACTAACAGTTTTGCAGGAGCGGAATGAGGTAAGTAATGATGTGATACACAGTTAATGATGTGCAATGAAAGGATATGGTTGATATTGACATATTGAATTATTTGAATAATTGAGTGACATTTTAGTGTATGGATGCCCTGAGTTGTGAAAAATGAACTTTATGATGATATGCATGCAGTTTTATGATCCCTAAACCCTTAGGTAGAGATATAGTATAATGATGTTAGGTAGAGATATAGTATAATGATGTGTGTAATGAGATGATGATAGAAGCATCATAAGCTATAACTACCTAGGAGGTTAGATGTAGGAGAGATATGACCATGATTGACTAGAATGGTTAATAGAGACAGTCAGGCAATGTTGTTACATGATGCGGAATCAAGTTAAGTCCTATGTGTAAAGCTAGCTAGTAGACCGAAACGGGTGTCGTGTCTGTTGATAATTGTTTTGTTCCTCTTCTGAGTGTGTATATACTTCTTATTTGAATTCCTTATACTTTCAAGAGTTACTGTTTGGCTTACTAGGCAAATGTGATCGAATTTTGAGATTTATGATTGTTATTATCTTACTAAATGCCTTAGCAATCCATGTCTAGTGATATGCGGCATGTGTTTCCCCAAACCATGAATGTTATATAGTTATGTGTAGGTTATGTTTTAAATTTACATGCCAATTCCATATGTATTTATGCATATATAACTAGTGAATGATTTAATTGATTCTACTTTCAGTTTCAAAATCTTTACTGATTATAGTTGTGACGAGGAATGAATGTTAATATGGTGCAAAGTGATGTCTATGCTTCAAATTTTATGACAACGTACTTTGGAAGAGGAATGATTGAGTTTCGATGTAGTAACGTGAAATTGCAAAGGAACTAAAATTTTGATAAATTTCCAGGATGTTACCTTATTTGTACGGACTGCCAGTTGAAATGTGTTCCCTAAATGTATATGAAAATTTTATCTATGATAACCTTCTGAGTTAGCTTCCCAATGCTGTAGGTTTCATGTTAATAAGAGTTATATTTTGAGAGAAATAAATATTTTAGTCGACAGTGGTCAAATTGTTACTGCATAGTTCTGTTTTAACCCATGTTTTGTGAAGGAAATCATTTAAAACGTATTTACTATTTATGCGTAATTCCAACTTCACTGTTTAGAATATTCATTCATATTTTCAAAATGATAAGCCACGTAAAATCTTAACAAATCGTTATTTAATGGTGATTTTTGCAAGTTACCCAGTTTTCTGTCTAATTGCTGTAAAATTTTAGTCCAGACCTATCGAGTTGTAAAAATTGTTATAAATAATTTCCTTAAGTTTTGCAATTGATTTTTTTTCCTATGATTAGTTAATTCATAATATTTTTCTAAAAACTATAATAGCTCACAAAATGTCTGAGCAGTTAATTATTTATTTATGATTTTTGAAAGTTGTTGCATCATGTTTGATTGTTGAAATTGTGAGTTATGTAGGTTTCATCTAAAAGTTTAACCAAACATGAATCATGCGATGTAACCATGTAATACTCTGATATGGCATTAGTAACATGTATAGTAGACATTTGAAATGAATATGAACCTTACCATATGATAATGTAACCTGGCTGATTTCGTCAAGTTTATATAAAATCGCTTCAGTAATACGAGCGCTCTTATTTTCTAATATTATGACCTCAAAATAATGATGTGATATTCGTGTGTGATGTTAGAATCATGTTTATCAGAGACGAGTCTTGACAAGAGGTAGAATGAAATTTGACTGGTAAACTTGTTAGCATGATATAGCAATCTAATTGCTATAGGTAATGGTGATTATTTTGAACAATGAGAATCGTGTTGATGTTCTTTCATATATTTATGGTATATCGTTGTCTGGTTCACTGAGATAATAATCTTTTTAACACCTTCATGTATATTGTTATGTCACAAACTGAATCGCTTTGCTATGTTTAAAATCTGATCATAATATCTTGAGTTATTAACTGGTGGACATGTGATTTATGGAAGTACTAGTCTTGCGAATTCGTTTACTTTTATCGTTAAATTTTCATAACTCATGAGCTACAATTTACAAGAACAATGTTTTAGTAAAGAAGAGTTAGAATGTCTCCATGTAGTCTTGTTTCGATTTATAGCTTGTAAAATTTTCTTTTGATTCACGTTTATAAATTGCCACAAATTACCGCTTCAATGATTCCAAAGTTCCAAAATGTTTTCCAAGTGATGATTATCCATGATAACGCTTGATGTTTTGATAATTATAAGTGATTATTTGCAACATGCCAAATTCTGTAGCTACGTGTTGATGAAATCCTGCCAGATGTTTAATTGTGGCATGTTATATAAACCCCTTAATTTGCAAGTCATATATATTACCAGTTTCATGATAAATGATGTAAGGTGAGTGGATGTGAAATGTACCTAATTGATTTTAACTTATTGATTTTTAGGAATGATAAGCGGTCTTGTTAGTCTATGATTGGTGAGTATCTTGTGTAATAAGTCTACGCGCCATGTTTAATTACGTTAATTAATTTTGCCCTAAGTCTTTTCCTAAAATATAATTTTGCTTCTATAGTATGTTTATGAACATGAAATATTTTAATTGTCAATTATGAGCTAAGAGTTTACTGGTTGTTTACATTGGTGTAATTATGTTAAGCTTGTGTTGCTCAAAAGTATACTAAGTGTAATGGCTTATTTGATTTATGTGCCGTAAGTCTAATGGAATATAACATTGTGGTTGCTATTACTTATGTACGGACGTTACTAGTTATATATTTTGTACCTAGTATACAAGGCTTTCGTGGGATGAATTGTTGGCTTAATTAAGTGGTAAGCGCATATAATTGGAAGTTTAATGGCCGAACTAAGTATCAAGCAACGGTTTAGGTGGGATATGGAAATTAAGGCTAAGAGTATGAATTGGCTTGAATAGTCTGTGAAAGAGATTTGTTAATGACATTACTTTCGCTACTATGAGAATGAGATGAGTTTTCTATATTATCAGAGTATGATGATATAACGAGTTAGAATGTGGACCTTTACTTTGTGTTGTATCGTATGATTATTGTCGTTTCCTTTGACCTAGACTTGTGGGTGAGTTGCTTTGAGTCTTGTACTCTAAGGGTTGAGCATGGTTCTCTTGACGATATTGATAGCAAAATTGAGATACGTTACTGGTATTGAGTTATGGGGCCTTTGTGCCAAGATATGTTTACGGTCCAGAGTGACCATGGTTATTGAGTTATATTACTTGAGTCTGAAATTGATATTGAGATGGAAATATTGTTTTGCGGTTTATTCCGCCAGTCACTCACCCCTTGTCCTTGGCTTAGGTTCGACGGTGAGAATACAATACTTGGTTACTTAGAGTAACATTTTTTGAGATAGAGTAATGAGCTGGAAATTTTATAATAGGGTTACGGGGACGTAACCATGTTTTAAGGAGAATAAGATTGTAAAATCTTAATGATTTTATGACATGGTTAGTTGGTATGTGGTGATTGCTTGAATATACATAATAACCCTGTTTACTCATGTTGTGCATTTATTTTGTTTCGTGAAATATCTCTTTAGCTTCGTTATACGTTAAACTTTGGGGACAAAGTTTTCTTAACGAGGGTAGAATGTAATACATCCTCAGTAAATAGGGATGTTAAACTTTGGGGACAAAGTTTTCTTAACAGGGGTAGAATGTAACACTTCGTGCTTTAAAAGTGCCTTTATTAGTTTTGATGTTTTGTGGTGTCACGTTTTGTAATTGTGACATGCTTAGTAACCAGGTTGTTGACCATGGGATAGCGAACTTCCGGACGAAGTTCATTTTAAGGGGGGAAGACTGTAATACCCGTATTTTTCATAGTTCATGACAATGAGCTATTTCATATTATTTGTCAAGACGAAGTATAAATATATTCTATTCGATAAGTATTTTGCTAATTGCTATAATAATAATAATAATAGTTATATATACTCGTTAAGTGAAATCTTTAATATTTATATCGATGTTTTGATTTAAATATGAGAATTTATATTCGATAATTAAGTTATCGAATAATGCTACTAAACCTTATATGATATTAGTGTAGCGTCGAATATGGGTCTTATTTGTCGAATCCGTGATTTAATGTTGTTCTAGGCCTCGTTATGCGTGCCCATTAGCTGCCTTCGATGGGCCATACCAATACACGCTCACCCAAATAGCAAAATCACCTTACACGACTTAATATTCATCTAGACCAAAAACCCTAATCTACTCAAAACGACACACCACAACTGCCCTCACATCACTGCCGCCACACCCGTGAGTTAAGAGGACGGTTCACACGGTGGCCTAGGGTGGTCTATGGGTGGTCGATTGCACAGGAAAGGAGGTAAACTCGCCACTTCCTTCTTTTTCTCTGTTTTCGTTCGTGATACTATATACTTGTTACGATCTTGCGTTTGTCGTGTTCTGGGTTAATTAGTGACTGCGTAATCTTACTTCTTGGTAGGGGGTGTTTGTAGTTTATGTTGGTGGTTGTAGGCTGGGACGTGGTGGTCGGAAAACTCGTCTGTACAGGTTGTTTAGGGAGAGTGTCAGAAAGTTACGAGACAGGGGATACGAGGAGGGGTGTGTGTGTCGATGTTGGTGCGTCTGTTTTGGGAGTTGCGTTAGCGTCGGGACCAGGTGCTTTCCACCAGGGAGTCGTGGGGAGTGATAGGTGTCTAAGGTGGGGTCTAGTGGTGGTTTGGGTCGTAGTACAGGAGGTGGTACTCGTGTTCATCGAGCACGTTACAGGTCGTTGCGGTATTCGGTTGTGAGCAGGCTGTGTTGTTGATAGTGTCGAGGGCTGGTGGGAACAAGTTAGGGGTTGTCGTTGGTGTCGATGGATGCTCCTTAGTACGGTGATGGCAGCTACCGCGGGTTAGGGGTGGTCCAGCTGGCGTAGGGTGGTCGATAGGGCTATGTTTAGGGGCTGACAAGGGGCTGCTAGGCGTGAGTTTTGGGTTGATGTAGTGTCGCGTTTTATTGTTTTGCTTTTGGTTGCTATTCAATTTACACACGATGTTGTGGTTTTATTATTATTATTATAGCAATTAGCAAAATACTTATCGAATAGAATATATTTATACTTCGTCTTGACAAATAATATGAAATAGCTCATTGTCATGAACTATGAAAAATACGGGTATTACAGTCTTCCCCCCTTAAAATGAACTTCGTCCCGAAGTTCGCTATCCCATGGTCAACAACCTGGTTACTAAGCATGTCACAATTACAAAACGTGACACCACAAAACATCAAAACTAATAAAGGCACTTTTAAAGCACGAAGTGTTACAACCACGATCAGAACGTAGTGCTTTAATATTTCTTCCCAGTTGGTTCTGTACCCGATTCTGGTATTCTTTGAACTTGTCAAAGGATTCACTTTTGTGCTTCATTAAGTAGACATAGCCATATCTACTCAAATCATCCGTGAAAGTGATGAAATACCTATAGCCTTCTCGTGCGTTGATCGACATAGGGCCACACAGATCCGTATGTATGAGTCCTAATAGGTCGGCAGCGCGCATTCCAACACCTTTGAAGGAAATACGAGTCATCTTACCGATGAGACATGATTCACACGTGCCATATGATTCGAAATCAAAGGGCGATATAGCTCCATTCTGTATGAGCTGTTTTACGCGTTTCTCATTTATGTGTCCCATACGACAATGCCATAGGTAAGTTTGATCTTTGTCACCTACCTTTAATTTCTTGTTATTCACATGTAATATCTCGGTCGTTTGATCTAAAACATAAATTCCATTCATGGAAACTGCCTTGCCATAAATCATATTGTGTAAGGAGAAAATACAGCTATTATTCTCTATTACAAATGAAAAACCGAGTTTGTCAAGTGCAGAAACTGAAATAATGTTTTTGGACAAACTAGGAACATAATAACAGTTATATAAAAATAACTCGAATCCACTTGGAAGCTGGATCACGTATGTTCCCTTCGAGACTGCAGCAACGCGTGCTCCATTCCCGACACGCAGGTCAACCTCACCCTTGATTAGGGGTTCTTGGTTTCGGAGGCCCTGTACATGATTACATAGATGAGAACCACAACCAGTATCAAGTACCCAAGTTCCGCAACTTGCATGGTTAATCTCAATCATGTGAATAAAAGAAGAAGAAGACATACCAACAGGAGTAACGCGGCCTGCTTTAATGTCCTCGCGATACACGGGGCATGAGCGCCTCCAATGCCCAGTCTTGTGGCAGTGGTGGCATTCCATGCTAGTATCCTTGCTCTTAGTCTTGCCCTGTGAGTTGCTCGACTCACCTGGCCCACTCTTAGTAAATCCTGGTTTCTTGAACCTGGGCTTACCTACTGCTAGGTCGCCCTGAGCTTTAGCCTTCCCTTTACCCTTTCCCTTACTGGAGATCATGAGAACATCCTGCTTCACGCTCCCACTTAATTTTAGATCCTTCTCGGTCTGTACGAGAAAGGAGTGGAGCTCATGAGGAGTCTTCTTCATGTCGTTCATGTAGTAGTTGGCCCTAAAGAGGGTGAACCCATCATGAAGCGAATGAAGCATTCGATCAACGATTATGTTCTCACTGATCTTGCAGTTTAGGTCTCCAGTTTCTCGATATTCTCAATCATGTTGAGAATATGTGGGCTAACAGCTTGGGCTTTCTGGAGTTTCGCCTCAAAGAAGCGACAGGTATGCTCATAAGAAACGATTCTCGGAGCTTTCGAGAATTCGTTAGAGAGCGTGGTGAAAATCTTGTTTGCACCATGGGATATCAAGCGTCTTTGCAAATTTGATTCCATTGCATAGATGAGTACGTTCTTTATCGCACCCGCTTCCATGACGAAGTCGCTATGAGCGCGAACTTCGTTGGCTCTAGCTCTAGTTCCTGGGTGTGCCGGAATGGGCTCAGTTAAATACTTAAGCTTTCCGTCAGCAATGGCAGCATTCCGTAGTGCTGCCTCCCAGTCAGAGAAGCTTGACCCATCATTTCTCAGCCTAGTAGACTGATTCATTGAGTCCATGAAGGCTTTTAGCCAGGATTCACTTGCTAGCTTGGCACTTGGCATTGGGTCTTCACCAGCCATTAGTTATACAGCAGTTTTAATTGAACGTGTTCTACACTGAAAAAGAAGATAAAACAAAACCATATAAGCAACTCATTGTTGTGATTTAAGTCTATTTTAAATTGAATTTAAACTCGTAGACTCATGCATTTATATAATCGATCTCCCTCGAGAATTATATAAATGATCCCAAGACTCAATTTCCGTATATTGATAAGCCCACAGTTTGGCTAATTCCACCGTTGGAACTCTTGGTCGATAGATTTCCGTATATCCTATCTATTAGTCCATCTCAGTCGCTAGATAGTATCGAGTGACCATGATGTTGAGATAAAATAAATCATCTGTTCCCACTTACCCGACGTAGAAGGGGTCATATTATGCCTACCGACGAAGAAGGGATTCATGGGAGGCTGATTTATAAAGACTATTCTCAATTTTTGGTTATACGAGGAAGACCCCATCGACTTATATTTATTCATATTAAGTGAACTAAAATCTAGCATATTCGTGAATGAATGAAATAAAGTGATGGCTTTGCAATTGACATGTGACATCTGTATTGTCACAGAAAACTAACGCGTAACCTCTACATGAGTCAGTTTTCAGGCATGTTATAGGTGGTTTGGTTTTAGGCGGAATATGATGCAAGCTATTATCGATGAATGCATAAAATAAATGCGATAAACGTAAATAAAAGTCCTAGTGTGGCCTATCCTACCAAAATAAACATAAAAACAACTTGGAATCCACCGTTGGACCCTAGAAGCTTGTCTTGATGTTCCATCTTGGTCCTTGCAGCGGGAGTGAGCATCCGGTCTCCGTCTTTGGTCTTCACAAAATTACTAATTTAAATTACAAATATAACCCTATTTATATTCTAATTCAAATACAAAAGTAATTACATGGCAAAAACCCAAAACGGAGATTCAAGATCTCAAAATTACAAGCAAGACTGTGTTCCATCATTACGGTAACACAATCTATTAAGGCCACACTAAATTACAACCGTTTGCAAAAATTAAATACGTTATTGAAAGCATTCAAGGCATTTACAAGACGATAAATAAAATGCATCAACTAAATAAAAATTCATACATGACATAATACTGTTATTATGATTAACAAATTTTTACCAAACCACCTTTTAGGATTAAAATTATGTGATTATACCGTTTTAATCACCCAATTTTAATGAATTTATAATCCTATTATTTTAAACCGTTTTAAAATAATATGTATCGAACGAGGGTGAACCGTTTCACAAAAATAATATACTATTTCCGTATACAGTATATTATTTTAGGCCATGTGAAAATAAAAAGACATGATATTTTCGAAAACAAACAGCCAGAAACATGAGCACTCGATCGAGCAACAGGGGCACTCGATCGAGTGTCAGCGTCACTCGATCGAGTGCAGCAGGGCTCGATTGAGTGACTCGTTAAAAATTGCAAATCGCTGCACTTTGAACCAAAAAAAGTTTTTATCTTGATATATAACGTGTAAATCAAAAATAAAAACAACAAGGGATTCACATATTGCTAAAAATATCGATTAATTAACAATATGCAAATAAGAATCGAAAACAAGATCGATTACAACCCAAAAACTCACGAACGAGGCCTGGTACGGGGACACTCGATCGAGTGCTACAGAGGCTCGATCGAGTGTCAAGGCAGAAAAGCACGATTTTTCAAAAATTTAAACCTTATGAAAAACACAATTGTAAAATTTCATAACCTGTCTCTGGTACCACTTGTGGGGAATATAACATGTATTCGCCCTAAACATGCAGGATTATAATGAAAATTACAGTCATGAATATAGTCATAAGATTAAAAGACATGAAAAAGAGTACAACCTTTAGTCCTTGCGCGAAAGGCCTAAGAACAGGAATTAACACAAATTCCCTCCTATAACTTGCACCCAAGACTTAGATTGAGACGTTGCCGCATGTGCTAGAAATCCTCTCCAACTGCCTTGCAATATCGGGAGAGCCTTTTGAGTTTTAGATGTGAGATCTGGGTTTTGGGAGAAGAATGCTCTCAAACCCTAATTTTCTTTGAGAATTCTTTTTGTCAGTGCAACAAGAGTAGTCTGACATAAGGAGAAGTCATCTCCTTATGTACTACACTGGCCGAAATTTTCGAGTAGGGTAAGAGTGGGCTTTCCACTCTTACCTTATTCTAATTCGTGATTCGACCCATTTAGCTATAAGTTATTCGCGGGATTTTAATTATAAATCGTAACATGTTATCAGATATTAATACAGTCGATATATAAATAATGGTCTGATAAAATACGATATTGTATAATTACCCAAATTAATATAACTGTTTATATTAATTCGCGAATACAATATTTAATTAAATATAACCGTTTATATTTAATTTACGAATTAAACATGTAATCCGTATTAGCTAAAATTATTTAATCCGTATTAAATAATAATCTCAACATCTTATTGACTAATTTAATAGTCAATACCTCTGACTAACTGTTTAGTCATATCCGGCATAAATGTGACTGTATTTTCATACCTTCACATCTCTCAAACGTGTCCTATAGGTGTGACGTATAGGGACCAATTGATCACCGCCATCCGTATAACAATAACGTCAAACTTATCTAGCAAGCCAACCATTATTGATAAACGTGGATCAACTGATAATAATACTGAAGTATGCCCTTGTGATCCTTAAAGAGATTTAATAAGTCATTGTACTTAATTGTTAAGGACACCTGCCCCAACACTTTCGGCCTATGCTATTAGTTCCTAGGTCTCACAATTATTGGGTGTCAACAATAAGGGTGATTCCTAAATCCTAGGTCACATACCTTTCAGTCTTGAGTAACCTAGCCGTCTTAAAACGTAAACCAATGCCCTTCCCGTATCTTTCAATCTTAGGTAGGTCATTACTAACATCCTACAAGTCTCCCTTTGGTCTCATTGTAGGTTCTTATAGATTACGAATTAAAGCAAAACAGAATTCAAACGCGAGTCGGTCGATCGACCAGCTACCCCGGTCGGCCGACCTCCTGCCTGCAACATGTCGATTCGAGAATTATACGACCTCTGCATATTTACTCCCTACATCCTAACATATGAAATTAGCTACTCATAACTATTGAAACAATAATAAAAACAAGAGTAAACATGGAAATCATAACAAACATCAATCTAAACATGCAATAATAATAAAGCTTGGGATTCTATCTTAACCGAATGCAAGTAATTATAAAAACAATAATAAAACTTAAATTAGGAGAGTAATTACCGGAAATAAGATTAAGGCAGAAAAGGAACAAACTTTATTGATGATTGTTGAAAGATTGAAGCATAAACTAAAAGTATTTGAGAATTATTGAAATATTACAACTAAGGATGAAAACTAAATTAAAGACTGAGCAAAACTCTATTAGGAACTGAATGCATAACCCTAAACAAGAGATTAGTTTATATAGGCGGAAAATTAAGAGTTTCCTAAAGACTCTAACACGTTAATGGGCTTCGGAAAGCTTCAGGGTCCGCGCAGAGGTCGGTCGACCTACATTGTGGGTCGGTCGACCTGTTTACGGGCTTCAGCGAATTCTCTAGGCTTTCCATAATAATGATCTGGTCGGCCGACCCAAGTTATAGGTCGGTCGACCCGATTTCCTGTAGGAATGCTCTGATTTGTCTTCGGCTTGACTTCTTGGTACTTGGTCAATGTTTTGAGTTGACTTTCCATCGATCCTTGGCTATGAAAAATTCCGAGGGCGTAAGTTTGGTGTAAAATCATTCTTTTTCCGCATAAATCTGCAAAAGTGTATAAAAATGCGAAAGTAGACAATTGTTGGGAAATAAGGGCTAAAACAAAGTAAATGAGCGACCAAATGCGTGTAAAAATAGGTGAAAAACATCATAAAATAGACACGCATCAAATTCCCCAAACCAAACCTTGCTTGCCCTCAAGCAAGAAATAGACTCGATCTTAACTAATGGAACGATTTCAATCTCAGAGCGAAATTTACATGTAAGCCTAAACCAATGCCAAGTACAAAACGAGAAAGTGTTTAAATCATGCAAACGAGTTATGGTGTCGTCAAACTTTGCAAAACTAGAGACTATAGAGACTTTATGCCATGGACTCTCGCGGTACGCTCGAGACACTCATGAAGCAAAGGGTGAGTATATGTAGAAGATAGAAAGAAGTAAATTTGTCATGACACTCACCTAACTGCGACCCATGAAAGCATGCCTGCAATCTAACATGAACAAGAATTCTACAACTATGTATAAACAAACCCATTAAGTGACTTGGATACATGCAATTGAAGTAATGAAAGATATGTGAGGTAAAAGGTAAAAAGTGGTTAAGATGTTTTTGGATTTGTGGGGTTAGTAGCCAAGCTAGTAAAACCGGTTCCCAACAACATATTTCACAACTTTTTGACATTAAGAACGTGCTCTTTTGTGGCACAACTCTTCACATTATATAAGAAAGGACTCCCAAATATTTTGAATGAAATACGGGAGTGATAACATATAAAAGAAAGGAATCTTTGTGAACGGAATTTTGAATTTAAACTGTCAGTCGGCCGGCCGACCTATAATGGTGGTCGGTCGACCCATTTCCTGTACCTTTTTACTCTTTTCGTTTTTCTTTTCTTTCTTTCTTTTTCTGAATTTTTCTGTTCTTTTTCTCTTTTCTTGCTTTCTTTCTTTCTTTTCTCTTTTTGCTCAAGATAGCATACAAACCAAGATGCCTCAAGATTAAACCAAAGACCACAGATACTAGCTTGGAAGGGTAGGCTGAGTATGGGATGTAGTTTTGGGGGAAATAAAAAGGCAATTTTTTTGGCCATGTGAAGCTTATGGGTAAATACGAGAAAAGGGGTCCCAAATGCACGTATCAAAACTCACAAAACGAGATGGTAAAACAAGTATATAGCAATTCAAGTTCATGTTTATGCATATTGATGTAACATGTTCCAAGAGGAGTACTACTCACATCCTAAACAACTGGTTTAAGAATGAAACCAGGAAATAAAGCTCTAAAACTTTGAATTTATAGTAGGTTGCCAAGGTATAAGTCAAGTGTCAAGATATACAAATTGACAAAAACTCGTAGATATGCAAAAGACTCTCATACTAAAACAAGTTGACAAGGTAAGGTAAAGGCATAAACATGTAAGATAGCAAAATCATCCTTGAAATACTCTCGTTCCGACTCGACCTATATGCTAAAATAAACGTGTATTTTTTTGAAAGTTTTTGGATTTTTCTATTTTTTTGGATTTTTTTTGTATATGTAAGGAAAACAAAGAAAAGAAAGATGCAATACGGAAATGCAATAGACGTGTGACAGAATGCAATGCATGTGACACGAAACTATTTCCCAAACCAACCCGCACAATGTCCCCATTGTGCATTAGCCTAAGCAAAGGTTTCAGAAAATTAAAGGA
The DNA here is from genome assembly GCA_029255685.2 of Silene conica. Classification (NCBI taxonomy): domain Eukaryota; kingdom Viridiplantae; phylum Streptophyta; class Magnoliopsida; order Caryophyllales; family Caryophyllaceae; genus Silene; species Silene conica. The sequence goes on from CM055315.2 coordinate 55,698,641, forward strand.
AAGATGCAAGGAAAATAAAACCAAGGAAAATTGGAAAGAACTCACTGGATTGTTAAGCGCATGAGAAAAACCTCCCCAAACCAGCATAAGCTGGGAGGTTTTGATGGCTAGCAGTGCCACTCAAGTACCCAAGATGGTTGCATGATTCCTGAAGAAGAAACGAACAGGCTGTGACGGACGGGTAGGTCGACCGACCTATGTTTTAGGTCGACCGACCTTCCTGCGGACTGCAGGAATTCTAGGGGTGCAGGGATCAGGTTGGCCGACCCGTATTTCTAGTCGGTCGACTCCTCTGCTACACAACGGTCTTCTTTTCTTCGGGAAAAACTTGTGTCAACCAAGTCATCCTTCTTTAAACCTGAAAAATCATCAAATATGCGCCCAACAAGTGCGCGAGATCCCAGAACCAAGTCCAAAAGTCTTAACTATGCTAACAAAACGGAAAAGTTCTGAAACTGAAAGCAAACAAAATTTAAAAAGTCTAAACAAACAAAAAGTAAATTGTCTTAAAAGCTGAAAATTTAAACAACTATCCGCTAAAGATGCGGAATATCTCAGACCACGGCTTTTGGCGAATTGCCGTAGTCTCCACTGTGTTGCTTTGGATAGCAAAACACGTCTCTTCTCCGTCGCAAAGCATATGCGACGGACTCTTCTCTTGAGCTTTTGTCCTCTTTTTCTTGTCCTCCTCATCCACAGCATCTGGATCCTCAATCACCTTCCTTGTAGCTTAGGAATCCCAGTCCTCCCCTTTGTACCGCGACCTCCTTTATTGTAGGTTTCCCCAAACAAATTCCTGCATTAGACATAATAGAAGTGTCCTCCATTTTGCTCCCAATCTGGGGCGGAGGTGTAAAAACAGGTATAGGAGTAGGTAATAAAGTAGGAGAAGTAGTGATGAACTTGTACTTCTTTTCAGAAGCAATAGCATTACAAGTAATAGGGGTCATAACATCCTTTTTCCTATAAGATAGACCATAAATAATAGAATGCTTTCCTACTTTGAAAGTTAAAGTCCCAGTACCCACATCTATGATGGCTCCCGCAGTGTGGAGGAAAGGTCTCCCTAGTATTATAGGTATATGGGCATCCTCAGGGATGTCCAGGACTACAAATTCAACTGGGAAGAAAAACCTGTCTATACGCACAAGGATGTTTTCCAACACCCCTATGGGTTCCATAGATGTACGGTCTGCCATCTGGACAGTCATGCTGGTTACTGCAAAATTGGTCATTCCTAGTTTTAGGGCAACACTTAAAGGCATGACACTAATACTAGCCCCTAGGTCACATAGTGCCTTTTCTACAGGGAAAGTTCCTATATTGCAAGGTACATAAAAACTTCCAGGATCCTCCAGCTTATGAGGGGCAATGACATGTGATAGGAAGCTGGAGGACTCTTCAGTGAGGGCAACTGACTCAACCTTATCTAAAGACCTATTTCTTGACAAAAGTTGTCTCATAAATTTAAGATATGAAGGAACCTGCTGAACTAATTCTAAAAACGGAACTTGAACATTCAATGAACGAATTACGCCTTTAAATTTGTCAAATGATACCTGTTCCTTGGTCGGTATGAGTCTTTCTGGAAAAGGAGGGGCTGAAGATTCAGTATTTGCAGCCCTTCTCAGAAACCTAGGGGTCTTATCACCCCTAAAAAGGAAGTCCCTTAAGTTGTCCGGCATTTCAGGCCTGAAAGAACTCTCCTGTTCAGCATCGGGGGTCGGTCGACCCATATTCTCGGTCGGTCGACCCTCTTTCTGTATAGCGGGAATTTTCGAAATCTGCTCAGAGGTCGGTCGACCTGGCTCCTGGGTCGGTCGACCTCCATCGCTGCTCTTCGGCTGTTTTGCCTTATCCTTCCCGCTTACCTTCTCACTTCCCACCTTGGTACCACTTCTTAAAGATATTATGTTTAGAGTCTCTTTCTTTCGCTTCGTCTTGGTCGGAAGTTGACCCGGAGCCCTAGTATCGTTCTTGCTCGCGATTTGAGCAATCTGAGATTCTAACATCTTCATCCCTGCTTCCCTAGCCTGAGACTTGACACCCGTCGTTGAGGGGTGTCAAAGATAAGATTTATAAAAACCTCAGCTTAAATAAAACTAGATAGGATAAGTCAAGGGTCGAACCACAGAGAGACAAGGTTAATTATGTTTGTGAATTTAAAGTCTATTGAAAGTAACCGAAAAAGGGGGGGGTTTGATTTATGGTTGGGATTAACAATTAAAAGCAAAATAAGCAAGAGAATTAAAATAAAGTAAAAAGGAGATTAGGAACTTCGGTTCCCCATGGTTAAAACAAGACAATGAAAGGTAAAATAACCAAATAACACAATCCCAAGGAACAAAGAATAAACCTTTAGGTCAATATTCTACCCAATCCTTACGGTGTTAGGGTTCCTAGAAAAGCACTAAACTTTCGTTCATAGGGCAATCCCAAAGTTGTTGTTAAACTAATCCTAATAATCTTTCAATCTTAAGGATTAGTTCACCAACAACAATGGGGAATTGGTAATTTAATCATTAAACTATCAAAATCAAGTCTTTACCATGGTTCCCCTAATTCCTAATCACAAGAATTAGCTATGCATGATTTTAATTATGAAATTAACAATAACAAGATTGAAGAACATCAAAGGAAATAACATGATCAAAGACGAGAATTCAAAAGAAAGAAACATGAATTGAATAGCATTAATAAGATGAACAAAAAGATTAATTGAAAAGGGAAAGATTAAATTGTAGCAACTTACAAACTTAAATGGAATTCAAGAACAAAAGATGAAAACTTGGAAAGTATTCTCTCTAAACTTAGGGATTTTCTCTAATCTGGACTGCTTAACCTAATTCTAGAGTTTAGGCGTCCTTAAATAAGTTCTAATTACAAGATTAAACGAGTAAAACCCGAAATAAAAGTCGTAGACACAGTCGCTGGGTCGGTCGACCTACTATCCGGGTCGGTCGACCTCTTCTGCTGTTATCAGGCTTTCTGGATTGTGGGCTTTGGTCGGTCGACCTCTTTAGTGGGTCGGTCGACCCTTTCCTGCATGTTTCAGCGTAAATTTGGCCCGTAATCAACACTTGACTATGAATCCGGATCCTTGCTCCGCGTAATTACTCAAAATAGCTTCCGGAGGACGATTAAAGTTCAGTTTCGCCCACTTTCGCGTATTCCTACATTTAAAACATAGAAATGCCAAAGTAAACCGTTTCGGGAGAAATAGCAACTAAAAGTCACGAAAATATAAATAAATACGTGCCAAAAGAATAAATAAAATGCATAAAATAGGCACGTATCAAACTCCCCAAACCAAACCTTGCTTGTCCTCAAGCAAGCACTAAGACTCAAAAGAAAAAGAAAAACGTCTAATGGAACGGATTTCATACTCTTAGAACCAAACATAACACTATGCCTAACCAATTTAATGCAACTTTCAAATAAAATCAAGCATAATGTCAAGAGCAAAACGAATTAAACATGTTGGAATAAAATGCTAAACTTTCAACCTTGCAAGACTCATTCTAAATGGGCTCTCGCGGTACGCTCGAGACACTCATGAAGCAAAGGGTCAAATATATATGTGAAAGATAAGAAGATAAATAAAAGTAAAGACTCTCACCTATCTACGACCCATAAGAACATGCCTGCAATCTAACATGAATAAAATCTCTACAACCGTACATATGCATTCCCACACTAAATAACCATGACACATGCCGAGGCAATTTGGGATTGTGAGGCTAAAGGTAAGAAAGGGTTAAAATAAGTTATGGGAAGAGGGGTTAAACCGAGCTAACAACCATCCATCCATACTATAAGATTACTTCCATTACTTTTCAAAACATGCCAATGCTCAAAATTTGAGAGCAAGAGTCACAATTCCTCCCTTTTCTCCCTTCTTTCTCCTTTCTTTTTCTTCAAAAAAACGCAACCTGTCCAGTGGTCGTGGTCGACCGACCCATATATTAGGTCGACCGACCACCCTTGAAAACAGGCGGACTCTGATTTTTTTTTTTTTCTGATTTTTTTTTTCATTCTTCCTTTCTTCCTTTTCTTTCTCTTTTTTTTTTTTTTTCTGATTTCAATCACCGAAAATTTTTTTCTTTCTTTTTTTCTTCATTTCTTTTCTTTTTCTCCTTTACACCATTCTCACAATATCAAGATTTATCAATGAAACACGAACCAAAAGGATGGCTAAAAACAGTCCCATCACTACGTTACTAGCTCGGCTAGGGTAAGCAATTTTTTTAGGATATAGCATATGGGATTAAAAGAGTCAATTTGGCTATGTGAGGGTTATGGGTAAAACAAGGAAAGGGAACCTCTACCACATGTGTCAACAAACCACAAACCCGAATGCATATAGGTATTAAGTAGACAAAATTCATGTTTATGCATATTGATGTGACATGCCTCAAGAGGAGAAACTACTCTCAATCCTATATGAAATCGGTCATGAATGTCACCGATTTATTAAGCTCTAAACCTTAGAATATGTAGTAGTTTGCCAAGAAGAGAGTCAAGTCTAATAATTTAGCATAAAATCAACAAAAACTCGTGGGCAATGCAAAAGACTAGCTTGAAAAGTTTTTTGAAAACGCAAGGCAAGGCAATAAGTGACATGTGAGGCATAAATCGTATTCGTCCGTTCCGACTCGACCTATGCGCTAAGAACGCGCGACAGAAAAAGAAAGAAAGAAAAAATACAAAAGAAAAAGAAAGGGACAAAAAACACAAGACACAAAAACAAATGCAGACTCAACAGAAGTATGCATATATCCTCCCCAAACCAAAACGCGCAATGCCCTCATTGTGCTCATCAGCATAATCCCCAGCAAAGAGGCTAAGGAGAAAGGAGGGGGAAAACTGGAAATCTAAAGAAAATAAAAGAAAAAACTACTTACAAGACGGAGGAACCTCCCCAAACTGAACATCGAAGAGGGAAGGTTGGAGCACGTCCCTAGTCCTCTGGGTCAAACTCCGACCCAGAGTCACCTCCTTCTGCTTCCTCCTCTTCCTCATCATCGGACCCTAAGCCTGCTGACGAGGCGGATCCTGAGGCTTCTCCGTACCCATGACCGCCCGCCTGAGGTGAGTCCAAGGGCCGGTGGGGAGCCTACCCTGAGTAGCATACTCCGAGTAGCCCGGATACTGGTAGAGACTATCGTTCAACTGTTTTTGGTTGAACTGCCTGCAAAGGTCCGCCACCATGAGTGGGAGAGATATGTTATCAACAAAAGGAGGAATAGGAACATTAGAAGGAACAGTAAAATCAATTGGGTACCCCGTCCTAGGTGCATCAAAGTGGGCACCAGGAGCAGGGACCCTACGGCCTCTAAAGGTGCCTCCTCTAAGTGGAAGGCGGTAAGATGGAAGGAGTGGTCTAGGCTCCCCTCGAAAATCATCAAGGGGTAACATGGGGGGAGCCGCGGTGATGGGGATGCGATCACTGAGGTAGGTATCTACCTTCCAATAATCCTTCCTATCCACCTAATGCACGGACCTGACATAAGCCATGTCCATGTACCGGGAGAGAGGGTCGAGCGCATCCTCAAAGCGAGGGAACTGAGGAACAAGGAAGCGCGCCAATCGAGTGACTAGCCCACCACATAAAATAGTAGTCAAAGAAGTTCCCTCGCCCACCGACACAAAATGAGAGGCGACCAAATAAGCAGTGTTAAAAAACTGCTGACCCGTACGTCTGACATTGAGATAGCCAGACAAAATGGAGAGCTCAATGTTTTTAACATTTTGAGACTCTTTACGGCCAAAAACAGTGTTGGCCAAAAGACGCAAAAAGTAACGGGGGGCGGGTAAGTGAACGGTACTGTTTTTCTTCTTCCTATCGCTGGAATCAGAAAGACAGGACCACATGACATTATACGACCCCGAAGTGTCACTCAAATGACCCGTAGAAGATAAGCCTAAAAATTGAGCAAATTCATTAAGAGTTAAAGAAAATGTTTCATTGAACAACCGAAAAGAAATGCACTTATTATCATAGCCGGGATTATAAGCTTGAACATTAAAAATAAAGGAGGAAAAGAATTCAAGAGTGAGAAGGGTATAGGTGAAATCATCCATAGTGACAAGTCCCGGAAAACCCGTCCCATTGAGCAAGGACACCACATCATCATGACAACCCAAGGCTTGCAAAGCCGAAGCACAAATGAACCGGGTGACCACCACGAAGCAATAAGTAGAAAGATGGAGGAACCGGGCTTTTTGCGCCGGAGTATGGAAAATGATTTGTGGATAGTTTGGTAGGCTATCTGTATCAATCACCGTCAACCCGCTTGACGCACTAGCACGGCCTCGTGATGTACTTGCTCCGGAAGTGCGAGATCGTTTCCCTCCATGTCCGCGGCTAGCCATAGTAAATCTGCAAAATTTCGATAATTGTTCTTAATATTTAAACTTTGTGCAACATTAAAACATTTACTTAACAAAAGGAAAGAGCAAAAGGAACGAAACAGGAGTTCCTGTAACAGTAAAGGGGTTGGTCGACCTCACCACGAGGTCGGTCGACCAACTACCAGCAAGATCGGAATTCCTGTACGACACTGTGGTCGACCGACCTCATAACCCGGTCGATCGACCAACCAAACAAAAAAACGAATTTCTGTAAAATTGCAGTTTGGTCGGCCGACCCTAATTTCAAGTCGGTCGACCGACAATAAACACAGTAAGGATGCGCGGGTTTCGGAATTTGACAGAAATTAGGCATAGAAATTACAGGGGGAATTCATCCTAACCCTAACAGCACAAAACCACACACAATTGCAGATCTGAAACTATAGAACCCAAAAGAAGAAGAAAAATTAAAAGGAAAGCATAAACATGTATAAAAACAAAATCTAGGAACCAAGACAAACTGAAAAAGATGAACAAAACTACCTAGAACGGGAATAAGATGTTATAAAACGAAAAAGAAGAAGAAAGAGCTAAAGGAACACATACCTTTGATGGAAAAATATGAAGGAAAGCAAGAAAATGAGTGAAGGATGAAGGAGGGAGGTAGTTAGGGTTTTTAAGAGAGAGAGGGTTGTTCTGAAAGTGTGAGCAATTATTGTGTTTTTCAAACAAAAATAAACGTAAAGCCCCTAACTTAAAAATCCGGAAAAGACTACCTCGAGGTCGGTCGACCTACTTTGTAGGTCGGTCGACCTCTGTCCTGCGTACCTGCTCTGTCAGAATGTATTTAATGCTGTCAGAAGGTCGGTCGACCTTGCTAGTGGGTCGGTCGACCTACTCAACTGACGATTCCTCCTATTTTCCTGCAGAAGCTTAAAATTCCATCAAGAAATGAAAAAAAACAGAAAAAAAAAATACAGAAACATAAAATTAAGGTAAAACACGGGTTGCCTCCCGTTTAGCGCTGGTTTAAGAGGTCCCGCACGACCCTTTTACCTATCAAGAAGCATCCGAAAAAGGGTCAAAGTAAGAAACTTCAACCTTACCAATAAATTCATTCTGTCCACGAAAATGCTTCACATACTAGCCATTAACTTTGAACCTCTCACCGGATGAGGTTTCTAACTCTATTGACCCAAATTTTGAAACAGCTGTGATAGTGTAAGGTCCGCTCCACCTGGATTTCAGCTTACCAGGAAAAAGGCGAATACGAGCATTAAAAAGCAACTCCTTATCACCTACCTGAAAATCACGCCTAATGATTCTCTTGTCATGCCAGCGCTTTGTTTTCTCTTTGTAAATCCTGGCATTGTCATGGGCTAACAACTTGAATTCTTCTAACTCGTTGAGCTGCAACAAAAATTTCTCGCGGGAATGGTTAGGGTCTAAATTAAGATCACATATAGCCCACCAAGACTTACGTTCTAACTCTACTAGTAAATGACAAGTCTTACCATAAATCAAGTGGAATGGTGACATTCCGATTGGGGTTTTGAACGCAGTTCTATAGGCCCATAAAACATCATCAAGTTTTAGATTCCAATCTTTCCTAGACTTAGAAACAACTTTTGCTAGGGTCTCCTTGAGTTCTCTATTAGAGATCTCAACTTGACCACTAGTCTGAGGGTGATATGCTAGACCCCTACGATGTTGGACACCGAATTTATTTATCAAGTCACCTAATCGTTTCTCTTTAAAATGCATACCTCCATCACTAATGACAACCCTAGGGACACCAAAACGAGGAAATATGATTTTCTTAAACAATTTAACAACAGCCTTTGCATCACAATGGGGGGTAGCAATAGCTTCTACCCACTTAGAAACATAATCAACAGCTACAAGAATATACCTGTTACCTTGACTACTGGGAAAAGGTCCTTGATAATCAATGCCCCAAACATCAAAAATCTCTACCTCTAAAATACCAACCTGTGGCATCTCATGTCTTTTTGAGACATTACCAGTTCTTTGACAGGCATCACAGCTACCTACAAAGTTCCTACAGTCAGCATGCAAAGTAGGCCAATAAAAACCAGACTGTAATACCTTAGCCACAGTCCTAGATGGACCGTGGTGACCACCATACGCAGAAGAGTGACATGCTTCCAGAATGTCTTTCACCTCCCATTGGGGGACGCATCTCCGGATAAGTCCATCTCCGCATTCTTTGAAAACATAGGGGTCATCCCAAAAGTACTGTTTTGCATCAAACATAAATCTCTTCTTTTGTTGCCATGACAACTCAGGAGGGATTTTACCTGTGACAACAAAATTAGCAAAATCAGCATACCAAGGAGGGGGATAAGAACCTGAACTATTAATGACAAATAAACTCTCATCAGGAAATGAATCATCAATAGGTAAAGAGTCTTCCCCATCAGTCAACTGAAGACGAGATAGGTGGTCAGCTACCACATTCTCCGCGCCTTTCTTGTCCCTAATCTCAATGTCAAACTCTTGGAGAAGGAGTATCCACCTTAAAAGCCTTGGCTTTGAATCTTTCTTCTGGAAGAGACCTTTCAAAGCTGCATGGTCAGTGTAAGCAATTACCTTATTACCTACCAAATAGGACCTGAATTTTTCTAAGGCAAAGATCACAGCTAGCATCTCCTTCTCAGTGGTGAAATAGTTGACTTGAGTCTCATCTAGGGTGCGGCTCGCATAGTATATAGTTTGGCCAAGCACAGCACCCAAAGCATAATCACTAACATCGCACATGATCTCAAATGGGAGATCCCAATCTGGTGGCTGGATGATTGGTGCTGAGACCAAAGCTTCCTTCAACCTGTTAAAAGCTGAGAGGCACTCATCAGTAAAATTAAAGACAACATCTTTAAGGAGCAATTGTGTAAGTGGTTTAGCAATTTTAGAGAAGTCCTTAGTGAAACGCCGGTAAAAACCTGCATGTCCTAAGAAGCTTCTCACCCCCTTAACATTAACAGGAGGGGGTAATTGCTCAATCACCTGCACTTTTGCTTTATCTACATGTATACCTTTATCAGAAATTAGATGCCCTAACACTACCCCCTCAGTAACCATAAACTGACACTTTTCCCAGTTTAAGACAAGGTTTACATCAATACATCACTGCAAGACTTTATCAAGATTAGCTAAGCACTGATCAAACGCGTTACCATAAACAGAAAAATCATCCATAAATACCTCCACGATGTTTTCTATAAAGTCAGAGAAGATACCCATCAGACACCTTTGAAAGGTAGCAGGAGCATTACATAACCCAAAAGGCATCCTGCGATATGCAAAAACACCATGTGGGCATGTAAAAGTAGTCTTACTCTGATCATCAGGATGGATGGGATCTGGAAAAAACCTGAATAACCATCTAGAAAACAGAAGAATTTATTAGAAGCAAGTCTTTCAGTCATTTGGTCTACAAAAGGAAGGGGGAAATGGTCCTTCTTCGTGGCGGCATTACCTGTCTATAATCAATGCACATCCGCCACCCATTTACTACTCTAGTGGGTATTAATTCATTTTTATCATTTTTTACCACTGTTGTCCCTCCTTTCTTAGGAACCACCTGAACTAGGCTAACCCACTTGGAGTTGCCAGCTGAATAGATAATACCTGCATCAAGAAGTTTCATTACCTCAGCCATAACTACCTCCTGCATCTTAGGGTTCAACTTGCGTTGTCCATGTCTATAGGGCTTATGCCCTTCCTCTAACTCTATCCTATGCATGCAAACATCAGGGCTTATGCCCTTAATGTCATCCAAAGAATAACCTAAAGCTTTCCTATTCTTTTTGAGAACAGTCATTAAAGCAGAAAGTTGATTAGGGTCAAGTTTGGAGCTAACAATTGCAGGGTACTGTTCAGTATCATCTAAGAAAACATATTTAAGATTAGGAGGAAGTGGCTTACGCTCTGGTACCTTTACCTCAACGGCCTGAACATAATTAATACTAATAGAATAGCACATGTTTACCAGATTTGCATTAGCCAAGCTTATGAGCTTCTCATCCTCTTCTTCAGTAAGCTCATATTCCTCTATCTCTGCTTCCACTATATCCAGCTCTTCAGCATCTTCAGCTGGATTACCTGTACACTTATCCAAAACTGTCAGATCATCTAAGGGATCCTTGGTCAAGGATTCCCTCCAGTTAAGGATAACATTCCTGTCTATAATGCAATGGAGCAACAAGTATCATCAGTAGGAGTAGTTGCCTTATGGGCAAGACTAAACTCGATAGTGTCATCTCCAACCTCTAAAGTAATGATCCCGCGTTTGACATCTATTACAGCCCCAGCTGTGTGTAAAAATGGTCTACCTAAAATAATAGGTATTTGACTATCCTCAGCAATGTCTAAAACAACGAAATCAACAGGAATAAAGAACTTTCCCACTCTAACTGGGACATCCTCTAAGACCCCTAATGGTCTTTGGGTTGATCTATCAGCCATCTGTGGGGTAATATTGGTGACTTTAAGTCTACCTAAGTTAAGTCTTTCACAAACAGAATAAGGCATAACACTGACACTAGCCCCTAGATCACAAAGGGCTTTCCCTATAACATGATTGCCTATAGTACAAGGGATAGAAAAACTACCTGGGTCTTTTAACTTGGGTGCTATATTATTTTTTGAAAGAACATAACATTCTTCCACAAAAGCAACAACACCTTCGTCCTGAAAATTCCTCTTATGACTCAAGATATCTTTCATAAATTTAGCATAAGAAGGTACATGGGTAATTAAGTCAGTGAAAGGGATGGTTACCTCCAGATTCTTCACCATCTCCAAAAACTTACCGAATTTCCGATCCTCTTTGGAATTCTTCAATCGTTCGGGATACGGAACGGTAACACTAGCCATAGGATCAGCAACCTTTGGCTTTTTCAGCTGTAATATCTCAGTGAGGCCTTGAATGAGGGAAGGATCCAGCGATTCGGGAATAGAAACCGCATTCTGCTCAGGAACATTGGTCGGTCGACCTGGTATAGGGGTCGGTCGACCAAACGCTGTATCATCGAATTTTTTCTGATTTCCAAAAACTGATCTCACGTCAGGTATTTCGGTCGGTCGACCTTCTGTAGCGGTCGGTCGACCTCCTGACCTGTGCACGGGATCAATTTCTTCTTCCTGAACTTCAGTAGAGTCCTCCTTAGGGGCTGGTCCTTCATAAGCACGACCACTCCTAAGATTTATAGCATTCAATGTCTCTATGGGACTCTCACAACTAGCCGGAGAGCTAGTTGTTTGGTTGGCTAAGATTGTCAAATGGTCTCCAAAAGTCTTCATAGAAGCCACTTGAGCCTTTCCCATCTCCAAAACCTGTTTCGTTAGAGCATGAACAAGCTCTCTCAACTCCGAAATCTCACCCGTGTTGTCAACCGTAGTAACTAGGTTTGCACTTTCAAGCTTCAGCTGGGTTGCCTCAAGCTTTTCAAAACGGGCTTCAACGGTTGTCTCAAGAGCCAACACTCTATCCATCTCCACATTCAACCTTCGCGAATTCCCACGTGAACTCCCAAATTCAGCCCTATGCACCGCCATGTCTTCTATGGTGTTCCAACCCTTCATATGGTTGGTATTGTTCTGGAATCTTCCATTGGCGGCCGCATCAAGAATCACTTTATAATCATCGTAGAGGGCGTTGTAAAATTGGTTACACAAGTACCATTGAGGAAAACCATGGTGAGGGATAGAACTGACCAAATCCTTGAACCGACTCCATGCTTCACAAAATTCTTCATCCGGTCCTTGTTGAAAGTTAGTGATTTGGCTTCTCAAGTCATTGGCCTTTGCAAGAGGGAAGTATTTTTGGTAGAAAGACAATGCCAAGGAAGTCCAATCCGTAACCTTCTCAGCTACCCTATCAAGGTAACGGTACCAATCTCGCGCGGCATCTTTTAATGAATAAAGGAACATCATCGCCAGCACCTCATCCTGAGTCACCCCGGCAGGTATGCGTATGGAACAACAATAATCCGTGAATTTCTCAACATGCTTCAACGGATCCTCGTTGGGTAGACCAGAAAATTGATTCCGTTCCACCAGAATGATGTAGTTCGGGTGGAGCTCAAAGGAACCAGTTGTAGGAGTAGCCAAGGTGAACCCTTTTGGTGGATCTTGGACCTTTGGTTGCATGTGGTCATAAATAGTAGCCATGTCTAAACAAGAGAGTACTCAAGCCTTCCTCTCAAAAACCTGTCTTATAATATGCAGAAAATAACACTAGAAAAAAAGGTAAGTAACGGTCTTAAGGAACCTAAGTTCCTTAAGACAAGAAAAAATAAACTAAAAATCTACAAACAAAATTATACCGTCTCCCCGACAACGGCGCCAAAATTTGACACCCGTCGTTGAGGGGTGTCAAAGATAAGATTTATAAAAACCTCAGCTTAAACTAGATAGGATAAGTCAATGGTCAAACCACAGAGAGACAAGGTTAATTATGTTTGTGAATTTAAAGTCTATTGAAAGTAACCGAAAAAGGGGGGGTTTGATTTATGGTTGGGATTAACAATTAAAAGCAAAATAAGCAAGAGAATTAAAATAAAGTAAAAAGGAGATTAGGAACTTCGGTTCCCCATGGTTAAAACAAGACAATGAAAGGTAAAATAACCAAATAACACAATCCCAAGGAACAAAGAATAAACCTTTAGGTCAATATTCTACCCAATCCTTACGGTCTTAGGGTTCCTAGAAAAGCACTAAACTTTCGTTCATAGGGCAATCCTAAAGTTGTTGTTAAACTAATCCTAATAATCTTTCAATCTTAAGGATTAGTTCACCAACAACAATGGGGAATTGGTAATTTAATCATTAAACTATCAAAATCAAGTCTTTACCATGGTTCCCCTAATTCCTAATCACAAGAATTAGCTATGCATGATTTTAATTATGAAATTAACAATAACAAGATTGAAGAACATCAAAGGAAATAACATGATCAAAGACGAGAATTCAAAAGAAAGGAACATGAATTGAATAGCATTAATAAGATGAACAAAAATATTAATTGAAAAGGGAAAGATTAAATTGTAGCAACTTACAAACTTAAATGGAATTCAAGAACAAAAGATGAAAACTTGGAAAGTATTCTCTCTAAACTTAGGGATTTTCTCTAATATGGACTACTTAACCTAATTCTAGAGTTTAGGCGTCCTTAAATAAGTTCTAATTACAAGATTAAATGAGTAAAACCCGAAATAAAAGTCGCGGACACAGTCGCTGGGTCGGTCGACCTACTATCCGGGTCGGTCGGCCTCTTCTGCTGTTATCAGGCTTTCTGGATTCTGGGCTTTGGTCGGTCGACCTCTTTAGTGGGTCGGTCGACCCTTTCCTGTATGTTTCAGCGTAAATTTGGCCCGTAATCAACACTTGACTATGAATCTGGATCCTTGCTCCGCGTAATTACTCAAAATAGCTTCCGGAGGACGATTAAAGTTCAGTTTCGCCCACTTTCGCGTATTCCTACATCTAAAACATAGAAATGACAAAGTAAACCGTTTCGGGAGAAATAGCAACTAAAAGTCACGAAAATATAAATAAATACGTGCCAAAAGAATAAATAAAATGCATAAAATAGGCACGTATCAAGACTCCTTCTGAACCAGCCCAATGAGGTTTTGGATGAGAGCATCCGTATTGGGTGTTGGGTTTGAAGGTGGTTGAGGGTTGAAGGGTGGTTTTTGAAAGCCTTGCTTGTGTGGAGGGATGTATGTGGAATTTTTTTGAGGTTGTTAGTGTTGTGGGTTGAGAACATTCTGGCTTGTCCACCTCATGTTGGGATGGACATTATTATTATTAGGGTCATAAAAATTGTTCCCACGATAATGCTGGAAAGCTGCACATGTCTCATTAGATGAGGTGCAGAATTTTGACACGTGTCCCTCTCCACCACATCTCTCACAAACAAAAGGTCCGTCGTGAACGACATTCCCCTGGTATATTCCTCCTTTGCTTCCACTCCCTATATCGAACTTCCCACCACTCTCCAGCTTATCTAACTTGGCCATCAAGGCCTCAATAGCAGCTATGTTAGACTCAGCTTTTCTTTGGTTACCACGGGAAGTCCCATGTTCAGCACGGTGGATAACAACATCTTCTATTATCTTGAGACCCTTAGTCTCTCCAGAATTCTCCTAGAACCTTCCGTTGGCTGCAGCATCTAGGTAGGCCCTGTTGTCATCATAGAGGCCATTGTAGAACTGGTTACAAAGAAACCATTGTTCGAATCCATGGTGTGGTATGGATCGAACAAGTCTCTTGAACCTGTCCCAAGCCTCACTAAAATCTTCATTAGGCCCTTGCTTGAAGCTTGTTATCTGTGCCTTTAGAGCATTGGTCTTGGCTGCAGAGTAGTACTTCCTGTAGAATGCCAAGGCCAAGGTGTTCCAGTCTGTGACTCCCGCCGCAGTGCGGTCAAGATCTCTGTACCATTCCCTTGCAGAATCCCTGAGAGAGAAGATGAACATGGTTTGTTTAATCTGGTCCTGTATCACTCCTTCTGGGGGTGCAATAGAACATATGTAATCTGTGAAGATTTCAATATGTTTTGCAGCATCCTCATTGGCCGAGCCTCCAAATTGGTTTTTCTCAACCATAGTGATATAGGCAGGCTTGGCCTCGAACGGCTTCCCAGTACCTGCAGGTAAAGTGAACCCTTTGTATAGCTCCTTTACCTGAGGCATGGAGTGACTGACGATAGTAGCTTCTTCGGCCATGTCTTCTTCTTCTTTTAGAAAAACTTGGAAGTGGGTGAAAGATGGTGTTTTTGGTGTGGATGGATTGTGAGTGAATTTGGTTGTAAAGTTGGTGTTTTTGGTGAAGGTGGTTTTTCGAAGATGTCCTCTTGGAATAGGGAAGATGGAGATCCTCCTTCCCTACTCTCCAAAAGTTGCTTCCTTTTTTCCCTTAAAGTCCTCTCGAGCTCGTGATCAAGTGGTAGGAGTTCTCCTTGAACTGACCTGCGCATAAGATGGAAACTACAGGAAAAAAAAGTGAGAAGGTTTAAGGAACAAAAGTTCCTTAAACAAAAAAAACAAAAACAAGAAACAATAAACACTAGCGTCACCTCCCCGGCAACGGCGCCAAAATTTGATGCCCGTCGTTGAGGGTACCAAAGATAAAATTTATAATTCCTAAACTTAAACTATAGATAGTGAAAGCCAGGGTCGAACCACAGAGAGGTGGGGAATGTTTATTGTTTGATGTCAATGTTTTAAGGTAATTAAAATGGAGGTTTGATTAATTGTTACTAAGTCTAGAAACAAACATAAAAATAAAACAAATAAATAAGGATGAGAATAAACTATAATAAAAGAGATGTTAGGATGTTTGGGTAATAAATAGCTAAGATAGTATAAATCCTAAGTCAACATGTAATGCAGTCGCGTTAGGGGTGTAACATATCCTTTAGGTCTATGCTACCTAATAGCTCCTTTCGGCCTATGCTATTAGTTCCTAGGTCTCAAAATTATTGGGTGTCAACAATAAGGGTGATTCCTAAATCCTAGGTCACATACCTTTCAGTCTTGAGTAACCTAGCCGTCTTAAAACGTAAACCAATGCCCTTCCCGTATCTTTCAATCTTAGGTAGGTCATTACTAACATCCTACAAGTCTCCCTTTGGTCTCATTGTAGGTTCTTATAGATTACGAATTAAAGCAAAACAGAATTCAAACGCGAGTCGGTCGATCGACCAGCTACCCCGGTCGGCCGACCTCCTGCCTGCAACATGTCGATTCGAGAATTATACTACCTCTGCATATTTACTCCTTACATCCTAACAAATGAAATTAGCTACTCATAACTATTGAAACAATAATAAAAACAAGAGTAAACATGGAAATCATAACAAACATCAATCTAAACATGCAATAATAATAAAGCTTGGGATTCTATCTTAACCGAATGCAAGTAATTATAAAAAAAATAATAAAACTTAAATTAGGAGAGTAATTACCGGAAATAAGATTAAGGCAGAAAAGGAACAAACTTTATTGATGATTGTTGAAAGATTGAAGCATAAACTAAAAGTATTTCAGAATTATTGAAAGATTACAACTAAGGATGAAAACTAAATTAAAGACTGAGCAAAACTCTATTAGGAACTGAATGCATAACCCTAAACAAGAGATTAGTTTATATAGGCGGAAAATTAAGAGTTTCCTAAAGACTCTAACATGTTAATGGGCTTCGGAAAGCTTCAGGATCCGCGCAGAGGTCGGTCGACCTACATTGTGGGTCGGTCGACCTGTTTACGGGCTTCAGCGAATTCTCTGGGCTTTCCATAATAATGATCTGGTCGGCCGACCCAAGTTATAGGTCGGTCGACCCGATTTCCTGTATGAATGCTCTGATTTGTCTTCGGCTTGACTTCTTGGTACTTGGTCAATGTTTTGAGTTGACTTTCCATCGATCCTTGGCTATGAAAAATTCCGAGGGCGTAAGTTTGGTGTAAAATCATTCTTTTTCCGCATAAATCTGCAAAAGTGTATAAAAATGCGAAAGTAGACAATTGTTGGGAAATAAGGGCTAAAACATAGTAAATGAGCGACCAAATGCGTGTAAAAATAGATGAAAAACATCATAAAATAGACACGCATCAGGGTGCAAAACAAATAGCTATTGCGGATCTCTATGGTGATTGGGAGGAGTCTTACCAATATCATCCAAGGTACTTAGTGGCTTTGAAAGAAGCAAATTCGGGTACCCAAGTTCATTGTGTTACTAAACCAACCGACCACATCAACATTCATCAATTGGATCGTGTTTTTTGGGCTTTTGGTCCATCAATTAGAGGGTTTTCACATTGTAAACCAATCATTTCTGTAGATGGTACTCATTTATACGGGAAGTATAGGGGTGTGTTGTTAATTGCAATGGGTGTTGATGCAAATGATCAACTATTTCCCTTAGCCTTTGCTATAGTTGAGAAGGAGAATTATGTGAATTGGAGTTGGTTTTTACTTTGCATTAGGGAGTTCGTTACTCGACGAACTGGTATTTGTGTAATATCCGAACGACGCCCGGGTATTTTGAAGACAATGGTAGAGGTAAATAGTGGTTGGGAAGAGCCACATGCTTTTCATAGATATTGTATCCGTCATCATGCATCCAACATTAACTCAATGTTCAAAGACACCGAATTGAAAGAAATTTTTACCAAAACGGCTATGGAACACCAACTTCGTAAATTTGATCAAGGGAGGAAGAACATTGGTCGAATTAACACGAATGCCAAAGCTATGTTAGATAGGATACCATTGAGCAAATGGTGTCTAGCACATGATGGAGGTAGAATATATGGTTTAAAAACCACCAACATGTGTGAATGTTTTAACGGGGTGTTGAAAGGTGTAAGATTTCTTCCTATTCAAGCACTCGTGAAGGCTACTTTCATGCGGGTTAATAAGTATTTTGTCGATAGGCGTGAAATTGTGAGGACGAGATTAGCTAGTGGCTTGAAATGGAGCGCAAAAATAACCAACAAGTTAGAGGAGAATGATGAAATATGTGCTCACCATGAGGTGACGGTTTATAATCGTCATGTGGGCCTTTATGGAGTGGTTACTAGACAAGGACGCCGTGAAGGAAGGATGTCAAACCATGGTCACACAATAGATCTTGAAAAAAGGACTTGTACGTGTAACAAATGGCAAAACCTCAATTACCCTTGTTCTCATGGAATGGCAGTTTGTCGCTCCGAAGCTATCTACTATGACCAATATGTAGACCCCGTTCCTGATGAAGGTTATTGGAAGCCTTGGACTGGACCAACTCTTATACCGGATCCCAACTTAAAAAGAGGTGACGGTAGGCCAAAATCAAAACGAATTCCCAACGAAATGGATGAGGTTGTCAAGGGAACCGTTACTTGTAGTCAATGTAATGTAGAGGGTCATAACAAACGCTCTTGTACTTCTAGAGCTTCTTTGTAACATCCCGTATTTTCGTAAAATATATTTTTAAAGTTTTAAATTATTTTATAGAATAAAATAATATTTTACTATTTATTGGGAAAGTATTTTTAATAAATCGTAAAGATCCGTCTTAGGAACTGATACGTGTCTATTTTATGATGTTTTACATCTATTTTTACACGTATTTGGTCGCTCATTTACTATGTTTTAGCCTTTATTTCCCACAAATTGTGTACTTTCGTATTTTTATGCACTTTTGCAGATTTATGCGGAAAAGAGACGATTTAGCACCAAATTCGTATCCTCGAGTCTTTTGCTTAATTGAGGAATAGATGGAAAGTCAATTGGAGTCAAAGTCAAGTGCCAAAAGTCAAAACAAGAGAAATCCGAAGATTTCCGTACAGAGGCGGTCGACCGACCACCCAAACGGGTCGGCCGACCAGTCCTGAATTTTAATGAAGCCCAAATTTCAAGGAATGCCGGAAATAAAAGAAGCCCAGCAGGAAGCGGTCGACCGACCCGAATAGTAGGTCGACCGACCACAACAGAAGCCCAATCGACTCTTTTCGGAAATAAAATAGAATTAGAGTCTTTAGGAAACTCTAATCTCTTACCCTATATATGCTAATCTTGTAGCTAGGGTTTATTATCAAGTCTTATTTAGAGAGTTTTATTTAGTCTTTAGTTCAATTACAATCTTTCAATAATTCTCAACACTTTTAGTTTGTTCTTCAATCTTTCAACAAGCATTCAATAAAGTTTATTCAGTTCTGCCTTAATTCCAATTGTGGTAATTACTCTTTAATCTATTTTTTATTATAGTTCTTGTTTTTATTACAATTGTTAAGTTAGAATCCCAAGCTTTATTGAATCTTGCATGCTTAGATTATTTACTATGTTCTCCATGTTTATTCCCAATTTTACAATCGTCTTAACAGTCATGAATAGCTAATTTTCATATGTTAGGATGTAGGGGATAATATGCATAGGTAAATAAAATCCGAAGAACCGACCTGTAGCAGGACCACGGTCGGCCGACTGGAATAGCCGGTCGGTCGACCGAGGCCGTGGTCGGCCGACTGGAGTAGCCGGTCGGTCGACCACCCGCGTATGTTTTCTTATTTCGTCTTTTCTTGTCAATTATAATATCCTGCAATGAGACCATAAGGAGACTTGTAGGATGTTAGTAATGACCTACCCAAGATTGAAAGATACGGGAAGGGCATTGGTTTACACCTTAAGACGGATAGGTTACTCAAGGCTGAAAGGTATGTAACCTGGGATTTAGGAATCACCCTTATTGTTGACACCCAATAATTGTGAGACCTAGGAACTAATAGCATAGGCCGAAAGGAGCTATTAGGTAGCATAGACCTAAAAAGATATGTTACACCCCCTTACGCGACTGCAATACATGTTGACCTTAGGATTTATTTTACCTTAGCTATTTATTACCCAAACATCCTAGCATCCTCTTTTATTATATTTTATTCTCATCTTTTAATTCTTGTTTTATTTTAATCTTTGCTTTAGATATAGTAATCAACCAATTCAAACCCCCAAAATTGTTACTTTAAACATTCACATCAAACAATAAACATTCCCCACCTCCTTGTGGTTCGACCCTGACTTTCACTATCTATTGTTAAAGTTAGGAATTATAAATTTTATCTTTGGTACCCTCAACGACGGGCATCAAATTTTGGCGCCGTTGCCGGGGAGGTGACGCCAGTGTTTATTGTTTTTTGTTTGTGTTTTCCCTTTTTCTTTCGCTGTCATGACCATCGCCCCTTTCCCGCAACTCCAGCATGAACCTTTGTATATCTATTGTGATAGATTAATAACTTTCCTTTCTCAATTTGGCTATCCTATTAGTATTGGGGAGGTTTGTCGTATCTTATATGATGGAGTTACTGTTAAGACCTTGATCGAGATTGAGAGAAATTGCGAATGGGAATTTTTAGACCTACCCTGTGAGAAGCAATGAGAGCTTCTCAAACACCTAATGCGAGCCGGTGCAGATACGGAGGGGTATGAGGGCATTGATATTAGTAACCCAGATATTCCTGTTGAGTGTGATCCTATCACACCCATTACTGAAGAGTCACTCATTCTTAAGGATGAGAATGATAGGTTATTTGATTCCCTCTGCCTCCCCGTTGATGATACTGACTTGGATTTAGATACAGATGATGAGTTAGACTTTCACCCCTTGACTGACCAACCTATTTCTGTAGGTGTTAGTGATGAACATGTTCCTAACATGTTTGAACCCTCGGTTGATGAACCTTGTTTTTTGCAGGATTCTTCTATTGACATTTCTGATGTTTTTAATAATATTAGTGAATGTTATGTACAAGGATCCTTCACAAAGGATCCTTCGGAGGCTTTGATGTGTTTTGAGGCGTGTGCAGGTGAATCTCTTACTCAGGAGGCTGATTTGGATGCTCCAGAAATTGCAACTCTAGTGATAGAGTCTATAAGCAGTAGGAAGAAAGATGTTCTCGATCGAGTAGTACCACTTACTCGTTCAAATGATGTAGAGAACGAGATCACTCAAACAAGTGATCATTTGGCTGAAGAAAAGAGCCCTAAGAAGAAGAAGCCGAGGAAGGTGTCGACCCATGACTTGGGAGTCGACAACCACGGGAGATGGATGGCTAAAGCTATGGATGATGACCCACCCATCTACATGGTGGAGAGAAACTCATCTACCCAAATCACCATAGCTGAAGGAGTAGCCTGTAGTCAGAGCCCTTGGTCAAGGAAACGCCGAATCCTTCGCGGATGACTTCTTCTTTTTGCTCGTTTCTGTTTTTTTTCTTAAGACATTTTTTTTTTGTTTTTGTTTTGTTAAGACTTTCTAGTTTGCTTTCTTTAAGTTTTTAGGACAACTTTTTCGTGTTTGCGTAGTTAAGACTTTTTGGACTTGTTTCTGGGATCTCGCGCATTGTTGGGCGCGCATTTTTTTCTTGCTTTTTCAGGATTTCCGAAGAAAAGAAGACCTCCAGGACTCAGCTGGTCGACCGACCAGAAAAATCGGTCGGTCGACCAGAGGCGCTGTATCGCAGATTTTTCCGATGTTCACAGGAGGTCGATCGACCCGTTTAGCCGGTCGGTCGACCTACTGTCCACTGCAGTGTTTCGTTTTTCTTCCTTGGAAATCATGAAATCGTCTTTGGTACTTTAGTGGCACTGCTGACCACCAAAACCTCCCAGCTTACGCTGGTTTGGGGAGGTTTTTCTCATACATCTTTTTACCCAGTGAGTTCTTTCCAGTTTTTCCTTAAGTTTTTTTTTTTTTACTTGCATTTATCTTTTAATTTTCTAAAACCTTTACTTAGGCTAATGCACAATGGGGACATTGTGCGGGTTGGTTTGGGGAATGGTTTCGTGTCACATGCATTGCATTTTGTCACACGTTTATTTGCATTTCTGTCTTGCATTTTTCTTTTCTTTATCTTCCTTGCATATAAAAAAAAAAAAAAATCCAAAAAAATTAAAAAAATTAAAATTCCAAAAAAATGCACGTTTATTTTAGCATATAGGTCGAGTCGGAACGAAAGTATTTCAAGGATGATTTTGCTTTCTTACATGTTTATGCCTTTATCTTGCCTTGTCAACTTGTTTTAGTATGAAAGTCTTTTGCATATCTACGAGTTTTTGTCAATTTGTATATCTTGAGACTTGACTTATACCTTGGTAACCTACTATACATTATAAGGTTTAGAGCTTATTTCCTGGTTTCATTCTTAAACCAGTTGTCTAGGATATGAGTAGTACTCCCCTTGGAACATGTTACATCAATATGCATAAACATGAGCTTGAATTGCTATATACTTGTTTTACTTTCTCGTTTTGTGAGTCTTGATACGTGCATTTGGGATCCCTTTTCTCATATTTACCCATAAGCTTCACATAGCCAAAATTGCCTTTTTATTCCCCCAAAACTACATCCCATACTTAGCCTACCCTTCCAAGCTAGTATTTGTGGTCTTTGGTTTATTTTTTGAGGCATCTTGGTTTGTATGCTATTATGAGCAAAAAGAGAAAAGAAAGAAAAGAACAAGAACAGAAAAAAAATTCAGAAAAGAAAGAAAGAAAAAAAGAAAAACGAAAAAAAAAAATCCGGAAAATACGGAAGTCAATCGACCGACCAGCTTCTTGGGTCGGCCGACCACCTGACATCATCAGAAAAAAAATTCGTTCCAAAAATCCCTTTCTTTTATATGTTATCACTCCCGTACTTCATTCAAAAATATTGGGGAGTCCTTTCTTATATTCAAATGTGAGAGTTGTGCTACAAAAGAGCACTTTCTTAATATCAAAAAAGTTGAGAAGTATGTGTTGGGAACCGGTTTTACTAGCTTGGCTACTAACCCCACAAATCCAAAAACATCTTAACCACTTTTACCTTTAACCTCACGTACCTTTCGTACCTCATTTGCATGTATCTAGGTCACTTAAATGAGATTGTTATACAAAGTTGTAGAATTCCTGTTCATGTTAGATTGCAGGCATGTTTTCATGGGTCGCAGTTAGGTGAGTGTCATGGCAAATATACTTCTTTCTATCTTTTACATATACTCACCCTTTGCTTCATGAGTGTCTCGAGCGTACCGCGAGAGTCCATGGTATTAAGTCTCTATAGTTTCTTTATTTGCAAATCTGACAACCCTATAACTCGTTTGCATGATTTAAATGCTTTCTCATTTTGTACTTGACATTGGTTTAGGCTAACATGTAAATTTCGCTCTGAGATTGAAATCGTTCCATTAGTTAAGATCGAGTCTATTTCTTGCTTGAGGGCAAGCAAGGGTTTGGTTTGGGGAATTTGATACGTGTCTATTTTATGATGTTTTACATCTATTTTTACACGTATTTGGTCGCTCATTTACTATGTTTTAGCCTTTATTTCCCACAAATTGTGTACTTTCGTATTTTTATGCACTTTTGCAGATTTATGCGGAAAAGAGACGATTTAGCACCAAATTCGCATCCTCGAGTCTTTTGCTTAATTGAGGAATAGATGGAAAGTCAATTGGAGTCAAAGTCAAGTGCCAAAAGTCAAAACAAGAGAAATCCGAAGATTTCCGTACAGAGGCGGTCGACCGACCACCCAAACGGGTCGGCCGACCAGTCCTGAATTTTAATGAAGCCCAAATTTCAAGGAATGCCGGAAATAAAAGAAGCCCAGCAGGAAGCGGTCGACCGACCCGAATAGTAGGTCGACCGACCACAACAGAAGCCCAATCGACTCTTTTCGGAAATAAAATAGAATTAGAGTCTTTAGGAAACTCTAATCTCTTACCCTATATATGCTAATCTTGTAGCTAGGGTTTATTATCAAGTCTTTTTTAGAGAGTTTTATTTAGTCTTTAGTTCAATTACAATCTTTCAATAATTCTCAACACTTTTAGTTTGTTCTTCAATCTTTCAACAAGCATTCAATAAAGTTTATTCAGTTCTGCCTTAATTCCAATTGTGGTAATTACTCTTTAATCTAGTTTTTATTATAGTTCTTGTTTTTATTACAATTGTTAAGTTAGAATCCCAAGCTTTATTGAATCTTGCATGCTTAGATTATTTACTATGTTCTCCATGTTTATTCCCAATTTTACAATCGTCTTAACAGTCATGAATAGCTAATTTTCATATGTTAGGATGTAGGGGATAATATGCATAGGTAAATAAAATCCGAAAAACCGACCTGTAGCAGGACCACGGTCGGCCGACTGGAATAGCCGGTCGGTCGACCGAGGCCGTGGTCGGCCGACTGGAGTAGCCGGTCGGTCGACCACCCGCGTATGTTTTCTTATTTCGTCTTTTCTTGTCAATTATAATATCCTGCAATGAGACCATAAGGAGACTTGTAGGATGTTAGTAATGACCTACCCAAGATTGAAAGATACGGGAAGGGCATTGGTTTACACCTTAAGACGGATAGGTTACTCAAGGCTGAAAGGTATGTAACCTGGGATTTAGGAATCACCCTTATTGTTGACACCCAATAATTGTGAGACCTAGGAACTAATAGCATAGGCCGAAAGGAGCTATTAGGTAGCATAGACCTAAAAAGATATGTTACACCCCCTTACGCGACTGCAATACATGTTGACCTTAGGATTTATTTTACCTTAGCTATTTATTACCCAAACATCCTAGCATCCTCTTTTATTATATTTTATTCTCATCTTTTAATTCTTGTTTTATTTTAATCTTTGCTTTAGATATAGTAATCAACCAATCAACCCCCAAATTTGTTACCTTTAAACATTAACATTAAGACAATAAACATTCCCCACCTCTTTGTGGTTCGACCCTGACTTTCACTATCTATTGTTAAGGTTAGGAATTATAAATTTATCTTTGGTACCCTCAACGACGGGCATCAGGAACCTTAAGTCCTTAAGACGAATACAACTTGGCAAGCTTAAGTCCGTACCATAAAACCCGTTCATTTCCAAACCCGTTTTCTTTTAAACGGGAAAGGACAATATAAACCCTTCAACCCTTAATGAATGTCGACACAATTCATTTCACAAAAATAAGAACTCAGCTTCTTCATTTCTCATTTTCTCCTTAAAACCTCCATCTTAAAATCCAATTTCAGTCATCATTCGATTTCCGAATCAAGGTAATTTTTACATTTATGAAATCCTCATAAAATTTGCAAGTCATCTATCACTTTCAATTTCCATTTCCTTCATCTTGAAAAATGGCATGTTTTTGTAAAATCCGTCTTTTGGTTTCTTAAACCCGTTTTTCTTGTTGTAGGTGAAGGCTTAGAAGACCCTAACGTGGATAGCTACATTATTGAGAAGGAGCTTTGATCAAAATCGCTTAAGAGGTGACAATTAAGAGAAACTCGGCCTTATTTGTGATATTAGCACTTTTCTTGTTTTTAGATGGTTTTAGTTTCTGATTTTTCATGTTGTGATTTTTGTTGAGACTTAGTAACATGCTAGGATTACATAAGAAAGACCTTCACATGCTTGATTGTGTTATATATGCTTTGATGTTGAAATTTCAGAAATTATGTGCGTAAGACGGATACTAAGAAAAATCTTGTTGAGGCTTAATGGTGGGATTTAATACTTGTTTTTGGTGTATATGATGATTGTATATGCTGGGTAATCTTTGTATGTTGCGATTTTAGAAGTTTAGAACCGATTTGAGATGATTTGAGTCGTGTAGGGAAATGTCGATTATTCGTGCAGGGACTCTGAGCCGGTAGGCTGACCGGCAGCCGGTCGACCGGCTCAGAGTCGGGGTGTTGATTTTGAATGTTCTGAAATTTAGGAGAAGGGTTCTAAGCCGGTGGATCGGCCGTCGGTCGACCGGCTCAGAATCCCATTTGGGTGTTTTGTGGAATTTTGCAAAGGCTTGGGAAAGGACTCCCAGCCGGCAGACCGGCAGCCGGTCTGCCGGCTGAGAGTCTGTCCTTGTTATTTAAGTTTTGAAGAAGGGCTTAAGGGAAGGGACTCCCAGTCGGTTGGCAGGCGGACGGTCCACCCGCTGAGAGCCTCTTCTCATTGTTTTCAGATTTTTGCAATGGCATGGGAAGGGACTCCCAGCCGGCCGACCGCAGACTGTTCCAGATCGGCTGAGAGTCCCTGTTCTCATTGTTTGGTTTATAACTTTCAAACGGTTATTCGGTTTTGTTTGAGATTCGTTCCGTGTACCTTCGATGCGTGTTTGAGGTCCCCGGAGGATGGGCGACACTATATTGGGTTCGGGAATGGAGAGCGGATAGAGACCCCCCGGTCGGGTAACCGAAAGGGAAACCGGCTCTCCCTCAACTTAGTTCCCGGGATCAATTAAGTGTTGATTAGATGTATAAGAGATTAGAACTATAGACTAGTTGCTATCTTTGGATGATATTGTATTGATGCGTATTAAGGTATGCCTTAAGCTGGCCTCTGAGCTTAATACGTGAGCTTGTTGTCATATATGGGGATATGCCTTAAGTTGGCCTCTGAGCCCTATATGTGTATGGTTGTCGTGTCTGGGATATGCCTTAAGCTGGCCTCTGAGCCCAGACATGTTTATTTGTGATCGCGTTGGAACATGCCTTAAGTTGGTCTCTGAGTCTAACGAGTAGAGCAGCTGCACAACGGGGTAGCTAAGGTACTGACACATTGCCCGGAGTGCAGATGTTGATGCTAGGACATGCCTTAAGCTGGCCTCTGAGTCTAGTGTCTTGTGATGCAGTGAAGGGACATGCCTTAAGTTGGCCTCTGAGTCCTTTACTTTTGGATGCTAGTCCATGCGTTGTGATGTCGCCTCTGAGTCTAGTGTCTTGTTGATTGGCAGGTCTATGCCTTAAGTTGGCATCTGAGTCCTTGCTTGTGATTTTGGTATTTAGGTTATGTCTTAAGTTGACCGCTGAACCTTTATACTTGCTGATGATTGGTAATTAGGTTATGTCTTAAGTTGACCGCTGAACCTTATACTTGCTGAGTTTTATCTGCTTGCCTAGAGTTGGTACAGTGTCAGACATAGATGTTGATATTGATGAGTATGATACTTTGACTTTGATATTGTTCATCCAAGGCATTGGGTGACTCTTTAGTCAGTTTCGTAAATAGTTTGGACTGAAAGACCCCCCGACCGGGTAACCGGTAGGGAAACCGGCTCTCCTTCCAAATGGTTTCCGAAGTTGGTTGAGAGCCGTGAATTAGTGATTGCATGATAGTATGATTCAGTTGATGAGATTTTATACTTCACATGTGTATATATATGCTGGAGTATTCTGTTTGTATTTCTGTGTTACGTGTCGTTACAAAAGGTGGCTAGGAGAACTCTAGTCACTCCCCACTGATTGTGGCGTACATGTTTACATGTATGTAGGTACATGCAGGTTGGCAGGGGTTGCTGAGAGCTAGCGAGTGATGATCCGCTTGTCATCTTATGACTTACACTTTAGGATAGCTAGACTCTAGTTTTGATACAGTTGTTTCTTTTGAGTGCTGATGCCCGTCGTTGAGGGTACCAAAGATAAATTTATAATTCCTAACTTTAACAATAGATAGTGAAAGTCAGGGTCGAACCACAGAGAGGTGGGGAATGTTTATTGTTTGGTGTTAATGTTTAAAGGTAACAAATTTGGGGGTTTGATTGGTTGATTACTATATCTAAAGCAAAGTTTAAAATAAAACAAGAAATAAAGATGAGAATAAAATATAATAAAAGGGATGCTAGGATGTTTGGGTAATAAATAGCTAAGGTAAAATAAATTCTAAGGTCAACATGTATTGCAGTCGCGTAAGGGGTGTAACATAACTTTTTAGGTCTATGCTACCTAATAGCTCCTTTCGGCCTATGCTATTAGTTCCTAGGTCTCACAATTATTGGGTGTTAACAATAAGGGTGATTCCTAAATCTTAGGTCACATACCTTTCAGTCTTAAGTAACCTAGTCGTCTTAAGGTGTAAACCAATGCCCTTCCCGTATCTCTCAATCTTGGGTAGGTCATTACTAACGTCCTACAAGTCTCTTTTCAGTCTCATTGTAGGATATTAAAGTCAACAAGGAAAGACGAAACAAGATACATGCGCGGGTGGTCGACCGACCAGCTATTCCAGTCGGCCGACCACAGCCTCGGTCGACCGACCCACTATTTGAGTCGGCCGACCGCGGCTCTGCTACAAGTCGGTCTCGGAATTTCTACTACCTACGCATATTAATCCCCTACATCCTAACATATGAAATTTAGCTACTCATGGTTATTAAGACGATTATGAAAACGGGAATAAACATGGTAAACATAGTAAATAATCTAAACATGCGAGATTTAATAAAGCTTGAGAATTCTATCTTAATTGAATGCAATAGTAATAAGAACAATAATAAAGCTAGATTAAAAGAGTAATTACCAAAGTCGGAATTAGGGCAGAAAGGAACAAACTTTATTGAATGCTTGGGAATTATTGAAAGATTACAAAACTAAAATTCTTCTAAATAAAACTTGATTATTGAACATGAATGTCAATTGATAAAAGCTAGATGCTAAACCCTAATCAAGAGATTAGTTTATATAGGGCATAAGATTAGAGTTTCCTTAAAAGACTCCTACTTCTAATTTATTTCCGAAACTGTTCCTGGGCTTCGCTGAGGTCGGTCGACCACTTTGGTGGGTCGGTCGACCTCTTTCACGGGCTTAGTTGAATTCTAGGCCTTTCTTCAAAATTCGGACTTTATAGAAATTAGGCCTGGTCGGCCGACCCGTTTAGTTGGTCGGTCGACCGCTTCCGCAAGGAATTCTCCGGTTTTCTTCTCGCTTTGACTTTTGGTACTTAAATAAAGACTCCAGTTGACTTTCCATTGTTCCTTACTTATGCAAAAGACTCGAGTACATGAATTTGGTGCTAAATCGTCCCTTTTCCGCATAAATCTGCAAAAGTGCATAGAAATACGAAACTACACGATTGTTGGGAAATAAAGGCTAAAACATAGTAAATGAGCGACCAAATGCGTGTAAAAATAGATGAAAAACATCATAAAATAGACACGCATCAAAAATTCCCCAAACCAAACCCTTGCTTACCCTCAAGCAAGAAATAGACTCGATCCTAATTAATGGAACGATTTCAATCTCAGAGCGAAATTTACATGTCAGCCTAAACCAATACCAAGTACAAAATGAGAAAGTAGTCAAATCATGCAAACGAGTTATAGTGTCGTCAAACTTGCAAACATAAAAGCTATAGAGACTTATATCATGGACTCTCGCGGTACGCTCGAGACACTCATGAAGCAAAGGGTGAGTATGTGTAGAAGATAGAAAGAAGTAAATTTGTAATGACACTCACCTAACTGCGACCCATGAAAACATGCCTGCAATCTAACATGAACAAGAATTCTACAACTTTGTACAACAATCCCATTAAGTGACTCGGATACATGCAATTGAGGTAAGAAAGATACGTGAGGTAAAACGTAAAAAGTGGTTAAGATGTTTTTGGATTTGTGGGGTTAGTAGCCAAGCTAGTAAAACCGGTTCCCAACAACATATTTCACAACTTTTAATATTAAAGAAGTGCTCTTTTGTAGCACAATTCTCACATTAAATATAAGAAAAAACTCCCAAATATCTTTTTGAATGAGGTACGGGAGTGATAACATATAAAAGAAAGGGACTTTTTGAAACGAATTTTGAATCTGATGATAAGGTGGTCGGCCGACCTATGAAGGGATCGGTCGACTGACTTTTGTACGTTTTTGACTTTTTCCGTCTTTCTTTTCCTTTCTTTCTTTTTCTGAATTTTTCTGTTCTTTTTCTTTTCTTTCTTTCTTTTCTTTTCTCTTTGTGCTCAAGATAGCATACAAACCAAGATATCTCAAAATAAACCAAGGACTATAAATACTAGCTTGGAAGGGTAGGCTAAGTATGGGATGTAGATTTGGGGGAATCAAAAGGCAATTTTGGCTATGTGAAGCTTATGGGTAAATATGAGAAAAGGGATCCCAAATGCACGTATCAAGACTCACAAAACGAGATAGTAAAACAAGTATATAGCAATTCAAGTTCATGTTTATGCATATTGATGTAACATGTTCCAAGGGGAGTACTACTCACATCCTAGACAACTGGTTTAAGAATGAAACCATGAATAAGGCTCTAAAACTCAGAATGTATAGTAGGTTGCCAAGATATAAGTCAAGTCTCAAGATATGCAAGTTGTCAAAAACTCGTAGATATGCAAAAGACTCTTATACTAAAACAAGTTGACAAGAATATGGTAAAGGCATAAACATGTAAGAAAGCAAAATCATCCTTGAAATACTTTCGTTCCGACTCGACCTATATGCTAAAATAAACGTGCATTTTTTTTGTAAATTTTTGAATTTTTGTATTTTTTTTTTTTTTTTTTTCTCTTTTGTATAGGTAAGGAAAATAAAGAAAAGAACAATGCAAGACAGAAATGCATTAAACGTGTGACAAAAATGCAATGCATGTGACACGAAACCATTCCCCAAACCAACCCGCACAATGTCCCCATTGTGCATTAGCCTAAGTAAAAGTTTCAGAAAATTAAAGAAAAGATGCGAATAAATAAAAACTAAGGAAAAACTGGAAAGAACTCACTGGGTAAATAGACGTATGAGAAAAACCTCCCCAAACCAGCGTAAGCTGGGAGGTTTTGGTGGCTAGCAATGCCACTCAAGTACCAAAGACGGTTGCACGATCTCCGAGGAAGAAACGAACTGACTGTGACGGACAGGTAGGTCGACCGACCAAAACAACAGGTCGACCAACCTTCCTGCAGAATTCAGCGAAACTGCGACTAGGTCGACCGACTGGTGTATCTGGTCGGTCGACCCTCTGTGTCCCAGTGGTCTTCGTTTCTTTGTAGAATCTGAAAAAGCAAGAAAAATATATGCGCCCAACAAATGCGCGAGATTCCAGAAACAATTCTTAAAGTCTTAACTACGCAAGCATAAAGAAAAAGTTCTGAAACTATGAGAAAACCAAATTAAAAAGTCTCACAAAACAAAAATAAATTGTCTTAAAACTGAAACTAGAATTAACTATCCGCTAAAGATGCGGAAAATATCCGACCACGGCTTTTGACGATACGCCGTAGTCTCCACAGTGTTTGCTTGTGTAGCGAAACACATCTTCTTCCCGCCGTCGCAAAGCATATGCGACGGTCTCTCCTCTTGAGCTTGCCTCCTTTTCTTCTTCTCTTCCCGATCCACGACACCCGGGTCTTCATCTTCTTTATAGCTTAGACATCCCATTCCGCCTCTCTGGACTATGACCTCCTTCAATTTGGGTTTCCCCAAACAAATTCCTGCACTAGCCACAATAGAAGTGTCCTCCATATTGCTCCCAATCTGGGGCGGAGGTGTAAAAACAGATGCAGGAACAGGTGATAAAGTAGGAGAAGTAGTGATGACCTCTTACTTCTTTTCAGAAGTGATAGCATTACATGTGATGGGGGTCATAGCATCCTTCTTCCTATAAGATAGGCCATATATAATAGAATGCTTCCCTACTTTGAAGGTCAAAGTCCCAATGCCTACATCTATAATGGCACCTGCAGTGTGGAGGAAAGGTCTTCCTAGAATTATAGGTATATGGGCATCCTCTGGGATGTCCAAAACTACAAAGTCAACTGGGAAGAAAAACCTGTCAATACGCACAAGGATGTTTTCCAACACCCCTATAGGTTCCATAGATGTACGATCTGCCATCTGGACAGTCATGCTGGTCATTTTAAATTCAGTCATTCCTAATTTTAAGGCAACACTTAAGGGCATGACACTGATACTAGCACCTAAATCGCATAATGTCTTCTTTACTGGGAAGGTTCCTATATTGCAGGGGACAGAAAAACTACCAGGGTCCTCTAATTTGTGAGGGGCAATAACATGTGATAGAAAACTAGATGACTCTTCAGTGAGGGCCACCGACTCAACCTTATCTAGAGACCTCTTTCTGAACAAAAGCTGTCTCATAAATTTAAGATAAGAAGGAACTTGTTGGACTAATTCTAGAAATGGGACCTGAACATTTAATGAACGAATCACATCCTTAAATTTGTCAAAAGATACCTGATCCTTCGAAGGTACGAATCTTTCTGGGAAAGGAGGGGCTGAGGATTCAGTATTTGCAGCCCTCTTCAGAAACCTAGGGGTCTTATCACCCCTGAAAAGGAAATCCCTCAAGTTATTCGGTAATTCGGGACGAAAAGGAGCCTCTGGTTCTGCCACGGCGGTCGGTCGACCATCTTCTTCGGTAGGTCGACCGCTTTCCTGTTCAGCGGAAATTCTCGGATTCTGCTCTGTGGTCGGTCGACCTGGATCTTCGGTCGGTCGACCGTCCTTGCTGCTATCCGGCTGTTTTTCTTTCTCGCTCCCCACTTTAGCTCCACTTCGTAGGGATATGACGTTTAGAGTCTCTTTTTTCTGGTCCGTTTTGGTCGGAAGTTGACCCGGAGCCCTAGTATCATTCTTGCCCGCGATTTGAGCAATCTGAGACTCTAACATCTTCATCCCTGCCTCTCTAGCCTGTGACTCCTTCTGAACCAACCCAATAAGATTTTGGATAAGAGTGTCGGTGTTGGGTGGTGGATTTGAAGGTGGTTGAGGGTTGAAGGGTGGTTTTTGAAAACCTTGCTTATGTGGGGGGATATATGTGGAATTTTGCTGAGGTTGCATATGTTGTGGGTTTAGAACATTCTGGCTTGTCCACCTCAGGTTGGGATGGACATTATTATTATTCGGGTCATAAAAATTGTTCCCACGATAATGTTGAAAAGCGACACATGTTTCATTGGATGAAGTACAGAATTTTGACACGTGCCCTTCTCCACCGCACCTCTCACAAGCAAAGGGTCCGTCTTGAACGGCGTTCACCTGGTAAATACCGCCCTTGCTTCCAGTTCCTAGATCGAATTTTCCTCCAGCCTCTAATTTCTCCAATTTGGCCGTCAAGGCCTCAATTGCTGATAGGTTGTATTTAGATTTCCTTTGATTTCCTCTGGAAGTGCCATGCTCAGCACGGTGTACAGCAACATCCTCTATCAATTTGAGACCCTTAGTCTCTCCTGAATTATCTTGGAATCTCCCATTAGCTGCAGCATCTAGATAGGCCCTGTTGTCATCGTAGAGGCCATTGTAGAACTGGTTACAAAGAAACCATTGCTCGAATCCGTGATGTGGTATGGATCGAACAAGTCTCTTGAACCTGTCCCACGCCTCACTAAAGTCCTCATTGGGGCCTTGCTTGAAATTTGTGATCTGCACTCTTAAAGCATTAGTCTTTGATGCAGAATAGTATTTCCAGTAGAATGCTAAGGCTAAGGTATTCCAATCTGTGACTCCCGCAGCAGTGCGGTCTAAATCTCTGTACCACTCTCTCGCAGCGTCCCTAAGAGAGAAGATAAACATGGTCTGCTTAATCTGGTCCTGCGTCACTCCTTCTGGGGGTGCAATAGAGCATATGTAATCTGTGAATATTTCAATATGCTTTGCAGCATCCTCATTGGACGAGCCTCCAAATTGGTTTCTTTCAACCATAGTAATGTAGGCAGGTTTGGCCTCGAATGGCTTCCCAGTACCTGCAGGTAAAGTGAACCCTTTGTATAGGTCCTTTGCCTGAGGCATGGAGTGACTGGCAATAGTAGCTTCCTCTGTCATGTTTTCTTCCTCTTTTGGAAAAACTGGAAAGTAGGTAAAAGGTGGTGTTCTTGGTGAAAGTGCATTGTTGGGTGAATTTGTTTGTGAAGGTGGTGTTTTTGGTGAAGATGGCAAAGATGGTTGTTCGAATAAGTCTTCTTGAAATAAGGAAGACGGTGAACCTCCTTCCTGATTTGCTAGAAGTTGCTTTCTCCTTTCTCTAAGAGTCCTCTCAAGCTCGTGGTCAAGTGGTAGGAGTTCTCCTTGAACTGACCTGCGCATAAGATGGAAACTACAAGAAAATGGTGAGAAGGTTTAAGGAACAAAAAGTTCCTTAAACAAAGAGAAACAAAAACAAAAACAATAAACACTGGCGTCACCTCCCCGGCAACGGCGCCAAAATTTAATGCCCGTCGTTGAGGGTACCAAAGATGAATTTATAATTCCTAACTTTAACAATAGATAGTGAAAGTCAGGGTCGAACCACAGAGAGGTGGGGAATGTTTATTGTTTGGTGTTAATGTTTAAAGGTAACAAATTTGGGGGTTTGATTGGTTGATTACTATATCTAAAGCAAAGTTTAAAATAAAACAAGAAATAAAGATGAGAATAAAATATAATAAAAGGGATGCTAGGATGTTTGGGTAATAAATAGCTAAGGTAAAATAAATTCTAAGGTCAACATGTATTGCAGTCGCGTAAGGGGTGTAACATAACTTTTTAGGTCTATGCTACCTAATAGCTCCTTTCGGCCTATGCTATTAGTTCCTAGGTCTCACAATTATTGGGTGTTAACAATAAGGGTGATTCCTAAATCTTAGGTCACATACCTTTCAGTCTTAAGTAACCTAGTCGTCTTAAGGTGTAAACCAATGCCCTTCCCGTATCTCTCAATCTTGGGTAGGTCATTACTAACGTCCTACAAGTCTCTTTTCAGTCTCATTGTAGGATATTAAAGTCAACAAGGAAAGACGAAACAAGATACATGCGCGGGTGGTCGACCGACCAGCTATTCCAGTCGGCCGACCACAGCCTCGGTCGACCGACCCACTATTTGAGTCGGCCGACCGCGACTCTGCTACAAGTCGGTCTCAGAATTTCTACTACCTACGCATATTCATCCCCTACATCTTAACATATGAAATTTAGCTACTCATGGTTATTAAGACGATTATGAAAACGGGAATAAACATGGTAAACATAGTAAATAATCTAAACATGCGAGATTCAATAAAGCTTGAGAATTCTATCTTAATTGAATGCAATAGTAATAAGAACAATAATAAAGCTAGATTAAAAGAGTAATTACCAAAGTCGGAATTAGGGCAGAAAGGAACAAACTTTATTGAATGCTTGAGAATTATTGAAAGATTACAAAACTAAAATTCTTCTAAATAAAACTTGATTATTGAACATGAATGTCAATTGATAAAAGCTAGATGCTAAACCCTAATCAAGAGATTAGTTTATATAGGGCATAAGATTAGAGTTTCCTTAAAAGACTCCTACTTCTAATTTATTTCCGAAACTGTTCCTGGGCTTCGCTGAGGTCGGTCGATCACTTTGGTGGGTCGGTCGACCTCTTTCACGGGCTTAGTTGAATTCTGGGCCTTTCTTCAAAATTCGGACTTTATAGAAATTAGGCCTGGTCGGCCGACCCGTTTAGTTGGTCGGTCGACCGCTTCCGCAAGGAATTCTTCGGTTTTCTTCTCGCTTTGACTTTTGGTACTTAAATAAAGACTCCAGTTGACTTTCCATTGTTCCTTAATTATGCAAAAGACTCGAGGACATGAATTTGGTGCTAAATCGTCCCTTTTCCGCATAAATCTGCAAAAGTGCATAAAAATACGAACGTACACGATTGTTGGGAAATTAAGGCTAAAACATAGTAAATGAGCGACCAAATGCGTGTAAAAATAGATGAAAAACATCATAAAATAGACACGCATCAAGTGCCTGTAGGGATGTTCCATCCCAGGCTGTTGTATATATATTTTGCTTCAGTACTTAGAACTGTTATACTTATCTATTTCTGTTTATATCGGTTTAAGTTTTCAGTTTTAATTCACCTCGCATGTTTATGTTAAAAAGTTTTAATTCCGCTGCATTTTTAGTACTTTGTATGATTTTATTTTCCGCTTTCGCGAGGGGTTTTACAGTTGGTATCAGAGCATTATTGCTCCTGACGCACTCATATGACCCCAACCTTAACTTGACCATATAAACAAATAATGAATGAGAGATGGGGTAGATCTAAGGATTTATATTGTAGTCTGTTTGTGATTGCTAATTGCTAAGTTAACATTTGCTTTTCTTTTGAAGGATGGTGAGAACCACAGCTGCTGAGAACACTATAATGCAAGCACTTTATCAGTTGCTTGAGAACCAGAGACAGAAGGCCCACTACTACAAAAATGGCCTATTAAGGCGCTTATCATGAAAGTGCTGAAATTGGTATAAACAAGGGAAAATTCACGCACAATTCAATAGCGCCTCTAAATATCGTCAAAAGAAATTAAAAAACCATACTCCTTTTCCTCTTTCCTCCTAGATAAGTCACTCAATTACCATTCTAATGTTCTCAAAAACACAAAACCCTAGAGTAAAAAAAAACCACCATAATTCATTCTCTGCAGAAATTATCACATACGGAGTAATTGGCAAGCAAAGAATTGAAATTCTCATAAAAGTGTTAATCAGGTATGAAATTGTTTTCTTATGTTTTTGTTATTTAATTAATTCGATTCTTGTTTATTTTTTTCATCGCTAAATTGGGGGTTTATTTTGTTTTTGGGAGAACAAACATATCAATTGGCTCTCTTTGTTTCAAGTAAATCTACTGATTTACAAAAAATCACAATTTCATGCTTAGCTAGGTACAATTATGCAGTCTTTTTTATCACATTGGGTATTGCACTTTGCTTTAATTTTTTGTTATTATGGTAAAATAAACTTCGTTCGAATTGAATTTGGCCATGTACAGATCTGGATTTATTCCAATTGAAGTCGATTTAGGTTTTGATTTTACTTGATTGAACTCGATTTCGGTTTGGTTAAATTAGGACGTAGCTTGATTGAAGTCTATTTAGGTTTACTTTCATGGAGATTTCAACTTGTTCACCTGTACCATTAAATTCAAGATGATGAGTATGATGCATTAGTCAACTAGTAGTTATATGAAAGATTCTAAGTTTGTTGAACAAATATTTGCTTATTTATTTTTGTCTGTTGGCTCATAGGTATATTTGATGTCTTTCAATGATTCCAAATTCTAAGAAATTAACAAATATATGATCTTCTTACTTATGTTTATTTGGTGAATTGCTTTGTTTTAGACGAGATGAGTCTTATTCTTTTAAGTAGTTTGTAGATAAGTTTTCATCATCACAATTGACTACATCATTCACAATTATATAATAAGACGGTCTTACACTTAGGACAATACATTTATTGGTAGGAAATGATTTGTCTTTATATACAATGAGACCATCACATACAATAATTAAGTTGATAATTGACACTACACTTATGATGAAGATGAAAATTTGGCTCAATTACCTTGGCCCCTTTTTTGGTCTCTTCCATTATTTATGCTACTGATTATGTGGTTTGAGCATATTTCGATTATGTTGTTTGAGCATATTTCTCGTGATTGAAGGGAAGACTAGTTCTCTTGTCCATTTGTCTATTATTGTGTTCAAGCCCTTGAATCCAATGTAATGTATTTGGGCTGTTCTTTTCGGGTGAGGCTAATTGGGTCATAGAAATTTTGTCAAGCGTAAGTATTTAAAAACGTTGTTGTGGTGTACATAATGAGATAATGAAAAGCAATCCTAATCTACGAGGTTCATTTCCTCCTGATGTGAACTCTCTTTAATTGACATACTTCTGTTTGTTGTAAATGTACCGCACCTTTAATCGACTCTGGTAAAAAAAATGTAACGGTATTTTTATTTAAAAGTATAAAATGCAAAAAGAACAATGAAAAATCTTTTTACTGTAGTGATTAGTGATGCTTACAAAAATGCATACACATAACTAGGGAATCATATGAATTTGACTTTTGAGATAGACTTCTCTTATCCTCTCCTGCCTCTTATTCTTCTTGAGAACACTTTTTGGTAAATCTAAATTGTTTGTGATGTAGGCAGCAGGAGAATGAATGAACAGACCGATATTTTGATCATGTACTATATGTGAGTGGTGGATTTTTCAAAGGTCTTTTTCTTTACTGGATTGGGGCGCCTGGCGAATGTCTCGACTATATTAATGGTATGGTAAATTAGACACAGTGATATGACTTTGGTATAAGTACAATGCGTACATATAAGGGATAGCTATATATTAGTCTCTTCTATGTAACCTTTACGAATATCTTAATTGAAGTTCAGATTGGTCGTGATTTCATAGTTCACTTGCTACTTATTTTTTGCTTCTGGTGCTATCCGACGATCCAGTGATCCAGCTATATTTATTGTATTTGTCTTTATTAGCTACTTGTTAAGCCGCCTACGAGTATTTAGGTAGGCTGGTATGGTATGTAAAGTTGTACCCCTTTTGGGTGTTTTGTGCAAACGAACAGGTAAAATGTATGGTCACTATTAGTACTTGGCAGTGCATTCACGAGGTACTATGAATCGTTACTCCGTAAATTTGTTACCATGATAAACTTTATGAACATAAAAGTTACTTTTTTCTCTCTCGGTATAACAGGAAATACAAGGTCATTATAATGCACAAAGATGGAGATATTCATAATTACTCGATGCACTTGTCTTTTATTAAGATTTTCCGACACCTGCAGTTGAAACTAAGCTTGATAGGCTGATGGAGGACTTTATATGTCCAATAACAAAAGGGTAAGATTCAATTTCACTTTGTAATACAATTTGTTTTTAATATCTTGATCATCTCATCTTTTCTTGATTTTACCCCAAGTGTTGCTTCTATTGCCAATAATGGTAATACGTCATGCTTATCTTTTATGAGTATATGCTAGTTGTTTCTGTTTCTTGATGGAATGGTTGACCGATGAAATTTGATATAATATTAAATAACATATTAAATATGGTAAATGACTTACATTGTTTTCACTTGAATTTTCAGTAATTCTAGTTCAAGCCGATGTATGTATCGTCAAGCTAAGCTTCATCGCAAGGATTGCTTAAGGGACACCGAAGAAATGTATTGCTAAGATGCAACAAGTAGTCACTTGTTAGTGTTGATGGGCGAATAATAGAGAACTTTGGGCCTGAATAGTAGGATATTTTCTTGACGTATTTTTTTATTTGAGATACATTTATTCTTTTTGGGTTCGGACATGTATTTGACATTACAGTTATTTAATATTAAGATATGTTTTTTTCTCAACAAATTGTGTAGATCTTGGTGTGATAAGAAATATGTTTAAGGTAATACAAAAAGGAAATGCAGGTGTAATAAATAGTCTGTAACATTGTTGGTTGTAGTATAAAAACAATGCGAAAAAGCGTGTGAGCAGAAGCACAATGGTGCATAATAGACAATGCTCAACGTTTAATTGAGGCGCTTGGAAAGCGCCAGATTTTCTCTGGCGGCGCTTTAAAAGCACTGGTCTAGACCACAAATAGCGCGTCAATTTTTTGCGGTGCTATACTTATGCTATACCGACACAATAAAATAGCGTCGCAAAAGGGGTTAGCGGCACAGGCAAATGCGGCGCATTTGAAAGCGTCGGTATTTCCCATTACGACGCTATTTAGCGTCGCAATAGGTGACTAAAAAGCATC
The DNA here is from genome assembly GCA_029255685.2 of Silene conica. Lineage (NCBI taxonomy): Eukaryota > Viridiplantae > Streptophyta > Magnoliopsida > Caryophyllales > Caryophyllaceae > Silene > Silene conica. The sequence goes on from CM055315.2 coordinate 55,737,849, forward strand.
GCAAGAATTCGTTTCTGTAGTAGTGAGGCAGAGACTGTTGCACCTCTTCCACCGCCAGGCAATGAGGCCAATCGGCCTGGTAGCTTCTCTTGGATAGCATCACAGATGTCCAGGAGCCACGTGAAGACTTATGGAGGCGAGGTTGATCCGGTAGCTCTTACTGAGTGGTTCCGTGAGATGGAAAAGAGCTTCACCATGTACTCGGTTGGCAGAGAGGATAGAGTGCGGCTAGCCACTCACTTTTTGACCTTAGAGGCCGATAGATGGTGGGCATTGACCGGACCGACTTCCATTCTTGATCCTTTATTTGACTGGGAGGCTTTTACGGATAAGCTCGAGACGAGATTTTATCCTAAGGAGCTTAGATCGCAGAGGCTTAAGAAGTTCATGGACTTGAAGCAGGGTAAGATGTCCGTTCAGGAGTACACTGTAAAACCCCTCGCGAAAGCGGAAATATAAACATACAAAAGTACCAAAATTGCAGCGGAATTAAAACTTTTTAAAGAAAACAACATGCGAGAAGTCTTAAACTGAAACAAAAACTGAGACTGAAATAAAACCAAAATAGATAAGTAACAGTTCTAAGTATCAAAACCAATATATACATCAGCCTGGGATGGAACTGTGGGGAATAAAACGCGTATTCACCCTAAATTTGCAGGATTATAATGAAATATGCAATTGTGAATATCGTCATAAGATTAAAAACATGAGAAAAGAAGTACAACCTTTAGTCCTCGCGCAAAAGGCCTAAGAACAGGAATTAATGCAAATTCCCTCCTATAACTTGCACCCAAGACTTAGTTTGAGACGTGGCCGCGTGCGCTAGAAATCCTCTCCAATTGCCTTGCAATATAGGGAGAGCCCTTGAGGTTTTAGATGTGAGATCTGAGGTTTTGGGAGAAGAATTCTCTCAAACCCTAATTTTACCCTGAGATTATTTTACAGTGCAACAAGAGTGTTTGATATAAGGAGAAGGACTCTCCTTATATACTACACATGGCCGGCCGAAATTGGACATAGGGTAGGAGTGGGCTTTCCACTCTTACCTTATTCCAATGCGTGATTCGACCCATTTAGCTTTAAGTTGTTCGCGGTATTTTTAATTATAAATCGTAACATGTTATCAGATATTAATACAGTCGATATATTAATAACGGTCTGATAAAATACGATATTGTATAATTACCCAAATTAATATAACTGTTTATATTAATACGCGAATACAATATTTAATTAAATATAACCGTTTATATTTAATTTACGAATTAATCATGTAATCCGTATTAGCTAAAATTATTTAATCCGTATTAAATAATAATCTCAACATCTTATTGACTAATTTAATAGTCAATACCTCTGACTAACTGTTTAGTCATATCCGGCAAAATGTGACTGTATTTTCATACCTTCACATCTCTCAAACGTGTCCTATAGGTGTGACGTATAGGGACCAGTTGACCACCGCCATCCGTATGACAATAACGTCAAACTTATCTAGCAAGCCAACCGTTATTGATAAACGTGGATCAACTGGTAATAATACAGAAGTATGCCCTTGTGATCCTTAAAGAGATTTAATAAGTCATTGTACTTAATTGTCAAGGACACCAGCCCCAACAATCTCCCACTTGTCCGTACAAGGGTATGTTTAATGACGTTATCACACTACATGTGGAGGACACAATCTCCAACAAACTCCCACTTGTCCGTACAAGTGTAGGTGCGATAACCGAATCTCATATCCTTTTAAAATTTCTCCCACTCAATGTAAGACAATTTGCAAATCCGCATTCGCAAAGGTCGTATCTCACAAGCGATCTGTATCAAGAGTGGTTTCCCCGACTAGAGAGTAACTTAACTGATAAAACGAATCTGTATTCGAGCATGGCCATGCATTTCAGTTACTACTCCTCGAGTGGCCCTGAGAAATGATAAAATCCTGATAAGGGTTTGGATATTTCCCTCAACTCGAATCCTGCCGATATCGCCCAGCATGAAATAACCCAGAAAAAATCCTCTTGGCCCCTGTTACGGTGACCGTGGGAAAGAAACCAAAGTTACCCAAAATCTGTCTTAATCTCAAGAAACAGTTGAAAGTCAAAAGACTCGACTCTAAGGAACACTATGGAGGTCCTATCCACGACCTGGCACCCAATGTTATAAAACATTTAGGACTCCATAACGATGTCACGGGGTGTCCTACGAGATATCCGTATAACTCGCCTTTGTGATTGGTCAGTCATCCACGTGACTTATGGCTCGTTGAACCCACCATCAACCAACGTCACAAAATGATTACCTGAGTTATCAGCTCAAGTGGGTAATCAAGGACCAAAACGATGTAATGTTAATCAGTTCACTTTGTGGTGTTCAAAATTGGCGTACAATTCCACATGAGAAACAAAACATTTTATATCATAACAATAAGGTTGAATAGAGTACACGAGAAAATGAATTATTACATGAATTCATAAAAGAGTACTACAACTTAGGAACACATCCAATTCCCATGGAATGAATGTGCCCTTCATGCTTATCACGTGGTAATGCTTTTGTGAGAGGATCAGCTATGTTGTCATCCGTAGCGATCTTTTCAATAAAAATCTCCTTTTGCTCCACGTAATCTCTGATTAGATGAGCTTTCCGTTGTACATGCCTAGCCTTGCTGCTAGACTTATGCTCCTTAGCTTGGAAGATGGCACCGCTATTGTCACAATAGACGGTGATTGGGTCATTCGAACTAGGCACTACTGATAGTCCTTGTAAGAATTGACGCATCCATATTGCTTCCTTAGCTGCTTCTGAGGCGGCATAGTACTCGGACTCAGTCGTAGAATCTGCTGTAACACTCTGTTTAGAACTTTTCCAGCTGACAGCAGCGCCATTAAGAGTAAAGACAAATCCAGACTGAGATTTCGAGTCATCTCGATCTGTTTGGAAGCTAGCATCTGCGTAACCCGTGGCGCAGAGCGTTGAGTCGCCTCCATAAGTCAATCCCCAATCTTTAGTCCTCCGTAGGTACTTAAGAATGTTTTTCACGGCCATCCAGTGTGGTTCACCTGAATGAGTTTGGAATCGACTGGTCATACTCAATGCATATGCAACGTCTGGACGTGTGCATATCATGGCATACATGATCGATCCTATTGCCGAGGCATAAGGAATCCGACTCATGCGCTCTTTCTCTTCCACTGACTTAGCTTCTTGAGTCTTGCTCAAGTGAAGCCCAGGAGTCATGGGAAGGAACCCCTTCTTGGAGTTCGTCATACTGAATCTCTCCAGAATCTTCTCTATATAAGACTCCTGACTGAGAGACAACATCCGTCGTGATCTATCCCTGTAGATACGGATGCCCAAAATTCTTTGTGCCTCTCCCAGATCTTTCATCTGGAAATGGTTTTTCAACCATGCTTTAACCGAAGATAAGAGAGGTATGTCATTCCCAATCAAGAGTATGTCATCGACATACAGTACTAGGAATACAATCTTACTCCCACTCGACTTGATATAGAGACATGGTTCCTCGACTGATCGAATGAACCCATTCTCTTTTATCACTTGGTCGAAGCGATGATTCCAACTCCGCGATGCTTGCTTAAGTCCATAGATGGAACGCTTAAGCTTGCAAACTTTCTTAGGATGTGCTGGATCGATAAAACCCTCGGGTTGTACCATGTACAACTCTTCCTCCAAATAACCGTTTAAGAAGGCGGTTTTAACGTCCATTTGCCATATTTCATAGTCATGAAATGCGGCGATCGCTAAGATAATCCGAATGGAACGTAGCATGACTACGGGTGCAAAGATCTCATCGTAGTGCAAGCCTGGCACTTGGGTGAAACCTTTAGCAACTAGTCTAGCCTTATGGATATCTTGTTGTCCTTCCACGGCATGCTTTATCTTGTAAAGCCATTTGCATTGAAGGGGACGTACCTTTGCAGGTAGGTCCACAAGATCCCACACGTTGTTCTCATACATGGAGTCCATCTCGGATTGCATGGCTTCTAGCCATAGCTTTGAGTCAGAACTGGTCATGGCACCTTTATAGGTTGTGGGTTCATTACCCTCTAGGAGTAAGACGTCATCTGTATCGTGTTCCTCGACCATACCAATGTATCTGTCCGGTGGAATAGAGACTCTTCCTGACCTCCTAGGTTCCTCAGGGATATCTACCGCAGCCTCGGTTGAAGGAACTGTTTCCTCCAATGGTTGCTCGGCAGTTGGTTCTTGAACCTCCGATAACTCGAAGGTTCTATTACTCGACTTGTTCTCGAGAAATTCTTTCTCTAAGAACGTCGCACTAGCCGCAACAAAAACATGTTGTTCGGTAGGCGAGTAGAAGTAATGACCAAACGTTCCCTTTGGATAGCCTATAAAGTATGTCTTGACCGATCGCGGGCCGAGCTTATCCTCGTGTCTCCACTTGACATAAGCCTCGCAGCCCCAAACCCGAATAAAGGACAAGTTAGGGACCGTTCCCTTCCATAACTCGAATGGAGTCTTGTCAACAGCTTTAGACGGACTTCGGTTAAGAATTAGAGCGGCCGACAAAAGAGCATAGCCCCACAATGAATCAGGCACAACGGTGTAACTCATCATGGATCGAACCATAACAAGTAAAGTTCGATTTCTCCGTTCGGACACACCATTTAATTGTGGTGTTCCAGGTGGAGTCAACTGTAGCACGATCCCACAGTCTTTTAGGTGTTGATCAAACTCGCGTGAAAGATACTCACCACCACGATCCGAGCGTAGTGCTTTAATCTTTCTACCCAGCTGGTTCTGTACCCGATTCTGGTATTCTTTGAACTTGTCAAAGGATTCACTTTTATGTTTCATCAAGTAGACATAGCCATATCTACTCAAATCATCCGTGAAAGTGATGAAATACCTATAGCTTTCTCGTGCGTTGATCGACATAGGGCCACATACGTCCGTATGTATGAGTCCTAATAGGTCGGCAGCGCGCATTCCAACACCTTTGAAGGAAATACGAGTCATTTTGCCGATGAGACATGATTCACACGTGCCATATGATTCGAAATCAAAGGGCGATATAGCTCCATTCTGTATGAGCTGTTTTACGCGTTTCTCATTTATGTGTCCCATACGACAATGACATAGGTAAGTTTGATCTTTGTCACCTACCTTTAATCTTTTATTATTCACATGTAATATCTCGGTAGTTTGATCTAAAACATAAATTCCATTCATGGAAACTGCCTTGCCATAAATCATATTGTGTAAGGAGAAAATACAGCTATTATTCTCTATTACAAATGAAAAGCCGAGTTTGTCAAGTGAAGAAACTGAAATAATGTTTTTGGACAAACTAGGAACATAATAACAGTTATATAAAAATAACTCGAATCCACTTGGAAGCTGGATTACGTATGTTCCCTTCGAGACTGCAGCCACACGTGCTCCATTCCCGACACGCAGGTCCACCTCACCCTTGATTAGGGGTTCTTGGTTTCGGAGGCCCTGCACATGATTACATAGATGAGAACCACAACCAGTATCAAGTACCCAAGTTCCGCAACTTGCATGGTTAATCTCAATCATGTGAATAAAAGAAGAAGAAGACATACCAACAGGAGTAACACGGCCTGCTTTAATGTCCTCGCGATACACGGGGCATGAGCGCCTCCAATGCCCAGTCTTGTGGCAATGGTGACATTCCATGCTTGTATCCTTGCTCTTTGTCTTGCCTTGTGAGTTACTCGACTCACCAAGCCCACTCTTAGCAAATCCTGGTTTCTTGAACCTGGGCCTACCTACCGCTAGGTCGCCCTGAGCTTTAGCCTTCCCTTTACCTTTTCTCTTACTTGAGATCATGAGAACATCCTGCTTTAGACTCCCACTCAACTTTAGATCCTTCTCATTCTGTACGAGAAGGGAGTGGAGCTCATGGGGAGTCTTCTTCATGTCGTTCATGTAGTAGTTGGCCCTAAAGAGGGCGAACCCATCATGAAGCGAATGAAGCATGCGATCAACGATGATGTTCTCACTGATCTTGCAGTTTAGGGCCTCCAGTTTCTCGATATTCTCAATCATGTTGAGAATATGTGGGCTAACAGCTTGGCCCTTCTGGAGTTTCGCCTCAAAGAAGCGACAGGTATGCTCATAAGAAACGATTCTAGGAGCCTTGGAGAATTCGTTAGTGAGCGTGGTGAAAATCTTGTTTGCACCATGGGTTATGAAGCGTCTTTGCAAATTGGATTCCATTGCATAGATGAGTACGTTATTTATCGCACCCGCTTCCATGACGAAATCGCTATGAGCGCGAACATCGTTGGCTCTAGCTCCAGTTCCTGGGTGTGCCGGAATGGGCTCAGTTAAAAACTTAAGCTTTCCGTCAGCAATGGCAGCATTCCGTAGTGCTGCCTCCCAGTCAGAGAAGTTTGACCCACCATTCCTCAGTCTAGTTGACTGATTCATGGAGTCCATGAAGGCTTTTAGCCAGGATTCACGTGCTAGCTTGGCACTTGGCATTGGGTCTTCACCAGCCATTTTAGTTTTACAGCAGTTTTAATGAACGTGTTCTACACTAAAAGAAGATAAAACAAAACCATATAAGCAACTTATTGTTGTGATTTAAGTCTATATTAAATTGAATTTAAACTCGTAGACTCATGCATTTATATAATTGATCTCCCTCAAGAATTATATAAACGATCCCAAGACTCAATTTCCGTATATTGATAAGCCCACAGTTTGGCTAATTCCAATCGTTGGAACTCTTGGTCGATAGATTTCCGTAAATCCTATCTATTAGTCCATCTCAGTCACTAGAATATTATCAAGTGACCATGATGTTGAGATAAAATAAATCATCTGTTCCCACTTACCCGACGTAGAAGGGGTCATATTATGCCTACCGACGAAGAAGGGATTCATGGGAGGCTGATTTATAAAGACTAATCTCAATTTTTGGTTATACGAGGAAGACCCCATCAACTCTTATTTATCCATATTTAAGTGAACTAAAAACTAGCATTTGCGTGAATGAATTAAATAAAGTGATGGCTTTTAAATTGACATGTGACATCTGAATTGTCACAGAAAACTAACGCGTGACCTCTACATGAGTCAGTTTTCAGGCATGATATAGGTGGTTTGGTTTTAGGCGGAATATGATGCAAGCTATTATCGATGAAAGCGTAAAGATAAATGCAATAAACGTAAATAAAAGTCCTAGTGTGGCCTATCCTACCAAAATAAACATAAAACAACTTGGAATCCACTGTTGGACCCTAGAAGCTTGTCTTGATGTTCCATCTTGGTCCTTGCAGCGGGAGTGAGCATCCGGTCTCCGTCTTGTCTTTGGTCTTCACAAAATTACTAATTTAAATTACAAAAGTAATCCTAGATACATTCTAATTTAAATACAAAAGTAATTACATGGCAAAAACCCAAAACGGAGATTCAAGATCTCAAAATTACAAGCAAGATCGTGTCCCATCATTACGGTAACACAATCTTCTAAGGCCACACTAAGTTACAACCGTTTGCAAAAATTAAATACGTTATTGAAAGCATTAAGGCATTCACAAGACGATAAATAAAATGCATCAACTAAATAAAATTTATACATGACATAATACTGTTATTATGATTAATAAATTTATACCAAACCACCTTTTAAGATTAAAATTATGTGACTATACCGCTTTAATCACCAATTTTAATAAACATATAATCCATTATTTTAAACTGTTTTAAAACAATATGTATCAAACGAGGGTGAACCGTTTCACTAAACAATACACTATTTCCGTATATAGTATATTATTTTAAGCCATGTGAAAATAAGAAAACAAGTTATTTTCGAAAATAAACACCCCGAAACGAGAGCACTCGATCGAGTAACAGGGGCACTCGATCGAGTGTCAGGGTCACTCGATCGAGTGCAGCAGGGCTCGATCGAGTGGCTCGTAAAACTTGCAAATCGCTGCACTTTTAAATTAAAACGGGTTTATAACATGGATTTAAAACGTGTAAATCATAAATAAACAACAACAAAAGATTCACATATTGCTAAAAATATCGATTAATTAACAATATGCAAATTATAATCGAAAAACAAGATCGATTTCTCACAAAAATCACACGCACGGGCCTGGTACGAGGGCACTCGATCGAGTGCCTAAGCACAGTGTACGGTTTTCAAAATTTTTAAAACTTATGAAAGACACAATTGTAAAATTTTCATGGCCTAAGGCTCTGATACCACTTGTGGGGAATAAAACGCGTATTCACCCTAAATTTGCAGGATTATAATGAAATATGCAATTGTGAATATCGTCATAAGATTAAAAACATGAGAAAAGAAGTACAACCTTTAGTCCTCGCGCAAAAGGCCTAAGAACAGGAATTAATGCAAATTCCCTCCTATAACTTGCACCCAAGACTTAGTTTGAGACGTGGCCGCGTGTGCTAGAAATCCTCTCCAATTGCCTTGCAATATAGGGAGAGCCCTTGAGGTTTTAGATGTGAGATCTGAGGTTTTGGGAGAAGAATGCTCTCAAACCCTAATTTTACCCTGAGATTATTTTACAGTGCAACAAGAGTGTTTGATATAAGGAGAAGGACTCTCCTTATATACTACACATGGCCGGCCGAAATTGGACATAGGGTAGGAGTGGGCTTTCCACTCTTACCTTATTCCAATGCGTGATTCGACCCATTTAGCTTTAAGTTGTTCGCGGTATTTTTAATTATAAATCGTAACATGTTATCAGATATTAATACAGTCGATATATTAATAACGGTCTGATAAAATACGATATTGTATAATTACCCAAATTAATATAACTGTTTATATTAATACGCGAATACAATATTTAATTAAATATAACCGTTTATATTTAATTTACGAATTAATCATGTAATCCGTATTAGCTAAAATTATTTAATCCGTATTAAATAATAATCTCAACATCTTATTGACTAATTTAATAGTCAATACCTCTGACTAACTGTTTAGTCATATCCGGCAAAATGTGATTGTATTTTCATACCTTCACATCTCTCAAACGTGTCCTATAGGTGTGACGTATAGGGACCAGTTGACCACCGCCATCCGTATGACAATAACGTCAAACTTATCTAGCAAGCCAACCGTTATTGATAAACGTGGATCAACTGGTAATAATACAGAAGTATGCCCTTGTGATCCTTAAAGAGATTTAATAAGTCATTGTACTTAATTATCAACGACACCAGCCCCAACAATCTCCCACTTGTCCGTACAAGGGTATGTTTAATGACGTTATCACACTACATGTGGAGGACACAATCTCCAACAGGAACATCCCTACAGGCACCAAAACAGAGTAACACAAGTCTAAGAGTCTAGCTATGCGATATAAGGTAAGTCATATGATGACAGCAGGATCATCACTCGCTAGCTCTCGTGAACCCATCTCCAACCAGCATGTACCTACATACATGAAAACATGTACGCCACAATCAGTGGGGAGTGACTAGAGTTCTCCTAGCCACCTTTTGTGACAACACGTAACATATAAAACAATACAGAATACTCCAACATATAACAACATGTGAAGCATAAACATCTCATCATCTGATCTCTTACAATCATGCGATTACCATGCACGGCTCTCAACCAACTTCATAAACAAACAGGAAGGAGAGCCGGTTTCCCTACTGGTTACCCAGTCGGGGGGTCTTTCAATCCAACTATTTATGAAACTGAACTAAGAGTCATCCAATGCCTTGGATGATTAAACCATAACTCAATTGAACATCATTTACTCATCATGCATATCTGACACTGTACCCTCATCAAGGCAAGCAGATAAAACATCCATAACTCATCATGCATATCTGACACTGTACCATCATCTAGGCAAGCAGATAAACATCCATAACACTAGCAACGGGTCCAGAGGTGAACTTAACACATATCCCATTACTACACTATGTCGGGTCCAGAGGTGAACTTAACACATATCCCAACATCCAAACAAGTAAAGGGTCCAGAGGTGAACTTAACACATATCCCTAAACTTACAATTATGAAAAGGGTCCAGAGGTGAACTTAACACATATCCCTAATCATCCAAAAGCAAAGGGTCCAGAGGTGAACTTAACACATATCCCAATGCTACAAACATGTATTGGGTCCAGAGGTGAACTTAACACATATCCCAATACACAGTCGCCGCACAACGGGTCCAGAGGTGAACTTAACACATATCTCGTGTACGACAACCGATCACGTGTCAGGTCCAGAGGTGAGCTTAACACATATCCTGACACGCCCAAGCAAAACACGTAACGGGTCCAGAGGTGAAGTTAACACATATCCCGTCACGCGGCATATAAACACGTAGTGGGTCCAGAGGTGAACTTAACACATATCCCACCACGCGACAACCAGTGTAACCACTAACATCCAAAGGTAGAAACTAACCTATAGTTCTAACTTCTTAAACAACTAATCAACACTTAATTGATCCCGGGAACTAAGGCGAGGGAGAGCCGGTTTCCCTTTCGGTTACCCGACCGGGGGGTCTCTATCCTCACTCCATTCCCGAACCCAAATATAGTGTTGCCCTTACACCGGGGACCTCAAATATGTATCACGGGTAAACAAAACGAGTTTCAAGTAAAACCGATTAACCGTTTGAAAGTTACACGCGAAAACAACTCGAAATCGCCATCAGGGATCCCCAGCCGGTCGGCAGGCAGCCGGTCGGCCGGCTGGTGGTCCCTCAGCCTACGCCTTTCTTTTCAAAACCGAGAACATCACAAAGGACTCCCAGCCGGTCGGCAGGCAGCCGGTCGGCCGGCTGGGACTCCATTCCCTAGCCTTCCCTATTTTGTAAACCACCCCATATGCACTCCCAGCCGGCTGGCAGGCGGCCGGTCTACCGGCTGGGCTCCCATCCTACTTATGTCCTCGTAAAACCTACACAACATACAACGACTACCAGCCGGTCGGCAGGCAGCCGGTCGGCCGGCTGGCAGTCCAAGGCCATTTTTCCCAAAACTACGAAAAACACACATATGCTCTCCCAGCCGGTCGGCCGGCGGCCGGTCGGTTGACCGGCTCAGAGAGCCTGATACGAGAATCGCAAATTTCAGCCTTCAACAAAACTCAATCAATCGACACCAAAACTTGCACAACGATTCATGTGATGTTTAAACAACCATATCAAACGCCAAATACTACCAATCTATCAGCAAGTAAGTCCCATAACAATCCTCAAATGAATTTAACATGTATCCGTCGCAAAATGAGAAAAACTGAAAATATACTTAAAAGGATATAACAAACAATCCAAGCATGAATTCTTCACAACAACATCACCCTAAACATGTTACTAAGTCCTTTAACATTATATTTCGACAAAAATCAGAAACCAAACAAGAATCACAACAAATATGCTAATTTACACATAAAGGCCGAGTTTCTCATTATCGTCACCTTTTAAGCTTACTCCGGCAGATGATCCTCCTCAATCACGTAACTATCGGTGTCGGGATCGTCCAGGCCAACACCTACGACATAGAAAACGGATTTTAAGTACTTAAAACGGAATTTAAGGAAAACAGCCCGTTTTTCAAAGTCGACGAAATGAAAAATGAAAGGGATGGATGACTAGGAAATCGAACGAGGATTCCAAAAATGTACTTACTTTTGCAATTTGAAGAACGGATGAGGGAGAAAAGCTCAAAAGAAAGGAGTATTAATGGAGGTTTGTGAAGAATTTGGTTTAATAGTGAAATGAAATGTTGAAGGATGAAGGTGTCGACATATTAAATATGTAGGGTACAATGAGGTGTCCTTTCCGTATTATGAAACGGGTCGGATAAAATAGAACGGATGTTTAAGTCGGATATTTAAATGTTGCCAAGTTTGTATTCGTCTTAAGGACTTGAGGTTCTTAAGACGGATCTTACTTTTTAAATTAAAATCTTCCGAGTTAAATTATTAAAATATTATTTTATTACTTAAAATAATTTAAAATGCTTAAATTAGATTTTACCAAAATACGGGATGTTACAATCACCCCAACTTCAAAAAGTTTCGTCCTCGAAACTCGAACGAAGATAAGTTCTAACTAACTATACCTCACTCGAAAAGAGAGGGATGCGCGATACGCATCGATGCTTCAGTCTCCCATGTCTGCTCTTCGACATCACCGCAACGCCACAAGATCTTCACTAACGGCACCACCTTGCTCCTAAGCTTCATATCCTGACGGTCAAGGATCTTCACGGGACGCTCCTCAAAAGCAAGACTCGGCTCCAAGTTCTCGATCTCTCTAGGCAAAACATGACTCGGATCACCAATGTACTTACGGAGCTGGGAAACATGGAAAACGCTATGAACCTTGCCCAAACTAGGAGGCAAGTCCAAACGGTATGCAGCAGCACCAATCCTCTTCACGATCCCAAAAGGTCCAATATACTTAGGGCTCAACTTGCCCTTAACTCCAAACCTCTTAACACCCTTCATTGGCGAAACTCTCAAGAAGACTCTATCACCCACCTCAAACTCTAAGGGTCTACGGCGAACATCAGCATAGGATTTCTGCCGGTCCTGTGCGGCCTTCATCCTACCTCTGATAAGCTGAACCTGATCAATAGTAACAGCTAACTGGTCCAGTCCTATGTCACGAACGTCACTAGCCTGATCCCAACAAATCGGACTGCGACACTTCCTACCATAAAGAGCCTCGTACGGAGCCATACCAATGGAAGCATGATAACTGTTGTTGTAAGAAAACTCTACCAACGGCAAACACTGCTCCCAAGAACTCTGAAAGTCGAGGGCACAAGCGCGGAGCAAATCCTCTAGTGTCTGAATAGTCCTCTCGGACTGACCATCGGTCGCGGCGTGAAATGCGGTGCTCATCAACAAACGGCTACCCATAGCCTCCTGTAAAGCCTTCCAGAACCTGGAACAAAATCTCGGATCTCGATCTGAAACTATCTCCCTCGGGACACCATGATAGCGGACTATCTCAGCAATATAAGCCCTGGCTAAACGGTCCATATCCCATGTCTCTCTGATAGGCACAAATCGGGCACACTTAGTTAGCCTATCCACAATAACCCAAATCGCATCCTTGCCTCCAACTGTCTTAGGCAATGCTGTAACGAAGTCCATAGATATACACTCCCACTTCCACTGAGGAACGGGAAGCGGCTGTAGCAAACCACCAGGTCTCCTATGCTCTATCTTGACTTGTTGACAAGTCAAGCATCTACTAACATAATCCAAGATCTCCTTCTTCATACCAGGCCACCAAAACATAAGCCTCAAATCCTTGTGCATCTTCTCTCCTCCTGGATGAACGGAGTACGGTGATAAATGAGCCTCATCAAGAACCCTCCTCCTCAGATCTGGCACATCAGGAACATACATCCTACCACGGAACCTAAGGAAACCATCAGCATCAATCACCAAGTCAGGTGCAACACCACTCGAAATCTTAGCCTCGAACTTCTTGAAATCGGCATCTGAAGGCAAACTCTGGCGAATCTCCCAATATAAAGACGGCTCGGCAGTCATAGCGGCTAACCAATCGAAACCACTACCCACCATCTCTAATCTCATCTTCCGGAACTCGGAACACAACTCATCGGGCAATACTCTCATGGCACTCATCGAGTGAGAAGTCTTGCGGCTAAGCGCATCTGCAACCACATTGGCTTTTCCCTCATGATATAACAACTCAATGTCGTAATCTTTCACCAACTCTAGCCAACGTCTCTGTCTCATGTTAAGGTCCTTCTGTGTAAAAATGTACTTAAGACTCTTGTGATCCGTGAAAATACGGCAATGGGATCCAATCAGGTAATGACGCCACATCTTCAAAGCATGAACGACTGCGGCCAACTCCAAATCATGTGTCGGATAGTTCACCTCATGAACTCTCAACTGTCTAGATGAATATGCTATCACCTTACCACTATGCATCAGTACGCATCCAAGTCCTAACATCGAAGCATCACAATACACATCGAAGTCAACTCCGATCTCTGGCAAAGCTAACACGGGGGCGGAAGTCAATCTGGTCTTCAACTCCTGGAAAGAACTCTCGCACTTGTCGGTCCAAACAAACTTAGCTTCCTTCTTCAGTAACTGAGTCATCGGGCGAGCTAATCTAGAGAAATCCTCAACGAATCTACGATAATAACCAGCCAATCCAAGGAAACTACGGATCTCTCCAACATCTTTGGGACTCTCCCAATCTACTACAGCCTCAATCTTCGCGGGATCAACCATGACTCCCTCACTAGATATCACATGTCCGAGAAACGCAACCTTAGAAAGCCAAAACTCGCACTTTGAGAACTTCGCAAACCACTTCTGACGACGCAATATCCCAAGAATCAATCGAAGATGCTCAGCATGCTCCTCATCGGTCTTCGAATAAATGAGAATGTCATCGATAAACACCACAACACATGTGTCAAGATACTCACTGAAGGTACGGTTCATCTGATCCATAAAAATGGCAGGTGCATTAGTCAACCCAAAAGGCATAACCACGAACTCAAAATGCCCATATCTGGTACGAAAAGCAGTATTCGCAATGTCAGCCTCTCTCACTGGAATCTGATGATAACCCGATCGAAGATCAATCTTAGAAAACCTAGAAGCACCTCTCAACTGATCAAACAAGTCATCTATCCTAGGCAAAGGATATCTGTTCTTCACGGTCACTCGGTTCAGCTCTCTATAGTCAATGCAAAGTCTCATGGAACCATCTTTCTTCTTAACGAACCAAACGGGAGCACCCCACGGAGAAGCACTAGGTCTAATGAAACCTTTCTCGATCATCTCTTCCAATTGCTGCTTCAACTCTTTCAACTCTGGCGGAGCCATACGGTAAGGAGCTTTGGAAATCGGTCCGGTACCTGGAACAAGCTCAATAGTAAACTCCACATCTCTCTCTGGCGGTATCCCTGGCAAGTCATCTGGGAAAACATCTGGATACTCACGAACAATGGCCACTTCCTCAAGCTTCAGTAGCGATGGTTTAGCAGCTGTAACAACACACAGGAAGGCTTGGCAACCCTTCCTAAGAAGATGAGAAGCTTTCATTGAAGAGATAACACGAACACCCCTTTGAGGGCGAGTTCCCCTATAGGAAACACGAACTCCTGAAGAACTCCTCAAGCAGATTTTCTGGTCGCGACACTCGAAGCGAGCATGGTATCGCGATAACCAATCCATACCGAGGATAATGTCAAACTCCTCGAGAGGAAATCTCAGTAAGTCCGCCGGAAATGTGGCTTGACCAATAATAATGGGAACATCCCTATGGGACGAAGAGCAGGAAAACACGTCTCCAGAAGGTAAGGAAATAGAAGTCTCCTCAACCAATGAAGACTCAAGAGCTAGACGGTCGGCAAACTGAGTCGATATAAATGATAAAGAAGCTCCAGTATCGAATAAAATAAGGCACTCAGCGCCAAGAACAGAAAAGATACCGGCAACAATATCTGGATGAGCCTCTGCCCCAGCCCTAGTCATCACAAAGATCTTCCCTTTCGGCTTTCCTCCTTTAGTCGCTGCAGCAGCAGTGGCAGCCTTGCCAAGTGCGGTGTTCCTCTCGGGACACTCATAAGATCGATGCCCATATCCATTACAAGTGAAACACTTATAAGCATTCTTGAAACAGTCAAAACCCGGATGAGAAGGTTTACCACAACGGTGGCAAACACTAGCAGATGTGTCGTTGTGAAATGTGGTCTTAGCAACCGGAGCAGAGAACCTCTCAAAACGCTTCTTCTGAGAAGAAGGCGAAGAAGTAGAAGGAACAAATGGTCTCTTCCCCTGGTACACTGATCTCTGGTGAGGAGTCACACTAGAAGTACAGCACGGGTCTCAGCATCTATGGCACGAATAGAACTCTCGGCCCAAATAGCATCATCATATACCTCCACAAAAGAAGTAGAGTCACGATGAACCATGCTCTCGATGCGTGGCCCTAGCTTGCCACGGTAAAAGTAGACTCTCTCGGCCTCATCTCTAACAAATCTCGATGCGAAGTGAGCTAGCTGGTTGAAACGGTCTGTGAACTCCTGAACTGACATCTTGCATTGCTTCAAATCCATGAATTCTTTGAGTCGCTGTGATCTGAGCTCTTTAGGATAGAACCTCGTCTCGAGCTTATCCTTAAAAGCATCCCAATCGAACAGAGGGTCATGAGTGAAAGTAGGTCCTGTCAACGCCCACCACCTGTCGGCCTCAAGGGTAAGAAAGTGAGTGGCTAGCCGCACTCTATCCTCTCTACCCACCGAATACATAGCAAAGCTCCTCTCCATCTCCCTGAACCACTCGGTAAGAGCTACCGGATCAACCTCGCCACCATGTGTCTTCACGTGGCTACGGGACATCTGCGAAGCTATCCATGAGAAACTACCAAGACGATTAGCCTCGTTGCCTGGCGGTGGAGGAGGTGGAACATTCCCTGCCTGCTGTCTCTGAGTCTCAAGCAAATGCTGAATTGCTTGCAGCACAATGTTATCAGCAGCCCTAGGTCTCACCATCCTTTAAAAGAGAAAACAAGTATTAGCTTAGCAATTAGCAATCACAAATAGACTACAAAATAAGTCCTTAGATCTACCCATCTCTCATTCATGATTTGTTTATTTGGTCAAGTTAAGGTTGGGGTCACATGAGTGCGTCGGGAGCAATAATGCTCTGATACCAACTGTAAAACCCCTCGCGAAAGCGGAAATATAAACATACAAAAGTACCAAAATTGCAGCGGAATTAAAACTTTTTAAAGAAAACAACATGCGAGAAGTCTTAAACTGAAACAGAAACTGAGACTGAAATAAAACCAAAATAGATAAGTAACAGTTCTAAGTATCAAAACCAATATATACATCAGCCTGGGATGGAACATCCCTACAGGCACCAAAACAGAGTAACACAAGTCTAAGAGTCTAGCTATGCGATATAAGTTAAGTCATATGATGACAGCAGGATCATCACTCGCTAGCTCTCGTGAACCCATCTCCAACCAGCATGTACCTACATACATGAAAACATGTACGCCACAATCAGTGGGGAGTGACTAGAGTTCTCCTAGCCACCTTTTGTGACAACACGTAACATATAAAACAATACAGAATACTCCAACATATAACAACATGTGAAGCATAACCATCTCATCATCTGATCTCTTACAATCATGCGATTACCATGCACGGCTCTCAACCAACTTCATAAACAAACAGGAAGGAGAGCCGGTTTCCCTACTGGTTACCCAGTCGGGGGGTCTTTCAATCCAACTATTTATGAAACTGAACTAAGAGTCATCCAATGCCTTGGGTAATTAAACCATAACTCAATTAAACATCATTTACTCATCATGCATATCTGACACTGTACCCTCATCAAGGCAAGCAGATAAAACATCCATAACTCATCATGCATATTTGACACTGTACCATCATCTAGGCAAGCAGATAAACATCCATAACACTAGAAACGGGTCTAGAGGTGAACTTAACACATATCCCATTACTACACTATGTCGGGTCCAGAGGTGAACTTAACACATATCCCAACATCCAAACAAGTAAAGGGTCCAGAGGTGAACTTAACACATATCCCTAAACTTACAATTATGAAAAGGGTCCAGAGGTGAACTTAACACATATCCCAATGCTACAAACATGTATTGGGTCCAGAGGTGAACTTAACACATATCCCAATACACAGTCGCCGCACAACGGGTCCAGAGGTGAACTTAAAACATATCCTGTGTACGACAACCGATCACGTGTCAGGTCCAGAGGTGAGCTTAACACATATCCTGACACGCCCAAGCAAAACACGTAACGGGTCCAGAGGTGAACTTAACACATATCCCGTCACGCGGCATATAAACACGTAGTGGGTCCAGAGTTGAACTTAACACATATCCTACCACGCGACAACCAGTATAACCACTAACATCCAAAGGTAAAACTAACCTATAGTTCTAACTTCCTAAACAACTAATCAACACTTAATTGATCCCGGGAACTAAGGCGAGGGAGAGCCGGTTTCCCTTTCGGTTACCCGACCGGGGGGTCTCTATCCTCACTCCATTCCCGAACCCAAATATAGTGTTGCCCTTACACCGGGAACCTCAAATATGTATCACGGGTAAACAAAACGAGTTTCAAGTAAAACCGATTAACCGTTTGAAAGTTACACACGAAAACAACTCGAAACCGCCATCAGGGATCCCCAGCCGGTCGGCAGGCAGCCGGTCGGCCGGCTGGTGGTCCCTCAGCCTACGCCTTTCTTTTCAAAACCGAGAACATCACAAAGGACTCCCAGCCGGTCGGCAGGCAGCCGGTCGGCCGGCTGGGACTCCATTCCCTAGCCTTCCCTATTTCGCAAACCACCCCATATGCACTCCCAGCCGGCTGGCAGGCGGCCGGTCTGCCGGCTGGGCTCCCATCCTACTTATGTCCTCGCAAAACATACACAACATACAACGACTACCCGCCGGTCGGCAGGCAGCCGGTCGGCCGGCTGGCAGTCCAAGGCCATTTTTCCCAAAACTACGAAAAACACACATATGCTCTCCTAGCCGGTCGGCCGGCGGCCGGTCGGTCGACCGGCTCAGAGAGCCTGATACGAGAATCGCAAATTTCAGCCTTCAACAAAACTCAATCAATCGACACCAAAACTTGCACAACGATTCATGTGATGTTTAAACAACAATATCAAACGCCAAATACTACCAATCTATCAGCAAGTAAGTCCCATAACAATCCTCAAATGAATTTAACATGTATCCGTCGCAAAATGAGAAAAACTGAAAATATACTTAAAAGCATATAACAAACAATCCAAGCATGAATTCTTCACAACATCACCCTAAACATGTTACTAAGTCCTTTAACATTATATTTCGACAAAAATCAGAAACCAAACAAGAATCACAACAAATATGCTAATATACACATAAAGGCCGAGTTTCTCAATATCGTCACCTTTGAAGCTTACTCCGGCAGATGATCCTCCTCCATCACGTAACTATCGGTGTCGGGATCGTCCAGGCCAACACCTACGACATAGAAAACGGATTTTAAGTACTTAAAACGGAATTTAAGGAAAACAGCCCGTTTTTCAAAGTCGACGAAATGAAAAATGAAAGTGATGGATGACTAGGAAATCGAACGAGGATTCCGAAAATGTACTTACTTTTGCAATTTGAAGAACGGATGAGGGAGAAAAGCTCAAAAGAAAGGAGTATTAATGGAGGTTTTTGAAGAATTTGGTTTAACAATGAAATGAAATGTTGAAGGATGAAGGTGTCGACATATTAAATATGTAGGGTACAATGAGGTGTCCTTTCCGTATTATGAAACGGGTCGGATAAAATAGAACGGATGTTTAAGTCGGATATTTAAATGTTGCCAAGTTTGTATTCGTCTTAAGGACTTGAGGTTCTTAAGACGGATCTTACTTTTTAAATTAAAATCTTCCGATTTAAATTATTAAAATATTATTTTATTACTTAAAATAATTTAAAACGCTTAAATTAGATTTTACGAAAATATGGGATGTTACATACACCGACAAATTTAACCAGCTTGCACATTTCGCTTCGAAGTTTGTCAGGGATGAGGCTGATCGAGAGAGTTTACTTCTATCGGGGGAAGTTGGGGCCGCGCATTGAGAGCTGGTCCGCCGTGACTCGACTTCTTTCGTTGAGGTTTATGATGATGCTATTTGGGCCGAGAGTTCCATTCGTGTCATAGATGATGAGACCCGAGCTGCTACTTCCAGTGTTTCTTCGCACCAGAGATCCATTTACCAGGGGAAGAGACCATTTGTTCCATCCACTTCTTCTCCTTCTTCTCAGAAAAAGCGGTTTGAGAGGTTTTCTGCTCCGGTTGCTAAGACCACTTTGTAACATCCCGTATTTTCGTAAAATATATTTTAAACGTTTTAAATTATTTTAAGTAATAAAATAATATTTTAATAATTTATTGAGAAAGTATTTTAATAAATTGTAAGATCCGTCTGAAGAACCTTAAGTCCTTAAGACGAACTCAACTTGGCAAACTTAAGTCCGTGTCAAATAACCCGTTCATTTCCAAACCCGTTTTCCTTTGAAACGGAAAGGACACATAAAACCCCTAAACCCTTGTGTGTTTGTCGACACAATTCATCCTCAAAAAATAAGAACACCATCATCTTCTTTCTCATTCCCTCCTAAAACCTCAATCTTATATCCATTTTTCTTCATCATCCGGACTCCAAATCAAGGTAATGTATACATTTTTGGAATCCTCATGAAATTTGCAAGTCATCTATCACTTCCAATTTTCGTTTCCTTCAACTCGAAAAAGTGACTGATTTTGTAGAACCCGTCTTTTGGTTCCTAAAACCCGTTTTTCTTGTTGTAGGTGAAGGCTTAGACGACCCTAGTGTGGATAGCTACGTTGTTGAGGAGGAGCTTTGATCAAGATCGCTTTTAAGGTGACGATAATGAGAAACTCGGCCTTTATTTGTGATATTAGCACTTTTCTTGTTTAAGATGGTTTGTATTTCTGATTTTGATGATGTTGGTTGTGTTTAGAACTTAGAAGCATGTTAGGTTTTGATTTTGGTAACATTCACATGTTTAATTTGGCACTCATATGTTGTTTACTCATTTTTCAGAATTTCATGCTCTTAAGACGAATACAAAGATTGTTCATAATTTGTGTTTTGATTGTTCAATAATCATATTGATGTATACTTGGGATTTTTATGGGATTATATGTGCTGGTAGGAATGATTTATAGCTTGAAATCATAGTATAGAAGCATTTATCGAAAGTTTGGATGGATTGTGAAAGTGCAGGAAAATCGCGTGAATCAGCCTGTTCGTGCTGGTGCGCAGGCTGCGCAAGTGAGGCGCAGCTGCGCAACCCCAATGCGCAGGCTGCGCAATTGGCTTGTAACTTTGTGTTGTTTTTATTGTTTCGTGATTGTTTTGGGTGTTTGTTTCCCAATTGTTTAAGTGATGTTTAGGCTATGTTTATGAATATATTTACTTGGTTTAGAATGTATATTTAGGCTAAGTAAAGTATGACCAAGTGATTAGCTAATTGCCTCATGTTAATCCCTTTCAATCGTTCATTGTAAAGTTCCTTCTTAAGTGGTTTAGTATGCTTAGATTATAGGTTGTGATGTTTAAGGTCATGGTTATTGGGTAGTTAGCAAGCAACATTTAGGGATGTTGTTTATCTAGCCAATGTTAGTTATCATTTAGTAGTAATGGGTAGTTGGTAATCAAGTTTGGAATGTTGTTCTTCTCTTAAGTTAAACTTATCCTAAGCTTGTAAAGAGACATAGTGGACCTAGTCAAGTGTTTTATGACCCTTAGACTTGTGGAATGAAAGTCGTAGTTTGGTCATAATTGTCGTTGAACTTGGTTATCACTTGCTCATGTGTGTTTGAGGTCCCCGGAGGATGGGCGACACTATATTGGGTTCGGGAATGGAGAGAGGATAGAGACCTCCCGGTCGGGTAACCGAAAGGGAAACCGACTCTCCCTCAACTTAGTTCCCGGGATCAATTAAGTGTTGTTTAGTGGTTTAAGAAGTTAGAACTATAGATTAGTTCCTAGACTTGGATGATATTGTATTGATGCGTATTAAGGTATGCCTTAAGCTGGCCTCTGAGCTTAATACGTGAGTTGGTTGTCATATATGGGATATGCCTTAAGTTGGACTCTGAGCCCTATATGTGTATGGTTGTCGTGTCTGGGATATGCCTTAAGCTGGCCTCGCGTCGGAACATGCCTTAAGCTGGCCTCTGAGTCTGACGAGTAGAGCAGCTGCACAACGGGGTAGCTAAGGAACTGACACCTTGCCCGGAGTGCAGATGTTTGATGCTAGGACATGCCTTAAGCTGGCATCTGAGTCTAGTGTCTTGTGATGTAGTGAAAGGACATGCCTTAAGCTGGCCTCTGAGTCCTTTACTTTTGGATACTAGTCCATGCGTTGTGATGTCGCCTCTGAGTCTAGTGTCTTGCTGATTGGCAGGTCTATGCCTTAAGTTGGCCTCTGAGTCCTTGCTTGATGAATGATTGGTATTTAGGTTATGTCTTAAGTTGACCGCTGAACCTTATACTTGCTGAGTTTATTCTGCTTGCCCTGAGTTGGTACAGTGTCAGATATGCATGATGATAGTGATGTTTACAGTGCCTTGACTTTGTTATTGTTCACCCAAGGCATTGGGTGACTCTATAGTCAGTTTCGTAAATGGTTTGGACTGAAAGACCCCTCGACCGGGCAACCGGTAGGGAAACCGGCTCTCCTTCCAAATAGTTTCCGAAGTTGGTTGAGAGCCGTGCATTAGTGATTGCATGATAGTTGAGATTCGGTTGATGAGAATTTAAACTTCACATGTTTATATATGCTGGAGTATTCTGTTTGTATTTCTGTGTTGCGTGTCGTTACAAAAGGTGGCTAGGAGAACTCTAGTCACTCCCCACTGATTGTGGCGTACATGTTTACATGTATGTAGGTACATGCAGGTTGGTCGGGGTTGCTGAGAGCTAGCGAGTGATGATCCACTTGTCATCTTATGACTTACACCTTTCGATTAGCTAGACTCTAGTTTTGATACTGTTTATCTTTTGGTGCCTCTAGGGATGTTCCATCCCAGGCTTTGTATATATTTGGTTTCAGTACTTAGAACTGTTATACTTATCTATTTTGTTTATATCAGTTTCCAGTTTCAGTTTTAATTCACCTCGCATGTTCTTTATGTTTAAAAAGTTCTAAATTCCGCTGCATTTTTAGTACTTTGTATGATTTAAATTTCCGCATTCGCGAGGGGTTTTACACACTTTCCACACTGATACTGCTTCCAGTGTTTGCCACCGTTGTGGTAAACCATCTCATCCGGGTTTTAACTATTTCAAGAATGCTTTCAAGTGTTATACCTGCAATGGATTTAGGCATAAGTCGTATGAGTGTCCCGAGAAGAACACCGCACTTGGCAAGGCTGCCACTGCTGCTGCAGCTACTAGGGGAGGAAAGGCTAAGGGGAAGATCTTCGTGATGACTAGAGCTGAGGCTAAGGCTCATCCTGACATTGTTGCCGGTATCTTTTCTGTTCTTGGCGCTAAGTGCCTTATTCTATTTGATACTGGTGCATCTCTATCATTTATATCGACTCAGTTCGCAGACCGTTTAGCTCTTGAGTCTTCCTTGGTTGAGGAGACTTCCATTTCCTTACCTTCGGGAGACGTGTTTTCTTGCTCTTCGTCCCATAGGGATGTTCCAATTATTATTGGTCAAGCCACATTTCCAGCGGACTTACTGAGATTTCCTCTCGAGGAATTTGACATTATCCTCGGTATGGATTGGTTATCGCGATACCATGCTCGCTTCGAGTGTCGCGACCAGAAAATCTGCTTGAGGAGTTCTTCATGAGTTCGTGTTTCCTATAGGGGAACTCGCCCTAAAAAGGGTGTTCGTGTTATTTCTTCGATGAAAGCTTCTCATCTTCTTAGGAAGGGTTGCCAATAGGGCTGAGCAAAAAAATCGGATCCGATTTATAAAACCAAAACCGAACCGAAAACCGTAAAAAGAAAACCGAAAATTCGGTTTTTTTTTCCGGATGCGGTATCCGAACCGGATTATATTATGCTAAACCGAAGCGGATATGGTTTTGAATAATTGAAAACCGGTACCCGGATTTCAAACCGGTTTATAATTTTTTTGAAAAAATAAACAAAAAAAGCCTAACTAATAACTAAACTCTAAACGTCTAAAGAGGAAAATTTAGTGAAACCGGTTTCAAAACCGGTGCGGTAATCCGGATTTCCGGATCCGGTTTCCAATTTTTGAAAAAACCGGTTCGGTATCGGTTCCTTGAAATCCAATTTTTTAAAAACCGGGTACCGCTCCGGATTGTAAAACCGGTGCGGTATACCGGTTTTGCTCAGCCCTAGTTGCCAAGCCTTCCTGTGTGTTGTTTCAGCTGCAAAGCCATCGCTACCGAAGCTTGAGGATGTAGCTATTGTTCGTGAGTTTCCAGATGTTTTCCCAGAGGAATTGCCAGGGATACCGCCAGAGAGAGATGTGGAGTTTACTATTGAGCTTATTCCAGGTACCAGACCTATATCTAAGGCTCCCTACCGTATGGCTCCACCTGAGTTGAAAGAGTTGAAGCAGCAATTAGAAGAGATGATCGAGAAAGGGTTCATTAGACCGAGTGCTTGTCCTTGGGGTGCTCCAGTTCTATTTGTCAAGAAGAAAGATGGTTTCATGAGACTTTGCATTGATTACAGAGAGTTGAACAGAGTTACAGTGAAGAACATATATCCTTTGCCTAGGATCGATGATTTATTTGATCAGCTTAGAGGTGCTTCCAGATTTTCGAAGATTGACCTTCGTTCCGGTTATGACAACAATTTGATCTTTTGTAGGAGTTTGTGTGAACCTTGCTATTATTGTGTTTTAACCAATTTTTTCCGCAGTTCACATGGATCCGGGCCCACATTTTCCTAATATTCTCAGTCTTCACCATAAACATAGAAGTTCTTGCATTTGGGAGGGAGAGGTAAAAACTTGATCTTTTATTTGTTCACTTTTTGTTAGTCTAACGTAATTCATTTGTTAATTTAATTTCTTTTCAACTTCAAACAATGGCAGTCGCTACATTGTAGGACACACCTTATTGCAAAGTCAAAGTTTACAGCTCCCGACCCTGTCATTGACTATATAAAAGATACCCAGTTTTATGGAATTCATAGGTTATCGTTTGTACATATTTACCCTGATTTTTTTTATTTTTTTTGCTATAATGTGAGCTTTCCATTAGAAATCGCAAATTTACAAACGAATTTTGGCAAAGTGACTCCAAGCCACCAGGTTCGATCCCTGTTAGAGACATTTAAATGACAAATTACAACACGTTCCATCAGCACTCTCCTCACTCCATCAATTACTCTATGAGGCCTCAACAAGACACACTCAATACGAGCTTTGTTTCTCTGCATCCAGAGATGATATTTACCCTGATTTAGTTACCGCTTTGGTTGAAAGATGGCGACAAGAGACGCACACGTTTCATTTGCCAATTGGTGAGGTCGGTATAACTCTACAAGATGGAATGTCTTGTTGGGTTTAAGGGTAGGGGAATTGCCCATAACCGGTAGTGGAGACCAACCGTGGGGGTAAATTTTAGAACATTACTTGGGTATTGCTCCGCCTGAAGATGCTTTTAAAGGGAAGGTGATGTGTGTCTATTTTATGATGTTTTACATCTATTTTCACACGCATTTTAGAGCTCATTTACGATGTTTTAGCCTTTATTTCCCAACAATTGTCTACTTTCGTATTTTTATGCTCTTTTGCAGAATAATGCGGAAAAGAGGCGATTTCAGGCCAAATGCTAGGATGTAGTTAATTAGGTTGTAGTAGCCAATTAGGATGTTAATTAAATAAATTGGGGGTTAGGGTTTATATAAAATTAGTATAAGACGATGTTGTTAGCCTTATTGATGTTAGTTAGTTAGATTAAAATAGCTTATTATTAGGATGTTAATTAGATTTTAGTGACTTATTAGGATGTTAATTAGATTGTAGTAGGTTATTAGTATGTTAGTTAGTGTGTAATTAGGGCTAAGTTGGGGGTTATGGTTTTTATAAATTTGGGAAATTTGAGTTGGAAGAAGGATGGGAGGAAGTTGAAGAAGTAGTAAGAGTGCAAGATGATGATGTTGACGATGATGATGATGATGTTGACGATGTTGACGATGAGGATTAGGATGAGGATGTTGGTGATGATGATGAAGCTAAGATCAAGAAGACGATGAGGATGATGATTAATTTGGTATATATAGTTGTGCAATTTTACATGATAGTTTTATTTTATGTTTTCTTTTCACCTACTAATATTTTCATTTATGTGATTGTAGATGGCAGGAGGTCGAGGCGGTAGAGGTAGACAGCGAGGCGGTGGTAGTAATTGCGCTAATACGTCGTCCGTGCTTGAAGAGGAGGAACCAATAGATGAGGTACACAGCGAGCCTAAAGAGCAGGAGGAGCAGATAGCAGAGGACAAGAATGTACAGATTCAGTACACCTAGGATGGCCGGATTATACTTGATCCGGCGGGATAATGGTAAGTGTTATTCTTTATTATATTGTAATTATTCATTTTTTTAGTAACAAAATGCTTTGTTATAATTAACAATTTCTGTTACAGGTTTAGACATCAGACTTCTCGTCGAGGAGTAACTACTAGTACGAAGCACGGAAGCAGAATTTGTTAGGTCCTGTGCCTACTTCTAGGACCAATGATAGTATGGCTAAAAAAATGTATTGTTCAATGCATATCGGATAATTGCATTAATCCTTTTAGTTACTTTAGTATAATACTTAATATCATTGTTTTTTTACATACTAAGCTAACTACTAACATTTAATGTTTTTTTTTGTGTAGCAATTTTTTTATTGGGCTCCTGAATTAGAAGCATCCGTCCGACAGAGGTACCACGAGCATCCATGTCACCCGCATCAACCAACGCATTTTCCAATTCAGAAAGAACCCATTGGTTAACCGTACTAACTGGGGCCAATTCAGCCATGGTTCTTCAACTTTTCGTAGGAGTTGATGAGCTACCCTTGTAAGTCTAAAACAGATGCCCTTAAACAACTGAGTAATATAAGGGGTCGTTTGGTTCGGCATGGGAATATAAAATTCCCTGGAAGATTAAATTCATATGAACTTGAAAATCACGTGAATTATGTAAATGTTGTTTGGTTGATTGTAGCAACTTCAATTCATGCGGGAACTTCCACTTACCTAGAAGGTGTTAGGTAAGTAAGTTCTTACATTATGTAGGAATTAGAGTTTCATAGGAAGTTCTTATTCCCATGAATTGGGTAACCAAACAATACTCCCACTTCTCATGATTTTCCAATTCCCATGATTTTTCCAATTGCCGTGATTTTAAAAGGCAATCAAACAACCCCTAATATTTCATAGAACATTGCGATATTGAATATAATAGGAAAAGATGTTTATTCTTAGTAATATCATGTATCAAACTAGCTAATCATATATTTTACTAATGCAATAGCCACATCGCTGACTTGGCATCACATAAATTTTCCAAAATCTAATGTGGCAGAAAATTAGAGCTTCTACACAATTCCAAAAAAATTTAAATATAACAGCCTAACTATGGAATCGAATCAAATCAAATTTTAAAAACAGAAATATTATGGAATAGAATCAAATCAAATTTGCAGTAGCCAAATATTATGGAATTATGGAATATTCTTTGATTCCATAATATTCGGAATTACAGAATCATATATTATTCGAAATATTATGGAATGAAACCAAATCAAATTTTAATTATTTTTCTATTGCAATTGTCAATCTTAATTTATTTTCCTACTTTAATGTTTTCACATATTGAAATAATTGTTACGAAATTATTAGTTATTAACTTAGAACTAGTTTTGTGACCCGTGAAATTCACAGGTTTTATTTTTATTTTGCCACTTTCTAAACTATAATGGTGCAACTTTATAATAATTAAAAAAATGTTGTACAAAGTCATTACCGAAAGAAATACTTGTCGGTTAGTTTTTAGCAAACAATATATTAAATTGTTGCGTAGGTATTGTATTCAAAGTAGTCAATAAATTTTGAAAAGTCTTTGGTCAGCGAATAGAAACTCTAAACACCACATAAAACAGAGAGGTAAAAACAACAAATGAAAGAAGAGCAAGAAAAATTCTCATGCGTATAGACATAAAGTGCGTCTACCTTACCAAAACCATATAAAAGATAATGTAAAGCAAATAACCCATAATTTTTACAATAGAAATACTCCGCCAGTCCACCATTTATATTGATAAAACAGTATGAACACTATAATATTAGTAACATGATCATAAGATTGTAAGAAAACATCTGTAATATCACTTTTTGATTCATTTTAAAGTATTATATTTTAAAAACGACTCTCTTATTCCAAATTTTTGTTTTGAACTTGTTTTGTATGTATTTGAACATCTTGCTTTCGGAACATCTATCTTATGACTTCGCCCATCGTCGAGATACTTGTGAGAAGTTTAACTTAAAAAAAATTCTACAAATGACTAATAAGCACTAAGTACTACGCACGACGAAACTAACATCGATAAAAAAATAGCTTTCATGATGATATAAGGAATATATAATAAACTTTCAAACTCTAGCCCTCCTAATAAAATCATTATGATAAAGTTGTTGACTCAATCACAAATGATCATTGAGGGGATCAATATCATCACTCCATCACCAACTATTATACAATAAGGAATTGAAATAAAGAAAATTAAATTAAAATAAAAAATAATAGTGAATTAAAATATAAAGTACACAATATATAAGAAATAAGGTCGAAAATATAATATTATCAAATACTCCGTAAAAAAAAAGAAAAAGTAAGGGATCATACCTTCAGTAGTACAACGGAGGGTGTAATTTTTTGGTTATTTTCCTATAAACCCTCTATACAATTATTTAAAAGGAAACTATAAAAATACAAATATTACTCCATAGCTTTATAAACAAATAATTACTTGCAAGATTTATTTCACAAAGATCACGTGACAGACGACCTTACATAAAAGTCTAAGAAAAATTCTTACGAAAATAGTTATCTTTTACCTCGCTCTTTAACGTTGTTAGTATTTTTTACTACAGTGAGTACGTATAAGGTACCTAACAATGAAACAAAATTATTATGAGGAGTATTTGAAGAGTCAAAAAACGATTGCTAATGACCATTTTCAATGCGTTTTCAAAGGTTAAAAGTTACTACTAAAATAACATAAATCAAAGTATAATAATGGTGAGTGAAAATAAAAAAGGTCATACCAATAATTAAATAATTATTGGTTAGATATATAGGATAGATTTAATTGTATGGGTAAGTATGACCTATTAGTCATGTGAGATATATCATGTATTATTTGGAGAATAAGAAAAGATGACTTTATTAGTCCATTGATTTTAATATATAATATCTTTTGTTATTTATTTCTTATATTTATTTTATAAGTATACTTATAAAAAATTATATGATGATATAGTATAGATAGATGATAAGACAGGTTTAGTACGGCATAAAAGTGTCAATTTAGATGAGTTATTGATGGAATTAGTAGCGTGTGAAGGTATAATTGTATAATTACGACTTTTTGGTGTTGGTTGCATTTGAGAGTAATTATTGGAGTTTACATGGTTTATGGGTTGACATTCTTGACAACATGGTCCAAGCTTGATTGTGATCAATGGGCCCAACAATTGTCAAAGGTACAAGAGTTAAGCATGAACAAAGAAAGTCGAAAAATCACAACCAGAATTTGGCGCGGGTCGCGGATGTTGGGCGCGGGTCGCGGGTGAGCACGCAGGTCGCCCGTGGCTCGGCTGTTCAATGTTTTTATTTCGTTTGTTTCCAACTTTCGGCTAGTTTTTGGAATTTTCTATTTTTCTATTTTTATATTAGGATTATTAGGTTAAGTATTTAGCTTATCCTTCACTTTTTCATTCATTCAACTTTTAGAATTGGGAAACTTCAAGAACCCTAATTTCTTTTGCTCAATAATTATGAGGAACTAATCCTCTCTTTTCTTGGATTGATAAACGGAAGCTTCAACTAATTAATTGTGAGATTGTTCTTTCTCCCTTTTATTTCTCAAGTATTGTTTATGTCTCTTGCTCGTATTTTATGATTATTGTTTTCTCTCGCTAATCTGATCAATTAGTAATTGTTAACTTTAATCTATCGCATGTTTAGAAATTGAATCCGTAATTGTTCAATTAATCTAGACTAAAGTAGCAAGCTTTACCCTAATAATTTGTATGCGTTTCATCGTTATTAGGACAAGGTAGAGACTGAACATATAATTCGAATCGTTAACCGCCTGTGTTAAAGATCGTTGTCTTTATTGCTTCCTTGGATTGTTAATGCTATTGTTGGATTAAACCTAGACGCTTGGCTTAGATTATTCAATAATTAGGGTCTTCTAATATCGCGTTTCGACTTAGTTGACTATACTTAAGAGGAAGAAGGAAACTTGTATTTCCATAATAAAGTACTTGAGAGTAATTGACTTAAAGACAATTGAAGACCAATTAGTTTGTTGATAGTGGATGTTTATTGAACCAAGATCTTTTAATCATCTGAATTCATTCATCTTTATTGCTTGTTTAGTAGACTATAGATTATTCAATCACAAACCCCCCTTTTATTGTTACTTATTTTCTATACTATTATTCACATAAATTACATCGCCTTCTCTGTGGATCGATCCTTATTGCCATATACTATATTAGTTTAAGGTTTGAAGTGTTATAAATATTATCTTTGGGAGCATACGACTTCGGCTCACGAATAGATGTATGAATTAAATTAGTGTTATGTCACCATAAATTAGTATAGATAGATGTGTGAATTAAATTAGTGACTTGGTGTGATACCTAATCTTGTTTTTATTATAATATTGTAGCGGAGTTATCCTTTTAAAAGGATTTAATAGATGAAAATGTGTAATTAATTTTTGCCCCCATAAATTTCAACAGTTTATTTGAGGGAGTAAGAAAGATTTTGGAAAGTATATGAAAAATTATGACAATATATAAAGTAAATAATAATGAGAGAAAAACTAAGAAAAAAAAGTAAGGTATAAAATTTTAGTAGTGGCTTTGTCAATTATTAGCAGTGGAAACTTAGCAAAACTAACTAAACATTTTGTTTAAAAACATACTTATGATATCATATGATTGAAACATACTTTGTAAGATTTAAGCATAGTTGTTTTCTCTTCATTCATCCAATATTACAATTATAACAATACTATTATAATTCATAAGAACTATTACACAAATTAAAAGTAAAAATAAAAATCTCGAAGAAATATATATTTCGAGTGCTAAAATAAAATTATTTAAAGTTTTGAAAGTATTCAAAATTCAAATAGCGAATTTGAGAATGAACATTGTGTTACAACAAATAACTATAATATTTACTCTGCATACAACACTATTAAAAAGTTAAAATTGACATATTTGTAACGTAATTCAACACTTCGACTAAAATATTTGATTTATAATCCGTTTGACAAAATACAAAATAGAATTAGAAGTTTTACCTAGAAAGATAAACTGGGTGAAAGAGTGAAAAACAGTGTAATACAACTTTATAAAATTGTCAATTAATAAATTAAGGGTTATAATATGTAATATAACATGTCAACACATAACATAGATTCATACTACCATTTTATTTTGCACATGTCATAATAAAAAAAATCCGACAAAAAAAGAGTATTCAAACCAAAAGAAAAGTGGAAAGAATATATATTACCATTATTTTCCAATTTCATGTAATGTTATTGATATGTAAGTATGTCACACTCCTGCAATTTGATTACAAACACAAAATAATAATTAAATTAGATTTTTATTCTAACTATTAATTCAACACATAAAAACGATAAAAAAACGAAACAATTCATTTATTTCTTTATGTATATATAATTACCCACCAACTTTCGAAATAAAAAAAATT
Organism: Silene conica; assembly: GCA_029255685.2. Classification (NCBI taxonomy): domain Eukaryota; kingdom Viridiplantae; phylum Streptophyta; class Magnoliopsida; order Caryophyllales; family Caryophyllaceae; genus Silene; species Silene conica. The sequence goes on from CM055315.2 coordinate 55,769,440, forward strand.
AGGATTAGTGTGATGGTTATATAATATCATTTTTTTTAATTCATTATCACATTAATATCACCAATTTATTTAAGAGAAGAAGAAAATTTGTGAATGAAAAGTTATAAAATTTATGCTAATATAACTACAAAGTACAATAATGGTAATTAAAAACATACTATTAAATAAAAAAAGTAGATATTAAATAGATTATGATAAATTAAGAATCAAAGTTGTGAGTGGAAACTAAAAAGTTTGTATTAATGTATTTTTTGTGCTTGTAACTAATATTTAATGTTTTTTTATATTTGTAAGCATGTAACCCATAACTAGTTTTGTGACCCGTGAGTCCGTGACATTCACATGTTTATAGGTTTTAGTATTGTTATTTTATCGTATTGTTAATATTTGTTCGAGCAATTAGTTTATCCATTTAAATATATACAGTTTTGATTTTTGAAATATTTAAAAGTTATTTAATTAAGGTATAATGTTTGATTATTAATCTTTTTTTTAAAATGATAAATTATCTAGTGTAAAAAGCTTAAAACATACTTTTTAATTAAATTAGAGGGCTTTTAATATTTGGGCTCGAATCCCAGCAGCCACAATTTAATATTTTAGAGAAGGCCAATTTCCTTTTAAGTACTTGGGTGTCCCTATTCAACCAGGAAAACTGTCTAAAAGGGATTGCATTTCACTGACAGAAAGAATGGTGGCCAGAATAAGGAGCGTGGGTGCAAAAAAACTGTCTTATGCAGGGAGACTGACTCTTATAAACTCTGTTCTAAACTCACTCCATAACTACTGGGCTCAAATGTTTCTCTTACCCAAGAGTATAATTAACAGAGTCAGTGCTATATGCAGAAACTATTTGTGGGCTAGCAATTCAGAATACCAAAGAGTCCCACTGGTGGCCTGGGAAAGGGTCACTCTGACCAAAGATCAGGGTGGATTAGGCATTAAAAACAATGAGCTATGGAATGTGGCTGCAGTTGGTAAGTTAGTGAATTGGATTTATACAAAAGAGGACAGATTATGGATCAAATGGATCAGTGATGTGTACCTGAAAGAACAGCATTGGGATGACTATTGCCCTCCAAATGACTCCCCTTGGGGGTGGAAAGCTATCTGCAAAGTAAAGGAGAGAATAAAAGCTGGGTTTATCATGAATAAATGGGACTGCAATCCTAAAGGCTATACTATCAGTAGTTGCTATCAATGGATCTGTACTGATCATCCATCTCAAGACTGGGCTCCTGTGGTGTGGAATAGCTACAATATACCAAAGCATTCCATGATCACTTGGCTTAGAATTCAAGGAGGAATGAACACTATGAGCAAACTTTATAGGCTTGGTTTCTGTCTAACTGATCTATGCTGGCTTTGTCAAAGTCAATCTGAAACAATTGACCATCTGTTTGAGCATTGCATTTATTCTATCAGAGTACAAGACCTGCTGAAACACTGGTTTGGCACAAGTTTCCCTACTGTGTCCATCTTGAGTGCTGGGAATAGGAAGCAACATCAATGGAAAATACGTACTGCCATCTTTAATGCCCTCCAATATCATCTATGGGTTCAAAGAAATAATGCAAGAGTCCAAGAGAGCATCCTTAGACCAGAATGTTTAGCTGCTTGTGTGGTCACAGATGTAAGGAATAGAATGAGGAAACATTTAGAAGGTTTAGAGGATAATACAAAAGGCTGGTTTGAGAATTGTTGCAATTGAATATAATGCCTGCCCTGGGGCTCGAACCAGGGACCTCCTGTAATCTTTCTGATTGATATATATATATATACAATACTCACATTTCACCAAAAAAAATAAATTAGAGGGCTTTTATCTTAATATTTTATTTCTTATATTTTTTTTTTTTTGCGGGAAAAAAAAAAATATAAGAAAGTAATAGCATAGTTATGAAGTTTAATAAATGCTAGTCTTAATATATCATCTATATCAATTTGTCAAAAATCCTAAATTTTAATTGTTGCAAAAATTGATAAAAGAAGTTAAATAGTAACCTACTACAAATGGTAAAGGAAACCAAAAAGTCATCCTATTAAATAAAAGAAATAAAAGTTAAATAAATATTTAGTTAATAACCAGATTTAGGAGAGGAAAATAAATAGTTTGTATTAATTTATTTTTTTGCTCGCAACTAACATTTTTTAATTTTTAATTTTTATTTATAAGCACGTGAGACGTGATTTTAGATATGACTTTATTTTTAATAACACATGACATAGTAAGATACTTAGTATTGTCTTTTTAACATCGATGCTCAAAAGTGATGAACTTTGATTGATATTTATGTCTATCTTAAATTTGATAATAAGAATAATAGAAAAAAAATGCTCAAAAGTCATAAAACGTATCCTCAATTGTTTATAGTTTTTTGATAGAGGCAAAATTTGTAAGCAATAATTTTTCTTATCAACATCGTCAACAGAATTGTATATGCCACTAATGTGTCTTATCTATCTATTCACATGAGTTAAGTGGGTTAAGGTTTTAAATTAACTATATAGTTTTTTTTATTTTTTTATGTAAGTTCCATTGTTTGGTTATGAAATATTCATCACATCAAACTTCATCGTACACATTTGTTTTGTTCAAATTTATAGGCTATCGAGATTTGTGGCATTAATAAGATAGTTAGTCTTGTCATTTTATAATATTGTATAAATCAATAAATAACTCAATTGATATTTTACAATATAATATAAATAAATGAAGAATCTAGTAATCAATATAGATGAATTATGTATTAACCAATATAAAAATGTCATGTGAATTTAAATTAAATGCTTTAAGTAACCTTTTAACTATATTGTAAGTATAAATATTAATAATAATGTACATTTAGTCATTATTCATATCAATAAGAATTATTTTGTCCAACTTGTTAATACAATTGAGATCTTTGTAACTCCAATTTCATTTTATGAGAGCTATTTTTCAAATGGAGAATGATGAATAAAAAGATAACACATACAAAAATAAAACATACACTTTAAAGTTTATGAAATACTAATTTTTTTCATGAAACTTAAAATAATTAATCATTAACATTCATGTTGTCAATCTTGTAGTTAGTTTATAATATAAAATTGAGAGAAATATATGGGAGTATTTGTTTAAGCAATTATAGTATTCCCTTCTTCATATAGTTTTCTTTCTCCAATGAAGCATCCTACAAAAAAATATCCACTGAGCAATTAATAACAAATAAAACGGTTGAATTTGAATTATTTAATATTACATTATAATTATTTAATTTAAATTTTTCCTTAAATAATTATATAAATTTGACATTGAATAATAAAAATATAAGTATAATTACCTTTAAAAAGCACAACTCCAGAAATCTTGATAGCTCCTAAATAACAACAAAACAATATATATGTGAAGTTCAAAAATGTCATAGTACGTCATAACCAATAGAAATTAAACAAAAAAAAAACAATGATAAGAATGATTATTTACACATACAATTCTCTCGGTGATGAGGTAAACAAAATATTGGCTTGAATTTGGCTTACAAATGTTGTCTTCCATCAAATATTTATAGCCAATTTATGATGCATTTTATGACTTTTGAAGACATGATCATAAGATTGTAAGAAAACATCTGTAATATCACTTTTTGATTCATTTTAAAGTATTATATTTTAAAAACGACTCTCTTATTCCAAATTTTTGTTTTGAACTTGTTTTGTATGTATTTGAACATCTTGCTTTCGGAACATCTATCTTATGACTTCGCCCATCGTCGAGATACTTGTGAGAAGTTTAACTTAAAAAAAATTCTACAAATGACTAATAAGCACTAAGTACTACGCACGACGAAACTAACATCGATAAAAAAATAGCTTTCATGATGATATAAGGAATATATAATAAACTTTCAAACTCTAGCCCTCCTAATAAAATCATTATGATAAAGTTGTTGACTCAATCACAAATGATCATTGAGGGGATCAATATCATCACTCCATCACCAACTATTATACAATAAGGAATTGAAATAAAGAAAATTAAATTAAAATAAAAAATAATAGTGAATTAAAATATAAAGTACACAATATATAAGAAATAAGGTCGAAAATATAATATTATCAAATACTCCGTAAAAAAAAAGAAAAAGTAAGGGATCATACCTTCAGTAGTACAACGGAGGGTGTAATTTTTTGGTTATTTTCCTATAAACCCTCTATACAATTATGTAAAAGGAAACTATAAAAATACAAATATTACTCCATAGCTTTATAAACAAATAATTACTTGCAAGATTTATTTCACAAAGTTCACGTGACAGACGACCTTACATAAAAGTCTAAAAAAAAATCTTACGAAAATAGTTATCTTTTACCTCGCTCTTTAACGTTGTTAGTATTTTTTACTACAGTGAGTACGTATAAGGTACCTAACAATGAAACAAAATTATTATGAGGAGTATTTGAAGAGTCAAAAAACGATTGCTAATGACCATTTTCAATGCGTTTTCAAAGGTTAAAAGTTACTACTAAAATAACATAAATCAAAGTATAATAATGGTGAGTGAAAATAAAAAAGGTCATACCAATAATTAAATAATTATTGGTTAGATATATAGGATAGATTTAATTGTATGGGTAAGTATGACCTATTAGTCATGTGAGATGTATCATGTATTATTTGGAGAATAAGAAAAGATGACTTTATTAGTCCATTGATTTTAATATATAATATCTTTTGTTATTTATTTCTTATATTTATTTTATAAGTATACTTATAAAAAATTATATGATGATATAGTATATATAGATGATAAGACGGGTTTAGTACGGCATAAAAGTGTCAATTTAGATGAGTTATTGATGAAATTAGTAGCGTGTGAAGGTATAATTGTATAATTACGACTTTTTGGTGTTGGTTGCATTTGAGAGTAAATATTGGAGTTTACATGGTTTATGGGTTGACATTCTTGACAACATGGTCCAAGCTTGATTGTGATCAATGGGCCCAACATTTGTCAAAGGTACAAGAGTTAAGCATGAACAAAGAAAGTCGAAAAATCACAACCAGAATTTGGCGCGGGTCGCGGATGTTGGGCGCGGGTCGCAGGTGAGCACGCGGGTCGCCCGTGGCTCGGTTGTTCAATGTTTTTATTTCGTTTGTTTCCAACTTTCAGCTAGTTTTTGGAATTTTCTATTTTTCTATTTTTATATTAGGATTATTAGGTTAAGTATTTAGCTTATCCTTCACTTTTTCATTCATTCAACTTTTAGAATTGGGAAACTTCAAGAACGCTAATTTCTTTTGCTCAATAATTATGAGGAACTAATCCTCTCTTTTCTTGGATTGATAAACGGAAGCTTCAACTAATTAATTGTGAGATTGTTGTTTCTCCCTTTTATTTCTCAAGTATTGTTTATGTCTCTTGCTCGTATTTGATGATTATTGTTTTCTCTCGCTAATCTGATCAATTAGTAATTGTTAACTTTAATCTATCGCATGTTTAGAAATTGAATCCGTAATTGTTCAATTAATCTAGACTAAAGTAGCAAGCTTTACCCTAATAATTTGTATGCGTTTCATCGTTATTAGGACAAGGTAGAGACTGAACATATAATTCGAATCGTTAACCGCGTGTGTTACAGATCGTTATCTTTATTGCTTCCTTGGATTGTTAATGCTATTGTTGGATTAAATCTAGACACTTGGCTTATATTATTCAATAATTAGGGTCTTCTAATATCGCGTTTCGACTTAGTTGACTATACTTAAGAGGAAGAAGGAAACTTGTATTTTTCCACAATAAAGTACTTGAGAGTAATTGAGTTAAAGACAATTGAAGACCAATTAGTTTGTTGATAGTGGATGTTTATTGACCCAAGATCTTTTAATCATCTTAATTCATTCATCTTTATTGTTTGTTTTTTTTTGGTAAGATGTGAGTAATATTATATCATGAGAAACAAAGAATGTACAAAGTTTCGGGATCAAATCCCCTTACAAGCAAAAAATGTCAAACAACCAACAAAAATTAATCATTAATAATCCGATTACCATCATGCCTCCTTATCTGTTTCATCCTTTGCTCCACTTCTTCTTCGATTCTCTTTGCTAAGATCTCTGGTCTGATCAAACTTTCATTAACCCAAGTATTGTTTCGTTGCATCCAGATGTGGTAGTGGTATGAATTGAAAAGAGCACATCCAAGTTTCCAATAACTGGATTTTTGATTTCCAGTGATCATCCTAGCCATTGTAGTGTGGCCTCCATTGAAGCAAGGTCTCAAAAGCTGCATCACCCTTCGGGAATACTGACATTCCTCGAAGATGTGATCAATTGTTTCAGTCTGGTTTTGGCATAGTAAGCAGAGATCATCCTGGCAGTAACCAAACTGAGTTAATTTAGCTTTCACATTCATCCCCACCTGCATTCTCAACCAGGTAATCATTGAATGTTTTGGTAAGTTCCAGTTATTCCATACAACCTTAGCCCATTCTTTTTTTTGATGAGGATTTTGCAGCCAGTTATATCCACTCTTGATGTTGTATCCCTGAGGTCTGGAGACCCAACTGTTATCCCTGTACCCATTTTTGATTCTCTCCTTTGTTTGCAGATACTTTTCCAAACCCATGGAGCATCAGCAGGTGTATATATTCATTCCAGCTTTGGTCTTTAAGGTAAATAGCATTCACCCATTTGATCCATAGTCTGTCAGTTTGAGTATACACCCAATCCACCAGTTTACCAACAGTAGCTATATTCCACAGTTCAGCATGCTTAATTCCCAGCCCCCCATGCTCCTTTGACATAGTGACCCTCTCCCAAGCTACAAGGGGTACTCTGTGATAATCTGTAGTTCCATCCCATAGATAGTTTCGACAGATTGCTTCAATTCTCTTTATTACACCTTTGGGAATAATGAACATCTGGGCCCAATAGTTGTGTAAAGTATTAAGGACTGAATTAATAAGTGTAAGTCTTCCTGCATATGAGAGTTTTTTGGCCCCCAGTCCTCTAATCTTTGAGACAAGCTTTTCAGTTAAGGATGAACAGTCATGTTTAGATAGCTTACCAGGCTGAATAGGGACTCCCAAATATTTAAATGGAAAGGAGCCTTCTCGAAAACCAGTCACCCTCTGGATATCAGTTCTTGTATCCTCATCAATTCCATTAAAAAAGATCTCAGACTTGTTGTTATTCATTCTGAGCCCTGAAGCACTTGAAAAAGATGAAAATGCTCTCATTAGCAGCCAAATGGAAGCAGGCTTGCCTTTGTAGAACATTAAGAGGTCATCTGCAAACATTAAGTGAGTTAGCTTTAGGTTTTTGCATAGGGGATGATATTGAAAGGGCCATTTATCTGTAGCAAACTTGATGAGTCTGGAGAGATAGTCCATGCATAAAGTGAAGAGAAGGGGGGAGATAGGGTCCCCTTGTCTTAACCCTCTTTTACCCTTGAAGTAGCCAAAAGAAGAGCCATTCAGAGATAAGGAGAAAGATATAGTTTTGACACATTGTAAGACCAAGCCAGTAAAGTGAGCAGGGAAATTCAGGCCATGAAGAAGTTGCTCAACAAAGTCCCATTCAATGGTATCATAGGCTTTTTGCAAATCTATTTTGAATAGACATCTTGGGGTGACTGAATTCCTTCCATATAGATGAATGATATCTTGGCAGATTAAGACATTCTCTATAATAGACCTTCCTTTTATGAACGCACCTTGGTTTTCACTAACAATATCAGGGAGAACTGAAGCCAATCTGTTACATAGGAGCTTTGAGATAATCTTATAAAGCATATTACAACATGTTATAGGCCTGAAATGGCTTACTGAGGTTGGCCTTTCACATTTTGGGACTAGAGTGATGTTAGTTGCATTTATCTGAGTAAGTAATTCCCCAGACTGAAAGAAATCCAAGACTGCATTGCAAATATCTTCACCAACAATATCCCATGAATCTCTGAAGAAACCACTGGTGAAACCATCTGGTCCAGGTGCTTTGTCTATGGGTATGGCAAAAACAACCTCTTTGATCTCATCTTTAGTAACAGTTGCATTAAGAATGTGGTGGTGGTCTGCAGAACATGAGTTCCCTTGTTGTAATACTGCTGGTCTCACCTTGTCAGTCCTCTTACTATCCCGAAGGAGGTCCTGATAGAATTCCAAAAAAGCATGTTGGATACTGTCAGTGTCTGTGCAAGTGTTCCCATGTTTATCCTCAATCTGGATAACTTTGTTCCTGAGATATCTGGTTTTGAGAGCCTAATGGAACATTGCAGTGTTACTATCCCCATCTTGAATCCAGTTAGCCTTTGCTTTTTGTTGTAAATAACTGGTTCTTGCCTTAGTCCAGAATGTCACTTCTTTGAGCAGACCCATCTCCTGCTGTATCAGACCAGCATTCAAAGGATCTGCCTGAAGACATTCCTGGACCTCCTTTAAATGCATACTTTTTTTGGTTGCTGTGTTTTCAACATCTGCATAGCAAGTTTGATTCAGGCCTTTCAGAACAGGTTTTAAAGCTTTAAGTCTTTTAATGACTGAAAACATCAAAGTTCCTGCAAAATTTTGCTGCCAGACTTCTTTAACTTTTGGCTTAAAATCCCCAGCAGTGCTCCACATGTTGTAGTATTTAAAACTGGAATTCTTCCTCCCCTCCATTTTGAGATTTCGAACAATGCAAGGGTTATGGTCCAGCAATCCTTCAGGATGGAAATGAGCAGCCATCTCAGGGAATGCCTGACTCCATTTATCATTGGTCAAGAATCTGTCTAATCTGCTAACCTTCATGTGGTGTTCATCCTGTTTGTTGGTCCAGGTAAAGAAGGCCCCTGTGGCTGGGATATCAGTCAGACTGCAATACTGGACACAGTCAATAAAGTCTTCCATATGAGCTTGCTTTGTGTTGCCCCCGAGCCTCTCATCAGGCGATAATACTGTATTAAAATCCCCTGCAACAGCCCAGGGAGTGTTATAGTAGTCTGCAATTGCTTTCAAGTTATTCCATAAAGGCTTTCTTGCTTCCCCTTCATTAAAGGCATAGACAATAGTAAACAAGAAACTTTGATTTGTGGCTTTAACATCCATCTTGGCATGAATAAACTGAGGATCATAATGGAGAACTGTGGCCTCAAAAACACTAGGTCTCCACATAAGCCAGACCCTACCTCCCTTATGCATATGACAGTTAGTGGTAACACACCACCCCTCCAACATTCTTTGGGATATATTGCTCACATTCGTACCATTTATTTTGGTTTCGAGCAAGCCAAAAAAGCAAGCATCATTATTGTGTATAAAACTTTTAACTACCAACTGTTTATTTACATTATTAAGACCTCTCACGTTCCAAAAGCCTAAACTATTCATGATAACCTGGTTTTAAAGGGTTACCAGTATCAAGAACAGTACCATCATCCTCCTTCTGACTCTGCTGTCCCTCAATCCTTGTCTCAATCTTTATTGTTTGTTTAGTAGACTATAGATTATTCAATCACAAACCCCCCTTTTATTGTTACTTATTTTCTATACTATTATTCACATAAATTACATCGCCTTCTCTGTGGATCGATCCTTATTGTCATATACTATATTAGTTTAAGGTTTTAAGTGTTATAAATATTATCTTTGGGAGCATACGACTTCGGCTCACCAAATTTTGGCGCCGTTGCCGGGGTAGGCAATAGTTAATTTTTGTGTTTCTGTGTAGACTTTTATTTTATTGTTTTAGTTTATGCCTAACACTCGCTCTTCTGACCAACCACTCGAGCCTTACGACTCAGAGATTGAACGCACACTTTTTCAGGTTAAGACAAGTCGGGGAAGGTTTGTTAGTTGCTTTTGAGCACCCAGATTCCGAATACGATATACACTCAAATTCAGACACTTCGGAAATTTCGACTACTGAGAATATGGCTAGAGAGACTCGAACCTTAAGGGAACTTACAGCTCCAAATCTTGAAATTCAACCATTGTGCATCACTTTTCCAGCCTTGGATGATGGAGCTACTTTTGAACTGAAATCTGGTTTGATACATCAATTACCAAGTTTCAGTGGGATGAGCATCAAAGATCCAAACAAACATCTTTCGGATTTTCATATTGTTTGCACCAGTATGAAGCCAGCCAATGTCACAGAGGAGCAGTTGAAATTGAGAGCATTTCCCTTCTCCTTGAAGGACAATGCAAGAGATTGGTTAAACTATCTACCACCGGGGAGTATCCCTACTTGGGTAGGTATGAAGAAGGCATTCTTGGAGAAATATTTTCCTCCTTCTCGGGCATCTCAACTAAAAAGAGCCATCAGTAATGTTGAACAACAAGATGGAGAAACTATGTATGAGTTTCTTGAGAAATTTAAGAAGCTTTGTGCTAGTTGTCCTTACCATGGCTACTCCGACCAAGATCTCATCATGTATTTTTGTGGAGGCCTAAACCTAGATGATCGTCGTATGATTCACTCTGCTTGTGGGGGAAATATAGCCAATAAGAATCCAGATGAGGCTTGGGAAGTTATCACAGAGCTAGCTGAGACCTCTAGATAGTTTGAGAGGAGACCATCACGAAGAGGAGTGAGTGTTATGGGTGTTAGTCCTGGCTTGGAGGAGAAAGTTGATAATATTGCTTCCACCCTACGTGACATGTTATCTGGAAGACAAATGGCTGTTGTTTGTGGTATATGCTGTATTGAGGGTCATTCCAGCGATTTGTGCCCCCAAATGCAAGAGGGTGGTTCTCAGACGGTGAATGGTATATGGGAGAGTAGTTCAAACAAGAAATGGGATCCACACTCTAATACCTATAATGAAGGATGGAAGGCTCACCCGAACTTCCGTTGGGGAAACTCTCAAGCCGGTCCATCAGCTGGCCCTCCTAGAGGCCAGTTTCTACAGCGAACACAAGGACAACAATTTACTCAACAAGTGCCACAACAAGTAGCTCAACAAGCACCACCGAGCTCATCAATGTCCACAGAAGATATGATTCGCGCTCTTACTCTCAGTGTTCCTCAAGATCGAGCTGATAATAAGCAAAATTTTAAAAATCTTGAGAAGCAAGTGAGTCAATTGGCTACTGCGGTCAATCAGTTAGAAGCTAAACAGTCGGGTGCTCTACCATCTCAAACAGTACTGAATCCCAGGGAGAATGTGAGTGCCGTTTCATTGAGAAATGGTAGACAATTTGTGGAGATTGAAAAGTCAAAAGCTAAGCCTAAGGTGGTGACTATTCAAGAAGAAGAGGAGTTAGTGGTTGAAGGTGGCAAGCTACTTAGTGATGGAGTGAAAGAAGATGCATCTAATTCCAATGAGGTAACACCAGTTATGCCCACATATGAGTCACTCCCACCTTTTCCCGAGGCTTTGAAGGACAAAAGAAGAAAGGAGCATGACACTGATATTTACGAAACCTTTCGTAAATGCGAGGTAAATATTCCTTTACTTGACTTGCTTAAGAGTGTTCCTAGGTATGCAAAGTTTTTAAAAGAACTTTGTACAATTAAAAGAAATCAGAAGGAACGTAGTTTGAAAAAGCAGAAAGGGAAACCTAGTGAGTTTGTTTCGGCCTTGTTTAAGAGTAAGACCCCTCCTAAGTGTAGTGATCCAGGTGTGTTTACCATACCTTGTACTATAAGTGATACACGGTTTGAAAGAGCCATGTTAGATCTAGGGGCATCAATAAATGTTCTCCCCTACCATGTTTATGAGTCTCTTAAGCTTGGTCCTTTGAAAAGCACTAGGGTAGTAGTCCAACTCGCTAATCAGTCTAGTGTACACCCTAGAGGAGTAGTAGAGAATGTTATGGTCAAGGTAGATCAACTGGTTTTTCCAGCAGATTTCTATGTTTTGGATATGGCACAGGAGGTTGATGTTATCCCAATTTTATTGGGTAGACCATTCCTAAAGACCGCAGGAACCCGAATTGATGTCCCAAATGGTTCCTTGACTATGGAGTTTAATGGGAAGGTGGTTAAATTTCAAATTAATCCACCTAATTCAACTAATTCTTTGGTTTCTTCTTTGTGTGCCATTGCTACCAATCATACATTTATGAGAAGCCGGAAGCCACCACTTCCGAGCAAAGCGTGTGAAATTTTGCAGGACTCCTCGCCTAGAGAGAGAAGGTGTATCCTTCTATGGGAGAATCACAAAGATGCTGAGGGTGGAAAAAGGAAGGGTAAGACTTGGTTTGATAATCTAATTCGCCGGAAGAGCTCCGGTAAAGCAACACAAGTTATACATATTAAATCAAGTGTTTACCCCAATCCCTTGAAAAGGTAAAGTTCTAAACTCTCTCTTAAGTCGGGTGGTTCACCACTCCGCGAGATGTCGAGCCAACGACGTTAAACAACAGCGCTTCTGGGAGGCAACCCATAGATTTGTGTGTGTTCTTTCTCCAAAAAAAAAATCCAAAAAAAAATCCGAAAAAAAAACGAAAATTCAAAAAAAAAGAGGAAATCGGAACTGCCCAATTATGGTGTTGGCGACATAAGAAGGGAGACCTAGAAGGAAGGATGGGTAGGATAGTGGCTAAGGTGTGGTGTAACCGCAGTGCGTTGTTGTGGGCACTTGTTTATGCGGTTGGATGGATTGTTGATTTGGTGTAGAGGAGATTAGGACTGACCTTGTAAGCTCGGAGTTGCGGAAGTTTTCTTTATGTGCATTCTGTTGCTAGCACATATATTATTACAGCTACTTGGTCTTTGGTTAGGATTGGAGTAATAAAGGGCGTTAGTCTTCTTTGTCACTCTTATCTTTTGTTGGTTTTGTATGATTGTGCTTTATGATGTCTGCTAATAGCCAAGTGTGGGGAGGAGGTGTGGTGCGTGGATTTCTCTGTTTTCATGTTGCGGTATATTTGATGGTTTTTGTCGTCATTGGCGCTTCCTTAGATGAGGTGTGTGTTTTTATCTTCCTTTTTTATTGTGTCCTTGCAACATTGAGGACAATGTTTCATTCAAGTGTGGGGAGGGAGAATCGTTTCGATTTGTATACTTTTGTAATAGTGTGGTGTTTTTATTTCAATACTTTATTTCAAAAAAAAAAACTGAAAAAAGAAAAAAAATATGAAAAAAGCAAAAAAATAAATAATCTCGGCTAGGTGAAAACCCGAAAGGGCGCCTAGGCAAGATTGGGATGTGGCCGAGGACGGAGTGAAAACCCGAAAGGGCGCTCCGGGTAAAATGAAAAAACGAGTTGCGTGCCACTGAGAGTAGAGGTGAGATGAAAAAAATGATAAGTTAGAGTGAAAATCCGCAAGGGCGGACGCTCTAGGCAAAATGAGAGACATAGGTAAAGAAAAAAATTCCGATGCTATTTTGATCCCCTGCTGCTAAGTTGAAGACCGTCTGGTTCAAGCATTACTACATGTTTTATTACTTTTCTTACACCTCTGTGGATCGGTGTTGGTATGAGCTTGTAATGAGTCCTTTGAGTTTACTCGAGGACGAGTAAAGATCTAAGTGTGGGGAAGTTTGATAAGACGGGTTTAGTACGACATAAAAGTGTCAATTTAGATGAGTTATTGATGGAATTAGTAGCGTGTGGAGGTATAATTGTATAATTACGACTTTTTGGTGTTGGTTGCATTTAAGAGTAATTGTTGGAGTTTACATGGTTTATGGGTTGACAACATGGTCCAAGCTTGATTGTGATCAATGGGCCCAACAATTGTCAAAGCTACGAGAGTTAATAAGCATGAACAAAGAAAGTCGAAAAATCACAACCAGAATTTGGCGCGGGTCGCGGATATTGGCGCGGGTCGCAGATGTTGGGCGCGGGTCGCGGATGAGCACGCGGGTCGCCCGTGGCTCGGCTGTTCAATGTTTTTATTTCGTTTGTTTCCAACTTTCAGCTAGTCTTTGGAATTTTCTATTTTTCTATTTTTATATTAGGATTATTAGGTTAAGTATTTAGCTTATCCTTCACTTTTTCATTCATTCAACTTTTAGAATTGGGAAACTTCAAGAACCCTAATTTCTTTTGCTCAATAATTATGAGGAACTAATCCTCTCTTTTCTTGGATTGATAAACAGAAGCTTCAACTAATTAATTGTGAGATTGTTCTTTCTCCCTTTTATTTCTCAAGTATTGTTTATGTCTCTTGCTCGTATTTTATGATTATTGTTTTCTCTCGCTAATCTGATCAATTAGTAATTGTTAACTTTGATCTATCGCATGTTTAGAAATTGAATCCGTAATTGTTCAATTAATCTAGACTAAAGTAGCAAGCTTTACCCTAATAATTTGTATGCGTTTCATCGTTATTAGGACAAGGTAGAGACTGAACATATAATTCGAATCGTTAACCGCGTGTGTTAGAGATCGTTATCTTTATTGCTTCCTTGGATTGTTAATGCTATTGTTGGATTAAATCTAGACGCTTGTCTTAGATTATTCAATAATTAGGGTCTTCTAATATCGCGTTTCGACTTATTTGACTATACTTAAGAGGAAGAAGGAAACTTGTATTTCCATAATAAAGTACTTGAGAGTAATTGACTTAAAGACAATTGAAGACCAATTAGTTTGTTGATAGTGGATGTTTATTGAACCAAGATCTTTTAATCATCTGAATTCATTCATCTTTATTGTTTGTTTAGTAGACTATAGATTATTCAATCACAAACCCCCCTTTTATTGTTACTTATTTTCTATACTATTATTCACATAAATTACATCGCCTTCTCTGTGGATCGATCCTTATTGCCATATACTATATTAGTTTAAGGTTTGAAGTGTTCTAAATATTATCTTTGGGAGCATACGACTTCGGCTCACCAATAGATGTATGAATTAAATTAGTGTTATGTCACCATAAATTAGTATAGATAGATGTGTGAATTAAATTAGTGACTTGGTGTGATACCTAATCTTGTTTTTATTATAATATTGTAGCGGAGTTATCCTTTTAAAAGGATTTAATAGATGAAAATGTGTAATTAATTTTTGCCCCCATAAATTTCAACAGTTTATTTGAGGGAGGAAGAAAGATTTTGGAAAGTAGATGAAAAATTATGACAATATATAAAGTATAATAATAGTGAGAGAAAAACTAAGAAAAAAAAATAAAGTATAAAATTTTAGTAGTGGCTTTGTCAATTATTAGCAGTGGAAACTTAGCAAAACTAACTAAACATTTTGTTTAAAACATACTTATGATATCATATGATTGAAACATACTTTGTAAGATTTAAGCATATTTGTTTTCTCTTCATTCATCCAATATTACAATTATAACAATACTATTATAATTCATAAGAACTATTACACAAATTAAAAGTAAAAATAAAAATCTCGAAGAAATATATATTTCGAGTGCTAAAATAAAATTATTTAAAGTTTTGAAAGTATTCAAAATTCAAATAGCGAATTTGAGAATGAACATTGTGTTACAACAAATAACTATAATATTTACTCTGCATACAACACTATTAAAAAGTTAAAATTGATATATTTGTAACGTAATTCAACACTTCGACTAAAATATTTGATTTATAATCCGTTTGACAAAATACAAAATAGAATTAGAAGTTTTACCTAGAAAGATAAACTGGGTGAAAGAGTGAAAAACAGTGTAATACAACTTTATAAAATTGTCAATTAATAAATTAAGGGTTATAATATGTAATATAACATGTCAACACATAACATAGATTCATACTACCATTTTATTTTGCACATGTCATAATAAAAAAAATCCGACAAAAAAAGAGTATTCAAACCAAAAGAAAAGTGGAAAGAATATATATTACCATTATTTTCCAATTTCATGTAATGTTATTGATATGTAAGTATGTCACACTCCTGCAATTTGATTACAAACACAAAATAATAATTAAATTAGATTTTTATTCTAACTATTAATTCAACACATAAAAACGATAAAAAAACGAAACAATTCATTTATTTCTTTATGTATATATAATTACCCACCAACTTTCGAAATAAAAAAAATTAGGATTAGTGTGATGGTTATATAATATCATTTTTTTTAATTCATTATCACATTAATATCACCAATTTATTTAAGAGAAGAAGAAAATTTGTGAATGAAAAGTTATAAAATTTATGCTAATATAACTACAAAGTACAATAATGGTAATTAAAAACATACTATTAAATAAAAAAAGTAGATATTAAATAGATTATGATAAATTAAGAATCAAAGTTGTGAGTGGAAACTAAAAAGTTTGTATTAATGTATTTTTTGTGCTTGTAACTAATATTTAATGTTTTTTTATATTTGTAAGCATGTAACCCATAACTAGTTTTGTGACCCGTGACATTCACATGTTTATAGGTTTTAGTATTGTTATTTTATCGTATTGTTAATATTTGTTCGAGCAATTAGTTTATCCATTTAAATATATACAGTTTTGATTTTTGAAATATTCAAAAGTTATTTAATTAAGGTATAATGTTTGATTATTAATCTTTTTTTTAAAATGATAAATTATATAGTGTAAAAAGCTTAAAACATACTTTTTAATTAAATTAGAGGGCTTTTATCTTAAAATTTTATTTCTTATATTTTTTAGTAATAGCATAGTTAATTATGAAGTTTAATAAATGCTAGTCTTAATATATCATCTATATCAATTTGTCAAAAATCCTAAATTTTAATTGTTGCAAAAATTGATAAAAGAAGTTAAATAGTAACCTACTACAAATGGTAAAGGAAACCAAAAAGTCATCCTATTAAATAAAAGAAATAAAAGTTAAATAAATATTTAGTTAATAACCAGATTTAGGAGAGGAAAATAAATAGTTTGTATTAATTTATTTTTTTGCTCGCAACTAACATTTTTTAATTTTTAATTTTTATTTATAAGCACGTGAGACGTGATTTTAGATATGACTTTATTTTTAATAACACATGACATAGTAAGATACTTAGTATTGTCTTTTTAACATCGATGCTGAAAAATGATGAACTATGATTGATATTTATGTCTATCTTAAATTTGATAATAAGAATAATAGAAAAAAAATGCTCAGAAGTCATAAAACGTATCCTCAATTGTTTATAGTTTTTTGATAGAGGCAAAATTTGTAAGCAATAATTTTTCTTATCAACATCGTCAACAGAATTGTATATGCCACTAATATGTCTTATCTATCTATTCACATGAGTTAAGTGGGTTAAAGTTTTAAATTAACTATATAGTTTTTTTATTTTTTTATGTAAGTTCCATTGTTTGGTTATGAAATATTCATCACATCAAACTTCATCGTACACATTTGTTTTGTTCAAATTTATGGGCTATCGAGATTTATGGCATTAATAAGATAGTTAGTCTTGTCATTTTATAATATTGTATAAATCAATAAATAACTCAATTGATATTTTACAATATAATATAAATAAATGAAGAATCTAGTAATCAATATAGATGAATTATGTATTAACCAATATAAAAATGTCATGTGAATTTAAATTAAATGCTTTAAGTAACCTTTTAACTATATTGTAAGTATAAATATTAATAATAATGTACATTTAGTCATTATTCATATCAATAAGAATTATTTTGTCCAACTTGTTAATACAATTGAGATCTTTGTAACTCCAATTTCATTCTATGAGAGCTATTTTTCAAATGGAGAATGATGAATAAAAAGATAACACATACAAAAATAAAACATACACTTTAAAGTTTATGAAATACTAATTTTTTTCATGAAACTTAAAATAATTAATCATTAACATTCATGTTGTCAATCTTGTAGTTAGTTTATAATATAAAATTGAGAGAAATATATGAGAGTATTTGTTTAAGCAATTATAGTATTCCCTTCTTCATATAGTTCTCTTTCTCCAATGAAGCATCCTACAAAAAAAATCCACTGAGCAATTAATAACAAATAAAACGGTTGAATTTGAATTATTTAATATTACATTATAATTATTTAATTTAAATTTTTCCTTAAATAATTATATAAATTTGACATTGAATAATAAAAATATAAGTATATTTACCCTTAAAAAGCACAACTCCAGAAATCTTGATAGCTCCTAAATAACAACAAAACAATATATATGTGAAGTTCAAATATGTCATAGTACGTCATAACCAATAGAACTTAAACAAAAAAAAAAACAATGATAAGAATGATTATTTACACATACAATTCTCTCGGTGATGAGGTAAACAAAATATTGGCTTGAATTTGGCTTACAAATGTTGTCTTCCATCAAATATTTATAGCCAATTTATGATGCATTTTATGACTTTTGGATGACTTATATTTATATTTATTATTATTATTATTATTATCAAATTTATTATATACATAAATATGTAGCAATGTTTTGTGACTTTTAATCATCCTTTTTCATTATTAGCAAATTTAATGGACATGAATATGTAGTAGACAGAAATTAAATGTAAAAAGTTTGCTTTAATTATTTTTTCCCTTTTTTTTATATTTTATTTTTACAAAATCTAGCTTGCATGAGAATTGTTTAGTCATTATTTGCCTTGCCTTTTATTTATATATTATATTTATAGCTTTATATATGTATT
This sequence comes from Silene conica, assembly GCA_029255685.2. Classification (NCBI taxonomy): domain Eukaryota; kingdom Viridiplantae; phylum Streptophyta; class Magnoliopsida; order Caryophyllales; family Caryophyllaceae; genus Silene; species Silene conica. The sequence continues at coordinate 55,787,948 of CM055315.2, forward strand.
TAATTTAATGAAATTATATCCAATTAAACGAAATTGAGCAAGTATATAATAATAAGACTTAAGAGAAAATTGCAGAGTGATTTAAAATATATAGCAAACTAAAATATATTCTATTGAACATCACCACTGCAGTAGCAACAACAACAACGACAATACCACTCAACAATAATTCTCAATATAGTCATTATCGTCAAATAAATAAATTAAACCATGAAATATAATCCACAACATAGAAACTATTGGACAATATATTTTAAATAAATAGAATGAATAGAAACTATTATAACTATTATGGTTTTTTATAGACATCAGACAACCATATATTTCCATATTTTAATTTTAATCTTAATTTATTTTGTGATATTAATAGATTAGATAATTGATTGCTTAAAAATTCAAGAAATGAATTAAATAGGAAAAAATATTAGTGCAAATTACGGGTGTTAATTAATATAAGATGTTTGATCAATTTATTAACATATTATATTAGAAAAATTAATTAAATAAGAAAAACTTTTAATTAATTTGGTGGAGATTAAGTATTGTGAAGAGTTTTAATGAATTTATTACCATGTTTAAATATAAAAATGAAATAAATATAAAAAAAATGTTAATAAAAATGGTGGGTGTTGAGTAATATGAGTAGTTTTTATTAATTATTAACATGTTTTATTAAAAAAAATTGTAACTATAATTATAAAATTTATTAACATATTTTATTACAAAAATTTCAATTGAAATGTCAATATTAATTATAAATTACAAAATCTTGATTTAAATTTTGAAGGGTTACATAAATTTTGGAAAACAATATATTTAATATACAAAATTAATTTAAGACGAAATCTTGATTTAAATTTTGAAGGGTTACATAAATTTTGGAAAACAATATATTTAATATACAAAATTAATTTAAGACGAAATCTTGATTTAAATTTTGAAGGGTTACATAAATTTTGGAAAACCATATATTTAATATACAAAATTAATTTAAGAATATTGATAATATCCTTTAATATTATAGATAAGTGAATTAAATTAATTTATAGATAAGTGAAATAAATTAAAGTCATGTAATAATAAATTGATAATTCATCACATAAATACGCCATGTCATATTTAAATATGCCAAATCACATTAAAATTTTGCCACGTCACATTAAAATTTGCCATATCACGTTTTTTTAGTTACCCTTTTGATAATATTTTATAGATATTTGGAGATGAGTTTTAAATGACATATGAGTAAGTGAGGTGTTTAGTCTTTTTCTTTTATATAATGTTGTAGCGAGTTTATTATCGTAGTTCATTTTTTACTCGTCACCGTAATTTTCATTATTTGTCTATAAACTTTAAAAACTCTAACCTAATACTTTGAAATCTACTATATACAATGTGAATTGTAGAGGTAACATCACTTTTAAAATCTGTTAACTCATCAAATATTTAATATGCACAATTAATTTAAGAATAATGATGATAATTATGACATTTTTGTAAAACATCTTAATATATATGTATTTTATGTGTATATGAAAGGTTAATTCAATAAATTTTCAATAAATAAATTAATGTTATGTCACAATAAATTATTGTCATGTCACAATAAAGTTTTGCTATGTCCCAACTAATTTTTGTCACTTTTCACATTTGTTTGATATTTTAGTTTACCCTTCTAATAAGATTTTATAGATATATAGTATAGTTTTATTACTTATGGGCATTATTTTTCATTCTTAGCAAGTTATAAAATAAGATTTTATAGATACTTATGGACTGTAAATTTTTATTTGAAGTTTAACATATTATAGTTATAAAAAAAGGCTAATATTTAATGTTAACTATGTTATTATTTGCCCTTAAAATTTACAAATTTTTAATTTTCTATAAACGGCGTATAAATTAGAATTATATGGTATTTATTCGTTGGTTAAAATATTCTAACAATAAATATCGATATTTTAAATTTATTAGGAATTTTGATTTGTTATTTAATTTATTTAGAAATTAAAAAAAGTGAAAAATTAATGTTTGTTAATTGTTATGCTATTTACATTTAATGTTTTAGAATTTTTTTTTCTTTTTAAATAAAAAATAATGATATGGCTGCATGTGATGTGCAATAAGTGACGTGACTTTTTGTTAATACTAGGTGACATTGTCTACGTGGCATTTTAAGTTACCTTTTAATAATATTGTGTATAGATGTTATGCATTTCATTTTATATTTTGATGTATACGAGTTGTATATAAGTTATAGTGCAAGACAGATTTGCACGTTTAGACGGTCCAATTTGATAAGAAAACTATGGGTTATAGTTATTGTTAAATTTGTTATTAACTCAGAATAGTATATATTTTGATGTTTTGTATATTTTGATGTACAAAAGTTATAATGTGAGACGGTTTTAGTCGGTAAAACGATCAAATTGAATAAGAAAACTATGAGTTATAATTATATCTTCACCATGATTAAATGGTTATATCTTTACTATGATTAACGGTATTTATATAAAATTTTGAAAGCAGGCCTGTGAATTTCACGGGTTCAAACCTAATTAATTATAAAAAGTAACAATAAGAATATTGATAATTAAAATTACATAAACTATACGTTTGTAAAAAAGTATTGATTTAACCGGAAAACCAGTATTTAATCTGATTCATACAAACTCGAAATAGATCCGACCGTCCCAAAATGTCGGAACTCTTATCTCGCTCGCCTAAGCTGTTGGTCTAGACTTACCTTATCCACCAAAAAATTGAAGCTATACGCACCACAACTTATATTATCCAAAATCGTTGTGGTTTCAATGGCTTCAAATTATCAATTTGTTCTCACTAACAAATCCATCTTCTTCTTCTTCTTCTTTACCACATCACCTTGATCAGAATTAAACACTTATGATGGCTTCCTCCACTCTCTCCGTTGCTACCCCAGCTCAGGTACTTGCTTATATTTCCCTTTCCTCCTTTAATAATAATAATAATAATAATAAATAAAGTTGGTGGAATAATGGTGGAGAAACCTTAACATACTCACTTGTTTAACTATTACTTGGTATTAGTTCTTCTATTAGACTATTTTTTTCGTTTTCTTTTGTATGGGTCATTCAGAAACTGTTCCGTGGTTGGGCAATTACTAGAGCACAAGTTCTAATTGAATACGGACACCATCCATCACAAGTTGAAAACGGATAGTGCTCCTCTTATAAAATGCAAATGGGATAACCTATGAAATGCTCCATTTTCTCCCACTTGTTCCCCCACTTGCGTTGTTGTGAGAGATACTATCCGTCACAAACAAGACAGTCTTTATTGCTGGAGTTAGTTCACTATGGATGGGTCATTCGGAAACTGTTTGTCAAATTTTTTCCATGGCTTTAAGACAATGTGGAGTTATATTGTGAAAATTGTGTACCTGTTTGGGTCAGCTATGCTCAAGCAAGAAGGGGATATTTGCACCATCAATGGCGCTTGCAAAACCAAACAGGGTTAAAATGGTGAATGGGATGGCAAAAGAAAGAGGAATGACGGTTATATGTCAAGCAACAAGTATATCAGCGGATGATGTGCCAGATATGGAGAAAAGGAAACTGATGAACCTCTTGTTGTTGGGTGCAATATCACTTCCTTCTGGCTTTATGTTACTTCCATACACCTCCTTCTTCGTTCCTCCTGGGTACCATGTCTTTATTTTCTTCTCCCCTTTTTTTTCCTACTTGCTTTTATTGCTCCAGTAATTCTGACCATGTATTTATAAGATAGAAATTAGTTTCAGAGATTGATTTTATTTACTTTAGGACGTCTTTTTCATATTATTCAGAGAAACATGAAAATAAAAGAAAGGCTGAAGAAAAATAACAATGAGGGTACTATCAGTTATCACATTTACATTAAATATATGAAGTTGGATTCAGAAATAATTGTGAAAGATTTACCCATTTTTTTGGATATAAGTTGATGAGATCAAGGGGATGTACATGTACGGGCGGGTAAGTAGGACAACCTTGGTGAAAATAATATTTCAAAATTTGGATGATGATACTGCATTGCCATTGCTGAAGGATAGTGTGATCATGTTTTGTGCCAATACCAGTCGCATTTATGCCTCAACTAAATGAGGTTAGGCCGCAAGTTTGAAGCTCATATTTAGTACCGTGAATTTAGATGTCCGCTTGCCCACCATCCACTACAATGAATGTAGATGTCCGCTTCCCCACCATCCACTACAATGAATTTCAGTTGAGAAATTAACTTGGGCTTGTAATGTCTCGATCATATTTTTCTTTTTCAAATGATAAACAAAACAGCGGAGGTGGTGGTACCGGGGGTACAATTGCCAAGGATGCCCTTGGAAATGATATAGTTGCAGCCGAGTGGCTCAAAAACCATGGACCAGGAGACCGAACACTTTCTCAAGGACTTAAGGTCAGTAAAAATCTTCTATGAAACATACAAGTTATATTCCGATTATTTGGCGGTTATTGAGAATTCCATTATGGTATTTAATGGACAGGGAGATCCAACCTACTTGGTTGTCGAGAGCGACAGAACTCTGGCAACGTATGGGATCAATGCTGTGTGTACTCATCTTGGCTGTGTCGTTCCTTTCAATTCTGCTGAGAACAAGTTCATATGTCCTTGCCATGGATCCCAATACAACAATCAAGGAAGAGTTGTAAGAGGACCAGCACCTCTGGTATGTGTCATGTAATGAGTTTTTCAATTTAATAAAAAATAAAACAAAAACAAGTTTGATAACTCTGAATTTGGAAGAAGTAAAATTCTTCAACTTTACTCTTCATTGTAAGTGCAATAGCAAGAACACCATTTGTATTAATATGAAGTATCTGTAACTATCTCTCTTGTCGTAAAAAAAAAACACAGCTAGACGAATGGTTGTAGAAAGTGAAATTTGGTGAAAGTTTGATGATAGCTACTATAGTACAATGTCCTACACTAACATGATTTCTTCTGATATGAACACAGTCTCTAGCGTTGGCTCACTGTGACATTGATGACGGGAAGGTGGTTTTCGTTCCATGGACTGAAACAGATTTCAGAACCGGAGACGCACCTTGGTGGTCGGCTTAAGCCAATTATTTACTCTGTTCTTTATGATATGTACTTAATTGTTTGCGTCAGGAGGAATGTATTTTGTATTATACACATGGCCATTGTACAATTTCATGTTGAAAGATCGAAAAGTATTCTGCTGGCAGGTACATTTCCAGCGTATTCATATTATAAATTTGGTACCTACAAGGCTACAACATATCGACGGTTAAAGTGGGTTACCTGAATTTTGTTGTCCTCTAGGCTATGAAGGTGTAGTATGTAAGGGTTTCATTACAATTTTGTTGTCCTCTAGTCTTTCCTTCCAAATTAATCCAAAATTTGTTTCCCTCTCCCCAAATTTAATTATCCAACTTCTTGTTTAACTTTGTTGTAACAAGTAAAATTAAGAAGTTCACCAATTTATATTAAAACCTCCCGATATAAAATGAGAAAAGAAAATAAAATGGAGAAAGTATATGTTATAGATCAAAATTAAACAAGAAAGTCATCTCTTATTATATAAGCTCTTTCTTTCCTTCCAAAACAAAAATTAATATTTGTAGTGAATTGAAAAACCAATAAAACGAATGCGAGTAACAATTGTGTGTGGATCATCACAAATTGTGATTTGGTATGCTAATTGCTACTACCTAACGCTCATTTTTTCTACCCTTTCCCTCAACGAGGTGTCTCAAAATTTTTACCATTAAATCTCATCTACCGGATCGTTTAACATATGGATACAAAACAATTTCTTCCTACCATCTATCGGTTTAGATTTATCATGCTTCATTATATTGAATTTTCTAACATTCCATATCATCATTTCTATTTTTAAATTTTGTAAGGATCACAACCTTTAAAAAAACTTTTTTTCCCAAATATTATCTTACAAAAAAAGTTTGTCAAACACAACCTTTAATAATTTTTTTGTTAGTGATTTTGATCACAAGTTCATTTAGGGTTTGTTTGGGAACTTACAATTGGAAATGAATTCAAGAAATGGCCCAATTATGGTGTTTGGTAGACCAAAAGAATTGGAATTGGAATTGGAATTGGGCTAAATCCCACTTAATACCAGCCCAATGTAAAATAAAGTCTCACAAATCCCTTCTAAAACCATGTCATTTGATTTCCAGTTAACCTAGCAACGCCACTAAGCAAACTCCAATCTCTCCATGAGCGAACTCCAATCTCTCGATCAGCGGCAGAGCTCTAACCCTAATTTCTCCTGATTTTTGTTGATTATGCACTAGGTATCAATCAATTTCTTCAATTTCTCCTTCGTTTTTGCCTTATTATTATCATTGCAACACTTTGATACAAATTTGTATGCTTATTTTCAGTAATTTGTATGCTTATTTTCCAGTAATTCAACGTTTTTGGTGCTTGATTCTTCATTTTAGTACGTTTTTTAGGCATGATTATTTGTTTTGGCGCATGAATTTGACATGTCTCTTTAATATTTTATGTTTCTGTTGTTAATTTTTCATGTTAATTGCAGCATTGTTAATTTTTTAAGTTTCTGTTGTTAATTCTTCAACGTTTTTACATGAGCATTTTATAATATTTTTACATGAGCATTTTATGGTATTTTTTAGAGTAAATTAATAATTACTCCCTCCTATATACTGTACTAGTTTTCTAAAATAACTCCCTTTTAAAAAGCTTTTATTATTTTACTCTCATAAAATGTTCTCAGGTTACAACTTACACCCAAATGGTCATTCCAGTGACAGAATCCGTCAAAATTTAAAATTTCCGTTTAAATTTCTAATTTTAAGACCAAAATACCCTTTTGTTTTTTCTTCCCTCTTCTTCCCTTCTTCTTCCTTCTTTCCTGCATCTCCTTCTTCTTTCATGCATCTTCTTCTTTTTTTTTACTCCTATTTATTCCGTTCTTTTTCTTCCGTTCTTTTTCTTCTTCTTCTTTCGTGCTCATCCATCTTCTTCATCTCATTTTTTCTTTTTTTTCTTCATCTTCCATCTTTTCTTCCTGCATTTTTTCCTTCTTCTTCTACCCTTCTTCTTCTTTATCTTTTTCTTCTTCTTCCCTGCTCCTCCATCTTCCTCTCTTTAATTTTTCGACTTTTTTTAATCTTCTTTTAACAAAATTAGGATACCTATTCACTAAAACTCGAAAAGATTAAAACATTTGGTCTGATTAATTTAAAATTTGTCAAATTATAATGGGATTAGTTGAATAATTGAATTAGACAACAAAAGATAGATAATCTTTTGTTTATATTTATTCGATTTCTAATTGTTTTAGAGAAAAGGTAAAATAATTAGAAGAAGAAGAAGGAGGAATAAGGAGGAAGAATCCGAAGAAGAAGAAGAAGAAGAAGAAGAAGAAGAAGAAGAAGAAGAAAGGAAGAAGCAGGAAGACGAAGAACAAAGAGTAAAAAAAAAAGAACACGCAAGGGCATTTTCATCCAAAAATAAGACTTTTTGCCGGAAAATCAATTTGGGTGCAACTTATAACCTGAGAACATTTTGAGGGAGTAATTTATTAAAAAGTTTTTAAAAGGGAGTTTTTTTAGAAAAATGGTATATAGGAGGGAGTAATTATTAATTTACTCTATTTTTTATTACTTTTCAGAATAAATCTAGGACTGTTAAGATCGAAATGTTTTGTTACAAATACATCCTGAATATCATATGTTGTTGAGGCTTTTTGATTAGGTTCTTATCTCTTACACAAGAAAAATGGATGATGAGATTAATGTTGTTGAGTCGAGAAAGCATGCTAGGGAGGATTTTGATGATGAAATCGAGTTATTTGCAATTATTTTTGGCTTTCTCAAAATAATATTGTGTTCATGGCATCACATGAATTACCGAGTGAAAGAAATAGCTTGGTGTGAGCATGAACGTGTTGAAAAAAGAAAATATTGGATGAATTCGTTAATGAATGACCGCATATGTCGAGAACAATTGCGTATGGATAGAAATTGTTTTGACAAGTTATGTTGCATTTTGCAAGTCAAAGGAGCTTTTTAATTTGCGTCATTCTTCAGCTCGAAACACAATAGAAAGAGCACTTGGTTTATTGAAAAAGCGATGGGCTATACTTAGGAAAAGTAGCTTTTATGATAAGAAAATACAAGTTAGGATTATCAATGCTTGCTTCATTCTTCATAATTTTGTGAGGTGTGAAAATGTAAATGAGGAGGAATTATTGGCTGAGGTGGACGAAGAATTAATAAATAGAATCCAAGTTGATGATGACGGTGAGGAAGAGTTAGGACTTGTTCCAACGGTACGCTCAACAGATGAATGGAATAAGTTTAGAGATTACCTTGCTACGAAAATGTGGGCTGAATACGAAACCCGGAGATCATAAGCTAAAGATATAACTGATTCTTCACTTTTTTGGTTGCCCATTTACTTTCTCACCAGAAGGTGTTGTTTCTGCCTCATTATTATTCTTCTATTTACTGTTTGACATTTTCCTGTTTCTTCACTTCCTTGATTATGTTTGGCATTTTCCTGAAATTAGTACTACAACTGTCATCAGTCACTCTTGTTACTGACTGTTATATCATTCACTGACCCTTTTCCTCGCTTTTATTGTTGATGTTTTTCTCTATTTCACTCATTCTTCCTTTTTAATAAATTCTGCAGAAATCTTTGTGAAAAACTAGAGCAAGTTGCATTATATTCTAGATGTAAATGTACGCTTCACATGATATATGAGAGCATAATTTTATTTACTATTTGACATCTGTTATCCTTTCTCGTCTGTTAGCTGCATTACATTCTAGATCAGTGACGATGTATCAGTCCGTAGATATCAGTCTAAATGTATACGGCCTCCCTGACTTAGGCTTTCATTATTGTGGGTGAAGGTGTTGCTTACTTGTGAAATCTGCTTTTAGACAAATTGTTTCATGAGGGGAAATTGTATCAGTACATGTTTCATGAGGGGAAATTGTATCAGTGCATGTTTCATAAGCATAAAAAATTTCCCTTGTGCCTCTCTTTACTCACCGGGAAAAAGATTTATTTTGAGTTCCTTCTCAAACTAAAATGAATATTGTACATGCATTGGTTCCTATAGGTTCCACTTATCAGAATGAAATCCATAATATTGTCGTCTCAGTACCAATTGTCAAAAAAAACTAAAATGATTATTGTAAAATTTGACATGTTCTGTTATCAGAAGAGTGGAAACCTGGCAATAGCAGTAGATAGGTTCCTCTATGAAATAGCCTTTAAGGTATGGAAGGCACCCAAGTATGGAGCTTAAGACTGTCTGAGTAGAAGCTAACTTTAGTCCTAGCTCGCGGCTATCCATTTCTAGAGGTCATGAATGTTACGTGATATGTCCATGTCTGATCAGTGACGAGTGATGACCATTACGGGTCAGGTTGATGATTGTGATATTGATTGAGAGATTGCACAACAAAGAAACCGACTGTGTTTTGTAGTTTTCTTTTTTCTTTCTAAAGTTACCCTCTTGTAATAGTAGAGAACTTTATCGAGAGCTAATCAGATGACGAGATGCTCAGACAGACTGATATGCATATGGGGTCTTGTATTTGCTTTGATGTTTTTCAATAAATCAAATCTGTGCAACAACTGCATATTGTTGGAACTTTGGTTCAAAATACAGTTTTAGGGCTGTTATGTATTCTCATTTATTTGTGCACTGATATTTTTGCTTTATTTACCCTTATTTCCCAGATAGTCAAATATGAGTAGCAAAGGGAAGGAACCTATGTCGTCAGTGCAATAAAAAGAGGGGTTATCTGAGTTGGAGTAAGCAAATGAACGAGACATTGATAACAGTTTTGTATCTTCAGTTAAAAGAAGGTAACAAGGCCGAGGGTGAATGGAAGCCACAAGCTTATCAAGCCGTAGCTGATGAACTTAGAGCCACTTTGGGAACCTGCGTCACCACGGATAATGTGAAGAATCGTATAAAATCTTGGTAGAAACATTATGCTAACATAACTGATATTCGTACATTCTCAAAGTTCAAATGGGATGAGGAGAGGAAAATGATAGTCATAGGAGGACAAGATTTGGACCAATGGCATTCATTTGTTCAGGTAAAACTTCAATTACTGATTCGATTTTAGTTGCCATTTGACCTGTGATCTTTTTCATTCTGCTACTTTATGGACTGTCATGTGACTATGTTTTATGGGACTACTGCTAGTATTTGTTGCCCTGAGGCTGAATTTTGAGTTACTGAAAATGGCCCTTCTGTATTTGTTGGCATCATCAGTCTAATGTGTAAACAAATTACTGTTATTTTCATATCATGTGAAACCGTCTCAATGAGCTGTAAGAGGGATAGTATTTGGCTCCGTAGTTTGTGTTTTCACAGTGGCATACATCCTTTTTGTTTTATACCTCATCTCGAGGAGCATTACCTTGCCATCATGGATGAGGTTCAGTGACAAGAAGACTTCCCTGAATATGATCAAATAACTGGTCTATATTGATGAACATTAGTTTATCAGACGAGACTGGAATTTTATGTTAACAACCAAAATCTCAAGGAATTGCTTAGAACTTGACCCATACGCTTGCCTATGTTCCAAGGAATCCCAAGTTTGTACAAAATCCATAGCATGCAGTCACTTATTTATCTTCTTTGTGCCATATGTAACTAGAAAGTTTTGTATCATTTATAGGTAATTCGCTCCCTAATTTAGAACAGGGAGACCAAGTATTGCCTTCTGCTGAGATTTCTGTTTCTCGGTTGAAAATGTACAATACCATTAATTTTCCAGCTAAATGTACAATACCGTCTCAATGAGCTGTAAACCTCGCCTATATATCCATTAGTCCACTATCTCAATGAATAAACCACCCTATCTTAGCTCTTCATATAGGTGAATGAGTCAGTCTTCTGATAATACTATCACACGCCTATCTAATGCGAAAACTTGTGATACCGTGTTGCACATGAAACCATTGATCTCTAACAGTCACTGGCATGTTTGTTTGGTGTGTGCTAAGTGTAGAACTTATCTGGCGTCTTATGTTTTTGCAGTTTGTAACAGTTCACAGTTGTTTACTGATTATCTCTACTCTCTAAAGTCTTAACATTCTCGTTCTGTGATACTCATACTCGTAAAGTATCCGGCATGGGTTTGTGTCCAAGTTTCGGACTTGGTTATCTTTTATAAAAAATGTGCTTATTTTATTTTTCTTGTTAGGAACATCCACTTGCAGCCCCTTACAAGAACAAGGCGATAGAGTATTGGGATGATATATGTACTTTATGTGGGCCTGATAGCGCTATAGGTGATGGTGTGGAGGTTCATGATGAAGCGGCCATGGCTATGGGTGAAGAAATTGAAAGTGGGGGAGGTAGTTCAAACAAATCGATGTGTTCGTCGAGGTCTAAGAAACAAAAACGAGATCGGTTGGCGGATGCGGTTACTAAGTTTACTGAGTGCTTTAGCGACTATGTTCAAAGCAAGCCGAAAGAGATTCCGAAACCTTCACCAGAAGAAGTTCATGAAGTTGTGAATAATGTTTATTGTATTGGGAGGCACCAAGCTTTGAGGGCAGTGAAAAGGTTTCTTAGTGGTCCGTTCGAGGAGTTTGCGATGCTAAAAAAACTCTCGGAAGATGAAAAATTAGATTGGGTCCTACTTTGTTTAAATGAAATATAGTTACGTGTAAAAAAATCTTTCGTATTTGGCGTAGTCGGATCTTTCGTATTTGGCGTAGTCGGATCTTTCGTATTTGGTGTAGTTGGATCTTTCGTATTTTTTCTCAAAATAAAATCTTTAACTTTGAAATTCAAGACTCTCCCAAACATCATTTGAATTGAAATTTGCAATTCAATTTCAGGGGTACCCAAACAATTTCATGGAATTGGAATTGGAATTGAATTTCAACAATTCAATATCTAGAATTGGATTCATGCAAATTGAAATAATTCTAAGTTCCCAAACACAATCTTAAGTGTATTCAGGTTTTTGTGTCGAAATCGTTTTGAACTCGAAATTGATATAATGTGAGTAAGAGAGTACGAAGGGTACGCTCATATAATCCTAATTATCGAGTTCATGGTTAAAATGGATAAGGGACACTATTATAAAGTGTTGTAGTTGTAGTATATATTACGTCCTCTATCGGGGTTATATACTCGGGGTGAAAGTATATTTCATACTTGGCGAAATTTGGAAAGTAAAATAAGATTTAATTGAAATGGCTGCGTCCCCGATCGGGGTCGTGATGATGTGCGTGAAATTATGAAAATTTTATGTACGTTATGATCTTCTCCGGCTCATATCTGTAAATAACACAAGACAAACCAAAGTAGACTATTCGGGGGACATTTGTAGTAAAACACTACGAAATAAGCATGAATGCGTGCTAATATGGCCTAAAAGGTTTATATAAAATGCACGCATCAAACTTCCCCAAACCAAACTTTTGCTTGTCCTCAAGCAAACTCATGCAACTAACTAAGACTAAATAGATAGGAATAAAACATGGACAAGCTGAAAACTGTCGACTCAAACCATTTAATGCACATGAATCACTACTAATAACTCAATATCCAAGCGAACGAATTTATGCATATTTCAAATAAATGTTGAACTTTCGACCTTGCAAGACTTTCAAAATTGGACTCTCCCGGGTCACTCTTCTCTCAACAAAGCAAAGGGTAAGCAAATTATATATAAGAGAGAAAGAAGTAAAAAGTCGATCATCTAGACTTCGACCGACTAATCGTGCTTGCAATTTAGTACGTATGATAAATAATTCTAGCTACCGTGCACAAACATTCCAACCATTCGGGGTCCATCTCATGCCGAATACTTGCAAAGTTTTGGATAAGTCAGGCAATGGGTAAGAAGAGGCAAAATAATATGGGAATGAGAGGGAAAGTAGCCAAGCTGCATCCTAATCAAACCAAATAAAACATTCACTTCTAACTCACTGAATTAAGCTCAAATGCCTTAACAATTAGGCAATCAACTCACTAATCCAAAATAAAACTCCTCATAAAAATATGAATTGCAACATAGAAGAAAAAATCCAATTTCTATTTTTTTTCTTTTTTCTTTTCTTTCGGCCGTTCCCTTTTTTCTCATTTTTCAACTTTTTTCTGATTTTTTTTCATTTTTCTTTTCGGCATTTTCTTTTCTTTCCATTTTTTTATATCCACTCCTTCATTTACCAATTTCATACAATAAGAATCGAGCCAAAATTGATACAAAGAATCAAATACCACTAAAACTACTAAACTAGCTCAACAAAAGGTACGCTTAGTTTACGGATTGTAGCTAAAGGGTCAACTGGCAATTTTTTGGCTAATGTGAAGTTAATGGGTAAAATGAATAAAAGGGATTTTGCAAGCATTCTCCAAACATGTGATACCATCCACAAACCCGAATGTATGCAGACAATAAGCAATTAAATTTCATACTTGTGCAAATTAATATTGCACGATTTGCAGGGAGTAACTACTCACAATCCTAAATGAACCGGTCATGAATGACACCAGTTAAAGCTCTAAACCTCAGAAAGATATTGTAGTTTGCCAAAATTTTCAGTCAAGTCTACTAGTTCAACAAATTTTGAAACGAAATTCGAGAAATTGCTATGAGATTTGCCAAAAGACATGAAATAGTGCAAGACTTAAGCATAAAGATAATTTTCAGCAATGAAACACTCCAATCCGACTTAACCTAATATGCAAAAGTAAACGTGCTTTTTTGAATTTTTCGATTTTTGAAAATAGAACAACAATGCGTGCGAAAAATGAAACGTGCAAACAGAAATGCAGTAACAAGATACAGACACAGATATGGATGCAAAACCTCCCCAAACCAAACCGTACAATGTCCCCATTGTACAAAGTAAAGGAAAAGAAATGCAAACTAAAGAGAATGAGTCATAAATTTACAAGAGTGCGTGCACCACGGACCTCCCCAAACCGAACCAGATATGGGAGGTTGCAATCGAAGCGCAGAAGTCAACCAAAACAGTCTATCGCAGTCGGTCAGAGTGGCTGGTACAAGAACGACATCTGGATCGAATAATAGCAGCGCTCGATTGAGTTGATTGTTTGCCTTGTGATCTCCCCCGATCGAATCATTGGACCACTCATCCTCTCGATCGAATCCCTGGGCTGCTCGATCGAGCATTCTGGGTTGCAAATCTTCTCGATCGAGTTATGACGCTACTCAATCGAGGTCAATCCCTGCAATTACACAACAACATCCACAGAATACTACTAAAACGCGAGGACGAGTTCAAAGTCTATAGTCGAGCAAGATTATTACAGCACACAAAAACAGGAAAGAGTAAAAGTTTCGAAATTGGAAAAAAACTAAAAGTTTAAACTCCGGGTTGCCTCCCGGTAGCGCTAGATTAAAGAGTCCAAGCTCGACCCTCTTCTTGATCAACCAATAGCACAAAAAAATAGCCCACCACTAGGCCTTTGGCTGACTGCAGTGACTTCAACAATTGTTAAGCTGACATCCGACCTCCACAGCTTGGCAACGGAAGAATGGGAGCTTCTCACAACACCCGGATCCCATACTATCACCTCGTCATGTGGCTTCTTCCTAGACAACATTGTTGGGAAATGTGTCCTCAACAGTACAATAGTGTGATCACATAATTGAATCTCATGACGAGAATACCCATGGGATGATTCTTCATCATATAGTCAACTGATCAACATTAATCGGTAATGATTGGCTTGCTAGAGTTTGACATTACTGTCGTATGACGGTGGTGATCAGTTGATCCCTTTAGGTCACACCTATAGGACAACTCTCTTAATAGAAAAGGAAGTGACTATATAATGATACGAGTCAGTCCAATCCTAGTTTATGAAATGTATAAGGAGGACATTTATAATGAGATTATAAATAATAAAGTTTTAGTAATCGAAATGTCGTTACTAAAATTTAGATGTGTTGGAAACTAAGTTCCACATTTTATACTCAAATCTAATATGAGTTTTGTTTCTTTAAGTTTAGGTCATAAAACTTAAATGGATCTTATGCATGCAAGATGATATCATAAGATGAGATAGTCCTTAAATTGGTTTTAGAAGGTTTATACTCAATAATCACCTATTAATTGAGTCTTCAAGCCACCGAAATTACCCTTAAACGATCTAACAAAAATCGTCTCCTAAAGGTGCGTATCAAGGACCCGATCTCAAACCAACACAATTTTTGTTACTAGAAAAATTGCATTAGTAAACTAGAAATATTAATAATATTACCCTTACTATTATTAGTATTGGAAATAATTAATTTTCTTAGAAAACTATTTTACTAAAGAAAATGGAGAGAATAAGTTGTAGTATGTGTATGTGTGTAAGCATCAACTTTTCTCTTGTCAAGTGAGTAGTGTGGTGTATTTAAGAGCAAAATATGCTCACAATTGTGAGCACATGGCCGGCCCTCTCACCCACATAAGGCCAATGCATGGCTTCTTCCTCTTACACAAAAGCTCATAAGATGCCTTACACCTAAGGCTAGGTATGTAAGCTTTTTTCATAATGTGTAAGAGTAGTCTTACAATATCACAACAACACACTACCTCACTAACCCACATCACACGGTTAAAAGAGTGCAAAATGGACTCCATTTTATCTTTGTCAATTGTGTTAATTTGTAACATGTCACATATGTTCCATAACACATGACTCAATTTGTTAATTGTGCAATTTTAACTATTAAAATTCACAATTTACAAATTTATTACATTTAAATAATTACACTAATAATTTCGAAATTATTATTGTATAAAAATGTAATGTCATAATTTAATTACAACTCTTTGTAATTTTATGATCAACCGTGTTTATTCTCAATTTAATCGTTTCCCAAACGAATAAATAAAAACCGAGTAATAAAACAATTTTATTACTTTGACTATCATTATTATAATCCCATTATAAAAATATTCGTCATATAAAATTATTTCCAAAATTTCCAGTTATTGATTAATTTGTATCTAATACAATATTAATCAATTATTCCATTGAGATGGAATTCCCTAAAGATATGACCTTAAGGGATCAACTGATCACCACCATCATATGACAATAATGTCAAACTCTAGACAGCCAATCATTATCGATAAATGTTGATCAGTTGACTTTAAAAGAGTAACACTCTCAGTTGTGTTTCATTCAAATGAGTTTTAATTTCGTCAACACACTATTGTCGAGGACACTTCCTCCAACAATCTCCCACTTGTCCAAGACAAGTGTGTGTTACCAATTCTCTTGCCCTATTACTATCTCCCACTCAATGCATGGCGTCCTCTAAGGTCGTGCCGGCAATTGATTAAAATCTAGAGTGGTTTATCTCGATCTGGAGTTTATAACTACTGACCGGAATTATCTACCATAGATACCTTCCGAGCGTGGCCATGCATTTCTAGTTATTATTCTCCTCGAGTGGCCTAGAGATATTTTTCAACCCTGACAAGGGGTGGACAATTCCCAATCGACTTATTCCTTCCGGCTGGCCACAGCCCATCATAACCCAAAATATGTCCTTATAAACCCCAGTTACGAAGGCGTTAGGACATAAATCAAAGTTAATCTGAAAACTATGCCACCTCAAAGAACAGTCATTAGTCCAAGAACTGACTCATGTGAAACACGATAGATGCTCCCGCCACGACCAGGCAGTCTTTCAATAGCCCGACAAATGTATCTTAACATGTCTATGCCTAGGTGATCGATTAGTCATCCCGTATGACTCTATGGCAATTGAACTCGCCATCAATCGCATCACACATCCGGTTGCATTGAGATGTCACCTCACTTAAGCAACTAGGGGCGTGGTCATGATAATTCAATTCACTTTAATGGGGTTCAATATGGTCTTACCATCCCATTTGAATTTTACTTGACCTTTCGTGAGTTATAAATAACTCAAACAATTAGTGGATTACACCATCCAAGTGGTCAACCTTTGAACACCATTTAATTTACAATCAGCTTTAGGGTCTCTCGTTTACATCCCTTAAAATTGTAATTATCTCCATTTTGAGTAAACCAGGTTTTCCACGGTTCGTGCGATCGTTCACTTTGCGGATCATATCCATACATTGATCTTTCCTCTGAAAGAGACAAGTCATTCTCATGACTAGCGAATAAGATTATGTGCATTGTGTAACTCCCAGCCACAGCAATGCCTTTACATAATTTGTGAACTTATACATTTTGTAGAATCTTGTGATGACCATGTAGTTAAAATACAAGTCATTGAGATGCATATTCAATGAATATAAGCCAAAGATTATCATAAATCTTTGCTTGGTATCTTGGAACTTGAGTTGTTGCAAACCTTTTACCATACGACTAAGTTATCTTCCAAGATCTTGAATTTGTCTTTCATCTTCATTGGAGAATACTTTGACAATTGATCAAGGTTTAATCATTGATTTAAAACCTGCTCTACGGGTTGTCCTGTAAGCGGTGCGCATCCACTTTACACGATCATACTAATGGCGGAATCATTAGTGATTTAAGCGTGCAAACAATAGTTCTTAAGGTTCGATATATTTTCATGATCCCATCATGGTTATACTATCTTCATCTCCATGAACAACCTTAACACTAACAAGATGTCTTTTATAATCTCAACTAAACATCCCATGTTCAATTAGATTTAATTCATATCAATATGTCATCTAGAACCAAAAACTCGTGTACCTTTCATGAGTATCAATGCTTCATTCCAAACGAGCAATGAGTTGTTTTAGATAACGTTTACTCCCACTAAACTCTTGTTCTTGCCTGATTCTGAAGATCCCGAAGTCATACCCATGACTCAATAGCTTCAAATCCTGGAGCGAGAACTCCCACTGAACTTTTCATTTAACCGTAAATCATAAAGCTCTCACTCAATTCAATGTTCCTTAACATTTAATGAATTGAAATGGTTGGGACTTCAACCATATGTGCTATTAGTCACATCCTTTTCAAATACCCTTTTGAAAAATGGTTATTGAGTTTACTGAATTCATTCTCAATGAATTACCTTACTACTTTCAACAAAGTTACCCTTAACTTTGTAGACTGCTGGCATCCACATGTCAACGTATGCTTCTCCCAATAAATCTCATTTATTAGCATGTATGTCTTATAAATTTCATGGTCTTTAGAATTTGCATTGACACATTTAGATCACCATCTAAATCCAAGAACCCTTTATTGAGCCTTTGCAAAATCTTTTGAATAATTTTCTTCGAGTGTCCTCCCGTAGTTTCTATAAGAGTCTTTTCTTATGGTATATAATTTCTGTGTGTAGGAACTTTCAGTTCTCCACATTTATCTTATCTTGTACTGTACGAGGACTATATCATGGATCTTATCCATGTATAGAATTTTTCCTTACAAACTTCAAGAATTTATCCTTGAAGTATCCTCCAGGGCCGGGGCCGTTGGTATATAAGGCGTAGATTTTTACCAAACCGTAGATCTTATCCACAACCTTTGGGTTTATCCACAACTTTTGGGATGATAAGGCTTAGAATCTTATCCACAGCCTAATCTACCTTTTACAACCATAAGGTGTAGATTGCTCTTGGAATATAAGGCGTAGATTTTTACCAAACCGTAGATCTTATCTACAACCTTTGGGCTTATCCACAACTTTTGGGATGATAAGGCGTAGAATCTTATCTACAACCTAATCTACCTTTTACAACTATAAGGTGTAGATTTTCTTAAATCGTAGATCCCATCCACAACTTAATCTTCCTTCTTATCTTTCACATAACCAAAACGCAATAAATCCTACTATTCACTAATAGATCATATCCATTGTGCTAATCAAAATCATTTGCTATTTGTGGACTTTTCAAATTTCTCCCACTCTATCTTTGTAATAATAATCTCATTTTATTACCAAAGATAGCCACTAATGCCACAAGCAATGACTTTGATGTTGGTTTTTGTGCCCTTATGATTTATCACAGAAATTATTCGATTTAAGCTTAGATAGTTTTGGATGGTTGACAACTTTTCCTCTTAATTGAGTTCTAAACTTAATTTGATTTTGATTTGATTTAAATTGGGTATCCTATACCAATTTGGCTTCAATGGTCATACATTGAAATTTCATAATCAATTCTATTTTATGTTTAAGATTTGCAAGTGTATGTTAAACTAAACAAGAACATAATTATAAACCGATAGTGACTCGGGTTGAAAACCAAGTCACTACATTATCCAAAATACAACATATTGTTCAAGGATTTCCCCTTTCCTTGTCCAACAAGGAAATAAAACATAGGTTTTAATTGTTCATACAACACTTGAAATATTAGCAAAATAAGCGGAAAAAACAAAGCTCCTTGATCATCCCGAGTGGAGCTACTCTTAGTTCCCTTGATTCATCAAGCTTGTTTCTCTTTTCCCTTATCTTTGCTTTCATGCCCTAATTCAAGTAAGAAGAGCATTCACATCACAACTTGTATCATGATACATTAGTTGAGATTAACATAAAATCGGGATAGTTATCGTACCAACTGGAAGAATCTTCCCAGCTTTGAGATCGCTGAGATACTTGGAACAGTTCCTCTTCCAATGTCCTTTGCCATTGCAGTAAAAGCATTTGGCCCCTTGATGAGGGCTCTTCTTGGATTTGGAGGTGCTTGCCTCAGAAGACACTTTCTTTGAACCTTTGGAAGGTTGCTTCCCCTTTGCCTTACCCTTCCTTTTGAACTTTCCTTTGCTCTTAACATTAATGTTGAGCACATCCTTAGGGGCACTAACATTTAGTCCAATATCCCTTTCAGCTTGCACGATCATATTGTGCAATTCATCGAGAGAGATGTCTTGGTTCCTCATGTTGAAATTCACCCGGAATTGTACATAAGTTTTCACCTTAGACAAGGAGTGGAGGATTCTGTCAATCACTAGTTCTTTAGGAATGTCCACTTGATTCATCCTTAGGGTTTCTACATGCTCAATTAACTTGAGCACATGTGGGCTAGCCTTTTGCCCCTCCTTAAGGTTGAGATCAAAGAAAGCCGATGCTGCCTCGTATTGGACAATTCTCGAAGCCTTTGAGAACATTGTCACAAGCCTGGAGTAGATCTCATAGGCTGTGCCAATCTTTATGGCACTCCTTTGGAGTTCCGGCTCCATCGAGAAGATCAAAACATTTTTGATTGCCGCAGACTCCTTCTGATAAGTATCATAAGGTCGTCTTGCTGCGGCGGTGGCATTTTCTGCAGGTTCAGGAGGTGATTCTTCAATGAGGAATTCGGTCTTACCGTCGCCCTCTGCCGCTAACAATAGTTGGGCATCCCAATCGGCAAAGTTTGCCCCATTCTTTTCTAGCTTACAACGATCCATGAAGGAACGTAACCATGAAGTGTTTGTAGTAGTGGAAGTAGTCATGATTGATATTGATACGAAGACTACAAAATTTAAACATATGAAGAAATTAAATGCTAATCGTTTTAATTTTCATTTTAACTTGTAAACATATTTACTAAGTTGATGCATCTATAAAATGACCTCTATCCAATTTTATAAATGATTCCAAGACCCAAACCCATACTATCGAAATCGTGAACCACTGGAACTCCGACCCAATGATATGGTTTGGTGGGTTAAAACCGGTTCTACCTTAGAACTCTTGGTTGATGACAAATCATAATTTATACATCTTAGCCCGGAACACATTGACCACTGGTCCTCTACACTTCCGTTGAGTACAAACCAAATTTCAAATGCATCGGGATGCGATCCGCCCACTGGACTGAATCCACCCCATCGCCCCACTTATCCTACGTAATGGGGTTCGTACTGCCCACTGGACTAGCACCACCCCACGAAATAGAAGCTCATGGGTTCTACTATTTGGTAAGGCTAATCCCCAATTGTTTTGTTTAATATAGAGGTCTTGTCAATTTATTATCTATCTCCTTTAAGTGAATTAAATTGGTGAACTCGATAATTATAATTGACATGGTCGTTTTTAACGATCTAAACTAATATGCATGTTTATGGCGATTTGGCTATGCATGCAAACATATTAAAATGCAAAAGTAAAAGCAATAAAGCAATAAAATCCTAGTATGGCCTTCCTAGTAATAGTAAAAACTAATTAACTATTACAAATTCGGAAACCAACTCCATGGTCCCTTGAACTTTATTGGCACGCCATCCAAGAAAACACCGTCTTGTCGGAACTCCTTTCCGTATGGCACCGTCTTTTGGATCTTCGGAATTACAATAAAATAATACAACTATTCTATTGTAAAACTGAAAATTAAATTAAATTACAAACCCGTGATACGAGATCACATAAATTACAACCGAATCAATATTCCCTTTCATTACGGGTAATATTGATTAAAACTAAGGCCATACTAAGAAAAATTACATAATTCCAAATTATATAAATAACATTCAAAATATGACATTCATATTAAATAAATTGCAATAATAAAATATGTATGCACATGCTCAATTTTTAATGCCAAATCGCCTTATGGGAGCAAATATCTCATATTTGTTTACGGTTTTTACGGATATGCGCGATTTTAACTATTAAAATCATCCAAAATTACATAAATCTCATTTATGTCCAAGTTAATCATCCTAACTTACTTTAGGAATCAATGTTTAGTCTCTACTAATATTTGATCATGATCTAACTTGATTTTTGCATTATTGTTCATAAATTACTTGTATTTTCGGGAAAAATAAACAAAATATGGCCAAATGAGTCAATAAAATTCAAAATTTAAAATTCAAAAATTTTAAACTTTCGGGAAATTTTCTAAAAATTCAGAAATTAATAAAATGGTCTTTTGCATATGTTTATGGTTTATTTCTTAAATAAATCGTATAAAAGCCGTTTTTATGGTTTAAAATCCGATTTAAATTATAAAAACTTGAAATAAATTGCTATAAATTTTTAGTCATCCTAAAATACATATTAGAATCTGAAAATGACCAAAAATTACAGACCATACTCGAAAATTTTATTTTCGACTCATAAATTACGATTATTAGCTAATTAACTCATTAAAAATTAATAATCATAAAAGCAGAAACTTTTTGATATCCAACTTTTAGATCTGATGTTCCTATCATATAAGACATCTATGGGTAAAATTTCATGCCATAATATTAAGATTAACTATTTTTAACACAATAAGTCACTATTTATCCGATTTTAACCATTAAAATCATAAATCATGCATCACTTGGGAATAAATTCCCAAAACTTACATACATACTGTAAATATTGCATGTGACATTTTGAAAATTTTTTATGGCAAAATTCCAACTATAACTATTAAAGTCGAATTTAAGTCACTATTAATCCGATTTTTACTATAAAAATCATTAATCATGCAAAATAATTCCAATAATTTCGAAAATTCATACAGGAACTTTATATATTGCATGTGACTTCTCATAAAATTTTTAAGGTTAAATTCGAAATATAACCATATATACCCATTTTTGCTCATATTATGACTATTTATCTCATAAAATTCATAATCCATGCATATTAACTCCATTTCTTACGAAAAATCATATACAATATATTAAATATGCATGTGAGAACATATCAAAAAATCTCGGCCAGAAACTATTTTTAGCTATTTTTCCCATTAATTGTTGTTTAAAACCGATTTAAACTACAAAATATACAAATAAATATAAAAATGAACAATAAAAATCCATAAAATTATTTTAATGTCCTAAAACCATTTTAGAATCAGAAAATTTAACATGCAAAATTATTTTGTGATTTATCATAATAAACACAATAATTTCGAAAATTTTCGAAATGTATGTTAAACCGATTTTAACATAAATCATGAATCCGATCATGCATGCAACAACTGTAATGCTCTGATACCAATTGTTGGAAACTAAGTTCCACATTTTATACTCAAATCTAATATGAGTTTTGTTTCTTTAAGTTTAGGTCATAAAACTTAAATGGATCTTATGCATGCAAGATGATATCATAAGATGAGATAGTCCTTACATTGGTTTTAGAAGGTTTATACTCAATAATCACCTATTAATTGAGTCTTCAAGCCACCGAAATTACCCTTAAACGATCTAACAAAAATCGTCTCCTAAAGGTGCGTATCAAGGACCCGATCTCAAACCAACACAATTTTTGTTACTAGAAAAATTGCATTAGTAAACTAGAAATATTAATAATATTACCCTTAATATTATTAGTATTGGAAATAATTAATTTTCTTAGAAAACTATTTTACTAAAGAAAATGGAGAGAATGAGTTGTAGTATGTGTATGTGTGTAAGCATCAACTTTTCTCTTGTCAAGTGAGTAGTGTGGTGTATTTAAGAGCAAAATATACTCACAATTGTGAGCACATGGCCGGCCCTCTCACCCACATAAGGCCAATGCATGGCTTCTTCCTCTTACACAAAAGCTCATAAGATGCCTTACACCTAAGGCTAGGTATGTAAGCTTTTTTCATAATGTGTAAGAGTAGTCTTACAATATCACAACAACACACTACCTCACTAACCCACATCACACGGTTAAAAGAGTGCAAAATGGACTCCATTTTATCTTTGTCAATTGTGTTAATTTGTAACATGTCACATATGTTCCATAACACATGACTCAATTTGTTAATTGTGCAATTTTAACTATTAAAATTCACAATTTACAAATTTATTACATTTAAATAATTACACTAATAATTTCGAAATTATTATTGTATAAAAATGTAATGTCATAATTTAATTACAACTCTTTGTAATTTTATGATCAACCGTGTTTATTCTCAATTTAATCGTTTCCCAAACGAATAAATAAAAACCGAGTAATAAAACATTTTTATTACTTTGACTATCATTATTATAATCCCATTATAAAAATATTCGTCATATAAAATTATTTCCAAAATTTCCAGTTATTGATTAATTTGTATCTAATAAAATATTAATCAATTATTCCATTGAGACGGAATTCCCTAAAGATATGACCTTAAGGGATCAACTGATCACCACCATCATATGACGATAATGTCAAACTCTAGACAGCCAATCATTATCGATAAATGTTGATCAGTTGACTTTAAAAGAGTAACACTCTCAGTTGTGTTTCATTCAAATGAGTTTTAATTTCGTCAACACACTATTGTCAAGGACACTTCCTCCAACAAGATGTTCATGAAACAACATTATCGAATGAATTTATTTTGAACTGCAATTGTTGTAGTGGCACGGGAAATTATTAATTGGATGTTAGTAATTATGAATTGCTACTAATTTTTGTGAATAAATGTTTAATTAGTTAAAATCGAAATTTCATAAAACGAATAAAATGATCAATGTAATTGTTACATAACAAATTAATAAAAGTGAAATGAATGTCCATTTAAGAATTGGACCGTGTGATATGTCACACAAACACACATTTTACACATTAACATTTTATGAGATAAAATGTTATAAAAACATCTAATTAATTTTATGTTAATACATGGGGAACATTTGTTGGTATTGAGGTGCCCATTCATTGGGCACTCTACCCTAAACCGACCACCCCCATTAAGAAGACAAAAGAGAGTCTTTTCTCTTCTCATGAAAATTCATTAAAACACATTTTAGGGTTTTTGGATGAAAAAAATTGGTCATCCTCTCCTCTCCTAAAACCGTGTACTTCCTCCATACACTAGTAAAAATCTAATCTATATTTTACTAAGTGTGTAGTAGTAATATTAGATTAATAACTAGGTTATTTTGTAATTGATTTCTAATAAAAAATAATTACAAGTTTTAAGAGGGTGTGTCTTGGTGCATCTCTATTGGAGGTCTTCTATTTTGGAGGCTCTTAGGAGGATCATCCTTGCAAGTGTTTCGTCGGATTGTAAGCATTCGACATCTTATTTCCGCATATTTATATAGCATGCATAAGATCTCTCAATAACCTAATTAAAAGACTAATTAGTATATTTTACATTAGTATGACTAAGTTTTAGGGTATGAGAGCTTAGAACCTAACAATTGGTATCAGAGCAAATCGGTTGTTTGCATGCGTTTCGTTTATATTTTTACGAAGTTATTAGATAACAAAAATAAAATTGAAATTTTATATCGTATTTGATATGGCCGAAATTTCTATTGCATGAATACCTACTGGTCCTAAAAGTATTTTAGGATATTTGGAATAATTTTTTGGATCTATATTGTTCATAAGTATTTTTATTTCGGTTTTTGTCATTTTTAATGGTTAAAATGAATTATTTTTGAGAAAAATAGCTATTATTAACTTCTGGCCGAGATTTTTTAGTATGGTTTCACATGTATTTCCTATGATATTAATATGAATTTTCGTAAATATTGGAGTTAAAATGCATGGTTTATGAATTTTAGATGTTAAAATGCCATAAAATGAAAATAAATGGGTTTATATAGTTATATTTCGAATTTGACTATAAATTTTTTTGAGTATGTCACATGCAATATTTAAAATGTATACTAAATTTTTCAGAAATTTTTATCATATATTGCATGATTATTGATTTTTAGTGTAAAAATCGGATAAAAAGTGACATAATTTCGACTTTAATAGTTTGGGTTGGAATTTGGCCATAAAAATTTTACACAATGTCATATATATTATTTCCAGCATGTATAAAATTTTCGAGATTTTTATTTGATGTTATGCTTGTGAAATAATTTTAATGGTTAAAATTGTATGATATATGACATAAATTGTTAAAAATAACGAAAGTTGTTAAAATGGCCGAAAAATTTAACCCATAAAAGTCATATTTGATATGTTCATCACCATATTTTTCTTGGGAGCCAAAAGTTTCTGTATTTTTAATTTTTATTTATTAATTGTTATATTTAAAAATTGAATAATAAGAGTCATTTTATGAAAATTTTGGATATTGGGCAGTGTGTTATTTAAATTTTTTGTCCATTTCAGTTTCTTAAAGTGTTTTGGAAAGTGTAAAAATATTATTAGTATTTTATATGCTTTTATGAAGGTAATTATTGAATTTTCGACTCAAAATACGCGTTTTTACGTATTATTTATGACATAAATAATAAAACCGTATAAATACTAATATTTTAAAGTTCTGAAATTTTAAGAAATTTTAGAATGTTAAAAAATTTGAATTTTGAATTTTTCGAAATTTTATGACTCTTTTAGATTTTATATTATTTTTCCCGTAAAACCGATTAATACCGAACAATATTATAATATTAAGTTAAGTCATGTTTAAAGTTTGAGTGAGACTAAATTTTGAAACCTAAATGAGTTAGGATGATTAACTTAAGAGTGAATTTCGATTCACATGATGCCAAGTGTTTTTAATCGTTAAAACACGCAATTCCATAAAACCAAGGTATACGATAACTATTTATTTTAATGATATTTAATAGGACGATTTGGCTTAGGATTTGCATGTTAGTTCATATACTTAACCATTGCATATTTTAATTATGATTGTCATGATTTTATTTACGTAATTTTGGATTATGTAATTTACTTAGTATGGCTTTAGTTTTAATCGATATTTCCCGTAATGTAAGGGGTTATCGATTCGGATGTAATTAATGTGATCTCATATCACTTTATTTATTGTTTTCTATTTTATAATGGATAAAGTAGATAGAGAAATTGTAATTTTTGTAAATTCCGGAGAGCCTTGAAGACGATGCCATTCGGGAAGGAGTTCCGACCAAGACGGTGTTTGCCTTGGGTTGCGTGCCTCGTGAAGATCAAGGGACCAAGGAGTTGGTTTCCGAATTTGTACTTTTATTATTTTCTTTTCTAGGAAGGCCATACTAGGGTTTCTTATGCTTTAAGTTTTATGCTTTTATTTTGCTTCATATATTTGCATGCATAGCCAAATCGTCATATCATGTCATGCATTTTATTCGAGTATGTCGACCTAGTCAATTAAATTTATCGATAATTCACCGACTTAGTTCACTTAAAATGGAGATAGATAATAAATTGACTAGATCTCTTACAATATAAATATTGAAACTTAGCCTTACCAAAGAGTATGGACCCATGACTCCCTTCTTCATAAGAAAGTGGGCTCGACTACACCGGGGTACTAAGCTTGTTACGTTGGGTAAGTGGGGTAATATGATTACACCTTGAAATTTGGTCGATCTCAACGAAGGTATTCGTAACCATAGTTGCAATAAGTTCGGGCTAAAGACAATTTATAGGAAATTGTCGACCGAGAGTTCTAAGGTAGAACCGATTAAGGAGTTAATCCACCAAATTATATCAATAAGGGATGAATCGGTTACACCGTGCCCGAATTAATATGGCTTTGGGTCTCGGAATCGTTTACTTAATTGGTTAAGAGATCATTAAGTAAATGCTAAACTTGTTTCATATAATTACGAGTTTTAAATGATGTTGTTTTTAATTCCTTCATTTTATTTGTAGTTTAATTTTCAAACATCATTAATGGCCACCAACGCTCCACCTCTCACTAATGTATCATGGCTTCGATCCTTCATGGATCGTTGCAAACTCGATAAGCATGGTTCCAATTTTAAGGATTGGGATGCGCAATTAGTTTTGGCCGCTCAAGGTGACGATAAGACTCGTTACCTTACCGAAGCCGCTCCAACCGCTAGCTCCGCGACTCCAACTCGTGAGGCTTATGAAGCCTATATGAAAGATTCTTCTGCTCTCAAGAATGTGCTTATCTTCTCTATGGAGCCGGATCTCCAAAGGAGTATGATTAAGCTAAGCACGTCATACGAGATTTACACCAAGCTTGCGACAATGTCTTCGCAAACTCCGAGGGAAATTCAATATGAGGCGGCCTCCACCTTCTTCGACTTTTGGTTGAAGGAAGGGCAAAAGGTTAGCCCTTATGTACTTAAATTGGTTGAGTTAGCTGAAACCCTTAAGGTGCAAGGAGTTGATGTTCCTGACTCCCTCATCATAGACCGAGTTCTTCACTCCCTTAACAAAGTGAAATCGTATGCACAGTTCCGGGTGAACTTTAACATGCGAAATCAAGAGACCACTTTGGACGAATTGCATAAGATGCTCATCCAAGAGGAAAGGGACATGGGACTTAATGGGAGTTCCTCAAAGGATGTTCTTAACATCGAAAAGAAGGGAAAGGTGAAATTTAAGAGGAGTGCCTTCAAAGGCAAGGGCAACAAAACCTACAAATCCAAACCTTCTAAAGAGAAGAACTTTTTGAAAGGTGCTTCCACCTCATCTTCAAGGTTGAAGACAAGTGTCATTATTGCACGAGGTTAGGTCATTGGAAACGGAATTGCCCTAAATACTTAACTAATCTCAAAGCTGGAAAGGTTCTCGCATTATGTTATAGTTCTCGTTTAAATTCATGTTATTTTGTCAACTTATGTATGTCGATACAAGTTGTTGACTCTCACTCCTTTTAATTGTTCTAAAATGGGCACCTTATAAAGATAAGGGCAAGGAAAAGGAAGCTTAAGGTTCCTTACATGGATGGCTATGGTAGCATCCAGTGATTGAAGACTTGAAGAGCTTGGCTCTAATTTTCATTATCGTCTTCTTTCATTTATGCATTTTATTTTTCAAGAACAATTTCTTTTCTTGTAAGACAATGATTTAAATTCTAAACAATGGTTGTATTTTGGATGCTGGTGACTTGGTTTTCAACCCAAGTCACTCCTTTTGTTCTTAATCAAATCGTTGATTCCCAAAATAAATTGCACACCTTGTAAACATGAATTAATGTGATCTTAATAAATCACTAAAGAAGTACCCTGAAACGTTCATTGCACGATAACATTGATATGATCAATATAAAAGAATCAAAGTGTTGGTTAAAACGAAGAACTACACCACATGAGAAACTCTCAATCAAAATGAGATATAATTAATTCATTATTTGATGAACATTTTAAGTGAAAATGAGAATTAATTTATCACACCTAAAAACTTTTCCAACATTCATATACATTGGTTATAGGAAAATTGCTATCCTTATATAAATAAAGGTTATTTTAAAGGATAGAGTGGGAGAAAATATTTCGTCCGCAAACCAATGATATAAATGTAGAATCTTAGAGAAGAATCCTACAAGGGATTCTTATAAAGACCCCTAAATGAATGGATAGAAGAAACTACGAGAGGACACAGAAGAAACTACGGGAGGACAAGAAATGATATATTCCTCATGCCATTGTTTCGGAGAGAGGATAAAAGAAACCCCGTATGAAATCGGAAGGAAAATCGGTTCCTTAACAAATAATATTTCTCAAAATTTTAAGATAATAGAGGAGAAATCATCTCAGTTCTCTCGATGGTAGTCTCTTTTGTATCGAATAATGTAATCAGGAAATATCACAATAAATGAAGAGTTCATTTAAGAAGTGATAATTGATTGATAAAGTAGATCACTATAGGGATAGTGATACTGGTTCAAGTAGAAGCAAAGAATAAACATGCGTGAAATGAAAGGTTCGTTTAAATAACATCAATCACTATAGAAAGAGTGATATTGGTTTTAGTGGGAGCGACATTCATTAAAAGAATTGAACATACCATTCAGAGATAATGGTGATTCTTTAGAGTGTAAAGAATAAGAAGTTCTCAATTCTGGATGAATAAAAAACAATATATCATAGGATGATGGAGCTTCACGGGAAGGTTTATTATATTGATAATAAAAGGTCACCCATTAGAAATCAAAATGATTGGATACATTATTTATATTGATGAATATAAAACTTTTGATTGAGTAGCCAAGATAATTGAAAATGTTGGAGTGATGAAATCATAAATAAATACAAAATAGATTTCAGTACATAAGTCACTAGGTATTTTAGAGCGATAATTTGATCCTTCTGACATATCAATACGTCACGAGTTATAAGATAGCAGTGGGAGCTTCCCTCAGGAAAGGAAACTCAAGATCTACAATGAGTTCTAGATATGTACTCAAATAAGATCATATTATGCGAGATAATATGAGTTGGAAGGAGACCAAAATTTGTAGGTTTTGAAAATATGAATGAAAGGTTTATTCACAAATTCGAACCACTAGTACAAATTGATGATCATGCATCAAATGTTATGGAACAGTATTGACTGTTTATTTGCATGACAATGTCGTTTGAGTTATAATTAACTCACAATGAAAGATACTTTGTCAAAATCCAAATGGGTTGTAAGAGACAATTTTGAACCCCATAAAGTGAACTGGATTGACTTAGTATAGCCCCTAGCCGATTATATGAGGTGACATCTCGAAGCGACTGGAATGTGAGACGACTGATGGCAAGTTCAAATGTCATAGAGCCATATGTGATGACTAGTCGATCACATAGACAGACTGCAAGAGACACTCTGTCGGGCAAAGTGACCGCTTATAGAGTTCTGGAAATTTTATAATAGTCCGGTCGTGGCAAGAGCCACTATAGTATTCTTATGAGTCAATTCTTAGACTAAAGACTACTCACCCAAGATGGTGCAGTTTTGGCATAACTTTGATTCATTCTCTACGACTTTTCGTAACTGGAGTCAAATGGGATTGTTTTGGGTTGTGTTAGGATGTGGCTAGTTGAAGGGAGTAGTGCGATAGGAATTGTCCACCCCTTTGTCAGGGTTGTTCGAATCTCGAAGCCACTCGAGGAGAAGTTAACTGGAAATGCGTGGCCACGCTCGGAAGGTATCTATGGTAGATAATTCCGGTCAAACGGTTAATCTCCATATCGAAGAAACCACTCACGATATGATAAAATGCAAGTACGACCTGAGAAACACCTTGCATTGAGCGGGAGATTGTAATAGGACAAGAGAATTGGTGACGCACACTTGCCGAGGACCAGTGGGAGATTGTTGGGAAATGTGTCCTCAACAATAGTGTGATCACATAATTGAATCTCATGACGAGAATACCCATGGGATGATTCTTCATCATATAGTCAACTGATCAACATTAATCGGCAATGATTGGCTTGCTAGAGTTTGACATTACTGTCGTATGACGGTGGTGATCAGTTGATCCCTTTAGGTCACACCTATAGGACAACTCTCTTAATAGAAAAGGAAGTGACTGTATAATGATACGAGTCAGTCCAATCCTAGTTTATGAAATGTATAAGGAGGACATTTATAATGAGATTATAAATAATAAAGTTTTAGTAATCGAAATGTCGTTACTAAAATTTAGATGTTCATGAAACAACATTATCGAATGAATTTATTTTGAACTGCAATTGTTGTAGTGGCACAGGAAATTATTAATTGGATGTTAGTAATTATGAATTGCTACTAATTTCTGTGAATAAATGTTTAATTAGTTAAAATCGAAATTTCATAAAATGAATAAAATGATCAATGTAATTGTTACATAACAAATTAATAAAAGTGAAATGAATGTCCATTTAAGAATTGGACCGTGTGATATGTCACACAAACACACATTTTACACATTAACATTTTATGAGATAAAATGTTATAAAAACATCTAATTAATTTTATGTTAATACATGGGGAACATTTGTTGGTATTGAGGTGCCCATTCATTGGGCACTCTACCCTAAACCGACCACCCCCATTAAGAAGACAAAAGAGAGTCTTTTCTCTTCTCATGAAAATTCATTAAAACACATTTTAGGGTTTTTGGATGAAAAAAATTGTCCATCCTCTCCTCTCCTAAAACCGTGTACTTCCTCCATACACTAGTGAAAATCTAATCTATATTTTACTAAGTGTGTAGTAGTAATATTAGATTAATAACTAGGTTATTTTGTAATTGATTTCTAATAAAAAATAATTACAAGATTTAAGAGGGTGTGTCTTGGTGCATCTCTATTGGAGGTCTTCTATTTTGGAGGCTCTTAGGAGGATCATCCTTGCAAGTGTTTCATCAGATTGTAAGCATTCGACATCTTATTTCCGCATATTTATATAGCATGCATAAGATCTTGCAATAACCTAATTAAAAGATTAATTAGTATATTTTACATTAGTATGTCTAAGTTTTAGGGTATGAGACCTTAGAACCTAACAAGCATAACATTGTCAACACCTCCTCCTGGGTCGTCTATCCAAGTAGTTCCAGATTCCAAGCTAGGAGCACCCATCACACCTCCCGGGTCTTTGAACTTGTCGAAACCTGTAAAAAGAGAAACAAAGAGATGTTCCTCCAATTTGCTCCCAGAATGGGGCGGAGGTGTTACAACAGCAGCGACAATATGTGACTTAAAAGACGGCTCAAACGCAATGTCAGCGGACTCTACAAGAGGGATATCATCGCAAGATACGATAGGTATGGGTTCCCTAAGGTCATCGAACTTAGTAAAAACCAAATCCTCTCCTCCGACCTGAAAGGTAAGCGTCCCAACCCCGACATCAACGATTGTGCCAGCGGTGCACAAAAATGGTCTTCTCAAAATAATAGGAACGTTGCGGTCTTCGGGTATGGTTAAGACAATGAAATCTGCGGGAATGTTGAAATTCCTGATCCTAACAAGTACATTATGTAAAGCTCCTTTGACCCGTACATAAGAGTAACTAGTCAACTGAATAGTCGTTCGAGCGCGCACAAACTTAGTCAATCCTAATTTCAAGGCAAGAGGCAAAGGTAAGATGTTGACACTAGAATCGAGGTCACATAGAGCATTATCGAATGAATGGGTCCCTATAGAACATGGAATAGAAAATTGACGCGGGTCAGGCATATTAGGAAGGGTCCCATTCCGAAGAAGTGTGCTGCACTCTTTAGTCATAGCTACATTCATTACCGACTCACTAGTATCCTTCTTAGACCAATCAATTTGAGAAATAAAATCAGCATAAGTAGGTACCTGAGTAATCATCTCATTGTAGTGAGCAATGACATTGAGAGTCCGTATGCGGTCCAGAAATCCACGGTGTGGCAGCAACCGTTGTGGATAAGGAACTCGATCATAATAGGATTTAACCGAATGCTCCCTTGTATCGTCACTCTGAGTAGGTGTTGATGACGATTTAATAGCTTCTGAGGCAAAAAGGGTTGATCGAATAGTGGTACTACTCGATCGAGTAGTTTCCTCACGATCTATAGTCGGTTGAGGATAAGTGAATAGTCGAATGAATGCTTCTTCCTCAAGAGTCCTCGATCGAGTATATATATCCTCTCGATCGAGGGTTGCAGCCTCAGTTCTGTTCGATCGAGTGTCTTGTTAACTCGATCGAAGTCATTCTCCTTGCCATTGCTCGATCGAACGATTTCAGTTGTTCGATCGAGTAGTCTGTCCTCCAACCAACTCGATCGAGTATTGTGAGATACTCGATCGAATTGATTACCCAACGAAGCTCTTGAATCAGCGTCCTCTCGCTCAATTCTTTCGCTCATATTGTTCACTTGGGCCTGCAACTGCTCGATACGGAGGTTGTGAGAGTTGCTAGATTGCACCCTTAACGTCAATGCCTCTATCAGTAGGACCATTTCAGCGAACTTGATGTGTGCATTTCTTGTTGACCTTTTAGGCCTTTTCAGCACACATTTCTATGTTTATGCCGTAGTATTTTAAGACAAATATCCCCTGAATAGTCCACTTTGGTTTGTTTTGCATTATTTGCAGGTACGAACCAGAGCGAATGCAAATCAGCCTATTTATGGTCCTCCAAGATTACATAAGAGAGACGTAGTGGAAACTTACTGCCACGCGATGCGTGAAAGGCATCCTTAAGGATGGGAGAACATACGAAGAGGCCAAAGCCATTCGATCGAGAGCCTTTTAGGTCGATCGATTGGCTCCTGCATGAAGAAACCCTCGATCGAGCTGTCCTGTGCTCAATCGAGTAGATGCCAGCCTGAAGATCTCGATCGTGAACACTACATTCTCGATCGAGTGGGAAGCCTAGAAGAAGCGTCTCGAGAAGTTATCAACTAATGGGCTTCGAATTGCACTGTACCGCTAACTTTGGCTGTTATTTTGTAATTCTTTATTTAAGAGGTCGAAGATAACAGTGGAAATCATCAATTCTTATCACTTCTCATACCTAATTTTAAAATAGTTACTGCAGCTTTTCTCTATCACTTCGGATCATTTTTATTGTTCATTTTCGTTATTCCCTACTCGGATTCGGTATCATTATTTTATAATTTTTACTTCAATTCTTTCTCTTTCTGTGATGTTATTAATTATTCGTTCTTTTGCTATAATTATTCTTTTATCAATTATGCGTAGTTAATCCCTCCGCTAGGATCTAGGGTAGCCATGGCGTAGGATGAGCAATTAGATTGAGATACCCGTAATTTGGTCTGTATGTATCTGCCACGTATAATAGTTGTTAATTGTTTGAGTCGATGCACTCAATTGACTGTTTAGAAACCCCCTTGACCTAGATCGAAAGATTGCAATAGGGGTAGTTCTGCGGCGATCAGTATGATCGTGCTAATCAGGGCGGAAGCTAAGTTAGTATAGTCTTAGGGCGAATAGCAGACCGGAAGGACCTTTTCACTATCCACAGACCGAATTTAGGGTGTTTTGCGACTGTTAGTTCAGACCTTAGTAGCCATGGTGAACCGACAATCCTAGTGCTTTCTCTATCTTTTTTATCTCTCTTTTTCTCGTAGTTATTAGAAATCAAATCAAACAAACCCCAGAACCAGTTACTTCAGACAGACTCATCAGACTATAGAATTCTCATCTCTCTGTGGATACGATACCCGACTACCTCTACTACATTTAGTTGAGACCTATTAGGTTTTATCTTTGACAGGGTTGCGACAGCCGTGTCAAATTTTGGCGCTGTTGTTGGGGAGATGGTGACGTTTTATAGTTTCTTTGTTTCTCTTTTGTCTCAGGGAATTTATTCCTTGAGGCAATTCTTATATTTTGTTCTAGTGTTTAGTGCTTGCAGGTATGCCTAATATCGCAAGTCATTCTGAGCCTAGCGCAAATGATTTGCCTAAGGGACTTATTTTACCTACCGCAAATGAGGGTACATTCGGTATTCATTCGTCTTTTCTATAGCTGGTAGAGCGGAATATGTTTAAGGGTATGGTAGATGAAGACCCAACTAAACATGTTGAGCTTTTTACTGACTATTGCTCAACTATTCCATTAGTTCCTAGGGTGACTCAAGACAAGGTAAAGGAGTTTCTATTTCCTTTTTCCTTGGTTGATGATGCCAAAGACTGGTGTAGAGATCTTGATAGGTCAGCTGCCGAGGTTGTAGATTGGAGTACTTTGGCATTGGCATTTTATAGACGGTATTTTCCTCCTCAGCGAACTGATGCGTGCCTATTTTATACACCTTTTGGCATTGTCTAGCACGCATTTCTATGCATTTTCACGCACTTTACATGTCATTCTACCTTTTTTTTCTACTCTTGGTGTATCTCTTGTTGTTTTGCAGGAATTATGCTAAAGATGAGGAAACCGAGCCTTTCTCGTCCAAAGTAGACCGCTTTTAGAAGATGGAACAAGTCAAGAAGTCCCATGACCTCAGATGTGCAGTCCCGAGCTGATAAGAACGCTAACCGAGGCAAAATAAAGGACAAAAGCAAAAGAATCACAAAAGAAGCAACCTGGTCTGACAGGAGCTCGATCGAGTTCTGGTGTTTACTCGATCGAGTGGATGCGGGAGAAGAAACGCTCGATCGAGTGATGAGTTACTCGATCGAGGAGTTTGCAGGAGGAACCAAGGTCCCGGGGATTTTGAAGTCATTCGATTGAGTAGATGTTGGACCCTTGTTGGTCGATCGAGTACATTTTGAAGAATAGTTACTCGATCGAGTGATTTTGTCACTCGATCAAGCAACTCACTTACTCACTTACTGGTTGCTCTAAAAGTGACATAATTCAAAATGACTTTGATTTATGCTCTACGATCTTCCGTAAAAGGGGTCAAATGGGCATCTTTCAGGTCACAATGGACGATGTTAGTCAAGGAGAACAGTCGGATAAGAATTTTTCTACCCCTTGTCAGGGTTATCTTAAATCTCAAGGCCACTCGAGGAGTAGTGAACTGGAAATGCGTGGCCACGCTCGGAGAATATCTATGGTAGATAATTCCGGTCTATCAGTTACACTCCATATCGAGAAAAACCACTAATGATTTGATCACGTGCAAGTACGACCTGCAAGACACCTTGCATTGAGTGGGAGATGATGTAATAGAACAAGAGAATCGGTGATCCACACTTGTGAGGAAAGGTGGGAGATTGTTGGAGTAAGTGTCCTCCACAATAATGTGATCACGTCAATAATATAATTAATTGACAAATCTCTATAAAAGAATATTCATGGGATGATTCTTAATCATAAGTCAACTGGTCAACATTAATCGGTAATGATTGGCTTGCTAGAGTTTGACATTACTGTCGTAATGACGGTGGTGACCAGTTGATCCCTTTAGGTCACACCTTTAGGACAACTCTCTTAATGATAAATGAAATAACTGTATATTGATATGAGTTAGTTCATTTCTAGTTTATAAATAATATAAGGAGAAAATTTATAATAAGATTATAAATTAAAATATATTAGTGATTGAAATGTCATCACTATTATTTTTATGTTTGTGAAACGTAAAATACTTGAATGAATTATCTAAGATTACAATTGTTGTAGTGACAAATAATGATTAAATTGGATAAAAGTAATTATTTGAATTACTTTTGAATTTACGATTAAAGAGTTTAAAAGTTAAAACTACAATTACGTAAACTAATATATTCCTAGCCAATGTTACGTATGGGTCCATTTCGTGCCATGGACCGTGTGTTCAACACACACACACATACAACATTACATATTTCCTAATGTGAGGAACATGTAGAGGACATCCAAGTTAATGCTCATGGCTTGAGTGGGAGACATTGTAGAATATTAAGGTGTCATTCATTGGGCACTCTTTACACACCACCCGGCCACCCCCTTGAGTAGAACAAAAGAGAGTTTTGTTCCCTCATTGATTCATTCATGTTGTTGTTAGGGTTTTGCATTAGAGAGAAAAAGAAAGTAAACTCTCCCTAATTCAAGCATCAAAACCGTGTAACCCTCCTTATGAACTAGAGATTTTGTATATTGTTCTAGCATAAATAAAATACAAAATACATTAGTGAGTAGTGTGTCTTGGTGTTCATCTATTGGAGGTCATCTCTTTGAGGGCTCAAGGAGGATCATTCCATGTAGTAAGCTCAAGAACAAGTGAAGAAGGTGTCTTCACTTGTGCCCTAATTTTGCCGAGACTAGCAATGTAAGGGAGCTCCTTTCTTCCCTTGAATCTTGTTTTCTTATTGTTAAGCATGCATAAGTTCATCTTTTTATAGGATAATAACATTAGTATGACTAAAGAAGGTATATAAACCTAACACACACCTATAGGACAATTCCCTTAATTGATAAGATGATCAAATGTATATTGATACGAGTTGATCATATTCCTTAAACTCGTATATCGAGAAATCAGAGGTTAAATCTTAATGTAAGATTTATGTTTGAAATTGAACATGTCAATAATCAAACATTAAACGATATTTATGAAATGTCGTAATTAGAATGAATAGGGTTGTATATTATTACAAGTGTTGTAAATCGTATTGACGATTATTGAAATGACCATTTTATACATAAGTAGTTATGAATTACTTGTCAAATTGTTAAATATGATTTATTTAATTTATAAATGATATTTATTTGATAAACATGCATTTTTAAATTAGAACAATTAATTTTATGTTGTGACATATTGTATGTCACACATAAGTATACAAATTGTACAAAATGACATTTGATAAAATGGAAGTCCATTTTAATTGTGATGGTACCGGTTTTGGGAAGGAGTAAATTAAAGTGTGTTTTGTGTTTTAAGAACATAAAAACACAATCCTTAAAAGGATACCTTGTGAATTGCACCTATACCCACCTATGTGCATAGGAAAGACAAAATGTTCCCTCTTGGCTTCCTTTTGTGTGTCTCACGCCTAAACCACAAGACAACCATCAAATGTGAAGTGGTTCACATATTATTGTTCATTCTAATCTCTTGGCAATTTTTCTAGTGTGAGAAAAATAAACAAAACCCTCTAAAATTATTATAAGATAATAACAATACTAATTATATAATATTTATAACATTAGTATACTTAGTTCTTATTAGAGTTAAGAACATGTTAAGGAAAAACCGATTCTTATACTAGCATATATCAAGGTGTCGGTTCTATTAAGGGTGTCCTTGGTGCATCTTGGAGGAGGTGTTCTAGTTGAATACTAAGGAGGATCATCCTTGCTCCGGTTTCGTCGAGTTGTAAGCATTCGATTCTTACATTTTCCGCATAAGTTTTAGCATGCATAAGATCTAAAAGTATTATAATTAAAATGTTAATTATCATCTTCATAGTAGTATGACTAAAATATTAGGTTATGAGATATATAAACCTAACACAACATCCTATGAAGGAAGCATCTGCAGCAAAAAATCAGATAGATGTAAGACAATCAGAAGTACAACTAGGAATTAACCCGCTATTTACTTGCACGCAACAGTAATCTTCACATTTAATCCCTACACCCAAAAAAAATACAGACGACAACCAAGTATTATTTTTGACTCAGTCACTCAAATATATAGCTGCTCAACAATATATGACCTTGACCAATACACCATACTAGCGAGCCATGTGATGTAATGTACCATATGCGAAGCCTCGACATTCACATCCCGAGTATACATCCTTAAAGAGTTAAGAAACTATGCTTGCACAATTGCAGGGTCATACCAACGACTCTTTCTAAAAGCCAATATATAGGCACTAAGGTTAAAATTTCGTGAAACCACCAAATAATATCATGTTACTATATAATACACAATTCAGCGATCAATTATATGAAAATGAATTCTGTAATCCTGTTCACAACGTACAAATATTTACACATGTGTAATAAATTACATATCTCGAATCAGAAGCAAATTCACAACTGTTAAATGTAACACAACTATGTACTTAAACTTTTTAAAAACCCACAAACTGGTGGGGATATAAAACCAGTTGAATACTGCTACTGAAAGCGCCAAATGTGTCTTAGTGTTCAGTAACATCTGTTGTTAGTTCGCGGACTTTGGATTAGGTGAAATGAATGCTACAAGCCGGTTGTTAATGTATCGAGAGTTGTGATTTTAATGGACTCAAATCAATCATATGGAAGCAACTTAAGGACAATAAATCAACTAAAAGAAGTAACAAAGAAATTTTGATACTTGACGTCTCAGTCCAAAATATGGACTTTTTCTACTGTACATATTATGCTTATTATTTCTCAATGCATGACTCATTAGTATTCATTTATTTATGTCCATGTAACATCTCTTTGTTGACTTAATTTATGTGGGGAAATGTAGCTGTAAATGCAACATAGTATATTTAGTAGCATCATTCCAAAGTAAACACGCTAATGAGTAGGCTAAACACTCAAGATAGTTCACCAACAAAATAAAGTATAAGTGAGAGAGGTGGTCAAACGAATTGAATTATCAGTATTGGAAAAGTGAGAGCATTTGGAAAGTGTAAGTAAAAGTCGGGCATACCTTCGAATGTATGAGAAAATGGGCGAAGTAATATGGTAGGCGCCTGGCGCATCGACCTTCAATTAACCTTATACTGTACAATCATTCCAAAAAAACAACAAGGTATCATTATTGTCAACATACAATTGCATTCAGATTAATGCTTTAATTATTATGTCAATCAGGTATTGAAAAAATGTGAGCATAAATCATACGAAGTACTAACTATATCAGGTTATTACATATCAAATTAAAATTGTATTTAGATTCGAGATTTGATCTTCGATAATTAAATTACAAAACATCAAATCCCATTCTAAATGTTTGCGAACACATCAAAATTGAATCCTATAATTTATCATATACAATAAATATAGAGATAAAATTGAATTGAATTGAATAATAAAAATAATACTAATAAAAACACATAAAGAGAGTAAAACTGGAAATGAAAAATCGCATACCATTGAAAAAAATGAAGATCTGAAGGAAAGTTAGGGGAGGAGTTTAGACTTAAGGATTGAGAGATGAGGTTCGGAACTGAAGTTGTACTGTGTTCATGTGTTGTGTAACGGGGTCAATTCAATAAAAATTAGAACCGACAATCCAATTCAATTGGCTGGGTTAACGGTAGTCGAGAGGTGACAGAAGGTGGTTAGGCGGCCTGTCACGGTGAGTAGGGTTGGGGTTGTAGAAATAGGGTTTGTCTATTTGGGGGTTGATAATAGGATTGAACTGTGTATAATTGGGTATGGGGTTTTTTAATTTTTCTTTTTATTTCAAAACTACTTGATACATTAGTTTTAGGCGACGATTATTATTTAAACCGTAGTCTTTTTCCTTACTCGACATATTTGGCTACGGTTTTATTTAACAACCGTAGTATTTTTTGCAAAGCTTATTCTCCTTTGATCAATGGCTACGGTTATTAACAAGAACCGTGGTCTTTTTCCTTACTCGACATATTTGGCTACGGTTCTATTTAACAACCGTAGTATTTTTTTCAAAGCCCATTCTCCTTTGAGCAATGGCTACGGTTATTAATAACTACCGTAGCCGTTTGTAGTTGCCTAATGTCATTTTTGTACTAGTATTGCTTTTTTTTTTTTGCATTAATAACAGTCCACTTGTTCATCTAATCTCAGTCATCCATTGTCCAATATCTAATGGATAATATTAGAACTCAAGAACTCAACCAAATATGTGAATTCAAGGACTCAACCAAATATGTGGACTCATTTAAACTAATTTGAACTCCTCGCTCCCATTCTGAGCTTTAACCTTCGAGCTCAAACGGGCTGGATTTACACCCCGAAAGGAGTGCCATCCGGGATGAAACCGGGGGAAGAAAAAGCCCGATAATATACAGCTTTTGAGTTGTGACTTGTGAGCAATTTACCTAATTACCTGAACTTGACTACATTTCTGAAGTTTGCCTCTCCATTTTTCTGTCTTCTCAGTTCTCACATTGCGATCATTGGTGACCTCCAAAACAATGGCTTCTCGCATTGTAGCCGCCGCTCGTCAAGTTGCCACCGTTTCACGGATCTCTTCGTCCAACCAACCTTCTCTCCTTGTTCAACGCCGGGGTCTTGCCGGTGCTGCTGGTACCCTTTTTTTTCTTTTTTTCTTATACATTCATCTTTTTTTCCGGCGTATAACAAAATTATCGATCCTAGTTTTATTTTTGTTTTTTCGTATGTGTGTTTCACCTTTGATTCCGATTGATTCTCATTGATGTTTGTATAGCGAATCTGGATGGTTTATTTCTGATTTGTTTTGTTCAAGTGATTCCTGATTCTGATGACTTAATGTTGGGGATGCAGTTCGATTTTATTGATTTTATTTTCGGGCTTTGGTATGTTTATGGCAGCAATTTAATATTTCATAAATAAAACTTTGTTTCGGAGTGTCATCTTTGTTTCAATTTTAGATTAGTGTTTGGAAATACAGAAATCATTTCATTTTCTTGATTTCAATTGTAGAAATTAATATGTTGTTATTCCATTCCAAATCCAATTTCATAAAATTGTTTGTAAATCACTTTGGAAATCATTTCCGAATTCCAATTTCTCACTGATGTTTGGGGAACCATGGATTTGGAATCAGAATTGGATTCGAGAAATATATTTACGTTTGTGAAAAAAGCTGAAAAGAAAAATATTACCACAGAATTCACATCACAAAAAAATTATTATAAGAAGGTTGGATATTGGTAGGAATCAAAATGGCTACTATGGGACAGGAATTTGAGAACCCTACTTTTTACCGGGTTGGAACTGATAAGGAATTGAACAATTTCAATTCTAAATTGTAAGGTTTGCCACACGCTTGAAATGTCTCAATTATGGAATTCAATTCCAATTCTAACTTCCCAAACATACAATCGTGCATTCTATAATTGGCTGACCCTCACTAATAACCAGTGTTTTGGGAGAGTTTTGTGCTTTCGTTCTTAAAACATTTATTGTTATTCATGGTGCTGTTAATTCAAATCTTCGATATTTGAACAATTTAGCAGCTATTCACAATGGAGGACTTGTGAATGATGAACATAATTAGGCAATTTAGCAGCTATTCACAATGGGTGGTACATTGTGTAACAGCCAATATTAAAAAGTTCGATTTGTTTTCAATTCATCTTTGACTATTTGATACTCCATACATGTCATTTCCACACCATTGTTCCATATACGTGAGGAGTATTTTAATCAAATGTATGGAAATGAAATGAATAGTGAGAGTATTTCTTTTCTAACACGGAGATTATGATATGTACCTTTAGTTTGTTGTAAGATTTCTCGTATTTGCCCTTCTAGTTAAGGGATATTTAATTTAAGAGTGTGCTAGAAATGGTTGGATAGAGAGTATTAAAGGAGCCATATAGGTAGGTAAGAGCATGTTAATGAATATCGGCGTTACGCAATGTACCACCCAATATGTAAATGATTTTTGGCTTTCTGCAAAAAAAATTCTTGTATATATATAAGTGTTACCCAATATAGATGGTATATACTAAGGCTGAAAAAGCCAACACTAGCTCAATACGACTTCTTTGACAAATATACAAATA
Source organism: Silene conica (assembly GCA_029255685.2). Classification (NCBI taxonomy): domain Eukaryota; kingdom Viridiplantae; phylum Streptophyta; class Magnoliopsida; order Caryophyllales; family Caryophyllaceae; genus Silene; species Silene conica. Next base: position 55,830,563 of record CM055315.2, read on the forward strand.
AGTTTTAATAAAACCTTTTAAACGGGCCATTGCATTATGGTATGTAACTGCAATTCACAACTGTTACAAGTTACAATCTGATACCATGGGTGTTATACAAAATGAAAAATTGAACCAAAGTTGGCTGCTGTGAACAGTAAGTGCTCTCATCTCTTAACCAAGTGGTCAGGGATCTCTCCCGACTCTTGCGAATGAAAAAGCCAAACTTGGGAGGGTCAACCCATTAAATTGCCGTTAGTACCCCGAATGAGACTGCTCCAGATGTCGGTTGGGGATACACCTACACCTCGTCAACACCCAAATATTAAGAAAAAATGAAAAATTGATAAAAGTTGGAGCTTATGAAACCGAACAATTAATAAATGTTGGTGCTTATGAAACTGATCTATTTGAGTATTTGACAAAGGGCGTTTAACGATGATCCTTTGTTTGTTAATATAGTGACCCGGACTTAAATATTCAATCCTTCTCAAGAGATGAAAATAAATATTGTGGGATGTCAAACCACTCACTTGTACAAATGAATATTTCTCCAAAATGTGGTGATAGTTTTTAAATTTGCGTAGCTCTTTTGTTAAATTGGAAGTCAAACTACTTACCCAAAACCGAAAACATCAAATATAAAAATGGTGGGAGGATATAAGCATGTGTTTTGTAGAGATATACTCCTAAATTTATTGCAAAAGAATTTCTACGAGATAGTCGTAAGCGAACTTTAACATCAAAGGATAATTTTAGATGATAAATTCTCCATTATTATTATTATTATTATTAGTGTCCATTGTCAAATATTTAAGGTCATTTTTACCTTTTTAATGACTTAATTATATGATCTTTTGCAGACCACCATGGACCTCTGAAGATCAATTGCTGGCAGGATCCAATGAGTCCTTCTACGTGGAAGGAAGAACATGTTAGTCATTTTCTAATTTAACGTCTCATCTTGTCTTTATTTTTGCAATATGTTTAGTAATAATCTGTAAGCCATTAGGTTATGATGATTATAGATACTTCTTCCCATTCTGTTCCAAAGTGTTATGGAATTTGATCTTGGGTTTTACTCCTTTTTAATATTGGATTAACATAGACAGGCCTTAACCGAATCTTAACGTGATGCCTTGACCATACTTAACTTTTGTAATCATGGTTGATGTTTTAGCATTTTGCTTCCACTCAAGTATGCCTCTTCAGCTCAGAAGAACTTAACTGTAGTATTGTGATGGTGCAAGTTTGCCAGTAATTATATGAAGTATGCATGGTTAAAATTTTTTGCCATCAAAGCATTCAGGCGACTCTCCTTAGTCCCAATTCCCATCTAACAAATAAACTTCTAGAAAGTAGAAACTGTTTGCGTTCATCTATTCTGTTCAATTTGTAAGAGGTTTTGTCGTTTACTGGAACATGTTTTACTCTTCTATTATTCAAAATTCTTTCAGCTTACTTGATGGAATGGAAGAATCCATTCCAGATGCTTTGAGACACAGGCATGGAATAGATTTTTCTCATGTACCAATGTTTTATTCTTGGGCCTGGACCTGTGCTAATGTTTTTAAATACCTAAAACAATAGCACCTCTAAAACAATAGGGAAACCAATTCAAGTTTGATGATAATGTTTTAAAATTCCTAAGCTACACTCCCCCATCTCTTTTATATTGGCCCATTTGACTTTTGTGAACAAATGATGTTTACTTCGGCTCATGTTTTCTCACAATATACCATAGCTACAACATTTTCAAAATGACAACATAAAAAATTGTTTTGGGTAGCCAAACATGTCAAATTTCACATTGTATCTCTACCTATACAATAACATTACCTAGTGCCTCAAAAGCTCTCTGCAATGGTGGGGCCCTTCAGGAGAGGTGGAATATGCGCAGGCTTAACCTTTGAGTTGTCTAACATGGAGAGTCTGCTTTTGGTGCATCCGTACATATTTTTAGAGAAATTAATGGTCAACGGTGATGTTGGTTAACCAACAACAACATCAGAGCCTTAGTCGCAAAATGATTTGAGGTCGGCGTACATGAATCATCCTTTGGAACCGCCCTGGGTGAACTCCCATCTCAACAAGCGAAAATAAAGAAAGAAAAGGGAAAACAAAAGTGGAGTGAACATAATATAAAAGCCAAAGGGAATTTATAGATTTTTAAATCGAACTTATTACGTTTATAAAACCTAAAAACTAAATTGGGAATAAAGCTTAAAATGATTTTGAAAATCGAAGCAAAATTTAGTATAAGTTTTAGGAAAAAGGTGTAATAAGTCCAAAAAGAACAAATAATTAAAAAAAAAAAAAAGAAACTTAAAAAAACATCAAATACTAAAAATCCACATGTATTATTTCCCTCCATAGTGCCCATTCCCTCACCATCCCCTCCCGAAGCCTAAGAAATCCCATATCATGCTCTATCATTCTTCTCCATGTCTGTTTTGGTCTCCCTCTACCCCTAGCAACCTTTTCTGTCCCCCAGGTCTCCAACCTCCTAACCGGTGATGTTGGTTAACCATCGAAGAAAAATTGTGACTGGAATGTAGGTTAAGTTTTTGAATACTGTTATCAAATTGGGGCACTTGGAAAATTAGTTGTATCACAATTTCTTCGGAGTGTATAGGCTTAAGAATTTTGTTCCAGAACATTACTGCTGCTAAGGGTTCCTGTGCTTCATTCCTTCCTTGGTGACTGTTAGGTACAATGAATGTGGATGAGGTTGCTAATTTTCTGAATATGGTGGCAGTATAAGACAGTATTATTGGGAAATGCAAAGCAGCTTGTTCGTAGCACTCTCTTCTTCTCTGTGAAATACGGAGTGAAAGTAGTAAGTAGGCCCTACCACTATATGCAGCTGAACACCTTTACTATGAAGTGAAGCAAATTGAGTCCATAAATTTCATTCGCTTTGCAATTAAGGTGATTTGACAATGTTCTGCCAATTACTAAAAAATCTGACATGGCACTGTAAAATTGGCTAGGAATAGACTAAGAAAATTATTCATCTTCAATATAAAAATATTCGTCATCTTACCTATCAATTATCTGTTGTCTTGTCTGCATTTCTTGTTAAATCTGACTGCGAAGTACCATTGTTGGCAATCTTAGTCACCATCTTCTCACAGAAATGCTCAAACATCTTTCGTCTCTTCATCAGCCATATGTATTTAAAAGCCTGCACTTGTTTTTGCAAGCTAAAGCATGAACCCATAAAATTGAGCAAACCTACTTGTAGTACTAGACACGACTACCATCGGAGGCGTGAAGTGCTAGTGTTAGGAAGAATAATGTTAGTCAAGGAGATAACAAAGAAGAAAAGGATGAGATGACAACACACATATTCTTGTATAAATAATACATGTTCTGTAGTGAGAATTTGACTCACGATTGTCTATTGGGATTGATGGCACAACAGGTAAAACATATGGAGTCCATTTACGCCAATTACTACTAAAGGATTTGACTGCAAATAGTGTTTGGAGCCTATTTGCTACTTTCACCATTGCTAAAATTTCCCAAAAGCCTGGATGTGGATTTATCAAATTTAGCAGATACTTGATGACCGTCTCTTCTCTTCTATAAAAGGTTGAACAAGTGCCACATTGATTTGTGGGCTTGCTATATGCTGAACAGACATTAAAATACCATCCACTTACCAAGGGCAATAAGATACATACTATATACATCTACCATATTGATTTGTGTTGGGTATTGATCTGTGTGTTGGCTATATGCTGAACTCATTAAGATACCATCCTCTTACCAAGGGCCAATAAAGTATGTGTTCTTTTCAATGTAGTGAAATTGTGACGTAGCATATGGTCTTTGTTACCCCTATACCCTTGCTTATGTGAGAGGCTCTTTGAGTGCCTTGGGGTTTTTTGTTCATTGAGACGATGATGGTATATTTGTATTTTATCATTAAGTCTTAAATGTAAGATCTGCTCAAATGGGGACAATATAAATGTGCAGGACTAAAGATAAAATCCGAGAAAATGTTCCCTTTCTATCCTTTATGCAGTCTGTGCCATATCGCTGTGTGTGTTAAAAGAAGTCTCTAAATTTTACTAAGGTTCATAATATTTTTTAGATGGATATGAAGTTGGTAACTGATGACTATTTGGTTTGGATGGGGTTTTATCCTGGTTACTGGATTTGCGATGAATACGTTCTTACCGATTCGTGATTCGCTCTTATAAAATGTGTTACATGTAATTTTAGTAAGCAACAAGATAGGATTATCTCAGAACGATCCGTGATTCTTAGGGTACGGAGTGAATCTGGTAACCTAGGTTTCTATACCTTGTGCTGAGTGCTTTGGATTGAACAGCACGAGGATTGGATTAGGTCCCAATTAACGAATTGAAAATAAGCCAGCATCTTAATTATTTGTGTTGCAATGCAGTTTGTTATTGTTTCTCTCTCTGGATGGGGGCTACTTATCTATGGAAGCTACAAGTTCTTTACTGGAGGAAAAGGAAAGGAGGAGGTACGGATTGCTCTTCTCTTGAATTTACCCTATTTCACTTCAGTAGTTAGTTCAGTGTGCTCACAATTCCTAGAAGCTGTAATTGTAATTTATTCACGTCTTTTTGTGAATTTTTGTTAATTAATTTCAGTAATCTTGGTTTTTTAGGCGTTGTTCTTACGTTGGGATAGATCTTGACGTTTATTCTCCTCTTTGCAGAAAGTGGAGACTGCACACTAAGAGTTTGTCCTGTTGATTTTGTTGCAATAAAGTCGGATCGCATAACTGTCAGACCAGATGGATATCCTGGGGCCTGGTTCATGTTAGTGGTTAAGATACATTTGGAGCGAACATATGGATTTGTCGACTCGGGTTTTTTTTTGGCAAATTGTATTGCGAACACATAAAAGTAGTTATTGTTGAATAACTGATTCTTCACTTTCCCTTTCAAATTGGTCGTATTGTTCTTAAACGTTTTGCATATCGCAGTCTTTTGTTTTTGAGTGAATTGTGGCTCTAATGCTCTAGTCTTTTTGTCCAACTGTAGACATCTAATAAAAGCATCGTATGGACTTGGACGTCGCTTTATCTCTGTTGAGCTACAAATGCACTAAAATTACACTGAAATTCTTTTTTTTTTTTTTAAAAAAAATGGCTGGCTTAAAATGTAATCCGAATAAGTTAATAGTAAGTCTTGCTTGCGACGGGTCACTATTTGTGACGGATATTTTGTGAGGTAAAATGGATAGAAAATGAGTTAGTGGAAAAAGGGGACCACATGAATAGTGTTGGAGAGAGAGAAAAAGTGGGTATTTTGTGAGAGTAAACGGTATCCGTTGCAAGCTTGCGACGGATAGTGCCGTTGCAAATAAGAATTTGTGATAAGTTAAAACCTTTTCTTTTTTTGGCCCAAAAACGACGAAATTAACCTTCCATAAGTAATACCCTTACCAACTTACCCATAAATAATACTTCCTCCATTCATATCTAACCTACATATATTCCTTTTTCATCCATTCTTATCCACTTTACCACTTTTCCTAAAAAAGAAAACAAAATGACTAGACTACCCTTATGGAAACCATTTATCTACATAAAATGTCACTCCATGGCCCACCTATAATCCACCATTACACATTTAAATTAATAAAAAAACATCTTACACACTTCTAAATGTACTTTTAATAGTTTTTTAATATTTTTCTTAATATGCGCTTTGGATATGAACGGAGGGAGTGCACACCGTTACTATTTATTAACACTCTATGCCTCTAAACTTGTCTAATAATCTATGCCGTTTACTTTAGAAACTTCTAATACAGCCAACAAAAAATTAATTTAAGTTTCAAAGGAATTAACGAAGATAATACAAGAAAAGTACAGCCTACTAAAAAAAATTAATTTAAGATTCAAAGGAATTAACGAATATAATAGAAGAAAAGGAGCAAGCCTTGATCGTATAGCGCACACGACATAAACACGACAATCATGGTAGATTTTACAACCTCATTGTGGTTTGTGTCGTGCAAACCTAACGTCGGCACTGTGGACACGACATGTAAGCCACACGATTTGGCTGTGCACTGGTGTGTAAGCTACACGATTTTCCAATGAGCATGTGTTTTGAACAAGACTAAACAATAAACACGTACTAACAGGCCCCTCCGCTGTATACGGTCACCGTAGCACTCCGGAGACGACAACCAAATTCGCAAGGTTAGTCTGAAATTAACTATAACCAGTTCCTGAATTCCGCCAAAAATAAAATAAAAAATAATGGTTAAAATAAGTATAAGTTTATTATTACTAATTAACTTTCCAATATTATTTCCAATGATTATCAATTTAAAAACTTCATTTGCAACGAATCTACTTGGCCATGAATGTTTTTCAACCACAACCTTTGCCGCGAACAACAAATACGAAACCAATTTAAACATACTCTTTGAGTACCTGAGATCTAACGCCACAAGCCGTTACGGCTACCAATTTAAACATACTATTTAATTATCAACGACGATGCTTAAATAACTGTATAGATTAAAAGTATTTTCTTGTAAAAGTTTTAAAAAGAAAATAATGTATATGTTGGGCCCCAAAATTAACATTATTTGGCCCACGCCACGTGGCAGCGCAACATTGGAGGATCTCGGTATGCACGGATCAAAGGCCAAGAGTGAATCTCAGCCCTTGACTTATTGTCACAAGGAAACACATATGAGAAGTGTGTTGAGCAAGACAAGCAGCCCAATAACTTAGTTAAGCCCAAGATGATCAGTCCAAGTGATGGGGGGAGGACGTCATCAGCAGAAAACGGCTACTTTGAGCCCAGCAGTCCATGCTCAACGGACCAAAAGACTTTCATGCACTATAAATAGGGAAGCTCACTTATGATGGAGGCTAACCCATATCCGACCTAGAAGGACACCACTTAGGAAAAACCCCTTACATTTCAGCAAGAACACCCTCATAGCCCAACAAGTCTCTTGTATTCCAGCAAGAATACCTATGTAACATTGTAATAACCACTCATTTCAATAATAATAAGAACACCTTTTCCTTTGTTTCTCTCACTTTGCAATTTGCCAAATATGAACAATGAATATCCTTGTCATAAGATCACTATAACCTTACATTAACAAACTTGGTAATTTTTGACCCAAACATTTTGGCGCCCACCGTGGGGCTATAGTGATTGTTGTACCTATTAAAGATAACAAATCTGATGATTAATTATCTTGTATATTTATTTTATTCTATGTTTTATCTTTGTCAATATTACGTTTGACCATATCTTGTATTTTAGGTTGTTACTTATTTGCTTCCTAGTTTAGCTATTTGATTCCATCTCAACCTCTTGTATACAATGTTTTATACTGTGCTTTGTTACAGCAATAAGATAAGTTTTTCCTTCTACTTTAATTTCTACATGGTATCGAGCCTATTCGATTTTTTTTCCTCTTAAAATTTGCCTTCCTTCCACAAAAACTCCATGGCTGGACACTCTTCTGTTCTCCAGAATGCCCATGAACCCTCGAAACCACTTGTCGCCGTGAGTCTTTCCACTGTCACTCAACTCACTCCTTCAACCTATCGTTCCTGGTCGCGAGAAATCGAGGATCTGCTCTTTGGGTATGACCTATTCAAATACTTGGATGGTTCACACCCCTGCCCTCTCGCTACCATTGAAAACGAAAAGAAGGAAACCGTTTCGAACCCAGCCTACTCAACATGGCTCCGTCAAGACAAATTACTCAGTGGTGCTATTCGTGGTACAATCTCCAGCAGTATCACGCCACTGCTGCTCACGTCTCAGACCTCGCAGGCTATCTGGACCCTCCTTCGCACTACTTATGCGAACCCTTCCCGTGGTCACATACTGCAAATTAAAGACCGCCTTCAATCGCTGTCCAAAGGTGACCTCTCTGCCACGGATTACATGCAACAAATCCGCTCTTGCATCGATGAACTTGCTCACATGGGTAAGTCCATGGATGACGAAGACGTCATTGCCAAGGTGCTCAATGGACTCGACTACTCGGTCTATCATACCGTCATTGAAGCTGTCAAGCATCGTGATACGATCATTTCTTTCGATGCCCTTCACGAACGCTTGCTCCAATTTGACCTGTCCCTTAAACATTCCTCCCACGACAACTCATCCCTGTCCCATAACGTCCCTGCTTCCGCCCTCTTAACCTACAATCGCAACTCCCGCTACCCTGCCCGTACCACCACTCGAGGTATCCTACCCACCCCTGAATGCCTAATCTCTACCCCTGCTTCCTCTCCCACCGAGAACTCCCCTACCCACTTCAAAGGCAAGTGCCAGTGGTGTCATACCACTGGCCACTACCTCGCTCTCTGTCCATCTTTTAAGGCCCTGCATCCCCAGACTACAGTCCCCCCTCGTGCTCCTCAGCCACGCCAAAACCAAACCTCAAAACAGCCCACTCCCAAGGCCAACACCGCTGCCCTCACTCATCCCCTTGACCCCGATAATTGGATCATTGATAGTGGTGCTACACATCACATTACCAATGACCTTGCCACCCTTGGACTTCACACACCCTATGACGGAAATGATGAGCTCCTTTTAGGTGACGGTTCCGCTCTCCACATCGCAAATATCGGTTCTTTTACTATCTCTTTACCCTCATCTTCTTTAAACTTTACTAATGTTTTACATGCCCCTTCCATTTCGAAAAACATTTTCTCCGTCTCTCAGTTTTGTCGTGATAATAATGCCGTTGCTGTTTTTACATTCGAATCTTGTGTGTTGCAGGACCAACGAACGAGGCAAGTGCTTCTACGAGGACAGCTCCATGATGGCCTCTATGAGTGGCGTGCACCGTCTCCTCCCCGCCTTCATCTCACTCGTACCACTTGCCCTTCTTGGCACCATCGGCTTGGTCATCCCTCCCCATCTGTTTTAAGCACTATTAATTCTATGTCTCATTTGAATATTCAGTTATCTTCCGTTTTGAATTGCAATGCTTGTTCCATTAATAAGAGCCATAAACTTGCTTTTGCTCAATCTACGCTTACTGCTTCTCGTCCACTTGAATTAATTTTTAGTGATGTTTGGTCCTCTCCATTACATTCCTTGGATGGTTATAAATACTATGTAATCTTTGTGGATCATTATACACGCTACTCATGGCTCTACCCTCTTAAACAAAAATCCGACACATTTCAAGTCTTTAATCGTTTTCGAGCGCTTGTGGAAAAATTTTTCAATCAACCCATCAAACAGGTTTTTTCTGACAATGGGGGTGAATACATTAAATTAACCCCCTTCATCACCTCTCAAGGTATTACCCATCTCACTTCCCCTCCCCATACACCCGAGCACAATGGTATAGCCGAGCATCGTCATAGACATATAGTTGAGACAGGGCTGTCTCTTCTTACTCATGCTTCCCTTCCCCTCCAATTTTGGTCCTATGCCTTCGTCACGGCTGTATACCTCATAAACCGTATGCCTACCCCCCTTCTACAAAATGTCTCCCCCTACTTCAAACTTCTTGGTAAAACACCCGACTACCACAAACTCAAGTCCTTCGGTTGCCTTTGTTATCCATGGCTTCGTCCTTACAATGCTCATAAACTCGCTCCAAAATCAATCCCTTGCCTCTTTGTTGGTTACTCATCCACTCAAAGCGCCTTTCACTGTCTTGATCCCACAACCAACCGTGTCTACACCTCTCGACATGTCAAGTTTGTTGAACAAACCTTTCCCTACCCTATGTTACTAACCCATCCGTCTCCTGCCATAACACCTACACACTCTGATTGGTGCACCCTGTCCGTGGCAATTCTGCCTCCCCCTGCCACACTGGAACCCACTCCCTCACCCCCTGCTTCACCACGTCCCAACCAGGTGCCCATCCCCTCACCACCTGCCTCACCCCGTTCCAACTCTCCTCTCTCATCCCCTCCTTCTCCTCGACACACAATCTCCTCCTCCCCTGCCACGGCATCTTCAGCCGTCAGCCCCCCCTCGTCTGATTCTGTCCCTGACTCCCCTTTCACTGCTGAAACTCAGCCATCTCCCACCCCTGATATCCCACCCTCCACTCACGCACGCGCAACTACCCGTCTAATGAACAACATCCGTGTACCCAATCCTAAATATGCTAACACTGCTGCTCTCTCCCCCTCCTCTCTTCCCCCTATCACTCTCAAAGCTGCTCTCCTTGACCCTAAATGGAAAGCCGCCATGGATGATGAATACTCTGCATTAATCAAAAATCAGACCTGGACTTTAATTCCCCCTGACCCAAACTACAATGTCATTGGTTGTAAATGGGTTTTCCGAATCAAATACAACCCCGACAACACCATTAATAAATATAAAGCCCGCCTTGTAGCAAAAGGTTTTCATCAACGCCCCGGAATCGATTTTTCTGAAACTTTCAGCCCTGTTGTAAAACCGGTGACGGTGCGCCTCATACTCTCCTTAGCACTTGCTCGTGGTTGGTCTCTTCGACAACTAGATATTAACAATGCTTTTCTCCAAGGTACGCTTTCTGAAACCGTTTACATGTCTCAACCTTCTGGTTTTACTGACTCTTCTAATCCTACTCATATTTGCAAATTAACCAAAGCCATATATGGCCTTAAACAAGCTCCTCGAGCTTGGTATAATGAGTTAAAATCCTACCTTATTTCATATGGCTTTATTCAATCTATCTCTGACTCTTCTCTCTTTCTCTACAACAAATCGTCTTGTCTAATTTATCTATTGGTATATGTTGATGACATTATTGTCACCGGCCCATCATCACACGCCCTCACTACTTTTCTCAATGCGTTTGCGAATCGTTTCTCTTTAAAGGACTTGGGTTTTCCGTCATATTTTTTAGGTGTTGAAGTCACCCCCACCCCCACCGGTCTTTGTCTCACCCAAACCAAGTACACCCATGATCTCCTTGTCCGTGCCCAAATGCTCAATTGTAAACCAACCACCACACCCATGACCCCCTACCCCCCCCCTCACGAAAACAGACGGTCATCCCCTCCCCAACCCATCCACCTATCGTATGTTAGTCGGGAGTCTTCTCTACCTATCTCTAACCCGTCCCGACATAGCCTACAGTGTTAATAAACTAGCTCAATTCCTTCAAGACCCTCATGATGTCCATTTGAACGCCTTGAAAAGACTGCTTCGTTATCTCAAGGGCACTATCCACGTGGGTATACTTCTCCACCGTGATACTCCTCTCACCTTACACTCATTTTGTGACGCCGATTGGGCGGGTGACAAAGAGGATTGTATCTCTACAACCGGATATATAATTTACTTAGGACGAAATCCGATCTCATGGTCCTCCAAAAAGCAACAAACGTTAGCTCTTTCCACTACCGAGGCGGAATTTCGTGCCGTGGCCGACACAACACTGGAATTACTATGGGTTCGTAATTTGCTCTCAGAATTGAACTATGCTATCACTTCACCACCAGTGATCTTTTGTGACAATCTTGGTGCCACCCAATATGCATCTAATCCGGTTTTCCATTCTCGTATGAAACACGTTGCCCTCGCTTTCCATTTCGTCCGTGAACAGGTTAATAAGGGTTTGTTACGTGTCCAACACATATCGTCAGATGATCAGCTTGGTGATGCTCTTACTAAGCCATTAGCTCGTCCGCGTTTTCAATCAATCTTACTCAAAATTGGTCTATCAACGGAAAAATCAGACTTGCGGGAGCATATTAAAGATAACAAATCTGATGATTAATTATCTTGTATATTTATTTTATTCTATGTTTTATCTTTGTCAATATTACGTTTGACCATATCTTGTATTTTAGGTTGTTACTTATTTGCTTCCTAGTTTAGCTATTTGATTCCATCTCAACCTCTTGTATACAATGTTTTATACTGTGCTTTGTTACAGCAATAAGATAAGTTTTTCCTTCTACTTTAATTTCTACAGTACCCAAAACAAAAATCTCAAAAAAACTATCCTAGTCAAAAAACCCAAACATGTCGGGAAACACCCCAAAAACAACCAATCCCCTAACACCACTTTCGTCCGCTAGCAAAACTCCGCTGGTACCCACGTCCAAAATCACGATTCCAACAACAACCATGGCACCAGCCGGCAGCAGTACCCCAGCCATGGTCCCAACCAAAACCACTGTCACCATGCAGCCGGACACTAGGAAAAAGCAAAACCCAAGCCAGCTTACTCCAACTGCAGAAATGTGGCAGTCAATGGCGGAAGCGATCAGCAGCCTGAAGAAGGACAACCAGGATCTGAGGGCACGAATCGCCGCCAGTACAGCAGCAACCGCAGCAGAAGTCGCTGGAAGGCATCAAGGAAGAACCAGTGGGAAAAGGGCGAGAGAAGTCCCAGCGGAGATAGTCACTCGCCTGGATCTCAGCAGGGTCACTCCTACAGAAATAATCACACCCAGTGGGATGGGATTCCTATCCTACCCATCGCCATCTCAAACAGGTAACGATGTCCTAAAAATACAATCCACAAACACTAACTTTTCTCATCCTGCAGGACCCTCGTACCAACAAGCTCCAGCGTGGCAGGCAGAGTCATCAACAAGGCCACCTCCCTACCAGCAGTACAGCGGGGTTCCAGGGTACAGCTACCAGCAGACCCCCTCCATCGTCCACACCTCTCAGTACGCCAGCCCGTTCCCGCTGACCAGCCAGGCTCCGAGAACCACGGAACATGGATTTCTGCCTCCTTACGCGGCACCCGCATTATCTAACGCCTGGGAGCAGAAATACAATGAACTGTGGGACCTCGTCAACCGCATACCAGGAGTGCCGCGACCCTTAGAGAAAGCAACAGAGGACACCTATGCGGACTCTCCCTTCACCAGCAATATAGTCTCCGTCGACGTGCCAAAAGGATTTACGCCGCCAACAATGATGCACTATGACGGAACAGCTGATCCAGTTGACCACGTCAATCAATACAAACAGAAGATGATGGTGATAACGGCTGCCGGGCCACTCAAAGAAGCTTGCATGTGTAAAGGGTTTGGATCAACCCTCTCGGGAGCAGCCTTGCAGTGGCTGGTTAGTCTGCCTAATGGAAGCATTTCCAGTTTTGTTGAGCCGGTGAACGCTTTCAACCAGCAGTTTGCCAGCAGTCGGAAGCCGGAAAAACAAACAAGCGACCTGTATCGCATCATCCAGCGTGACACGGAGCCAACGAGGGACTACCTGGCCCGGTTCAACAATGAAATGGTATCCATACCAAAATGTGACGTAGCTACCGCCATCCACGCCTTCCGCTGGGGGCTACCAGAGGGGTCAGATCTGTACAAAGACCTAACCAAGTGGACCTGCACCAGCTTCGCTCAAGTGCAGTAGAAGGCCCTGGATGTCGTCCGCCTAGAAGAAAACCCAGGCCCCAGGAGGACCAGCCAGCGCGTTGAGACCCCCACCAGAAAAGCAAAGGAAGAAAGGAGCGAGAAGGCCAAACCCTACAGCAGGCCAGTCAACAAAGTAACAGAAGGCAAAAACTGGAAGAATGATCCGAATCTACCTCCCAGAATAAAAGAGTATGGTTTTGATGTTAATCTTGCAGGTGTAATTTAAGCCCTCAAAAACCTGGGAGAAAAGGTTAAATGGCCTAGAAAGGGGACGGAGGAAAGACCAAAAGACAACAGGGACACCAGTCTACGATGCGACTTCCATGAAGAGAACATCGGTCACACAACAGAAGATTGCATCACCTTGAGGAAGGAGGTAAAATACCAGTTTGACCAAGGGAACCTAAACCATTTACTGGCCAAGGGGACCAAAGTCAACTCCACCAGTCAAGTCAGGCCTTCCAGTCCTCCCGTTTGCACAAAAATTATCAATGTAATTACAGGAGGATCAGAATTATGCGGGTTAACCTATTCAGCCGCCAAGAGGCACGCCACCAAATCAAAATGGCTGCTGAAGATTAAGAAAAAACAGCCTTCCAGTCGGAAAAAGGTATATACTGTTACAATGTTATGCCCTTTGGACTCAAAAATGCAGGTTCCACTTATCAGAGGCTAGTGAACATGATGTTCAAGGACCAGATAGGGAAAACCATTGAAGTATACATCGACGATATGGTTGTAAAATCCAAAGCAGCAGGACAACACTTTCAGCATCTGCAGGAAACGTTCAGCACCCTGAGAAAGTATCAGATGAAGCTGAACCCTTCAAAGTGCACCTTTGGAGTATCTAGTGGGAAATTCTTGGGGTACATGGTCACGCAGAGGGGCATTGAGGCCAGCACGGATCAAATCAAAGCTCTGCTACAGCTGGAGTCACCACAGAAACCAAGGGATGTGCAAAAGCTAACAGGAAGAGTAGCAGCCCTCAACAGATTTATATCCAGATCCTCAGAGAGATGCAAACTATTCTACGACATCTTGCGAAAAAGTAATAGATTCGAGTGGACGGAGGAGCACGAAGAAGCCTTCAAAAGCCTCAAAGAATACCTCAGCACTCCCCCACTCCTATCCAAGCCGGAACCAGGGGAGCAACTCTACCTGTACTTATCTGTTACAGAAGCAGCAGCCAGTGGGGTCCTGGTAAGGGAGTATGAAGGATCACAGCATCCTGTATATTACATCAGCAAGTCTCTGCTACCTGCAGAGACCAGGTATTCTGCTCCAGAAAAACTCATTTTGGCTTTAGTAACAGCATCTTATAAACTCAGACCTTATTTTGAATCCCACACAATTTCGGTCCTAACAAGCTACCCTTTAAAATCCATATTAGGAAAACCGGAATTGTCTGGAATAATGGCCAAGTGGTCAGTACATTTAAGTGGTTACGATTTAAAATTCGAAACCCGTACAGCAATAAAATCGCAAGCCCTGGCAGATTTTGTTTTCGATTTTAGTCCAGGTTTACAGAAAGTAGCGGAAACGGCTTTCCTGCCTCCAGAAATGGATTCAGCAGAAAGATGCTGGACGCTGCACGTAGATGGAGCCTCAAATAGCCGAGGAGCAGGGGTAGGCATGTGTTTTGGTCAAAAATTACCAAGTATGTTTAATGTAGGTTATAGTGATCTAATGACAAGAAAGATGCTGGACGCTGCACGTAGATGGAGCCTCAAATAGCCCCGTCCTCATGACTACATCTATACCCAGTGGAGGGCTGCCACAGGTACTTGCTTTAGTTACCTTGTTGGTTCCTTTTGTTGCTCACCACCTTACTGCTCTTTTCCTGCAGATTTGCCCAAGATACTTCCTGCTGTTAACGAGGAGGAGTCCTTGTCGAAGCTTTTTGGTTTGGAACCAGCGTGTCGTTCTTTTAACTTTCTATTTGGTTATACTACTTTGGAGGAAGAAAGGGAGATGTCTACCGGTAACTTTCTTAGCTTGTGTCTTGCTAGATTGACTTTTGTTTCTTTCCTTTTCTTACTCTGTTTATTTATTTTCAGATTCTACCAGGCCTGTGATGACTCCGGCTATGATGATGGCCCAAAGTAGAAGGAATACCGTATCTGGAGGGTTAAGGGCTCCTTCCAAGAGGAAGGCAGAGGCAGCTGGTGTTGAGTCCTCTGCCAAGCGGTTGGAGCCTTCTTCTTCTTCTGACGATGTTACCATTCTTGCTGCTCCTATCTCTTCTTTGCCTCCTTTGGGCCCTCCTATATAGACGAGGGCTTACTCTTCTTTGGTTAAGAGGGAACCATCTGGGTCTGGGGCTGGTGGATCAGGTACTAGAGCTGAGGATGCTAGAGCCGTGGATGAGGTGAATGATGTGATGTCTGACCTTCCTGAGGATGTTATTAGATTGCCTGTTGGATTTGGGTGTACTGCAGGAGTGCCTTGCTGGCCGACCCTGAAGAGAGCGTTGCTTCCTGGCGTGAGGACGTACCTTCGTCCCAGGCCCACCAGGGAGTTGCTGGAGGATGCTGCCGAGCAGGCGTTTGCAGTATGCCCCTTTCCTCTTGTGTTTGGATCTAAGTCCTCTTTGTTTTCTACCTTTCACCTTTTTTTTTTCTTCCTGCAGACTTTGCAAATGTTGTTGGTTGAGATTGATCGTCTGCCGGAATCCGAAAGGGAAGTAACCTCTCTGAAGGCTGAGCTGAACTTGATGTCCAGGAGGCTGGAGGCCGAGAAGGCTCGCGAGAACCAGAGGTTGGAGGCGGCCAAGGCGAAGGAGGGACTCTGAGGAGCAGATGGCGATAGTCCTGGATGCTAAAGATGCCCTTGCCTCTGAGGTAAGGAAATGGAAGGAGGCTAAAGAGGCTGCCGATGCGGAGAACGTCGTCCTGCGGGAGAAAAAGAAGTCCCTTTCCAGCATGCTGTCCGACATTGTTCCATATACTCACTGGGCAGCCAGGGTTGAGTGTATGAAGGAGGTGCTGGAGAACAAGCATCTGGAGTGGGATGCTGCGGAGGAAGAGCGTCTCTTGGAGGAAACTTTTCCTGTGAAACCTGATCTTGGCGTGCTCTCTGACTGTGAGGGAGAAGATGCCCCAGAGATCAACAGTCCTCCTCCTGCAGGGCCTCCTCCCGTTCAGGAAGAAGCGGTTCCTGCAACTCCTCCACCAGCAGGTGATGGCCAGGGTGATGTTGGTGCAGCTGGTGATTCCTCCTCTGTGACCAAGCATGTTGTTACTTAGTCGTTGGTTTGTGATTTTCTGCGCCCTGTGTGGCATTTTGTTTTGTTGTTCTTCCTGGACCCGGGTGGGTCCAGCTAAACATTTATCTTTTGGGGCCCTTAGTTTTCGGGCGTTTTTGTAAAAACTTATCCAGCTTTTTTGGCTGGCGGAGCACCCGTAGGTGCATAAGAATTTTTCTGGTTCCAGGGCTCCCTGGATCCTTAGTTTGTCATATGTTTGTCGTTTTTCTTTGGTGTTTTTGCATGCATGCTTTTGTTTGTTTTTAGATGGCTAAGTGTGTGTGCTGGTTCCTTTGGTTAGGCGTTCTCCAGACTTTTACGCGGGTGCTTAGTATTGTGGGTTATTGTGTCCCAGCTTGTTTATACTTTGCCACATTCACACGTTTTAGCCATGATGGTGTTTCAACAAGAATTGCTTGACTGAATCATACCGAAGTTATATTCAAGATAACCCGTGGGGTTTCTTACAAAATGTTCAAAAGATACCTGTCAAGATTCTAGCTTGACGTTTAAAAGAAAAGAAAGAGAATAACATAAATAGCAAAAGGAATCCTGGAACCTGAAGAATCAGGTTTCTTAGATGAGATATTTCTTTAGGTGCAAGATGTTCCATGGCCTGGGTACCATTTTTCCATTCATGTCCATGAGCCTGTAGGAGCCACTTCCAGTTGTACTTTCTACTTGGTATGGCCCTTCCCAATTATACGCGAATTTTCCTGCTTGGTGGTTCTTGGTGTTCTGGAAGACTTTCCTGAGAACCAGATCCGCCACCTGCAGGGTCCTAATCTTGACGTTCTTGTTGTACGCTCGTGCTACCATCTGCTTGTATGATGCTATTCTAATTTGAGCATTTGTTCTGAGTTCATCTACGGTATCCAGGCTGCTGGCCATTTCCTTCTGGTTACGCTCTTCTGTCAGGCATCCGTATCTTTGTGTTGGGATCCTGACTTCTGAGGGGATTACCGCTTCAGCTCCAAACACCAGGCTGAAGGGTGTTTGGCCTGTTGAAACTTTTGGCGTTGTTCTATCTGATCACAGGACGAGGGGCAGCTCTTCTGCCCACTTGCCCCCTGCTTCCTCTAGTCTTCTCTTTAAGTTGTCCATAACAATTCGGTTGCTGGATTCAGCCTGGCCATTGGTCTGGGGGTACCTGGGAGCAGCCTTTAGTAGTGTGATGTTCCAGCCAGCACAAAATGCCTCTGTCTTGTTGGATATGAACTGAGAACCATTATCACATACAATTTCAGAAGGTATGCCAAACCTACAGATTATATTACGTTTGAGGAAGGATATCACCTGATTTTCTGTAACCTGGGGGAAGGATTCTGCCTCTATCCATTTGGAAAAGTAGTCTGTTAGTGCTAGCATGTAAGTCTTTTTTCCTGGTGCCCTTGGTAGGGGTCCCACGATATCCATTCCCCACTTCATGAATGGCCATGGTGATATTACTGGATGCAGGGGTTCTGCAGGTTGGTGCACTACAGGCGCGTGTTTCTGGCAGGGTTGTCACTTTCTTGCAAATTCCATAGCATCCTTTCTAACTGTTGGCCAGAAGTAGCCCTGTCTGAGTGCTTTGTTGGATAGGCTCCTGCCCCCTGCATGATTTCCGCATTCGCCACTGTGGAGATCATGCAAGACGGCCTGACTTTCTTTTTCCCCCAGACAGCGCAGGTAGGGTCCAGCCATCGATCTCCTGAACAAAATTCCATCTATCAGTGTAAATCTGGATGCTTTCATTCTAAATCCTCTTACCTCTTTTTTCTCAGGAGGAAGGACGTTGTTTGCTAGCCACTCGATGTACGGCGTCCTCCAATCTGGGGCTTCTTCCTGACCGGCAGTATTGCTGAGTATTCCTGCTTCCACTTCCCACTGAGTACTGGAGGTGTCAACTTCTGGATCTTGTCCTGAAGTTGAAGGTTCTAGTACATGGATGATTGGGACTGCAGAAATTTCTCCTGGATTGAACGTAGCCCCCAGATTGGCCAATGCATCGGCTTCAGCATTCTGGTCCCTGGGTATTTGCTTTAGCTCGAATGTGATGAACTCTGCTCTTAACTCTCTGGCCACTTTTAGATATGCAATCATCTTTGGATCCTTAGCCTCGTACTCGCCGTTGACATGGTTCACTATGAGTTGTGAATCGCCAAAGGCTCGTAGGTGCCTGATTTTCATCCCCAGAGCTAGCTGCAATCCTTGGATTAACGCCTCGTATTCAGCAACGTTGTTGGTGGCAGGAAATTCACAGCGCACAGCATGCGCAATAACGTCTGCTTGCGGAGATCGCAGTACCATGCCTACTCCTGCTCCTCGGCTATTTGAGGCTCCATCTACATGCAGCGTCCAGCATCTTTCCGCGGAGTCCATTTCTGGAGGTAGGAAAGCCGTTTCTGCTTCTTTCTGTAAACCTGGACTAAAATCGGAAACAAAATCTGCCAGGGCCTGTGATTTTATTGCTGTACGGGTTTCGAATTTTAAATCGTAGCCACTTAAATGTACTGACCACTTGGCCATTCTTCCAGACAATTCTGGTTTTCCTAATATGGATTTTAAAGGATAGCTTGTTAGGACCAAAATTGTGTGGGGATTCAAAATAAGGTCTGAGTTTATAAGATGCTGTTACTAAAGCCAAAATGAGTTTTTCTGGAGCAGAATACCTGGTCTCTGCAGGTAGCAGAGACTTGCTGATGTAATATACAGGATGTTGTGATCCCTCATACTCCCTTACCAGGACCCCACTGGCTGCTGCTTCTGTAACGGATAAGTACAGGTAGAGTTGCTCCCCTGGTTCCGGCTTTGATAGGAGTGGGGGAGTGCTGAGGTATTCTTTGAGGCTTTTGAAGGCTTCTTCGTGCTCCTCCGTCCACTCGAATCTCTTACTTTTTCGCAAGATATCGTAGAATAGCTTGCATCTCTCCGAGGATCTGGATATAAATCTGTTGAGGGCTGCTACTCTTCCTGTTAGCTTTTGTACGTCCCTTGGTTTCTGTGGCGACTCCAGTTGTAGCAGAGCTTTGATTTGATCCGTGCTGGCCTCAATGCCTCTCTGCGTGACCATGTACCCCAGGAATTCCCCACTGGATACTCCAAAGTTGCACTTTGAAGGGTTCAGCTTCATCTGATACTTCCTCAGGGTGCTGAACATTTCCTGCAGATGCTGAAAGTGTTGTCCTGCTGCTTTGGATTTTACAACCATATCGTCGATGTATACTTCCATGGTTTTCCCTATCTGGTCCTTGAACATCATGTTCACTAGCCTCTGATAGGTGGAACCTGCATTTTTGAGTCCAAAGGGCATAACATTGTAACAGTATATACCTCTCTCCGATTGGAAGGCTGTTTTTTCTTGATCTTCAGCAGCCATTTTAATTTGGTTGTATCCGCTCCAGGCATCCAGGAACGTTAGCATTTCATGCCCTGCAGTAGCGTCTACCATGGCGTCTATATGTGGTAGAGGAAAGGGGTCTTTTGGGCAAGCTTTGTTCAAATCTGTAAAGTCAACACAAACTCGCCACTTGCCATTTTTCTTAGGCACCACTACCACGTTAGATAGCCACTTTGGGTATTTTACCTCCCTTATTTTTCCAGCGGCCAGGAGGTTGTCTACCTCCTGGTTGATTACCTGATTTCTTTCGTAGGCGAATTTTCGCCTCTTCTGCTGAACTGGTTTGTTGTTAGGGTCCACGCTCAACCTGTGAGATATGACCTCTGGATCTATCCCTACCATATCCTCATGTGACCAGGCAAAGCAATCGATATTATCTTTTAACAATTGTACGAGTTTTAGGCGGATATCACCTGTGCATTCTGCTCCCATCAGGACTTTCCTCTCTGGGTGCTGCGGATCCAGGGGGATTTTGTCCAATTCCAGCTGCTGTGGTTCAACGTATTCCTCCTGGAGCCGCTTTTCCTTTGATTGCTATGCTGATGGTGGTGGAGTTGCTGTGGGTTTGAGCGCCACTTTATAGCAGCTCCTTGCCTCGTCTTGGCTTCCTCTGATTGTTTGGACTCCCCATGGGGTAGGGAACTTCAAGCATTGGTGGTATGACGAAGGTATTGCTTTCATGTCATGGATCCATGGCCTGCCAAGAATCACATTGTAAGTAGAAGGGCCATCAATCACGAGGTATCTTACCTGTTTATTTATTCCTCCAGCGTAGGTAGGGATGAGTATCTCTCCCAGGGAGCTTTTTGTTTCGCCGCTGAATCCTACTAGAGGTACCGCCTTCTTTACCAGGTCGCTCTCGCTGAATCCCATGTTCTTTAGTGTTTCTAGCATGATCAGGTTGACGGAACTTCCTGTATCCACCAGTATCTTCTTGACTGTACAATTCCCTATGGACAGGGTAATTATCAAAGCATCATCATGATATTCTGCTTCCCCTCCTCCATCAGTTTCGTCGAAACTGACTGCTGGGAGGTCTTTGCTGCTGATTCTGCAGGAGCTCTCTGGTTTGTCGCCTTTTGTCTTGGTGGCGTGCCTCTTGGCGGCTGAATAAGTTAACCCGCATAATTCTGATCCTCCTGTGATTACATTGATAATTTTTGTGCAAACAGGAGGACTGGAAGGCCTGACCTGACTGGTGGAGTTGACTTTGGTCCCCTTAGCCAGTAAATGGTTCAGGTTCCCTTGGTCGAACTGGTATTTTACCTCCTTCTTCAAGGTGATGCAATCTTCTGTTGTCTGACCGATGTTCTCCTCATGGAAGTCGCACCGTAGACTGGTGTCCCTGTTGTCTTTTGGTCTTTCTTTCGTCCTCTTTCTAGGCCATTTAACCTTCTCTCCCAGGTTTTTGAGGGCTTTAATTACACTTGCGAGATTAACATCAAAACCATACTCTTTTATCCTGGGAGGTAAATTCGGGTCATTCTTCCAGTTTCTGCCTCCTGTTACTTTGTTGACTGGCCTGCTGTAGGGCTTGGCCTTCTCGCTCCTTTCTTCCTTTGCTTTTCTGGTGGGGGTCTCAACGCGCTGGCTGATTCTCCTGGGGCCTGGGTCTTCTTCCAGGTGGACGACATCCAGGACCTTCTGCTGCACTTGAGCGAAGCTGGTGCAGGTCCACTTGGTTAGGTCTTTGTACAAATCTGACCCCTCTGGCAGCCCCCAGCGGAAGGCGTGGATGGCGGTAGCTACGTCGCATTTTGGTATGGATACCATTTCATTATTGAACCGGGCCAGGTAGTCCCTGGTTGGCTCTGTGTCACGCTGGATAATGCGGTACAGGTCGCTTGTTTGCTTTTCCGGCTTCCGACTGCTGGCAAACAGCTGGTTGAAATCGTTCACCAGCTCAGCAAAACTGGAAATACTTCCATTAGGCAGACTAACCAGCCACTGCAAGGCTGCTCCCGACAGGGTTGATCCAAACCCTTTACACATGCAAGCTTCTTTGAGCGGCCCAGCAGCCGTTATCACCATCATCTTCTGTTTGTATTGATTGACGTGGTCAACTGGATCAGCTGTTCCGTCATAGTGCATCATTGTTGGCGGCGTAAATCCTTTTGGCACGTCGACGGAGACTATATTGCTGGTGAAGGGAGAATCCGCATAGCTGACCTCCGTTGCCTTCTCCAAGGGTCACGACACTCCTGGTATGCGGTTGACGAGGTCCCACAGTTCATTGTATTTCTTCTCCCACGCGTTAGATAATGCGGGTGCCGCGTAGGGAGGCAGAAATCCATGTTCCGTGGTTCCCGGAGCCTGGCTGGTCAGCGGGAACGGGCTGGCGTACTGAGAGGCGTGGATGATAGAGGGGGTCTGCTGGTAGCTGTACCCTAGAACCCCGCTGTACTGCTGGTAGGGAGGTGGCCTTGTTGTTTTTGGGGTGTTTCCCGACATGTTTGGATTTTTGACTAGGATAAATTTTGAGATTTTTGTTTTGGGTACAACAATCACTATAGCCCCACGGTGGGCGCCAAAATGTTTTGGTCAAAAATTACCAAGTATGTTTAATGTAGGTTATAGTGATCTAATGACAAGAATATTCATTGTTTATGTTTGGTAATTTGCCAAGTGAGGGGAACAAAGGAGGAGGTGTTCTTATTCTTATTCAAATGAGTGGTTCTTACAATGTTACATAAGTATTCTTGCTGAAATACAAGAGACTTGTTAAACTATGAGGGTGTTCTTGCTGAAATGCAAGGGGTTCTTCCTAAGTGATCTCCTTCTAGGTCTGAAAATGGGTTAGTTCTCCATCATAAATGAGCTCCCCTATTTATAGTGCTTGAAAGTCTTTTTTGGGTCCGTTAGGTATGGACTGCTGGGCTCAAGATAGCCGTTTTTCTGATGACGTCCCTCCCCCTCATCATGCTTTGGACTTGATCTTTTTGGGCTTTACTAAGGAATTGGGCTGCTTGGCTTCTTCAACACACTTCTCATGTGTGTTTCTCTTTGACAATAAGTATAGGGCTGAGATCTGTTCTTGCCTTCAATCCGTGCATGCCGAGATGCTCCAATGATGTGCTGCCATGTGGCGTGGGCCAAATAACGTTAATTTTGGGGCCCAACATCATGGTACTGCGATCTCCGCAAGGAGACATTATTGTGCATGTTGTACGCTGTGAATTTCCTGCCACCAACAACGTCGCTGAGTACGAGGCGCTAATCCAAGGATTGCAGCTGGCTCTGGGGATGAAAATCAGGCACCTACGAGCCTTTCGTAATTCACAACTCATAGTGAACCATGTCAATGGCGAGTACGAAGCCAAGGATCCAAAGATGATTGCATATCTGAAAGTGGCAAGAGAGTTAAAAGCAGAGTTCATCACGTTCGAGCTAAAACAAGTACCCAGGGACCAGAATGCTGAAGCTGATGCATTGGCCAATCTGGGGGCTACGTTCAATCCAGGGGAAATCTCTGCAATCCCAATCATCCATGTACTGGAACCTTCAACTTCAGGACAGGATCCAGAAGTTGACACCTCCAGTACTCAGTGGGAAGTGAAGGCAGGAATACTCAGCAATACTGTCGGTCAGGAAGAAGCCCCAGATTGGAGGACGCCGTACATCGAGTGGCTAGCAAACAACGTCCTTCCTCCTGAAAAAAAAGAGGTAAGGGGATTTAGAATGAAAGCATCCATATTTACGCTAGTAGATGGAATTTTATTCAGGAGATCGTTGGCTGGACCCTACCTGCGTTGTCTGGGGGAAAAAGAAAGTCAGGCTGTCTTGCATGATCTCCACAGTGGCGAATGCGGAAATCATGCAGGGGGCAGGAGCCTATCCAACAAAGCACTCAGACCGGGATACTTCTGGCCAACAGTTAGGAAGGATGCTATGGAATTTGCAAGAAAGTGCCAACCCTGCCAGAAACACGCGCCTGTAGTGCACCAACCTGCAGAACCCCTGCACCCAGTAATATCACCATGGCCAACAGTTACTAGCTCATGGACATGAATGGAAAAATGGTACCCAGGTCATGGAACATCTTGCACTTGAAGAAATATCTCATCTAAAAATTGGAAAAGACCAACATGCTCAGCAACCTGAATCTTCAGGTTCCAGGATTCCTTTTGCTATTTATGTTATTTTCTTTCTTCTCTTTTAAACGTCAAGCTAGAATCTTGACAGATATCTTTTGAACATTTTGTAAGAAACCCCACGGGTTATCTTGAATATAACTTCGGTATGATTCAGTCAAACAATTCTTGTTGAAACACCATCATAACTAAAACGTGTGAATGTGGCAAAGTATAAACAAGCTGGGACACAATAACCCACAATACTAAGCACCCGCGTAAAAGTCTGGAGGACTCCTAACTAAGGGAACCAGCACACACACTTGGCCATCTAAAACAAACAAAAGCATGCATGCAAAAACACCAAAAACGACAAACATATGACAAACTAAGGATCCAGGGAGCCCTGGAGCCAGAAATATTCTTATGCACCTACGGGTGCTCCGCCAGCCGAAAAAAGGCTGGATAAGTTTTTACAAAATACGCCCAAAAACTAAGGGCCCCAAAAGATAAATGTTTAACTGGACCCACCCGGGTCCAGGAGGAACAACAAGACAAAATGCCACACAGGGCGTAGAAATAACAAACTAACGACTAAGTAACAACATGCTTGGTCACGGAGGAGGAATCACCAGCTGCACCAACATCACCCTGGCCATCACCTGCTGGAGGAGGAGTTGCAGGAACCGCTTCTTCCTGAACAGGAGGAGGCCCTGCAGGAGGAGGACTATTGATCTCTGGGGCATCTTCTCCCTCGCAGTCAGAGAGCACGCCAAGATCAGGTTTCACCGGAAAAGTTTCCTCCAAAAGACGCTCTTCCTCCGCAGCATCCCACTCCAGATGCTTGTTCTCCAGCACCTCCTTCATACACTCAACCCTGGCTGCCCAGTGGGTGTAAGGAACAATGTCGGACAACATGCTGGAAAGGGACTTCTTTTTCTTCCGCAGGACAACATTCTCTGCATCGGCAGCCTCCTTAGCCTCCTTCCATTTCCTTACCTCAGAGGCAAGGGCATCTTTAGCATCTAGGACTATCGCCATCTGCTCCTCAGAGTCTTTCTCCTTTGCCTTGGCCGCCTCCAACCTCTGGTTCCCACGAGCCTTCTCCGCCTCCAGCCTCTTAATCATCAAATTCAGCTCAGCCTTCAAAGAGGTTACTTCCCTTTCGGATTCCGGCAGGTGATCAATCTCAACCAACAACATCTGCAAAGTCTGCAGGAAGAAGAAAGGTGAAAGATAGAAAACAAAGAGGACTTAGGTACAAAGACAAAAGGAAAGGGCATACCGCAAACGCCTGCTCGGCAGCATCCTCTTGCAACTCCCTGGTGGGCCTGGGACGAAGGTACGTCCTCACGCCAGGAAGCAGCGCTCTCTTCAGGGTCGGCCAGCAAGGCACTCCTGTAGTACACCCAAATCCAACAGGCAATCTGATAACATCCTCAGGAAGGTCAGACATCACATCGTTCGCCTCATCCACGGCTCTAGCATCCTCAGCTCTGGTACCCGATCCACCAGCCCCAGACCCAGATGGCTCCCTCTTAACCAAAGAAGAGTAAGCCCTCGTCTGTGTAGGAGGGCCCAAAGGAGGCAAAGAAGACAAAGGAGCAGCAAGAATGGTAACATCGTCAGAGGAAGAGGAAGGCTCCAACCGTTTGGCAGAGGACTCAACACCAGCTGCCTCTGCCTTCCTCTTGGAAGGAGCCCTTAGCCCTCCAGCTACGGTCTGTGGGGAATAAGGCATGTATTAGCCCTAAACTTGCAGGATTATAATGAAATTTACAGTTGTGAATATTGTCATAAGATAAATAATACATGAAAAGGAGTACAACCTTTTGTCCTTGTGCGAAAGGCCTAAGAACAGGAATTAATGCAAATTCCCTCCTATAACTTGCACCCAAGACTTAGATTGAGACGTTGCCGCGTGTGCTAGAAATCCTCTCCAACTGCCTTGGAATATAGGGAGAGCCTTTTGAGTTTAGATGTGAGATCTGGGTTATAGGAGAAGAATGCTCTCAAACCCTAATTTTCTTGATATTATGTTTTACAGTGTAACAAGAGTAACCTAACATAAGGAGAACTCTTCTCCTTATGTAGTATACTCGGCCGAAATTTTCGAGTAGGGTAAGAGTGGGCTTTCCACTCTTACCTTATTCTGATTCGTGATTCGACCCATTTAGCTATAAGTTATTCGCGGGATTTTAATTATAAATCGCACACTTGTTATCAGATATTAACGCAGTCGATGTATTAATAATGGTCTGATAAAATACGATATTGTATAATTACCTAAATTAATATAACTGTTTATAATAATATGCGAATACAATATTTAATTAAATATAACCGTTTATATTTAATTTACGAATTAATCATGTAATCCGTATTAGCTAAAATTATTTAATCCGTATTAAATAATAATCTCAACATCTTATTGACTAATTTAATAGTCAATACCTCTGACTTACTGTTTAGTCGTATCCGGCATAAATGTGACTGTATTTTCATACCTTCACATCTCTCAAACGTGTCCTATAAGTGTGACGTATAGGGACCAGTTGATCACCGCCATCCGTATGACAATAACGTCAAACTTATCTAGCAAGCCAACCGTTATTGATAAACGTGGATCAACTGGTAATAATACTGAAGTATGCCCTTGTGATCCTTAAAGAGATTTAATAAGTCATTGTACTTAATTGTCAAGGACACCAGCCCCAACAATCTCCCACTTGTCCGTACAAGGGTATGTGCAATGACGTTATCACACTACATGTGGAGGACACAAGGCTCCAACAAACTCCTACTTGTCCGTACAAGTGTAGGTGCGATAACCGATTCTCATATCCTTTTAAAATTTCTCCCACTCAATGTAAGACAATTTGCAAATCCACATTCGCAAAGGTCGTATCTCACAAGCGATCTGTATCAAGAGTGGTTTCCCCGACTAGAGAGTAACTTAACTGATAAAACGAATCTGTATTCGAGCATGGCCATGCATTTCAGTTACTACTCCTCGAGTGGCCCTGAGAAATGATAAAATACCTGATAAGGGTTTGGATATTTCCCTCAACTCGAATCCTGCCGATATCGCGCAGCATGAAATAACCCAGAAAAAATCCTCTTGGCCCCTGTTACGATGACCGTGGGAAAGAAACCAAAGTTACCCAAAATCTGCCTTAATCTCAAGAGACAGTTGAAAGTCAAAAGACTCGACTCTAAGGAACACTATGGAGGTCCTATCCACGACCTGGCACCCAATGTTATAAAACATTTAGGACTCCATAACGTTGTCACGGGGTGTCCTACGAGATATCCGTATAACTCGCCTTTGTGATTGGTCAGTCAGTCGTGTGACTTATGGCTCGTTGAACCCACCATCAACCAACGTCACAAAATGATTACCTGAGTTATCAGCTCAAGTGGGTAATCAAGGACTAAAACGATGTAATGTTATTCAGTTCACTTTGTGGTGTTCAAAATTGGCGTACAATTCCACATGAAAAACAAAACATTATATATCATAACAATGAGGTTGAATAGAGTACACGAGAAAATGAATTATTACATGAATTCATAAAAGAGTACTACAACTTAGGAACACATCTAATTCCCATGGAATGAATGTGCCCTTCATTCTTATCACGTGGTAATGCTTTAGTGAGAGGATCAGCTATGTTGCCATCCGTAGCGATCTTATCAATAAATATCTTCTTTTACGCGGACTCAGTTGTAGAATCTGCTATAACACTTTGTTTAGAACTTTTCCAGCTGACAGCAGCGCCATTAAGAGTAAAAACGAATCCAGACTGAGATTTCGAGTCATCTCGATCCGTTTGGAAGCTAGCATCTGCGTAACCCGTGGCGCAAAGCGTCGAGTCGCCTCCATAAGTCAATCCCCAATCTTTAGTCCTCCGTAGGTACTTAAGAATGTTTTTCACGGCCATCCAGTGTTGTTTACCTGGATGAGCTTGGAATCGACTTGTCATACTCAATGTATATGCAGCGTCTGGACGTGTGCATATCATGGCATACATGATCGATCTTATTGCCGAAGCATAAGGAATCCGACTCATGCGCTCTTTCTCTTCCAATGTCTTAGCTTCTTGAGTTTTGCTCAAGTGAAGCCCATTAGTCATAGGAAGGAACCCTTTCTTGGAGTTCGTCATGCTGAATCTCTCTAGAATCTTATCTATGTAAGACTCCTGACTGAGAGACAACATCCGTCGTGATCTATCCCTGTAGATACGGATGCCCAAAATTCTTTGTGCCTCTCCCATATCTTTCATCTGGAAATGGTTTTTCAACCATGCTTTAACCGAAGATAAGAGAGGTATGTCATTCCCAATCAAGAGTATGTCGTCGACATACAGTACTAGGAATACAATCTTGCTCCCACTCGACTTGATATAGAGACATGGTTCCTCGACTGATCGAATGAACCCATTCTCTTTTATCACTTGGTCGAAGCGATGATTCCAACTCCGTGATGCTTGCTTAAGTCCATAGATGGAACGCTTAAGCTTGCAAACCTTCTTAGGATTTTCTGGATCAATAAAACCCTCGGGTTGTACCATGTACAACTCTTCCTCCAAATAACCGTTTAAGAAGGCGGTTTTAACGTCCATTTGCCATATTTCATAATCGTGAAATGCGGCGATCACTAAGATAATCCGAATGGAACGTAGCATGACTACGGGTGCAAATATCTCATCGTAGTTCAAGCCTGGCACTTGGGTGAAACCTTTAGCAACTAGTCGTGCCTTGTGGATATCTTGTTTTCCTTCCACGGCATGCTTTATCTTGTAAAGCCATTTGCATTGAAGGGGGCGTACCTTTGCAGGTAGGTCCACAAGATCCCACACGGTTTTCTCATACATGGAGTCCATCTCGGATTGCATGGCTTCTAGCCATAGCTTTGAGTCAGAACTGGTCATGGCACCTTTATAAGTTGTGGGTTCATTACCCTCTAGGAGTAAGACGTTATCCATATCATGTTTCTCGACCATACCAATGTATCTGTCTGGAGGAATGGAGACTCTTCCCAACCTCCTAGGTTCCTCAGGAATATCTACCGCAGCCTCGGTTGAAGGAACTGTTTCCTCCAATGGTTGCTCGGTAGTTGGTTCTTGAACCTCCGATAAATCGAAGGTTCTATTACTCGACTTGTTCTCGAGAAATTCTATCTCTAAGAACGTCGCACTAGCCGCAACAAAAACACGTTGTTCGGTTGGCGAGTAGAAGTAATGACCAAAAGTTCCCTTTGGATAGCCTATAAAGTATGTCTTGACCGATCGCGGGCCGAGCTTATCCTCGTGTCTCCACTTGACATAAGCCTCGCAGCCACAAACCCGAATAAAGGACAAGTTAGGGACCGTTCCCTTCCATAATTCGTATGGAGACTTGTCAACAGCTTTAGACGGACTTCGGTTAAGTATTAGAGCGGCCGACAAAAGAGCATAGCCCCACAATGAATCAGGCACAACGGTGTGACTCATCATGGATCGAACCATATCAAGTAAAGTCCGATTTCTCCGTTCGGACACACCATTTAATTGTGGTGTTCCAGGTGGAGTCAATTGTAGCACGATGCCACAGTCTTTAAGGTGTTGATCAAACTCGTGTGAAAGATACTCACCACCACGATCAGAACGTAGTGCTATAATCTTTCTTTCCAGCTGGTTCTGTACCCGATTCTGGTATTCTTTGAACTTGTCAAAGGATTCACTTTTATGATTCATTAAATAGACATAGCCATATCTACTAAAATCATCTGTGAAAGTGATGAAATACCTATAGCCTTCTCGTGCGTTGATCGACATAGGGCCACACACATCTGTATGTATGAGTCCTAATAGGTCGGCAGCGTGCATTCCAACACCTTTGAAGGAAATACGAGTCATCTTGCCGATGAGACATGATTCACACGTGCCATATGATTCGAAATCAAAGGCCGAGATAGCTCCATTCTGTATGAGCTGTTTTACGCGTTTCTCATTTATGTGTCCCATACGACAATGCCATAGATAAGTTTGATCTTTGTCACCTACCTTTAATCTCTTGTTATATATTCACATGTAATATTTCAGTGGTTTGATCTAAAACATAAATTCCATTCATGGAAAATGCCTTGCCATAAATCATATTGTGTAAGGAGAAAATACAGCTATTATTCTCTATTACAAATGAAAAACCGAGTTTGTCAAGCGCAGAAACTGAAATAATGTTTTTGGACAAACAAGGAACATAATAACAGTTATATAAATATAACTCGAATCCACTTGGAAGCTGGATCACGTATGTTCCCCTCGAGATTGCAGCAACACGTGCTCCATTCCCGACACGCAGGTCAACCTCACCCTTGATTAGGGGTTCTTGGTTTCGGAGGCCCTGCACATGATTACATAGATGAGAACCACAACCAGTATCTAGTACCCAAGTTCCGTAACTTGCATGGTTAATCTCAATCATGTGAATAAAAGAAGAAGAAGACATACCAACAGGAGTAACGCGGCCTGCCTTAATGTCCTCACGATACACGGGGCATGAGCGCCTCCAATGCCCAGTCTTGTGGCAATGGTGGCATTCCATGCTAGTATCCTTGCTCTTTGTTTTGCCTTGTGAGTTGCTCGACTCACCTGGCCCACTCTTAGTAAATCCTGACTTCTTAAACTTGGGCTTGCCTACTGTTAGGTCGCCCTGAGCTTTAGCTTTACCCTTACCCTTACCCTTACTGGAAATCATGAGAACATCTTGCTTCACGCTCCCACTTAATTTCAGATCCTTCTCGGTCTGTACGAGAAGGGAGTGGAGCTCATGAGGAGTCTTCTTCATGTCGTTCATGTAATAGTTGGCCCTGAAGAGGGCGAACCCATCATGAAGCGAATGAAGCATTCGATCAACGATTATGTTCCCACTGATCTTGCCGTTTAGGGCCTCCAGTTTTTCGATATTCTCAATCATGTGAAGAATATGTGGGCTAACAGCTTGGCCCTTCTGGAGTTTCGCCTCAAAGAAGTGACAGGTATGCTCATAAGAAACGATCCTCGGAGCCTTTGAGAATTCGTTAGTGAGCGTGGTGAAAATCTTGTTTGCACCATGGGCTATGAAGCGTCTTTGCAAATTGGATTCCATTGCATAGATGAGTACGTTCTTTATCGCACCCGCTTCCATGACGAAGTCGCTATGAGCGCGAACTTCGTTAGCTCTAGCTCCAGTTCCTGGGTGTGCCGGAATTGGCTCAGTTAAGTACTTGAGCTTTCCGTCAGCAATGGCAGTATTCCGTAGTGCTTCCTCCCAGTCAGAGAAGTTTGACCCATCATTTCTCAGTCTAGTAGACTGATTCATGGAGTCCATGAAGGCTTTTAGCCAGGATTCACGTGCTAGCTTGGCACTTGGCATTGGGTCTTCACCAGCCATTAGATATACAGCAGTTTAATTTGAACGTGTTCTACACTGAAAAGAAGATAAAACAGAACCATATAAGCAACTCATTGTTGTGATTTAAGTCTATATTAAAATGTATTTAAACTCGTAGACTCATGCATTTATATAATTGATCTCCCTCAAGAATTATATAAACGATCCCAAGACTCAATTTCCGTATATTGATAAGCCCACGGTTTGGCTAATTCCACCGTTGGAACTCTTGGTCGATAGATTTCCGTAAATCCTATCTATTAGTCCATCTCAGTCGCTAGATATTATCGAGTGACCATGATGTTGAGATAAAATAAATCATCTGTTCCCACTTACCCGACGTAGAAGGGGTCATATTATGCCTACCGACGAAGAAGGGATTCATGGGAGTCTGATTTATAAAGACTATTCTCAATTTTTGGTTATACGAGGAAGACCCCATCAACTTTTATTTATCCATTTTAAGTGAACTAATATCTAGCATATGCGTGAATGAATGAAATAAAGTGATGGCTTTGCAATTGACATGTGACATCTGTATTGTCACAGAAAACTAACGCGTAACCTCTACATGAGTCAGTTTTCAGGCATGTTATAGGTGGTTTGGTTTTAGGCGGAATATGATGCAAGCTATTATCGATGAAAGCATGAAATAAATGCGATAAACGTAAATAAAAGTCCTAGTGTGGCCTATCCTACCAAAATAAACATAAAACAACTTGGAATCCACCGTTGGACCCTAGAAGCTTGTCTTGATGTTCCATCTTGGTCCTTGCAGTGGGAGTGAGCATCCAGTCTCCGTCTTTGGTCTTCACAAAATTACTAATTTAAATTACAAATATAATCCTATTTATATTATAATTTAAATACAAAAGTAATTACATGGCAAAAATCCAAAACGGAGATTCAAGATCTCAAAATTACAAGCAAGACTGTGTCCCATCATTACGGTGACACAATCTTCTAAGGCCACACTAAGTTACAACCGTTTGCAAAAATTAAATACGTTATTGAAAGCATTCAAGGCATTCACAAGACGATAAATAAAATGCATCAACTAAAAATAAAATTCATTCATGACATAATACTGTTATTATGATTAACAATTTTTTTTTTTTTTAACCAAACCACCTTACGGGATTAAAATTATGTGATTATACCTTTTTAATCACCCAATTTTAATAAATTTATAATCCTATCATCTTAAACCGTTTTAAAATAATATGTATCAAACGAGGGTGAACCGTTTCACAAAATTAATAATATACTATTTCCGTATATAGTATATTACTAAAGGCCATAAGAAAATAAAACAGGCTATTTTCGAAAGATAAAAAAAACGAGTCTGTTACGGGGGGGGGGGGGGGGGGGGGGGGGGGGGGGGGGGGAGGTCGACCGACCTATACACGTGGTCGACCGACCTCCAGACGAGAAACAGAAACTTTCTGCAACAGCATAATCGGTCGACCGACCTATCGCTCAGGTCGACCGACCACCAGGCAGTAAAAACGAATTTCAGAAAACGCAAAACGCTGCACCTTTTGAAATCAAAACAAGTTTTTACCTTTTAAACTTTGATTAAAACAAGTAAATCAAAATTAACATCATCAAGGGTTCACATATTGTCAAGAATATCGATTAATTAACAATATGTAAACAGGAATCGAAAAACAAGATCGATTACTCACAAAAGAAAAACTGTCGAAACAGAAACATTCACAGGAGGCGGTCGACCGACCGCAACAGGGGTTCGATCGACCGACTTAGCGACAGAACACGATTTTTCAGATTTTAAAACTTATGAAAAACACAAAAGTAAAATTTTCATGGCCTGGATCTGATACCACTTGTGGGGAATAAAGCATGTATTCGCCCTAAACTTGCAGGATTATAATGAAATTTACAGTTGTGAATATTGTCATAAGATAAATAATACATGAAAAGGAGTACAACCTTTGGTCCTTGTGCGAAAGGCCTAAGAACAGGAATTAACGCAAATTCCCTCCTATAACTTGCACCCAAGACTTAGATTGAGACGTTGCCGCGTGTGCTAGAAATCCTCTCCAACTGCCTTGCAATATAGGGAGAGCCTTTTGAGTTTAGATGTGAGATCTGGTTATAGGAGAAGAATGCTCTCAAACCCTAATTTTCTTGAGATTATGTTTTACAGTGTAACAAGAGTAACCTAACATAAGGAGAAGTCTTCTCCTTATGTAGTATACTCGGCCGAAATTTTCGAGTAGGGTAAGAGTGGGCTTTCCACTCTTACCGTATTCTGATTCGTGATTCGACCCATTTAGCTATAAGTTATTCGCGGGATTTTAATTATAAATCACACACTTGTTATCAGATATTAACGCAGTCGATGTATTAATAATGGTCTGATAAAATACGATATTGTATAATTACCCAAATTAATATAACTGTTTATATTAATATGCGAATACAATATTTAATTAAATATAACCGTTTATATTTAATTTACGAATTAATCATGTAATCCGTATTAGCTAAAATTATTTAATCCGTATTAAATAATAATCTCAACATCTTATTGACTAATTTAATAGTCAATACCTCTGACTTACTGTTTAGTCGTATCCGGCATAAATGTGACTGTATTTTCATACCTTCACATCTCTCAAACGTGTCCTATAAGTGTGACGTATAGGGACCAGTTGATCACCGCCATCCGTATGACAATAACGTCAAACTTATCTAGCAAGCCAACCGTTATTGATAAACGTGGATCAACTGGTAATAATACTGAAGTATGCCCTTGTGATCCTTAAAGAGATTTAATAAGTCATTGTACTTAATTGTCAAGGACACCAGCCCCAACAATCTCCCACTTGTCCGTACAAGGGTATGTGTAGGAGGGCCCAAAGGAGGCAAAGAAGACAAAGGAGCAGCAAGAATGGTAACATCGTCAGAGGAAGAGGAAGGCTCCAACCGCTTGGCAGAGGACTCAACACCAGCTGCCTCTGCCTTCCTCTTGGAAGGAGCCCTTAGCCCTCCAGCTACGGTCTTCCTCCTCCTTTGGGCCATCATCATGGCCGGGGTCATGACAGGCCTGGTAGAATCTGAAAATCAATAGACAGAGTAAGAAAGGGAAAGAAACAAGAATATATTTAGCAAGACACAGGCTAAAAGAGTTACCGGTAGACATCTCCCTTTCTTCCTCCAAAGTAGTATAACCAAATAGAAAGTTAAAGGAACGGCACGCTGGTTCCAAACCAAAAAGCTTCGACAAAGACTCTTCCTCGTTAGCAGCAGGAAGTATCTTGGGGAAATCTGCAGGAAAAGAGCAGTAAGGTGGTGAGCAACAAAAGGAACCAACAAGGTAACTAAAGCAAGTACCTGTGGCAGCCCTCCACTGGGTGTAGATGTAGTCATGAGGACGAGGCAAGGTAGCTACTTCCACGAAGATAAAACTCCGAAACCAATCAGCATCCTTAGGTTTCGGAGGGAAGATTATGCAGTGTTCATCACTCTTATGGGCCCGAACCGTGAACTGACCACGGCCCAAAGCCCGCACGACAAAAAGGTGCGCAAAATCACCCATTGTAATTCCCATATCGTATTTTTCGTTTATCCTGCTTAATGACAGGACAGTACGCCAAGCATAAGGGTTGATATGACATAAGGGAAGTTTGTTTGTATGAAGAAACTCTTGCACAAAGTCTGGAAAAGGGAACCTTAAACCCAACGAGAAAGGGTAGAGGTACATGCAAGTCCATCCGGGACGGCAGAAGTCAGCCTTCTGACCGGCCGTCGGAACGTGGATATTCACTCCGTCATCAAAGTGAAACTGCCCTTTTATGGCAGTTATGTCGGAGGGTTTGAAAATAGAATCACAGGAATGTAGGGGAAAAGAAGGCTTTGGGAAGGGAAGAGATTGTCGCCCATAACTACCGAAGGAAGAAAAATCGAAGAAAGAGGAAGATAATACCTGATGAAACGAAGCAACAAGCAATGGGAATTCGGAAGGGAAAGAAGAGGAGATGAGGAGTATTCTGGAAAGAGAAATAATTTGGGAAATTGTGAAAAATCATCAAGGAACAAGAGAATTTAAAGAAAGGTAGTTGGATAATTAAAAGTCAAAAATGAACAGTTACTAGCAGTACCAAAAATCGAAGCGAAGCGGAAACGAGTGTAACTGAAATTCCCGCGCAAGCAAACTTACACGAAAATTGGGGGCTAATGTTGGGCCCCAAAATTAACATTATTTGGCCTACGCCACGTGGCAACGCAGCATTGGAGGATCTCGGTATGCACGGATCAAAGCCAAGAGTGAATCTCAGCCCTTGACTTATTGTCACAAGGAAACACATATGAGAAGTGTGTTGAGCAAGACAAGCAGCCCAAGAACTTAGTTAAGCCCAAGATGATCAGTCCAAGTGATGGGGGGGAGGACGTCATCAGCAGAAAACGGCTACTTTGAGCCCAGCAGTCCATGCCCAACGGACCAAAATACTTTCATGCACTATAAATAGGGAAGCTCACTTATGATGGAGGCTAACCCATATCCGACCTAGAAGGAGACCACTTAGGAAGAACCCCTTACATTTCAGCAAGAACACCCTCATAGCCCAACAAGTCTCTTGTATTCCAGCAAGAATACCTATGTAACATTGTAATAACCACTCATTTCAATAATAATAAGAACACCTTTTCCTTTGTTTCTCTCACTTTGCAATTTGCCAAATATGAACAATGAATATCCTTGTCATAAGATCACTATAACCTTACATTAACAAACTTGGTAATTTTTGACCAAAACAGTATATCATTGCTGTCGACATCAAAAAATTGTCTTTTTTGTTGATTTTTTTACACGAACTACGAAAGGAAACAATGGTACTATATATCATTGTTGTTGACGAATAAAGTATATGATCGAATCCAATTAATTTAAGCCGTTTTTCGCGTGTGATTTGCCGTCGTTCATGATTAAAGTTTTTTAAGTTATGTAATCGAGTTATTAAGTTTGGAGAAAATTAAGATATGAGATGAAAATTGGCAAGTAAAAAGATGAGATGAACAAGGGGTAGACTTCGAAAGCAAATGTCATAACTCGGGCAATACTAGTAAAGGGGTAGAATTCGAAAGTCAATGTCATAACTCGGGCAATAATACTAGTAATACACGGGGGACAAAAAGTAGCTCCACGTCAAGGTTGACAGACCAAGTCGATAAAAACCTAGCATATAAACCGAATTACTTAAAACTAGTTTTAACCTTCGTGCAAATTGCACAAGTTTTCATAAACATTGTGATCATCAAAAATTTTATATTTGAAATTTTTATCATACAAAATTAAATATTTTGGAAAGAAATTCACTTTAAACTAAACTTTTATCCAAATAAATTTCAACAAATTAAAGTGGTTATATATAAATATAAAATCCAACATAATGTAATTATTAAGTCAGCCCATATTTGTATATATAAAAGAAATTGTTTTGATTGCATGAGGTAATCTCTAAGTTTTTCAAAACACTTAGTTATAATATAATTTAGATTACTTTTAGATAGAGATTTAATTTTCTTAAAAAAGTATGGGATATTCTAATGGTACCCTCAATTTTTTGACTTTTTACCTGGTACTCCTACGCAGCGCCGGTCCTAAGCATTTGGAGGCCCTGGGCGAGGTTGTAAAATTGGGCCTAGATTTAATTTTTTTCAGATGAGGTTGATTCTTGAAAATATTTAAGAAATTTAGTAGAAAAAATGATTTTGAACTTGGAAATTTGAATAGGGTGTATCTTATAATTCAACTTTTTTATTGTCAAAAAACTTGTAAAAGAACGAAATTCTTTCAAAGTTTAGATATTAGCTTTTTTAGAGGAGTCCATTTAATGTATAATTTGAAAAAATTATGTTTTGATGAACATAATTCGCACAAAATTTCATAAGCATGAAAAATATTTTTTAACTTAATTGACCAACTAAAATATATTTAAAAGATATTAAATAGATGAGCCCATGAACATAGTATATTCAAAAAAAAAAATATCGAAATGGGTGTGAATTCTAAAAATAAACTGAAAAGCTTGTAGCTAGAATAAGAGGTTTGGGGGCTAAGAAACTATCCTAAGCTGGCAGAATTACCTTAATCAATTCAGTCCTAAACACTCTACACAACTACTGGGCACATATGTTCATTATCAGATGTTCATTATCCCCAAAAGTGTAATAAAGAGAATAGAGGCTATTTGTCGCAATTATCTCTGGGATGGATCAACAGAATACCACAGAGTTCCCCTAGTGGCTTGGGAGAGGGTTACTCTAAATAAGGACCAAGGAGGACTAGGCATCAAACATGCAGAATTGTGGAATATAGCCACTGTAGGCAAACTGGTGGATTGGATATTTACACAATCTGACAGACTATGGATTAAATGGGTGAATGATGTTTACCTCAAGGAACATGCTTGGACAGATTATACTCCTCCTGCTGATGCACCATGGGTTTGGAAGAGTATCTGCAAAACAAAAGAGAAATTAAAAAATGGATACAGTGGGATTAACTGGAATAACAGAACTCAGGGATACTCCATAAGAAGTGGCTATGAATGGCTGCAAGCACCTCAACCCAAGAAGGACTGGACTCCAGTAGTTTGGAATAGTTGGAATGTTCCAAAGCAATCAATGATAACGTGGCTGAGAATGCAGGAAGGGATGAACGTCAAAGCTAAGTTAGCAAGGATAGGATTTTGCTCTGATGATTTGTGTTCCTTGTGTCAAAATCAGCCAGAGACCATCGACCATATCTTTGAAGGTTGCCTATACTCCACCAGGGTTCTGAAACTGTTGAGCAATTGGTTTAATGGGAGAAATCCCACAATGACAGGGATGAGCCATGGAAATCGAAAATCCAGAGACTGGAATATCAGATGCGCTATTTTTAATGCCTACCACTACCACATCTGGATGCAATGTAATAGTGCTTGGATCAATGAGATATTACTCAGACCAGAAGTGATAGCTAAGAGAATTGAAGAAGAGATCAAACAAAGAGTGAAACTGAAAAGGGGAAATGATAGTGATTAGCTTGTCGATGTTTTTTTGTGTTAGATAGAAATGATTTCTAATGTCTGTAAGGGGATTTGATCCCGGAACCTCATGTACATTCTTTTGATACTCTTATGATATACTACACTCACATTTTACCAAAAAAAAAAATATTAAATATTAAAAGAAAACAAGGTTTACTAGGAATAGAATACGTGACCTCTTGACATTTTGTACTGTGAAATACCACTAGATTCCTTACCATAACTTGAAATTTGCATGTGATAAATTCTAGTTTACAAATAACACCCACTTATTTTTACAATAATGGGCCTTTCCAAACTTAGGCCTTGTCAAATGTCAACCATAACATCCCATAGGGCCGGCCCTACATACATGATACCCCTAATTGTTGTCATTATCACTAAATGTGCCCTTAAACTTTATTTTCCACCAATTAAACTCAATTTTAAGCGTTAAATGATTACTTAGGCGTATAACCAAACTTGACATTTATCATCCCAGGACATAAGGACTCTATTTGAATTAATATCCATTCTTTGGACGTGATAATTTGGTAGAGATCAATAATTTTTCCGTCAACATTTTTCTAGCCCATATATTGTTCGGAAATGTGTCCTCAACAATAGTGCGATCACGTAATTAAATCTCATAACGAGAATGCGCAAGGGATGATAAGAATTATTAGTCAACTGACCAACATTAATCGGTAATGATTGGCTAGCTAGAGTTTGACATTACTGTCGTATGACGGTGATGGTCAGTTGATCCCTTTAGGTCACACCTTTAGGACAATTCCCTTAATCGATAAAGTGATCAAATGTATATTGATACGATTTGATCATATTCCTTAAACTCGTGTATCGAGAAATTAGAGGTTAAATCTTAATGTAAGATTTATGTTTAAAATTGAAACGTGTCAATTGTTAAACATTAAACGATATTTTATCATATCGTTATTAGAATGAATTGGGTTGAAATTGATACAAAAGTTGTAAATCGTATTGACGATAAATGATCATTTTACATTAGTAATTTCGAATTACTTAATAATTGAATAAATATGATTTATTTAATTATGTATAATATTTATGATAAATATTTATATGTTTTAAATGTACTAAAGTATTTTATATCTTAAAGACATATTAGATGTCACACTTTATACAATTGTACATTTGACAAAATTGTAAAATGAAGTCCATATTATGGACTATATGGCACGGCTAAGTAGTGAGGGTGGTGTGGTTAATTAGTGTGTTAATTGCTCCTTAATCATTGCTTGAGACATTGTTCTTGAGACACCAACCTATTAACCACCCTAAATGCCTTGAGAAGAGAAGATGTCTCCTATTGAGACTCCCTAAGCCGGCTACCCTCTCCCCCATAAGCATGCTTATGATAATATGATTATCTTATTGAAAGCATGATTGATATATATAGGAGATATATATCATACTCATTCTAGTTCTCTTCTTCTCCCTTTTGGCCGAAATATACTCAAAAAAGGAGAGAAATTTTATAACCTCAAAAACACATATTATAAAGATAATATCAACATACTAGTAGTAGTATTGTATTTATATTCTAATAAGAGTGATTAGAATTATTAAGGAAAATCCGATTCCTAGTCTAGCACGCATTAGGGTTCGGTTTATTGAGGGCTTGTCTTGGTGCATCCGGAGGAGGTATTCTATTTTGGGTACTTGGAGGATCATCCTTGCTAAGCTAGGACCGAGTGTAAGAACACGGTTTTCTCCTTATTTCCGCATATAGTAGCATGCATAAGATCTTATAAACAAGTTTATAAATATGTTAATTAAAAGTTAATTAAAGGTTTTGTTAGTATGACTAAATTAGTTTATGAAAAACGGTTGAGAATGTGATAATCGAATATTTATAACGATGGCTTAAAAAAGCTGAATTTGGTTTTGAAAGAGAGAGTTTAAATTTGGGAAATTGAGAGGGTGTAAATCCTCATTACGACAGTTTGAAAGCGAAATTTTTTTATTTGAGTCTTGAAAAATTCGAAGGTAGCAGTCGTCAATACAACGGCGCAAAAGTCCACTTTTGAAATTTTAAAAATTGTGGTTTTGAATTCGTCATTACTGATACCGTCGTTTAGTATCAAAGATAAACCTAAGTCTACTAACTAAAGCTAGCGGAAGTAGGGTTGAATCCACAAGGACGCACGATCATAAGAAAAGGTCAGTTTATAGGTCACAATTGGGGGGTTTTGTTGTTGATGTTATAAACTAAAATAGACGGATATAAACTAAAGCAAGGTAAAAACAACGATAAGTTCAATCAATTAAAGAGGAATATGTCAGGAATTGGGTTGTCGCGGTAATAGGTGTCACATGGTAAAACTAGGTCAGTCGAATTATAAACGAAGTGGGAACGATTAATATCCTTCCGGTCTGAAATCACCCTAGACTCCCCTATCAATCTTTCGATCCAGATAGGTTATATAGATCGTCCTAAGCAAGCCTACCTTATCAATCTTTCGATCTAGGTATGGTTTTACTAAATAAACCGGTCTCCTGCGTGCACTCATTTGACTAGTTTCATAATTAAATTGCTTATAGACGAACTTCGTCACAAAGACGACTAACATGTGATTCCTACGACATTACTGTCGCGAGTCCCTTCATCCTAACATATTATGAAAATTACCTACGCATGGCTATGGGATCTACGCTAACAACAGTAATAACAATGAAATATAACATGATTGATAATAACAAATTACTAAGAAGCATAAAGATGAATAATAAAATAACAATAAGAGTAGAGAAAGAGATTACAATAATCGCAGAAATGTTGAACGGAATCCGAGATAACCAAAACCTTTAAACTATAAACTAATCTTCAAAATTTCAAAAGCTAAAATGAAAATGTGCTTGATGTCAAAACTGATAATGAAAACTGATATGAAGAATGTTAATGAAAGACTTGATACAATGATTAGTGTTAACCTAATCCTTAAATAGGGATTAGGTTAACTGCTTAATCACTAAACCTAAAAATGAGAAAAAGCGGAACCGGTGCAGTAAGTGAGTTGCTCGATCGAGTGACAAAAGCACTCGAAAGAGTAACTGTTCCTCAAAATGTACTCAATCAACTAACGTTGGTCCAGCATCTGCTCGATCGAATGACTTCAAGATCCTCGGGGACTTAGTTCTTCCTGCAGACTCCTCGATCGATTAACTCATAACTCGATCGAGCATTTCTCCTCCTACATCCACTCGATCGAATGAACACCAGAGCTCGATCGAGTAACTGACAGATCAAGTTGTTTCTTTTTCGATTCTTTTGCCTTTGTCCTTTGTCTTTGCCTCGGTTAACGTTCTTTTCAGCTCGGGACTACACATCTGAGGTCATGGGACTCCTTGACTTGCTCCATCTTCTAAAAACGGTCTACTTTGGACGAGGAAGCCTCAGTTTCTTCAACTTTAGCATAATTCCTGCAAAACAACAAGAGATACACCAAGAGAATAAAAAGGGGCAGAATAGCACGTAAAGTGCGTGAAAATGCATAGAAATGCGTGCTAGATGATGCCAAAAGGTGTATAAAATAGGCACGCATCAAATATCCCCAA
Organism: Silene conica; assembly: GCA_029255685.2. NCBI lineage: Eukaryota > Viridiplantae > Streptophyta > Magnoliopsida > Caryophyllales > Caryophyllaceae > Silene > Silene conica. Next base: position 55,872,624 of record CM055315.2, read on the forward strand.
ACCAGACCTTTGCTTGTCCTCAAGCAAACTAATGCAACTACAAGAAAGAAAACAACTAACTAACTACCTAATGTAATGGAATTGCCTTAGAACCAACTATGGATCACTTTGTTGACCATGTAAATGCAGAAATCAACCACCATGAAGTTCAAAACCAAAAGCAACGAATTCATACATGCAATGAAGACAACTTGGACAACTGACCTTGAATGACTTGTGTACTTTGGACTCTCCCGGGTCGCTCTTCTCTCAATCAAAAGGGTAAACATATATGTGTAAGAGAGAAGGATACGAAAATGAAGACACTCTCCTAACTGCAACCAACATATCATGCAATGCAACTAGTATGACAAATAATTCTAATTACCGTACACACTCATACCCACCTGTCAAAGTCTATCACATGCCGAATACTTGCAAAATATGGTTATGTGAGGTGAAATGGGTAAAAAGAGGCAAAAAACGATATGGATAAGAGCGGGTAGCGGCTCGAGCTAACTACCACGACTCAACGAAAAGTAGAGCCTTCTAAATTACTCAAAAACAATGCCATGTTCGGCATATCACACAACTAACCACGGAACTTGAATCGGTCAAAACACATGCTTAGCTTATAAAATTTCTTTCTTTTTCTCTTTTTGTTTCTTCTTCTTTTCTTTCTTTCCTTTTCTATTCCCCAAAGATATAAAATTGAGCACGGGAATTCATTTTTCTTTCTCTTTCTTTTTTTTCTTTTCATTTTTCTCTTTTCTTTTCTAAGTTCATGGCAATCTATACAATTCCGAGTTCAAGTTCCAACTTCTCAAATACCAACTCCAAAATGAAATCCAAACCAAAACTGATACAATGAAAGCATACCGCAAAACAACACTAAGCTAGCTCGACAGAAGGTAGGCTAAATTTGGGTGTAGTTTATAGGTCATCTGGCAGTTTTTGGCTAAATGTGGAGTTATATGGATAAAATGAGAAAAGGGATATGCAAGTATTCTCTTAACATGTGATATCAACCACAAAACCATGCGTGCAGGCAAAAAGCAATCAAAAGTCATACATGTGAAAAACGATGATATGAAGAGAGTACTACACTCAATCCTAGATGAACTGGTCATTAATGTTACCAGTTATGGCTCTAAAACTCAGAAAGTATATGAAGTTTGCCAAATACAAGTCAAGTCAAGTCCAAAAAGTCCAAGTAAATTTTCAAAGCAGAATTCGGGACATGCTAAATGGTCTTTTACAAAATGATGGTGAACAATTGTAATTAACAATCAACACAAAGATCCTAGAAGGCAATATCATCACAGTAAACTCCATTCCGACTCGACTATATGCAAAAGTAAACGTGCGTTTTTTTTTTGTATTTTTGAAAAGGAAATGCAAAAATTGTAAAAGAAATTGCAAATGCATAAAAGAAACGTGAATGCATGCAAGAAAAAATGAAAAATGCAGACGCAAAAGGATGAAAACTCCTCCCCAAACCAAACTAGACAATGTCCTCATTGGCTACAGCAAAGGAGAAAGAGGGTACACAATCTAATACATGTTCCTACGGGGTAAGATATATACAAAACTATGAAACAAAAACAAAAAGAAAACTAAAGACAGAAACAAGGGCAAGGAAAACATAACCCCCCCCCCCCCCAAACCAGTTGGAGATATCACTCTGCATCCTCCTCCGAACTCTCATCATCGCCGCTGCCACTCTCCTCACTCCCACTCTCACTACCACCCTCCTCACCTGAGCTCTCCTCTGCCTCGGCCTCACCACTGGCACTGGCATGCTGAGCGGCCTCCTCCGCACGTCGCCTCACCTCCCTCTGTACCAGTGTCTCCCCAGGTTCCTCAGGTGAGGCCTGTGGGTACCCGCCATCTGGGTATGGGTAGAAAGACGGGTGAGGGCCACTGGAAGGACGGAATGTGCCAGTGCGCATCCTCGCGTCATAATATGGAAAGCTGCCCAAGGCAAGGTCCCTCTAAAGTATGGACTGGGCCCTAAGAAGCTCAAAAAGAAGAGGATCACGGTACCCCTAGTCTGCGACCGGTGGTACCTCAAAAACTGGAGGCAGAATAAAATGGGCAGGGAAACCTGGGGTGGATGATGATGATGAAGAAGGGGTGGTGAATGGTGTAGGTGAAGGTGTAGCAATGGTGGTGGTGTGTGTAGTGGTGTGAAAGGTAGTCGGCTGAGAGGATGATGAAGGTCGTGAAGACGGTGAAGGTCGGGAACCTGAGGTGGCTCCAATCTCTCTCTCAAGTGAAGTGTGCTTCCTCTTTGTAGAGGACGGGGTGAAAGAGATGCGGTAGGATGGTGGGTCTGGGCTGGGTCCCTCAGCGGTGGTGAGAGGGGTGAGTGCAGGTAAAGAGTCAAATGAGAGGACTACTACGGGTGCCCCAGCAATCCTCCATGTCCGGCGCTCAGCATTGGTGAACCAGGTCAACTGGACCATAACACCAATAGGAAGGTAAATGTCCCGGATGACGGGCTCACCATCAATTCTAGTACCAAAGATGTAACAGTAAATCCTGGTGACGATCCCGCCGCCTACAACAGCGCCGGTGACTCTGCGACCTATGTCGCCAAGGTGAGTAGCCACAAGATAGGCTATGTTAAGGACAAAAGGGGTACCACTGTCAATGTTGAGGTACCCCGCGGCTATAGCCAACTCAGTGTTACGGATGTTATTGGCCTCAGGTCGCGCAAAAATGGTCTCTCCTAACAGGCGGAGGAAAATACGAACTACAGGACTATGGACGTGGGCGACCCTTCGGCTGCGAAAGGTGCGTGTGAAAGGGCCTCCCACATCTGGTGAACTAGGTTCTTAGGGGGTCTCAAGTGTCCGTCGCTAGTAATCCCCAGAATCTCCCCAAACCTAGCTAGGGTCCAGACGTATGACTCATTTATGAGTCGAAAATGAATGCAAGGCTCGGTTGGGTGAGCAAGAAATGTGTCAGCCGAAAAAGAGTAGGAGCTAAAGAACTCCAAGGTAGGCACTTGGTAGGTCAACTCTGCCATGCCTGCTAACCCAACCATCCCTGTCCTAGTCAAAAGGTCAACTAGGGGTCTAGTCAAACCTAGTCGGTCTAAGTCAGGGCGAAGAGAAAACCTACTACAACGAATGTAACTCTCAACTATACCCTCCATCTGATCTCTCTGATGGGTGTCAGTAAAGGTTACCTCAGGGATTTCCTCGAGTGAGGGAATCGCAGGCGTAGCAGGTGGACGAGGTGCGCGGCGTGGTGGCATACCGATTACTGACTTCCGACCCTTATGGCCTAGAACTTGGACCTTCTCCTTCCCCTTATCAGCTGAGGAATAAGCCACTAGTGCCATCGTCGTGATGATTGCGGCGTAGTCCGTTGTATTGCTTGGTGGTGTGGAGCGTGCAGTAGCAGGAACGTGGGGATTTGCAACCACCATAGCAGAGGTGGTTGCCGTAGCAGAGATGGAAGGAGCACGGCCAGCCACCGCGACGACTGCTGTGGTGCTGGTGGTAGCGGCGGTGGTTGAATTTTCGTCCATTTCTGAAAATCAAAAGCACAATTAAACCTAAACACTTCATAATCATCCAACAATTCGAAAAAAATCGTACAAATCCCAATTTCACAACCCTAAATTCGATTTTTAGGGAAAAAAATATGCAATGAAATGGAAATTGAACAACAAAACGACTTACTTGATGGATATGAAGATGAAAAAAGCAAGAAATCACAACTAAACACCCAAATTTGAACTTATTCGAACGAGCAAACCCTAGTTTTCGAAAACTTCGAATTACTCGAAATTAAGGTTGAATTTGATAGGGCTTTCATTCGATTAAGCAAATAAGGTTGATAAAAAGCAAGATTGAGCGAATTGATTGAGGAAAAACAACGAAAAAGAGAGGAATCGAAGGGAAAGGGGTTCGAAAAATTGAAATCGAGTGAAATGGGGTGAGCATCAAGGACTTCCCTTTATATAGGCTATGAAATACTCGATCGAGTAATTTAAACTTCTCAATCGAGTAAGTCACTTAAGGGAAAGTTGCTCGATCGAGTACTGAATTCCACTCGATCGAGTGGTTGTCAGTACTAGTGGTTCCTCGACTGGTTTTTCCTCGATCGAGCACCTCCAAGCTCGATCGACTATTTCTTCACTGGTGTTTACTCGATCGAGCATAAATCAGAGCTCGATCGGGGCTTTTTCTACTGTGAAGCTCGTTTTTCCTTCTTTTCTTCTGTTTTCGTTCTTGTTCCTTCCTTTATGCTAGTCCATACCTGCACAAAAGCAGCAAATAGACTACAAACACACAAAAACCACGAATTTGTCTCGGATATATGCATTGTCTTCACTTCTACCTACGGATTCCTACTAAAAGTTAAACAATTTAAGCAAACGATTGTCTAAGTCTAACGACAACAGTAAATTTGTTTGCTACAACTTACACGAGGTTGCAAACCCGGCCCAGAAAGTTCAGAGTTAAAATGTTCATTGCCCACGACAGGGCTCTTGTTTCGCGGAACTCCCTTCCGCGGGTGTGATAGCTTTGGTTCTCAAATTCCAAACATCGGTGTTATCAGCAGGATTGTGTACCACGACGTAGTCCTTTGACATCCTTTTCTTCTTATATGAGTGCTCCTCAGGATTCCTTTTCTTGTTCCTCAATGCTAACCAACCCCATCCATCCGGGTTGTAATTAGGCCCCGTATCTGCATCAGAAATCAATAAAAAATCTCCCTCTAGTTTACTCTCAGTCTGAGGCAGAGGCGTTAGTACTAACAGATCTAAATCTGCAGATACATCGTGAGACATGGAATAACATGGAACAACAGACATAGGTGACCGTGGAGTGTTCGTCTGCCTAAAAACTAGGTCCTCGCCACCAACCTGAAAGGTTAGTGTCTTCGTACCTAAATCTATCACTGCTTTCGCAGTGGGCAGAAAAGGTCTACCTAGGATTATTGGTGTATAGGAACCCTCGGGTATGTCCAGAACCACAAAGTCCACAGGGATAAAGAACTTTCCTATCAGGAATGTCCTCTAGGATACCTAATGGTCTTGACACACTACGGTCAGCCATCTAGACTGTCATGTTTGTACACTTAAACTTAGAAAAACGCAACTTACTAGCTAGAGATAGGGGCAACACACTAACACTGGCCCCTAGGTCACACAAGGCATTATCAATTACATGGGTTCCTATTTGATAGGGAATGGAGAAACTACCCGGGTCAGCTAGTTTTGGTGGACTCTTATTTTGGAGGAATGCATAACACTCCTCCGTCAAAGCAACAGTCTCATTAATGTCCACAGTTTGCTTTCGCATCAAAATTTCACGCATAAACTTTAAATAATAAGGTAGCTTGAGTAGCAATTCAAGGAATGGAACGTGTACCTTCAATTCTTTCAGCGTGTCCGCGAACCTTGTGAACTCCTTCTCCATTGGCCTAGATGGATACGAAATGTCCCACATATCAAACCGACGCTTCGTACTCCGTTTCTCGTACGCAGCCTGCTCCTGCTCTATTTTTTCCTTTCTTTTCTGTAAAACACTCGATCGAATATTTTCTGCCATTAGATCACTCGATCGAGTGATCCTCTCTTCTGCATTGCTCGATCGAGCAAGTGGTACTGCTCGATCGGGGACTTCTCTGTCAACCTCACTCGATCAAGCTCTAACAACTCCTCGATCGAGTGAATCCTCCAAATTTTCAGTCGATCGAGCTCTGTAATCTACTCGATCGACCCCCAACTTCAGTAACGGCTTCTTCGACTCTGCTCTTTTCGCCTTTCTGACAAGAAACTTCAACTCTTGGCCCCTCATTCTCGCGTCCACTCCTCAACCTAACCATGTTTATGGTCTCATTTCATTGCTCGGTTTGTGAGGGAAGTTGCCCTTGGGGTCGCGACAATTGCTTAACCGCCAATTGAGCGATTTGAGACTCCAAAAACTTAATCGACGCATTCCCAGCTTGCATTTGGGATGCCAAGGATTGAACCAATGTCTTCAACTCGCTGATTTCGGAATTTCCTCGAGATGAGGAAGTATTAGACTGCAACGGCTGGAATTATGGTGGTTTCTGGAAGTTTTGTCGGTTGCGGTGAGGGGGGATGTAGTTTTGTTGTGGTGGTGGGGTTTGTTGAGCACATTTTGACTGGTCCACCTCAAATTGGGGTGAACTTGGTTCTGATTGTAAAAATTTCCTCCCTGACGAAATTGTTGGAAGGAAAACACTTGCTCCTTTTCAGCTAGGCATTCAATAGCGGAATGCTCAGCTCCTCCACATCTCTCACACATCATAGGCTCACCCTTTTGCAATAGGTGAACCGTCTGATGACTACCCTTCTGCTGTTTGTCCCACTAATCAAACCTCACAACCCGCTTATCTAACTTAGCCTCCATGCCCTCAGTGTTCATGTTGGCTACCGTTCTTGTCCCAGATCTCGGGTTTCCATACTCAGCACAATGATTGGCCATCTCCTCTATTATTCCCCAGCCCTTATCATCCTCGGTCTCCTTCTAGAATCGTCCCTTTGCAGCAACATCAAGAATAGCCCGGTGGTCATCAAACAACTCATTGTACAATTGGTTGCTAATGAACCACGGTTGAAAACCGTGATGAGGACACGCCCTAACTATCTTCTTGAACCTAGTCCAAGCATCATGCAGGTTTTCCGTTCCAAACTGTTTAAAGTTGATGATTTGGGAACGGAGGGCATTAGTCTTCTGAGGCGGGTAATACTTCTTGTAGAAAGCAAGAGCCAAAGACTTCTAGTTAGTTATTTCGGTAGCCTCCCGATCAAGGTCACGGTACCACTCTCTACCCCCTCAGATAGGGAAAAAGGAAAGAGAACCTCCTTAATACTATCCTGAGTCACCGTCTGCTACGTCGGGATAGTTGAGCAATAATCAGTGAATATCTCCATGTGTTTACGCGGATCCTCCCCAGCTGTGCCCCTGTACATATTCCGTTCGACCAAGTTGATATAGGAGGGTCGAATATCAAAAGTGTTACCAGCTGCATCGGCTACGAGAGTAAACCCCTTTGGAATGGAGTTAGTCTTAGGCTCGGAATGGCTTGGAATGTTTGGCATTTTTTATGATTTGGTTGACTGATTCAGCAGTAAATGGGTCAGGAGTACTCAAGACTTCTTCCTGACTCATCCTCCTTCTTTCTCTTTTGCGGCGTAGGAACGCTCTCTCAGGTTCCGGATTAGCAGCTACTAATTCGTACCTAGAAGACCTGGGCATACACAACACTGAGAAAAAGAATAAGAACGGTCTTAAGGAATTAAAAGAAATTCTTTAAGACAAACTGTAATACCCCGTATTTGATAGTTATAATAATACGTGGTTTTATAATAATACGTTGTTTTATATTATTTATATTTATTCGTTGTTTTATATGTTTATACATTATTTGATATTTACTATATGTGGTCGCTAATTGTTATAATAATTATATTCAATATATATAACGACGATTGTTATTAATATTTATATGTCGTTATTTTTATTTATATGTAGTCTTACATTATCTAATTTACATTGGATTCATATTTATAATTATACTAATCCTTATCTATTCTTCTGTTTACATTCGTATTTATATTACTTCGACGTTTACATACCCACTTTATAATTACATCTATACTTTCTTTATATGTATACTTATGATTACTAATATTCGTATTTAATTTATATCAACTATAATTGTATTTACATTTATTTTTATATTTATACCGATCATAATATTTAAAGATATGATAATCGATAATTTTGTGACGATTTAATGAACCTCGTTATACGTACATATTATAATAACACATTTTAGTATTCTCGTCTTTATTGCACCTTATTCATACACCATAATTACAATATTCATGCATCCTACGTGTATCGTGCATTAAACATGTCATTTAGCAAAATGAGATTCATTGCACCATTCATGCATCCATACGCAGCTCATACTATTCATATTCCATATTCATGCATCCATAAAACCAACGAACCAAATTCCGATAATTTCTCAATCCTTGCGTCTTCCTACCTTTTCGCATACGTCCCTCCTCACCTCTTAAGTTCTTCACCTACTACCCCTAATTCATTTCCCTCATATCATTCCCTCAACTACCTTTCAGAATCGCCACATATACACACGCAAAAGCTTTTCCGACGGAGTTTATTTCACTGCCATTAACGACTTATTTCCGTCTTCGGTGCTGATAGTTGATGTGGCACAATCTTGATTGTTACTGGCTTGCTATTGGACTATATTGCTATAAAGGTAGGATATAAACTACTCAATTAAAATCTGAATGTGTACGGTGTTTGATTGCGTGTTTATTCATAATTGGTTGTATTAATACGTTGGTTAATTTATTGACATGGTTTATTATTTGATGATGATAACATGAGATAATTATATTATATTGATTGGCATGCATTTTATATGATGTTGGTTGTTGGTGTTGGAGATAGTAGTGATGAGTTATACCTCGGCCTAGGGAATGGCGGGGCAGGTGAATCGGGATGTGATCACGACATGTTATATATATTATTTAGGCTCAGACTGGCGTTGCAACTCACAGGCGCGCTGTGGTTGCAAGCTTGTTTCTAGTGTCTTCTTACCTCGGCCTAGGGAATGGCAGGGCGGGTGAATCAGGATATGTGATCACGGATTGATATATATGTTGTGTAGGCCTAGGCTTGTCTGCAGGCTTGTCTCTAGTGTCCTCTTACCTGGGCCTAGGGAATGGCGAGGCGGGTGAATCGGGTTATGGCCATGGTGTGTTAATGATGAGTTATGGTTGGAAGATGAAGGAGGAGTCTCATTTGCATTGTCATAGTAAATGTGCATATGTATTGTGTTACTGTATTTTCTTTATATCCTACTCAACCTCGTGGTTGACCGTGTATTCGTTTAACACCTGTGATGATCCGTAATGGGGAGCATATTTGACAGGAAAGATGAATCTATAGGAGCATGGGATGGCGTGAGCATTTGGATGGACCGACTAAGAATTAGACCACATAATTAAAAGTTATTAGTTTTACTTTCTTTTCCACTACGTAATATTTGTAATATTAAAAATTTAAATTTAATCATTTTTATATAAAGTACTTTGGTTTGTTTTACTTTGTTATTCACTACCTCGGGTCATTCCGAGATGGTAACAACTCTATTTATTTGAGAATGTCTTGTTAAAGGCTCTTAAATAAATGGGGGTGTTACACCAAACAAACAAAAATAAACTAACACAAACACTTAAAACCTATTTCCTCCCCGGCAACGGCGCCAAAATTTGATACTGTCGTTTAGTATCAAAGATAAACCTAAGTCTACTAACGAAAGCTAGCGAAAGTAGGGTCGAATCCACAAGGACGCACGGTCATAAGAAAAGTTCAGTTTATAGGTCACAATTGGGGGGTTTTGTTGTTGATGTTATAAACTAAAACAGGCGGATATAAACTAAAGCAAGGTAAAAACAACGATAAGTTCAATCAATTAAAGAGGAATATGTCAGGAATCGGTGATGCGTGCATTTTATATAAACCTTTTAGGCCATATTAGCACGCTTTTCCATGCTTATTTCGTAGTGTTTTACTACAAATGTCCCCCGAATAGTCTACTTTGGTTTGTCATGTGTTATTTGCAGATATGAGCCGAAGAAAATCATAAACAAGCCTAAAACATGTCCCTATGCATGCATTTAGGAGAATAGTTGAGTCGGAGCTTATTACTACCATCTTGAGATGCGCGTAGAAGTAATGGAAGTCTATCGAGCGAAAGAAGAGCTTCACGTTGCTAGTGCCTACTTTGAAGAGCTATAACTTGAGTTATACAATAGATAATCAAGTGATTCCAATTGGAGGTAAACCCTTATCCTCTTAGCTTTCCAACGCCCCCAAAAACGCTTGATTTGCACGAGTAACGAAGAAATGACGTCCATTTGAAGTTCAGTGCGCATTGCAGGAAATCTGTTCGACAGATTCAGTCAATCGACCACTTTTGGTCGATATCTAAGTCGATCGACCATTGCTATATTCGATCGACCACTTTTGGTCGATAGGAAAGTCGATCGACCAGTTCCCAAGTCGATCGACCAGTTTCTTTTCCGAAAGCCCAAGTTTAACCTAAGCCCATTAGGTCGTCGGATGGGAATCAGACTATTTCGTTTTTTAAGCAGCTTTTGAGTTCTTTTTAGACTACTTTTTTTTTTACTTTTTCTACACTCTCATATTTTACTTTTTTAGCTTTACTTAAAGAAACTTGTAACCAGTAATATTTCTTTTAGCATTTCCTAGCCTTCAAGAATTCTGTCTTGCCCTTTACAATTCGGTAATTTAATTTGCTTTGTTCATTTTATTCTCATTTTCTTTACTGCTTGTTTTCCATTGTTTTATATTGCAATTTTCTTTATCGCGATCATGTACTCCCTTTCCTTTATTTATTCTATCTCAATCATTCCCTCTATCATGCGTAGCTAATCCACTCGACTAGGATATAGGTGATCCAATGATAATGTGACGATGTTCGTTTAGGTTAGATCGGTTGTTGGTGTTTTATCTCTGTTGTTAATTATGACATTTATTTGTGTTTAATTGGTTAAGTCGACGTAGCTAATTATTCGTATGGTAAACCGCGACCTAAGATCGAAAGCCTGGTGAGGGTTAGACCTGTCATAAACATTAGAGTGCCCTAATAAGTTGTGAGAGCCCGTTAGAAGCATTCTAGGGCGAATAGCGATCCGAGAGGACCTTTTCACTACCCCTTAGATTTCCACCTGCAACCGACTCTTGACCTAGACTTGACCGTTACTTTGTCATTGGTGAACCGACTATCCTGGTTCCTTTTCGTCCATATTATATTTTACACTACTTTGCTTTACGCTTTTCTTTTCTCTATTCCTTCACTACTTTTTAGTTTAGTCAAACAACAAACAAAACCCCCAATTTTGGTTATCTTGACGGACTTTAGTTTAGCATATAGCATTCATATCTGTCTCCCTGTGGATACGATCCCGACTTCCTTACTGCATTAGTTAGGCCAGTTGGTTATCTTTGATAGGGTTGCGACAGCCGTGTCAAATTTTGGCGCCGTTGCCGGGAAGACGGTGATATTTTATTTGCTTTATTTTAGTTTGTCTTTTGTCTCAAGGAACTTCGGTTCCTTGAGGCCATTCTAATGTCTTCAATCCAGTTTCCACAGGGTGAAGACGAATCATTTGGTGCTTACATAGATAGGTTCGAGGAGTGGTTGGATACATTGAATTATGCAACCTTGACTGCCCTTCAGATTTGCTTGTCTATCATCCGGGATATGAATGACCCTACACTATCTTACCTCAGCTCAATAGGTAAGCGAGATTTCAGTGGGAAACCTGTCAATGAGGTTTTGGAATTCTTTGACTGGTTTGCTATTGAGAGTATTAAACCCACTTTCTCACTTCGATCAGACATGGATGAGGGGATGGGTGAGACCGTAGAAACCATTTTACAGAATGAAAATGACGTTGACGGAACCATAGAGAAGGATACCATATGCTTAGTTGATAATCCCTTCTTTGAGGATGATCTAGGACCTCTCTATGATACTTTTACAGATATCGAGCCACGTGAGGAAGACTTGAGGGACCCCATAGAGAATCCCTTTCGTGACGAGTCTTGCGATGAGGAGAGTGAGGATGGGCGATTGGAAAGTCTAGAGGTCAAATGGGACTCATATGATAATATGATAGATGAGTATGTTATAGGTGACCCCTTTAACACATTTAACTTTACCGCCCCTTGCATTTGGGATGACTACCCACCTTCTCCCATTGCACACTGGACTCCTCCACCTCACGTAGAATACCTGTCTAAGGAGGTTATTTCTACTCATGTGTTTTCATTGTTAAATGTTTATGTGGTCTTTAACTCTCTGTTTTCCTGTGATTTGAGCTTTGGTGTTCCACCCTCGACTAAAGGGTGGAATTATTTTGTTGATTTTTATAGGAGCTGTCAAAGAAAGTTTAGCAAGGTGATACGGTATTTCACTTTGTTTTTATTTGCTCCTATTAACTGCTGGTGCTACTTATGCTTTTGTGTAGCACATGCGCAGATTTTTGACCGACTTCTAAGGGCTCTGAGCTGTTTTGATTATGTACATTCTATCAGCCGCTACTTCATCGCTTGCTGATGCGACAATTGACTCGATTGAGTCTTTCATTACTTCCTATATCTGATTCGGTTTGGGGAGGTTCGTCGTGCGCGCACTCTTGTAAGTTTCTGACTCACTCTCTTTAGTTTGCATTTGTTTTCCTTTTTTGTACAATGAGGACATTGTACGGTTTGGTTAGGGGAGGTTATGCATCCATATTTGGTCTGCATATTGTTTTTATTACATTTTTGTTATCACGTTTCATTTACATATGCATTGTTTTATCATTTCCCTTGCATCCTAAAATTACCAAAAAAAAAAACTCGCGTTTACTTTTGCATACTAGATAGAGTCAGTTTGGAGTTTCTCAGTGCTGTTAAGCCGTCAGAAAACTCAAACTAGGTAATTGTTACATATCTTTAAGTTCTTTGGCAATTTTCTCGAATCTCGTTTCAAAGCATGTTGTACAAGTAGACTGGATTTGATATTCTGGCAACCTACAGTAACTTTCTAAAGAATTAGAGCCTACAACCGGTGACATTCATGACCGGTTCATCTAGGAAAGTGAGTAGTTACTCCTTATGAGACATGTAACATCAATTTGCATAAACATGAGTTCAGTCTTCTCTATACCTGTATGCCTTCGGGTTTGCGGTTTGTTGATACATGTGGTAGAGGTTCCCTTTTATTCATTTTACCCATAAGCTTCACAAAGCCAAATTTGCCTATTTCTGTCCCATATAGCTACAATCCATGATTTTGCCCACCCTAGCCGAGCTAGTAATGGTAGCCTTTTGGGAATGTGTTGTTTTGCATTTTGGTTGCTTTATCTTGTCAAACGAAAAATGAGTGAAAAAAAAGGAGAAAAGATGAGATGCAAAGAAAAAAAAGCGGAAAAAAGATGAAATAAAAAGAGAAAAAAAAGGGAGAAAAAGAGAAATGCAGAAAAGTGGCATGAAAAAGAAAAAGAAGAAAAGAAAAAAAAAGGAAAAAAAAGTCATGTGTGAAAAGTTGAAGAAGTCGATTGACAATTTTTGTACTCCCATTTTTTTTTTATATCGTATCTTATGGGGGTTGATAAGTTTTTGAGGTAGTGAGAGTTGGATGCACCCAATCTACATAGTTGTGTATTGATGTATTGAGTATGAAGTTGAGAGATATATATAATTTGGTTCTCATGGTTACTAGCTTGGCTTTTAACTCCAGTTTTTGCCAAATTCATTTTCATCACCTTCTTACCCATAGCCTCACATATCCCATAACTATCCTCGGCATGTGTCATGGTCATTAAAGTGTGGGAATGCATACGTACGGTTGTAGAGACTCTATTCATGTTAGATTGCATGCATGCATGTTCTTATAGGTCGTAGTTAGGTAAGTGATCTCGATTCTTCCTATCTTGCACTATATATCGTCTTGTGTTTGTTTGAGCGATTGAGCGACCCGTGAGAGTCCAGTTTAGATAATCTTGCAAGGTCCAAATTCCAACCGATTTATGAAGCATGTTTAGATTCGTTTGCCTTAGGATTTGACAATTAGAGATGATTCACTTGTTTTAGATGTTTGAGTCAACGGATTACTTGTTCGTGTTTAACTCCTATCTTTTTAGTCCTTGTTTGTTACACTTTTTGCTTGGGGACAAGCAAAGCTTTAGTTTGGGGAAGTTTGATGCGTGCATTTTATATAAACCTTTTAGGCCATATTAGCACGCATTTCCATGCTTATTTCGTAGTGTTTTACTACAAATGTCCCCCGAATAGTCTACTTTGGTTTGTCATGTGTTATTTGCAGATATGAGCCGGAGAAGATCATAAACAAGCCTAAAACATGTCCCTATGCATGCATTTAGGAGAAGAGTTGAGTCGGAGCTTATTACTACCATCTTGAGATGCGCGTAGAAGTAATGGAAGTCTATCGAGCGAAAGAAGAGCTTCACGTTGCTAGTGCCTACTTTGAAGAGCTATAACTTGAGTTATACAATAGATAATCAAGTGATTTCAATTGGAGGTGAAACCTTATCCTCTTAGCTTTCCAACGCCACCAAAAACGCTTGATTTTCAGGAGTAACGAAGAAATGGCGTCCATTTGAAGTTCAGTGCGCATTGCAGGAAATCTGTTCGACAGATTCAGTCGATCGACCACTTTTGGTCGATATCTAAGTCGATCGACCACTGCTATAGTCGATCGACAACTTTTGGTCGATAGGAAAGTCGATCGACCAGTTCCCAAGTCGATCGACCAGTTTCTTTTCCGAAAGCCCAAGTTTAACCTAAGCCCATTAGGTCGTCGGATGGGAATCAGACTATTTCGTTTTCTAAGCACCTTTTGAGTTCTTTCTAGACTACTTTTTTTACTTTTTCTACACTCTCATCTTTTACTTTTTTAGCTTTACTTTAAGAAACTTGTAACCAGTAATATTTCTTTTAGCATTTCCTAGCCTTCAAGAATTCTGTCTTGCCCTTTACAATTCAGTAATTTAATTTGCTTTGTTCATTTTATTCTCATTTTCTTTACTGCTTGTTTTCCATTGTTTTATATTTCAATTTTCTTTATCGCGATCATGTACTCCCTTTCCTTTATTTATTCTATCTCAATCATTCCCTCTATCATGCGTAGCTAATCCACTCGACTAGGATATAGGTGATCGAATGATAATGTGACGATGTTCGTTTAGGTTATATCGGTTGTTGGTGTTTTATCTCTGTTGTTAATTATGACATTTATTTGTGTTTAATTGGTTAAGTCGACGTAGCTAATTATTCGTATGGTAAACCCCGACCTAAGATGGAAAGCCTGGTGAGGGTTAGACCTGTCATAAACATTAGAGTGCCCTAATAAGTTGCGAGAGCCCGTTAGAAGCATTCTAGGGCAAATAACTATCCGAGAGGACCTTTTCACTACTCCTTAGATTTCCACCTGCAACCGACTCTTGACCTAGACTTGACCGTTACTTTGTCATTGGTGAACCGACTATCCTGGTTCCTTTTCTTCCATATTATATTTTACACTACTTTGCTTTACGCTTTTCTTTTCTCTATTCCTTCACTACTTTTTAGTTTAGTCAAACAACAAACAAAACCCCCAATTTTGGTTACCTTGACGGACTTTAGTTTAGCATTTAGAATTCATATCTGTCTCCCTGTGGATACGATCCCGACTTCCTTACTGCATTAGTTAGGCCAGTTGGTTATCTTTGATAGGGTTGCGACAGCCGTGTCAATCGGGTTGTCGCATTAATAGGTGTCACATGGTAAAACTAGGTCAGTCAAATTATAAACGAAGTGGGAACGAGTAATATCCTTTCGGTCTGAAATCACCCTAGACTCCCCTATCAATCTTTCGATCCAGATAGGTTATATAGATCGTCCTAAGCAAGCCTACCTTACCAATCTTTTGATCTAGGTATGGTTTTACTAAATAAACCGGTCTCCTGCGTGCACTCATTTGACTAGTTTCATAATTAAATTGCTTATAGACGAACTTCGTCACAAAGACGACTAACATGTGATTCCTACGACATTACTACCGCGAGTCCCTTCATCCTAACATATTATGAAAATTACCTACGCATGGCTATGGGATCTACGCTAACAACAGTAATAACAATGAAATATACTAAGAAGCATAAAGATGAATAATAAAATAACAATAAGAGTAGAGAAAGAGATTACAATAATCGCAGAAAGGTTGAACGGAATCTGATGAGCTCCATTTTGGTCATCATTTTCTTTACGTTTTCTTTATTTTCGGTCACGATTCGACCTCGATTTGCGTGTCTTTGGGTGTTTATACGTCCGTTGCCTCGTATATTCCTATTTTGTTTCCATCTTGTAGGTATTACGGCGGGGGCGAAGAAACGGGAGAAATCGAGGCGGATTTAGAACGAATTTTGAGGAAATATGAAGAATTTAGCATGATCACTCCCAGGCCCTCCCAGCCGGTCCCCAACCGGCGGCCGGTCGGCCGGCTGGGAGCTTTGACTTGAGAATTTTGGCAAGATTAGTGAAGTTTACAGATTCTTAAGAAAGGTGTACCAGCCGGTTCCCAGCCGGCAGCCGGTAGGCCGGCTTGGGATCAAATTCCATACTTAACCAAAAGTCGAAGTTTGAAGAAATGAGCATGTTGGGGCAGATTACTCAAAAAGGGCTCCCAGCCGGTGGACAACCGGCAGCCGGTCCACCGGCTGAGGGTACCTGTAGCCAAGAAAAGAAAAGAAGAAAATCAGATTAAGTGAAAAGGCCTCCCAGCCGGTGCCCGACCGGCAGCCAGCCGGTCGGCTGAGAATCAAGGGTTATTGAAGAAAAAAAGAAGAAATTTTCAGAAGTCCCTATTTGGACTCTCAGCCGGTCCCGGACCGGCAGCCGGTGGACCGGCTGGGAGTCGTATTTCTTATTTTCTCGCACTATATAAACCCGCACTTGTATCATTTTATTTTACGTTACTTTTGCACACTTTTCTAGGGTTTTTCACTGTTTCATTGGTTGATACTTAGACACAAAAACACGCTTAAATATTTTAATTCTCTTTAGATCTTAGTTTAATCTTTCAATCCTTATTAATGTTTCTTTAGTAATCCACTTAGTCTTGTTCTTGGGCATTTGTAGAGGATTTTATTGGGTTGTAATTTGAAGGGTTTGAAAGAATCTTTCAACTTGTTATCCAAGCTACTTCCTTTTCCATAATTATTGGTATAATTCTTCTAATCTCTACTTAGTTTTTACATTTATTTAAGTTTCTTTTGAATCAATTGTTTACCCTTTGCTTGTTCATGATGTTTAGCTTTTGTTTATGTCTTATTCACATGTTTTCCCTTACCATGAGTGAGTAGTCTCTTTACTAGGGTAAGGGGTGATCTTGGGTAGTTGATGTTGATGTATGTTGTTTAGGGTTAGGGTTTAGGTTTCAACTTTGTTAGGTTTTCAATATATGCGTGCTAGATGTTTGATGAAATGCCTCAACGATGGTTGGGCATGATTCTTTTGGTTGTTTGCCTTAGACGATAGTCTAGGACTTTCATGGGCATGTGTATGTGTTAGGTTGACCTTGTTTATAGCGAAAGCTAGAATAGGACTCGACCTTAGGTTAGTCAAATCGAAAGACGAGACGGACCTAGACCTAACTTAGATGAGACCACCTACCCCTATGCTTGCTTGACATCGACTACCCTAGTAACCCCGACACCCTAGTTCCTTTAATCATCAATTTCACTTCAATTTACTTGTTTTAGTAGTTAATTAGTCTTTCCAAACCAAACCTATTACCCCGACTCTTACTTAAATTAGAACGTAACTATACAACTATCCCCACCGTCTTCGCGAACGATAACCCTATTATACTACTTAATTTGGGTTTTTTATAAATGTGTTTGATGCGTGAGAACCGACGACTAAACCGCGCGCATCAAAATGGCGCCGTTGCCGGGGACGGTGTTAGAAGTTGTGTAGTTTAGTTTTAGTTTTAGTCTTGAGTTAGTTGAGCTTGTTTTGTTTTGATCAAAGATTTGTAGTTAATTGTAGAGTGGTTGTTTTATTGCTCACCCTAGTGTTTAACAAGCACTAGGACGACTAATTTGTTTGCTAAGTTTTATGCCTAGGGGTGACTCTAACTCTTTGTTGTCAACTTCCGAACCGGAGAGGCTCTTTCGGGCCTTAAGGAGGAAGACCATTGCAAGGGTAAGAATTGCGTCCCAAGCTTCTACTAGCCAAAACAACCCCTCTTCATCCGAACCACCAAGCCCCAATCAAAGCAATCCTAGCCCAACATCCGACAATTTTGACAACCCGTTTTATCAATCACCACCACAATCACCACACTTTCCAAACAACCGTCAAATTCATATAATGGCCGCTCTTCGTGATCATAACCGGCCCAATCACAATGACACCACCAATCCAATCAACTTTGGTACTCTCG
Organism: Silene conica; assembly: GCA_029255685.2. Classification (NCBI taxonomy): domain Eukaryota; kingdom Viridiplantae; phylum Streptophyta; class Magnoliopsida; order Caryophyllales; family Caryophyllaceae; genus Silene; species Silene conica. The sequence continues at coordinate 55,890,657 of CM055315.2, forward strand.
TCCCTCAAAATTTTGAAATACACCCTTCGCAAATGAGTTCTATCGAGAAGGACGCCTTTAGCGGGGATTCTCACGAAGATGCTCATGCGCACTTGAGAAAATTCAAGGGTAATAAAGTCGCAATGATAAAGAAAACGGGAGTACCCGAGGAGACATTAATGCTTATGCTTTTCCCCTATTCCTTAACCGACAAGGCGGATAGGTGGTTAAATGTCCATGCTCCAAATACATTCACCACATGGGACGACTTGGCAACGGCCTTCCTTGCCAAGTACTACCCGTCCTCTAAGACCGCGATGCTCCGAAATGAGATAACTCAGTTTCAACAAGACGAGGGAGAATCTTTGGGAGAAGCTTGGGATAGATACCAAGATTTCCTTGCTAAGTGCCCACACCACGGGATACTACCTTGGTACACAACCCAAACCTTTTTTCAGACTCTTCTCCCCCGGACGAAAGAAATGGTTAATGCATCGGCGGGTGGTAGCTTTGACCACTTGCCGCATGAGACGGGAACGAAACTCATCAAAAAGATCGTTGATTCGGTGGAAAATTATGGTACTAGGGGGAATGTCTTGAGAAAGAGTAGCAAGTACCCTAGTGAGCACCTTTCCAATGCAAAGGCGAACGAGGAAACCAATGCCAAGTTGGACATGTTAACTAAGAAATTGGAAGAATTGACTAAGGGCTCCACTAGCAAAGAAACCAAGAGCAATGTCCCGGGGATGTACCAAGTAAATAGTGTTGCCACATGTGATTTGTGCGGAGGAAATGGGCACACATTTGAAGTTTGTGCAAACAACTCAATTGAGGGAAGTGGAAGTGAGGAAGAATTGTATGCTTTCCAAGCATTCAACAATCCTACAGGCCAAAATACTTTCAACCCCAATTCAAACTACTATCACCAAGGGATTAGAGGTAGTCCTTATATGAGTTACAAAAGCACCAATGTGTTGAATCCTCATCAAATTCAACAACCTCAAGTGCAAAACCCCCCCGGTTTTCAACCAAGGGGTGGAAACTTCAACCCGAGGAACAATTTCAACAACAACAATTTCTACCAAGGCAACCAATCTAATCAAGCCAATCAAGGCTTTCAACAAAGTTTCAATGATCCGAACTTCAACCCCAATTTCCAAAACAACCAAAATCAACAAAATTTCAATCCAAATTTCAACAACAACAATCCAAATTTCAACAACAACCAAAACCACAACCAACACCAAAACCAAAACTTCAATCCACCACCATTTCAAAACAACCCCAATCAAAATCAAAACAACTACAACCACAACCCACAAAATCCCAACAACCCAAATTACAACCAAAATTTCAACCAAAACTTTTCACCAAACAATCAAGGCCAAAACTTCAACAATCAAGCTCCGAAAGGCAACTCTCAAGGTGGGGGTGCAAGGAATGATTATGGGTTCCCCTTGCCCCTCACCAATGCACCTCACCAAGATACTCGTGATTCCTAAGTGGGAGAGTTATTGAAGCTTGTCAAGAACATGCAAGCAACTCACACCCAAGAGATGGCTAATTTGAAGAGTGCCAACCAAAGGGAGATACGGGAAATGGAGGCTCGAGTTGCCTCTCAAGCTCTAGCAAATCCACAAAGGCCACCGGGTGGCTTCCTTGCCCAAGGTCAAAGTTCCAAAGATGCATCACACAATCACAAAGCACATGCGGTGATTTTGAGAAGTGGAACGGAGCTAGAGGACCCGTACAAAGACTACAATTATGGTGAAGAGGAGCCTATCTTGGAGCTTGTGAAAGACAAAGGAAAAGAAGTTGATGGTGACAATTCAAGGGATGATGACTTTTATGTGGAGGACCTCCCTTATGAGGAGAAAGAAGATGAAGTTATCTTGGAGGAGGTGGATGCTAGACAAGAGGAGTTGGTTCCACAACCAACTACTAAGGTAACAAGCAAACCAACACCCACCAAGGTACTATCTAACCCTCAACCAACTAGCTTGCCTTATCCTTCAAGGGCCTTGAAGGGAAAGGAAAACTTCAAGTTCACAAACTTTTGTAAAATGATTGAAAAACTTGAAGTGACTCTTCCCTTTACGGAGGTGATTTTGAATATGCCGACTTACTCCAAATTTTTAAAAGAAATCTTGTCGGGCAATAGAACCTTGGGTGACCAAGAAGTAATGGCTATGAGGGAGGAGTGTAGTGCACTTCTCCTCCAAAAGGAGCCAAAGAAACTTGGTGATCCGGGGAGTTTCTCTATCCCTTGCATAGTCGGTGGCATTCCAATCTCTCGTGCCCTTTGTGATTTAGGAGCTAGTGTAAGTGTGCTCCCTTTGAAAGTTGCAAAAAGAATTGGCTTGAATGATTTAGTTCCCACAAGTATCATCCTCCAATTGGCGGATAGGTCCGTCAAGCGCCCTTTGGGAGTGCTTGAGGACGTACCCGTCAAGGTGGAGCAAAATTGAGTTCTTGGCTACCGGAGGCGTCTTGATAGACGTTAAGAATGGGCGGCTCACCTTTAGAGTTGGGGATGACAAAATTGAGTTTAATCTACCTACTATGATGAAAGGTCCAAAGCATGATGAAGCATTTACATTGGACATTGTGGAGCAAGTGGTAAGGGAGATGGTAGAGATGGAAGAAGAGGAGGAAAGCCACATGGAACAATTATGTGGCATCACAACTAGTGAAGACAAAGAAATGGATGAGAACATTGAGCTAGAAGATGAGGAAGTTGAGAAGGTGGAGGGGATGCTCCCTCCAAAGGTACAACTCACACTAGTAGAAAAACATCAATTTGCGGCTCTTCATTTGAGGCGTTTTAATCAAACAGCAGCAAATAGTAATTTGTTTTATTAATTTTTTTTAAAATCCCAATATTATTTGAGGCGTCTAGCACAAAACGCCGCAAATAGTCTCATTTGAGGCATTTACCTTAAACGCAGCATATGGGATTACTAATATTAAAAAAGAAAAATGGAATCAATAATCCTTTCATCCCTCATTCACTCTTTCCCGTCAAAAGATATCAACCCTAAATCCCAAATTTTATGGTATTCGGGTAAACTCAAATCTGGTGTTTGGAGACGGAAGTTAGAGAAATTTCTTTGCTGGCTGGAAGAATATGTCGATTGATTGATGGAATTTTCTAGTTCAAACTTCAGATATATTATGTTGTTGAGGTAAGTCGCGAGCTTGTTCAGCTTCGATTATCATGCTCTTTGCGATTGCAATCGAAAATTGATAATTGTATTGTATTCGAGTTTTGAGTTGATATTATTAGCTCTGCCAACGATTAGGGTTTTATTTTCCTCCATTTAAAACCCTAAATCTAACATTGGTCTCGTAGACGGCGTTTGTGAGAAAAAGCTCGTGTTTATGGCATACTATGGAGTGTCTAAGTATGGAGTCATGTCAACGGAACATTGCTATAAACTAGTGCTGTAATTTTTGCACATTCATCGCGCGAAGGAAGACAGTACTTGTGATATTATGGAATAAAGCAACCTTTTTGCAGCCTTATAATCTCTGTCATTCGACCATAAATGTGTCTGGTATCATCTCAAATATAGTTGTGTTAACCTTCAACACTCGTATAACTTGGTCACGGTGATGTCGTAATTCCCATATTTGCTGTCATGAATTTTTTAGATATTAATTTTCTCTGCTGGTTTGTTTGATATTGTGACTAGGTTGTTTGGATGTTCTGCTTATGTTCGGTGCATATACAACGGCAAGAGGGATGTCTATTTCAAGGCTGGTTAATAGGTCTTCTGGTGGAGCATGTGCTTTGTTGCTGTTATCTATTTTTATCTATGAGTTTACTTTCTTTAGTTGTGATTTGTGTTTTTGATATTACATTACTAGGATTCTTATTTTGGCTATTATAAATATCAGGAGGGTTCTAAAATTTTGGATTAAACATGAAACTAGATCATTATCCTTTTGGATATACATTCTAATATTGGTGTTTATGTTGGGTTGCGTCTGCTATTTGCTCTAGTGTTGAAGATCCCTATTAATTTTGGATTGAACATGAAACTAGATCATATTCCTTAAACGCAGTGCAGGCACTAGATCATTTACCTTAAACTAGATTATGTATGTAACTAATATATTGTTAGTAAAACATGTAAATTTGCTTGTTCAGTTTGAATGGGGGGCGTTGTGAAGCACAAAAGCACAAGTTGAGTGATGAGTAATCCCTCCCATACGAGCAATATATGCTTACCACTACCAGTCACCATATCCCTCTCGCAACAAGTTAATTTTCTGAGAGTTTGTGGCCGGGTTTGCTTGACTGATGAGTATGATAACATCATTTTTCATACCTATGTCAAGCCTCAAATCCCAGTCACTAATTACAGGTATACCCGTAACCCGCTATGTTCCTTTTTGGCGCCTATGTTAATCAAATTGGGTTTCTACAATAATAATAATAATGTTGATTAATTCATGGTTAGTTATAGTAATTTTGGATCCTATTTACAAATGTAATTGTAAACTATTGATTATGGAAAATATATAGATATGAAACAACCGGTATAAGGCCGGAATACTTGAGGGACGCAATGCCATTGAAACAAGTAGAAAGAAAAATTCAAGAATTCCTTTGTAATGGAGAAGCTGTATGGAAGATTCGGTCAAGAGGAGGAAAAGCTAGGATTCTTGTAGGACATGGGCTTGATCATGACCTTGAATGTTTAGGAATGGAATATCCTTCAATAATGATAAGGTATGGACTTAAAGGCTTTAGGCATCCTGCTATTTATCTTGGAACATTTTACCCATTATAAGGAATCATCTAAGAACATTTTACCCATTATAAGGTATGTGGCTTCTTACTTATTTAAGTTATTACTTTTGCATTCTTAATTATTGCATAATTGCTCTCTAACATGTCAAAGATTGTTTATATGCTCAAGTCAATATTTAAGGTGTCTCCATTTCAAAAACGCTGAAGTTGTTGACTGCATATTTTAGTGTTGGTCCAATCCACGACCTTAGTCACTGAACTTTAAAGTTATTACTTTTGTCGTTTGTCGTTTAGATGGAAGAAAGCAGCAAGTTTATGCCTCTGGTTTATGATCCTATTATCATCTATGAGTATTGGGGCGAATGTTTTCCACAAACAATCTTATCTTGAAGGTTTCACCACTTGATCACTCTTTCTTATAAGCTTGGATTGATAGATTGTATAGTTCTGAGGTCTTCTTTTCCTTCACAAATAATAGTTAGTTAACTTGTCAATGTGCTTATTTTAGATATCTCTCTTGATACATATGTTGCCCTTTCTTAGCTTATTTAACAAGGAGCTACATCAACCCAAAATGTTCTTCGTTCATTGTGCCCTATACCCTTCTACCCCTCTGGTCAAAGGGTCTAACCATTACTACTGATCTGGGTTAATCTGAGATGGGTTTGGCCTAATAAGGTCCTCATTATGTTTGAGGGAGTAGATTAGCAAATTGATTTTAGGTTTGGTAATTGCTGAGAATATTGTACCAACTTCTAGGCAGTTTGAGCATAGCTGATTAGCTATGAATACAAGCTGTGTTAGCCATTGCGAAGCAATCTAGTTTTTAAGGTCTATGTGCAGAGGTACTCACTATCTTCTATGCCTGAAAAATACTCAATATCAATTTGTGCAGAGGTACTCAATATCAATTTATGTAACTTTCAGATCCTGGGATATTGAGCTTTTAATGTATATTTATTGTTTAGTTCTTAAAACAGATAATGACCTTCAACGTCCGTCTGTTCTTGAATCTCTGGTTCGTAGACAAATGAGTATAGTCCATCTTGCAGAACAACATGTCAGCATGGATTTAACCCAGGGTATCCGGGAAGTTCTACTAGCGGAAGTCTTCGCGGGACCAATCTCTTCTCTTCACCTTTTTGAAAAGCCTGCCAATCTAAATACAAGATTAGCCACCGAAACTATTTGCAATTGGTACATAGATCACATCGTGAAGGATGTATCTGGGGCTGATGTCCTGTATGTGCCAGCTCACAAATGCTTTAGAAGCACAAGACCCATAGGTGGTTACTTTGCAGAGTCTGTGACTGACACAAGGGAACTGCAAGCTTTTGTTCATCTATTTGGAAGTTATGGAGTTGACAGCTTGGAAAGGTTGATAAAAGAGCACATTGCGGCACTGTTAAATTGCATTGGCACGTCATTACGGTCAAACCGTGATATATTAGAGGCTATGGCAGGAACCTTGAACTCCGGTGATCGTATAGAAACTGATGCTTATATTAAGCAGATTGTAGACTTGGATACAGTAGTTGAATTTTGTATTCAAGTAGGGCATGCCTTGGCTTACGATTGGCTTATTTCAGAAGCAGCTGGGCATATTTCAGAATCAAGCTTGAGTTACGTTTTCATCATTTTGTATTTTAGTGCCACTGTAATTAGGTTTTGAGTTGTATGGGCTATGATCAATTTATTTCAATTTATGTATGAATTTAGAATAATTATAAAAATCTTGTAAGATTGTCTTCTTGGGAAATATATTTGAGAGTTATTACATTTAAATTAAATAATGTTTGGCTCATTTCTTTCCAAAACCCAAAAAAAAAAAAAAAAAAAAAATTTTTTTTTTTCACACCTATTTGCTGCGTTTTTTCAAAAAAACGCCGTAAATAACTACTCTATTTGCTGCGTTTTTTCAAAAAAAACGCCGCAAATAGCTACTCTATTTGCTGCGTTTTTTGAAAAACGACGCAAATAGAATACCTATTTGCGGCGTTTTAGAAACGCCGCAAATATCATTTCTATTTGCGGCCCCTCCATTTGCTGCTACATGAAAAACGCCGCAAAAGAGCTATTTTTTGGAGCCGCAAATAAGTGTTTTTGTACTAGTGTCAAAACCCTTCCTCCCTCCCTCAAGTATGCCTTTCTTGGGGAGGGAGAGGCTTACCCGGTGATCATCAATGCCAACCTCAATGAGCAACAAGAATCCAAACTCATTTCAACTTTAAAGGATCATAGGAGCTCATTGGGGTATAGCCTTGATGACATCAAGGGGCTAAGCCCGAACCTTTGCATGCATAGAATAATTCTTGAGGAAGGGAGTCGACCTAGAGTGGAAGGTCAAAGGAGATTGAATCCGAAAATGGCGGATGTAGTGAAGGGTGAAGTTCTTAAGTTGCTTGAGGCCGGAATCATATGTGAGATCACGGATAGCCGGTGGGTGAGCCCCGTCCATGTTGTCCCCAAGAAGGGGGGTGTAACATTGGTTACACAAGAGGATGGGACTCTCCTACCGACTCGTCCCGTGACGGGTTGGAGGATGTGTATTGATTACCGCAAGTTGAATGCGGCCACTCTCAAAGACCATTTCCCAATCCCCTTCAATACTTCATTGATCAAATGTTAGAGAGACTTGCGGGGCATTCGTACTATTGTTTTCTTGACGGTTATTCCGGGTTTTTTCAAATACCCATTCACCCGGAAGACCAAGAGAAAACAACTTTTACATGCCCCCAAGGTGTGTATGCTTATCGGAGGATGCCATTCGGGTTGTGTAATGCACCCGGCACCTTTCAAAGGTGCATGATGGCCATCTTTGCCGATTTTCTTGAGAAATCTATGGAGGTTTTTATGGATGATTTTAGTGTTCATGGTGATTCTTTTGATCTAGGACTTTCTAATCTTGTAAATGTGTTGAAAAGATGTGAGGAGCACAACCTTATCCTCAATTGGGAAAAGTCCCATTTCATGGTAGAGGAGGGGATTGTGCTTGGTCACATAGTGTCCAAAAGGGGCATAGAAGTTGATGGTGCAAAAGTGGCGGTCATTGAGAACTTGTCACCCCCCACCAATGTGAAAGGGGTGAGGAGTTTTCTTGGACATGCCGGCGTTTACCGGCGTTTTATCAAATATTTTTCCAAAATTGCCAAACCATTGACCTCTCTTCTTCTCAAGGATGCCCCCTTTTTGTTTACTAATGATTGTCTTGAAGCCTTTTCTAGGATCAAAGAAGCACTTGTGACGGCTCCTATTATTCGTGCTCCGGATTGGGGATTGCCTTTTGAGATCATGTGTGACGCATCCGATTACGCGGTAGGAGCTGTAACACCCCAATTTATTTAAGGGCCTGTACTAGGACTCCTCAGATAAGTAAGGGTGTTACCATCTCGGTTTCCCGAGGCAGTAGATACAAAGGAAAGATAAACAGTACTTTAATTAAAATTAAACTCGTTTCATGTTCTTACAACTGTATCCAAAGGTCTTAGCAAAATAAAGAAAGTACAACTCATGATAAACTAACTAAGGTGATCTAGACTCTAATCTGGTCTGAATCCAAGCTCTTCCTCCCATAGCTCCCCCTTAGTCTCAGCCACCTGTCAATCTGCTCCCCAATAATTTGGTTCATCACAGGTGATCACGAACACACAGGGTCAACCACGAGGTTGAGTAGGGAAAAGAAATAAATACAACAATAATATAATAAACTCTGCACCGATCCAACGCCAGATAAACTCCGCACCGATCCAACACCATATATATACTCTGCACCGATCCAACGCCATATATACTCCGCACCGATCCAACACCATATATATACTCCGCACCGATCCAACACCGTATCACAAGGCCCAATATAAATTCGCATCGTATAGTATCACAGAATAAGATAACAACTCACCATAAATTTCACGTAATATTATATAGCTAACATGCTTAATGCCAAATAAGACAGATTACACATTATTACAAACCAGTATTTTCCCCTACCTGAAATAGCAGGAAGCGCAGATAATCCGAGGCTTGTTTTAGAAATGTTCCACACGAAACCCGCTACCTATACACATATACGGAACGAATAAATAACCTTCCTGAACCCCTTAACAACCATACATACTATAATTAGAAACCTTCCCTAAGTGGAAAGTTTCCATAAATAGAAACTTTCCCAATATAGCAACTTTCCAAAATATAGACGTCCTCAAGACTTAGATAGTTCCCGACTCGTATATCTAATTAACACGACCCGAACTCATAAAGACATACAAATTACTAATAACAACATAGTCAATACTAAAAATAATAATAATAATAATAATAATAATAATACACCCTAAACACAACCAACTCACGACACACCCACAAAACCCCCTCCTACGCCGCCGTTAACCTACCACGACCCCCAACCACCACGGACCCGCGTACCCAGAACCACCAACAACTCCGGCGACCACTGGCAATCAGGTCGCCGGCCACCGGCAGGTTGAGCCAACCCCACAACTCGCCTGAAAACCTCACGACACCACCTCGGCAGGCCCATATTAATACCCCTGTGGACGGCCCACCAGACCAGACCACCACGCACGACTGCCGCCTACACACTCCCTGAACACCAGACACCTAATCATAGTGGTACCACCGCGTCGACCTCCCCCGAGTCAACGGTGGTACCATCCCCCAAACCACACCTGTACATACATATGACGAAACCAGACCAAACAGAGGAACGAATCCCCCTGCCGACACCACCTCCGACGCCTGAACCCACCGTACCTTCCACCATGACGGACCCCTAACTACTATCCAACTCTCTGACCTGTGACCCGTACCAACAAGCACGAAACCAGACTCGACACACACACTAAACATACACAGACGCGAACACACTGAAAACACGAACCCAGAAATTAACCCAGACTCGTAAAAACCACCCTTTTTCAAACACCCTCACCACCAACGACCACCAGAGACTACCCCATATGCAAACACCACATGACATACTATAACATTATACAAAAAGAATAAGGTTTAGAGATTTAATAAACAATTACCCAGGTGACTAAAATCACAGACCAAAACAGAAAATGGTTTCGTGTGAGACATACCAGTTTCTCCGTCAAAACGAACCACCGTGCTCTCCCCCTAGACCACCGTGTTCAGTCTGATTCTCTCCTCTAGTGTGACGGCTATGAGTGTGTGTCGTTTGAATTGAGATTAGGGTACAGATTAGGTCTGGGAAAGGGTTAAAATATGACGGCAGAGAGGCTGCTCAAGGAGGGTTTATGTGTTGTGTTTACTTATTCCAGCCGTGGGCTTGGGTGATGGCACACATCCCAAGGCCCATCCAGCGTATAAACCCTAAACCCAACGTACCAGGTGGTCTAAGGATCGACTCCTCACAACAGCATTGCTTAAATAAACTTTACTTAAAAAAAATATAAATATGTAAAACCATAAAACAACTAAGCTATCGATGCGAAAACCTTAATTATCGAGACTCAATTTTTCGAGGTATTACAGTCTTCCCCCCTTAAAATGAACTTCGTCCCGAAGTTCGCCCTCGCTTAAGTTACAAAACCACCAACTTGAATAAACTTGAGACACAAAACATCACAAAACTTTACTTCAATCACAGAATGTCACATTCCATCCCCCTTAAAGAAAAGTTACGTCCGCGTAACTTACCTCTAACGAATAGATGCGGATAACGCTCCCTCATAGACGCCTCAGGCTCCCATGTAGCCTCTTCCTGATTATGATTGGTCCACAGGACTTTTACCAAGGACGTCTCCCCATTGCGAGTTTTTCGTACCTTCCTGTCCAGAATCTCTTTCGGAGTCTCAACGTATGCCAACTGCTCATCTACCTCAATCACCTCCTGCTGAAGCACATGTGATGGGTCACTCACATATTTCCTCAATTGAGACACATGGAACACATTATGGACCTTGGATAGGGTTGGAGGTAAAGCTAAGCGATATGCCACCTCTCCAACTCTGTCCAAGATCTCAAACGGTCCAATAAATTTCTGACTCAGTTTGCCACGCTTGCCGAATCTCATCACACCCTTCATTGGAGAGACTTTCAGTAGTACTTTCTCTCCGGCCTCGAATGAAATATCGCTCCTCTTCAGATCGGCATAGCTCTTCTGTCTATCCTGAGCGGCCCTCATCCTCTGTCGAATAATCTGAACCTGCTCCACCATCTCCTGGATCATATCGGGCCCTAAGGTCACAACATCAGCTCGATCATCCCAACACACAGGGCTCCGACACTTCCTCCCGTACAGGGCCTCAAAAGGGGCCATCCCTATGCTGGCATGGTAGCTGTTATTATAAGAAAATTCGATCAACCCCAGTCGATCCTCCCAAGATCCTCCGAACTCAAGAACGCATGCTCTCAACATATCCTCAAGGGTCTGAATTGTTCTCTCAGTCTGGCCATCAGTAGCTGGATGGAAAGCAGTACTCATATTCAATTGGGTACGCAAAGCGGCCTGCAACTCCTGCCAAAATCTAGATATGAACCTCGAGTCTCGATCTGAAACAATGTCCTTGGGTACGCCATGCAGTTTGACCACATTCTGAACGTATGACTTAGCCAACTCGGCTTTACTCCAGGTATCTTTCATGGGAATAAAGTGAGCTGACATAGTCAAACGATCCACAATCACCCAAATCATGTTGTTGCCCCTCTGAGTCCGAGGCAACCCCACGATAAAATCCATCGAAATGTTCTCCCACTTCCACTCTGGCACATCCAACGGCTGGACTTTCCCCTGAGGTCTCTTATGCTCCCCTTTCACTCTCTGACAAGTCAAACACCTCGACACAAACTCTGCGACTTCCTTCTTCATGTTAGGCCACCAGAATGTCTTCTTAAGGTCTTTATACAGCTTATCACCCCCTGGGCGAACGGAATACGGAGTAGCATGAGCTTCAGTCAGGATCTTTTTCTTTAGCTCCTCTACATCCGGAACACACCATCGCCCACTGAACCTCAAACTACCATCAGTATGAATACTGAACTTGGATGTAGTCTCTCCACCCTCACTCTTCACCAACCTACGTCACTTCTGGATTCTCACGTCAGTACCTTGCAACTCCCGAATCTCACCATACAACTCAGGCTCCACTGTCAAGTCACTAAAAGCATCCCCTTTCCGGATCATGAATATTCCCATCTCCCTTAATTCACCATGCAACCTTACTCTCGACCGGGCACAACTCAAAGCATGAACTGACTTCCTACTTAGGGCATCAGCTACCACATTCGCCTTGCCCTCGTGGTAGACAATCTGCATATCATAGTCTCCGATCAACTCTATCCACCTCCTCTGCCTCATGTTCAACTTTTTCTGGGTGTAGATATATTTCAGGCTCTTATGATCAGAAAACACCTTAAAAGTGGCTCCATAAAGGTAATGGCGCCACAATTTCAGTGCAAAGACCACAGTTCCCAATTCCAAATCATGAGTCGGATAACTTTCTTCATAGGTCTTCAACTGGCGAGAAGCATATGCGATCACTCTTTCATTCTGCATTAGCACACAACCCAACCCATGCTTCGAAGTGTCAGTATAAACTTCGAAGTTATCACTCCCAACTGGCAAAGCAAGGATATGAGCTGTTGTCAGGCGTTCCTTAAGGGTTAGGAATGCCTTCTCACAGCTCTCATCCCAGACAAAACGGTTCTCTTTCCTCATTAACGACGTCAACGGCTTCGCTATCTTTGAAAAAATCTTTGACAAATCTTCGATAATATCCAGCCAATCCCAGGAAGCTTCGAATCTCACTCACATTGTTCGGACTCTGCCACTTAGTTACAGCCTCGATCTTACTAGGATCAACAGACACTCCCTCCTTTGAAATCACATGCCCCAAAAACGCCACTCTCTCCAACTAGAACTCACACTTACTCAACTTAGCATTGAGTTTATGTGCTTCCAGGCTCTGAAGTACTTTCCGCAAATGGTCCTCGCACTCTTCTGCATTCTTGGAGTATACCAGGATATCATCTATGAATACCACCACAAACTTATCCAGATAGGGGCTGAAGACTCGATTCATCAAGTCCATAAACACAGCTGGAGCATTAGTCAATCCAAATGGCATAACCACAAATTCATAGTGGCCGTACCTCGTTCGGAAAGCGGTCTTTGGGATATCTTCATCTTTTATTCTCAACTGATGATACCCGGATCTCAAATCAATCTTGGAGAAAACCCCAGCTCCACTTAACTGATCGAACAAGTCGTCAATTCTCGGTAAAGGATAACGGTTCTTGATGGTCACATTGTTCAGCTCTCGGTAGTCAACACAAAGTCTCAAACTACCATCCTTCTTCTTCACAAACAAAACGGGTGCTCCCCAGGGCGACACACTGGGTCGGATGAACCCTTTCTCAGCTAGTTCATCCAACTGCTTCTTCAAATCCTCCATCTCCTTCGGTCCCATGCGGTACGGTAATTTAGATATTGGTCCTGCCCCTGGTTTTAGGTCAATGGAAAATTCCACTTCCCTCCTCGGCGGTAACCCTGGAACGTCGTCTCGGAATACTCCATCAAACTCCCGTACCACTGGTATCTCACTAGTCTTGGGGGTCTCGGCCTCACAATCCCACATTTGGCATAAGATCAGACTCTCTCCCTTCCTCAAGCCAGACTTAAAGGTATTGACGGAAATGAATTTGAGTTTAGGTTTGACTCGATACCCCTTGTAAGTCACCCTCTTCCCCTTAGGTCCCCTCAAGGAAATTTTCTTTTGGTAACAGTCGATGAAAGCCCTATATTTCCCCAGCCAGTCCATCCCTAGGATCACCTCAAAACCCCCCAATGGAAATTCTATGAGGTCACAAAAGAAAATTGCTTCCCCGATTTTGATGGGTACACTACCATATACTCTATTACAAACTACTGACTCGCCTGATGGTATGGTCACTGAATCCGCGACCCAATCAAACCTCTCAAGTCCCAAAGCCTTAACATGATCTCTAGAGACAAACGAATGGGTGGCACCGGAATCGAAAAGTACAAAAGTAGGTTTAGAGTTCACAAGAAAAGTATCGGTGACCACATGAGCATCATCCTTCGCGGCCTGCTTTCCCATGGCAAAGAGCTTGCCACTGGATTTGACGCCACTCTGACTGGCACTGGATGTCCCAGCCTCCTGATTCCCTTCCGCTCCCGTCTTTTGGTTGCTTCCACCTCCATTGTATTGATTCTGGTACGAGCGTTTCTGATAATTGTTATAGCTCCTCTGGTAATTACTGCTTCCTCCAGACTTCGCACCCCCACCATAGTTGGGCATGGGTGTGCGATAGCCACTGCTACCATAAGACTGGCTGCGAGATCCCTAGTATCCGGATGTAGGCGTACGATAACCCCCGGACTGATTCCCTCCAGAAGACCGACACACTGCCTGCTTATGTCCTCTCTTCCCACAGCCGAAACAAACTATTCCCGCTGAGCCACCGCCAGAAACTCCACTCATGTGACTGCCCCCACTCTGATTTCTCGCACCCCCGGAAGTGTTGTTACTGAAGTAACCACTATACTTGTTGGTACTAGGTTTCTTTGACCCAGAACTTTCCGTCCCAGCCTCAGCCTTCCTCTTCTCTGATTTCGACTTCTTTTCTTCCTTGATCATATCTGAGAGCCTCTCCGCCGCCCCAGCCCGTAAATAGATGTCCCGGACTGTGGTAGGCGGAGCCGCAATCAGTCTCTTCTTGACGGCGATTGATAACCCTCTCTCGAACTTCATTGCCAACATGGCATCATCAAATCCCATGTCTCCCACGTAACTCACCAGCTGAATAAACTTCCTGTAATAAGCCTTCACTGTCATGTCCTCCGTCATCCTGAAAGTATCAAACTCCTCCCTTAGTTTGCTTTTCTGGAATTCTGGTAGAAACACCTCATACAAGATCTTTTTGAATGCGATCCAAGCAACAAACTGGGTCCCATCCTCTTGAGCTGCCTCCCGGATCTCTCCCTTGTTCCCGGTCCACCAGTCTCCAGCCATACCCCTCAGATAATGGGATGCTTGGTCAACCCTCAATTCTTCAGGGCAATCCACCAACTCGAATAGGTTACTGAATTCCCGGCACCAAGCTCCCAGCAGATGAGGTTCCCCCTCCCCAGTGAATTGGGTAGGGTGATGCCTCGCGATGATTGTGCTCATTTTTGCGGAATCCATGCGTTTGGCCTTCAAGGCCTCATTCTCAGCTATAAAACGATCCAATTGCTCTTGCGTGATATTAGCGAGATTGTCTCTTCGCGGAGGCATACTATAATACAACAGAAAAGAAATGAGTCCCGTCTCATGTGGGTACCCATTTGGATTAGGGCTATGTTCCCTAAGCATTAAAGTCTATAAACACTTATCATATAAAGTAGTTCTCTTCTATAACATGGCTCAGGCGTCACATAACCGCATATCACTAGACAAGATGAGAGAAGAATTACTAACACGTTTCAAATCACTTCACATATCATGTTAATATACGCCTCTTTATTCAAACAATTAAAGATTCTTTCATGCTCATGCCCCTTCCGGCTTTTCCAAACAGTCACGTATACTCAGAATTTTCATAAAACACTTATCACGGTATACCATCACTTTCGTCTTTTCTTAACCTACCCTTTTTCGCTCGTATATTCACTCTGGGTTCCCGGGTAAAACTGATAGGGCCAATGGTTCGGTGTGAGGGGGCCCCAGACTCATACTTCCCCTTTTATGTGCTCCTAACAGTCCTATCCCGGGGTTCATTTTATTTAGACTCTCCTACATTCATTGGATTCATTAGGTTAGGCCTGAGGATCGTTCGCTCTGATACCACTTTGTAACACCCCCATTTATTTAAGGGCCTGTACTAGGACTCCTCAGATAAGTAAGGGTGTTACCATCTCGGTTTCCCGAGGCAGTAGATACAAAGGAAAGATAAACAGTACTTTAATTAAAATTAAACTCGTTTCATGTTCTTACAACAGTATCCAAAGGTCTTAGATAAATAAAGAAAGTACAACTCATGATAAACTAACTAAGGTGATCTAGACTCTAATCTGGTCCGGATCCAAGCTCTTCCTCCCATAGCTCCCCCTTAGTCTCAGCCACCTGTCAATCTGCTCCCCAATAATTTGGTTCATCACAGGTGATCACGAACACACAGGGTCAACCACGAGGTTGAGTAGGGAAAAGAAATAAATACAACAATAATATAATAAACTCTGCACCGATCCAACGCCAGATAAACTCCGCACCGATCCAACACCATATATATACTCCGCACCGATCCAACGCCATATATACTCCACACCGATCCAACACCATATATATACTCCGCACCGATCCAACACCGTATCACAAGGCCCAATATAAATTCGCATCGTATAGTATCACAAAATAAGATAACAACTCACCATAAATATCACGTAATATTATATAGCTAACATGCTTAATGCCAAATAAGACAGATTACACATTATTACAAACCAGTATTTTCCCCTACCTGAAATAGCAGGAAGCGCAGATAATCCGAGGCTTGTTTTAGAAATGTTCCACACGAAACCCGCTACCTATACACATATACGGAACGAATAAATAACCTTCCCGAACCCCTTAACAACCATACATACTATAATTAGAAACCTTCCCTAAGTGGAAAGTTTCCATAAATAGAAACTTTCCCAATATAGCAACTTTCCAAAATATAGACGTCCTCAAGACTTAGATAGTTCCCGACTCGTATATCTAATTAACACGACCCGAACTCATAAAGACATACAAATTACTAATAACAACATAGTCAATACTAAAAATAATAATAATAATAATAATAATAATAATAATAATAATAATACACCCTAAACACAACCAACTCACGACACACCCACAAAACCCCCTCCTACGCCGCCGTTTACCTACCACGACCCCCAACCACCACGGACCCGCGTACCCAGAACCACCAACAACTCCGGCGACCACTGGCAATCAGGTCGCCGATCGCCGGCCACCGGCAGGTTGAGCCAACCCCACAACTCGCCTGAAAACCTCACGACACCACCTCGGCAGGCCCATATTAATACCCCTGTCGACGGCCCACCAGACCAGACCACCACGCACGACTGCCGCCTACACACTCCCTGAACACCAGACACCTAATCATGGTGGTACCACCGCGTCGACCTCCCCCGAGTCAACGGTGGTACCATCCCCCAAACCACACCTGTACATACATATGACGAAACCAGACCAAACAGAGGAACGAATCCCCCTGCCGACACCACCTCCGACGCCTGAACCCACCGTACCTTCCACCATGACGGACCCCTAACTACTATCCAACTCTCTGACCTGTGACCCGTACCAACAAGCACGAAACCAGACTCGACACACACACTAAACATACACAGACGCGAACACACTGAAAACACGAACCCAGAACTTAACCCAGACTCGTAAAAACCACCCTTTTTCCGCCACCCTCACCACCAACGACCACCAGAGACTACCCCATATGCAAACACCACATGACATAGTATAACATTATACAAAACGAATAAGTTTTAGAGATTTAATAAACAATTACCCAGGTGACTAAAATCACAGACCAAAACAGAAAATGGTTTCGTGTGAGACATACCAGTTTCTCCGTCAAAACGAACCACCGTGCTCTCCCCCTAGACCACCGTGTTCAGTCTGATTCTCTCCTCTGGTGTGACGGCTATGAGTGTGTGTCGTTTGAATTGAGATTAGGGTACAGATTAGGTCTGGGAAACGGTTAAAATATGACGGCAGAGAGGCTGCTCAAGGAGGGTTTATGTGTTGTGTTTACTTATTCCAGCCGTGGGCTTGGGTGATGGCACGCATCCCAAGGCCCATCCAACGTATAAACCCTAAACCCAACGTACCAGGTGGTCTAAGGATCGACTCCTCACAACAGCATTGCTTAAATAAACTTTACTTAAAAAAATATAAATATGTAAAACCATAAAACAACTAAGCTATCGATGCGAAAACCTTAATTATCGAGACTCAATTTTTCGAGGTATTACAGGAGCGGTCCTAGGTCAAGTTGTGGATAGGAAACACCACGTGATATACTATTCAAGCAAGACTCTTGATCAAACTCAAGCAAGTATTCCACGACCGAAAAGGAGATGTCGGCAATCGTGCATGCCATTGAGAAGTTTAGGCAATATCTCATGGGATCTAAAGTGGTGGTGTACTCCGATCACACCGCTTTGAGACAATTAATGTTGAAGAAGGATGCCAAGCCAAGACTCTTGAGATGGGTCCTTTTACTCCAAGAATTTGATCTAGAGATAAGAGACAAGTCGGGATCGGAGAATGTAGTTGCGGACCACTTGTCTAGATTGACTTTTGAGGATCATGGTTTGCATGATAGAGATGGCCCGATCAATGAATGGTTGCGTGAGGATAGTTTGATGGCAATAGGCAATAAGTTGCCTTGGTTTGCGGATATTGCCAATTATCTTGTTAATGGCTTTATCCCGGAGGAGTTGGAAGCAAGAGATAGGAGAAAATTGAAAGTTGATGCTAAGAGATATTTTTGGGATGATCCCTACCTTTTCAAAAAGTGTGGGGATGGACTCTTGAGGAGATGCGTATCAAAGGAAGAGGGGCTTGAAATTGTGGATCGGCTTCACAACTCCGCCTATGGAGGGCACTTGGCGGCTTCACGGACTATAGCCAAGGTTCTTCAAGGAGGGTTCTTTTGGCCTTCGATGGTTAAAGACATTCACGATGTAGTAAGATCTTGTGACGCTTGTCAAAGGTCCGGCAACATCGGTAAAAGGAATGAGATGCCCCTAAAAACCATCTTGGAGATTGAGTTGTTTGATTGTTGGGGGATTGACTTCATGGGACCTTTCCCCAATTCATGCGGGAATGAGTACATCTTGGTAGCCATGGACTATGTCTCGAAATGGATTGAGGCGGTTGCCTCCCCCACCAATGACTCCAAGGTAGTGGTAAAGCTCTTCAAGACCATCATCTTTCCCCGTTTTGGTGTACCCCGAATTGGGATAAGTGATGGAGGTTCCCACTTCCGGAAACACACATTCAAAGCCCTTCTAGCCTCTTATGGAGTGACCCACAAGGTAGCACTTGCCTACCACCCTCAAACTAGTGGGCAAGTGGAGGTTTCAAACCGTCAAATCATGGCTATTCTAGAGAAGGTGGTGCAAAAGAACCGGAAAGATTGGTCCCAAAAGTTGAATGATGTGCTATGGGCTTTGAGGACGGCTTACAAGACGCCTATAGGAATGACTCCCTACAAGCTTGTGTACGGGAAAGCATGCCACCTACCGGTGGAGCTTGAGCACAAGGCTTGGTGGGCCTTGAAGGAGATGAACTTCGACTTAGACATGGCCGGGGAGAAAAGATTCTTGCAAATGAGTGAGCTTGAGGAGCTTAGATATGAGGCTTGTGAGAGTTCAAAACTCTATAAGGAGCAAACGAAGAAGTGGCATGATGCCAAGTTAATGAAGAAGAATGTGAGCATAGGAGACCTTGTTCTCCTTTTCAATTCAAGAGTAAAGAACTTTCCGGGAAAGCTTAGATCACGATGGTCCGGGCCCTTCAAAGTTATGGATATTTCACCTCATGGGGCCTTTGAACTTTGGAGTGAAGGCGGTGGCACCTTCAAAGTCAACGGACATCGGATTAAGCGCTATTATCAAGGAGATTCCAAAGGCACCGTCGAAGTTATTGACCTCGGGGACCCACTCCCCGAGGAGGATTGATTTCAAGGAAGTTTATTCATGAAAGGTTTGGTGGAGTCACTTAATAACCACCGGTTGTAAGTATTAGTTTCCTTTAGTTCATCTAGATTGCATGTTAGTTTCATGGTTAGTTCGGTTTTAGTTTAATTTTTAGCTTGCATGAGATATTTGGATATGTTTGTTGCTTGTTTGTGGGTAATTCATGAGTATAATCGGAGGATTATAGGCAAAACCGTTGTAGGCAAAGTTGATTTTTATGTTCAAATTAAATTATTTCTCGAAATTGTGTACAGGTACTCCCAGCCGGCCCACCGGCCGACGGTACCATACCGGCTGGGAGGACCTGGACACATTTCTGTTTTTGATAATTTATTTGGGCAGATTTCAGATTTTGCATCCCCAGCCTGTACCAAACCGGCAGCCGGTCAGCCGGCTGAGAAGACGAATACTTGTTCAAAAATCAAAAACTCAAGAAGGCCTGATTCCCAGCCGGCAGCCGGCCCACCGGCTGAGAATCATGTGTTGTGAACCAAGTGTGAAGAAAAAGCAAAGGAGAAGGCTCCCCAGCCGGTCGGCCGGCAGCCGGTCCGCCGGCTGAGAGTTTTTGTAAGTGACGAAAGTGAAGGAAAGAAGGCAAAGAAAGCTCCCCAGCCGGTCCGCCGGCGGGGAGTGTTTTCGTGAGTGAAAAAAAAGAAGAAGAGAAGACGAAGTAAATTTGAAGACAAGTTTTTGAGCCGGTCGGCCGGCAGCCGGTCCGCCGGCTCAAAAGCAAATCCCATAGAAAAATTTCGAAAAATAAAAAAAAAACCAAACCCTCACTCTCAGTCGGTGGACCGGCGGCCGGTCCCCAACCGGCTGAGAGCCCCCTGTCGCGATTTTATAAGACTCACCTACCTCTTTTCTTCCTCATTTTTTCCTCATTTCACTTCATTTCTTCATCTTTCTTCCTTATTTCCTCCTCTCCCTTTCATCCCTTACCTTAAAAAACACCCACAAACTCCACCAAACTCTCTCAAATCAAAACCCCCTTCATTCCCTCATCACCTCACCTTCAAATAGCCATGTCGGGAAGAACGGAAAGGTGATTCAAATCAAGGCACGACCCTATGGTGGAGCAAGAAGTTCAAAATGTGATGGATAGTAGCAACATTGGCCCGGATCCTTGCTTTCCCGGACTCACCTTTGCTATAATTCAACAAAAAGGTAATTTCACCTATTTTAAGAATCGCCCCCTTCACCCAACTAGGTTTATTGATAGAGCCAGTTTGAGGGAAATAGGGATTGAGAAAATAACCGCGGCTCTTTTTGAGGGTATGGGTATGAAAGCTTTGTATGAAACAAAACCGGTTCACACATCTCCCCGGTTAACTTGGGAATTTTTGAGTTCTTTGGTAGTGACTAAGAACCGAACCATGGGAAAAGTTGCCTTCTTAGAGTTCCGATTGATGAATAAGGAACACCGTCTCACATTAGAGGAATTTGCCTTAATTTTTGGGCTCGACGGAAAATTGCCCATTAAGCCTCCAGAGGGCTTTAATACCGAACTCATTTGGACAGCCATCACCGGTCTTGTAAGTGATAAAAACAAAAAGAAACCGGCTAATAGGGTGCATTTGGCACCGATTAGGATATGGCATAGGTTCATGGGGTGGACCGTTTTCTCTAGGGATGAACCGCATAATTTCACTACTACGGAGCTCGAGATACTTGGTTGTTATTTGGTTGGTGGCTCGAAACTAAACATTGCTCACCATATGGCCCTTCACTTGAGTAGGTTGGCATCCCAACCTCAGCTTACTACCCCCATTTGTGTTGGGGGGATGGTCACTTTGATTGCCAGTAACCGTTGTCAGAGGCACTTCATTGTTGACTACATTCAGGGTGAGAACGTGTTATCTCGCCGATACTTACAGGAGGCTTTGGGGTGGATCAAGTATAACCCCAGTGATCGTAATGAGTATTGGCAGATATGCGTAGACAATAAGTTCAGGAACTCGGTGCCCTTGCCTAACACCGAGAGGATGAGAGTTGTCCCCGGGAACACCTCCTACCTCCTTGATATTAAGGTGGACCCCGAGGAGCTCCCTCCCGACCAGCGTGCTCCGAGAGTTTACAGCAGAGATAGAGTTGGTGCCACTCCTTCCGACCTCCAGTTTGAGCCATTTCAGGAGCCCCCCATTACCATGTCCCAGTTCCAGAGTGGTCCCTCTTACTTCCAGGGATCTACCTCCGCCTCCGGTTCATCTTCATCTTCATGCCCCCAAGAGCTTATTGATTTCATGGCCCGGGTTGACTTGGGAATGAAGAAAGCAGCGGATCTAGCAGACGAGCGCCAAGCTTTGGCCGATGAGCGTCACAGGGATGTGACCTATAGGCTTGATTACCTCTACCATGATCAAGCCTATGGGACATTTCCGAGTTATGATCGGTCCGTCCGCGAGGGTTATCATCATCCGGCAGGTGGCCGCCCATCCTACTACATGCCTCCTGATAGGGGTTATGTGCCTCCTGAGGGTCATTTTTACGGGGAGATTAACGTCGCCCCGGGTTATTTTTCAAACCCGATCTTTCCCCCCAACTTCCGGGGAAATGAGGATTCGGGCCCTCCGAGGCATTCATCCTTCCATGGTGGGTTTAGTGATGCGGGAGTTAGTGGGTCGCATGCCTCCCCCTTCCGTGATGTTATGATCAACCCGAGCGACTATATGCAAGTGGATGGGAATGATGATGATGGAAGCGGTAATGACGGTTATGAGTCTGAGGATCACTTTGATCAATGACCACCTTTGGAGGTGGTAGTTGGTGATGATTATGCTCCCCATGGAAAAATTCAAAGCAAGTAACTCCCTTAATCCAAATTTCGATTTAGTTTGCATTTCCTTTCTAGCATGCATTTAGAGTAGTTAGTTTAGTCTAGTTAGTTTGTTTTAATTTTCTTTTCATGTTTTCACATCATTAGTTTAGATGCATATAGTTGCATTCATGTAAATGCATTAGATTTATATTTTTGTATCATATTGTCACACGTAGTTTGCATACATGTAGATTAGAGCATTTAGTTTAGTTTTTAGTTTTTCATCTTCTTTTGTCTCTTTTTGTTTTTATTGCCTTCATAAAAATCAAAAATCCAAAAAAATTGAAAAACCAAAAACTTTCAAAAATATGTTCTTTATTTTCCGGTTTTCCTCCTCACATTATGCATATAAATAAGTGTGGGGAGGAAGAACCGTTTATTTCAAAAAATACAAAAACAAGTTTTTATTTTCTCAAAAATTTCAAAATAGCCAAAAACATGTTGTTTTCGTTCTTTTTCTTCATTTCCCCCTTTGCACTTTGTTCCATTGAGGACAATGTAAATCTTAAGTGTGGGGAGGGAAAATATCCACTTTGTGAATATTTGATTGCTTTTGTAAGTATGAAAAACTTCAAAAATGCAAAAAAAAAAAAAATCGAAAAATTTGAAAAATTCAAAAACATGTTTTTATCTTATTAGTGTAGAATTGTATATACTTGTGTTTGTTTTCTCTCCTTTCGCATAGGCAACACTCGCTCGAGCACCGCTTTGGATCTTGAAGACGCCACGGTATGATCGTTCCAACCTCTATCTCACTCTCATTTTCATTCCTTTGTTGCAATTGAGGAGGATGGGCATGTATTTGGAGGATGTGGAGAGCATTGTGGAGATTGTGTGTGGCTTGTGTGCTTTTGTGCTGTTAGGAGATGCTTTAGTCTTATTTGGCATGTAGTTTGATAATTTCATTTGCAATATAACATGTCTATATTAGTTGCATTCATGGCATATAGTTGCATTTAGGATAATGTTTTGAAAATGCCTAATTGAGAACTTTGACAAAATCGTTTAGGCCATTGCAAATAATTCTTCTAGTCGTGACTTTGTCTTTTAGAATGATTTTTAAAACACCCTAGGTCATGCTTTTCTAGTATCTTTCTGATCATGGTCCAATACCGAGTCAAGGGTTTGCATGTGAGTCACCTTGTCCACCCCCGCGATGTGAAGTGGTTTTGATTATCTTGTCTTGGTGACCTTGTTCGACTTGGCGGTTTGGCAACCCAAAAATAACTTTCATGAATAAATTTGGAATGCTCTTTTCAATGATCCTAAGAAGTGGAAATGTTTTGAAAGAAAAAAGAAACCTCAAGTGAAAAAGAAAAAAAAAGGGGGGGGGGGGGGGTTGTTGAAAAAGAATAAGAACATGTTGTTTTGGTGGAGGCGTACCACTTCGATGTGCTTTGGAGGGTAGCCATTGAGTTGGCTTCCCACTTGGTTGTGAATTCGACGGCCCAAAGACAGAGTGATTGTCACCCCGATAAGCTATTGTCTAGAGGTTAACCGATTGCCTAATAAGCGATTGGCGAAAGCAAAGGACATTAGCACGCGTGGGACAAACCCCATCCTAACTCATGGCATGAAAAAGAAATGAAAAATTGAATGAGGTCAAGTTTTGATTGTAATCCACCATTTTGCATTGATTTGAGCATTTCACTCCAAGAAATCAATTTTGCCATGCCTTTTTGTCGATCTTGGGACGACCCATGACCTTTACTTTGTGAAGAATCTAGACTTGTTGTATCTTTTGCCTTTAGCATTGCGGGGATCATCATTCCATTCCATCCGATCGCCCTTGACAAAAGTATTTGGATAACGGTTATGAAAGTAGCCTAGTTTAGCATGATTTGGTGGTGTTTTGTTGTCATCCTTCTTGCCTTAGTGACTTGTAGAATTAATATTTGTGAGGGAGTTTACGATTTTGAATTTGTTCCCTTTAAGTTGTTTTCCGCCGCTTGAATGAGGCAAGCGGTTTTCTTTCTTTTCCGATGCATGTTGCTTGTCTATACGTGTTTTGTTTTTACTTGTTGGCATCAAAAGTTTTGTAGCAAGACCTTACTTGCCTTGCAATAGAGCATTCTCCCTCATGAATGTCAAATTGTGAGTTGAAAGGGCTACGGGTGTAGCTAAACCCGATTCGGCTTATAGTTAGCTTAGTTAGTTTGTTTCTTTGTTTTTAATAAGGGTTATGTAGTTACTTGATCTCTTACTCGAGGACGAGTAAGGTTTAAGTGTGGGGAATTCTGATGAGCTCCATTTTGGTCATCATTTTCTTTACGTTTTCTTTATTTTCGGTCACGATTCGACCTCGATTTGCGTGTCTTTGGGTGTTTTTACGTCCGTTGCCTCGTATATTCCTATTTTGTTTCCATCTTGTAGGTATTACGGCGGGGGGCGAAGAAACGGGAGAAATCGAGGCGGATTTAGAACGAATTTTGAGGAAATATGAAGAATTTAGCATGATCACTCCCAGGCCCTCCCAGCCGGTCCCCAACCGGCGGCCGGTCGGCCGGCTGGGAGCTTTGACTTGAGAATTTTGGCAAAATTAGTGAAGTTTACAGATTCTTAAGAAAGGTGTACCAGCCGGTTCCCAGCCGGCAGCCGGTAGGCCGGCTTGGGATCAAATTCTATACTTAACCAAAAGTCGAAGTTTGAAGAAATGAGCATGTTGGGGCAGATTACTCAAAAAGGGCTCCCAGCCGGTGGACAACCGGCAGCCGATCCACCGGCTGAGGGTACCTGTAGCCAAGAAAAGAAAAGAAGAAAATCAGATTAAGTGAAAAGGCCTCCCAGCCGGTGCCCGACCGGCAGCCGGCCGGTCGGCTGAGAATCAAGGGTTATTGAAGAAAAAAAGAAGAAATTTTCAGAAGTCCCTATTTGGACTCTCAGCCGGTCCCGGACCGGCAGCCGGTGGACCGGCTGGGAGTCGTATTTCGTATTTTCTCGCACTATATAAACCAGCACTTGTATCATTTTATTTTACGTTACTTTTGCACACTTTTCTAGGGTTTTTCACTGTTTCATTGGTTGATACTTAGACACAAAAACACTCTTAAATATTTTAATCCTCTTTAGATCTTAGTTTAATCTTTCAATCCTTATTAATCTTTCTTTAGTAATCCACTTAGTCTTGTTCTTGGGCATTTGTAGAGGATTTTATTGGGTTGTAATTTGAAGGGTTTGAAAGAATCTTTCAACTTGTTATCCAAGCTACTTCCTTTTCCATAATTATTGGTATAATTCTTCTAATCTCTACTTAGTTTTTACATTTATTTAAGTTTCTTTTGAATCAATTGTTTACCCTTTGCTTGTTTATGATGTTTAGCTTTTGTTTATGTCTTATTCACATGTTTTCCCTTACCATGAGTGAGTAGTCTCTTTACTAGGGTAAGGGGTGATCTTGGGTAGTTGATGTTGATGTATGTTGTTTAGGGTTAGGGTTTAGGTTTCAACTTTGTTAGGTTTTCAATATATGCGTGCTAGATGTTTGATGAAATGCCTCAACGATGGTTGGGCATGATTCTTTTGGTTGTTTGCCTTAGACGGTAGTCTAGGACTTTCATGGGCATGTGTATGTGTTAGGTTGACCTTGTTTATAGCGAAAGCTAGAATATGACTCGACCTTAGGTTAGTCAAATCGAAAGACGAGACGTACCTAGACCTAACTTAGATGAGACCACCTACCCCTATGCTTGCTTGACATCGACTACCCTAGTAACCCCCGACACCCTAGTTCCTTTAATCATCAATTTCACTTCAATTTACTTGCTTTAGTAGTTAATTAGTCTTTCCAAACCAAACCTATTACCCCGACTCTTACTTAAATTAGAACGTAACTATACAACTATCCCCACCGTCTTCGCGAACGATAACCCTATTATACTACTTAATTTGGGTTTTTTATAAATGTGTTTGATGCGTGAGAACCGACGACTAAACCGCGCGCATCAAAACGTTCAACGGAATCCGAGATAACCAAAAGCTTTAAACTATAAACTAATTTTCAAAATGTCAAAAGCTAAAATGAAAATGTGTTTGATGTGAAAACTGATAATGAAAACCGATATGAAGAATGATAATGAACGACTTGATACAATGATTAGTGTTAACCTAATCCTTAAATAGGGATTAGGTTAACTGCTTAATCACTAAACCTAAAAATTAAAAAAATCGGATCCGGTGCAGTAAGTGAGATGCTCGATCGAGTGACAAAAGCACTCGAAAGAGTAACTATTCCTCAAAATGTACTCATTCGACTAACGTTGGTCCAGCATCTGCTCGATCGAATGACTTCAAGATCCTCGGGGACTTAGTTCTTCCTGCAGACTCCTCGATCGAGTAACTCATAACTCGATCGAGCATTTCTCCTCCTACATCCACTCGATCGAATGAACACCAGAACTCGATCGAGTAACCGACAGATCAAGTTGTTTCTTTTTCGGTTCTTTTGCCTTTGTCTTTTGTCTTTGCCTCGGTTAACGTTCTTTTCAGCTCGGGACTGCACATCTGAGGTCATGGGCTCCTTGAATTGCTCCATCTTCTAAAACCGGTCTACTTTGGACGAGGAAGCCTCAGTTTCTTCAACTTTAGCATAATTCCTGCAAAACAACAAGAGATACACCAAGAGAAGAAAAAAGGGGCAGAATAGCACGTAAAGTGCGTGAAAATGCATAGAAATGCGGGCTAGATGATGCCAAAAGGTGTATAAAATAGGCACGCATCAATTACAATAGTGCGGGAATCACCATTACAACGGCTTGGACAAATGTGTTTTTATTTTCAAAATTGAGGATTGAAATCGCCATTACGATGATATCAAAAGGGTTTTGATGTGACACCCCGTAATTTCCAAGTCATTATATATTATTAAAATATTATTTTAGTAATAATAATGTTCTAAAATAAATAAAATTCCATTTAAAATATATCGTTTTTGACAATGATATTAATATGTCCGTCTTAAAGTGATACTTCTTAAACTTGTGAAACGCTACTCTGTCCTTGTTGCTAATTTTAAGATATTTTAAAGGCATATCTAGCTTTTGATTATAAAATGAAAGTTTTAGCTCTTTTTCTTAGCTTTTCAGCGCCACCAAGAAATTATGGCCAAAATACGAAAGGCTGTCGCAGAATATCCGCCGAGGAGATGCTTGCTCGTTGCCTACCTCTTCCACTTGGCCTAAAAACTTCGACACATGGGCTTAGAACCTCTTACACTTGGCCTAAGAACTTAGACACCTTC
The DNA here is from genome assembly GCA_029255685.2 of Silene conica. Classification (NCBI taxonomy): domain Eukaryota; kingdom Viridiplantae; phylum Streptophyta; class Magnoliopsida; order Caryophyllales; family Caryophyllaceae; genus Silene; species Silene conica. The sequence goes on from CM055315.2 coordinate 55,918,231, forward strand.
CTTAATCACTTCTTCCACATGGCCTAAGGTTCTCGACACATGTCGTAAGCTTCGACACATGTTGTGATCGTCTCGACACATGGCCTAATTGTTGCGACACATGGCGTAAGCTTTTCGACACTTGGCTAAGTATGAAAACTTTGCCTTTCTGTCCAAGGACTCCTTTCTTCTTCTTCCTTCCTTCATGTTTTTCAGCAAAACACACCCAAACACAAAGTCACAAACACCATTGTTACACCTTCTTACCACCACCGTAAAACGATCGTAAAATCTTCGTTTCTTATCGGTTTTCGACGATTTTCGCGCCTATCTCTTCCTCTCCTCGCCCTCCATCTTTCTAGGTAATAAAATTATCAAATTTCTTACTTCATATACTCTGGTCGTGGCCTTTAAGGCACGGTTCTCTTAGCTAACCTCGTTTATTTATGTGTAGCTAGTTCGGTTGTCCAAACCGAAGTGGCTTTGAGTCAAAATCATGCTTATTGAAGAGCTAAAAGGTAACGGTGATGGGTTACTCGACTTTAATCGTCTATGTTTGCATGTTTTACATATATTAGTGATATATTTTATACTAGAAATATGTTTGATTAATTAGTTGTATGATTAGCTTTATAAGTCATATGTTTGGATGATTTTCATCATGCATGCTTGTGTTGGATGATATTCTAGTTGAAAATTCATTAAGGATTGTATTGTTAAATGAGGTTATGATCATTGAGGATGGTTAGTTTGATAGTCTTTCAAGTTCATAGTGCTTTGTTTAGATTGGTTATTTCATAAAGTTTCAGCACCTTGACAAATGTGTCCATTGTTTTGTACAATTTATTTCGACGTCTTAGATTATCCATATTTGCAAATGTTGAAAATAGACCCCTTTTTATTTTAAGTGTAGAATCTACCTCTAAAATTTCGTAATTGTCTTTCATGTCGTTTGTTCACAATAAATTAATTACGAACATTGCGCTGAAATACTCGCAGAACGGACAGTAGCTCAAATATTATTTCGAAAACCATTTTTATACTTTGAAACTATTCTGTTCCTTTTCCATAATTAAACTTTGAATAATTTAGTCGATGTTAGGAGTTTAATTTGCCCCAAAATGTTTTGTTAAACCCGTTTTATGAAGCAATACTTTTAATGCGACAATTTATGACATACTGTAAAGATCAGATTATAAACCTCTGCTAAGTTCATATTTTGGAAATGGTTATTTGATTAATATTGTAGCTAAAAGTCTTATTAATAAGACCCAATTGGTCTTGTATAATTTTGATTTTATTTGAATTAATTATGACTTTTACGGCACAGGACAGCTGTAATGAGAAATGCGTTTAGAACTTTTGTTTCATTATTCAATCCTGTATGTTCTCTTTCGGCATGGAACGGATATAAATGTTGTCTTATTCATCATTTGTTGTCTCATGTATGTTTAAATAAGTGGGTTAACGGTTATGCTATCTTAAGCTTGTGTAGGTGACGGTTATGTCATCCAAAAATTGTGTTGGCAACGGTTATGTTGTCTTGCATGTGAATAGATAGCGGTGGTACGATTTGTGTATCACTGTAATGAACTAATGCCACCCATGTTATGGGAATTTATCTATGTTCGGGGTTGGTCGGAGGCAGTGGTTATACGCTCCGGTCCTCGTGTGTCGTTCGGTGTAAGGCATTACATCAAGAGGTCTGGCCAGGTCTTAGGCATATAGGCAGTGGTTATACGCTATACATAGTATTCAGAGGCAGTGGTTATAAGCTCCAGTAGCCAGAGGCAGTGGTTATACTCTTTGGTATGTCAGAGGCAGTGGTTATACGCTCTGACGGCGTTCATTCTATTCCTGTGTTGTTTGATAGTTGTATGCTTTGTAATCGGAGGCAGTGGTTATACGCTCCGTAACTGGAGGCAGTGGTTATACGCTCCAGTAGCTAGAGGCAGTGGTTATACGCTATGGTCTGTCAGAGGCAGTGGTTATACGCTCTGACTATGTGTATTCTTTGTAATCGGAGGCAGTGGTTATATGCTGGCTTTAGTTCTGTTATACATGTTGATTCATGTTTTTTTCACATGTTTTTGACTTATCGCCCACGCATTGATCATGTTGTTCATGTTTGGTAATATATATAATTGTTTATGGAATTATATACATATTCATATGTATAAGATGTTTAGTATTACCGTTTACATGTTTTCTGACCTAAAGTGGTTGGGAGAACCCTGAGTTACTCCCCACTGACTGTGGCGTTCATGTTTCATGAATGTAGGTTGGTGCTGTTTCAGGAAGACGTATGGCTAGCGAGCATTGTTGATAATTCGACAATTACCCTTACGCTTAGTTTAGATTTAATTCATGTTGTTATCGTGGGATACCTTATCCCTCGTCTATTTAAGTTATTTTGTATAATTTATACTTTCTCATTAGTTTTTAGTCTTCCGCATGTTGTTTTGATATTCCGCGAAAAACTTTTAATAAATATGTCGAAAAGTTTTTAAAATTATCGTATTTCCGCTGCAAATTATTTTTTTATTTTTATGCTAAATCGCGGGGTGTCACAGTTGGTATCAGAGCAGTAATGCTCCCGACGCACGCACGTGTACCCCAAATTAAATTTGAACTTGACCTAAAATAATGAATGAGAGATGGGTAGACTTAAGGACCAAGTGGTAGTCTGTTGTGTGATTGTTCCTTGTTAGGTCTAACATGTTTGTTAATTGTCAAAGATTTTATTTCTGTGCTCAAGGATTGGTGAACCATGAGCTTACCTAGATGGCGATCAAGATTATTGTCTACTACCGAAGATGGAAGATTCGTGCTATCTTTGAAGGATGCTTCTATGTGCCCGAAGATACTCCTTACTCATCATGCATCACCTTCTTCCTTATTTCTTGATGCATATCCTCCCTTCCTGAACTCTATTCTATCCTAATTCGGAAGCTACTTTCGTAACTTCCCGACTTAACCTTATCCTTGTTACTTGCATTTTTCCCATGGCGCTTCGTAGGTAGCCTAGCTTAGTTGGATATTGAGGATTTTGTTCGAGGATAACCCCTAGCCCTTATTTTGAAAAGTAATGTTACTTAAAACGTTTAGGAAGTGCAGTAAGTCATGTCTTGATGATCCTAATGTTTATTTGTTCACCTAATTGGTAGGTGGAATTGGTTGGTGAAATTCCTAAATTAAATTTTGAATGATATATGTAGCTTTTGGTGGAATTTAACCTTGGGAATCATAATTGAGATTTAAGACTAGTGGATTGAGATGATTGCTCTAAGAGTATGAATGAGGTGTTAGAAGTCTTAAATGAATTTGGAAAATATACTTGGAATGTTACGTTTAAGAATAATAATCGTTTATAATGATGGATGAGTAGTGAAACGATGTAGAAGGTAATCTTTGGTGAATTGACTGAAGTTTACTCTTTTAGTTATTTAAAGGAATTAGTGGTGTAACCTTAGAGGAGTTACCTAAAGATAATGTCGTTGGATGTCTGATTGATGTAGTAAGGTGCAACTTATGGATTTGTGAGATTTTGAGGTTGCGATGTTTAAAGGACGTTTCGATTTGTACATAGAGGTGTGAGAAACGTTAATAGTGGATTTTCTTAGTTTTCACATTTTGAGGTATTAATGAATTATAAGGATTTACGCCTTGTTTGGGATTAAAATAAAGTAACTCGATGAGTAATGAAAGTTTTTGGAATTAAAGGAAATAGAGAGTTGATAATCTATGGAGTATAAAGATTATGAAGTAGCAATAGTATAAAAATGGTTTATGCTGGAGTATTTTAGAAGTGTCGTTTGAGGAATTTAAGACATAGAGATACCTGAAACTTTATGGAATAGTCGAAATTGGGTTAATCGTACACCCTTATCTTTGCAAGGACTTATAGTATGGTAAACCAAGTGGCAAAATTCTTCTTGGAAAATGCTAGTTTGGCGTGCTTGAATTGGTAAATAGGAGATGAAAACTTTGTGAGGATTTTGGGAACCCTAAGCCCTGGGAATTGTGTCAGTTCAAATCACAAACTTTCCTCAACGCTTCTCTTCTTTCTTCTTCCATGCTAATTACGTCGAGTTATGCTTTCATAACAAAGCTTACTTGACCTCTTTTCACGTTATATATCTTCTTACCACTAATACTCATTCTTCTCCTCATGGCTTCGCTATTGTTAGAGTCCATAGCCTGGAGTCTCTTAGCCCGTCATCTTATGTATCTTTCTCTCTCTCAAGTTTTAATATCGAGTTTGTTCCTGAAGTTTGTATCATATCTTTAACCGTTGTGAGCCTTGTCTCCTTTCTTCTTGGACTAGTTGTGAGGGTGAATTCGTTTGTCGAATAGTGATATATGCTTAGAAGATCCTTGGTCTTGTTTTATCGGACATAGTTGAGAGAGTTAGCGTTTGGTGACGTTTGGGTAATATTAGGTAGTGTGCCATCTTGATGGTTTCAATTTAAAGGTTTGAAGGTATGAGTGCTTCTTGTGGATTGGTACTAACCGTGAGGCTGATAATTTTGGTGTTATCTATGAGAGTGTTGATGGTTACCTAGAGACGGTTTGGGTGAAAGTTGTTACTCTTATGAGACTTTCTTTGGGATGATCACTTTACGGCAATGAAGTATGGTAGTCAAGGTTTAAGAGATGTTTTCCGTGATTTGGGTCAATCAAAATTTCAATAGTTGGGACTAAATGCCTTGGATGTTTAACTCGTAGTCCTACGTTTGGGAATAGTTTACGGTTTGAAGAATACCGTGTTTATGCTTTTGGGATTAGATGTTTTGAATGATTAACTTATAATCCTATGTATGAGAGTAAGTACAGTTCTGAGAGTGTCGCGTTCATATCTTTGGTTGTCGATAAAAGTGTAACAAATTTTTGTTTAGAGGTATGGAAGTGCGATGGATTTTAGTCTAAGATCCTTGTCTAGTGTTTTACCTTGTTTAGGGACATATAGCCTATGCTAGTTGGGTATGAGTTCGACCTTGTTAGTAATTTTGGATCTAGCTCTATGAAGGATGTTGATTGTTGAGTAATAATCGAGAGTTGTGAAGTCCCTTTGGTAATGTGATACCTTGTATCGTGGATGAACTAGATGTGAATGACCCAAATTGACTTGAGGAAGCCTTGAGAGTTGTGTGATTGAAAGAGTATTACAACGACGTAAAAATGGTTTAAGGTATTTCGAAAATTAACACGGAATAGACCAGAATCACATAGCATGTAAGCAATCATAATTCATTATATTATGCTTAATGCTGCCACGGTTTTTGGTATCATAAGGGTGGTTATACCCCAAGCGATCCTCGATCCTCGATCTAATCCAAACAAGATGTTTATGGTTGGTGCCGTGAGCCTCGTTCACTTAAGAAGTGAAAGCTATTTGATGAAATAAAATATGTGGCAATAATAGTATGTTTGACGCAATCGGGATTCAGAACGGGATATGAGTAAATTCATGTCGATGAGACGAGCCAATTGGTCGATAAATGTTACGTTGTGGGGTCGAACAAGGAACCTGATTTATGACCATGATATCAAATAATGTACTTGACCAAAACATTGTTCGAGTTTCACCTCTAAGGGTCATAAAGACACGACTGTCCTAGTTATCCTTAACGGAATTATCAATCTGTGGACATGCCACCAGCACGCCGATTTGTGTACATGGCACCCGCAAGCCCAATCTGTGGATATGCGACAGTCTAAAGCCATGTTTGGAGGTTTAGGTGCTTTCGACCGGTTCGTTTTAGATAGTTTGGTTTCGTCACGATAAAGGCCTCGAAACGAGCAAGATGTTCAGAGTCGCCACCGAGCAATTGTGGAGTTCTTGGACACCGTTCGAGATCATTTTATACCTTTATCAAACAAAGAATGAAGCAGTGCATGACATAGATACTAAATATAAGGACTCTTCCGTCTTCAACATACTGTGCCTAGAATCATTCTTGTTTGCCAAGGATAAGGTCATTTACTAGCCAAAGGTTTTGAGTAAGAGGTGAAGGTACGTATTGGGAAGCTCTTTAATCGAACACCTATTCATTTTATATCACCTCATTTCTCTATTATATGTGAGGAATATTATATTCAAATGGGTGATAAAAGTTGAATGGAGGAAATAATTGATAATGTAACTGAAAATTAAAAGCTAATATGTTAAGTGATTATGTAAAAAATTGTTTGGCAAATTAACTGAAAAGATAGTTAATTTTTAGTAAAATGATGTAAAAGAATATCATAATTATTTAATATTATAAATTTGGGACAACTAAATTTCTTTGGTCAAATAAACTAAGGAGTCGTTTGGTTGATTAGGGAACTTAATTTTTTTAGGAACTTATAATTTATGGGAAATAAGCTTCCACATCCAATTCAGGTGAATTTGAGGAAAAGAGTTTGGTTACCCATGTGGGAAATAAATTGCACAGGAAATTCGAAGGACCAAGCGCCCAAGGGGTAGGTAAGCAACTTCCTACATTATGTAGACATTGAAAATTCATGGTCATTCCTATATTTTTCAGAATTTATGCTAACCAAACAACCCATATTTTATCTATATAATTACATAAACATTTCAGAAGCCCTGGTTGAGCCACATCATCAACACAGATTTTGATTTTTTTTTTCTAAATTCTCTCAGGTGGGTCCCGCAATGTGTTTAATGAATTTCTTGAGTCATAACCGCCCGATATTCTAAATAAATGCCCGATATCGTAGTTTCCGAAATATTACGTAACATTTTTATATAAATTCGTAAACATGAATTCCTACGAAAATTGGTCAATTTGTATAACATAAAATTAAATATTATGTAATCGAATATATATGTCCCGTCAAAAAAGATTAGACAACAATTTATTATTATTATTTTTTTAATTCTCTCAGGTGGGTCCCGCAATGTGTTTGATGAATTTCCGGAGTCATAACCGCCCGATAGTCTAAATAAATGCCTGATATCGTAGTTTTAGAAATATTACGTAACATTTTTATATAAATTCGTAAACATAATTTCCTACGAAAAATGGTCAATTTGTATAACACAAAATTAAATATTATATAATATTTTGTATGGTAATTAGTATTATTTTCATTTTTAATTTTAACAAATCAAGTTAATCAAATAAATAACATCCTTTTTTGAGAGAGAAAGCTTTGACTTCGCTCTAGGATTTTGGTGATCAGAATTTTGCTTTCCTGCAAATGGCAAGAAGGAAAAATTCACAAAATCATTCAAAATTTAAGCAATCAAAAGCAAAAACACGTTTGTCCTTTCATAATTGTAGTGATCTTCATTCAGATATGGACTCGAATTGTTCTGATGATGAAGTTTTTGGTGCTCGTGCGGGAAATAGAGCAATTCCGTCTTCCTCTGATGATAGAAGAACTCGTACGGTGGGAGAAATTGTTGGCATTCCTGGACTTATTCTAGATGAAATTGTTGTAGAGAGGGCTGAATCGGTGGTGATTAAGGATGATCCTATTGACAATAGGGAAGCAGCTTGGACGCAGGTATCAGGTAAGAAATCGGGACCTTCTGTTATGTTACAGCTTACTGATGAGGATGTCCAACCTGACATTGATTACTGGTCTTCTGCTATTGTGTGTTATGTTTTGGGGGGAAATCCGCCTTTGGAAATTTTGACCGGGTTTGTCGAGAGGATTTGGGGGAAGTATAATTATGACAAGCTATCATTCTTACCTAATGTTGCTTTCATAGTTCACTTTCCTTTAACTGAAAGTGTTGATTTGATTTTGCAACAAGGTTACCCCATGTTTGATAACAAGCCTGTTGTGATTAAAAAATGGACTGAGGATTGTAGTATGGTGAAGGAAAGGGTGAAATCTGTGTCGATTTGGGTAAAATTGTGTGGATTACCACTGAAATTCTAGGGGGCTACGTGCTTAGCAAAACTTGCTTCACTTGTGGGTAAGTATATCAGAAGTGATGGGGCTACTATTGATAAGACTAGACTTGGGTATGCTAGGCTGTTGATAGAAGTAGATGTTGGACAGGAGTTCCCGGATAATATTTGTTTTAAGGATGAGAAAGGTGGGAAGATAAAGATTATTACTGAGTATGAATGGAAGCATGATATATGTCAATTATGTAAGGGCATAGGGCATACTACTGAGATGTGCAGGAGGAAAAAAAAGAGTTGGTACAGAAAAACAAAGTCACACAGGTTTGGAGGCCTAAAGTTGTAGTTCAAGAGCCTGTTGTGAATGAAGAAGTGCCTGTTGTTGTGGTGAACACAGGGCAGCAGGGGGTGCATACTCCAGTTACTTGAACTGCTTCTCTGGTGGGACAGGAACACCATACAACTACTGCAACTAGAGTTACTCCTGCGGTGACATTTGCTGAAATGCTGCTTAGTTCATCGAGAATAAAGGGAGGATCCACCTGGTTCAAGTGGTCATGGATAGTATTGGATGTTGGAACGTAAGAGGAATGAATAATATAGGTAAGCAACTAGAAATAAAACGCTTCCTATATCAGAATAAGATTGGTCTTTATGGTTTAGTTCAAACTAAAATAAAGGATAGTAATTGTCAGAATGTCTTAAGCATTTTTGGACAGCATTGGAATGGGATTAACAACTTCAATCATCACCCAGGAGGTAGAGTTTGGCTTATTTGGGTTGACCAAAGGTTCAAAGTGGATATTTTTGACATGACAGCTCAATTAATTTCTGCTGTGGTGAAGGATAAAGCTATTGGGCTACGTTCATGTATACTGTTGTCTATGGTTTTAATGATGAAGGGACTAGAGGGCAGTTATGGCAAGAGCTTAAGAGTATTAAGGAAAGATGGACTCGTCCTTGGGCCATTTGTGGGGATTTTAACAAATTTGTTGGATTTTAATGAAAGAATGGGGAAACCTGTCTTGTGGGCTGACATTGTGGATTTCAAGGAATGTGTGGCTTACTGTGATGTAATGGATGTTAAGGCTCAAGGATCATATTTTACGTGGAATAACAAGCACGATCCTACTACTAGAGTGTTCTCTAGATTGGATCTTTTTTATGCTGAATGTTGAATGGTTAGATGTGTATCCTGAGTGCTATGCATATTTTCCTCCGGAAGGGTTGTTTGATCATTGTCCTTGTATTTCTTATAGAAGTAAGATTCGATACAAGAGGCCTCAGTTCAAATATTTTAATATGTGGGGGCAGGATGCTCATTTCATGGACATTGTGAAAAAGCATTGGAACAAGAAGGTTGCAGGCTGTTGGATGTATCAGATTACTATCAAAATGAGAAATCTGAAATCTCCTCTCAGGCAGCTAAACAAGAATAGATTTGCAGACATTGAGAAGTCAGTGGAGATTGCTAGGATCAGACTGAGTGATATTCAGATTCGTATGCATGGGGATCCTACAAATCATGTTCTGTTGGAGCAGGAGACTGAAATTGCTAAGGAATACAGAGATATTGTGAGTGCTTATGGCAAGTTTATGAGTCAGAAAGAAAAAGTGGATTGGCTCTGTGAAGGAGATGATAATACAAAATATTTTCATCATCAGCTCAAGGTAAAACAAATGCAGAACAAAATCATTCAAATTTTAGATCACAAAGGAATGATGCATAGGGAGAGTGAGAGCATTGAGAATGCCTTCCTGCAATATTATGAAGAGCTGCTGGGAATGAATAAGGTTACTTAGAATGTACATTATCCTACTGTCAGAACTGGAAAAACATTGCATGCTGGTCATCATACTACTCTTCTTAGACCTGTCAGTCATGAGGAGGTAAGGAGGACTATTTTTTCTATTCCTCCCAATAAGGCACCCGACCCTGATGGTTTTACTAGTCAGTTCTATAGAGATGCTTGAAGCACTATAGGACTTGATGTCACAGCAGCTATTTTGGACTTCTTTGATACTGAAAACATGCTGAGGCAGATTGACACAACTAATATATCCTTGGTTCCAAAGATTAAGAATCCTAGCAGTATTTTGGAGTATCGTCCTATAGCTTGTTGTAATGTAATTTACAAGTGCATTACCAAGTTGTTATGTGCTAAACTAGGTGAGGTGATGCCAGAGCTCATCAATAACAGCCAAGGTGGTTTTGTCAAAGGGAGGTCCATTGTGGAGAATGTGTTGATTTGTCAGGATACGGTGAGACACTATAATAGGAAGGTTGCCTCTCCAAGATGCTTGATTAAGATAGACCTGAGGAAAACTTATGATACTGTTGAGTGGGAGTTTTTGTCTCAAATGTTACATGCTCTAAATTTCCCTAGTAAGTTTATCAAGCTTATTATGGTTTGTGTCACAACTCCTACGTATTCTTTAAATGTACGTTAATGGCAGTTCTTTTGGTTTCTTTGCTGGTAAGAGGGGGCTCAGACAGGGTGACCCCATGTCGCCTCTGTTGTTTACCTTGTGTATGGAGTATTTGTCTAGAATTCTGGGAGTGGTTGGTCAGCAAGAATCCTTTAGATTTCATCCTAAATGTGGGCAGATAAAATTAAATCATCTTTTATTTGCGGATGACCTTCTTATGTTTTGCAAAGGGAATGAGGAGTCTATTATGTGGATGTTGAGAGCTTTTTTTACATTTTCTCCAGATTCTGGGTTGTGTTTGAATACTGAAAAAACCAATATTTACTTTAATGGAGTTCAGAGTGGGATTGTTGCTAATATCTTAAGGTGTTGGGTTTTAAAATTGGAACCCTTCCCTTTAGATATCTTGGTGTTCCTATCTCTTCAAAGAAGATTAGCAAACTTCAAGGCCAGAAGTTGATTGAAAGGATAGTGAGTAGAATTAGGAGTCTTGGTGCTCGTCATTTGGCTTATTCTGGGAGATTGACTCTGGTGAAATCAGTCTTATCTACTCTTCATTCATATTGGGCATCTATCTTTCTTATACTTGCTGGCATTATGAGGAAGATTGAAGCCATATGCAAAAAAAATTTATGGGGTGGTAAGGATGTTTATCTTAGGGCACCTAGTGTAAGTTGGGATAAGTGTTGTACTCCTAAAGAAGAAGGTGGACTAGGGTTACATAATGCTAAAATGTGGAACCAAGCTCAGTTGGGGAAGTATGCGTATTGGATGGCAAAGAAGAAAGATCATCTTTGGGTTTGTTGGGTCAACCATGTCTATATGAAAGGGATAGATTGGAAGGAGTACTCTGCTCCTACTGACTGTAGTTGGGCTTGGAAAAAAATAGTCCAGATCAAGGATAAGTTTAAGGTGGGGTATACAAATGATAAATGGCTTAATTCTGATATGGAGTATAGTGTTGGAGCTGGGTATGACTGGTTGAGGGGTAATGGTAGTAAGGTACCTTGGAGATTTTTGTGTTGGAATAGGCTAAACATTCCTAAGACCTCTTTCATTTTCTGGTCAGTGCAGCACAGGCGGTTATACACTCTGGATAGACTACAACGTATGGGACTGGGGACTGATATTGCTTGCTTTGTGTGTGGGATGGATGCAGAATCGCACACCCATTTGTTCTCTCAATGCATATACTTCAAAAAATGCATGGAATGTCTGAAGGCTAAGCTTTGTGTTAATTTTGATGCTGATAGTATGGTTGCTTGGTTCTTTAAGGCAAGGAGTTCAAGTATTAAACGTATTATCATACGGAGCTTGTTATGTTGGGACTGTTTACTACATATGGATGGCTAGAAATGCAGCCAGATTGGAGAATTATGTTCACTCACCTAGGCATATTGTTGACAGAGTGTGGAGTGAAGTACAAGTGAGATGGATTCACAGAAACAGGAAGGTGCTGAATAGTAAAGATCAAAGATAGGTACAGCGTATTGGAGGTTGACCAGTAGCTGAAGTTTGTTTGTCCCATGTTCAGGCTGTTTTGTAAATGCTAGCTGGTAAATGTTAGAACTTTTTTTTATCAATATATAATTACCCTTCACCAAAAAAAAATTAGTTACTTTAAAGTATTTTTGGTACAATAATATGACAAAAAATGTTAGTTAAACTATATCTCAAGTAAATCAAGAAAAATTATATTCATTTTTAATTTTGTATATAAATAACAAACATACATTTATTTTTCATGATAATCATATCAATATCAGCATGCCAAAAATATTAAACACAAGAACTAATCTAAAAAGTTTATTTAAAACTACAATAGAAGACAATGATAAAACTACGAAAAAAATACCACAAAGTTCTAGCATAAAACTTAATTGATGAAAATTTTAATTACGTTAAACAGTAACTATTAAAGAGTTTATGTGTAAAGCTTCACATAAATATTATTTGAAAAAAAACGCTCCAAATATTAAATTGGTAATGACACGATAAAAAAATGGGATATTGAAATTGCAAAAGAAAAGTACCATAATAGATACTTAACATTTACAAAAACACGAGTAATGACGGGTTTTGGGGGCAGTCATATCTTTTTTCTCTGATAAGGTAAGAAATTATATTGATCCCCTGTAGGACCAACCTATTTCATTATTTTGAATGAGATAAGTTGAAACTATCGACTTTCAAACCATCTCTAAAGAATTCGACATGTTGACAACTCTGATTTATGAGTGAGTTGTGACGATGAAAAATGGATATATAATGAAGACAATTTTGAGATTTTTGTATTAACATTACTTATCATTGTATATTGTAATTCTGTTATGATATTTCAAATTTATATAGATTGATTGCGTTATGATATACTTGGAATATAACTGTATGTTAATATTACAATATTTTTAGTATATCGGTCATATAAAATTATATAACAAATCGATAATCGAAAATATGACTAATCATTATTTATAAATAACAATAATTGAACCTGCAATACCGTGCAATTTGCACGAGATTAAAACTAATATAACTGCAATACTAAAACCATATTTTTATTATATTTATTCACCTTTTTATTGATTTTTTTCAGTTTAATAAAATTAAACCCGTAAATTTTTTGCACGGGCGTAAAACTAGTTTCTTTAAATTATGAAATTTCACAATGTCTTGTTTGGGTGATAAGTGAAATGTAATGCCAAGCCTAAATAGTTAACGGGCTGGTATGAAAACGGGGCTTAGTAAACGATTAGTGCGTTTGTGAATTTCATCCCCAAAAATGAATCCCGAACCCTGACTGTGGCTGTGACACTGTTTACAAAGCCTTAACCATGTCAATAACAATATCTACAATCTGTTGTCAAAAGTTATGGCGAAACTATCCTCACGCATGTCCCAGAATTCCCAAAGGTCCCCTTGTTACTACTCGTCAGATTCAAAACCTTGAATTCCCCAGTTACCCACCTAAAAATTTAGACCAGAGGTTAAGATTTGAAGGGGTAAAGTTGAGATTTTGGTTGAAGGCTGGAAATGAAGGGGAGAGAAAGCGAATTAGTGATGCGGAAGAGGAGGAAAAGAAATTTGAAGAGTTTAGAGGGATGAGTACAATGCCTGATAGATTTAAGCACTTAGCTAAGGAAGCTCCTTCTCCTCCACTTCGTTGGCCTTGGCTTCTTGGTTTGTTTCTGATTTATTGTTTTATTCATTTTTTTTTGTTTTTTCTTCATTTGCTCATTTGTACTCCCCCGATTCTATCGCCCATATTCCTGCTGTCTTATCTTCAGGTGTGATTATTTTAATTGCTGACCAGATTTGCTTAAAGTTTATATACTTCTAGTTTTAGTTTGAATTTATCACACTATTAGTACGTCCTGTAAATTTAGTTTTTACAGATAGAAGAAGGAAATGACTCTGATTGAGTCTGAAAGATGGTAATGTATCAATATAGGATGTTAGCGACTGCAATTGGTTTGGACCATTTACTTGCTACCATAGGGCTTGCTTGGGATGGGGTAATTATTACGGGAGTAATAGAGACTAAAACAAGAAGAAATGGGAGGAGATTGGTGGTTGTGGAGGGTGGAAAGTGGAGGCAAGGGAGGAATTATTACCTCCATATGGAAGTAATACATTACTTGGTAGGGGAGGTAGGGAACTATTACTCCTCTAATAGAGGGACTATTACACTATCCTCCCCCATTTCTATCTCCACCCTCACTTTCCTCCATTCTTTAGTTCATTTAAGCTCCATTACCCAAGTAATAATTACCATCATCCCAAGCAACGCCTAAAGATTCTTTCTTAAAGTTTGAAAATCATTGATGTGTTCCTTATTGATCTTCACTGCAGATATGTACACAGTTATGAATAATTGAGGGAGAATGCATCCATCAAAATCCTTGTCAATTAACTCTTGCTATAAATATTTGGTTTGATGAAATTGGACTTTCTTTGTCTTTGTGGTTGTACTAACATTACGTCTTTGGGTTGGTAAGATGAGTAGACATTACACTTAACTACTTGAGCTGAAGAAAATTTGTTTACAATGATCCTCCATCAGTTTAGGCCTCATATAACTTCTTGAGTTTGTTGACTAACTGACTTACACTTCATAACATGTGTCCAACTTGGGTGCATGAGTGGTTTGCATGTTCAACTAATTTCTAAATTCGGAAAAGAAATTGTCTTGAACTACTCTAGTGTCCTTCACACATTTGATTGTCGGATTATCCTCCATTAGTACATGATAAAGAATGGAAATTTTAAGTAACTTAACTCGTCAATAGGTATTTTTGTAACGAAACAAAACTAAGTTCACCCTCTATAATAGGACTTGCCCATCTCATTCATATGGATGAGGGAAGAAAGTGAAAGTTATCGCTATCAACCCATTGCCATGGAGTAGGACATAGACATCCTAAACTGACCTTAATGTGTGCAAATTTATTGGTCTCATGAACCCCATGGTTATAACTCACTTCATGGAAAAAAGAAAGTTCGTTCTATTATCAAACAGGATTTCCAATGGGATCATCCAAGTCCCGGTTAAAGTTAAGAACACAAAGAACATTCTAGAACATAAAAGAAGGACGGTTCTCGGACAGCCTGCCATCTAGGACATGACTGCTCGAGCTTAGTTGTGTGCAATGTTGTCAGGATCGGGATTCTACTTTGAACCGATGAGTAGGTAGAATCGAATCGCAGGACCGTAAGATTCTACAAACTAACTAAATATAGTTTTTTATGCGGTAAAAACATAAAATTAAAGATCAAAATACATACTCCCTTCTATTCTATATTTTCTTCCCTATTTCCTTATTCGGTTATTCCGGTTTCTTCCCTATTTCCCTTTTTAGGATGATTTTTGTGGCGCAAATTCAATGGTACGTGGAGTAGGGTCTTTTGTGTGGTCCAAATTAACTTTCTTATTTATTGTGTAAAAAGGAAAGAGGGAAAAAATATAGAATAGCAGGGAGTATTTATTAATTTCTATTCATAAATTATTGATGATTATTAATTTTGTTGTCATTGTTATGAATATGTTTCTACAACTTTTCATGATTTGGATAGTACAATCTCATTATAGAAATACTCCGTATATATTTATTCTATTATCATAAAACCGGATCGTAGGATCGTAAAGTCGTAGGATCGTATTATGATCCTACCTCTAGAAATTTTCAAAGGAATAAGATCGTAAGATTCTACAACCATAATAGAATCGTAAGATTTGTGGTCCGTTAATCGTTTTAGATCGTAAAATCGTAGGATCGAATCAAGGATCGTGACAACAATGGTCGTGCATTTGGTTTTTTTTCTGGTAGAATACCCTACAAGATGGGTGTAGCAATGGCGAAGCTTATAAAATTGTCTTGAATTATCTAGACCGTCCATAATCATCAGAGTACTCTAAAATTGTCTAGAATACCCCTTCATCTGGTTTTAATGTTCGCATGAAACAAGTTAGATCAACAAGGACATTAGTATCTCTTGCCAATTGAAAATATAATGAACAATTGCAATTCATCGAACTCCCATGGAACATAATGAACCTAGGAATCAACAAGTTACTCATAGACTGCATATTCCCCAACACTTTATATATGTTCTAGTGTTGTATGGAATGCTATAAGTAGGATGAGGGGGTTAGTTGATTGGGCACAAAAGAAAAGTGGGTGTGCCCGTAGAGGGACAATTAAAGACCTCCTTAAGAAGCATGACTAGCCTGCTCGTTGACAATGAACTGTTGACGAGTACACGGACGACGAACCTGTTCTTGTGCGTTCAGAGAAGTCAGCCTAAGACACTACTATGAAAGTGAGATCAAATTGTGCTCAACAAATTTCTCTTGGAATCCTGACCATCTGTCCTGTCTGATTGCTTTTTGTGGTATTTTTATATCTTATGATGCTTTGTCCTTGAGGTTTGACCAGATCCTTCACTGTCTGTTAATCACGTTACAAATATGCAATATCTCTTAACTATTATGTGAAGGTTTTGTAAGGGGTATTCTACAGCTAAATGTTACTCAGTATTATGATCCCTGGATGCTAACCAAGTCTATTGAATATTTACAGCACTAGGTTTCCTCGTCTATGCATGGAGATCAGTCTTGTGGGAACTTTCTAACTGGAAGAAGGTTATACATGGAATGTTTCATTTTATTGGATACCTATCCAAACTTGCTTTGGCCTTCATCTTCCATTTCGCAGGTGACCCAATCACCAACTCTATTTTCTACATTGAGACCGCATTTAATGCCATACGCGACTTTTACTTCGGTATTGTGACATCAGCTCCAATACCCGAATTGACCACGATTCTCATACTTGCATCCACGGTGCTTGCAATCGGAGAAGCAGCTTCTCCAAACTCCATAAACTCTCAGTCCTATATTCTAACTGTAGCCGGCTTTATTGGATACGGAGCTGTGAGAGGCATAATAATCGAGCCTTTCTTCTGGTTATTGCTTTTAGGGATTTTCAGCTTTTCCAGGATAATTAAGAAGAGAGATTATGTTTCTTCTGCCTTACCAGTCGTAACCGTACTGGCTTCTGTTGGTGAGCCATGGATTAGGGTTTTGACGATTTTATTGTTTACTGCACTGGCGATCCATCACCATTCTCAGAAACTGGCAGATGGAGAAGAAACTGAAGTTATGACTTCAAGCGTTAAAATTCCATTTCCTCTGTTGGGTGTTGCGCTTGCCATTGGGATTCGTGTTGCTGCTAAATGGGTTGGTTATCGCCATTTGACATGGATGATTGCATAGTTAAGCGGTTTTGTAACTGTACAAGCTGGCAATAAAATGAGCAGCAATAGTTGATGGCTGGACCGTGGGGTACCTGGATGTGTCTATGAAATTAGTGTAGGTGGTCTTCTTCCCATCCTCCCTTATGTCATTTTTGATCTTATATCCTTTTTGATCAAGTACACGCTACACAGTGAAGAGGTGACCGACCACCACCAATCGGTGCCATGGTGTGTGACATCTGCCCCGTCAACCTTCTATTTCCATGTATTTTCCCTTAGTTTTTATTTAGAATGTCAGTTGTTTATCTTAGAAATGCAAGTTTTCTTATTTTTAGTATCTATTTAGATTGCCAGTGTATATTAGAAATGTAAGTTCTCGCCTTTACTATATCGGTCTACTAAAACATGCTTAGTTTAATTCTAATTCTATCTCCCGACTTCAGGAAACGAATTAGCAATTTTATCAAAGATTGTGATTTTTTTTTTTGAAGGGTATCAAAGATTGTGATTTGTGATCAAGAATCTAAGATTAACCATTCGTACAAGCATCTGATGGAAACAATGACTCGATATTATAACATCCTACTTCAAAAGTTATTATTATTATTATTCATGGATAGCTTCTATATTCTCTAGACTAATGAACTACTCGCACATGTTGAAAACTAAACCAACAACAATTGAGGTAATTAACATGAACATAGTAATAATGAGATTGTGATTGAATGAATGATTAAGAATGGAGGCGGTTTTAATATTAATGAAAATAATGTTAATTGCTAAAAATGATATTGATAAAACCAACTAAAATGAAATAGAGATGTAATTGCTCAGAGAACTATAACGAAATAAACTTGGAACAAAACTAGTAATGAAATGAGATATAACTAACAATGATATGTGTCAATAACCAAAAAAAAAACTAGAACATGGAATAACAATTAACTAAATGACAATTAAACGAAATAAACTTTGAATGAAAATAACAAGAGGGATAAATAGAAATGAGATTACCAAAATAAAGGAAATAAAAACTTAAAACGAAGAACAATGCAAATCCGGAAATATAACTTGAATTCTGAAAATATGAAATTATTTAGAACTACGAAGAAAACTAAAAGCTGAGAACTAAGAATTATTCTGAAACTTAAATATTTGTACTAATGTGTAAACTAAATGACAGATTAAAAGTGTTTAAATAGAATTAAGGGAGGAGGAGAAATGTCAAGTCCATAAATAAGAGTAATCCGATCTGGGACCCTAACCCTGATCGGGGAGGTTATTTTGTATTAACTCGTCCTTAATTCACCTCTTGGAATCTTAACCAACTTCGATAGGGTCAGGATTTTCTTATTTTGGAGCTATAATTCTTCAATTATTCTCAAGTAATGTAACTCGAAGGGGTAGGGTCGCGGTTTAGGGTTGCAGGACTTCTTCAAATCTTCACCAAAATTCCATTTGAGCTCAATTTCTTTACCCAAGTTGCAACCAAATCCCGTTCTTTTTTACCCGGGACAAGTGAATCTTCCTAAAACACCTTTATGTGGTCAAGACTTGCTCTCATTAGCCTCGTGACACTTGGTGATAGCCAAAATGACATGAATAACTACCAAATGCTTTATTTCATACAAAATGTAATGAATTAAAAAAAAACACCTAAGACACAGAATTAGCTCACAATACACTTCTTGAAGTGTAATAATCAAATAAAAACCGAGCTAAAATAGGGAAAAAGTATATATATATATATATATATATATATATATATATATATATATATATATATATATATAGAATCAAGATCTCGTGCGAACTTTCTTTCGTACGAACCAACGTAGAAAGATTTTTTTTCCTTTTTTTTTTAAAAACCAATAAATCTTTTTTTTTACTATGGTTCGTACGGTTTGCACCATAAGGGAGTTTGTGCGGGATATTGACCCTATAGGGTCGGGATCCGGTGAGAACCACCTTACAATGAGAACCGTGAGAACCCTCACTAAATCTCCACCATATCTAGCTTCAAAAGTTTCAATAGATCATTTACCATTAGTTTAACTTATTCAAATACACACTTTAGAGTCATTAAACAAAATTTTTTGATTTTATTAACAAAATATATACTTAGTGTACCAAAAAACAATTAGGCATACTAAAACGGCTATAAATGCACGAAAACGGCCACTACGTGCATGATATTTTTTACATGCATGAAAATGATTACTAGGTGCATGAAAATAATAGGTTCTACGTGCATTAAAACGAGTTCTAGGTGCATGAAAAATGATAGATAAGTAAAAATTGGTAGTAGGTGCATGAAAATTAATAAAACATATCTCACCTTGATTTCCGTCACTAGTATATATTTTCTAGACCAAGAAATATGTTCTCTAGCCATAAAATTCGATGCCGAATCCAAACATGTCCTTAATTGTTTTTTAAAAAGTCCGTAAGGTAGAATTCTCACCGGTTTTCATTGTAAGGCGGTTCTCACCGGATATATATAGAGAGAGAGAGAGTCTGGTTCCGGTGAGTCCACCCCGTTAGGTGAGTATTGAGTCCACAAAATATAACGGAAGATGATACACATACACAATGTGTATGATTTTTTCCGTACACAACCAATCATGTTATGACATGTGGCAAACTCAAGTTAGCACGTATAGGTTAGTTTAGGGTCAAGTTAGTAAATTAACATTTGTAGTTGACTTGGTTAACAACATGTAATTAATTTATTTATGGAATGTAATTAATATATATGAATAATAATTTATACATTTTAATTAATCAATTTTATTTTATTAATAAATTTAAATATTTTAGGGTTCATCAAGTTTTCGCAAATTTATGAAATGTTTATTGTTTTAATTCCATTTTAATTATTTTATTTTAATTATTCCATTTTAATTGATGTAATTAAACCGATTTTTTATTAAGTATAACATTATTGTTCAACAAACCGGATTAAACTCAATCACACTAACTTAATGATGCTCGTACTCGATCAAACTTAATCATGATCATAATCGATCAATAAATGATCAAACTCAATCATACTAAATTAATTAAATCGATTGATTAAAAAGTTAATCAACATCAAAATTAAAAAGATCAGTTGACAAATCCATTGACAAAATCAAATTTATTGTTTATATTTATTTTCCGCACGTTTTTATTTTCATTGTACTTTTTATTTACTGAATAAATAATTACAATATTTTTATTATCCGTTTTGTATTTATATTATTGTTTTTTTGCATAATATAAATTTTGGCCTAAATACAGAACGTATTAATCGGAAATAAAAATAAATTTCATAGGAGTATTTTTGCTTAGTAAGTAGTTTTCCGTTATAAAGGAGAGAGAAACGAAAATAAATATTATAATATTAGGTGAGTAATCTTCCGAAATTAATTATCTTCGATTGATCAAAACGTTAATGAACATCAAAATCGACAAAAGTTGAGGAAAAAGGTGGAAACGAAAAGGATTTTAAAAAAAAGAAAAAAAACGTTGCTATTGGGGTTCGAACACGCACGCACTTAGATGTTTGTATTTTGCAAGTAATCTTGTAACCAACTAAGCAAGGGTATCAACACATTTATTTAGCAACTACATATTTTTATATTATTCAATGTACTTCATATTATTCATTTACATCTAATTTAGTTTTTCACCTATTCATTTCCTTATTTTTAAACATTTAGTGATTTATTTCTTTATTTTTAAAACAAATTATTGTTAGCTTAAATCTTTTCATTTGACCATATCTTATTGTTGAGATTTTTATGCAAAAAAAATCTTCCTTAGATAATTCACATTTGGTGATAAAATTTGGAGGGAAATATTATCTTTTTGTTTAAATTGTATGCAAAAATATCTTTTCCTTGATATTTAGTGTTAATCTTGATTATTAATCAAATTAATTTAGTGTTGATCTAATTTTAATTTGACGATTGAATTTCGGATTATCTAAATTTAATTTGACGATTTGATCTTGATTAATATAATTATTTTAGGGTAAATGATTTAGTTAAATTATATATGTGTTCAACAATTGATCATGGATTCTGATCTCGATCACGATTAATTTTTGATGAACTTAATCACGATTGATTAAATTATTTCAGGGTAAATTGATTAGATAAATTATTTAAGAACAAATGAAACAATGAAAAATTCTCATTTAATTTAAATGAAACAATTAAAAAACTAATAAAATTACTATTTAATTTATTAGTGAAATTAATTAAGTAAAATAAATAATGTCTAAAACAATTAAGTAAAATAAATAATGTGTAAAATAATAGAAATTCCATAAATTAATTAAATACATATAGTTAACTTAGTTAACTACATATGCTAATTTACTAACATAACCCTAATCTAATTACAATAAATTAACTTGAGTTTGACACGTGTCATAATGTGATTGATTGTGTATGGATTTTCCATACACATTGTGTATGTGTAGCCTTTTTGAAATATAACATAGGAGAGCACTATTTATAACACGATATCACATAAATTGTAATACCACATATCAGCATAAGTTGTAATACCAAAAACTTCTTTGCAATGACTTGATAAGTGATTTCCATGGGTTTCTTCCAAAGTGAAATGAATGACGGATTTTGTCCACGTTACTGGGAACACAATTCATGCTACCAGTTTCATCTCGTGATATGTCCATAGGAAATTGTCAGTACTTTGTACACAAATTCTCATTTGTGACGATAATATCCGTCGTAAATTTGTGACGGGTCAAATAAAACCCTTTCGAAAAGATAAAGACAAACCAATTGTGATTTTCTATGCACTTTTATTTTTGTCTTATCTAAACAAATGGGTGGAGTTGATCCGTCGCAAGCTTGACCTATTGACCAAAGTATATGAATTGATTCTAGGCTCGACAGGTTTTGAATTCAACAGCACAATAAGCAAATACAATTAACCACCCAAACATCAAGCAAAGAAAGTGGGGGAAAAGGGATAATGGCGTGAGTGCGACAAGTAATTTTTTTGCAAGAGTGTAAAGAAGAAGATTGTTGTGACCAATTCCGCGAACAACATTGAACATGGTAGGACATCGTTATTGTGAAATAGTTAGTGCTCAAATAAGAGTTAAGACGGTGTTGTTTATAATACTTGTAAATTAGGTACTGTTACAGGATAATTCACCATTTTTAAAGGAATAGAAAACAAATACGAAAATAAGAGAGGGAAAAGAAGTAGCGAGTACGGTCATATTATGGTACAAAATTTTTCCATCTATGTTAAATGTTAATTATAACAGTAAGACATATAATTTGTAACATTAAAAACTTATATTATAACACAAATATGAGTTATTACAACTTATGTGATATTGTGTTACAAATAGTTCTCCCTTGTGTTACATTTTTTGGACACAAGACTCATTAAAGAGGGGCGGACTCACTCGATCTAATATATATATATATATATATATATATATATATATATATATATATATATATATATATATATATATATATATATAGAGTTGGGATCACATGAGTCCACCCTAAATATTTGAGTCCATGAGTCTAACAATGATATCATAAGTTGTATAAAAAAGTATCACGTGTTTTCAATATCAATTTTTTTTCCTTTTTTTGTTTTTTTCTTTTTCAATATTACTTTTTTTTTCTTTTTTTTTGCCTTTTCTTTTAAAATGACATTTTCTTTATTAAAAAAATTCCCTTTTTCAGTATGCACTTTTTTTAAAACAAACACGTTTTTTTTAATAAAATGGCGTTTTTTCTCGAACTTTTTCATTACAATATAACAAGTTACTCAATACAATATCACCGGTTCTTTAAAATAATATCACAAAAAAAAAATTCGAGAAAAAAATTATTTCGGAAAAAAAATTCGAGAGAAAAAATTGAAAAAAATATTTCCGGGCAAAAAAGTTCTTGAAACAATTTTGTGATATTGTTTAATATTGTGTGTGATATTCTTTAACAAAAGGCGTTTTTTCTCGAAATTTTTTTTCGATTTTTTTTCATTACAATATCACAAGTTACTCAATACAATATCACCGGTTCTTCAAAATAATATCACAAAAAAAAAAATTCGGGAGAAAAAATTGAAGAAAAAATTTGAAAAAAATATTTCCGGGAAAAATATTTCGTGATATTGTTTAATATAGTGCGTGATATTATTTAACAAAAGGCGTTTTTTCTCGAAATTTTTTCATTACAATTTCACAAATTACTCAATACAATATCACCGGTTCTTTAAAATAATATCACAAAAAAAAAAAATTGAAAAAAAACTTTGAAAAAAAAAACGAGAAAAAAAATTGAAAAAACAAATTTTGAAAAAAAAAATTTCAGAAAAAAAAGTATTGGAAAAAATTTCGTGATCTTGTTTTATATAGTGTATGATATTGTTTCCTTTGATATTGTATTGAAAAGGTTGTGACATTGTGATATTGTAGTGTAAAAAAAACGTGATATTTTTTAATACAACTTGTGATACTCTAAATGGACTCATGGACTCAAATATTTAGGTGGACTCACCGGATCCCACCTATATATATATATATATATATATATATATATATATATATATATATATATATATATATATATATATAGTTAGGATCTATTGAGTCTAGGGTCTTATGGTGAATCCGTCCTACTATACTATTTCTAGCCATCCGATCATCTCAATCCTATGGCTGAGATTTAATCTCATATATTAATTTTTATTTTACACCTCTCTCACTTTTCTCTCTCCTCAACCTCTCTTCTTTCTTCTTTAACAAACAACAAAAATAATAATGTCGTCACCACCTAAACCTCTCTTCTCCGCCGCCACCGCCGCCACGGTCCAAACATAAATCTAAAACCAGCCCTTACCGACACGGCGACACCTCATAATTCATTATTTTGACGGCGTTACCTTCCTCACATGGCCGCCGCAGGCGTATCCTCATACCGCGATCGCACGGCGGAGTTCCGATCTCTCACCGAAACGCTATACAAGATTCAAGGCACCTCCTCCACCGCTTCCGCCGCTAACGATCTTCCGCCATATCAACCACCGCCGCCATCGTCGTCATCGTCAACTAAATCAGAATTCAATAAAACAGCTTCTCGTATCGGGTTAGGCATTCACAAATTGAATTCAACTAAATCAGAATTCAATTTGTGGATGTCATGGAGTTAATCAAAACTATGCTTCAACTTGCACAGAATAATTTGAGCACGTAGCCTGCATCACACTTGTTCCATTGTTCTTTCTTAGAAATAAATTCACTGCTCTGAAGAGTGTTACTGACCAGGTCTCAAGATCCATCGGCGATTTTTATTTAAAGAAGGCAGAGTACAACCGAGAACCTCTATACAACAAATTCCGTCTTCGAGATCCAATCAGGAGACCGATATTGAGCTCAGAGCCATCAATATCGATTCAAGAACTGCAGCCGCAAGATCAATTTGTAATATTTGCTTCTGATGGACTTTGGGAGCACCTTAGCAATCAGGAAGCTGTTGATATTGTTCAAAACAATCCACGTAATGTAAGATTCAATACTTAATTAGACGGATGTGATGTGGTAATTTTGCATTGTTTGGGTGAAATTTGGACTAATTTTGGTGATGACGATGATGAAAACGTAAAATTGTGGAATGGAAGTACTGTAATTCGTAGTTGATTTCACGACTGGTTGAGGTATTTACGAGCAATGGACTAAATACTACTCCTTCCATTCAAACGAATTACATATGTGTGTTATTATAACATACACATGTGTGTTATTATAACATACATGGTACATTACTGTAACATGTGTTATACAGTTATTTATAACAGTTTCCTGAGCATCATGCTAAGATAATGGATTGTGTTATTATAACATACATATTAGACTACTGTAACATGTATTATATAGTTATTAAAACATTTTTCCTGATTCGAATATTAAGATTAGCTCAAAAGGGAGAGCAATGTGCAATTTTTGTAAAGGCTATTAGCTCAAAAGGGAGAGCAATGTACAAATTTTGTACAAAGGTATGGGTTCGAATCCCATATAGCCTAGTTAATTTAAGAATCTGGTGTTTAGAATTTGTTGAAACGAGATATGTAGTAAAAAAAGTTTGATAAATAAAAACAATAATAATACACGGGATTGCAAAATAACAGCTAGTAAGCGTTACAATAACAGCTAGTAAGCGCTACAATAACAGCTAGTAAGCGTTACAATAACAGCAATGTGGCATCATCCTGTGCGTCCATGATCTAGATCCAACGGTCTGAAATGGTAGGACGGACTCATTTAAAACCCTGGACTCACCGGATCTCCGCTGTATATATATATATATATAGAGAGAGAGAGATTGCATCATGTGAGGTCTATGATCTTAAATGAGAATTAAGGTCTACTATAAGAACCACTAGATCAACAAAAAGAACCATGAGATGATGCCACGTGGATAATACAATTCAGCAAAAACGCAAAAGCTTCTGCAGTGGGAGTCGATCCCGCGACCACGAGCAAAGAAGACCAGCACTTTACCAACTCTGCCCCAACATCCTTATTTATTTAAGTAATATCGTATCATATTTAACACGTGATTATTGAAGTGAGTTTGGAGACGGAGCCATACGCAAAATTGCTCAAATTGCTCAAATTGCGAATTGCGAATTGCGAATTGAACCCGAAACCTTCGGAATTATTTTTTCTCGGAATTATATTTTCGAAATTTGTTTTTCGAAATTTTTTTCATCGGAATTTTTTTTTAAATAAATTTCTCGAAACTTTTTCCGAATTTTGAAAATAAGAAATTTGAATTGAAAATGTTTCTGTCATAAATATTATACAATTTCATAATAATCAACAAATGACATTTTCTTTATTAAAAAAATTCCTTTTTTCAGTATGCACTTTTTTAACCGGAGGTTTCGGGCTCGATCCCCATCGGTGGCGCTTATGTTTTTTGCTTAAATCTGAGCTAAAATTATACTTCAAAAATCATGTGTTAAATATGGTACAATATTACATAAAACAACAAGGGTGCTGGGGCAGAGTTGGTAAAGTTCTGGTATTCATTGCTCGAGGTCGCAGGATCGATTCCCACTGAAGTTGTTTTTGCGTTTTTGCTGAAATTGTATTATCCACGTGGCATCATCTCATGGTTCTTATTGTTGATCCAATGGTTCTTATAGTAGACCTCAATCCTCATTTAAGATCATAGACCTCACAAGATGCAATCCCTATATATATATATATATATATATATATATATATATATGGCCGTTGGACTCATCTCTACCATTCAAATTATTAATAACATGTGGTTTTGTTCAAACCACCACTTCTTTTCCTATTTTGTTCCAGGGACTCAGCTATGGTGGGTCAATGCTGTACCAAGGGGGTTAACGAAAGGCGCAAGCTATTGAGAATAAGTTGCCATGTACATTGGAGGAGCTTTATAAGGGCACCACTAAAAAGATGAAAATATCGAGAGAAATTGCCGATTAGAGTGGGTAAGTATACTTGAACTGAGTGTTTGTATTGGAAATTGCCAATTAAGTGTTTTAATTAGATTCAGGGGTCGGAACCGGAATACACAAATCATGATATTGGCTACGATATTGGGTTTTATCAACACTTCCGCAACCGCTAACCAATATTATGATTGCAATTTACAATAGCAATTGAATTATAAGTCTGGGTGCGATTTGAACAAACTGTCGAGAATTTGATTACCTGTTTCGAAAGTGACTGAAAGAATTGTTCTGAATTTTTCAAATATTACGTGTTGGGTGATGATAAACGGCATTCATTGCGTTAGAATTAAGGTCTAAGATTCACGAAATAAGAAATTATACATTTTGTGAGTAAACAAACATTTTAAGTTCAAGTTTCACGAAATAAGGTCCAAGATTCACAAATTAAGGTCCAAGATTTACGAAATAAAAAATTAAAAATTTCGTGAGTAAACAAACATTTTAAGTCCAAGTTTCACAAAATAAGGTTCCGGTTTCACAAATTAAGGTCCAAGATTCACGAAATAAAAAATTATATATTTTGTGCGCAACAATTATTTTAAGTCCAAGTTTCACGAAATAAGGTTCCGGTTTCACAAATTAAGGTCCAAGATTCACGAAATAAGAAATTAAACATTTCGTGAGTAAACAAATATTATAAGTCCAAGTTTCTCCCGGTTTCACAAATTAAGGTCCAAGATTCACGAAATAAAAAATTATACTCCATTTTGTGCGCAACAAATATTTGAAGTCCAAGTTTCACGAAATAAGGTTCCGGTTTCAAAAATTAAGGTCCAAGATTCACGAAATAAGAAATTAAACATTTCGTGAGTAAACAAATATTTTAAGTCCAAGTTTCACGAAATAAGGTCCCGACTTCACAAATTAAGGTCCAAGATTCACGAAATAAGAAATTACACATTTCGTGATTAAACAAACTTTTTAAGTCCAAATTTCACGAAATAAGGTTCCGATTTCTCAAATTAAGGTCCAAAATTCACGAAGTAAGAAATTAAACAATTCGTGAGTAAACAAACATTTTAAATCCAAGTTTCACGAAATAAGGTTCCGGTTTCACAAATTAAGGTCCAAGATTTACGAAATAAAAAAATTAAAAATTTCGTGAGTAAACAAACATTTTAAGTCCAAGTTTCTCCCGGTTTCACAAATTAAGGTCCAAGATTCACGAAATAAAAAATTATATATTTTGTGCGCAACAAATATTTTAAGTCCAAATTTCACGAAATAAGGTTCCGGTTTCACTAATTAAGGTCCAAGATTCACGAAATAAGAAATTAAGCATTTCGTGAAATATTTTAAGTCCAAGTTTCACGAAATAAGGTCCCGACTTCACAAATTAAGGTCCAAACTTCACGAAATAAGAAATTACACATTTCGTGATTAAATAAACTTTTTAAGTCCAAGTTTCACGAAATAAGGTTCCGGTTTCACAAATTAAGGTCCAAAATTCACGAAGTAAGAAATTAAACAATTCGTGAGTAAACAAACATTTTAAGTCCAAGTTTCACGAAATAAGGTTCCGGTTTCACAAATTAAGGTCCAAGATTTACGAAATAAAAAATTAAAAATTTCGTGAGTAAACAAACATTTTAAGTCCAAGTTTCACAAAATAAGGTTCCGGTTTCACAAATTAAGGTCCAAGATTCACGAAATAAAAAATTATATATTTTGTGTGCAACAAATATTTTAAGTCCTAGTTTCACGAAATAAGGTTCCGGTTTCACAAATTAAGGTCCAAGATTCACGAAATAAGAAATTAAACAATTCGTGGGTAAACAAACATTTTAAGTCCAAGTTTCACGAAATACGGTCCCGACTTCACAAATTAAGGTGCAAGATTCACGAAATAAGAAATTACGCATTTTGTGATTAAACAAACTTTTTAAGTCCAAATTTCACGAAATAAGGTTCCGGTTTCACAAATTAAGGTCCAAAATTCACGAAGTAAGAAATTAAACAATTCGTGAGTAAACAAACATTTTAAGTCCAAGTTTCACGAAATAAGGTTCCGGTTTCACAAATTAAGGTCCAAGATTTACGAAATAAAAAATAAAAAATTTCGTGAGTAAACAAACATTTTAAGTCCAAGTTTCACGAAATAAGGTTCCGGTTTCACAAATTATGGTCTAAAATTCACGAAGTAAGAAATTAAACAATTCGTGAGTAAACAAACATTTTAAATCCAAGTTTCACGAAATAAGGTTTCGGTTTCACAAATTAAGGTCCAAGATTTACGAAATAAAATATTAAAAATTTCGTGAGTAAACAAACATTTTAAGTCCAAGTTTCACAAAATAAGGTCCCGGTTTCACAAATTAAGGTCCAAGATTCACGAAATAAAAAATTATATATTTTGTGCGCTACAAATATTTTAAGTCCAAGTTTCACGAAATAAGGTTCCGGTTTCACAAATTAAGGTCCAAGATTCACGAAATAAGAAATTAAACATTTCGTGAGTAAACAAATATTTTAAGTGCAAGTTTCACGAAATAAAGTCCCGACTTCACAAATTAAGGTCCAAGATTCACGAAATAAGAAATTATACATTTCGTGATTAAACAAACTTTTTAAGTCCAAATTTCACGAAATAAGGTTCCGGTTTCACAAATTAAGGTCCAAAATTCACGAAGTAAGAAATTAAACAATTCGTGAGTAAACAAACATTTTAAGTCCAAGTTTCACGAAATAAGGTTTCGGTTTCACAAATTAAGTTCCGAAATTCACGAAATAAGAAATTATCCATTTTGTGAGCAAACAAACATTTTACGTCTAAGTTTCACGAAATAAGGTCCCGAGTTCACAAATTAAGCTCGAAGATTCACAAAATAAGGAATTAAACATTTTTTGAATAAACAAATATTTTAAGCCCAAATTTCACGAAATAAGAAAAAGAGCAAAATGGATAATTTTTTTAGAGAAAATATTTGGGCCAAATGAATTGTTATAAATGACTCATAATTTTCATCCCATTGAAATTAGTCCAATGAACATTGAAAATCATGTGCAACATAGGAAGGGTTCGGCGGCCTCACCGTAATAGGCGCCTAGGCGGCCTCACGTGATCCGGCCTCTATATATATATATATATATATATATATATATATATATATATATATATATATATATATATATATATATATATATATATATATATATATATATATATAGATCTAGGATCGGGTGAGAACGAATATTCAGTGTGAATGGTGAGAACGAGCTACAATCATTAGATTAAAAAACAAATTACGGCTTAGATCAATTCAATCATATTTCATTAAAAAAAAATCCCAGGGATTAGAAAAATAAACTTCATCTCTATCCTTTTAATTCACTCAGCACAAACACACATCCATCATCCGCCATTATCATACATCACCACAAATCACATGTCACCGTCGCCATCAACACCGACTATCTCCTTCAATCGACGACAACATTTTAGGTACATTAAAAGTGGTTTCAGATACATTAATTTAGAAACCAGATACATTAATCGACCATTGGGAACCGAGCCGGATCGAAGAACGAGCCATGTAAGAAATCTTCTAATTTTCACATCAGATGGATTCTTGTCGCACTGTCTTTTACCATTGTCGCCGAAAACGGCCCATATTATAAATTGATATATGATGTCATCGTCTTTATGCCAGCAGAAACAACTAATTTCAATGTAACTAATTTAATTTTTGATGTATCTAGTCATTATTTTAATGTATATGAACATAGAAACACAAAATTACATATTAGGTACATTAAAATTATTTCGAGATACATCAAAATAGAATACAAATGCATGGATTTCCTGAGGTGTAAATTGGCGATATAGTCGAGAAGCTTCAAATACAAGGAACCAATAGCCATAGCTCGGAGGAAAACGATGATGGGCGATGTCATTCTATATTCGTTCGTCACCATCATTATCAACAACTTTACTCAGTAACGAAAGCTCTGACTCATCATCCTAGTTCATCGTTTTCGATAACACCTCTGCCGACATTTTTTAGTTATTATGATTTTGGAAATTTTGGGGAATTTGATGTATATATTAAGTTGCACAGGTAATTTCGCATGGATTCCTGGAATTGTTGGCTCGTCACCGGCGACGACGACATGGAGGTAAGTGGTGATAGGGGAGTTTGAAGGGTGGTGAGTGTTTGAAGAGAGCTATAGTTAAGGGAGAATGAGAAGTGAAGTTTGGTTGTGAGAAATATAAACACGCGTGAAGTTTAACTTAAAATTGTGTTTAATAGAAAATTTTACCAGCCGTCCATCTCAATCTAATCTAAGGGAGGAGATTCGTTCGCACCGTTCTCACCGAGTGTTCGTTCTCACCGGATCTTGACTCTTTCTATATATATATATATGTATATGTATATATATATATATGTGTTGGAGTAGTGTCCTCCACAATAATGCTTCTACATAATTAATAAATCTCGTACAAGGAATATGAAGGGATTTATATTTTATATGTTTATCAGCTGGTCAACGTTAATCGGTAATGATTGGCTGACTAGAGTTTGACATTACTGTCGTATGACGGCGGTGACCAGTTGATCCCTTTAGGTCACACCTATAGGATGATGCCCAAATGGAAAAATTAATTATTTGTATAAGATACAAGTTAATTAATTCCTTGTTTAGGTTGACTTTTATTAGTCAAGTGAATTTAATGTTTGATGAAGAGTAAAGTACTCAGGCCATAGGATTTTATTATTCGGTTATATGATAATTGAATAATAAATGTAATACGATATTTAGTAATTAATAGTTAATTTACTAAATATATACGTAGTTTGTATTATTTATGAAGTGGAGGTAATTAGCAAATTAATGTTACAAGAAGTTGTAAAATTAGCCAAACGGGTTTTATAAGACTCATTTTATGTTGAAAGTGATAAAATGACACTTAAATGTTAAGTGTATTTTATTTAATACTTTGTATTATTTAAGTGTTAAATAATCAGATAAATATTTTTATTATATAAGATAATAAAATAAACGACTTATAAGCATTTGAAGGACAAATGTCGAAAGACGAAATAAGACCCGGAATACTATATGTAAACCGAGAATATGGAGATAATGTGACCATAATAGGTCTTTGTCTTCCACTCATGTTTATGAGTATTATAAGCTCATTTGTTTACATTTGATGGCCTATAAATAGGCTACTATTCCACTTGTTTTAAGTGGAAAAATCTAGAGAATCAAAATCCTCAAAAAATACATACTTGTTGTTAAGCCATTTAAGAGGAAAAAGAGAAGACTTAAGATCTTCATCTTCAACCTCTAAAATTGATTAAAATTTGATCAATCTTCATCAAAATAAGTTCACAAAAATTAATATATTTCTTATATTATCAAAGTAATAATATTTGTAATATAAAAAACAAGGTTTACACTAAACTATATCTAGTTAATATACTTAGTGTTTTTGGGCTAGTCTTGGGTGCAACCAAAGGAGGTCACCTATTTTGGTGACTTGGGTTATGGAGGATCATCCTACACTATTATAGCTCAAGAACTACAAAGGTAGGAGACATTTGTAGTGCCAAAAATGCCATCTTACCAATGTAAGAAAATTTCTTCTTATTAATTTTTGCATGCATGTATTATTTAGACCACCTTATGAAATTAGCTTGTAATTTTAATATCATTAGAGAGTATAATGAGGTCTAAATTCCTAACAAGTGGTATCAGAGCATTGTTACATACATGCATGTTGTCTTAAGACGATTTTATGAGTTTATGAGATAAATTAGTAAAGTTGATATTTTGATGTTAAAATTAGTTTTATCAAAAAATATGGTCTTGCATGTATATAATCTGGTCATATTGTTATATGGGTCGAAAATTTAGTTTATGTAAAAATTTATAACTTATTTTTACTTAATAGGGCATAAAATTGGAAGAACATGCATTAAAATTGATTAAGAGTTACTTTAATTAAGTTGCATGTTAATTTTATGTATATTTATTTGGAAATAACCACATGCATGTTCTATTTGTATTACATAGAAATTTTTAAGTTAATGTGATTAATTTATATAGTTTATTGATTTTTATTCGATAAAAATTGGTAAATAATGGTTATTTTAAAATAAATAAATATTTTATTTTTGGGGCACGAAATTTTTTTTTAAGCTCCTGGAAATATTATAAAATGTCCAAAATTTTCTTTTAAATTTATTTTAATTTTTATGATTTAATTTGGAATTAAATCGTAAAATTGCATTTTACCGACAAATATTGTGATATATGTTTGAATCAATTTCATAACCATTTTTTTATTTCCACATGCATGGCATATTGGTACAATACCATAATATATAAAATGTTGAAATTTTATTTTCCATAATTTTTATTAATTTAATGGATTGTTTTCATAATAATCATGAATTATTATGTTATTTTTATCATAAAATGTATTTTAAACCCATATAATGTTAAATTAATTAGTGTGACTAATCATTTTGAGGTTGGACCAGATTATAATGAGAGATCCATCTTAAAATTGTTTTAAGAATTGATTAGGAATTTTTAATGGTTAAAAATCCCGCTTAACAAGCTCGCATGATCGTTGTTGGTAAGTTGGACGATTTGACATGTCATATTTATTACAATGCATTTTATTATTCATATGGATGAATGTATTTAAATTAATGTAATTTTACCTTATATGGCCATAGGTAGAAATTGGTATTATCCGCAATGTATGGGAATACCGGTTTAATTTGTAATTTATTGCGATTTCGTATCGCTAATTTGTAATTAATTAATAGTTTTATTTTAGTTACAATTTGTATAATAGGATATTGCTATGTAATTTTATTTCTAGTAGTATTATTGATTTTGTAAAAGACGGAGTTTCCTAAAAGACGACGTTATTTTCGGAAAGGAGTTCCGAAATCCAAAAGAAGGAGGCCATTTCATTGAAGACCCTAGGGACCAAGGAGTTGGTTTCCGAAGTGTAATAGAATAGTTAATTAGATTACCTAGGTGGTCATATAAGGATTTTATTTGTTGCTTATCTTCATGCCAAATTGTCATTACATATTTTTTATTTATTTTTCCGTTGTTATCGATTCAATTGTCTACCATTCACCAATTTTGTTCACTTAAAAGTGATAGACAATTAAATTGATAAGATCTCTCACTTTTAAAATTGAGATAAAGCCTTACCAAATATTAGCACCTATGAATCCCTTCTTCATTAGAGGTAGGCTCGGCTCACCAGGGTACTCTCTTTTTACGTTGGGTAAGTAGGGTAATAAAAGCTATTACACGTGAAAATTGGTTGGACTCAACGGGATTAATGTGGGATGAATCGGCCTCACCGTGCCCATGATTAGTTCCGGGGCTAACAGATAGTTTTTTGAGAAAATCTGTCAACCAAGAGTTCTAATGGTAGAATCAGTCAAATTGTTGACTCACCAAATTTATATAAATAAGGGATGAATCGGCTCACCGTGCCCGTGTTCATATAAAGATGGGTCTTGGAATCGTTTATATAATTCAGTGGGAGATCATTATATAAATGCCTATTTATTGAAACTTGTTAAAGTTATTATTCAAGTATTTATTTACGATGAATGTTAAATTTCCCACTTATTCCGTTTATTATTTTATATCGCGCAGTGACTATATATTCAACTCGCTCCTCTATTTATAGAATCGATAATCCGTTATACATGAAAAATAGTTTTCTAAAAGTATACGGTAACTTGTTTAATCGATTATTCATCTTTTCTCCGATTTACCACCATAGCTAATTAGAAAAATGCATTTACATTTGATCCTCATATTGTCTGTTGTAAAGATCTCTTATGAAGAGGATAAACTGAATTTTGCTTAAATCAAAAGTGTTTCGATTTTACAATATCATTTTATTTACAACAATATTACTACAATCTTATTGCTCGTGAGATAAATGGTTATACATACTTAAATTGTTTAAGTACTTATTAAATTCGTTGGGAACTGATTCGTAATATGATTTGCAATCGA
The DNA here is from genome assembly GCA_029255685.2 of Silene conica. Classification (NCBI taxonomy): domain Eukaryota; kingdom Viridiplantae; phylum Streptophyta; class Magnoliopsida; order Caryophyllales; family Caryophyllaceae; genus Silene; species Silene conica. The sequence continues at coordinate 55,952,817 of CM055315.2, forward strand.
AATCATGATTAACCAATGACCACATTCACTTTATTAAGTTTCTTAGAAGTGAGTGGGAGCTCTAAGAGGGATGTATATATCTTAATAGTTAAGATTAGGACGAGGTTCAAAAGAGAATTTGGTTTAAGTATTTGGTTTAAGGCAAAGGTTAATAAGGATAAGCTATTGTGAATAGCAACACCAAACCATAGTGCAAGGCCAAACCTAACCAAATTTGTTGATATTTTAATTGAAATATTACATTAATAGAAAAATATCCCTAATTTTTGAATAAGAAAGTTAGGTGTGTGACACCTAAAAGGTTCGTTCTTTTCTAGATATCTATATGATTGACATTAGTTATACTTCTACCACTTCATCAATATTTGATATCGATAGTGGTTATAATAATTGTTATTGGTTCATGAGATGATAGTCGTGTGACGATTAGCTTTTAACTAATGTTAACTATCTCGTAGGAAATGGAACTAGAGTAGTTGTCATTCCATTATGAGGCTTATAAGTGTTATAAATGTGTACTTAATCTAGTTTTTTGGTTTAGAATTGTGCTTTAATAAAAGTTTTATGTAAGACACATAGGGTTTTACTTATATGATATAAACAAATGTTGTACCCAAATTTGCCATGATTTGATCTATGGCTATGCCAATCAAAATATTGGTTATTTTTCACCTAAACTAGATAAATTTATATATATCATATAGCATATAAAAGGTTCATAATTTTTTTTGGTGACCCCGATCTAATCTTAGTTCTGAATTGAAATTGCATTCATGGACTAGTGTAAACTAAGTCTTCGTGAATCATTTGATTGTGAATCTCTGAATTGAAATTGCATTCATGGACTAGTGTAAACTAAGTCTTCGTGAATCATTTGATTGTGAATCTCATGAGATCAAAGAGTTTTTATTGTAAATATGATTATCAGTAAGACTATAAGATCAAAGTTTTACGATCCGATCGTGGAAAGTATAACTAAGTGATGATTTTTGTTTGTTACCAAAAGTAATGTGATACAGTATCACAAGTTAAAATCTTTCCGTAACACACATTATTCGATAAGGTGTGGTTGGAAAGAGATAATATAGAACTTATATGATATGATTTTTTTTTTATCTTAGTCAAGTTTTATTGAGCCACTTGATTTTATAATTGGGGTCTTTCTATTTTGTCTACTAATTTCTTTTTCCCACTAAGTCAAAGTACCTTTTTAAACAACCATATTCACTCCGTATTAGATATGGAAAGGTATAGTACCTAATTTGTAAGCTGTCCGAATAAAAACATGTGGTCAATTATCCTACAAGTTCATGAGAATAAAGTGTTTGTGGCTCATGATGCTGTCTTTATAGAAAAGAGGACTATTTCTAAATGACAGAGTGGGAGAAAATATTGAAGAGTCACAAATGACACAAGAAAATTGTTTTCTTATTGTCAAATAGAGTGTATATTTGTTCGGAATATACGAGGTCGGGATAAAATCCATCACTCTTTAGAGATGAGTATATAAGTGTTATTTTTTTGTAAGTGATGAGAGATGATAAATCGTTATTTAAAAAATTATGATACCTCTTACTTACAAAGAGGTTGTTTAAAAGGTTGTTTCTAGTTTCAACTCTATGTAATGGCTATAGAAGTCATCTTAATCCGAATTAGAATTCAAGTGTAATTATCTGGTAAATAATTTACATAAAGAAGTTTGACCTCTTCAATGTAATTGACTTGAATAAAAAGATGTTTTCTAGGCTTACTTGGTGAAAAAAAGGTTTTGCACCAGTTTCAATGCTTCTATAAACTCGGATTATACTGGCAATTGTTGCATTTCATAATTGTCAATTTAATAGTAGGATATCAAAACCATCTTCCCGAATTTGATTCGTTCTAGAAGAAGAAGTGTGTTTGACACATTTAGAGGGTTTTTTGTAGATCCTTACAATCTTAAGATTGTAGCAAACTTTTGAATAAATCTTAAGAGAGCATCATGGAGTTGGAATGATTAATAGATCGTATTATAAAAAATTTCTCAAAATGTTGAGGAATTATGTTTACACATGAAGTTTAGTGGGAGTATGGTGGTCTTATGAGTCTTTATATAGTCTGTATATAAATCATTTGGAATGATGGAAGACTTAGGAGAATATTAATACATCTTAATATATCCAGATTTATTAGATAAATCAAGGAGAGATATATGCGCTTTATTATGAGTCTTATGTAGGTGAGATTCTTGACAAGTTCAAACAAGTTGAACTCATTAGAATTGATTCTAATTGCTTCCGCTGTCAGATTAATTCTATACGCTATGATGTATTATTGTCTTAACAATTCATATACTTTGAGTATTTTGAGTTTTTATTATTCAAAGTTAAGTGAAGGTCATTTAATATCCAAATTAGTTATTATTTAGTACTTGAGAAGAACTAAGTAAATAAAACTAAGTGTTTTGATATTTATAATTCATGTAAGGAGTTAGATGAATGTTTGTTGTTGTTTATGTAAAAGATACATTAAACACCATCCTTTAAAACATATAGGGATTGTTTGAAATCCCGTATTGGCTATGAGGAGTTGATCTGCTGGAAGAGTTTCAGGCAGTCATACATTGCGGATTTTACAACGGAAATTAAGTACTTCATAACATTCGATGTTGCGATACGAAGTAGCTTGGATTTGACAATAATGCAAGGACTAGTAGTAGCTCATGCAGTCGCATATCCTATCATGATATACTGTGAAAACAGTGGGTGTAACACCCCCATTTATTTAAGGGCCTGTACTAGGACTCCTCAGATAAATAAAGGTGTTACCATCTCGGTTTCCCGAGGCTGTAGATACAAAGAAAAGATAAACAGTACTTTAATTAAGATTAAACTCATAACATGTTCTTACAACTGTATCCGAAAGTCTTAACAAAATAAAGAAGTACAACTCATGCTAAACTGACTAAGGTGATCTAGACTCTAGTCTGGTCCGGATCCAAGCTCTTTCTCCCATAGCTCCCCCCTTAGTCTCAGCCACCTGTCAATCTGCTCCCCAATAAATTGGTTCATCACAGGTGATCACGAATACACAGGGTCAACCACGAGGTTGAGTAGAGGAAAAATAAATAAACCAACAATATAACATACTCCGCACCGATCCAACGCCAAATAAACTCCGCACCGATCCAACACCAAATAAACTCCGCACCGATCCAACACCATATAAACTCCGCACCGATCCAACGCCATATATACTCCGCACCGATCCAACACCAAATAAACTCCGCACCGATCCAACGCCATATATATACTCCGCACCGTATCACAAGACCCAATATTTTCACATCGTATTTCATCACAGAAATATACAAGACAATTAAACACAATATAATATCATTCATCCAATGAGGTATATAAATAGTTCAACATAATAATAATAAATCACTCGTCATCCTGTATACAGTATTCCCCTACCTCATCACTGTGGAAGATAACGGAAAGCGCGCAACTGCTACTAAAAGTGTTCCACGCGGAAACCTCCACCTAAACATGTATTATATAATTAATAAAACCCCCTAAAACTTGTCATATAAGTACACATTCCATATATAGTAACTTCCTAAAAAGGAAAGCTTCCCTAATAACATATTACGCGAAATAACAACTTCTAAATATGGTAACCCCTTAAACCCGACATGCCATACTTGTCACATTAAACATTGACCAAACACAAACAAAATACTACTTATAATGCTAATATTAATAACAATAAAATGCCAATAATAATAAAAGTAATAATAATAGTAGTAATAATAATGATAATACTTATAATAACAATAATAATATTAATAACACATTATTATACCATTATAACTTGTAACAATAATCATCATACAACTAACACTACAATATTAATAATACTATTATCATTATCATCATACTCTTCCAAACTTAGTAATAATTAATACTACTAGTTTATCAAAAACAAATAAAACCAAGATGATAATATAGGTATCAATAATACACTTAATAGTAGTTTACCAATAAGTAATTAACAAAATACTAACCACCTTACAACACAACAAAAGACACGCAAGAACAGCCCAATCGTACGAACTCAACAGCCCCCAAACATCTCAAACAACTTACCAACCTCGACTAACACCGCTGCTGCCACCCACCACCACTACTGACCTCACCTGTGACACCACCAGGCTCACCTCTGAGCCACGGTGGTTCCAGGGAAGTCAGCGGCGGCTATCGACGCAGCAGCAACCACCCATAGCAGCCCCTTCAAACCAGCTCCACCACTGCCCCGGTCTTTTACATTGTGAACAACCAACTCGAGAACCGCTATAAGAACAGTACGAACCACCAAGACTCACCACGAGGACCACCACCTAACCACCCTAACTACCACTAAACTAATTCCCTTATTACCCAGAACAACCGTGAATGGAGTCTACATCAAATCTATACAAAACATCAAACGTTTCAAAGCTCTGTTCTGAAAACGAAGGAAAACCGTGTCTGACACAGGTGATAACTACCTCCCACGACGGCCCTAAGTGGCTAACGACGGCAACCCAGTGGTCAAAAACCCAACTACCAACATCATAGATTAAGGATATAACGTTACCAGAACCCATACGCACATAACACGACTGATTTTAATGGATCAAAACGAAAGAGAAGAACAGAAAACAGAGGTCGTAAAGGCATACCTATTTCCTTGAGTAATCGAGCAACCTTAGAACCCGTAAACAACCGTGTAAACCTCTCCTCTCAACCCTGGGTATGGCGGCAGGAGGCGTGTGTGTGTAGCTTGGTTTCGAAATAGATTAGGTTTAGGGTTTGGAGAGTGTTTATGACGGCAGGAAGAAAGTGTTTATCACGCTGTGTGGGTTTGTATGTTGATGTCGAGATAGGTTTGTATGTTGATGTCGAGATAGGTTGTTTTGGGTTGGCACGCCGATCGAGGCCCAAACGTCTTTTAAAACACGATATATCAACTAACACTCAAACCCGACACTACACTAGTATCATACAAAATATAAAAACACGTATCCGATAAACATATAAAATATAAAACACGTATTCGATAAATGAAATCGAATATAAACTAATCATCAAAATAATTATTAATCATTTAAGATAAAATAGTAAAATACGGAGTATTACAGTCTTCCCTCCTTAAAGTGAACTTCGTCCCGAAGTTCACCATCCCGTGGTCAACGAACTGATAAACACATAACAGAAAATACTAATAAGAGTACTTCAAAACACGAGTTGTCACATTCTACCCTCCTTAAGAAAACTTTGTCCCCAAAGTTCAACGTATGACCAACTTAAAGGTTACTTCACGAAACACAATAAAAACATAAGAGGAGTAAACAACATTTTCGAGTTTATACAAACAATCGCGACATACCAATTAGCCATGTAAAACAACTAAACATATCACTTAGCCATGTAAAACAACTAGACATATCATAACTCAAAAGATTTTACAATCCTATCCTCCTTAAAACACGGTTACGTCCCCGTAACCTCATTATACAATACCCAAGTCCTAACTCTGTCTTACTCAGTACTTTATCTCATACCATCTCACTCCCGGTAACCAAGTATCGCTCTCATCGTCGAATCTAAGACCAAAGACAAGGGGTGAGTGAACTGGCGGAGTACAACCGCAATACAACATTTCCATCTCACTATCGATTTCGAATTCATAAGATATAACTCAATAATAGCACCCAATCTCAATCTCCATCTCAATATCAGTATCAATATCGTCAAGGTTCACAGAACCATGCTCAGCACTTAAAATATGATCTTTAAGCTACTCACCCACAAGTAAGGTCAAAGAGAACGATAAGAGAGAATGTACTACCAATCATACACAATTCAAAATATCAAACCCCAGTAACCTGTATACTCGACTTCAGTCTTAAACAAGCATTATAAAGATTCTCAACCCAGAAATACTCGTGTTCATTCGCAACACAACCACACTAATATCAATATTCATATATTGCAAGGCAAATTCCATCTGCAGGCTAGCCAAATGCTCATAGTAAAAACACAATCGGTGGCTCATAACATATGGGTACTACTATACATTCAATAACTCTCACAATAACAACTTCTCAATAATTACCAACACATAATTAGTCACCATACATGTCAAGCTTGAATGCAGATTGGAGCACCTAGACTCCGGCAATCAATGAATACATGTACATATATCCCGTACAAGACTAGATTAATAAGATTGATAGAATCATATTATGCAGTAAAACAGAATCAGAATAGCCAACACTTACGTGCCCTTGAAATTTAATCCCAACTCAGCCTATTTCCACCAGTGTAGACAATCAGCCACTCGCATGTCATGAGTGATAATTTAAAACATTTCATGTTCATAATCGTATTACAGTACCAAATCATGTTTTATAAAAAAAACACATAGCAAAATTAGTTAACGTAATTAAATATGGAGCATTGACATATCTCACAAGGTATTCATAAATCATAGAGTGACAAGACTGTTTAACCTTCCTAGATATCAATAGGTTAAAACCACTTAGCTACATACCTCATCCACTCCCATTACACCATTTATCGTGAAACTGGTAAAATATATGTCTTGCAGATTAAGGGGTTTATATAATATAAAGCAATTAAACATCAGGGCAGGATTTCGTCATCACGTAGCTACAGAATTTGTTATGTTGCCAACAATCACAATAATTATCAAAACATCGCGCGTTACCATGAATAGTCATCACTTGGGAACATTTTGAACCTTTGAAAACATTGAAGCGGTAGATTGTGGCAATTTATAACATGAGTCAAAAGACAATTTTACAAGCTAAAGATCGAAGCAAGACTACACAGAGACATTCTGACTCTCATTTACTAAAACACTATCCTTGTAAATTGTAGCTCATGAATTATGAAAATTTAGCGATAGAAGTAAACAATTCGCATGACTAATATTTACATGAATCACATGTCAATCAGTTAATAACTCATTAAATTAGGATTAGATCTTAAACATAGCAAATGCAATTCAATTGGTGACATAACAACACGCGTGAAGGTGTTATAAAGATCATTAGCCCAGTGAACTAGACAACGATATACCATAAGTATATGAAAGAACATCCACACGATTCACATCGTTCAAAATAATCACCACTACTAAGAACAATTGGATTGCTATATCATGCTAATAGGTTTACCATTCAAATTTTAGTCTACCACTTGTCAAGACCCTTCTCTGATAATTATGATTTTAACATCACATACGAACAACACATCATTATTTTGAGGTCATAACATTAGAAAGTAAGAGTGTTGGTATGCTTGAAACTATTTTATATATAATGGACAAGATGGCGTTATCATATAATAAGGTTCACATTCATATCATATGCCCACTATTCATGTTACTAATGCTTTACCAGGATATCACATGGTCACAACGCATAGTTCACATTTGGTTAAGCTTTTATATAAGATTTGCATGACTCACAACTTAATTGGTTTGGACGGGAACTTTACAACAATTCATCCGGATATTGGACAGCTTACAAAACAATCACAATTAAACAACTCGATAAGTTCTTACATAGCTTAACATTTTGGGAACGTGAAAGAATATTTTAAACAGTGGAGTTGGAATGGTACATAAAAGTAAACACGTTTCAAATGACTTCATTCACAAAACATGGGTCAATACAGAACCAAACAGTAACAATCTGACCACTGTCAACTAAAATATTTATTTCTCTCAAAATATAACTCCTGTTATCGTGAAATCAAAGCATTGCACAACCAACTCAGAAGGTTATCATGCATGAAGTTTTCATACTCAATTATGGAACACGTTTAAAACAGCAGCCCGAACAAACCAGACAACCTTCTGAAGAATTATTAAAAAAAAAAAAATTTTGGTTCCTTTGCAACCACACATTACTACATCCACACTAAACTTTTCTTGTCCCAAACACATTGACAAACATTTGGAACATAGACATCACTCTGTACTATATTAACATTCATTCCTCATTTCAATTGTAGTTGTCATCAAAATACAGTAAAGGTTTCGAAACTGAAAAAAAAAGATCAACTAAATAGCTTGATAGTTATACACATTTTTTTTTTTTTTTTTTTTTTTTTTTTAGAGTTAGTCACCCCCATCACACAATCTCAACTCATCCAAGTACGGAAATATAACCTAAGGACTATTACGTATCCCTTACTGATGCCTGCCTTCAAAACGAATTTAAATGCGTATAATAAGCGTAAAATCTTAATTACAATATATGCAACACATAACTATAGATGTTCATGGCTTAGGGAACACATTCCGCATATCACTAGACATGGTTTACTAATTTATATAAATCTGTTCATTCATGTTCAAATACCAACAATATATTACATTGATACTATACTCATTCAAATCCAGATAATCGTATAAACACTTCAAATATCAAAATCATATGATCACATCACTCTAACCATGGCTCAACAAATACAACTCCCAAACCCTGATAATTTCAATTCAAACATCCATGTCAATCCACAGTTCCTATTGCACACTTCCTTAATAAGAACTCACATATGACTTACCTCGTTCTTCTCCTGCAAGAACGTTAGCATAGTATAACCAGGTCACTATATAGTCTACCCCACTCTTCAATTACTCTCTTTGGGTTCCCGAGACAGACAGAAAGGGCCCAGGACTGGTGTGAGGGGGCCCCTAACTCACCCCGTTCCTTTTTGGGGCTCCTATCAGTTTCATCTCGGGGTTCATTTTATCAGACTCCTCCTACGTTCATTATGATTCATTTAGTTTAGGCCTGAGGATCGTTCGCTCTGATACCACTTTGTAACACCCCCATTTATTTAAGGGCCTGTACTAGGACTCCTCAGATAAATAAAGGTGTTACCATCTCGGTTTCCCGAGGCTGTAGATACAAAGAAAAGATAAACAGTACTTTAATTAAGATTAAACTCATAACATGTTCTTACAACTGTATCCGAAAGTCTTAACAAAATAAAGAAGTATAACTCATGCTAAACTGACTAAGGTGATCTAGACTCTAGTCTGGTCCGGATCCAAGCTCTTTCTCCCATAGCTCCCCCCTTAGTCTCAGCCACCTGTCAATCTACTCCCCAATAAATTGGTTCATCACAGGTGATCACGAATACACAGGGTCAACCACGAGGTTGAGTAGAGGAAAAATAAATAAACCAACAATATAACATACTCCGCACCGATCCAACGCCAAATAAACTCCGCACCGATCCAACACCAAATAAACTCAGCACCGATCCAACACCATATAAACTCCGCACCGATCCAACGCCATATATACTCCGCACCGATCCAACACCAAATAAACTCCGCACCGATCCAACGCCATATATATACTCCGCACCGTATCACAAGACCCAATATTTTCACATCGTATTGCATCACAGAAATATACAAGACAATTAAACACAATATAATATCATTCATCCAATGAGGTATATAAATAGTTCAACATAATAATAATAAATCACTCGTCATCCTGTATACAGTATTCCCCTACCTCATCACTGTGGAAGATAACGGAAAGCGCGCAACTGCTACTAAAAGTGTTCCACGCGGAAACCTCCACCTAAACATGTATTATATAATTAATAAAACCCCCTAAAACTTGTCATATAAGTACACATTCCATATATAGTAACTTCCTAAAAAGGAAAGCTTCCCTAATAACATATTACGCGAAATAACAACTTCTAAATATGGTAACCCCTTAAACCCGACATGCCATACTTGTCACATTAAACATTGACCAAACACAAACAAAATACTACTTATAATGCTAATATTAATAACAATAAAATGCCAATAATAATAAAAGTAATAATAATAGTAGTAATAATAATGATAATACTTATAATAACAATAATAATATTAATAACACATTATTATACCATTATAACTTGTAACAATAATCATCATACAACTAACACTACAATATTAATAATACTATTATCATTATCATCATACTCTTCCAAACTTAGTAATAATTAATACTACTAGTTTATCAAAAACAAATAAAACCAAGATGATAATATAGGTATCAATAATACACTTAATAGTAGTTTACCAATAAGTAATTAACAAAATACTAACCACCTTACAACACAACAAAAGACACGCAAGAACAGCCCAATCGTACGAACTCAACAGCCCCCAAACATCTCAAACAACTTACCAACCTCGACTAACACCGCTGCTGCCACCCACCACCACTACTGACCTCACCTGTGACACCACCAGGCTCACCTCTGAGCCACGGTGGTTCCAGGGAAGTCAGCGGCGGCTATCGACGCAGCAGCAACCACCCATAGCAGCCCCTTCAAACCAGCTCCACCACTGCCCCGGTCTTTTACATTGTGAACAACCAACTCGAGAACCGCTGTAAGAACAGTACGCACCACCAAGACTCACCACGAGGACCACCACCTAACCACCCTAACTACCACTAAACTAATTCCCTTATTACCCAGAACAACCGTGAATGGAGTCTACATCAAATCCATACAAAACATCAAACGTTTCAAAGCTCTGTTCTGAAAACGAAGGAAAACCGTGTCTGACACAGGTGATAACTACCTCCCACGACGGCCCTAAGTGGCTAACGACGGCAACCCAGTGGTCAAAAACCCAACTACCAACATCATAGATTAAGGATATAACGTTACCAGAACCCATACGCACATAACACGACTGATTTTAATGGATCAAAACGAAAGAGAAGAACAGAAAACAGAGGTCGTAAAGGCATACCTATTTCCTTGAGTAATCGAGCAACCTTAGAACCCGTAAACAACCGTGTAAACCTCTCCTCTCAACCCTGGGTATGGCGGCAGGAGGCGTGTGTGTGTAGCTTGGTTTCGAAATAGATTAGGTTTAGGGTTTGGAGAGTGTTTATGACGGCAGGAAGAAAGTGTTTATCACGCTGTGTGGGTTTGTATGTTGATGTCGAGATAGGTTTGTATGTTGATGTCGAGATAGGTTGTTTTGGGTTGGCACGCCGATCGAGGCCCAAACGTCTTTTAAAACACGATATATCAACTAACACTCAAACCCGACACTACACTAGTATCATACAAAATATAAAAACACGTATCCGATAAACATATAAAATATAAAACACGTATTCGATAAATGAAATCGAATATAAACTAATCATCAAAATAATTATTAATCATTTAAGATAAAATAGTAAAATACGGAGTATTACAGTGGGAGCTATCTTCGAGGTAAGGGTGTCATAGTCTAGAGTTAAGTCTAGACATGTACTTAATTAAGTTACTTGTGATTTCAGTTATGTGAAACAATGGGAAATAGCAATTGTTGGTTTGATAAAATGAGGTGTCATTGATTTTAAACCAAGGTTTTGTTGAAGGCTAAACATGATAGTCATGTCGTTTCAATGTGATCGAAATAGGGCAATTGAATTGCTGCAGATTATATGATGTGTAATAATCTGATAGTGTGTTAATTTTTACATATATGATAATATCATTTATCGTTTGAGTTTTTCCAACTCTTATATATTCAGGGCTAACTGGATATTAGTTATACTTTGTTTTTATCCAAATAGGTCGTAGTGACAATGTCGAACCCTATTAAGTGAACTGGATTAACATTGTATAGTGTCCCTAGTTACTTAATGAGGTGACGTCTCGGAGTGACTAGATTGTAAGGCGATAGATGACGAGTTCGACTGTCATATGACCATAGAGATGGTTGGTCGATTACATAGGCAGAATGTAGAGACATTTTGTCGGACAGTGACCATTTATAGAGTCCTTTATGTTGCCTGGTCGTGGCGAGGATTTCAATTATTCCTTCGAGTCAATTCTTTAGACTTGCGTCTATTTGTCTAAGTTGGTATGGTTTTCCGGTGGCTTTGGTTTTTGTCCAAGGTCGCGCCGTAAAAAGAGGCTGATGGACATTTACTGGGTCATTGTGATCTGTATCGAACGAAGAAAATAGGTCAATAGAATTGTCCATCCATGTCATTATATATATCTCAAGGCCACTCGAGGAGAGGTGACTGGAAATGCGTGGCCACGCTCGGATGTGATCTATAGTAGATTATCCGGTCAGACAGTCATTCTCCAGATCGAGGAAACCACTTTATGATATGATCACGTGCAAGAACGACCTGAAAGACCTCTTGCATTGAGTGGGAGATAATATTGGACAAGAGAATTGGTAGCGCACACTTGTGTCGGACAAGTGGGAGATTGTTGGAGTAGTGTCCTCCACAATAATGCTTCTACATAATTAATAAATCTCGTACAAGGAATATGAAGGGATTTATATTTTATATGTTTATCAGCTGGTCAACGTTAATCGGTAATGATTGGCTGACTAGAGTTTGACATTACTGTCGTATGACGGCGGTGACCAGTTGATCCCTTTAGGTCACACCTATAGGATGATGCCCAAATGGAAAAATTAATTATTTGTATAAGATACAAGTTAATTAATTCCTTGTTTAGGTTGACTTTTATTAGTCAAGTGAATTTAATGTTTGATGAAGAGTAAAGTACTCAGGCCATAGGATTTTATTATTCGGTTATATGATAATTGAATAATAAATGTAATACGATATTTAGTAATTAATAGTTAATTTACTAAATATATACGTAGTTTGTATTATTTATGAAGTGGAGGTAATTAGCAAATTAATGTTACAAGAAGTTGTAAAATTAGCCAAACGGGTTTTATAAGACTCATTTTATGTTGAAAGTGATAAAATGACACTTAAATGTTAAGTGTATTTTATTTAATACTTTGTATTATTTAAGTGGTAAATAATCAGATAAATATTTTTATTATATAAGATAATAAAATAAACGACTTATAAGCATTTGAAGGACAAATGTCGAAAGACGAAATAAGACCCGGAATACTATATGTAAACCGAGAATATGGAGATAATGTGACCATAATAGGTCTTTGTCTTCCACTCATGTTTATGAGTATTATAAGCTCATTTGTTTACATTTGATGGCCTATAAATAGGCTACTATTCCACTTGTTTTAAGTGGAAAAATCTAGAGAATCAAAATCCTCAAAAAATACATACTTGTTGTTAAGCCATTTAAGAGGAAAAAGAGAAGACTTAAGATCTTCATCTTCAACCTCTAAAATTGATTAAAATTTGATCAATCTTCATCAAAATAAGTTCACAAAAATTAATATATTTCTTATATTATCAAAGTAATAATATTTGTAATATAAAAAACAAGGTTTACACTAAACTATATCTAGTTAATATATTTAGTGTTTTTGGGCTAGTCTTGGGTGCAACCAAAGGAGGTCACCTATTTTGGTGACTTGGGTTATGGAGGATCATCCTACACTATTATAGCTCAAGAACTACAAAGGTAGGAGACATTTGTAGTGCCAAAAATGCCATCTTACCAATGTAAGAAAATTTCTTCTTATTAATTTTTGCATGCATGTATTATTTAGACCACCTTATGAAATTAGCTTGTAATTTTAATATCATTAGAGAGTATAATGAGGTCTAAATTCCTAACAATATGTATATGTATATATATATAGATGTAGGATCGGGTGAGAACGAGTATTCGGTGAGAACGGTGAGAACGAGTTTTAACCATAGGATTATACAAATATACACCGTCTAGATTTAATTATTAAGCAGCCAAATTTCCAAACACAACCCAATTCCTTTTTCTCATCTCCAACCATACATTACCCTCATCAGTCGCTGGCAGTACTCACCACCACCGCCTTACGCCGACAAATACTCCTCACCACACGATTCTCTCTGGCGACCATTAACTAATGGATAAAATAAAATCTAAGTGTGAACTTCTCCGTTCTCCCCTCCGGCAACCACCGCCATCACCTAGAATTGAAAGTAGAATGCAAATCTTGGCTTTAATGGCAATACCCAGCCACAATGGAACCATTTGTGAACGCCACAACTCCAGCAACAACATTTAATGCAACGAACCCTTCAAATTTTCGATTATTGAACCCCAATCCAGTAATCCACTGCTTTCAAGTATTACCTCGTCGACGGCCCTATCTTCTTTATCCTCTGCGTCGATCAACTCATCCCCATTGACGAACTCCTCAGTTCCGCTGCTTCAACCCGTATTACCCACCGTAGATTAGTGTACCTGGTTTATATATTGATGTATCTTATATCAATTTTGTTGTATCTAATTACTAATTTTGTGTATCTATTTAGGATACATTAAAATAGTAATTAGATACATCAAACATTAATGTAGATACATTGAATAGATAGGAAGAAATGAAGGGGGAATAAGTGGATATTGTTGGTGACTGTCAGAGCTCTGACGTCGGCGTCAGTCGGTGGCGAGCGATTTCTAAATTTATCGTTTGTGAGTTGTGATAATGATGAAGATGTATGTCTCTTGTGGTTAGAAATGGTATCGGGAAAAAAGAAATACCGGAGTCGGAGATGCTCGGTGGTGTTACAGGAGTTGCGCCGCCGTCTGGGTGATTTTATGTCACTGCGGCAACAACAATGAGGACGAGTGATGATAGATGGAATTTTATGTTTTGGGAATGAAAGAGGGGTAGGTGTGCTGGGTAAAAAACAAGAGTGTGTAAATGATAAGGCACGCAGGATTATAATTCATCTAATTGTTAAAATTCGTTCTCACCGTTCTCACCGAATACTCGTTCTCACCGGATCTTGACTATATATATAGAATTGGGATCATATGAGAACCACCAATATAATGAGAACCATGATAACTCTACCTTACAGACTTTTTTAAAAAAAAGTAATGACATATTTAGATTCGGCATGAAATTCTATGGCTAGAGAACATATTTCTTGGTCTAGAAAATATGTACTAGTGACGAAAATCATGTGAGATACGTTTTATTAATTTTCATGCACTTACTACCGATTTTTACGTATCTATCACTTTTCATGCACGTAGAACTTGTTTTAATGCACGTAGAGCCTATTATTTCATGCACCTAGTATTCATTTTCATGCACCTTGACCATCAGTTTTTGGAATTTCCTGAGCTTTTCTCTTTGTAGTTTTTGTTGTGTTTTCCCCTTTGTTTGTTTTATTGCATGACTTCTTAGGGATTCCCATCTGCATATAGCAATGTGTTGTAGATTAGATTAGACAAATAAATGTAATACAAATAATGGTAACGTTTCATTCATAATATGCATTTTTTGTGTTACATTTTATGAAACTATGTGTTATATTTTGGCAGCAATAGTGTTTATATGGTTCAACAACAGAAACAAAGCAAATATTTGAAAAAACAACTAAAAAGTTGTGATAAAATTTATGAAACTATGTGTTTCATCTACGAGCAATAGTGTTTTATATGATTCAACAACATAAAACAAAGCAAAGATTTGTAAAAACGACCCAAAATTTATGTTACAATTTATGCAACTATGTGTTACATCTACGAGTAATAGTGTTCCGCATGGTTCAACAATAGGAAACAAAGCAAACATTTGAAAAAACAACCAAAAAATAGACGTTATCAAATTTTTAGGGTTTTCTGAGAAATAATAACTTATAAAATGACAACATCTAAGACAATAACAGTATAATCAAGTACAGATTTTCTCTGGAAAACGCCATAATTAGTAAGATTACAACAAAAATCTGTTGGGAAATGTATCCTCAACAATAGTGCGATCACGTCAATGATAATCATCATTGTCAAAATCTTATGAAAAGAATATGCAAGGGATCCGATATTATATATAGTCAACTGACCAACATTAATCGATAATGATTGGCTGACTAGAGTTTGACATTACTGTCGTATGACGGTGCTGGTCAGTTGATCCCTTTAGGTCACACCTATAGGATAATCCCCTTAACATTTACATTGATCAATTATATACGATATGAATTGATCAAATTCCTTAAAATCGAATATCGAGAAATCAAAGGTTGAATCTTAATGTAAGTTTTATATTTGAAATTGAAATGTGTGGATTGTCAAATATTAATCGATATTTTTGAAATATCGAAATTAGAATATGAATGGTTCTTGGTTATAACAAACGTTGTATATCGTATCGACGATTATTATAATAACCATATATTGGGACGGTAATTGCGAATTACTAAAATAATTTGTTAAATATGATTTAATTAATTTAGAAATACTATTTATATGATAAATATATTTAAAATTAATACAATTAAATTATGTCACATAAGATGTTACATATTACACAATTGTACAAATTACATTTGTAAGATGAAGGTCCATTTTACAAAGTATTAGCCGTGTAAATGTGCATTATAAGATAATATTATGTGTGATATTTTATCTCATAATTATTATCATTTTGTTAAGTTTTGATGTGACTTAACATTAAGCATGTGGGCATGACAAAGGGAATAAATCCCTTCCCCATGTTCCCCATGCACACGGCTAACACCCCCCTCCCTCTATATATGTGAGATATTCACATAATCACATTTACCTCTAATGCTTCATTATTTTCTAGAGTAAGAAAATAATTACAAAAACCTCTAAAATTATATTATTACATAATATATTGATATACTATAATAGTTATAGTATTTAATTTTCTAATTAGATCAGAATTCGTTTTAAGGTAAAACCGTTTTTGTTCACCTAGTCCGTGTTAATCTCGGTTGGTTAAGGGTAAGTCTTGGGTGCAATTTGAAGGTGGCAATCTACGTTGGTTGCTCCGTGGAGGATCGTCCTTAGCATTCTTGGACCGATTGTAAGGACTATTTTCTTTATATTTCCGTAACTTTTATAGCATGCATAAGATCTAAATTAATTAATGAGTTAATGTTGTTTTTATAATTAGTAAGACTAATTTTATGGTTAAGTTAGTATGACCTAATTTCCATCAAGTGGTATCAGAGCATTCGATTGCTTGCATGCAACTCGATTTTACGATTTTTGCTAGTAATGTGATTAAAATTAAAAACGTAAAATAATTAATACATATATGATATGCACGAAATTATTAATGCATGTATACTTTATGGTCTTAAAATGTTTTAAGTCATTATGAATGATCTATGGAATAATATTGTTCAATCTTATAATTAAATTGTTTATTTATACTTATTAATCGGTTAAAAATGTTTTATTTCTGGAAAAAATAGTAAAATAAAATTTCTGGCCGAGAATTTTATATATGTTCTCACATGCATTTAACATATTATGAATATATAATTTTCGAAATTATTTGAGTTTTATGCATGGTTTGTGATATTTAAGAGTTAAATTCTCATAAAATGAGTAGAAAATGGGTTTATATAGTTAGATTATGAATTTAGCTACGAACAGTTTTGTAGATGTCACATGAAATATTTAAAATGTATATTAAATTTTCCATAAATTGTTCTTTTATATTGCATGAATATTGATTTTTATTGTAAAAATCGAGATATTAGTGACATAATTCGACTTAAATAGTTTAAGTTGGAATTTGGACAAAAAATTTTTGTACAGTGTCATATATATTATTTCTTGCATGCATGTAAATTTTGAGCTTTTTATTTCGAATTTTGCATGAGAAATGATTTTAATTGTTAAAATCGAGTGATATATGGCATAATTTATTAAAAATAGTAAAAGTTTCTAAAATGGTCGGAAAAATTAACCCATATTAGTCATATTTGATATGTTCATCATCATATTTTTCTTGGTTGCCAAAAGTTTCTGGATTTTGATTTTTAATTTTTAAAAGTTAAAGTTAAAAGTAAGAATTGTAAGAGGCATGAAATGATATTTCAGCCCTTGAACAGTGTTTTTACTGATTTTTCCTGTCCATTTCAGTCACTCGAGTGTTTTGGAATATGTACAAATTTTATTGGTATTTTATTGCATAATTTTGGAGGTAATTTTGAATTTCCGTCTAAATTTGCATGTTTACACGTATTATTACGAAATAAATAGTTTATTTCGTTTATATTAATGTTTTTAGGATCTGAAGAAAATTTCAAAATGTTCAAAATTTGAATTTTGAATTTTCGAAATATTTTATGACTCAATTGATTTTATATTGTTTATCCCATAAAACTGATAATAACCCGAACAATATTATAATTAATAAGTTAAAACATGTTCAAAATTTGAGTAAGACTAAATTTTGAAGCCTAAATGTTAAGTGATTCTAAAATGTTAAAATCACGCAATTCCATAAAACCGTGTTATAATGATAACGATATTTAAATTGTGTTTAAATAGGACGATTTGGCATAGGATTTGCATATTTATAAGCATTGCATATTTTTTATTTATTTATGAATGTCATAATTTAATTTACGTAATTTGGAATTATGTATTTTGCTTAGTATGGCCTTAGATTTTAATCGATATTTCCCGTAATGTAAGGGGTTATCGATTCGGTTGTAATTTAATGTGATCTCGTATCACTTTATTTCATTGTTTTATTTTATAATGTATAGAATAGATAGAAAATTTGTAATTATTGTATTTCCGGAGATCCTTGAAGACGGTGCCCTTTTCGGAAAGGAGTTCCGACCAAGACGGAGTTTGCCTTGGGTTGCGTACCGCGTGTGAAGTTCCAGGGACCAAGGAGTTGGTTTCCGAATTTGTATTTTACATTTAAATTTTCTTTTTTAGGAAAGCCATACTAGGATTTATTTATGCTTTCAATTTTTTATGCTTTACTTATGCTTAAAATAATGTTTGCATGCATAGCCAAATCGTCATTCCAAATCATGCATTTTCATCAATAATTCACCGACTTAGTTAACTTATAGGAGATAGATAATAAATTGACAAGATCTCTTACGTTATTCAAAAATCGAGACATAGCCTTACCAAAAAGTAAAGAACCCACGAAGTACTTTCTTCATAAGGGAGTGGGCTCGGCAAAACCGGGGTGCTACCTTATTACGTTGGAGAAGTGGGGTAATATGATTACGCTATCGAAATTTGGTCGATCTCGACAAAGGTATTCGAGCCACCGTAGTGGTAATAAATTCGGGCTAAGATAAGAATTAATGTAATTTTATCGACCGGGAGTTCTAAAAGTAGAATCGATTAAAGGGTTAATCAACCGAATTATATTAATGAGGGATGTATCGGCTAAACCGTGCCCAAGTTAGTATATATTTGGGTCTCAGAATCATTTACTTAATTGGGTAAGAGATCATTAAATAGATGCATAACTTGTTTAAAATTTACAAGTTTAATTATTAAAAGGATAATTGTGTTTTAATTCCTTTGTTTCATTTGTAGTTCTTTTCAACAATCAATCATCAATGGCTAATAACGCTCCACCTCTCACAAACGTATCATGGCTTCGATCTTTCATGGATCGATGCAAGTTTGAGAAGCATGACGCCAATTTTAAGTATTGGGACGCCCAATTGGTTTTGGCTGCGGAAGGTGACGATAAGACTCGTTACCTAACCATAGCCGCTCCTCCCACTCCCGCCGCTTGTGCATCGGAGGCGACTCGTGAGGCCTATGAGACCTACATGAAAGATTCGCATGCTCTTAAGAACGTGCTTATATTCTCCATGGAGCCGGATCTCCAAAGGAGAATGATCAAGCTAGCCACGGCTAATGAGATTTATACTAGAATTGCGACCATGTTTTCGCAAGCTCCTAGGGTAATCCAATATGAGGCGGCCTCCGCCTTCTTTGATTTAACCTTAAAGGAAGGTCAAATGATTAGTCCTCTTGTGCTCAAAATGGTTGAGCTAGCCGAAACGTTGAAGCTACAAGGGGTGAATGTTCCCGACTCTCTAATTATTGACAAAATTCTTCACTCCCTAAACAAAGTGAAAACGTATGCTCAGTTCCGGGGGAACTTCAACATGCGTAATCAAGAAACCTCTTTGGACGAATTGCATAAGATGCTTGTCCAAGCGGAAAGGGATATGAGACTTAATGAGAGTTCCACGAAGGATGTGCTCAACATCGAGAAGAAGAGCAAGGGGAAGTTTAAGTGGAAGGCTAACAAGGGCAAAAATGTCAAAGCCTTCAAGCCCGCATCTCTTAAAGAGAAGACTGATGAGGTCGGTCGACCGCTTGACGTGCTTGGTGGACTTCTGATATTTAAGATAGCAGTCCTCAGGTCGACCGACCAGAGTAGTAGGTCGGTCGACCCACTTTCCTGTACGTCAGTCTTGATTTTGCCTTGGTTTGACTTTATGGTACTTGGGTCGCGCTTTGAGTTGACTTTTCCTCGTTCCTTGGCTATGAAAAATCCCGAGGGCATAAAGTTGGTAAAAAATCGTCCCTTTTTCGCATAATTCTGCAAAAGAGCATAAAAATACGAAAGTAGACAATTGTTGGGAAATAAAGGCTAAAACATAGTAAATGAGCGACAAAATGCGTGTAAAATTAGATGTATAACATCATAAAATAGACACGCATCAAATTCCCCAAACCAAACCTTGCTTGCCCTCAAGCAAGAAATAGACTCGATCTTAACTAATGGAACGATTTCAATCTCAGAGCGAAATTTACATGTTAGCCTAAGTCAATGCCAAGTGCAAAATGAGAAAGTATTCAAATCATGCAAACGAGTTATGGTGTTGTCAAACTTGCAAAAATAAAGACTATAGAGACTTTATACCATGGACTCTCATGGTACGCTCGAGACACTCATGAAGCAAAGGGTGAGTATATGTAAAAGATAGGAAGAAGTATATTGTAAAGACACTCACCTAACTACGACCCATGAAAACATGCCTGCAATCTAACATGAACAAGAATTCTAGTACTATGTATAAACAAACCCATTAAGTGACTCGGATACATGCAAATTAGGTAATGAAAGATATGTGAGGTGAAAGGTAAAAATGGTTGAATTGTGGGGTTAGTAGCCAAGCTAGTAAAACCGGTTCCCAACAACATATTTCACGACTTTTGATATTAAGAAAGTGCTCTTTTGTAGCACAACTCTCACATTATAAATAAGAAAGGAATCCCAAATATTTTTAAATGAATTACGGGAGTGATAACATATAAAAGAAAGGGATTTCAGAACGAATTTTGATTTCTGACCCTGTCAGTTGGTCGACCGACCGAAGGATGTGGTTGGTCGACTGACTTTCTGTACGTTTTGATTTTTTTCGTTTTCGTTTTCTTTCTTTCTTTTTTCTTTCTTTTTTTTGTTCTTTTTCTTTTCTTGCTTTCTTTCTTTCTTTTCTCTTTTTGCTCAAGATAGCATACAAACCAAGATGCCTCAAAAAAATAAACCAAAGACCACAAATACTAGCTTGGAAGGGTAGGCTAAGTATAGGATGTAATTTTTAGGGGAATAAAAAAGCAAATTTGGCTATGTAAGGCTTATGGGTAAATAAGAGAAAATGGATCCCAAATGCACGTATCAAGACTCACAAAAACGAGATAGTAAACAAGTATATAGCAATTGAAGTTCATGTTTATGCATATTGATGTAACATGTTCCAAGGGGAGTACTACTCACATCCTAGACAACTGGTTTAAGAATGAAACCAGGAAATAAGCTCTAAAAACTCAGAATGTATAGTAGATTGCCAAGGTATAAGTCAAGTCTCAAGATATACAAATTGACAAAAACTCGTAGATATGCAAAAGACTTTCATACTAAAACAAGTTGACAAGGCAAGACAAAGGCATAAACATGTAAGAAAGCAAAATCATCCTTGAAATACTCTCGTTCCGACTCGACCTATATACTAAAATAAACGTGCATTTTTTTTTGCAATTTTTTGAATTTTTTTCTAATTTTTTTTTTGATTTTTCTTTTGTATAGGTAAGGAAAATAAGGAAAAGAACAATGCAAGACAGAAATGGAATAAACGTGTGACAAAATGCAATGGAACAATGCATGTGACTAAACCATTCCCCAAACCAACCCGCACAATGTCCCCATTGTGCATTAGCCTAAGTAAAGGTTTTATGAAAAACAAAATAAATGCAAAAACGTAAAAACCAAGGAAAAAGGAAAAGAATCACCGGATTTGAGCGCAAGGGAAACCTCCCCAAACCAGTGCAAGCTGGGAGGTTTCAGTGGCCAGCAGTGCCACTCCAAGTACCTGAAAAAGTCTAAACAAAGAGAAACCTTTTTCGAGGATTAAATGTGCCGGCCGCCGGGTGATATATAATGTATTGAAGGTTTGAAGTAAAGAAAGAAGGGGAAACACAAAAGATAGAGTAGGGAGAGGACCTCCCTATCACGTTTGCACACTTCTCGAAGCGTCTTGAGGCGTCTGTACAGGAGAGCAGGTCGGTAGACCCTTCCCCCTGGTCGCCCGACCATCTACCAGTCCCATAATGCTACTGAAACACAGGGGTTTGGTCGACCGACTGAGTGTTGAGGTCGGCCGACCCTGTTTCCTGTACAGTAGCTTTCTTTTCTTCGGAAGTAATTTGTATCAACCAAGTTAATCTTCCCCAAACCTGAAATACAGTATATATGCGCCCAAAACATGCGCGAAAAACCAGAACCAAGTCTAACTGTCTTAACTACGCAACAAAAGCAAAATTGTCCTAAAAAACTTAAAGCAAGCAAACTAGAAAGTCTAAACAAAACAAGAGATTGTCTTAAGAAACTAAAAACTTGAACAACTCATCCGTGAAAGATGCGGAAAATCTCGGACCACGGTTTTTGGCTATACGCCGTGGTCTCCACCGTGTTCGTTTGAATGGCCAAACACGTCTCCTTTCCGTCGCAAAGCATATGCGACGGGCTCTTCTCTTCTTCTCTTCATGTGTTCCTCATCCACTACATCTGGATCTTCATCTTCCTTGTAACTTAGAAACCCAAGTCCACCTCTTTGCACGATGACTTCCTCTACCAAGGGCTTCCCCAAACCTGTTTCTGCATTAGGTAAAACAGAAGCATCCTCCATATTGCTCCCAACCTGGGGCGGAGGTGTAACAGCAGGTATAGGAGTAGGTATCAAAACAGGAGAAGTGGTGATGACCTTATACTTCTTTTCAGAAGTAATAGCATTATAATTAATAGGGGTCATAACATCTTTCTTCCTATAAGACAGACCAAAGATGATAGCATGCTTCCCTACTTTAAAAGTTAAGGTCCCACTACCCACGTCGATTATGGCCCCCGCAGTATGTAGGAAAGGTCTCCCCAAGATAATTGGTATATGGGCATCCTCAGGGATGTCCAAAACTACGAAGTCTACTGGAAAGAAAAACCTATCAATGCGCACAGGGATGTTTTCCAACATCCCTATGGGTTCCATAGAGGTACGGTCAGCCATTTGGACCGTCATGCTAGTCATCGCAAATGAGGTCATCCCTAGTTTCAAGGCCACACTTAGGGGCATAACACTAATGCTCGCCCCCAGGTCACATAAGGCCTTCTTAACTGGGAAGGTTTCTATGTGACAAGGTACAGAAAAGCTCCCTAGGTCTTCTAGTTTATGTGGTGCTATGACGGGAGACAAAAAACTTGAGGACTCCTTAGTTAGTGCAACAATTTCTACTTTGTCTAGAGACCGCTTCCGGGTTAGAAGTTGCCTCATAAATTTCAAATAGGATGGAACCTGTTGCACTAACTCTAAGAATGGTACTTGCACATTTAAAGAACGAATAACATCCTTAAACTTATCAAAAGATACCTGTTCCTTAGTTGGTAAGAGTCGCTCCGGATAGGGAGTTGTGGAACTTCCAGCCTTTTCAATCCTCCTCAAAAATTTGGGGGTCTTGTCACCCCGGAATAGGAAGTCTCTTAGGTTGTCGGGCATTTCCGGCCTAAAAGAATCCTTCTGTTCAGTATTAGAGGTCGGTCGACCCTGCTCTTCGGTCGGTCGACCTATTTCCTGTACTCCAGAACCTACTGTAATCTGCTCTGTGGTCGGTCGACCCTGCTCCTTGGTCGGTCGACCTGTTTCGCTGCTACTCGCCTTTTTCCGTCCCTCCTTTTCCGCTCCACCAGTTTTACCACCACCAATTTCAGCCCCACTCCGCAGCGATATGATGTTGAGAGTCTCTTTCTTTTGGTCCGTTTTGGTCGGAAGTTGACCCGGAGCCCTAGTATCGTTCTTGCTCGCGATTTGAGCAATTTGGGACTCTAACATTTTCATCCCCGCCTCCCGTGCCTGAGACTCCTTCTGAACTAACCCAATGAGGTTTTGGATGAGAGCATCCGTATTGGGTGGTGGGTTTGAAGGTGGTTGAGGGTTAAAGGGGGGGTTTTTGCAAATTTTGCTTGTGCGGACGAATATAAGTGGAGTGTTGTTGGGGTTGTTGGTGTTGTGGGTTAAGGACATTCTGGCTTGTCCACCTCATGTTGGGATGGACATTGTTATTATTAAGGTCATAAAAGTTATTCACACGGTAATGTTGAAAGGCCGCACATGTCTCGTTAGATGAGGTACAAAACTTTGACACATGCCCCTCTCCACCACATCTCTCACAAACGAATGGTCCGTCTTGACGGCGTTTACTTGGTACATACCACCCTTACTCCCACTTCCCATCTCGAATTTTCCACCACTCTCCAACTTATCCAACTTAGCCATCAAGGCCTCTATTGCCGCAACATTAGATTCGACCTTTCTTTGATTTCCACGGGAAGTCCCGTGTTCAGCTCTGTGCACAACAACATCTTCAATGATCATGAGACCCTTGGTCTCCCCAAAATTGTCTTAGAACCTCCCATTAGCTGCAGCATCCAAGTAGGCTATGTTGTCATCATAGAGACCATTATAGAACTGGTTGCAAAGAAACCATTGTTCGAATCCATGATGGGGTATGGATCGAACAAGTCTCTTGAACCTGTCCCAAGCCTCACTAAAATCTTCAGTAGGCCCTTGCTTGAAACTTGTTATCTGCGCTCTCAAGGCATTGGTCTTAGCCGCGGAATAGTATTTCCGATAGAAGGCTAAGGCCAATGTGTTCAAATCTGTCACTCCCGCAGCAGTGAGGTCTAAATCTCTGTACCATTCCCTTGCTGAGTCTCGGAGGGAAAAGATGAACATGGTTTCTTTTATCTGGTCCTGGGTCACTCCATCTGGGGGTGCAATAAAGCATATATAATCTGTGAAGATTTATATATGCCTAGCTGCATCTTCATTTGCCGCACCTCCGAACTGATTTCTCTCCACCATGGAGATGTAGGAAGGCTTGGCCTCAAATGGCTTTCCCGTGCCTGCAGGTGAAGTGAACCCCTTATAGAGGTCCTTTGCCTGTGGCATAGAGTGACTTGCAATGCTAGCTTCTTCAGCCATATTTTCTTCCTCTTCTTCAAAAACTTGGAAATAGGTATTTGTTGGTGTTTTTGGTGTAAGCGGATTATGAGGTGAATTTGGTTGTGATGTTGGTGTTTTTGGTGTAGGCGGGTTATTTTGTGGTGATGGTGGTGATGACGGTTGATCAAAGATATCCTCTTGGAATAGGTAAGATGGAGAACCTCCTTCCCTACTCTCTAAAAACTGCTTTCTTCTTTATCTTAGAGTCCTCTAAAGCTCGTGGTCTAGTGGTAGGAGTTCTCCTTGAACTGACATGCGCAAAAGATGAAAAATACAAGAAAAAAGTGAGAAGGTTTAAGGAACAAAGTTCCTTAAACAAAAGAAACAAAAACAAAAAACAATAAACACTGGCGTCACCTCCCCGGCAACGGCGCCAAAATTTGATGCCCGTCGTTGTGGGTATCAAAGATAAAATTTATAATTCCTAAACTTTAACTATAGATAGTGAAAGTCAGGGTCGAACCACAGAGAGGTGGGGAATGTTTATTGTTTAAGGTCAATGTTTTAAGGTCACAAAAGTGGGGGTTTATATTGATTGTCACTAAGTCTATAAATAAAGATAGAAATAAAACAAGAATTAAGAATGAAATAAACTATGATAAAAGAGATGCTAGGATGTTCGGGTAATAAATAGCTACGATAGTATAAATCCTAAGTCAACATGTATTGCAGTCGCGTAAGGGGTGTAACATATCCTTTCGGTCTATGGTACCTAATAGCTCCTTTCGGCCTATGCTATTAGTTCCTAGGTCTCACAATTATTGGGTGTCAACAATAAGGGTGATTCCTAATTTCTAGGTCACATACCTTTCAGTCTTTAGTAACCTAGCCGTTTTAAGGCGTAAACCAATGCCCTTCCCGTATCTTTCAACCTTGGGTAAGTCATTACTAATATCCTACAAGTCTCCTTTCAGTCTCATTGTAGGTTACTATGGTCGACGAATTAAAACGGAACTGAAAACATACGCGATTTGGTCGACCGACCCGCTAGTCCAGTCGGCCGACCAACACTTCAGTCGACCGACCGGTTAAGCCGGTCGGCCGACCTAGGGCCTGCTACAGTCGAATTCGGGAATTATACTATCTACGCACATTACTCCCTACATCCTAACATATGTAATTAGCTACTCATGAATATTGAAACAACAATGAAAACAGTAGTAAACATGGAATTTATAATGAACATTAATCTAAACATGCAATAACAACAAAGGCTTTGAGATTCTAACCTAAACCGGATACTAGCAATTCTAAGATAAGAACAATATTAAAACTGAAATTAAGAGAAGAATTACCACAGTAGGAATTAGGGCAGAAAGAACAAGCTTTTATTGAATCCGTGAAAAGATTAAGGAACCAAGAACAAAACTAAAGAAAAGTGTTTGAGTAGTAAAACTAAAATTAAGAACTTGATAACTAAAACTTGATACTAAATTCCTGGATTCAGAACTTGTCTTTGCTCTAATCACGAATTAGGTCTTAAATAAGAATTACAAAGCTTTCCTTAATGACCTAATCACGCGAATGGGCTTTGCGGAAAATTCTGGGTCTGCGCGGAGGTCGACCGACCAGGTGATGAGGTCGGTCGACCGCTTGAAGGGCTTGGTGGACTTCTGATTTTTAAGATAGTAGTCCTCAGGTCGACCGACCAGAGTAGTAGATCGGTCGACCCACTTTCCTGTACGTCAGTCTTGATTTCGCCTTGGTTTGACTTTATGGTACTTGGGTCGCGCTTTGAGTTGACTTTTCCTCGTTCCTTGGCTATGAAAGATCCCGAGGGCATAAAGTTGGTACAAAATCGTTCCTTTTCCGCATAATTCTGCAAAAAAGAGCATAAAAATACGAAAGTAGACAATTGTTGGGAAATAAAGGCTAAAACATAGTAATGTGCGACAAAATGCGTGTAAATATAGATGTAAAACATCATAAAATAGACACGCATCAAAGACCTTTTCGAAAGGTGCTTCTTCGTCATCTTCAAAGGTTGAAGACAAGTGCTATTATTGCACTAAGATGGGGCCTTGGAAGCGGAATTGCCCAAAGTATCTCAATAACCTCAAAGCCGGAAGGGTTCTTGCAGTAGGTAATGATTCTCGATTAATTCATGTTATTTTGTCAACTTTTGTATGTTGATATAAGTTGTTGATTATTACCCATTTATAAATTGTTTTAAAGGGGCTCCTACCAAGGATAAGGGCAAGGAGAAGGAGAAGGAAGCTTGAAGTTCCTTCCATGGATGGCTATGGTAGCATCCGAAGATTGAAGACATAAAGAGCTTAGCTCTAATTTTCATTTTGATGTCTTCTTTCATTTTGCATTTTAAATTTTATGAACATTTTATTTCTTGTTTGACAAGGATCTTGTTAATCCAAACAATGGTTGTAATATTGGTGACTTGGTTTCAACCTAAGTCATCTATTTTGTTCGTAATCAATATGTTGTTTTTAAAATGCATTACGTGGTTCATAACATGAGTTGATACGATCGTCATAGATCGTAATAAAGTACCTTGAATAGTTCACCGTGCGCTAGACATGATAGGATCATAATAAAGTAATTTGATTTACTTAAACGAGAATTACACCTCGTGAAATACATCAAACTAAAATATGAGAACATTAGTTCATTATAAGATGATCACCTTAAATGAATGAGAGTACTAATGTCTCACTCCTCATATAATCTTTTGTCCAAAAACATTGTTAACGGGTGAAATTGCTATCCTTCTTAAAATAATGGTTATTTTAAAGGATAGAGTGGGAGAAATTCTACGTCCGCAAACCAATGGAATAAATATGGGATCTTAGAGAAGAATCCTATAAGGAGTCCTTAAGAAGAACCCTAAGAGATTGGATAGAAGAAACTACGAGAGGACACAAAAGAAACTACGCGAGGACACAAAAGGAAATGTTCCTTATGTCATTAGTTCCTAGAGAGGACAAAAGCAACCACGTGTATAAACGGAAGGAAAAACGTTTCCATGAAGTTAATATTTATGATTTTATAAGATAATAGTGGAGAAATCGTCTCTCGTCCTCTTGATGATAGTAGTTCATGTTCTAGAGGAACATAGAGGAGAAATCATATCCTGTTGTTTTCCCAGGAAACGAGGACGAAAAATGAAATGTTCATTTGAGATGAGAAGATGTTTATTGAGTAGTTTCTTAACACTATGAAGATAGTGGGAGTTATTTAACTATAAAGATAGTGATACGAAATTCAGTGGGAGAATGTCATTAGAGAATTAAACCTACCATTAAGAGAGAATGATGATTCTTTAAATGTAAAGAATAAGAGGTTTTCAATTCTAGCTGAATTAATATGTTAAGAACATCATAGGATGATGATCAATTATAGTGAGTTTATTATATGATAATGAAATGTCACCTATTGAATTACAAGGTTGGATAAATTGTTCATATCGATGAACATAGAATCTCCAAGATATGACATGTCACAAGTTATATGATAACAGTGGGAGCTTCTAGTACAACGTGACTATGTTCGTAAGAACAACATGTCACAAGTTATATGATAACAGTGGGAGCTTCCTTCAGGTAAGGAGACTCGAGTCTATTATGAGGACTAGAATTGTACTTGAATAAGATCATATTATTCGAGATAATATGAGTCTGAAGGAAACTAAAATTTGTAGGTTTAAAAGATGTGAATAAAAGGTATATTCACATAGATAGCAAACCATTAATACAAATTGATGTATGAGCATCAAAGAGTGTTTATGTGGAGCAGCAATATCGTATTGACTGTTTGTACATAACAATCACTCTTATCGTTTGAGTTATTATTAACTCACTATTTATATACTTCGTCAAATCCAAATGGGTTGTAAGAGACAATTTTTGAACCCCATAAGTGAACTGGATTAACTTAGTATAGCCCATAGTCGCTTATATGAGGTGACGTCTCGAAGCGACTAAAGTATGAGGCGATTGATGGCAAGTTCAAATGCCATAGAGTCATATGGGATGACTAGTCGATCACATAGGCAGACTACAAAGACACTCTGTCGGGCAACCTGTGACCGCTTATAGAGTTCTGGAAATTTTATATTAGCCTGTCGTGGCGAGAGCTACTATATTATTCACATGAGTCGATTCTTAGACTAGAGACTTTTCGCCCAAGGTGGCACAGTTTTCAGATTGACTTTGATTTTTGCTCTACGATCATCCGTTAAAGGGGGTCAAATGGGCATATTTTGGGTCATGATGGACTATGTTAGTCGAAGGGAACAGTAGGATATGATTTGTCCAGTCCCTCGCCAGGGTTATCTTAAATCTCAGGGCCACTCGAGGAGAAATTTAACTGAAAATGCGTGGCCACGCTCGGAAGGTATCTATGGTAGGTAATTCCGGTCAAAGCAGTTAAATCTCCAGATCGAGAAAACCGCTCAAGATATGATCAAATGCAAGTACGACCTGCAAGACACCTTGCATTGAGTGGGAGATGATGTAATAGGACAAGAGAATCGGTGACGCACACTTGTCGACGACAAGTGGGAGATTGTTGGGAAATGTGTCCTCAACAATAGTGCGATCACGTCAATGATAATAATCATTGTCAAAATCTTATGAAAAGAATATGCAAGGGATGATCCGATATTATATATAGTCAACTGACCAACATTAATCGGTAATGATTGGCTGACTAGAGTTTCACATTACTGTCGTATGACGGTGGTGATCAGTTGATCCCTTTAGGTCACACCTATAGGATAATCGCCTTAACATTTACATTGATCAATTATATACGATATGAATTGATCAAATTCCTTAAAATCGAATATCGAGAAATCAGAGGTTGAATCTTAATGTAAGATTTATATTTGAAATTGAAATGTGTCGATTGTTAAATATTAATCGATATTTTTGAAATATCGAAATTAGAATATGAATGCTTCTTGGTTATAACAAACGTTGTATATCGTATCGACGATTATTATAATAACCATATATTAGGACGATAATTGCGAATTACTAAATAATTTGTTAAATATGATTTAATTAATTTAGAAATACTATTTATATGATAAAAGTATTTTAAATTAATACAATTAAATTATGTCACATAAGATGTTACATATTACACAATTGTAGAAATTACATTTGTAAGATGAAGGTCCATTTTACAAAGTATTAGCCGTGTAAATGTGCATTATAAGATAATATAATGTGTGATATTTTATCTCATAATTATTATCATTTTGTTAAGTTTTGATGTGACTTAACATTAAGCATGTGGGCATGACAAAGGGAATAAATCCCTTCCCCATGCGTCCCATGCACACGGCTAACACCCCCTCCCTCTATATATGTGTGAGATATTCACATAATCACATTTACTTCTAATGCTTCATTATTTTCTAGAGTAAGAAAATAATTACAAAAACCTCTAAAATTATATTATTACATAATATATTAATATACTATAAGAGTTATAGTATTTAGTTTTCTAATTAGATTAGAATTCTTTTTAAGGTAAAACCATTTTTGTTCACCTAGTCCGTGTTAATCTCGGTCGGTCAAGGGTAAGTCTTGGGTGCAATTTGAAGGAGGCAATCTACGTTGGTTGCTCCGTGGAGGATCGTCCTTAGCATTCTTTGACCGATTGTAAGGACTATTTTCTTTATATTTCCGCAACTTTTATAGCATGCATAAGATCTAAATTAATTAATGAGTTAATTTTGTTTTTATAATTAGTAAGACTAATTTTATGGTTAAGTTAGTATGACCTAATTTCCATCAAAATCAACATAAAAAATTAATAATGGAAAGCGATTAAAAATCAGTAAGTTTTAGTTCAAAATGAACTTTGGATCACAATTTAAATACAATGCAACAACAAATAACAACAATTACTAGAAAAGTAGATGTAAATTTAACCTAAAATCAACAATTGAAACTATAATTTTAACCTAAAGAAGAAATAATCATATTTAACCTAAACAAATGACGATTATATCCCAAAAGACTTTAAATTACATTTCGTTGTGGAATCGTTGATGTAAATTATCTGAAGATTTAAGCAAATTATATGAATTGAAGATTTAATTTTGTCTGAATGAAGATTGAGGAAGTTTCATGAAGATTGAGGAAACGTGATGTAAACAGAAGAGGTTTTACAAAATGAGAAAAATTAACATTTCATTGTATTTTGCGCACTTATGTGATTTACCACTTGTCTCAATCTCAGTCCTTTATTTGATTAAATCAGACGGCTATTATATGGACTCAAGACTCATCTAAGGGGGCGGACTCACCGGACTCTCTCTCTCTCATTTGATCAAATGAGTCTACATACTTGGTTGAGTCCCTAAGTCCTAATATCAGTCATTTGATCTTACAAAATTAATGGTTGAGATTAAAACAAGAAAACACTCACCAAACATGCATTTAATGTTTTGTCTCTCTTAATTTCAATTTCCCATTTGTCTAATTAATTACTTATTCGTTCTATCAAATAATTTATTAAATTAATGCTACAATTTAGATTACAAATATGAAAACGCATAATTTTAAAAACGAAATTCTATACCCGCGTAAAATAAAAGCGGGTTCGTAAAAGACTCCGTAAATCGTCATTCAGACTCCGATTAAGGCGAAACAAAAGCCTAAATTTTTTTTTCGAGCCCAACACGATGGTGTTATTTTTGTAGACCATTGAGTTTTCGCAATTTTCAGTACTCCTTCATGAATTGGGAGTTACACAATATCCGGTCAAAATTACAATTTATTCACTTGAAATTACACCTAATTGATTTAAAACTAAGTCATATCTATTAGAATTCACTTTATTAATCTATTCATATATAGTTTAATTTACACAGTATCAATTTATGAGTGTAACTCCATTATTTTATGAGTGTTACTTCGTTGTGTTATGAGTGTAACTCCATTGTGTTATGAGTGTAAGTCTATTGTCTTAAGAGTGTAACTCCACTGTTCTACGAGTGTAACTCCATTGTTTTAATAGTGTAACTCCATTTTTTTATGAGTGAAACTCCATTGTTTTATGAGTGAAAGTCCATTGTTTTAATAGTGTAACTCTACTGCTCTACGAGTGTAACTTCATTGTTTTATGAGTCTAACTCCATTGTTTTATGAGTGTAACTTCATTGTTTTAGGAGTGTAATTCCACTGTTTTAGGAGTGTAACTCCATTGTTTTTTTGAGTAAAACTCCATTGTTTTATTAGTGTAACTCCATTATTTTATGAGTGTAACTCTATTATTCTACGAGTCTACTCCATTGTTTTATGAGTGTAATTCCACTTATTTATGAGAGTAATGCCATTATTTTATGAGTGTAACTCCATTATTTTATGAGTGTAACTCCATTGTCTTATGAGTGTAACTCCATTGTCTTATGAGTGTAACTCTACTGTTCTACGAGTGTAACTCCATTGTTTTAATAGTGTAACTCCATTGTTTTATGAGTGAAGCCTCATTGTTCTATTAGTTGTATTAGTGTAAGGCCATAGTTCTATTAGTTTTATTAGTGGAACTCCATAGTTCTATTAGTGTAACTTCACTGTTCGAATAGTGTAACTCCATGGTTTGAATGGAGGAACTTCATGGTTTTTTACCACCACCATCCAAAATGTAATTTATTAGTGTAATTTCATGGTTTGAATACTGTAATTTCATGGTTCGAATAGTGTAACTCCATAGTAATACATGTGAAACTCCATACTATTCGTTGTGGAACACCATAGCATTGGCTGTGGAACTTCATTGATTCTTCAAACCTGAAAATAAAATTTAAACAAAAAAAATTCAAATTTACGAAATAATAAAACTGAACATTAAAAAGTATTGAAATAACGTAATTAAGGAAACAAACAAGCAAGCACGTACGTACGTACGTAAATTTAATAATATATTTTTTTGAAAATCTACGTCTGAGAATGAAATTGTGTAATCATTCCATTCTTGCATATACTACAAATTGAGATTCCTATTCATCCTCAACCCTACTGCCATCAAAGAAAGAAATTAAAAAAACAAAGGTTTTTTAATAGAACAATTGTTTTAATGCTTGGTTTCTTCGAGCCCATTTTCTTACCTAAACCAAATTCTCTCTTTGGTACCCATCCTTTCCTACATATGGCCTTGTATACTACTCTGCCTCACCCCAAACTCGAACGCTCAACATTTTCGACCTTAAAAACCGCCTCTCCCACACCCTTACTAAATTTTACCCTCTCGCAGCCGAAAAATATGCTAAACACAAACAAATCACTAAATTGAAGAGTTTATTGCATTACCTTTTTATTTCAGAGAAGCGGTAGAGGCGGCGGTTTTTTCCAGATCTGAAGCGGTTCTGAGCGGTTGTTATTGGTGTACGCTGTATGGTGTTATCGTCGGTGGTTGTTGTCTATCAAGGAGAGTGCGAGCATTGTTGCTTTGTTGGTTGGTTTTGCAGACGATGGTGAAGTCGCCAAGGAGATGTTCATGGGTCCCAGTGTTAGAGTAACAAATTTAGTATTGCTGGGTGGTGTTGTCGTCGGTGGTTGTTGTCTATCGTGGATGTAAAAGGGGGAGGCAGCTAGAGGCGACGAATTTGTTTTGCAGATCTAAGGCAGCGGTTTTGTTTTGCAGATCGTGGATGTGGACTCTATCGTGGTGGTGGTGTCGATGGGGGCGGCAACGTGATTGTGGACTCTGTTGTCGTGATGGTGTTGGTGGGATTACATTAGAGGAGAGGGAGTTGAGAGAATTGATATTGAGGGAGGGAGGTGAATGAATGAGGATGAACGAGAATGAGAATGATTTCTCACAGTAATTGGAAAAATAATACAATAATGGAAATTGAAATTATGAGAGACAATTCATTTATTGCATGTTTGGTGAATGTTTCTTTGTTTTAATCTCAGTCATTCAATAAATTAGATCTAAGGGCTTATATTAGGACTTAGGAACTCAACACTAGGAGGTGGACTCATATGATCTTAATTATATATATATATATATATATATATATATATATATATATATATATATATATATATATATATATATATATATATATATATATATATATATATATATATAGGGTTGGGATCCGATGAGAACCACCTTACAATGAGAACCGGTGAGAACTCTTTCTTACGAAGTTTTTTTAAAAAAATTAATGACATTATTGGATTCGGCATGAAATTTTATGGCCAGAGAACATATTTATTGGTCTAGAAAATAAATACTAGTGACGGAAAAATGATAGATACGAAAAAATAGATAGTAGGTGCATGCAAATAAATAAAACGTATCTCACCTTGATTTCCGTCACAAGTATTTATTTTCTAGACCAAAAAATATGTTCTCTAGCTATAAAATGTCATGCCGAATCCAATTATGTTATTAATTTTTTTTAAGAAGGTCCGTAAGGTAGAGTTCTCACAAGGTTCCCATTGTAAGGTGGTTCTCACCGGATCCCAAGTCTATATATATATATATATATATATATATATATATATAAATTAATAACATAATTGGATTCGGCATGGCATTTTATAGCTAGAGAACATATTTTTTGGTCTAGAAAATAAATACTAGTGACGGAAATCAAGGTGAGATACGTTTTATTTATTTGCATGCACCTACTATCTATTTTTTCGTATCTATCATTTTTCCGTCACTAGTATTTATTTTCTAGACCAAGAAATATGTTATCTGGCCATAAAATTCCATGCCGAATCCAATTATGTCATTAATTTTTTTAAAAAAACTCCGTAAGGAAGAGTTCTCACCGGTTTTCATTGTAAGGTGGTTCTCACCGGATCCCGACCCTATATATATATATATATATATATATATATATATATATATATATATATATATATATATATATATATATATATATATAGGGTCGGGATCCGGTGAGAACCACCCTTACAATGAGAACCATGAGAACCCTCACTAAATCTCCACCATATCTCACTTCGAAAGTTTCGATGGATCATTTACCATTAGTTTAGCTTATTCAAATACACATTTTAGTAGCATTAAACAAAAAATTTTGATTTTATTAACAAAATATATACTTAATGTACCAAAATACAATTAGGCATACTAAAACGGCTTTAAATGCATGAAAACAACCACTACATGCATGGAATTTTTTACATGCATGAAAATGATTACTAGGTGCATGACATAATAGGCTCTACATGCATTAAAACAAGTTCTAGGTGCATGAAATATGATAGATACGTAAAAATCGGTAGTAGGTGCATGAAAATTAATAAAACGTATCTCACCTTGATTTTCGTCACTAGTATATATTTTCTAGACCAAGAAATATAATCTCTAGCCATAAATTCCATGCCGAATCCAAATAAGTCATTAATTTTTTTTTTAAAAAGTCCGTATGGTAGAGTTCTCATGGTTCTCATTATATGGGTGGTTCTCATAGGATCCCGAATATATATATATATATATATATATATAGAAATCGAATCACGCGAGGCACCCTTCTTAGTGTGAGGCCGCCGTACCAATCTAGACCGTTAGATTAAAACATATAAATACCCAAGATGGTGCCAAAATTAGTTTATAAAAAGCTCCTAATTAGTGAAGTACGCCGTTAATCAACCAATACCAGACTAAACCTAATCCGAAAGCGAAAACACAAAAATCGACAATATCAACAAGAAATCATACACCTTAGCAACTGCAATCAAAACAAAAAGAGAGAGATAGAGAGAGAGAGATTGATAGAGAACAAGCGAGGAAATTACAGAATAAATAGTGTCCCAAGCAAGCCAAACAGTAGAGAAATGACCCCAGCCGAGCTTGATTTGAACAACATAGGCGCCATTTTTAAAAGAATCACCGATTCTAACAGCATGATAACCACCTCGTCGATAATCCTCGGTTCCTTCGCGTATGATCATTGTGTTTGAGCTATTGGCAGTATGTATGTATGTAAGTATGATGCTATCGAGTGGAACTTAAGTCTTCACAAAAGGAACCCAAGGCAATCCGCCTTACAAAAGAAGTTAAGCTATGGGATCAATCAACCAAATTTCCATCAGAACAAGACGTCATATTCGCGCCAAGTAAGCTCAGATTTGCTTATTTAGAATATTTAGAACAAAAGGAAATCATCTCACACGATACAGAAGAGAGGAAAGAACCCGAGTAAGCTAAGCTAGGAATCTACGACTCGCGCAATCAACTTGTCCAGTCTCCTTCTCCACTGTCTTCGGAGGAGTAATCGCTACCGCTTTCGCTCACTTGCTCCTCCTCTTCCTCCTCCTAACTATTTGTTTCTCACTCGTCGTCGTCGTGGTAGTGGGCGTGTTATTGACTCTGTTGGGTGGCTCAGCCGCCGTGGAATCGTTACGGCGGGAGTCCATCGGCGATCTCGAGGTGGTGGTTTTGGTGGATTGAGGCGTGGGAAGAGAGAGGAAGAGAGAAGGAGAATTAGGTCAATTGTCCTCTTGCTTTTTAAGTCCAAGTTTCACGAAATAAAGTCCCGGTTTCACAAATTAAGGTACAAGATTCACGAAATAAGAAATTAAACATTTTGTGAGTAAACAAACATTTTAAGTCCAAGTTTCACTAAATAAGGTCCCAGTTTCACGAATTAAGGTCCAAGCTTCACGAAATAAGAAATTAAACATTTCGTGAGTGAACAAACATTTTAATTCCAAATTTCACGAAATAAGGATTCGGTTTCACAAATTAAGGTCCAAGATTCATGAAATAAGAAATTAAACATTTTGTGAGTAAACAAACATTAAGTCCAAGTTTCACGAAATAAGGTCCCGGTTTCACAAATTAAGGTACAAGATTCACGAAATAAGAAATTAAACATTTTGTGAGTAAACAAACATTTTAAGTCCAAGTTTCACTAAATAAGGTCCCAGTTTCACGAATTAAGGTCCAAGCTTCACGAAATAAGAAAGTAAACATTTCATGAGTGAACAAACATTTTAATTCCAAATTTCACGAAATAAGGATTCGGTTTCACAAATTAAGGTCCAAGATTCATGAAATAAGAAATTAAACATTTTGTGAGTAAACAAACATTAAGTCCAAGTTTCACGAAATAAGGTCCCGGTTTCACAAATTAAGGTCCAAGATCCACGAAATAAGAAATTATACATTTCGTGCGTAAACAAACATTTTAAGTCCAAATTTCACGAAATAAGATCCCGGTTTCTTAAATTAAGGTCCAAGATTCACGAAATAAGAAATTAAACATTTTGTGAGTAAACAAAAAATTGAAGTCTAAGTTTCACGAAATAAGGCTCCGGTTTCATAAATTAAGGTCCAAGATTCACGAAATAAGAAATTAAACATTTTGTGAGTGAACAAATATTTTAATTCCAAGTTTCACGAAATAAGGTTCCGGTTTCACAAATTAAGGTCCAAGATTCATGAAATAAGAAATTATACATTTCGTGAGTAAATAAACATTTTAAGTCCAAGTTTGACGAAATAAGGTTTCGGTTTCAAAAATTAAGGTCCAAGATTCACGAAATAAGAAATTAAACATTTTGTGAGTAAACAAAAATTTTAAGTCCAAGTTTCACGAAATAAGGTCCCGGTTTCACAAATTAAGGTCCAAGATTCACGAAATAAGAAATTAAACATTTTGTGAGTGAACAAATATTTTAATCCCAAGTTTCACGAAATGAGGTTCCGGTTTCACGAAATAAGGTTCCGGTTTCACAAATTAAGGTCCAAGATTTACGAAATAAGAAATTATACATTTCGCGAGTAAACAAACATTTTAAGTCCAAATTTCACGAAATAAAGTTCCGGTTTCACAAATTAAGGTCCAAGATTCACGAAATAAGAAATTAAACATTTTGTGATTAAACAAAAATTTTAAGTAAGTTTCACGAAATAAGGTTCCGGTTTCATAAATTAAGGTCCAAGATTCACGAAATAAGAAATTAAACATTTTGTGAGTGAACAAATATTTTAATTCCAAGTTTAACGAAATAAGGTTCCGGTTTCACAAAACAAGTTGATGGGATCTTCCTCGTATAACCAAAAAGTGAGATTAGTGTTTATAAATCGGACTCCCATGAATCCCTTCTTCGTCGGTAGGCATACTATGACCCCTTCTACGTTGGGTAAGTGGGAACAGATAATTTTTTTTATCTCAACATCGTGGTCACTAGATACTATCTAGCGACTATGATGGACTAAAAGATGAGATTTACGGAAATCTATCGACCAAGAGTTCTAACGGTAGAACTAGCCAAGCGGTTGGCTTATCAATTTACGGAAATTGAGTCTTGGGATCGTTTATATAATTCTTGAGGGAGATCAATTATATAAATGCTCGAGTCTACGAGTTTAAATTCAATTTAAAAATAGACTTAAATCACAACGACGAGTTGCTTATATCGTTTTGTTTTTATCTTCTTTTCAGTGTAGAACACGAACAAACTAAAACTGCTAATAACAAATGGTTGGTGACGACCCAATGCCAAGTGCCACGCTAGCACGAGAATCCTGGCTTAAAGCCTTCATGGACTCCATGAATCAATCTACCAGACTGAAGAATGATGGGTCAAACTTCTCGAACTGGGAGGCAGCATTACGGAATGCTGCTATTGCTGACGGAAAGCTCAAGAACTTGACTGAGCCCATTCCGGCACACCCAGGAACAACGGCTAGAGCTGCCGAAGTTCGCGCTCATAGCGACTTCGTCATGGAAGCGGGTGCGATAAAGAACGTACTTATCTATGCAATGGAATCCAATTTGCAAAGACGCTTCATTTCCCATGGTGCAAACAAGATTTCACCACACTCACAAATGAATTCTCGAAAGCTCCGAGAATCGTTTCATATGAGAATACCTGCCGCTTCTTTGAAGCGAAACTCCAGAAGGGCCAAGCTGTTAGTCCACATATTCTCAACATTATTGAGAATATCGAGAAACTGGAGACCTTAAACTGCAAGATCAGTGAGAACATAATCGTTGATCGAATGCTTCATTCACTTCATGAAGGGTTCACCCTCTTTAGGGCCAACTATTACATGAATGACATGAAGAAGACTCCTCACGAGCTCCACTCACTTATCGTACAGATCGAGAAGGATCTGAAATTGAGTGGGAGTGTGAAGCAGGATGTTCTCATGATCTCCAGTAAAGATAAAGGTAAAGGGAAAGCTCAAGGCGACCTAGCGGTAGGTAAGCCAAAGTTCAAGAAGTCAGGATCTGCTAAGAATGGGCCCGGTGAGTCGAGCAACTCACAGGGTAAGACAAAGAGCAAGGATACAACATGGAATGCCACCATTGCCGACTAGGCATTGGAGGCGCACGTGCCCCGTGTATCGCGAGGACATAAAGGCAGGCCGCGTTACTCCTGTTGGTATGTCTTCATATCCTTTTATTCACATGATTGAGATTAACCATGCAAGTTACGAAACTTGGGTATTAGATATTGGTTGTGCTTCTCATCTGTGTAATCATGTGCAGGGCCTCCGAAACCTCGAGCCCCTCATAAAGGGTGAGGTTACCCTGCTTGTCGGGAATGGAGCACGAGTTGCTGCAGTCTCGAGGGGAACATACGTGATCCAGCTTTCTAGTGGATTTGAGTTATCGTTGTATAGCTGTTATTATGTTCCTAGTTTATCCAAAAACATTATTTCTGTTTCCGCACTTGACAAACTTGGATTTTCATTTGTAATAGAGAATAATAGCTGTATTTTCTCGTTACACGATATGATTTATGGCAAGGCAGTTTCCATGAATGAAATTTATGTTTTAGATCAAACCACTGAAATATTACACGTGAATAATAAGAAGTTAAAGGTTGGTGACAAAGATCAAACCTACCTATGGCACTGCCGTATGTGCATATAAATGAGAAACGCGTAAAACAACTCATACAGAATGGAGCTATCTCGGCCTTTGATTTCGAATCATATGGCACGTGTGAATCATGTCTCATCGATAAGATCACACGTATTTCCTTTTAAGGTGTTGGAATTTTAGGACTCAAACACACGGATGTATGTGGCCCTATGTCGATCAACGCACGAGAAGGCTATATGTATTTCATCACTTTCACGGATGATTTGAGTAGATATGGCTATGTCTACTTAATGAAACATAAAAGTGAATCCTTTGACAAGTTCAAAGAATACCAGAATCGGGTACAGAACCA
The DNA here is from genome assembly GCA_029255685.2 of Silene conica. Taxonomy (NCBI): domain Eukaryota; kingdom Viridiplantae; phylum Streptophyta; class Magnoliopsida; order Caryophyllales; family Caryophyllaceae; genus Silene; species Silene conica. The sequence continues at coordinate 55,993,272 of CM055315.2, forward strand.
ACTGGGTAGAAAGATTAAAGCACTACGATCCGATCGTGGTGGCGAGTATCTTTCTAATGAGTTTGATCAACACCTTAAAGACTGTGGCATCGTTCTACAGTTGACTCCACCTGGAACACCACAATTAAATGGTGTGTCCGAACGGAGAAATCGAACTCTACTTGATATGGTTTGATCCATGATGAGTCACACCGTCGTGCCTGATTCATTATGGGGCTATGCTCTTCTGTCAGCCGCTCTAATACTTAACCGAAGTCCGTCTAAAGCTGTTGACAAGACTCCATACGAGTTATGGAAGGGAACGGTCCCTAAATTGTTCTTTATTCGGGTTTGGGGCTGCGAAGCTTATGTAAAATGGAGACACGAGGACAAGCTCGGACCGCGATCGGTCAAAACACACTTTATAGGTTATCCAAAAGGAACTTTTGGTCATTACTTCTACTCGCCAACCGAACAACGTGTTTTTGTTACGGCTAGTGCGACGTTCTTATAGAAAGAATTTCTCGAGAACAAGTCGAGTAATAGAACCTTCGATCTATCGGAGATTGAAGAACCAACTACCGAGAAACCATTGGAGGAAGTAGTTCCTTCAACCTCGGCTGCGGTAGATATTCCTAAGGAACCTAGGAGGTCGGGAAGAGTCTCTATTCCTGCGGACAGATACATTGGTATGGTCGAGGAACATGACATAGATGACATCTTACTCCTAGAGGGTAATGAACCCACAACCTATAAAGGTGCCCTGACTAGTTCCGATTCAAAGCTATGGCTAGAAGCCATGCAATCCGAGATGGACTCCATGTATGAGAACAACGTGTGGGATCTTGTGGACCTACCTGCAAAGGTACACCCCCTTCAATGCAAATGACTTTACAAGATAAAGCATGCCGTGTAAGGACAACAAGATATTCACAAGGCACGACTAGTTGCTAAAGGTTTCACCCAAGTGCCAGGTTTGCACTACGATGAAATCTTTGCACCCGTAGTCATGCTATGTTCCATTCGGATTATCTTAGCGATAGCCGCATTTCATGACTATTAAATATGGCAGATGGACGTTAAAACCGCCTTCTTAAACGGTTATTTGGAGGAAGAGTTATACATGGTACAACCCGAACGTTTTATAGATCATGAACATCCTAAGAAGGTTTGCAAGCTTAAGCGTTCCATTTATGGACTTAAGCAAGCTTCACGGAGTTGGAATCATCGTTTTGACCAAGTGATAAAAGAGAATGGTTTCATTCGATCAGTCGAGGAACCATGTCTATATATGAAGTTGAGTGGGAGCAAGATTGTCTTCCTAGTATTGTATGTCGATGACATACTCCTGATTGGGAATGACATACCTCTCTTATCTTCGGTTAAAGCATGGTTGAAAAACCATTTCCAGATAAAAGATCTGGGAGAGGCACAAAGAATTTTGGGCATCCGTATCTATAGGGATAGATCACGACGGATGTTATCTCTCAGTCCTATGGTTATTGGGCTTCACTTGAGCAAGTCTCAAGAAGCTAAGACATTGGAAGAAAAGGAGCGTATGAGTCGCATTCCTTACGCTTCGGCTATAGGATCGATCATGTATGCCATGATATGCACACGTCCAGACGTTGCATATGCATTGAGTATGACAAGTCGATTCCAAGCCCATCCCGGTGAACAACATTGGATGGCCGTGAAAAACATTCTTAAGTACCTACGGAGGACTAAAGATTCGGGATTGACTTACGGAGGCGACACGAGGCTCTACGCCACTGGTTAAGCAGATGCTAGCTTCCAAACGGATCGAGACAACTCGAAATCTAAGTCTGGATTCGTTTTTAATCTTAATGGCGTTGCTGTCAGCTGGAAAAGTTCTAAACAAAGTGTTACAACAGATTCTACAACTGAATCCGAGTACTATGCCGCTTTGGAAGCAGCTAAGGAAGCAATATGGATGCGTCAATTCTTACAAGGACTATCAGTATTGCCTAGTTCGAATGACCCGATCACCGTTTATTGTGACAATAAAGGTGCCATCTTCCAAGCTAAGGAGCCTAAGTCTAGTAACAAGTCTAGACATGTACAACGGAAAGCTCATCTAATTAGAGATTACGTGAAGCAAAAGAAGATATTTATTGATAAGATCGCTACGGATGATTACATAGCAGATCCTCTCACTAAAGCATTACGACGTGATAAGCATGAAGGGCACGTTAATTCCATGGGACTTAAACGTGTTCCTGAGTTGTAGTACTCTTTTATGAATTAGATTCATTTTCTTGTGTACTCTATTACAACCTCATCGTTATGATATTTTATGTTTTGTTTTTCATGTGGAATTGTACAACAATTTTGAACACCATAAAGTGAACTGATTAACATTACATGGTTTTTGGTCCTTGATTACCCACTTGAGCTGATAACTCAGGTAATCATTTTGTGACGTTGGTTGATGGTGGGTTCGACGAGCCATAAGTCAAACAGTTGACTGACCAATCACAAAGGCGAGTTATACGAATATCTCGTAGGACACATCGTGACAACGTTATGAAGTCCTAAATGTTTTATAACATTAGGTGTCGGGTCGTGGATAGGACCTCCAAGTGTTCCTTAGACTCGATTCTTTTGACTTTCAACTGTCTCTTGAGATTAAGGCAGATTTTGGGTAACTTTGGTTTCTTTGCCACAGTCTTCCGTAACAGGGGCCAATAGGATTTTCACTGGGTTATTTCATGTTGCGCTTACATCTTCAGGATTCGCGTTAAGGGAAATATCCAAACCCTTATCAGGATTTTATCATTTCTCAGGGCCACTCGAGGAGTAGTAACTGAAATGCATGGCCATGCTCGAATACAGATTCGTTTTATCAGTTAAGTTACTCTCTAGTCGGGGAAAGCACTCTTGATACAGATCGCTTGTAGAATACGACCTTTGCGAATACGGATTTGCAAATTGTTTTATATTGAGTGGGAGAAATTTTAAAAGGATATGAGAATCGGTTATCGCACCTACACTTGTACGGACAAGTGGGAGTTTGTTGGAGCTGGTGTCCTCCACATGTAGTGTGATAACGTCATTGCACATACACTTGTACGGACAAGTGGGAGATTGTTGGGGCTGGTGTCCTTTACAGTTATAATGACTTATTAAATCTCTTAAAGGATCACAAGGGCATACTTCAGTATTATTATCAGTTGATCCACGTTTATCAATAACGGTTGGCTTGCTAGATAAGTTTGACGTTATTGTCATATGGATGGCGGTGATCAACTGGTTCCTATAAGTCACACCTATAGGACACGTTTGAGAGATGTGAAGGTATGAAAATACAGTCACATTTATGCCGAATACGACTAAACAGTTAGTCAGAGGTATTGACTATAAAATGTTAATGAGATATTGAGATAATTATTTAATACGGATTAAATAATTTTAGCTAATACGAATTACATGATTAATTCGTAAATTAAATATAAACGGTTATATTTGATTAAATGCTTAATTCTTATATTAATACAAGCAGTTATATTAATTAAGCTAATTATACAATATCGTCATTTCAATATCAGACCATTATTTATGTATCGACTGCACATTGTGACGAAGTAATACATTAGTATCTGATAACATGTATACGATTTATAATTGAAACCCGCGGATTACATTTTAGCAATTAGGGTCAAATCACGCATTAGAATAAGGTGAGAGTGGAAATCCCACTCTCACCCTATGATATTTTCGGCCGAGTGGAATGCAAAAGGAGAGTAATTCTCCTTTTGTCAGGACAGTGGAATTCATATTCTAAAACCTAGGGTTTTTAGAGCATCCTTCTCCTAAAACCTAGATCTCACATCAAAACTCAGAAAAAGCTCTCCCCATATTGCAAGGCAATTGGAGAGTATTTCTAGAACACGCGACATCATCTCAGACGGATCTTGGGTGCAAGTTATAGGAGGGAATCTCTTTTGATTCCTCTTCTTAGGCCATTCGCGCTAGGACCTAAGGTTGTGCATCTATAACTTTTCGTTTCTTGTTTTTCATTTTATGACGATATTCACATGTAAAATTTCGTTATAATCCTGTAATTTTAAGGGTGAATATACCAAAATTCCCCACAATTAGATGATCGAAATTACCAAATTTACGGATGAAAATTGACACCCGTCGTTGAGGGTGCCAAAGATAAGATTTATAAAACCTCAGCTTAAACTAGATAGAGTAAGTCAAGGGTCGAACCACAAGGAGACAAGGTTAATTATGTTCGTGAATTTAGAGTCTATTGAAGTAACAAAATAGGGGGGGTTTTGATTGTTGGGTTGAAACTAACAACTAAGAAGACAAAATAAACAAAGAAACTAAAACAATGGTAAAAGGATGATTAGGTATTTCGGTTCCCCATGGCTAGGGTAAATCAAAAGTGGGTAAACAACTCATAAACACAATCTCAAGGGACAAAGAATAAACCTTTAGGTCAATATTCTACCCAATCCTTACGGTCTTAGGGTTCCTAGAAAAGTACTAAACTTTCGTTCATAGGGCAATTCCAAAATTGTTGTTAAACTAATTCTACCAATCTTTCAATCTAGAAGAATTAGTTCACCAACTATAATGGATATTCGGTACAAGAAGCATATAACCATTAAAACCTAATTTTCGCCATGATTCCCCTAATTCCCAATCATAGGGACTAGCTACTCATAATCGTAAGACTAATATTAACGAATGCAAGAAACAACATGCGAGATAACATAATTAAGAAGTAATGATTCAAGAGAACGATATATAAATTTGAATAACAACAATAACAAAGAACAAAGATTGGAATAACGGAAAAAGATTAATTGCATAAAAACTTACAATCGAACGGAAAAGTATGAACGAATCTGAAATTTGAGTTTTCTCCCTAAGTCTAAAGTGTTTTGTGCTAAAAGACTGCTTAACCTAATTATTCTTACTGAGGTTTCTTTAATAGTCTCCTCAAATTACATGATTAAGGAATTAAACCGAAATAAAGAAGTAAAACAGAGGAGCCCGTGAACCGGTCGACCGACCGGGCATAGAGGTCGGTCGACCGCTTATGCTGTAAGCGAAACTTCCTGTAACTGCACATTGGTCGGTCTACCACTTAGGCTGGTCGGTCGACTGCTTCCTTTATGTTTCAGCCTCTGTTTAGCTTGCACGCGTCTCTAGGCTACGAGTTCGGATCCTTGCTTCGTGCATTCCCTTAAGACGGCTTCCGGAGGACGAATAAAGCTTGATTTTGCTCACTTTCGCTCATTCCTACATTCAAAACATAGAAATGCCAAAGTAAACCATTTCGGGAGGAGAGGTAACTAAAAGTTGCGAATATGCATAAAAATACGTGCTAAAACTATAAATAAAATGTATAGTAAATGCACGTATCAAATCATCCCAAACCAAACCTTGCTTGTCCTCAAGCAAGCACTAAGACTCAATTAAAAAAAAGAAAAACTTCTACTGGAACGGATTTCATGCTTAAAGCCAAACAAAACGCCATGCCTAACCAATTTAATGCAACTTCCAAAGAAAATCAAGCTTATTGTCAAATGCAAACGAATTAAACATGTTGGGGCAAATGCTAAACTTTTGACCTTGCAAGACTCATTCAATTTGGACTCTCACGGGTCACTCCATCACTCAAACAAGCAAAGGGTGAGATATATGTGAAAGACAAGAAGATAAACAAGAATATAGACTTTCACCTATCTACATCCCGTAAGAACATGCCTGCAATCTAACATGAACAAAGTCTCTATAACCGTACACATGCATTCCAACACTGTAATAACCATGACACATGCCGAGACAATTTGGGATTGTGAGGCTAAAGGTAAGAAAGGGTTAGAACGAATTTCGGAAAGAGGGGTTAAACCGAGCTAACAACCGTCAAACCAAACTTCAAAAAGTCTTTCATTCACATTTTCAAACAACCAATGCTACAAAGAATTACAAGCATGGTATCACAAATCCTTTTCTAGCTTTTCCTTCTTTTTATTTCTTTCCTTCTCATTTTTTTCTCAGTGCAAAAGAAAGGCTTCCTGTACAGCCACTACTACAAAAAGAGACCTAATGCTACATTTCGTGTGCAACACTTACGCGTTGTGTTGCAATTTTTACTTAATTATGCAACACTTTATTAAAAATGTTGCTTATTATCTACATAATGCATCACTTTAAGGTAAGTGTTGCAATATATTACTTTAATTGCAACATTTTTATACAATTGTTGCATTTTCTAGCAACACTTGTGCAACACTTTCGTCACATACATATTTGTCCTAATTAATCAATTTCAAACCTAATATATATATGTATCTCTAAAATTTTCCAATTAATTTCGTTTAAGCGCTTAAACTTTTCAATTAAAATAAAAACACAAATTGAAATTTGGGTAAAACAATTTAACATTTTCGTTTAAGCGCAATAATGAAATTTGGTAAAAAAAATTAAGCGCCTAATTAATCACCTTAAACTAAAACCCTAGCTAATAATACTTCTAATTATAAACGCTTAAAACAATTCTTTAGTACCATCTTCATCCCGCCTCCATCCTTCATCATCATTCCCAGAGAAAAAAACCAAAAATAACTCCATCAGCGGTTCGATTCACGCGATATTCATCCTATTTCAACTTTGATTCTTACTCAGCCGGCGAAATTCATATTCAGTATAATTGATTGGGATTTCTGATAGGTATGATACTTCAATTTCAGTTATTGTTATCATTTTGTTATTATCTCAATTCAATTATTGTTTATCTATTCGTCCCTGCATATAATCATATTCGTATTGTGACAATGTTATTATTTCAGGGCATGTATGTCTCGACTTTTTTTGTGATGTGGGATATCAGTTGATTGAATCGCTACCTAATTTTATGGTCCATGTTTGGTTGAGAAAGGTAGGAATGAGGGGAAAATGAAGATTTGATCAGGGGAAAATGAATTACTTTGAAGGAGAGAAAGTATCTGACATTCTTTTTACTAAGTGGGACCATAATTTCTGGGAGGTTAGCAATTTTGTTTGGTGTTTTAGGGTTTGAGTTTCTATAATTATGCTGATAATGTGACCAAAAGAGAAGGAAGATAACTGCTGGGGACCTTGTTTTAGTACATGCTTCATTTTGGAAGCACAATGTTGGGGACCCTTGTATGTTTTAAGGAAATCTGTTGTATTTTGCTTTCAAAAGCAGTAGGCTCGAGTAGGAGTATCAAACCAGCTCCTTGCTTATAATATAAAAGGGCACCTTACCTCCCTCGAAAAAAGGGGCTGCTCGCTCGTTTCTCCGGCTCGACACCAGCTCGTTCCATAGAATCAGATTGTGAAATTTCTGAGTAAAGTATTGAGAAATCCCTTACCGTTTGGCGATTGAAGGACACTGACTCTATTTTGTTTGTTGTCTACTTGAGTAGTCTGCATACCCCTTTCCTTTTACAGGGGCTCCGCCCCCTCAAGTTAAGAGAGCTTCTTGCTTCTCCGTTACCTACCTCTTATTTATTTCAGGCACTGCCTATACTATGCGTCCTCCTCCCTTCTTCGAAAAGAGTTAATGGAAGTTCTTGCCTTTAGTAACTCTTTCTACGGCGACTCCGTCTCTTTTTCTAACCTTTGTAGTTAGCTTTACTTTTTTGTTTGCGACTTCTATGCCATATGTATGAGCTGCTCCTTTCTATATCCAAGATTATCTTTGTGGCCCTAACTTAGGTGGGAAGGAGAGACTGTACCTGAAGTGACTGACTCACGTACTAGCTGGATATAATAGAAGTTCTTGTCCAAGGTAAAGGCTCAGATCAAAAGGAGTAGACTTTTCTTTTCCATTTGAGTTCTTGTGATTTGTTTGAATTTGCTTTGGCATCAAGTTGTAATCAGCCTTACCTGCCTAATTGTATTAACTTCCGAGTAAGAAGGTCTCACAAGAAAGGAAGCCTATCTTCCAGTAGGCCCGGTTTCTTTCCACTCCCTTGTCCGACTAAGGCATTAAAGTTCTGAATTCTTGAGATATAGGATTAAGAGCAGGATCGGATTCAGCTGCTAAGAGAGGTGAGGCCTGTCCTATATCATAAGTGGATTTCTATCTCATGATTCCCTAGTTGTAATCTAGGAACGAGTCGAGTCATCAAAGGCTTGCCTTTCTTTGTTTGATTGTCAGTCGTTTCACTTTGTCAGGGAATGAAGAAGAGGGAATGAAGAAGCTCGTGTATGTCTCTCTTAGCGCAGGTAAGGCGAAGCTCGTACTCTAATGCCGGTACCGTGTAGGATTTTAAAAGCTAGTCCTATCATTCATCATACTAAACAGTTGAATCTAATATTGAAATCTTTAGCTACCTACTAATATCAGCTTGAATCTTGATCATTATGCAGTTGTCGTAACTTATGTTTCTACAGCCGATAAGATGCAGAATTTGGAATGAATTATATATTTTCACATTACTAATTTACTGTAATAGTAATTTTGATTAATCTAAGTTTAGTTTCATATACACATTTCCTGAGATTATATATGCTTCAAAATAATGTTTAGATGTCATATTAAATTTTGCAGTATCAACATTGTCAGTCAGGTAATTACAACAAACACATCCCCTACATGCTAAAATTTTCACTTGATTGTCAACAGTCAAGCTTTTTTCGGGTATAACTTATAAGACAACATCTGAATTAGGTTTAATCATCTTTGATTGATAGTGGGCTGTGACAAACAGTGTGGATTTCTCTTTGGCTCAGTTGATTCAAGTGATCATTCTACTAAGCACATGTGGCAAAAATAGTGGTGGTTACGAGGCCTCCAAGTACATCGTTATTGCTATTCATGGCGGACTTCTGCTTTTGCATGCTATCTTGAATAGTCTTCCTATTTTTGTGCATGGTGTAACTTCCTTGATGCGTTTATTTTGATACCTTGTATTATTTTTCACCTCTTTTCTAAGTAAATTTGATGGTTAAATTACTGGCTTCATAAACGTCCGGGTAAGAAAATTGGATGCTTCATAGATTGTATCGTGCATTTGCTAATTTCAGTATCTAGGTGTAGTGTTAGAGAATTGTTCTGTATCTTGGCTCATCTGGTTAATTGTTTTATTGATGGATTCTCTGTAGCCTATGCTGGATGATTCAATGTACGGAAGAATCGCAACGCTAGAGCTTTTTCGACCTCATGTTAGTAATCTTTTATTATGTGACGATTAAGATAGGTAGTCTCTTATTTATATATTCTTGATTCTTAATGTGATCAGTTCTGTTGCATCTACCTTTCAGGGTGAAACACAAGATTTCTTATTTGTTGCAACTGAGAGATACAAGTTCTGTGTTCTTCAATGGGCTCCTGAGGCATCAGAGCTTCTCACATAAAAAGTCATTACTGGAGTTGAATGAAAACTGAATGTATGAGCAAGTGTATATTCCTTGAATGACATACTTTATCTTTGTCGGTTTTTTGAATTCCGAATTCTGAATTTTTCAACAGGAGTTGAAATAGATGATTTTGTTCAAGCGTCTTCAGAACTATTTCAACCTCTAGCTAATTTCTTCGATAATGTATTTATAATGGTGGTATGCTTCTATTCATATAACTCAAGGTTTTGCAGGTTCTTTGGGACCAGGCTCTGGAATGATGTTTGTTTGGTTTTTTGTAGCGGATCTTGACTCTGAAATGGTGATGGGAGTGCAGTGCTTGGCTCTGGTTAGTCTTTCTGCTGCTGTTCGATGTAGCAGCGGGTCTGGAGGTAGCAGGCTGGACCAATGGTATGCAGGTCTGGTAGCAAGGTCGTGGGTCTGTTACCAGGTCTGCAATGTTGTTGCAGTAGATTGCAGTAGTTTGTTCTGAGCATCCTTTAACAGTTTATGATTGGGTTAAGAGCAATTAAGGAGCAGGGAGCATGAGTGATCAGATGTTGGTCTGTGCATCTGCTATGCGTGTTAGGAAATAAAGTAGCTTCCAGTTTTAAGGTCTGTAGAATGGGTTGGCAGTTCTGGCTCAACTGGCAGTGGGTTCATGGCTGAGTGGAAGTCTGGTACTCTGTTCAGTTGCAGCAGTGTAGAAGGATTCCTGCTAGAGTCGGATGGTACGCTAGCAGACTTGAGCAGTTCGCTGGGCAGTTTGGCATTGATTGTAGCTATTCAGTGCATGGGTTCCATGTATCCTATAAATAAGATGAGCATCTGGCTGCACTCTGGTCAGAATTATGGACTGTGTATGCGGCTCATTGGGTCTCTGATCAGAGTCTAAGGTGCAGATGCAGGTCTGAGCGAATGGAGCTGGGTCTGCGTGGGCTACGGTCAGAGCAGCTGGACTGTTTTGCAGCAGAGTCAGTGCAGGCTTTTAGAACTGATGCTGGTGCAGAGCAGAGGGTCTGGAAGCAGGTCAGATTGTTGCTGAACTAAGAAATAAGGCAGATTAGTATTTGAAGAATGACTGGAAGGCTGGGGCGTGCAGTGGTCACTTACTGGCGTGCTAGGTGGGCAGGAGTAGTGATTGCTTCTGATCTGGAATTGTGGACTAGTCTGATTGTGTGCAGGAATTGACAGGAACTGATGAGTGAACGAGCAGGTATGCAAACTGATGGAATTGACAGGAACTGATGAGTGTCGAACGGAAGACCATACAGGAGAAAATGAAACTTGATGAAAAAGAAGCTAAACGGTTTAATCCTGTAAATCATTTGTTCTATTTTAAACATTTGAAACATTTTTTTGTACTTAAACATTTGCGAAGTTCTATTTTTAATCCTTTTTGGAAATGTAATTGACATTCATTTTTGAGATTGAATAATTCTATTGTAATTTTTGAATGATATGCAATAATATACGATTATTAAGAATTGCAATTCTCTATTGTGTTTGGAAGAACAAGTGTTGCGTTTGTTTAGCATAAATGTTGTGTTTGGACGTAACTAGTGTTGCGTTATCAAGATAAAAATGTCGCATTTGTTCGATAAAAGTGTTGCTTTTTAATATAAAAAGTATTGCATTTGTCTACGAAAAGTGTTGCTAATTTTTCACAAGAAGTGTTGCATTAGAAAATAAAAATGTTGCCTTTGCATTTGAAAAAAGTGTTGCATAAAAGTAACTTATGTAACACTTTATAAAAGTGTTGCAATAGTTTAAAAAGTGTTGCATAAAGTGTTGCAATGAGCTAATGCAACGAGACTTTATACAGCACTTCATTAAGTGTTGCATAAACTCTATAGCAACACTTATATGACATTATGCAACAATAGTGGAGTGTTGCTATAGAATCAAAATGTAGTAGTGAGCGACGGTGGTCGACCGACTAGCAGTGTCAGTCAGTCGACCACCCCAGTTATCAGGCGGTTTCTGTTTTTCCCCTTTTTCTTTTTCATTGAGCTCTTTCTTTTTTTTTTCTTCCTGAACTCAAAGTTCTTCTTTTTCTTTTTCATTGCTTCCCACACAATTTTTTTTTTTAATGGAGCACAATAACCATAATTAACAAAACAGTCCCAACTCATCTTGTCATTAGCTCGGTTAGGGTAGGCTAATTAGGGATGTAGTAAAAGGGATGAAAAGGCAATTTGGCTATGTGGGGGGTTATGGGTCAAACGAGAAAGGGAAACCTCTACCATATGTGTCAACAAACCACAAACCCGAATGCATATAGGTATCAAGTAGACAAAGTTCATGATTATGCAAGTTTATGTGACATGCCTTAGGAGGAGAAACTACTCTCAATCCTACATGAAATCGGTAATAAATGTCACCGATTTATGAAGCTCTAAAACTTAGAATTTGAAGTTGCTTGCCAAAAAGAGAGTCAAGTCTAGTTATTTAGCATAAAATCAACAAAAACTCGTAGACAAAGCAAAAGACTAGCTTGAAAATTTTTGAAAATGCAAGCCAAGGCTGTTAGGCGAAATGTAACGCATAATCATCATATTAGTAACCATCCGTTCCGACTCGACCTATATGCTAAAAGAAACGTGCATTTTTTTGAATTTTTGGGATAAATGCAAGAAAATAAGAGATAATGCAAACTGAAATGCAATAAACGTGCGACAGAAAAAGATAAAATACAGCAAATGCAAACACAACAAAAGGAAAAAGACAGCAGAGACATAAACAAATGCAAACTCGACAAAAGGATGCATATACCCTCCCCAAACCAAAACGCACAATGCCCTCATTGTGCTCATCAGCATAAATCCACAGCAGAAAGTTGGGGTTGGGTAAAGGCAAACAAAAGAAGAAAGAGAAGAAAACTAAAGGAAAAAGAAAGAAACAAAAATCAGTGACTTACAAGATGCATGAACCTCCCCAAACCGAACGTCGAAGAGGGGAGGTTTGGGCTCAAACCTAATCTTCTGGGTCATACTCAGACCCACTAGCTTCCGCTTCCTCCTCCTCCTCCTCGGACCCACTGCCGTCTCCTAAGGCATCTCCAGATGCTTCCCCGGATCCCTGGCCGCCTTCCTGAGGTGTATAGAAGGAAGGATGAGTCCAGGGGTTTGCGGGGAGCTTGCCGAGCGAGGCATACTCCGAGTAAATCGGGTACTTGACGAGGCAATCGTCCAAGCTCTTCCTGTTGAACTGCCTGCAAAGATCTGCCATCATATGTGAGAGTGACCTGTTATCAAAGACAGCAGGTATATTGAAGAGTCTATTGATATGATATACTCAAGAAGGGGGGGGTTGAATTGAGTATGCCTTCTTTTCGGAATCTTCTTCGATGTGTGTGTAGTTGTATGATGATCGTTGAGTAGAGCAATAATAAAGTAGAGACACGATATTTTTGAAGTGGTTCAGTCTCACACTCTGAGACCTACGTCCACTATTCTCGATTAATAAAATTAGTACCAACTCTGGATTACAATTTTATCAACCCTACTCGTGCGACTTTGATGTTAGTCACAACTCAATCTAGATACCGTTAAATATCTAGCTACGACAAATACCGTTAAATATTTGTCTTACAACGAGTACCGCTAAATACTCAATCTATCTTACGTAAATAAGATAAAGTCTTCAATGTTTTCTTGGTGTCACAATCTTGAATGAATAAGATCAATGCTTGAGCACTTGAATCTTGAATCGGATATGACAATGAAAAGCTCGATCTTGAAGAATATATGAACGGCGGCTTTCTCTCGATATGCGTGTATGTGTGTTGTGTATTTCGTGTCAATTAATGTGTCATAGGTAGTCTATTTATATAGAATATGTATCTAGGTATTTCTAACCCTAGATGATTTAGGAATATTACTTAAAACTAGAATACTAGTCTTTTAGTAATACTACCATAAATCTAATCTTAATATATTTAGGAAAGATATAATAATGTACTATGTGTATTATATAAGGAATCAATTTCCTAATTCATATTTAGGAAAGATCTTTATATAATAAACAATTAGTATCCTTATTAAATCAACTTCCTAAATCATGTCAAAGATAATAAAATATATTACCATAATATAATCTTAGTTTATTTAGGACATTAAATAAATACATGATATTTATTTAAGCAAGTCCTACACGATTTGGTAATGTGGCATATCACACGATTTCCAAAATCGAAACAAACTATATTTAGACTATATATTTTTGACAATTAAAATCATATAAAAATCTTTAGTTTATTTTAGTAATAAATAATTATCTCATAAGATATTTATTTATTTCTTATTTAACCAAAAGATATTTTATATAATCCTATTAAGATTAACAATTCCATATTTAAAATAGAATACCATTGAACCACTAATACTACACGACACAAATTAGGAAACAATTGTTTCAACTAAAACACACATAAGTCTTGATCATTTCTTCATGATATAGAGTTATAGCTACGAGCTATAACTTGAATCCATCTTGTACTAAAGCTATAGTTGACGAATACAACTTTAGTTCATTATGCGCGCTTGTGATCTTCTATCAATCTTCGACTTAGTCAATTCATTGACTAATGTGCTTGAATCTTTTATACTTGATAGATTAGATCTTATTACTAATGTTCTGTACACTTAGCACACGATTATACATACGAGTATATAATATATAAATAGCTAGACTTGTCATTATCAAAACATAAACATATATACTATATATATATTTGAATATATGGTTCAACAAATTCCCCCTTTTTGATGATGGCAAGTCTTTCTTAGATTTCGTGTCTAAGTGTATGTTCCCCCTCAATATAATAATGGTCATTCATAGCAAAGATCAACTTAGGGTTTTTATCTTCTATCTATCCCATATCCTTTAAGGACCCTAAGAGACAATGAATTACGACAAGGAGCAAGCTTAGGCAAATTCTAATCTAAGTCGCATATTTCCCCCTCTTGACATCATCGAAAAGATGAGAACAAAGACATGAAACGACTAGAATAATATACGTACGAAGCATAAGCAAGCATATAAACGAGTCGAAATACTATGAACATAGAAAATATCACATAACCACATACGGAATGTTAAAAATATACACAACCAATCCAAAATATTAAGCCAATGGGCCGAATGTGGAAAATAGAGTATGAAGGAAAATTGGCCTGGCTAGGGTTCGAATAATATGGGCCTGCAAAAGGTAACTAGTAAATTGGCCATGGCAAAAGAAATATAGCTGGGCCTGTTTTAGGATTAAGAAATCCGAGAGAGAGGCAAAACAAAAGGGTAAGGCCTCGGATTCCTTAATGGGCTAGGTTAGGGATTGGGCCACAAGCAAAATAATAGTCTTATAAGTCCACCACCGGACTTATCCAAAAACAACAATAATACGATTTCTGAAAACAGAGACGAAGGAAGAGGATCAAGAACGAGAGCTTGATGCAGGGGTCTTGGCATACGGACTCACATACTCGGGTCGGGTACGGAACTCAAGGGTATCCAAGCGGTCCAAACAACTACTGACATTCCTTCCTTGAGCATTTAGAGCCAACTCGAAGTTAAGAACTTTCAAAGATAATGCCTTAACCGCTTCGAGTGCTTGAGAGGCATCCGTCCTCAATAAACCATCATCACGAACCATAGCACCCCCTTGAGTAGTAAGAAAGGACAACCGATCACTCATTGCCAGTAATTCAGAGCAAACAACCGACACTTCAGACCCAATTTTCACCAAGTGCTTGTCGACCTTCTCCATCCACTCTTTTACCTCGACTTCAAAAGCACGATTACTGTCTGCACGACTTCCTGAGGCACCCGACTGCTCCTTTTCTTTCTTAATTTGACACAACCCTAGAATCTGATCCATCTTTGCTTCCAAGTCTACAAAATATGGAGATGGATTAGAACGGGGTCCCTCCTCACCTGTCTTCCCAAAAGCTAAATCAACACCATCAAACGTAATTCCCATCAACTTGAGCAACTTGTCACACATGCGATCACGGGGTTTAACACCAAAACTACAATCGTCCACAACTCCCTTTTTCAACAAGATCTCAGATACCCACATTCCGTATGGAATATCTAGAGTCAAACTCGGTTTTTCTTTAACTAAAACAGAGGAAACTTGACAAATTTTCGAACAGAGCAAGAATGCGAGGTTGATTTTGTTTCCCTCCAACCAGTGAAATAATACGATAGCTTCAACACTTGACAACTTATCACGACCTCCTCTCCTAGGCAGAATCGTGTTCCAAAGATAGTTAACAAACAACTTTAATTTCGGGGAGAATGAATTTGTGAGTAGTGGAGAGACTTCAGTGGCATTGGGATCAAAGTATCGTTTGATCATCAGTTTTTGTTCATGAGTTACTACCCCCCATTCCTTTCGGGTATCAACATCAATTCCCCTAGAATCAAGATGAAAGATTTCACATATATCCTCCAAAGATATTTCAACATCCCTTCCATTAACTACGGCTTTTAACCCGGTTTCAGTCGATTTTACAGAGGCAAAGAATTGAAGTAATTCAACTGGAAATATTAACCCTGAGAAATTACTAACATATTCCCACCCTTGAAACTCTAAAAATTTCTTAAAAAAGAGCAAAGATTTAGAACCATTTACCCAGGATGTCGGATAAAATCGACCGGCATGAATTGCATAAGGGAGAAGACGGTTAATGAGGATACCTTCATTCTTGGTCATGCGAACACGTTCTAATCCCTCTTGAGTAGCTTCGACGGAATAGTCTTTGAACAGAGGACGAGGGTTCTTGGAATCCCCTTCTTGCATGTCGTCCGAAATTGAAGAGGCAGCTCGATTAAGTTTTCGTCGTTTACCAGTTTCTTGGGTTGGACTCATGGTGGCAATGGGGGTCGGAGATGGTGGTGGTGACGGTGTAGGTGTGGGTGGAGAGGGTTTCTTTTGTTGTGAGCGAGTGGCTTTTGAGGGTGGCATGGTGGTTTTGAGAGTGAAAGACGATGAGATGGTGGAGGTTTTGATGGATTTTAATGGAGGTTTTGATTTTATGGAGGTTTGAGTGTATTAATGGGTTTTTACAAATTGTATGTCGGTAATAATGGAGGAAGGTGAGGTAAGTTGAGGGAGTTGGGGTAAGTGAGGGTTAATAATTATGGTTTGGGTGAAGTCAAAGGCTAGGTGATAGGGGAGACACGTGGCAGTTGGTTGTGGGGTAAGTGAGGGTGATACGTGGCGTTGGTGGGGCTAGTTCACACGGTTTGTGTGACTATTTGAGGTAAGTTTTGTTTTTCGTTTTTGTAATATTTGAATATTATTTTGTATGCATTATAATATGTATGTTGTGAGATAGTTATAATATGTGACGTAATATTATTGTGAGATCGATTGTGCACACATTCATATGTAAATCATATAATATAACTATAATCACAAAATTTAACATCGAATATATACATACACATGCAGCGGAGTATACGGACACAGTCATATAATCTCATCTAAACCGTAGTCAATCATTGGGTTATTTTTGCTTTTAAGATTTGATTAGGTGCCACCGATTAAACCAATTTCCAATCGCAAAGTCTCAAAGCGTTCTCTAGCCAATGGTTTAGTGAAGATATCTGCCCACTGTTTTTCCGTACTACAAAATTCCAATTTTATATTTTTCTTTTCAACATGGTCTCTTAGAAAGTGGTGTCTAATTTCAATATGTTTGGTCCTCGAGTGCTGGGCTGGGTTTTTAGATATAATTATAGCACTCGTATTATCACATAATATAGGCACACATCCAACATCAACACCATAATCATGTAACTGTTGCTTTAACCATAAAAGTTGAGAACATACCAGTGCGGCTGCAATATATTCTGCTTCAGCAGTTGAGAGAGTGACAGAATTTTGTTTCTTGGATCCCCAAGATATAATACAAGGACCTACAAAGGTAGCAAGTCCGGAGGTACTTTTTCTGTCTAAAGAACATCCTGCATAATCCGCATCTGAATATCCTACTAGGTTAAAGTTACAGTCCATAGGATACCATAGATATAATTTTGAGGTTCCGATTAGGTATCTTAATATTCTTTTAACTGCAATCATATGTGATTCTTTTGGTGCAGATTGGAATCTCGCACAAACACAGACACTAAACATTATATCTGGACGACTTGCTGTAAGATAAAGAAGTGAGCCAATCATACCTCTGTAAGTTGTTTCATCTACAGACTTACCATCTTCGTCTTTGGTTAACTTCTTATCTGTGACCATTGGAGTAGGCATTGCATGAGAGGTTTCCATTCCAAATTTCTTTAGTAACTCCTTGACGTATTTTTATTGATGAACTTTGATTCCTTCTTCAGTTTGTTGTATTTGAAGTCCAAGGAAGAACTTTAGTTCTCCCATCATACTCATCTCGAACTCAGAAGTCATCAACTCAGAGAAGTACTTGCACAACTTTTTATTAGTTGAGCCAAAAATAATATCGTCAACATAGATCTGAACAACTAGTAGATCTGAGTTTTCGTTTTTAAGAAATAGGGTTTTATCCACAGACCCTCTCTTGAATCCACTCTCCAATAGGAACTTTGATAATCTGTCGTACCATGCCCTAGGTGCTTGTTTCAGACCATATAGTGCTTTGTCCAATTTGAATACATGATCCTTGAGTTTGCTGTCAGGAAATCCAGGAGGTTGTTCAACAAATACTTCCTCTTGGAGATAGCCATTAAGAAATGCAGTCTTAACATCCATCTGAAAAAGCTTCATTCCCTTGTGTGCTGCAAATGCAATGAGTAGTCTTATTGCCTCAAGACGAGCAACAGGAGCAAAGGTTTCATCATAATCGATCCCTTCCTGTTGGTTGTATCCTTGAACCACTAGTCTGGCCTTATTTCGCACAATGACTCCAGTGTCATCCAATTTGTTTCTGAATACCCATCTAGTTCCAATGACAGTTCTGTCCTTAGGTCGAGGAACAAGATGCCAAACTTTGTTTCTTTCAAATTGCTGGAGTTCTTCTTGCATGGCAACTATCCAGTCTGGTTCTGCGAGAGCTTCCTTGATATTTGAAGGTTCAATGGTGGAGAGAAAGGAGTAGAATGAGCAAAAGCTATTTAAGCTCCTTCGAGTTTGAACTCCATCTGTCAGGCTTCCTATGACATTGTCCAAAGGATGAGAGCCTTTATATCTCCAGTTTCTTGATTGATCATTTGCATTCCCTGAACTTGACTCGGGATTTTGACTTGTTCCCCCTGAATCCAAACCTGGGTTTATAGTAGGGTCAGGTATAACTCTGGCCTCTTCCCTTTGGTTTTGATTCAAAGTTACAGCTTCATTAGCTGTAACTCTGGGTTCCGAGTCATTGGTTTGAGAGTTATCTACAGTATCATCAACTGTAGTTTCATCTCTCGTACCATTTTCTCCCAAGTTGAGTTCATCATGCATTCCTTGAGGTTCTCCTTCTTCAATTTCCATTTCAGGGGGATCTTCCCTTGATAACCTGAAATCAGGTTCGTCTAGGTTTTCCTCTATATCCTGTAATGGCTTATCGAAGGCATTATTCTCATCAAAGATAACATGAATACTTTCCTCTATGCATAAAGTACGTTTGTTAAAAACTTTGTAGGCTTTACTATGATCTGAATATCCTATAAAGATTGCTTCATCACTTCTAGGGTCGAATTTGCTTAATCTGTTTTTACCATTGTTGTGAACAAAGCATTTACTACCAAAGCATCTTAAATGTGATATGTTTGGTTTGCGACCACGAAGAAGTTCATAAGGAGTCTTTTTAAGGATAGGTCTAATCATAGCACGGTTATGAATATAGCAAGCTGTACTAATAGCCTCAGCCCAAAAGTTTCTCGGTAGGCCACTACAAAGAAGCATTGTTCTAGCCATGTCTTCTAGGGTTCTGTTCATTCGTTCTACGACTCCATTTTGTTGTGGGGTTCTAGGGGCCGAGAAGTTATGTCCAACACCATTGGTTTTACAGAACTCGATGAAAGCATGATTGTCGAACTCAGTTCCATGGTCAGTACGGATCGTTACTAGGTTTGATTTATATTTGTTTTGGACAAGTTTCATGAGACTAACAAATTCATCGAATGTTTCGTCTTTAGAGTGAAGAAAGATTGGCCAAACAAATCTAGAGTAATCATCAACTAGAACGAAAACGTACCTGGAACCACCTCTGCTTCTTACCTTCATAGGGCCACATAGATCCATGTGTACTAGTTCAAGAGCTTGTTCTGTGCTTACCACTCTTTTTGGCTTAAAGGATGATCTGACGTGTTTACATCGTGCACATGTGTCACACATCTTTTCTTGATCAAATTTGATCTTTGGAAGACCTTCGACCAAGTCCCATCTTTTCAGCTTACTTAGAATAGGTGAGCTAATATGACCAAATCTCTTGTGCCATAGACATGGATCATCTAACGTAACTTTCATGCATGATAGAGAATCAGTAGGTACAACATTTAAATCAATCATATAAACATTTTTCATCCTATGACCTTCAAGTATTACTTTACTGGTGCCTTCTAGGATAATACGGCATATATCTGAGTGAAAAACCACTTTATTTCCTTTGTCACATAATTGAGATATACTGATAAGATTGTGTTTGAGACCACTTACAAGGTATACATCATTTATAGCATGAGAGGATGAAATACCTATCTTACCAATTCCGATGATCTTTCCCTTTTTGTTATCACCAAATGTGACTTTACCTCCATCAAAGGGTTTAAGGGTTTGGAATAGATTTACGTCGCCTGTCATATGTCTTGAGCATCCACTGTCGAGATACCAAAGGTTATTTTCCTTGGCGACAAACTGCACGAATAAGTTTAAAGACAGGATTTAGGTACCCAAGCATACTTGGGTCCTTTGTTGTTAGTAATCACAAATACATCTTCCTTTTTAACCCAGACTTGTCTTACATAGGTCTTTCTATATCGGTAGTAGTTGGGTTTTGATGTTCTTGTGTAGGTTTTAGTTTGGACTCTTGGTGACCATTTTTTGTGTGATGTTTGAGGAGTCTGTTTGGTTCTGTTTTTCTTTTCTTCGTAGTCAAATGTCATGTCATAGAACCATCTGTGGTCAATGTTTCTTTCCTCAGTTTTATCACCATCACTATCAGAGACAGAGTTAGTGTCGCTTGGAATTCCTAAGGATTTAACAAACTTAACTCCGGTTTTAAAATCTTGTGCGTGTTTCACACAGTTTTCTCGGAGGTGTCCAGTATGACCACAATAAGTGCATATTAAATACTCAGGAAGGTCGGCATATTTTCTTCTTCTAAAGTCTCTATCTGTTGGACTTTGCTTACACTTTGAGTGATCCCTTCTTCCATAACATTCGTGACCTAACCCCATCTTCATGTTGTTGTCGGATTGTTCAGTTAGGAAGTTTAGAACGTTAGTGCTTCCTTCCCACTTATCGTGAACTTTCCGAGCATGAAGAAGGAGGTCTTTCAAGGAGTCTATTTCTTTCTTACATTCACTATGGTCAGTGTTGCTAGACTCTTTTAGGTTTTGAATGTCTTTATGGAAGTCAGACACAATTTTGGCATGTTCTTTCTTGATTTTAGATATACTGAATTCTAGATCCATGATTTTGCTTTCGAGAATCTCAACTTCTTCTTGATGAGTCTCATCTTCGACCATAGTCGAAGATTCTGACTTAAGCCGTTCATTAACCTTTCTTAATTCTGAAGTTATAGCTTCATTAGCTATAACTTTAGATTGAAGCTCTTTAATGTTGAGTTTTAGTTTTGAGGTTATAGCTTCATTAGCTATAACTTTAGACTCAAGAACCTTTTTCTCAGACATAACTGTTTCCAACTTAGCATTAGCTTCAATGCTTATTTTGGATTTCAGTTTCTTAGCTTTGGCTTTCAGAAGTTGATTTTCCTCAGCAATATCGAGGATCTGCTCTTTCAAGTCATCTAACTCAAGATTTTGTTCATGACATTGGTCTAGGGTTTTCTCAAAATATTTAATTAGCATAGCCTTAGATAAGTTTTTAACTTGACTTTTGAGTTGAAGAAAATTTACCTCTTCGTCGTCGTCGTCTGAGTCTGATTCTCCAAGGAGACACATATTCGATGCGTCATCTTCATCATTGTCGTTTGAGATTAGATCTAGGCTGACGTTGCTTAGGCATAGGTTTGCTACTTCTTCTTCTTCAGAGTCCTCGTCATCTTCAGATTCTAATTCTCCCCAGCATGACGCAAGCATTACTTTCTTAAACTCTGTTTTGGTCTTTTCTCTTTTTGACTTGTCTTTGATTTTGTCCCAACTTGGACAATCTTTGATCATATGGTCTTGTTGTCCACACTTGAAACATCCTCTTTTGAAGAATGTTTGTTTGGAGTCAGTTTTCTTTTTGTCGAACGTTTTGTTGTTCGAGTTTTTGTATTTACCTTTGAAAACTGCTTTCTTAAATCGTCTAGCGAATAGAACTGTTTCATCCTCAAGTTCTTCTTCGCTTACTTCGTTTGTGGAGGCTTGTAAAGCGACTCCCTTTCCCTTGGGATCATCATCGTTTTTATTTAGAATTATCTCGTGAGCCATTAAGGAACCAATCAATTCTTGGTCCGTGACCTTAGGTTGCCACTTTTTGGTGAGACTCCTAAGAATCTTACGAATGATATCCTCAGAATCGATCTTTTTGCCAAGGTTCCGCAGTTCATTAATAATACAAGAAAATCGTGCAGACATGCTATCAATAGATTCATTCTTTTCCATATTGAAAAGTTCATATCTTTGAACAAGCAAGTCTATACGATGTTTCCTGACTGCGGATGTTCCTTCATAAGCAAGTTCGAGACTATCCCATATTTCCTTAGCGGAACTACAGGATGAGAATCTATCGAATTCTGAGGTTATCATACCGTTCTGTAGGAGGCTCATGGCCTTAGAGTTTTTCTCTGCAATTTTGTAGTCACTTTCCACATAATCGCTTTCCATTTTTTCGTAGGTTGTTCCATTTGCGGCGGCGACCAAGATCTTCTTTGGTCCAGTTTGGATGATCTTCCAACATTCCCAATCACAACCCTTGATGTAATGAGTCATCATATTTTTCCATAAGCTATAGTTTTTGCCATCGAAGATAGGGCACTTGAGATGCTTGGAATCCATTGATGAAAGAGTATATAATATAAAATCAATAGAAGGATCAAAACTCACGCGGCTAGGCGATCAAGAGCACGAGGCTCTGATACCAATTGAAGAGTCTATTGATATGATATACTCAAGAAGGGGGGGTTGAATTGAGTATGCCTTCTTTTCGGAATCTTCTTCGATGTGTGTGTAGTTGTATGATGATCGTTGAGTAGAGCAATAATAAAGTAGAGACACGATATTTTTGAAGTGGTTCAGTCTCACACTCTGAGACCTACGTCCACTATTCTTGATTAATAAAATTAGTACCAACTCTGGATTACAATTTTATCAACCCTACTCGTGCGACTTTGATGTTAGTCACAACTCAATCTAGATACCGTTAAATATCTAGCTACGACAAATACCGTTAAATATTTGTCTTACAACGAGTACCGCTAAATACTCAATCTATCTTACGTAAATAAGATAAAGTCTTCAATGTTTTCTTGGTGTCACAATCTTGAATGAATAAGATCAATGCTTGAGCACTTGAATCTTGAATCGGATATGACAATGAAAAGCTCGATCTTGAAGAATATATGAACGGCGGCTTTCTCTCGATATGCGTGTATGTGTGTTGTGTATTTCGTGTCAATTAATGTGTCATAGGTAGTCTATTTATATAGAATATGTATCTAGGTATTTCTAACCCTAGATGATTTAGGAATATTACTTAAAACTAGAATACTAGTCTTTTAGTAATACTACCATAAATCTAATCTTAATATATTTAGGAAAGATATAATAATGTACTATGTGTATTATATAAGGAATCAATTTCCTAATTCATATTTAGGAAAGATCTTTATATAATAAACAATTAGTATCCTTATTAAATCAACTTCCTAAATCATGTCAAAGATAATAAAATATATTACCATAATATAATCTTAGTTTATTTAGGACATTAAATAAATACATGATATTTATTTAAGCAAGTCCTACACGATTTGGTAATGTGGCATATCACACGATTTCCAAAATCGAAACAAACTATATTTAGACTATATATTTTTGACAATTAAAATCATATAAAAATCTTTAGTTTATTTTAGTAATAAATAATTATCTCATAAGATATTTATTTATTTCTTATTTAACCAAAAGATATTTTATATAATCCTATTAAGATTAACAATTCCATATTTAAAATAGAATACCATTGAACCACTAATACTACACGACACAAATTAGGAAACAATTGTTTCAACTAAAACACACATAAGTCTTGATCATTTCTTCATGATATAGAGTTATAGCTACGAGCTATAACTTGAATCCATCTTGTACTAAAGCTATAGTTGACGAATACAACTTTAGTTCATTATGCGCGCTTGTGATCTTCTATCAATCTTCGACTTAGTCAATTCATTGACTAATGTGCTTGAATCTTTTATACTTGATAGATTAGATCTTATTACTAATGTTCTGTACACTTAGCACACGATTATACATACGAGTATATAATATATAAATAGCTAGACTTGTCATTATCAAAACATAAACATATATACTATATATATATTTGAATATATGGTTCAACATATATCAATGTTAGGTGGGGCAGTGAAGTCAGAAGGGTAGCCCATCCCATGTGCGGCCTGGTGGGTGCTAGGGTCGGCTCCTCTAGAGCCTTTAGAGGTCCCTCCCCTAAGTGGGAGGCGGTAGGAAGGAAGGAGTGCTCTAGGCCCACCCTCTATGTCATCAAAGGGTAGCATGGGAGGGGCGTTAGTGATGGGAATGCGATCACTAGTGTAGGTATCAATCTTCCAACACCCCTGACGGTCCACCCAATGCATGGACCTGACATAAGCCATGTCCATTTAGCGGGAGAGAGGGTGAAGAGCATCCTCAAAACGGGGAAACTGTAAAATAAGGCAGTTAGCCAAACGAGTGACTAACCCGCCACAAACAATGGTGGTCAAAGAAGTCCCCTCCCCAACCGTCACAAAGTGAGAGGCGACCAAATAAGAAATGTTGTAAAACACAGAATCCCTACGCCTCACATTAAGATATCCCGACAAAATCGAAAGCTCGATTTTGTTGACGTTTTGGGATTCCTTGCGGCCAAAAACCGTGTTGGCCAACAAACGTAAATAATATCGAGCGGCGGGCAAGTGAATGGAAATGCTCTTCTTTTTCCCGCCGCAGGAATCAAAAAGACATGACCAAATGACATTATATGACTCAGCAGGGTCACCAGTATGACCCTCAGCACTTAAGCCCAAGAAACCTGCAAATTCACCTAATGTCAAAGCATAGGTGACATTGAACAACCGGAAGGAAATACATTTAAGATCATCCCTTGACTTATAGGCCTCAAGGTCGAAGCAAAAGGATGAGAAGAACTCTAGGGTGAGAATGGGATACATGAACTCATCCATGGTAACGAGTACCGAAAGACCCGTACCATTGAGTAAGCCCACAACGTCCCTAAAACACCCCAATGCATTGAGCGTCGGTGATGCCCGTCGTTGAGGGTACCAAAGATAAATTTATAATTCCTAAACTTAAACTATAGATAGTGAAAGTCAGGGTCGAACCACGGAGAGGTGGGGAATGTTTATTGTTTGAATGTTAATGTTTAAAGATAACAAATTTGGGGTTGATTGGTTGATTACTATATCTAAGGCAAAGATAAAAATAAAACAAGAATTAAAAGATGAGAGTAAAATATAATAAAAAGGGATGCTAGGATGTTCGGGGTAATAAATAGGTAAGGTAATATAAATCCTAAAGTCAACATGTATTGCAGTCGCGTAAGGGGGTGTAACATATCTTTTTAGGTCTATGCTACCTAATAGCTCCTTTCGGCCTATGCTATTAGTTCCTAGGTCTCACAATTATTGGGTGTCAACAATAAGGGTGATTCCTAAATCCTAGGTCACATACCTTTCAGTCTTGAGTAACCTAGCCGTCTTAAGGTGTAAACCAATGCCCTTCCCGTATCTCTCAATCTTGGGTAGGTCATTACTAACATCCTACAAGTCTCCTTTCAGTTTCATTGTAGGGTATTATAGTCGACAAAGAAAGACGAAACAGGATACAAACGCGAGTGGTCGACCGACCAGCTATTCCGGTCGGCCGACCACAGCCTCGGTCGACCGACCCACTATTTGAGTCGGCCGACCGTGGTTCCGCTACAAGTCGGTTTCGGAATTTATTCTACCTATGCATATTATCCCCTACATCCTAACATATGAAAATTAGCTACTCATGGTTGTTAAGACGATTATGAAAACGGGATTGAACATGGTAAACATAGTAATTAATCTAAACATGCAAGAATTAATAAAGCTTGAGATTCTGACTTAACGAATGTAATAAAAATAATAACAATAATAAAGCTAGATTAAAAGAGTAATTACCACAATCGGAATTAGGGTAGAAAGGAACAAACTTTATTGAATGCTTGAGAATTGTCGAAAGATTACAAACTCTAATAATAACTGAATAATAACTGAATTATTGAATCTCTCTAGAACTGAATGTCTGAATAAAACTTGATGAAAAAACCCTAACTACAAGATTAGCTTATATAGGGCACAACTTAGAGTTTCCTAAAGACTCTACTCCTAATTTATTTCCGAAAAGAATTGTTCTGGGCTTCGCAGAGGTCGGTCGACCACTTTGGTGGGTCGGTCGAACTCCTTTACGGACTTTAGTTGAATTCTTGGGCTTTCTTCAGATTTGGACTTTTATGAAGATCAGGCCTGGTCGGCCGACCCGTTTAGCTGGTCGGTCGACCGCTTCCGTATGGAATTCTTCGGATTTCTTCTTGTTTTGACTTTTGGTACTTAAATAAAGATTCCAGTTGACTTTCCTTTGTTCCTTAATTATGCAAAAGACTCGAGGATATGAATTTGGTGCTAAATCGTCCATTTTCCGCATAAATCTGCAAAAGTGCATAAAAATACTAAAGTACACGATTGTTGGGAAATAAGGGCTAAAACATAGTAAATGAGCGACCAAATGCGTGTAAAAATAGATGAAAAACATCATAAAATAGACACGCATCAAATTCCCCAAACCAAACCCTTGCTTGCCCTCAAGCAAGAAATAGTCTCGATCCTAACTAATGGAACGATTTCAATCTCAGAGCGAAATTTACATGTTAGCCTAAACCAATGCCGAGTACAAAATGAGAAAGTAATTAAATCATGCAAACGAGTTATAGGGTCATCAAACTTGCAAACATAAAGACTATAGAGACTTTATACTATGGACTCTCGCGGTACGCTCGAGACACTCATGAAGCAAAGGGTGAGTGTAAGTAAAAGATAGAAAGAAGTAAATTTGTAATGACGCTCACCTAACTGCGACCCTATGGAAACATGCCTGCAATCTAACATGAATAAGAATTCTACAATTTTGTATAACAATCTCATTTAAGTGGCCTAGATACATGCAATTGAGGTATGAAAGATATGTGAGGTAAAAGGTAAAAAGTGGTTAAGATGTTTTTGGATTTGTGGGGTTAGTAGCCAAGCTAGCAAAACCGGTTCCCAACAACATATTCACAACTTTTTGATATTAAAAAAGTGCTCTTTTTGTGGCACAACTCTCACATTGAATATAAGAAAGGACTCCCAAATATTTTTGAATGAAGCACGGGAGTGATAACAAATAAAAGAAAGGGATTTTGGGACGAAATTTTGATTTTTGGTGCTGACAGGCGGTCGGCCGACCCATGAAAGTGGTCGTTCGACTTCTTTCCTGTACGTTTTGATTTTTTTTCGTTTTTTTTTTCTTTTCTTTCTTTCTTTTTCTGAATTTTTCTGTTCTTTTTTTTTTCTTTCTTGCTTTCTTTCTTTTCTCTTTTTGTTCAAGATAGCATACAAACCAAGATGCCTCAAAATAAACCAAGGACTACAAATACTAGCTTGGAAGGGTATGCTAAGTATGGGATGTAGTTTTGGGGGAATAAAAAGGCAAATTTGGCTATGTAGGGCTTATGGGTAAATATGAGAAAAGGGATCCCAAATGCACGCATCAAGACTCACAAAACGAGATAGTAAAACAAGTATATAGCAATTCAAGTTCATGTTTATGCATATTGATGTAACATGTTCCAAGGGGAGTACTACTCACATCCTAGACAACTGGTTTAAGAATGAAACCAGGAATAAGGCTCTAAAGCTCAGAATGTATAGTAGGTTGCCAAGGTATAAGTCAAGTCTCAAGATATACAGATAGTTTGACAAAAAACTCGTAGATATGCAAAAGACTCTCATACTAAAACAAGTTGACAAGGCAAGGTAAAGGCATAAACATGTAAGAAAGCAAAATCATCCTTGAAATACTATCGTTCCGACTCGACCTATATGCTAAAATAAACGTGCATTTTTTTGGAAATTTTTGAAATTTTTTTATTTTTTTGGATTTTTGTATATATAAGGAAAATAAAGAAAAGAACGATGCAAGACAGAAATGCAGTAAACGTGTAACAGAATGCAATGCATGTGAAACGAAACCATTCCCCAAACCAACCCGCACAATGTCCCCATTGTGCATTAGCCTAAGTAAAGGTTTCAGAAAATTAAAGAAAAGGTGCAAAGAGAGTAACAATTAAGGAAAAACTGGAAAGAACTCACTGGATTAATAGATGTATGAGAAAAACCTCCCCAAACCAGCGTTAGCTGGGAGGTTTTGACGGCCAGCAGTGCCATTGAAATACCAAAGACGGTTGCACGGTTCTCGAGGAAGAAAACGAAAGACTGCGACGGACAGAAGGTCGACCGACCAAGAGAACAGGTCGACCGACCTTCCTGTAAAGTACAGAAAGTTTCAGCAATACGGCGACTAGGTCGACCGACTGGTGTATCTGGTCGGTCGACCGTCTGTGTCCCAGCGGTCTTCGTTTCTTCGTTGAACCTGAAAAAGCAAGAAGAAATATATGCGCCCGCAAATGCGCGAGATACCAGAAACAAGTCTAAAGTTTCAACTACGCAAGCATAAAGTTCTAAAACTACGAGCACACAAAAATAAAAAGTCTCACACAACAAAAACAAATTGTCTTTAAAACTGAAACTTAAAACTATCCGCTGAAGATGCGGAAAATATCCGACCACGGCCTTTGACGACATGCCGTATTCTCCACAGTGTTTGTTTGAGTAACAAAACACTTCTTCTTTCCGCCGTCGCAAAGCATATGCGACGGTCTCTCCTCTTGAGCTTGCCTCCTCTTCTTCTTCTCCTCCCGATCCACGACGTCTGGGTCCTCATCTTCTTTATAGCTTAGACATCCCATTCCTCCTCTTTGGACTATGACTTTCTCTACTTTGGGTTTCCCCAAACCAACTCCTGCATTATCCACAATAGAAGTGTCCTCCATATTGCTCCCAATCTGGGGCGGAGGTGTAAAAACAGATGCAGGAACAGGTACTAAAGTAGGAGAAGTAGTGATGACCTCATACTTCTTTTCAGAAGTGATAGCATTACATGTAATGGGGGTCATAGCATCCCTTTTCCGATAAGATAGGCCATAAATAATAGAATGCTTTCCTACTTTAAAGGTCAAAGTCCCAGTGCCTACATCTATAATGGCACCTGCGGTGTGAAGGAAAGGTCTTCCTAGAATTATAGGTATATGGGCATCCTCTGGGATGTCCAAAACTACGAAGTCAACTGGGAAGAAAAACCTGTCAATACGCACAGGGATGTTTTCCAACACCCCTATAGGTTCCATAGATGTACGATCTGCCATCTGGACTGTCATACTGGTCACTGCAAATTCGGTCATTCCTAGTTTTAAGGCAACGCTTAGGGGCATGACACTTATACTAGCACCTAAGTCGCATAGAGCCTTCTTAACTGGGAAGGTTCCTATATTGCAGGGGACAGAAAAACTACCAGGGTCCTCTAATTTGTGAGGGGCAATGACATGTGATAAAAAACTAGATGACTCTTCAGTGAGGGCCACCGACTCAACCTTTTCTAGAGACCTCTTTCTTGACAAAAGTTGTCTCATAAATTTAAGATAAGAAGGAACTTGTTGAACTAATTCTAGAAAAGGGACTTGAACATTTAATGAACGAATCACATCCTTAAATTTGTCAAAAGATACCTGATCCTTCGAAGGTACAAGTCTTTCTGGGAAAGGAGCGGCTGAAGACTCAGTATTTGCAGCTCTCTTCAGAAACCTAGGGGTATTATCACCCCTAAAAAGAAAATCTCTTAAGTTATCTGGCAATTCTGGACGAAAAGGAGTCTCCGGCTCTGCCTCGGCGGTCGGTCGACCATCAGCTTCGGTCGGTCGACCGCTCTCCTGTTCAACGGAAATTTCCGGATTCTGTTCTGTGGTCGGTCGACCTGGATATTCGGTCGGTCGACCTCTCTTTCTGCTATTCTTCTGTTTTTCTTTCTCAACCCCCACTTTGGCTCCACTTCTTAAGGACACGACGTTTAGAGTCTCTTTTTTCTGGTCCGGTTTGGTCGGAAGTTGACCCGGAGCCCTAGTATCATTCTTGCTCATTTGAGCAATCTGAGACTCTAACATCTTCATCCCCGCCTCTCTAGCCTGTGACTCCTTCTGAACCAACCCAATAAGATTTTGGATAAGGGTTTCTGTGTTGGGTGGTGGATTAGAAGGTGGTTGAGGGTTGAAGGGTGGTTTTTGAAAACCTTGCTTATGTGGGGGGATATATGTGGAATTTTGCTGAGGTTGCATATGTTGTGGGTTAAAAACATTCTGGCTTGTCCACCTTAGGTTGGGATGGACATTATTATTATTCGGGTCATAGAAATTGTTCCCACGATAGTGTTGAAAAGCGGCACATGTTTCATTGGATGAAGTACAGAATTTTGACACGTGCCCTTCTCCACCGCACCTCTCACAAGCAAAGGGTCCGTCTTGAACGGCGTTCACCTGATAAATACCGCCCTTGCTTCCACTCCCTAGATCAAATTTTCCTCCAGCCTCAAATTTTTCCAACTTGGCTGTCAAGGCCTCAATTGCTGATAGGTTGTATTCAGATTTCCTTTGATTTCCTCTGGAAGTACCATGCTCAGCACGGTGTACAGCAACATCTTCTATTAATTTGAGACCCTTAGTCTCTCCTGAATTATCTTGGAATCTCCCATTAGCTGCAGCATCTAGATAGGCCCTATTGTCATCGTAGAGGCCATTGTAGAACTGGTTGCAAAGAAACCATTGTTCGAATCCGTGATGTGGTATGGATCGAACAAGTCTCTTGAACCTGTCCCACGCCTCACTAAAATCTTCATTGGGGCCTTGCTTGAAATTTGTAATCTGCGCTCTTAAAGCATTAGTCTTTGATGCAGAATAGTATTTCCTGTAGAATGCTAAGGCCAGGGTATTCCAATCTGTGACTCCCGCAGCAGTGCGGTCTAGATCTCTGTACCACTCTCTCGCAGAGTCCCTAAGGGAGAAGATAAACATGGTTTGCTTAATCTGGTCCTGCGTCACTCCTTCTGGGGGTGCAATAGAGCATATGTAATCTGTGAAGATTTCGATATGCTTTGCAGCATCCTCATTGGCCGAGCCTCCAAATTGGTTTCTTTCAACCATAGTAATGTAGGCAGGCTTGGCCTCGAATGGCTTCCTAGTACCTGCAGGTAAAGTGAACCCTTTGTATAGGTCCTTTGCTTGAGGCATGGAGTGACTGGCAATAGTAGCTTCTTCTGCCATATTCTCTTCTTCTTTAGGAAAAACTGGAAAGTAGGTAAAAGGTGGTGTTTTTGGTGAAGGTGGATTGTTGGGTGAATTTGGTTGTGAAGGTGGTGTTTTTGGTGAAGATGGTAAAGATGGTTGTTCGAAAAGGTCTTCTTGAAATAAGGAAGATGGTGATCCTCCTTCCTGATTTGCTAGAAGTTGCTTTCTCCTTTCTCTAAGAGTCCTCTCTAGCTCGTGGTCCAGTGGTAGGAGTTCTCCTTGAACTGACCTGCGCATAAGATGGAAACTACAAGAAAATGGTGAGAAGGTTTAAGGAACGAAAAGTTCCTTAAACAAAGAGAAACAAAAACAAAAACAATAAACACTGGCGTCACCTCCCCGGCATCGGCGCCAAAATTTGATGCCCGTCGTTGAGGGTACCAAAGATAAATTTATAATTCCTAAACTTAAACTATAGATAGTGAAAGTCAGGGTCGAACCACAGAGAGGTGGGGAATGTTTATTGTTTGAATGTTAATGTTTAAAGATAACAAATTTGGGGTTGATTGGTTGATGACTATATCTAAGGCAAAGATAAAAATAAAACAAGAATTAAAAGATGAGAGTAAAATATAATAAAAAGGGATGCTAGGATGTTCGGGGTAATAAATAGCTAAGGTAATATAAATCCTAAAGTTAACATGTATTGCAGTCGCGTAAGGGGGTGTAACATATCTTTTTAGGTCTATGCTACCTAATAGCTCCTTTCGGCCTATGCTATTAGTTCCTAGGTCTCACAATTATTGGGTGTCAACAATAAGGGTGATTCCTAAATCCTAGGTCACATACCTTTCAGTCTTGAGTAACCTAGCCGTCTTAAGGTGTAAACCAATGCCCTTCCCGTATCTCTCAATCTTGGGTAGGTCATTACTAAAATCCTACAAGTCTCCTTTCAGTTTCATTGTAGGGTATTATAGTCGACAAAGAAAGACGAACAGGATACAAACGCGAGTGGTCGACCGACCAGCTATTCCGGTCGGCCGACCACAGCCTCGGTCGACCGACCCACTATTTGAGTCGGCCGACCGTGGTTCTGCTACAAGTCGGTTTCGGAATTTATTCTACCTATGCATATTATCCCCTACATCCTAACATATGAAAATTAGCTACTCATGGTTGTTAAGACGATTATGAAAACGGGATTGAACATGGTAAACATAGTAATTAATCTAAACATGCAAGAATTAATAAAGCTTGAGATTCTGACTTAAACGAATGTAATAAAAATAATAACAATAATAAAGCCAGATTAAAAGAGTAATTACCACAATCGGAATTAGGGCAGAAAGGAACAAACTTTATTGAATGCTTGAGAATTGTCGAAAGATTACAAACTCTAATAATAACTGAATAATAACTGAATTATTGAATCTCTCTAGAACTGAATGTCTGAATAAAACTTGATGAAAAAACCCTAACTACAAGATTAGCTTATATAGGGCACAACTTAGAGTTTCCTAAAGACTCTACTCCTAATTTATTTCCGAAAAGAATTGTTCTGGGCTTCGCAGAGGTCGGTCGACCACTTTGGTGGGTCGGTCGACCTCCTTTACGGACTTTAGTTGAATTCTTGGGCTTTCTTCAGATTTGGACTTTTATGAAGATCAGGCCTGGTCGGCCGACCCGTTTCCGCTTCCGTATGGAATTCTTCGGATTTCTTCTTGTTTTGACTTTTGGTACTTAAATAAAGATTCCAGTTGACTTTCCTTTGTTCCTTAATTATGCAAAAGACTCGAGGATATGAATTTGGTGCTAAATCGTCCATTTTCCGCATAAATCTGCAAAAGTGCATAAAAATACGAAAGTACACGATTGTTGGGAAATATGGGCTAAAACATAGTAAATGAGCGACCAAATGCGTGTTAAAATAGATGAAAAACATCATAAAATAGACACGCATCAGTCGGCTCGTGAATAAAGCGAGTCACTGTCACATGACAGTAAGTCACCAAATGTAAGAACCGGGCCCTTTGGTCCGGGGTGTGAAAAGTAACATGAGGATAGACCCGTACCATTGAGTAAGCCCACAACGTCCCTAAAACACCCCAATGCATTGATGTGCTTGTTTCCCCTCTTGAGCTACTCGCCTCGGAAGTGCGAGATCTCTTGTTTCCTCTAAAGCGTCCCCACATACTTGAATCTGCAAAAGATATAACAATACTCTCAATAGATGAACTTCCTTCAAGAAGAATAACTAAGTTATTTAACAAAAGAAACTCAGCCAAGACACAAACTCAAAGTCCCTGTAATAGTACTCTGGTCGACCGACCACACTACGTGGTCGACCGACCGGTTAACCGTGTAAGCGGGGATTCTGGAAATGTCGACTGGTCAACCGACCTATACTCCAGGTCGACCGACTGACAATCTGAGTTAATTGAGTTCCTGCAAAAGTTCGATAGGTCAACCGACTTAAAGCACCGGTCGGTCGACCGATCTCTATACCAGTTCGAGCAGGCTTCGCAGATTGCAACAGTTTTCAAGCAAGGAAATTGGGGGAAAACACAAAACTAACCCTAAGAACACCAAAACGAAGCAAGAAACTAGATCTAAGGCTAAAAAAAACTGAAAGAAGAACAAAAACAACTAAAACATACTCTTAATTCAAAGTTAAATCGAAATTAAGAGAAAGTTTACTATGAAAACGGAAATAAAGAAACCTAAAACTGAAAGGAAACAAAGAAAGAAAATAAAACATACCTTTGTGAAGGAAAAATGAAGGATCTAGCAGAAAAATTAAGTACGAGTGAAGAGGGAGAGTGGCTAGGGTATTTGGTGAGTGAGGGAGTCGTTCTCTAATTTTTTTAAATAGTAATAAAAGTGTTTCAAAAAATTTAGACTTAAAGAAACCCTAAAGAATCCCGGTTTTCTACCACCTGGTCGATCGACCAAGAAAGTCGGTCGGTCGACCGGTCCCTGCTTTAAGAGGTCCCGCACGACCTTTTTACCTAGTTATGAAGCATCCGAAAAAGGGTCAAAGTACAGGACTTCAACCTTCCCTATGAACTCATTTGTTCCATGGAAATGCTTCACATACTGGCCATTAACCTTGAACCTCTCATCAGGAAAAGAATCATCAATAGGTAAAGGATCTTCCCTATCAGCCAGCTGTAGGCAAGATAAATGGTCAACTACCACATTTTCCGCGCCTTTCTTATCCCTAATCTCTAAGTCAAACTCATGCAAAAGGAGTATCCACCTCAAAAGCCTCGGCTTTGCATCTTTCTTCAGGAAGAGGCCCTTCAGAGCTGCATGGTCAGTATACACAATAACCTTATAAGAAATACTGGATAGTAATACTGATAGTAATTGTAACACCCCCATTTATTTAAGAGCCTTTAGCAAGAAATTCGCAAATAAATAGAGTTGTTACCATCTCGGAATGTCCGAGGTAGTGACTAACAAAGTAAAACAAACCAAAGTACTTTATATAAAAACTGATTAAATTTAAACTTTTGATATTACAACTATTACGCAAGAAATAAAAGTACAACTGATACATCTATGTATGTGATCTAATACTAAGTAGTTCCAAGCCATGTCTCTCTCCTTGCCCAAGCTCCTAGTCCATCTGTCTCTGACCTGTGGAATCTACTCCTCATTCCGGATCATCGTAGGTGTACACGAATACACTGTCAACCTCGCGGTTGAGTAGGATAACACAATAATTATAATACAACAGTTAAATGATATGCAAATGCCATGATATGCTCGAGCTCAGTCTCAATCTCAATCTCATTCTCAAACTCATACCCTTGCACCAAGCCATACCGAACCTCCCGGCAGACTATAATCGGTCGTCACCGAACACCAGCTCAACAGCTGATAAGACACCAGGCCTGGTCTGCAGAACCACCCTGGGCTTTATATCAGAACAATATCTGACCATAATTTTCTCAGTAACCAATGCATATGCTATGCTCATGAATGCCACAATATAATTATTCAATCATGCTATCAAATACTGAAATACTCAAGCCATTGCCAATAATCCACAATCTATCCAACTAATATCATTCTTATATAATTCATGCTTGCATCCATAACATACAAGGCACATCCTTTCATAACACATCACAGAGTAAACATCCATTCATATCACTTCATAAAGTATAGTGTCAGTGTATCCTACCTGGAGTATCAAATCAGCAAATGGCAATCACCGTCAAGTAATGTTCCTCCTCAAACTCAAATCCTATAAATATTACTTACATCAAATTCTATTCACAAGCCAATTACTACCAACTAATTAAGCTTACTAAAAATAGCACTTACTAAAAAAATATAGCGTTCAAACATTAACCGAGTATGACTAATCAATTAAACTTACTAAATATAGACTTGCCAAAAATAGCTTATGGTCAATTAATCGAGTATTAGTAATTCAATGTCACAACAATATAGTCACGAATAACTACAACCATAACAATTAGACTAATTATCAAAACATGATTAATACTACTAACTAATTATTCTTTATTTTATGTCAATATCATATTAGACACAACTCATGAATCTCATAAACATGCCCATATATACATATAATTATTATTAAATAAATAACTATCACAAACCATCTCAATAATTATATCACTTATTATTTGTTATCAAATATATAAAAATAAATATGAAAACATTATCCACAATATGACCATACAATACTAATTATAAACATAATCGTAACCATTCAACTAATAGTACCAAAAATATAAATAATAATAATATTAATAATAATAATAACACATGACAAATATATTAATAATAATAATAATAATAATAATCAATAATAAATTAAAAAAAACAATAATAAAGGTAGTAACAGTAGCAAAACATCACGACCAAAACAGCCCTCTACAACCCGACAGCCCCTCGACACAACTCGCCATAGACAGCCCATAAAACAGCCCCTGAACAGCCTCTTATGTCGCATGAACCACCACCGCACCGTGGTGACTACCATCCCTGGACTATGGTGCACCCACAGACACCTACCACTACCCTAGACTCAACCCCAGCAGCCAACGACACCAACCCCAAACACGCTGGTCACAACAACAACCCCATGTACCTGCTCTTACCCGTTTTACTTCCCTCTGCCCCCACTCCTTTACCCACCTCCCAACACCACCATCACCACAACCAACCATCACCCTCGACCCCTCACCTCACTCACGAGCCCCAGGTGCTAACCCCTAACCTTCGACACCACCCAACTCGCCTGAAACAGACATTACGAAACCGTCATTCGTATACCCTCATGAACTCCCCTATTTCAACACTGCTCCTGACCCGCCTTTGTCTCTATAACTACGGTTTCCCCAACCACCACACACCACCCAAAAACCACCAACATGATCTACAAACACCATACTACCACCCAACATGAACTCGTGTTTATAAACAACCCAAATAACAGACGAAACTAACACAAAATAACACGAACAGAGTATAAAAACACATTCATTGTCGACATTCATGGCGGTTGTTGTAACAATTATAGTGGTCCTATGGTGATTACAAGACGATAAATATGTTATACGTACTACAAAGATCACATACAATCATGGTACCCATAGCCGAAGGTCTGAGAAGGTGCAAATAAAGTATTGAACTTACCTATGCGCGCAAGGGTGGAAATGTTGGAGCTTGTGTCCTCCACATGTAGTGTGATAACGTCAGTGCACATACCCTTGTACGGACAAGTGGGATATTTTTGGGGCTGGTGTCCTTGATAGTTAGTACAATGACTTACTAAATCTCTTAAAGGATCACAAGGGCATACTTCAGTATTATTATCAGTTGATCCACGTTTATCAATAACGGCTGGCTTGCTAGATAAGTTTGACGTTATTGTCATACGGATGGCGGTGATCAACTGGTCCCTATACGTCACACCTATAGGACACGTTTGAGAGATGCGAATGTATGAAAATACAGTCACATTTATGCCGGATACGACTAAACAGTCAGTCAGAGGTATTGACTATTAAATTAGTCAATAAGATGTTGAGATTATTATTTAATACGGATTAAATAATTTTAAGCTAATATAGATTACATGATTAATTCGTAAAATTAAATATAAACGGTTATATTTAATTAAATATTGTATTCACATATTAATATAAACAGTCATATTAATTTGGATAATTATACAATATCATAATTTTATCAGACCATTATTAATGTATCGACTACATTAATATCTGATAACGTGTGTGCGATTTATAATTAAAATCCCGTGAATAACTTTTAGCAAAATGGGTCGAATCACGAATTAGAATAAGGTAAGAGTGGAAAGCCCACTCTTACCCTATTCGAGATTTTCGGCCGATTACTACATAAGGAGTAGAACTCTCCTTTTGTCAGGTTACTCTTGTTCAACTGGTTAATTACAATCTCAGGAATTAGGGGTTTGAGAACATTCTTTTCCCAAAACTCAGATCTCACATCAAACCTCACAAAAGCTCTCCCCATATTGCAAGGCAATTGGAGAGTATTTCTAGCACACGCGGCATCGTCTCAATCAAGTCTTTGGTGCAAGTTATAGGAGGGAATTTGCTTTAATTCCTGTTCTTAGGCCTTTAGCACAAGGACCAAAGGTTGTATTCTTTTTCATATTTTTAATTATCTTATGACCATAATTCACAACTGTAAAATTCGTTATAATCCTTCGCGTTTTAGGGCGAATACATGCTTTATTCCCAACAGGAAACACAGGTTAACCACAGGCTGTTTAAGCGTGGTTTTCGTTCCCTTATGTTCTCCTTCATCTCACGGTGTTACCAAGGTAGGGTTTAGGGTGTAGAAATGGTAGGGAGGCAGACGAGATGTAAGAGGGTGAGTAGGGTTTTTACGTTGTGTGGATGGAGGCAGATTGCATATGTCGATGGAGGCACATATGAGGTGTGGTGATTAGGGTTATAGGTTGTAGTATGTCGATGGATACCATGTATTATGTTTATGGGTCATAGCTCACACATACGGTTTTATCAAAATCATAAATCGATCATAGGCCCAAGCCTATCACGCATATCGAAGCATTATATTATCTATATTCCACTCTCGACACGTAAAATCAACGACACAAGTAACTATTTATAATAATTAAATTATGTAATTTAATAGAATATTAATTAAATTATTTATAAGAATACAAAATTATTAGTACTTACTTAAAAATAAAATTAGAATTTAAATATAATTTTGACTTAAATAATAAAACTAGGATAACTGAGAAATAAATCTAAAATAGAAAATATATTTAATTATAAATATATTATCAAAATAAAGAAATACGAATGAAATGACATTTTACGAAATAATTATCAAATATAAAATGATTATGAAATACGAAATAATCGTAGAAATACGATTTATAAAAAAAAAATAGTTTACGTAAAATACTTAATAGGCATCCCGTTTGAAATACGTGTATAAAACATGGTTTGACCGATGTTGACCGAGGCTTAAATACGGGGTATTACAGTAATACTGCTTTGTTCCACAATGTACTCAAATCCAGATATATAAGAAATAAAATAGTCCAGATTGAGGATAAAAATGGCAAAATCTGCATTGACACTGTTAGCATCCAGCAAGCATTCCCCGGGTTCTATCAGGAACTTCTTGGAGCCAGCAAGAAGACAGAAAAGGTCAGAGTAGATGTCCTGCAAAAAGGCAAGGTATGCACTACTGATCATCAACAAATCCTTAATGCCCCTATTACTAAAGACAGATCAAAGACATAGTGTTTGCTATTCCTATTGATAAAGCCCCAGGCCCAGATGGATACACCAGTGGATTCTTTAGAGATTCATGGGATATAATTGGAGAGGATATTTGCAAAGCAGTCATGGACTTCTTCAAGAGTGGGATGCTTCTTACTCAACTAAATGCTACAAATATTACTCTAATACCAAAGTGTGAAAGACCTTCTTTAGTTAGCCACTTCAGACTCATAGCCTGCTGCAATATGCTTTACAAAGTCATTTCTAAACTGCTATGTAACAGGCTGGCTTCAGTCCTACCAGATATTGTTAGTGAGAATCAGGGAGCTTTTATAAAGGGGAGATCCATTATAGGAAATGTGCTCATCTGTCAGGACATCATTGACCTTTATGGAAGGAAATCAGTCACCCCAAGGTGTCTATTTAAAATAGACCTGCAAAAGGCCTGTGATACGATTGAGTGGGAATTTATTGAACAACTCCTACAGGAAATGAACTTCCCAACTCACTTCACTGGCATGGTTCTTCAATGTGTTAGAACAACCTCTTTTTCTCTATCTCTAAATGGCTCATCATTTGGATATTTCAAGGGCAAAAGAGGTTTGAGACAAGGGGACCCCATATCTCCTCTTTTATTCACCTTATGTATGGATTATCTATCTAGACTCATCACATATGCTACTGAAAGATGGCCTTTCCAATACCAGCCCCTTTGCAAAAACCTGAAGCTAACACATTTAATGTTTGCAGATGACCTTTTAATGTTCTGCAAAGGCAAGCCTGCTTCTATATGGCTGCTAATGCGAGCATTCTCATCTTTCTCCAATGCTTCAGGACTAAGAATGAATAACACCAAATCTAAGATCTTTTTTAATGGCATGGATGAAGATACAAGGGCTGATATCAAAAAGGTGACTAGGTTTAGAGAAGGCTAATTTCCCTTAAAATACCTGGGGGTGCCTATCCAACCAGGTAAACTATCCAAGACTGATTGCTCATCCTTAATAGAAAAACTTGTAGCAAGGATCAGAGGAATGAGGGCTAGGAAACTTTCATATGTTGGCAGAATTACACTAATCAATTCAGTCCTAAACACATTACATAACTACTGGCCTGGCAGAAATGTTCATTATCCCCAAGAGTGTAATTAAGAGAATAGAAGCAATCTGCCGCAACTACCTCTGGGATGGCTCCACAGAATACCACAGAGTCCCTCTGGTTGCATGGGAAAGGGTAACACTATCAAAGGAGCAAGGAGGGTTGGGCATAAAACATGATGAACTGTGGAATATAGCCTCTGTAGGCAAGCTGGTGGATTGGGTGTATACTCAAGCTGACCGTTTGTGGATTAAATGGGTGAATGATATTTACCCAAGGGACAAGGCTGGGATGATTACACTCCTCCAGCTGATGCACCATGGTTATGGAAGAGTATCTGCAAGACAAAAGACAGATTAAAGAATGGGTATAGAGGGGATCAATGGATTGACAGGCCAATGGGTTATAACATAAAAAGTGGCTATGACTGGTTGCAACTCCCTCATCCAAAGAAGGACTGGACTCAAGTAGTATGGAACAATTGGAACATACCAAAACATTCAATGATCACTTGGCTGAGAATGCAGAACGGAATGAATGTCAGAGCTAAACTAGCTCAGATAGGATACAGCTCTAATGACTTTTGCTTGCTCTGTCAGACACAGACGGAAACTACTGATCACCTGTTTGAAGATTGTCAATACTCCAGAAGGGTAATCCATCAACTGAGTAACTGGTTTGATGGAACAATTCCTACAATCACCAGGCTGAACAATGGGAACAAAAAATCCAGGAATTGGAAAATCAAATGTGCACTGTTCAATGCATACCACTACCACATATGGATGCAACGGAATAATGCGTGGATTAATGAATGTTTGATTAGACCAGAAATGGTGGCAAAGAGGATCGAAGATGAAATTAAACAAAGGGTTAGGCAGCAAAAGGGGAAAGTAAATGATCAGACTAGTGATGACTAATATGATAGTTGATAACAGGATTCTAATATGGTTGTAAGGGGATTTGATCCCGGCACCTCTTGTACATTCTTTTTGATATTCTTATGATATAATATTCTCACAATTTACCAAAAAAATAACCTTATTACCTACCAAATAAGAGCGAAATTATTCCAAGGCAAAGATTACAGCTAGCATCTCCTTCTCCGTGGTGAAGTAATTGACTTAGGTCTCATCTAAGGTCCGGCTTGCATAGTATATGGCATTCAGAGCCTTGTTCTTCCTTTGGCCTAGCACAACACCCACAGCATAGTCACTGGCATCACACATGATCTCAAATGGGAGATCCCAATCTGGTAGCTGGATGATTGGTGCTGAGACCAAAGCTTCCTTCAACCTGTTAAAAGCTGAAAGGCACTCATCAATAAACTCAAAAACAGCATCCTTAAGGAGCAACTGTGTAAGTGGTTTAGCAATCTTAGAGAAGTCCTTATTGAAACGCCGGTAAAAACCTGCGTGACCTCAGAAACTTCTCACCCGCTTAACATTCACAGGAGGGGGCAATTGCTCAATCACTTGCACTTTTGCTTTGTTTACGTGAATACCCTTATCAGATATAAGATGCCCTAACACTACCCCCTCATTAACCATAAACTGACACTTCTCCCAATTTAAGACAAGGTTTACATCAATACAACGCTGCAATACTTTATCAAGGTTAGCTAAGCATTGATCAAACTCATTACCGTAAACAGAGAAATCATCCATAAATACCTCCATAATGTTCTCAATAAAATTAGAAATGATCCCCATCATGCACCTTTCAAAGGTGGCAGGGGCATTACACAACCCAAAAGACATTCTGCGATATGCAAAAACACCTTGTGGGCAAGAGTGTGAACCGTTTCACAAAAGTCAATATAGTATTTCCGTATATAGTATATTACCATGGGCCAAGAGAAAATAAAATAAAAATTTATTTTCTTAATTCTGCCAAAAAAGAGTTGCTCGATCGAGTCACTAGCGTACTCGATCGAGTAACCTTAACAGCCGGGTTTGCTCGAT
This sequence comes from Silene conica, assembly GCA_029255685.2. Classification (NCBI taxonomy): domain Eukaryota; kingdom Viridiplantae; phylum Streptophyta; class Magnoliopsida; order Caryophyllales; family Caryophyllaceae; genus Silene; species Silene conica. The sequence goes on from CM055315.2 coordinate 56,035,229, forward strand.
CGAGTAAAACAGGCACTCGATCGAACCAGAAAAATTCCAAAAAACCAAAATTTTCAGAAAACTTAAAATTTCCAGATAAATGCTCGATCAAATTAAAACGTGATCGATCGAGGAACAGTGTCACTCGATCGAGTACAGGAAGTCTCGATCGAGTGACATGTCATTGAGGCAGATAGACTACGAACGAGTAGTAATTCGCTCATTCGTAGAATCCATAGTACTCGATCGAGCCAAAAAGTGCTCGATCGAGTGACGGGTTGCTTTAACAACTGCTCGATCGAGCCAAAAAGTGCTCGATCGAGTAACGGGTAGCAGAAGAAGACTACGACCGAGTAGAAATACGCTCGTTCGTAGAATTCTACATACCCTGCTATACATAAAAAGAAAACATGTATTTATTCTTGATTTAATACGTGTAAATCAACAACAAACACCAACAAGAGATTTACATACTGCTATAAATATCGATTAATCAACAATATGCAAATTAAAATCGAAAAACATGATCGGTTTCTCACAATTAGGGCACACGGCCGAGACATCAAGCGGGTTTTCAAAACCGATTTTTAAAACATCTTATGAAAAACACAATCGTAAAAAATTTCGTGGCCTTGGCTCTGATACCAATATTCACCCTTAAAAATACGGGATTTTAACGAAAAGTTTACATGTAAAAATAGTCATAAGATGAAAAACATGAAAAAAAGGTAGAGAGTAGAACCTTAGTTCCTTTCCACGAATGGCCTAAGAACAGGAATTAATAGAAATTCTCTCCTATAACTTGCACCCAAGACCCGTCTGAGATGATGCCGCGTATGCTAGAAATGCTCTCCAATTGCGTTGCAATATGGGGAGAGTTATTGTGAGTTTTAAGATGTGAGATCTAGGTTTTGGGAAGAACTGTTCTCAAAACCCTAGTTTTGTAAATAATGAAATTACCAGTGTTTCAATCACCTGACAAAAGGAGAGTTCTTCTCCTTTTGTAACACTTGGTCGGCCGAAATAGGTCAAAGGGTGAGAGTGGGCTTTCCACTCTTACCTTATGCTCTTGCGTGACTCGACCCTAAAGCTAAAATATATTCGCGGGTTTTAATTATAAGTCGTATACATGTTATTAGATATTAATGCAGTCGATACATTAATAATGGTCTGATAAAAAATACGATATTTGTAATTAGGTCAATTAATATAACTGTTTATATTAATACACGAATTCAATATTTAATTAAATATAATCGTTTATATTTAATTTACGAATTAATCATGTAATCCGTATTAGCTAAAATTATTTAATTCGTATTAAATAATTATCTCAACATCTTATTGACTAATTTAATACTCAATACCTCTGACTAACTGTTTAGTCGTATTCGGCATAAATGTGACTGTATTTTCATACCTTCTCATCTTTCAAACGTGTCCTATAGGTGTGACGTATAGGGCCAGTTGATCACCGCCATCCGTATGACAATAACGTCAAACTTATCTAGCAAGCCAACCGTTATTGATAAACGTGGATCAACTGATACTAATACCAAAGTATGCCCTTCTGATCCTTTAAGAGATTTAATAAGTCATTGTACTAACTGTCAAGGACACCAGCCCCAACATCCTTCAACCTGTTAAAACCTAAAAGGCACTCATCAGTAAACACAAAAACAGCATCCTTAAGGAGCAACTGTGTAAGTGGTTTAGCAATCTTAGAGAAGTCGTTAATGAAACGCCGGTAAAAACCTGCGTGACCTAAGAAACTTCCCACCCCCTTAACATTCACAGGAGGGGACAATTGCTCAATCACTTGCACCTTTGCCTTATCTACATGAATACCCTTATCAGATATAAGATGCCCTAACACTACCCCCTCATTAACCATAAACTGACACTTCTCCCAATTTAAGACAAGGTTTACATCAATACAACGCTGCAAGACTTTATCAAGGTTAGCTAGGCATTGATCAAACTCATTACCATAAAAAGAGAAATCATCCATAAATACCTCCATAATGTTCTCAATAAAATCAGAAAAGATCCCCATCATGCATCTTTGAGAGGTGACGGGGGCATTACACAACCCAAAATGCATTATGCGATATGCAAAAACACCTTGTGGGCAAGTAAATGTAGTCTTAATCTGATCGTCAGGATGAATGGGAATCTGGAAGAAACCTGAATATCCATCTAGAAAACAAAAGAATTTATTAGATGCAAGTCTTTCAGTCATCTGGTCAACAAAAGGAAGGGGGAAGTGGTCTTTCTTGGGGGCGGCATTTAACTGTCTACAATCAATGCACATCCGCCACCCTGTCACTACTCTAGTCGGTATTAATTCATTTTTTTCATTTTTAACCACGGTGGTCCTTCCTTTCTTAGGAACCACCTGAACCGGGCTAACCCACTTGGAATTGCCAACTGAATAAATAATACCTGCATCGAGAAGTTTCATCACCTCAGCCATAACTACCTCTTGCATCTTCGGGTTCAACTTACGTTGACCTTGTCTGTAGGGCTTATGCCCTTCTTCTAACTCTATCCTATGCATGCAAACATCAGGGCTGATGCCCTTAATGTCATCCAAAGAATAACCTAAAGCTTTCCTGTTCTTTTTTAGAACAGTCATTAAGGCAGAAAGTTAGTTAGGATCAAGCTTAGCACTAACTATCGCAGGGTACTGCTCAGTGTCATCAAGGAAAACATACTTAAGATTAGGAGGAAGTGGCTTACGCTTTGGTACCTTTACCTCAATGGCATGAATAGAATCAGTACTAACAGATTAGAACATGTTTACCAAGTTAGCGTTAGCCAAGCTTGTGAGCTTCTCATCCTCATCCTCAGTCAGTTCATATTCCTCTATCTCTGCTTCGAAAACATCCAGCTCCTCAGTATCCTCAACTGGATTACCTGCACACTTATCCAAAACTGTTAGATCATCTAAGGGATCCTTAGTCAATGATTCCCTCCAGTTACCGATAACATTCATGTCAATAATGTCAATGGAAAAACACGTGTCATTAGTAGGTGTAGTTGCCTTATGGGCAAGACTAAACTCGATAGTGTCATCTCCAACCTCTAAAGTAATGATCCCGCGTTTGACATCTATCACACCTCCAGCTGTGTGTAAAAAAGGTCTACCTAAAATAATAGGTATCTGACTGTCCTCAGCAATGTCTAAAACAACGAAATCGACAGGAATAAAAAACTTTCCCACTCTAACTGGGACATCTTCCAAGACCCCTAATGGCCTTTGGGTTGATCTATCTGCCATCTTTAGGGTGATGTTGGTGACCTTAAGTCTACCTATGTTAAGTCTCTCACAAACAGAATATGGCATAACAATGACACTAGCCCCTAGATCACAAAGGGCTTTCCCAATCACATGATTACCTATGGTACATGGGATAGAAAAACTATCTGGGTCCTTCAACTTGGGTGCAATATTGTTTTGTGAAAGAACATAACATTCTTCCACGAAAGCAATAACACCTTCGTCCTGAAACTTTCTCTTACGACTTAAAATATCTTTCATGAATTTAGCATAAGAGGGTACCTGGGTAATCAAGTCAGTGAACGGGATGGTTACCTCAAGGTTCTTCACCATCTCCAAAAACTTACCAAACTTCCGATCCTCTTTTGAATTCTTAAATCGTTCGGGATACGGAACGGTAACACTAGCTGTAGGATCAGCTATCTTTAGCTTTTTCAGCTGTAGAATCTTAGTGAGGTCGTGAATGAGGGACGTGTCTGGCAATTCAGGAGTGGAATCTGCATTCTGCTCAGGAACCATGGTCGGTCGACCAGTAATAGCGGTCGGTCGACCAGATGAACTGATGTCAGTAAGCTTCTGTTTTCTAGAAACTGATGGTTCGTCAGGTAGGTCGGTCGATCGACCCTGTATGTCGGTCGGTCGACCTACTTTACTGGGCATGGGACCAATTTCTTCAGCAGGAACTTCAGCAGAATCCCCCATGGACGTCGGTCCATCATAAGAACTTCCACTTCTGAGATTAATGGCATTTATCGTCTCAACGGAACTCTCACAATTGCCCGGAGAGCTAGCAATCTGATTAGTAGCTAAGATTGCTAATTGGCCATCGAAATTCTTCAAAGAAGCAACTTGAGCCTTATCCATTTCCAACATCTGGGACATTAGAGCATGAACTAGCTCTCTCAATTCTGCCGTTTCACTCGTGTTGTCAGTCATAGTAACCAGGTTCAAACTCTCTTGCTTCAGCTGTGCTGCCTCAAGCTTTTCAAAACGAGCTTCAACGGTTGTCTCAAGAGCTAAAACTCTATCCATCTCCACATTCAACCTTCGCAAATTTCCACGCAAACTCCCTAATTCAGCCCTATGCACCGCCGTGTCTTCAATGGTATTCCAACCTTTCATATGGTTGGTGTTATACTGAAATCTCCCATTGGGAGCTGCATCTAAAATCACCTTGTAATCATCATAAAGGGCATTGTAGAATTGGTTGGATAGGTACCACTGAGGAAAACCATGATGAGGAATAGACCGGACTAATTTCTTGAACCGACCCCACGCCTCACAAAACTCTTCATCGGGACCTTGTTGAAAATTAGTGATTTGACTTCTCAAGTCATTGGCCTTTGCAAGTGGGAAGTACTTTTTATAGAAAGCCAATGCCAAGGAAGTCCAATCTGTAATCTTCTCAGCTACCCTATCTAGGTAACGGTACCAATCCCTAGCAGAATCCTTCAAGGAGTAGAGGAGCATCATTGCCTTCACTTCATCTTGGGTCACCCCGGCTGGTATATGTATGGAGCAGCAGTAATCCGTGAATGTCTCAACATGCCTCAACGGATCCTCGTCGGGTAGACCATAAAATTGGTTCCGCTCCACCAGAATGATGTAGTTCGGGTGGAGCTCAAAAGAACCAGTGGTAGGAGTAGGCAAAGTGAACCCCTTTGGTAAATCTTGCACCTTTGGTTGAATGTGATCATATATGGTAGTCATGATCTCAAAGAAATAGAGTACTCAAGCCTTCCTCTCAAAAACCTTTCTTCTATATGCAAAACAAAACTAGAAGAGAGGGTAAGTAACGGTCTTAAGGAACCAAAGTTCCTTAAGACAAGGAAATAAACTAAAATTAACAAACAAAATTATACCGTCTCCCCGGCAACGGCGCCAAAATTTGACACCCGTCGTTGAGGGTGCCAAAGATAATATTTATAAAACCTTAGCTTAAACTAGATAGAGTAAGTCAAGGGTCGAACCACAAGGAGACAAGGTTAATTATGTTTGTGAATTTAGAGTCTATTGAAGTAACAAAATAGGGGGGTTTTGATTCTTGGGTTGAAACTAACAACTAACAAGACAAAATAAACTAAGAAACTAAGACAATGGTAAAAGGATGATTAGGAATTTAGGTTCCCCATGGCTAGGGTAAGTCAAAAGTGGGTACGCAACTCATAAAAACAATCTCAAGGGACAAAGAATAAACCTTTAGGTCAATATTCTACCCAATCCTTACGGCCTTAGGGTTCCTAGAAAAGCACTAAACTTTCGTTCATAGGGCAATTCCAAAATTGTTGTTAAACTAGTTCCACCAATCTTTCAATCTAGAAGAATTAGTTCACCAACTGTAATGGAGATTCGGTACAAGAAACATATAACCATTAAAACCTAATTTTTGCCATGGTTCCCCTAATTCCCAACCATAGGGACTAGCTACTCTTAATCGTAAGACTAATATTAACGAATTCAAGAAACAACATGCGAGATAACATATTTAAGAAGTAATGATTCAAGAGAACGATATATAAATTTGAATAACAACAGTAACAAAAAACAAAGATTGGAATAACAGAAAAGATTAATTGCATAAAAACTTACAATCGAACGGAAAAGTATGAACGAATCTGAAATTTGAGTTTTCTCCCTAAGTTTAAAGTGTTTTGTGCTAAAAGACTGCTTAACCTAATTATTCTTACCGAGGTTTCTTTAATAGTCTCCTCAAATTACATGATTAAGGAATTAAACCGAAATAAAGAAGTAAAACAACGGATCCCGTGAACCGGTCGACCGACCGGGCATAGAGGTCGGTCGACCTCTTATGCTGTAAGCGAAACTTCCTGTAACTGCACATTGGTCGGTCGACCACTTAGGCTGGTTGGTCGACCGCTTACTGTTGTTGGAGTAGTGTCCTCCACAATAGTGCGTCTACATAATAAATCTCGTACAAGGAATATGTCAGGGATTTATTTTACATATATGTCAGCTGGTCAACGTTAATCGGTAATGATTGGCTGACTAGAGTTTGACATTACTGTCGTGTGATGGCGGTGACCAGCTGATTCCTTTAGGTCACACCTATAGGATGATGCCCAAATGGAAAAACTAATTATTTGTATTTGATACAATTAAATTAAATCCTTGTATTACAGGACTTTTAAATAAGTCATGTGAATATATATTTGATGACAAGTTACGAACTTGGGCCAAGGGGATTTATTATTTAATTATTTGATAATTAATTAATAAATATAAATGAGATTTTATAATTAATAGTTAATTATATAAATTTCTACGACATGTGTATATATATTTGAGGCGAAGATAAATAGCTATTTAAACTTACAAGAGATTGTAAAATTAGCTAATAAGGGTTCATAAGTTATATTTTATACTGATAAAATAGTCTAATAAGAACTTAATTGTTAAGTGGTTATTAATTGTTGATTTGTATTATTTAATTGTTAAATGATCAATTTAATAATTAATTAAGATAATTAAATATAAGACTTATAAGCATTTGTGGGACAAATGTCGGAAATCGAAATGGACCAAAATAGGTCTACTTGAACCATAATATATATAAGGTCTTATTAAGCATATTTGTCAATGTTTGGTGGTGTAAACACATGGCATGTTCCCATGAATTGTTTACATTTCAAACCCCTATATATACCCCTCATTATACACATAAATCCTCTTAATTTTTAAGAGAGAAAAATCCTCATAATAAAAAATATATCATAATGTTATTAGTGTAATAATATTATCACATAATTCAAGGTTTACTACTAAATTTACCTAGTTAGTAATTTAGTAGTTTTTGGGATAATCTTGGGTGTATCCTTAGGAGACCATCTATTTGGTGGTTAGTAGTCTTGGAGGATCTTTCTTATTCCATAGCTCAAGAACAACAATAAGGAAGGAGTCCTTGTGTTGTGCCCTTTATCTTGCTTATACAATGTATAGTTTTTTATCTTAAGATGGTTTAATACCATCTTTTATACTTTTGTTTTCATGCATGTAGATTTAGTCCATTTTAGATTATATATTGTAATTTTAATATCACAATATGAGTATCAATATGGTCTAAATAACTAACAAGTGGTATCAGAGCATTGTTACATACATGCATGTTGTCTTAAGACGATTTTAGTAATCTATGAGATAAATTAGTAAAATTGATATTATGTCATTAAAATAGCTTTTATCACATAATATGGTCTTGCATGTATATAATATGGTCTTAGAATGATATGGGACAAAAATTTGATTTTTTGTTATTTGATTTATTTTTTATGACTTTAAATGGCATAAAATTATGTTAAAAAAAAAAAAAAAAAAAAAAAAAAAAAAAAAAGTAAAAGTTAATTATTTTTGGTTGCATGTTAATTTTATGCATGTTTATTTAGAAATAACCACATGCATGTTCTATTTATGAGAAAAATAGAAATTTTAAGTTAATGTGATTAATTTATTTAGTTTAATGATTTTTATTTGATAAAAATGGGCAAATAGTGGTTATTTTGTAAATAATTATTGATTTAATTTTTGGGCTCGAAATTTTTGAATTTTTAGCTCCTGGAAATTTTTCCAAAATATGTAAAATTTGATTTTAAAGTTATTTCAATTTTTATGGTTTGATTTAGAATTAAATCGTAAAAATTGTCCGTTTTACCGATTAATTTATAAAATCATTTTAAATAAATTTCAAAACTAAAAATTTTCACTTGCATGACATTTTTAGTGTAAGACCAGAATGTTCATAGCTTTGAAATTTAATTTTCCATTAGTTTTTAAATTAAATGGAATTTTTATAAGATAATTGTGAATTATTGTATCTTTTTATCATGATTATGTTTTAATTCCCATATAATTTCAAGATAATTGTTGAGAATAATTATTTTGATAATAGACCAGATTATTAAGATGAGTAAGTCTTAAAATATTTTTAAGAATTAATTGTGAATTTTTATTGGTAAAAATTCCGTCATTACGAGCTCAAATGATCGTTGTTGGTAAGTAAGACGATTTGGCATGTCATTTTTACATAATGCATTTATATTATTCATTTAGATGGATGTTTCTTAGCATTATAATATAATTATGTAATTTTCCTAATATGGCCATAGGTAGAAATTGGTATTTCCCGTAATGTAAGGGAATATCGATTTGTTTTGTAATTAATTGCGATTTCGTATCGCCTAATTTGTAATTTATTAATAGTTTTATTTTAATTTTATTACAAATTGTATAATAGGTTATTGCAATGTAATTTAATTAATACTAGTTAGATGAAGCATCTAAAGATGGATTTTTCATGAAGACGGTGTTTTCGGAAAGGAGATCCGAAATCCTAAAGAAGGAGGGCAATTTGTGAAGACTCAAGGGACCAAGGAGTTGGTTTCCGATGTGTAATAATTTTAGTTAATTATATTAACTACGTGGCCATATTAGGACTTGCTAATTTACATTTATGCATTCATGCCAAATCGTCATCACTACATATTTATTTATTTATTTTTCGTTGTTATCGATTCAATTGTCTACCATTCACCATTTTTGTTCACTTAAAAGTGATAGACAATTAAATTGATAAGATCTCTCACTTTTAAAATTGAGATAAAGCCTTACCAAGTATTAACACCTATGAATCCCTTCTTCATTAGAGGTAGGCTCGGCTCACCGGGGTACTCTCTTTTTACGTTGGGTAAGTAGGGTAATAAAAGTTATCACACGTGAAAATTGGTTGGACTCAACGGGATTAATGTGGGATGAATCGGCCTCACCGTGCCCATAGTTGATTCCGGGGCTAAAATGATAAATTTTAAGAAAATTCATCAACCAAGAGTTCTATTCAGTATAATCAGTCAAAATGTTGACTCATCAAATTTATATAAATATGGGATGAAACGGCCTCACCGTGCCCGTGTTTATATTATAAAGATGGGTCTTGGAATCGTTTATATAATTCACTGGGACATCATTATATAAATGCTAACTTGTTAAAATTGTTTTACAAGTATTTTATGATAATGTTGATTTTCTTTCCATTCCCGTTTTGTAGTAAATCACAATGGCTTCTTCTAGTCAAACCGCTACGATTTCTAAAGAATCATGGCTCCGCCAGTTCATGGACAAATATGTTTTAAATGCTAATGGTAGTAATTTTAAAGATTGGGAAGTACAACTTCGATTAGCTGCTGCAGGTGATGGTAAATTACGCTACCTTGTCGATCTTTCTCCCCCTCTACCAAGTACTAGGGCTACTCCTGATGTAAGGGACGCATATAATGATTATCAAAGACAATCCGCCGCCATTAATAACGTTTTAATATTTACGATGGAAGCGTCCCTACAAAGGCAATGTGTCCGCTTCAAAGATGCATATGAGGTATACTCGAGGCTCTCTACCATGTTTTCTCAAGCCCCGAGGATACTTCAATATGATGCTGTTGTTCGCTTCTTTGAAGCTAATCTTAAGGAAGGGCAATCTGTTAGTGCCCATATACTCAATATGATTGAGTATGTGGAAACTCTAGAAGGGCTGGGATGCAAGATCCCCGAAGAGCTTATTGTGGACCGAGTGCTTCACTCCCTCTCTATGGTCAAAGGATTCACACAATTTCGAGTAAATTATAATATGACCAACATGAAGAAAATTCTACATGAACTCCATTCTTTGCTTGTGCAAGCAGAGAAAGACATGGGGTTAAGTGGGAACACTAGGAAAGATGTCCTAGCTATTAAGGTAAAGGGGAAGAAGAAGTTTAAAAGGAGTGGTGGTAAGAAACCCGTGCAGGTTGAAGGTAAAGGGAAGGCTATTGCGAATGGCCCTTCCAAACCAAAATCTAAGAAGGGAAATCATCTCAATGATACTTATTATTATTGTAATATCAAGGGACATTGGAAGCGTAATTGCCCCAAATATCTGGATGACATCAAAGCTGGTATTATGAGCCAACATGTAAATTCTCAATCAAATCTTTTATGATAGACATAAATTACGCTACTACTACAACTTGGGTATTAGATACTGGCTGTGGTTCTCACCTGTGTAATCATTTACAGGGCCTAAAAAGCGTAAGGAAGCTAAACAAGGGTGACGTGGATCTACGGATGGGAAACGGATCTAAAGTAGCCGCCGTATCTGTTGGAACCTATGTACTTAGTTTAGCGTCGGGTTTGCAGTTGTATCTAAATAATTGTTATTTTGTGCCAACGTTGTCTAGGAATATAATATCAGTATCTGTATTAGACACGGAAGGGTTTCGTTTTGTAATTAAGGACAAGTGTTGTACTTTGTCCCTTAATGGGATTGTATATAGTCAAGCTATTTCTATTAATGGTATTTATATTCTAGACACTTGCAACGATGTTTATCTTTTGGATAATAAAAGACTCAAAACCGGTGATACCGATCTATCTTATTTATGGCATTGTCGATTAGGACATATCAACGAGAAACGCATTAAAAGACTAGTGTCGACTGGTGTTATTAAACCTTTTGATTTCGAATCATTTGGTACATGTGAATCTTGTCTACTTGGGAAGATGACTCGTTCACCTTTTCAAGGAAGAGGATCTCGAGCTAGTGATTTATTGGGTTTAATACATACCGATGTATGTGGTCCAATGACAGTCACTGCTAGAGGTAATTATGACTATTTCATTACTTTTACCGATGACATGAGTAGATATGGGTATATCTACTTAATAAAGTATAAAAGTGAAGCTTTTGATAAGTTCAAGGAGTTTCAGAATGAAGTAGAAAACCAATTAAATAAGAAGATTAAAACATTACGATCAGATCGTGGTGGTGAATATTTAAGCAATGACTTTAGAGATCACCTTAAAAACTGTGGTATTGTATCTCAGTTAACTCCTCCCGGCACACCACAATTGAATGGGGTGGCTGAGAGGAGGAATCGAACTTTATTAGATATGGTTCGATCAATGATGAGTCAAACAGAATTACCTAAGTCATTCTGGGGATTTGCTATCTTATCTGCAATATGTTCTTTGAACAGGAGTCCCACTAAAGCTACCGACAAAACACCATATGAGATATGGAAAGGGAGGGTCCCTAATCTACAATACTTGAAAGTATGGGGTTGTGACGCTTATGTCAGAAACAAGTGTGACGATAAGCTTGCACCGCGTTCTGATAATGTACTTTTGTAGGTTACCCTAAGGAAACCCGAGGTTATTACTTCTACAATAGTCACGAGAACAAAGTGTTTGTGGCTCGTGAGGCTGTCTTTCTAGAAAAAGAGTTTATTTCTAGGAGACAGAGTGGGAGAAAATTTGAACTTGATGAAGTTCAAGAGCCACAAACTGAGGTGACTGCACAGGAAAATGTTCCTTCTTCGTCAGATTCGGTTATTATTCCTTCTGAACCTAGGAGGTCAGGAAGGGTAAGTCACCAACCTGATAGATACCTTGGTATCATTGAGGAAGATGGTGACTATGAGGTATTACTTTTAGAAAGTGACGAACCTAAAACCTACAAAGCAGCTATTGTTAGTTCTGACTCTAAGTTATGGCTTGAAGCCATGCAATCCGAAATGGATTCCATGTATGACAATCAGGTATGGGATCTGGTTGAATTACCTAAAGATGTCCGACCTCTTTAGTGTAAGTGCATTTTTAAGATTAAAATCGGCATGGATGGACATAAAGATGTCTACAAAGCTAGACTGGTGGCGAAAGGGTTCACTCAGGTTCATGGTTTACACTATGACGAGACCTTTGCACCAGTTGCTATGCCGAGATCTGTTCGGATAATGTTAGCGATTGCTGCATTTCATGATTATGAGATATGGCAAATGGATGTCAAGACCGCTTTCCTGAATGGGTTTCTGGAAGAGGAAGTGTACATGACACAACCTGAAGGTTTTGTTGATCCTAAAAATCCTAACAAAGTATGCAAGCTTAAGAGATCCATTTATGGTCTTAAGCAAGCATCAAGGAGTTGGAATCATCGTTTTGATCATGTGATTAAACAGAATGGTTTTTCTCGAAGTGTTGAGGAACCTTGTTTATACATGAAGTTTAGTGGGAGTAAAGTTGTTTTCTTACTTTTATATGTGGACGACATATTACTCATTGGGAATGATATAGATATGTTTACTTCTGTTAAGAAGTGGTTAGGAAACCACTTCCAAATGAAAGATTTGGGAGAAGCACAGCGCATCTTGGGTATCTGGATCTATAGAGATAGAACCAATAGGATATTAGCATTGAGTCAAGAAGTTTATATTGATAAAATTCTTGATCGATTCACTATGAAAAACTCTAAGAAAGGTTTTCTGCCAATAGGTAGTGGGATTACCTTGAGTAAATCTCAGTGTCCCACGGAACCTAAGGATATTGAACGCAAGAAGTCGATTCCCTATGCTTCCGCTGTTGGATCGATCATGTATGCTATGATGTGCACTCGTCCTGACGTCTCGTATGCTTTGAGCATGACAAGTCGTTATCAAAATAATCCAGGTGAGAGTCACTGGATAGCCGTTAAGAATATTCTTAAATACTTGAGAAGGACTAGAGATTCATTCTTAGTGTTTGGAGGAGAATCTGAGTTACGTGTAAGAGGTTATACGGATGCCAGTTTCCAAACCGATAGGGATGATTTAAAATCCCAGGCTGGTTTTGTCTATATGATGAACGGAGGGGCGGTTTGTTGGAGAAGTTTTAAGGAGTCTGTGACTGCTGATTCTACAACGGAAGCTGAGTACATTGCAGCATCTGAGGCTGCTAAGGAAGCTGTTCGGATTAGGCAATTTTTGGAGGGACTGAGAGTAGTTCCGACCGCCAAGGATCCTATCACTTTATACTGTGATAACAGTGGGGCAATTTTTCAAGCTAAAGAGCCCAAGTCTAGTAACAAGTCTAGACATGGACTTAGGAAATTTCATGTAATTAGAGATCTAATTGAAAGGAAGGAAATTATAGTCTGTAAGGTTGGGACAGCTGAAAACATCGCTGATCCTTTAACCACGCCATTGTCTCAAGCAAAACATGATAGTCATGTAGTTTCTATGGGGTTGAGACGAATGATAGAAATTCTGTAAATTATACGATATGTAATAATTTTAAATATTGTACCAATTATTTCATATATGATAATTACATTTATCGTCGTATTTAGTTGTTGTCTAAATTCATATACTTTGTTTTATCCAAATAGGTTGTAATGACAACGTCGAACCCTATTAAGTGAACTGGATTAACATTGTATTTTGTCCCTAGTTACTTAATGAGGTGACATCTCGGAATGACTAGATTGTAAGGCGATAGATGACATGTTCGACTGTCATATGGTCATAGTGATGATTGGTCGATTACATAGGCAGATTGTGAGACAATTTGTCAGGCAGTGACCGTTTATAGAGTCTTTTTGTTGCTAGGTCGTGGCGAGGATTTCTATTTATTCCTTCGAGTCGATTCTTTTGACTGGAGACTATTTGTCTGAGTCAGTACAGTTTCCGATTGACTTTAGTTTTTGCTTAAGGTCGTGCCGTAACAGGAGGCTGATGGGCATCTTCTGGGTCATAGTGATCTGTGATTGAACAAAGAAAATAGGTCAACAGGATTGTCCACTTATGTCAAATTTTTATCTCAAGGCCACTCGAGGAGAGTTGACTGAAAATGCGTGGCCACGCTCGGATAAGGTCTATAGTAGATAATCCGGTCAGACGGTCATTCTCCTGATCGAGGAAACCACTTTATGATGAGATCACGTGCAGGAACGACCTGGAAGACAACTTGCATTGAGTGGGAGATAACTTTGGACAAGAGAATCGGTGGCGCACACTTGTGTCAGACAAGTGGGAGATTGTTGGAGTAGTGTCCTCCACAATAGTGCGTCTACATAATAAATCTCGTACAAGGAATATGTCAGGGATTTAATTTACATATATGTCAGCTGGTCAACGTTAATCGGTAATGATTGGCTGACTAGAGTTTGACATTACTGTCGTGTGACGGCGGTGACCAGCTGATCCCTTTAGGTCACACCTATAGGATGATGCCCAAATGGAAAAACTAATTATTTTTATTTGATACAATTAAATTAAATCCTTGTATTACAGGACTTTTAAATAAGTCATGTGAATATATATTTGATGACAAGTTATGAACTTGGGCCAAGGGGATTTATTATTTAATTATTTGATAATTAATTAATAAATATAAATGAGATTTTATAATTAATAGTTAATTATATAAATTTCTACGACATGTGTATATATATTTGAGGCGAAGATAAATAACTATTTAAACTTACAAGAGATTGTAAAATTAGCTAATAAGGGTTCATAAGTTATATTTTATACTGATAAAATAGTCTAATAAGAACTTAATTGTTAAGTGGTTATTAATTGTTGATTTATATTATTTAATTGTTAAATGATCAATTTAATAATTAATTAAGATAATTAAATATAAGACTTATAATCATTTGTGGGACAAATGTCGGAAATCGAAATGGACCAAAATGGTTCTATTTGAACCATAATATATATAAGGTCTTATTAAGCATATTTATCAAAGTTTGGTGGTGTAAACACATGGCATGTTCCCATGAATTGTTTACATTTCAAACCCCTATATATACCCCTCATTATACACATAAATTCTCTTAATTTTTAAGAGAGAAAAATCCTCATAATAAAAAATATATCATAATGTTATTAGTGTAATAATATTATCACATAATACAAGGTTTACTACTAAATTTACCTAGTTAGTAATTTAGTAGTTTTTGGGATAATCTTGGGTGTATCCTTAGGAGACCATCTATTTGGTGGTTAGTAGTCTTGGAGGATCTTTCTTATTCCATAGCTCAAGAACAACAATAAGGAAGGAGTCCTTGTGTTGTGCCCTTTATCTTGCTTATACAATGTAAGGTTTTTTATCTTAAGATGGTTTAATACCATCTTTTATACTTTTGTTTTCATGCATGTAGATTTAGACCATTTTAGATTATATATTGTAATTTTAATATCACAATATGAGTATTAATATGGTCTAAATAACTAACACCTCTATGTTTCAGCCTCTGTTTAGCTTGCACGCGTCTCTAGGCTACGAGTTCGGATCCTTGCTTTGTGCATTCCCTTAAGACGGCTTCCGGAGGAAGAATAAAGCTTGATTTTGCTCACTTCCGCTCGTTCCTACATTCAAAACATAGAAATGCCAAAGTAAACCATTTCGGGAGGAAAGGTAACTAAAAGTTGCGAATATGCATAGAAATAGGTGCTAAAACTATAAATAAAATGTATAGTAAATGCACGTATCAAAAATTGACGCCGAAAAGTTTAGTGATAATGGATAGATGTTCGACGATGAAAATGGCGTAGAAATTTGAGTGAATGGCGGCGAAGACGGAGCTTGGATGAAGAAAAGCTGAAGATAGAGAAGCTAAGAGGAGTAAATGATTGTACGAGAGGAATTGTGTTGGTTAGTTAGTATTTATGAGGTATATAAGGGGACATGTGTCAATATCTGGTGTGTCTATTGTTTTTAGATCCAACGATTTTGAATGAGTCCGGCAGCCTCATATTAAGAAGGGTGTCTCACGTGTTTCAATTCCTATATATAATATATATATATATATGTATATATATATATATGTATATATATATATATGTATATATGTATATATGTATATGTGTATATATGTATGTATATATGTATATATGTATATATGTATATATGTATATATGTATATATGTATGTATATATGTATATATGTATGTGTATATATGTATATATGTATGTATATATGTATACATATATACGTATGTATACATATATGTATATATGTATGTGTATATATGTATATATGTATGTATATGTGTATACATATATACATATATACATATATGTATACATACATATATATGTATACATATATACATACATATATACATCATACATATATGTATATATGTATACATATATACATACATATATACATATATACACATACATATATACATATATATACATACATATATACATATATATATACATATATATATATACATATACATACATAGGGTTGGGATCCGGTGAGAACCACTTTACAATGAGAACCGGTGAGAACTCTTCCTTACGGAGTTTTTTTAAAAAAATTAATGACATAATTGGATTCGCCATGGAATTTTATGGCCAGAGAACATATTTCTTGGTCTAGAAAATAAATACTGGTGGCGGAAAAATGATAGATACGAAAAAATAGATAGTAGGTGCATGCAAATAAATAAAACGTATCTCACCTTGATTTCCGTCACTAGTATTTATTTTCTAGACCAAGAAATATGTGCTCTAGCTATAAAATGTCATGCCGAATCCAATTATGTCATTAATTTTTTTTTAAAAAGTCCGTAAGGTAGAGTTCTCACAAAGTTCTCATTGTAAGGTGGTTCTCACCGGATCTCAAGTCTACATATATATATATATACATACATATATATATATATATACATAGGGTTGGGATCCGGTGAGAACCACCTTACAATGAGAACCAGTGAGAACTCTTTCTTACGGAGTTTTTTTAAAAAAATTAATGACATAATTGGATTCGGCATGGAATTTTATGGCTAGAGAACATATTTCTTGGTCTAGAAAATAAATACTAGTGACGGAAAAATGATAGATACGAAAAAATAGATAGTAGGTGCATGCAAATAAATAAAACGTATCTCACCTTGATTTCCGTCAATAGTATTTTTTTTCTAGACCAAGAAATATGTTCTCTAGCTATAAAATGTCATGCCGAATCCAATTATGTCATTAATTTTTTTAAAAAAAGTCCGTAAGGTAGAGTTCTCACAAAGTTCTCATTGTAAGGTGGTTCTCACCGGATCCCAAGTCTATATATATATATATATATTGTGACACCCTCATATTTAGCGGAAGAGTAAACATAAAATTCTAAGTAAAAACTGCAAGGATATGTTTGTAATAAGTTCATTTGGAGGAAAATACGGGGTTTTCAAAAGCTGAACCTGTTATAAAGATATCCAAGTAGATGTGTCAAACATGCAAGGTCCAAAATAACTACAACCAAAAGGTAAGGGAGACATATGTCCCAAAATAAGCAAGTGTATGACAATGTATCAAGTCTCTACAAAGTGGAAACCATATAAAGGTCCCAAGGTTGTCATCCGCTCGCTAGCTCGTCATGTACCCAACATATGCCTCACAAACCTGTCATTCGCATTTTAAACAAACACGAATGTCACAGTCAGTGGGGAGTAACTCCGAGTTCTCCCAGCCACGCACGAAATGTTAGGTTTTATTAGTTGCTCATAAACTAATTTTAGTCATACTAACATAACCTTGTAATTAACATTTTAATATACTAGTTAAAATGATCTTATGCATGCTAAATATTGCGGAAATAAGGAGATATTGAACCCTTACAAACGGTCCAAGAGAATGGCAAAGATGATCCTCCAAGTACCCAAAATAGAATACCTCCTTTGGATGCACCAAGACAACCCCTCAATAATCCGATCTCGAGTATGCTAGATCAACAACCGGATTTCCTTAAACAACTCTAATCTCTCTAATTAGAATGTTATTACAATACTACAAAATAGTATGATTTTATTATCTTATAATATATGATTAGAGGTTGGAAAAATTCTCTCTTCTTATGTGAATTTTTCGGCCAAGACTAAGAGTTAGAATGAATATTTGATGTCCTTCTTATATCACATATAATTAGCATGCTCTTCTCTTAAGATAATAGAATAATTAACTTAATGGCATGGGGAAGGGGGAGCCGGCCTTAGGGAAGAGCAACAAGGGAACAACTTCCCTTCTCAAGGCTCTTAGGGTGGCTCTAGGTTGGGGTCTCAAGGATTATGTCTAACATAATGATTGTAGTGTGTTTAATACACTTAATCACCCATACCACCATCTCCTCTTAACCGTCCCATTTAGTCCATAAGATGGATTTTATTTTACAATATGTCATTCTTTAATTTGAATAAGGTGTGACATCTTATATGTCACCAATTAATAAAATGTTTTAGCACATGTAAAACATATAAATATTTATCTTATAAACATTGCACATAATTAAATAAATCATATTTATTGAATAACAAGTAATTCGAAATTACCATTGTAAAATAATATTTTATCGTCAATACGATATACAACCTTTGTATTAAATTCAACCCAATTCATTCTAATTACGATATTATGAAATATCGTTTAATGTTTAACAATTGACACATTTCAATTTCAAACATAAATCTTACATTAAGATTTAACCTCTAATTTCTCGATATACGAGTTTAAGGAATATGATCAAATCGTATCAATATACATTTGATCATTTTATCAATTAAGGGAATTGTCCTAAAGGTGTGACCTAAAGGGATCAACTGACCAGCACCGTCATACGACAGTACTGTCAAACTCTAGCTAGCCAATCATTACCGATTAATGTTGGTCAGTTGACTAATATAAATCGTATCATCCCTTGCGCATTCTCGTCATGAGATTTATTATGTGATCGCACTATTGTTGAGGACACATTTCCCAACAATCTCCCACTTGTCCTCGACAAGTGTGCGTCACCAATTCTCTTGTCCTATTACAATCTCCCACTCAATGCAAGATGTCTCTCTGAGGTCGTACTTGCATTTGATCATATCATGAGTGGTTTCCTCGATCTGGAGAATAACTGTTTGACCGGAATTATCTACCATAGATAGCTTCCGAGCGTGGCCACGCATTTCCAGTTAACTTCTCCTCGAGTGGCCCTGAGATTTGAACAACCCTGACAAGGGGTGGACAATTTCTATCGCACTACTTCCTTCAACTAGTCACAGTCAGTCACAACCCAAAACAATCCCATTTGACTCCAGTTACGAAAAGTCGTAGACAATGGATCAAAGTTATGCCTAAACTGTACCATCTTGGGAGAGTAGTCTTTAGTCTAAGAATTGAATCACAAGAATACTATAGCAGCTCTCGCCACGACCCGGCTATAAAATTTCCAGAACTCTATAAGCGGTCACATTGCCCGACAAAGTGCCTCTTGCAGTCTTCCTATGTGATCGACTAGTCATCACATATGACTCTATGGCACTTGAACTTGCCATCAATCGCCTCACACTCTAGTCGCTTTGAGATGTCACCTCATGTAAGCGGCTAGGGGCCATACTAAGTCAATCCAGTTCACTTATGGGGTTCAAAATTGTCTCTTGCAACCCATTTGGATTCTGACAAAGTATCTTTCACTTTGAGTTAATCATAACTCAAATGATGTTGTCATGCAACAATAGTCAATACTATTAACTTGCATTTGATGCAAAATCATCCATTTGTATTAGTGTTTTGCGAATAAACCGTTTATTCATGATTGCAAAACTTACAAATTTTGGTCTCCTTCATTCTCATATTATCTCGTATAATATGATCCTATTTGAGTACATATCTAGAACTCTTTCTAGATTTTGAGTTTCCTTTCCGGAGGAAAGCTCCCACTGTTATCTTATAACTTGTGACGTATCGATATACAGTTACTTATGTACTGAAAACTTTATTGTAGTCTATTTATGATTTCATCATTCTAATAATTTTCACTCATCTTGGCTATTTGATAATGGTTTCATTCATCATTATGAATAATGTATCCAACCATTCTAACTTCTAGTGGGCGACCTTTTATTATCCATATAATAAACCTTCCCGTAAAGCTCCATCATCTTATGATATAAGGTATTTGATCATCTAGAATTGAAAACCTCTTATTCTTTACACCTTAAAGAATCACCCATCCTCTCTAAATGGTAGGCTTAATTCTTTTGATGAAAATCGCTCCCACTAAAATCAATATCTCTCGATATCTTAAATAAACATTTCATTTCTCGCATGTTAAACTATTACTCGAATCATTATTACTATCACTATCCCCATAGTGATCTATTTCCCTTCAATCAATCATCACCCTCTTATCATGTCTTCGTTTCCCCGAGACGAATATGACATGATAATTTCCTTATAACTATATTGAGAGAATTGAGATGATTTCTTCTCTTTTATCTTATAAACTTAGAAAAATCATTTATTAAGGAACCGTTTTCCTTCCGATTTCATACGGGGTTTCATGTCTCCTCTCTATGCAACAATGAACACAAAGTACCTTTCTTTGAGTGTCCTCCCGTAGTTTCTTCAGTGTCCTCTCGTAGTTTCTTCAAATCATTTAGGGCTCTTCTCAAGACTCCCATGTAGTAATCTTCTCTAAGATCCGTTATTTATATCATTGGTTTGTGAGCGAAATATTTTCTCCCACTCTATCCTTGTAACAATAACCTTTATTCGTATAAGGATAGCTATTTCGATTAACCAATGCATATGAATGTTTGAAGTTTTATAGGTGTGATGAATACATTCTCATTTTCACTTAAAATGAAAATCTTATAATGAACTAATATAGTCTCATTTTGATTGAAAGTATCTCATGGGGTGTAGTTCTCCGTTTTAATCAACACTTTGGTTATACACTATTGATCGTATCAATAGTTTATTGCGTGATAAAATCACTATTATTCATGTTTAAACAAGGCATGCAATTTATTTGATAAATCAAAACATTGATTAAGAACAAAAGTAGTGACTCGGGTTGAAAACCAAGTCACTAATATCCAAAATTACAACCATTGTTTTAGGATTTTAATCCTTGTCTTACAAGAAAGTAAATTGTTCTATAATAAATGCAAAATATGAAAAAAGACGATATGAAAATTAGAGGCTAGCTCTTCAAGTCTTCGATCAATTTGGATGCTACCATAGCCATCCAAGTAAGGAACTTCAAGCTTCCTTCTCCTTGCCCTTATCATTATTAGGAGGTGCCCCTTTAAAACATTTAAAAAGGGTAAACATCAACACATTTGTATCACTATACATAAGTTGATAAATGACATGAATCATAAACGAGATTTATTACCTACGGCGGTTGCCTTCCCATTTTTGAGATCGCTTAAGTATTTGGGGCAATTTCTCTTCCAATGACCGATCCTCGTGCAATAATGGCACTTGTCTTGCTCTTTTGAAGACGAGGTGCAAGCGCCTTTCGAAAAGGTCTTTTCTTTGGTCGCCTTGGGCTTGAACGTTTTCTTGCCCTTGCCTTTAGAGGCATTCCTCTTGAAGCTCGTTTTCCCTTTCTTTTCGATGTTCAAAACATCCTTGGCTGAACTTTCATGAAGTCCCATGTCCCTTTCGGCTTGAACTAGCATCTTATGCAACTCGTCCAACGTGGTCTCTTGGTTTCGCATATTGAAATTCACCCGGAATTGAGCATACGCCTTAACCTTATTGAGGGAGTGAAGAACTCGGTCAATAATTAGAGAGTCGGGAACATCAACATTTTGAGCTTTTAGAGTCTCCGCGAGCTCAACGAGTTTGAGCACATGAGGGCTTATCTTTTGCTCTTCCTTGAATGAAATGTCAAAGAAGGCGGAAGCCGCCTCATATTGAATCACCCTTGGATTTTGTGAAAACATGGTCGCAAGCTTGGTGTATATCTCATACGATGTGGTCAACTCATATTATGAAATATCGTTTAATGTTTAACAATTGACACATTTCAATTTCAAACATAAATCTTACATTAAGATTTAACCTCTAATTTCTCGATATACGAGTTTAAGGAATATGATCAAATCGTATCAATATACATTTTATCATTTTATCAATTAAGGGAATTGTCCTAAAGGTGTGACCTAAAGGGATCAACTGACCAGCACCGTCATACGACAGTAATGTCAAACTCTAGCTAGCCAATCATTACCGATTAATGTTGGTCAGTTGACTAATATAAATCGTATCATCCCTTGCGCAGTCTCGTCATGAGATTTATTATGTGATCGCACTATTGTTGAGGACACATTTCCCAACACGAAATGCCATATTAATATAACATGAACAACATAAGAGAATGTATATGATCAACACTTAGTCTAGGCACATAAGTACCAAACCAATATGCCTATCATGTGAATAAACCACAAAAGAACCATATATAACCTAACATGTGAGTTCTAGACCGACTCATACTATGCTATCATGTGAATCCTAGTAGTAAGCATGAATCCAACTCTATCTACTAGAATCACCATACAAGAGAGAACATTGTTGTCTAAACATTGACACACGGATACAACACCATGTCGAGGACTCATGATACCACACATAAGTACCCTTGGATACAACACCAAGTCTAGCTAAGTATTCGATAAATCAATTATCGAATACGAACGTTCAATTAACTATTAACATTCCCAAATAAATATTAAATAGTAAAATAAAACATAACGAAATACGGGGTATTACAGTCTTCCCTCCTTAAAATGAACTTCGTCCCGAAGTTCACCAACCCATAGTCAATAAACATGTTCTCTAGGCACATAAAATGTGACACCGTATAACATCCAAAACTAATAAAAGTATTTTAAAACCCGCAATGTTACATTCTACCCTCGTTAGGAAAACTTTGTCCCCAAAGTTTAACGTATAACTTTATTATATGATACTTCACAAAACTTAATAAAATGCATAACATAAGCAGTCAGATTATCGAGTATATGCAAACAATCACGACATACCAATTAGTCGTGTCATAACAACTAGCCACATCATAAAATCATTAAGATTTTACAATCCTATCCTCATTAAAACATGGTTACGTCCTCGTAACCCTATTATAAAATTTCCAGCCCAAAACTCCGTCTCATAAAAAAAACCTTACTCCAAGTAACAAAGTATAGTATTCTCATTGTCGAACCTAAGACCAAAGACAAGGGGTGAGTGAACTGACGGAATAAAACCGCACTCAATACTTCCATTTCAATATCGGTTCCAAGCTCCAAATATAACTCAATAACCAAGGTCACACTGGACCGCAAACTCAATATGGCACAACGGCCTAATAACTCATGATCCAATGCCAGTAACAATTCTCATCACAATTTCAATATCAATATTGTCAATTATTCCATCAAAGGATCTGCTCAAAACGTAGAGAATAAAACACTAAGCTACTCACCCACGTGTCAAGGTCAAAGAATACAACAACTCCATATAACACTGAACTGCAATCTCAATCTCAATACAAAAAAAAATAACAATCAGGGTCTTTTGACTCACGAGCAACTTTATCCCCTCAAACTCTATCCCATCAGCTAATTAACATGTTAATATACGTACCCTTACCAAATTCATTAACATGTTTGTGTGTATACTTATAATTCCACAGTTCATAAAACAAGAACTTGTACGCGATACCAACCAATCTAATACAGAATCATTATACATAACTCAAACTAATCAATTACCAAAAGCTTACCCATCTTACAAACAAAAGAATTATCTTAGCAATAGAAAATTTTAACTATCAAAATAAAAGGACAACTACTAATATTCAACTCAAATAAGTACTCAAAAGAGGCCCGTAGCAAGTATCATGTAATCACATAACCTCGAGCAATAACAAGAGCATTAGGATCTGTAGAAGTCGGGTTATGCAGTAAAAACAGAATCATAGTAGCTAACACTTACACACCTTTGAAATTTTAACGCAAAGTTAGCATTTTTACAACATAAACAATCAAGAAACTCATAGTTCATAATTGACAATTAAAAACGTTTCATGATCATAATCATATTTTTGAAGCAAAACCATATTTTAGGAAGGTCATAGAACAAAATTAATTAAAGTAATTACACATGGTGCATTGACATATTACACAAGATACACACCAAACATAGACTGACAAGACCGTTTAACATTCCTAGACATCAATAAGTTAAAATCATTTAGGCACATCTCCTATCCATTCACACTACATCATTTATCATGAAACTGTCAATATATGTGACTTGCAAAATAAGGGGTTTACCTAATGCGTAGCAATTAAATTTCCGTGCAGGATTTCATCACACATAGTCACCGAATATGTCATATTGCAACCAATCATCATAATTATTAAAACATCAAGCGTTATCATGGATAATCAGCACTGTGGAAACATTTTGAAACTTTTGGGACATTGAGGTGGTAATTTGTGACAATTGTAAACACGAATTAAAAGACAATTCTGTTGGGGCTGGTGTCCTTGACAATTAAGTACAATGACTTATTAAATCTCTTTAAGGATCACAAGGGCATACTTCTGTATTATTACCAGTTGATCCACGTTTATCAATAACGGTTGGCTTGCTAGATAAGTTTGACGTTATTGTCATACGGATGGCGGTGGTCAACTGGTCCCTATACGTCACACCTATAGGACACGTTTGAGAGATGTGAAGGTATGAAAATACAGTCACATTTTGCCGGATATGACTAAACGGTTAGTCAGAGGTATTGACTATTAAATTAGTCAATAAGATGTTGAGAATTATTATTTAATACAGATTAAATAATTTTAGCTAATACGGATTACATGTTTAATTCGTAAATTAAATATAAACGGTTATATTTAATTAAATATTGTATTCGCGAATTAATATAAACAGTTATATTAATTTAGGTAATTATACAATATCGTATTTTATCAGATCATTATTAATATATCGACTGTATTAATATCTGATGACATGTTACGATTTATAAATAAAACCCGCGAACAACTTAAAGCTAAATGGGTCGAATCACGCATTGGAATAAGGTAAAAGTGGGAAGCCCACTCCTACCCGACATCCAATTCGGCCGGCCTCTTGTAGTATATAAGGAGAGTCCTTCTCCTTATATCGACTACTCTTGGCACACTGTTAAATTATTCTCAAAAGAAAATTAGGGTTTTGAGAGCACTCTTCTCCCAAAACCTCAGATCTCACATCTAAAACCTCAAGGGCTCTCCCTATATTGCAAGGCAATTGGAGAGGATTTCTAGCACACGCGGCCACGTCTCAGACTAAGTCTTGGGTGCAAGTTATAGGAGGGAATTTGCATTAATTCCTGTTCTTAGGCCTTTTGCGCGAGGACTAAAGGTTGTACTTCTTTTCTCATGCTTTTTAATCTTATGACGATATTCACAGTTGTATTTTTCATTATAATCCTGCAATTTTAGGGTGAATACGCGTTATATTCCCCACAAGTGGTATCAGAGCGTTAGGCCATGAAAATTTTACAATTGTGTCTTTCATAAGTTTTAAAATTGTTGAAAACCGTGCAATCTGCCTAGGCACTCGATCGAGTCCCTGTTGCACTCGATCGAGTGCCCTCGTACCAGGCTTGTGCGTGTGATTTTTGTGAGAAATCGATCTTGTTTTTCGATTATAATTTGCATATTGTTAATTAATCGATATTTTTAGCAATATGTAAATCTTTTGTTGTTGTTTATATATGATTTACAAATCCAAGTTATAAACTCGTTTTAATTTAAAAGTGCAGCGATTTGCTATTTTACGAGCCACTCGATCGAGCCATGCTGCACTCGATCGAGTGACCCTGACACTCGATCGAGTGCCCCTGTTACTCGATCGAGTGCTCTCGTTTCGGGGTGTTTATTTTCGAAAATAACTTGTTTTCTTATTTTCACATGGCTTAAAATAATATACTGTATACGGAAATAGTATATTATTTAGTGAAACGGTTCACCCTCGTTTGATACATATTGTTTTTAAAACAGTTTAAAACAATGGATTATATGTTTATTAAAATTGGTGATTAAAACGGTATAGTCACTTAATTTTAATCTTAAAAGGTGGTTTGGTATAAATTTATTAATCATAATAATAGTATTATGTCATGTATAAATTGTTTTTAGTTGATGCATTTTATTTATCGTCTTGTGAATGCATTGAATGCTTTCAATAACGTATTTAATTTTTGCAAACGGTTGTAACTTAGTGTGGCCTTAGAAGATTGTGTTACCGTAATGATGGGACACGATCTTGCTTGTAATTTTGAGATCTTGAATCTCCGTTTTGGGTTTTTGCCATGTAATTACTTTTGTATTTAAATTAGAATGTATCTAGGATTACTTTTGTAATTTAAATTAGTAATTTTGTGAAGACCAAAGACAAGACGGAGACCGGATGCTCACTCCCGCTGCAAGGACCAAGATAGAACATCAAGACAAGCTTCTAGGGTCCAACGGTGGATTCCAAGTTGTTTTATGTTTATTTTGGTAGGATAGGCCACACTAGGACTTTTATTTACGTTTATTGCATTTATCTTTACGCTTTCATCGATAATAGCTTGCATCATATTCCGCCTAAAAACCAAACCACCTATATCATGCCTGAAAACTGACTCATGTAGAGGTCACGCGTTAGTTTTCTGTGACAATACAGATGTCACATGTCATTTAAAAGCCATCACTTTATTTAATTCATTCACGCAATGCTAGTTTTTAGTTCACTTAAATATGGATAAATAAAAGTTGATGGGGTCTTCCTCGTATAACCAAAATTGAGATTAGTCTTTATAAATCAGCCTCCCATGAATCCCTTCTTCGTCGGTAGGCATAATATGACCCCTTCTACGTCGGGTAAGTGGGAACAGATGATTTATTTTATCTCAACATCATGGTCACTCGATAATATTCCAGTGACTAAGATGGACTAATAGATAGGATTTACGGAAATCTATCGACCAAGAGTTCCAACGATTGGAATTAGCCAAACTGTGGGCTTATCAATATACGGAAATTGAGTCTTGGGATCGTTTATATAATTCTTGAGGGAGATCAATTATATAAACGCATGAGTCTACGAGTTTAAATTCAATTTAATATAGACTTAAATCACAACAATGAGTTGCTTATATGGTTTTGTTTTATCTTCTTTTCAGTGTAGAACACGTTCATTAAAACTGCTGTAAAACTAAAATGGCTGGTGAAGACCCAATGCCAAGTGCCAAGCTAGCACGTGAATCCTGGCTAAAAGCCTTCATGGACTCCATGAATCAGTCAACTAGACTGAGGAATGATGGGTCAAACTTCTCTGACTGGGAGGCAGCACTACGGAATGCTGCCATTGCTGACGGAAAGCTTAAGTTCTTAACTGAGCCCATTCCGCCACACCCAGGAACTGGAGCTAGAGCCAACGAAATTCGCGCTCATAGCGATTTCGTTATGGAAGCGGGTGCGATAAAGAACGTACTCATCTATGCAATGGAATCCAATTTGCAAAGACGCTTCATAACCCATGGTGCAAACAAGATTTTCACCACGCTCACTAACGAATTCTCCAAGGCTCCGAGAATCGTTTCTTATGAGCATACCTGTCGCTTCTTTGAGGCGAAACTCCAGAAGGGCCAAGCTGTTAGCCCACATATTCTCAACATGATTGAGAATATCGAGAAACTGGAGTCCCTAAACTGCAAGATCAGTGAGAACATCATCGTTGATCGCATGCTTCATTCGCTTCATGATGGGTTCGCCCTCTTTAGGGCCAACTACTACATGAACGACATGAAAAAGACTCCCCATGAGCTCCACTCCCTTCTCGTACAGACTGAGAAGGATCTTAAGTTGAGTGGGAGTCTTAAGCAGGATGTTCTCATGATCTCCAGTAAGGGGAAAGGTAAAGGTAAGGCTAAAGCTCAGGGCGACCTAGCAGTAGGTAAGCCCAGGTTCAAGAAACCAGGATTTACAAAGAGTGGGCCTGGTGAGTCGAGTAACTCACAAGGCAAGACAAAGAGCAAGGATACAAGCATGGAATGTCACCATTGCCACAAGACTGGGCATTGGAGGCGCTCATGCCCCGTGTATCGCGAGGACATTAAAGCAGGCCGTGTTACTCCTGTTGGTATGTCTTCTTCTTCTTTTATTCACATGATTGAGATTAACCATGCAAGTTGCGGAACTTGGGTACTTGATACTGGTTGTGGTTCTCATCTATGTAATCATGTGCAGGGCCTCCGAAACCAAGAACCCCTAATCAAGGGTGAGGTGGACCTGCGTGTCGGGAATGGAGTACGTGTGGCTGCAGTCTCGAAGGGAACATACGTAATCCAGCTTCCAAGTGGATTCGAGTTATTTTTGTATAACTGTTATTATGTTCCTAGTTTATCCAAAAACATTATTTCAGTTTCTGCACTTGACAAACTCGGATTTTCATTTGTAATAGAGAATAATAGCTGTATTTTCTCTTTGCACAATATGATTTATGGCAAGGCAGTTTCCATGAATGGAATTTATGTTTTAGATCAAACTACCGAGATATTACATGTGAATAATAAAAGAATAAAGGTAGGTGACAAAGATCAAACTTACTTATGGCATTGTCGTATGGGACACATAAATGAGAAACGCGTTAAACAGCTCATACAGAATGGAGCTATTTCGCCCTTTGATTTCGAATCATATGGCACGTGTGAATCATGTCTCATCGGCAAAATGACTCGTATTTCCTTCAAAGGTGTTGGAATGCGCGCTGCCGACCTATTAGGACTCATACATACGGACGTATGTGGCCCTATGTCGATCAACGCACGAGATGGCTATAGGTATTTCATCACTTTCACGGATGATTTAAGTAGATATGGCTATGTCTACTTAATGAAGCACAAAAGTGAATCCTTTGACAAGTTCAAAGAATACCAGAATCGGGTACAGAACCAGCTGGGCAGAAAGATTAAAGCACTACGCTCGGATCGTGGTGGTGAGTATCTTTCACGCGAGTTTGATCAACACCTAAAAGACTGTGGGATCGTGCTACAGTTGACTCCACCTGGAACACCACAATTAAATGGTGTGTCCGAACGGAGAAATCGAACTTTACTTGATATGGTTCGATCCATGATGAGTCACACCGTTGTGCCTGATTCATTGTGGGGCTATGCTCTTTTGTCAGCTGCTCTAATACTTAACCGAAGTCCGTCTAAAGCTGTCGACAAGACTCCATTCGAGCTATGGAAGGGAACGGTCCCTAACTTGTCCTTTATTCGGGTTTGGGGCTGCGAGGCTTATGTCAAGTGGAGACACGAGGATAAGCTCGGCCCGCGATCGGTCAAGACATACTTTATAGGCTACCCAATGGGAACGTTTGGTCATTACTTCTACTCGCCTACCGAACAACGTGTTTTTGTTGCGGCTAGTGCGACGTTCTTAGAGAAAGAATTTCTCGAGAACAAGTCGAGTAATAGAACCTTCGAGTTATCGGAGGTTCAAGAACCAACTACCGAGCAACCATTGGAGGAAACAGTACCTCCAACCGAGGCTGCGGTAGATATCCCTGAGGAACCTAGGAGGTCAGGAAGAGTCTCTATTCCACCGGACAGATACATTGGTATGGTCGAGGAACACGATACAGATGACGTCTTACTCCTAGAGGGTAATGAACCCACAACCTATAAAGGTGCCATGACCAGTTCTGACTCAAAGCTATGGCTAGAAGCCATGCAATCCGAGATGGACTCCATGTATGAGAACAACGTGTGGGATCTTGTGGACCTACCTGCAAAGGTACGTCCCCTTCAATGCAAATGGCTTTACAAGATAAAGCATGCCGTGGAAGGACAACAAGATATCCACAAGGCTAGACTAGTTGCTAAAGGTTTCACTCAAGTGCCAGGCTTGCACTATGATGAGATCTTTGCACCCGTGGTCATGCTACGTTCCATTCGGATTATCTTAGCGATCGCCGCATTTCATGACTATGAAATATGGCAAATGGACGTTAAAACCGCCTTCTTAAACGGTTATTTGGAGGAAGAGTTGTACATGGTACAACCCGAGGGTTTTATCGATCCAGCACATCCTAAGAAAGTTTGCAAGCTTAAGCGTTCCATCTATGGACTTAAGCAAGCATCGCGGAGTTGGAATCATCGCTTCGACCAAGTGATAAAAGAGAATGGGTTCATTCGATCAGTCGAGGAACCATGTCTCTATATCAAGTCGAGTGGGAGCAAGATTGTATTCCTAGTACTGTATGTCGATGACATACTCTTGATTGGGAATGACATACCTCTCTTATCTTCGGTTAAAGCATGGTTGAAAAACCACTTCCAGATGAAAGATCTGGGAGAGGCACAAAGAATTTTGGGCATCCGTATCTACAGGGATAGATCACGACGGATGTTGTCTCTCAGTCAGGAATCTTATATAGAGAAGATTCTGGAGAGATTCAGCATGACGAACTCCAAGAAGGTGTTCCTTCCTATGACTCCTGGGCTTCACTTAAGCAAGACTCAAGAAGCTAAGTCAGTGGAAGAGAAAGAGCGCATGAGTCGGATTCCTTATGCTTCGGCAATAGGATCGATCATGTATGCCATGATATGCACACGTCCTGACGTTGCATATGCATTGAGTATGACAAGTCGATTCCAAGCTCATCCAGGTGAACAACACTGGATGGCCGTGAAAAACATTCTTAAGTACCTACGGAGGACTAAAGATTGGGGATTGACTTTTGGAGGCGACTCGATGCTCTGCGCCACGGGTTACGCAGATGCTAGCTTCCAAACAGATCGAGATGACTCGAAATCTCAGTCTGGATTTGTCTTTACTCTTAATGGCGCTGCTGTCAGCTGGAAAAGTTCTAAACAAAGTGTTACAGCAGATTCTACGACTGAGTCCGAGTACTATGCCGCCTCAGAAGCAGCTAAGGAAGCAATATGGATGCGTCAATTCTTACAAGGACTATCAGTAGTGCCTAGTTCGAATGACCCAATCACCGTCTATTGTGACAATAGCGGTGCCATCTTCCAAGCTAAGGAGCATAAGTCTAGCAGCAAGGCTAGGCATGTACAACGGAAAGCTCATCTAATCCGGGATTACGTGGAGCAAAAGGAGATTTTTATTGAAAAGATCGCTACGGATGACAACATAGCCGATCCTCTCACAAAAGCATTACCACGTGATAAGCATGAAGGGCACATTCATTCCATGGGAATTGGATGTGTTCCTAAGTTGTAGTACTCTTTTATGAATTCATGTAATAATTCATTTTCTCGTGTACTCTATTCAACCTTATTGTTATGATATAAAATGTTTTGTTTTTCATGTGGAATTGTGAACACCACAAAGTGAACTGATTAACATTACATCGTTTTGGTCCTTGATTACCCACTTGAGCTGATAACTCAGGTAATCATTTTGTGACGTTGGTTGATGGTGGGTTCAACGAGCCATAAGTCACGTGGATGACTGACCAATCACAAAGGCGAGTTATACGGATATCTCGTAGGACACCCCGTGACATCGTTATGGAGTCCTAAATGTTTTATAACATTGGGTGCCAGGTCGTGGATAGGACCTCCATAGTGTTCCTTAGAGTCGAGTCTTTTGACTTTCAACTGTTTCTTGAGATTAAGACAGATTTTGGGTAACTTTGGTTTCTTTCCCACGGTCACCGTAACAGGGGCTAAGAGGATTTTTTCTGGGTTATTTCATGCTGGGCGATATCGGCAGGATTCGAGTTGAGGGAAATATCCAAACCCTTATCAGGATTTTATCATTTCTCAGGGCCACTCGAGGAGTAGTAACTGAAATGCATGGCCATGCTCGAATACAGATTCGTTTTATCAGTTAAGTTACTCTCTAGTCGGGGAAACCACTCTTGATACAGATCGCTTGTGAGATACGACCTTTGCGAATGCGGATTTGCAAATTGTCTTACATTGAGTGGGAGAAATTTTAAAAGGATATGAGATTCGGTTATCGCACCTACACTTGTACGGACAAGTGGGAGTTTGTTGGAGATTGTGTCCTCCACATGTAATGTGATAACGTCATTGAACATACCCTTGTACGGACAAGTGGGAGATTGTTGGGGCTGGTGTCCTTGACAATTAAGTACAATGACTTATTAAATCTCTTTAAGGATCACAAGGGCATACTTCTGTATTATTACCAGTTGATCCACGTTTATCAATAACGGTTGGCTTGCTAGATAAGTTTGACGTTATTGTCATACGGATGGCGGTGGTCAACTGGTCCCTATACGTCACACCTATAGGACACGTTTGAGAGATGTGAAGGTATGAAAATACAGTCACATTTTGCCGGATATGACTAAACGGTTAGTCAGAGGTATTGACTATTAAATTAGTCAATAAGATGTTGAGAATTATTATTTAATACAGATTAAATAATTTTAGCTAATACGGATTACATGTTTAATTCGTAAATTAAATATAAACGGTTATATTTAATTAAATATTGTATTCGCGAATTAATATAAACAGTTATATTAATTTAGGTAATTATACAATATCGTATTTTATCAGATCATTATTAATATATCGACTGTATTAATATCTGATGACATGTTACGATTTATAAATAAAACCCACGAACAACTTAAAGCTAAATGGGTCGAATCACGCATTGGAATAAGGTAAAAGTGGGAAGCCCACTCCTACCCGACATCCAATTCGGCCGGCCTCTTGTAGTATATAAGGAGAGTCCTTCTCCTTATATCGACTACTCTTGGCACACTGTTAAATTATTCTCAAAAGAAAATTAGGGTTTTGAGAGCACTCTTCTCCCAAAACCTCAGATCTCACATCTAAAACCTCAAGGGCTCTCCCTATATTGCAAGGCAATTGGAGAGGATTTCTAGCACACGCGGCCACGTCTCAGACTAAGTCTTGGGTGCAAGTTATAGGAGGGAATTTGCATTAATTCCTGTTCTTAGGCCTTTTGCGCGAGGACTAAAGGTTGTACTTCTTTTCTCATGCTTTTTAATCTTATGACGATATTCACAGTTGTATTTTTCATTATAATCCTGCAATTTTAGGGTGAATACGCGTTATATTCCCCACAAATTCTACAAGCTACAGATCAAAACAAGACTACATGGAGCCATTCTGACTTAACTAAAACATTGTTCTTGTAGCTCATGAATTATGAAAATTTAACGATAGAAGCAAACGAATACACAAGACTGGTACTTCCGTAAATCACATGTCAACCAATTATTAATTCAATACATCGTGATCAGATTTTAAATATAGCAATATGAAAGTCACTTTATGGCATACCCACATACTTGAAAAGTTATAAAGATGATAATCGTAGGGAACTCGACAGGGATAAACCATCAATATACGAAAGAACATCAACAAGATTCACATTGTTTGAATAACCATAATTACGTATAACAATTAGATTGCTATATCATGCTCATAAATTTACCAGCTAAATTTCATTCTATCACTTGGCAAGACTATTCTGTGATAAACATGATCTTAACATTACATAAGAACATCACATAAATATTTTGAGGCATCACACTAGAAAGTAAGAGTCACATATTTGAAACCATGTTGTAGAAAACTTGACAAAACAAAGAAGGTTACGTTATTATATAGTAAGGTTCATATTCATATTATATGCCCACTATTCACGTTAGTGATCCTATATCAGGATATCACATGGTCACCTCATGTAATTCACATTTGATTAAACTTTATATGAAACTTACATAACTCACAATTTCACCAAGTAAACATTATGCAGCAACTTACAAAAAAAAAATCATAATTAAATAACTGCTTAGCTATCTTGTGGGTTATTATAGTTTTAGAAAATATAATGAATTAACTAACCATAGGAAAAGAATCGGGTGTATATCTCAAGAAAATTATTTATAAAAATTTTACAACTCAATTGGTCTGAACAAGAATTTTACAGCAATTCATTGGAAAAAGAATAACATAAAAAAAATAAAAAAAATAAAAAAAAAATGGGCAACTTGCAAAAATCACAATTAAATAAAGACTCGTGATGAATTTATATGGTTTATCATTTTGAAAACGTGAACAAATATTCTAAACAGTGGAGTTGGAATTACGCATAAACAATAACCATGTTTTAAATGATTTCCTTTACAAGGACATGGTTCAAAACGGAACTGTGCAGTAACAATGCGACCACTGTCAACTAAAAGATTTATTTCTCTCAAAATATAGCTCTTATTTACATGAAACCAAAAGCATTGTAAAACCAACTCAGGAGGTTATCATACATAAAATTGTCATACTCATATTTGGAGCACATGTAAAATGACAGCCCGTACAACCAGATAACATTATGAAAATTATTAAAACTTTGGTTCCTTTAAATTAAAATTCACATTACTACATCAAAACTCAACCTTTCTTATTCCAAATCACGTTGACAATCATTTGAAGCATAGACATCACTCTGTACCATATTAACATTCATTCCTCATTTCAATTGTAGTTGTCATCTAAATCACTGTAAAGATTTCGAAACTGAAAAAAAAAGATCAACTAAATAGCTTGATAGGTATACATGTCTATCTAAATAAATTAGCTTCTACCATCGCACAATCACAACTTATCCGAGTACGGAAATATAACTTAGGGACTACTACGTATCCCTTATTGATGACTAACTTCATAACAAATTTAAATGCGCATAATAGGCATAAAATTTTAAGTACGATATATGCAACACATAACTATATACATTCATGGCTTAGGACAACACATTCCGCATATCACTAGACATGGATTACCATAACACATGATAAGATCAACAGAATTACTCGTCTTTACAAGGGGTTAAACACCAATATCATATAATAACGATAGTCATTTAAATACCAGATAAGCGTATGAACATTTCAAAATACCAAAATCATATGATCACATCACTTTCAAATATCGCTCAACAATCACACATCCATATTCTTGATATTTATATTCAACCATCCAGCTCAATTCACATACTAATATCAATCATAATCTCCATTAACATTATTAGCCACCGTTCACATATTACTTACCTCATTCTTCTCCTGTAAGAGCGTTAGTACAAAATAACTAGGTTGCTATATATATATAGTCTACCCCACTCATCAATTACTCTCATTGGGTTCCCGAGACAAAACCGATAGGGCCCATGGTTTGGTGTGAGGGGGCCCCTAACTCATCCCGCTCCTATATAGGGCTCCTATCAGTTTCATCTCGGGGTTCATTTTATTCGACTCTTCCTACGTTCATTATTATTCATTTGGTTTAGGCCTGAGGATCGTTCGCTCTGATACCACTTTGTAACACCCTCAATTATTCAAGAGCCTTTAGCAAGACATTCTCGAATAAATAGAGCTGTTACCATCTCGGAAAGCCCGAGGTAGTGAATAACAAAGTAAAACAATACAAAGTACTTTATATAAAACCGATAGAATTTAAACTTTGATGTTACAACACTACACATAGAAAAGGTACAACTGATTACACCTATGTATGTGATCTAATTCTAAGTAGGTCCAAGCTATGTCTCTCTCCATGCCCGTGCTCCTAATCCAACTATCTCTGACCTGTAAAATCTACTCCCCATTCTGGATAATCGTAGGTGTCACACGAATACACAGGGTCAACCATGAGGTTGAGTAGGAAAACATCAATAAAACATAAATGATAATAGATCATAGCACCACACCGTCTCCATATCACCAGTCATCCACTTCAGCTCCATCACACCACTCCTTCCATCACACCACACCTTCCATCACACTACTCCTTCCATCACACCACTCCTTCCATGGTCATATCACAAGTCCCATATCACAAGACCCATATCACAAGACCCATTTCACAAATCCCGTTCTCCACAATAATCGATAATAATCAACGATTCAAAATACATTCACAACCAGTTATATCAATCTTATAATAAGCAACACATATACGTCATGTCAATAACGCAACCACAAATATATATATATATATATATATATATATATATACATATATCCTCTACCTCAACCGCAGAAAGACAGTCAACAGCTCCTCAAGATGTTCCACGCGGAAACCGTCACCTAACATATATTATTCAACGATTACAACCTTTACCAAATCTTATACTTAGAATAGTAAAGTTACTAAATATAGTAACTTTCTAAAAAAAGGAAAGTTTCCCGAAATAGGAATTTTCTCGAAATAGCAACCTTGCTCAAAATAGTAATGCCACTTAAAGTAATACGTCATACTAACATACTAACCGGAAGACGTGATAACAATAACATAATAAATACTAATAACAATGTTCATTACTAGTACAATTATTATCATACAATTATAAAGGTAATAAGGCAAGTAATACAATAATAATACTAATGTTAGCATTAATAATAAACAATAATAATGTAGAATGATAATAATTATAATAATAATAATAAGAAGAACACCAAGAGACCATAACATTCCTACAACTCGACAAAACCCACGACCCATAACCGCAAAACACCAACAGCCCATCCCCTTAACAGCCCTCAAACAGCCCACTTACACCACCCTAACGACGGCTTTACCGAGCTAGAACCACCACTAACCCCACCAACCACCAACCGAGACACCGACACCGTGACACAAACTACCCCACTACCGCATACTCTCTTTTTCCCCTTCCCTCTGTCTCTAATGCTCCCAGCCCGAAATTCGCGCGTCGCCACCTTGGACCACCAACAGACCACCGACGAAGTCTAACCCAACCTATAACCAGGCCTACCAACCCCCAGGTTCAGTCCGACATGTCAAGGGTGCAATAGACGACTCACTATCTATGGTCCCCTAATTACGCGGCTGCTACACACCCCCATAACGACAATGAAAACCGATTTAACCACCACTACCGCCACCGCCATGGGTCACCCGAACCAAGGTCCTAGTCACCTACATCCCTCCTAATTCAAAACCTTAAACACAACTCAGAAACTATGTATAAACCAAAATAATGAAAAACTATGAACTTACCGAATGTCGAGACAAGTAAGTCGTTTATGGTAGTTCTGAACCGGTGTGAGGTGACTCCTTTATGCGTGTATCGTGAGTGAATCTAGTAAGCTAGAGAATTGCTTTGAGGGAATTGGAATTGAATGTTAAGAGAGAAAAAAAACGAGAAACGAAGATGGCGGTGGTGTATGAATGTATGACGGCTGGATGTTTGAGGGAGGGTTTGTGTATTAGTTTTGTTTTGTTTTCAATAAGTGGTCTTTGCAACGAAACAAGGCCCACATCATAACAAACGTAAACACGGTTTTACTACGAGCTTTCATACTCGACCCCTTACTAACATCATAAAAAAAAATATTCGATAAATCAATTATCGAATACGAACGTTCAATTAACTATTAACATTCCCAAATAAATATTAAATAGTAAAATAAAACATAACGAAATACGGGGTATTACTATATATATATACATATAACAAAATCCCGTTCTTTCTTACCCTCATGAAACACAAAATTACACTCTAAAATTCGAAATGTCGTAAACTTGTCTTAGATTACAAAAAGTCAAAAAAATGTCAAAATCACTTTTTAGCTTAAACTTACAGTATTTAGGATTAAAGTTACACTCGTAAAATACAAAAATTACACTCTAAAATATTGAAATGTCGTAAATTTGTATAACTACAAAAAGTCCAAAACATATCCGTTAAAATCCTTTTAGGTTAAAGTTACAGTATTTATGATTAAAGTTCAACTCGTAAATCACAAAAGTTACACTCTAAAAATACTGAAATGTCGTAAGTTTATCTTAAAATTACAAAAAAGTCTCAAAAAAAAATCGGTCAAAATCACTTTTCAGCTTAAAGTTACAATTTTTAGGATTAAAATTGCACTCGTAAAATACAAAAGTTACACGATAAAAATATTGAAATGTCTTAAACCTCTCTTAAAATTACAAAAGTTTAAAAAATATTTGTCAAAATTACTTTTTAGTTAAAAATTATAGCATTTAGGATTAAAGTTGCACTCGTAAAGTACTAAAGTTGCAAGAGATGGAGAGAAAAAACCCTAATATTAGCCCTAATGAAGAAAACGAAAAATCAACAAGATCGACGAAAAAATGCAAAATGAATCAATCATTTGAAGAAGCGAACCCATCTATTTCAATGGATATTGATTGTTCCTTCGTTCCAAACACATTCCCAGTGTTGAATCATACGGAATCGACACAAGACTCGCATGGACATAATGAAATACACGGGATGAAGAACGCGGATGTCGCCGCTTCACTGCAAGGTGATAACGAGAAAGTTGGCTCGGAACGAGGCTTGGTGGGATCGTACAAAGACTCCCTCAATAAAGGTATGAGTCCTTCATTCTCTCTGAATCCAAATCAAGGATATACTGTGGTCGATAACAATATTTATGACGAAATCTCTGATGATGATGTTGAGGATCCGGTTACAGACAACGATCCGCTCTGTCCAACTCTCCGCTTAACTAAACATGAAAAAATGAAAATCAGGAACAATTGGCGCAATTCGCTAATCATCAAAATGTTTGACAAAAATATAGGGCATTTTGCCTTGGTTCGTCAATTAAAACGTAAATGGTCAATCAAAGGGGATGTTATATTCACGGATGTTGGATGCGGCTATTATGTCATTCAATTTACGAATAAGGATGATTATGAATTTGTTCTGGCTGGAGGGCCGTGGATGATAGGGGACCATTACCTCACGATTCGTAAATGGGTACCAAATTTCATAGGAACAGATGAACCAATTCGATACCTAACCACTTGGATCCGCATTCCTAGATTATCGGTGGAATATTATCATGAAGATATACTTCGAAATATTGGTAGTGGGATTGGTCGAGTAGTTCGAATCGATAGACCGACGATCAATGCTGAAAGAGGCCAGTTTATTCGAATGAGTGTTGAAGTGGACTTAACGAAACCTCCACATTCAAAATTTCGCCTTAATGGACGAGTATGGATCATCCAGTATGAGGGGTTGAGACAAATTTGTTACAAGTGTGGCAAACTTGGGCACATAGACACCGTGTGTCCTTATTTCCCTACCCATCAGGAGGCTACTTTCGTTGGTAATGAACACCCATATGCTCAAGAACAGCTCAAGCCGCCACAAAAGCCTTCGAAAGAATGAGATGATGCATTCGGAGAATGGATGCACGTTAAAAAACCGACCCGGAATAAACCCCTACCAAATGCAAAAGATAGAGCTAATAATCCGGGTATGAAATCCTCAAAAAAAAATGGGGATCGGGGTCGAGATTTTCAGCTCTCGATGCAGTAAATACCACAGAAAATGGCGATAAGGAAGGAGACCGACTACTTGTCGAGATACCAGTTGTTAATGCCACTTCGATGGAGGGAGAACACGAATTGGACTCGACCAGTAGAGGTAGACGAGGTGCTAGCCAGGAGGAAAATCCAAAAGGGACAGGGAACTATGGGCCAGGACAGTCGAAGGCTTTCGGGGAAAATAGCTTTGCTCGAAACTTTGCAAAATACTCATCCAAAGAAATTCCGAGAAAATCGTCCTATAAGGATAATTTAGGTAATATACAGAACTTTCCTAATGCCAATGGTTTCCAAATCTTATCTAAGGAAAATCCTAATAATAATGGAAAAGATATGGTTAATATCTCTAAAGGCAACAATAAGGAAAACATAGAATCCTATACCAATTCTATTTCTAGTCCTATTTATAAGCAAACCCTAGCCCAAAGATTCATCAAACAACGAGCAACCTTACGCCTTCCTCGAAAATTACCTTCCCCTGTTTGTAGAGTTTCAAACCCGAAAATATACAAGAAATAGGCCATTCAAGTTTCCCACCCGATACACCATAGTGATGACAACTCGCTTCGACCTGCTCTGGATCCCTGTGACACGACACTCGACAATACCCTTGCTTGACATTACCAATGATGGGCCCGGACATGGCAACGACAATACCGTTAGTCCACATGATGGAGTTGGAGATCAATGTGTTCCTCCCCCCGGTTACGATTTCGCCGGATTTATTCATGGAAGCCAAGGTACCACCGATGGTGATGATGATTCTAACCCGACTATCTGAGGCATTCGTGTTCTCGTTACCCGCCACCCCGAAACATTTAATGGATAGATTTCCAAACAATTTGAATACTCGCCCTCCTCTAAGTCTAATGACTTGGAACGTACAAGGTGCTGGAAGTCCCGAATTTCTAACTTTGTTGAAGGAACTGATTCGCGTAAATCGACCCCAAGTTTTGGCTCTGGTCGAAACTCGCATTAGTGGTGACATAGCTCAACGGGTTTGCGATAGAATTAATTTTGGAGGTAAAACTCGAGTGGATGCAAAAGGACTCAGTGGTGGAATATGGTTATTTTGGAGATCGGAAGAAGTCACGGTCACCCCTATTATCCACAATACTCAACATATTACGGTTGAAATTTCGAGGACGGGCGAACTGCCGTGGTACTACACGGCCCTGTATGCAAGCCTAGATTCAGTCAGGAGGGAGGAGTTGTGGCATGACTTGGAACAATTTGCTAGGACTCATAATAAACCTTGGCTAGCTATGGGAGACTTTAATGACACTCGCTATCTTTCGGAGCGAAACGGGAATAGCGATGGGATGCGTTGTCGATGCAACAAATTCATCACTTGGATTGAAAAGAACAATTGGGTTGAGCTAGATTACTCTGGACCGGAATTCACTTGGTCTAGGCGTCACTCGGTGGATACTCGCCAATGGGCCAGACTTGACCGAGCCATATGTAACTCGGATTGGCGAGTCATGTTTGAGGAAGGATCTTTACGACACCTAATGCAAAACCAATCAGACCACTGTCCGATTTTTGTGAGCACGAATGGATTTGTTTCTATACCGGGTATATTTCGACCTTTTCGTTTTCACGCTTCTTGGTTGTCACATGAAAAATTTAGTAGCTTTGTGA
Source organism: Silene conica (assembly GCA_029255685.2). Lineage (NCBI taxonomy): Eukaryota > Viridiplantae > Streptophyta > Magnoliopsida > Caryophyllales > Caryophyllaceae > Silene > Silene conica. The sequence continues at coordinate 56,076,142 of CM055315.2, forward strand.
CCGAGAATTGGAAGAATGAAAGCCTTTGATCGGAACATCTTTGTCAAGAAAGCGAACTTGGAGAAGCGAATACTCGGTGTGCAGAAGCTTTTGGCGCGCACAAATCAGAATTATCTATTTAAATATGAAACCAAATAAAAAGCTCAGCTTGATCAAGTTCTAGGAGATGAGGAATTGTTATGGTTTCAGAAATCAAGGATGGAACGGATTTGTGATGGAGACCGCAATACTCGATTATTTAACCTCAACACTATTATTCGTAGGCAACATAATCGTATTGTTGCTCTTCAAGATGGGAACGATAATTGGGTCTGGGAAGAAGCGGAGGTCAAAAATATGGTTGTTGCATACTTCAAATCTCTGTTTGCGGGGGAGAACGTGGAGTGTCGTTTAGATGAGGTATTAGCGAATCACTTCCCAGACCTCTTTGCGAATGAGAATGTAATTCTGGCTCGGGAATTCACAGCGACTGAAATGCAAAGGGCTCTAAAACAAATGTCTCCGTTCAAAGCCCCAGGCCCTGATGGTTACCAAGTGTTGTTCTATCAAACTCAATGGGATATCGTCAGCCCTAGCCTTGAACGCCTAGTGCTAGGAGATCTAAATGACGAAATTATTCCTGATCGCCTTGGTGAAGCTTTTTTAGCTTTAATCCCGAAGGTAGATAGCCCCCAGCTCGTGAATCAATTTCGACCTATTGGCTTGTGTAATGTTACATACAAGCTAATCACAAAAATGATTGTTAACCGGTTAAAACCCGTTCTTCCAATTCTGATCAATCCGGTACATGCAAGTTTCGTTCCCCAAAGACAAATAACCGATAATATTATTCTCGTTCAGGAGGCTCTGCATTCGATGAGAAAGAAGAAGGGGAAAAAAGGTTTCATGGTCCTAAAACTCGACCTAGAAAAGGCCTATGACAAACTTGAATGGCCTTTTCTGAATCATTGCCTAATTGACATGGGTCTACCATTGAAGATGGTCCGAGTTATAATGAATTTGATATACTCCGTGACTCTAAATGTGTTGTGGAATGGTGAAATGACTAATTTTTTGCTCCTACAAGAGGCATAAGACAAGGTGACCCGCTATCGCCATATTTGTTTACTATATGTATGGAGAAGCTTAGTCAGATTATTGTTCATGAAAGTTTCACAGGGAATTGGAAAGGCTTTCCGACCTGTCGCGGTGGTCCTATACTCACTCATCTATTTTTTGCGGACGACAACATTCTTTTTGCTGAAGCAACAGTCGAACAAGCAACAACTATTAATGAAAGCCTACAGCGATTATGTGCCACTTCGGGGATGCGTGTTTCACGAGGTAAATCGAAGGTTTATTTTTCACCAAATACTAATGATGAATTGCGTGAAGCTATAACGGATACTATTGGTATCGAAAGCACAACAGACCTAGGAACCTACCTCTGTATCCCCACCATCCACGGCCCGTTACGAAGGATACCTTTGAATACGTAATTAAGAGAGTGGACAAGAGATTAACCGGATGGAAATCACGAGGGTTATCTATGGCGGGTAGAGCAACCCTAATTCAATCGACCCTTAATGCCTTACCCTCCTATGCTATGCAATCGGCCTACCTACCTCGCAGCATTTATGATGAACTCGATAAAAAATCACGACGGTTCTTATGGGGAGGAGATAGTGAATCCCGGGGGCTAAGCTTGGTCTCATGGGAATGGTCACCAATGAGAATGAAAATGGAGGCCTAGGCCTACGGTCTATGCGTCAAGTCAACTCTGCTTTCATGGCCAAACTAGGGTGGCGAATATTTAAGGAGCCAAATGTACTTTGGGCTCGAGTGTTACATCATAAGTATGCTAAGGGCCGATGTGATATGGATATGTTCGAAGCTCGACAAAACTGTTCTAATGTGTGGCGAGGGATTGTGGAAGCCTCGGATATTCTTAAGCAAGGTTTGGGGTCGAGTGTAGGCAATGGTGTTTAAACTCTCTTTTGGAAACAAAAATGGGTAACGGAAGTACCGCTGAAAATGCACACGGAATTCGAAATTCCTGAACAGCTCTCTACCTTGAATGTGGCGGATTATTGGGAGGATGATGTAGGGTGGAAGTGGGAGCTATTTGCGGATTTACTACCAACACCTATTCTTCAAACAATAGCGTCCTTCGAAGTAGCACCGGGGAAGCCAACACCGACAAATTCTTTTGGTCCGAAACTCCATCGGGTTTTTTCTCGGTCAAGTCCGCCATTCGGCTAATTCGCAAACTCCCTAGTCAAGACTCGAACCCATGTTGGAAACTACCTTGGACAACATGGGCACCACAAAGGATGAGATTATTTCTATGGCTCGTAATGCACGATCGAATTATGTCCAATGTGAATCGAGCTCGAAGGGGTTTCACAGAAGACCCGTGTTGCGGTTCATGCCCGGCAGTGGAGGAAACGACCCTTCACCTCCTGAGGGACTGCACCAAAGCCCGGCTTGTTTGGCAATATTTCCCGTTAACAAACATGGCGTGGTTCACAACTCCGCTAACTACTAAGGATTGGGTTGTTAACAACTTGACTAAGAAGGGTCGAGGTGAGGAGGAGCATTGGGCTACTACTTTCGCGGTAGTGGTGTGGTGGCTGTGGCGTTGGAGGAATTGTCGGGTCTTTAACCGAATTGAGACCATCCCTATCAACTTATATAATACTATCACGGATCGTATTCGTGAAGTTTTGGAGGTGAAATATACCAATGACCTCATTAGCATTGGTACGACTTCTCGTCGCAAGGAGGCTAATATTAAGTGGTGTGCTCCTCCCGTGGATTGGGTCATGCTGAATGTTGATGGGGCATCTAAAGGGAACCCGGGGCTAGCTGGGGCAGGAGGAATCATACGAGACAGTGCAGGAAAATAGATTGTATCCTTTGCTGAGAAGTTAAGAATAGCCACTGTGACTAGAGCCGAGCTGATGGCCCTGCGAAGAGGTCTTATGATTGCCATAGAATGAAAATTCCCTCGAATCTACATCCAAACGGATTCCAAGGTAATCGAAGGTTTTATGAAGAATTTAGACAAGGAGCTTTTACCTACAACACACTCTTATCTAATTCTCCTCTGTCGATCTTTCTTGTATGAAACGGAATGGCAAGCGGATTTAGTCCATGTTTATAGGGAGGCGAATGCTTGTGCAGATTGGTTAGCAAATATGGGAGTGGAATAGGATGTGTGGTTGCGTATCTTTGAACCAGACGGTACGCCGGCCCCCCTACGACAGATAATTGCTCTTGATACCCGTAGTGTGTCTTGGCCGCGTCTGGTACCGGCAGAAGGAGTTAGTTAGTTTTGCTATAGTCTGGTTGTTTTCGTTTGTTTTATTTGCTTTTGTGTTGTTTGTTTCGTTTGGTTCTGCTTCGTTCGTAGTTTTTAGTTGTTTACGTTTTTTGTATTGGGTTTTCCCACGTCTTTTCACAAAAAAAAAAAGTACTAAAGTTGCACTCATTTTTTTTAAAAATGTCGTAAACTTGTTTTAAAATTACAAAAAGTCAAACTATAGAGACGATGAGTTTATGGTAATGAGGGGAGGATGACGATTAGTGAGGAAGATAATTGAGTTGAGGAGGTAATTAAAGTAAATTAATCCCTCATAAGGAAGTAATAGAGGTAACAAGGGGAGTAATGAAATTATTATTATTATTATTAATGCGACAGTAGTGAGAGTAACAAAAATTACATAACAAAAATTACGGTGGGAGTAATGAAAGTAACAGTAGTAATAACGAATGTAAAAAAAATAACAGTACTAGCAGCAAAAGAAAATATTATATGAACAAGTAGCTAATGACCGATTGAAGTAAAATATTATAAGCGGGAGTAATTAATTTGTCTCATAATTGATTTTATCGTAATTTTAAGATATGTGATAAAAATGGTTAATTTTACGAGTTATGCAATTTTAAGGTAGTTTTATTTAACTAAAAATAAATTTTAGAGTAAATTACAAATTACTCCCTTTTAAACACGTTTTTTTTTAAATTACTCTCTTTTGAAATGTTTTCCCAAACTTTCTCCCTTATTTTATATTCAGGCAATGATTTGCTCCCAAATTACACATTCAGGCCTATATTCCGACTTTTTTAAAAATTTCCGTCAATTTATATATTTTTATGACTAAAATACCCCTATAACAAACACTTCACCTTAGGTTATATCCTCTCCTTCAACCCCATATTCATCCAATTCATAATTCATCTTTCTAATTCACTTCAAGTTTCTACAATTTGGGAGAAAAATTAACTGAAGGTAAGTATCCTATTTATTTTGGGTGAGTATCCTATTTATTTTGAGGTGGGTATCCTATTTATTTTGCAATTGTCAATTTTTGCAAAATTCAATTTCTGCAAAATTTTATTCAAAACTCTAGAAAATAGAATTCGAATTTCTGGAAATTTGAATATCAATGCAATTTAATTCAATACAAACAAAATCGAAATCGAAATCGAAATCGAAATTGAAATTGAAATTACAAAATCGAAAAGGATAAAAAAAACAATATCATGAACTCACCTTAATTTGGGGAAAACGAACATATTAGAGTTCTGAGGCTTCTACTTGTAATAGTCACAAACAAATTTGATTTGAAATGGTGAATTACAGATGTGATTTTAGCGAAATAATAAAGGGAATTAGGGATTTCATTTGAATTAGAAAGGATGGAATATGAAAAGGACTTGGGAAAAAGGGAGAGATTTGGGTTTATTTGAACTGAGGTGTAAATCTGTTTAATAACTTCCTTTTTTACGTGAATGTGTAATATGGGAGCAAATTCTTGCCTGAAAACATTTCAAAATGGAGTAATTTAAAAAAAAACGTGTTTTAGAAAGGAGTAATTTTTAATTTACTCTAAATTTTAATGCTAGTTTAATTTAATCTTTGAGAATAGTGAGATTCTATAAAAGAGTTATGGAATGTTTTTAAGGTGATGACTTATAAATTAATTAGGGGTGAAAATGAATGTTAGGCTCGTGTGAGCATTTAGATTAATTAAAAAGTTTATTAAATTACTAAATTTAAAATGATTAGTGTTAGTAGTGTAAATTAGAAACATTGGAAAGTATTTGAGGCATATTATGATAAACCGACCCGGATTGTAATAGTGAGTGGTGGAATTGTGGGTTGTAGTTTAAGAGGAATAGGATAGGATGATGGTAGGATAAATGATAAAAGTGATCGTGGTAATGAGTCGGTAGCGCAGAAAGAGTGTGTTCCGCGAGTAAATGCAAAATCATTTAACAGCGACCAATAAACAGAAGACAACAACACAAAACACAAAACACAAGTTGAAAGTTAAGATCTGTGTGTGTTCAAGACCTTCAAGTGTTGAGTAATGGAGTCATTGAAGTTATTATCCATCCTCCTATCATCATCATAATCCAATCGATCGTATGCATCCTGTTGATTTGTAGTCTCCTCATTATCATTATCATTTATCGCTATCATTATCTATCATCATCATCCATTAGTGGGCAGTGGTGTTATAATTTGGAAAAATGAGGCGGAGAAATCAGAGTTTTGGAAGGCAGTCAAGGCGGCGTTACTCAAATCTAGTATGGTTGCTTTTGTGTGCTTTACTTATGCTCTTCTTCTTCTTTCTTCTTCTTACCAAAGATACCCAACGCATGTTAAGACCTGATTTACAAAAGGTACGATTCTGGGTTTTTCTATGTCTGAATCGTCTTCTATATTTTCTCACTTTAGATCCCCAATACTTGACAATTAACTAAGTTTATGATTACATACATTACTTGGGATCCATGATTTGGGTCATTTTCATCCATCCTCAATCCTCATCATATACCTATACCTAAGATTCAAGTATTCAACCACATCTATCACTGCTTCTAACCTTTTCACATAAGATCTCAACACCTTTCTTACACATTTTCATACTAAATCTCATCTTTGTATACCTACTGCCTACTTAGCTCTTCTTCCATACTTATTACTTCTACCTAAATCACTTCTAACTCTACTATTTAACTAACCTAATACGGAGTACTCTACACTTGAATCTAACTCCCTACTTTCGCTCACTCTCCATCAATATCTCTGTTGCCAGGATATCATCACCTTTTTTTTTCATCTAATTAAATGCTCTCCTCAATTCTAACTGTACTTGATGCTTTTTTCAGTATTCTTCATCATGCATTTTATATAACTTGAAAATTCATAGCAACTGTGTTTAATCATATAATTTAGAGCCTCTCACGGATGCTAAGGAATGTTTTGTTATCACTTTCTTTACTTCATCGAGTCACCATGTTTGACTTACAATTGTGATCCATATTTTGTTCCGTATCCTGTCACAATCCTCATTCTGCTAATATTTAATGACTCTGTTCCCGGGTTACTACTACTTTCAAAAGTTTGTGATAGAAGATTAACATTCGATGTGAATAAAGGGATTGTAAAAAAATATGTGGCCATTAGACTTCAGCCATGACAGACGGTCTTACATGCGAGACTCACGATTACATACTACACCTAAATGAGGAATACATAAGGTTTTGGGTTGCTTTCACTTGCAAGACCGTACAACACTTACTGCTGGTTATTAAATTTAAGCCCTTATAGGTTTCAGAGCTCTTCAATTTATATGATTCTAGCTTTTAAGTATTTCTAGTGAATACTTTGGGTTTTTACTCTTTGCTTGTATTTTATTTTATTGGCAGAGTTCTTATAACCATGATAGAATCCCAGACGGCCTTAATGTAACGGAGGAAATGCTCAGCCCAACATCTATAACAAGACAGCTTAGTGATCAAATTGCTTTAGCTAAATCCCTTGTTGTGATAGCAAAAGAAAGCAATAATCTTCAATTTGCTTGGGAACTAAGTGCCCAAATTCGGAATTCACAGATTCTCTTATCTAATGCTGCCACACGAAGAAGTCCATTAACAATTAGAGAATCTGAAACTGCCATTCGGGACATGGCACTTCTTCTCTACCAAGCTCAGCAACTCCATTACGACAGTGCCACCATGATCATGAGATTAAAGGCCAAAATTCATTCCCTTGAAGAACAGACGAGTACTTTGACTGATAAAAGTTCGAAATATGGGCAGATAGCCGCTGAGGAAGTCCCAAAAAGCCTCTATTGTCTTGGTGTTAGGCTGGCAACTGAGTGGTTTAGAAATCCAAACGCTCAAAAAAGACTTGCTGGAAGAAAACTTAGTGCCAGGCAACTCGAGGACAGTAATCTTAATCATTTTTGTGTGTTTTCTGACAACATTCTCGCGACTTCGGTGGTAGTGAACTCCACGGCCATGAATTCCGAACATCCAGAAAACGTTGTATTCCATCTTGTAACCGACGAGGTTAACTATGCACCTATGAAGGCCTGGTTTTCGATGAACGACTTCCACGGAGTAACAATTGATGTCCAAAAAATTGAAGATTTCAGTTGGCTTAATGCTTCATATGTTCCGGTGCTTAAGCAGCTGCAAGATTCGGACACTAAAAACTACTATTTCTCAGGCAACAACGATGGCAGTAAAACACCAATAAAATTTCGAAACCCTAAGTACCTCTCTATGTTGAACCATCTCAGGTTTTATATCCCAGAAGTGTATCCTGCTTTGAAAAAGATGATATTTCTGGACGATGATGTTGTGGTTCAGAAAGACCTCTCTCCTCTATTCTCTATTGACTTAAATGGCAATGTCAATGGGGCCGTGGAGACATGCATGGAAACATTCCATAGATATCACAAGTATTTGAACTATTCCCACCCGCTTATACGGTCACATTTTGATCCAGATGCGTGTGGGTGGGCTTTTGGAATGAACGTCTTTGACCTGGTTGAATGGAGAAAAAGGAACGTCACGGGTATCTACCACTACTGGCAGGAAAAGAACATGGACCGAACATTGTGGAAACTGGGGACTCTTCCACCCGGACTGTTGACATTTTATGGTTTGACCGAGGCATTAGATCCTTCATGGCATGTCTTGGGTTTGGGATACACAAATGTAGACCCTAAGGTGATAGCGAAGGGGGCTGTGTTGCACTATAATGGGAACTCAAAACCGTGGTTGAAGATTGGCATCGAGAAATACAAACCGTTATGGGATAAATATGTTAATTATGGTCATCCGATTTTGCAACATTGTAATGTTCACTGATCTGTGGAACTGGAAAGGGAATTAAAGTTTTGTAAAGAGGAGATGGTTGGTAGACTCATTGACATAGGCACATAGCCAGGTGAAGTGATGGTAGAAGCACCGGTTGTTTGTTCTACAGTTGGTGTAGTATTGAGTAGTAAATCAATTTTTTGCACGGATAGCTGCATCTAAGAAGCTCAGTTCCTGACAGAATTACCTCTTTCGGGCATTGTGTCTCCTCAAATTCACTGTATGCATTGTTTATTTTTGTTCAGAAACTGTTATCTGTTGTCCAGATTTTTAAAAGCAGTTGGCACTGGAGAGGATCCGAGTAGCTTGTTTTCGAGGAGTTAAGGGAAACTCTACCATGTTTTTAAGTACCCTTACTGACATGAAACTTGCACATCCTTGTCTTTTTAGTCATTCTTTCTCAAAGGTATTAACTTAACATAAACTCCATATATGTGATGGTTTTATATGCGAATTTAATTCGTAATCTCATAAATAAACTGGAAAATGTCTTTAAGTATTGGAATTCTTCTCATGATGAAATTTGTCTCATATAAGGCTCGCTGCCATTATGTAATGCTGACCAAAATTGGTTTTAAAATTCCCTTCCAGTAAGGCGCTACCTGGTTTTCGAAACCGACACTTTCTCAAACCGGAATTGTGCCTACCTTTTAGCACTCGTGTCTCGCACTCTTGCATGTGTAGTTGTACATTTTTGAGGAAAAAAATATAGATGGGATGTAGTACCTCAGATTTAAAGTTTTTTTTTTTTTTTTTTTTTTTTTTTTTTTTTTTTTTTTTTTGACGAGGGAAACCGCAGCCGCTACCTTCAGTGTGCACTGGGTAAACCCGCGGGTATATGTAATAGCCTGTAAACCACATACACCAGGTAAACCACCCGAGGGTGACAGGCTCGAAGTCTATTTAGGCATGGACTCGGGCCAAGAATGCTTCACAAGATTTTGCTCTTGGGGAGGCTTGAACCCGGATCTCATGGGAATTCACCCAGGTTTTAACCACTAGACTCCACCCTTGCGGGCCAGATTTGAAGTTTTACACACCGATTTAGTAAATTTGCCCTTTTTACTATTAAATGCTTAAAATCACGTATTTGGTGCGGTTTTGCTTATTTTATTGTATAACCGCGTAGTGTACCTTTTAGTTTCGTTAAACTCCTTTCAACCGAAAATAACAAGGTCTATATAAGTATTTCAAACCAGTAAATAGCCTATACAACCAGCCATTATTATAACTAGTGTTATACAAGTAATTTTTATCTTTATAATACAATTTATGAGCCCAACTGCCCTGAATGATTTGGAAGGAAATGGAGGGGAGTGATTTGAATGGTTGAAAAATCCATGGTTTGATTAGTAAAATGAAGTTAGAAGGATTTGGAAGGAAAAAAAAAGGATTATTTTATTTCCCTCTTTCAAGTCAATTTATTTTCTCTCTAATAAAAAAAAGATTTGGAAGAAAAATCAGCTCCTCCATTACGCCTCCTTTCTCTCCCTTTTTTCTTTCCCTCATTGTCTCTCCCCTTCTTTTCCCTCATTTTTTGTTATCCAAAGCCACTTTAAGGCTATGTTTGGATAAGGGGATTTGGAGGGAAAGGGAGGGGAGGGAAAGGGAGGGATGAAGTTTCTCTTGTTTGGATACAAAATTTAAAGGGAGGGAAATGAGGGGGAAAGAAATGAGAGGATCTATTCTCTTCTTTAGTTCAAATTGTTTTTTTTTTCCTAGGGAGGTGAGATTTGGAAGGAAAACACAATTTCAAAGCTTCATAATGGTATGAAAAATGTATTATTGTTATTATTCATCATATTCCATAACATCCTCTATCATGTAACTCTTTTATCTCCTCCCATTTTCCTCTTAAAATTTTTATTATCCAAACAACCACAATTCCTCTCCCCTCACCTCACCTCCCTTTCCCTCCCCTCCCCTCCCTTTCCCTCCTAAAATTGTATCCAAACACAGGGTGTGTTTGTATTAAGGGTTTTGGAGAGTAGGAGATCTACAATCCCTTGTTTAGATAACAAATAAAGGTAGACGGAAATGAAAGGGGTGATTTAGAGAGATCAATTTTCTCTCCTTCAAAGTAAATCAAATTTTTAAATAATAGGCAATATTTGGAAAAAAATTGTATCAAAATACCTATATTTCACTTGTCCTTCTCTTCCCTCATTCCCTCCTCCCATCCCTTTCTCTCCATTTTTGTTATCCAAACACACCCTAATAAATGTAAACTTTATACATAAACTTTATACATAAGTTTATGTATAAAGTTTATAAGCTCATTTATATAAATATTGATCTCAAAAAATTATAATGGAACTGAGAAAAAGAAACTTTGTAAATACAATTAAAGTTTCGTTTTGATTAAATAAAAGTAAGAGATTTTAAAAGCTACAAAAAGTAAGCTATACACTCAATTGGAAAAAAAAAAAAACAAGCCACTGAAATGTTATTAGTATTTCCCTCAATAACCAGTCATGTTTATTAGTTGAGGTCACATTGTGAGTTTGACAATTTCTAACATTATGTCCACCACCACTTGATTAACTATTAGCAGAAGCATGTTTCCTTTGCGGCAGACTTTTATTTACAAGGAGCAAGATTGTAACATACCCTCATTTCCCATGGAGGCGTGAAGCTCATATACGACTTATTATTTATTAGTAAGTCTCCCTTGCGACGGATATATTCGTCTCAAATTTATAATGGGCTAAATTTTTCCAATTGCTATATAAGACAACGCATAAAAAATTCTAAATATCTTATCTTTTCCTACCTAAGTGGATAATACTTGACCCGTCACAAGTTTGCGATTATTTATTAAATATCAAATTTGTTGAATAAATCAAAACCCACTCAATTTCTATTTTTCAATATCCGAAATCATATACTTCAATTTTCAATACGTAGTTACCTCAGCTATATAATATCCGATTTATTGGAGCAACTTCATAAATGAAAATAACCCGCGGAAATACAATGTACATCCAGGGCGAACTTAGTTACGGTGTGAACGGTGGAAACGGTATAAACTATCTAGATACACTTAAAAAGCGCTTGGTATGAGGTATTTAGAAAAGGAAATAATTCATTTTCATTCCCTTACCCTTTGTTAATGTTTGTTTGGTCCTTCTTTTCATACTCTTTAGTCTTTACTCATTTTGAAGATTTTATTCCCTTGTCAAAAATCTTTATTTGGGTCCGGGGAATGGAATAAAGAGTTATTAACTGAACTTTTTAGTGAAGAATGGCGGACGAAAATCCTGGCTCTTCCTTTGTGTTTGTCACAACCCGATGATATGATTTTTTGGAAGCATTCTACTTCAGGTATTTATTCTGTTAAAAGCGGGTATGGTGTTAACGTTGCTTTGACTCCCACCTCAACAAAACATGCACTGAGAATGATTTATATAGAATAAGCAGGTCGTGTGTTGCCTTTTTTAAGAGACGACTTTGGAGACTCCCCGGACCCCAGAAATGGAAAATCCTAATATGGCGAATTCTTACTAATTCCGTCTCTAACAGGTCGGAGTTCCAAAAAAGAGGAATAGTTGCGGATCATTGATTCTGCCATGGTATGGATTAGCTTGAAATGCTAAATCACCTTTTCCGTGATTGCGATATTGTTGCTAGGATATGGTCTTCCAGTAATTTGGGCATCCGTTCTGACAATGATTCCCACGTGTTGGTGGGAGAATGGATTATTAATTGGATCAATTACCTTTCTAAGGTTGATAGTGGGGAGTTTTTGGTTATTAACTTCCTCGCTACTATCTGGTGCATATGGTGTACGCGCAACAATCTCGTTTTTAGAGTTGACTTATTCTCGCACGAGGCTTTCTTCAATCTTCATTATAAGACGATGGCTGAGGCAACTGCGACTTATGAGGCTTCTCAAGGGATGTCAAGGGTAAATAGGTTTTATACTGGTGTATCACGTAATGAAGTTAAGGAAAAGATGAAGAATAATACTCCTGTTTATTTGATTGGCACAGGTAGCGGGTGTAATACTATCAGGGTGAAAGTAGATGCTACTTGGAATTTGTCTTTGAAGTCTGCTGCAGGATGGGTGGCGTATGATCCTAATGAGTTAATCATCTATGAAGGAGGTTGTAGTTCATGGTCTGAATCTGCTTTACAGGCGGAGGCAAAAGGTATCCGAGAAGTTTTACGATGGGCTAGCGCTAATGATTTTCTACATTTGGGCGTGTTTTCTGATTGCCTACAGATCTTATTCCAGATCACAGGAGTGGAGAACGAACACCATCTGACACAAGGAATACTTATCGACATTGAAGCTAGTCTACCTCTTTTCCATTGTATTAGCTTTAGTTTTATTCCTAGAAACCTAAACTCTGTGGCTCATCGTCTAGCGAAACGAGTCATGAACTTGTAGGGTCGTATGTTACAGCTGCCAAAAAAAAAATGAAGATTTTATTCCTTGAATTGATTCCTCCCACCCCTAGGTTTACCTTTACCTCATTTCTCCATGGCCACCCCTTTAACCATCAACAATGACCAACAATGACCAACACCACTGCCACCACCAGCGTCAACAATTGACCACCATCCATTCACCCGATTCTTTACTGTGAACCCCCGCGATTTAGCGGAAAATAAACACAAAAGAATGCGGAAAATACGAGGTTTTTAAGACTTTTCTTGAAGGATTAAACAACAAACATGCAAAGGTTCAAAACTAAATAAAAGTGCAAAAATAAAAGAAGCAATGTTTGTTATACAAACATAATAAATAGTGTACGAAGAAAAGACATCTCACGAATAAAAACATAATGTTAGGTAGTCTAGCGATACAAAAAGGAAACTAAAGTCCAAAGGTAAGTGCTCGCTAACCCACACGTCTCACCCCACACTAATACAAAAATGGCATTTGGCTACAGTAAAAAAGCACATATGGCTACGGTTCCACGATGGTTGTAAATCGGGGCGTTGCCTTAAACAATCACCTACGGCTACGGTTATTAACCGTAGAGAAATGTTATTTTTGGTAACGGTTACTAATTCCAACCGTAGCCAAAAGTTGTTTTTTGCAACGATTATTAACAACAACCGTTGCTTTATGTATATAATAGGCTACGATTATTAACAACAACCGTTACCTTACGTATAATAAAGCTTACGGTTCTCTTTTAGCGACCGTAACTGATTCTCAATTAAAATTAAAAAAAATCAATAATATTTTTATGCTAAATGTAAAACTTTTTACTACGATAATAATTAATTACAAAATCAATGTTTAACATACCATTGCCCATTAATCAACTTCAATATAAAAAGTGTGGATGTATATATCAGTTCATAAGATAGTAAGTTGGCCATAAAAACACCAATAGAATAGTAAGCGTATTGGTGAGCATTGAGATAAATTATTTATGATGATGAAAACTGCAGTTTGAGTCAGAATTGAGCAATGAAATTGGTAATGATTTTTTTAGCGAGGAATCAAACATTACAATATAAATTATCCAATTTCATATTCCAAGTTAGCTACCAATAAAATTAGAATTATTTATACCAAAATTTAACAAAGACAATAAAATTAAATACTATTACCCCGAAAATTGCAAAACTTCTATTGAAAGGAAAAAAGAAAAGTGAAAACAATGACTATATGTAATACCCCGTATTTTATTATAATGTTTATTATTTATATTGACGTGTGTTCGATAATTAATTTATCGAATAAGTGTTTTATATTTTATATGTTATTAGTGATATGTCGAGTATGCTTATTAGTTAAATATATCGTGTTTAAGTATATGCTAGGGCCTTGGTTTGTGTGCCAACCAAAACAACCCCTCTCGTTAACAACACATAAACCAACACAAACACTCACACACTCACTCTGCCGTCCTATACAATCACCACCCAAAACCCTAACCCTAACCTAATCGTGTGGGGAATAATCATGTATTCACCCTAAAATTTTCAGGATTATAACGAAATTTACATATGTGAATTATGGTCATAAGAGAAAAACATGAATAAGAATTACAACCTTAGGTCCTTTGTGCGAATGGCCTAAGAACAGGAATTAGAGTAAATTCTCTCCTATAACTTGCACCCAAGAGTTTGTCTGAGACGATACCGCGTGTGCTAGAAATGCTCTCCAATTGCCTTGCAATATGGGGAGAGTTTTGTGAGGTTTTACAGATGTGAGATCTAGGTTTTTGGGAAAGCAGTTCTCAAAAACCCTAATTTTGTGAATAATGAATAATCAATAAAATTAGAGTTCTGACAAAAGGAGAATTACTCTCCTTTTGTAATACTCTACTCGGCCGGCCGAATTAGACCTAGGGTAAGAGTGGGCTTTCCACTCTTACCTTATTCTCTTGCATGATTCGACCCTAAAGCTAAAATATAATCCGCGGGTTTTAATTATAAATCGTACACATGTTATCAGATATTAATGCAATCGATACATTAATAATGGTCTGATAAAAAATACGATATTGTATAATTGTGTCAATTAATATAACTGCTTATATTAATACACGAATTCAATATTTAATTAAATATAACCGTTTATATTTAATTTACGAATTAATCATGTGATCCGTATTAGCTAAAATTGTTTAATCCGTATTAAATAATAATCTCAACATCTCATTGACTAATTTAATAGTCAATACCTCTGACTAACTGTTTAGTTGTATCCGGCATAAATGTGACTGTATTTTCATACCTTCACATCTCTCAAACGTGTCCTATAAGTGTGACGTATAGGGACCAGTTGATCACCACCATCCGTATGACAATAACGTCAAACTTATCTAGCAAGCCAACCGTTATTGATAAACGTGGATCAACTGATAATAATAATACCAAAGTATGCCCTTGTGATCCTTTAAGAGATTAATAAGTCATCGTACTAACTATCAAGGACACCAGCCCCAACAATCTCCCACTTGTCCGTACAAGGGTATGTGCAATGACGTTATCACACTACATGTGGAGGACACAAGCTCCAACAAACTCCCACTTGTCCTTACAAGTGTAGGTGCGATAACCGATTCTCATATCCTTTTAAAATTTCTCCCACTCAATGTAAGACAATTTACAAATCCGCATTCGCAAAGGTCGTATCTTACAATCGATCTGTATCAAGAGTGGTTTCCCCGACTAGAGAGTAACTTAACTGATAAAACGAATCTGTATTCGAGCATGACCCTGCATTTCAGTCACTACTCCTCGAGTGGCCCTGAGAAATGATAAAATCCTGATAAGGGTTTGGATATTTCCCTTAACTCGAATCCTGCAGATGTAAGCGCAGCATGAAATAACCCAGAAAAAATCCTCTTGGCCCCTGTTACGGAAGACCGTGGGAAAGAAACCAAAGTTACCCAAAATCTGCCTTAATCTCAAGAGACAGTTGAAAGTCAAAAGACTCGACTCTAAGGAACACTATGGAGGTCCTATCCACGACTTGGCACCCAATGTTAGAAAACATTTAGGACTCCATAACGTTGTCACGGGGTGTCCTACGAGATATCCTTATAACTCGCCTTTGTGATTGGTCAGTCAACTGTTTGACTTATGGCTCGTTGAACCCATCATCAACCAACGTCACAAAATGATTACCTGAGTTATCAGCTCAAGTGGGTAATCAAGGACTAAAAACGATGTAATGTTAATCAGTTCACTTTGTGGTGTTCAAAATTGGCGTACAATTCCACATGAAAAACAAAACATAAAATATCATAGCGACGAGGTTGTAAAAGAGTACACAAAAAAATGAATTACAACATGTATTCATAAAAGAGTACTACAACTTAGGAACACATCTAATTCCCATAGAATTAATGTGCCCTTCATGCTTATCACGTGGTAATGCTTTAGTAAGAGGATCAGCTATGTTGTCATCCGTAGCGATCTTATCAATAAATATCTCCTTTTTCTCCACGTAATCTCTGATTAGATGAGCTTTCCGTTGTACATGTCTAACATTATTGCTAGACTTATGCTCCTTAGCTTGGAAGATGGCACCTTTATTGTCACAATAAACGGTGATCGGGTCATTCGAACTAGGCACTACTGATAGTCCTTGTAAGAATTGACGCATCCATATTGCTTCCTTAGCTGCTTCTGAAGCGGCATAGTACTCGGACTCAGTTGTAGAATCTGCTGTAACACTTTGTTTAGAACTTTTCCAACTGACAGTAGCGCCATTAAGAGTAAAAACGAATCCAGACTGAGATTTCAAGTCGTCTCGATCCGTTTGGAAGCTAGCATCTGTGTAACCAGTTGCACAGAGCGTCGAGTCGCCTCCATAAGTCAATCCCCAATCTTTAGTCCCCCGTAGGTACTTAAGAATGTTTTTCACGGCCATCTAGTGTTGTTCACCTGGATGAGCTTGGAGTCGACTCGTCATACTTAATGCATATGCAACGTCTGGACGTGTGCATATCATGACATACATGATCGATCCTATAGCCGAAACATAAGGAATCCGACTCATGCGCTCTTTCTCTTCCAATGTCTTAGCTTCTTGAGACTTGCTCAAGTGAAGCCCAGTAGCCATAGGAAGGAACCCTTTCTTGGAGTTCGTCATGCTGAATCTCTCTAGAATCTTATTTATATAAGACTCCTGATTGAGAGACAACATCCGTCGTGATCTATCCCTGTAGATATGGATGCCCAAATTTCTCTGTGCCTCTCCCAGATCTTTCATCTGGAAATGGTTTTTCAACCATGCTTTAACCGAAGATAGGAGAGGTATGTCATTCCCAATCAAGAGTATGTCATCGACATACAGTACTAGGAAGACAATCTTGCTCCCACTCGACTTGATATAGAGACATGGTTCCTCGACTAATCGAATGAACCCATTCTCTTTTATTAATTGGTCGAAGCGATGATTCCAACTCCGTGATGCTTGCTTAAGTCAATAAATGGAACGCTTAAGCTTGCAAACCTTCTTAGGATGTTCTGGATCAATAAAACCTTCGGGCTGTACCTTGTACAACTCTTCCTCCAAATAACCGTTTAAGAAGGCGATTTTAACGTCCATTTGCCAGATTTTATAGTCATGAAATGCGGTGATCGCTAAGATAATCGAAATGGAACGTAGCATGACTACGGGTGCAAAGATCTCATCGTAGTGCAAGCCTGGCACTTGGGTGAAACCTTTAGCAACTAGTCTTGCCTTGTGGATATCTTGTTGTCCTTCCACGACATGCTTTATCTTGTAAAGCCATTTGCATTGAAGGGGGTGTACCTTTGCAGGTAGGTCCACAAGATCCCACGCGTTGTTCTCATACATGGAGCCCATCTCGGATTGCATGGCTTCTAGCCATAGCTTTGAGTCAGAACTAGTCATGGCACCTTTATAGGTTGTGGGTTCATTACCCTCTAGGAGTAAGATGTCATCTATGTCATGTTCCTCGAACATACCAATGTATCTGTCCGGAGGAATAGAGACTCTTCCCGACCTCCTAGGTTCCTCAGGAATATCTACCGCAGCCGAGGTTGAAGGAACTGTTTCCTCCAATGGTTGCTCGGTAGTTGGTTTTTGAATCTCCGATAAATCGAAGGTTCTATTACTCGACTTGTTCTCGAGAAATTCTTTCTCTAAGAATATGGCACTAGCTGCAACAAAAACATGTTGGTCGGTTGACGAGTAGAAGTAATGACCAAAAGTTCCTTTTGGATAGCCTATAAAGTATGTCTTGATCGATCGCGGGCCGAGCTTATCCTCGTGTATCCACTTGACATAAGCCTCGCAGCTCCAAACCCGAATAAAGGACAAGTTGGGGACCGTTCCCTTCCATAACTCGTATGGAGTCTTGTCAACAGCTTTAGACGGACTTCGGTTAAGTATTAGAGCGGCTGACAAAAGAGCATAGCCCCACAATGAATCAGGCACAACGGTGTGACTCATCATGGATCGAACCATATCTAGTAGAGTTCGATATCTCCGTTCGGACACACCATTTAATTAACTGTGGTGTTCCAGGTGGAGTCAACTGCAGAACAATGCCACAGTCTTTAAGGTGTTGATCAAACTCGTGAGAAAGATACTCGCCACCACGATCAGATCGTAGTGCTTTATCTTTCTTCCCAGTTGGTTCTGTACCCGATTCTGGTATTCTTTGAACTAGTCAAAGGATTCACTTTTATGTTTCATTATGTAGACATAGCCATATCTACTCAAATCATCCGTGAAAGTGATGAAATACCTATAGCCTTCTCGTGCGTTGATCGACATAGGGCCACATACATCCGTATGTATGAGTCCTAATAGGTCGGCAGCGCGCATTCCAACACCTTTGAAGAAAATACGAGTCATCTTACCGATGAGACATGATTTACACGTGCCATATGATTCGAAATCAAAAGCCGAGATAGCTCCATTCTGTATGAGCTGTTTTACGCGTTTCTCATTTATATGTCCCATACGGCAGTGCCATAGGTAAGTTTGATCTTTGTCACCAACCTTTAATCTCTTGTTATTCACGTGTAATATTTCGGTGGTTTGATCTAAAACATAAATTCCATTCATGGAAACTGCCTTGCCATAAATCATATTGTGTAACGAGAAAATACAGCTATTGTTCTCTATTAGAAATGAAAAACCGAGTTTGTCAAGTGCAGAAACAGAAATAATGTTTTTGGATAAACTAGGAACATAATAACAGTTATACAAAGATAACTCGAATCCACTTGGAAGCTGGATCGCGTATGTTCCCCTCGAGACTGCAGCAACTCGTGCTCCATTCCCGATACGCTGGTCAACCTCACCCTTTATGAGGGGCTCTTGGTTTCGGAGGCCCTGCACATGATTACACAGATGAGAACCACAACCAGTATCTAATACCCAACTTCCGTAACTTGCATGGTTAATCTCAATCATGTGAATAAAAGAAGAAGAAGACATACCAACAGGAGTAACGCGACCTGCCTTAATGTCCGCACGATACACGAGGCACGTGCGCCTCCAATGCCCAGTCTTGTGGCAATGGTGGCATTCCATGCTAGTATCCTTACTCTTTGTCTTACCCTGTGAGTTGCTCGACTCACTGGGCCCACTCTTAGCAAATCCCGACTTCTTGAACTTAGGCTTACCTACCACTAGGTCGCCTTGAGCTTTAGCTTTCCCTTTACCTTTACCCTTACTGGAGATCATGAGAACATCCCGCTTCACGCTCCCACTTAATTTCAGATCCTTCTCGGTCTGTACGAGAAGGGAGTGGAGCTCATGAGGAGTCTTCTTCATGTCGTTCATGTAATAGTTGGCCCTAAAGAGGGCGAACCCATCATGAAGCGAATGAAGCATTCGATCAATGATTATGTTCTCACTGATCTTTCAGTTTAGGGCCTCCAGTTTCTCGATATTCTCAATCATGTTGAGAATATGTGGGCTAACAGCTTGGCCCTTCTGGAGTTTCGCTTCAAAGAAGCGACATGTATGCTTGAAAGGTTTTTAGTTACTCATAAACTAATATTTAGTCATACTAACAAAATACTTTAATTAAAATTTTAATTAACTTATAAAGTGATCTTATGCATGCTAATATAATGCGGAAATGGGAGAAATTTCGAGTCCTTACACTCGGTCCAAATGCTAGCAAGGATGATCCTCCAATGTTCAACAAGAACACCTCCTCCAAGATGCACCAAGACAATCCCTTAACCAACCGAAATCTTGTATGTGCTAGACTAGAAATTGATTTTCCTTAAACTATTCGAATCTCTCTAATTAGAATATCAATACTAATATTATATCTTATTATTATTAGTATTGTTATTATTATCTCACAATAATAATATTTGAGATTTTTATGTTTTTCTTACCTTAGAAAAATTATGCAAGCATTAGGAATGAATTGAATTTGTGAGCATCTTACAAATATAAAGAGTGATGCTTGGGTTGAGGTGAGGCCGGGCATGGGAACACACAAGGGAGACAAGTTCTCTAACCCATGCAACTTAGGGTGGCCTAGATAGTGTTCCCAAGACACATGCCTTTAAACATGATGATTAAAGTGTATTTAACACACACTAATCATCCTCACCTACATCCACTTAGCCGCCCATTTTATCATAAAATGGATTCCATTTTACAACATTGTCAATTGTATAATTTGTATAAAATTGTGACATCTTATATGTCACAATGTAATACAATACAATTATTTTATCTTAAAATATATATATAAATATTTATCGTATAAATATTATAATTAAATAAATCCTATTTATTAATTGACAAGTAATTCGAAATTACAATTGTAAAATGATTATTTATAATTATCGTCAATACGATTTACATCCTTTGTGTTAATTATAACCCAATTCATTCTAATTACGATATGATAAAATATCGTTCAATGTTTAATAATTGACACGTTTCAATTTTAAACATAAATCTTACAATAAGATTTAACCTCTGATTTCTCGATATACGAGTTTAAGGAATATGATCAAATCGTATCAATATATATTTGATCATTTTATCAATTAAGGGAATTGTCCTAAAGGTGTGACCTAAATGGATCAACTGACCACCACCGTCATACGACAGTAATGTCAAACTCTAGCTAGCCAATCATTACCGATTAATGTTGGTCAGTTGACTAATATAAATCGTATCATCCCTTTCGCATTCTCGTCATGAGATTTAATTACGTGATCGCACTATTGTTGAGGACACATTTCCCAACAATCTCCCACTTGTCCTCGACAAGTGTGCGTCACCAATTCTCTTGTCCTATTACAATCTCCCACTCAATGCAAGATGTCTCTCTGAGGTCGTACTTGCATTCGATCATATCATGAGTGGTTTCCTCGATCTGGAGAATAACTGTTTGACCGGAATTATCTACCATAGATATCTTCCGAGCGTGGCCACGCATTTCCAGTTAACTTCTCCTCGAGTGGCCTTGAGATTTGAACAACCCTGACAAGGGGTGGACAATTTCTATCGCACTATTTCCTTTGACTAGTCACAGTCAGTCACAGCCTGAAGCAATCCCATTTGACTCCAGTTACGAAAAGTCGTAGAAAATGGATCAAGGTTATGCCTAAACTGTACCATCTTGGGAGAGTAGTCTTTAGTCTAAGAATTGACTCACAAGAATAGTATAGCAGCTCTCGCCACGACCCGACTATTATAAAATTTCCAGAACTCTATAAGCGGTCACTTTACCCGACAGAGTGTCTCTTGCAGTCTGCCTATGTGATCGACTAGTCATCACATATGACTCTATGGCATTTGAACTTGCCATCAGTCGTCTTACATTCTAGTCGCTTTGAGATGTCACCTCATGTAAGCGGCTAGGGGCTATACTAAGTCAATCCAGTTCACTTATGAGGTTCAATATTGTCTCTCACAACCCATTTGGATTTCGACAAAGTATTTTTCATCTTGAGTTAATCATAACTCAAATGACATTGTCATGCAAAAATAGTCAATACTATTTCATTGCATTTGATGCACGATCATCTATTTGTAATAATGTTTTGCGAATAAACCCTTTTATTCATGATTGCAAAACTTTACAAATTTTGGTTTCCTTCCGACTCATATTATCTCACATAATATGATCTTATTTGAGCACATATCTAGAACCCATTCTAGATTTTGAGGTTCCTTTCCTGAGGGAAGCTCCCACTGTTATCTTATAACTCGTGACGTATTGATATACTAGAGTGATTAAGAATCACTCGGAATTATCTAGCCACTTATGTGCTTAAATCTATTTTGTAGTTATTAGTGATTTCATCACTCTTACTATTTTCAAACATCTTGGCTATTTTATTAAGGTTATTCATATCTAACCATTTTGAATTCTAATGGGCGACCTTTTATTATCAATATAATAAACATTCCCGTAAAGCTCCATCATCATATGATATAAGGTATTTGTTCATCTAGAATTTCAAACCTCTTATTCTTTACACCTTAAAGAATCACCCATCCTCTCTAAATGGTAGGCTTAATTCTTTTAATGAACATTGCTCCCACTAAAATCAATATTACTCGATCTCTTAAATGAACTTTTCATTTCTCGCATGTAAATCTTTTATTTATATCTTGAATCATTATCACCATCACTATCCCTATATTGATCTACTTCCATTCAATCAATCATCACCCTCTTTTCATGTCTTCGTTTCCTCGAGACGAATATGACATGATTATTTCCTTATAACTATTATTGAGAGAATTGAGATGATTTCTTCTCTTTTATCTTATAAATTTAGAAAAATCATCAATTAAGGAACCGGTCTTTCCTCCCGTATAGATAGATGATTTCTCCTCTATTATCTTATAATCTTTAAAAAATCATTATCTCAAGGAGCCGATATTCCTTCCGAATTCATACGGGGTTTCATGTCTCCTCTCTTTGAAACAATGAACATAAAGAACCTTTCTTCGAGTGTTCTCCCGTAGTTTCTTCAGTGTCCTCTCGTAGTTTCTTCAATTCATTTAGGGCTCTTCTTAAGACTCCCATGTAGAAATCTTCTCTAAGATCCTTTATTTTTATCATTGGTTTGCGAGCGAAATATTTTCTCCCACTCTATCCTTCTAACAATAACCTTTATTTGTATAAGGATAGCTATTTCGTTTAACCAATGCATATGAATGTTTGAAGTTTTATAGGTGTGATGTATACATTCTCATTTTCACTTAAAATGATCATCGTATAATGAATTAATGATTTCTTAATTTGATTGAAAGTATCTCATGGGGTGTAGTTCTCCGTTTTAATCAACACTTTGATTGTTATATTGACCGTATCAATGTTTATTTCGTGATGAAATCACTATTATTCATGTTTTAACAAGGTATGCAATTTATTTTAGAAATCAAGAAATTGATTAAGAACAAAAGTAGTGACTCGGGTTGAAAACCAAGTCACCAATATCCAAAATTACAACCATTGTTGTAGGATTTTAATCCTTGTCTTACAAGAAAATAAATTGTTCCATAAATAAAATGCAAAATATGAAAGAAAACGATATGAAAATTAGAGCCTCGCTCTTCAAGTCTTCGATCAATTGGATGCTACCGTAGCCATCCAAGTAAGGAACCTCATGCTTCCTTCTCCTTGCCCTTATCGTTATTAGGAGGTGACCCTTTAAAACATTTAAAAAGGGTAAATATCAACACATTTGTATCACTATACATAAGTTGATAAATGACATGAATTATAAACGAGAATTATTACCTACGGCGGTTGCCTTCCCATTTTTGAGATCGCTTAAGTATTTGGGGCAATTACTCTTCCAATGACCGATCCTCGTGCAATAGTGGCACTTGTCTTTGGATTTTGAAGACGAGGTGGAAGCGCCTTTCGAAAAGGTCTTTTCTTTGGTCGCCTTGGGCTTGAACGTTTTCTTGCCCTTGCCTTTAGAGGCATTCCTTCTGAAGCTTGTCTTCCCTTTCTTATCGATGTTCAAAACATCCTTGGTGGAACTTTCATGAAGTCCCATGTCCCTTTCGGCTTGGACAAGCATCTTATGCAACTCATCCAACGTGGTCTCTTGGTTTCGCATATTAAAATTCACCCGGAATTGAGCATACGATTTGACCTTATTGAGCGAGTGAAGAACTCGGTCAATTATAAGAGAGTCGGGAACATCAACGTCTTGCGCTTTTAGAGTCTCCGCAAGCTCAACGAGTTTGAGCACATGAGGGCTTATCTTTTGCCCTTCCTTCAAGGTGATGTCGAAGACGGCGGAAGCCGCCTCATATTGAATCACCCTTGGAGTTTGCGAAAACATGGTCGCAAGCTTGGTGTAAATCTCATACGATGTGGTCAACTTAATCATACTCCTTTGGAGATCCGGCTGTTGGAAACTAAGTTCCACATTTTATACTCAAATCTAATATGAGTTTTGTTTCTTTAAGTTTAGGTCATAAAACTTAAATGGATCTTATGCATGCAAGATGATATCATAAGATGAGATAGTCCTTACATTGGTTTTAGAAGGTTTATACTCAATAATCACCTATTAATTGAGTCTTCAAGCCACCGAAATTACCCTTAAACGATCTAACAAAAATCGTCTCCTAAAGGTGCGTATCAAGGACCCGATCTCAAACCAACACAATTTTTGTTACTAGAAAAATTGCATTAGTAAACTAGAAATATTAATAATATTACCCTTAATATTATTAGTATTGGAAATAATTAATTTTCTTAGAAAACTATTTTACTAAAGAAAATGGAGAGAATAAGTTGTAGTATGTGTATGTGTGTAAGCATCAACTTAACTCTTGTCAAGTGAGTAGTGTGGTGTATTTAAGAGCAAAATATGCTCACAATTGTGAGCACATGGCCGGCCCTCTCACCCACATAAGGCCAATGCATGGCTTCTTCCTCTTACACAAAAGCTCATAAGATGCCTTACACCTAAGGCTAGGTATGTAAGCTGAAGAGTCTATTGATATGATATACTCAAGAAGGGGGGGGGGGGGGGGGGGTTGAATTGAGTATGCCTTCTTTTCGGAATCTTCTTCGATGTGTGTGTAGTTGTATGATGATCGTTGAGTAGAGCAATAATAAAGTAGAGACACGATATTTTTGAAGTGGTTCAGTCTCACACTATGAGACCTACGTCCACTATTCTCGATTAATAAAATTAGTACCAACTCTGGATTACAATTTTATCAACCCTACTCGTGCGACTTTGATGTTAGTCACAACTCAATCTAGATACCGTTAAATATCTAGCTACGACAAATACCGTTAAATATTTGTCTTACAACGAGTACCGCTAAATACTCAATCTATCTTACGTAAATAAGATAAAGTCTTCAATGTTTTCTTGGTGTCACAATCTTGAATGAATAAGATCAATGCTTGAGCACTTGAATCTTGAATCGGATATGACAATTAAAAGCTCGAACTTGAAGAATATGACCGACGGCTCTCTCTCGATATGCGTGAATGTGTGTTGTGTATTTCGTGTCTTTTAATGTCTCATAGGTAGTCTATTTATATAGAATATGTATCTAGGTAATTTAAACCCTAGATGATTTAGGAATATTACTTAAACTAGAATACTAGTCTTTTAGTAATACTACCTTAAATCTAATCTTAATATATTTAGGAAAGATTTAATAATATACTATGTGTATTATATAAGGAATTAATTTCCTAATTCATATTTAGGAAAGATCTTTATATAATAAACAATTAGTATCCTTATTAAATCAACTTCCTAAATCATGTCAAAGATAATAAAATATATTACCATAATATAATCTTAGTTAGTTTAGGACATTAAATAAATACATAATATTTATTTAAATAAATCCTTACACGATTTATAGAAACGTGACATGTTACACGTTTTCCAAAAATCGAAACAAACCAAATCTTAGATTATATTTTGACAATTAAAATCATATAAAAAATCTTTAGTTTATTTTAGTAATAAATAATTATCTCATAAGACAATTATTTATTTCTTATTTAACTAAAAGATATTTTATATAATCCTATTAAGATTAACAATTCCATATTTAAAATAGAATACCATTGAACCACTAATACTACACGACACAAATTAGGAAACAATTGTTTCAACTAAAACACACATAAGTCTTGATCATTTCTTCATGATATAGAGTTATAGCTACTGGCTATAACTAGAACCAATCTTGTACTAAAGCTATAGTTGACGAATATAACTTTAGTTCATTATGCGCGCTTGAGATCTTCTATCAATCTTCGACTTAGTCAATTCATTGAGTAACATGCTTGAATCTTTTATACTTGATTGATTAGATCTTCTTACTAATGTTCTGTACACTTAGCACACGATTATACATACGAGTATATAATATATAAATAGCTAGACTTGTCATTATCAAAACATAAACATATATACTATATATATATTTGAATATATGGTTCAACATTTTTTTCGTAATGTGTAAGAGTAGTCTTACAATATCACAACAACACACTACCTCACTAACCCACATCACACGGTTAAAAGAGTGCAAAATGGACTCCATTTTATCTTTGTCAATTGTGTTAATTTGTAACATGTCACATATGTTCCATAACACATGACTCAATTTGTTAATTATGCAATTTTAACTATTAAAATTCACAATTTACAAATTTATTACATTTAAATAATTACACTAATAATTTCGAAATTATTATTGTATAAAAATGTAATGTCATAATTTAATTACAACTCTTTGTAATTTTATGATCAACCGTGTTTATTCTCAATTTAATCGTTTCCCAAACGAATAAATAAAAACCGAGTAATAAAACAATTTTATTACTTTAACTATCATTATTATAATCCCATTAAAAATATTCGTCATATAAAATTATTTCCAAAATTTCCAGTTATTGATTAATTTGTATCTAATACAATATTAATCAATTATTCCATTGAGACGGAATTCCCTAAAGATATGACCTTAAGGGATCAACTGATCACCACCATCATATGACGATAATGTCAAACTCTAGACAGCCAATCATTATCGATAAATGTTGATCAGTTGACTTTAAAAGAGTAACACTCCCAGTTGTGTTTCATTCAAATGAGTTTTAATTTCGTCAACACACTATTGTCGAGGACACTTCCTCCAACAATCTCCCACTTGTCCGAGACAAGTGTGTGTTACCAATTCTCTTGCCCTATTACTATCTCCCACTCAATGCATGGCGTCCTCTAAGGTCATGCCGGCAATTGATTAAAATCTAGAGTGGTTTATCTCGATCTGGAGTTTATAACTACTGACCGGAATTATCTACCATGGATACCTTCCGAGCGTGGCCACGCATTTCTAGTTATTATTCTCCTCGAGTGGCCTAGAGATATTTCTCAACCCTGACAAGGGGTGGACAATTCCCAATCGACTTATTCCTTCCGGCTGGCCACAGCCCATCATAACCCAAAATATGTCCTTATAAACCCCAGTTACGAAGGCGTTAGGACATAAATCAAAGTTAATCTGAAAACTATGCCACCTCAGAGAACAGTCATTAGTCCAAGAAGTGACTCATGTGAAACACGATAGATGCTCCCGCCACGACCAGGCAGTCTTTCAATAAGAGTACGCCAGAGCTCTATCAGCGGTCATTAGCCCGACAAATGTATCTTAACATGTCTATGCCTAGGTGATCGATTAGTCATCCCGTATGACTCTATGGCAATTGAACTCGCCATCAATCGCATCACACATCCGGTTGCATTGAGATGTCACCTCACTTAAGCAACTAGGGGCGTGGTCATGATAATTCAATTCACTTTAATGGGGTTCAATATGGTCTTACCATCCCATTTGAATTTTACTTGACCTTTCGTGAGTTATAAATAACTCAAACAATTAGTGGATTACACCATCCAAGTGGTCAACCTTTGAACACCATTTAATTTACAATCAGCTTTAGGGTCTCTCGTTTACATCCCTTAAAATTGTAATTATCTCCATTTTGAGTAAACCAGGTTTTCCACGGTTCGTGCGATCGTTCACTTTGCGGATCATATCCATACATTGATCTTTCCTCTGAAAGAGACAAGTCATTCTCATGACTAGCGAATAAGATTATGTGCATTGTGTAACTCCCAGCCACAGCAATGCCTTTACATAATTTGTGAACTTATACATTTTGTAGAATCTTGTGATGACCATGTAGTTAAAATACAAGTCATTGAGATGCATATTCAATGAATATAAGCCAAAGATTATCATAAATCTTTGCTTGGTATCTTGGAACTTGAGTTGTTGCAAACCTTTTACCATACGACTAAGTTATCTTCCAAGATCTTGAATTTGTCTTTCATCTTCATTGGAGAATACTTTGACAATTGATCAAGGTTTAATCATTGATTTAAAACCTGCTCTACGGGTTGTCCTGTAAGCGGTGCGCATCCACTTTACACGATCATACTAATGGCGGAATCATTAGTGATTTAAGCGTGCAAACAATAGTTCTTAAGGTTCGATATATTTTCATGATCCCATCATGGTTATACTATCTTCATCTCCATGAACAACCTTAACACTAACAAGATGTCTTTTATAATCTCAACTAAACATCCCATGTTCAATTAGATTTAATTCATATCAATATGTCATCTAGAACCAAAAACTCGTGTACCTTTCATGAGTATCAATGCTTCATTCCAAACGAGCAATGAGTTGTTTTAGATAACGTTTACTCCCACTAAACTCTTGTTCTTGCCTGATTCTGAAGATCCCGAAGTCATACCCATGACTCAATAGCTTCAAATCCTGGAGCGAGAACTCCCACTGAACTTTTCATTTAACCGTAAATCATAAAGCTCCCACTCAATTCAATGTTCCTTAACATTTAATGAATTGAAATGGTTGGGACTTCAACCATATGTGCTATTAGTCACATCCTTTTCAAATACCCTTTTGAAAAATGGTTATTGAGTTTACTGAATTCATTCTCAATGAATTACCTTACTACTTTCAACAAAGTTACCCTTAACTTTGTAGACTGCTGGCATCCACATGTCAACGTATGCTTCTCCCAATAAATCTCATTTATTAGCATGTATGTCTTATAAATTTCATGGTCTTTAGAATTTGCATTGACACATTTAGATCACCATCTAAATCCAAGAACCCTTTCTTGAGCCTTTGCAAAATCTTTTGAATAATTTTCTTCGAGTGTCCTCCCGTAGTTTCTATAAGAGTCTTTTCTTATGGTATACAATTTCTGTGTGTAGGAACTTTCAGTTCCCCACATTTATCTTATCTTGTACTGTACGAGGACTATATCATGGATCTTATCCATGTATAGAATTTTTCCTTACAAACTTCAAGAATTTATCCTTGAAGTATCCTCCAGGGCCGGGGCCGTTGGTATATAAGGCGTAGATTTTTACCAAACCGTAGATCTTATCCACAACCTTTGGGTTTATCCACAACTTTTGGGATGATAAGGCTTAGAATCTTATCCACAGCCTAATCTACCTTTTACAACCATAAGTTGTAGATTGCTCTTGGGATATAAGGCGTAGATTTTTACCAAACCGTAGATCTTATCTACAACCTTTGGGCTTATCCACAACTTTTGGGATGATAAGGCGTAGAATCTTATCTACAGCCTAATCTACCTTTTACAACTATAAGGTGTAGATTTTCTTAAATCGTAGATCCCATCCACAACTTAATCTTCCTTCTTATCTTTCACATAACCAAAACACAATAAATCCTACTATTCACTAATAGATCATATCCATTGTGCTAATCAAAATCATTTGCTATTTGTGGACTTTTCAAATTTCTCCCACTCTATCTTTGTAATAATAATCTCATTTTATTACCAAAGATAGCCACTAATGCCACAAGCAATGACTTTGATGTTGGTTTTTGTGCCCTTATGATTTATCACAGAAATTATTCGATTTAAAGCTTAGATAGTTTTGGATGGTTGACAACTTTTCTTCTTAATTGAGTTCTAAACTTAATTTGATTTTGATTTGATTTAAATTGGGTATCCTATACCAATTTGGCTTCAATGGTCATACATTGAAATTTCATAATCAATTCTATTTTATGTTTAAGATTTGCAAGTGTATGTTAAACTAAACAAGAACATAATTATAAACCGATAGTGACTCGGGTTGAAAACCAAGTCACTACATTATCCAAAATACAACATATTGTTCAAGGATTTCCCCTTTCCTTGTCCAACAAGGAAATAAAACATAGGTTTTAATTGTTCATACAACACTTGAAATATTAGCAAAATAAGCGGAAAAAACAAAGCTCCTTGATCATCCCGAGTGGAGCTACTCTTAGTTCCCTTGATTCATCAAGCTTGTTTCTCTTTTCCCTTATCTTTGCTTTCATGCCCTAATTCAAGTAAGAAGAGCATTCACATCACAACTTGTATCATGATACATTAGTTGAGATTAACATAAAATCGGGATAGTTATCGTACCAACTGGAAGAATCTTCCCAGCTTTGAGATCGCTGAGATACTTGGAACAGTTCCTCTTCCAATGTTCTTTGCCATTGCAGTAAAAGCATTTGGCCCCTTGATGAGGGCTCTTCTTGGATTTGGAGGTGCTTGCCTCAGAAGACACTTTCTTTGAACCTTTGGAAGGTTGCTTCCCCTTTGCCTTACCCTTCCTTTTGAACTTTCCTTTGCTCTTAACATTAATGTTGAGCACATCCTTAGGGGCACTAACATTTAGTCCCATATCCCTTTCAGCTTGCACGATCATATTGTGCAATTCATCGAGAGAGATGTCTTGGTTCCTCATGTTGAAATTCACCCGGAATTGTACATAAGTTTTCACCTTAGACAAGGAGTGGAGGATTCTGTCAATCACTAGTTCTTTAGGAATGTCCACTTGATTCATCCTTAGGATTTCTACATGCTCAATTAACTTGAGCACATGTGGGCTAGCCTTTTGCCCCTCCTTAAGGTTGAGATCAAAGAAAGCCGATGCTGCCTCGTATTGGACAATTCTCGAAGCCTTTGAGAACATTGTCACAAGCCTGGAGTAGATCTCATAGGCTGTGCCAATCTTTATGGCACTCCTTTGGAGTTCCGGCTCCATCGAGAAGATCAAAACATTTTTGATTGCCGCAGACTCCTTCTGATAAGTATCATAAGGTCGTCTTGCTGCGGCGGTGGCATTTTCTGCAGGTTCAGGAGGTGATTCTTCAATGAGGAATTCGGTCTTACCGTCTCCCTCTGCCGCTAACAATAGTTGGGCATCCCAATCGGCAAAGTTTGCCCCATTCTTTTCTAGCTTACAACGATCCATGAAGGAACGTAACCATGAAGTGTTTGTAGTAGTGGAAGTAGTCATGATTGATATTGATACGAAGACTACAAAATTTAAACATATGAAGAAATTAAATGCTAATCGTTTTAATTTTCATTTTAACTTGTAAACATATTTACTAAGTTGATGCATCTATAAAATGACCTCTATCCAATTTTATAAATGATTCCAAGACCCAAACCCATACTATCGAAATCGTGAACCACTGGAACTCCGACCCAATGATATGGTTTGGTGGGTTAAAACCGGTTCTACCTTAGAACTCTTGGTTGATGACAAATCATAATTTATACATCTTAGCCCGGAACACATTGACCACTGGTCCTCTACACTTCCGTTGAGTACAAACCAAATTTCAAATGCATCGGGATGCGATCCGCCCACTGGACTGAATCCACCCCATCGCCCCACTTATCCTACGTAATGGGGTTCGTACTGCCCACTGGACTAGCACCACCCCACGAAATAGAAGCTCATGGGTTCTACTATTTGGTAAGGCTAATCCCCAATTGTTTTGTTTAATATAGAGGTCTTGTCAATTTATTATCTATCTCCTTTAAGTGAATTAAATTGGTGAACTCGATAATTATAATTGACATGGTCGTTGATAATGATCTAAACTAATATGCATGTTTTATGGCGATTTGGCTATGCATGCAAACATATTAATAATGCAAAAATAAAAGCAACAAAGCAATAAAATCCTAGTATGGCCTTCCTAGTAACAGTAAAAACTAATTAACTATTACAAATTCGGAAACCAACTCCTTGGTCCCTTGAACTTCATTGGCACGCCATCCAAGAAAACACCGTCTTGTCGGAACTCCTTTCCGTATGGCACCGTCTTTTGGATCTTCGGAATTACAATAAAATAATACAACTAATCTATTGTAAAACTGAAAATTTAAATTTAAATTACAAACTCGTGATACGAGATCACATAAATTACAACCGAATCAATATTCCCTTTCATTACGGGTAATATTGATTAAAACTAAGGCCATACTAAGGAAAAATTACATAATTCCAAATTATATAAATAACATTCAAAATATGACATTCATATTAAATAAATTTCAATAAATAAAATATGTATGCACATGCTCAATTTTTAATGCCAAATCGCCTTATGGGAGCAAATATCTCATATTTGTTTACGGTTTTTACGGATATGCGCGATTTTAACTATTAAAATCATCCAAAATTACATAAATCTCATTTATGTCCAAGTTAATCATCCTAACTTACTTTAGGAATCAATGTTTAGTCTCTACTAATATTTGATCATGATCTAACTTGATTTTGCATTATTGTTCATAAATTACTTGTATTTTCGGGAAAAATAAACAAAATATGGCCAAATGAGTCAATAAAATTCGAAATTTAAAATTCAACAATTTTAAACTTTCTGGAAATTTTCTAAAAATTCAGAAATTAACAAAATGGTCTTTTGCAAATGTTTATGGTTTATTTCTTAAATAAATCGTATAAAAGCCGTTTTTATGGTTTAAAATCCGATTTAAATTATAAAAACTTGAAATAAATTGCTATAAATTTTTAGTCATCCTAAAATACATATTAGAATCTGAAAATGACCAAAAATTACAGACCATACTCGAAAATTTTATTTTCGACTCATAAATTACGATTATTAGCTAATTAACTCATTAAAAATTAATAATCATAAAAGCAGAAACTTTTTGATATCCAACTTTTAGATCTGATTTTCCTATCATATAAGACATCTATGGGTAAAATGTCATGCCATAATATTAAGATTAACTATTTTTAACACAATAAGTCACTATTTATCCGATTTTAACCATTAAAATCATAAATCATGCATCACTTGGGAATAAATTCCCAAAACTTACATACATACTGTAAATATTGCATGTGACATTGTGTAAAGTTTTTATGGCAAAAGTCCAACTATAACTTTTAAAGTCGAATTTAAGTCACTATTAATCCGATTTTTACTATAAAAATCATTAATCATGCAAAATAATTCCAATAATTTCGAAAATTCATACATGAACTTTATATATTGCATGTGACTTCTCATAAAATTTTTAAGGTTAAATTCGAAATATAACCATATATACCCATTTTTGCTCATATTATGACTATTTATCTCATAAAATTCATAATCCATGCATATTAACTCCATTTCTTACGAAAAATCATATACAATATATTAAATACGCATGTGAGAACATATCAAAAAATCTCGGCCAGAAACTATTTTTAGCTAATTTTCCCATTAATTGTTGTTTAAAACCGATTTAAACTACAAAATATACAAATAAATATAAAAATGAACAATAAAAATCCATAAAATTATTTTAATGTCCTAAAACCATTTTAGAATCAGAAACTTTAACATGCAAAATTATTTTGTGATTTATCATAATAAACACAATAATTTCGAAAATTTTCGAAATGTATGTTAAACCGATTTTAACATAAATCATGAATCCGATCATGCATGCAACAACCGTAATGCTCTGATACCAATTGTTGGAAACTAAGTTCCACATTTTATACTCAAATCAAATATGAGTTTTGTTTCTTTAAGTTTAGGTCATAAAACTTAAATGGATCTTATGCATGCAAGATGATATCATAAGATGAGATAGTCCTTACATTGGTTTTAGAAGGTTTATACTCAATAATCACCTATTAATTGAGTCTTCAAGCCACCGAAATTACCCTTAAACGATCTAACAAAAATCGTCTCCTAAAGGTGCGTATCAAGGACCCGATCTCAAACCAACACAATTTTTGTTACTAGAAAAATTGCATTAGTAAACTAGAAATATTAATAATATTACCCTTAATATTATTAGTATTGGAAATAATTAATTTTCTTAGAAAACTATTTTACTAAAGAAAATGGAGAGAATAAGTTGTAGTATGTGTATGTGTGTAAGCATCAACTTAACTCTTGTCAAGTGAGTAGTGTGGTGTATTTAAGAGC
This sequence comes from Silene conica, assembly GCA_029255685.2. NCBI lineage: Eukaryota > Viridiplantae > Streptophyta > Magnoliopsida > Caryophyllales > Caryophyllaceae > Silene > Silene conica. The sequence continues at coordinate 56,110,064 of CM055315.2, forward strand.
AAAATATGCTCACAATTGTGAGCACATGGCCGGCCCTCTCACCCATATAAGGCCAATGCATGGCTTCTTCCTCTTACACAAAAGCTCATAAGATGCCTTACACCTAAGGCTAGGTATGTAAGCTTTTTTTTCATAATGTGTAAGAGTAGTCTTACAATATCACAACAACACACTACCTCACTAACCCACATCACACGGTTAAAAGAGTGCAAAATGGACTCCATTTTATCTTTGTCAATTGTGTTAATTTGTAACATGTCACATATGTTCCATAACACATGACTCAATTTGTTAATTGTGCAATTTTAACTATTAAAATTCACAATTTACAAATTTATTACATTTAAATAATTACACTAATAATTTCGAAATTATTATTGTATAAAAATGTAATGTCATAATTTAATTACAACTCTTTGTAATTTTATGATCAACCGTGTTTATTCTCAATTTAATCGTTTCCCAAACGAATAAATAAAAACCGAGTAATAAAACAATTTTATTACTTTGACTATCATTATTATAATCCTATTAAAAATATTCGTCATATAAAATTATTTCCAAAATTTTCAGTTATTGATTAATTTGTATCTAATACAATATTAATCAATTATTCCATTGAGACGGAATTTCCTAAAGATATGACCTTAAGGGATCAACTGATCACCACCATCATATGACGATAATGTCAAACTCTAGACAGCCAATCATTATCGATAAATGTTGATCAGTTGACTTTAAAAGAGTAACACTCCCAGTTGTGTTTCATTCAAATGAGTTTTAATTTCGTCAACACACTATTGTCGAGGACACTTCCTCCAACACCGGCTCCATGGAGAAGATGAGCACATTTTTAAGAGCGGAGGACTCTTTCATGTAGGCTTCATAGGCCTCACGATTTTGGACCGATGAACGAGCGGTCGGAGCGGTCGGAGCGGCTTCGGATAGGTAACGACTCTTATCGTCACCTTGAGCGGCCAAAAGTAATTGCGCATCCCAATCCTTAAAATTAGAACCATGCTTATCGAGTTTGCAACGGTCCATAAAAGACCGAAGCCATGAAACGTTAGTGAGAGGTGGAGCGTTGTTTGCCATTGATGATGTTGAAAATTAAACTACAATAGAATGAAGGAAATAAACAACATCATTTTAAAATTCATAATTTAAACTAAAAACTTAAACAAGTTAAGTTTATTTACTTAATGATCTCTTCCCGATTAAGTAAACAATCCCGAGACCCAAACCCATACTAATCCGGGCACGGTGTAGCCGATTCAACCCGTATCGGTATAATTTGGTGGATTAACCCTTTAATCGGTTCTACCTTAGAACTCTCGGTCGACAATTTTCTAAAAATCGTCTTTAGCCCGAACTTATTGCAACTACGGTTACGAATACTTTCGTTGAGATCAACCAAATTTCAAGGTGTAATCTTATTACCCCACTTACCCAACGTGACAATTTTAGTACCCCGGTGTAGCCGAGCCTACGTTCTTGTGAAGAAGGGATTCATGGCTCCGTACTTTTTGGTAAGGCTAAGTCTCAATATTTATTTGTAAGAGATCTAGTCAATTATTATCTATCTCCGTTTAAGTGAACTAAGTCGGTGAATTATCGATAAAATAAAAGACTAGGTCGACTAAATCGAAAAATGCATGAGACGATATATGACGATTTGGCTATGCATGCAAACATATAAAAAGCAAAATAAAAGCATAAAAATAAACCCTAGTATGACCTTTCCTAGAAAAGAAATAATAAAGTACAAATTCGGAAACCAACTCTTTTGGTCCCTTGAACTGTTGGGGCTGGTGTCCTTGACAATTAAGTACAATGACTTATTAAATCTCTTTAAGGATCACAAGGGCATACTTTTGTATTATTACCAGTTGATCCACGTTTATCAATAACGGTTGGCTTGCTAGATAAGTTTGACGTTATTGTCATACGGATGGCGGTGATCAACTGGTCCCTATACGTCACACCTATAGGACACGTTTGAGAGATGTGAAGGTATGAAAATACAGTCACATTTTGCCGGATACGACTAAACAGTTAGTCAGAGGTATTGACTAATAAATTAGTCAATAAGATGTTGAGATTATTATTTAATACGGATTAAATAATTTTAGCTAATACGGATTACAAGATTAATTCGTAAATTAAATATAAACGGTTATATTTAATTAAATATTGTATTCGCGTATTAATATAAACAGTTATATTAATTTGGGCAATTATACAATATCGTATTTTATCAGACCGTTATTAATATATCGACTGTATTAATATCTGATAACATGTTACGATTTATAATTATAAACCCGCGAATTATATTTAAGCAATTGAGTCGAATCAAGCATTGGGATAAGGTAAGAGTGGAAAGCCCACTCCTACCCAAACCCTATTTCGGCCGAAACAAGAGGCTACATAAGGAGAGTCCTTCTCCTTATGTAGATTACTCTTGTTGCACTGTTAAAATAATTCTCAAGAAAATTAGGGTTTGAGAGCACTCTTCTCCTATAACCCAGATCTCACATCTAAAACTCAAAAGGCTCTCCCGATATTGCAAGGCAGTTGGAGAGGATTTCTAGCACACGCGGCCTCGTCTCAATCTAAGTCTTGGATGCAAGTTATAGGAGGGAATTTGTGTTAATTCCTGTTCTTAGGCCTTTCGCACAAGGACCAAAGGTTGTACTTCTTTTCTTATGCTTTTTAATCTTATAACGATATTCACGACTGTAATTTTCATTATAATCCTGCATTTAAAGGGCGAATACACGTTTTATTCCCCACAAGTGGTATCAGAGCCTTAGGCCATGAAAATTTTACAATTGTGTCTTTCATAAGTTTTAAAAATTTTGGAAACCGTACAATCTGCCTAGGCACTCGATCGAGTACCTGTTGCACTCGATCGAGTGCCCTCGTACCAAGGCCTCGTGCGTGAGTTTTTAGTGGGAAATCGATCTTGTTTTCGATTATAATTTGCATATTGTTAATTAATCGATATTTTTAGCAATATGTGAATCTTTTGTTGTTGTTTATTTATGATTTACACGTTTTAAATCCAAGTTATAAACTCGTTTTAGATTTAAAAGTGCAGCGATTGCGTTTTAAAGAGTCACTCGATCGAGCCCCTGCTGCACTAGATCGAGTGACACTAGCACTCGATCGAGTGCCTCTGCTGCTCGGTCAAGTGCTCTTGTTTCGGGCTCCCTTTTCGAAAATAACTTGTTTCTTATTTTCACATGGCTTAAAATAATATACTGTATACGGAAATAGTCTACTTTATACATTATAAAAAAGGGCGAACCCATCATGAAGCGAATGAAGCATACGATCAACGATTATGTTCTCACTGATCTTGCAGTTTAGGGCCTCCAGTTTCTCGATATTCTCAATCATGTGAAGAATATGTGGGCTAACAGCTTGGCCCTTCTGGAGTTTCGCCTCAAAGAAGCGACAGGTATGCTCATAAGAAACGATTCTCGGAGCCTTGGAGAATTCGTTAGTGAGCGTGGTGAAAATCTTGTTTGCACCATGGGTTATGAAGCGTCTTTGCAAATTTGATTCCATTGCATAGATGAGTACGTTCTTTATCGCACCCGCTTCCATGACGAAGTCGCTATGAGCGCGAACATCGTTGGCTCTAGCTCCAGTTCCTGGGTGTGCCGGAATTGGCTCAGTTAAATACTTAAGCTTTCCGTCAGCAATGGCAGCATTCCGTAGTGCTGCCTCCCAGTCAGAGAAGTTTGACCCATCATTCCTCAGTCTAGTTGACTGATTCATGGAGTCCATGAAGGCTTTTAGCCAGGATTCACGTGCTAGCTTGGCACTTGGCATTGGGTCTTCACCAGCCATTTTAGTTATACAACAGTTTTAATGAACGTGTTCTACACTGAAAAAGAAGATAAAACAAAACCATATAAGCAACTTATTGTTGTGATTTAAGTCTATATTAAATTGAATTTAAACTCATAGACTCATGCATTTATATAATTGATCTCCCTCAAGAATTATATAAATGATCCCAAGACTCAATTTCCGTATATTGATAAGCCCACAGTTTGGCTAATTCCAATCGTTGGAACTCTTGGTCGATAGATTTCCGTATATCCTATCTCTTAGTCCATCTCAGTCACTAGATATTATCGAGTGACCATGATGTTGAGATAAAATAAATCATCTGTTCCCACTTACCCGACGTAGAAGGGGTCATATTATGCCTACCGACGAAGAAGGGATTCATGGGAGGCTGATTTATAAAGACTAATCTCAATTTTTGGTTATACGAGGAAGACCCCATCAACTTTTATTTATCCATATTTAAGTGAACTAAAAACTAGCATATGCGTGAATGAATTAAATAAAGTGATGGCTTTGCAATTGACATGTGACATCTGTATTGTCACAGAAAACTAACGCGTGACCTCTACATGAGTCAGTTTTCAGGCATGATATAGGTGGTTTGGTTTTAGGCGGAATATGATGCAAGCTATTATCGATGAAAGCATAAAGATAAATGCAATAAACGTAAATAAAAGTCCTAGTGTGGCCTATCCTACCAAAATAAACATAAAACAACTTGGAATCCACCGTTGGACCCTAGAAGCTTGTCTTGATGTTCCATCTTGGTCCTTGCAGCGGGAGTGAGCATCCGGTCTCCGTCTTGACTTTGGTCTTCACAAAATTACTAATTTAAATTACAAAAGTAATCCTAAATACATTCTAATTTAAATACAAAAGTAATTACATGGCAAAAACCCAAAACGGAGATTCAAGATCTCAAAATTACAAGCAAGATCGTGTCCCATCATTACGGTGACACAATCTTCTAAGGCCACACTAAGTTACAACCGTTTGCAATAATTAAATACGTTATAGAAAGCATTCAAGGCATTCACAAGACGATAAATAAAATGCATCAACTAAATAAAATTTATACATGACATAATACTGTTATTATGATTAATAAATTTATACCAAACCACCTTTTAAGATTAAAATTAAGTGATTATACCGTTTTAATCACCAATTTTAATAAACATATAATCCATTGTTTTAAACTGTTTTAAAAACAATATGTATCAATCGAGGGTGAACCGTTTCACTAAACAATATACTATTTCCGTATACAGTATATTATTTTAAGCCATGTGAAAATAAGAAACAAGTTATTTTCGAAAAGGGAGCCCGAAACAAGAGCACTTGACCGAGCAGCAGAGGCACTCGATCGAGTGCCAGTGTCACTCGATCGAGTGCAGCAGGGGCTCGATCGAGTGACTCTTTAAAACGTAATCGCTGCACTTTTAAATCTAAAACGAGTTTATAACTTGGATTTAAAACGTGTAAATCATAAATAAACAACAACAAAAGATTCACATATTGCTAAAAATATCGATTAATTAACAATATGCAAATTATAATCGAAAACAAGATCGATTTCCCACTAAAAACTCACGCACGGGGCCTTGGTACGAGGGCACTCGATCGAGTGCAACAGGTACTCGATCGAGTGCCTAGGCAGATTGTACGGTTTTCAAAATTTTTAAAACTTATGAAAGACACAATTGTAAAATTTTCATGGCCTAAGGCTCTGATACCACTTGTGGGGAATAAAACGTGTATTCGCCCTTTAAATGCAGGATTATAATGAAAATTACAGTCGTGAATATCGTCATAAGATTAAAAAGCATAAGAAAAGAAGTACAACCTTTGGTCCTTGTGCGAAAGGCCTAAGAACAGGAATTAACACAAATTCCCTCCTATAACTTGCACCCAAGACTTAGATTGAGACGAGGCCGCATGTGCTAGAAATCCTCTCCAACTGCCTTGCAATATCGGGAGAGCCTTTTGAGTTTTAGATGTGAGATCTGGGTTATAGGAGAAGAGTGCTCTCAAACCCTAATTTTCTTGAGAATTATTTTAACAGTGCAACAAGAGTAATCTACATAAGGAGAAGGACTCTCCTTATGTAGCCTCTTGTTTCGGCCGAAATAGGGTTTGGGTAGGAGTGGGCTTTCCACTCTTACCTTATCCCAATGCTTGATTCGACTCAATTGCTTAAATATAATTCGCGGGTTTATAATTATAAATCGTAACATGTTATCAGATATTAATACAGTCGATATATTAATAACGGTCTGATAAAATACGATATTGTATAATTGCCCAAATTAATATAACTGTTTATATTAATACGCGAATACAATATTTAATTAAATATAACCGTTTATATTTAATTTACGAATTAATCTTGTAATCCGTATTAGCTAAAATTATTTAATCCGTATTAAATAATAATCTCAACATCTTATTGACTAATTTATTAGTCAATACCTCTGACTAACTGTTTAGTCGTATCCGGCAAAATGTGACTGTATTTTCATACCTTCACATCTCTCAAACATGTCCTATAGGTGTGACGTATAGGGACCAGTTGATCACCGCCATCCGTATGACAATAACGTCAAACTTATCTAGCAAGCCAACCGTTATTGATAAACGTGGATCAACTGGTAATAATACAAAAGTATGCCCTTGTGATCCTTAAAGAGATTTAATAAGTCGTTGTACTTAATTGTCAAGGACACCAGCCCCAACAGTTCAAGGGACCAAAAGAGTTGGTTTCCGAATTTGTACTTTATTATTTCTTTTCTAGGAAAGGTCATACTAGGGTTTATTTTTATGCTTTTATTTTGCTTTTTATATGTTTGCATGCATAGCCAAATCGTCATATATCGTCTCATGCATTTTTCGATTTAGTCGACCTAGTCTTTTATTTTATCGATAATTCACCGACTTAGTTCACTTAAACGGAGATAGATAATAATTGACTAGATCTCTTACAAATAAATATTGAGACTTAGCCTTACCAAAAAGTACGGAGCCATGAATCCCTTCTTCACAAGAACGTAGGCTCGGCTACACCGGGGTACTAAAATTGTCACGTTGGGTAAGTGGGGTAATAAGATTACACCTTGAAATTTGGTTGATCTCAACGAAAGTATTCGTAACCGTAGTTGCAATAAGTTCGGGCTAAAGACGATTTTTAGAAAATTGTCGACTTTATACATTAATTCCCAAAACTGCAAGATCAGTGAGAACAACTTTTCTAGTCTACTTTATACATTATAAAAAAGAAATAAATTATAATTGGGTGATACGAGATCACAAAATTACAACCCAATCGGTAACCCCTTACATTACGGGAAATACCGATTAAAAACTAAGGCCATACTAAGTAAATTACATAATTCCCAAAACTACGTAAATAAATCATGACATTCATAATAAAATATGCAATGCTTATGAATATATGAACTACCATGCAAATCCTAAGCCAAATCGTCCTATTTAAATAAATAGTTATCGTATACCTCGGTTTATGGAATCGCGTGTTTTAACGTTTAACAACACTATGCATAAAATGAATCGGTATTCATCCTTAAGTTAATCATCCCAACTCATATAGGTTTCAAAATTTAGTCTTACTCAAACTTTGAACATGACTTAACTTAATATATTTTAATATTGTTCGGTATTACTCGGTTTTACGGGAAAAATATTATAAAAATCCAAAAGAGTCATAAAAATTTCGAAAAATTCAAAATTCAAATTTTGAAAATTCCAGAATGTTCTTAAAATTTAATAAATTTAAAATTATTAGTATTTATACGGTTTTAACATTATTTCGAAAATAATACGTAAAACGAGCATTTTAAGTCGGAAAATTCAATAATTAACTCCATAAAAGCAAATAAAATACTAATAATATTTTTACACTTTCCAAAACACTTTAAGAAAATAAAATGGACAGAAAATTAAATGGCACATTGCCCTATAGCCGAAATTTTTAATACATGACTCTAAATATTCAATTTTAAATGTAACTTTTAACAAATTAAAATTAAATCAAATCTGAAACTTTTGGCTCCCAAGAATATTTTCATGATGAACATATCATATATGACTATTATGGGTTAAATGTTTCGGCCATTTTAACAACTATTGCATATTTTAACGATTTTCGTCATATATCGTACGATTTTAATCTTTAAAATTATTTCTCAAGCATAAAATAAGATAAAATTCTCGAAATTTTTATACATGCTGGAAATAATATATTTGACATCATGTTAAAAGTTTATGGCCAAATTCCAACTTAAACTATTAAAGTCGAAATTATGTCACTAATTACCCGATTTTTACATTAAAAATCTATAATAGTGCAATATTTGAGATAAATTTCTGGAAAATTCAACATATATTTTAAATATTGCATGTGACATATTCAAAAATTTTTATAGTCAAATTCGTAATATAACTATTTTAACCCATTTTTTATCATCTTATTGCATTTTAACCCTTAAAATTCATATCACACGTTTTATAAGTCCATAATTTACAAAAATTCATATTCATAACATAGGATATACATGTGATAACATACTGAAAAATCTCGGCCAGAAGCTTATTTTAACTATTTTTCCCAAAATAAACATTTTTAACAATTAAAAATCAATAAAACCGAAATTAAAAATACCAAAGAACAATATACATGCAAAATATATTCCAAATATTCTAAAAACATTTTAGAAACAGTAGGTATTCATGCTAAATAATTTCGTGCATATCATATATTAAACGAAAAACCAAATTTTATTTTGTTATCACTATACTTCCGTAAAAACGTAAACGGAAAGCATGCAAACAACCTATTGCTCTGATACGAATTGAAAGGTTTTTAGTTACTCATAAAATAATATTTAGTCATACTAACAAAATACTTTAATTACCATTTTAATTAACTTATAAAGTGATCTTATGCATGCTAATATAATGCGGAAATGGGAGAAATTTCGAGTCCTTACACTCGGTCCAAATGCTAGCAAGGATGATCCTCCAATGTTCAACAAGAACACCTCCTCCAAGATGCACCAAGACAATCCCTTAACCAACCGAAATCTTGTATGTGCTAGACTAGAAATCGATTTTCCTTAAACTATTCTAATCTCTCTAATTAGAATATCAATACTAATATTATATCTTATTATTATTAGTATTGTTATTATTATTATTATCTCACAATAATAATATTTGAGGTTTTTATGTTTTTCTTACCTTAGAAAAATTATGCAAGCATTAGGAATGAATTGAATTTGTGAGCATCTCACAAATATAAAGAGTGATGCTTGGGTTGAGGTGAGGCCGGGCATGGGAAGACATAAGGGAGACAAGTTCTATAACCCATGCAACTTAGGGTGGCCTAGATAGTGTTCCCAAGACACATGCCTTTAAACATGATGATTAAAGTGTATTTAACACACACTAATCATCCTCACATACATCCACTTAGCCGCCCATTTTATCATAAAATGGATTCCATTTTACAACATTGTCAATTGTATAATTTGTATAAAATTGTGACATCTTATATGTCACAATGTAATACAATACAATTATTTTATCTTAAAATATATATATAAATATTTATCGTATAAATATTATAATTAAATAAATCCTATTTATTAATTGACAAGTAATTCGAAATTACAATTGTAAAATGATTATTTATAATTATCGTCAATACAATTTACATCCTTTGTGTTAATTATAACCCAATTCATTCTAATTACGATATGATAAAATATCGTTCAATGTTTAATAATTGACACGTTTCAATTTTAAACATAAATCTTACAATAAGATTTAACCTCTGATTTCTCGATATACGAGTTTAAGGAATATGATCAAATCGTATCAATATATATTTGATCATTTTATCAATTAAGGGAATTGTCCTAAAGGTGTGACCTAAAGGGATCAACTGACCACCACCGTCATACGACAGTAATATCAAACTCTAGCTAGCCAATCATTACCGATTAATGTTGGTCAGTTGACTAATATAAATCGTATCATCCCTTTCGCATTCTCGTCATGAGATTTAATTACGTGATCGCACTATTGTTGAGGACACATTTCCCAACGATGCTCATAAGAAACGATTCTCGGAGCTTTCGAGAATTCGTTAGTGAGCGTGGTGAAAATCTTGTTTGCACCATGGGAGATGAAGCGTCTTTGCAAATTGGATTCCATTGCATAGATCAGTACGTTCTTTATCGCACCCGCTTCCATGACGAAGTCGCTATGAGCGCGAACTTCGTTAGCTCTAGCTCCAGTTCCTGGGTGTGCCGGAATAGGCTCAGTCAAGTACTTGAGCTTTCCGTCAGCAATTAACAGCATTCCGTAATGCTGCCTCCCAGTCAGAGAAGTTTGACCCATCATTCCTAAGTCTAGTAGACTGATTCATGGAGTCCATGAAAGCTTTAAGCCAGGATTCTCGTGCTAGCTTGGCCCTTGGCATTGGGTCTTCACCAGCCATTTGTTGTTTAGTAGTTTAAAATTGATCGTGTTCTACACTGAAAAGAAGATAAAACGAAACCACATAAGCAACTCATCGTTGTGATTTAAGTCTATTTTAAATTAAATTTAAACTCGTAGACTCATGCATTTATATAATTGATCTCCCTCAAGAATTATATAAACGATCCCAAGCCTCAATTTCCGTAAATTGATAAGCCCACAGCTTGGCTAGTTCCACCGTTGGAACTCTTGGTCAATAGATTTCCGTAAATCTCTTCTTTTAGTCCATCATAGTCGCTAGATAGTATCTAGTGACCACAATGTTGAGATAAAATAAATCATCTGTTCCCACTTACCCGACGTAGAAGGGGTCATATTATGCCTACTGACGAAGAAGGGATTCATGGGAGTCTGATTTATAAAGACTAGTCTCAATTTTTGGTTATACGAGGAAGACCCCATCAACTTATATTTATCCATTTTAAGTGAACTAATATCTAGCATCGTCGTGAATGAATGAAATAAAGTGATGGTTTTACATGTGACACGTGACATCTGTATGTCACAGAAAACTAACGCGTAACCTCTATATGAGTCAGTTTTTCGGCATGTTATTGGTGGTTTGGTTTTAGGCGGAATATGATGCAAGCTATTATCGATGAAAGCGTAAAAGAAATGCAATAAACGTAAATAAAAGTCCTAGTGTGGCCTATCCTACCAAAATAAACATTAAAACAACTTGGAATCCACCGTTGGACCCTAGAAGCTTGTCTTGATGTTCCATCTTGGTCTTTGCAGAGGGAGTGAGCATCCGGTCTCCGTCTTTGGTCTTCACAAAATTACTAATTTAAATTACAAAAGTAAACCTATTTACATTCTAATTTAAATACAAAAGTAATTGTATGGCTAAAACCAAAACGGAGATACAAGATCTCAAAATTACAAACAAGACCGTGTTCCATCATTACGGTAACACAATCTTCTAAGGCCACACTAAGTTACAACCGTTTGCAAAATTAAATACGTTATAGAAAGCATTCATAAGCGTTCAACAAGACGATAAATAAAATGCATCAACTAAAAACAAAATTCATTCATGACATAATACCGTTATTATGTTTAATAAATTTTACCAAACCACCTAACGAGATTAAAATTATGTGATAATACCGTTTTAGTCACATAAATCTTAATATAATTATAATCCATTATTTTAAACCGTTTTAAAATAATATGTATCTTACGAGTGTGAACCGTTTCACAAAAGTTAATATACTATTTCCGTATATAGTACATTACTATTGGCCACGAGAAAATAAAATAAAATTTATTTTCGAAAAATTAGCCAGACTGGGTTTTACTCGATCGAGTAACCTTGACAGACTGGGTTTTACTCGATCGAGTAAAACAGGTACTCGATCGAACCCCTAAAGTTCAGAAAACCAAAATTTTCAGAAAAATTAAAATATCCTGAAAACTGTTCGATCGAATTAAAGCGAGGTCGATCGAGGAACAGTGTCAGACGAGTTGCTCGATCGAGCAAAACAGGTACTCGATCGAACAAATTTTTTTTCCAGAAAACTTAAAATTTTCAGAAAAGAAAATATACCCTGACAATTGTTCGATCGAATAAAAACATGATCGATCGATGAACAGTGCCACTCGATCGAGTACAGCAAGTCTCGATTGAGTGACGGGTTAACGAAGTAGACTACGAACGAGTAGAAATACGCTCGTTCGTAGAATCCAAAGTACTCGATCGAGTCACAAAGTGCTCGATCGAGTGACTGGTTTCTGAAAAACTGCTCGATCGAGCCAAAAAATGCCCGATCGAGGGATGGATAGCAAAATAATGCTACGAACTGTTTAAAACCAAAAACATGTGTTTATCATTGATTTTAATCGTGTAAATCAACAATAAACAACAACAAAACTTACATACTGTTGAAAATATCGATTAATTAACAATATGCAATTTAAAAATCGAAAAAACATGATCGATTTTTCTCAGAATTGGCACACGGCCGAGACACAAGTGCGAAATGCAAATTTTCAGTTTTAAAACTTATAAAAAACACAATTGTAAAATTTGCCGTGGCCTTGGCTCTGATACCACTTGTGGGAAATAATCATGTATTCACCCTAAAATTTCCAGGATTATAACGAAATTTACATATGTGAATTATGGTCATAAGAGAAAAACATGAATAAGAATTACAACCTTAGGTCCTTTGTGCGAATGGCCTAAGAACATGAATTAGAGTAAATTCTCTCCTATAACTTGCACCCAAGACTTTGTCTGAGACGATACCGCGTGTGCTAGAAATGCTCTCCAATTGCCTTGCAATATGGGGAGAGTTTTGTGAGGTTTTACAGATGTGAGATATAGGTTTTTAAGAAAGCAGTTCTCAAAAACCCTAATTTTGTGAATAATGAATAATCAGTAAAATTAGAGTTCTGACAAAAGGAGAATTACTCTCCTTTTGTAATACTCTACTCGGCCGACCGAATTAGACCTAGTGTAAGAGTGGGCTTTCCACTCTTACCTTATTCTCTTGCGTGATTCGACCCTAAAGCTAAAATATAATCCGCGGGTTTTAATTATAAATCGTACACATGTTATCAGATATTAATGCAGTCGATACATTAATAATGGTCTGATAAAAAATACGATATTGTATAATTGTGTCAATTAATATAACTGCTTATATTAATACACGAATTCAATATTTAATTAAATATAACCGTTTATATTTAATTTACGAATTAATCATGTGATCCGTATTAGCTAAAATTATTTAATCCGTATTAAATAATAATCTCAACATCTCATTGACTAATTTAATAGTCAATACCTCTGACTAACTGTTTAGTTGTATCCGGCATAAATGTGACTGTATTTTCATACCTTCACATCTCTCAAACGTGTCCTATAGGTGTGTCGTATAGGGACCAGTTGATCACCGCCATCCGTATCACAATAACGTCAAACTTATCTAGCAAGTAGCCAACCGTTATTGATAAACGTGGATCAACTGATAATAATACCAAAGTATGTCCTTGTGATCCTTTAAGAGATTTAATAAGTCATCGTACTAACTGTCAAGGACACCAGCCCTAACAAATCGACACACAACAACTACCCTCACTATTCTGCCGCCACTTCAGAGTGTAGGAAGGGAGGTTCACACGTTGGGTTAAGGGGTGTAAGGCCGTTCATTTTCATAGAGAAGTAAGTATGTGCATCACCGTTCTTTTGTTTTTCTTGTTTATGCTTCTGTTTTCAATTTGTGTATCAATCGTATATACATGCTCATCGTTTTGATTATTATACCTACTTAATATAGGATGTATTGGTGGTGTTTGAACCCTAGTAGTCTCGTTGTGACTGCCAAGGACCGCCATGGGAGGGTGGTTTTTGTCGTCTGATCAGAACAGGGATTCCGTTGTCAAAACAGAGGCGCATGAACATGCGATGTTTGTGTTTAAATTCGAATAGTTTCTGTCTTCGTTTAATATGGGTGTTAGGGTAAGTCGTTAATTGGTAGTCAAGGTGTTCGTATGGAGGTTCTTGTGGTGGTTCATGGTGGTGCATTTTGTTATAATGGGTTTCGTTTGGGTGTTCATAATTTAAAATCAGAGTATTGCGTGGAAAATGGGTTTTGTAGCGGTTGTTGCGGTGTCGACGGTCACTGATGACTTCCCTGGAACCACCGCGGCTCAAAGGCGAGCCTGGTGGTGTCGCATGCGAAGTCGGTGGTGGTGGTTGTGTGAGAAAATATTTGTATATATTCCCAATTCTTTATATGCAGGATTATAACAAATTTATAATGTACGATTTATAGTCATAAACGAAGAACAAGATACAAAGATTGGGATTAAGAATTAACCTTCTGTCCTTGCAAAGGCCTAAGATCAGATATCAAAACAGATATCCTTCTAATCGTTGCACCCAAGATGTCCTGAGAAAATAACCTTTCCTGAGCTAGAAACTGCAAAATTACCTTTAATTTTGTGTAAGATGAAAATGTAACACCCCAATTTATTAAGGAGCCTTTAGCAAGGCATCCTCAGTAAATAGAGCTGTTACCATCCCGGAATGTCCGAGGTAGTGAATAACAAAGTAAATCAAACCAAAGTACTTTATATAAAAACTGATTAAATTTAAACTTTGATGTTACAAATACTACACAGCGGAAACTAAAGTACAAGTGATAACGTCGAAGTATGTGATCTAAATCTAAGTCGGTCCATCCAACTGCTCACGCCATCCCATGCTCCCACAGCACCATCTTTCCTGTCAAAACTGCTCCCCATCAAGGATCATCACAGGTGTCACACGAATACACAGGGTCAACCACGAGGTTGAGTAGGTAAAGATCAATAAGACATACATTATAATAAATTAGAACACCACTCTGTCTCCATATCACAAGACCCAAAATCACTCCACGCCATATCCACATCATTCAATCATCCACTTCACCTCCATCACACCACTCCTTCCATGGCCATATCACAAGTCTCGTATCACAAGTCCCGTTCTCCACAACAATTAATAATAATCAAATATTTCACAACAACATTCAATATCAATTATAACAATCTTGTAATAAGCATCACACACACACACACACTTCCTGTCATAACACAAACCACAGAGATATATCCCCTACCTCAATTTGCAGAAGGACAACCGAACAACTGCTAGAATTATTCCACCTAGAACTCAGTTCCTATAAATAGTACTTAGTATCAACATCTAACCATACCACCATATACTACTAAAATTATTCGATCATGTTCATAATTGATACACTTATCCCACACTGTAATTATACATGTCAACATACTCATATACAAACCAATTAACATTAAGTCCTTATTCGTATTAGTCATCACTTGTCAAATACAACCTTACTAATTATAAACTTACTAATTATGGCATACGATCAATTACTCAAATATTATAAAATCCATAACAGTAACAATTTAAATAACTAGTTGTCCTCACAATATTCCTTAACAATATTAACAACCATGAATCACTAATAATATGCTTAATAACAATAATAACAACAAAACTAATAATAACAAAATTAATGTTAATAATGATAAAGATAATAACAATGCCATTTGATAAAATACTATTATTAATAATTAGGGATGTCATTGGGGCGGGGCGGTGCTGGATATAGGCTCCCCCGTACCCGTACCCATCAAGAAAACCTCGTATCCATCCCCGCCCCATCACCCATGACGGGTACAAGTTTCCAAAACCATCCCCGCCCCATCACCCATGACGGGTACAAGTTTCCAAAATCATCCCCGCCCCACCACCCATGGCGGGTACAAGTTCCCAAAACCATCCCCGCCCACCAACCCATTAACCCGTTATACCATAAATTTTTCCGATTTTTTTTCAGTAACTTGTTTACATAATTTTAGTTATTTACCAAAGAAGTTCGTATATACTTTATAAAATAGTTATTTTAACATTATGTCTTAACTATTACAAAATAATATTTGTAAAATTATCGTAATAATTTTATTAATTTTTGTAATAATTGGCGGGCGGGTATGAAATGGGTAACACGCAAAAACCATCCCCGCCCACTACCCATGGCGGGTACAATTTTCGTACCCGTCCCCGCCCCACCACCTGCCAAAGCTCTACCCGTCCCCGCCCCAACTGGGGCGGGTGCGGGGCGGTATCCGCTTGTACCCGCCCCAATGACATCCCTATTAATAATACTAATAATAACATTAATAACAATAATAAAAAAAATAGTCATACAATAATAACTAACATAATAATAATAATAATAAAAAAAAACACAGCCGGTACTATAACATTATGACACGCACAACAACCCAAACATCCTCACAACCATACTTCACGGTTCTGACCGGCTCCCAAGACAACCCCTTTCGACGCCCTTACCACGCCTGCACCACCACCAACCCACGGTGGTTGACACCCTTGCACCATGACGCAACCCCCTGACACCACCACGACACATGACTCAACTCCAGAAGCTCTCGAAACCAGTACAAAACCCGCACCTACACAACCGAGAACCGTCACACCTCCGCACCACTGGTTTTTTCCTGTCCTATAACCCGCCTGTAACACCACCAACACGACCACCACTCACGACCCCACGACACTCCACCCTACCCACAACCCCCTAGTGCCAACACCAGGCCTCGACACCCCTCAAACCGTTTGAAAAACCCGCCCCAAACACGTTGTACCACGCACGACTCCCCTGTTTCTGTACGAAAACAACGACACTCTTTATGGCTGTGCTTCGACCACCAGACACCCCTCCTATCACCACCAAAAAAACCAAACACATCTTTCTACCATCACCCATAACCCACGACAAGACTTAAAGCTAAACATATCCGAATAAGCATCAATTAACGAGATAGAACACGCATAAACAGAGTATTAAACGCATCTACTCTCGCCCCTTTTCGGTTATTGTTATAACAGTTACGGTGGTCCTATGGTGACCTATAGACGATAAGCATGATATATATACTACCAAGATTACTCACCACAACATTACGTAAGCCAAAAGTCTGATAAAGGCGTGAACAACTCACAAACATAAAGCTGTGCGAAAGACGAACATGGCGATGTTATGGAATCGTAGTGGCTGTTCTTACTCGATTCCCTCCTCTTCTGTTATTCTCCTCCCTCACGAAATAGCACAGATTTTGGTTCCTGGATGTAGAGTTTGATAGGGAGGCAGACTAGGTGTAGGAGGCTAAGGGCTTGTTATACGTATATTAGGGTTTGTATTAGTGAATAGGGTATTTGTTGCTAGGGTTTGTTATATGTATATTTCATACGTATAACATGATTGGTAAGCCCAATTGTTACATCTTTCGACCTTATCGAATACCAACCCACATATGACGATCCATTACGCATTTTTAAGAACTATACTATTATTAATAATACGAATAATAACCTTAATAACAATAATGAAAACAATAGTCATACAATAATAACTAACATAATAATAATAATAATAATAATAATAATAATAATAATAATAATAAAACACAGCCTGCACTATATATAACGTTATGACACGCACAGTAGCCCAAACATCCTCACAACCATACTTCACGGTTCTGACCGGTTCCCAAGATAACCCCTTTCGACGCCCCTACCACGCCTGCACCACCACCAACCCATGGTAGTTGACACCCTTGCACCATGACGCAACCCCCTGACACCACCACGACACATGACTCAACTCCAGAAGCTCTCGAAACCAGTACAAAACCCGCACCTACACAACCGAGAACCGCCACACCTCCGCACCACTGGTTTTTTCCTGTCCTATAACCCGCCTGTAACACCACCAACACGACCACCACTCATGACCCCTCGACACTCCACACTACCCACAACCATCTGGTGCCAACACCAGGCCTCATCACCCCTCAAACCGTTTGCAAAACCCGCCCCAAACACGCTGTACCACGCACGACTCCCTTGTTTCTGTACGAAAACAACGACACTCTTTTTGGTTGTGTTTCGACCACCAGATACCCTCCTATCACCACCAAAACAACCCATACACATGTTACTACCATCACCCATAACCCACGACAAGACTTAGAGCTAAACATATCCGAATAAGCAACAATTAACGAGATAGAACACGCATAAACAGAGTATTAAACGCATCTACTGTCGCCCCTTTTCGGTCATTGTTGTAACAGTTATGGTGGTCCTATGGTGACCTATAGACGATAAACATGATATATATACTATCAAGATTACTCACCACAACATTACGTAAGCCAAAAGTCTGATGAAAGGCGTGAACAACTCACAAACATAAAGCTGCGGGAAATACGAACTTGGCGATGTTATGGAATCGTAGTGGTTGTTCTTACTCGATTCCCTCCTTTATGTTCTTCTCCTCCCTCACAAAATAACACTGATTTGGGTTCCTAGATGTAGAGTTTGATAGGGAGGCAGACTAGGTGTAGGAGGCTGAGGGCTTGTTATACGTATATTAGGGTTTGTATTAGTGAATAGGGTATTTGTTGCTAGGGTTTGTTATATGTATATTTCATAGGTATAACATGATTGGTTAGCCCAATTCTTACATATTTCGACCCAACCGAATACCAACCCACATATGACGATCCATTACGCATTTCCAAGAACTATATACCCATATCCCGTTCTCGACTTAATTACGGTTCAACGAGCACATAGACTAATATAAAATTGTATAAATTGGTAATTACGTACCGAATAGCATACCATCATTCCTCGTCTTGAGAAATATTATTAAACCATTTATTAAAACAAATTATGAAAATACGTGTTATTACAGTCTTCCCTCCTAAAAATAAATTTCGTCCCGAAGTTCGCCACCTCGTAACGATAAGGAAGCGTGTACAAGCATGACACAAACACAGATAGCACTTACATAGGCTTCAAAATGCGAATGTTACATTCTATCCCCCTTCAGAAACTTTGTCCCCAAAGTTTAACACGTAGCAGAAAGAGAACATGACCCTTAACGAAACACAATGTAGTGCACAACAGAAGTAACAGGGTTATCAAGGATATTCAACAATCTCGACATACCACTTAGCCATGTCATAACAACTAGCCATAATATAAATCGTTAAGATTCTTCAATCCTATCCTCCTTAAAACATGGTTACGTCTCCGTAACCTCATTACAATCAAGTCCAGCTCATGACTCCGTCTCACTAATTACTCTACCTCATAAAATCTAACTCCAAGTAATCAAGTATCATATTCTCATCGTCGAACCTAAGACCGAAGACAAGGGGTGAGTGAACTGGTGGGATAAAACCGCAAATCAATACTTCCATCTCAATATCGATTTCAAACTCAGAATATAACTCAATAACCAGTGCCACCCTGGACCGTAAACACAATGTGGCACAACGGCCTAACAACTCATATCTCAATGCCAGTAACCAATTCTCATCTCGATTTCAATATCAATATTGTCAAATGTTCCATGAAAGGAACTGCTAAACACTTAGAGAGTAAAACTCCAAGCTACTCACCCACGAGTCAAGGTCAAAGAATGCGACAACTCGATAAAACACTGAACTGCAATCTCAATCTCAATACAACATCATTCATTGTCTTTGTTTTAGTCTCACGAGCAACTCAGTCCCCTCAACTCTATCCCATCAGCTAATTAACATGACAACGTACATATCTTAACCAAATTCATTGACATGCTTGTATGTATCCTTATATTCCAACTTCATAAAACGAGAACTTATACGCTATACCAACCAAGCTAATACAGAATCATTACAAATAACTCAGCTAATCAATTACCAATCTCACACTCAACCCGTCTCACAAACAAAATAATTATCTCATCAATAGAAAACATTAACTCTCAAAATAAAACAACAATTACTAAGATTCGACTCAAATGAGCACTCATAAGAAATTCATATTAATTATCTTGTAACATCCAATCTCGACAATAAAAGAGTATTAGGATCGGTAGAATCGTATTACACCGTAAAACAGAATCAGAGTGGCTAACACTTACATACCATTGACATTACAAAGTCAATATATTCACAACAATGCAAACAACCAAGAAACACATAGTCCAAAATTAACAAATTAAAACATTTCAGGTTCGTAATCATATTTATAGAAAGGCATAGGACGAAATTCATTAACGTAATTAAACATGGAGCATTGACATATTTCACGAGATGTATACCAATCATAGACTAACAAGACCGTTTAACATTCCTGGACATTAATAGGTTAAAACCACTTAGGTACATTTCTCATCCTCTCACATTATATCATTCTCATGAAACTGTTAATATATATGACTTGCCAATTAAGCATTCGGCCAGGACTTCATCAACACGTAGCTACAAAATTCGTCTCTTACAAACAATCACTATAATTTTCAAAATATCAAACGTTATCATGGATAATCATCACTTTGAAAACATTTTGAAACTTCTGAAACATTGACTTGGTAAATTGTAGTAATTTATAATCACAAATCAGAAGACAATTTTACAAGCTTTAGATCGAAACAAGACTACACAGAGACATTCCGACTCTTCTTTACCAACACATTGTTCTTGTAAATTATAGCTCATGCATTGCGAAGCTTTAACGATACAAGTAAACGAATTCACAGGACTAGCACTTCCTTAAATCACATGTCAACCAATTAATAATTCAATAGATCGTGATCAGGTTTTAAACATAACAATATGCATTTCACTTTATAGCATAACAATATGCATGGAGAATTTATAGGAACTTTTGTCGCAGGGAACTAGACAAAGATGTACCGTTAATATACGAAATAACATCAACAGGATTCATAGTGTTCCAATAATCACAAATACGTATAACAATTAGATTGCTATATCATGCTAATAAATTTACCAGTTAAATTTCATTCTACCACTTGGAAGATCATTCTGTGATAAACATGATTTTAACATTACATACGAACATCACACAATGATTTTGAGGCATAACCCTAGAAAGTAAGAATGTCGGTATAATTGAAACTATTTTATATAAAACTTGACCAAATAAAGAAGGTTACATTATCATATAGTAAGGTTCATATTCATATTATATGTCTAGTATTCATGTTACTAATGCTATATCAGGATATCACATAGTCACATCACATAATTCACATTTGATTAAACTGTTATATGAAACTTACATAACCCGCAATTCCACCAAATAAACATTATGCAGCAACTTACAAAAATCATAATTAAATAACCGCTTAGCTATCGTGCTAGCGATTATAGTTTTTAGAAAATATAAAGAATTAGATAATCATAGGAACAAGAATCGAATGCATATCTCAAGTGGATCATTTCATACAATTTTTACAACTCAATTGGTCTGAACAAAAACTTTACATCAATTCAACAGAAAATTAGGTAACTTGCAAAAATCACAATTAAATAAAGACTCGTGATGATTTTACATGATTTATCATTTTGAAAGCGTGAACGTATATTCTAAACACTGGAGTTGGGATTACGCATAAACAGTAACCACGTTTTAAATGATTTCCTTTACAAAGACATAGGTCAAAACGGAACTGTGCAGTGACAATCTGACCACTGTCAACTAAAAGATTTATTTCTCTCAAAATATAATTCTTATTAACATGAAACCAAAAGCATTATAAAATATCATACATAAAATTTTCATACTCAAATATGGAACACATTTAAAATGACTCCCCGTACAATCAAGGTAAAATTCAGTAAGTTTATTAAAATTTTGGTTATTTGACAATTTCACATTACTTCCTTCGAAACTCATCCATTTTTCTACCAAAACATGTTGATATATCATTTGAAGCACAAACTAACATGTAATCATCATTCAAACTGTAATTGTCATTCAGAACACGATAGAGATTTCAAGACTGAAGTAGAATCAACTAAATAACTTAATATTTACGACAGTAACACATAACTACATGTCATTCATGGCTTGGGGAAACACATTCCGCATATCACTAGACATGAATTACTAATATATATAAGTCCGATCATTCATATCCACAACCATATATTACATAGTTTCGATAATCATTTAATGACCAGATAATCACATGAACATTTCAAACACCAACATACTATGATCACATCACTCTAACCATTGCTCAACAAATACACCTCCAAACTCTGAAAATTTCAATTCAATCATCCAGATCGACCCACATCTCATATCACACATATCCTTCCAACGCACATCATTAATCATAACTCACATATTAGCTACCTCATTCTTCCCTGCAAGAATGTTATTACAATATTACTAGGTCTCTATATAGTCTACCCCACTCTTCAATTACTCTCATTGGGTTCCCGAGACAGAACTGAAAGGGCCCATGGTTTGGTGTGAGGGGGCCCCTAACTCATTCGTTCTTTCTTGGGGCTCTTATCAGCTTCGTCTCGGGGTTCATTCTATTTGACTCTTCCTACGTTTATTATTATTAATTTGGTTTAGGCATGAGGATCGTTCGCTCAGATACCACTTTGTAACACCCCGATTTATTTAGGAGCCTTTAGCAAGATATCCTCAGTAAATAGAGCTGTTACCATCCCGTAATGTCCGAGTTAGTGAATAACAAAGTAAATCAAACCAAAGTACTTTATATAAAAACTGATTAAATTTCAACTTTGATGTTACAAATACTACACAGCGGAAACTAAAGTACAAGTGATAACGTCGAAGTATGTGATCTAAATCTAAGTCGGTCCATCCAAGTGCTCACGCCATCCCATGCTCCCACAACACCATCTTTCCTGTCAAACCTGCTCCCCATCAAGGATCATCACAGGTGTCACACGAATACACAGGGTCAACCACGAGGTTGAGTAGGTAAAGATCAATAAGACATACATTATAATAAATTAGAACACCACTCCGTCTCCATATCACAAGACCCAAAATCACTCCACGCCATATCCATATCATTCAGTCATCCACTTCACCTCCATCACACCACTCCTTCCATGGCCATATCACAAGTCCCGTATCACAAGTCCCGTTCTCTACAACAATTAATAATAATCAAATATTCCATAACAACATTCAATATCAATTATAACAATCTTATAATAAGCATCACACACACACACACACTTCCTGTCATAACACAAACCCCAGAGATATATCCCCTACCTCAATTTGCAGAAGGACAACCGAACAGCTGCTAGAATTATTCCACCTCGAACTCAGTTCCTATAAATAGTACTTAGTATCAACATCTAAACATACCACCATATACTACTAAAATTATCCGATCATGTTCATAATTAATGACACGGCTGTCGCAACCCTGTCAAAGATAAAACCTAACTGGTCGCAACTAAATGTAGTAGAGGTAGACGGGTATCGTATCCATAGAGAGATTGGCATTCTATAGTCTAATAAGTCCGTTTGAAGTAACCGGTTTTGGGGGTTTGATTGATTTTGAATTCTAAAACTAATAGGAAAAAGTGAAAGAGAAAACAAATAGAAAAAGGCACTAAGATTGTCGGTTCACCATTGCTACTAAGTCTGAACTAATAGTCATAAGACACCGTAAACTCGGTCTGTGGGTAGTGAAAAGGTCCTTCCGGTCCGCTATTCGCCCTAAGACTATACTAACTTAGCTTCCGCCCTCATTAGCATGGTTGATGCGTGTCTATTTTATGATGTTTTACATCTATTTTTACACGCATTTTGTCACTCATATACTATGTTTCAGCCTTTATTTCCCAACAATTGTCTACTTTCGTATTTTTATGCACTTTTGCAGATTTATGCGGAAAAAGGGACGATTTTACACCAAACTTATGCCTCGGGCTCTTTCATAACCAAGGAATGAAAGAAAGTCCACTCAAAACATTGACCAAGTGCCAAGAAGTCAAACCGAGACAAATCAAAGCAATCCTACAGGAAAACAGGTCGACCGACCTATTACTTGGGTCGGCCGACCAGGCCTTTGTTATGGAAAGCCCAGAAATCTCTGAAACCCGACAACAGGTTGACCGACCTACAACATAGGTCGACCGACCTCTGCGCAGACCCAGAAGCTTTCCGGAAGCCCATTGAAGTGTTAGAGTCATTAGGAAACTCTAATCCTTCCGCCTGTTTAAGCAAGGGGAGTGATTAGGGTTTATTATCTAGTTTTATTATCTTGGAATTCAGTTTTAATCTAGTCATCTACCCTAGTGTTACGATATAGTTTTAGTTGTAATCTTTCAATAATTCTCACACACTTTTAGTGTTGTTCATCAATCTTTCAAGCATTCATCAATAAAGTTTGTTACTTTCCATCTCAATTCCGAATTCCGGTAATTCTCCTCTTAATTTCAGTTATATTATTATTAGTTTAGAATTATTGCATTCGGTTTAAGATAGAATCCCAAAGCCTTATTAGTGATTGCATGTTTAGATTGATATTCATTATGATTTCCATGTTTATTCCTGTTTTCATTATTGTTTTAGTAATCATGAGTAGCTAATTTCATATGTTGGGATGTAGGGGGTAGATATGCGTAGTTAGTATAGATTCCGAGACCGACTGTAGCAGCGCCTTGGTCGGCCGACCTGCCTAACTGGTCGACCGACTGGGCTAGCTGGTCGGTCGACCCACTCGCGTATGTATTCTGTATCGTTTTACTTCGTTGACTATAGTATCCTACAATGAGACCCAAGGGAGACTTGTAGAATATTAGTAATGACCTACCCAAGATTGAAAGATACGGGAAGGGCATTGGTTTACGCCTTAAGACGACTAGGTTACCCAAGACTGATAGGTATGTGATCTAGGATTTAGGAATCACCCTTATTGTTGACACTCAATAATTGTGAGACCTAGGAACTAATAGCATAGGCCGAAAGGACCTATTAGGTACCATAGACCGAAAGAATATGTTACATCCCTTACGCGACTGCAATACATGTTGACTTTAGGATTTATACTATCTTAGCTATTTATTACCCAAACATCCTAGCATCTCTTTTATTATAGTTTTATTCTCATCTTTATTTACTTGCTTTATTCTATATTTGTTCTAGACTTAGTAACAATCTGTAATACCCCGTATTTTTAGCCTTGGTCAACGGCAGTCAAACCATGTTTTACACAAATATTTCGAATGGAATGTTTATGAAGTATTTTTATGTAAATTGTTATTATTTTATAAATTGTATTTCTACGATTATTTTGTATTTCATAATGATTTCAATTTGATAATTATTCCATAAAATGACATTCGTTCGTATTTCCTTTAATTTTGATAATATATTTATATTTAAATATATTTCTTATCTTTTATTTATTTCTCATCTATACTGGTTTTATTATTTAAGTCGTAAAGGTATTTAAATCCTAATTTTATATATATTTTTACGTAAATGCTAATACTTTTATATTGTTATTATTAGTATAATTAATTTTACGTATGGACTTGTAATTTTAAGTGGTGAGTCGAGAACGACGTGTAAGTGTCTTGAGATACGTGTTGGACTTGGACTCGGGTTAGGGAGTGAGAATCGAATACCAAGTTAAAACAATATGAAACCCTACCTCATACAAACCCTTACCATCGACAAACAATTACAACCCTATTCCTCCATCCCTCGTCTGCCTCCATCCCTCGTCTGCCTTCAACCCTAGCATGTCTTCCTTCATCAACCAAAACAGAAACTCTATGGACCACCGTGAGGTTTGAGGAGAGAAAAACAGAAGGGAAAACAAGAGACGTGACAACACCATCATCACCACCTTCCTCGCTAAACAAGGTAAGTTTAGCGCCTTATTCTCATGCGTAGCAAACCTGCGACATGTTATTTTCATACCTAGAGTATCATTCGCAGAACCCTTAACACCCTTGCCACCGTAAGTCGGCCATAAAACAACTGTGAATGTATAACAACGACCAGTAATGTCGACATAGAGCAACGTGTTTATACTCTGTTTCGTTCTAAGTGTTTATTTTCGAATTCGTTTCTAATTGCTTATTTCGAACTGTGTATTGGTTTGTTTTGGTTCAAGTGTCTGGGTAGTCGTAGTAGGATGGTCATAGGTGGTGTTGGTTACTATGGGGTGGCTGTGGTGGTGGTTAAAGGATGTTTTCGACCATGGAGTGGGTTATGCGAAGAACAGGGAACAGAGGAGGAACGCGGTAGTTGGGGCCTGTTTGTGTCTGGTTGTTGGCTCGGTTAGGGGAGGTTTGCATTTGGGTTAGTGCGTGGAGGTTGTTAGGTGAGTGTTAACCACCTGGGTGTCTGAGTGGTGGCCGTAAGTGGTGACAAACACTATCGCGGTGGTGACAAACGTGCTACACTGTCCACGGACAGAAAGCAGGGCAGGTTGAGTGGTTGTTTTAGAGCGGTTTTTGTGGTGGTTTACGGGGGGGATTTGTGGACCAAGGGACCACCCCATGAATCATCGTGTGTCAATGGTTACCACCGTGGTGTCGACGGGTGGTGTTGGGCAAGGAGGTGAGAGAGAATAGCGTGAAAACAGGGGGGGTTGGGGGCTGTTGCGGAAAAGACGGTTAATCGCGATTGTTGTAGGCTGTTTAGATGTGTCGTGGGGGTTGCTATGGTAGCCCCTAGTGGTGTTCAATGGGTGGAAGTTGAAGTTAGTAGTACGTGGTTGACGTCGTGTCCTGTGGTAGTGGTTGTCGGGGACCGGACTGGTGGTAGTGGTGTCGGGAAAAAGGCTGTAACAATAGTGTGTATGGCTGCTAATCTCGTGGTTTATTGCGTGATTGGGCTGTTGTGTATTAAATAATTAGCTCGTCCTTGTCAAGGGCTTTGTATGATTATATTATTATTATCATTATTAATATATGTTATTGTTATTATTATTAATATTATTATTATTATTATTATTATTATTATTGTTATTATTATTATATCTCTATTGTTATTATTAGTAATATTGTTATTATTGCATAATGTGCTTGGTTAAATATTATTATTTAAAGGTTGGGTGTGATACTTAATTATATAAGTGTTAAGTAAATTTTGTACAAGAATGTGACGGTTATCAATAATTCGTTAATGTTTTCAACGTTCGTTATTTAATTGATGTTGGTTATAAAAGTAATAAGGACAAGTTGTTTAAGTTAATTGAAGTAGTAATGTTTGATACAGTCTCGCTATGCGTAATATATTATTTATATAATTAATTTGGAATGATTGATATATTATGTTGGTTGCGTAATTATATTAGTTAGTAATTAAGTATATTATTGTATTAGGTGTTGAGTATGTGATGGGTGATGCTACTGATTGGATGTTAGCTGCATGATTGGATTATATTGCTATCCAGGTAGGATACACTAACCTTATACTCTATGATGTGTTATGAATGGATGTGATATTATGTGTTATGGATGCCGAAAATGATTTATATGAGAATGATAAGGGTAGGATTGATTGTGAATTATTGGTAATGGCATGAGCATTTCATTATTTGATAGCATGATCGAATAATTATATCGTTGCATTCATGAGCATAGCATATGCATTGGTTACTGAGAAAGTTATGGTCAGATATTGTTCTGATATAAAGCCCAGGGTGGTTCTGCAGACCAGGCCTGGTGTCTTATCAGCGCTTGAGCTGGTGTTCGGTGACGACCGATTATAGTCTGCCGGGAGGTTCGGTATGGCTTGGTGCAAGGGTATGAGATTGAGATTGAGATTGAGATTGAGATTGAGCTCGAGCATATCATGGCATTTGCATATCATTTAACTGTTGCATTACAATGATTGTGTTACCCTACTCAACCGCGAGGTTGACAGTGTATTCGTGTACACCTACGATGATCCGGAATGGGGAGTAGATTCTACAGGTCAGAGACAGATGAGCTAGGAGCTGGGGCAGGAATGTGAGATGCATACTTTGGACCTACTTAGAATTATATCACATCTAGAGGAGTCATCAGTTGTATTTCTTTTCCGTTATGTAGTAACCGTAATAACCAAGTTTAAATTTTATCAGTTTTTATATAAAGTACTTTGGTTTGTTTTACTTTGTTATTCACTATCTCGGACATTCCGAGATGGTAACAGCTCTATTTATTTGAGAATGTCTTGCTAAAGGCTCTTAAATAAATGAGGGTGTTACACAATCAATCAAACCCCCATTTTTATTACCTTAAAACATTGACATCAAACAATAAACATTCCCCACCTCTTTGTGGTTCGACCCTGACTTTCGCTATCTATAGTTAAAGGTTAGGAATTAGAAATTTTATCTTTGGTACCCTCAACGACGGGCATCAATGGTCCTAATAATCGTCGCAGAACTACCCCTAAACCAATCTTTCGATCTAGGCCAAGAAGGTTTCTAAACAGTCAATTGAGTGCGTCGACTCAAACAATCAACAAATATTATATGCGACGGATACATACAAACCAAATTACGGGTATCCTAAACTAATAATTCATCCTACGCCATGGCTACCCTAAATCCTAGCGTAGGAATTAGCTACGCATAATTGTTGTAAGAACGAATATAACTACGGAATAAATAATTGACAACATTGCAGAAAATGATAAAAAATTGAAATGAGAGCAAAAGGACAGAAAATACCGAAATAGAGTATTAACAAGAGAAACGAAGAACGAAAAATCCGATCCGAGTACAAGAGAAAAAGAAACAAAATTCTAATCTAAAAATGAGAATGAAAAGTAACAGTAGGTTTTTTGGTGTTTGTGAATGATAAGGAATGATTTCTCTGTTCTGTCGAAATGTTCTATTTATAAAACAATTCAGACAGAAACCAACGCCTTATTGCAACTGAACAGTCAGAAAACTCCTCGATCGAGAACAAAAAGCTCTCGATCAATAAGAATGAGTACCAAAACCTCTCGATCGAGGAATTTTCTAAGCAAAACCTCTCGATCGAGGACTTTTAGAAGCAAAACCTCTCGATCGAACAAATGTTCTTCTCGATCGAGCAGCGCGTATTTCCTACACTGCGCACTGAACTTCAAATGGCTGTCATTTCTTCGTTACTTGCTCAAATCAAGCGTTCTTGGTGGCGTTGGAAAGCTAAGAGGATACGCGTTCATCTTCAGTTGGAATCTCCTGATTATCTTTTGTAGAACTCGAGATATGGCTCTCCAAAGTAGACACTAACAAATTGAAGCTCTTTCTTCGCTTGATAGACTTTCGTTGCTTCTATGCGCATCTTAAAACGGTAGTAACAAGTTCCAACTCAACTCTTCTTCTAAATGCATGCATAAGGACATGTTTTAGGCTCGATTATGATCTTCTCCGGCTCAAATCTGCAAAATAGCAAAACAAACCAAAGTAGACTACTCGGGGGATATTTGTACTAAAATACTACGAAATAAGCATAGAAATGTGTGCTAAAAAGGCCTAAAAGGTCTATATGAAATGCACACATCAAACTTCCCCAAACCAAAACTTTGCTTGCCCTCAAGCAAACAACATGCAAAACTAATGGATATGATATACTCAGGAGGGGGGGGGGGGGGGGGGGGGTTGAATTGAGTATGCCTTCTTCTTAAATCTTCTTCGATGTGTGTATGGTTGTGTGATGATCTTCGAGTAAAACAAATAATAAGAGAGACACAATATTTTTGAAGTGGTTCAGTCTCACACTTTGAGACCTACGTCCACTATTCTCGATTAATAAAATTAGTACCAACTCTGGATTACAACTTTATCAACCCTACTCGTGCAACTTTGATGTTAGTCGCAACTCTATCTAGATACCGTTAAATATCTAGCTACGACAAATACCGTTAAATATTTGTCTTACAATGAGTACCGCTAAATACTCGTTCTATCTTACGTTAATAAGATAAAGTCTTCAATGTTTCTTGGTGTCACAATCTTGAATGAATAAGATCAATGCTTGAGCACTTGAATCTTGAATCGGATATGACAATTATAAGCTCGAATATCGAAGTAGATGATCGGCGGTTTTCTCTCTTGATTTGCGTGAATATGTATGTGTGTGTCTCGTAAGTATTAAAGTGTCATTGGTAGTCTATTTATATAGAATATATATCTAGGTAATTCAAACCCTAGATAATTTAGGAATATTACTTAAACTATAATACTAGTCTTTTAGTAATACTACCTTAAATCTAATCTTAATATATTTAGGAAAGATTTAATAATATACTACAAGTATTATACAAGGAATCAATTTCCTAATTCATATTTAGGAAAGATCTTTATATAATAAACAATTAGTATCCTTATTAAAACAACTTCCTAAACCATGTCAAAGATAATAAAACATATTATCACAATATAATCTTAGTTTGTTTAGGATATTAAATAAATACATAATATTTACTTAACTTAATCCCTTCACGATTTATGGTAACGTGACATGTTACACGATTCCCAAAGTCGTAACAAACTATATCTAGATTATATTTTTTGACAATTAAGATCATATAAAAATCCTTAGTTTATTTAGTAATAAATAATTATCTCATAAGAAAATTATTTATTCCTATTTAACCAAAAGATTTTTTATCTAATCTTATTAAGATTAATAATTCCATATTAAAAATAGAATACCAATTAAACATTAATTGTACATGACTATATTTGGAAACAACAATTGTTTCAACCAAACATATATATTCCGACCATTTCTTCATAAATATAGAGTTATAGCTACGAGCTATAACTTGAATCGATCTTGTACTAAAGCTATAGTTGATAAGTATAACTTTAGTTCATTAGGCGCGCTTGTGATCTTCTATCAATCTTCGATTTAGTCAATTCATTGACTAAGATACTTGAGCCTTTTAATACTTGATAGATTAGATCTTGTTAATAATATTCTGTACACTTAGCACACGATTATTCATACGAGTATATAATATATACATAGTTAGACTTGTCATTATCAAAACATAGACATATATACTTAGTATATATATTTGAATATATGGTTCAACAAATTCCCCCTTTTTGATGATGGCAAGTCTTCTTAGATTTGTGACTAAGTGTTTGGTTCCCCCTCAATATAATAAGGGTCAATCGTAGCAAATAATTACTTAGGGTGTTTATCTTCTATCTATCCCATATCCTTTAAGAACCCTAAGAGCCAATGAATTACGACAAGGAGCAAGCTTAGGCAAATTCTAATCTAAGTCGCATTTTTCCCCCTCTTGACATCATCGAAAAGATGAGAACAAAGACATAAAACGACTAGAATAATATACTACGAAACATAAGCATGCATGAAAAACGAGTCGAAAAATATGAAACACACATAATATCATACAAGCACATACTAATGTTAAAATATACACAACCAATCCGAAAGTACTAAGCCAATGGGCCGAATATGAACGATAATGTTTAAGAAAATTGGGCCGGCTAGGGTTAGTTTATAATGGCCTGCAAAAGATAAGGAGTAATATGGGCCAAGGCAAAAAGAAATAGCAAGTTGGGCCGCATCAAAACAAGGATAAGGACTGGGCCGGTTAGGAATAAAAAATCCGAGGGAGGCAAAACGAGATAAGGCCTCGGATTCCTAATGGGCCAGGGAATTAATTGGGCCACAATAAAAAAGTCGTATAAGTCCACCACCGGACTTCACCAAAACAACAACAACACAACTTCAATATCGAAAAACAGAGACGGGTACGAATGATCAGGAACGAGAACTGGAAGCTGGCGTCTTGGCATATGGGTTCACGTAATCGGGTCGGGTACGAAACTCGAGTGTCTCCAACCTATCCAAGCAACTACTCACGTTTCTCCCTTGAGCATTAAGCGCGAGCTCGAAGTTCAACACTTTGAGTGAGAGTGCCTTGACAGCCTCAAGTAATTTAGATGCATCCTCCCTCAATAAGCCATGATCACGCACCATTGCCCCTCCTTGCGTTGTGAGAAAAGAGAGACGATCACTTATTGCGAGCAATTCGGAGCATACCACCGAGACCTCTGAGCCAATCTTCACCAAGTGCTTATCAACTTTTTCCATCCACACCTTCACATCCTCTTCGAATCCACGACTACCACTTGCACGACTTCCCGAGGCACCCAAATTTTCTTTTTCTTGCTTAACTTGACACAGACCAATAATCTGATCCATCTTAGCCTCCAAGCCTTCAAACGAAGGAGATGGATTCGGATTTGGTCCCTCCTCAACCGTCTTTCCGAAAGC
This sequence comes from Silene conica, assembly GCA_029255685.2. Classification (NCBI taxonomy): domain Eukaryota; kingdom Viridiplantae; phylum Streptophyta; class Magnoliopsida; order Caryophyllales; family Caryophyllaceae; genus Silene; species Silene conica. Next base: position 56,142,170 of record CM055315.2, read on the forward strand.
CAAATCGACTCCTCAAACATAATACCCATCAATTTGAGCAATTTATCACACATTCGATCACGGGGCTTAACACCGAAACTTAAGTCATCCACAACACCCTTTTTGAGCAAGATTTCTGAGACCCACATTCCATAAGGAATGTCAAGTGTCGAACTTGTCTTTTCCTTGATTAAGACGGATGAAGTTTGACAAATTTTCGAACACAATAATAATGCAAGATTTATTTTATTTCCTTCTAACCAATGGAATAAGACGATAGCTTCGATACTCGATAACTTGTCACGACCACCTCTCCTAGGTAAAATCGTGTTCCAAAGATAGTTCACAAACAACTTCAATTTGGGCGAAAACGAATTTGTGAGGAGAGGAGAAATTTCAGTGGCATTTGGATCAAAATATTGTTTGATCATCATCTTTTGTTCTTGGGTCACCACCTCCCATTCCTTACGGGTATCGATATCAAGACCCCTTTGGTCGAGATGAAAAATGTCACAAATATCACCTAAGGACACTTCGACATCCCTACCATTAACCACGGCTTTCAACCCAGACTCAGTAGGTTTCACAGAGGCAAAGAACAGAACCAACTCAATAGGAAATATCAAACCCGAAAAGTTACTAATATATTTCCATCCCTGAAATTCTAAAAACTTTTTAAAGAAAAGCAGAGACTTCGACCCTTCGACCCAAGATGTCGGATAGAACCGACCCGAATGAATGGAATAGGGAAGAAGACGGTCAATGAGCATACCTTCATGTTTTGTCATACGAACTCGCTCGAGTCCTTCCTTGATGGCTTCGACGGAGTAATCTTTAAACAGAGGACGAGGATTCTTGAGGTTCGACCCTAGATCTTGCATGTCATCGGAAACATAGGATTGAGCTCGGTTTAGTTTACGACGTTTTCCGTTGTCTGGGGTTGGACTGGCGGTGGCAATGGGTGTCGGAGATGGTGGTGGTGAAGGTGTTGGTGAAGATGGAGAGGGTTTCTTTTGTTGGGAGCGTGTGGCGCGTGAGGGAGGCATGGTGGTGGTGATAAACGATGGTGGCTTAAGTCGAAGTTTTTGGTGGGGGTTTTGAAGGATTTTAATGGAGGTTTGATTTTATGGAGGTTTGGATTATTTAGGATTTTAATGGGGTAGGAGTTTGGGACAGTAATAGTGTGAGGTAAGTAATGGAGGTGAGAGGTAATTTAGGTGAGGTAATAAAAGTGGTTGGGTGAAGTCAAAAGCTAGGGGAGTAGGTAGGCACGTGGCAGTTCGTTGTGGGGCAAGTGGGGATGAGACGTGGCATATGGTGGGGCTAGTTCACACGGTTTGTGTGAATATTTAAGGTAAGTTTTATTTTTGTTAATTTTTGTTTTTGTTTTAGTAATATTTGTATAGTATTATATTATATATAACTTGTAATATGTATATTTGGGGTAAATTGTAATATGTGACGTAATATATTTTTGAGATCGGTTGTGCACACATTCATATGTAAATTGTATAACATAAATATGATCACGAAATTTATCATCGAATACATACATACACATGCAGCGGAGTATACAGACACAGTCATATAATCTCATCTAAACCGTAGTCAATCATTGGGGTATTTTTGCTTTTAAGATTTGATTAGGTGCCACCGATTAAACCAATTTCCAATCGCAAAGTCTCAAAGCGTTCTCTAGCCAATGGTTTAGTGAAGATATATGCCCATTCACTAGTACAAAAATCCCCTATTGCGTCAAGGGATTTACGTCCGTTCTAATAGAACTGAAGCAAATAGTACTTATTATGGGCGGGAATCCAATTTTACAATATAGAGAAGGTATTTGCGTCGGTTCTTAAGAAGGAACTGATGCATTTGGGTGAGTACATTTGCGTCGGTTGTTCTCATAACCGATGCCTTTGACTAATAATTCTTTTTTGCATCAGTTCTTTATCAGAATCGACGTATTTACCTTTGAGAATTTGCTTCAGTTTCAGATTAAAACTGACGTATTTAATATAAATTAAAAAAAAAAATAAACTACGAAATTAAACTTAGGAATTCTAATATTCAGGTACTGTGTTCTTCCATAATCAAATAAACTGACGAATGAAACCTTGCTCTTACTCCTTCAATTATCTTCATCAACTTCGTCAAATAATCAGTTCGCTCAGTTCGATTATCTTCATCAACTTCGTCACTTCGTGCTTCTTCAACTTCAATTTCAACTTCACATACCTTCTTCAATTCATCAGTTGCAAGGTTTTTTGCCGATTAAGGTAAGTTTTATTCGCTTATTTGACACGAATTGAAACCATTTTCTGTGAATTTTGGCTTTAATTTCTCGTTTTAGTGACTAAATTGTTGTTGTTAATGGTTCCCTTTGACACGAATTCATGCCATTGATACCCGTTTCGCCTATTACAATACTAATTAGGGGTAGGGGGTCTGTACTGACATTCCGACGAAGGGAGTAGTAACTCGTGTTAATTACGGCCAAATTTTAATTAGGAAATGGGATGGAATTGGGATAATCATAAAGTTTCAGTTTTTAATCTAGAGCAGTTGAAACCATAGTATCAACACTTACATCATGGGACAACAGTACAACGGGCCTGGTTGCTGATAGTATCAACACTTACATCATAAAGTTTCAGTTTTTAATCTAGAGCAGTTGAAACCATATAATTAGCAGGTTATCAATATAATTAGCAAGTTTGAGCGTGATAGGCCTGAGTTATATCGGGCCTGGTTACTGATAGTAGGAATGGTGTGAATAGGAGCATCGTGTTCAGAATTTGGTCGAGTTATGAGCTGTTGATTTAGGCAGAGTCCGAGTTTCTGGCCTGGTACTGGTTTATAGCAGTTGCAGGTCGTGTGAGACTGGATGCGTGTCCAAATGTCGTATTCTGACAAGGGTGCGTGTCCAAATGTCGGATTCACTCTCCTGGCTATATTATGGAAATATCATTGTTTTGGTTGGAAAAGAACTTTCAAAGTGTTCTACCTTGGTCGGAGTGTTGAGTGTCAGACATGGGTTATGCAGGGTACTCTGGATGGTTGGATATTTGTTGGAAGTTGCTGGCTGGATGTTTCTCTCTTAAGGTTATTTTTCCTGTTTAGTTGCTGCTATCATGCTTTCCGATGCTTATAATTCAGGATTGTTTTATTCAATGATATTGTAGATACCAACTTGAGGCTTTGGAGCAAGCTAGGAAACAGAACACTATTGCATTCCTGGAGACGGGTTCTGGAAAGACATTGATTTCCATCATGCTTCTTCGCAGCTTTGCGCACTTACTTCGAAGGCCTAAACACTCTTATATAGCAGTGTTTTTAGTACCCACAGTTGTTTTGGTGACTCAAGTATGATTCTACTTAATAAGACCTCAACATTTTGAAGTTTGAACCTACAAATATTCATTTCAAAAGATGATGATATTTGACGTCTAGTCACTGGCTCCTGTTTCTTTGTGAATATTGATTAGCAAGCTGAAGTCATAGAGAGATGGACCGACCTTAAAGTCGGCAAGTACTGGGGAGATATGGGCGTTGATTTCTGGGAGGCTACTAGGTGGAAGGATGAACAGGAAAAGCACGAGGTGTGTTCTTTTATTGTTGATCATTCTTAGCTTAATTACTTTTTTGAGGGAATCACAGTAGGAAAAGAGACATCGTTTTGTTCTATGCTATTTGTGGAGTCGAAGTGAAAGTGTTATATTCAAATTTTTTTAGGTCCTTGTGATGACTCCAAAGATTCTGCTTGATGCGCTACTTTCATCAAATTGGACATGATAAAAGTTTTAATATTTGATGAATGCCATAACGCCAAGGGAAAACATCCATACGCGTGCATAATGAAGGTGAGATGTGTGAAAAGTAACGGTGTGCAGCTGTGCACCCTTTTAAGTGTAATTATTATTATTTTTATTATCATTTTGTCATTTTCTGCAAGTGAGGTTCACATCATTATCTAAGCAATCACAGTACCCTCCTTGCAGGACTTTTATGGCCGACAGTTGCATACTAATGAAGTCCCTAGGATATTTGGCATGACTGCTTCTCCCGTAAAATCGAAAGCCAAAGGTGAACTCGTTTACCTCTTTGTGACTATGCTTGCTAGCGGAAGAAGTATTGTTTTTCCATTTGCCCCAATACATGGTCATGTAGACATATTAATTGAATTCTTCCTACTTCAATGCAGGTTCCGAATCATATGACTCTTATTGGAGAGAAATTTATCTCCTCGAAAATTTGATGCATTCAAAGGTTGTTTCATATGATGATTTGCTTTGGATGTCTACCCTAGCCCTGCTAGGGGTGTTTGTTATACTTTTAGCAGCCTGACTGCAGTTTTACAGCCTGTTTTAACTTTTATTCATGTAACAATTTTGTGCGGAATGAAGGTCTACACCTGTGAGAGTGACGCTGTGCTGGCCGAGTATATTTCATTTCCGAAATCAAAGGTTCAACTTTACGATGAAGAGATCCCTGCTCAATTACAGAACAATTTGATCGAGAGTGTCAGCTCACTCAAAAGACAGGTGGGCTAATATTTATGTAATCCACTATGTGAAAAGACAAATGCACCCTCCTCAGTTGGGGGATTGGTTCACTAAGAATTTATTTCACATTTTGCCTAGTGTTCTATTACTATCTACCATTATATATATAATACTAACCCCAAAACTTTTTCAGCATATAAAGGCTCTAGAAAATTTGGGAGTTGAAGAATCAATACAAGAGTCTCTAACTTCTAAATTGAAAAAATTGAGCTCAACATTACGGTTTTGTTTGGGCGAACTTGGTGTTTGGGCAGCATTAAAGGTATATCTTTGATTGCGATATTGCGTCCTTCTGTGTTGTGAGTTGTGACTGGTATCTAAACAATGCGTTGGTTATAGGCTACAGATATTCTGTCTCTTGAAGAAACTGCTATTCTCAGTTGGAATACGTTAGATGTTTGTGGTCGGACTACCATCAGAGCTTTCATTTACGATATTAAGAAAGAGTTATCAGCCAACATGCCATCTGGTATTTTGATACTTCATGATTTAAATGTTTCTTATTATTTCTGTTTTTACAGATTGGGATGGTTACCATCGAGATCTCTGCTATTTTTATCTTGTATACTTAGGTCTCAGTTTGTCTATCTCGGATGTAAAGTCAAACATGGGCGGCCCGCTTATCACGCCTAAAGTGATATGTCTAGCTGAATCTCTTCTTGGATACAGGTGAGAATCTGGTGGTAACTGGTTACTCGGAAACCTTGACTTGTAGTGGACAAGATCGTAATCATGCAAAACACCAACTTCTACCCTTCCCCAGTTCAATCTTAACTGGGATTTGCTTGATTATTGTATAGCTCATTTGTTGTAGTCCATGCAATGAGTCTGAGTGGAGTACATTTGTTTACTGATGGATAAATTTCTCATGAGATATTTGGTCTTTTATCGTAGAACTTTGGAAGGTATGCGGTGTATTATTTTCGTTGAAAGGGTTATCACTGCAATGGTTCTCGAGGCAATTTTGGATGCATTGCTGTTTCAAAGCACTGGTTGGAAGGCGAAATATATAGCCGGAAATCAGTCTGCACTGAAGACTCAAAGTAGGAAGGAGCAGAATAAAATTGTCAACGATTTCCGAAATGGCACAGTAGGTTTCTTCGCTGCCTTACTTAATATATAGAAAATCGAGAAAGATATCAGGTATGACATGTGAAAGCGTGACTTGATACTCTATATCTGATCTCAGGTACATATTTTAGTTGCTACCTCTATTCTTGAAGAGGGTGTGTGTTTTGCAGTGATAATAGTCTGTCAAGTGCAAGCTCGACAAAAGTTAGGAATGTATCAAGATTCCAATGGTCAGTTATTGTCTGGAAGTAATGGGCCTTCTCAAGGTATGCAACTTCAAGTTTCCGATTCAGGGTATATGTACCATCCACAATACAAACAACATCAACAATGTATGCTTCTTCAACAGCATCAACACCAGCAACAACAACAACAACAACAACAACAACAACAACAACAACAACAACTACACTTGATTCAGTAGCAACAACAACAACCATGACAAACACATCAACAACAGTAGCCATGGCAAACACATCAACAAGCACAACAACCCAATAGACTAATCATCAACATACAGCAGCAACTACACTTGCTTCGCCACTGTATGTTTTGGATTAATTTATGAAGGTGACATGGATAATCTTACGGCTAAGTACGAATTTGTAAGTGGAGTAGTTGGTGAAACATTATTTTTGTTGATAAATTAATTGGTTAAAGATCGTTTGGTAATTGACTTGGAATATCGGTTAATTTTATAAAAATTATTGTTGTTAATTATCGAATCATCTTGCATTTGTGATCATATGCAGGATTAATGTATTGGGCAACACGATGCTGTAATTTATTTTTTTTATTGAAAAAAAAGTTATTGCATCGGTTTTGAATAGAAATGATGCAAAAAAATAGAGCAAAAGAGTCAGTTCCTCTAATAACCGACGCATATACTATTCAATTTTGCGCGAAATTAAGGTACTAATTGCATCAGTTGTTGGGAAACTGATGCAAAAGCTAAGCGAAAAAGCATCCGTTACTGGAAAACTGATGCAAAAACTAAGCTATTTGCGTCGGTTCTTATAGCAAATGCATCAGTTGTTTACTAAGAACTGATGCAAATGATACATCAAATGCATCAGTTGTATACTAAGAACTGATGCAAATGTCTGTTTTTTGCGTCAGTTTTAGAACCGACGTTTCAATAAACGTCACCTCCAAAAACGTCAACCAAGAACCGACGCAATAAGTCTTATAGAACGGATGCAATAGGGTGTTTTTGTACTAGTGATTGTTTTTCCGTACTACAAAATTCCAATTTTATATTTTTCTTTTCAACATGGTCTCTTAGAAAATGATGTCTAATTTCAATATGTTTAGTTCTCGAGTGCTGGGCTGGGTTTTTAGATATAATTATGGCACTCGTATTATCACATAATATAGGCACACATCCAACATCAACACCATAATCATGTAATTGTTGCTTTAACCATAAAAGTTGAGAACATACCTGTGCGGCTGCAATATATTCTGCTTCAGCAGTTGAGAGAGCGACAAAATTTTGTTTCTTGGATCCCCAAGATATAATACAAGGACCTACAAAGGTAGCAAGTCCAGAGGTACTTTTTCTGTCTAAAGAACATCCTGCATAATCCGCATCTGAATATCCTACTAGGTTAAAGTTACAGTCCATAGGATACCATAGATATAATTTTGAGGTTCCGATTAGGTATCTTAATATTCTTTTAACTGCAATCATATGTGATTCTTTTGGTGCAGATTGGAATCTCGCACAGACACAGACACTAAACATTATATCTGGACGACTTGCTGTAAGATAAAGAAGTGAGCCAATCATACCTCGGTAATTTGTTTCGTCTACAGACTTACCATCTTCGTCTTTAGTTAACTTCTTATCTGTGACAATTGGAGTAGGCATTGCATGAGAGGTTTCCATTCCGAATTTCTTTAGCAACTCCTTGACGTATTTCTGTTGATGAACTTTGATTCCTTCTTCAGTTTGTTGTATTTGAAGTCCAAGGAAGAACTTTAGTTCTCCCATCATACTCATCTCGAACTCAGAAGTCATCAACTCAGAGAAGTACTTGCACAACTTTTTATTAGTTGAGCCAAAAATAATATCGTCAACATAGATCTGAACGACTAGTAGATCTGAGTTTTCGCTTTTAAGAAATAGGGTTTTATCCACAGATCCTCTCTTGAATCCACTCTCCAATAGGAACTTTGATAATATGTCGTACCATGCCCTATGTGCTTGTTTCAGGCCATAGAGAGCTTTGTCCAATTTGAATACATGATCTTTGAGTTTGCTGTCAGGAAATCAAGGAGGTTGTTCAACAAATACTTCTTCTTGGAGATAGCCATTAAGAAAGGTAGTCTTAAAGTCCATCTGAAAAAGCTTCATTCCCTTGTGTGCTGCAAATGCAATGAGTAGTCTTATTGCCTCAAGACGAGCAACAGGAGCAAAGGTTTCGTCATAATCGATCCCGTCCTGTTGGTTGTATCCTTGAACCACTAGTCTGGCCTTATTTCGCACAATGACTCCAGTGTCATCCAATTTGTTTCTGAATACCCATCTAGTTTCAATGACAGTTTTGTCCTTAGGTCGAGGAACAAGATGCCAAACTTTGTTTCTTTCAAATTGCTGGAGTTCTTCTTGCATGGCAACTATCCAGTCTGGTTCTCCGAGAGCTTCCTTGATATTTGAAGGTTCAATGGTGGAGAGAAAGGAGTAGAATGAGCAAAAGTTATTTAAGCTCCTTCTAGTTTGAACTCCATCTGTCAGGCTTCCTATGACATTGTCCAAAGGATGAGAGCCTTTGTATCTCCAGTTCATTGATTGATTATTAGCATTGTCTGAACTTGACTCGGGATCTTGACTTGTTCCCCCTGAATCTAAACCTGGGTTTATAGTAGGGTCAGGTATAACTCTGGCCTCTTCCCTTTGGTTTTGATTCAAAGTTACAGCTTCATTAGCTGTAACTCTGGGTTCCAAGTCATTGGTTTGAGAGTTATCTACAGTATCATCAACTGTAGTTTCATCTCTCGCACCATTTTCTCCCAAGTTGAGTTCATCATGAGTTCCTTGAGTTTCTCCTTCTTCATTTTCCATTTCAGGAGGATCTTCCCTTGATAACCTGAAATCAGGTTCATCTAGGTTTTCCTCTATATCCTGTAATGGCTTATCGAAGACATTATTTTCATCAAAGATAACATGAATACTTGCCTCTATGCATAACGTACGTTTGTTAAAAACTTTGTAGGCTTTACTATGATCTGAATTTCCTATAAAGATTCCTTCATCACTTCTAGGGTCGAATTTGCTTAATCTGTTTTTACCATTGTTGTGAACAAAGCATTTACTACCAAAGCATCTTAAATGAGATATGTTTGGTTTACGACCTCGAAGAAGTTCATAAGGTGTCTTTTTAAGAATAGGTCTAATCATAGCACGGTTATGAATATAACAGGCTGTACTTATAGCCTCAGCACAAAAGTTTCTAGGTAGGCCACTACAAAGAAGCATTGTTCTAGCCATGTCTTCTAGGGTTCTGTTCATTCGTTCTACGACTCCATTTTGTTGTGGGGTTCTAGGGGCCGAGAAGTTATGACCAACACCATTGGTTTTACAGAACTCAATAAAAGCATGATTGTCGAACTCAGTTCCATGATCAGTACGGATTGTTACTAGGTTTGATTTATATTTGTTTTGGACAAGCTTCATGAGACTAACAAATTCATCGAAAGTTTCGTCTTTGGAGTGAAGAAAGATTGGCCAAACAAATCTAGAGTAATCATCAACTAGAACGAAAACGTACCTGGAACCACCTCTGCTTCTTACCTTCATAGGGCCACATAGATCCATTTACTAGTTCAAGAGCTTGTTCTGTGCTTACCACTCTTTTTGGCTTAAAGGATGATCTGACGTGTTTACATCGTGCACATGTGTCACACATTTTTTCTTGATCAAATTTGATCTTTGGAAGACCTTCGACCAAGTCCCATCTTTTCAGCTTACTTAGAATAGGTGAGCTAATATGACCAAATCCCTTGTGCCATAGACATGGATCATCTAACGTAACTTTCATGCATGATAGAGAATCAGTAGGTACAACATTTAAATCAATCATATAAACATTTTTCATCCTGTGACCTTCAAGTATTACTTTACTGGTGCCTTCTAAGATTATACGACATATATCTGAATGAAAGACCACTTTGTTTCCTTTGTCACATAGTTGAGATATACTGATAAGATTGTGTTTGAGACCACTTACAAGGTATACATCATTTATAGTATGAGAGGATGAAATACCTATCTTCCCAATTCCGATGATCTTTGTGGGGAATATAGCATGTATTCGCCCCAAACTTGCAGGATTATAATGAAACATACAATTGTGATTATAGTCATAAGTTAATAAAAGCATGAAAAGAAATACAACCTTTAGTCCTTGTGCGAAAGGCCTAAGAACAGGAATTAACACAAATTCCCTCCTATAACTTGCACCTAAGACTTAGAATGAGACGTGGCCGCGTGTGCTAGAAATCCTCTCCAACTGCCTTGCAATATTGGGAGAGCTATTAAGGTTTTAGATGTGAGATCTGAGGTTTTGGGAGAAGAATGCTCTCAAAACCCTAATTTTCTTGAGAATTATTTAGTCAGTGCAACAACAGTGTTTTACATAAGGAGAAGTCTCCTCCTTAAATACTACACTTGGCCGAAATATTTGAATAGGGTAAGGGTGGGCTTTCCACTCTTACCTTATTCTAATTCATGATTCGACCCATTTAGCTATAAGTTATTCGCGGGATTTTAATTATAAATCGTAACATGTTATCAGATGTCAATACAGTCGATATATTAATAATGGTCTGACAAAATACGATATTGTATAATTACCCAAATTAATATAACTGTTTATATTAATTCGCGAATACAATATTTAATTAAATATATAACCGTTTATATTTAATTTACGAATTAAACATGTAATCCGTATTAGCTAAAATTATTTAATCCGTATTAAATAATAATCTCAACATCTTATTGACTAATTTAATAGTCAATACCTCTGACTAACTGTTTAGTCTTATCCGGCAAAATGTGACTGTATTTTCATACCTTCACATCTCTCAAACGTGTCCTATAGGTGTGACGTATAGGGACCAGTTGATCACCGCCATCCGTATGACAATAACGTCAAACTTATCTAGCAAGCCAACCGTTATTGATAAACGTGGATCAACTGGTAATAATACAAAAGTATGCCCTTGTTATCCTTAAAGAGATTTAATAAGTCATTGTACTTAATTGTCAAGGACACCAGCCCCAACAATCTCCCACTTGTCCGTACAAGGGTATGTGCAATGACGTTATCACACTACATGTGGAGGACACAAGCTCCAACAAACTCCCACTTGTCCGTACAAGTGTAGGTGCGATAACCGAATCTCATATCCTTTTAAAATTTCTCCCACTCAATGTAAGACAATTTGCAAATCCGCATTCGCAAAGGTCGTATCTCACAAGCGATCTGTATCAAGAGTGGTTTCCCCGACTAGAGAGTAACTTAACTGATAAAACGAATCTGTATTCGAGCATGGCCATGCATTTCAGTTACTACTCCTCGAGTGGCCCTGAGAAATGATAAAATCCTGATAAGGGTTTGGATATTTCCCTCAACTCGAATCCTGCCGATATCGCCCAGCATGAAATAACCCAGAAAAAAATCCTCTTGGCCCCTGTTACGGTGACCGTGGGAAAGAAACCAAAGTTACCCAAAATCTGTCTTAATCTCAAGAGACAGTTGAAGGTCAAAAGACTCGACTCTAAGGAACACTATGGAGGTCCTATCCACGACCAGGCACCCAATGTTATAAAACATTTAGGACTCCATAACGCTGTCACGGGGTGTCCTACGAGATATCCGTATAACTCGCCTTTGTGATTGGTCAGTCAGCCGCGTGACTTATGGCTCGTTGAACCCACCATCAACCAACGTCACAAAATGATTACCTGAGTTATCAGCTCAAGTGGGTAATCAAGGACCAAAACGATGTAATGTTAATCAGTTCACTTTGTGGTGTTCAAAATTGGCGTACAATTCCACATGAAAAACAAAACATTTTATATCATAACAATAAGGTTGAATAGAGTACACGAGAAAATGAATTATTACATGAATTCATAAAAGAGTACTACAACTTAGGAACACATCCAATTCCCATGGAATGAATGTCCCCTTCATGCTTATCACGTGGTAATGCTTTTGTGAGAGGATCAGCTATGTTGTCATCCGTAGCGATCTTATCAATTAAAATCTCCTTTTGCTCCACGTAATCTCTGATTAGATGAGCTTTCCGTTGTACATTCCTAGCCTTGTTGCTAGACTTATGCTCCTTAGCTTGGAAGATGGCACCTTTATTATCACAATAAACGGTGATTGGGTCATTCGAACTAGGCACTACTGATAGTCCTTGTAAGAATTGACGCATCCATATTGCTTCCTTAGCTGCTTCCGAGGCGGCATAGTACTCGGACTCAGTCGTAGAATCTGCTGTAACACTCTGTTTAGAACTTTTCCAGCTGACAGCAGCGCCATTAAGAGTAAAAACGAATCCAGACTGAGATTTCGAGTCATCTCGATCCGTTTGGAAGCTAGCATCTGCGTAACCCGTGGCGCAGAGCGTCGAGTCGCCTCCATAAGTCAATCCCCAATCTTTAGTCCTCCGTAGGTACTTAAGAATGTTTTTCACGGCCATCCAGTGTTGTTCACCTGGATGAGCTTGGAATCGACTTGTCATACTCAATGCATATGCAACGTCAGGACGTGTGCATATCATGGCATACATGATCGATCCTATTGCCGAAGCATAAGGAATCCGACTCATGCACTCTTTCTCTTCCAATGACTTAGCTTCTTGAGTTTTGCTCAAGTGAAGCCCAGGAGTCATAGGAAGGAACCCCTTCTTGGAGTTCGTCATGCTGAATCTCTCCAGAATCTTATCTATATAAGACTCCTGACTGAGAGACAACATCCGTCGTGATCTATCCCTGTAGATACGGATGCCCAAAATTCTTTGTGCCTCTCCCAGATCTTTCATCTGGAAATGGTTTTTCAACCATGCTTTAACCGAAGATAAGAGAGGTATGTCATTCCCAATCAAGAGTATGTCATCGACATACAGTACTAGGAATACAATCTTGCTCCCACTTGACTTGATATAGAGACATGGTTCCTCGACTGATCGAATGAACCCATTCTCTTTTATCACTTGGTCGAAGCGATGATTCCAACTCCGCGATGCTTGCTTAAGTCCATAGATGGAACGCTTAAGCTTGCAAACTTTCTTAGAATGTGCTGGATCGATAAAACCCTCGTGTTGTACCATGTACAACTCTTCCTCCAAATAACCGTTTAAGAAGGCGGTTTTAACGTCCATTTGCCATATTTCATAATCATGAAATGCGGCGATCGCTAAGATAATCCGAATGGAACGTAGCATGACTACGGGTGCAAAGATCTCATCATAGTGCAAGCCTGGCACTTGAGTGAAACCTTTAGCAACTAGTCTAGCCTTGTGGATATCTTGTTGTCCTTCCACGGCATGCTTTATCTTGTAAAGCCATTTGCATTGAAGGGGACGTACCTTTGCAGGTAGGTCCACAAGATCCCACACGTTGTTCTCATACATGGAGTCCATCTCGGATTGCATGGCTTCTAGCCATAGCTTTGAGTCAGAACTGGTCATGGCACCTTTATAGGTTGAGTCAGAAATTAGTCCCTCTAGGAGTAAGACGTCATCTGTATCCACAACTACAATTAAGCACTTGGGCCACGACTAAATTCGTGGCGCAAGTACTAATTTCCCGTGGCTAAAGCTCTTTGTCACGGAAATACCTTCCGTGGCCCAAGTGGCCGTGGCTAACTGATAGCCACGGGAAAAACAAGAACGTGGCTAAAATTATATTTTTAGCCACAGATTCTCACGTGGCTAATAATTCCCGTGACCAAAAATTAATTCTCGTGGCCAAAATTATTCCCGTGACAAACAAAAAAAAAATAAACAAAATGTAATATATTATTTTTTTACTTATAATGAAAATATTTTCACATATGGAATCCTTTTTTTTGGTCTAAACCGGGGTGTCCATCGTTGTTAATCCCCTCACCGCGGGCTCTCTCACTCACCGCGGGCTCTCTCACGAAGAGCTAAACGGCTTGCCAAAGAGTTGCTCCATTCCCATGGGTAGGAATCGAACACCTGACCACAGGGTTAAGCGATGAGGTGAGCAACCACCACGCTACCAAACACATTTGATTACATATGGAATTTTGTCAAGATTTAATCTTTGCTTGGTTAGTTATCTCAACTCGTTACTTACAATCACAAGTCATTCACTTTTGCGAATCGTATATCCTCCCCAGGAGGTCACTCATCCCATGACTACTTTCACTTGAGCATGCTTAACTTTGGAGTTCTTATGATGAGCTACCGAAAATTAAACTTAAGTTTGTTGATATAGTTAACACTTTGAAACCTTTTTAAATTATATTCTTTTTTTTCTAAATTACCTTCACTATTATTTTTGCGAAAAAATATTAAATGATTTACATATTTTTGCGAAAAAAATATTATTTTTCTCAAATTACTCGAGTTTTCAATGTTGACCTCCCGACTAATGATGCTCGGGTCATTTTTTGCCCGAGTCAACAAAACCATTTTCTCCAAATCACATTTTCCTTATATTTTTTTCCCTAATACATTTTTTTTTTATTTTTTTTTTCATTTGTCGGCATTTTTATTTTATTTTTCTTTTATCCATTTTTTCATATATTTTTCCACACAAATACTATTTGTAAGATCGTCGTATTTGTAACGAAAAAAAAGTTTAATCACTTTTTACTAAGTAATGATCACTTTTGAATAATGATTACATATGGGTATCAATGACCGAGTTTTATTACTAAAATAAATGACCAAGACATTATTAACTCGAAAATAATCAGTTTTTGCCAAAAAACACAGAAAATATCGTTTAAATTTTTGTTTTCTCTAAATTGATTTCTTTTCATTATTCTTGATATTTCTTTTTGTCAACAAATCACATTATTTACACATGTAAATTTATTATTTTAATTTCCATTTTACTTTTCGGTGTGTTACGCTCATTTTCAATAATTAAAATGTTTTTCTATATTACAGCACTTAGCATTTCCTTAAGATGTTTATCCCTTAGAGGATATATACTTTGTAAGAACTCTCTTGTATCGTCTTTTCGGATTATATAAGAGATCTAACCTTCTTGCAAAAAAAAAATGTTTTTCTATATTGATTTTTTATATCGGTTATTTTATCAATATGGTTTTTTTCTATTTTATTCAATGATTTGTTGGAAATCATTTTGAATTTAATTTTTTAGACTAATTTTTTTTTAATCATATTTTAAATCTAATTGTCTTTTCTTTTTTTTTTCTCCTTAAAAACTTCCCCAATTTTTTTCCAATTTAACATCTCGAATTCAAGTTCTTGTAGAAATATTTTACAAATAAAGTTTTAAATCAATTTTCTAATGAAAAGCTTATTTAACAATATATTAGTTTCAGACTTCTCAATGATAGGTGTTAATAAGTTAATTATTTAATTGGACATACTTTCTCTTTAAATGTGATGCGGTCTCTAAATAATGTTATTCAATATTATAAATTTAACAAAAAAAGAATTATTAATATATATTTGCCATGGGTGTGACATTGTTCGTGACAAAAATGATTATTAGCCACGACTATAACCTAAATTGTGGCGCAATTGACTTTTTGCCACAGGAAAAATTTTCCCGTGGCATAAAATTTTTCTAAAATAGTGAATAAAATTTTTCCCGTGGGTAAACAAAATTTAGCCATGAATTATAAATTCACGTGGCATAAATCGTAGCGCAAGTGTCAAATTGTTGTAGTGTTTTTTGTCGGGCTTGTTGCGCAATTTAATAAATTGAGTAACTGGGTAAGTAGCTTTGAAATTACAAAATTGTCAATACATAATTAAACGTATACTTAAAGTAAAGCAGCATTCAACGAAAATAAAGCAAAATAAATTGTTAAACAACAATCATTTATTCATATAATCATATTCATTTTCAAGTCAGCAGCGTTAATAAGAATAATCATAATAAATTGCACAAATTCTCACTAGTGACAAACTAAATCCAATAATAAGAATAATCATAATAAGACGATCATTTACGTCAATAGTGAAGAACATTAAGTACAAATATTGTTCACATCTCGCAATAATACGGCGCAATCATCTTGATGTCACAGTACACACCATGTTGCACTAATAATTTTGTACTATTATTTGTTATCATATCAAAAATATTAGTCACGGTAAAAATCCAGTGCGTAGCTAAGAGCAATAATTGGTCACGGGTAATTTACTTGTGACAATAAATCACAATTAGCCACGGTAAGAATTCAGTGTGTGGCTAAGAGCAATATAGTCACAGATAATTTAGCTGTGACAATAAATCATAATTAGCCACGTTAATAATTCAGTGTGGCTAAGCACACTAATTAGTCACGGTTAACTTACATTACATGTGAAAATAAATCATAATTAGCCACGACATTGTGGCTAAAAATAATTATTAGCCACGTTCGTGACTTGATGCGTGACTAAACGCATTTGTTAGCCACGATCATGGCTTAATTCGTGACTAAAAACAATTATTTGTCACGGATATATTTTCCCGTGACATAAATTTTTTTACCAATTAATTTTGAAAAAAGGGGACTTTTTTCCCGTGACTAAGCAAATTTAGGTCACGAATTATGAATTCCCGTGACATAAATCGTGGCGCAAGTGTCATTTTGTTGTAGTGATCGTGTTCCTCGACCATACCAATGTATCTGTCCGGTGGAATAGAGACTCTTCCCGACCTCCTAGGTTCCTCAGGAATATCTACCGCAGCCTCGGTTGAAGGAACTGTTTCCTCCAATGGTTGCTCGGCAGTTGGTTCTTGAACCTCCGATAACTCGAAGGTTCTATTACTCGACTTGTTCTCGAGAAATTCTTTCTCTAAGAACGTCGCACTAGCCGCAACAAAAACACGTTGTTCAGTTGGCGAGTAGAAGTAATGACCAAAAGTTCCCTTTGGATAACCTATAAAGTATGTCTTGACCGATCGCGGGCCGAGCTTATCCTCGTGTCTCCACTTGACATAAGCCTCGCAGCCCCAAACCCGAATAAAGGACAAGTTAGGGACCGTTCCCTTCCATAATTCGTACGGAGTCTTGTCTACAGCTTTAGACGGACTTCGGTTAAGTATTAGAGCGGCCGACAAAAGAGCATAGCCCCACAATGAATCAGGCACGACGGTGTGACTCATCATGGATCGAACCATATCGAGTAGAGTTCGATTTCTCCGTTCGGACACACCATTTAATTGTGGTGTTCCAGGTGGAGTCAACTGTAGCACGATGCCACAGTCTTTAAGGTGTTGATCAAACTCGTGTGAAAGATACTCACCACCACGATCCGAACGTAGTGCTTTAATCTTTCTACCCAGCTGGTTTTGTACCCGATTCTGGTATTCTTTGAACTTGTCAAAGGATTCACTTTTATGTTTCATCAAGTAGACATAGCCATATCTACTCAAATCATCCGTGAAAGTGATGAAATACCTATAGCCCTCTCGTGCGTTGATCGACATAGGGCCACATATGTCCGTATGTATGAGTCCTATTAGGTCGGCAGCGCGCATTCCAACACCTTTGAAGGAAATACGAGTCATTTTGCCGATGAGACATGATTCACACGTGCCATATGATTCGAAATCAAAGGGCGATATAGCTCCATTCTGTATGAGCTGTTTTACGCGTTTCTCATTTATATGTCCCATACGACAATGCCATAAGTAAGTTTGATCTTTGTCACCTACCTTTAATCTTTTATTATTCACATGTAATATCTCGGTAGTTTGATCTAAAACATAAATTCCATTCATGGAAACTGCCTTGCCATAAATCATATTGTGTAAGGAGAAAATACAGCTATTATTCTCTATTACAAATGAAAAGCCGAATTTGTCAAGCGCAGAAACTGAAATAATGTTTTTGGACAAACTAGGAACATAATAACAGTTATATAAAAATAACTCGAATCCACTTGGAAGCTGGATCACGTATGTTCCCTTCGAGACTGCAGCAACACGTGCTCCATTCCCGACACGCAGGTCCACCTCACCCTTGATTAGGGGTTCTTGGTTTCGGAGTCCCTGCACATGATTACATAGATGAGAACCACAACCAGTATCAAGTACCCAAGTTCCGCAACTTGCGTGGTTAATCTCAATCATGTGAATAAAAGAAGAAGAAGACATACCAACAGGAGTAACGCGGCCTGCCTTAATGTCCTCGCGATACACGGGGCATGAGCGCCTCTAATGCCCAGTCTTGTGGCAATGGTGACATTCCATGCTAGTATCCTTGCTCTTAGTCTTGCCCTGTGAGTTGCTCGACTCACCTGGCCCACTCTTAGTAAATCCTGGTTTCTTGAACCTGGGCTTACCTACTGCTAGGTCGCCCTGAGCTTTAGCCTTCCCTTTACCCTTTCCCTTACTGGCGATCATGAGAACATCCTGCTTCATGCTCCCACTTAACTTTAGATCCTTCTCAGTCTGTACGAGAAGGGAGTGGAGCTCATGAGGAGTCTTCTTCATGTCATTCATGTAATAGTTGGCCCTAAAGAGGGCGAACCCATCATGAAGTGAATGAAGCATTCGATCAACGATTATGTTCTCACTGATCTTGCAGTTTAGGGCCTCCAGTTTCTCGATATTCTCAATCATGTGAAGAATATGTGGGCTAACAGCTTGGCCCTTCTGGAGTTTCGCCTCAAAGAAGCGACAGGTATGCTCATAAGAAACGATTCTCGGAGCCTTGGAGAATTCGTTAGTGAGCGTGGTGAAAATCTTGTTTGCACCATGGGTTATGAAGCGTCTTTGCAAATTGGATTCCATTGCATAGATGAGTACGTTCTTTATCGCACCCGCTTCCATGACGAAGTCGCTATGAGCGCGAACTTCGTTAGCTCTAGCTCCAGTTCCTGGGTGTGGCGGAATGGGCTCAGTTAAGTACTTGAGCTTTCCGTCAGCAATGGCAGCATTCCGTAGTGCTGCCTCCAAGTCAGAGAAGTTTGACCCATCATTCCTCAGTCTAGTGGACTGATTCATGGAGTCCATGAAGGCCTTTAGCCAGGATTCACGTGCTAGCTTGGCACTTGGCATTGGGTCTTCACCAGCCATTTTAGTTATACAGCAGTTTTAATGAACGTGTTCTACACTGAAAAGAAGATAAAACAAAACCATATAAGCAACTTATTGTTGTGATTTAAGTCTATATTAAATTGAATTTAAACTCGTAGACTTATGCATTTATATAATTGATCTCCCTCAAGAATTATATAAATGATCCCAAGACTCAATTTCCGTATATTGATAAGCCCACAGTTTGGCTAATTCCACCGTTGGAACTCTTGGTCGATAGATTTCTGTATATCCTATCTATTAGTCCATCTCAGTCACTAGATAGTATCGAGTGACCATGATGTTGAGATAAAATAAATCATCTGTTCCCACTTACCCGACGTAGAAGGGGTAATATTATGCCTACCGACGAAGAAGGGATTCATGGGAGGCTGATTTATAAAGACTAGTCTCAATTTTTGGTTATACGAGGAAGACCCCATCAACTTTTATTTATTCATATTAAGTGAACTAATATCTAGCATATGCGTGAATGAATTAAATAAAGTGATGGCTTTGCAATTGACATGTGACATCTGTATTGTCACAGAAAACTAACGCGTAACCTCTACATGAGTCAGTTTTCAGGCATGATATAGGTGGTTTGGTTTTAGGCGGAATATGATGCAAGCTATTATCGATGAATGCATCAAAAATTAAATGCAATAAACGTAAATAAAAAGTCCTAGTGTGGCCTATCCTACCAAAATAAACATAAAACAACTTGGAATCCACCGTTGGACCCTAGAAGCTTGTCTTGATGTTCCATCTTGGTCCTTGCAGCGGGAGTGAGCATCCGGTCTCCGTCTTGTCTTTGGTCTTCACAAAATTACTAATTTAAATTACAAAAGTAGTCCTAGATACATTCTAATTTAAATACAAAAGTAATTACATGGCAAAAACCCAAAACGGAGATTCAAGATCTCAAGATTACAAGCAAGACTATGTCCCATCATTACGGTGACACAATCTTTTAAGGCCACACTAAGTTACAACCGTTTTCAAAATTAAATACGTTATTGAAAACATTCATTAGACATTCAACAAGACGATAAATAAAATGCATCAACTAAATTAAAATTCATACATGACATAATACTGTTATTATGATTAACAAATTTTTACCAAACCACCTTTTAAGATTAAAATTATGTGACTATACCGCTTTAATCACCAATTTTAATAAACATATAATCCATTATTTTAAACTGTTTTAAAACAATATGTATCAAACGAGGGTGAACCGATTCACTAAATAATATACTATTTCCGTATACAGTATATTATTTTAAGCCATGTGAAAATAAAACATGTTATTTTCGAAAAAAAAAATTAAATAAAAACGAGTCTGTTACAGGGGGGAGGTCGACCGACCTAAACATGTGGTCGACCGACCTCCAGCCGAAAAACAGAAAATTTCTGCAACAGTAAAATCGGTCGACCGACCTATCAATTAGGTCGACCGACCAACATGCAGTAAAAACGAATTTCAGAAAACGCAAAACGCTGCACTTTTTGAAATTAAAACAAGTTTTTACCTTTTAAACTTTGATTAAAACAAGTAAATCAAAATTAACATCAACAAGGGTTCACATATTGTCAAGAATATCGATTAATTAAAAATATGTAAATAGGAATCGAAAATCAAGATCGAAAACTCACAAAGGAAACTGTTTTAAAAAAAAAAAACAGAAAACTCACACAGGGGCGGTCGACCGACCGCTATAACTGGTCGACCGACCGACACGGCGACAGAAACGAGATTTTTCAAAAACTTTTAAATAAACTTATGAAAAACACAAAAGTAAAATTTTCATTGCCTGGCTCTGATACCACTTGTGGGGAATATAGCATGTATTCGCCCCAAACTTGCAGGATTATAATGAAACATACAATTGTGATTATAGTCATAAGTTAATAAAAGCATGAAAAGAAATACAACCTTTAGTCCTTGTGCGAAAGGCCTAAGAACAGGAATTAACACAAATTCCCTCCTATAACTTGCACCCAAGACTTAGAATGAGACGTGGCCGCGTGTGCTAGAAATCCTCTCCAACTGCCTTGCAATATTGGGAGAGCTATTAAGGTTTTAGATGTGAGATCTGAGGTTTTGGGAGAAGAATGCTCTCAAAACCCTAATTTTCTTGAGAATTATTTAGTCAGTGCAACAACAGTGTTTTACATAAGGAGAAGTCTCCTCCTTAAATACTACACTTGGCCGAAATATTTGAATAGGGTAAGGGTGGGCTTTCCACTCTTACCTTATTCTAATTCATGATTCGACCCATTTAGCTATAAGTTATTCGCGGGATTTTAATTATAAATCGTAACATGTTATCAGATGTCAATACAGTCGATATATTAATAATGGTCTGACAAAATACGATATTGTATAATTACCCAAATTAATATAACTGTTTATATTAATTCGCGAATACAATATTTAATTAAATATATAACCGTTTATATTTAATTTACGAATTAAACATGTAATCCGTATTAGCTAAAATTATTTAATCCGTATTAAATAATAATCTCAACATCTTATTGACTAATTTAATAGTTAATACCTCTGACTAACTGTTTAGTCTTATCCGGCAAAATGTGACTGTATTTTCATACCTTCACATCTCTCAAACGTGTCCTATAGGTGTGACGTATAGGGACCAGTTGATCACTGCCATCCGTATGACAATAACGTCAAACTTATCTAGCAAGCCAACCGTTATTGATAAACGTGGATCAACTGGTAATAATACAAAAGTATGCCCTTGTTATCCTTAAAGAGATTTAATAAGTCATTGTACTTAATTGTCAAGGACACCAGCCCCAACAATCTTTCCCTTTTTGTTATCACCAAATGTGACTTTACCTTCATCAAAGGGTTTAAGGGTTTGGAATAGATTTACGTCGCCTGTCATATGTCTTGAGCATCCACTGTCGAGATACCATAGGTTATTTTCCTTGGCGACAAACTGCACGAATAATTTTCAAGACAGGATTTAGGTACCCAAGCATACTTGGGTCCTTTGTTGTTAGTAATCACAAACACATCTTCCTTTTTAACCCAAACTTGTCTTACATAGGTCTTTCTATAATGGTAGTAGTTTGGTTTTGATGTTCTTGTGTATATCTTAGTTTGGACTCTTGGTGACCAATTTTTGTGTGTTGTTTGAGGAGTTTGTTTGGTTCTGTTTTTCTTTTCTTCGTAGTCAAATGTCATGTCATAGAACCATATGTGGTCAATATTTCTTTCCTCAGTTTTGTCATCATCACTATCAGAGATAGAGATAGTGTCGTTTGGAATTCCTAAGGATTTAACAAACTTAACTCCAGTTTTAAAATCTTGTGCGTGTTTCACACAGTTTTCTCGGAGGTGTCCAGTGTGGCCACAATAAGTGCATATTAAATACACAGGAAGGTCGACATATTTTCTTCTTCTAAAGTCTCTGTCTGTTGGGCTTTGTTTACACTTTGAGTGATCCCTTCTTCCATAACATTCGTGACCTAATCCCATCTTCATGTTGTTGTCGGATTGTTCGGTTAGGAAGTTTAGAACGTTAGTGCTTCCTTCCCATTTGTCGTGAACTTTCCGCGCATGAAGAAGGAGGTCTTTTAAGGAGTCTATTTCTTTCTTACATTCACTATGGTCAGTGTTGCTAGACTCTTTTAGGTTTTGAATGTCTCTATGAAAGTCAGACACAATTTTGGCATGTTCCTTCTTGATTTTAGATAGATTGAATTCTAGATCAATAATTTTGCTTTCGAGGATCTCAACTTCTTCTAGATGAGTCTCATCTTCGACCATAATCGAAGATTTTGACTTTAGAAGCTCATTAGCCTTTCTTAAATCTGAAGTTATAGCTTCATTAACTATAACTTTGGATTGAAGCTCTTTGATGTTGAGTTTCAGTTTTGAGGTTATAGCTTCATTAGCTATAACTTTAGACTCAAGAACCTTTTTCTCATACATAACTGTTTCCAACTTAGCATTGGCTTCAATGCTTATTTTGTATTTCAGTTTCTTAGCTTTGGCTTTCAGAAGTTGATTTTCCTCAGCAATATCGAGGATTTGTTCTTTCAAGTCATCTAATTCAAGACTTTGTTCATGACATTGGTCTAGGGTTTCCTCAAAGTATTTAATTAACATAGCCTTAGATAGATTTTTAACCTGGCTTTTGAGTTGAAGAAAATTTACCTCTTCATCGTCGTCGTCGTCTGAGTCGGATTCTCCAAGGAGACACATATGAGATGCGTCATCTTCATCATTGTTGTCTGATATTAGATCTAGGCCGACGTTGCTTAGGCACAAGTGTGCTACCTCTTCTTCTTCTGAGTCCTCGTCATCCTCAGATTCTAATTCTCCCCAGCATGATGCAAGCATTACTTTCTTGAACTCTGTTTTGGTCTTTTCTCTTTTTGACTTGTCTTTGATTTTGTCCCAGCTTGGACAATCCTTCATCATATGATCTTGTTGACCACACTTAAAACATCCTCTTTTGAAGAATGTTTGTTTGGTGTCAGTTTTCTTTTTATCGACCGTTTTGTTAGGGTTTTTGTATCTACCCTTGAAAACTGCTTTCTTAAATCGTCTTGCGAATAGAACTGTTTCGTCCTCAAGTTCCTCTTCGCATACTTCGCTTGTGGTGGCTTGTAGGGCGACTCCTTTCCCTTTAGAGTCATCATCGTCTTTATTTAGCATGATTTCGTGTGCCATTAGAGATCCAATCAACTCTTGGTAAGTAATCTGAAATAGATCACGTGCTTCCTCTATGGCCGTGACCTTTGGTTGCCATTTTTTGGTGAGACTCCTAAGAATCTTTCGAATGATATCTTCAGAATCAATCTTTCTGCCAAGGTTCCGCAGTTCATTAATAATACAAGAAAATCGTTCAGACATGCTATCAATAGATTCATTCTTTTCCATATTGAAAAGTTCATATCTTTGAATAAGCAAGTCTATACGATGTTTCCTGACTGCGGATGTTCCTTCATAGGCAAGTTCGAGACTATCCCATATTTCCTTAGCGGAACTACAAGATGAGAATCTATCAAATTCTGAGGTTATCATAACGTTCTGTAGGAGGCTCATGGCCTTAGAGCTTTTCTCAGCAATTTTGTAGTCACTTTCCACATAATCGCTTTCCATATTTTCATAGGTTGTTCCATTGGCGGCGGCGACCAAGATCTTCTTTGGTCCGGTTTGGATGATCTTCAAACATTCCCAATCACAACCCTTGATGTAATGAGTCATCATATTCTTCCATAGACTGTAGTTTTTGCCATCGAAGATAGGACACTTGAGATGCTTGGATTCCATTGTTGAAAGAGTATATAATATAGAGTCAATAGAAGGATCAAAACTCACGCTGCTAGGCGATCAAGAGCACGAGGCTCTGATACCGATTGAAGAGTCTACTGATATGATATACTCAAGAAGGGGGGGTTGAATTGAGTATGCCTTCTTCTTAAATCTTCTTCGATGTGTGTATGGTTGTGTGATGATCTTCGAGTAAAACAAATAATAAGAGAGACACAATATTTTTGAAGTGGTTCAGTCTCACACTTTGAGACCTACGTCCACTATTCTCGATTAATAAAATTAGTACCAACTCTGGATTACAACTTTATCAACCCTACTCGTGCAACTTTGATGTTAGTCGCAACTCTATGTAGATACCGTTAAATATCTAGCTACGACAAATACCGTTAAATATTTGTCTTACAATGAGTACCGCTAAATACTCGTTCTATCTTACGTTAATAAGATAAAGTCTTCGATGTTTCTTGTTGTCACAATCTTGAATGAATAAGATCAATGCTTGAGCACTTGAATCTTGAATCGGATATGACAATTATAAGCTCGAATATCGAAGTAGATGATCGGCGGTTTTCTCTCTTGATTTGCGTGAATATGTATGTGTGTGTCTCGTAAGTATTAATGTGTCATTGGTAGTCTATTTATATAGAATATATATCTAGGTAATTCAAACCCTAGATAATTTAGGAATATTACTTAAACTAGAATACTAGTCTTTTAGTAATACTACCTTAAATCTAATCTTAATATATTTAGGAAAGATTTAATAATATACTACAAGTATTATATAAGGAATCAATTTCCTAATTCATATTTAGGAAAGATCTTTATATAATAAACAATTAGTATCCTTATTAAAACAACTTCCTAAACCATGTCAAAGATAATAAAATATATTATCACAATATAATCTTAGTTTGTTTAGGAAATTAAATAAATACATAATATTTACTTAACTTAATCCCTTCACGATTTATGGTAACGTGACATGTTACACGTTTCCCAAAGTCGTAACAAACTATATCTAGATTATATTTTTTGACAATTAAGATCATATAAAAATCCTTAGTTTATTTAGTAATAAATAATTATCTCATAAGAAAATTATTTATTCCTATTTAACCAAAAGATATTTTATCTAATCTTATTAAGATTAATAATTCCATATTAAAAATAGAATACCAATTAAACATTAATTGTACATGACTATATTTGGAAACAACAATTGTTTCAACCAAACATATATATTCCGACCATTTCTTCATAAATATAGAGTTATAGCTACGAGCTATAACTTGAATCAATCTTGTACTAAAGCTATAGTTGATAAGTATAACTTTAGTTCATTAGGCGCGCTTGTGATCTTCTATCAATCTTCGATTTAGTCAATTCATTGACTAAGATACTTGAGCCTTTTAATACTTGCTAGATTAGATCTTGTTAATAATATTCTGTACACTTAGCACACGATTATTCATACGAGTATATAATATATACATAGTTAGACTTGTCATTATCAAAACATAGACATATATACTTGGTATATATATTTGAATATATGGTTCAACAGGGGCTTTTGTTGTTGAGATTGTAACTAAAACAGATTTAAGAAGAACTAAAAAAAAGATAACAAATATGAGTTTTAAACAATAAAAAGGGGAATATGTCGGGATTCAGGTTGTCGCGGTAATATATGTCACATAACGATTAGGTCAGTCGAAAATATAAACGAAGTGGGAACGATTAATATCTTTTCGGTCTGAAATCACCCTGGACTCCCCTATCAATCTTTCGATCTAGATAGGTTTCATAAATCATCCTGAACAAGCCTACCCACCAATCTTTCAATCCTGGAAAGGTTTTACTAAGTAAACTAGTCTCCTGCGTGCACTTATTCGACAAGTTTCATAATTATATGGTTTGTGGGTGAACTTCGTCACAAAGACGACTAACATGCAAATCCTACGACATTACTACCACGATTTCCTTTGTTCTAACATATTATGGAGATTAGCTACGCATAATTGGGAGAACTACACTAACAATGATGATAATAACAACATTCAACATAGTAAATAGTGATAAAATGCTAGAAATCATAAAATAACAAAAGTAAGAAAAAACAAAGATAAAGAAAGGAATTACAGTAACTGCGGAATGGTTGAACAAGATCCGAATGCTTCTATTAGATCTAAATGGTTGAACAAGATCCGAATGCTTCAAACAAGGTAAGTGGTTTTAGTCCAGTAGTAACTGAGTTAAACCTTAAAGCTTGCAGAAATGCAGGAGTTGAGAGGTCTCAGGTTCGATTACCAGCTGGGGCGATGACCACTTGGCTACAGCAGCCCCCGAAGGGGGTGGCTTACATGGTCCATGTGGTGGTGCGGGAATGCATGGGCCCGGGGGGATTAAACCCCTCGTCATCAAAAAAAAAAAGATCTGAATGCTTCTCATGGAAAAGGAAAGCGCCCACAGTCCACTGAGCAACCTGCTACAGCTAGGCCGGACATAAACCGCCGTGGTAGGCCGCGTATTTGTTACCGTTGCAGGAAACAAGGACACCTCTCTAATCAGTGTACCCAAGGGAGGAAAGAATCCAACGGAGCTAAGACTTCCCAGGATCGAGGCATAGACCTCTCACCAGACGCCCCCCTGAAGTGTTTCAGATGTCACAAGGATCTTCATCTTGGAGTTGACTGCCATGGCAACCCTCACCGATGTTTCACCTGTAGGGAACTTGGGCATCGCTCTTTTGAGCACCGCGAGAATGTCGCCATCGACGGAGCTGTCTCTACTAACCCAGAGGCCGAGACCAGTGGAGCTAGAGCTGTTCAGAGTCGATCTGAGACTGGAGTTATAACACCCCCATTTATTTAAGGGCCTGAACTAGGACTCCTCAGATAAATCGGTGTGTTACCATCTCGGTTTCCCGAGGCAGTAGATACAAAGGAAAGAAAAACAGTACTTTATTATTAATGTTAACTCAGAAACAAGTTTGTACAACCAACTTAAAATTGTCTTGTGAAACAAAATTACAACTCACGACCAACAACTATAGTGATCTAGACTAGTCTGGTCCAAATCCAAGCTCTCTCTTCCCATAGCTTCCCATAGTCTCAGCCACCTGTCAATCCGCTCCCCAATAATTTGGTTCATCACAGGTGATCACGAATACACAGGGTCAACCACGAGATTGAGTAGAGGAAAAGTAAACAATCAAACATTACTATAAATAGGAATCCAATCATCCCCACTATGAGTCACAAGACCCATTAACTCCGCACCGCTCACAAGGCCCATTAACTCCGCACCGATCACAAGGCCCATTAACTCCGCACCGATCACAAGGCCCATTAACTCCGCACCGATCACAAGGCCCTTTAACTCCGCACCGATCACATGGCCCATTTCTCATCACCTCATATCGTATCGCAGAATATATAATCACATATCGCAATATACCAATCAAATATTAATATAAAATAATCATGGTTATCATCAAATAACAACAGAGTAATCATTAGTATATACACCGTATTTCCCCTACCTCGAAACTGCGGAAGATAACAGCAAGTGCGCAACAGCTACTAAAAGTGTTCCACGCGGAAACCTCCACCTAGACATATATTATATAATTAATAAAACTCCCTAAAACTCGTAACATAAGTACGCATTCTATTTATAGCAATATCCTAATAAGGAAAGTTTCTTTTAAAAGACATTACTTAAAATAGTAGCTTTCTATATAAAGTAGCTACCTTAAATAACAAAGGCAACAAATGATAATAATTATACTATTAGTAATAATAACAATAATAGTAATAATAATAATAATAATAATAAAAGGTAAAAGATAACAATAAAGATATCAAATATTAGTAGTAATATTAATAATAATATTATTAACACCATTATATAAAAAAAAAAAAAGAAAACGACATCTACCCCAAACAGCCACAACCCGCGACCTCAACTACTCCCTCTCCGCCGTGCGGCCACCCTGGTCCCTACCGACAACCACCCGACGCAGTCCCCACACCACGTGTTACACCCCTGAAACCCTCCAGCACCGTCGACCACCTCCGACGAGTAGAACCAGGGCCATTGCAAGGCCTGGTTCACGACCCTCCTGTAGATCGATCTCTCTTACAACCCCTACGAAACCTCCCTGAAACCACCACCGACACCCCTGCCACCGACTACTCTCACCTCAACCACCACCATTGACACCAGACGCCTACACCACCATGGTACCACCGCATAGACCTCCCCCTAGTCGGCGGTGATACCATCCCAACAACCCCAACCCGACACACGGTAATACCCAACTCCCTGACAACCCTTTCGAAACCCTCTTCTCCACCATAATTAACCAACCCTAACCACCGTGACCAGCACCCCCTGTACAACCCAAACGCCACCTGACTCCCTAACCCAAGACCCGTAAAAACCAAACACAAACCTCAACACAAACCTTAAGTAAAACGTATACAGTACACTGATTATTAAATATTATAGAAAACAGAACGAAATAGTAAACTCATGGACACCGTATAAACCACCCTCTATGACGGACTTTACAGCCAACGACACCACACTAGTAGTTTACATATGTTTATTACGCGACCTACTACAAACTTATACCAAAAACAACGAGGATAAGTCGGATTACATATAACTAAATATGTTCTGATAGTGGTATAAACCAACAGGGATTTTGAACGTGTGTAACATACCAAGTCTTTGGCCAAAACGATCCGCCGTACACCACCCTACAACCACCGTGGACAGGTTCTTTTCCTTCTCTGAAGTGACGGCGAGGGTTTTCTGTGAAAAGATTTGAGCGAGGATGAGGGTTAGGGTAAGATTAGAGTGTCTATATATGGCGGCATAACCTCTTGCGGCGTTTTTGTTATAAAACAACGTATGGGCTAAGGTTATTATATTCACGCATCTCGACGCCCACAACTTCTAGCCAAAGATCAGGGGTTCGAACCCCCTTAATGAAATACTACCAAAATAAATTAGAAGGCTTAGGTCCTCACTTCGAACCCCACCAAGGATTATTATGTCTAGCATAAAAGTATATACGTTGATTACATACGAACAATCACGATGACTCAACGTTGACCGCATAATTAATTATTATTTTTAATAATAAAACACGGGTTATTACAGTCTTTCCCCCTTAAAATGAACTTCGTCCCGAAGTTC
Organism: Silene conica; assembly: GCA_029255685.2. Taxonomy (NCBI): domain Eukaryota; kingdom Viridiplantae; phylum Streptophyta; class Magnoliopsida; order Caryophyllales; family Caryophyllaceae; genus Silene; species Silene conica. The sequence goes on from CM055315.2 coordinate 56,171,583, forward strand.
AACCTCAACTAGGTGACAACCAAACCCCCGCAAGCGAACTTGAAACACAAACATTAACCAAAACATAGAAATGTTACATTCCACCCCCCTTAAAGAAGAGTTACGTCCCCGTAACTTACCTCAATCAAACAGATGCGGGTAACGCTCCCTTATGGATGCCTCGGCCTCCCATGTAGCTTCCTCTAGATTATGGTTGGTCCACAGAACTTTCACCAAAGTCGTCTCTCCATTGCGAGCCTTCCGCACCTTCCTGTTTAGAATTTCCTTTGGAGTCTGAACGTAGGACAACTGCTCATCCATATCAATCACCTCGTGCTGTAGAACATGTGATGGATCGCTCACATATTTCCTCAATTGAGACACATGGAACACATTATGGACCTTGGATAGGGCTGGAGGTAAAGCTAAACGGTATGCCACCTCCACAACTCTGTCCAAAATCTCAAATGGTCCAATAAACTTCTGACTCGGTTTGCCACGCTTCCCAAACCTCATCACACCCTTCATTGGAGACACTTTCAGCAACACCTTCTCTCCTACATCGAACGAAATATCGCTCCTCTTCAGATCCGCGTAGCTCTTCTGTCTATCCTGGGCGGCCCTCATTCTCTGTCGAATGATCTGAACCTGCTCCACCATCTCCTGGATCATATCTGGTCCTAATGCCACAACATCGGCCCGATCATCCCAACACACTGGACTTCGACACTTCCCCCCATACAAAGCCTCAAAAGGGGCCATCCCTATACTGGCATGATAGCTGTTGTTATAAGAAAACTCTATCAATCCTAGGCGATCCTCCCAAGATCCTCCGAACTCAAGTACGCATGCTCTCATTATATCCTCAAGGGTCTGAATCGTTCTCTCAGTCTGACCGTCAGTAGCTGGATGTAAAGCTGTACTCATCTTCAACTGGGTACCCAAAGCGGCCTGCAACTCCTGCCAAAATCTAGATATGAACCTCGAATCTCGATCTGAAACAATGTCCTTGGGTACGCAATGGAATTTGACCACATTCTGGACATATGACTTAGCGAGCTCGGCTTTACTCCAGGTATCTTTCATCGGAATAAAGTGAGCAGACTTAGTCAAACGATCCACAATCACCCAAATCATGTTGTTGCCCCTCTGAGTCCGAGGCAACCCCACAATGAAGTCAATCGAAATATTCTCCCACTTCCACTCTGGCACATCTAGTGACTGAATCTTTACCTGCTGTCTCTTACGCTCCCCTTTCACTCTTTGACATGTCAAACACCTTGACACAAACTCTGCGACTTCCTTCTTCATATTTGGCCACCAGAACGTCTTCTTAAGATCTTTGTACAACTTGTCACCCCCTGGGTGAACGGAATATAGAGTAGCATGAGCTTCAGTCAGGATTTTCTTCTTTAGCTCCTCTACATCCGGAACACACCATCGCCCACTGAAACTCAAACTACTGTCGGTATGAATACTGAACTTGGATGCAGCCTCTCCATCCTCACTCTCAACTATCTTGCGCCACTTCTGGATCCTTGCATCATTCTTTTGTAACTCTCGAATTTCCCCATACAACTCGGGCTCCACAGTCAAATCGCTAAGAGCATCCCCTTTCCGGATCATGAAAATTCCCATCTCCCTGAGTTCATCATGCAACCTCACTCGCGATCTGGCGCAACTCAAAGCATGAACTGACTTCCTACTTAAGGCATTAGCTACCACATTTGCCTTGCCTTCGTGGTAGACAATCTGCTTATCATAGTCTCCAATCAACTCAATCCACCTTCTCTGCCTCATGTTCAACTCACGCTGGGTGTAGATGTACTTCAAACTCTTGTGATTAGAAAACACCTTAAAAGTGGCTCCATAAAGGTAATGGCGCCACAATTTAAGTGCAAAGACCACTGCTCCCAATTCCAAATCATGAGTCGGATAATTTTCTTCTTAAGTCTTTAATTGGCGAGAAGCATACGCGATCACTCTCCCATTCTGCATTAGCACACAACCCAGCCCATGCTTCGAAGCGTTAGTATAAACTTCAAAATTTTCACTCCCGAACGGCAAAGCGAGGATATGAGCTGTTGTCAAACGTTCCTTAAGGCTCAGGAATGGCTTCTCACAACTCTTATCCCAGACGAAACGGTTCTCCTTCCTCATTAACGATGTCAACGGCTTCGCTATCTTCGAAAAATCCTTAACAAACCTCCGATAATAACCTGCCAATCCCAGGAAGCTTCGAAACTCACTCACATTCTTCGGACTTTGCCACTTAGTTACAGCCTCGATCTTACTAGGGTCGACAGATACCCCCTCCTTAGAAATTACATGCCCCAGAAAGGCGACCTCACTAGTAGAAAAACCCCCTATAGCAAATGGGCTTTTTACGGCGGTTCTTACAATTCTTGGTGCGCCGTTTATTTTGGCGTCGTTTAGCCTTTACGGCGGTTGTGCAACAGCCGCTAAAAGTGACCTATTGTGGCGGTTTTGAAACAGAACCGTCGTATTAGGTTTATATAATACGACGGTTTTTAAACAGAATCGCCGTGTTAGGTTTATAAATAATGACGGTTTTTATACAGAACCGTCGTCTTAGGTTGATATAAAACAACGATTTTTATACAAAACCGTCGTTTTTGGTTTATATACAACGACGGTTCTGTAAACACAACTGCCGGTTTTGGTTTAAATAAAACAACGGTTTTTTAAAAGAATCGTCGTGTTAGATTTATATAAAACGACGGCTTATTAAAAGAACCGTCGTGTTAGGTTTATATAAAACGGTGGTTTGTAAATATAACCGTCGTTTTAAGTTTATATTAAACGACGGTTTTTAACCCAACCGCCGTTAAAAAAAAGTATAATTTTATTTTAAAAATAATTTTTTTCTACGAAAATTTCGGAAGCACTTCCCCATAAATTTGATAATCCCAAATATTACTTAAATAAAATGAAACCTATCAACAGAAATGTAACCACATTTACAATATTTCAAACAACACAAATCCAACGTTACATCCATATTACGAAAGATAACTATAAGCGTATGAATAACATACATGCCAACCAATCTACTATAAGTGAACTATAAGCGTATAAATATTCTTGAGCTTCTTCCGGGGCTCAGGTTCAGGTCCCAATTGTACCTGAAACGTACACAAATTCGTGTAAGAGGCTCTGTCTTAATGTTAAGCTAACTGGATGCAAGGAAAATATTCTTGAGCTTCTGTAACTGCGATTATATTTAAAATCATTGCACTTTGATGATGACTTGTGTAAGAGCAGTGTCTGCACAGTTCCAATGGAAGGCAAAGTAACTGAGTATACAACGTTCAAGTTCTTCAACAAGCTTAATGAAAAGTGAATCGCCATCAGGCTCGTTGGAGAAGAAAATGTAAATATTCTCCTTAAATCCTTATCTCTTGTTTATGTAATCAGATAGAACCACAAAATTTAGTGAACTAAAACCAACCCAACCTCAAGGGAACAGATGACCTGAGTTTGAACAAACCTATGCCGACCTGTGATCCTAGTCTCCTACAGTTACCCAGATTTTTTCAATGAATGGAAATAGATAGGTGAACTTTTGCTGAAAGCATCTTAGAAAGTGAACATAATTCTGACTGAAATCATTAAAACCAAGCAAATTAACCTGGAAACTCATCTAACAGATAGGTAAGTGCTGGTGCGAGGCTATTCACTAAACATAAGGCCTAAAAAAGAAAAAGAAGGATTCTATACCGGGGAAGCCTCACCGCCATGGCTGCTTTTCGCGCGATCAGGAGCATTCTCTCTTTGGAATCCTCTATCTACGAAATCTTATATTATTAGTCACACTTCCTACTTCCAAAATATATCTCATTTTAAAAGATAATTAAATAGCCATAAGTGCACCTATGAGTCCACAATATGATTTGCGTTCTCGGGAGCCTTGTCTCTTGAGTATACTCATTACCAGACAACGGGCACTAGTTTAGGACAAATTTTGATCGCCGCCCTGAAAAAAAGAGAAGGCATAGTCAGAACCAAACCAAAAGAAACTTGTTGGGAAAGTCTTTGGATAGTAAAGGCTTAATTGAAGCTTGTTCAGAAGCAATGGCTGACGCTGATGGAACGAGTGTGCAAATTACCGGAGTAAGGAAGGTTTCAAAATAAAGATAAAAAGTGAATAAGCAGATCTTTACCCACTGAGTATACGTTTAGTATAAACTGCGTCTTTTGTAGATCCTTCGCAAACCTGATCTAATCTCTAACCTTCTTTTGCTTGAGCTTGCCTTCGAAAGAGGTGCTTATGAAGGTGTCGTTACTCGGTATCCTAAGAATTTCAATGAACATCTTGCTTTCTGGCATCAAATTGGTTCAAAACATTGACAAACAAAAATATGGGCTTCTACTCATTGAAATTCTAATTTCAGTTGATTATGTTATTGTATATATCTTTAGTCTCTAATGTTACTCAGATTGATTGATATTCTTACAGGTTGCTGGTCTACCAAAAAACATAATCAATAGAATTAGGGTTAATGAAAATTCGAAAACTGAATTGGGTGGTTAAACTTACCAGGAAAGAATAAGTGGTAACGGTCAAAGATAGCGACGGGCAGAGGACAACGGTGGTGGTTGCGAACAGCGGTGGCATCAGAAGGAGGGAGAAAGAGAAGACGAAGGAGGGAGAAAGGGATTGAATGAAAGGGAGTGACTGAGAAAGAGAAGGCAAATGTATTGCAGATGTCAGAAATTGGAGAAATTGAAGATGACAAACATTGAAGATATGGTACTTTTCTTCGTTCTGAAAAAAATGAAAGATGATTCCTGTGAATGTCGAAGACATTCTAGGCGTGATTCGTGATTCGTGAGTTTCTTTTTTTAAAGGCTTTTTATTTTATTATTATTAATTATTATTCTTAAATATATTAGTTAATTTTACTTAATAAATAAAGTATTTTAGGTATATTATTTGAATGGTATTGACGACGGTTCTAGATAAAACTGCCACAAAATCATATAACGGCGGTTCTTTAATAAAAAAGTGTTGTCAAGTATTATTAGCTTTAACGTCGTTATTAAGGACGGTTATTAATACAACCACCATAATTGACTTATATTGGTGTTTCTTATCTAGAACCGCCGTAAATATCTACTTCTATTACGGCGGTTCTTAATTTAAACTGTCGCAATAGACCTCCTACACCTTAAAAAATTCCCTCCCGCCAATTTTTTTGGCTTTTTACGACGGTTCTTTTAGAACCGCCGCGATAAAGGTGTCGCCGTAGGGGTATTTTCTATTAGTGCCTTCTCCAGCCAGAACTCACACTTACTCAGCTTAGCATTGAGCTTATGCTCCTCCAGGGTCTGAAGTACTCTCCTCAAATGATCCTCGTGCTCTTCCGCATTCTTGGAATACACTAGGATATCATCTATGAATACCACCACGAACTTATCTAGATATGGGCTAAAGACTGGGTTCATCAAATCCATGAACACAGCTGGAGCGTTAGTCAATCCGTATGGCATAACCACAAATTCGTAGTGGCCATACCTCGTTCTGAAAGCGGTCTTTGGAATATCTTCATCTTTTATCCTCAACTGGTGATACCCGGATCTCAAATCGATCTTAGAGAAAACCCCAGCTCCACTTAACTGATCGAACAGGTCGTCAATTCTTGGCAAAGGATAACGGTTCTTGATGGTCACATTGTTCAGCTCTCGGTAGTCAACACCAAGCCTCAAACTCCCATCTTTCTTCTTCACAAATAGTACAGGTGCTCCCCAGGGTGACACACTAGGTCGGATGAATCCTTTCTCAACTAGTTCATCCAACTGCCTCTTCAATTCTTCCATCTCCTTCGGTCCCATGCGGTACGGTGATTTAGATATTGGCCCCGCCCCTGGTTTTAGGTCAATGGAAAATCCCACTTCCCTCCTTGGCGGTAACCCTGGAACGTCGTCTCAGAATACTCCCTCAAACTCCCGCACCACAGGAGTCTCAGCCTCACAATTCCACATTTGGCACAAGATCAGACTCTCTCATTTCCTCAAGCTAGACTTAAGGGTATTGACAGAAATGAATTTGATTTTAGGTTTGACTCGATATCCCTTGTAAGACACCCTTACTCCTTTAGGTCCCTTCAAGGATATTTTCTTTTGATGACAGTCAATAAAAGCTCGATACTTCCCCAGCCAGTCCATTCCCAGAATCACCTCAAAGCCCCCAGTGGAAATTATATGAGGTCACAATAGAAAATTACTTCCCCGATTTTGATGGGTACACTACCATATACTCTATTACAAGTTATCAACTCGCCTGAAGGTATGGTCACTGAGTCCGCGACCCAGTCGAACCTCTCAAGTCCCAAGGCCCTAACATGGTCTCTAGACACAAAAGAATGGGTAGCACCGGAATCAAAAAGTACGAACGTAGGTTTAGAGTTCACAAGAAAAGTACCGGTCACCACATGAGCATCATCCTTAGTTGCCTGTTTTCCCATAGCAAAAAGCATGCCACTGGATTTAGCTCCACTTTGGCTGGCAGTAGATGTACCAGCCTGTTGATTTCCTTCTGCCCCTATCTTCTGGTTGCTGCCACCTCCATTGTATTGATTTTGGTACGAACGGTTCTGATTGTTGTTGTAGTTCCTCTGATAATTGCTGCTGCCTCCAGACTTCGCACCCCCACCATAGTTTGACATGGGTGTACGATAGCCACTGCTACCAAAAGACTGAGTGCGTGATCCCTGGTATCCTGATGTAGGCGTACGATAACCCCGGGACTGATTCCCTCCAGATGAGCGATACACCGCCTGCTTGTGCCCCCTCTTTCCACAGCCAAAACAAACTATCCCAATCGAACCACTGCCAGAACCCCCACTCATGTGATTACCCCCACTCTGATTCCTCACTCCTCCGGAAGCATTGTTGCTGAAATACCCACTATACTTGTTGGTGCTTTGCTTCTACAACCCAGAACTCTCAGTCACTACTTCAGCCTTCCTCTTTTCAGATTTTGACTTCTTGTCCTCCTTAATCATCTCTGAGAGCCTCTCCGCCGCCCCAGCCCTTAAGTAGATGTCCCGAACTGTGGTGGGCGGAGCCGCAATCAGCCTCTTCATGATATTGATTGACAACCCCCTCTCAAACTTCATTGCCAGCATAGCATCATCAAAACCCATGTCCCCCACATAGCTCACCAACTGGATAAATTTCCTATAATAGGCCTCCACCGTCATATCCTCCGTCATTCGGAAGGTATCGAACTCCTCTCTCAGCTTACTTTTCTGGAATTCTGGTAGGAACACTTGATATAGGATCCTCTTAAATGCGATCCAGGCAACAAACTCGGTCCCATCCTCTCTAGCTGCCTCTCGGATTTTTCCCTTGTTCCCGGTCCACAAGTCACCGGCCATGTCTCGCAGATAGTGAGCTGCTTGGTCAACCCTCAGTTCCTCGGGACAATCCCCTAGCTCGAATAAGTTACTGAATTCCCGGCACCAAGCCCCTAGTAGATGAGGTTCCCCCTCCCCAGTGAATTGGGTAGGGTGATGCCTCGCGATAATCGTGCTCATTTTTGCGGAGTCCATACGTTTGGCCTTTAGGGCCACGTTCTCGGCTATCAAACGATCCAATTCTTCTTGCGTGATGTTAGCGACATTTTTTCTTCGCGGAGGCATACTATAATACAAAAGAAAAGAAATGAGTGCCGACTCATGTGGGCACCCATTTGGGTTAGGGCTATAGTCCCTAAACAATAGAGTCTTTTAAATAACTAAAATGCCGAGTACACTCATTTATAACATGGCTGAGGGATCACATAACCGCATATCGCTAGACATGATAAAAAAAAAATTAATGACATGATTCAAATCACCTCATACATCCATATTAATATACACCTTTTGTATTCATATAAATAAAATTCTTTCATGCTCATGCCCTTACTGGCTTTTCCAAATCGTTCACATATACGCAGAGTTATTTAGACTCTTATGTAAAATTCCTATCATAATTCCCCATCACTTCCGTTACCTCTTATTCTACCCTTTTCTCTCATATATACACTCTGGGTTCCCGGGTAAAACTGAGAGGGCCAATGGTTCGGTGTGAGGGGGCCCCAGACTCATACTTTTCCTTTAGTGTGCTCCTAACAGTCCTATCCCGAGGTTCATTTTTATTTAGACTCATCCTACATTCATTGGATTCATTAGGTTAGGCCTGAGGATCGTTCGCTCTGATACCACTTTGTAACACCCCCATTTATTTAAGGGCCTGAACTAGGACTCCTCAGATAAATCGGTGTGTTACCATCTCGGTTTCCCGAGGCAGTAGATACAAAGGAAAGAAAAACAGTACTTTATTATTAATGTTAACTCAGAAACAAGTTTGTACAACCAACTTAAAACTGTCTTGTGAAACAAAATTACAACTCACGACCAACAACTATAGTGATCTAGACTAGTCTGGTCCAAATCCAAGCTCTCTCTTCCCATAGCTTCCCATAGTCTCAGCCACTTGTCAATCCGCTCCCCAATAATTTGGTTCATCACAGGTGATCACGAATACACAGGGTCAACCACGAGGTTGAGTAGAGGAAAAGTAAACAATCAAACATTACTATAAATAGGAATCCAATCATCCCCACTCTGAGTCACAAGACCCATTAACTCCGCACCGCTCACAAGGCCCATTAACTCCGCACCGATCACAAGGCCCATTAACTCCGCACCGATCACAAGGCCCATTAACTCTGCACCGATCACAAGGCCCATTAACTCTGCACCAATCACATGGCCTATTTCTCATCACCTCATATCGTATCGCAGAATATATAATCACATATCGCAATATACCAATCAAATATTAATATAAAATAATCATGGTTATCATCAAATAACAACAGAGTAATCATTAGTATATACACCGTATTTCCCCTACCTCGAAATTGCGGAAGATAACATCAAGTGCGCAATAGCTACTAAAAGTGTTCCACGCGGAAACCTCCACCTAGACATATATTATATAATTAATAAAACTCCCTAAATCTCGTAACATAAGTACGCATTCTATTTATAGCAATATCCTAATAAGGAAAGTTTCTTTTAAAAGACATTACTTAAAATAGTAGCTTTCTATATAAAGTAGCTACCTTAAATAACAAAGGCAACAAATGATAATAATTATACTATTAGTAATAATAACAATAATAGTAATAATAATAATAATAATAATAATAATAATAATAATAAAAGGTAAAAGATAACAATAAAGATATCAAATATTAGTAGTAATATTAATAATAATATTATTAACACCATTATATAAAAAAAACAAGAAAACGACATCTACCCCAAACAGCCACAACCCGCGACCACAACTACTCCCTCTCCGTCGTGCGGCCACCCTGGTCCCTGCCGACAACCACCCGACGCAGTCCCCACACCACGTGTTACACCCCTGACACCCTCCAGCACCGTCGACCACCTTCGACGAGTAGAACCAGGGCCATTGCAAGGCCTGGTTCACGACCCTCCTGTAGATCTCTCTCTTACAACCCCTACGAAACCTCCCTGAAACCACCACCGACACCCCTGCCGCCGACTACTCTCACCTCAACCACCACCATTGAAACCAGACGCATACGAGAACTATGGTACCACCGCATAGACCTCCCCTAGTCGGCGGTGATACCATCCCAACAACCCCAACCCGACACACGGTAATACCCAACTCCCTGACAACCCTTTCGAAACCCTCTTCTCCACCATAATTAACCACCCCTAACCACCGTGACCAGCACCCCCTGTACAACCCAAACGCCACCTGACTCCCTAACCCAAGACCCGTAAAAACCAAACACACACCTCAACACAAACCTTAAGTAAAACATATACAGTACACTGATTATTAAGTATTATAGAAAACAGAACGAAATAGTAAACTCATGGACACCGTATAAACCACCCTCTATGATGGACTTTACAGCCAACGACACCACACTAGTAGTTTACATATGTTTATTACGCGACCTACTACAAACTTATACCAAAAACAACAAGGATAAGTCGGATTACATATAACTAAATACGTTCTAAAAGTGTTATAAACCAACAGGGATTTTCAACGTGTGTAACATACCAGGTCTTTCGCAAAAACGATCCGCTGTACACTACCCTACAACCACCGTGGACAGGTTCTTTTCCTTCTCTGAAGTGACGGCTAGGGTTTTGTGTGAAAAGATTTGAGCTAGGATGAGGGTTAGGGTAAGATTAGAGTGTCTATATATGGCGGCATAACCTCCTGCTGCGTTTTTGTTATAAAACAACGTATGGGCTAAGGTTATTATATTCACGCATCTCGAGGCCCACAACTTCTAGCCAAAGATCAGGGGTTCGAACCCCCTTAACGACATACTCCCAAAATAAATTAGAAGGCTTAGGTCTTCACTTCGAACCCCACCAAGGATTATTATGTCTAGCATAAAAGTATATACGTTGATTACATACGAACAATCACGATGACTCAACGTTGACCGCATAATTAATTATTATTTTTAATAATAAAACACGGGTTATTACAGGAGTTCACCCTGATCCTTCTATTGGTACGTACATGTTTACTGCTTTTTATAAACTAATGTGCATGGAAACCGTTAAGGTCTTATCCTTCCTCCTTAGACTCCTGTTAGTCTTTCTTGGGAACTATCGGCATTCCCCTTCGACTCAACCTTGTAGCTTGCTTTCCTGAGACACATTGTAAGGTAACCTACCTTAGATAGACTTGGGAAATTTCTTGAGGTTAATCGTAGACCGTGTTTCAGAGAGTGGTTTTATTTGAGGAAAACCTATGAGGTATTTTGAGACAGGTTTTGGTGATCCTAGTGTCTATATGTTACCAATTTGAAGAGTGAGAGTGAATGATAGGATACTTACGCTAAGTGGAGTTTTTATACATGGTCTTCTGTGGAATTTAGATATGAGAACCCTGCTGAATCGTGAGTAATTGTGGATTTGGGAGTACCGTTTGAGGATTTAGACGAAATACTTAGAGACCTAGATGATTTTAGAGGGAAATACTTAATCATGAGGAATGAGAGTACTGGTAACAGTGTGAGAATGTTGAGGCATTTACAATTCGACATATAGAGTAGACTGGGCATTTGACCTTAGGATACTTAATGGATCTTAACGTTTTTCTATTGAAGAATCTAAGGGAAATCTGAGGATGCACCACCGGTATCTGGATAGTATAAAGTAATTCATTGGGAGATGAAAGTTCGGAAACTCGATGATTTAAGAATGGTAATCTGGTGGACAATAATGTAAGAGTAGCAGATATAGCATATGGGTTTGATAGCCTGAGAGTATTATTGAATTGTCATTTGAGGAACTGGCAGAGATGAGTTATCTAAAACTTTTGGGAATAGGTCACTATTACAAAAAACCCCTATCGTGTCGCAGCTATCGTGACGGTTCTAATAGAAACGACATAAAAGGGCCAAAAAAATTGGCGGGAAGGATTTTTTTAGGCTATAGGGAGTCTATTGTGACGGTTTTAATAAAGAACCGTCACGATAAAATAAATTATTTGTGTCGGTTGTAAGTCAGAACCGCCACTATAAATTATTTGTGACGGTTTTAAGTATAACCGACATTAATAACGACATTAAAAGTAGTGAAAAAAAAACAACGGTTTTTTACCAAAAACCGTCACCGTATGAATTTTGTGACGGTTTTAATTAGAATAGACGTATATCAAGCTAGGACGTGTTTGTGTTGAAGTTAACTGCTGCTACTAATACGCGCGCCTTCTTCTAAAACAGATTCAATTCAACTACAACACGATTCTTCTTCAAAACAAATTCAATTCAACTGCTCCTCAATCCTAATTGAATTCAACTAAAACAAACCCACTTTATATATCAATTCATTCCCAAATCGTCAATTCGTTCCCAAATGAGCAATTCGTTAGCAATTCGTTCACAAATCAGCAATTCATTCACAATTTGTTCATAATTCGTTTTGAATTCGCAATCAGGCGTTCACAGTTTGTTCACAATTGGCAATCATAATTCGTTCATAGTTAGTTCACAATTCGCAATCAGCAGTTCGAAAGCAGATAGCAGTTCTTTCATATTTCGCCAACAACAATTCGCAATCACCAATTCGTTCGCAATTCGTCAATCAAAGGTGTGTCATAATACTATTGCTTTTTCTATAATCAATTTCAGTAATATGTTGTTTAATTTGATATTTATCTCATATCTATACTGCTTACGTAATTTAGCTTACTACGGAACAGTAGAAATAGAATTATGTGAATACCAATTGCTGCCCCATTTAGCTATCCTTAATCTAGCTCTTTTATGGATTATGTGAACACTAGAAATATAATTTGAAATTGGGTGGTAGTATATGCAGTAGCAAGTAGCTAGTACAATGTGGTTGAAATTATTCAAATAACTTTCAAATTTTATAACCGTGTTAAATAAAAATTTATGTTATACTAGTAGTGTCACAATATGTCGAGTTAAAAGGGCAATGTTAGTACTTCTATGGGTTTAATTAAGGGTCACCTATCAAGTGGTAAAAATATCGAATAAGTTACCTATTGGTAGTTGGTTGTGTTTTTTACCGATTTGCGATGTTCCAAATGATCCATGGCTGTGAAAACCAAGTTCAGTCTAACAATCAAGCTCCTATAGGTGGCCAAGCTAGCTAGGAGTAAGGCGACTATTCCAAGAAACCCATTTCAATAGCATGCATCATCCATTCTGAAAGTACTATCAAGTCATGCTTAAATTACCAATTACATCTATACCATGTTTTGTATTCTTAGTTTTACAATGTGGGTGTCTTTCCAAAGTAAATTTTGAACCACTAAACTGTTTTCTAGTATCGCGAACTTCACATCAGTCTGTAGGTTTTTATCTATGTAATGAAATTTTGTATGATCTAGGCACTGTTTCGGAGTGTGGCTCAGGTAGAATTTGACCATAAAAATTCTATATGCTTACGATTGGGTTTGAATTGTCTACTCTGGTGAAACTAGATGAAACAGTAACCTGCAAGTTAGCAGCCCGTCTGTAAATTTTTTTTAGCCAAAATTCTACTGCTGTACTATGAATTGAAGTTGGAAATATATTGTGCTGTATTCGTGTGTCTTACGGGTTGGTTTCAGTCAAAACTCATACCATTCTCACTAAACATCCCAAGGTGACTTCTATAGCTTTTGTTTTAATCAGGGCTCCTTGGCTACTAGTCTAAATAATTTGAATAATTTGAAGCAAGTACAACAGCAGTTTCTTGGAATAGTCAAAATTTTATATGCAGTAGCTAGTACAACAGCAGTAGAGCTGCAGCAGTTGCAGCGTATATGTGCAGACGTAGTACAGCAGTGACAAGAGTATCGCAGTAGTAGTAAGTGTAGTGACAGTTCCAAGTAGAAGGGGATGGGAGGGTCTGGTATAGCCAGAGCATTAGATGTGCAGTCAGTAATAGGAGGAAATCAGACCTGTAGTGTCTGATAGAGGGTAGCAACAGAATAAAGACTTTATAGTCTAACAGTGGCAGCAGCAGTAAATAGTGACAACAGTACAACAGTAACTACTAGTACAGTGGTAGGCTTTGACATTCAGTCCCTGATTCATAACTATCCAAGTAAGTAGATGGAACGGGGTCTTGTTGAGTCAGTTGCGCTTCCCACCTCTTGTTTTAGAATGCACTTAAGTATTGCATACCCTATTCTTTCCAGTTCCTACCCTATATAATATCTTCTCATATACAGTTTGCTGAGTAAGGAAACTGCTACTCAATTTCGACAAGCTTGGCCAATATTTTAATTGTCTCTAGCCACCTAAAAAGGACATAAACATAAACATTGACCCAACCAAAGTAATAATTTGAATTTTTAAATAATTATATCAGGAACAAGTTGCTAATAACTTCATGTTTAATTTGATAATTAGAGTATGGATCGAAGTTGGATGTATGGAAAGCGGGATTTTGAGTTTATGTCAAGGCTTGATGAATTTATTAGTCATGCTATTGAACATCAAAGACTATGTGGGGACGGCGAACAACTTTTATGCCCGTGTAGCGTCTGCAAGAATCGGATCAAAATAAGTTCTGCAAGAGAAATGCGAAACCACTTGATAATGAAGGGTTTTAAACCAGATTATAGTGTGTGGATATGGCATGGAGAGAAATGTAATGACAGTCATGGTAGTACGAGGGCCAAATATCTTGGGATCAATGTTGATAATGTGGATGAGCTGGTGTTTAAGGCTGTATTATCTGCGTTTGTCTACTGCCCAGACCCCCATTCCGTGTCTGCACTTTTATTTCCGTGTCTGCACTTCAGTTTCTGTGCACCCGTGATGTCCCTCCTCATTTCTGCATTCTATTGCTGTACCATCTGCTCTTCTACTCCTCTGTTTCTGAATTCCGTGCTACTTACTGCCCTTGCTGCACTTCCCTTGCCCCTGTACATCACTACATTATTTACTGCTGCTATACTTTCTGCCTGTGTCTCTGGTCTGTTCAGACCAGACCGGACACCACGCATTGGCACGGTTGCTGCTGCTGCTGCTGTACGCATTGGCACGGTTGCTGCTCACGATTATCTTAGGCAAGGGTTTTGTGTTTGCATTACCAGTTTGGCATTTTAGCATGTCTTCTTTTAAGATTTAAGTTAGGATGCATAAAGTTTCAATCTTTACAAGGAACCTATTTTCAGACTTTTGTTTCATTTGCATATGTTGATCCAATCCAAGAATAGGCGACATAGATCAGAGGTTGGAGTATTAAACAGTAATACTCCATAAACAGACTATTTTCAGTGACTCATAATGAAAACCGCGTCTAATATTGCACTGATAGCTACTCTACTATACCAGTACATCACTGATGGTTATCCTATCATCAAGAACTTACTAGGGCTTCTGTTTTCTTAGACCTTAGATTCTTTCTTTAATTTACTTTTATGCCTCCTTATTCAAGCGTGGCTAGTACTCCATTGCATTTCATGAGCATAAGGTCCTCTCTTCTTATTGTCTTGTTGACATGCTCCCATAACCTGCGTTTGAAAATTCTTAATTCCATAGGAAGTGGGTTGGATCCATTTAGCGCTGCCAATTTTGGCTGCCTAAAAAGAATAGATTATGCTCCAACGCCCCTCTTCATCCTTCCTTGTTAGTCTTCTTTGCTCTCTATTATCCGCTCTCAGTTGTTTTTTTCCTATTTGTGGTCATTTCTGCCTTTACTTTAGGTTTTGCGGAAATCACACTACAAGGTCTCATGTTAAGTGGGTTCCTTGCCCAATTGACCCTTCTCAGTAATCACTCTCTTACCCTTTTCTCTATTTTGTTTTCTTCATTTTGCTCTCTTGCTTTGCATATCTATTACTCCTTTATCTTGCTTCTGATTTTGAAATTCTCAAATATAAAGTCAAGTACTTGAAGAAAACATGGACGGACATGTCAAGAAGTGCCCCATGTTGAAACAAACTCAGGCCTTATCAATTGAGCCTTATTACCAAAAGGGAATTAACAGCGGCACCCATGATTCTGCACTCGTAGATGAACATGATGTTACCTCCTCTGAAATGAAGAGGAATCTGGTTTATGCTTTGACTCTTCACCAATTTTATACTTTGCTTTCCAAAATTCGTGCTATTCACGCCTCCCTTTGCAAAGATATAGCCTTTTCTTATAAGGTGCCTGAAGCTTGTGAAGTCTGGATGAAAAGACAGATTGATAGGTCTCTATTTGTGTTCCTCTTCAGACTTTTTTTGGTGAAATGGTGTTTCCTGTTGTAATCAAAAGACAAATTGATGTGCTCACTACTTGCAGGAAATTGCCATACCAGGAGAAACATGTCCTGCAACAGGCTTCTATTCTTGGTAATCTGGAGGACTTGGGTGTTTTGAGTTATAGTGCTCAAGCTTTTCACTACTTTTGATCTAGCCTGTGTCTCTATGTTTGGCTTCACTGTAAATGAAATTAAGTCTTCCCCAACAATAATATCAACAAGACTCCCATCTACTGTATTTTCCCATGTTTCCTTAGATTTTAAATGCTTGAAATCTTGTATAGATCAAAAGTATACATGATTACATGTTGTTGATGCTCTACCACATCTTTATGCTGCTTGAAATCTTGTTCTTTATATTATATGTTAACTCTACGTATGAACTCAAATGTATAGAAATCATTGGATGTTGATGGTTTTTTGCTTGGGGCTGAACACTGTGTACATTTTGGATTCACAACAAAGGGTGGCAAAGAAGCTCAGCATAAAAGGAAGGCTAAAAGCTGCTTGGATTTTACATTGTGTTAATGGAGGAAGGCGTAATTTTGCTAAAAAGAATCAACTTCAGATCAAAGTGATTAAGAAGGTAAGTGAACATTAGCTACTTTTTTTCAATTATCTAATATCATAATCCAATATAGTTTAAATATAATAACAGTATCCTTTTATATATTTAGTGCCCCCAACAACCCGGAGATTACGAATGTGGTTATTATGTCATGAAGTGGATGTATAACATAACATTTTATTACTCAAAGGGCAGTGAGGAACAATTTGAGCAGGTATTTCTTATTTTTAAGTAAAAATATATATAGTTTACTTATTTTCTTTTTAAACAAAAGCATCTTATCATTGATTTTCTTAAATGTAGATTATTGAAGATTCAACCATGTCAGTTGAAGATATGAATGAAGTTAAAGAGGTATGGGCTACAAAATGTTTCGAGAACATGTAGTTTAGATTAATTATTGGATTTTTACTTGTTGCTTAGTTGAGGTTATTGCTGAGGATACTTGTTGCTTGTTTTCTCGGATTATACGTCGTTGGGAAACATAATACTGTTATTGTATTGTTGGATGAGAATATGAGATGTATGGTTACTCCGAAGCTATTGAATGAAGCATTATTTTGTTGGTAATTGATTAAAATTCTTTGCAGGTATTCTTCCATCAATATTTATATTCGGCTAGCATCGAATTAGGGGAGGTGCTGTCGAAATTAGCTAGCTATTTTTTTTTAAAATATATATATATATGGCAACGGTTCATATATTGGAACCGACACCATAACTTACCCTATGATGACAGTTTTAGACGCAAAACCGACACCATAATTTACCCTATGGTGACGGTTTTAAACGCAAAACCAACACCATAACTTGCCTTATGGTGACGGTTTTAGACGCAAAACCGACACCATAATTTACCCTATTGTGACGGTTTTAAACGCAAAACCGACACCATACCTTACCCTATGGTGACGGTTTTAGACGTAAAACTGACATCATACCTTACCCTATTGCGGCGGTTTATACCCCTATGGTGGCGGTTTGGGACTCACAACCGACACCATAGCTTACACTATGGTGACGGTTTTAGACGCAAAACCGACACCATAGCTTACCCTATTGTGACGATTGTAGACGCAAAACCGACACCATAACTTACCCTATGGTGACGGTTTAGACCCTTATGGTGGCGGTTTGGAACGCACAACCGACACCATAGCGTACCCTATGGTGACGGTTTTAACGCACAACCGACACCGTAGGGTAAGCTACGGTGGCGGTTTTACAACCGACACAAACCTTATGTGACCCCAGCAATCACGTCGCTTCAAAACCGTCACTAATGGTCTTTTAGAACCGACACTGTAGGGCATAATTCTACTAGTGGGTAACTGAGATGATGATATTGTTTTAAACTTTGAAGAATTATGGTATATAAATCGTTTTGAGGAAAGGTCTGTGAGAACCGATCATCGACTTGCTTCATTTGGAAGTTGTTGCTTTAGTAAGGCCTTATCTTTGACTGTTCACTTTATGGTAATAGATTTGGGAATTTAGGATTTCGAAGCACCTTGCGGAATGAGTTGTTGGGATCGAGCTGTTTAAAATTTAAGGTTATGGATGATTCTGTTATGGTATGTCAATGGGAAGAGGTTACAGGATAATGAATACCATACCCTGGGTCTTGAGGTTCGATGTGATGGTAATGGAATTTTGGGTTAGAATCTTGGAAGTGCGTGAACCTTGGTCTAGGATATGTTCTTAAACATCCAACCTGAGTGAGAGATCCTCAACTGTTGTTGAACGGACTTTTAGTGCGAGCTAATCCACATGGCTAACCTCATTTTTGTGGAAACTTCAGGTTAGTGTAAGTATAATGAGAGTTGAAATCCCTTCTTGTTGAGGAACATCTTGTTCTGTGGATAAGATAATGGTACGAGAGAGGCCGTAGAATCATTGTGAGTTTAGAGGTCACTTGAATCGTCCTCCATGGGATATATTAGGAATCGTTGTAACGATGTTTTGGATTATGGATTGAGTGGTTAGTGTTCCTGTGTTTTGCAGAGTTACCGTCTTCCTTGACCTTTAACCTTGTGTTTTTCGTTCGTTCAATCCTCCCTGTTATGCTTCGCTTGTTGTGAAACCGAAAGCTCTTGGTTATTGTATTAATAGTAATCTATATGGTTGTTTCTGCGCTCCCAGTGACCATTTTTCGGAATGGTTCCCTATTGTTTCCCCTAAAAGTTTGAAGTTTTTAGAAAATCTTATTTGTTTTGAGAATTTGAAACAGCTCCCTCTCGTGTTGGAAGTAGTCTTTGTAAGGTTATATAGTCACAAAACCTAATATCTTAGTCATACTAGTGAGATGAAAAATTAACATTTTAATTATATAATTTTTAGATCTTATGCATGCTAATTATAAAGCGGAACAAAGAACCGAAAACTCACTTTTTTCGGCTAGAATGAAGCAAGGACGATCCTCCAACCCTTAGTATCCAAGTAGAATACCTCCTCCAAGATGCACCCAAGACACCCCTTAAAACCGAGACTATCACAAGCTAGGGTTTTAGAAACGGTTTCCTTAATACTAAGTTTATTATCTTAATCTAATTTGAATAATAAACTTATTACTATTACTTATAGTAAAAACGTATATTGATATTATCATATAATAATTTTAGAGGTTTTAAGATTTTCTCTCTAGAAAATTTTGCCAAGGATTAGAATGAGTGACTTGTGAGTAAGATCACAAGTTTTATTAGGGTTGCATTGCGTATGGGGTAGCCGGCCATAGGAAGACACAAAAGGGAACAACTTCTCTTTTCAATGTGATTAGGGTGGCCATAGCTTTAGTTCTCAAGACTACTTTAATGATTATGTTTTTAGGGTAATTAAGGGCAATAATCACCCTAAACCACCTCCCCAAACCGTCCCATTTTATGCATAAAATGGACATCCATTTTATATTATGTCATTTTGTATAATTTTACATATGTAACATCTAAAGTGTTACATTAAAATAAGTAACAATTGATTTTAATTTAAAATGCATATTTATCAAATAAATATCATTTGTAAATTAAATAAATCATATTTAACAATATGACAAGTAATTCGAAATTACTTTTAATATAAAATGGTTATTATCATTAATCGTCAATACGATTTACAACCCTTGTAATAATATACAACCCGATTCATTCTAATTACGATATTATAAAATATCGTTCAATGTTTGATAATTGACACATTTCAATTACAAACATAAATCTTACAATAAGATTTAACCTCTGATTTCTCGATATACGAGTTTAAGGAATATGATCAACTTGTATCAATATACATTTGATCAATTTATCAATTAAGGGAATTGTCCTATAGGTGTGACCTAAAGGGATCAACTGACCACCAACGTCATACGACAGTAATGTCAAACTCTAGCTAGCCAATCATTACCGATTAATGTTGGTCAGTTGACTAATATAATTTTGTATCATCCCTTGCGCATTCTCGTCATGAGATTTAATTATGTGATCGCACTATTGTTGAGGACACATTTCCCAACAATCTCCCACTTGTCCTCGACAAGTGTGCATCACCAATTCTCTTGTCCTATTACAATCTCCCACTCAATGCAAGGTGCCTCTCTGAGGTCGTACTTGCATTAGATCATATCATGAGTGGTTTTCTCGATCTGGAGAATAACTGTTTGACCGGAATTATCTACCATAGATACTTTCAGAGCGTGGCCACGCATTTCCAGTTAATTTCTCCTCGAGTGGCCTTGAGATTTGAACAACCCTGACAAGGGGTGGACAATTTCTATCGTACTACTCCCTTTAATTAGCCACAGTCTGACGCAACCCAAAACAATCCCATTTGACTGCAGTTACGAAAAGTTGTAGAGAATGGATCAAGGTTATGCCAAAACTATACCATCTTGGGTGAGTAGTCTTTAGTTTAAGAATTGACTCATAAGAATACTATAGTAGCTCTTGCCACGACCAGGCTATTATAAAATTTCCAGAACTCTATAAGCGGTCACATTGCCCGACAGAGTGTCTCTTGCAGTCTATCTATGTGATCGATTAGTCATCACATATGACTTTATGGCATTTGAACATGCCATCAGTCGCCTCACATTCTAGTCGCTTCGAGATGTCACCTCATATAAGAGGCTAGGGGCTATACTAAGTTAATCCAGTTCACTTTATGGGGTTCAAAGTTATCTCTTACAACCCATTTGGATTTTGACAAAGTATCCTTCATTGTGAGTTAATTATAACTCAAACGACATTGTCATGCAAAAATAGTCAATACTGTTTGATTGCATTTGATGTTCGATCATCAATTTGTATTAGTGTTTTGGAAATAAACCTTTTATTCATGTTTCATAACCTACAAATTTTGGTCTCCTTCCAACTCATATTATCTCGCATAATATGATCTTATTTGAGTACATATCCAGACCTCATTTTAGATCTTGAGTTTCCTTCCTGAGGGAAGCTCCCACTGTTATCTTATAACTCGTGACGTATTGGTATATGAGAGGGATCAATTATCGCTCTAAAGTACCTAGTCACTTATGTACTGAAATCGATTTTGTAGTTATTCGTGATGTCATCACTCCAACATTTTCAATTATCTTGGCTATTTAATCAAATGTTTTAGGTTTATATTCATCAATATGAATAATGTATCTATCCATTTTGATTTATAATGGGTGACCTTTTACTATCAATATAATAAACCTTCCCACGAAGCTCCATCATCCTATGATATATTGCATTTTATTCATCTAGAATTGAGAACTTGTTATTCCTTACACCTTAAAGAATCACCATTCTCTCTGAATGGTACGTTCAATTCTCTAATGAATATTGCTCCCACTAAAATCAACATTACTCGATTTATCATTTCTTATCGCATGTTTTATCCCTTTTGATTTTACTTGAACCATTATCAATCAGTTATCACTATATAAATGAACTTTTCATTTCTTGTGGTATTTCCTAATTTCACTTTTCGATACAATAGATACTATCATTGAGAGAACTGAGATGATATCTCCTCTATTATCTTATAATTTTGAAAAATCTTATTTGTTAAGGAACCGTTTTCCTTCCGATTTCATACGGGGTTTCTTTTATCCTCTCTCTGAAACAATGAACATAAGGAACATTTCCTCTTGTGTCTTCCCGTAGTTTCTTCAGTGTCCTCTCGTAGTATCTGTTGTTTATTCATCTAGGGTTTTTCATAAGAAACCCTTGTAAGATTCTTCTTTAAGATCCTACTTTTATTCCAGTGGTTTGCGGGAAATATTTTCTCCTAGTCTATCCTTTTAAAATAACTTTTTGAATGATGAATAGTATTAGGATTGATTCTAATTTTCACTTAAAATGGTCATCATATAATGAATTGATTATGTCTCAATTTGATTGAAAGTATCTCATGTGGTGTAGTTCTTCGTTTTTAATCAACACTTTGATTCTTTTATATTGATCGTATCAATGTTATTTTATGATGAACGTTTCATGATACTTCTTTAGTGATTTATAGAGATCACTTTGATTCATGTTCGACAAGGCATACACTTTATTTTAGGAATCAATAATTTGATTAAGAACAAAAGTAGTGACTTGGGTTAAAAACCAAGTCACTAATATCCAAAATACAACCATTGTTTAGGATCTAAATTCTTGTCTTACAAGAAAAGAAATTGTTCTAGGAAATAAAATGCATAATATGAAAGAAGACAATAATGAAAATCATAGCCAAGCTCTTTAAGTCTTCAATCAATTGGATGCTACCATAGCCATCCATGTAAGGAACTTCATGCTTCCTTCTCTTTGCCTTTGTCATTAGAAGATGGCCCTTTAAAACAATTATAAAGGGTAAAAATCAACAATTTGTATCACCATACATAGGTTGACAAAATAACATGAATTTAAACGAGAATTATTACCTACGGGGAGAGCTTTCCCATTTTTGAGATCGGTCAAGTATTTGGGGAAATTACGTTTCCAATGCCCTAACCTCGTGCAATAATGGCACTTGTCTTCAGATTTTGAAGATGATGTGGAAGCGCCTTTCGAAAAGGTCTTCTCCTTAGCCGGTTTGGGCTTCAACGTTTTCTTGCCTTTGCCTTTGAAAGCACTCCTTTTGAAATTGCTTTCCCTTTCTTCTCGATGTTCAAACCATCCTTAGTGGAACTTTCATGAAGTCCCATGTCCCTTTCGGCTTGGACAAGCATCTTATGCAATTCGTCCAATGTGGTCTCTTGATTTCGCATGTTGAAATTCACCCGGAATTGAGCATACGATTTCACCTTATTTAGAGAGTGAAGAACTCGGTCAATGATGAGTGAGTCGGGAACATCAACTCCTTGCAACTTGAGAGTCTCCGCAAACTCAACTAATTTGAGTACATGAGGGCTTATCTTTTGTCCCTCCTTCAAGCAAATGTCGAAGAAGGCGGAAGCCGCCTCATATTGAATCACCCTTGGCGTTTGTGAAAAAATCGTCGCAAGTTTGGTGTATATCTCATATGATGTGCCTAACTTAATCATACTCCTTTGGAGGTCCGGCTCCATGGAGAAGATAAGCAAATTTTTGAGAGCGGAGGACTCTTTCATATAGGCTTCGTAAGCCTAACGAGTTGGAGCCGCGGAACGAGCGGTTGGAGCGGGAGGAGCGGCTTCGGTGAGGTGACGAGTCTTATCGTCACCTTGAGCGGCCAAAACTAATTGTGCATCCCAATCCTTGAAATTGGAACCATGCTAATCGAGTTTGCAACGATCCATAAAGGATCGAAGCCATGAAACATTAGTGAGAGGTGGAGCGTTGGTTACCATTGACGATGTTGAAAATTAAACTACAATAAAAGTGAAGGAATTAAAACAACATCATTTAAAAACTTGTAATTTTATTTAAACAAGTTTAGTTATTTACTTAATGATCTCTTACCCAATTAAGAAAACAATTCCGAGACCCAAATCCATACTAATCCGGGCACGGTGTAGCCGATTCATCCCTTATTGATATAATTTGGTGGATTAACCTTTTAATCGGTTCTACCTTAGAACTCTCGGTCGACAATTTCCTATAAATTGTCTTTAGCCCTAACTTATTGCAACTACGGTTACGAATACCTTCGTTGAGATCGACCAAATTTCAAGGTGTAATCACATTACCCCACTTACCCAACGTAATAATTTTAGTACCCCGGTGTAGCCGATAGCCCACTTTCTTATGAAGAAGGGAGTCATGGGTCTATACTCTTTGGTAAGGCTAAGTCTCAATATTTATATTGTAAGAGATCTAGTCAAATTATTATCTATCTCCATTTAAGTGAACTAAGTCGGTGAATAAACGATAAATTAATTGACTAGGTCGACTAAATCGAATAAAATGCATGACATGATATGACGATTTGGCTATGCATGCAAACATATAAAGCAAATAAAAAAGCATAAAACTTAAAGCATAAGAAACCCTAGTATGGCCTTCCTAGAAAAGAAAATAATAAAAGTACAAATTTGGAAACCAACTCCTTTGATCCCTTGATCTTCACGAGGCACGCATCCCAAGGTAAACACCGTCTTGGTCGGAACTCCTTTCCGAATGGCATCGTCTTCAAGGCTCTCCGGAATTTAAAAAAATTACAACTTTTCTAGTCTACTTTATACATTACAAAATAGAAAATAATAAATAAAGTGATACGAGATCACATTAATTACATCCGAATCGATAACCCCTTACATTTCGGGAAATATCGATTAAAAACTAAGGTCATACTAAGTAAAATTACATAATTCAAATTACGTAAATAAAATCATGACAATCATAATAAAATATGCAATGCTTATGAATATGAACTAACATGCAAACCTAAGCCAAATCGTCCTATGGTATATCATTTATATATATAGTTATCGTATACCTCGGTTTTATGGAATTGCGTGTTTCAACGATTAAAAACACTTGGCATCATGTGAATCGGAATTCACTCTTAAGTTAATCATCCTAACTCATTTAGGTTTCAAAATTTAGTCTTACTCAAACTTGAACATGACTTAACTTAATATTATAATATTGTTCGGTATTAATCGGTTTTACGGGAAAAATAATATAAAATTCAAAAAGAGTCGTAAAATTTCGAAAAATTCGAAATTCAAATTTTGAATACTCTAGAATTTTCTTAAAAATTCATAACTTTAAAATATTAGTATTTATACGGTTTTATTAATTTTATCATAAAAATTGCGTAAAAACGCGTAAATTGGGTCGGAAAATCAATAATTACCTTCATAAATACATATAAAATACTAATAATATTTTTACACTTTCCAAAACACTTTAAGAGACTTAAATGGACAGAAAATTTAAATAGCACACTGCCCAATATCCGAAATTTTCATTAAAATGACTCTTATTATTCAATTTTTAAATATAACATTTAACAAATAAAAATTAAATAAAACTGAAACTTTTGGCTCCCAAGAAAAATATGGTGATAAAAATATCAAACATGACTTTTATGGGTTAAATTTTTCGGCCATTTTGACAACTTTTGCTCTTTTTAACGATTTATGTCATATATCGTACAATTATAACCATTAAAATTATTTCACAAGCATAACATCAAATAAAAATCTCGGAATTTTTATACATGCTGGAAATAATATATATGACATCGTGTAAAAATTTTTATGGCCAAATTCCAACTTAAACTATTAAAGTCGAAATTATGTCACTTTTATCCGATTTTTACACTAAAAATCATTAAACATGCAATATATGATAAAATTTCTGGAAAATTTAGTATACATTTTTAAATATTACAAGTGACATACTTAAAAATTTTTATAGTCAAATACGAAATATAACTATACAAACCCATTAATATTCATTTTATGGCATTTTAACATTTAAAATTCATAAACCATGCATTTTAACTCCATAATTTACGAAAATTCATATTCATATCATAGGAAATACATATGAAACCATACTAAAAAATCTCGGCCAGAAGTTGATTTTAGCTATTTTTCCCGAAAAATAAACATTTTAACCATTAAAAATTATAAAAACCGAAATAAAAATACCTATGAACAATATATATCCAAAAATTATTCCAAATATCCTAAAATACATTTAGGATCAGTAGGTATTCATGAATTAGAAATTTCGGCCATATCATATACAATGTAAAATTTCAATTTTATTTTTGTTATCTAATAACTTAATAAAAATATAAACGAAAATATTAGCTTGTGTGCAAATGATCCCAGGTTCAAATCCCACTCACAACATTTTAACCAAGTGGTGTTAGTTCAGTGGTAACTGAGTTAAACCTTAAAGCTTGCAGAAATGCAGGGGTTGAGAGGTCTCAGGTTCGATTACCAGCTGGGGCGATGACCACTTGGCCACTGCAGCTCCCGAAGGGGTGGCTTACATGGTCCATGTGGTGGTGCGGGAATGCATGGGCCCGGGGGATTAAACCCCTCGTTAACAAAAAAAAAAAAAAAAAAAAAATGAAAAGCATGCAAACAACCGATTTGCTCTGATACCAATTGTAAGGTTATATAGACACGAAACCTAATATCGTAGTCATACTAGTGAGATGAAAAATTAACATTTTAATTATATAATTTTTAGATCTTGTGCATGCTAATTATAAAGCGGAACAAAGAACCAAAAACTCACTTTTTTCGGCTAGAATGAAGCAAGGACGATCCTCCAACCCTTAGTATCCAAGTAGAATACCTCCTCCAAAATGCACCCAAGACAACCCTTAAAACCGAGACTATCACAAGCTAGGGTTTTAGAAACGGTTTCCTTAATACTAAGTTTATTATCTTAATCTAATTTGAATAATAAACTTATTACTATTACTTATAGTAAAACGTATATTGATATTATCATATAATAATTTTAGAGGTTTTAAGATTTTCTCTCTAGAAAATTTTGCCAAGGATTAGAATGAGTGACTTGTGAGTAAGATCACAAGTTTTATTAGGGTTGCATTGGGTATGGGGTAGTCGGCCATAGGAAGACACAAAAGGGAACAACTTCTCTTTTCAATGTGATTAGGGTGGCGATAGCTTTAGTTCTCAAGACTACTTTAATGATTCATTCTAATTACGATATTATAAAATATCGTTCAATGTTTGATAATTGACACATTTCAATTATAAACATAAATCTTACAATAAGATTTAACCTCTGATTTCTCGATATACGAGTTTAAGGAATATGATCAACTCGTATCAATATACATTTGATCAGTTTATCAATTAAGGGAATTGTCCTATAGGTGTGACCTAAAGGGATCAACTGACAACCACCGTCATACGACAATAATGTCAAATTCTAGCTAGCCAATCATTACCGATTAATGTTGGTCAGTTGACTAATATAATTTCGTATCATCCCTTGCGCATTCTCGTCGTGAGATTTAATTATGTGATCGCACTATTGTTGAGGACACATTTCCCAACAGTCTTTTGTCGTTGTTACGATTTTTCTCCTTTGAGGATTTGAAATAAAGGTTGATTTTGAAAAGTTTGGTTTTAAAGAGTAGAACATCTTTTGAGTTAACTAGTTACAGTGTCGAATTGCCTTTAGAACTCGTTATCGGAGACGTCTAATGACCGGTACTATGCTTATCGACACCTGATTGGTCTAAATTTTGAATTGCTGCTGATTTAATTTTGGGACTGGTCTCAGATTTGGAATGTCGGGCTCTTGAATACGTAACGAGAATCCCAATGTCCATTGACAAATACTTGTGCCTTGGAATCTATTTCTTCTTGAAACCTTTTCGAAAGATAAAGTTTTGGGTTACCGAAACCCAGGTAGTACGTTTTGATAGCTAGAGTTATTTTCGTACTTATTTCCGTCTTCAAGTTTCGAGGACGAAACTTTTTGAAAGATGGGGTGATTGTAACATCCCGTATTTTCGTAACGGAATATTTTAATAAATTAAAGTGATTTTCGGATTTTGAATAATATTTTAATATTTCGTAATTTATATTTTAAAGAAATTTCCGGTAAGTTCCGTCTTAAGATCATTTAATCTTGAGATGCTTTGTTCACTTTGTAATTCCGTCTTAAGGTTTCCGTTCCACTTAATTAAGGGAACCCAACTCTTTAAATAAAAAGGACAACTCCTTTATTCATTCCATCAACATTTCATTTCTACAAACGCAAGTTTACAGTAACTCAAAACCTTCATTTTCCTCCCTTTCTCAACTCTTTAAAAGGTCATCCCAAGGCCTAATTCAACTCGAACCAAGGTAATATTTACATATTCAGATTCCTCTCCCAATTTCCGTTCTTCCCATCGTTTTCGTTTTTCATTTCTCAATCTTCCATTTCCGGGTTGTTTTTACCCTAATTCGTTTTAAGCTCCTAATTTACGTTTTTATGTTCTTAGGAGTTGGCTTAGTTGACCCCAAGGTTGATGCTCACATTGTGGACGAAGAAAACGGAGCACCAGACGCTTGAGGTGACGATAATGAGCTTACTCGGCCTATTTGTTAAATTAGCATGCTTTGTGTGATTTTTGATGTGTTTATTTGTTTAGAGGCATGATATAGGTTGCAAACATCTTTAGTATACTTATTATTCTGATTGTTGTTGAGAATTTATGTTGAAATCAACATTTGAGTTGATTTTGGGAGTATACATGAAGATGGGTTTAATTTGGGGATTTTGATATGAATGCATGAATTCGTTGTCGTTTATATGTTTCTTATAGTTTTTTGATGCTATAAACATGCTGGGACTGTGGAGATGTTGTTTAGAATCATGTTTAGGAAGATTTGATGAAGTATTGGAATGATTCTCATTGTCGAATTTTGCGAAAGTCACGAACAGGGACTCCCAGCCGGTAGGCCGACCGGCAGCCGGTCGACTAGCTGAGAGCCCTTTTGGGTGTTCTTTGCATTTTTCAGAAATCAAGGTGATGAGGTGCTCAGCCGGGTGGCCGGCCGCCGGTCCACCGGCTGAGACACTTTTTGTGTTGTTTTACGCATAGAGTAGAGGGAATAAGGAGACAGGTCTCCCAGCCGGGTGGCTGGCGGCCGGTCGACCGGCTGGGGACCCTTTCCTTGTAGTTTTGGATTTTCAAAGGTTGTTTTGGATGGGGTTGTCCGACGGCTGACCGACGGCCTGTCTGTAACCGGCTGAGAGCCCCATTTCATACTAAATCATGTTTAACTTTTGACCGGTTCATCCGATTTGCTTGAGACTTCTTCCGTGTGACTCGTATGTGTGTTTGAGGTCCCCAGAGTTCGGGCGGCACTATATTGGGTTCGGGAATGGAGTGAGGATAGAGACCCCCCGGTCGGGCAATCGAAAGGGAAACCGACTCTCCCTCGACTTAGTTCCTGGGGTCAATTAACTGTTGATTAGAAGTTAGTAAGTTCAGCACTAAGGACTTGGTTGTAGTACATATCGGAATATGTCTGAGTTGGGACCTCTAGAGTACGATATGTACTGATGTTTGTTGCATGTCAAGTTATGTCTGAGTTGGGACATCTAGTTTAACATGTGCGCGTATGTGGCGTGGCAGACATGTCTGATTAGGGACCTCTGGACCGTCATGTATATGGATGATGCGGTAGGAGATGTCTGAGTTGGGACCTCTGTCCTTTCGTGAGTTTGTTTGACCGTGGTGAATTGGGTCTGAGTTGGGATTCTGATTCACTACGAAGGGTAATGGTTATGGCTGAGTTGGGTCAATGAACCATTATTAGCTGATTGGTATCCATTCGCGCCTGAGTTGGGGTTCACGGATGTATGCTTGCTGACCTTGTGTACCAAGTTTACCTGAGTTGGGGTGTGACTTAGGCACTGCTAATTGTGTTTAGTTCTTTCCTCAGTTGGGGTTAGTTCTAGATACTGCTGTTTGCATCTGCTTGCCTGAGTTGGGGTACAGTGTCAGATGTTGCTGAATGATTGTTTGTTTAAGAGTATTGGTTATTAGTTATTGTCCGTCCAAGGCATTGGACGACTCTTATTATGAGTTCGTAAATGGTTTGAGGAGAAAGACCGCCCGACCGGGCAACCGGAAGGGAGATCGGCTCTCGCTTCAAATAGTTTCCGAAGTTAGTTGAGAGCTTTTGCATAAAAGATGCATGTTGATATGAAGGTTGATATATATATATATATGTATATATATATATATATATGTATATATATATATATATATGTATATATATATATATATATGTATATATACATATATATATATGTATATATACATATATATATATGTATATATACATATATATATATATACATGTATATACATATATATATATAGAGGCCGGATCACGTGAGGCCGCCTCTTAGGATGAGGCCGCCGGACCTCACGCATCCCCAAGCTTCTAGTTTCACAGTTTCACAATATTTGCTTCCAGTTTCACAAGTTAAGCTTCTAGTTTCACAAGTTAAGCATCTAGTTTCACAGTTTCACAGTTTCACAATATTTGCTTACAGATTCACATCTTAAGCATCTAGTTTCACAAGTTAAGCTTCTAGTTTCACAGAATAAGCTTCTAGTTTCACAAGTTAAGCATCTAGTTTCACATTTTCACAGTTTCACAATATTTGCTTCCAGTTTCACAAGTTAAGCATCTAGTTTCACAGATTAAGCTTCTAGTTTCACAGTTTCACAGTTTCTCAGTTTCACAATATTTGCTTACAGTTTCATATCTTAAGCATCTAGTTTCACAAGTTAAGCTTCTAGTTTCACAGAATAAGCTTCTAGTTTCACAAGTTAAGCATCTAGTTTCACATTTTCACAGTTTCACAATATTTGCTTCCAGTTTCACAAGTTAAGCATCTAGTTTCACAAATTAAGCTTCTAGTTTCACAGTTTCACAGTTTCACAATATTTGCTTACAGTTTCACATCTTAAGCATCTAGTTTCATAGGTTAAGCTTCTAGTTTCACAGAATAAGCTTCTAGTTTCACAAGTTAAGCATCTAGTTTCACATTTTCACAGTTTCACAATATTTGCTTCCAGTTTCACAAGTTAAGTATCTAGTTTCACAAATTAAGCTTCTAGTTTCACAGTTTCACAGTTTCACAATATTTGCTTACAGTTTCACATCTTAAGCATCTAGTTTCATAGGTTAAGCTTCTAGTTTCACAGAATAAGCTTCTAGTTTCACAGAATAAGCTTCTAGTTTCACAAGTTAAGCATCATCTTTGCACTTCTTCATCAGAATAAACTAAACCTCAAACTGTCATTTTTGCACTTCTTCATTCACATTCAAAGTAATCATCATCTTCATCTTCAACAATATCCACTCATCCGTTCTTCTACATGGAGAAAACCTAGGAATTCCAATTTTCGAACTCATACCTTCTGTTAATTCATTCCAAGCGATTGAATTTGTCCATTAATGGCGGCTTGTACAGCTTATAGGCGACTTTGTAAATTCGGCACTAACTCAATTCTAAATTCAACGAAATTGAAGGAATCGACCGCCCACTCATTTTCGATTACATTCTTCGCTATCGAAAAATCCGCGTTACGTAAGTCGGTATATCGATACTAAGCATATGTCGGAACTCGTCAATGCTACTGATAAGCAGTTATTCATCGTCGATACTTACGCTCTCGTAATTACTCTTTCTTTCGTAGTTTTTGTGTTTTTTGATTCAATTTATGAGTGTTTTTGAGAAGAAATTGATGTAATAGGTGAGGAGATTAGAAGAACAAGGATTTTACGAAATTGAATTGGGGGAATTTAAAGGAAGAAGATGAAGATTGTGAGTTTTTACTTTTGTTGAGATGAACGGGTGAATAATTTTTTTGATATTATATAGGACACGTGTCAAGATCTCGTGCGCCCATGCTACTAAAATCTAACGGTTTAGAATGGTCCGGCGGCCTCATCCTAAGAGAGCGGCCTCACGTGATTCAATTTCTATATATATATACTTCGCATGTTATAATGTTGGAGTATGTTGGATGTTTTTATGTGTTACATCTTGCTAACAATAGGTGGCTAGGAGAACTCTAGTCACTCCCCACTGATTGTTGCGTACATGTTTTCATGTATGTAGATAAATGATGGCTTTGGAGGGTTACTGAGGCTAGCGAGCGATGATCCTATCATCGATGACATACACATTTATCGTTTTAGCTAGACCTAGTCTTGTTATACATTGAGTGCCTGTAGGGATATGCTATCCCAGGCTGCAGTTGTTGTACTTATGGTTTCGTACTAGATTTATATGCTTATATATTGTTCTTTTGTTTCCGCATGTATAGTTTTGTTTAATTCACCTCGTTCTTATCTTGCATGTTAAAGTTTAAATTCCGCGTAAATTTTGGCATGTTTGTATGTTTTATCTTTCCGCTGCGACGAGGGGTTTTACAATTGTTATGGTTATTATTAGTATTACTGTAAATTGTTATTATTATTATGTCTTTCGATAGTACTTTTAGTATATAATAATAGTTATGTGACATTACTATTTGGGAAATTGCTATTTTGGGCAAGGTTGCTATTTCGGGAAAGTTTCTATTTCAGGAAACCTTCCACTTTTAGGAAGTTACGATATCTAGTATCTTTACTATTCTAAAATAGGGGTTCAGTGAAGGATTATTAATCGTTAATTAATATATGTCTATGTGACGGTTTTCGCATGGAATATTTCTATTAGTTGTTCGGTTGTCATTGAGCAATTTGAGGTAGGGGAATAGACTGTTAGGGTTTTTTGTTACTCATAAACTAAATATTTAGTCATACTAATGAAATACTTTAATTAACATTTTAATTAACTAATTAAGTGATCTTATGCATGCTAATAAAATGCGGAAATGGGAGAAATTTCGAGTCCTTACACTCGGTCCTAATGCTAGCAAGGATGATCCTCCAATGTTCAACAAGAATACCTACTCCAAGATGCACCAAGACAATCCCTTAATGAACCGAAATCTTGTATGTGCTAGACTAGAAATCGATTTCTCCTTAAACAATATAAGTTCTAATAATATGAACTTAGTATACTAATTTATATATCTTAATATAACTAGTATGAATATTATCTTATAATGTTACTTAGAGGATTTGATGTTTATAATTTTCTCACCCTTAGAAAATTTCAAGCATTAGAATGACTTAATATTGCATATCCAATATTTAAGTAGGTAGGGTTTATGGGGATGGGGAGGTCGGCCATGGGAAGAGCAACAAGGGAACATGTTGCCTTACCAATGCACCTTAGGGTGGCTCTAGGTAGAGTTTCCAAGACCCTTTAATGATTGTGTCTTGTGAACATTTAACACACACAAATCATCATATTAGCATGCCCCAAAACCGGTACCAACATGCTTAAATGGACTTCATTTTATAAAATCGTCAAATGTAAAATTGTATATTATGTGACATCTTACATGTCACAAGTTAATAAAATACAATTATCTTAATATAAATATTTATCGTATAAATATTGTATATAATTAAATAAATCATATTTATCAATTGACAAGTAATTCGAAATTACAAATATAAAATGATAATTTATCGTCAATACGACGATTTACAACCTTTGTATTAATTTCAACCCGATTCATTCTAATAACGATATAATAAAATATCGTTTATTGTTTAACAATTGACACGTTTCAATTTTAAACATAAATCTTACAATAAGATTTAACCTCTAATTTCTCGATATACGAGTTTAAGGAATATGAGCAAATCGTATCAATATACATTTGATCTTTTTATCAATTAAGGGAATTGTCCTAAAGGTGTGACCTAAAGGGATCAACCGACCACCACCGTCATACGACAGTAATGTCAAACTCTAGCTAGCCAATCATTACCGATTAATGTTGGTCAGTTGACTAATATAAAATCGTATCATCCCTTGCGCATTCTTGTTATGAGATTTAATTACGTGATCGCACTATTGTTGAGGACACATTTCCCAACAATCTCCTACTTGTCCTCGACAAGTGTGCGTCACCAATTCTCTTGTCCTATTACAATCTCCCACTCAATGCAAGATGTCTCTCTGAGGTCGTACTTGCATTCGATCATATCATGAGTGGTTTCCTCGATCTGGAGAATAACTGTTTAACCGGAATTATCTACCATAGATACCTTCCAAGCGTGGCTACGCATTTCCAGTTAACTTCTCCTCTAGTGGCCTTGAGATTTGAACAACCCTGACAAGGGGTGGACAATTTCTATCGCACTACTTCCTTCAACTAGTCACAGTCAGTCACAATCCAAAGCAATCCCATTTGACTCCAGTTACGAAAAGTCGTAGAGAATGGATCAAGGTTATGCCTAAACTGTACCATCTTGGGAGAGTAGTCTTTAGTCTAAGAATTGACTCACAAGAATACTATAGCAGCTCTCGCCACGACCCGGCTATTATGAAATTTCCAGAACTCTATAAGCGGTCACTTTTCCCGACAGAGTGTCTCTTGCAGTCTGCCTATGTGATCGACTAGTCATCACATATGACTCTATGGCACTTGAACTTGCCATCAATCGCCTCACATTCTAGTCCCTTCGAGATGTCACCTCATGTAAGCGGCTAGGGGCTATACTAAGTCAATCCAGTTCACTTATGGGGTTCAATATTGTCTCTTACAACCCATTTGGATTTTGACAAAGTATCTTTTATCTTGAGTTAATTATAACTCAAATGACATTGTCATGCAAAAACAGTCAATACTATTTCATTGCATTTGATGCACGATCATGTATTTGTATTAATGTTTTGCGAATAAACCCTTTTATCATTGCAAAACTTACAAATTTTGGTCTCCTTCCGACTCATATTATCTCATATAATATGATCTTATTTGAGCACATATCTAGAACCCATTATAGATCTTGAGTTCCCTTTCTTGAGGAAAGCTCCCACTATTATCTTATAACTCGTGACGTATTGATATACTAGAGGGATTAAAAGAATCACTCGGAATTATCTAGTCACTTATGTGCTGAAATCTTTATTGTAGTTATTAGTGATTTCATCACTCTTATAATTTTCAAACATCTTGGCTATTTTATCAAGGTTATTCATATCTAACCATTTTTGATTTCTAATGGGCGACCTTTTATTATCAATATAATAAAACTTCCCGTAAAGCTTCATCATCATATGATATAAGGTATTTGATCATCTAGAATTGAAAACCTCTTATTCTTTACACCTTAAAGAATCACCCATCCTCTCTAAATGGTAGGCTTAATTCTTTTAATGAATATCGCTCCCACTAAAATTAATATTATTCGATCTCTTAAATGAACCTTTCATTTCTTGCATGTAAATCTTTTATTTATATCTTGAATCATTATCACCATCACTATCCCTATAGTGATCTATTTCCATTCAATCAATCATCACCCTCTTTTCATGTCTTCGTTTCCTCGAGACGAATATGACATGATTATATCCTTATAACTATTATTGAGAGAATTGAGATGATTTCTTCTCATTTATCTTATAAATTTAGAAAAATCATTAATTAAGGAACCGGTCTTTCCTCCCGTAGAGATAGATGATTTCTCCTCTATTATCTTATAATCTTAAAAAAATCATTATCTCAAGGAGCCGATATTCCTTCCGAATTCATACGGGGTTTCATGTCTCCTCTCTTTGAAACAATGAACATAAAGAACCTTTCTTCGAGTGTCCTCCCGTAGTTTCTTCAGTTCTCGTAGTTTCTTCAATTCATTTAGGGCTCTTCTTAAGATTCCCTAGGTAGGAATCTTCTCTAAGATCCTTTATTTTTATCATTGGTTTGCGATCGAAATATTTTCTCCCACTCTATCCTTCTAGCAATAACCTTTATTCGTTTAAGGATAGCTATTTTGATTAACCAATGCATATGAATGTTTGAAGTTTTATAGGTGTGATGAATACATTCTCATTTTCACTTAAAATGAAAATCTTATAATGAACTAATATTGTCTCATTTTGATTGAAAGTATCTCATGAGGTGTAGTTCTCCGTTTTAATCAACACTTTGATTATATTAAATTGATCGTATCAAGGTTTATTGCGTGATAAAATCACTATTATTCATGTTTTAACAAGGTATGCAATTTATTTGAGAAATCAAGACATTGATTAAGAACAGAAGTAGTGACTCGGGTTGAAAACCAAGTCACCAATATCCAAAATTACAACCATTGTTTTAGGATTTTAATCCTTGTCTTACACGAAAATAAATTGTTCCATAAATAAAATGCAAAATATGAAAGAAGTCGATATGAAAATTAGAGCCTCGCTCTTCAAGTCTTCGATCAATTGGATGCTACCATAGTCATCCAAGTAAGGAACTTCATGCTTCCTTCTCTTTGCCCTTATCATTATTAGGGGGTGGCCCTTTAAAACAATTAAAAAGGGTAAACATCAACACATTTGTATCACTACACATAAGTTGATAAATGACATGAATCATAAACGAGAATTATTACCTACGGCGGTTGCCTTCCCATTTTTGAGATCGCTTAAGTATTTGAGGCAATTACGCTTCCAATGACCGATCCTCGTGCAATAATGGCACTTGTCTTCGGATTTTGAAGACGAGGTGGAAGCGCCTTTCGAAAAGGTCTTTTCTTTGGTCGCTTTGGGCTTGAACGTTTTCTTGCCCTTGACTTTAAAGGCATTTTTCTTGAAGCTCGTTTTCCCTTTCTTTTCGATGTTTAAAACATCCTTGGTGGAACTTTCATGAAGTCCCATGTCCCTTTCGGCTTGGACGAGCATCTTATGCAACTCATCCAACGTGGTCTCTTGGTTTCGCATATTGAAATTCACCCGGAATTGAGTATACGCTTTAACCTTGTTGAGCGAGTGAAGAACTCGGTCAATAATGAGAGAGTCGGGAACATCAACGTCTTGCGCTTTTAGAGTCTCCGCGAGCTCAACGAGTTTGAGCACATGAGGGCTTATCTTTTGCCCTTCCCTCAACGTAATGTCGAAGAAGGTGGATGCCGCCTCATATTGGATCACCCTTGGAGTTTGCGAAAACATGGTCGCAAGATTGGTGTATATCTCATATGATGTGGTCAACTTAATCATACTCCTTTGGAGATCCGGCTCCATGGAGAAGATAAGCACATTTTTAAGAGCGGAGGACTCTTTCATGTAGGCTTCATAGGCCTCACGATTTTGGACCGATGAACGAGCGGTCGGAGCGGCAGGAGCGGCTTCGGAAAGGTAACGACTCTTATCGTCACCTTGAGCGGCCAAAAGTAATTGCGCATCCCAATCCTTAAAATTGGAACCATGGTTATCGAGTTTGCAACGATCCATAAAGGACCGAAGCCATGAAACGTTAGTGAGAGGTGGAGCGTTAGTTGCCATTGATGTTGTTGAAAATAAACTACAATAAAATGAAGGAAATAAAACAACATCATTTTAAAATTCATAATTTAAACTAAAAACTTAAACAAGTTTAATTAGTTATTTACTTAATGATCTCTTACCCAATTAAGTAAACAATCCCGAGACCCAAACCCATACTAATCCGGGCACGGTGTAGCCGATTCAACCCGTATCGGTATAATTTGGTGGATTAACTCTTTAATCGGTTCTACCTTAGAACTCTCGGTCAACAATTTTCTAAAAAATGTCTTTAGCCCAAACTTATTGCAACTACGGTCACGAATACTTTCGTTGAGATCAACCAAATTTCAAGGTGTAATCTTATTACCCCACTTACCCAACGTGACAATTTTAGTACCCCGGTGTAGCCGAGCCTACGTTCTTGTGAAGAAGGGATTCATGGGTCCGTACTTTTTGGTAAGGCTAAGTCTCAATATTTATATGTAAGAGATCTAGTCAAATTATTATCTATCTCCGTTTAAGTGAACTAAGTCGGTGAATTATCGATAAATAAAAGACTAGGTCGACTAAATCGAAAAATGCATGAGACGATATATGACGATTTGGCTATGCATGCAAACATATAAAAAGCAAAATAAAAGCATAAAATAAACCCTAGTATGACCTTTCCTAGAAAAGAAATAATAAAAGTACAAATTCGGAAACCAACTCCTTTGGTCCCTTGAACTTCACGCGGCACGCACTTCGAGGTAAACACCGTCTTGTCGGAACTCCTTTCCGAATGGCACCGTCTTCAAGGAACTCCGGATTTTACAAAAATACAACTTTTCTAGTCTACTTTATCCATTATAAAATAGAAATAAATTACAATTGGGTGATACGAGATCACAAAATTACAACCCAATCGGTAACCCCTTACATTACGGGAAATACCGATTTAAAAACTAAGGCCATACTAAGTAAATTACATAATTCCCAAAATTACGTAAATAAAATCATGACATTCATAATTAAAATATGCAATGCTTATAAATATATATGAACTATCATGCAAATCCTAAGCCAAATCGTCCTATTTAAATAAATAGTTATCGTATACCTCGGTTTATGGAATTGCGTGTTTTAACGTTTAACAACACTATGCATAATATGAATCGGTATTCATCCTTAAGTTAATCATCCTAACTTATATAGGTTTCAAAATTTAGTCTTACTTAAACTTTGAACATGACTTAACTTAACATATTTAATATTGTTCGCTATTACTCGGTTTTACGGGAAAAATAATATAAAAATCGAAAAGAGTCATAAAAATTTCGAAAAATTCAAAATTCAAATTTTGAAAAATTCCAGAATGTTCTTAAAATTACAGAACTTTAAAAATATTAGAATTTATACGGTTTTAACATTATTTCGAAAATAATACGTAAAACGAGCATTTTAAGTCGGAAAATTCAATAATTAACTCCATAAATGCAAATAAAATACTAATAAAAAAATTTTACACTTTCCAAAATACTTTAAGAACATCAAATGGACAGAAAATTAAATGGCACAATGCCTTATAGCCGAAATTTTTTTAAAACATGACTCTAAATATTCAATTTTAAATGTAACTTTTAACAAATTAAAATTAAATCAAATCTGAAACTTTTGGCTCCCAAGAATATTTTCATGATGAACATATCATATATGACTATTATGGGTTAAATTTTTCGGCCATTTTTACAACTATTGCAAATTTTAACGATTTTCGTCATATATCGTACGATTTTAACCTTTAAAATTATTTCTCAGGCATAAAATAAGATAAAAATCTCGAAACTTTTATACATGCTGGAAATAATATATATGACATCGTGTTAAATTTTTATGGCCAAATTCCAACTTAAACTATTAAAGTCGAAATAATGTCACTAATTACCCGATTTTTACATTAAAAATCTATAATATTGCAATATTTGAGATAAATTTCTGGAAAATTCAACATATATGTTAAATATTGCATGTGAAATACTCATAAATATTTATAGTCAAATTCATAATATAACTATTTTAACCCATTTTTATTCATCTTATTGCATTTTAACACTTAAAATTCATATCACACGTTTTATAAGTCCATAATTTACGAAAATTCATATTCATAACATAGGATATACATTTGATAACATACTGAAAAATCTCGGCCAGAAGCTTATTTTAACTATATTTCCCAAAAATAAACATTTTTAACCATTAAAAATCAATAAAACCGAAATTAAAAATACCAAAGAACAATATACATGCAAAATATATTCCAAATATTCTAAAAACATTTTAGAAAACAGTAGGTATTCATGCTTAAAAATTTCGTGCATATCATATATATTAAACGAAAAAACCAAATTTATTTTGTTATCACTATAGCTCTGTAAAAACGTAAACGGAAAGCATGCAAACAACCTATTGCTCTGATACCAATTGTTAGGGTTTTTAGTTACTCATAAACTATATATTTAGTCATACTAATGAAATACTTTAATTAACATTTTAATTAACTAATTAAGTGATCTTATGCATGCTAATAAAATGCGGAAATGGGAGAAATTTCGAGTCCTTACACTCGGTCCTAATGCTAGCAAGGATGATCCTCCAATGTTCAACAAGAATAACTCCTCCAAGATGCACCAAGACAATCCCTTAATGAACCGAAATCTTGTATGTGCTAGACTAGAAATCGATTTCTCCTTAAACAATATAAGTTCTAATAATATGAACTTAGTATACTAATTTATATATCTTAATATAACTAGTATGAATATTATCTTATAATGTTACTTAGAGGATTTGATGTTTATAATTTTCTCACCCTTAGAAAATTTCAAGCATTAGAATGAATTAATATTGCATATCCAATATTTAAGTAGGTAGGGTTTATGGGGATGGGGAGGTCGGCCATGGGAAGAGCAACAAGGGAACATGTTGCCTTACCAATGCACCTTAGGGTGGCTCTAGGTAGAGTTTCCAAGACCCTTTAATGATTGTGTCTTGTGAACATTTAACACACACAAATCATCATATTAGCATGCCCCAAAACCGGTACCAACAAGCTTAAATGGACTTCATTTTATAAAATCGTCAAATGTAAAATTGTATATTATGTGACATCTTACATGTCACAAGTTAATAAAATACAATTATCTTAATATAAATATTTATCGTATAAATATTGTATATAATTAAATAAATCATATTTATCAATTGACAAGTAATTCGAAATTACAAATATAAAATGATAATTTATCGTCAATACGACGATTTACAACCTTTGTATTAATTTCAACCCGATTCATTCTAATAACGATATAATAAAATATCGTTTATTGTTTAACAATTGACACGTTTCAATTTTAAACATAAATCTTACAATAAGATTTAGCCTCTAATTTCTCGATATACGTGTTTAAGGAATATGAGCAAATCGTATCAATATACATTTGATCTTTTTATCAATTATGGGAATTGTCCTAAAGGTGTGACCTAAAGGGATCAACTGACCACCACCGTCATACGACAGTAATGTCAAACTCTAGCTAGCCAATCATTACCGATTAATGTTGGTCAGTTGACTAATATAAAATCGTATCATCCCTTGCGCATTTTTGTTATGAGATTTAATTACGTGATCGCACTATTGTTGAGAACACATTTCCCAACATAGATTGTGAGTTATATTTATGTCATGAAATGAGATTGTTCGGGTATTAGGAGATTGATATATGATGTCAAATATTATTGTCGAGATGTTATTTGATACTGTCGTTTGGTACCAAAAATAAATACCTAAGTACTACTAACATAAGTTAGCGGTAAGTAAGGTCGATCTCCACAGGGAGGCAAGATATATGTTCTAGGGTTCGTCTATCAGTCACAAGGGGGTGTTTGGAGTTTATAACCTAAAACTACTGGCAAGAAATAAAAGAGATAAAAGAAATGAAAATATACCAAAGGAAAGAAATAGCTAAGACAACCGGTTCACCATAATTAATTAAGCCTAGTAATCAGATTTTAGATTAAACGATTTAAATATAATCCATGGGGTATCGAATATCTTTTTTCGGTCTCCATTCACCCTAAAACAACATTAGCTTAGCTTTCGCCCTAACTACGGTCCTAATGTGTTACTACAGGTCTCACCTTTCCAACCTTTCGGTCCAGGTCAAGGTTTACCGAATCAAGTTAGTCAAATGCGTCAACTCAAGTAACTAGTCGCTATTATATGTAGCAAGTGACAACAAGAATTATATGAGCATAATCATAAAAATCAATTACTAACTTTCATAATTACGGATCCCCTAAGTCTTAACAAGGACAACTACCTACG
Source organism: Silene conica (assembly GCA_029255685.2). Taxonomy (NCBI): domain Eukaryota; kingdom Viridiplantae; phylum Streptophyta; class Magnoliopsida; order Caryophyllales; family Caryophyllaceae; genus Silene; species Silene conica. The sequence goes on from CM055315.2 coordinate 56,212,581, forward strand.
CATAATTAAAGATAAGCAAAACATAAAATAAATAAGGATTAAAAGAAAACTGGAATGAAAATTACCGAATAACATTAAGGGAGAAATTCAGATCTGGAAAATGCAGAAGGAAAGGAGAACGGAGTTTCCACCGTCTCCTCTCTACAGAAGAGCGTAAAAGAAAACTACAAAATGTGGAAACTGACTAATGATGGATGTCTATGAGATGTGTAGTTGACTTCCTTTTATAAGAAAGATCAACTATATCAATATTTTCACCTAAAGTCCAACGCAAAAGCTGAGGCCCATTAGTGGATCACTCGATCGAGCTCCAATTTCACTCGATCGAGTAAAAATCTCCAAAAAGCCATCGATCGAGAAAGGCAAGGACTCGATCGAACACTTTCTCTCTGGAAAATACTCGATCGAGCAAAGTTCTCTCTGGCAAATACTTGATCGAGCAAATTAGCCCTCGAACGAGCACTTTTCTTCTGAGAACTCCTCGATCGAGTACTTCTCATCGCGTATTTCCTGTATTGCGCACTGAACTTCAAACGGCTGCCATTTCTTTGTTACTCGTTCAAATGAAGCGTTTTTTGTGGCGTTGGAAAGCTAAGAAGACAAGATTTCATCTCCAATTGGATTCACCTGATTATCTGTTGTAGAACTCGAGATATGGCTCTCCAAAGTAGGTACTGGCAAATTGAAGTTCTTCTTTGCTAGTTTAGCTTCCTTTCTCCATTGTGCGCACCTTAAATAGCTTTTCACTTGGATGATTAGTGTTTTCCAATGCTTGTTAGTCCTATTCCAACTTCTATCTTCTAAACATAGCTCAATTCCGACAAAAAGGCATGGTTTTCGCGACTTTTACATATTTTCCTGCAAAACAACAAGAAATACATAAAGAAGCAAAATAGGGGCAAAATAGCGCATAAAATGCACGAAAATGCATGAAGATGCGTGCAAAATGGACCTAAAAAGTCTATATAAATTGCATGTATCATTATTATTTTGCCTTGAATATTACTATATGATGCGGGAAGGAGAATTGTGGGTCTTGTGATATTGGGTCTTATGATAATTGGTCTCGTGATATTGGGTCTTGTGATATGGCCATTGGAGGAGTAGGGACTTGTGAATGAGAAGTGGTGTTTGATCGGGAAGTGGTTGTTGAGACGGTATGGAGATGGAAGTGTGTTGTATTCTATTGTCGTTCATGTTTTACTTATCCTCATACTCAACCTCGTGGTTGGCCCTGTGTATTCTTGTGACACCTACGACGATCCAGAATGGGGAGTAGATTCTACAGGTCTGAGACAGATGGATTAGGAGCTTAGGCATGGAGAGAGGTATGGCTTGGACCTACTTAGAATTAGATTAAATACTTAGATGTTATCAGTTGTATGTAACACCCCCATTTATTTAAGAGCCTTTAGCAAGACATTCTCAATAAATAGAGCTGTTACCATCTCGGATTGTCCGAGGTAGTGAATAACAAAGTAAAACAAACCAAAGTACATTATATAAATACTGATTAAATTTAAACTTCTGGTATTACAACTACTACGCAAAGAATAAAAGTACAACTGATGATAACAACTAAGTAGGTGATCCAATTCTAAGTGGGTCCAAGCCATGTCTCTTTCCATGCCCAAGCTCCTAACCCGTCTGTCTCTGACCTGTAGAATCTACTCCCCATTCCGGATCATCGTAGGTGTACACGAATACACTGTCAACCTCGCGGTTGAGTAGGATAACACAAAAATAGATAAAGTAACAATTATGATATGCAAATGCAATGATATGCTCGAGCTCAATCTCAATCTCAATCACAATCTCAAACCCGTAACACCCAGCCATACCGAACCTCCCGGCAGACTATAATCGGCCGTCGCCGAACACCAGCATAACAGCTGAGGTCACCAGGTCTAGTCCTGCAGAACTAGCCTGGGCCCAAAAATATCTCATTATCTCAAATCCGTATCCAATGCATATGCCATGCTCATGAATGCAACAATACTCTTAGTCAATCATACTATTAAATAATGCAATGCTCATGCCACTAACAATAATTAACTCTCAATCCAACCAACATCATTACCATATCAATCATGCTCAGCATCCATAACACACAATTTAAGACTCATTCATAACACATCATAGATCGAGTATCGGGGCAGTGTATCTTACCTGGATAGCAATATAATCCATCACGCAGCTAACACCCAATCAGTAGCATTACTTCATCACAAACTCGACACCTAATAAAATAATATACTCAATCACTAACTAGTACAATAACGCAAATTAATATAATATATCTATTATTTAAATTAACCATTTAAATAATATAATACGCATAACGAGACCGTATCAATTATTACTTAGTAGCAATTTAATTAAGTAAAGAATTATATAAATTATCGCCAACCACTAAATAATGATACTTGTCACATACGTATTACAATTATGGAGACACGAACTTTATTATTAAAATTACAAAACGTGAAAACTTAACCCACGAGTATACATATGAAAATTCAATTACTTACGACTCAAGTCCCCATAAGAAAACAACAATTACTTAACAATAATACCCAACCAAAGCCAACAACAAAGAATACTAATAATATAATAGTATCATAATAATAATAATATCATGTTGAGAAACCACAACAATAACAACCCAATAGTAATAATATAGTAATAATAATATTAATAATAATAATAACAACATAACAATAACAACAACAACAATAATAATAATAATAATAATAATAATAATAATAAGGATAATTAATAATAATGCACTACATGACAAGGCAATACAATTGATACTAACAATAGTAATAATAAGAATAAACAACCATACAATTGATAATAATAATAACAACTCAAATCAGCCCCTGTGACACTGGGTTCGAACCCCATGACCAACAACATAGCCAACCAAAGTTAAAAGAAACAAAACCAGCCCAGCACCTTCTTCTTTTTACTTCCCCGCGCCCTCAATTTCATGGCCACATAACCACCAGCCAGGCCACTCACAACGGCCACTATCAACCCCGTCTTCTAGCCTGTACCACCAACTACAACCACCACATTGTCGTTGCCACCTAAACCCACCATAACCTCCCTAACGCGCTGCCCAAACTCGCCTATACACACTGTCCTGTTACTCTACCCAAACTCTTCAACCCTCACTTTTAGGTCCCTCTCTCACTCACCACCTGACCCATAACCTCCCATGGCCACCGCCGTGGTCGCCACTGACCCACGGTGGTCGCATAGGTGGCTCATACTCCACCGTGTTTCCCTTCTAACTGCCTCCCCAACCGCCGCAAACAGCCCGACTCAAACCGTTAAATCTACCTCTATATCTGCCTCTTTGCCGAGTTACTGCACTCCACCACGACCACCATCGACATCTCCCTCATCCCACTACTCCCCCTTGGTGGTAACCACCAGCCTCGACACCATCAACCACACCTGCAACAACCCACTCAAACAAGTTCGCGCACACGACCCTATATACTACTCTGTTCCTGCCGCGTCCCTAAGCAAGCTGTCTATGGCGGTGTTGCGACCACCACGCTCTACCACGACATCCAAAACGTATATACCTATCCTATTCCGACTACCCAAACGCTCACATCCCAAACTAACCCCACACAACAGGTCGAAAAACCCTTAAAGACGAAACAGAGTACACACAAACAGTTTTAAGGTCGACAAAACGAAGGCTTACCTAGATGGCCACGGTGGTTGACGATTATGACTGGTGTTTGGATAAATCTACCTCTCGTCTTCCTCATCCCATGGTAGCTGATAGATAGGTGGGTTAGGGTTTTGAAATTATTTTGGATATGGGGGCTGTTGTCGACAATCATCAAAGGTAGGGTTAAGGTTGTGTGGTATAGGGATGTCGATAAATGGTTACGGGTTAGGGTGAACGTGTATTTTCGGGTTTAGGCAAAAGAAAATACAAATTGTGTAGGTTAATATTAGTATTACTAATTAGGTTAATTACAAAAATATAAAATTATTATAGAAATATTATAATATTAGCAATTACATACAAATATATAAAAATATAGGATTTAAATATCATTACAACTTAAATAAGAAAATAGAAGTTAAATATAGATGAGAATAAATATAAAATAGGAAATATATTTAAATTTAAATATATTATTAAAATTAAAGAAATACAATTGAAATGCCATTTTATGAAATACTCATCAAATATAAAATGATTCTAAAATACGAAATAATCGTAGAATACGATTTATAAAATAATAATAGTTTACGTAAAATGCTCAATAAACATTCCGTTTGAAATACGGGTATAAAACATGGTTTGACTAGCGTTGACCAAGCCTAACATACGGGGTATTACAGTCTTCCCTCCTTAAAATGAACTTCGTCCCGAAGTTCGCCATCCCGTAACGATAAGGAAACACATAACAAGCATGAAACAAACACAAGTAGCACTTATACGAGTACCCAGAAGGCGAAATGTTACATTCCATCCCCCTTAAGAAACTTTGTCCCCAAAGTTTAACATACAACAGAAGTATATGACCCTTAAAGAACCACAACACTGACCTAACATAACAAATTAAAACAGCAGACTCGTACGCAGGGTCAATCTCAGTCTGCCAAGCATAACATACCACTTAGCCCGATCGTAAATCATCAAGATTTTACAATCCTATCCTCCTTAAAACATGGTTACGTCCCCGTAATCCCATTATAAAAATTCCACATTCATTGCTCAATAAGATCATCGAATCAACAATCACAATTATTTGATAAGTTGAGTGCTCTATATTGTGCAATTAACATCCGACTCTTAAAGTACAAAACATATTTGTCAACTTCATGCTACGCAGCAAAATCGAGAGAACTAACACTTATATACCCTTTGAAATTTTAACACAACAGAACACATTTACACTAATGTAGACAAGCATCTAATTCATAGTTCATACCTGACAAACTAAACCATTTTATGCTTATACTCATATCATAGAAGCAAAATCATGTATATGCACTCAAGTTTTTTTTTTTTTTAAAAGAACATTAGACAATTATTGAATTAATGTAATTAAATACGGATCAATAACATATTTCATGAGATATACACCAATCATAGACTAGCAAGTCAGTTTAGCATTTCTAGGTACAAATAAGTTAAGATCACATAGGTACACTTTCCATCTACTCACATTACATCATTTATGATTAAACCGGTACTAAATATAGCTTGCAAGATAAGAGGTTTATTATCATATAATAAGGTTCATGTCACTAATGCCATATCAGGATATCACATGGTTGCATCACATAATTCCTATTTGATTAAACTTTTATATTGAAAACTTACATAACTTACAATTTCAACAATCAAGCATCATGCAGGAACTTAAAAAAAAATCATAACTAAATAATCGTTCAGACATTTGTAAGATATTATAGTTTTTAGGAAATATAATGAATTAACTAATCGTAGGAAAAAAAAAATCAAATGCAAAGCTTAAGAGGATTATTTATAACAATTTTTTTTTTTTTTTTTCAACTCAGTTGGTCGGAACAGAAACTTTTCAGCATTTAAACAGAAAATCGGGCAACTTGCAAAAAAATCACTATTAAATAATGACTCGTTAAGATTTTACGTGGCTTGTCATTTTGAAAACGTGAATGAATATTCTAAACAGTGGAGTTGGAAAAATGCATAAACAATAGATACGTTTTAAATGGTGTCATTTGCAAAAATATGGGTCAAAACAGAACCGTGCAGTAACAATCTGAAAATTTATCAAAAATTTTCATATCATCTCATTTAGATACAACCATTCTTTTTCCAAAACATGTTGACATATCATTTGACGCATTGAAATCACATTACCCGCTATTAACATGTATTTGTCATCTAGAAAACGGTAAAGATTGCGAAGCCGAAAATAAAGTCAACTAAATAACTCAATAATCATGTATGTATAGACAATGCATTAGTTTCTAATATCGTGCCAACACAACGTATTAGGGTACGGAAATATATCCTAGAAATCACGAAGGTGCTACTTAGCATCAACTCATTACGCGTATCATGATACTGTATCTCTACCTAAGGGTTCCGGGATCATATAGCCGCATGCATATCACCAGACATGGATTATTATAACATATAAATCTGTTCATTCTTATTCAAATACCAAACAATATATTACATAGTTAGGATAGTCATTTAATAACCGGATATCACATAGACATTTCGAACACCAAAATAATATGATCATATCACTACAAATTATTGTTCAATAAATATACAACCATTCTCTGAAAATTCCACATGCACTCATTCATATCCTTCAGCATTTCGGTATCAGTCATATTCTTCCAATACACACATTAACAATAACTCACATCATTACTTACCTCATTCCGCCGCAAAACTGTTAGTACAATATAGGCAAGATCTGATCCTTTATTTGTTTTGTTACTACCCACTCTCTGCATCACTCACGGGTTACCAGGTTAGACTGAAAGGGCCAGTGGCTTGGTTTGAGGGGGCCCGTAACTCATCCCAATCATGGGGCTCCTAACAGTTACTAGCCTGGAGTTCATTTTATTTGACTCTTCCTATGTTCATTAATTATATTCATTTGTTATTAGGCCTGAGGATCGTTCGCTCTGATACCACTTTGTAACACCCCCATTTATTTAAGAGCCTTTAGCAAGACATTCTCAATAAATAGAGCTGTTACCATCTCGGATTGTCCGAGGTAGTGAATAACAAAGTAAAACAAACCAAAGTACTTTATATAAATACTGATTAAATTTAAACTTCTGGTATTACAACTACTACGCAAAGAATAAAAGTACAACTGATGATAACAATTAAGTAGGTGATGTAATTCTAAGTGGGTCCAAGCCATGTCTCTCTCCATGCCCAAGCTCCTAATCCGTCTGTCTCTGACCTGTAGAATCTACTCCCCATTCCGGATCATCGTAGGTGTACACGAATACACTGTCAACCTCGCGGTTGAGTAGGATAACACAAAAATAGATAAAGTAACAATTATGATATGCAAATGCAATGATATGCTCGAGCTCAATCTCAATCTCAATCACAATCTCAAACCCGTAACACCCAGCCATACCGAACCTCCCGGCAGACTATAATCGGCCGTCGCCGAACACCAGCATAACAGCTGAGGTCACCAGGTCTAGTCCTGCAGAACTAGCCTGGGCCCAAAAATATCTCATTATCTCAAATCCGTATCCAATGCATATGCCATGCTCATGAATGCAACAATACTCTTAGTCAATCATACTATTAAATAATGCAATGCTCATGCCACTAACAATAATTAACTCTCAATCCAACCAACATCATTACCATATCAATCATGCTCAGCATCCATAACACACAATTTAAGACTCATTCATAACACATCATAGAGTATCGGGTCAGTGTATCCTACCTGGATAGCAATATAATCCATCACGCAGCTAACACCCAATCAGTAGCATTACTTCATCACAAACTCGACACCTAATAAAATAATATACTCAATCACTAACTAGTACAATAACGCAAATTAATATAATATATCTATTATTTAAATTAACCATTTAAATAATATAATACGCATAACGAGACCGTATCAATTATTACTTAGTAGCAATTTAATTAAGTAAAGAATTATATAAATTATCGCCAACCACTAAATAATGATACTTGTCACATACGTATTACAATTATGGAGACACGAACTTTATTATTAAAATTACAAAACGTGAAAACTTAACCCACGAGTATACATATGAAAATTCAATTACTTACGACTCAAGTCCCCATAAGAAAACAACAATTACTTAACAATAATACCCAACCAAAGCCAACAACAAAGAATACTAATAATATAATAGTATCATAATAATAATAATATCATGTTGAGAAACCACAACAATAACAACCCAATAGTAATAATATAGTAATAATAATATTAATAATAATAATAACAACATAACAATAACAACAACAATAATAATAATAATAATAATAATAATAATAATAAGGATAATTAATAATAATGCACTACATGACAAGGCAATACAATTGATACTAACAATAGTAATAATAAGAATAAACAACCATACAATTGATAATAATAATAACAACTCAAATCAGCCCCTGTGACACTGGGTTCGAACCCCATGACCAACAACATAGCCAACCAAAGTCAAAAGAAACCAAACCAGCCCAGCACCTTCTTCTTTTTACTTCCCCGCGCCCTCAATTTCAAGGCCACATAACCACCAGCCAGGCCACTCACAACGGCCACTATCAACCCCGTCTTCTAGCCTGTACCACCAACTACAACCACCACATTGTCGTTGCCACCTAAACCCACCATAACCTCCCTAACGCGCTGCCCAAACTCGCCTATACACACTGTCCTGTTACTCTGCCCAAACTCTTCAACCCTCACTTTTAGGTCCCTCTCTCACTCACCACCTGACCCATAACCTCCCATGGCCACCGCCGTGGTCGCCACTGACCCACGGTGGTCGCATAGGTGGCTCATACTCCACCGTGTTTCCCTTCTAACTGCCTCCCCAACCGCCGCAAACAGCCCGACTCAAACCGTTAAATCTACCTTTATATCTGCCTCTTTGCCGAGTTACTGCACTCCACCACGACCACCATCGACATCTCCCTCATCCCACTACTCCCCCTTGGTGGTAACCACCAGCCTCGACACCATCAACCACACCTGCAACAACCCACTCAAACAAGTTCGCGCACACGACCCTATATACTACTCTGTTCCTGCCGCGTCCCTAAGCAAGCTGTCTATGGCGGTGTTGCGACCACCACGCTCTACCACGACATCCAAAACGTATATACCTATCCTATTCCGACTACCCAAACGCTCACATCCCAAACTAACCCCACACAACAGGTCGAAAAACCCTTAAAGACGAAACAGAGTACACACAAACAGTTTTAAGGTCGACAAAACGAAGGCTTACCTAGATGGCCACGGTGATTGACGATTATGACTGGTGTTTGGATAAATCTACCTCTCGTCTTCCTCATCCCATGGTAGCTGATAGATAGGTGGGTTAGGGTTTTGAAATTATTTTGGATATGGGGGCTGTTGTCGACAATCATCAAAGGTAGGGTTAAGGTTGTGTGGTATAGGGATGTCGATAAATGGTTACGGGTTAGGGTGAACGTGTATTTTCGGGTTTAGGCAAAAGAAAATACAAATTATGTAGGTTAATATTAGTATTACTAATTAGGTTAATTACAAAAATATAAAATTATTATAGAAATATTATAATATTAGCAATTACATACAAATATATAAAAATATAGGATTTAAATATCATTACAACTTAAATAAGAAAATAGAAGTTAAATATAGATGAGAATAAATATAAAATAGGAAATATATTTAAATTTAAATATATTATTAAAATTAAAGAAATACAATTGAAATGCCATTTTATGAAATACTCATCAAATATAAAATGATTCTAAAATACGAAATAATCGTAGAATACGATTTATAAAATAATAATAGTTTACGTAAAATGCTCAATAAACATTCCGTTTGAAATACGGGTATAAAACATGGTTTGACTAGCGTTGACCAAGCCTAACATACGGGGTATTACATTGTACCTTTTTATATGCGTAGTAATTGTAATATCAAAAGTTTAAATTTAATCAGTTTTATATAAAGTACTTTGGTTTGTTTTACTTTTTTTATTCATTACCTCGGACATTCTGAGATGGTAATAGTTCTGTTTATTTGAGAATGTCTTGTTAAAGGCTCTTAAATAAATGGGGGTGTGACAAAGTGGTATCGGAGCGGACGATCCTCATGCCTAAACCAAATGAATAATAATGAACGTAAAAAGAGTCTAATAAAATGAACCCCGTGCTAGTGACTGTTAGGAGCCCCCGGGATTGGGATGAGTTAGGGGCTCCCTCAAACCAAGCCGCTGTCCCTACCAGTCTAACCTGCAAACCCTCGAGCGATGCAGAGAGTGGCTAGTAATGAAATAAAGGAACGGACCTAGTTATTGTTAGGTTTTAGTTACTCATAAACTAAATATTTAGTCATACTAATCAAAATACTTTAATTAACATTTTAATTAACTTATTTATGTGATCTTATGCATGCTAAAATGCGGAAATGGGAGAGATTTCGAGTCCTTACACTCGGTCCAAATGCTAGCAAGGATGATCCTCTAATGTTCAACAAGAACACCTCCTTTGTGATGCACCAAGACAATCCCTTAATGAACCGAAACCTTGTAGTTGCTAGACTAGAAATCGGTTTCTCCTTAAAAAATTCTAATCTCTCTTATTAGAATATTATTTCAATACTACAATTAGTATATTAATATTATCTTATAATATTGATTTGAGGTTGTAAAATTCTCTCCTTGCTTAGTATTATTTTCGGCTAAGAGAGAGGATAAATGAGGGTTTGATCTATCTTATATATCATATATATCTATCTTAATTAACAATTAAATTAAGAAGTATATGGGGAGTTGTAGTAGCCGGCTAGGGCATGGGGAAGGCTTAAAGGGATGCTTGTTGAGATTACCCATGGCCTAGGTATGCAACCCTAACCATTAGGTGCTAAGCTAGGTAATAATTGTGTCCTTAATATTAAAACACCCTTAATCCATCCCATGAAACCGGTACCACCATATTAAAATGTAGTCCATTTTATAATTGTCTTTAATCAATTGTATAAGTGTGACATCTAAAGTGTTACACTATAATAACAATTGTTATAATTTGAAAATGCATATTTATCACATATAAATACCATTTAAAAATTAAATAAATCATATTTATTATTTCGACAAGTAATTCGAAATTACAATTGTAAAATGATTATTTATCGTCAATACGATTTACAACCTTTGTATTAATTTCAACCCGATTCATTCTAATAACGATATAATAAAATATCGTTCAACGTTTAACAATTGACACGTTTCAATTTTAAACATAAATCTTACAATAAGATTTAACCTCTGATTTCTCGATATACGAGTTTAAGGAATATGATCAAATCGTATCAATATACATTTGATCATTTTATCAATTAAGGGAATTGTCCTAAAGGTGTGACCTAAAGGGATCAACTGACCACCACCGTCATACGACAGTAATGTCAAACTCTAGCTAGCCAATCATTACCGATCAATGTTGGTCAGTTGACTAATATAATTCGTATCATCCCTTGCGCATTCTTGTCATGAGTTTTAATTACGTGATCGCACTATTGTTGAGGACACATTTCCCAACAGTTATATCGTACTAACGTTCTTGCAGGAGAAGAATGAGGTAAGTCATAATTTGAATTAGGGTACATGGTGTGCATTGGATGATTATGATTGATACGGAAATGTTGATTGATCGGAATGATTGATTTGGAATTATAATGAGTATGGATGATGTATATTTATTGAGCAATAGTTGGAGTGATATGATCATATGATTTTGGTGTTTTGAAATGTTCATACGATTATCTGGTATTTAAATGACTATCGTTATTATATGATTTTGTTGCTTAACTCCTTTTAGGGATGAGTAATTCTGTTGACCTTATGATTATATGTTATAGTAATCCATGTCTAGTGATATGCGGAAGGTGTTGCCCTAAGCCATAAATGTATATAGTTATGTGTTGCATATATCGTACTTAAAATTTTATGCCTATTATACGCATTTAATTTCGTTACCAAGTTAGTAATCAATAAGGGACATCGTATTAATTCCTAGTTTATATTTCCGTACTTTAATAAGTTGTGATTGTACGATGGTATAAGCTAATTTATTTAGATACAAATGTATAACTATCGAGTTATTTAACTTATTCTACTTTCAGTTTCAAAATCTTTACGGTGTTCTAGATGACAATTATAGCTGAAATGAGGAATGAATGTTAATATGGTACAAAGTGATGTCTATGCTCCAAATGATATGTCAACGTGTTTAGGAAGAAGAATGGTTGAATTTCGATGTAGTAATGTGAAATTGCAAAGGAACTAGAATTTTAAATAAATTTCTAGAATGTTACCTTGTTTGTATGGACTGCCATTTTAAATGTGTTCCATCTATGAGTATGAAAATTTTATGTATGATAACCTTCTGAGTTAGGTTTCCAATGGTTTGGTTTCATGTTTATACGAGTTATATTTTGAGAGAAATAAATCTTTTAGTCGACAGTGGTCGGATTGTTACTGCACACTTCTGTTTTGACCCATGTTTTTGCAAAGAAAATCATTTAAAACATGTTTATTGTTGCCGCATAATTCCAACTTCACTGTTTAGATTATTCTTTTACGTTTTCAAAATGATAGGACATGTAAAATCTTAATGACTCGTTATTTAATAGTGATTCCATTAAGTTGCCCAATTTTCTATCTAATTGCTGTATGTTAGATATTGAGTATGCACGAAACAAAAATTGACAATAAAGATCCACACCGAATCGAGTTCGCTTTCCTAATAGAACAATTCGACCCTATATTAGTGCCAGGGTTATACCGAATTTCCTATTGAGATAAGACGGTGTCCTCTGTTTTCAGGCACAAAAATCAGAGATGTAAGTCAGAAGTCTTTTATGTGTAGATTGTTAAATCGTTCTATGATGCAGAAGATGAGATTTTTTCGTATATTTTTTAAACATCTTCACCCATATCTATTTATATAGATATGAAGAGGGTAGGGGAATGAATTTGTGAAGAGTTGTAACTTTTCACAAATTCTAACATATTCAATTTCTATAACGGAAATTAAATCCCATCAAAGTTTCTCGGGCATTGCCTCGGATCCCTCATCATAGTTTTTCAAATGAAACTATACCGTAAATTCGTAAATAATTATGCAAGTGTACACTCCGATCCGTACTACCCAAACTTACATTATATTATAACGAACTTACCCATTTACGAACCAAACTCGAATACGCTAAATGAACCGGTAATTACACTTAAATTACCAACAATCCTCCCCCATTTAAGCGTAATTCAAGATTTTAAATAAACTAACAAACATACCAATTTATGCATAAATGAAAATATCACGAAGATTGAATTTTCACTTAGTGAAATTACACATTCCAAATATTCGAGTATCGGGGTGTGACTTAGCATTGAACCCTTTCTACCCATTTTGAATACATGAAGATAACTCACACATAAATTAATTTACTTCTAAAGTTACGGAACCGACACTTATTTACAAGCCTAGTGTCCCATATCTATTTCATGAACATTTCAGGAGTCAAACTCATACTCCCTTGAAGCGGCTATACTTCATGTTCACATAGGTTGATTCTTTTCATCGTGTACTTGCAAACACACTTTTTCAAAAGATCAATTAAGAATATAGACTTCAACCTTACCACATGCAAGTCTAAGCACACACCTCGGGATATATATTATCGTGTGCTTCAATCTCTTAACAATAGGCCTTCCACATTGAATTCAACCTCTAACATTGTATTAGAGGGGAATTGGGTATCATATTGCTAATGATTTGTACGAGTTTTAGACTCATCCCGTCAACCGACTTTATAACCAAGTCCTTAATTGACACTTTATGCAAAGTGATCAACTACAATTGAGATTTCACAAAACAACCAATATCCTTCCATTTTTATAGTTTATATACCACGTTTTAATAACCCTTTGGTGCGGCCGTTACCGTAATTCACTTGACTAGCTATACAGTTAGTCAAAGTAATATCCCTATCAAAATACATGTGAACTTGGTCTCATTTATAAATGATAATACTCATAGATTAATTTCGTTAGTTAAACTAACACTACGAATACCAACTCCAATGTCAAACTTATAATGCAAAGTCGCTTCATGGAAATCCATATACTTATGGTATTTTATTCCGCAAGCAAATACACTACCATTAGTAGTAAATAACCTTTTAAATTGGTAATTCGATTATTGCATAATATTATCCCTCTAAGATTGAAGGAAAATTAACATTGGTTACATCAACATTTCCACACCTTTACTCAAGTCTTTGTGAAAACCCGAGTTTTGATTCCACTTTCATTATTGGATACAGGAAACATACTCGCTATTTGACAGTATTAACTAGAGAATAAAAAATTATATTCTCACCCTTGAACCAGATACTCAGGATGATAGTACCTCTCTCATGTCCTTCACAGAAAAACATGATGACAGAACAACCTTTTACAAGATAAATCATCTTTGGTGTAAGCCAAATATAATCCGTATTTTCATCTATTACATTCAAGAGAACATAAATAATACTGTTGGGAAATGTGTCCTCAACAATAGTGCGATCACGTAATTAAATCTCATAACGAGAATGCGCAAGGGATGATACGATTTATATTAGTCAACTGACCAACATTAATCGGTAATGATTGGCTAGCTAGAGTTTGACATTACTATCGTATGACGGTGGTGGTCAGTTGATCCCTTTAGGTCACACCTTTAGGAGAATTCCCTTAATTGATAAAGTGATCAAATGTATGTTGATACGATTTGATCATACTCCTTAAACTCGTATATCGAGAAATTAGAGGTTAAATCTTATTGTAAGATTTATGTTTAAAATTGAAACGTGTCAATTGTTAAACATTGAACGATATTTTATAATATCGTAATTAGAATGAATCGGGATATAAATATTACAAAAGTTGTAGATCGTATTGACGATTATTATGAATGACCATTTTATATATTGGTAATTACGAATTATTTGTCAGCTAGATAAATGTGATTTATTTAATTTATAAATAATATTTATTTGATAAATATGTATATTTTAAATTAAAACAATTGTATTTCATATCATTATGACATATTGTATGTCACATAACATACAATTGTAAAATAGACAAAAAGATAAAATGGGTCCATTTTATTTATGTATGCACCGGTTTTTGGAAGGGTGTAGTGTGTGTGTTTTGTGTATTAAGTGCACTAGGAGACACCATCATTAAGCATGCCCTTGAAACCAATATCTTGTGCCTCCCCGTGTGTGTTGGTAAGACAAAAGGAAACATGCTTTGATGCTTCCTAAGTAAGGCTCACGGCCAACTTACCAAAACCCATCAAAAGAGTAAAATGTTTTTACTATTTAAATTCATTCTATCATTTTTGCCATATTTTCTAGTGATAGAAAAACCAAGCTAAAATCCTCTAAAATTATTATTGTGATAATAATAAGAATACTAATAATAATAAGTTATAATATTAGTATATTGATATTCTAATAAGAGAGATTAGAATAATTAAGGAAAAATCGTTTCTTACTCTAGCAACTTCAAGATCTCGGTTCATTAAGGGGTTGTCTTGGTGCATCTTGGAGGAGGTGTTCTTGTTGAACATTGGAGCATCATCCTTACTATATTTTTGGACCGTGTGTAAGGGTTCAAAATCTCCTTATTTCCGCATATATTAGCATGCATAAGATCATTATAATATGTTAATTAAAATGTTAATTAAAGGATTATGTTAGTATGACTCAATATTTAGTTTATGAGTAACTAAAAACCCTTCAATTGGTATCAGAGCAATAGGTTGTTTGCATGCTTTCCGTTTACGTTTTTACGGAGTTATAGTGATAACAAAATAAAATTTGGTTTTTTCGTTTAATATATGATATGCACGAAATTTTTAAGCATGAATACCTACTGTTTCTAAAATGTTTTTAGAATATTTGGAATATATTTTGCATGTATATTGTTCTTTGGTATTTTTAATTTCGGTTTTATTGATTTTTAATGGTTAAAAATGTTTATTTTGGGAAAAATAGTTAAAATAAGCTTCTGGCCGAGATTTTTCAGTATGTTATCACATGTATATCCTATGTTATGAATATGAATTTTCGTAAATTATGGACTTATAAAACGTGTGATATGAATTTTAAGGGTTAAAATGCAATAAGATGAATAAAAATGGGTTAAAATAATTATATTATGAATTTGACTATAAAATTTTATGAATATGTCACATGCAATATTTAAAATATATGTTGAATTTTCCAGAAATTTATCTCAAATATTGCAATATTATAGATTTTTAATGTAAAAATCGGGTAATTAGTGACATAATTTCGACTTTAATAGTTTAAGTTGGAATTTGGCCATAAAAATTTAACACGATGTCATATATATTATTTCCAGCATGTATAAAAATTTTGAGATTTTTTATCTTATTTTATGCTTGAGAAATAATTTTAAAGGTTAAAATCGTACGATATATGACGAAAATCGTTAAAATTTGCAAAAGTTGTTAAAATGGCCGGAAAATTTAACCCATATTAGTCATATATGATATGTTCATCATGAAAATATTCTTGGGAGCCAAAAGTTTCAGATTTGATTTAATTTTAATTTGTTAAAAGTTGCATTTAAAATTGAATTAAAAGAGTCTTTTTCATTAAAAATTTCGGCTCTTGGGCAGTGTGTAATTTAATTTTCTGTCCATTTTATGTTCTTAAAGTGTTTTGGAAAGTGTAAAAATATTATTAGTATTTTATTTGCATTTATGGAACTAATTATTGAATTTTCCGACTTAAAATGCTCGTTTCACGTATTATTTACGAAATAATGTTAAAACCGTATAAATAGTAATATTTTTAAAGTTCTGAAATTTTAAGAACATTCTGGAATTTTCAAAATTTGAATTTTGAAATTTTCGAAATTTTTTATACTCTTTCGGATTTTTATATTGTTTTTCCCGTAAAACCGAGTGATACCGAACAATATTAAAATATGTTAAGTTAAGTCGTGTTCAAAGTTTGAGTAAGACTAAATTTTGAAACCTATATGAGTTGGGATGATTAACTTAAGGATGAATACCGATTCATTTTATGCATAGTGTTGTTAAACGTTAAAACACGCGATTCCATAAACCGAGGTATACGATAACTATTTATTTAAATAGGACGATTTGGCTTAGGATTTGCATGGTAGTTCATATATTCATAAGCATTGCATATTTTATTATGAATGTCATGATTTATTTACGTAATTTTGGGAATTATGTAATTTACTTAGTATGGCCTTAGTTTTTAATCGGTATTTCCCGTAATGTAAGGGGTTACCGATTGGGTTGTAATTTTGTGATCTCGTATCACCAAATTGTAATTTATTTCTATTTTATAATGTATAAAATAGACTAGAAAAGTTGTAATTTGTAAATTCCGGAGATCCTTGAAGACGGTGCCATTCGGAAAGGAGTTCCGACAAGACGGTGTTTACCTCGTAGTGCGTGCCGCGTGAAGTTCAAGGGACCAAAGGAGTTGGTTTCCGAATTTGTACTTTTATTATTTCTTTTCTAGGAAAGGCCATACTAGGGTTTATTTTATGCTTTTATTATTTGCCTTTTATATGTTTGCATGCATAGCCAAATCGTCATATATCGTCTCATGCATTTTCGATTTAGTCGACCTAGTCATTTATCTTATCGATAATTCACCGACTTAGTTCACTTAAATGGAGATAGATAATAATTTGACTAGATCTCTTACATATAAATATTGAGACTTAGCCTTACCAAAAAGTACGGACTCATGAATCCCTTCTTCACAAGAACGTAGGCTCGGCTACACCGGGGTACTAAAATTGTCACGTTGGGTAAGTGGGGTAATAAATATTACACCTTGAAATTTGGTTGATCTCAACGAAAGTATTCGTAACCGTAGTTGCAATAAGTTCGGGCTAAAGACGATTTTTAGAAAATTGTCGACCGAGAGTTCTAAGGTAGAACCGATTAAAGGGTTAATCCACCAAATTATACCGATACGGGTTGAATCGGCTACACCGTGCCCGGATTAATATGGGTTTGGGTCTCGGGATTGTTTACTTAATTGGGTAAGAGATCATTAAGTAAATAACTAATTAACTTGTTTAAGTTTTTAGTTTAAATTATGAATTTTAAAATGATGTTGTTTTATTTCCTTCATTTTATTGTAGTATAATTTTCAACATCATCAATGGCCACCAACGCTCCACCTCTCACTAACGTATCATGGCTTCGATCCTTTATGGATCGTTGCAAACTCGATAAAGCATGGTTCCAATTTTAAGGATTGGGATGCGCAATTACTTTTGGCCGCTCAAGGTGACGATAAGAATCGTTACTTATCCGAAGCCGCTCCGACCGCTCGTTCATCGGTCCAAAATCGTGAGGCCTATGAAGCCTACATGAAAGAGTCATCCGCTCTTAAAAATGTGCTCATCTTCTCCATGGAGCCGGATCTCCAAAGGAGTATGATTAAGTTGACCACATCGTATGAGATTTACACCAAGCTTGCGACCATGTTTTCACAAACTCCAAGGGTGATCCAATATGAGGCGGCTTCCGCCTTCTTCGACATTACGTTGAAGGAAGGGCAAAAGATAAGCCCTCATGTGCTCAAACTCGTTGAGCTCGCGGAGACTCTAAAAACGCAAGACGTTGATGTTCCCGACTCTCTCATAATTGACCGAGTTCTTCACTCGCTCAATAAGGTTAAATCGTATGCTCAATTCCGGGTGAATTTCAACATGCGAAACCAAGAGACTACATTGGATGAGTTGCATAAGATGCTCGTCCAAGCCAAAAGGGACATGGGACTTCATGAAAATTCCACCAAGGATGTTTTAAACATCGAAAAGAAAGGGAAAACGAGCTTCAAGAAGAATGCCTTTAAAGGCAAGGGCAAGAATACGTTCAAACCCAAAGCGGCCAAAGAAAATACCTTTTCGAAAGGCGTTTCCACCTCATCTTCAAAGGTTGAATACAAGTGCCTTTATTGCACGAGGTTAAGTCTTAGGAAACGGAATTGCCCCAAATACTTGACCGATCTCAAAAATGGAAAGGCAACTGCCATAGTTTATAATTCTCGTTAACTTTCATGTTCTTTTGTTAACTTTTGTATGGCGATACAAGTTGTTGACTATCACCCCTTTTAAATTGTTTTAAAGGGGCATCTTATAAAGATAAGGACAAGGAGACGAAAACATGAAGTTCCTTACTTGGATGGCTATGGTAGCATCCAAATTGATCGAAGACTTGAAGAGCTAGGCTCTAATTTTCATATCGTCTTCTTTCATATTTTGCATTTTATTTATGGAACAATTTACTTTCTTGTAAGACAGGGATTAAAATCCTAAAACAATGGTTGTAATTTTGAATATTGGTGACTTGGTTTTCAACCTGAGTCACTACTTTTGTTCTTAATCAATGTCTTGATTTCTCAAATAAAATTGCATACCTTGTTTAAACATGAATAATGGTGATTTTATCACGCAATAAACATTGATACGATCAATATAATGTAATCAAAGTGTTGATTAAAACGGAGAACTACACCCCATGAGATACTTTCGATCAAAATGACACAACATCAGTTCATTATAAGATTTTCATTTTAAGTGAAAATGAGAATGTATTCATCACACCTATAAAACTTCAAACATTCATATGCATTGGTTAATCGAAATAGCTATCCTTATACGAATAAAGGTTATTGTTAGAAGGATAGAGTGGGAGAAATATTTCGCTCGCAAACCAATGATAAAAATAAAGGATCTTAGAGAAGATTCCTACATGAGAGTCTTAAGAAGAGCCCTAAATGAATTGAAGAAACTACGAGAGGACACTGAAGAAACTACGGGAGGACACTCGAAGAAAGGTTCTTTATGTTCATTGTTTCAGTAAGAAACCCCGTATGAATTCGGAAGGAATATCGGCTCCTTGAGATAATGATTTTTTAAAGATTATAAGATAATAGAGGAGAAATCATCTATCTATAAGGGAGGAAAGACCGATTCCTTAATAAATGATTTTTCTAAATTTATAAGATAAAAGAGAAGAAATCATCTCAATTCTCTCAATGTAGTTATAAGGAAATTATTATATTCGTCTCGAGGAAACGAAGACATGAAAAGAAGGTGATGATTGATTGAATGAAAATAGATCACTATAGAGATAGTGATGGTAATAATGATTCAAGATATAAATAAAAGATTTACATGCAAGAAATGAAAGGTTCATTTAAGAGATCGAGTAATATTGATTTTAGTGGGAGCAATGTTCATTAAAAGAATTAAGCCTACCATTTAGAGAGGATGGGTGATTCTTTAAGGTGTAAAGAATAAGAGGTTTTCAATTCTAGATGATCAAATACCTTATATCATATGATGATGGAGCTTTACGGGAAGTTTTATTATATTGATAATAAAAGGTCGCCCATTAGAAATCAAAATGGTTAGATATGAATAACCTTGATGAAATAGCCAAGATGTTTGAAAATAGTAAGAGTGATGATATCACTAATAACTACAATATAGATTTCAGCACATAAGTGACTAGATAATTTCGAGTGATTCTTTAATCCCTCTAGTATATCAATACGTCACGAGTTATAAGATAACAGTGGGAGCTTTCCTCAGGAAAGGAAACTCAAAATCTAGAATGGGTTCTAGATATGTTCTCGAATAAGATCATATTATGTGAGATAATATGAGTCGGAAGGAGTCCAAAATTTGTAAGTTTTGCAATCATGAATAAAAGGGTTTATTCGCAAAACACTAATACAAGTAGATGATCGTGCATCAAATGCAATGAAATAGTATTGACTATTTTTGCATGACAATGTCATTTGAGTTATGATTAACTCAAGATGAAAGATACTTTGTCGAAATCCAAATGGGTTGTGAGAGACAATATTGAACCCCATAAGTGAACTGGATTGACTTAGTATAGCCCCTAGCCGCTTACATGAGGTGACATCTCAAAGCGACTAGAATGTGAGGCGATTGATGGCAAGTTCAAGTGCCATAGAGTCATATGTGACGACTAGTCGATCACATAGGCAGACTGCAGAGACACTCTGTCGGCCAAAGTGACCGCTTATAGAGTTCTGGAAATTTTATAATAGCCGGGTCGTGGCAAGAGCTGCTATAGTATTCTTGTGAGTCAATTCTTAGACTAAAGACTACTCTCCCAAGATGGTACAGTTTAGGCATGACCTTAATCCATTCTCTACGACTTTTCGTAACTGGAGTCAAATGGGATTGTTTTGGGTTGTGACTGACTGTGACTAGTTGAAGGAAGTAGTGCGATAGAAATTGTCCACCCCTTGTCAGGGTTGTTCAAATCTCAAGGCCACTCGAGGAGAAGTTAACTGGAAATGCGTGGCCACGCTCGGAAGGTATCTATGGTAGATAATTCCGGTCAAACAGTTAGTCTCCATATCGAGGAAACTACTCATGATATGATCGAATGCAAGAACGACCTTAGAGAGACATCTTGCATTGAGTGGGAGATTGTAATAGGACAAGAGAATTGGTGACGCACACTTGTCGAGGACAATAGTGTGATCACGTAATTAAATCTCATAACGAGAATGCGCAAGGGATGATACGATTTATATTAGTCAACTGACCAACATTAATCGGTAATGATTGGCTAGCTAGAGTTTGACATTACTGTCGTATGACGATGGTGGTCAGTTGATCCCTTTAGGTCACACCTTTAGGACAATTCCCTTAATTAATAAAGTGATCAAATGTATGTTGATACGATTTGATCATATTCCTTAAACTCGTATATCGAGAAATTAGAGGTTAAATCTTATTGTAAGATTTATGTTTAAAATTGAAACGTGTCAATTGTTAAACATTGAACGATATTTTATAATATCGTAATTAGAATGAATCGGGTTATAAATATTACAAAAGTTGTAGATCGTATTGACGATTATTATGAATGACCATTTTATATATTGGTAATTACGAATTACTTGTCAGCTAGATAAATGTGATTTATTTAATTTATAAATAATATTTATTTGATAAATATGTATATTTTAAATTAAAACAATTGTATTTCATATCATTATGACATATTGTATGTCACATAACATACAATTGTAAAATAGACAAAAATATAAAATGGGTCCATTTTATTTATGTATGCACCGGTTTTTGGAAGGGTGTAGTACGTGTGTGTGTTTTGTGTATTAAGTGCACTAGGAGACACCATCATTAAGCATGCCCGTGAAACCAATATCTTGTGCCTCCCCATGTGTGTTGGTAAGACAAAAGGAAACATGCTTTAATGCTTCCTAAGTAAGGCTCACGGCCAACTTACCAAAACCCATCAAAAGAGTAAAATGTTTTTACTATTTAAATTCATTCTATCATTTTTGCCATATTTTCTAGTG
The DNA here is from genome assembly GCA_029255685.2 of Silene conica. Classification (NCBI taxonomy): domain Eukaryota; kingdom Viridiplantae; phylum Streptophyta; class Magnoliopsida; order Caryophyllales; family Caryophyllaceae; genus Silene; species Silene conica. The sequence continues at coordinate 56,234,828 of CM055315.2, forward strand.
ATAGAAAAACCAAGCTAAAATCCTCTAAAATTATTATTGTGATAATAAGAAGAATACTAATAATAATAAGTTATAATATTAGTATTGATATTCTAATTAGAGAGATTAGAATAATTAAGGAAAAACCGTTTCTTAGTCTAGCAACTTCAAGATCTCGGTTCATTAAGGGGTTGTCTTGGTGCATCTTGGAGGAGGTGTTCTTGTTGAACATTGGAGGATCATCCTTACTATATTTTTGGACCGTGTGTAAGTGTTCAAAATCTCCTTATTTCCGCATATATTAGCATGCATAAGATCATTATATTATGTTAATTAAAATGTTAATTAAAGGATTATGTTAGTATGACTCAATATTTAGTTTATGAGTAACTAAAAACCCTTCAAATACACCCATTCCACTCTATAGGATTGCGTAATTACTAGTAAACAAACATAGTGAAAACGGTATAAACATCCTTATGAATGAAGATATTACCAATCATCACATATAAAATGCTACTCAATCAAAACATTATCATCACACATAATAACTCACAAGCAAGTTTAACCAATTATTAAAACATTTCCATGCCAATGTTTAAACAAATTGATCATACAAACATATTCAATAAGATACATAACGTACAAGTTCAATAATTAATTGTTGATTAAACTTGACATTAAAAACCATCTTACTAACATTGCCTCATATTAAGTATATGTGCATGCCACGGTGAGATTTCGCGTGACGTAAGATATACCCTTTTCCATGAGAGAGTTTCCAAACACTTCCTTAAATAAACTTAAGGTGTCTCAAGTCAACATGGACAAGAAGACAACACCACCCAAATACCAATACACAATGATATTGAGTCATACGAGCACCGGTATAATATCGCTCTATTCCGTATTACCGTGTATATAATCAAGGAGAATTAATATGTGACATTCACACTCACTCCAAAGAGTCATTAACCAAATCTTTTTACACAACTTTAAATTGCAAAATTAACAAATAAAGAAAGCCTTCTTACATGACTTTTGAACGACCATTACTCAATCGTAATTTCACAAAGGGAACATAATCCCATCAAACCAAGAGTATCATGGTAAACTCAATCAAAACATTAAACTTAGTGGACACAAATATATGTCTATCTTTATGGAGTAAAACTTCCTTAAACCAAACCATGTTGTCTCAAATCTATATAACTGGATCTTGACAACACTTTATCTTATATTATTGGTTGAATTATACAATTACTCGTAGGACACTCAACCATCATTTCCGTGTATGTATATACCGTCCCATGGAGTGATTATCCAATGACATACATACATATCATGTTTTAGTATAAACATAAAAAAATAATGCATCATAATAAAATTAATAACCATCATATTTTTCATGATCATGCATCTCGTACACAAAAATGTGCAAAACCAACGTGACTACCATATATAAATCATATGATATACAAATCATAAACATCATCACTGATTAACCACGATTAGTTTCATGCATCCACTCTTATCCACTCTTATATAATGCAATAATTTGCATTTTGATTTCCTTCATTATTAAATTTGCCTTGATTAGAGAACCATGAACACCAAAACAATTGCAAACTTAATAATTCACTTTAAATGATAACAATCACCAATTATCAAACACAAAGAGAAACAAATAAGTAGAAGTACATAGAAGTACGTATGCGTACCCTTATATGTGCATTGCTGCCACTCTCAGTTTTAACCTCTTACTTTTGATAATAATCATCAATTTTTGAAGTCCGAGAAACCTGGTATGAAGAAAATTTGCACGATGTTTCGGCAAACGGTGTTGTTGACCAAAACTTAACAATCAAGCATATGCTCATCTTCACGTATAATAGATGGCTCAACAAAATTGTGTTCCTTTCCACTTTAAACAAATTCCCAAATGAATTCTTATCATGTTGCATAATTTTGCAGCACTAAAATTATTTTGCAACAAAATTATTCATTTCAAAATTGTAATCATGAAACAATGTAACAGAGAATATATGCTAATTATCAATGAAATTCAAACATTCAAACCATAAAAACAAGAAATGGTTAAACATTTAATACTTTAAATCTGACTAAATATCCGACCATTAATCACTATGGTCTGGATTCCAAGATCAAGCACTTGAACTATATACTACTCCGAATGAAGTATTATGAGGTTCGTATATTAACAGTTAGAACAAGAAAGTAAATCACTTTCTTCCACACATGTTATCATAGAGAATATAGAGAAGTCCCTAACTTAAGACAAAACAACTTTTATCATATAATTAAACCACCACATGTTAACTAGTCATGTTTTCATGAACACAAACAACCTCATTAATGATTGAATATATATGTGTCAAAATAAATAGTTACTTATCTGGAGGATAATTGGCAATTGCACTTGCCGTTACATTATCATTGGGCAAATAAATAACAACTTCAAAGTTTTGCACCGCATTGCAGACCGCTACACACAAAATACCTTCATTGTCATTTTCTTATCATTTGTCATTTCGAAAGATTTCGAAAGAATTGTTCTATTAGATTGTTAGATATTGAGTATGCACGAAACAAGAATTGACAATAAAGATCCACACCGAATTGACTTCGCTTTCCTAATAGAACAATTCGACCCTATATTAGTGCCAGGGTTATACTGAATTTCCTATTGAGATAAGACGGTGTCCTCTGTTTTCAGACAAAAAAATCAGAGATGTAATTCAGAAGTATTTTATGTGTAGATTGTTAAATCGTTCTATGATGTAGAAGATGAGATTTTTTCGTATATTTTTTAAACATCTTCACCCATATCTATTTATATAGATATGAAGAGGGTAGGGGAATGAATTTGTGAAGAGTTGTAACTTTTCACAAATTCTAACATACTCAATTTCTATTACGGAAATTAAATCCCATCAAAGTTTCTCGGGCATTGCCTCGGATCCCCCATCATAGTTTTTCAAATGAAACTATACCGTAAATTCGTAAATAATTATGCAAGTGTACACTCCGTACTACCCAAACTTACATTATATTATAACGAACTTACCCATCTACGAACCAAACTCGAATACGCTAAATGAACCGGTAATTACACTTAAATTACCAACACTGTAAAGTCTTTGTTCTGACCAACTGAGTTGTAAAAAATTGTTATAAATAATTCCTTTAAAATATGCATTTGATTCTTTTTCCTATAATTAGTTAGTTCATTATATTTTCTAAAAACTATAATAGCTCACAAAATAGCTAAGCGGTTATTTAAGTACGTTTTTTTTGGAAGTTGCTGCGTGATGTATGATTGTTGAAACGGTAAAGTTTTAAATATAGAAGTTTTAATCAAATATGAATTTTGTGATATAACCTTGTTCTTTCGTTGAGTTCTATATAAAGTAGTTCAATTATACAGACGCTATTACTTTCTATTGATATGACCTCAAAATAATTATGTGATGTTCATATGTGATATTAAAATCATGTTTATCAGAGAAGATTCTTGACAAGTGGTAGAATGAAATTTAACTAGTAAGCTTATTAGCATGATGTCATGAGTAAAAGCTATATAACAATCTAATTGTTATAATTAATTGTGATTATTGGGATAATGTGAATTCTGTTGATGATCTTTCATATATATTAATGGTATATCTTTGTCTAGTCCCCTGCGACAATAGTCCCTATAACTTCTCCATGTATATTGGTATGCCACAAAGTGATTTGCATAATGCTATGTTTAAAATCTGATCACAATACTTTGAATTATTAATTGGTTGACATGTGAATTATGGAAGTGCTAGTCTTGTGAATTCGTTTACTTTTATCGTTAAATTTTCATAATTCATGAGCTACAATTTACAAGAACAGTGTTTTAGTAAAGAAGAGTCAGAATGTCTCCTTGTAGTCTTGTTTCGATCTGCAGCTTGTAAAACTTGTCTTTTGATTCGTGTTTATAAATTGCCACCAATTACCTCTTCAATGTTTCAAAAGTTTAAAAATGTTTTCAAAGTGATGATCCATGATAAGGCTTGATGTTTTGATAACTATAGTGATTGTTTGCAATATGACAAACTCTGTAGCTACGTGTTAATGAAATCCTGCCCGAATATTTAATTGCTTCCATTATATAAACCTCTTATTTTTCTTTTAGTCATATATATTAATAGCTTCAGGATAAATGATGTAATGTGGGTAGGTGAGAAATGTACCTTATTGGTTTAACGTATTTATACATATGGATGCTAAACTGTCTTGCTAGTCTAAGATTGATGTATATCTCGTGAAACATGTCAATGCTCCATGTTTATTTACGTTAGTTAACTTTGCCTTAAGTCATTTCTAAAATATGATTTTGCTTCTATAATATGATTATGAGCATGAAATGTTTTAATTTGTCAATTATGAACTATGAGTTTACTGATTATCTACATTGATGTAAATCTGTTAACTTTGTGTTAAAATTTCAAGGGTATATAAGTGTTAGCTACTCTGATTCTGTTTTACTGCGTAACATAATTCTACTGATCTTATTAATCTTATTATTGTTCGGGGATATATGCATATGTGCTAATTGATTTGTCGGAGTCTATGTGCTTCAATATTTATTCAAGCTGACATGTTATGATGACTATTTATATGTTGATAATTATCGAGGAGTTGGTATTGTGAATATTATTGAATATATAGTAGTATCCATATGTTATGAGTCACCGATGTGCTTTTATTTTGAGAATTGGGTTGTGCTATAGGGAGGATAAAAAGTATGAGATAGAGAGTATAGATTTAAGGTACTCAAGCAATTGATTTTATAGTTGACTCTAGTGTGGAATACTGATGTTAATCTCATTAATATTTGTGCGGGAATGTAAGCATTTGGCTAGTTTGCAGATGGAAATTGGTTTTTAAAATACATGAATATTGATATTAGTTTGGTTGTGTTACAGATGAACACGAGGTATTTCTATTTGAGAATCTTTATATTGCTTGTTTATGACCGAATTGGAGTGTACGGCTTACAGGGGATTGATATATTGATTGTGGATAATTGGTATTGCATTTGTTATAATCGTTCTATTTGACCTTAACTTGTGGGTGAGTAGCTTAAAGTTCATACTTTAAGTGCTGAGCACGGTTCTGTAAACCTTTGACGATATTGATGTTGATATTGATATTGATATTGAGATTGAGATTGGGATTGAGATTGGTTACTAGTATGGAGTTCTGGGGCCTTTGTGTCGAGTTATGTTTATGGTCCAGAGTGACCATGGTTATTGAGTTATATTTTTATGAATTTTTGATCGATATTGAGATGGAAAAATTGTTTTGCAGTTTATTCTGCCAGTTCACTCACCCCTTGTCTTTGGTCTTAGGTTTGACGATGAGAATACGATACTTGGTTACTTGGAGTAAGATTTTATGAGATAGAGTAATGAGTAAGACGGAGTAATGAGTTGGATTTTTTTTATAGTGGGGTTACGGGGACATAACCATGTTTTAAGGAGGATATGATTGTAAACTTTTAATGATTTATGATATGGCTAGTTGTTATGACATGGCTAATTGGTATGTCGTGATTGTTTGAATATACTTGATGATCTTGATTACTTCTGTTATGAATTTTATTGTGTTTCGTAGTATCCTTTAATTTAGTTATACGTTAAACTTTGGGGACAAAGTTTTCTTAACGAGGGTAGAATGTAACATTTCGTGTTTCAAAGTACCTTTATTAGTTTTGATGTTATGTAGTGTCACGTTTTGTGTTCGTTACATGCCTAGTGACCAGATTGTTGACCATCAGATGGTGAACTACGGGACGAAGTTCATTTTAAGGAGGGAAGACTTTAATAGCCCGTATTTTATTATAATGTTTATTATTTATATTGACGTGTCTTCGATAATTAATTTATCGAATAAGTGTTTTATATTTTATATGTTATTAGTGATATGTCGAGTATGCGTATTAGTTAAATATATCGTGTTTAAGTATATGCTTGGGCCTCGATTTATGTGCCAACCAAAACAACCCATCTCGTTAACAACACACAAACCAACACAAACACTCACACACTCACTTTTTTTTTTGATGAAATGTAAGTTATATATATCAAAAAACAACTCAACTGTACATAGAGAATTCTAAATCAATTACATGAAATGATGTTGTGTAAGCCATTCTCTTTCTGCCTGACTGTACTAATTCTCCTCCTTCTGTCGGATTCGAGCTCTTACTGTATCCACTGCCAGTTGAGCCGTTCTCCCTGGCACTGTCAAGATGAACTCATTCTTACTTTGATTCCTTTGATGCCAAATGTGATATATGGTACTCATAAGCAGAGCTGAGTGAACTGCTTTTTGAATTCTAACATCTGAAATATTTCTACACCAATTGATTGGTTCCTGATCTGAGATACTGATCCTCACCAAACCTGTTACTTCCTGCAGAACCAACTTGCTATATGCACTGCTAAAGAAAATATGAGCAGCAGTTTCATCATATATTCCATACATGGTACAATGGGGACTCATCTCCAATCCATAGGCAATCAACTTATCTGTGGTTCTTAAAGCTCCATGAGCATACAACCACCCCAAAAATTGATGCTTTGGGACACCTAGAGACTTCCAGACAACTGAATGCCAATTGGTAACAGGTCTAGGGGACCTTAACCAGTCATAAGTACCAGCAACTGTGTACCTAGTAGGCTGAACTTCCTATTTCCCTACAATATATCCAGGCTGCAGCTGCTCCTTAACCCGACAGATCTTCCTCCAGACCCAGCTGGAAGTAGCAGAGGGTTTATATTTTATCCAGTCCTTCCCCTTGAGATAATTGGACTGAACCCATTTCACCCATATGGACTCCTTCTAAACATCTATCCAATCCACCAACCTTCCTACCATAGCTATATTTAAAACTTCCAGATTTTTAATGCCCAACCCTCCCTCCTCTTTTGGATTACAGATTGTATCCCAAGAGATCATAGGAGCTTTAATAAAATCTAGCATGCTATCCCACAAGTAATTCTTAAAGGTAGCTTCAATCTTTCATGTAATTCTTTCGGGAAGGATAAACATGGAGGCCCAATAAGTATGCAAAGATGTTAACATAGCCTTCACCACCACCAATCTACCAGCATATGAAATTTTTTTTGCTCCATAAGAGTGAATTCTGGCACAAATTTTTTCCATCAAACATTCACAGTCCTTCTTCCACAGTCTTGTTGTTTGGATGGGCATTCCAAGGTAAGTAAAAGGCAGTGTACCCTCTACAAACCCATAAATGGCCAGAATATCCTTTTTCAGACCCTTAGACACACCCCCAAAATAAGCTTTTGATTTAGAGGGGCTCACCTTCAGACCAGTAGTTTGAGAAAAAGTAGTAAATGCTTGCAGCATCAGCACTATAGACTTGGCCTCTCCTTTACAGAATAGAAGGACAACATCAGCGAACATTAAGTTGGCCAGCTTCAACTCCTTACACATAGGGTGGTATTTAAAGTCATACTTATGAGCAGCACATTTCAGAGTCCTTGTAAGGTAATCCATACATAGAGTGAACAAGAGGGGAGATAGAGGGTCCCCTTGTCTCAAGCCCCTCCTCCCTTGGAAATAGCCAAACATCTCCTCATTGACTATTAGTGAAAAACTAGCAGTAGAGATACACTCCATGATAAGGTCTGTGAAATCAGAAGGAAACTCCAGCATTTTTAACAAATTCTCAATGAAATCCCACTCCACCGTATCATAAGCCTTTTGCAAATCTATCTTGAACATACATTTGGGAGATGTATGTTGTCTTTCAAATAAACGAATCAAATCCTGACAAATCCAAATATTCTCCTGTATATGTCTGTGTTGAATGAAAGCACCTTGGTTATATGGTCAATCAGTTGGGGCAGGATTGCTGCTAGTCTGGTGCATATGAGCTTAGAGATAATTTTATAGGTCACATTGCAGCTAGTAATAGGTCTGAACTTGAGCACTGATTGTGGCCTGTCTATCTTAGGAATTAATGCTAAATTGGCAGCATTGATCTATTTTAGCATTTTCCTACTTCTAAAGAAGTCTTTCACTGCTGTAATCACATCTTCTCCAATTATAGGCCAAGCCACCTTGTAAAAGTTACTGTTATAGCCATCTGGTCCCGGTGATTTAACATCAGGAATACTGTAAACAGCTTCCTTTATTTCCTTACCAGTGATAGGCAGCTGAAGCAGCTCATACATATCTGATGTGCATTTCTTCCCCTGATCAATGATTTTCTTTTGTATGGGAATAGTAGCCTACCGCGTGCCTAAAAATGCTGATAATAATCCAGAAAAGCAGCCTGAATGGATGCAGGAGTATCCCAACTAATACCATGCATATCCTCAATACTAGCCACTAAATTGCCATTCTTTCTTTGCTTAAGGAGCCCATGAAAGAATGAACTATTAGTATCACCTTCTTCTATCCAATGCTGCTTGGCCCTCTGTGCTAAGAAGTTGTTACTAGCTGCATTCAAGATTTGGTACTCCTGAGAAAGTGTCCTTTCAACCACCATATCCTCTTGAGAGCCCAGCTTCTGACCCAGCTTACTCTACAACTCAGTTAACTGCTGTAGCTTAACACTTGTAGCAGTTTCTATATCACTAAAATGATCTTTGTTGAGACCTTTCAAAACTAGTTCCAACCTCTTCAAATTATTGGCTACCCTATACATAAGAGTCCCCACTGTTTGCCTGTTCCAGGCATCCTGAATAAGAGGCATAAAATTCTTGGACCTTCCCCACATATTGAAATACTTGAAACTCCTTTTATACACATTGTAACACCCCCATTTATTTAAGAGCCTTTAGCAAGACATTCTCGAATAAATAGAGCTGTTACCATCTCGGAATGTCCGAGGCAGTGAATAACAAAGTAAAACAACCAAAGTACTTTATATAAAACTGATAAAATTTAAACTTTGATTATTACAGTTATTACACAGTGGAAAAGAAAATACAACTGATGACTTCTCTAGATGTGATATAATTCTAAGTCGGTCCAAAGTATGCATCTCACATTCCTGCCCCAGCTCCTAGCTCATCTGTCTCTGACCTGTAAAATCTACTCCCCATTCCGTATCATCGTAGGTGTACACAAATACACTGTCAACCTCGCGGTTGAGTAGGGTAACACAATAATTATAATGCAACAGTCAAATGATATGCAAATGCCATGATATGCTCGAGCTCAATCTCAAATCACAAATCTCAATCTCAAACTCATACCCTTGCACCAAGCCACACCGAACCTCCCGGCAGACTATAATCGGTCGTCACCGAACACCAGCTCAATAGCTGATAAGACACCAGGCCTGGTCTGCAGAACCACCCTGGCTTTATATCAGAACAATATCTGACCATAACTTTCTCAGTAAACAATGCATATGCTATGCTCATGAATGCAACGATATAATTATTCAATCATGCATGCTATCAAATAATGAAATGCTCATGACATTACCAACAATCCACAATCAATCCAACAAATATCAATCTCACATCAATCATGCTCAGCATCCTTAACACACAATACCACATCCATTCATACCACATAATAGAGGGTAGGGTCAGTGTATCCTACCTGGAGTAGTAAGCCTGCAAATAGCAATCACCGTCTAGAACATTCCACTCCAAAAATTCAGTTCCTATAAACATTAATTAACATCAAATTCTATTCATATAACTAATAACACTACTAATTAATTATTCACTCATGTTTATGTTTTATTACTCATAACACATTATTCTAATAACATATCACATAATATACTCATAAACATGCCCATATTCATATAGTTATTATTAAAGAAATAATTATCATAAATCATCTCAATAATTTTATTACTCATTATTTGTTACCAAATATATAAAATTAACATGAAAACATTATTAACATATCACCATACAAGAATTATTTTCATACTAGTAACATTCCTAATAATAGTACCAATAATGTAAATAATAATAATAATAACATATGACAATAATAATAATAATAGTAGTAATAGTAATGATAATAATAACAACACATGGGGAAAAGACACAACAATACATATAATAATAGGATTAATAACACATATTCACAACAGCAACTACGTACGAAATAACGGACATAAAACAGCCCCGACACAAACAGTCCCAACAGCTCCGACGCCCTCTTTTCCCGCCACTATTACCACCGGCCTGACCACCAACGACCACCACCAATAACCCTAAACTCACCTATGTACTCCCAACTACCTCTCCCACGCCTAAGGCACCACCAGTGGCCACCACATCAACCACCACGACAACCCAAAACCGCTTGCTCACACACGCCACTCTGTAGTTTCAGCAACCATCTCTTCGACCCTATATTCTCACGCTCCTCTCTCTCTCTCCACCGTGCCCCACACCACCTCTGGCCACCACCTTTGCCACCACTGGCTCACGGTGGTTCCAGGGGTGGTATTATCTCCCTCACGAATCACCACCAACCACTACAAAAACCGTCGCTAAAACCCTACTCCAACTCGCTGATAATCTGTTTTTGCTTATTTTGCCAATACTCCTGCACCCGCGTGAACACGCCCTACAAACCTCATTCCAGCCACCAGTGCAAACACCCTAACCACCACCTAACACCACTCTCAACATCACTCATCTCCCACGTCTCTCCTGGCGGTTGCTATCAGCCCTCGACACCCCCAAACCCATCTAAAACAGCCCTATAAAACACGCTGGCATAAACTCACACACTAACCTTGTTTTAATTGTTTCTGCTGCCTCTAAACCACCACGCTCCTGGTGGTGCTCCGGCCACCACACTCCACCACAAAGGAACCAAAATCATCTATACATATCTTACTTCAACTACCCAAGACTCGTATCCCCAAAACTAAATCAGCAATAACACGAAACGTAAATAAAAAACACGAGCAGAAAAACATGAATATACAATTATCGACAATGAATGCTTACGGTCATGGTCTCGGTGGTTGACGAAGACGACTGGTGTGTTTGGTTCCTCTATCCTTCGTTCCTCCTCTATCCACGGTGGCTGAAGATGAACTAGGTTTTTTGTTTGTTTGTCGATGGATGAGATAGTAGGGAGTTGATGTCGATGACAAAGTATAGGGTAGGGTTTGGTTTTGTCGATGAACAAAATTATAAGGTAGGGTTTTGGTTGCTCTCATCCTTAACCCGAGTCCACAACCCATCACGCATCTCGAGGACCCATATGACTATACCCGTTCATAACTCACAACTTAAAAAAAACGAGTTTGTACAAATAATCATACTAATTAAATTAAGTAAATTAGCATTAGTAAATATTAATTATATTAATTATAAGAAATTATAAAATATAAAATTATTAGAAATTATATAAGGATATATAAAAATTTGGATTTAAATATAATTACGATTTAAATAATAAAACAATTATAGATGAGGAATAAATATAAAATAGGAAATGTATATCGAATTATAATTATATTATCAAATTAAAGACATATAAATGAAATGTCATTTTATGAAATAATCGTCAAATATAAAGTGATTATGAAATACGAAATAATCGTAGAAATACGATTTATAAAATAATAATAGTTTGCGTAATGTACTTTATAAACATTTCGTTTGGAATACTTGTATAAAACATGGTTTGATTGCCGTTGACTGAGACTAAAATACGGGGTATTACAGTCTTCCCTCCTGAAAATGAACTTCGTCCCGAAGTTCGCTATAACCCAAAGCGATAAGGAAACACATAACAAGCATGAAACATTCACAAGTAGCACTTATACGAGTACCCAAAAACGAAATGTTACATTCTATCCCCCTTAAAAAACTTTGTCCCCAAAGTTTAACATACAACAGAAGTACGAGACACTTAAAGAACCACAACATTGATCGAAACATAACAAATTAAAACAGCAGACCCCATGCATGGTAATTCTCAATCAGCCAATCACAACATATATACCACTTAGCTAGGTCGTAAAACATCAAGATTTTCCAATCCTATCCTCCTTAAGACATGGTTACGTCCCCGGAACCTCATTATAGAATTCCACACCCAAAGCTCAAGAAATCACTCAAACAACAGTCACAATTCATTTGATAAGCTAATTACTCTATACTGGCAACTAGCATCCGACTTTTCAAGCAACAACAGCTACTTATCAATTTTCATGTTACACAGTTAAAACAAAATCAAGGTAACTAACACTTATATACCCTTGGAATTTTTAACACGACAGATCACATTTACACCATTGTAGACAAGCGACTAACTCATAGTTCGTACTTGACAAATTAATCCATTTTCATGCTCATACTCATACTATAGAAGCAAGATCATGTTTATGCACACCAGTTTTAGAAGGACATTAGGCAATTATTCAATTAATAAAATTAAACACGGAGCAATGACATATTCCACGGGATATACTCCAACCATATACTAGCAAGGCAGCTTCACATTCCCAGATATCAATAAGTTAGAATCACTTAGTTACACTTCCCATCCACTCACATTACATCATCTATCATAAAGCCAGTAATAAAGATAACTTGCAAAATAAGATGTTTATATCATGTGGAACAATTGCATATTCAGGCAAAAATTTCATCACCATGTAGTTACAGATTCTATCATGTTGCAAAACAATTACCATATTTATCCAACATCAGCTTTATCATGGATTATCACTTTGAAGACATTTTGAGACTTTCAAAACAATGAAGTTGTAATTAATGACAATTTACAATTACGAATCAACTGACGATTTTACAAGTTACAGATCGAAGACAAGACTAGCATCCCTACAAGTCACGTGTCAACCAAATTACTAATACAATGTATTGTGATCAGATTCAAACATAACAATATGTAATTCACTCTGTGGCATAACCATATACATGAAGAAATTATAAAGATTATAGTCGCAGGGAACTAGACAAGGATATATACCATTAATATATGAAAGAACATCAACAAGATTCACATTGTTCAAACTACTCACAATTACTTATAACAATTAGATTGCTATATCATGCTAATGAGTTTACCACTTAAATTCATTCTACCACGTGTCCAGACTCTTCTCTGATGAACATGATTTTAACATTACATATAAACACCACATAATTATTTTGAGATCATAACAATAGAAATCAATAACGTCTATATAACTGAAACTAACTTTATATAAAACTCACCGAAATAAACAAGGTATATTACCATATAATAACGTTCAGATCCATATCATAAGTCTATTGTACATGCTACTAATGCCAAATCCGGATATCGCAGGGTACAAGACATAATTCATATTTGATTAAACTTTTATATTTAAAACTTTACCATTTCAACAATCATACATCACGCAACAACTTTCAAAAAAAATCATAATTAACGTCTAAACAGAAACTTTACAGCAATTGGACAGAAAATTGAGCAACTTGCAAAATTCACTATTAAATAACGACTCGTTAAGATTTTACGTGACTTATCATTTGAAAACGTGAATGAATATTCTAAACAGTGGAGTTGGAATTATGCATAAACAATAAGCACGTTTTAAATGATTTCTTTTGAAAAAACATGGGTCAAAACAGAATTGTACAGTGACAATCTGACCACTGTCGACTAAAATATTTATTTCTCGCAAAATATAACTCGTATTAACATGAACACAACGGCATTGGAAAGCTAATTCAGAAGGTTATCACATATAAAATTTTCACATTCATATAGAAAACACATTTTAAATGACAGTCCGTATAAACAAGATAACATTCTGGAAATTCTATTACAAATTTGGTTTCAAAAGAAAATTGCTTCACATTATCACATTTGTGCACAACAACTCCTTCTCTAAAACATGTTGACGTATCATTTGAAGCATTGAAATCACATTGTATCATATTAACATGTAATTTCCATCTAGAAAACGGTAAAGATTGTGAAACCGTATATAAAATCAACTAAATAACTCCGTAATCATGTATGTATAGACAATGCATTAGTTTCTATCATCGTGCCAACACAACTTATTAGGGTTCGGAAATATATCAACTAGGAGTTACTAAGATGTCCCTTATTGATCACTAACTTTATAACGAATTTAAGTGCGTATATAGGCATAAAGTTTTAAGTACGATTTATGCAACACATAACTATGTAGCATTCATGGCTTAGGGCAGCACATTCCGCATATCACTAGACAGGGTTTGCTATAACATGTAATCATAAGATCGACAAAATTACTCATCCATACCAGGAGTTAACATCAAAATCATGTAATAACGATAGTCATTTAAATACCAGATAACCGTATGAACATTTCAAAACACCGGAATCATATGATCATCTCACTCCAACTATTGCTCAATAAATAGACATCGTCCATACTCATTAAAATTTCAAATCAATCATTCCGATCAATCAGCATTAATCATAATCTTCTTATACACATCACTACCATAATTCACGTTACCACTTACCTCATTCTTCTCCAGCAAGAATGTTAGCACAACATAGGCAAGTTCTGATTCTTTATTTTTTACTACCCACTCTCTGCATCACTCAAGGCTACCAGGTTAGACTGAAAGGGACAGTGACTTGGTTTGAGGGGGCCCCTAACTCATCCCAATCCTGGGGCTCCTAACAGTTACTAGCCTGGGGTTCATTTTATTTGACTCTTCCTATATTCATTGTTTTTCATTTGGTTTAGGTCTGGGGATCGTTCGCTCTGATACCACTTTGTAACACCCCCATTTATTTAAGAGCCTTTAGCAAGACATTCTCGAATAAATAGAGCTGTTACCATCTCGAAATGTCCGAGGCAGTGAATAACAAAGTAAAACAACCAAAGTACTTTATATAAAACTGATAAAATTTAAACTTTGATTATTACAGTTATTACACAGTGGAAAAGAAAATACAACTGATGACTTCTCTAGATGTGATATAATTCTAAGTCGGTCCAAAGTATGCATCTCACATTGCTGCCCCAGCTCCTAGCTCATCTGTCTCTGACCTGTAAAATCTACTCCCCATTCCGGATCATCTTAGGTGTACACGAATACACTGTCAACCTCGCGGTTGAGTAGGGTAACACAATAATTATAATGCAACAGTCAAATGATATGCAAATGCCATGATATGCTCGAGCTCAATCTCAATTCTCAAATCTCAAATCTCAATCTCAAACTCATAACCTTGCACCAAGCCATACCGAACCTCCCGGCAGACTATAATCGGTCGTCACCAAACACCAGCTCAATAGCTGATAAGACACCAGGCATGGTCTGCAGAACCACCCTGGGCTTTATATCAGAACAATATCTGACCATAACTTTCTCAGTAACCAATGCATATGCTATGCTCATGAATGCAACGATATAATTATTCAATCATGCATGCTATCAAATAATGAAATGCTCATGACATTACCAACAATCCACAATCAATCCAACAAATATCAATCTCACATCAATCATGCTCAGCATCCTTAACACACAATACCACATCCATTCATACCACATAATAGAGGGTAGGGTCAGTGTATCCTACCTGGAGTAGTAAGCCTGCAAATAGCAATCACCGTCTAGAACATTCCACTCCAAAAATTCAGTTCCTATAAACATTAATTAACATCAAATTCTATTCATATAACTAATAACACTACTAATTAATTATTCACTCATGTTTATGTTTTATTACTCATAACACATTATTCTAATAACATATCACATAATATACTCATAAACATGCCCATATTCATATAGTTATTATTAAAGAAATAATTATCATAAATCATCTCAATAATTTTATTACTCATTATTTGTTACCAAATATATAAAATTAACATGAAAACATTATTATCATATCACCATACAAAAATTATTTTCATACTAGTAACATTCCTAATAATAGTACCAATAATGTAAATAATAATAATAATAACATATGACAATAATAATAATAGTAGTAATAGTAATGATAATAATAACAACACAAGGGGAAAAGACACAACAATACATATAATAATAGGATTAATAACACATATTCACAACAGCAACTACGGACGAAATAACGGACATAAAACAGCCCCGACACAAACAGTCCCAACAGCCCCGACGCCCTCTTTTCCCGCCACTATTACCACCGGCCTGACCACCAACGACCACCACCAATAACCCTAAACTCACCTATGTACTCCCAACAACCTCTCCCACGCCTAAGGCACCACCAGTGGCCACCACATCAACCACCACGACAACCCAAAACCGCCTGCTCACACACGCCACTCTGTAGTTTCAGCAACCATCTCTTCGACCCTATATTATCACGCTCCTCTCTCCACCGTGCCCCACACCACCTCTGGCCACCACCTTTGCCACCACTGGCTCACGGTGGTTCCAGGGGTGGTATTATCTCCCTCACGAATCACCACCAACCACTACAAAAACTGTCGCCAAAACCCTACTCCAACTCGCTGATACTCTATTTTTGCTTATTTTGCCAATACTCCTGCACCCGCCTGAACACGCCCTACAAACCTCATTCCAGCCACCAGTGCAACCACCCTAACCACCACCTAACACCACTCTCAACATCACTCATCTCCCACGTCTCTCCTGGCGGTAGCTATCAGCCCTCGACACCCCCAAACCCATCTAAAACAGCCCTATAAAACACGCTGGCATAAACTCACACACTAACCTTGTTTTAATTGTTCCTGCCGCCTCTAAACCACCACGCTCCTGGTGGTGCTCCGGCCACCACACTCCACCACAAAGGAACCAAAATCATCTATACATATCTTACTTCAACTACCCAAGACTCGTATCCCCAAAACTAAATCAGCAATAACACGAAACGTAAATAAAAACACGAGCAGAAAAACATGAATATACAATTATCGACAATGAATGCTTACGGTCATGGTCTCGGTGGTTGACGAAGATGACTGGTGTGTTTGGTTCCTCTATCCTTCGTTCCTCCTCTATCCACGGTGGCTGAAGATGAACTAGGTGTTTTGTTTGTTTGTCGATGGATGAGATAGTAGGGAGTTGATGTCGATGACAAAGTATAGGGTAGGGTTTGGGTTTGTCGATGAACAAAATTATAAGGTAGGGTTTTGGTTGCTCTCATCCTTAACCCGGGTCCACAACCCATCACGCATCTCGAGGACCCATATGACTATACCCGTTCATAACTCACAACTTAAAAAAAAACGAGTTTGTACAAATAATCATACTAATTAAATTAAGTAAATTAGACATTAGTAAATATTAATTATATTAATTATAAGAAATTATAAAATATAAAATTATTAGAAATTATATAAGGATATATAAAAATTTGGATTTAAATATAATTACGATTTAAATAATAAAACAATTATAGATGAGGAATAAATATAAAATAGGAAATGTATATCGAATTATAATTATATTATCAAATTAAAGACATATAAATGAAATGTCATTTAATGAAATAATCGTCAAATATAAAGTGATTATGAAATACGAAATAATCGTAGAAATACGATTTATAAAATAATAATAGTTTACGTAAAGTACTTTATAAACATTTCGTTTGGAATACTTGTATAAAACATGGTTTGATTGCCGTTGACTGAGACTAAAATACGGGGTATTACACACACATTCATGTTTGCTGGCTACTATGCAAGGGGTATGATCATACAACCCTTCTAGCATAAAGTGAGCAATCAGATTAGGCATGGTGTCAAACCATTCCTTGTTAACAATAAATCTATCCAGTTTGCAATATATTCTTTCTTCTGGATGCTTCGTATTATTCCAAGTAAAAAATGATCCCATGCTATCCAGGTCTATCATCCCACAATCATTTACACAACATCTGAAGTACTCCATCCCAGAGGATGGACCATTACCCCCACTCCTCTCATTAGCAGAAAGGACACAGTTAAAATCGCATGATATAGCCCAAGAACCACGCATCAGTTGAGCAAGTCTTCTTAAGTGATCCCATAGAGGCATTCTGTCTGATATACCATTGAAAGCATATACCATTGTCAAGTAAATAAAAAGAGCCCCTAGTTTGAATTGCATCCACTTTCATGTGAATGTATTGGGCATTATATTCTAAGAAATGAACTCTATACACCGTAGGCTTCCAGAGGATCCAAACTCTACCCCCTGAATTATATCCATTATTTGTAGTAATACACCAAGAACAAAAACTATTGAAAGCAGACTGCATTTTTTTTGCTTTTATTTTTGTTTCTAGCAAACCAAACAATCCAACTCCTTTATTCTGTAGAAAAAAATTAATATCTACTTGTTTTCTCACTCTATTCAGACCTCGAACATTCCAAAATCCAATTCTATCCATTAACAACATTAGTATTAAGGGATTCATTACCATTTCCACCATTGTCTGCCTTTCCTGGTGACTACAAAGCCTCCTTATATGACTGAGAACCAAAACAGGAGGTGTTGTATCCCTCCTGAGCTTTTCCTGGTCTTTGCAAAACAGTAAAGTTCCTAGGTGGCATAGTGTTACCCCTGCTAGCTATTGGGTTCTGCACATAAGGCATTCTTTTTGTCTGGCCCACTGGCTGCCAAACCTTTTTTGCCACTGGTCCTGCTGGTTTCTGCTGTCCCATTCTCTCTTGCTTTTTCCTGCACTGTTGTGACTCATGTCCGATCCCCCTACAGTTGGAACAGGAAATTGGTCTCCATTCATAC
Source organism: Silene conica (assembly GCA_029255685.2). NCBI lineage: Eukaryota > Viridiplantae > Streptophyta > Magnoliopsida > Caryophyllales > Caryophyllaceae > Silene > Silene conica. Next base: position 56,253,604 of record CM055315.2, read on the forward strand.
TCAACATTCACCTTCACAACATCACCATTCTCATCTTTGAACGCTATTGTCTCAGGGAACTTTTGATCCATCTTCAATTCAACCATGACTCGAGCATAACCAAGCCTTGTTTTACTTGCAGTTACGGCATCACTTTTAACATATTTACCCACAAGGTTTGCTATTTTAGGGAGTCCTTTTCCCCACCGTCCTATACAATCACCACCCAAAACCCTAACCCTAACCTAATCGACACACAGCAGCTACCCTCACTATTATGCCGCCACTTCAGAGTGTAGGAAGGGAGGTTCACACGGTGGGTTAAGGGGTGTAAGGCCGTTCGTTTTCATAGAGAAGTAAGTATGTTCATCATCGTTCTTTCGTTTTTCCTGTTTATGCTTCTGTTTTCAATTCGTTTATCAATCGTATATACATGCTCATCCTTTTGATTATTATACCTTCTTAATCTAGGATGTGTATTGGTGGTGTTTGAACCCTAGTAGTGTCGTCGTGACTGCCAAGGACCGCCATGAGAGGGTGATTTTTGTCGTCTGATCAAAACTGGGATTCCGTCGTCAAAACAGAGGCGCGTGAACATGCGATGTTTGTGTTTAAATTCGAATAGTTTTTGTCTTCGTTTAATATGGGTGTTAGGGTAAGTCGTTAATTGGCAATCAAGGTGTTCGTATGGAGGTTCTTGTGGTGGTTCATGGTGGTGCGTTTTGTTTTTATAGTGGGTTTCGTTTGGGTGTTCATAATGTAAAATCAGAGTATTGCGTGGAAGATGGGTTTTGTAACGGTTGTTGTTGGTTGTTGTTGGTTGTTGTTGAGGTGTCGACAGTCACTGATGACTTCCCTAGAACCACCTCGGCTCAGAGGCGAGCTTGGTGGTGTCGCAGGCGAAGTCGGTGGTGGTGGTTGGTGTTAATAGCGGTGTTAGTAGAGGTGGTTGGTCACGGTTTGGGAAGGGGGGATGTTGATATTGGGGTTGTTGTTACGTGTTTGTTTTGGGCTGTTTGCATTCGATCATTCCTTTAGAATATTATCACTAGTTTTACTAATATATTATTATTATTATTATTATTATTATTATTATTATTATTATTATATAATCGGGACCTTTTATTAAAAATAAAGGAAAAATTACATGAAATTTGTGGGCACCCGCGAAACTAGCTTGGCGCCTACTCTCTTAGCAATAGCAAAACTAAGGCGAGTTATTATTATTATTGTTGTTGGTTGTATTATTGAAACTTATATTATTATGATTTTATATTGTATGATAATGATGTTATGGATGTTAATATTATTATTAAACATGTTTTAACAATTGTTATGGTTATTATTAGTATTAATGTAAATTATTATTATTATTATGTCTTTCTATAATACTTTTAGTATATAGTAAGAGTTATGTGGCATTACTATTTGGGAAATTGCTATTTCGGGAAAATTTCTATTTCAGAAAACTTTCCACTTTTAGGAAGTTACGATATCTAGTATCTTTACTACTCTAAAATAGGGGTTAGGGGAAGGATTATTAATCGTTAAATAATATATGTCTAGGTTATGGTTTCCGCATGAAATATTTCTAGCAACTGTACGGTTATCATTCTGCAATTTGAGGTAGGGGAATAGACTGTGAGTTATATTTATGTCATGAAATAAGATTGTTCGGTTATTATGAGATTGATATATGATGTCTAATATTATTGTCGAGATGTTATTATTTTGCTTTGAATATTACTATATGATGCGGGAAGGAGAATTGTGGGTCTTGTGATATTGGGTCTTGTGATAATGGGACTCGTGATATTGGGTCTTGTGATATGGCCATTGGAGGAGTAGGGACTTGTGAATGAGAAGTGGTGGTTGATTGGGAAGTGGTTGTTGAGACGGTATGGAGATGGAAGTGTGTTGTATTCTATTGTCGTTCATGTTTTACTTATCCTCCTACTCAACCTCGTGGTTGACCCTGTGTATTCTTGTGACACCTACGATGATCCGGAATGGGGAGTAGATTCTACAGGTCAGAGACAGATGGATTAAGAGCTTGGGCATGGAGAGAGATATGGCTTGGACCTACTTAGAGTTAGATCACATACTTAGATGTTATCAGTTGTACCTTTTTCTATGCGTAGTAATTGTAATATCAATAGTTTAAATTTAATCAGTTTTATATAAAGTACTTTGGTCGTTTGTTTTACTTTGTTATTCACTACCTCGGACATTCCGAGATGGTAACAGTTCTGTTTATTTGAGAATGTCTTGTTAAAGGCTCTTAAATAAATGGGGGTGCGACACTATATATCTCTTATAAATATAGGGATTTACAAAGAGAGAACGAAACTTACCTTTGTTTCATTCATAGAAGGAAACTCAAAGTGACAATCATCCAAATCCAAAATCATAAGATAGTAATATGATAACTTTAAATCCGTCATCCATTAAAAAAGAACGAATAATATCATAATGATGTGATTAGAATCATCAACAATTACTCCCCAAAAATCATGATCCAGAGCTTCACATAACAACAATGCACACCTCTAACGACATTTATGTAGCGGCAAAAATAGAAAATGCCACTAAACTTATAGTTATAGTGGCATTTAATATGACAAATAATCCAAATGTCGTAATAACCCAATTTTTGCCAACGCGCGACATTTTACCGCTCTTTTCCCTTAAATTGTTTCACAAAATATTATTACACCTTCCAAAAAAAACAAAGACTCTTCATTTTCCTGTCAAAATTACTCTAAACCCTAGCTTCGTATTGTTGATCGGTGCTTTTACAGGTTTTCTTTTCTCTTCTTCCCATTTCTTAATCATCAATCATATGCCATCTATTTCCAGATTAATTTTAATTTTGTGATGTTGTGTCAATTTGTTAGATTTCAATTGTTACACTTAAATCTTTGTCAATTATTTGTAGCTTATTTTGTTTCAGGTCTTATTTGTTTTTTTTAGTCTTGAATTTTATAGTTTGACCTTGTTTTTCATTTTGATGATGATTTTTAACAAGGATGCTACACCAGAAATTTGGAGAGAGAGGGGTATAGCAGAGTAGTAGAAGGGTGGGTATAGTAGAGTAGTAGAAGCAAACAAATGAGATGACTTTCCTAATTTTTCTTATCGAAATTAAACACTTTGAATTGCTGGTAGGACTTTTCTGATTTTTCTTTAATACTTAATTTGAGGTTCCTTATATTCTGCCTTATGAAACATGAATTAAGTTGTCTAGTAAAACTAGTTTGTACATGAACCAGTGACAAATCCATGGGGTTTTGGGACAGAGTCCTAAAAATTGTATCTGGAGTCAAAAATTAAAAGAAAGTTTGTCACTTTGATCAACTATTAATGGAGCGAAAATGGGTCTCCATTTCAATGCAATTAATATGACTCCCTGTGTTTTTTCATAATTGGAACACAAGTGTTTGTGGTTTTAATTGTATTGAATAAAAAGAAACAAATTCCGCTTGGTGATATCTTCGGGACAGTTGTAACATTGCTTTCCTTGCTTCTTGTTAGCTCATTATCTGACTGTAAGGTACCCCAAGTTTTCTTAATTTTGCCTTCAGCAAAGATAAGGTCAGGAAGGTCCTTTGTCCGTCAAGTCCATCATCAATAAGGTAATTTCCATTCTCACTTTTTTATTCGAGCTCCTCAGACAATCTATCGACATTTATCTTCGAATTCGTTCTAGACTGCAGTTGCTGCTACTGTATTGCCAGTTAACTGGTAGCAGCAGTTCCACCTCAGTCTCACAAATACAACACTCCGGGTTAGACAGTAGCTGAATCTGAAATTCAATCCATTATCAAGTATGTTTGTTCACAATCTATTATTACTTTGTTTGGTACTGTCAGGGCGAATCATTCTCCAGCTGGAGTTGATTTAGTTATTGTGATTTTGAACCATATGAATGCATTTTATAATTTCTTACTAGCAGGAACTTCTTATAAAGAAATATTTGATACTTGAGTTAGGGTATAATACTCACTCATACAGTGGAATATTGAGTTTGAGCACATACTTTTATAGCTTATACAAATTCTTTGTGAAAGTTGCTTGAATAGGTACCTTCGTTAATACCTTAAGTACCCTTTTAATGTGTCAATTATTTACAAAGTAGTGTCTGAACTAAGATGGTGGCGCATTACTTCCCACTTATATGAATAAAGAACAGATTTGCGATTTTTTTCCCTACGATCATAGTTCCTTTGCTTAAAGCTTATATGCTCATAATTGCTGTAATTTGCCATGTGAATTTCCTCTTTACCAGACTGTTGATGGAGTACTAACATCCCAAGCTCGTGTATTCTTGGAGACAAGTAAGGAATTGAAAACTGAACCTGCTTCTATAGATGAAAAATCAAAAGAAAGCGATGGTGAGAACCATGTTCAACTCTTAATTTAATTAATCTTTGACTAGAAAAAATTTTTGTCTGATTGTGCGAATTCCACTGAATTGTAAACTTTATTTTTTGTTGGTTTTAGGAAATTATAGGTCAGAGAAAAAGGCCAAGTTTGTGGCCTTGGTAAAGGCCCTTCATATCTTCCATCTACATCTTGCAATGTTACCAAAGAAGGATCTGATGATGATCACATTTTATGTAACAAAAAAATCTAGCTTTTGGAGTGTGAGCTCAAGAAGGTGAATGATAAATGCGCCAATATACAAGAGGACAATATCGAAGTGTAATGAAAAATGCAAGAGGGGTTAATACCCATGCTAAACATGGCCTTATATAGTAGAGATATCCATAGGTTATATTTTGCTTAGACGATGGAGTTTTTGCTTAGGCGTTAATGGAGCTTTCGATCAAATGTTAATGCAGAATGAATGCTACTGATTTAAGCCTTTTGTAAAGACAAATTTTATCTCAATAAAATATGATGGTTATTTTATGTCTTGTCCATTTTCTGTAGTTGATTTTTATTTTTAAAAAATATGAAAAGCAAAAATGGGAAAAAAATATCATGGTTATTAAAAACATTATTAAATAAAAAAGGAAAATGGGGGATGACAAAATACATAGAAAAGGCTTAGGCGGCGTTTACATAGCCACTTACCAGCATATACAATAAATGCCACAATAACTTTTAGCGACATTGCATCTAGCGGCATTTATACAAATGCTGTTATTGGTTTTCGTGGCATTTACATATGCCACTAGAGCCCAAACTAAACGCCGTTAAAAGTGTGCTTTGTTGTAGTGACATGGTGCAAGTTTACATAGAAACATGGATAGTGATGTAAGCTAGGATAAAACGTATAATACCCGGTTTTCAAGATTTGCATCCCAGAAAAAAAATGTCCATAAATTAGACAGACGGTTCTCGGGTTGGCCTTGGAACGTTTGGGGAGCAATGGATGATATATAATGTTGTTAGTGTGCGATAAACTTGTCTAGGGTGAAAATGGCTGGGTCGAATGAGGAGTTGGAAGGGAAAGGAAATGATATAGAAAACCTTGTTAATTTTCCCATGATTCTAAGTAAGAAGGGAATGAATGAAAAGGGAAAGAGAATAAGAAGAGAACTAGAAGCGGGCTTGGGGGGGGAGATGCTCAGGTGAAAAAGAATTAGCGAAGAAGGAGACATGCGAGGAAAAATGAGAGAAGAGAAGACACAATAATGGGAGAAATCGATGTGGTTTGCTAGGTTTTGTTCAAAATGATGGGGAGACTGGGGATGAGAGATCACATATGTTTTATTTTAGACATAAGGCCATTTGTGAGATAAATGAAATGAAATCGTGTGTGCGTAGTTTGGTTCAGATTGATGGTGACGGAGGGTGTTGGATAGAAGGGAGAAGTATGGGGGTGAGGATGAGGCAACAAAAATGGGAAAGAGAAGGAGATTTTATAGGAAATGCAAGGAGATAGAGAGATGATGGGAGAAAGAACAATGAACAAATTAAGAGAAAAGATAATGGAAATACAATGACAGGACAACGTTCACAAACCTATTAACTTCAACATTATTGAAAGGGTTTTTCTACGTGGTACCCTTGTACTTCTTTGAATTCGACGTGGTACCCCTCGCTTTTTAAAAATATGAGGGGTACCCCTAAACTTAATGAAAATATCTTAAAATACACAAACGTCTCTAATTCACCTCTGTTAAATGTTTAGATTATACATTTGTGATTGATTTTTCGACAATAATTTGTCATTTCATTAACATATATAAATGTAGTTTACTCAATCATAAACATATTTTTATTACAAAATCTAACTAATTAAAAACGTAATTTTTAGTAGATTGGGTGTTTTAGGAACATTTTACTAACTTTAAGGGTATCCCTGATGTTTTCAAAGATGTAGGGGTACCACGTAAATTTCGAAAAAATATAGGGGTATCACGTAGAAAAACCCTAATTCAAAAGTAAGTTATTCATAACTTTCTAGGAAGTTTTATAAGATTAAGTATTTTTTTTAAAAAAATAAAAAGGTTGATTGCACAATATTATTGCTTTCTGACCTGAAGAAATTTTGTAGGATGGCGGGAATGAGAAGGTGAAGCATGAGGGTGATTTCGACTCAGTAAAAATCTAGATTATATATGCATAATTGCTCTTTTTTTCGACATGAAATTTTGCGGAGAAGCTAAGGTGAAAAATAAGGGAAATGAAAGATAAGGAAAAAGAGAGGCTAGAAGGAAAGGAAAATGGAAGCAGAGGCAGAAAGAGGAGTATGACACGGGGTAAGAGGAGAATCAAACTCCAAAGAGGATTCGCTAATAAGGAAATGGGGAGCTAGAAAGAGAACTTATTTGACCTTTAAAGATAGATAACTAAATTCAAAGCAGATAATGAAAGATGGAAATTGTGTAATGTGGTTACACAACGAAACTTTCTATGAAACAATAATGTTTACGGACGTCGATATACGTCACTAAAGAAACGAAGATAATAAGAACTTTGACGGTACAACAAACAACAATACAACATGCATAAAATGACACTAATTATAGTAGACGAGTCACATTATTTTGGGGTTTCGCGCGCCGTATAACAATTAGTATATATATATATATATATATATATATATATATATATATATATATATATATATATTGGGCGAAGTTGTTATAGCAGTGTTTTGAGAGATGGAGATAAGTTTGTTACAAAGATGATGGAAACATGGACAGAAATGATTCGTCTGCATAAATTTGTAATGTCAACCAAGTGTGGTGCACAATAATGTGGTTATATGAGTAAGTAGTAGATCCAGATTTATTAAGAGTTTTGGTTAGTTTAACATCAGGACATGTGCATACGTCCGATGGAGTCAACCAATTTAACATTTGCACTTATTCTGAATATTTCCTATCATTGCTTATATTTTACTATGCCGGCACAACAAATAAGACTCCTCCCTCATCAACATTATCATTCTGATTTAAAATTGAATGATCGTCTATCCTATTTTTTATTCTGATTTCTAATGTTCAATCAACACCAACTTACATTCATCCAAATAGACGAATCAAAACCCAAGAAGAAAACACAAAATCAGAACTATTACTAGATAGATTCACCACAACACAACAGAATGAACGATCTCTTCTCCAGTTCGTTCAAAAAGTATGCAAATCTTAAGGAACAAAGGGAGCTGGATGATTTAGAATCCGGTAAAGACACCATAAATCTCGACAAATTCTTTGAGGATGTCGAGAATGTTAAGGAGGATATGAAACACGTGGTGACGCTGTACAAGCGTCTTCAAGATGCGAATGAAGAGTGCAAGACGGCCACAAATGCAAAGGATGTAAGAGAGCTAAGGGCGCGAATGGATGCTGATGTAGAGCAGGTGTTGAAGAGAGCCAAGGTGATAAAGGGCAAGCTCGAAGCCCTCGACAAGTCTAACGTCGCCCACAGGAACATCCCTGGCTGTGGCCCCGGCTCTTCAGCTGACCGCACCCGCACTTCCGTCGTCAGTGGCTTAGGGAAGAAACTCAAGGACATGATGGATGACTTCCAGGGTCTACGAGCCAAAATGTCGTCAGAGTATAAAGAGACCGTCCAAAGAAGGTACCCAACATTTTCTTTAAACACTAGCTTACAAATTATACTACGAAGTACTTTTTTAAATTCAGTTCTTCTTGTAAAAATTTTCCCTTAAAATACACTTTTATCAAAAATTATTTTCGCTCGACAATTTCATTGATACTGTTTATATGGGGTATATTAAATTATTAATAGCATCTGAATTGTATACATATTGATTTTTACACTTATATATGATTTTTAAAAAAAATTGTATATACGATATGTCGAGTGAAAGGGAGTAATAAGTAAACCATCATCAAATGTAGAGGCGAGGATCCTCCTGATTTCTTGCAAAGATATGAACCTCTATTTTTCATAAACGATCCGGATTAAATCTAATGACGTTTAATGGTCGGTGTTTTAATGTATGGAGAAAATAATGTCTCTTATAAAAAGGAAATACAAGGAATTTGTTTTGATCTTGTAAAAAAGGAAATAGAGGAATGCATTTTTCCGCACCTCCAAATCCATGTACTCCATTTTACTACCCGATTAATATGTTTTTTCAAATTTTCACCTGTTGACGATGGTTTCAAATAACAATGGACGTTAGTGATGCATGGATTATAATGGTTTCGAATTATCATTCAGTTTTCATCTATTGACGATGTTTTATGTTGAATTATCATTCATTTTTTTTTTCTCTTTCAATGTTCCATACTTAAAACATTTTTGAAGTTTGACTATCAAAAAAGCAATGCTACCTTTGTTTTAAATGGGAGAGAGTGAGTATTATTTTAGAGGTATATGATATTGGTGTATTATAATAATTTGAATGGTCTAATATTATTGATAGGTACTTTACGGTGACAGGGGAGAAGGCGGATGAGGAGGTTATAGAGAAGTTGATCTCAAGTGGAGAGAGTGAATTATTTCTGCAGAAAGCGATACAATCGCAAGGACGGGGGCAAGTGATGGACACGGTTAAGGAGATACAAGAGAGGCATGACGCAATTAAAGAGATAGAGAAGAATTTGTTAGAGCTTCACCAAGTGTTCCTAGACATGGCATCCCTTGTAGAGGCACAAGGACATCAACTGAATGATATTGCAAGCAATGTGAACCGTGCTAGTTCATTTGTGAGCCAAGGTGCTAATGAATTAGTGGTTGCCAAGCATCATCAGAAAAATTCAAGGAAGTGGGCTTGCATTGGTACCATCCTTGCCATAGTTCTTGTCCTAATCATCTTGTTCCCCATCTTATTCTCTACTATACTCCGACCTTAACAACACAGGGTCTAACATCCCTAACTACTACAAACTTCAGGACTATATATGTATCATTTTTTCACTTACTTTGGTGATTGCTTTCATTTCACATCGCTCTTAAATTTTCTTTAAAATTTAATTCAAATCTTTTGGGTAGGCCATTATGGTGGCATTTCTTTGCTTTTTTTTACTCTTTCAATTTTGTCGTTTTCTGAAAGAATTTTGCAATCCATTTGAAAGAAATGATGTTTTGTATATGTAAAAACAAAACAAAAACACGAACTAGTCGACCTTGCCGCCATATGATACAAGATATTTTGTCTATTAAGTAATTATGTCCCTTTGGATTTTGAATGAGTTGAGCTAATTCTTATGATTATCCAACAATCATGGCACCCACGACGGAAAAGGCTAACCTTATTCCATGAATCAACAAACATCAACCGGCCATAAGAAATCAAACCCAAGGTCTACCCTTTAATGTATGCATGCATGCATACTAAACCCTAGCTGCCGATTTCTGCCTCAAAACTCACCACTACCATTAGCAAATAATCGCACCCGGGTCATTCTCTACCCAATTATGACTTCTATTGCAACATATTCATCTTTAAACTACAAACCTTCATACCAAATTCTCCTCAACCCCTATAACGCAAATTAAACCAAGCTAAAGAAATTGGTAAGGAGAGAAATACGACCCTGAGGAGCTAAGTCGTCGTAGCCATTGGAATTGTAGGAAATATGAACTTATCTGACCGGAAAAATCTTACTCTAGACGTTGTATACGACACTGTCCTAAGTCAATTACACTCTTACTATAGTGCGCATGGGTATCCTGGTCAAATATTTTCTTTCTGAATTTTCCACTAAATTATAAATATATAAAATATCTCATTTTTTAACTATTACGTATCAAACGAGAAAACTAACTTTATAGTTATTATTAGTAAATTTATCAACTTTTATCCATATTTTTTCTCAATATAAATTAGATATCGTCGTATAAGTGATACTTGTGAAACCAATTATTTAATTGTTTATTTTATTTTGCAATAGGTCTCTCTTGTGACGGATATATCCATCACAAGCTTGCTACGGGTCAAGTACACTTACTTGTTTAGATTTGACAACAATAAAAATGCATAGAGAATCACAAATAATTTGTTTTTATCTTGCAATATGGATATTATTCGACTCGACAAAAAAAAGCTGGAGACCATTAATAATTATGAGGGGCCTACAGTGTAAAAAAACTAAAATTACAGCAAAACGTTGTTGGGAAGGTTCGAACTCAAGCCACCGTCCAAAAACACCAATAACTTTACCATCTCCACTACTAAATTACCATGTCATTAAATATGTTAATATTTACATATTATTTGCACTTTAACAGAATTGGGCCCCAAAATTTTGGGGGCCATGTGCGCCCGCACGGGCTGCACTCCCTAAAAGTCGGGCCTGATTTTAATAGTGGATGGCCATAATATCGGTTAATAAATATGGAATTGATTGTTTAATAAAATTAAAACATGCAGCTCAAAAACGAATCTCATCTAAAAGTTTAGAACGACATTAAGGGTGTGTTTGGATTGAGAGAAATGGAGGGAAATGGAGGAGAATGATTTATTTTCTTTTATTTGGATACAATTTATGGAGGGAAGGAAATGAGGGGATTTACTTTCCCTCCTTAAGGACAAACCAAAATCTTTCCATGGGAGGCAAGATTTGAAGAGAAAACTTTATTTGAACCTTCATTTAGTTATAAAAACACATATTTTCTTGGATAGTCCCCCACCATTATACCAACTCCCTCATTCCTCCCCTTCCATTTCCATCTCATCAATTTTGTTATCCAAACAACCACAATTCATTTTCCCTCACCTCCCCTCCCCTCCTTTCCCCTCCCCTCACTGCCATTCCCCTCCCTTTCCCTCCTAAAATTGTATCCAAACAGAGCCTAAGGGTTTATTTGGATTGAGAGAAATGAAGGGAAAGGGAGGGGAGGGAAAGAGAGAGATTTATTTTCCTTTGTTTAGATACAATTTATGAAGGGAAGAAAATGAGAGGGGAAGGAAACGAGCGGATTTAATTTCCCTCTTTTAGAACAAACTAAAATCTTTCCATGGGAGGCAAGATTTGGAAGGAAAACTCTGATTGAACCCTCATTTAATTATCAAAACACATATTTTCTTAGATAATCTTCATCCATTAGTCCATCTCCCTCCTTTCTCCCCTTCCATTTTCATCCCATTAATTTTGTTATCCAAACAACCCCAATTCATTTTCCCTCCTCTCCCCTCCCTTCCCCTCCCTTCCCCTCCCCTCCCCTCACTCCCCTTCCCCTCCCTTTTTCTCCTAAAATTGTATCCAAACACACCCTAAAACAAAACCCACTACACCGCGCACGATGTGACGGAGCCGAGCCGAGACGGACAATGCCAACGACGCGCGTGGGAAAACTATAATCTACCCTCTATAGTCAGCTTAACACTTATTAACGCACCTTCATGATATATAAGGTGGTATATCCTCCTGCCACTATTCTTCCAATGTGGGATAATATTACCACACTTAAGTTTTGGAGTAACATGCCAAACATCAACAATTTCTCACTTTGTCCAAACTTAAGAAATCAAAATAAAGGAAAAAAGAGAAAGTATGTATAGTCAGGTGAACGTCTTTAACCTGTCAATAGCAAGAAATGAAAATAGCTCCCTCGAGTAACATAAGGCCCCATAAAAACCTATCTCATGATTACGTTAGAGAATAACTCACAACTATTCTCATCGGAGGCGAATAACGCCCCACAATCACGTAGACGAGTCCACCAAGTGTGTACTTTACACACCACTCAAACATTGAGGTATCGAACTCATTAAGGACTACACGCCTTTAAGATATCTAAGTAAAAGAACTAATGATCTACAATGATCATGACTAGGATTATGGGTATCTCTACTCAATCTCCCAACACTATATGTGATGTGTGCATTTTGTATAGACTTTTTAGTCTTGTTTTAGCACACATTATCGTAATATTTGGTGATTTTATATAATTTTCTACCCCGTATGTGCTACTTTGTGTTCGTATTGCTATTTTGCAGATATTGATCGAATAGTAGCAGAAACCGAGCTCTTTCTGCCTCATTGCACTGTTTTGCCTTAGACGATGGGAGAATCACGGTTGGGTGTGCATCAATCGAGAGATTTAAGGTGAAAAAGCAACCGATGGCCTGTCGAAGGATCTATCGAGGAAGACAAGTACTCGATCGAGCTGTCCTGTGCTCGATCGAGGGACCCAGATGAAGACAAATCCTCGATCGAGCTGTCCTGTGCTCGATCGAGAAGGATCTACGAAAAAAGCACTCGGTCAAAACCCATTTTGCTCGATCGAGAAGTGCCGAAGAAGAAGAGTCGATCGAGTAACCTCCTACCTCTCGATCGACCGATTTGTGAAGCAAGAAGTGCTCGATCGATTGGAATTTTCCCTCGATCGAGAGTTTTTTAGACTCTTCGTTTACACTGATTTATTACATCAGTTCATTTTCTTTCTACTATTTAAGGAGCTCGTTTGTAGAGCATTATACAACTTAATTCAGTCTTGCAGACCCTAGTTTTACTCTCTAAAAAACTCCTTTTACTTCAAGTAATTTTCTGAACTCTTGTAGCCGTCGGATACTAGTAATATTTCGGGTTTTTCGTTCTTCCATTTTAATCTCTGTTCTGGCCTTCGGATTACTGTAATTCATTCTCCTTTATCTTTAATTTTGTATTCTTATTCCAGTTTGTATCTTCTGTTTCTGTTTTCATTCCCGATCAGTTTTGTATCGCTATACTCTATTTTCGTTTCGTGTTCATCGTCACTCGTGCCTTTTGTCTTTGCTTTCGTTTCTGTTTTAATTCTTTCCCTTTTGTCAATCTTACTTCTATTTTAATCTGTTTACTCTAGTCTCTGTTTATTTCATATCAAATCTGTAACACCCCCATTTATTAAAGAGCCTTTAGCAAGACATTCTCAAATAAATAGGACTGTTACCATCCCGGTATATCCGAGGTAGTGAATAACGAGGTAAACAAACCAAAGTACTTTATATAAAATACTGATTAAATTAAACTTGGTATTACAACAACTACAAGGTCCAAACTTGATAAAATAAAAGTACAACTGACGATATCTAAATGTGATCTAACTCTAAGTAGGTCCATGCCATGTCTCTCTCCATGCCCAAGCTCCTAATCCATCTGTCACTGACCTGTAAAATCTACTCCCCATTCCGGATCATCGTAGGTGTCACACGAATACACAGGGTCAACCGCGAGGTTGACTAGGTAACACAAATAAGACATAAATAACAGTAGAACCGTATCCTCCTCCATCTCCATTTCATTCAATCATCCTCCACGCCTCCATCACTCCACACCTCCATCACACCACACCACCATCACACCGCACCTCCCATGGCCATATCACAACACTACTACAATTCCCTTACCTTTGCGACGCTTTTTGGTCGACGCTTCTACAAGCGTCAACCCATTTTCCCCCTTAATATCCACTTTAATAATAAAATAATCATTATTACTTAAAAAAACCGCTCAACCGCTCTCAAAATAAATCCAATGCGCTTTACTTTATAGTTTTTCCCAAAAACTCAAACCAAGCACGCGTTCAACTGTCCGTTCATCTACCCCATTCGTTTTCCCTAATTCGTTTTCCCTAATTTGTTTTTATTCATCGTCTCCTTCATCATTCTTCAACTCATCAATTCAATTTTCCCAAAATTTCTCAATTAACTATGTAATGAAAACCTAATTCATGTACTGTCCATATTTCTCAATTACTCGCCAGTAGTGAATTGCCCTCCTCGTTAATCATCATCGTCATCAGCTAAATAGGTAAGTAATTAATCAAAACTGTATGAGCGCTTTTATTTAATCGTCATCGTCATCAGCTAATTCATCTACTGTCTAACTTTCTCAGTTAGGTATATTGGAATAATTTTCGTTAATCTTCTTTGTTGTTTCAATGAACTAGAGGGATATGTGAATATGACATCGAATATGTGTTTGCTTTGTGTATTGTTCATGGTTGTTTTAGCCGGGTTTGTAATTGAAACTAGGATTATGATATTATAGACTTCTATGATGGCGCCTTCTTTTACTGTGGGGCTGTTGAACTCTGACATTCTTGTTCTATTTTTGTCAAGCAAATTTGGTAGTGTGTGCATCTCTTAGCCTTGGTTGTGCAAAAATAAGGCTAAGGACTACCATCATCTATCCAAAACTTTCCCTAATGTCTCATGATATCATTTACATTATTGATCAGGAATAGGCTGTCTGCTCTTCATGGCATGGATGCTTTTGGTTAGAATATGTTAGAGACTTACTGTCTAAAACTAATGCATTATGATCTGGCAGTTTGATTATAGAACTTGTTTATTCTATCATTCCCCATGATAACCAGCCACAGGCTAATATTGTTTGTTTACTTGGGGATACTGGCCGTGTTGGGTTAAATGACTTCGTTTTGTGATACTATAGAATTTGTTTACTTGTTGATACTATAGAATTTGTTTAATTGGTGTTACTATAGATTTCATTTACTTGGGGATACTATGGAATTTGTTTATTCTATCCTTCCCCATGATAACCGTATTATAAAGATATTTGTATCTTTAAAATAAGTCGTGCACTACATGTCTTCTGATGCTCTAAGATGTTATAGTTAGACCCGGTAGATAAATACAATCTTATGTAATGTAATAGGCTCGCTAACGGCTACCTTACGCTATGGTTCGTAGTGTCTTTCTTACCAGTCGACTAGCTTCTTCTTTCTATCCCCTCCCCTTGTTTGTTAGTAGAGTCTATTTATCCTTGGCAGTAAGAGATTCTTTCAGACCGCGATTTGCCTTCAGATTGGTATTTTTGGTTTCTTCACGGTCATCTCCCACTCAGGCGTTTTCCTCTCCTTTTAGTCGAGCCTTCTCCTCTGATTGAAAGAAAGAAGTGTCAACCTAGCATTCCTCCTTGTATTATAAGAACTTTTAACCTTTCTCATTTCTTCTCAGGATTCGTGACTTCTTACCAACATACTGGAATATGCTCTTTGCGGGGCCTTTCTTAGTGTGCAACTACTTCATTGCTTACCACCCTTACTTTATGGATAGGTTCGACCAAACTCTTCTCTGTAAAGAGCTTTCGCAGCATGGGAGGCTACACCACTAAAGTGAGTGCTGCTTTCTGCTATATTTTCTAGGTTTGCACCAACCCTTTCTCGAGTGCATCCGTTGGAAAAATTTCCTTAAACAAGTAGTGTGTATGCTGATGTCAACAGGTTAGCCAACACCTTCCTTCTATTTTTTTTTCCTCTTCTGTAGATTTGGGCTATTACCAGAATTAGATCTTAAACAACAGGTGTGAAGCTAGATAGAGATATCATCTAAGTCAATAAGACGACATCAAAGCAAGAACGTAAACTATTGTATGGAAGAACGCTCTCCTAGTTAACAAGGTCTCATATCTACATAATAGTAGACCAAAGATGAAGAACAAGCACAAGACATCCGTCTATTAAATAAGTAGCAGCTAAAGCACTGGACCATCCCACATGTACCTCCCTTACTGCTGGAAGCCATGAAGACCTATAATCTAGAGCAGCGCGCCTACCCGGTCTGCTTAGCCTTTCCCTCTTGCTTGCTGGACTAGGGCTGAAATAGCCTGGTGGTCTGGTGCTCTCAAAATAATGCATTATGATCTGTTAGTTTGACAATAGCATTTTTTTATTCTAATGGTGAGTCTTGAGTTTTTCCATTTCAAGTGAAGGCATACACTCACCATTCTTTGGCTGTAGAATATAACGTAATGACGTGAAAATGTTCTCTCTTTGGATTTCTACTATAGTGAAGTAGCAGTGACTCGGTGCATTTTATGCTGAGGTTGATCTTGTAGATTTTGATTTGATCTTTAAAGTTAAACAGTTATATGTCATACTCCTTAGCTTATTACAGGACTTGATGCTGTAATAAATTAAGCAGAGGACTTGATGCTGTAATAAGTTAAGTCAGACTGCATATGCTAACAGAGGAATGATATCCCTGATATTACAGGACTTGATGCTGGTCTAAAGCCAGTTATCAATCTCAAGGTACGTCTCCAACACAAACAATATTCTTTATAAAATGCGCTTTTCTATGCCAAACTAATGTCTGATTGTCTTAAACATGAAAGGTTATATGGTAGGAAATGGACTTACCGATGAGATAATTGACGGGAATGCTCTGGTACCATTTGCGCATGGTATGGGCTCAATTTCAGATGATCTATACAATGAAAACGCTCCTGTCATCAGTTAAATTTATTCTCCGTTAGTTCATAACATTCTTAGGCTAAGTGTATAATAAAATCTCATCTTCTTTAGAACGTCAGTAATCACTGTCAAGGGAACTACTATAATCTGACCTCTCAGGATTGTGAAAACTTGCTCTCAAAAGTTGATGAGGTAATTCATACTGCTTAACTTATTTCCAGAAAACTAATTATATACAGGATTGGAAAGCAACATTATCGTTTCTATGCATCCATTGCTTTGAATATTGAGATATCAGTTGTATGTCAGGTTGACGTCGACAAACTCGTGCGCTTCCTGCGTTTGCATCTTACAGCTATGGTTTTGTCGTCTAAAAAAGATGAAGCTATGTTGAGATATTTATTATCTGCTCTCCACCTTTTACATTCATTTTGTAAAATAGTTTCACGATACCCAAAGCTTGAACATGTTAATACTTATGTCAACATCTGTGTTAATTATCTCAATTTCAATTTCATGCTAATAGCCTTACATGTTACAGGAAGATAAATGTTCCTGACTTTGTGAATTAGAAAAGAGCTATGTTATATGCCAAAATATGAGAGAAACGGCCCAAAACGTTTTTCCGTCATTACTTCTTTTTTCTCGTTTCAAGTTTTAGTCTTGTGGTTGTTCGGGATTCTTTTGTCCTTTACCTTGGTACATATGAGCTGACTTTAATTTTCGTGAACTTAGGCATTGTTCTTTGCGTATGTCAGTTCTGGAAATCACTTCTTATTTTTTTATGTTAATCGCTTTAGTTATTGCCACTCTTACTGAGGTTGACCGTTGATGGCAGGGACTTCGTAATATTTACTGACTGTTTGTTGCACTTGTGTTTGTGCACTGAGCAGGTATGTTTTCTGCACATTCTTTTGTTGACAAATTAGGTTTGATATTTCTTCTTGCCCTCCAATAATTGCTTCTTTATGCACATTTTACTTCTTTTGAAGCTACAATACCTAAAACAACAGAAGGCGGGCTGGGTAATGTGTAGTAATTAAAGCATAACATGGTTGGTAATGTTTTTTAAGAGAATTTATTGTATGCGATTATGTATGATGTAATGGAGAAAAAATGATTACTTGATAATAAACGTGATTGTTGTGATTTTCTCTTTACTATTAATTGGAGTTTATGTATCATATCTATCATCATCTTTGATATCTATATCGTCACAAGCTGCATGTTCTTCTTGCTCACAACTTTCTTCCTCTTCTGCCTCATATTCTGACACCAAAACACAACACTTTGTTTTGTTTCTCCCTTGTAGGTATTACCTGTGGAATCATGTAGCTTACAGAAGCCCAATTTTCTGTTTCTACTTCAGCTACTTCAGAAACAGGTTCAGCAACGCTCAAGGGCTGCAATAACATGCCGTGTTCAACATTCATTATATAATGTTCCTTCTCAAAACTTGAAGCCGAGTATAACCTTGACTTGACACCAACAAAGGCCATGATTGCATTTTAGAGAAGAAACATGGACTTCCTGTTCAGGATCTGGGTGAAAAGAGGCAGGAGGAACGTTGAAAAGAATAAGTATAAGAATGTAGAAAAGAGAGTTGAGTAAACAAGGTCACAAGGATAGAGGATATAAATGTTGAAAGGAGTAGAACCAATGTCTTGGTGAAGAATATTTTATCCCAGCAGCAATCTTATTTCATCGGACTCGACAAATGGTGGTGGTGCATCGAGATGAGATGAGCGAGCAAATCTGGAATTCACCTTTTGTCGTAGATTATTTAATCTTTCGGGACATTTTTTTTGCGGGGAAACATTTTTATTGTTCGTATGAACGAAGCAATTATAATAGTTTTTTTGAACTTTAAAATATGTAATTTGATAATGCAATTTTAATTTATGCAATATGATTTAGTTTTGGTATATAGTATTGTCATATTAATTCATAATTTTATTTCTCGTAATCTATATAACTATTAATTAATTCAATCGCGTATTGACAAATAAAAGTTGTAGCTGTATCTAGTGTCTTTTTCCAATATTGGAAAAGCGTCGAGAAGTTAAGAGTTTTGACGCAAAAAAGTGTTGAGAAAGACTAACACTTAAAGGCGTCGTGGCTCTTGACACCAAAAAGCGTCGCCATGGTCGACAACAAAAAGCGTCAGAAAATCTCGACGCCTCAAATACTGACGCTTTATGAAGCGTCGAGAATTAAACTGCCGACGCTTAAAAGCGTCGAAAATTGACCAAAAAAGCGTCGAAAAGAGACAGGATGTGTTGTAGTGCAAGTCCCATATCACAAAACCCAATATCACAAGACCCGTATCACAAGACCCATTTCACACCTCCCGATCTCCACAGTGATCAATAATATTAATACGATCCACAGTACAGTAATAATCAATTATATCAAACTCGTAATACGCATCACTTACACATTTCATGTCATAACATGAATCATAATATATTTCCCCTACCTCAATTGCGGATTGACAACCGAACAGCTGCTAGAAATGTTCCATTTTGAACAGTCGAACTCAGTTCCTATAATAGTATTGAATATCAATTTCTACTCAGACAATTAAACAATTATTCGATCATGTTCATAATTGATTTACTTATCACACATTGTAAATATACACATCAACACACTCATATACATGCCAATCAATATTAACTAATTATACATATCAATTATCCTTAGCCAAATATAAAATTACTAATTATAGACTTACTATAGATAGACTTACCAAATATAGCATAAAGTCAAATAATCAATTATTACTAAATCAATAACAATAACAATATAAATAATTAGTAGTCATCACAATATTCCTTAATAATATAATAACCATAAATTTCTAAAAAGATATAAGTAATAACAATAATAACATAAATAACACATTATCATATAATTATAACTCATAACAACAATAATAATACAACTAATAATAATAATATTATTAATAATAATAATATTATTAATAATAATAATAATAATAATAATAATAAATCATAAAAATAATAAGAATAATAAGAATAACCATAGCTATTATCAAAGACGTGACAACAACATAGTAACCAACAGCCCTCCGACCAACCCACTTCACAACTCCTTCGACAACCCTTCCACAGCCCGAACCACCACCACACCACTGTGGTTGAGACCACCGAACCATGGTGCAACAAATGACCCTGACCACCACTCCACACTCGACCTGGACAGCCATCGAACTAACCCCAAAACACGCTGGTCACAAACCCAAACCCAGTTCCTGTACTTACCCGTGTTACCACCCTCCTTACACACACCCCTAACCACCTGCCAACACCACCACCGCCATAACTAAGCACTACCCACGACACCCTACACTACCCATGACACCCTGGTGGCAACCACCAAGCCTCGACACCACCATACCACCCACAACCAACCTTACAAAATCCCTGCCCAGAAACACTCTTCTGAAACCGACACCCTAACAACTCCTGTACCCCCAACGAGTCTCGTTCTAACACCCTCACGACACCCCCATAACCGCCACAAGAACCACCAGAACACTCCCTTGACTGCAACCAACAACTAGACCAAAAGCCCATAACTGACACAACCTATAACTCTTTCATAAACAACCACAAACATTCACGTTCAGCAATGCAATCTGTAACAGAACACGAAATGACTCTGACATGGTGGTTTAGCCACCACGTACGACGGTCACAGAGACCAACGGCGACCACCCACTGATCCAAAATTGACTAGTGAACTTCATAGATTAAAGATAAACAAAGATCTGCTCATAACAACACGATTATACAAAAAAAACACGAATTGAAACTGAGCAGGAAAACTGAAAAAACAGAGAGGCAGTGCGCGTACCCTACTTTAGACACCAATCGAGCCACCAAGGACCACCCTAAACCACCAACTGATCCCTCCTTCTTGAACTATGATGTGTCGGCTGTGAGATGATGTGAGAGTGGGAGGCGCTTTAGGTTTAGGGTTAGGTTTTCGAGGAGCTTATATGTATGGGCAGCAGATAGAATTTGTTGTGGTTTGAGCAGTGGAGTGATGTGTCGAGTTGGGCTGTTTTACCCATAACACGCACCTCGAGGCCCAACCGACACCCTTGCACGCATCCCTAAACCTTAAAGCACAACTAGTGCGTGACACGATACTAAAACCCGTACCCGACACTTCACTATTCTTATACAAAATACAAGAAACGTAAGCGATAAACTAATTATCGATCTAAAACGTTCAACTAATTATCACACGTTAAAGTAATATAATACAAATGAATAAAATAGAATACGATACAATACGGAGTATTACAACCTTCCCCTCTTAAAATGAACTTCGTCCCGAAGTTCACCATTCCATGGTCAACAAACTGGTTATCATATAACATCAAATACTAATAAAGTACTTCAAAACACGAGTTGTCACATTCTAACCTCCTTAAAAAAAACTTTGTCCCCAAAGTTTAACGTATAACTAAGTTAAAGGACACCTCACGGAACACAATTAAAATAAAAATTGCACAACAGAAGTAAACAAGATTATCAAATGTATTCAACAATCACAACATACCAAATAACCATGTCATAACAACAAGCCATACCATAAAATCATTAAGATTTTACAATCCTATCCTCCTTAAAACATGGTTACGTCCCCGTAACCTCAGTATAAAGTTTCTAGACCGCAAAACAATATATCCACCTCAATATCTATTTCAAACTCAGGACAGAACTCAACAACCAAGGTCATACTGGTCCGTAGACACAACGTGGCACAACGGCCTAATAACTCATAACTCAAACCAGCAACCAATTCTCATCCCCGTCTCGATATCAATATTGTCAAATATTTCATTTAAGAAATTTTATACCGAACCGACCTTATCAAATCAATCTCATCAGTACTTACCTTCAAAGTCCATTGACGTACTTGTATACCTACTCATCATTCCACTTATTCATAAAACACGAACGCGTACGCCATAAAACATGAACTTGTACATAACTCAGACTAATCAATTACTAACAACCAAAAGAACTATCACATCAATAGAAAATTTTAACCATCAGAATAAAAGGACAACTGCTAATATTCAACTCAAATCAGTACTCAAAAGAGGCTCATCAACTATCATATAACATATAACCTCGAACAATAATAAAGTATTAGGGTCGGTAGGGGCATGTTACGCAGTAAAACAGGTTCGGAATAGGTAACACTTACACACCCATGAAATTTCAACGCAAGCCAGTATTTACAACTACATAAATAATCAAGAAAACTCATAGTTCCTAAATGACAATTTAAAAGGTTTCATGTTCATAACCATATTTTGAAGCAAAACCATATTTAGGAAAAGACATAGCGCGTAATTAAACATGGAACATGGACATGCCTCACAAGATATTCATAATTCTTAGACTTCGTAAGATCGTTTAACATTCCCAGATATCAATTAGGCAGTATATTTCACTTAGGTACATTCCCGTCCACTCATATTACATCTTTTATCATGGAGCTATTATTATACATGATCTGCATAATAAGAGATCTATACGATGCGCAGCAATTAACATTCAAGCCGGTTTTCATCTACACATAGCTACAGGATTGTCATTTGCATACAATCATCATAATTATCAAACATCAAGCTTTTTCCTTGTTTATTACCTTGAAAATATTTTGAAATGTTTGGAGCAATAAAAGGTAGTTTGTGACAGTTATAAACTCAATTCAGGACAATCTTACCATCTACAACTCAGATTTAAGACTACCTGGAGGCATTCCGATTCTTCTTTTCTAGGACATTGTTCTTGTTCCTCATGACTTATGAAAACTTGAACGATAGAGGTAACGAATTCACAAGACTAGTACTTCATATTTCACATGTCAACTAATTAATAACTCAAACTAGTATGGTCAGACTTTTAAACAAAGCAAATGCAATTCAGTTTGTGACATAAAAATATACATGAAGGTGTTATAAAGGTTAGTGTCTCAACAATCTAGACAACGGTATAATATAAATATATGAAAGAACGTCAACACTTTTAACATCGTTCAAAATGATTTCCATTACGCATAATAATCAGATTGCTTTATCATGCTAATAAGCTTACCAGTTAAATTTCATTCTACGACTTGGCAAGACTCTCCTCTGATAACATAATTTTGACATCACATACGAACGTCACACAATTAGTTTGAGGTCGTAATACTAGACAGTAAGAGTGTAGGTATAATTGAAACTATTCTATATTAAATTTGATGATGTAAACAAGGTTACGCTATCATATAATGAGGTTCATATTCATGTCATATGCCTACTATTCATGTTATTAGTTTCATAACAGGATATCACGTAGTAACATCACAAAATTCACATTTGATTAACCTTTATATGAAGCTTACATAAATCACAATTTCACCATTTAAATATTATGTAGCAACTTGTAAAAAGCATAATTACATAACGACTCGATAAGATTTACATGGCTTATCATTTTGAAAACGCTTACGAATGTCCTAAACAGTGGAGTTGAAATTTTACATAAAATTAAACACGCTTTAAATGACTTGCTTTACAACATGGATTTAACGGGACTATGCAGTAGCAATCTGACCATTGTCAACTAAAAGATTTATTTATCCCAATATATAACTCATATTAGCATGAAACAAAAGCATTGTAAAACCAACTTAGAAGGTTATCATACATAAAATTTTCATACTCATATTTGGAACACATGTAAAATGACAGCTAGTACAAACCAGGTAACATTCTGAAAGAAATTTATTAAAATTTTGTTTCCTTTGCAAATTTACATTACTACATCGAAACTCAACCTTTCTTATTCCAAAACACGTTGACGATCATTTAAGGCATATATATATCACCCTATACCATATTAACATTCAGTCGACATTTCATTTGCAGTTGTCATCTAAAACACAGTAAAGGTTTTTAAAAAAAAAGAAAATAGGATCAACTAAATAACTTGATAGTTATACATGTATATCTAAATAAATTAGTTTCCACCATCACACGATCACATCTTATCCAAGTATGGAAATATAAACTAGGGACTACTATGAGGTCCCTTATTGATTACTAACTTCATACCGAACTTAAATGTGCACAGTAGGCATAAAATTTTAAATACGATATATACCATACATGACTATATACATTCATGGCTTAGAGCAACATATTCCACATATCACTAGACATGAATTACTAAGGCAATTAGTAGAATAATAACAATCATAAATCTCAAAGCCCGTTCACATTTGCATAGTAAACCAAACAGTAAACTCTTGCAAAGTATAAGGCATGCAAATAAGAGATGTCAAACCGGTTCGGTCTACTAGCTTTACCCATAAGGCTTAACTTGGTTCGACATCCTTTAACGACATAGCATAGCTGGCTCTACTAACCATTCCAGTCAATCATGATCATATCTCTCCTACATCTAACCTCTTAGGTAGTTATAGCTTATGGTGCCCCTATCGCCAACTCATTACTCATATCCTTATACTATACCTCTACCTAAGGGTTCAGGGATCAGGAAGCCGCATGCATATCATCATATAATTAATAAGTCGCAACTCGTGCCATTCATACACTAAAATTTCACTCAATTATTCAAATAAGTTAGCATGCCAATATCAACCATATTCTTTCGTTTCACATCGTTAACCATGTATCACATCATGACTAACCTCATTCCGCCCCTGCAAAACTGTTAGCACAAGATAACTAGGTCACTATATAATCTACCCCACTCTTCAATTACTCTCATTGGGTTCCTGAGACAGAACAGAAAGGGCCCAGGTTTGGTGTGAGGGGGCCCCTAACTCATCCCGTTCCTTTTTGGGGCTCCTATCAGTCCCATCTCGGGGTTCATTTTATTTGACTCTTCCTACGTTCATTATTATTCATTTGGTTTAGGCCTGAGGATCGTTCGCTCTGATACCACTTTGTAACACCCCCATTTATTAAAGAGCCTTTAGCAAGACATTCTCAAATAAATAGGACTGTTACCATCCCGGTATATCCGAGGTAGTGAATAACGAGGTAAACAAACCAAAGTACTTTATATAAAATACTGATTAAATTAAACTTGGTATTACAACAACTACAAGGTCCAAACTTGATAAAATAAAAGTACAACTGACGATATCTAAATGTGATCTAACTCTAAGTAGGTCCATGCCATGTCTCTCTCCATGCCCAAGCTCCTAATCCATCTGTCACTGACCTGTAAAATCTACTCCCCATTCCGGATCATCGTAGGTGTCACACGAATACACAGGGTCAACCGCGAGGTTGACTAGGTAACACAAATAAGACATAAATAACAGTAGAACCGTATCCTCCTCCATCTCCATTTCATTCAATCATCCTCCACGCCTCCATCACTCCACACCTCCATCACACCACACCACCATCACACCGCACCTCCCATGGCCATATCACAAGTCCCATATCACAAAACCCAATATCACAAGACCCGTATCACAAGACCCATTTCACACCTCCCGATCTCCACAGTGATCAATAATATTAATACGATCCACAGTACAGTAATAATCAATTATATCAAACTCGTAATACGCATCACTTACACATTTCATGTCATAACATGAATCATAATATATTTCCCCTACCTCAATTGCGGATTGACAACCGAACAGCTGCTAGAAATGTTCCATTTTGAACAGTCGAACTCAGTTCCTATAATAGTATTGAATATCAATTTCTACTCAGACAATTAAACAATTATTCGATCATGTTCATAATTGATTTACTTATCACACATTGTAAATATACACATCAACACACTCATATACATGCCAATCAATATTAACTAATTATACATATCAATTATCCTTAGCCAAATATAAAATTACTAATTATAGACTTACTATAGATAGACTTACCAAATATAGCATAAAGTCAAATAATCAATTATTACTAAATCAATAACAATAACAATATAAATAATTAGTAGTCATCACAATATTCCTTAATAATATAATAACCATAAATTTCTAAAAAGATATAAGTAATAACAATAATAACATAAATAACACATTATCATATAATTATAACTCATAACAACAATAATAATACAACTAATAATAATAATATTATTAATAATAATAATAATAATAATAATAATAAATCATAAAAATAATAAGAATAATAAGAATAACCATAGCTATTATCAAAGACGTGACAACAACATAGTAACCAACAGCCCTCCGACCAACCCACTTCACAACTCCTTCGACAACCCTTCCACAGCCCGAACCACCACCACACCACTGTGGTTGAGACCACCGAACCATGGTGCAACAAATGACCCTGACCACCACTCCACACTTGACCTGGACAGCCATCGAACTAACCCCAAAACACGCTGGTCACAAACCCAAACCCAGTTCCTGTACTTACCTGTGTTACCACCCTCCTTACACACACCCCTAACCACCTGCCAACACCACCACCGCCATAACTAAGCACTACCCACGACACCCTACACTACCCATGACACCCTGGTGGCAACCACCAAGCCTCGACACCACCATACCACCCACAACCAACCTTACAAAATCCCTGCCCAGAAACACTCTTCTGAAACCACACCCTAACAACTCCTGTACCCCCAACGAGTCTCGTTCTAACACCCTCACGACACCCCCATAACCACCACAAGAACCACCAGACCACTCCCTTGACTGCAACAAACAACTAGACCAAAAGCCCATAACTGACACAACCTATAACTCTTTCATAAACAACCACAAACATTCACGTTCAGCAATGCAATCTGTAACAGAACACGAAATGACTCTGACATGGTGGTTTAGCCACCACGTACGACGGTCACAGAGACCAACGGCGACCACCCACTGATCCAAAATTGACTAGTGAACTTCATAGATTAAAGATAAACAAAGATCTGCCCATAACAACACGATTATACAAACAAAACACGAATTGAAACTGAGCAGGAAAACTGAAAAAACAGAGAGGCAGTGCGCGTACCCTACTTTAGACACTAATCGAGCCACCAAGGACCACCCTAAACCACCAACTGATCCCTCCTTCTTGAACTATGATGTGTCGGCTGTGAGATGAAGTGAGAGTGGGAGGCGCTTTAGGTTTAGGGTTAGGTTTTCGAGGAGCTTATATGTATGGGCAGCAGATAGAATTTGTTGTGGTTTGAGCAGTGGAGTGATGTGTCGAGTTGGGCTGTTTTACCCATAACACGCACCTCGAGGCCCAACCGACACCCTTGCACGCATCCCTAAACCTTAAAGCACAACTAGAGCGTGACACGATACTAAAACCCGTACCCGACACTTCACTATTCTTATACAAAATACAAGAAACGTAAGCGATAAACTAATTATCGATCTAAAACGTTCAACTAATTATCACACGTTAAAGTAATATAATACAAATGAATAAAATAGAATACGATACAATACGGAGTATTACAAAATCGTATGCTAGTTTGTTATTTTACATCCGTCTTAAGACTATTAAATCTCGCATCTCCTTCCCCTCTTTGTTCGCGTGAATTTCGAATCCTATTCATTTATTGTTTATAATCTGATTTATATCCTTTTATCATGTCATATGCTAGAATTTCCATTGTCGTTATAATCTTTGTCATTCTCACTATGAGTAGCTAAATCCTTAATATGTTGGGATGAGGGAGTTGTGTCGAACATATAATATGTAGTAGTCGGGTTAGACCGTCTTTGGTGGGAGTAACTGTTAAACAAATTTATTTTATGTTCGGTTTAGTGAGTGCATGCATGAGACCTTACATCTAGTTAATTCCCGACCTAGACCGGAAGGTTGGAAGGGTAAGACTTGTTTAATGATTTTAAATAGTTTTTGTGAGAGCGGAAGTTAAGCAAAAACGACCTTAGGGCGACTTAAGACCGGAAGGTATAGTCGGGTTTGAGACTTGACCGTAATAACCCAGCCTTTCCCACTAATTAGAGGCCTATCACATTTACGACTATCATATGTAAGACGCAACGACCCGAATTCCCAACATATTCCTTTCCCTTGATTTTTATCTCAACTTCTGTTATCCACTTTCGTGTTCTTGTTCTTTGCATTTTTCTCATATCGTAGTTTAGTTATCACGAATTAAACCCCCCATATCTGTGACCATAGGTAAAAACTGTTAGTTAAGCAAGTTTGCTTCCCTGAGGAGATCGACCCTATTTACCGCTAACTTATGTTAGTAGGACCTTGGCTTTTATTTTTGGTGTATGAACGACACGTGATACGTGCCTATACTATGCATTTTATTTATACTTTCGGCACGTATTTCTATGCATTTTCGTAACTTTTAGTTACTATTGCTCCCGAAACGGTTTACTTTGGCATTTCTATGTTTTAATTGTAGGAATAAGCGGAAGTGAGCAAAACCGAACTTTAACCGTCCTCCGGAAGCTATTTTGAGTGTTTACACGAAGCAAGGATCCGGACTCTTAAGCCAAGGGTTGCGTACAAGCAAATTCAAGGCTGGGATACACAGGAATCGGTCGACCGACCTACCTAACAGGTCGACCGACCAGCGCACAGTTCCAGAAATCCCTGATTACAGCACCCGAGGTCGACCGACCTACTCAAGAGGTCGACCGACCTGGTGACGGGTTCCGCCACTTTTATTTCGGTTTTTATTCTTTTAATCTTGTAATTAGGAGACTATTTAAGAACGCCTAAGCTTTGTAATTAGGTTAAGCAGTCCACATTAGCAAAAACTCCATAGTTTAGAGAGACAAATTTCCAAGTTCTTAGCTTTGTTCTTAATTTCCAATTGATTTTGTAAGTTTTATGCAATTTAATCTTTCCTTGTATTTCAATTCCATTGTTCATCTTATTATTGTTATTCAATTCATGTTTCCCTCTTTTGAATCTTCATCTTCAATTATGTTATCTTCCTTGTTGTTCTTCAATATTGTTAGTTCTAGTTTTATGATTATGAATATGCATAGCTAATTCTTGTGATTAGGAATTAGGGGAACCATGGGCAAGATTAGATTTTAATGGTTTTATGATTAATTTACCAATCCCCATTGTTGTTGGTGAACTAATTCTTTGAGATTGAAAGATTGTTAGGATTAGTTTAACAACAACTTTGGGATTGCCCTATGAACGAAAGTTTAGTGCTTTTCTAGGAACCCTAAGACCGTAAGGATTGGGTAGAGTATTGACCTAAAGGTTTATTCTTTGTTCCTTGGGATTGTGTTATTTAGTTATTTTACCCTTTATTGACTTGTCCTAGCCATGGGGAACCGAAGTTCCTAATCTCCTTTTACCTTGTTTTAGTATTCTTGTTTATTTTGCTATTTTTAGTTGTTAGTCCCATCATCAATCAAAACCCCCGTTTTTTTGGTTACTTTCAATAGACTTTAAATTCACAAACATTATTAACCTTGTCTCTCTGTGGTTCGACCCTTGACTTATCCTATCTAGTTTAAGCTGAGGTTTTTATAAATCTTATCTTTGGCACCCCTCAACGACGGGTGTCAAATTTTGGCGCCGTTGCCGGGGAGACGGTATAAATTTGTTTGTAGATTTCTAGTTTATTTTCCTTGTCTTAAGGAACTTAGTGTTGGGTTTAGTTATCTCATAAACTAATACTTTTAGTCATACTAACATAATCTTATAATTAACATTTTAATTATCTCATTATTTAGATCTTATGCATGCTAAATTAATGCGGAAATAGGAGAAATTTCGAGCCCTTACACACGGTCCGAAATGTAATGCTAGTATGATCCTCCAAGTATTCAACAAGAACACCTCCTTTTGATGCACCAAGACAACCCCTTAACAAACCGAGACTTTGAACAAGCTAGTATAAGAATCGGATTACCCTTAAACAATGTAAGTTCTAATATGAACTTAGTATACTAATATTATATCTTTTATATAATTAGTATTATATTATCTTATAATAATTATTTAGAGGATTTTATGTTGTATTATTTTCTCACCCTTAGAAAATCTAACAAGCATTAAGAGTAGAATGAATTGTGAGCATATCATATATTTAAAGAGTGATGCTTGGGTTGAGGTGAGGCCGGGTATGGGAAGACACAAGGGGAGACAAGTTCTCTAACCCATGCAACTTAGGGTGGCCTAGATTGTGTTTCCAAGACATGCCTTTAAACATGATGATTAAGGTGTGTTTAATACACAATAATAAACCCTCAACCACAACCACTTAGCCGCCCATTTTATCATAAAATGGATTCCATTTTACAAATTTGTCAATTGTATAATTTGTATAAAATGTGACATCTTATATGTCACAAGTTAATACAATATAATTATCTTATCTTAAAACATATAAATATTTATCGTCAATACGATTTACAACCTTTGTATTAATTGACAAGTAATTCGAAATTACAATTGTAAAATGATTATTTATAATTATCGTCAATACGATTTACAACCTTTGTATTAATTATAACCCGATTCATTCTAATTACGATATTATAAAATATCGTTTATTGTTTAACAATTGACACGTTTCAATTTTAAACATAAATCTTACAATAAGATTTAACCTCCGATTTCTCGGTATACGATTTTAAGGAATATGATCAAATCGTATCAATATACATTTGATCACTTTATCAATTAAGGGAATTGTCCTAAAGGTGTGACCTAAAGGGATCAACTGACCACCACCGTCATACGACAGTAATGTCAAACTCTAGCTAGCCAATCATTACCGATTAATGTTGGTCAGTTGACTAATATAATTCGTATCATCCCTTGCGCATTCTCGTCATGAGATTTAATTACGTGATCGCACTATTGTTGAGGACACATTTCCCAACAATCTCTCACTTGTCCTCGACAAGTGTGCGTCACCAATTCTCTTGTCCTATTACAATCTCCCACTCAATGCAAGGTGTCTCTCTGAGGTCGTACTTGCATTCGATCATATCATGAGTGGTTTCCTCGATCTGGAGAATAACTGTCTGACCGGAATTATCTACCATAGATACCTTCCGAGCGTGGCCACCCATTTCCAGTTAACTTCTTCTCGAGTGGCCTTGAGATTTGAACAACCCTGACAAGGGGTGGACAATTTCTATCGCACTACTTCCTTCAACTAGTCACAGTCAGTCACAACCCAAAGCAATCCCATTTGACTCCAGTTACGAAAAGTCGTAGAGAATGGATCAAGGTTATGCCTAAACTGTACCATCTTGGGAGAGTAGTCTTTAGTCTAAGAATTGACTCACAAGAATACTATAGCAGCTCTTGCCACGACCCGGCTATTATAAAATTTCCAGAACTCTATAAGCGGTCACATTTCCCGACAGAGTGCCTCTTGCAGTCTGCCTATGTGATCGACTAGTCATCACATATGACTCTATGGCACTTGAACTTGCCATCAGTCGCCTCACATTCTAGTCGCTTTGAGATGTCACCTCATGTTAAGCGGCTAGGGGCTATACTAAGTCAATCTAATTCACTTATGGGGTTCAATATTGTCTCTTACAACCCATTTGGATTTTGACAAAGTATCTTTCATTTTGAGTTAATTATAACTCAAATGACATTGTCATGCAAAAACAGTCAATACTATTTCATTTCATTTGATGCACGATCATCTATTTGTATTAGTGTTTTGCGAATAAACCTTTTATTCATGATTGCAAAACTTACAAATTTTCGTCTCCTTCCATCTCATATTATCTCATATAATATGAGCTTATTTGAGCACATATCTAGAACTCATTCTAGATCTTGAGTTCCCTTTTCTGAGGGAAGCTCCCACTGTTATCTTATAACTCGTGACGTATGGATAAACTAGAGGGATTAAAGAATCACTCGAAATTATCTAGTCACTTATGTGCTGAAATCTATATTGTAGTTATTAGTGATTTCATTACTCTTACTATTTTCAAACATCTTGGCTATTTCATCAAGGTTATTCATATCTAACCATTTTGATTTCTAATGGGCGACCTTTTATTATCAATATAATAAACCTTCCCGTAAAGCTCCATCATTTTATGATATAAGGTATTTGTTCATCTAGAATTGAAAACCTCTTATTCTTTACACTTTAAAGAATCACTCATCCACTCTAAATGGTAGGTTCAATTCTTTAATGAATATCGCTCCCACTAAAAACAATATCACTCGATTTCTTAAATGAACGTTTCATTTCTCGCAGGTAAATCTTTATTATCACTTGAATCATTATCACTATCACTATCCTTATAGTGATCTATTTTCATTCAATCAATCATCACCCTCTTTTCATGTCTTCGTTTCCTCGAGACGAATATGACATGATAATTTCCTTATAACTACATTGAGAGAATTGAGATGATTTCTTCTCTTTTATCTTATAAATTTAGAAAAATCATTTATTCAGGAATCGTTTTCCTTCCTATTTCATACGGGGTTTCATGTCTCCTCTCTTTGAAACAATGAACATAAGGAACCTTTCCTCTTGTGTCCTCCCGTAGTTTCTTCAGTGTCCTCTCGTAGTTTCTTCAGTTCATTCATTTAGGGCTCTTCTTAAGTCTCCCATGTATGAATCTTCTCTAAGATCCTACATATATATCATTGGTTTGCGAGCGAACTATTTTCTCCCACTCTATCCTTTTAACAATAACTTTTACTTGTATAAGGATAGCAATTTCGATTTAACCAATGCATATGAATGTTTGAAGTTTTATAGGTGTAATGTATACATTCTCATTTTCACTTAAAATGATCATCGTCTAATGAATTAATGATTTCTTCATTGATTGAAAGTATCTCATGGGGTGTAGTTCTCCGTTTTAATCAACACTTTGATTATATTATATTGATCGTATCAATGTTTATTTCGTGACAAGATCACTATTATTCATGTTTTAACAAGGTATGCAACTTATTTTTAGAAATCAAGAAATTGATTAAGAACAAAAGTAGTGACTCGGGTTGAAAACCAAGTTACTAAGATCCAAAATTACAACCATTGTTTTAGGATTTGAATCCTTGTCTTGCAAGAAAATAAATTGTTCTAATAAAATGCAAAATATGAAAGAAGACAATATGAAAATTAGAGCCTAGCTCTTCAAGTCTTCGATCAATTGGATGCTACCATAGCCATCCAAGTAAGGAACTTCATGCTTCCTTCTCCTTGCCCTTATTATTAGGAGGTGGCCCTTTAAAACAATTAAAAAGGGTAAATATCAACACATTTGTATCACTATACATAAGTTGATAAATGACATGAATCATAAACGAGAATTATTACCTACGGCGGTTGCTTTCCCATTTTTGAGATCGCTTAAGTATTTGGGGCAATTACGCTTCCAATGACCGATCCTCGTGCAATAATGGCACTTGTCTTCGGATTTCGAAAAAGAGGTGGAAGCGCCTTTCGAAAAGGTCTTTTCTTTGGTCGCTTTGGGCTTGAACGTTTTCTTGCCCTTGCCTTTAAAGG
Organism: Silene conica; assembly: GCA_029255685.2. Lineage (NCBI taxonomy): Eukaryota > Viridiplantae > Streptophyta > Magnoliopsida > Caryophyllales > Caryophyllaceae > Silene > Silene conica. The sequence goes on from CM055315.2 coordinate 56,286,696, forward strand.
CATTCTTCTTGAAGCTCGTTTTCCCTTTCTTTTCGATGTTTAAAACATCCTTGGTGGAACTTTCATGAAGTCCCATGTCCCTTTCGGCTTGGACGAGCATCTTATGCAACTCATCCAATGTTGTCTCTTGGTTTCGCATATTAAAATTCACCCGGAATTGAGCATACGATTTTACCTTATTGAGCGAGTGAAGAACTCGGTCAATTATGAGAGAGTCGGGAACATCAACGTCTTGCGTTTTTAGAGTCTCCGCGAGCTCAACGAGTTTGAGCACATGAGGGCTTATCTTTTGCCCTTCCTTAAAGGTAATATCGAAGAAGGCGGAAGCCGCCTCATATTGAATCACCCTTGGAGTTTGCAAAAACATGGTCGTAAGCTTGGTGTATATCTCATACGATGTGGTCAACTTGATCATACTCCTTTGGAGATCCGGCTCCATGGAGAAGATGAACACATTTTTAAGAGCGGAGGACTCTTTCATGTAGGCTTCATAGGCCTCACGAGTTTGGACCACGGTGTTGGGGCTGGTGTCCTTGACAATTAAGTACAATGACTTATTAAATCTCTTTAAGGATCACAAGGGCATACTTTTGTATTATTACCAGTTGATCCACGTTTATCAATAACGGTTGGCTTGCTAGATAAGTTTGACGTTATTGTCATACGGATGGCGGTGATCAACTGGTCCCTATACGTCACACCTATAGGACACGTTTGAGAGATGTGAAGGTATGAAAATACAGTCACATTTACGCCGGATATGACTAAACAGTTAGTCAGAGGTGTTGACTAATAAATTAGTCAATAAGATGTTGAGATTATTATTTAATACGGATTAAATAATTTTAGCTAATACGGATTACAAGATTAATTCGTAAATTAAATATAAACGGTTATATTTAATTAAATATAGTATTCGCGTATTAATATAAACAGTTATATTAATTTGGGTAATTATACAATATCGTATTTTGTCAGACCATTATTAATATATCGACTGTATTAATATCTGATAACATGTTACGATTTATAAATAAAACCCGCGAACAACTTAAAGCTAAACGGGTCGAATCACGCAAAGGTATAAGGTAAGAGTGGAAAAAGCCCACCCTTACCCAAGACCCATTCGGCCGACCTAAGTAATACAAAAGGAGAGTCTTTCTCCTTTTGTCACTGACGGGTAATTCATAATTCTCACAATTAGGGTTTTGAGAACATCTTTTTCCCAAAACTCAGATCTCACATCTAAAACATCTCAAAAGCTCTTCCCATATTGCAAGGCAATTGGAGAGTATTTTCTAGCACACGCGGCATCATCTCAATCAAGTCTTGGGTGCAAGTTATAGGAGGGAATTTACTTTAATTCCTGTTCTTAGGCCATAAGCACAAAGGACCAAAGGTTGAATTCTTTTTCTTATCCTTTTTAATCTTATGACTATAAACACAACTGTATTTTTCATTATAATCCTGCAAGTTTAGGGTGAATACATGCTTTATTCCCCACAAGTGGTATCAGAGACTTAGGCCATGAAAATTTTACTTTTGTGTTTTTCATAAGTTTTTTTTAAAGATTTTGAAAAATCTCGTTTCTGCCGCTGCGTCGGTCGGTCGACCAGTATTAGCGGTCGGTCGACCGCCCCTGTGTGAGTTTTCTGTTTTTTTTTTTTAAAAAACAGTATCCTTTATGAGTTTTCGATCTTGTTTTTCGATTCATGTTTACATATTGTTAATTAATCGATATTCTTAACAATATGTGAACCCTTGTTGATGTTAATTTTGATTTACTTGTTTTAATCAAAGTTTAAAAGGTAAAAACTTGTTTTAATTTCAAAAAGTGCAGCGTTTTGCGTTTTCTGAAATTCGTTTTTACTACTTGTTGGTCGGTCGACCAAATTTATAGGTCGGTCGACCGATTTTACTGTTGCAGATTTTTCCGTTTTTCGGCAGGAGGTCGGTCGACCACAAGTTTAGGTCGGTCGACCTCCCCCCCCTGTAACAGACTCGTTTTTTTTTATTTTCGAAAATAACATGTTTTATTTTCACATGGCTTAAAATAATATACTATATACGGAAATAGTGTATTATTTAGTGAAACGGTTCACCCTCGTTTGATATATATTGTTTTAAAACAGTTTAATATAATGGATTATATGTTTGTTAAAATTGGTGATTAAAACGGTATAGTCACTTAATTTTAATCTTAAAAGGTGGTTTGGTATAAATTTATTAATCATAATAACAGTATTATGTCATGTATAAATTGTTTTTAGTTGATACATTTTATTTATCGTCTTGTGAATGCCTTGAATGCTTTCAATAACGTATTTAATTTTTGCAAACGGTTGTAACTTAGTGTGGCCTTAGAAGATTGTGTCACCGTAATGAAGGGACACGATCTTGCTTGTAATTTTGAGATCTTGAATCTCCGTTTTGGGTTTTTGCCATGTAATTACTTTTGTATTTAAATTAGAATGTATCTAGGATTACTTTTGTAATTTAAATTAGTAATTTTGTGAAGACCAAAGACAAGACGGAGGCCGGATGCTCACTCCCGCTGGAAGGACCAAGATGGAACATCAAGACAAGCTTCTAGGGTCCAACAGTGGATTCCAAGTTGTTTTATGTTTATTTTGGTAGGATAGGCCACACTAGGACTTTTATTTACGTTTATTGCATTTACCTTTATGTTTTCTTCGATAATAGCTTGCATCATATTCCGCCTAAAAACCAAACCACCTATATCATGCCTCAAAACTGACTCATGTAGAGGTCTCGCGTTAGTTTTCTGTGACAATACAGATGTCACATGTCATTTAAAAGCCATCACTTTATTTAATTCATTCACGCAAATGCTAGTTTTTAGTTCACTTAAATATGGATAAATAAAAGTTGATGGGGTCTTCCTCGTATAACCAAAAATTGAGATTAGTCTTTATAAATCAGCCTCCCATGAATCCCTTCTTCGTCGGTAGGCATAATATGACCCCTTCTACGTCGGGTAAGTGGGAACAGATGATTTATTTTATCTCAACATCATGGTCACTCGATAATATTCCAGTGACTGAGATGGACTAATAGATAGGATATACGGAAATCTATCGACCAAGAGTTCCAACGATTGGAATTAGCCAAACTGTGGGCTTATCAATATACGGAAATTGAGTCTTGCGATCGTTTATATAATTCTTGAGGGAGATCAATTATATAAATGCATGAGTCTACGAGTTTAAATTCAATTTAATATAGACTTAAATCACAACAATAAGTTGCTTATATGGTTTTGTTTTATCTTCTTTCAGTGTAGAACACGTTCATTAAAACTGCTGTAAAACTAAAATGGCTGGTGAAGACCCAATGCCAAGTGCCAAGCTAGCTCGTGAATCCTGGCTAAAAGCCTTCATGGACTCCATGAATCAGTCAACTAGACTGAGGAATGATGGGTCAAACTTCTCTGACTGGGAGGCAGCACTACGGAATGCTGCCATTGCTGACGGAAAGCTTAAGTTTTTAACTGAGCCCATTCCGGCACACCCAGGAACTGGAGCTAGAGCCAACGATGTTCGCGCTCATAGCGACTTCGTCATGGAAGCGGGTGCAATAAAGAACGTACTCATCTATGCAATGGAATCTAATTTGCAAAGACGCTTCATAACCCATGGTGCAAACAAGATTTTCACCACGCTCACTAACGAATTCTCCAAGGCTCCGAGAATCGTTTCTTATGAGCATACCTGTCGCTTCTTTGAGGCGAAACTCCAGAAGGGCCAAGCGGTTAGCCCACATATTCTCAACATGATTGAGAATATCGAGAAACTGGAGACCCTAAACTGCAAGATCAGTGAGAACATCATCGTTGATCGCATGCTTCATTCGCTTCATGATGGGTTCGCCCTCTTTAGGGCCAACTACTACATGAACGACATGAAGAAGACTCCCCATGAGCTCCACTCCCTTCTCGTACAGACTGATAAGGATCTAAAGTTGAGTGGGAGTCTAAAGCAGGATGTTCTCATGATCTCAAGTAAGGGAAAAGGTAAAGGGAAGGCTAAAGCTCAGGGCGACCTAGCGGTAGGTAGGCCCAGGTTCAAGAAACCAGGATTTGCTAAGAGTGGGCCTGGTGAGTCGAGTAACTCACAAGGCAAGACAAAGAGCAAGGATACAAGCATGGAATGTCACCATTGCCACAAGACTGGGCATTGGAGGCGCTCATGCCCCGTGTATCGCGAGGACATTAAGGCAGGCCGTGTTACTCCTGTTGGTATGTCTTCTTCTTCTTTTATTCACATGATTGAGATTAACCATGCAAGTTGCGGAACTTGGGTACTTGATACTGGTTGTGGTTCTCATCTATGTAATCATGTGCAGGGCCTCCGAAACCAAGAACCCCTAACCAAGGGTGAGGTGGACCTGCGTGTCGGGAATGGAGCACGTGTGGCTGCAGTCTCGAAGGGAACATACGTAATCCAGCTTCCAAGTAGATTCGAGTTATTTTTATATAACTGTTATTATGTTCCTAGTTTATCCAAAAACATTATTTCAGTTTCTGCACTTGACAAACTTGGTTTTTCATTTGTAATAGAGAATAATAGCTGTATTTTCTCCTTACACAATATGATTTATGGCAAGGCAGTTTCCATGAATGGAATTTATGTTTTAGATCAAACTACCGAGATATTACATGTGAATAATAAAAGAATAAAGGTAGGTGACAAAGATCAAACTTACCTATGGCATTGTCGTATGGGACACATAAATGAGAAACGCGTTAAACAGCTCATACAGAATGGAGCTATTTCGCCCTTTGATTTCGAATCATATGGCACGTGTGAATCATGTCTCATCGGCAAAATGACTCGTATTTCCTTCAAAGGTGTTGGAATGCGCGCTGCCGACCTATTAGGACTCATACATACGGACGTATGTGGCCCTATGTCGATCAACGCACGAGATGGCTATAGGTATTTCATCACTTTCACGGATGATTTGAGTAGATATGGCTATGTCTACTTAATGAAGCACAAAAGTGAATCCTTTGACAAGTTCAAAGAATACCAGAATCGGGTACAGAACCAGCTGGGTAGAAAGATTAAAGCACTACGCTCGGATCGTGGTGGTGAGTATCTTTCACGCGAGTTTGATCAACACCTTAAAGACTGTGGGATCGTGCTACAGTTGACTCCACCTGGAACACCACAATTAAATGGTGTGTCCGAACGGAGAAATCGAACTTTACTCGATATGGTTCGATCCATGATGAGTCACACCGTTGTGCCTGATTCATTGTGGGGATATGCTCTTTTGTCAGCCGCTCTAATACTTAACCGAAGTCCGTCTAAAGCTGTTGACAAGACTCCATTCGAGTTATGGAAGGGAACGGTCCCCAACTTGTCCTTTATTCGGGTTTGGGGCTGCGAGGCTTATGTCAAGTGGAGACACGAGGATAAGCTCGGCCCGCGATCGGTCAAGACATACTTTATAGGCTACCCAAAGGGAACGTTTGGTCATTACTTCTACTCGCCTACCGAACAACGTGTTTTTGTTGCGGCTAGTGCAACGTTCTTAGAGAAAGAATTTCTCAAGAACAAGTCGAGTAATAGAACCTTCGAGTTATCGGAGGTTCAAGAACCAACTATCGAGCAACCATTGGAGGAAACAGTTCCTTCACCCGAGGCTGCGGTAGATATCCCTGAGGAACCTAGGAGGTCAGGAAGAGTCTCTATTCCACCGGACAGATACATTGGTATGGTCGAGGAACACGATACAGATGACGTCTTACTCCTAGAGGGTAATGAACCCACAACCTATAAAGGTGCCATGACCAGTTCTGACTCAAAGCTATGGCTAGAAGCCATGCAATCCGAGATGAACTCCATGTATGAGAACAACGTGTGGGATCTTGTGGACCTACCTGCAAAGGTACGTCCCCTTCAATGCAAATGGCTTTACAAGATAAAGCATGCCGTGGAAGGACAACAAGATATCCATAAGGCTAGACTAGTTGCTAAAGGTTTCACCCAAGTGCCAGGCTTGCACTACGATGAGATCTTTGCACCCGTAGTCATGCTACGTTCCATTCGGATTATCTTAGCGATCGCCGCATTTCATGACTATGAAATATGGCAAATGGACGTTAAAACCGCCTTCTTAAACGGTTATTTGGAGGAAGAGTTGTACATGGTACAACCCGAGGGTTTTATCGATCCAGCACATCCTAAGAAAGTTTGCAAGCTTAAGCGTTCCATCTATGGACTTAAGCAAGCATCGCGGAGTTGGAATCATCGCTTCGACCAAGTGATAAAAGAGAATGGGTTCATTCGATCAGTCGAGGAACCATGTCTCTATATCAAGTCGAGTGGGAGTAAGATTGTATTCCTAGTACTGTATGTCGATGACATACTCTTGATTGGGAATGACATACCTCTCTTATCTTCGGTTAAAGCATGGTTGAAAAACCATTTCCAGATGAAAGATCTGGGAGAGGCACAAAGAATTTTGGGCATCCGTATCTACAGGGATAGATCACGACGGATGTTGTCTCTCAGACAGGAATCTTATATAGAGAAGATTCTGGAGAGATTCAGCATGACGAACTCCAAGAAGGGGTTCCTTCCTATGACTCCTGGGCTTCACTTGAGCAAGACTCAAGAAGCTAAGTCAGTGGAAGAGAAAGAGCGCATGAGTCGGATTCCTTATGCTTCGGCAATAGGATCGATCATGTATGCCATGATATGCACACGTCCTGACGTTGCATATGCATTGAGTATGACAAGTCGATTCCAAGCTCATCCAGGTGAACAACACTGGATGGCCGTGAAAAACATTCTTAAGTACCTACGGAGGACTAAAGATTGGGGATTGACTTATGGAGGCGACTCAACGCTCTGCGCCACGGGTTACGCAGATGCTAGCTTCCAAACAGATCGAGATGACTCGAAATCTCAGTCTGGATTTGTCTTTACTCTTAATGGCGCTGCTGTCAGCTGGAAAAGTTCTAAACAGAGTGTTACAGCAGATTCTACGACTGAGTCCGAGTACTATGCCGCCTCAGAAGCAGCTAAGGAAGCAATATGGATGCGTCAATTCTTACAAGGACTATCAGTAGTGCCTAGTTCGAATGACCCAATCACCGTCTATTGTGACAATAGCGGTGCCATCTTCCAAGCTAAGGAGCATAAGTCTAGCAGCAAGGCTAGGCATGTACAACGGAAAGCTCATCTAATCAGAGATTACGTGGAGCAAAAGGAGATTTTTATTGAAAAGATCGCTACGGATGACAACATAGCCGATCCTCTCACAAAAGCATTACCACGTGATAAGCATGAAGGGCACATTCATTCCATGGGAATTGGATGTATTCCTAAGTTGTAGTACTCTTTTATGAATTCATGTAATAATTCATTTTCTCGTGTACTCTATTCAACCTTATTGTTATGATATAAAATGTTTTGTTTCTCATGTGGAATTGTACGCCAATTTTGAACACCACAAAGTGAACTGATTAACATTACATCGTTTTGGTCCTTGATTACCCACTTGAGCTGATAACTCAGGTAATCATTTTGTGACGTTGGTTGATGGTGGGTTCAACGAGCCATAAGTCACGTGGATGACTGACCAATCACAAAGGCGAGTTATACGGATATCTCGTAGGACACCCCGTGACAACGTTATGGAGTCCTAAATGTTTTATAACATTGGGTGCCAGGTCGTGGATAGGACCTCCATAGTGTTCCTTAGAGTCGAGTCTTTTGACTTTCAACTGTTTCTTGAGATTAAGACAGATTTTGGGTAACTTTGGTTTCTTTCCCACGGTCACCGTAACAGGGGCCAAGAGGATTTTTTCTGGGTTATTTCATGCTGGGCGATATCGGCAGGATTCGAGTTGAGGGAAATATCCAAACCCTTATCAGGATTTTATCATTTCTCAGGGCCACTCGAGGAGTAGTAACTGAAATGCATGGCCATGCTCGAATACAGATTCGTTTTATCAGTTAAGTTACTCTCTAGTCGGGGAAACCACTCTTGATACAGATCGCTTGTGAGATACGACCTTTGCGAATGCGGATTTGCAAATTGTCTTGCATTGAGTGGGAGAAATTTTAAAAGGATATGAGATTCGGTTATCGCACCTACACTTGTACGGACAAGTGGGAGTTTGTTGGAGATTGTGTCCTCCACATGTAGTGTGATAACGTCATTGCACATACCCTTGTACGGACAAGTGGGAGATTGTTGGGGCTGGTGTCCTTGACAATTAAGTACAATGACTTATTAAATCTCTTTAAGGATCACAAGGGCATACTTTTGTATTATTACCAGTTGATCCACGTTTATCAATAACGGTTGGCTTGCTAGATAAGTTTGACGTTATTGTCATACGGATGGCGGTGATCAACTGGTCCATATACGTCACACCTATAGGACACGTTTGAGAGATGTGAAGGTATGAAAATACAGTCACATTTACGCCGGATATGACTAAACAGTTAGTCAGAGGTGTTGACTAATAAATTAGTCAATAAGATGTTGAGATTATTATTTAATACGGATTAAATAATTTTAGCTAATACGGATTACAAGATTAATTCGTAAATTAAATATAAACGGTTATATTTAATTAAATATAGTATTCGCGTATTAATATAAACAGTTATATTAATTTGGGTAATTATACAATATCGTATTTTGTCAGACCATTATTAATATATCGACTGTATTAATATCTGATAACATGTTACGATTTATAAATAAAACCCGCGAACAACTTAAAGCTAAACGGGTCGAATCACGCAAAGGTATAAGGTAAGAGTGGAAAAAGCCCACCCTTACCCAAGACCCATTCGGCCGACCTAAGTAATACAAAAGGAGAGTCTTTCTCCTTTTGTCACTGACGGGTAATTCATAATTCTTACAATTAGGGTTTTGAGAACATCTTTTTCCCAAAACTCAGATCTCACATCTAAAACATCTCAAAAGCTCTCCCCATATTGCAAGGCAATTGGAGAGTATTTTCTAGCACACGCGGCATCATCTCAATCAAGTCTTGGGTGCAAGTTATAGGAGGGAATTTACTTTAATTCCTGTTCTTAGGCCATAAGCACAAAGGACCAAAGGTTGAATTCTTTTTCTTATCCTTTTTAATCTTATGACTATAAACACAACTGTATTTTTCATTATAATCCTGCAAGTTTAGGGTGAATACATGCTTTATTCCCCACACACGGAACGAGCGGTCGGAGCGGTCGGAGCGGCTTCGGATAGGTAACGAGTCTTATCGTCACCTTGAGCGGCCAAAAGTAATTGCGCATCCCAGTCCTTAAAATTGGAACCATGCTTATCGAGTTTGCAACGATCCATAAATGATCGAAGCCATGATACGTTAGTGAGAGGTGGAGCGTTGGTTGCCATTGAAGATGTTGAAAATTAAACTACAATAAAAATGAAGGAATTAAAACAACGTCATTTATAAAACTTGTAAATAATTTTAAAAAAGTTTAGTATATTTACTTAATGATCTCCTACCCAATTAAGTAAACAATCCCGAGACCCAAACCCATACTAATTCGGGTACGGTATAGCCGATTCATCCCTAATTGGTATAATTGGTGGATTAACCTCTTAATCGGTTCTACCTTAGAACTCTCGGTCGACAATTTTCAAAAAATCGTCTTTAGCCCGAACTTATTGCAACTACGGTTACGAATACTTTCGTTGAGATCAACCAAATTTCAAGGTGTAATCTTATTACCCCACTTACCCAACGTGACAATTTTAGTACCCCGGTATAGCCGAGCCTACGTTCTTGTGAAGAAGGGATTCATGGGTCCGTACTTTTTGGTAAGGCTAAGTCTCAATATTTATATGTAAGAGATCTAGTCAAATTATTATCTATCTCCGTTTAATTGAACTAAGTCGGTGAATTATTGATAAAATCATGACTAGGTAGACTAAATCGTAAATGCATGAGACGATGTATGACGATTTGGCTATGCATGCAAACATATAAAAGGCAAAATAAAAGCATAAAAATAAACCCTAGTATGGCCTTTCCTAGAAAAGAAATAATAAAATTACAAATTCGGAAACCGACTCCTTTGGTCCCTTGAACTTCACGAGGCACGCACTTCGAGGTAAACACCGTCTTTGTCGGAACTCCTTTCCGAATGGCACCGTCTTCAAGGGTCTCCGGAATTTACAAAAATTACAACTTTTCTAGTCTACTTTATACATTATAAAATAGAAATAAATTACAATTGGGTGATACGAGATCACAAAATTACAACCGAATCGGTAACCCCTTACATTACGGGAAATACCGATTTAAAAACTAAGGCCATACTAAGTAAATTACATAATTCCCAAAATTACGTAAAATAAAACATGACATTCCTAATAAAATATGCAATGCTTATGAATATATGAACTATCTGTTGGGTTTATTAGTTGCTCATAAACAAATTTATAGTCATACTAAACTAACCTTGTAATTAACTCTTTAATTAAAATGTTAATACGATCTTATGCATGCTAATATATGCGGAAATAAGGAGATTTTGAACCCTTACACACGGTCCAAAATTATAGCAAGGATGATCCTCCAATGTTCAACAAGAACACCTCCTTTGTGATGCACCAAGACAACCCTTGTATGAACCGAAATCTTCGAACAAGCTAGTATCAAGAATCGGTTTCCTTAAACAATATAAGTTCTAGTAATATGAACTTAGTATACTAATTTATATCTCTCACATATAACTAGTATAGATATTATCTTATAATATTACTTAGAGGATTTTATTAGTTTTCTACACTTAGAAAATTATGCCAACATTAGAAGAACTAGGTTAGTTTTAGGTGAGCATCTTATACTTATTATAGTGTGATGCTTGGGTGTGGGTGGCCGGGTATGGGAGGGCGCCAAGGGGGGACACACCTCTTTCTCATGCTTCTTAGGGTGGCTTATAGGTAATATTCTCAAGGCACTTTAATGATTATGCTTTTAACAACTTAAAAACACTTAAATCATTCCTTGTTAAACACCCCAAAACCGGCACACATACACTAATATGGACCTTCTTTTACAATTTTGTCAATCTTACAATTTTATGTTATGTGACATACAATATGTCACAATTTAATAAAATAACAATTGTTTTAATTTAATCATACATATTTATCAAATAAATATTGTTCATAAATTAATAAATCTCATTTATCAAGTTGACAAGTAATTCGAAATTACTAATTGTAAAATAGTCACTTATAATAATCGTCAATACGATTTACAGCTTTTGTAATAATTATAACTCAATTCATTCTAATTACGATATAATAAAATATCGTTCAATGTTTAACAATAGACACATTTCAATTTTAAACATAAATCTTACAATAAGATTTAACCTCTGATTTCTCGATACACGAGTTTAAGGAATATGATCAAATCGTATCATTATACATTTGATCACTTTATCAATTAAGGGAATTGTCCTAAAGGTGTGACCTAAAGGGATCAACTGACCACCACCGTCATACGACAGTAATGTCAAACTCTAGCTAGCCAATCATTACCGATTAATGTTGGTCAGTTGACTAATATAATTCGTATCATCCCTTGCGCATTCTCGTCATGAGATTTAATTATGTGATCGCACTATTGTTGAGGACACATTTCCCAACACTATCATGCCAACCCTAAGCCAAATCGTCCTATTTAAATATCAATTATATAAATAGTTATTGTATACCTCGGTTTATGGAATTGCGTGTTTGAACGTTTAACAACACTATGCATAATGTGAATCGGAATTCACTCTTAAGTTAATCATCCCAACTCTTTTAGGTTTCAAAATTTAGTCTTACTCAAACTTATTATATTTTAATATTGTTTGGTATTTAACTCGGTTTTGCGGAAAAATAATATAAAATCGAAAAGAGTCATAAAAATTTTGAAAATTCTAGAATGTTCTTAAAATTTCAGAACTTTAAAATATTAGTATTTATACGGTTTTAATATATATTTCGAAAATAATACGTAAAACGAGCATTTTAAGACGGAAAATTCAATAATTAGTTCCATAAATGCAAATAAAATACTAATAATACTTTTTTACACTTTCCAAAATACTTTAAGAACATAAAATGGATAGAAAATTAAATGGCACACTGCCCAATAGCCGAAATTTTTAATTACATGACTCTTATTATTCAATTTTAAATGCAACTTTTTAAACAAATTAAAATTAAATAAATCAGAAAATTTTGGCTCCCAAGAAAATTATGGTGATGAACATATCATATATTACTAAAATGGGTTAAATTTTCCGGCCATTTTAAAAATTATTGCAAATTTTAACGATTTTCGTCATATATCGTACGATTTTAACCTTTAAAATTATTTCTCAAACATAAAATAAGATAAAAATCTCGAAATTTTTATACATGCTGGAAATAATATATATGACATCGTGTTAAATTTTTATGGCCAAATTCCAACTTAAACTATTAAAGTCGAAATAATGTCACTAATTACCCGATTTTTACATTAAAAATCTATAATAATGCAATATATGAGATAAATTTCTGGAAAATTTAGCATACATTTTAAATATTGCATGTGACATACTCATAAATATTTGTAGTCAAATTCGTAATATAACTATACAAACCCATTTTAATTCATCTTATTGCATTTTAACATTTAAAATTCATATCTCATGTATTATAAGTCCATAATTTACGAAAATTCATATGCATAACATAGGATATACATGTGAAAACATACTGAAAAATCTCGGCCAAAAGATGATTTTTACAATTTTTCCCAAAATAAACGATTTTTAACCATTAAAACTTAATAAAACCGAGATTTAATATACCAATAACCAATATTCATGCAAAATATATTCCAAATATTCTAAAACATTTTAGAAAACAGTAGGTATTCATGCTTAATTAATTTCGGCCATATCATATATTAAACGAAATTCCAAATTTTATTTTGTTATCCTAATAACTCCGTAAAAACGTAAACTGAAAGCATAAAAACAACCTAGTTTCTCTGATACCAATTGTTGGGTTTAGTTATCTCATAAAATAATACTTTTAGTCATACTAACATAATCTTATAATTAACATTTTAATTATCTCATTATTTAGATCTTATGCATGCTAAATTAATGCGGAAATAGGAGAAATTTCGAGCCCTTACACACGGTCCGAAATGTAATGCTAGGATGATCCTCCAAGTATTCAACAAGAACACCTCCTTTGGATGCACCAAGACAACCCCTTAACAAACCGAGACTTTGAACAAGCTAGTATAAGAATCGGATTACCCTTAAACAATGTAAGTTCTAATATGAACTTAGTATACTAATATTATATCTTTTATATAATTAGTATTATATTATCTTATAATAATTATTTAGAGGATTTTATGTTGTATTATTTTCTCACCCTTAGAAAATCTAACAAGCATTAAGAGTAGAATGAATTGTGAGCATATCATATATTTAAAGAGTGATGCTTGGGTTGAGGTGAGGCCGGGTATGGGAAGACACAAGGGGAGACAAGTTCTCTAACCCATGCAACTTTTTTTTTTTTGGTTCAAATGAGCGCACTATGTCGCGGATGAGAATCGAACCCCCGACTTCATGGTTGGGATAGGAGTGCTCTTACCACTTGAGCTAACTCTTGTTCTCTCTAACCCATGCAACTTAGGGTGGCCTAGATTGTGTTTCCAAGACATGCCTTTAAACATGATGATTAAGGTGTGTTTAATACACAATAATCACCCTCAACCACATCCACTTAGCCGCCCATTTTATCATAAAATGGAATCCATTTTACAAATTTGTCAATTGTATAATTTGTATAAAATGTGACATCTTATATGTCACAAGGTAATACAATATAATTATCTTATCTTAAAACATATAAATATTTATCGTATAAATATTATATATATATATATATAATTAAATAAATCATATTTATCAATTGACAAGTAATTCGAAATTACAATTGTAAAATGATTATTTATAATTATTGTCAATACGATTTACAACCTTTGTATTAATTATAACCCGATTCATTCTAATTACGATATTATAAAATATCGTTTATTGTTAACAATTGACACGTTTCAATTTTAAACATAAATCTTACAATAAGATTTAACCTCTGATTTCTCGGTATACGAGTTTAAGGAATATGATCAAATCGTATCAATATACATTTGATCACTTTATCAATTAAGGGAATTGTCCTAAAGGTGTGACCTAAAGGGATCAACTGACCACCACCGTCATACGACAGTAATGTCAAACTCTAGCTAGCCAATCCTTACCGATTAATGTTGGTCAGTTGACTAATATAATTCGTATCATCCCTTGCGCATTCTCGTCATGAGATTTAATTACGTGATCGCACTATTGTTGAGGACACATTTCCCAACACTTAGGTTCCTTAAGACCGTTACTTACCTTCTCTTCTAGTGTTGTTTTTGCATATTAGAGGACAGGTTTTTGAGAGGAAGGCTTGAGTACTCTCATTCTTAGACATGGCTACTATTTATGACCACATACAACCTAAGGTGCAAGATTTATCGAAGGGGTTCACCTTGCCTACTCCTACCACTGGTTCTTTTGAGCTCCACCCGAACTACATCATTCTGGTGGAGCGAAATTAATTTTCTGGTCTACCCGACGAGGATCCGTTGAGGCATGTTGAGACATTCACGGATTACTGTTGTTCCATACATATACATGTCGGGGTGACTCAGGATGAGGTGAAGGCAATGATGTTCCTTTATTCATTGAAGGATTCCGCGAGAGATTGGTATCGTTACCTTGATAGGGTAGCTGAGAAGGTTGCAGATTGGGCTTCCTTGGCATTGGCTTTCTATAAAAAGTACTTCCCTCTTGCGAAGGCCAATGACTTGAGAAGCCAAATCACTAACTTTCAACAAGGTCCGAATGAAGAATTTTGTGAAGCATGGGGTCGGTTCAAGAAATTGGTCCGTTCTATTCCTCACCATGGTTTTCCTCAATGGTACTTGTGCAACCAATTTTACAACGCTCTCTACGATGATTATAAGGTGGTTCTTGATGCGGCCGCCAATGGTAGATTTCAGAATAATACCAACCATATGAAGGGTTGGAACACTATTGAAGACATGGCGGTGCATAGGGCCGAATTTGGGAGTTCACGTGGGAATTCGCGAAGGTTGAATGTAGAGATGGATAGGGTTTTAGCTCTTGAAACAACCGTTGAAGCCCGTTTTGAAAAGTTTGAGGCAGCCCAGCTGAAGCAAGAAAGTGCGAACCTAGTTACTACGGTTGACAACACGGGTGAGACTGCGGAGTTGAGAAAGCTTGTTCATGCTCTAATGAAACAAATGATGGAAATGGAAAAGGCTCAAGTGGCTTCTTTGAAGACTTTTGAAGACCAATTAGCGATCTTAGCTGCTAATCAGATTGATAGCTCTCCGATCGGTTGTGAGAGTTCCATAGAGACATTAAATGTTATAAATCTCAGAAGTGGTCGTGCTTATGATGGACCAACTTCCAAGGAGGATTCTGCTGAAGTTCGGGACGAAAAAACTAATCCCGTACACAGGTCGGGAGGTCGACCGACCTGTACATCAGGTCGACCGACCGAGGTACCTGACGTGAGATCAGTTTCTGGAAATCAGAAAAATTCTGATAATATCGCGTCTGGTCGACCGACCACTACACCAGGTCGACCGACCAGAGTACCTGAGCAAAATCCAATTTCTAATCCTCAATTGTTGGACCCTTCCCTCATTCAAAACCTCACTGAGATTTTACAGCTGAAGAAGCCGAAGGTAGCTGATCCTACGGCTAGTGTTACCGTTCCGTATCCCGAACGATTGAAGAATTCAAAAGAGGATCAGAAATTTGGTAAGTTCTTGGAGTGGTGAAGAATATTGAGGTAACCATCCCTTTCACTGACTTAATTACCTATGTACCTTCTTATGCTAAATTTATGAAAGATATTTTAAGTCGTAAGAGGAAATTTCAGGACGAAGGTGCTATTGCTTTTGTGGAGGAATGTTATGTTCTTTCACAAAATAATATAGCACCTAAGTTGAAAGACCCAGGTAGTTTTTCTATCCCATGTACTATAGGTAATCATGTTATAGGGAAAGCCCTCTGGGATCTAGGGGCTAGTGTCAGTGTTATGCCTTATTCTGTTTGTGAAAGACTTAACATAGGTAGACTTAAAGTCACCAATATTACCTTACAGATGGCTGATAGATCAACCCAAAGACCATTAGGGGTCTTAGAGGATGTCCCAGTTAGAGTGGGAAAGTTCTTTATTCCTGTTGATTTCGTTGTTTTAGACATTGCTGGGGATAGTCAGATACCTATTATTTTAGGTAAACCCTTTTTACACACAGCTGGGGCTGTAATAGATGTCAAACGCGGGATCATTACTTTAGAGGTTGGAGATGACACTATCGAATTTAGTCTTGCTCATAAGGCAACTAGTCTTACTGATGATACTTTTTGCTCCATTGATATTATTGACAGGAATGTTATCCGTAATTGGAGGGAATCCTTGACCATGGTGTTGGAAACTAAGTTCCTGATCTTAATGGAAACTAAGTTCCTGATTTTATACTCAAATCTAATGTGAGTTAAGTTTATTTAAGTTTAGTCATTAAAACTTAATTAGATCTTATGCATGCATGATGATATCATAAGATGTGATTGTCCTTACATTGGTTTTAGAAGGTTTATACTCAATAATCACCTATTATTTGAGTCTTCAAATAACCGAAATCCTCTTGTAACGATCTAACAAAAATCGTCTCCTAAATGTGCGTATCAAGGACCCGATCTCAAACTAATACAAATTTTGTTACTAGAAAATTAGTATTAGTATACTAGAAATACTAACAATATTACCCTTAATATTATCAATATAGGAAATAATATATTTTCTTAGAAAAACTCTTTTACTAGAAATATAGTGAGAATGATGTTGTAGTGTTGTGTTGAATGAGCAAGCATCAAAACTAACAACCATTAGTATTAGTGAAGTGTGTATGTATATATTATATAGAGCAATACATGCTCTCTTTTAGTGTATTAGGCCGGCCAACATGAGCCTTCTAAGGCCAATGCATGCTCTTCTAGCTCTTACACAAGAGCTAGCAAGATTCCTTACATAATCCCTTTTGCATTCTACACTCAACCATCTTATACATTTACACACACAACTATCACATACACTACACTTACACGGCTGAAATGTGGTTCAAAATGGACCCATTTTATTTTTGTCAATTGTGTTAATTTGTAACATGTCACACATGTCCCATAACACATGACCCAATTTGTTAATTATGCAATTTTAACTATTAGAATTCATAATTTACAAATTTATTACATTTAAATAATTATTCTAATATTTCGAAATTATTATTGTATAAAATGTAATATCATAATTTTAATTACAACTCTTTGTAATTTTATGATCAACCGTGTTCATTCTCAATTTAATCGTTTCCCAAACGAATAAATAAAAACCGAGTAATAAAACGATTTTATTACTTTGACTATTATTATTATAATCCTATTATAAAATATTTGTCATATAAAATTATTTCCAAATTTCCAGATATTAATTAATTCGTATCCAATGCAATATTAATTAATTTATTACATTGAGACGGAATTCCCTAAAGATATGACCTTAAGGGATCAACTGATCACCACCATCATATGACGATAATGTCAAACTCTAGACAGCCAATCATTATCGGTAAATGTTGATCAGTTGACTTTAAAAGAGTAACACTCCCAGTTGTGTTTCATTCAAATGAGTTTTAATTACGTCAACACACTATTGTCGAGGACACTTCCTCCAACAATCTCCCACTTGTCCGAGACAAGTGTGTGTTACCAATTCTCTTGCCCTATTACTATCTCCCACTCAATGCATGGCATCCTCTCAGGTCGTGCCGGCAATTGATTAAAATCTAGAGTGGTTTATCTCGATCTGGAGTTATAACTACTGACCGGAATTATCTACCATAGATACCTTCCGAGCGTGGCCACGCATTTCTAGTTATTATTCTCCTCGAGTGGCCTAGAGATATTTCTCAACCCTGACAAGGGGTGGACAATTCCTAATCGACTTATTCCTTCCGGCTGGCCACAGCCCATCATAACCCAAAATAGGTCCTTATAAACCCCAGTTACGAAGGTGTTAGGACATAGATCAAAGTTAATCTGAAAACTATGTCACCTCAGAGAACAGTCATTAGTCCAAGAACTGAATCATGTGAAACACGATAGATGCTCCCGCCACGACCAGGCAGTCTTTTAATAAGAGTATGCCAGAGCTCTATCAGCGGTCATTAGCCCGGAAAATGTATCTTACATGTCTATGCCTAGGTGATCGATTAGTCATCCCGTATGACTCTATGGCAATTGAACTCGCCATCAATCGCATCACACATCCGGTTGCATTGAGATGTCACCTCACTTAAGCAACTAGGGGCGAGGTCATGATAATTCAATTCACTTTCATGGGGTTCAATATGGTCTTACCATCCCATTTGAATTTTACTTGACCTTTCGTGAGTTATGAATAACTCTAACGATTAGTGGATTAACCATCCAAGTGGTCAACCTTTGAACACCATTTAATTTACGATAAGCTTTAGTGCCTTTCGTTTATATCCCTTAAAATTGTAATTATCTTCATTTTGAGTAAACCAGGTTTACCACGGTTCGTGCGAGCGTTCACTTTGTGGATCATATCCATATATGCTCTTCATTCTGAAGGAGACAAGTCATTCTCATGACTAGCGAATAAAATTATGTGCATTGTGTAACTCCCAGTCACTGCAATGCCTTTACATAATTTGTGAACGTACACATTTTGTAGAATCTTGTGATGACCATGTAGTTAAAATACAAGTCATTGAGATGCATAGTCAATGAATGTGAGCCAAAGATTATCATAAATCTTTGCTTGGTATCTTGGAACTTGAGTCGTTGCAAACCTTTTACCATACGACTAAGTTATCTTCCAAAATCTTGAATTTGTCTTTCATCTTCATTGGAGAATACTTTGACAGTTGATCAAGGTTTAATCATTGGTTTAATATCTGCTCAACAGGTTATCCTGCAAGCGGCGCGCATCCACTTCACACGATTACACTAATGGCGGAAACATTAGCAATTTAAACGTGCAAACGATAGTACTTAAGGTTCGATAAATTTCCATGATCCCATCATGTTTATACTATCCTCATCTCTATGAACAACCTTAATACTTTATAAACAAGATGTCTTTTACAATCTCAACCAAACATCCTATGTTCAATTAGATTTAATTCATATCAATATGTCATCTAGAATTAAAACTCGTATACTTTTCATAAGTATCAATGCCTCGTTCCAAACGAGCAATGAGTTGTTTTAGATAACGTTTACTCCCACTAAACTCTTGTTCTTGCCTGATTCTGAAGATCCCGAAGTCGTACCCATGACTCAATAGCTTCAAATCCTAGAGCGAGAACTCCCACTGAACACATTTAACCGTAAATCATAAAGCTCTCACTCAATTCAATGTTCCTTAACATTTAATGAATTGAAATGGTTGGGACTTAACCATATGTGCTAATAGTCACATCCCTTTCAAATACCCTTTTGAAAAGCGGTTATTGAGTTTACTGAATTCATTCTCAATGAATTACTTTACTACTTTCATCAAAGTTACCCTTAACTTTGCAGATTGCAGACATCCATATGTCAGCTTATGCTTCTCTCAACAAATCTTATTTATCAGCATGTATATCTTATAAATTTCATGGGTTTTAGAATTTGCATTGGCATATTTAGATCACCATCTGAATCCAAGAACCCTTTCTTGAGCCTTTGCAAAATCTCTTGAATAATTTTCTTCGAGTGTCCTCCCGTAGTTTTTATAAGAGTCTTTTCTTATGGTGTATAATTTTGTGTGTGGGAACTTTCAGTTCCCCACATTTATCTTATCTTATACTGTACGAGGACTCTATCATGGATCTTATCCATGTATAAAAATTTTCCTTACAAACTTCAAGAATTTATTCTTGAAGTATCCCCCAGGGCCGGGGCCGTTGGTATATAAGGCGTAGATTTTTACCAAACCGTAGATCTTATCCACAACCTTTGGGCTTATGCACAACTTTTGGGATGATAAGGCGTAGAATCTTATCCACAGCCTAATCTACCTTTTAAAACCATAAGGTGTAGATTATCTCAATCGTAGATCTCATCCACAATTTAATCTACCTTCTAAATCTCTTACACAACCAAAACACAATAAATCCTACTATTCACTAATAGATCATATCCATTGTGCTAATCAAAATCATATGCTATTTGTGGCCTTTTCAAATTTCTCCCACTCTATCTTTGTAATAATAATCTCATTTCATTATCAAAGATAGCCACTAAGGCCACAAGCAATGACTTCGATGTCGGTTTGTGTGCCCTTATGATTTATTACAGAAAATATTCGTTTTAAAGCTTAGATAGTTTTGGATTGTTAATAACTTTTCCTCTGAATTGAGTTCTAAACTTAATTTGATTTTGATTTGATTTGAATTGGGTATCCTATACCTATTCGGTTTCAATGGTCATACATTGAAATGTCATAATCAATTCTATTTTATGTTTAAGATTTGTAAGTGTTTAAATAAATTAAGAACATAAATATAAAACCAACAGTGACTTGGGTTGAAAACCAAGTCACTATATTATCCAAATTACAACCAATTGTTCAAGGATTATCCTTTCCTTGTCCAACAAGGAAATAAAACATAGGTCCTAAATAGTTCTTACAACACTTGAAATATTAGCAAAATAAACGAAAAAAACAAAGCTCCTTGATCATCCCGATTGGAGCTACCCTTAGTTCCATTGATCCATCAAGCTTGGTTTTTCTTTCCTTTATGTTTGCTTTCATGCCCTAATTCAAGTAAGAAGAGCATTCACATCACAACTTGTATCATAATACATTAGTTGAGTTAACATAAAATAGGGATAGTTATCATACCAATTGGAAGAATCTTCCCAGCTTTGAGATCGCTGAGATATTTGGAACAATTCATCTTCCTATGTCCTTTATCATTGCAATAAAAGCACTTGGCTCCTTGATGAGAGCTCTTGTTGGGATCTGATGTACTTGCCTCTGAAGACACTCTCTTTGAACCTTTGGAAGGTTGCTTCCCCTTTGCCTTATCCTTCCTATTGAACTTTTCTTTGCCCTTAACATTTATGTTGAGCACATCCTTAGGGACACTAACACTTAGACCCATGTCCCTCTCTACTTGCACGATCATATTGTGTAATTCATCAAGAGAGATGTCTTGGTTCCTTATGTTGAAATTCATCCGGAATTGGACATAAGTCTTTACCTTAGACAAGGAGTGGAGGATTCTGTCAATCACAAGTTCCTTAGGAATGTCCATTTGATTCTTCCTTAGGGTTTCTACATGCTCAATTAACTTGAGCACATGTGGGCTAACCTTTTGCCCCTCCTTAAGGTTGAGATCAAAGAAGGCCGAAGCCGCCTTGTATTGGACAATTCTCGAAGCTTTTGAGAACATTGTCAGAAGCCTGCAATAGATCTCATAAGCTGTGCCAATCTTTATGGCACTCCTTTGGAGTTCCGGCTCCATCGAGAGGATCAAAACATTTTTCATTGCCCAAGACTCCTTGTGATAAGTATCATAAGGTCGTCTTGCCGCGGCGGTGGCATTTTCTGCAGGTTCGGGAGGTGATGCTTCAATGAGGAATTCGGTCTTACCATCACCTTGTGCCGCCAACAACAATTGGGCATCCCAATCGGCAAAGTTTGCCCCATTCTTTTCTAGCTTACAACGATCCATGAAGGAATGTAACCATGAAGTGTTCGTAGTAGTAGGGCTGAGCAAAAAAATCGGATCCGAATTATAAAACCGAAACCGAACCGAAAACCGTAAAAAGAAAACCGAAAATTCGGTTTTTTTTCGGATGCGGTATCCGAACCGGATTATATTATGCTAAACCGGAGCGGATATGGTTTTGAATAATTGAAAACCGGGACCCGGATTTCAAACCGGTTTACAATTTTTTTGAAAAAAAAAACAAAAAAAGCCTAACTAATAACTAAACTCTAAACGTCTAAAGAGGAAAATTTAGTGAAACCGGTTTCAAAACCGGTGCGGTAATCCGGATTTCCGGATCCGGTTTCCAATTTTTGAAAAAACCGGTATACCGGTTTAAACCGGTTCGGTATCGGTTCCTTGAAATCCAATTTTTTTAAAACCGGGTACCGCCCCGGATTGTAAAACCGGTGCGGTATACCGGTTTTGCTCAGCCCTACGTAGTAGTGGTGGAAGTGGTCATGATTGATATTGAATTGGAGACTTAACTACAAAATTTTAAACATTTGAAGAAATTAAATGCTAATCGTTTTAATGTTTATATTAACTTGTAAACATATTTATCAAGCTAATGCATCTATAAAATGACCTCTATCCAATTTTATAAATGATTCCAAGACCCAAACCCATACCACCGAAATCGTGATCCACTGGAACTCCGACCCAATGATATGGTTTGGTGGGTTAAAATAAACCGGTTCTACTATAGATGTAACACCCCCATTTATTTAAGAGCCTTTAGCAAGACATTCTCAAATAAATAGGACTGTTACCATCCCGGAATATCCGCGGTAGTGAATAACAAGGTAAACAAACCAAAGATAATTTATATAAATACTGATTAAATTTGAACTTGGTCTTACAACAGTTATGAGTTCCAAACTTGATAAAATGAAAGTACAACTGACGATATCTATATGTGATCTAACTCTAAGTAGGTCCATGTCATGTCTCTCTCCACGCCCAAGCTCCTAGTCCACCTGTCACTGACCTGTAAAATCTACTCCCCATTCCGGATCATCGTAGGTGTCACACGAATACACAGGGTCAACCGCGAGGTTGAGTAGAAAGATAAATAAGACAACAATATAAAATACTCCGCACCGATCCAACGCCAAATAAACTCCGCACCGATCACAAGACCCAATAAACTCCACACCATATCACAGACCCTTTATCTCCACACCAAACACAGACCCTTTATCTCCGCACCAAACACAGACCCTTTATCTCCGCACCAAACACAGACCCTTTATCTCCGCACCAAACACAGACCCTTTATCTCCGCACCAAACACAGACCCTTTATCTTCGCACCATATCGTATCACAGAATTATATATCACAATATACCAATCATATAACAATATAGATGAACATGGTTAATATCAACCAATAAACAGATTACACATCTCATATACGTAGTATTCCCCTACCTCAATTTGTAGAAAGATAACCAACAGCTGCTAGCAATGTTCCACGCAGAAACCGTCACCTCATTCTCTGCGCAAACGACCACCCTTGGACCTCCCTAGACCACCACGTGGACCCCTCTCCTTATTCTTGGATGTGGCGGCTATGAAAGTGTGGTGGTGGTGGTGTTTGAATTAGGGTAAAACAATACAAAAGTGATGCCTAAGTGACGGCAGGCAGCAGGCTGGTGGGAGGTGATTATCTCAATTCTAGGGTTAGAACGAGGTGGGCTATTTGTGTTGCGCACACAAAACGAGGCCCAAGACTCGTGTGTGTGCCAACGGTCCCTAGTTCGAATCCCACAAACCACATAAAACATTACTTATTTTATAAGAAACATATTCGATGAATAATTCGCATACTCGGTCCTTAATTAACGTCGTATAAAAGAATATAAAAAATATTTATGTAAAATATAACATATCACTTATTCAATAATTAAATTATCGAATATAATCGTCCCAACACTCAAATATGAAGATTAACTATAATTATTGAACACTACTGTTCAAACACGATCAATATAAACAATAAATATAATAATAAAATACGGGGTATTACAGTCTTCCCCCCTTAAAATGAACTTCGTCCCGAAATTCTCACCCAGCGGTTAACAAACCGATAACGAATTCGAAGGGTGACACTCCATCACATCGAAACTAATCAGAATATTTTAAAACACGAAATATTACATTCTACCCTTTTTAAGAAAACTTTGTCCCCAAAGTTTAACGTATAACTAAATTAAAGGATACTTTACGAAACACAATAGAATGCCTAACATGAATAAACAAGATTATTAAGTATATTCAAACAATTACAACATACCAATTAGCCATGTCATAACAACCAGCCATATCATAAAGAATTAAGATTTTACAATCCTATCCTCCTTAAAAACATGGTTACGTCCCCGTAACCTCATACCATCTTACTCCAAGTAACCAAGTATCGCACTCATCGTCAAATCTAAGACCAAAGACAAGGGGTGAGTGAACTGGCGGAATAAAATAGCAAACCAACACTTCCATTTCAATATCGATTTCAAACTCATAACTCAATACCAATGACCAATTCTCATCTCGATTTCAATATCGATATTATCAAATATTCCACAAGAATGCGACAACTTGATGAAACACTGTACTGCAATCTCAAACCCAAAACAAAACCAACCATGGCCTTTGTTCGAAACCCGCGAGTAACTCAATCTCCTCAGTACTTACCTCCCAAGTTCGTTGACATACTTGTATATATACTTATCATTCCACTATTCATAAAACAAGGATGTGTACGTCATAAAACAAGAACTTGTACATAACTCAGGCTAACCAATTACTAAAAGTCTTCCCGTCTCACAAACAAAAGAATTATCACATCAATAGAAAGTTTTAAGTATCAAAATAAAAGGACAACTACTAATATTCAACTCAAATCAGTACTCACAAGAGACTCATATCAATTATCATGTAACATATAACCTCGAACAATAATAAAGTATTTGGACCGGCAGAATCGTGTTACGCAGTAAAACAGAATCATAACAGCTAACACACATATATCCTTGAAATTTTTACACAACTTAACATATTTACCCTAATGTAGGCCATCAGCAACTCCTAGTTCATAATTGACAAATTAAAACCTTCCGTGCTTATAAACATATTATCGAAGCAAAGTCATAATGAACAATCAGATTTTGGAAAGGCATAAGGTAAACTTAATTAACATAACAATCATCATAATTCTCAAACATCAAGCTTAAACATGGTTTATCACGTTGAAAACATTTTGAAACGTTTGAAACATTGAAGCGGTAATTTGATCATTTATAAATACGAATTAAAAGGCAACAAGCTACAGATCGAAACAAGGCTACACGGGGACATTCTGACTCTTCTTTACTAAGACGTTGTTCTGGTATATTGTAACCCATGAATTATGCAAATTTAACGATACGTAAACGACTTCGCAAGATTAGTACTTCTATAAATCACATGTCGACCAGTTAATAACTCAATATATTATGATAAGATTTTAAACATAGTAGATGCAATACAGTTTGTGACATAACATGATACATGAAGGTGTTATAAAGATTATTAGCTCAGTGAACTAGACAACGATATACCCTGAATATGTGAAAGAACATCAACACGTTTCACATCGTTCAAAATAATCACCATTACTTATAACAATTAGATTGTTATATCATGTTAACAAGTTTACCAGTTAAATTTCATTCTGCTACTTGGCAAGACTCCTCTCAGTTAAACATGCTTTTGACATCACATAAGAGTAGCACATAGTTATTTGAGGTCGTACAATTAGACATATAATTGAAACAATTCTATATTAAACTTGACGAAATAAACATGGTTACCAATCATATAGTGAGGGTTCATACGCATACCATACACCTATTATTCATGTTACTAATGCCATATCAGGATATCACGTGGTCACATCACATAAATCACATTTGGTTGAACTTTTATATGAAACTTTTATATCTCACGATTTCAACAATTAAACATTACGCAGCAACTTACCAAATCATAATTAAATAACAGCTTCGCTCACGTGTGGGCGATCATAGCTTTTAGAAAATATAAAGTACTAACTAATCATAAGAAAGGAATCGAATGCATATCTCAAGGAAATTATTTAATACCATTTCCATAACTCAATCGGTCTGGATAAGAACTTATAGCAATTCAACATAAAATTTGGCAACTTGCAAAAATCACAATTAAATAACGACTCATTAACATTTTACATGGCCTATCATCTTGAAAACGTAAACACATATTCTGAACAGTAAAGGTGGAATTATGCACAAACAATAACCAAGTTTTAAATGATTTCTTTTACACAAAGATGGGTCAAAACGGAACTGTGCAGCAACAATCCAACCACGGTCAACTAGAAGATTTATTTCACTCAGAAAATAACTCATATTAATATGAAACCAAAACATTGAAAAATCAACTTAGAAGATGATCATACATAAAATTGTCATAACCATATTTGGAACATATGTAAAATGACATCCTACACAAAACAGATAACATTCTGAAAATTGATTAAGACTTTGGGTTCCTTTGCAAATAAACACTACTACACCTAAACCCAACCTTTCTTATTCCAAAACACGTTGACAAACATTTGAAGCATAGACACCACTCTGTACCATATTAACATTCACTCCTCATTTCAATTGTAGTTGTCATTGAAAACGCAGTAAATGTTTCGAAACTGGAAATACGGTCAACTAAATAGCTTGATAGTTATACACGTGTATCACAAAAAAAAAATTAATTTCTCCCATTGCATCATCACAACTTATCTAAGTACGGAGACTTAACTAGAGACTACTATGTATCCCTTATTGATTACGAACTTCATAACAACTTTAAATGCATATACTAAGCATAAAATCTTAAGTACAGTATGTGCAACACATAACTATATACGTTCATGGCTTAGGAAACACATTCCGCATATCACTAGACATGGATTACTAATTTATATAAGTCTGATCATTCATGTTCAAATACCAACAATATATAACATAGATACGATAGTCATTCAATTCCAGCTAATCGTATGAACACTTCAACTATCAAAGTCATATGATCACATCGCTCTAGCCATGGCTCAACAAATACAACACTCAAACTCCGATAATTTCATTTCAATCATCCCTATCAACCCACAGTTCATATTGCGCACATCCTTAATAAGGACTCACATACGACTTACCTCGTTCTTCTCCTGCAAGAACGTTAGCATATATAACCAGGTCACTTTATAGTCTACCCCACTCTTCATTTACTCTCATTGGGTTCCCGAGACAGAACAGAAAGGGCCCAGGTTTGGTGTGAGGGGGCCCCTAACTCATCCCGTTCCTTTTTGGGGCTCCTATCAGTTTCATCTCGGGGTTCATTTTATTTGACTCTTCCTATGTTCATTATTATTCATTTAGTTGAGGCCTGAGGATCGTTTGCTCTGATACCACTTTGTAACACCCCCATTTATTTAAGAGCCTTTAGCAAGACATTCTCAAATAAATAGGACTGTTACCATCCCGGAATATCCGAGGTAGTGAATAACAAGGTAAACAAACCAAAGATAATTTATATAAATACTGATTAAATTTGAACTTGGTCTTACAACAGTTATGAGTTCCAAACTTGATAAAACGAAAGTACAACTGACGATATCTATATGTGATCTAACTCTAAGTAGGTCCATGCCATGTCTCTCTCCACGCCCAAGCTCCTAGTCCACCTGTCACTGACCTGTAAAATCTACTCCCCATTCCGGATCATCGTAGGTGTCACACGAATACACAGGGTCAACTGCGAGGTTGAGTAGAAAGATAAATAAGACAACAATATAAAATACTCCGCACCGATCCAACGCCAAATAAACTCCGCACCGATCACAAGACCCAATAAACTCCACACCATATCACAGACCCTTTATCTCCGCACCAAACACAGACCCTTTATCTCCGCACCAAACACAGACCCTTTATCTCCGCACCAAACACAGACCCTTTATCTTCGCACCATATCGTATCACAGAATTATATATCACAATATACCAATCATATAACAATATAGATGAACATGGTTAATATCAACCAATAAACAGATTACACATCTCATATACGTAGTATTCCCCTACCTCAATTTGTAGAAAGATAACCAACAGCTGCTAGCAATGTTCCACGCAGAAACCGTCACCTCCTTCTCTGCGCAAACGACCACCCTTGGACCTCCCTAGACCACCACGTGGACCCCTCTCCTTATTCTTGGATGTGGCGGCTATGAAAGTGTGGTGGTGGTGGTGTTTGAATTAGGGTAAAACAATACAAAAGTGATGCCTAAGTGACGGCAGGCAGCAGGCTGGTGGGAGGTGATTTTCTCAATTCTAGGGTTAGAACGAGGTGGGCTATTTGTGTTGCGCACACAAAACGAGGCCCAAGACTCGTGTGTGTGCCAACGGTCCCTAGTTCGAATCCCACAAACCACATAAAACATTACTTATTTTATAAGAAACATATTCGATGAATAATTCGCATACTCGGTCCTTAATTAACGTTGTATAAAATAATATAAAAAATATTTATGTAAAATATAACATATCACTTATTCGATAATTAAATTATCGAATATAATCGTCCCAACACTCAAATATGAAGATTAACTATAATTATTGAACACTACTGTTCAAACACGATCAATATAAACAATAAATATAATAATAAAATACGGGGTATTACAATAGAACTCTTGGTTGATGACAAATCATAATCTATTCATCTTAGCCCGGAACACATTGACCACTGGTCCTCTACACTTCCGTTGAGTACAAACCAAATTTCAATTGCATCGAGATGCGATCCGCCCACTGGACTGAATCCACCTCATTGCCCCACTTATCCTACGTAATGGGGTTCGTACTGCTCACTGGACTAGCACCACCCCACGAAATAGAAGCTCATGGGTTCTACTATTTGGTAAGGCTATTTCTCAATTGTTTTGTTTAATATAGAGGTCTTGTCAATTTATTATCTATCTCCTTTAAGCGAATTAAATCGGTGAACTCGATAATTATAATTGACACGGTCGTTATTAACGATCTAAACTAATATGCATGTTTATGGCGATTTGGCTATGCATGCAAACATATTAA
The DNA here is from genome assembly GCA_029255685.2 of Silene conica. Taxonomy (NCBI): domain Eukaryota; kingdom Viridiplantae; phylum Streptophyta; class Magnoliopsida; order Caryophyllales; family Caryophyllaceae; genus Silene; species Silene conica. The sequence continues at coordinate 56,315,828 of CM055315.2, forward strand.
AATGCAAAAATAAAAGCAATAAAGCAATAAAATCCTAGTATGGCCTTCCTAGTAATAGTAAAAACTAATTAACTATTACAAATTCGGAAACCAACTCCATGGTCCCTTGAACTTCATTGGCACGCCATCCAAGAAAACACCGTCTTGTCGGAACTCCTTTCCGTATGGCACCGTCTTTTGGATCTCCGGAATTACAATAAAATAATACAACTACTCTATTGTAAAACTGAAAATTTAAATTAAATTACAAACCCGTGATGCGAGATCACATAAATTACAACCGAATCAATATCCCCTTTCATTACGGGTAATATTGATCGATTAAAGCTAAGGCCATACTAAGGAAAAATTACATAATTCCAAATTATATAAAAACATTCAAATATGACATTCACATTAAATAGAATGCAATAATAAAATATGTATGCACATGCTCAATTTTTAATGTCAAATCGCCTTATGGGAGCAAATATCTCATATTTGTTTACGGTTTTTACGGATATGCGCGATTTTAACTATTAAAATCATCCAAAATTACATAAATCTCATTTATGTCCAAGTTAATCATCCTAACTTACTTTAGGAATTAATTTTTAGTCTCTACTAATATTTGATCATGATCTAACTTGATTTTGCATTATTGTTCATAAATTACTTGTATTTTCGGGAAAAATAAACAAAATATGGCCAAATGAGTCAATAAAATTCGAAATTTAAAATTCAAAAATTTTAAACTTTCTGGAAATTTTATAAAAATTCAGAAATTATTAAAATGGTCTTTTGCAAATATATATGGTTTATTTCTTAATTAAATCATATAAAAGCCGTTTTTATGGTTTAAAATCCGATTTAAATTATAAAAACTTGCAATAATTTGCCATAAATTTTTAGTCATCCTAAAATTTATATTAGAACCTTAAAATGACCAAAAATTACAGACCATGCTCGAAATTTTATTTTTACGACTCATAAAAAACGATTATTAACTAATTAACTCATAAAAATTAATAATCATAAAAACAGTAACCTTTTGATATCCAACTTTTAGATATGATGTTCCTATTATATAAGACATCTATGGGTAAAATTTTATGCCATAATATTAAGATTAACTATTTTTAACACAATAAGTCATTATTTAGCCGATTTTAACTATTAAAATTACAAAACATGCATCACTTGAGAATAAATTCTCAAAAATTATATACATCCTGTAAATATTGCATGTGACATTGTGTTAAATTTTTATGGCAAAATTCAAACTATAACTATTAAAGTCGAATTTAAGTCACTATTAATCCGATTTTTACTATAAAAATCATTAATCATGCAATACAAGTCCAATAAATCCGAAAATTTATACATGTATTTTATATATTGCATGTGACTTCTCATAAAATTTTTAAGGTCAAATTCGAAATATAACCTTCTAAACCCATTTTTACTCATATTATGACTATTTATCTCATAAAATTCATAATCCATGCATATTAACTCCATTTCTTACGAAACATCATATACAATATATTAAATATGCATGTGAGAACATATCAAAAAATCTCGGCCAGATGTTAAGTTTTACTATTTTTCCCATTAATTGTTGTTTAAAATCGATTTAAACTACAAAATATACAAATAAATATAAAAATGAACAATAAAAATCCATAAAATTATTTTTATGTCCTAAAACCATTTTAGAAACAGAAACTTTAACATGCAAAATTATTTTGTGATTTATCATAATAAATCAAAATATTTCGAAAATACCGAAATATATATATGTTAATCCGATTTAACATTAATCATGAATCCGATCATGCATGCAACAACCGTAATGTTCTGATACCACTTGTTGGAAACTAAGTTCCTGATCCTAATGGAAACTAAGTTCCTGATTTTATACTCAAATCTAATGTGAGTTAAGTTTATTTAAGTTTAGTCATTAAAACTTAATTAGATCTTATGCATGCATGATGATCTCATAAGATGTGATTGTCCTTACATTGGTTTTAGAAGGTTTATACTCAATAATCACCTATTATTTGAGTCTTCAAATAACCGAAATCCTCTTGTAACGATCTAACAAAAATCGTCTCCTAAATGTGCGTATCAAGGACCCGATCTCAAACTAATACAAATTTGTTACTAGAAAATTAGTATTAGTATACTAGAAATACTAACAATATTACCCTTAATATTATCAATATAGGAAATAATATATTTTCTTAGAAAAACTCTTTTACTGGAAATATAGTGAGAATGATGTTGTAGTGTTGTGTTGAATGAGCAAGCATCAAAACTAACAACCATTAGTATTAGTGAAGTGTGTATGTATATATTATATAGAGCAATACATGCTCTCTTTTAGTGTATTAGGCCGGCCAACATGAGCCTTCTAAGGCCAATGCATGCTCTTCTAGCTCTTACACAAGAGCTAGCAAGATTCCTTACATAATCCCTTTTGCATTCTACACTCAACCATCTTATACATTTACACACACAACTATCGCATACACTACACTTACACGGCTGAAATATGGTTCAAAATGGACCCATTTTATTTTTGTCAATTGTGTTAATTTGTAACATGTCACACATGTCCCATAACACATGACCCAATTTGTTAATTATGCAATTTTAACTATTAGAATTCATAATTTACAAATTTATTACATTTAAATAATTATTCCAATATTTCGAAATTATTATTGTATAAAATGTAATATCATAATTTTAATTACAACTCTTTGTAATTTTATGATCAACCGTGTTCATTCTCAATTTAATCGTTTCCCAAACGAATAAATAAAAACAGAGTAATAAAACGATTTTATTACTTTGACTATTATTATTATTATAATCCTATTATAAAATATTTGTCATATAAAATTATTTCCAAATTTCCAGATATTAATTAATTCGTATCCAATGCAATATTAATTAATTTATTCCATTGAGACGGAATTCCCTAAAGATATGACCTTAAGGGATCAACTGATCACCACCATCATATGACGATAATGTCAAACTCTAGACAGCCGATCATTATCGGTAAATATTGATCAGTTGACTTTAAAAGAGTAACACTCCCAGTTGTGTTTCATTCAAATGAGTTTTAATTACGTCAACACACTGTTGTCGAGGACACTTCCTCCAACACAAGGATCCCTTAGATGATTTAACAATTTTGGATAAGTGTGCAGGTAATCCAGCTGAGAATGCTGAAGAGCTGGATGTTGTGGAAGCAGAGATAGAGGAATATGAGCTGACTGAGGAAGAGGATGAGAAACTAATAAGCTTGGCTAATGCTAATCTGGTAAACATGTGTTATTCTATTATTACTGATTCTGTTCAGGCCGTAGAGGTAAAGTTACCAGAGCGTAAGCCACTTCCTCCTAATCTTAAGTATGTTTTCCTAGATGATATTGAGCAGTATCCTGCAATTGTTTGTTCTAAACTTGATCCTAACCAACTTTCTGCCTTAATGACTGTTCTAAAAAAGAATAGGAAACCTTTAGGTTATTCTCTGGATGACATTAAGGGCATCAGTCCTGATGTTTGCATGCATAGGATAGAGTTAGAGGAAGGGCATAAGCCCTATAGACAGGGTCAACGTAAGTTGAACCCTAAGATGCAGGAGATAGTTATGGCTGAGGTAATGAAACTTCTTGATGCAGATATTATTTATTCAGTTGGCAACTCCAAGTGGGTTAGCCCATTTCAGGTGGTTCCTAATAAAGGAGGAACCACAGTGGTTAGACATGAGAAAAATGAATTAATACCTACTAGAGTAGTGACAGGGTGGCGGATGTGCATTGATTATAGACAGTTAAATGCCGCCACCAAGAAAGACCATTTCCCCCTTCCCTTTGTTAACCAAATGACTGAGAGACTTACTTCTAATAAATTCTTCTGTTTTCTAGATGGTTATTCAGGTTTTTTCCAGATTCCCATCCATCTTGATGATCAGAGTAAGACTACTTTTACATGCCCACAAGGTGTTTTTGCATACCGCATAATGCCTTTTGGGTTGTGTAATGCTCCTGCCACCTTTCAAAGGTGTATGATGGGTATCTTTTATGATTTTATATAAAACATTATGGAGGTATTTATGGATGATTTTTCTGTTTATGGTAATGCGTTTGATCAATGCCTAGCTAACCTTGATAAAGTCTTGCAGCATTGTATGATGTAAACCTTGTCTTAAATTGGGAAAAGTGTCAGTTTATGGTTACTGAGGGGGTAGTGTTAGGGCATCTTATATCTAATAAGGGTATACATGTAGATAAAGCAAAGGTGCAAGTGATTGAGCAATTGCCCCCTCCTGTTAATGTTAAGGGGGTGAGAAGTTTCTTAGGACATCAGGTTTTTACCGGCGTTTCATTAAGGACTTTTCTAAGATTGCTAAACCACTTACACAATTGCTTCTTAAGGATGCTGTCTTTGATTTTACTGATGAGTGCCTTTCAGCTTTTAACAGGTTGAAGGAAGCTTTGGTCTCAGCACCAATCATCCAGCCACCAGATTGGGATCTCCCATTTGAGATCATGTGCGATGCCAGTGACTATGCTTTGGGTGTTGTGCTTGGCCAAAGTAAGAACAAGGCTCTTAATGCTATATACTATGCGAACCGTACCCTAGATGAGAATCAAGTCAACTACTTCACCACTGAGAAGGAGATGCTAGTTGTGATCTTTGCCTTAGAGAAATTCAGGTCCTATTTGGTAGGTAATAAGGTAATTGTTTACACTGACCATGCAGCTTTGAAAGTTCTCTTCCAGAAGAAAGATTCAAAGCCAAGGCTGTTGAGGTGGATACTCCTTCTACAAGAGTTTGACATTGAGATTAGGGACAAGAAAGGCGCGGAGAATGTGGTAGCTGACCACCTATCTCGCCTTCAGTTGACTGATGGGGAAGATTCTTTACCTATTGATGATTCATTTCCTGATGAGAGTTTGTTTGTCATTATTAATAGTTCAGGTTCTTATTCCCCTCCTTGGTATGCTGATTTTGCTAATTTTGCTGTCACAGGTAAAATTCCTCCAGAGTTGTCATGGCAACAAAAGAAGAGATTCATGTTTGATGCAAAACAGTATTTTTAGGATGACCCTTATGTTTTCAACGAATGCGGAGATGGACTTATCCGGAGATGCGTCCCCCAGTGGGAGGTGAAGGACATTCTGGAAGCATGTCACTCTTCTGCATATGGTGGTCACCACGGTCCATCTAGGACCGTGGCCAAGGTATTACAGTCTGGTTTATATTGGCCTACTTTGCATGCTGACTGTAGGAATTTTGTACGTAGTTGTGATGCTTGTCAAAGATCTGGGAATGTCTCAAAAAGACATGAGATGCCACAGGTTGGTATTTTAGAGGTAGATATTTTTTATGTTTGGGGCATTGATTATCAAGGACCTTTCCCCAGTAGTCAAGGTAACAGGTATATTCTTGTAGTTGTTGATTATGTATCTAAATGAGTAGAAGTTATTGCTACTCCCCATTGTGATGCAAAAGCTGTTATTAAACTGTTTAAGAAAATCATATTTCCTCGTTTTGGTGTCCCTAGGATTGTCATTAGTGATGGAGGTATGCATTTTAAAGAGAAACAATTGGGTGCCTTGCTAAATAAATTCGGTGTCCAACATCGTAGGGGTCTAGCATATCACCCTCAGACTAGTGGTCAAGTTGAGATCTCTAATAGAGAACTTAAGGAGACCCTAGCCAAAGTTGTTTCTAAATCTAGGAAAGATTGGAGTCTAAAACTTGATGATGTTTTATGGGCCTATAGAACTGCGTTCAAAACCCCAATCGGAATGTCACCATTCCGGTTGATCTATGGTAAGACTTGTCACTTACCAGTTGAGCTAGAACGCAAGTCTTGGTGGGATATTAGTGATCTTAATTTAGACCCTAACATATCCCGTGAGAAACGTTTATCGCAGCTTAACGAGTTAGAGGAATTCAGGTTGCTAGCCTATGACAATGCCAGGATTTACAAAGACAAAACCAAGCGCTGGCATGACAAGAGAATCATTAGGCGTGATTTTCAGGTAGGTGATAAGGTGTTGCTTTTTAATGCTCGTATTCGTCTTTTTCCTGGTAAGCTGAAATCCAGGTGGAGCGGACCTTACACTATCACAGCTGTCTCAAAGTTTGGGTCAATTGAGTTAGAAACCTCATCCGGTGAGAGGTTTAAAGTTAATGGCCAATATGTGAAGCACTTCCGTGGAGAGAATGAATTCATTGGGAAGGTTGAAGTTTCCTACTTTGACCCTTTTTCGGATGCTTCATGATAGATAAAAAGGTCGTGCGGGACCTCTTAAACCAGCACTAACCGGGAGGCAACCCGTGTTGTAGCTTAATTTTGTTTTTTTTTTAATTTCCCTTTTGGAGGAACACGTTTTCTGTCATGTTTTTACACTTTTTGATGGAATTTTGAGCTTTTGCGGAAGAAAAATAGGCCGAACTGTCAGGTACCTAGGTCGACCGACCTACTAGTGAGGTCGACCGACCTTCTGACATCAATAAATGACTTCTGACAAACAGGTACGCAGGAGCCAGGTCGGTCGACCGACCTCGAGGCAGATTACCGGGATTTAGAGTAAGGGTTTTAAGTTTATTTTTGTTTGAAAACAAGTCATTTTCTTCACACTTTCGAACAACCCCCCCCCCCCCCCCCCCCCCTCTAAAAACCCTAACTGCCTCCTTCCTTCATCCTTCACTCATTTTTTTTGCTTTCTCTCATTTTCCCATCAAAGGTATGTGTTCTTTAGCTTCTCCTTTCCTTTTTTTCGTTTTATAGACTCTTAATTCCGTTTCTAGGTAGATTCTTGTTTATATTTTCAGTTTGATTTTGCTTTTTGGAGTTTATTCTTCTTTTGTTTTTGTTTTTCCTTTTGTTTTTCCTTCCTCTTTAGCTTCTATAGTTTCAGATATATATTCTTGTGTGGTTTTTTGTGCTGTTAGGGTTAGTTTGAATTTCCCCCTAATTTTTCTATGCTTAAATTCAGTCGAAATTTGAACCGCGCGTTGATTCTGTTGTAACCGTCAGTCAACCGACCAGAAATGGAGGTCGGCCGACCAAACTGCGTTTTTCAGAAACTCATTTCTGCGTTTGATCGGTCGGTCGGCCTGAGTAGTAGGTCGGTCGCCTTGGTACTGTTACAGGAGGTCTGACTTTACTGGCAGATGGTCGGTCGACCTTGAGGTGAGGTCGGTCGACCTCGTTACTATTACAGGGGCTTTTAATTCGCAACTTCGCTCTTTTATTTTGATAAATAAATGTTCTAATGTTACAAGGAGTCTAAGTATTGAGAGCAATTGTTGTAATTTTGCAGATTCATCATGTCTAGCCGAGGACAAGGAGGAAAAAGATCTCGCACTGCCGGAGCAAGCACTTCAAGGGGCCGAGCAAGTGGGTCCGGAGGACTAACAGCGCTTGACACGGATAGTCCGGAAGTCATCTTTCACACTCCAGCTCAAAAGGCCCGGTTCCTCCAGCTTTCGACCTATTGCCTTGTGGTGGTCACCCGGTTCTTATGCGAGCCGGCATTGAGGGCCTTGGGTTGCTATGATGATGTGGTGGGCTTGCTCAACGGGATGGGTTTTTCGGGACTCGTCACGATGGATGAGTTTACTTTTCCTATTCTTACTCTTGAGTTCTTTTCCTCTTTTCTATTTGATGTTCATGCTTACAACCCAAGCTATAATAATAAGTGCATATCTTTTAGGCTGTTTAATGTTACTTATTCTTTAACTTTAAGTGAATTTGCCGAGTACTTAGGCTTGTCTTCTACGGGTCGTACGGGTGACTCTTCTGAGTCGTACACTGTCATGTGGTCTTGCCTTTCTGATTCCAGCAATAGGAGGAAGAAGAGCATTACCGTTCACTTACCCGTTCCCCGTTATTATTTGCGTCTTTTGGCCAACACTGTTTTTGGCCGCAAGGAGTCTCAAAATGTTAAAAACATTGAGCTCTCTATTTTTTCTGGCTATATTAATGTCAGACGTTTGGGTAAGAGGTTTTATAACATTGCTTATCTGGTCGCCTCTCACTTTGTGGCGGTTGGCGATGGAACTTCTTTGACCACTATTGTTTGTGGTGGGCAAGTCACTCGTTTGGCTCACTCACTTATTTATCAGTTCCCCCGCTTTGAGGATGCGCTTCACCCTACCGCCCGATACATGGACATGGCTTATGTCAAGTCCGTGCATTGGGTGGATAGGAAGGATTATTGGAAGGTTGATACTTACCTCAGTGATCGCATCCCTATCACTACGGCTCCCCCCATGCTACCCCTTGATACTTTTCAGGGGGAGCCTAGACCACTCCTCCTATCCTACCGCCTTCCACTTAGGGGAGGCACCTTTAGAGGCCATAGGGTTCCCGCCCCTGGTGCCCACTTTGCTGCACCTGAGACGGGGTATCCCACTGATTTTACTGCTCCTCCTAATATTGGTATTCCTCCTGTCGTTGATAACAGATCTCTCCCGCATATGATGGCGGACCTTTGCAGGCAGTTCAACCGGAAACAGTTGGACGATTGTCTCTACCAGTACCGGGGCTACTCGGAGTATGTTACTCAGGGTAGGCTCCCCACCGGCCCATGGACTCACCCCTCCTGGTACACACCTCAGGCAGGCGGTCAAGGGTACGGGGAAGCTTCGGGATCCGTCTCGGGATCAGGCATAGGGTCTGATGACGAAGAGGAGGAGGGAGAGGAACAAAGTGGGTCGGAATATGACCCGGAGGACTAGAGACGTGCCCAAACCTCCCCTCTTCGATGTTCGGTTTGGGGAGGTTCCTTTGTCTTGTAAGTCATCTATTGTTGTCTCTTTCTGTCCCCTTTCGCCTCTTTCTGCTGCCCTTTAGCCTCTTTCTGCAGGCTTTAGTCTTTTTCCTTTTCCTTCTTTTGTTTGTTTTTGCCTATCCCCATCCCCATGCTGTGGATTTATGCTGATGAGCACAATGGGGGCATTGTGCGTTTTGGTTTGGGGAGGGTATATGCATACTTCTGTTGAGTCTGCATTTGTTTAAGTGTCTTTTGTCTTTTTCCTTTTGTTGTGTTTGCATCTGCATTTCATCTTTTTCTGTCGCACGTTTACTGCATTTCAGTTACTTTTTCTCCTTTCAGTTTGTCAGTTACTTTTTCTCCTTTCAGTTTTCATACATACCAAAAATTCAAAAAATGCACGTTTTCTTTAGCATATAGGTCAAGTCGGAACGGACGGATACTATGATAATTATGCCTCACATGTCGCTTATTGCCTTGCCTTGCATTTTCAAAAAAAATTCAAGCTAGTCTTTTGCATGATCTACGAGTTTTTGTTGATTTTATGCTAATTATTAGACTTGACTCTCTTCTTGGCAAGCTACTACATATTATAAGGTTTAGAGCTTAATAAATCGGTGACATTCATGACCGATTTCATGTAGGTTTGTGAGTAGTTTCTCCTCTTGAGGCATGTCACATCAACTTGCATAAGCATGAATTTTGTCTACTTAATACCTATATGTATTCGGGTTTGTGGTTTGTTGACACATGTGGTAGAGGTTTCCCTTTCTTATTTTACCCATAACCCTCACATAGCCAAATTGCCTTTTATCCCATATACTACATCCTTAAAATTGCTTACCCTATCCGAGCTAGTAACATGGTATATTGGGACTCTTTGATCATCTTTTGGTTTTGTGTTTCATTGAAGAATTTCTATTTTGTGGGAATGGTGAAAAGGAGAAAAGAAAAGAAAGTGAAAAGAGAACAAATTATGAGTTCAGAAAAAAGGAAAAAGAAAAGAAAAGAAAGAAAGAAAAGAAGGAACTCAATGTATTTCAAAAAAAAAAAAATCGGAACTACCTGTTTTCAGGGGTGGTCGGCCGACTGCCATACAAGGTCGGTCGACTACGACCACTGAACAGGAGTATTATTCTAGAAAAAGAAAGAAAAAAAAAGAGGAGAACAAGAGGAGTTGTGAAAATTTGCTCACGATCTTGAGCATCGGGCTTGTTTTATGAAGAAAATTGGAAGTGATTTTATAGTGTGGTTTGATGGTTGTTAGCTCGGTTTAACCCCTCTTTCCATAATCTGTTTTTGACCTTTCTTACCTTTAGCCTCACAATCCCAAATCACCTCGGCATGTGTCATGGTCATTTAAGTGTTGGAATGCATATGTACGGTTGTAGAGACTTTGTTTATGTTAGATTGCAGGCATGTTATTATGGGTCGTAGATAGGTGAGAGTCTATATTCTTTTTCATCTTCTTATCTTTCACATATATATTTGACCCTTTGCTTCATGAGTGTCTCGAGCGTACCGCGAGGGTCCATTTAGAATGACTCTTGCAAGGTTGAAAGTTTAGCATTTTATTCCAACATGTTTAATTCGTTTGCATTTGGCAATAAGCTTGATTTTCTTTTGAAACCGCATTAAAATGGTTAAGCATGGCGTTGTGTTTGGTTTTGAGCTAGAAATCTGTTCCAAGTAGAAGTTTTTCTTTTCTTTTGAGTCTTAGTTCTTGCTTGAGGACAAGCAAGGTTTGGTTTGGGGAATTTGATACGTGCCTATACTATGCATTTTATTTATACTTTCGGCACGTATTTCTATGCATTTTCGTAACTTTTAGTTACTATTGCTCCCGAAACGGTTTACTTTGGCATTTCTATGTTTTAATTGCAGGAATAAGCGGAAGTGAGCAAAACCGAACTCTAACCGTCCTCCGGAAGCTATTTTGAGTGTTTACACGAAGCAAGGATCCGAACTCTTAAGCCAAGGGTTACGTACAAGCAAATTCAAGGCTGGGATACACAGGAATCGGTCGACCGACCTACCTAACAGGTCGACCGACCAGCGCACAGTTCCATAAATCTCTGATTACATCACCCGAGGTCGACCGACCTACTCAAGAGGTCGACCGACCTGGTGACGGGTTCCGCGACTTTTATTTCGGTTTTTATTCTTTTAATCTTGTAATTAGGAGACTATTTAAGAACGCCTAAGCTTTGTAATTAGGTTAAGCAGTCCACATTAGCAAAAACTCCATAGTTTAGAGAGACAAATTTCCAAGTTCTTAGCTTTGTTCTTAATTTCTAATTGATTTTGTAAGTTTTATACAATTTAATCTTTCCATGTATTTCAATTCCATTGTTCATCTTATTATTGTTATTCAATTCATGTTTCCCTCTTTTGAATCTTCATCTTCAATTATGTAATCTTCCTTGTTGTTCTTCAATATTGTTAGTTCTAGTTTTATGATTATGAATATGCACAGCTAAATCTTGTGATTAGGAATTAGGGGAACCATGGCCAAGATTAGATTTTAATGGTTTTATGATTAATTTACCAATCCCCATTGTTGTTGGTGAACTAATTCTTTGAGATTGAAAGATTGTTAGGATTAGTTTACCAACAACTTTGGGATTACAAGATTAAGAAAATAAACCGAAATAAAGAAACTAAACAGCTCAGCCAGGCTGCATGAAGGCGACTGCACGTTCCTTCTTATAAGGCTTCTCGAAGTGATTCCATGGCTCGTTCTAGATCAGCATCACCTAAATCTCACAACAACAACAATCATAACAGTCACAAACAAGGATCCAAAGGCAGTAGTGGCAATGAGAAGAAGCAAGGGCCAGGGGAAGAGGATGTCCTACGTACCAAAGTTATGCATGAAGTGAACCCTATCCCGGGTCTGTCATTTGAAGATGAAGAGAACCCAGAGGATACTTTTGAACTGGTTACTAAACGCAAGAAGAAAAAGAGTACAGCCAGTGATGGTAAAGCAAAGGATTCTGAACAAGTTGCAGTGTTAGATGAGGAGGAGGAAACTCTGTTCCAATTTACTGCAGAGGATACACAGGAGGAAATTGAATACTGGAAACACGCCATATATTGTTTTGTTCTAGGGGCTAACCCTCCCTGGGAAGTGCTCAATGGTTATGTGCATAGGGTTTGGGCCAAGCATGGTATTGACAAGGTATCCTTCCTCCCTAATGGCATATTTATGGTAAGATTTAAGGAATTACAGGGTAAGGAGGCAGTCTTGAGGGCTGGCTATCACATGTTTGATAACAAGCCATTGATAGTAAAGGAATGGCAGGAAAATATAGACTTGCTAAAAGAGGATGTGAAAATTGTTCCAGCATGGATTAGGTTTCATGGATTACCCCTGAAATTTTGGGGTAAATGTATCCCTATCATTACTGGGATGATAGGCAATTACATCAAGTCTGATCAGGCAACAGAACAAAAAACACGACTTGGGTTTGCTAGGACCATGGTTGAACTAAAAGTAGGGCAACAATTTCCCCCTACTGTCAAGTTCAAGGATGAGCATGGGGTGGTCATTGCAGTACAAGTCGAATATGAAGGGGAATCACTCATTTGTGATCAATGCAAAGGAATGGGACATGAAGGCAAGAATTGTCGTAGACATGCTCTTGCAAAACCAAAGGGGGCACCAAAGAAAATATGGCAACCTATTCCACAAAGTAAACCAGTTTTGTCTGAGAAAGAGTTCCCTGCATTGACCAGCAACCATCCACCTCAGATAAAACAAGATCCTACATCAGGGTCTGTTCCTCCAGAAGGGACTAGAGGGGATGAGGGTATTGGGACAAGACTAGAAGGACAGCAGAGTCAGAAGGAGGATGATGTTCATGTTCATGATACTGGTAACCCTTTAAATCCAGGTTCTCATGAATAGCTTAGGCTTCTGGAACGTGAGATGTCTTAATAATGTAAATAAACAGTTGGTAGTTAAAAGTTTTATACACAATAATGATGCTTGCCTGTTTGGCTTGCTCGAAACCAAAATAAATGGTACTAATGTGAGAAATATATCACAAAGAATGTTGGAGGGGTGGTGTGTTACCACAAACTGTCAAATGCATAAGGGAGGTAGGGTATGGCTTATGTGGAGACCTAGTGTTTTTGAGGTCACAGTTCTCCATTATGATCCTCAGTTTATTCATGCCAAGATAGATGTCAAAGCCACAAAACAAAGTTTCTTGTTCACTGTTGTATATGCCTTTAATGAAGGGGAAGCAAGGAAGCCATTATGGAATCAGTTGAAATCAATTGCAGACTACTGTAACAGCCCCTGGGCTGTTGCAGGGGACTTTAATACAGTGCTGTCACCTGATGAAAGGCTAGGGGGCAGCACAAAGCAAGCTGATATGGAAGACTTTCTTGACTGTGTTCAGTATTGCAGCCTTACTGATATCCCAGCCACAGGGGCTTTCTTCACCTGGACCAACAAACAGGATGAGCACCACAGAAAGTTTAGCAGATTAGACAGATTCTTGATCAATGATAAATGGAGTCAGGCATTCCCTGAGATGGCTGCACATTTCCATCCTGAAGGATTGCTGGACCATAACCCTTGCATTGTTCGAAATGTCAAAATGGAGGGGAGAAAGAATTCCAGTTTTAAATACTACAACATGTGGAGTACTGTTGGGGATTTTAAGCCTAAAGTTAAAGAAGTCTGGCAACAGCATTTTGCAGGAACTTTGATGTTCTCAGTCATTAAAAGACTTAAAGCTCTTAAACTTGTTCTGAAGGGTCTTAACAAAACTTGCTATGCAGATGTTGAAATCACAGCAACCAAAAAGAGTATGCAATTAAAGGAGGTCCAGGAATGTATTCAGGCAGACCCTTTGAATGCTGGTTTGATACAGCAGGAATTGATTCTTATCAAAGAGGTGACATTATGGAATAAGGCAAGAACCAGTTACTTACAACAAAAAGCAAAGGCTAACTGGATTCAAGATGGAGATAGTAATACTGCAATGTTCCACCAGGCCCTCAAATCCAGATATCTCAGGAACAAAGTTATCCAAATTGAGGATAAATATGGCACAACTTGCACAGACACTGCTAGCATCCAACAAGCTTTCCTGGATTTCTATCAGGACCTTCTTGGGGATAGTAAGAGGACTGACAAGGTGAGACCAGAAGTACTGCAGCAAGGGAGCTTATGTTCTGCAGACCATCACCAAACTCTAAATGCAGCTGTTACTACAGAAGAGATCAAAGAGGTTGTCTTTGCCATACCCATTGACAAAGCACTAGGACCAAATGGTTTCACCAGCGGTTTTTTCAGAGATTCATGGGATATTATTGGTGAGGATATTTGCAAAGCAGTCATGGATTTCTTTCAGTCTGGGGAACTACTTACTCAGATAAATGCAACAAACATCACTCTAATCCCAAAATGTGAAAGGCCAACATCAGTAAGCCACTTCAGGCCTATAACATGTTGTAATATGCTCTATAAGATTATCTCAAAGCTACTGTGTAACAGATTGGCTTCAGTTCTCCCTGATATTGTTAGTGAAAACTAAGGTGCGTTTATAAAAGGAAGGTCTATTATAGAAAATGTCTTAATCTGCCAAGATATAATTCATCTATATGGAAGGAACTCAGTCACCCCAAGATGTCTATTCAAAATAGACTTGCAAAAGGCCTATGATACAATTGAATGGGACTTTGTTGAGCAACTACTGAATGGACTGAACTTCCCTGCTCACTTTACTGGTTTGGTCTTACAATGTGTCAAAACTACATCCTTCTCCTTATCATTGAATGGCTCTTCTTTTGGCTTCTTCAAGGGTAAAAGAGGGCTGAGGCAAGGGGACCCTATCTCCCCCTTCTTTTCACTTTATGCATGGACTATCTCTCCAGACTCATCAAATTTGCTACAGATAAATGGCCTTTTCAATATCACCCACTATGCAAAAACCTGAAGCTCACACATTTAATGTTTGCAGATGACCTCTTAATGTTCTGCAAAGGCAAGCCTGCTTCTATATGGCTGCTAATGAGAGCATTCTCATCCTTTTCAAGTGCTTCAGGACTCAGAATGAATAACACCAAGTCTGAGATATTTTTTAATGGTATTGATGAGGATACAAGAACTGATATCCAGAGGGTGACTGGGTTTAGAGAAGGCTCTTTCCCCTTTAAATATCTGGGAGTTCCTATACAACCAGGTAAGCTATCCAAACATGACTGCTCATCCTTAACTGAAAAGCTTGTAGCAAGGATTAGAGGACTGGGGGCCAAAAAACTCTCCTATGCCGGAAGAATTACACTCATTAATTCAGTCCTTAATACATTACACAATTATTGGGCTCAGATGTTCATTATCCCCAAAGGTGTAATAAAGAGAATTGAAGCAATCTGACGTAACTATCTATGGGATGGGGCCACAGAATATCACAGAGTACCCCTAGTGGCTTGGGAGAGGGTCACTATGTCAAAAGAGCACGGGGGGCTGGGAATTAAACATGCTGAACTATGGAATATAGCCACTGTTGGTAAATTAGTGGATTGGGTGTATACTCAGACTGACATACTATGGATCAAATGGGTGAATGCTGTTTACCGTAAAGAACAAAGCTGGACTGAATACACTCCACCTGCTGATGCTCCATGGGTATGGAAAAGTATCTGCAAAACAAAGGAGAGAATCAAAAATGGGTATAGGGATAACAGTTGGGTCACCAGACCTCAGGGCTACAACATTAAGAGTGGCTATACATGGCTGCAAATTCCTCAACAAAAAAAAGAATGGACTAAGGTTGTGTGGAATAGCTGGAACATTCCAAAACATTCGATGATTACCTGGTTGAGAATGCAAGAGGGGATGAATGTGAAAGCTAAATTAGCTCAGATTGGATACTGCCAGGATGATCTGTGTTTACTATGCCAAAACCAGACTGAAACCATTGATCACATATTCGAAGAATGTCAGTATTCCCGCAGGGTGATGCAGCAATTGAGACTTTGCTTCAATGGAGGCCACACTACAATGGCCAGGATGATCACTGGAAATCAAAAATCCAGTGATTGGAAACTTGGATGTGCTCTCTTCAATGCATACCACTACCACATCTGGATGCAACGAAACAACACATGGGTTAATGACAGCTTGATCAGACCAGATATTCTAGCAAAGAGAATCGAAGAAGAAGTGGAGCAAAGAGTGAAACAGATAAGGGGACAATGATGATAATCATGTTTTTAATGAGTAATTGTTGTTGGACTATAGGCTCTTTTTGTTTGTAATGGGACTTGATCCCGAAACCTTGTACATTCTTTGTTTCTCTTATGATATAATATACTCACATCTTACCAAAAAAAACAACTTTGGGATTGCCCTATGAACGAAAGTTTAGTGCTTTTCTAGGAACCCTAAGACCGTAAGGATTGGGTAGAGTATTGACCTAAAGGTTTATTCTTTGTTCCTTGGGATTGTGTTATGTAGTTATTTTACCCTTTATTGACTTGTCCTAGCCATGGGGAACCGAAGTTCCTAATCTCCCTTTACCTTGTTTTAGTATTCTTGTTTATTTTGCTATTTTTAGTTGTTAGTCCCAATCATCAATCAAAACCCCCCTTTTTTTGGTTACTTTCAATAGACTTTAAATTCACAAACATTATTAACTTTGTCTCTCTGTGGTTCGACCCTTGACTTATCCTATCTAGTTTAAGCTGAGGTTTTATTAATCTTATCTTTGGCACCCCTCAACGACGGGTGTCAACACGCATCAATATGCAATATTAGGAAGAGCTGAATACATAAGATACATAAAACTACCAAGAATCTTAGCATAACCATCTTGATTCACACTTTCAGGCAAATTCTTCTTTAAGTGTAAACTAGCATCAAAAGGTGTTCTAGCAGGCTAAAATCAAAATAATCAATCTTTTTTTAAAATTTTCTCAACATAGTGAACTTGACTAAGACAATAACCTTGTCCAGTCTTTATAACCTATCTCATGTAATTTTGTAATTAATGTTCCACTGTAGCAGTTTTGTAATTAGTACTTCGATTCGAGTTAAGTAAGTTGTAATAATAAAAGTTTAAATTTAATTAGTTTTATATAAAGTACTTTTTGGTTTGTTTTACTTTGTTATTCACTACCTCGGTCATTCCGAGATGGTAACAACTCTATTTATTTGAGAATGTCTTGCTAAATATTCTTAGATAAATGAGGGTGTTACATCTATTTATTTGCATTTAATAAAATTCTTATTTTTCCTTTTCTTTTCAAAATATAAAATGATGATGTGACTTCATAATTTACTCTCAAATAGTTGAATAGTGAAATGTTATGCTTTAGTTTGTCTTTTTATTATATTTATAGATAGATAAGATTTTCTTTCAAGGCCATACTAGGATTTTTTTTTTAATTGCTTTGCATTTTTTTAATATGTTACATGATTTGCCAAATCGCCATAACTAAACATGCATATCATATCGAGTCATCGACCGTGTCTACTATAATTATCGATAATTCGATCTATTAGCTCACTTTAAAATGATATATGATAAATTGATAAGACCTTTTAGAATAAAAATATTAAGACTTAGCCTTACCAAATAGTAGAGACCCATGAATCCAAATTTCATATTTGAGTGTCATACAAATGAAACCGGGGGAAGAAAAAGCCCGATAATATACAACTTTTGGGCAGTGAGCAATCTTATCTATATAATTGCAAAATTATTTAGAAAGCTTTGATTGAGGCACGTCGTCAACCCATTTTTTTTTTAGTTTATCATGGTGGGACCCACAAAGTTTTATAATGATTTTGATTCGAAATAACTGTCTGAAATAATAGTTCTACAATTATTACGTAAAATTTTTTATATAAATTCGTAAACATGAATTTCTACGAAAACTGTCAATATGTATAACATGAACGTAAATACTCCCTCCAATTTCCTATGATGTTCCCTTTTCATTTTCACACAAAAATAAGAGAATCAATTTGGATCACACAATACACATGACCTCACACCAAATTGATTTTAGACCACACAAAGTTGTCCAAAAGAGGAAATAGGAAACATCCATGTAATTGAACAAAAACGGAAAAAGGAATTTCATAGGAAATTGGAAGGAGTATTATATAACAATTTATACCCAATATATAATTACAATAAACAATAATAATTAACAATTTACAACAATCGAAAAAAAAAAAACTGTGGCGACAATACTAAATTAAAAAACAATAAAAATAACTTAATATTAATATAACAATCAAGAATAGTGTACAAATTAATATCATCAATTGAAATATTTTGCGAAAATCAAGTCTAAACAATAGTGTATAGACGTTAGATAAAAACAAAATCAAATTTTGATAAAAGAGTGTATAAGCATCATATCAATATATATACTTAAAAGAGGAACTTTTCGAGCGATTTTATTGGTTATTGTTTTAGAATAATTTCATTGGCTATTACTTTGGTTAAATAAATTAAGTATATAAATAAAAAGATAATTACATAGTAATAAAATATCAGTTGGATAATTATTGTTTTTAGAGTTATTGCATTGACTATTAGTTTGATTAAATAAATTATATAAATAAAAAAAGATAATTAAGTAGTAATAAAATATCAATTGGATAGTTATTAAATTAGTTAATAAAATAATTGATTTCATTGACTATTACTTCAGTTAAATAAATTAAGTATATAAATAAAAAGATAATTAAATAGTAATAAAATATCAGTTTGATAATTATTATTTTTAGAGCGATTACATTGGCTATTACTTTGGTTAAATAAATTAAGTAAATAAATAAAAGATAATTAAATAATAATAAAAATTGATTGTAAACCAAGAGTTTTGGCTACCGCAGAGTTATGGTATAATTTGTTGTTTCCCTTCTCTTATTTAATTAAAAGCATAAATAGATGTATTGATGGATATATTAAGCCTCTCTTATTTAATAAAAAACATAAATAAATGTATTGATAAATATATTAAGCACTTAAGTTTACGAGGTATAATTAAAAAATACGAGCTACAGAATACGAACACATAAAAATATTAGCTAATGTAAAAAGAATAATAGTTTAAGAGAATCACGAACTAAAAACTACGAGCACAGAAGAATACGAGCTATTAACCTAATAATACGAGCTAATACAAAAAGAATATGAGCTATTAAACTAAGAATATGAGCTAATGTAAAAATAATATGAGTTATTAAGGTAAGACGAGCTTTAAAATACGAGCACGAATGAGTACGAGCTAATTAAAAAATAATACAAGCTATTAAGATAAGACGAGCTTCAAAATGTGAGCACAAATGAATACGAATACGAGATTAAAAGGATCACGAACTTAAATATATGAGCACATAAGAATACGACCTATTAAGATGAGAATACAAGCTAATGTAAACAGAATACGAAAACACGAGCTAATTGAAATACTTCTCGAGCTAAAAAAAAATAGAACCAGATTTGTAAGACGTCAAATTTCATGATATAATAAGCATTTAAGATTACGATGTATAATTAAAAGAATACGAGATACAAAATACGAATATATAAGAAATACGAGCTAATGTAAAGGAATAAGAAATTAATATCAGAAACTAAAAAATACGAGCACATAAAAACGCGAGCTATTAACGTAAGAATGTGAGCTAATAGAGCTATTAAGCTAAGAATACGAGCTAATGTAAAAAAAAAAATACGAGTTATTAAGATAAGAATACGAGCTAATGTAAAAAAAACATACGAGCATAATCGCATATATATAAGAGGATCACGAACTTACAAATATGAGCATATAAGAATACGAGCTAATATAAAAAGAGTATGAGCTAATGTAAGAGAATACATGCTAATAAGATACGAATACGAGTTATTAACATAAGAATACAGGGTAATGTAAAAAGTATACGAGCTAATAAGTTAAGAATATGAGCTATTAAGATAAGAATATGAGATAAAGTAAAAAAAGAATACGAGCATATAAGAGGATCACGAACTTACAAATATGAGCATCTAAGAATACGGGCTAATATAAAAAGAATACAAGCTAATATAAGAAGATTACGAGCTAATTAATAAGATAAGAATACGAGCTATTAACATAAGAATACGAGCTAATAAGATAAGAATACGAACTATTAAGATAAGAATATGAGATAAAGTAAAAAGAATACGATCTACTGTAAAAAGAATACGAGTTCTAACTATATATCTCCATATATTAGAAAGATCGGATAAAAAATTTCTTTAAAATGATGCTCAAATAAAAAGTATTCAAATTATTATAAAAATACACATGCTTAAAAAAATATTTTGGCAGTGATGCTTAATATTTAAGTGTCTTTCCAAGACCATTGAATCCGAGGTACATGTTTCCGTTTTCATTGTAGTTTCATGCACTTTCAACGTTCCATGTTGTTCCATTGATGATGATACATCTGATGTTTCATTAACCCCAAAAACAATCATACTTGAATTATTCTCTATATATGCCTATTATACTACGTATTTTTAGAACATTAACTGTTATGATAATTACTTTAAAATCATGTCAAGATATTACCCGGGCAACGTCCGGGAATGAAATCTAGTATTTATCTAATGCAGAAGTCAATCCGCTGACATGACATCTCAAATTTCAAGTTAAAGTTAATGTGTCAGTCTATTACATCACTTGAAAAACAAAAATACTAAATGGCAGAATATTCTATATGGAAGATGAAATATTCCTTTTCAACTAGAAA
Source organism: Silene conica (assembly GCA_029255685.2). Classification (NCBI taxonomy): domain Eukaryota; kingdom Viridiplantae; phylum Streptophyta; class Magnoliopsida; order Caryophyllales; family Caryophyllaceae; genus Silene; species Silene conica. The sequence goes on from CM055315.2 coordinate 56,336,381, forward strand.
TTTGATAGGGTTATGCTAAAATTAGGGAGATTCATTAAATTTGATAAGTTACATGCTAAAATCATTGAAATAATCTTTGCGTTATTTATATATGTAAACTAAACATAAATATACGTTAGCCAATTCTAGATATACTCGGTAGAAATTAGGTCTTCCATTTTATATTTCGTAAAATAATTGACTAAAAATGACATGAGTACTACGAATCAAACAATTGAAACAGGTTGTTTATTCTTAGAAAATATATGTCGGACTAAATTAATTTTGCTCGGTTTATACACTAATGTGTCCGCGATAATTTACTAGAATACATTATCGTCATAAAGACCATGGTGAATCATTTAAATAAGAAAACTATTTATTTAATATATTAAATGAGTAGTCGTTTAATAAAATTAGATTGTCTTAGTATAAGACAATGGCATGCAATAATTGTCGTTTACTATAAACATCTTTAGTAAGTATATTCAAATTTACGCTTTTAACCTAATTATCCGTTTACTACTTACGTATGAACAAATTATTTACGTTTTGCCTTTATTGTACGATATGTAATATACAACTTCATTTTATGACTATTTATTTTACATATTTAAAAAAGGTGCAATGGGTAATTAGACGTGTACTAATTTTCTTAGAAGTCGATCATCTTAATAAACAAAATATAGGATAATTCATGTATATCGATATATGTGATGAACAATTTAAAAATAATTTATTCGTAAATAATTAATTTGTTTATCTTTGATAATATTTATATTCATCTACAACTCTAAAAACATACCTTTATTCTGTTTATATTTGATATTATTAAATATATTCATCTAAAATTTCAAAAACAGCGCCGTAAATTTTGCGGGTTACAACCTAGTTAGATATAAAACAAAATTTCTCAATAGTTAAAATTTAGTTCCGAGATTACATATTTAGAATAATACGATTTGAAAACAAGTCGCGTCTGCATGGCCAAAAACTAGTTTACCTAATTACCTGAACTTGACTACATTTCTTAAGTTTGCCTCTCCATTTCTCTGTCTTCTCAGTTCTCACTTTGCGATCATTTGTGACCTCCAAAACCATGGCTTCTCGCATTGTAGCCGCGGCTCGTCAAGTTGCAACCGCCTCACGGATCTCTTCGTCCAACCAACCTTCTCTCCTTGTTCAACGCCGGGGTCTTGCCGGTGCTGCTGGTACCCTTTATTTTCTTTTTTTTTATCTTATACATTCATCGTTTTTTTCCGGCGTATAACAAAATTATCGATCTAGTTTTATTTCGTTTTTCCGTATGTGTTTCACCTTTGATTCCGATTGCTTTTCAATGATGTTTGGATAGCGAATCTGGATGGTTTATTTCTGATTTGTTTCGTTCAAGTAATTCCTGATTCTGACGACTTAATGCTGGGGATGCAGTTCGATTTTATTTATTTTATTTTCGGGCTTTGGTGGTATGTTAATGGCAGCAATTTAATATTTCATAAACAAAACTTTGTCTGATAAAACCTTGACATTCAACGGGCCATTGCATTATGGTATGTAACTGCAATTCACAACCGTTACAAGTTACGATATGATCCCATGGGTGTTATACAAAATGAAAAATTGAACCAAAGTTGCTGGTGTGAATGGTAAGGGCTTTCATCTCTTAAGCAAGTGGTCAGGGTTCGATTCCCGACTCTTGCGAATGAAAAAGCCAAACTTGGGAGAATGGGAGGGTCAACCCATTAAATTGCCGTTAGTACCCCGAATGAGACTGCTCCAGATGTTGGTTCAGGATACACCTCGTCAACACCCAAAAATAAAAAAACAAAATGAAAAATTGATAAAAGTTAGCTTATGAAAACCGAACAATTAATAAATGTTGGTGCTTATGAAACTGATGTATTTGAGTATTTGACAAAAGGGCGTTTACCGATAATCCTTTGTTTGTAAATAGTTCTTTTATTTTGTGACCCCGTCTTAAATATTCAATCTTTCTCAAGAGATAAAAATAAATATTGTGGGATACCACTCACTGGTACAAACGAATATTTCTCCAAAATGTGGTGATAGTTTTTAAATTTCCGCAACTCTTTTGTTAAATTCAAAGTTAAACTACCCACCGAAAAACGAAAACATCAAATATAAAAATGGTGGGAGGATATAAACATGTGTTTTGTAGAGATATGCTCCTAAAATTATTGCAAAAAAATTTATGTGAAATAGTCGTAAGCGAACTTTGACATCAAAGGATAATTTTAGATGATAAATTCTCCATTATTATTATTAGTGTCCATTGTCAAATATTTAAGGTCATTTTTACCTTTTTAATGACTTGATTATATGTTCTACTGCAGACCACCATGGGCCTCTGAAGGTGAACTGCTGGCAGGATCCAACGAGTCCTTCTAAGTGGAAGGAAGAACATGTTAGTCATTTTCTAATTTAACGTCTCATCTTGTCTTTACTTTTGCAATATATTTAGTAATAATCTGTAAGCAATTAGGTGATGATGATTATAGATACTTTTTACCGTTCTGTTCGAAAGTGTTATACAATTTGATCTTGGGTTTTACTCTTTAATATTGAATTAACATAGACAGGCCTTAAACGAATCTTAATGTGATGCTGTTGACCACACTTAACTTTTGTAATCATGGTTGATGTTTTAGCATTTTGCTTCCACTCAAGTATGGCTCTTCAGTTCAGAAGAAGTTCTGAACTTAACTGATTTTGATGGTGCAAGTTTGCCAGTAATTATATGCAGTATGCTAACATGGTTAAACTTTTTTGCCATCAAAACATTCAGGCAACTCTCCCTAGTTCCAATTCCTATCTAAGAAATAAACTTCCAGAAAGTAGAAACTGTTTGCCGTTCATCAATTCTGTTCAATTTGTAAGAGGTGGTTTGGTCGTTTACAGGAACATGTTTTACTCTTCTATTTTTCAAAAGCCTTTCAGGTTACTTTATGACTGCATTCCAGATGCACAATGGGACGGAATAGATTTTTCTCATGTACAAATGTATGTTTTAAATTCCTAAAACAATAGCACCCTAAAACAATAGGGAAACCAATTCCAGTTTGATGATAATGTTTTAAACTACCTAAGCTACACTCCCCCATCTCATTTATATTGTCCCATTTGACTTTTGTGAACAAATGATGTCTCTTTCGGCTCATGTTTTCTCACAATATACCGCAACTACAACATTTTCAAAATGACAATAACAACATTAGAGCCTTCATCCCAAAATTATTTGGGGTTGGCTGATATGAATCATTCTTTAGAACCGCTCGTGGGTGATCGTGCACCTCAAAATGCCAAAAGATAGAAAAGGAAAGATGAAAAACACAAGAAAATCAAGGTAAACCTCTAAGCTTTAAAATCGAAGTCTAGATTTCTTTTATAAAAACTTAAAAGTTAAAACGAGAATAAAGATTAAAACTTAAGGGCCAGGAATACCTTAAAAGTGAACCAAGTATTAAAATATAAGTTGGTAAAAATGTGTAATAAATCTTAAGAGAACAAATAAATTTTTGAAAAAGTTTACAAAAATACTAAATATTTCAAATAACATTGAATACTAAAAATCCACATGTATTATTTTTGTGCATTGTGCCCTCTTCGTCATCATCCACTCGCGACGCCCCAGAAATCTCAAATTGTGCTCTATCACTCTTAGTCATGTATGTTTTGGTCTCCATCTACCCCTAGTAACCTTTTAGTCTCAAACCTTCCTAACTCCTAACTCCTAACTCCTAACTCCTAACTCCTAACAAGTGCGTCCATATGTCTCCTTCTCACATGGCCAAACCATCATAGTCGAGATTTTCCATCATCTTGTCCTCTATTGCACCTTTTTCCTAATCACCTCATTCCTTAATTGATCTTTCCGTGTATGGGTGCACATTCACCTCAACGTACGCATCTACGCCACTCATCTTTTGAATGTCACACTGTTTAATGACCAACACTCGGAAATCGTCAAGCGTGAAGTAAGGCAGGCTTAATCGATGTGCGATAGAATTTTCCCTTTAATCTGTGGGTATATCTTTATCACATAAATACCTTGTAGCACTTTTCATTTCAACCATCCCGCTTTAATTCTGGAAGCTACATCTTTGTCTAACTCTCAATCATTTTGAATAATCTTAGGTATCTAAAGAACTCTGACCCCTCCACAACATTTTGATCGAGAAAAATACCTGAACGAGCACCATGAATACTCAGTCACTTGGCCTAAATCCACGAGTCCCTAAAGTATGCCTCCACAATTCTAAGTTTCTCTCAACTCTCTCTTTCATCTCATCATTCATCATACACCAACGGATGTTGTCCTGGGTATCCCTTGTCGACTCACCCATAACTATAGCAAAGAGAAAAGGGCTAAATGCAGAACCTTGATGCACCCCAATGCTAATGGGAAATTCTTCCGTTCTCTCACGATTAACACTTGCACTAGCCTCCTACATGTCCTTATGAGGTCAATATATTTATGAGACATGCCCTTTCTCCCCAAACCAAAGTACCTTTCTTGATACCCTATCATATGCCTTTTCCAAGTCAATAATAACCATATGCAAGTCCTTGACCCGATGGTGTTCCTTCAACTGTTTCATGATAAAAATTGCATCCATAGTCGATCTCCTAAATTGGTTATCCGAGATGTCCAGTTATTTCCTAAGCTTTTGCTCGATTATCCGCTCCCATGTTTCCTGGATCCAAACCCATTTGACACCACACCCATACTTCGAGGTGGCGCTTCACTTTCTGGCGACGACCTAACAACCATTGCATATTTTTCACTACATTGGGGCCTAGAAGATGTAGCGTACCCTTGCGTATTTGACACCAATCCCATGTGTAAAGATGGTTGGCACGTCGCTTCTGGGCGACGACCTAGCAACCCTGACATACTTTTCATTAGACCCGGGTCTATGAAGTGCAGTGCAGCGCGTCGCTTTTGAGGAACTGCCGCAACACATAAAATAATTGTTTTGGGTAGCCAAACAGGTCAAATTTCACATTGTATCTCTACCTATACAATAACATTACCTAGTGCCTCAAAAGCTCTTTGAAATGGTGGGGGCCTTCAGGAGAGGTGGAATATGTGGGATATGTACAGGTTTAACCCTTGAGTTGTCTAACATGGAGAGTCTGCTTTTGGTGCATCCTAACTTATTTTTAGAGAAATCAATGGTCAATGTTGATGTTGGTTAACCTTCGAAGAAAAATTGTGACTGTACTGTTATCAAATTGGAACACTTGCAAAATTAGTTGTATCACAATTTCTTCTGAGTGTATAGGCTTAAGAATTTTGTTCCAGAACATTACTGATGCTAAGGGTTCCTGTGCTTCATAACTCCCTTGGTGACTGTTAGGTACAATGAATATGGATGAAGGTGCTAATTTTCTGAATATGGTGGCAGTATGAGACAGTATTACTGGAAAATTGCGAAGCAGCTTGTTCATAGCACTCTCTTCTTCTCTGTGAAATATGCAGTGAAAGTAGCAAGTAGGCCCTACCACTGTATGCAGCTGAACACCTTTACTATGAAGTGAAGCAAATTGAGTCCATAAATTTCATTCAATTTGCAATTAAGGAAATTTGACAATGTTCTGCCAATTACTAAAAAATCTGATGTGGCACTGTAAAATTGGCTAGGAATAGATTAAGAAAATTATTCATCTTCTACATAAAAATATTTGTCACCTTACTTATCAATTACCCGTTGTCTTGTCTGCATTCCTTGTTAAATCTGTCTGCGAAGTACCATTGTTGGCAATCTCAGTCACCATTTCTTCTCACAGAAATGCTCAAACATCTTTCGTCTCTTCATCAGCCATATGTATTTAAAAGCCTGCACTACTTTTTGCAAGCTAAAGCATGAACCCATAAAATTGGGCAAACCTACTTGTAGTACTAGACACGACTACCATCGGAGGCGTGAAGTGCTAGTGTTAGGAAGAATAATGTTAGTCAAGATAACAAAGAAGAAAAGGATGAGATGGCAACACATATTCTTGTATAAATAATACATGATCTGTAGCGAGCATTTGACTGACGATTGTCTATTGGTATTGATGGCACAACAGCTAAAACATATGGAGTCCATTTACTCCAATTACTACTAAAGGATTTGACTGCAAATAGTGTTTGGAGCCTATTTGCTACTTTCATCATTGCTAAAATTTTCCAAAAGCCTAGATGTGGATTTGTCAAATTTGCAGATACTTGATGACCGTCTCTTCTCTTCTATAAAAGGTTAAACAAGTGCCACATTGATTTGTGGGCTTGCTATATGCTGAACAGACATTAAAATACCATCCACTTACCAAGGGCAATAAGATACATACTATATACATCTACCATATTGTTTTGTGTTGGCTATTGATCTGTGTGTTGGCTATATGCTGAACTCATTAAGATACCATCCTCTTACCAAGGACAAATAAAGTATGTGTTCTTTTCAATGTTGTGAAATTGTGACGTAGCATATGGTCTTTGTTACCCCTCTACCCTTGCTTATGTGAGATGCTCTTTGAGTGCCTTGGGGTTTTTTGTTCATTGAGGCGATGATGGTATATTTGTTTTTTTTATTATTAAGTCTTAAATGTAAGATCTGCTCAAATGGGGACAATATAAATGTGCAGGACTAAAGATAAAATCTGAGAAAATGTTTCCTTTCTATCCTTTATGCAGTCTGTGCCATGTCGCTGTGTGTGTTAAAAGAAGTCTCGAATTACTAAGGTTCATAATATTTTTAAGATGAATATGAAGTTGGCTACTGATGACTATTTGGTTTGGATGGGTTTTTATCCTGGTTACTGGATTTGCGATGAATACGTTCTTACCGATTCGTGATTCGCTCTTATAAAATGTGTGTTAATGTATTTTTAGTAAGCAACAAGATAGGATTCTGTCAGAACGATTCGCGATTCTTAGGGTACCGAGTTAATCCAGTAACCTAGGTTTTTATACCTTGTGCTGAGTGCTTTGGATTGAACAGCACGAGGATTGGATTAGGTTGCAATTAACAAATTGAAAATAAGCCAGTATCTTAATTTATTTGTGTTGCAATGCAGTTTGTTATTGTTTCTCTCTCTGGATGGGGGCTACTTATCTATGGAAGCTACAAGTTCTTTACTGGAGGAAAAGGAAAGGAGGAGGTATGGATTGCTCTTCTCTTGAATTTACCCTATTTCACTTCAGTAGTTCAGTGTGCTCACAATCCCTAGAAGCTGTAATTGTAAATTATTCACGTCTTTTTGTGAATTTTTATTAATTAATTTCAGTAATCTTGGTTTTTTAGGCGTTGTTCTTACGTTGGAATAGATCTTGACGTTTATTCTCCTCTTTGCAGAAAGTGGAGATTTCACACTAAGAGTTTGTCCTGTTGATTTTGTTGCAATAAAGTCTGATCGCATAACTGTCAGACCAGATGGATATCCTGGGGCCTGATTCATGTTAGTGGTTAAGATGGATTTGGAGCGAACATATGGATTTGTAGACTCGGTTTTTTTTTTGGCAAATTGTATTGCGAACACATAAAAAAGTAGTTATGGTTGAATAACTGTTGCTTCACTTTCCCTTTCAAATTGGTCATATTGCTCTTAAACGTTTTGCAGATCACAGCATTTGTTTTTGAGGGAATTGTGGCTCTGATGCCTCTCGTCTTTTTGTTCAACTGTAGGCATCTAATAAAAGCATCGTATGGACTTTGTTGTTGCTTTATCCCCTGTTGAGCTACAATTGCACTAAAATTACACTAACATTCTTATTTTTTTTAAAAATAAGAATTTTATATGTTAAAGCTTTTTCCTTTTTATCGCCCAAAAATAACGAAATTAACCTTTAGTAAGTAATACCCTTACCAACTTACCCCTAAATAATTAACACACTTACTATTTACTAACACCCTATGCTTCTAAACTTTTCCAATAATCTTTTTTTTTTGTAGAACTCGAAAATTAAAGTGCCTACATGGCTACCCTACATGTCCGACATTGTCCGAGTCGGATTTTATTAATACATTACTAGGATAAGCGATTAAATTACATATGGGGTTGACAACGAACATCGGCTTCTTACAAGGACGATCGGATCTGGCCAACTGAGCGGACACATCTTTTCTCCTTTTTCTCAATGAAACTTCGGGAGAGTACCTGCGACAAGACACACTTACGCCACAAGGACGTAGAAATTTTCGAGAAAAAGATCTACTTTTAGCAAAAGTAGATAAAAAGCGTCTTGGAGATTCAATCCCTTGGCAATGCTTCTTCTTGGCATTGGCAATCCTCCTATTTCTTTGCGCATAGTGAGTAAAGGAGTATCTTCCAGGCTTCGGATTAAAAGTGGTGCATGACATTTTCCTACACGAGACACCCTTATATTTTTTGTGGCGGGCTGAAAATATGAAAAGCTGGTGGACCTTAAGGTCATTCTCAGTCGGAGAACACATAGAGGTGGCATTTTCGTTCACCAACGAGACATGATTACTTGAGTCGTTAGTAACATTCCTAGTATCAACATGATGTATATGAGTACCAGGAGGAGAGAAGTTGTCACAAACTGACGACACACTTGCGCTCACAGCACAGGAAGAGGGCTCACATAGACCTACTCTAGGAATAACCGGCTTCACATTGATGATATCTAAAGGAGTCATGTCATTGTTCATGACCTCCGTCACTTTAGATTTTCGCTTTTTAGGGCATCTTCTCCTCCTCTTCTTCTTATCCTTAGGAGGTTCGCTCATAATTTCTCCCTCTTTAGTAGTCTCACCATTGAGAATCTTAATTGACATAGTGGACAAATCACGTTTATGGTAAAAATTCACATTTTTGCCCTCCAACAACATTTTATAAGATTGTGCAAAAATCCTTAGACGGGAACCACCTCCTCCCTTTTTGGCAAACTTAATGACTTCTCCTTTTTCGGACAACTCAAGAACTGACTTACAAGAAAGACGTTCCTTTTCCTTTAGGTCAGTCATCAAATCTAATTCATCATTACTTTGACCCATCTTCACCTTCGCCTCCATATTCACTTCAGTCATCAGATCTGCTTCATCATTACTTTGATCCACCTTCATCTCCATATTAACACTCTCATTATCCTTTATACTCACGTCATCCTGACTTTCCATCACCTCCGTGATCACACTTTCACTATCCGTTATACCCACCTCAGCATCCGCCGTTTTCTACCAAAAAAACCATTTAAGTTACAAAACGAAAATAATAGATGAACAATACAACCTACAAAGAAAATTAATTTAAGTCTCTAAGAAATTAGCGAATATAATAAAAAAAGGAACACCACAATCCCGTGTAGATTATATGACCACACTATGCTTTGTGTCATGCAAACAAAACGTCGGCACACCAAAACGGATACGGACACGAACACGACACGGACACGGGACACGACATTCCATGAAATGTAGGACACGGGATACGACATTTAAATATAATAAAATATATATATTTTATGGTTATAAATAACGTATAATTTAAACCTCTTAGATATAAATGAGAGAATAGGGAAACCTGTACATTGGAATGATGTAAGGGATTTCAGGGATTGCCTGACTTATTGTGATGTTATGGACGTAAAGGCTAAGGGGTCTTTCTTTACTTGGAACAACAAACATGAGATTGGGATTAGGGTGTTTTCTCGATTGGATAGATTTTTGGTGAACAATGAATGACTTGATCTATACCCAGAGTGTTATGCTTTTTTTGCTCCTGAAGGACTATTTGATCACAACCCATGTGTGTGTTATAGAAGAGCTGTTAGATTTCATCGTCCTCAGTTCAGATATTTCAACATGTGGGGCAAGGATAGCTTCTTCAAGGAGATTGTTCAATCACACTGGCATCATAAGGTGACTGGTTCTTGGATGTTTCAAGTCATTACTAAGCAAAAAGGCTTGAAAGCTCCTCTGAAGCAGCTTAATAGAAACAGATTTTCAGATATTGAGAAAGCAGCAGGGGTTGCTAAGATTAACCTTGAAAGAATTCAGATGGAGATGCATAATAATCCTACTGATGTGGACATTTTGGCTAAAGAGCATGATTTGGCTGAGGAGTTTAGAAGGCTTTCTATGGCAAATCTTAGTTTCATGAGACAAAAAACTAAGAATGAATGGCTATGTGAAGGAGATGAAAACAGTAGATATTTCCATAATCAACTGAAATCCAGACTACAACATAATAAAATTTTACAAATCAGAGATAGTCAAGGGATACTTCATACTGATCATCAAGGGATTGAGAAGGCTTTCTTGGCCTACTATAAAGAATTGTTTGGAACCAGTTGCTCTACTACTAGAGTACATAACCCTACTGTTTGGAAAGGGCCTTTGATCAATGAGGATCACATCAGCATTTTAATGAAATCAGTAACACCAGAGGAGATCAGAGAGGCCATTTTCTCTATTCCTGCTACTAAATCACCTGGCCCAGATGGGTTTAGTAGTCAATTCTATAAGGATGCTTGGAGCATAATAGGGAGAGATATCACTGGTGCTGTCATGGATTTCTTCACTTCAGGTAATCTCTTGAAGCAGATTAATAATACAAACATTTCACTTATTCCAAAAGTTAAGAATCCAGTGAGTGTCTTGGAGTATAGACCTATAGCATGTTGCAATGTCCTATACAAATGTATTACCAAAATCTTATGTACAAGAATGGGGAAAGTGTTGCCAGATATTATCAATAGGAGTCAAGGAGGTTTCATCCAGGGTAGGCATATAGTTGAGAATGTGCTTATCTGTCAGGATCTAGTGAGGTTATATAATAGAAAGGCAGCCTCTCCTAGATGCCTTATTAAGATTGATTTGAGGAAGGCTTATGACACGGTTGAATGGGAGTTTGTACATCAAATGCTTCAAGCTCTAAAATTCCCTCCTCCTTTTATTAAACTCATTATGGTGTGTGTGACTTCACCATCATACTCTTTAAGTGTCAATGGCAATCAGTTTGGTTTTTTTAAGGGCCAAAGGGGTTTAAGGCAAGGGGATCCTTTATCTCCTCTTCTTTTCACTGTTTGCATGGAATACTTGTCCAGAATTCTGACTGTGGTGTCTCAGCAAGCGAATTTCAGATTCCATCCTATGTGTGGACATGTTAGATTGAATCATTTGCTCTTTGCAGACGATCTCCTAATGTTTTGTAAGGGTAATGATCATTCTATTATGTGTTTATTGAGAGCTTTCTCCACTTTTTCAGCCAGTTCAGGTCTTAAACTCAATAAGGAAAAAACTAACATTTATTTCAATGGGGTTCATGGGGACACTATGAGAGATATTGTCAATGTGTCTGGTTTTGCAGTTGGCAAGCTGCCTTTCAGATATTTGGGAGTACCTATATCCTCTAAGAAGCTCAGCAAGTATGAGGGTCATAAACTCATAGAAAAGATTGTGGATAGAATTCGTGGCATGGGGGCTAGGCATCTTTCTTATGCAGGGAGACTGATCTTAGTGAAATCAGTCTTTTCAACAATGCATTCTTATTGGGCCTCTATCTTTCTCATCCCTTCTGGCATAATGAGAAAGGTTGATGCAATTTGTAGAAATTTCCTTTGGGGAGGAAAGGATACCTATTTAAGAGCTCCGAGTGTTAATTGGACAAAATGTTGTACGCCTAAGCAGGAAGGAGGACTGGGCATTCTAAATGCATCACTTTGGAACAAAGCTCTTCTAGGAAAATACACGTCTTGGTTGGCAACAAAAAAAGATCACTTATTGGTCAGATGGGTGAATCATGTCTATATGAAAGGGAGACATTGGAAAGATTGTATTTCACCAACTGATTGCAGTTGGTCCTGGAAAAAAATCATTTCTGTGAAGGACTATTTTAAACATGGGTACAATAATGAGGTTTGGACTGCTTCTCCAAAGGGTTATACTGCGAAGGAAGGATATAATTGGCTGAGAGTGAAGAAGCCTAATGTGACTTGGAGGTACTTATGTTGGAACAGCCTGAACATCCCCAAGACTTCTTTTATTTATTGGGCTGCTCAACATAAGAGGTTGTACACTTTGGACAGATTATGCAGAATGGGAAACTGTAATGAGACGATTTGTTACATATGCAGGGCTGATCCAGAAAACCACGAGCATCTTTTCTATGACTGTATGTATGTTAAGAAGTGTATTACTGAGCTTCAGGCACTGCTACACATTAATGCCTGGCCCTCAGACATGGTGCATTGGTTCTCGCATACTAGGAACAATTCGGGGCTCCAGAGACGTTTTATTGGGGCTTGTTATGTTTACTTGATTTATGCAGTTTGGATGGCTCGAAACACAGCCAGAGTTGAGCACTATATCCCTATCCCAAAGATGCTGATTCAGAAAATTTGCAAGGAGGTGAAAATGAGATGGACGCATCAAAACAAGAAAAAGCTGGGAACGAGAGATCAGAACTGGTTGTTGAGGTTTTAATAGTGATTATGCTTTAATGTAATTACTTTAATGTAATTAGTTTAGCAACAAAAGTCATTCTTTGTATTGGTCAGTTTTATTCAATATATACTTACATTTCAACAAAAAAAAAATAACGTATAATTTTATTTTTATCATGTATTTGAAACTAAATCTAAATAAGTAAAGGTACGATTCCATCTTTACTATAACTAATACTCATTTTCCACCCAAGCTTATCTTCTAATCGATCTTTTCTAAAATTTTATTCCTCGTCTAAACTATAATATGTTTAGCCTTGTGTCCAAGGAGTGTCGGGTGTCCGAGTGTCGGACACAGGACGACTAATTAAAAGAAGTGTTCGTGCTACCTAACCGTTGACTCGACATGTAAGCCACACGATTCGGCTTGTGCATTGTGTGTAAGTGATACGATAAGACTAGCCGTCCTTATAAACACTAATCATCCTATCAAACAAACAATTTATACCTAAACTAGACTCTACTAAATTATAAACAACACTAGTAAAGCGGAAGCAAAGGGTCGAACCCAAGAGATGTGATCAAACTAAAACTTGATTAAAACAACTCAATAAAAACTAATTATGCGACTAATTACGATTATGACTTAATGACTACTAATTATCACAAACTATGGTTATCAACAATGAGCAAACAAGGGTGACATAAATGAGAAAGTAATGATTGACAAACATTAAATGAAGAATGAAGAGTGAAAGTTGGGTTTGGCATAAACACAAACAATAAATAGGCACAAATCAATATGGGAAAAAGTCTTGGTGTAACCTTCTCTTAGCAACCAACAAAGACAAGTTTGACTTCTAACACAATCCCCCTAATCTAACTATCCATAACTAACATCTTAAGCTAATGAATAACACTACTAAACCGTAAGTGCAATTCCTTCAATTTTCTACCCAAATTATTAAACCATAAAAAGGGTTTCAATCAAGCATTTGAAAACAACACCAAAAGATGTAGTTAGAAACTTATCCTACCACATTAAACCATGATAATAAAACAAGCCATGAAATTTTCTACTTAAAGCATGCATCTTTTAAACCAAATCAACATACAATAAGCTTGCTTCAAACAATCCTAAGTAAACTAAACCGATTCCTTATGATTTGCAATATTCAAGTAACTAGTATGTTAGGGTGATCAATCCACACAAACAATTACTCAAAATAAGAAATAAAACTCAAAGGAAATAACAATAGATAAATTAAAAGGGGTTGAAAGAGTCTTACAATGTCAAAGTAGGAAACTTTGATAGGATCACACTAAGAAATGAGAAGATTAACTTCTCATTTTAAAGATTACAATACAAGTTAAGGAAATATTGAATATTTTTAAGCTAAAACTAGAGTAAAGATGAGATGAGTTCTAATAATGAGAAGATATATCCGAGTTTTTCTGAATGGAGTATTTATATGACTTCACGAAAACCTAGGTTAATCCTCCTTCTAAAAGCCCAACAGTGAAAATAGAAACCCGTAAAACAGGGGTGCGCACGCTACGCAAACGCACATGCGCAATCGGGCGCAGATGCGTAGTGCTTAAGCGCAGGTTGCGCTGAGGCTCGAGATGGATTCTTCACAATTTCGGCGCAGCTACACGACCTCCCAGCGCAGGTTGCGCATGGGCTCGCTTCTTGGGCTTCCTATTTCTTTGCTTCTTGCCTTCTCCAATTGCTCCCAATCCTTCCACTCTTCAAAAACTCACTTCCCAATGCTAGATAGATGGTCAATGTCGATGCTCTTGCGCCATGCCTTGACCGTGGAACGATTTTCCTCGACCCTCGGATCCCGAGCATAAAAATCAAAATGAAACAAAGGTAAAATGGACACAATACCACATCTTAACCAAATACCATTTATTGGTCAAAACGCAACTAAAGACCCATATTAAAAGACACGATTGTGATAAAACCACAATCTTAAACCGACACAAAACACTACTATCAAATACCCCTACACTTAGACTTTTGTTAGTCTCGAGCAAAACCCGAAACAAACCATCGCACAAGTCTAAAAAGGAGCTTTGGTGTATGTGATCACTCTCCCCTCACTACATCCTTCTTATATCTCCCTCAAAACAAACCACCTATTAAAAGGAAAATCTAGACTCAATTTTTTGACACTCATTATTCCCTCACTCGCTCTCCTTATATCGCCCTCAGAACAAAGACACGACACACACCAACTCCGACTCATCACAACTCCTCCCTTCTTATATCACCAAGCAAGAGAGTTGCCACTCTCACCTTATCCCATGGTGATAGCATAATGGCTTCAACATCCACCTACATCAACATACCTTCCACTTATAACATCCCATTATCACTCCATGCAATGCAAAACCGTGTTACTTGGTTGGCCAAACACCTAGCAAACAACAACACAAGTGACACAATAGAAATCCACCGATTTGGAGGAAAATTTTTTTAACTCAAAAAGGAAAACAAACTAGTCATACCCTCCTTCCAAGACCCTCCTTATCACTCCCTCCTTATCACTCCATCTTTTTGGTGTTGCATTATTCTTTTATCTCTCATTTTGCCTAAGGTGCCCTTTCGGGTTTTCAACTTAGCTTTCCTTTCCACTCATTGGTGGCTCGCAACTCGTTTCTTCATTTTGCCCGGAATGCCCTTTCGGGTTTAATTCCGTCCTCGACCATTTTCCCAATTTTGCCTAGGCGCCCACCCTTGTGGGTTTTCACCTAGCCGAGATTTTTTTTTGTTTTTTTTCAAAGGGAAATAAAAACGAAAACACAAGAAATTACATACTTGCACATATGAAAATTACATACTTGCACATATGAAAAATAACAAGGCTACATACCTTCCCCAGACTTACTTTTCACATTACCCTCAATGTGAAGAAAGTAACCAACTAGCCTTGCTCACTCATGAGAACCCGAGGTACCTCCTTTTTCGTAAGCACCCCGGTTCTTCCTTCTCTCTTCTCTTCTTCTTCGTTCATGTTGAGCCCGGTTGTAACATCCCGTATTTTCGTAAAATATATTTTTAAGGTTTTAAATTATTTTAAGGAATAAAATAATATTTTAATATTTATTGAGAAAATATTTTAAATAAATCGTTAAGATCCGTCTTAAGAACCTTAAGTCCTTAAGACGAATACAACTTGGCGAGCTTAAGTCCGTATCATAAAACCCGTTCACATTTCAAACCCGTTTTCATTTAAACGGGAAAGGACAATAAAACCCTATAATTCTTAAGCTTATGTCGACATAAGCTTCATCACCTAAAATCATTTTACTGCTTCCATTGTTCTTCATTTCCTCTCAAACCTCCAAGCTTCTTTTCGATTTTCAATAATCATCCGTATCCAAACCAAGGCAAGTTTTATATTTTCGAAATCCTCATGAAATTTGCAACACATCTATCACTTTCGATTTCCATTTCCTTCAACTTGAAAAATGGTCTGTTTTGAGTAGAATCCGTTTTTAGTCTCTTAAAACCGTTTTTCTTGTTGTAGGTGAAGATTTAGAAGACCCTAACGTGGATAGCTACATTATTGAGGAGGAGCTTTGATCAAAATCGCATTTGAGGTGACAATTAAGAGAAACTCGGCCTTATTTGTGATATTAGCACTTTTCTTGGTTTAGATGCTTTTAGTTTCTGATTTTTCATGATGTAATTGTTGTTGAGACTTAGTATCATGGTAGGATTACATAAGAAAGACTTTCACATGCTTTGATTATGTTTTATATGCTTTGAAGTTGAATTTCAGAAATTTAAGGCTTAAGACGAATACAAAGGATGATCTTGTTGAGGCTTTATTGTGTTGTTTAATACTTGTTTTTGATGTATATGAGACTTATATATGCTGGGTAATCTTTCGATGTTGCGATTTTAGAAGTTTAGAATCGATTTGAGAAGATTTGAATGTTATAGGAGAATGTCGAATTTGCGTACAGGGGGCTCTGAGCCGGTAAGCTGACCGGCAGCCGGTCGGCCGACTCAGAGTCGTTGTTGAGTAATATATTCTATATAAGTAATATATTGTTTTATGTTTTAATAATGACAAGTCTAAACAATTAGTTTTTATATGCATATGCGTGTAATCGTGTGTTTAAGTGTACAGTTAATTATAGAGCGAAGATCGTAGTTTAACAAAGTATAATTCAATCGAAGAATTGAAGAGAGATCAAGCTCATGATAAGTGTCAAGTCTTTTTGAAGATTTACAAGACACAAGTTTTATTACAATGTCAAGAATTCTTAAGTTATGGATCATTCATATAACTATCGAAGAAATACGATTTGCGGAATATAAGTCAAAACGTGAAGATTTATGTGTGCTATTAATATATGATTATATATTAATTTAGTAATCTTATAAACGGTTTTAAAATAGAAATATTCTTTAGTTAACAAGAATTAAAATATTTATCTTATGAGGTAAATATTAATTCTAAAATACTAAGGATTTTATTTTAACCGTTAGTGTCAAAATTCAAATTCCTAGAGAAACGTGCTTCGTAGAATATGTCTCGAAGAAACGTGTTATGGACGTTGGGAGTTGTGCATAGGGAAGCGTGTCTCACGTTTTCTCTATACAAATCCTAATACGTTTCATGTTGTCTTTATGGTTAATTAAATAAATAAATTTGTTTATTTAATCTACTTAAAGATTGACTAGGATTTGATTAAGAATATAATTTATTATATTATTGACAAGAATTAGGATTTGATTTAAAGTAGGATTCTATATTTTATGGTGTAAGGATGTTTCCTAAATCAAATAGGATTATGGAAATATTATCTTATGTCTTAATTTATTATTATTCTATTAGAGTCCTTTCCTAATTCATATAAGATTAAGTTTTAAATATTACCTAGAATTAGTATTCTAGATAAAGTAATATTCCTAAACTATCTAGGGTTTAACCTAGATCTAGATTAGTATATATATGCTCTCAACTCACACGCCTAAATCACTCACGATAATCAAGCCTCACGCAAATCGAGAAGAAAATTAAACGGACGTAGTCTCTCACGCGTCTCGATATTCGTGCAATCATTGTCAAAACTCGTATACAAGACTACAAGCATTGAAGAATATTTTCATACATTCAAGATCATCAATACAAGAAGTTGTTAAAAGTTTATCTTACTTACTTAAGATAGTTTCGAGTATTTAACGGTACTCATTGTAAGCAAGTATTTTACGGTAGTTGTCGTAGCTAGATATTTTACGGTATCTAGATTGAGTTACAACTAATATCAAAGTTGTACGAGTGGGTTGATAAAATTGTAATCCGGAGAAGGTACTAATTTTATTAATCGAGAATAGTGGACGTAGGTTTCGATTTGTGAAACTGAACCACTTCAAAAGATCGTGTTTCCTTTACTTTATTGTTCTTACTCATTACTTGCTATTACTACGCATCATCTACATACATCGAAGAAGAATCGAAAAAGTTGGCATACTCAATTCAACCCCCCTTCTTGAGTATATCTAGATCAATAGACTCTTCAATTGGTATCAGAGCCTCGTGCTCTTGAAAGCCTTACAGCTTGAGATTGATCCCTCTATTGATTTCCAATGGATTCAAAACACCTTAAGTGTCCTATCTTCGATGGAAAGAACTATAGCTTGTGGAAGAACATGATGACCCACTACGTCAAAGGATGTGACTGGGAATGCTGGAAAATAATTCAAACTCGACCAAGAAAGATCTTGGTTGCATCTGCAAATGGAACCACATATGAGAAACCAGAAAGTGACTATGTGGAAGCTGATTACAAGATTGCTGAAAAAAATTCAAAAGCCATGAGTCTACTTCAAAACGGTATGATTACTTCTGAATTTGATCGCTTCTCTTCCTGTAACTCAGCTAAAGAAATATGGGATGGCCTAGAACTTGCCTACAAAGGTACTTCCGTAGTCAAGAAGCATCGCATAGACTTGCTCATTCAACGATATGAACTTTTCACTATGGAAAAGAATGAATCGATTGATAGCATGTCTGCGCGATTCTCTTGCATACTTAATGAACTACGAAACCTTGGTAGGAAGTATGATTCTGAGGACATAGTCAGAAAAGTCCTTAGAAGCCTAACCAAAAAGTGGCAACCAAAAGTCACTGCAATTGAAGAAGCTCGTGATCTCACGACCTTGACTTATCAAGAACTCATTGGATCTCTAATGGCTCATGAGATCATGCTAAATAGAGATGACAATGATCATCCTACAAATAAAAGCGTTGCACTACAAGCCTCTACAAGTGGAGAATGCGAACCTGAACTGGAAGATGAAACAGTTCTCTTCGCAAGACGCTTTAAAAAGGCAGTCTTCAAAGGGAGATTTACCAAATCCAATAATAAAGCAAACGACAAGAAAAAGAATGACTCTAAGCAAACCTTCTTCAAACGAGGGTGCTTTAAATGTGGTGATCAAGGCCATATGATCAAGGACTGTCCAAGCTGGGACAAGATTAAAGACAAATCCAAACGAGATAAGACCAAGACTGAAATCAAGAAGGTTATGCTCGCATCTTGCTGGGGAGAATTAGATTCCGAAGATGACGAAGACTCTGAAGAAGAGGAAGTTGCTAACCTGTGCCTAAGCAATGTAAGCTTGGATCTAATCTCCAACGATCATGACTCATCACAATTTTGCCTCTACGGAGAATCTGATTCAGAGGATGAAGACCAAGAGGTAAATTTTTTGCAGCTTAAGAGTCAAGTCAAAAATTTATCTAAGTCGGCTTTAATTAATTATTTCGAACAAACCCTAGATCAATGTCACGAACAAAGTCTTGAATTAGACGAGCTGAAAGAACAGATTCTTGACATTGCTGAGGAAAATCAACTCCTAAAGGCCAAAGCTAATAAACTGAAATCCAAGGTTAACATTGATACAAATGTTAAATTGGAAACAGTAATGTCTGAGAAGAAAATTCTTGAGTCTAAATGTAACACCCCCATTTATTTAAGGGCCTGAACTAGGACTCCTCAGATAAATAAAGGTGTTACCATCTCGGTTTCCCGAGGCAGTAGATACAAAGGAAGATAAACAATACTTTATATAAGATTTAAACTCAAACATGTTCTTACATATCCAAAAGATAAAACTGTTCAGATCAAAAAGAAAGTACAACTCATAGACTATTCTCAAGTGATCTATGCTCTAGACAGGTCCGGGTCCATGCTTCTCACTTCCCTAAGCTCCCATAGTCTTTAACCTGTCAATCTGCTCCCCAATAATTGGTTCATCACAGGTGTTCACGAATACACAGGGTCAACCACGAGGTTGAGTAGAGAAAACCATAAATAAAACAACATTACTATAAATAGAAAGTTGAACTTCTCCACTCCGAATCACAGACCCTTTTTCTCCGCACCACACAGACCCTTTATCTCCGCACCAAACACAGACCCTTTATCTCCGCACCACACAGACCCTTTATCTCCGTACCAAACACAGTCCCTTCATCTCCGCACCATTTCGTATCACAGAATTATATATCACAATTTACCAATCATGTAACAATATATATGAACAGGGTTAATATCAGTCAATACACAGATTACACAACTCATATACGTAATATTCCCCTACCTGAAATAGCAGGAACGCAGATCAAACCAAAGCTTGCCTAGAAATGTTCCACACGAAACCCGCTACCTAAACAAATATTATTTAATTAATAAATACCCTAATACTCGTAATACGTGTTCACATTCTATTTATAGAAACTTCCTATATTTAGAAAGCTTCCCAAACAAAACCGAGGTTTACCCAAAAGCGACTTTCTAAATATAGTAACTTCTAAAAATAGTAACTTCCCAAAAATAAATGCTTTGAATAAGAATAAATTTGAATTTCAAAATACTCACTAAACCATGTCAAAACTTTCCTATAATAAAATATATACTCTTAAAAGCAAAGATCATCATAATAAAGGAAATAATAAAAATTAGAATAATAATATTAATGATAATAACAACAATAATAATAGTAATAATTATAATAATAATGATAATAATAAAAACCAACAACAATAGTAGTTTTATTACTACACCCAAACAGCCCCTAGACCCGCCATCTAACAGCCCCTGACCCGCCGTGCTACACCACAAACACCACCGACAACCACCACCCCGTGCACCCTGTACCACTGCCTGACCGCACAGCCACCACCAAGGTCCTCGTCTTCCACCAATGTGGTGAACCAGGGCCCACAACAGGCCTGGTTCATCACGCCAATGTCTGACCAGACCCAAAACATCCACCTACGAAACCTGTACAACCGCCGACACCCCCTGATTCAACCACCTTCACCCACCTAGACACCTGACCCACAAGACCTGGTGGTAACACCGTGTCGACCTCCCCCGAGTCAACGGTGTTACCGCCCCCAATCTACACCCATCACTCCCCTGACTTTCGAGTAGAAGAACAACCAGATCACGACTCCAGCGACAACCCCATACAACCCCCCTTAATCCACCACCACCAGTAGCCGCGACCCACCTCCAGAACCTCCAAAAGACACTCCCTACCACCACTGGACTCTCCAACCCGAGACCCATACCAAACAACCCCAGATCACGACTCAAACATACCCTAAACAACCCTTCAGGAACATGAACAGAAAAACAACGAAAACAGCCATCTCCCTCAACCCGTTTTAACACCCTTCTCGACCCCTAACAACAACCAACGACACCCTACTGAATAGTTGTTTCCGTTCTCTACACGATCTACAACATAACTATATAAATACATTGGAGACTCATCATCAAAACTGTTCTGTTTTTACTATACAAAATCACACGACCCATAAGGAGAAAGAACGAGTAAACGACTTACTGACTTTACTGCCCAAAACGAACCACCGTGGACTATAGTGTGACCACCGTGAGAGGTCCCCCCTTCTTCCTTGTAGTGACGGCTAAGTTTTGGTGTTTTGAGATCTGATATTGGGTGTGTAGGGTTAGGGTAGATTCCAGCCTAAATAAGGCGGCTGGAACCCTACATATCAGCGCTATACTATGATCTTGCCCATGGGCTGCTCTTTGCACGCAATTCGAGGCCCACGGCCGTGTCATCCTTGGTCCTAGGTTCGAAACCCAACAAATACTTACTACATTAAAGATCCTAGGATGACTTAGCTCCTATTTCGAGCCCCACCTAAGTCCAGAACGACTCCTATAACACGCATACAAACAAACTTATTAAACGATCGATTAAAATAAAAGAACTAAAAAACGAGGTATTACAGTCTTCCCTCCTTAAAACGAACTTCGTCCCGAAGTTCTACCACCCTTAGGTAACCAAACTATCAACTCAAACAAGCTCGAAGCACAAATAACACAATACAATTTGCATAAACTTAATTAAATCGCATAATGTCACAATCCACCCCCCTTAAAGAAAAGTTACGTCCGCGTAACTTACCTCAATCAAACGAATGTGGGTAACGTTCCATCATAGATGCCTCAGGCTCCCACGTAGCCTCCTCCTGATTATGATTTGTCCATAAGACTTTCACCAAGGATGTCTCCCCATTACGAGTCTTCCGTATCTTTCTGTCCAAGATCTCTTTCGGAGTCTCTATGTATGCCAACTGCTCATCTACCTCAATCACCTCATGCTGAAGTACATGAGACGGATCACTCACGTATTTCCTCAACTGGGACACATGGAACACATTATGGACCTTGGATAGGGTTGGAGGCAAAGCTAAACGATATGCCACCTCTCCAACTCTGTCCAAGATCTCAAATGGCCCTATAAATTTCTGACTCAATTTACCACGCTTGCCGAATCTCATCACACCTTTCATCGGAGAGACTTTCAGTAGTACTTTCTCTCCGGCCTCAAATGAAATATCACTCCTCTTCAGATCAGCATAGCTCTTCTGTCGATCCTGAGCGGCCCTCATCCTCTGACGAATAATCTGAACCTGTTCCACCATCTCCTGAATCATATCTGGCCCCAATGTCACAA
Source organism: Silene conica (assembly GCA_029255685.2). Taxonomy (NCBI): domain Eukaryota; kingdom Viridiplantae; phylum Streptophyta; class Magnoliopsida; order Caryophyllales; family Caryophyllaceae; genus Silene; species Silene conica. The sequence goes on from CM055315.2 coordinate 56,358,799, forward strand.
CATCAGCTCGATCATCCCAACACACAGGACTCCGACACTTCCTCCCGTATAGAGCCTCGAAAGGGGCCATGCCTATGCTTGCATGGTAACTGTTATTATAAGAAAACTCGATCAACCCCAGTCGATCCTCCCAAGATCCTCAGAACTCCAGTACACAAGCTCTCAACATATCCTCAAGAGTCTGAATCGTCCGCTCAGTCTGACCATCAGTAGCCGGATGAAAAGCTGTACTCATCTTCAATTGGGTACCCAAAGCAGCCTGCAACTCCTGCCAAAATCTAGATATAAACCTCGAGTCTCGATCTGAAACGATGTCCTTGGGTACGCCATGCAGTTTGACCACATTCTGAACATATGACTTAGCCAATTCAGCTTTACTCCAGGTATCTTTCATGGGAATAAAGTGAGCTGACTTAGTTAAACGATCCACGATCACCCAAATCATGTTGTTGCCCCTCTGAGTCCGAGGCAACCCCACGATAAAGTCCATCGAAATATTCTCCCACTTCCACTCTGGCACATCCAACGGTTGAACTTTCCCTTGAGGTCTCTTATGCTCCCCTTTCACTCGCTGACAAGTCAAACACCTCGACACAAACTCTGCGACTTCCTTCTTCATATTAGGCCACCAAAACGTCTTCTTGAGATCCTTATACAACTTATCACCCCCTGGGTGAACAGAATAAGGAGTAGCATGAGCTTCAGTCAGGATCTTCTTCTTTAGCTCCTCAACATTCGGTACACACCATCGCCCACTGAACCTCAAACTACCATCGATATGAATACTGAACTTGGATACCCCATCACCATTCCCATTTTCCACCATCAAACGCCACTTCTGGATTCTCTCATCGTTCTGCTGTAACTCCCGAATCTCCCCATACAATTCAGGCTCCACTGTCAAGTCACCAAGAGCGCCCCCTTTCCGGATCATGAATATTCCCATCTCCCTTAGTTCACCATACAACCTCCCTCTCGATCTGGCACAATCCAAAGCATGTATTGACTTCCTACTGAGAGCGTCAGCTACCACATTTGCCTTGCCTTCGTGGTAGACAATCTGCATATCATAATCTTCGATCAACTCTATCCACCTCCTCTGCCTCATGTTCAACTCCTTCTGGGTGTAGATATATTTCAGGCTCTTATGGTCAGAAAACACCTTAAAAGTGGCTCCATAAAGGTAATGACGCCACAATTTTAGTGCAAAGACCACAGCGCCCAACTCCAAATCATGAGTCGGATAATTCTCTTCATAAGTCTTCAACTGGCGAGAAGCATACGCGATCACTCTCCCATTCTGCATTAGCACACAACCCAACCCATGTTTGGAAGCGTCGGTGTATACTTCGAAATTATCACTTCCAACTGGCAAGGCCAGGATAGGAGCTGTTGTCAGGCGTTCCTTAAGAGTCAGGAATGCCTTCTCACAACCCTCATCCCAGACAAAACGGTTCTCCTTCCTCATTAACGACGTCAACGGCTTTGCTATCTTCGAAAAGTCTTTGACGAATCTCCGGTAATAACCAGCTAACCCCAGAAAACTTCGGATCTCACTCACATTCTTCGGACTTTGCCACTTAGTCACAGCTTCAATTTTACTAGGGTCAACAGATACCCCCTCTTTTGAAATGACATGCCCCAGAAACGCCACTTTCTCCAACCAGAATTCACACTTACTCAACTTAGCATTGAGTTTATGTTCTTCCAAAGTCTGAAGCACCTTCCTCAAATGATCTTCGTGCTCCTCTGCATTCTTGGAATATACCAGGATATCATCGATAAATACCACCACGAACTTGTCGAGATACGGGCTGAAGACTCGATTCATCAAGTCCATGAACACAGCTGGAGCATTAGTCAATCCAAAGGGCATAACCACAAATTCATAGTGGCCATACCTCGTTCGGAAAGCGGTCTTCGGAATATCTTCATCCTTTATCCTCAACTGATGATATCCGGATCTCAAGTCAATCTTGGAGAAAACCCCAGCTCCACTCAACTGATCGAACAAGTCGTCAATTCTCGGCAAAGGATATCGGTTCTTGATGGTCACATTGTTCAGCTCTCGGTAGTCAACACACAACCTCAAACTCCCATCCTTCTTTTTCACAAATAAAACAGGTGCTCCCCAGGGCGACACACTGGGTCGGATGAACCCTTTCTCAGCTAGCTCATCCAATTGCTTCTTCAACTCCTCCATTTCTTTCGGTCCCATACGGTACGGTGATTTAGATATTGGTCCCGCTCCTGGTTTGAGGTCAATGGAAAATTCCACTTCCCTCCTCGGCGGTAACCCTGGAACGTCGTCTCGAAAAACTCCCTCAAACTCCCGTACCACAGGTATCTCACTAGTCTTGGGGGTCTCAGCCTCACAATCCCACATTTGGCACAAAATTAGGCTTTCTCCTTTCCGCAAGCTAGACTTCAGGGTATTGACAGATATAAATTTGATCTTTGGTTTGACTCTATACCCCTTGTAGGATACCCTCACTCCCTTGGGTCCCTTCAAGGAAATTTTCTTTTGGTGACAGTCGATAAAAGCCCTATACTTCCCCAGCCAATCCATCCCTAGGATCACCTCAAAACCTCCCAGCGGAAATTCTATGAGATCACAATAGAACATTGCTTCCCCGATTCTGATGGGTACACTTCCATAGACTCTATTACAAGCTATTGACTCTCCTGAAGGTATGGTCACTGAGTCTGCGACCCAGTCGAACCTCTCAAGCCCCAAAACTCTAACATGGTCTCTAGACACAAAAGAATGGGTGGCACCGGAATCGAAAAGTACAAAAGTAGGTCTAGAGTTTACAAGAAAAGTACCAGTAACCACATGAGCATCCTCCTGAGCGGCCTGCTTTCCCATGGCAAAGAGTTTGCCACTGGACTTGACCCCACTCTGGCTGGCACCAGATGTCCCAGCCTGCTGATTTCCTGCCGTCCCCGTCTTGTTGCTGTTCCCACCTCCATTGTACTGATTTTGATATGAACGGTTCTGATTGTTGTTGTTGCTGTAGTTCCTCTGGTAGTTGCTGCTGCCTCCAGACTTCGCACCCCCACCATAGTTTGCCATGGGGGTGCGATAGCCACTGCTGCCATAGGTCTGAGTGCGAGATCCCTGATATCCTGATGTAGGTGTGCGGTAACCCCCGGACTGATTCCCTCCAGAAGAACGACATACTGCTTGCTTGTGCCCAATCTTCCCGCAGCCGAAACAGACCACTCCCACTGAACCACTACCGGAACCTCCACTCCTGAAGTTGCCCCCACTCTGGTTCCTCCCACCACTAGAGGCACTACTTCCGAAATACCCACTGTACTTGTTATTACTTGGCTTTTTCGATCCTGAACCCTCAGCTACTGGTTCAGCCTTCCTCTTTTCTGACTTGGACTTCTTGTCCGCCTTAATCATATCCGAAAGCCTCTCCGCCGCCCCAGCCCTTAAATAGATGTCACGGACTGTGGTGGGCGGAGCTGCAATCAGTCTCTTCTTAACGGCGATTGATAAACCCCTCTCAAACTTCATGGCTAGCATAGCATCGTCAAATCCCATATCTCTCACATAGTGTACCAGCTGGATAAATTTCCTGTAGTACACCTCTACGGTCATGTCCTCCGACATCGTGAACGAGTCGAACTCCTCCCTCAGCTTGCTCTTTTGGAATTCTGGTAGAAACGCCTCGTTCAGAACCCCCTGGAATGCGTCCCACGGAACAAACGCGGATCCACCCTCTGTAGCTGCTTCCCGGAGCTCTCCCTTATTCGCGGTCCACAAATCTCCAGCCATACCCCTCAGATAGTGGGCAGCCTGGTCTACCTTCAATTCTTCGGGGCAATCCAGCAATTCGAACAGGTTATCGAATTCCCGACACCAAGCTCCTAACAGATGAGGTTCCCCCTCCCCAGTGAATTGGGTAGGGTGGTGTCTTGCGATGATTGTGCTCATTTTCGCGGAGTCCATTCGTTTGGCCTTTAGGGCCTCATTTTCAGCTATCAAACGGTCCACCTCCTCTTGGGTGATGTTAACGGCATTCTCTCTTCGCGGAGGCATACTATAAAACAAGAAAAGAATGAGTCCCGACGTACATGGGTACCCATTGGGTTTAGGGCTATGTCCCCTAAGCATCCAAATCTATAACACTTATCATATAAAGTAGTTTTCTTCTATAACATGGCTCAGGGATCACATAACCGCATATCACTAGACATGATGAAAAAAGAATTACTAGCATGTTTCAAATCTCTTAACATCTCACAACAATATACACCTTTTATTCAAACAGATAAAGATTCATTCATGCTCATGCCCCTTCCGGCTTTTCCAAAAGTTTCTTATATACAGAATTCTCATAACATACTTTTCACAGTATGCTATCCCTTTTACCACCTCTTATTCTACCCTTTTCTCTCGTATATGCACTCTGGGTTCCCGGGTAAGACTGATAGGGCCTATGGTTTGGTGTGAGGGGGCCCCAGACTCATACTTCCCCTTTAGTGTGCTCCTAACAGTCCTATCCCGGGGTTCATTTTATTTAGACTCTCCTACATTCGTTGGGTTCATTAGGTTAGGCCTGAGGATCGTTCGCTCTGATACCACTTTGTAACACCCCCATTTATTTAAGGGCCTGAACTAGGACTCCTCAGATAAATAAAGGTGTTACCATCTCGGTTTCCCGAGGCAGTAGATACAAAGGAAGATAAACAGTACTTTATATAAGATTTAAACTCAAACATGTTCTTACATATCCAAAAGATAAAACTGTTCAGATCAAAAAGAAAGTACAACTCATAGACTATTCTCAAGTGATCTATGCTCTAGACAGGTCCGGGTCCATGCTTCTCACTTCCCTAAGCTCCCATAGTCTTTAACCTGTCAATCTGCTCCCCAATAATTGGTTCATCACAGGTGTTCACGAATACACAGGGTCAACCACGAGGTTGAGTAGAGAAAACCATAAATAAAACAACATTACTATAAATAGAAAGTTGAACTTCTCCACTCCGAATCACAGACCCTTTTTCTCCGCACCACACAGACCCTTTATCTCCGCACCAAAAACAGACCCTTTATCTCCGCACCACACAGACCCTTTATCTCCGCACCAAACACAGTCCCTTCATCTCCGCACCATTTCGTATCACAGAATTATATATCACAATTTACCAATCATGTAACAATATATATGAACAGGGTTAATATCAGTCAATACACAGATTACACAACTCATATACGTAATATTCCCCTACCTGAAATAGCAGGAACGCAGATCAAACCAAAGCTTGCCTAGAAATGTTCCACACGAAACCCGCTACCTAAACAAATATTATTTAATTAATAAATACCCTAATACTCGTAATACGTGTTCACATTCTATTTATAGAAACTTCCTATATTTAGAAAGCTTCCCAAACAAAACCGAGGTTTACCCAAAAGCGACTTTCTAAATATAGTAACTTCTAAAAATAGTAACTTCCCAAAAATAAATGCTTTGAATAAGAATAAATTTGAATTTCAAAATACTCACTAAACCATGTAAAAACTTTCCTATAACAAAATATATACTCTTAAAAGCAAAGATCATCATAATAAAGGAAATAATAAAAATTAGAATAATAATATTAATGACAATAACAACAATAATAATAGTAATAATTATAATAATAATGATAATAATAAAAACCAACAACAATAGTAGTTTTATTACTACACCCAAACAGCCCCTAGACCCGCCATCTAACAGCCCCTGACCCGCCGTGCTACACCACAAACACCACCGACAACCACCACCCCGTGCACCCTGTACCACTGCCTGACCGCACAGCCACCACCAAGGTCCTCGTCTTCCACCAATGTGGTGAACCAGGGCCCACAACAGGCCTGGTTCATCACGCCAATGTCTGACCAGACCCAAAACACCCACCTACGAAACCTGTACAACCGCCAACACCCCCTGATTCAACCACCTTCACCCACCTAGACACCTGACCCACAAGACCTGGTGGTAACACCGTGTCGACCTCCCCCGAGTCAACGGTGTTACCGCCCCCAATCTACACGCATCACTCCCCTGACTTTCGAGTAGAAGAACAACCAGATCACGACTCCAGCGACAACCCCATACAACCCCCCTTAAACCACCACCACCAGTAGCCGCGACCCACCTCCAGAACCTCCAAAAGACACTCCCTACCACCACTGGACTCTCCAACCCGAGACCCATACCAAACAACCCCAGATCACGACTCAAACATACCCTAAACAACCCTTCAGGAACATGAACAGAAAAACAACGAAAACAACCATCTCCCTCAACCCGTTTTAACACCCTTCTCGACCCCTAACAACAACCAATGACACCCTACTGAATAGTTGTTTCCGTTCTCTACACGATCTACAACATAACTATATAAAAACATTGGAGACTCATCATCAAAACTGTTCTGTTTTTACTATACAAAATCACACGACCCATAAGGAGAAAGAACGAGTAAACGACTTACTGACTTTACTGCCCAAAACGAACCACCGTGGACTATAGTGTGACCACCGTGAGAGGTCCCCCCTTCTTCCTTGTAGTGACGGCTAAGTTTTGGTGTTTTGAGATCTGATATTGGGTGTGTAGGGTTAGGGTAGATTCCAGCCTAAATAAGGCGGCTGGAACCCTACATATCAGCGCTATACTATGATCTTGCCCGTGGGCTGCTCTTTGCACGCAATTCGAGGCCCACGGCCGTGTCATCCTTGGTCCTAGGTTCGAAACCCAACAAATACTTACTACATTAAAGATCCTAGGATGACTTAGCTCCTATTTCGAGCCCCACCTAAGTCCAGAACGACTCCTATAACACGCATACAAACAAACTTATTAAACGATCGATTAAAATAAAAGAACTAAAAAACGAGGTATTACACTAAAGTTACAGCCAATGAAGCTGTAATCTTTAAATTAAAACTCAACATTAAAGAGCTTGAATCTAAGATTATAGCCAATGAAGCTATAACCTCAGATCTAAAAAGGTCTAATGAACTTCTAAAGAGTAAATCTACACCAGTTGTTGTAGATGAAACTCATCTAAAAGAAGTTGAAATCCTCGAGCAAAAAATCATGGATCTAGAATTCAACTTATCCAAAGTTAAAAAGGAACATGCGCAAATCGTGTTCAATTTTAATAAAGACATTCAAGACTTGAAAAATCATAACAATGTTGACCATTCCTCCTGCATAAAAGAAATAAATTCCTTAAAAGACCTTCTCCTTCATGCTCGTAAGGTTCACGAAAAATGGGAAGGAAGTACTAACGTACTGAACTTCCTAACTGAAAAATCTGATAACAACATGAAGATGGGTCTAGGACATGAGTGCTATGGTAGGAGAGACCACTCTAAATGTTAACAAAAACCTGATGAACTTGACTTTAGAAAAAGGAAGTATGTAGACTTGCCTGAATATACAATTTGCACTTACTGTGGTCACACTGGACACCTAAAAGAAAACTGTGTAAAACACGCACTTGACTTCAAAACTAGAGTCAAATTTGTAAAATCTCTAGGTTTACCAAATGATTCCATATCTATCATTGACAGTGAGGAAGATGATGAAAAGGTTGAAGAAAGAAACAATGACCATAGATGGTTCTATGACATGTCCTTTAATTACACAGAAAAGAAAAATAGAACTACTCAAATTCCTAAACCTACAACCTACAAGAAACAAAACTCAAAGACTCACACTAGACCGACAAAACCTAACTACCACAGTTACAAGAGACCACTAGTGAGACAAGTCTGGGTTAAAAAGGAAAATGTTTTTATTGTCACTAACTTAAAAGGACCCAAGTATGCTTGTGTACCTAAGACCTGTCTTTAAATTGCATTGTGCAGATAATCGCTAAAGAGAATAACCTATGGTACCTCGACAGTGGATGCTCCCGACACATGACAGGCGACGCTAATTTATTCACTACCTTAAAACCTTTCGACAGAGGAAAAGTCACCTTTGGTGACAACAAAAAGGGAAAGGTAATAGGTGTCGGTAAGATAGGCGTCTCATCTTCTCACTCTATTAGCGATGTATATCTGGTAAGTGGTCTTAAACATAACTTAATTAGTATATCCCAATTATGCGACAAAGGAAACAAAGTTGTTTTTCATGCAGATATTTGTCGTATAATTATGGAAGGTACAAGTAAAGTTATTCTTGAAGGTCATAGAAAGAAAAATGTTTATATGATTGATTTAAACGTTGTGCCTACTAACTCTCTCTCATGTATGAAAGTTACGTTAGACGATCCATGTCTCTGGCATAAGAGATTTGGGCATATTAGTTCTCCTATTCTTAGCAAATTGAAGAGATGGGACTTGGTCGAAGGTCTTCCCAAGATCAAATTTGATCAAGAAAAGATGTGCGACACATGTGCACGATGTAAACACGTCAGATCATCCTTCAAACCAAAAAGAATAGTAAGTACTAACCAAGCCCTTGATCTGGTACATATGGATCTCTGTGGCCCTATGAAGGTAAGAAGCAGAGGCGGTTCCAGGTATGTCTTCATTCTAGTTGATGATTATTCTAGATTTGTTTGGCCAATCTTTCTTCATTCTAAAGATGAAACATTTGATGAATTTGTTAGTCTTATGAAACTTGTTCAAAACAAATTAAAAACTAATCTAGTAACTATTCGAACTGACCATGGAACTGAGTTTGACAACCATGCTTTTATAGAATTCTGTAAATCCAACGGTGTTGGACATAATTTCTCTGCACCTAGAACACCACAACAAAACGGAGTAGTAGAACGAATGAACAGAACCCTAGAAGACATGGCTAGAACAATGCTTCTTTGTAGTGGCCTACCTAGAAACTTTTGGGCTGAAGCTATTAGTACAGCTTGCTATATTCATAATCGTGCTATGATTAGACCTATTCTTAAAAAGACACCTTATGAACTTTTACGCGGTCGTAAACCTAATATATCTCATCTAAGATGTTTTGGGAGTAAATGCTTTCTTCATAACAATGGTAAAAATCGTTTAAGCAAATTTGACCCTAGAAGTGATGGGGCAATTTTCATAGGATATTCCGATCATAGTAAAGCCTATAAAGTTTTTAACAAACGTACCTTATGCATAGAAGAGAGTATACATGTTATCTTTGATGAGAATAATGCCTTCGACAAGCCTTTACAGGACGAAGAGGAAAATCTAGACGAACCTGACTTTCGTTTGTCAAGGGAAGATCCTCCTCAAATAGAAAATAATGATGAAGGTGAAATTCAAGGAAACAATGATGAACTTGACTTGGAAGGAAATGGTGCGAGAGATGAAACTACAGTTGATGATACTGTAAATAACTCTCAAACCAATGACTTAGAACCCAGAGTTGTAGCTAATGAAGCTACAACTTTGAATCAAAACCAAAGGGAAGAGGTCATAGTGATACCTGACTCTCCTACAAACCCTGGTTTGGATTCAGGGGCAACAAGTCAAAATCCCGAGTCAAGCAGTAGCAATGAAAACGATCAATCAAGAAACTGGAGATATAAAGGCTCTCACCCTCTGGATAATATCATAGGAAGCCTTACAGAAGGAGTTCAAACTCGAAGAAGCTTAAACAACTTCTGTTCCTTCTACTCCTTTCTCTCCACAATTGAACCTAGAAACATAAAAGAAGCTCTCGCAGAAGCTGACTGGATAGTCGCCATGCAAGAAGAATTACAACAATTCGAAAGGAATAAAGTGTGGCATCTCGTTCCCCGTCCAAAAGATAGATCAGTAATTGGAACGAGATGGGTATTCAGAAATAAATTAGATGACTCTGGAGTCATCGTTCGTAATAAAGCTAGATTGGTCGTTCAAGGATACAATCAACATGAAGGGATCGATTATGACGAAACCTTTGCTCCTGTTGCTCGCCTTGAAGCGATTCGCTTGCTCACAGCATTTGCTGCACATAAAGGAATGAAATTATTTCAAATGGATGTTAAAACTGCTTTCCTTAACGGATATCTTCAGGAGGAAGTCTATGTCGAACAACCTCCTGGATTTCCTGACAGCAAACTGAAAGACCATGTATACAGATTAGATAAAGCTCTCTATGGGCTGAAACAGGCCCCTCGAGCATGGTACGACAGACTATCAAAGTTTCTATTGGAAAGCGAATTCAAGAGAGGATCAGTAGATAAGACATTATTTCTGAAAAATGAAAATTCCGATCTACTAGTTGTCCAGATCTACGTTGACGATATCATATTTGGCTCAACCAACAAAAAGTTGTGCCAATACTTCTCAGAGTTGATGACATCCGAGTTCGAGATGAGTATGATGGGAGAATTAAAATTCTTCCTTGGTCTTCAAATTCAACAAACGAACGAGGGTATCAAAGTTCATCAACAAAAGTACGTCAAAGAGTTAATAAAGAAGTTCGGAATGGAATCCTCTCATCCTATGCCTACTCCAATGGTAACAGATAAGAAACTCACCAAAAACGAGGACGGTAAGTCAGTAGATGAAACTACTTATAGAGGTATGATTGGTTCACTTCTTTATCTTACTGCAAGTCGTCCAGATATAATGTTTAGTGTCTGCGTTTGTGCTCGGTTCCAATCTGCACCAAAAGAATCACACATGATTGCGGTTAAGAGAATATTAAGATACCTAATTGGAACATCAAAATTATATCTATGGTATCCTATGGACTGTAACTTTAACCTATTAGGATATTCAGATGCGGATTATCCAGGTTGCTCCTTAGATAGAAAAACTACTTCTGGACTTGCAACATTCGTTGAACCATGTATTATATCATGGGCATCCAAGAAACAAAATTCAGTCGCCTTGTCAACCGCAGAAGCAGAATATATTGCAGCCGCACTGGTATGTTCCCAACTACTATGGTTAAAACAACAGTTACTTGATTATGGTATTGACGTGGGATGTGTACCTATATTATGTGATAATACGAGTGCTATTATAATATCTAAAAACCCGGCTCAGCACTCGAGAACAAAACACATAGAGATTAGGCATCACTTCTTACGTGACCATGTAGAAAAGAAAAACATTAAGTTGGAATTTTGTAGTACGGAAAAACAATGGGCGGATATTTTTACTAAACCTTTGGCTAGGGAACGATTTGAGACTTTACGATTGGAAATTGGTTTAATCGGTGGCACCTAATCAATCTTAAGAGCTGAAAATAACCCAATGATTGACTATGAAAAGACTGAATTATATGACTGTGTCCGTATATTCCGCTGCATGCCTATGTGTGTTATTTTTTTATTGGATGCTCAAATTTTGATTATTTCATGCTACATGTTATACGAACATACACAACCCAATTTCTCAGATCAAAATAATAATATACAAATATTAACAAATTTATACCTAATAATATTATTATCATATATATATATAACTATAGTTACGTATCTCAAATACGTAACTTAAAATAAAATCATACTTACCAAATTCACGTAACAAGAAAATCATAACAAATCAAATATACGTACCAACAAATCGTAACAAATTAACCCCACCTAATTTTTTACCTACCCCACGTGTAACCTCCCTCTAACACTCAATATTTACTTTTTCTACTTATACACACTACCTATAACCGTCACTCACATCTCCCTCACTCTTCACTTCACCATTATTACTATCACCATTAAAATAAAAAACTCTCACAACAAAACTCCCAATTTCATCCTCTTTAAAAATCTAACTCAAAAACTAAAACTTAACTACAAAAACCATGCCTCCAATTTCTGCTAGACGATCTACCCGAAACAGACCCTGTTCTCCAAAATTACCTACCCCGACTCCATCACCACCACCGTCCCCGGAGCCGATTACTGTGACCATTCCGAAATCAGAGGGAAGCAAACGACGCAAGTTGGATAAGGGAAAGGGTGTTATGGAAGACGAATTATTTCAAGAAGGTCTCTCTCCTCGACCTCTGTTTCAGGACGTCTCAACCGAAGCTACTCAAACGGGTTTGGAAAAGGTTCGTGTCACTAAACACGAAGGTATGTTAATGGAACGACTCTTACCTTATTCCATACATGCAGGACGCTTTTACCCCACTTCTTGGATTAATGAGTCCCCGTCTCTAACATTCTTTAAAGATTTCTTAATTTTTCAAGAGTGGCTTTATATTAGTAATTTTTCGGGTCTTATTTTCCCTATTGAAGTTATCCAATTTTATGCTACTGTGAAATCGTCTGAGAATGGGGTAAAGGCTGTCATAAATGGGAAGGAAGTAGAGATTTTAATGGAGGATATGTGTCGGATTTTCAAGTTGTCGAGTGACGGGTTGGTTCTTGACCCAAGTAAAGAGTGGTCAAATGTGTCGAAGGATGAGAAAATGGTTGTTAAAAAGTATTTTGATGAACAAGCTACTGAAGTCAGTCCTCTTTTAACAAACTCGTTTAATCCTAAACTCAAATTCTTCGTGAACTTTCTTTGGAATACGATATTACCTCGTCGTGGTGCACGAGATAAACTTAGTTGTTGTGATGCTATTGTGTTGTACAAATGGTTAGTCGGAGAAAGGGTTAGCTTGGTTCCTTTGGTGTTCTCGAAAATCGTGCATGTCTCAAAAGTTCTTGTTAAAGAACGGTTCTGTACGACCTTGGATATTCCATACGGAATGTGGGTATCCGAGTTGTTATTTCAGGCTGGGGTTGTTGACATAAGTAGTTATGGGGTGATTCCTCGTGACTGAATGAGCAACAAGGTTATGAAATTAATGGGGATCTTTGGTAAGAATGGAGACCTTCTGTTTGGGCGTGAGAATGAGGAGTCAAATGGGAATGGAAATTTGGTGGATTTAGAGAATAAGATGGATAAAATCTTCCTGTTAATGTCGGAATTCAAAGCTCCTAAGAGTGAATCTGGGCATAAGGAGGCTGGTAGTGTCGGGTTGGAGGAGTGGATGCAAAGGATGGAGGGTCATCTTACTCATATGAGTCGTGAGATTAAAACAATTAAGGAGGAAATCGTCATGGTTAGTGACCGTCATCAGTTTCTCACAACTCAGGGAGGGGCTCTTGTTCGTGATACGATGATGCTTCGAGAGGATGGTACACAATGTTTATCCGCGGTTAAAGCATTGTCCCTCAAAGTCTTGAACTTTGAGCGTGCAATAGACGGTCAAGGATGTAACGTTGCTAGTTGCCTTGATCGGTTGGACACCTTGGAGTTTCGAACTCGTCCTGGATATGTCAATCCTAACATCGTTCATCATCCCCATTAAGAATTAGTCGTATTTGGTGCCTTGTTTTGTTTCGTTTTGCAGGTCAGGGGAGTTGGCTTTGGGTTCTGTTGATGGATGGTGGTATTCCTAGCCCAATTCCCTTTCCTAAACAAACTATATTAGCCTTGTTATTTTTTGAAGTTTCTGGCCCATTTTCCTTATACCCTAATTCGGCCCAGATGGCTTTGTGTTAAACTCTTGCTTTCCTCTACTTTCGGCCCATTAAGACACTATATTACTACTTTTAGCCCAAGTGGCATATGCTTTTAACATTCGGCCCATTAGGCTTTATTTTGTATATTCGGCCCTTTGGCATCGTAGTATATGGTTGTGTGTCGTTTTACCGTTCGTATTTCGTATTTGCTTGATTTTACTCATATTTGTGTGTTTGATTTAGAATTGCATACTTAGGTTTGTTTCGTATTATATCATTCTAGTCGTTTTATGTCTTTGTTTCCGTCTTTTCAATGATGTCAAGAGGGGGAAAAGAATGCGACCTAGATTACGAATTTGCCTAAGATTGCTCCTTGTCGTAACGTTTTGTCTCTCAAAGTTCTTTTTTAGTAATTGGTTTAGTTTAAAAAAGGAAACCCTAGTTGATCTATATTATAAAAGACCAATATTATGTTGAGGGGGAACGTTACTACGTTACACATAGACACGATTCTAGGAAAGACTTGCCATCATTAAAAAGGGGGAATTTGTTGAGTAATATATTCTATATAAGTAATATATTGTTTTATGTTTTAATAATGACAAGTCTAAACAATTATGTTTTATATGCATATGCGTGTAATCGTGTGTTTAAGTGTACAGTTAATTATAGAGCGAAGATCGTAGTTTAACAAAGTATAATTCAATCGAAGAATTGAAGAGAGATCAAGCTCATGATAAGTGTCAAGTCTTTTTGAAGATTTACAAGACACAAGTTTTATTACAATGTCAAGAATTCTTAAGTTATGGATCATTCATATAACTATCGAAGAAATACGATTTGCGTAATAAAGTCAAAACGTGAAGATTTATGTGTGCTATTAATATATGATTATATATTAATTTAGTAATCTTATAAACGGTTTTAAAATAGAAATATTCTTTAGTTAACAAGAATTAAAATATTTATCTTATGAGGTAAATATTAATTCTAAAATACTAAGGATTTTATTTTAACCGTTAGTGTCAAAATTCAAATTCCTAGAGAAACGTGCTTCGTAGAATATGTCTCGAAGAAACGTGTTATGGACGTTGGGAGTTGTGCATAGGGAAGCGTGTCTCACGTTTTCTCTATACAAATCCTAATACGTTTCATATTGTCTTTATGGTTAATTAAATAAATAAATTTGTTTATTTAATCTACTTAAAGATTGACTAGGATTTGATTAAGAATATAATTTATTATATTATTGACAAGAATTAGGATTTGATTTAAAGTAGGATTCTATATTTTATGGTGTAAGGATGTTTCCTAAATCAAATAGGATTATGGAAATATTATCTTATGTCTTAATTTATTATTATTCTATTAGAGTCCTTTCCTAATTCATATAAGATTAAGTTTTAAATATTACCTAGAATTAGTATTCTAGATAAAGTAATATTCCTAAACTATCTAGGGTTTAACCTAGATCTAGATTAGTATATATATGCTCTCAATTCACACGCCTAAATCACTCACGATAATCAAGCCTCACGCAAATCGAGAAGAAAATTAAACGGACGTAGTCTCTCACGCGTCTCGATATTCGTGCAATCATTGTCAAAAATCGTATACAAGACTACAAGCATTGAAGAATATTTTCATACATTCAAGATCATCAATACAAGAAGTTGTTAAAAGTTTATCTTACTTACGTAAGATAGTTTCGAGTATTTAACGGTACTCATTGTAAGCAAGTATTTCACGGTACTTGTCGTAGCTAGATATTTTACGGTATCTAGATTGAGTTACAACTAATATCAAAGTTGTACGAGTGGGTTGATAAAATTGTAATCCGGAGAAGGTACTAATTTTATTAATCGATAATAGTGGACGTAGGTTTCGATTTGTGAAACTGAACCACTTCAAAAGATCGTGTTTCCTTTACTTTATTGTTCTTACTCATTACTTGCTATTACTACGCATCATCTACATACATCGAAGAAGAATCGAAAAAGTTGGCATACTCAATTGAACCCCCCTTCTTGAGTATATCTAGAACAATAGACTCTTCAGTCGTAGTTGTGTATTTTGCGAATGATATGTTTGAGGAAGGATTCTGAGCCGGCAGATCGGCCGCCGGTCGATCGGCTCAGAATCCCTCTTTGGTTTTTGAGAATGTTTGTAAAGACTTAGGGAGGGACTCCCAGCCGGCTGGCCGGCGGACAGTCCACCGGCTGAGAGCCTCTCCTAGTTGTTTTGGGTTTTGAAGATGGATTGTTGGGAAGGGACTCCCAGCCGGCTGGCCGGCGGACGGTCCACCGGCTGAAAGCCTTTTCTCATCGTTTTTCAAATTTCTTAAGGGCTTGGGAAGGGACTCCCAGCCGGTGGACCGGCAGACGGTCCCAGATCGGCTGAGAGCCCCTGTTCTCATTAATTGGTTTATAACTTTTGAACGGTTATTCAGTTTTGTTTGAGATTCGTTCCGTGTACCTTTCATGTGTGTTTGAGGACCCCGGAGGATGGGCGACACTATATGGGGTTCGGGAATGGAGTGAGGATAGAGACCCCCCGGTCGGGTAACCGAAAGGGAAATCGGCTCTCCCTCAACTTAGTTCCCGGGGGCAATTAAGTGTTGTTTAGAAATATAAGAGATAAGAACTACGATTTAGTTATTGAGTTGAATGCTTATAGTGATACGTATTAAGTTATGCGTTAAGATGTCGCCTATGAACTTAATACGTAGATTGGTTGTCATATATAGGGGTATGCGTTGAGATGTCGCCTCTGAGCCCTATATGTGTTTGTTTGTCATGTATGGAGGTATGCGTTGAGATGTCGCCTCTGAGCTCCATACATTTTTGGTTGTCGTGTCTGGGGTATGCGTTGAGATGTCGCCTCTGAGCCCAGACATGTTTGAGTGATCGCGTCAGGATATGCCTTAAGCTGGCCTCTGAGTCTGACGAGTAGAGCAACTGCACAACGGGGCAGTCAGGTTGTCATACCTTACCCGGAGTGCAGGTGTTGGATGCTAGTCCATGCGTTGAGTTTTCGCCTCTGAGTCTAGTGTCTTGTGATGTAGTAGGGGAACATGCGTTGAGTTTTCGCCTCTGAGTTCCTTACTTTTGATTGTGAATTGGGTGCTAGTCCATGCGTTGAGTTTTCGCCTCTGAGTCTAGTGTCTTATTGATAGCCGGTCCATGCGTTGAGTTTTCTCCTCTGAGTCCTTGCTTGAGATTGTGAACTTGGTATCTAGGTTATGCGTTAAGATATCGCCTCTGAACCTTTTTACTTGTTGTTTTATATCTGCTTGCCTTGAGTTGGTAAGTGTCAGATATGCATGATGATATTGATGATTATATTACCTTGGTTATAGTTTGTTCATCCAAGGCATTGGATGACTCTTTAATTGGTTTCGTAAATAGTTTGGACTGAAAGACCCCCCGACCGGGTAACCGGTAGGGAAACCGGCTCTCCTTCCAAATGGTTTCCGAAGTTGGTTGAGAGCCGTGCACTAGTGATTGCATGATAGTATGTGATTCAGTTGATGAGATATTTATACTTCACATGTTTATATATGCTAGAGTATTCTGTTTGTATTTCTGTGTTACGTGTCGTTACAAAAGGTGGCTAGGAGAACTCTAGTCACTCCCCACTGATTGTGGCGTACATGTTTACATGTATGTAGGTACATGCAGGAGGTTGGCAGGGGTTGCTGAGAGCTAGCGAGTGATGATCCGCTTGTCATCTTATGACTTACACATTACGATAGCTAGACTCTAGTTTTTGATACAGTTGTTTTGAGTGCCTGTAGGGATGTTCCATCCCAGGCTGTTGTATATATTTTGCTTCAGTACTTAGATAGTTATACTTATCTATTTATGTTTATATCAGTTTCAGTTTTCAGTTTTAATTCACCTCGCATGTTTAGTTGTTAAAAAGTTTTAATTCCGCTGCATTTTTAGTACCTTGTATGATTTTATTTTCCGCTTTCGCGAGGGGTTTTACACCGGTTGTATGTTTCATCCACAAAAGTTTGGTCCACAATAGGAGGGGCACTATGGTTTAGTTGCATGCCAAAGAGGCCTCAAATAATGCCAAGGGAGTCTTCTCACTACAAAAAAAACGCGGTGTTCTGACGGAAAAAAATCCGTCAGAAAACAGAGAATCCGTCAGGAAAATCGTGTTTTTGACGGATAATCCGTCAGAAATTTCCGTCCCAAAAATTCGTCACGAAAATCAAGTTTGTGACGGATTTTCCGTCAGAAAATTAATTGTGACGGAGTCCTGACGGTTCACCGGTAAAAGAAAAAATTCCACGGTCAAATTTTTTTTGACTTATAATGACGGATAATCCGTCAGGAACTTGACTTGTTGTGACCGATAATCCGTCAGGAATTTTGTCAAAAAAAGTCAATATTTGACTCAATTCCTGACGGATAATCCGTCGGAAATGTGGTCAACTGTTGACCTTTGTGACGGATTATCCGTCAGGAATTGAGTCAAATATTGACTTTTTTTGACGGATTATCCCTCAGAATTTGAAGCAGTATAGGCTGAAAACAGCTGCTTGCTGTCCAGCCCAATGCGATAGCATTGTTCATATTTACAACCTCAAAATCACTAAATCCTGCAAAACATTCATCATCCGCCAAACGGAGATTTATTTCCAAGTCGACCGCTAAGCGGGAATCAACATCAATTAACCAACAACAAAGAAAAAACATGAGAAAGAAATCGAATTACATAAAAGAGTCTTCATAATTCATACACCAACATAAAATATGTTCTAAAGTTAATAAGTCATAATCTAAATTTATTATTAATGATAAACTATCCTAAGTGGTTGGAGGATCAACTGACATGTTACATCCAAAGCCATGAGGGTCGTCCGAGAAGTCGTCGCGTCGGTGATGATTTGGCATACTTGAGCACGACTGAGTGGAAAAGTAAGTCAGCATATCACTCCAAGCTTTTTTCATTTCCGTCATTTCCTCTTGAATTTGCGCATTGTTTTTGAGTTGCTTGAGTGCTTTCAACTTGTTCTTTGAGACGCATATTCTCAGTTTGCATTTGACTAAACATGCTTGGTCGATAAGAACAAGATCGACGATCTCCTCTTTTGTCCCTAGGATTCTCGTACCATACATCTTCACCCAATGGACCGATCCCAAAAAAACCTCCTTTTTTGTCAAATCATCCAACAGCTTCGTGGTAGGTCTGAATCTCATCCCGAGGCTCTCCGGTTGGCGTTGGTTGACCCAAAAGTTCATTGTAAGCAGCCTGAAAAAAAAACAAATTATTAAATAAAAAATAAATAAAATATATTGTAAAATTATCATTTTAATATGAAAAATATACAATAAATCGCTCGATTAGAAATACTTACGTCTGTCCGAGCAGCTCTAGGGTTAATCCACTCTCCCTTCTTGTTTTTCTTCGTCTTCTCAAACACCTTATAAGGTGTAGCCGACTCGCCCTTTAAAAAGCAAAGAAAACATATATGTTAATTATATCCGACAATAAAAATATTAATTAACCAAATTTAATATTTTAAAAATTTATGAAATACTTGCCATTTCTTTGAAAACATCAGAGAAACTCTTGCGGCCTAGAGTGTGGGTGCCGAACGCTTTCCCGTCCTTACCACCAGACCTTCTATTTGCCTTGTTTATGTCTGATTTTTTTGAAATTCAGGATCGGTCTCGTACCTTGCGTCCAACTTCTCCTTCCAACTATCGGGCACCCAATCCGACTTCTTCTTTCCGTATTTGACACCATTCACCATGTGAGTAATCAATCTCGTGACCCTCCTCCGCCACTCAGGATAAGGATTATACTCAGGATCAATGGACCTCACATGAGTCTGCCATAAAATAAAATGTTATTAGAAATAGAAAATATTTGTTTAATTTTAAAAACTAGTGTGGCTTGTTTACTTTTACATTACCCTAAAGTAAATCCACATCTTTTCTCGTTGTGCATAACTCGCTTCAGTCCAGTTGGTGAAGTACTCATCGGTAAGATTTTGAGTGAACGAGGCAGCCACGTATTTCTTTACAATCTTGTCATTCCACCTGATTAAAAAAAAATACACACATATATAAATATGAATATTATAAATTTGAATGATATATTTTTCATTAATGGAGGATAAAAAAAATACTTACCAACAACCGTTAACTACCGAAGGATCAGAAGTGAGTACAATCGGTGGATTTCGGTGGGGCACATTGTTACCGGTCAAATGAAGGTCATCATCATTCTCCTCCATTTCTTCGTTCTCATTTTGAGAACGCCTACCTGATCCACTCCCCAATATCTTTCGTATAAATCTCGACATTTACCTGCTTCAAATAAAGCTAACAATACAAATAAACACTAGCAATAATAAATGTTAACCCATGAAAAATAAAACAAAGTTTTCATACATTTCTTATGAATGTATAACCAAAGGATAAAAATAAAAAATGTCTTACAAATGTATGCTCAAAAGATAAATAAACAATTACAAGTACTCCCTATCACCCCTAACTATCACTATCACTAGAAATTAAAAAAAGTTTCATCATCTGAAAATAGAATTCCGACTTCTTCTTCTTCCTCCTCATTTATCTCAATTGTGGTGTTCGGAACTAAATCTCTATCCTCTTTTTCCGCGACATTCCCGTCATATTCATCTTCACCTATTTCACCTATTTCATCTACAACCACTTGATACTCATCTTCAGTATCTGTCTCTTCTACCAAAGTTGATGAAATTGAATGATCATTGAGAATCAAATCTTCTTCGAATTCAATTTCGTCAATAGGAGCATCAACATGCATGTGATCGTGCCTTGATTTTAAAAACCGCAGACCATTGATCACCTTTCTTAGTGGTTGGATAGCTAGCATAACAAACTTGATCGACTTGAAAAGCTGCCACAAATGGGTTGTGTCCTTTGAGTTTTCTTTTCTCATTCACATCTACAAGTCCATATATCTTATGGATACTAAGTCCTTGTGGGGAGTTATCAAACCAATCACATTTGAACAATATCACTTTATAAACCTTGTGCTCTGTATAATAGGCAAGTTCAACTACTTCATTTAGAGTTCCATAATAGTCCAACCCATCTGTAGAATTCACACAAACCCCATTGCTTATGGTAGCTTTGGAAACATCAACTCCCTCCTTAAAAGCTCGAAATTTATAACCGTTGATAGAATATCGTCTCCATGTCTTCACCATGGTACAAGGACCTAATGATAGACCTAATACTAAAGGATCCTTCCATCTATTAGCCTACCAATAAAACAATAAATATGTTAATTAAGATGTTTAATTATAGGTTCTTTCAAATTGGTTGTTTATTTTAAAAGAAAATGTATTACTTACTTCATTTCGTAACCATTTCGGAAAACGTTTCTCATGTTTTGTCCAAACATCTTCAGAAGACGTGACATCAGGAAATGATAATTTGATATATTCCTCAAATTCCCTATATGTACAACATATATAATAATTAACTATTAACTAAAACTATAACTTAATGTAATTATTAAAATGTATGTAGAATTGACAAAATAATGATTAACTTACTTTTCATAGGACTCCAAAAAGTTTCCACAGTTCCTTAGCACATATGCCGGGAAATCATTGATAGTCCAAATTAATGCAGCTTTCAGTTGAAAATTTTGTTTCTTATAAACATCGTAAGTGTGCACACCCGTTTCCCAAAGTTCTTTCAACTCTTTGATCAACGGTTGAAGGTACACATCTAGATTTGTCTTCGGGTTCTTGGGACCCGGAACGATCAATGATAGAAACATAAATTGTCTCTTCATGCATAACCAGGGAGGTAAATTATACGGAGTGACAATCACAGGCCAACATGAATAAATTCTCCCAAATTGGCCGCCATGTGGGGAAAATCCATCCGTACACAAACCCAACCGAACGTTGCGAGGCTCACTTGCAAATTCTGGATGCTCTCGATCAAAATGTTTCCACGCTTCTCCATGACTTGGATGTGCCATTGTCCCTCTTTCTCTTAATCGGGAGTTTCTATGGTGCCAACTCATCTCACCTGCTATGCTCTTGGTTGCATATAATCGTTGTAACCTTGGTGCAAGCGGGAAATAAATTAACGGGTTATTCGGAATTCGCCTCCCATTACTTGAATTATTGTTACCTTTGTACCGAAATGCATTACACTTTGTACATTGCTCGAGATTGACATTTTCCTCCCAAAAAAGCATACATCCAGTAGGACATGCATCGATCTTCTCATGGGGTAGTTATAGTCCCTTAAGAACACTCTTAACCTCATTAAAATTGCGTAACATGTCATTTTTTGTTGGAATCATGTCACCAACAAACGACATAAATCCATTCTTGCATCGAAGGGATAAGTTGTTCTCACATTTGAGTGCTATCAACCTAGCAGCGGCTTGCAATAAACTCATTTTGCTTCCCTCATACACTGGTTGTTCGGCTTTTTCTAACATTTTATAGAAGGAAGAAACTTGAGGATTTGGGGTTTCATGACGCACTTCCTCATCACTAAGGTCATCAGGATTGAGTCGATCCTCCATTATTTGTTCAATATTATCACGTAATGCATTTTCCACGAGCTCCCGATAAGGATTATCCTAACTACAGTACTACTGCTACTTTCTCCGGTTGGCATTTCCTCACCATGATCTGTCCAAATCATGGGGCAAAACCATTCGACCAAAGATGCAGTTGAATATCCTTAATCCTTTTAAAAGCTCTGTTATTACATTTCTTACATTGACACCTCATTTCACCTAAATTCTTATACACACTACTTTGTGCCGCGAATTCAAGAAATTCTTTTACCTTATTTGCAAATTCAAGCTTAGGTTTCTTTTTCTCATCTAATCTTTCATACATCCACTGTCGTTCTAATCTTTTCATCTTATTATGTATCTACATTCAAATCATCAATTAATTGACAATTATCAATTAACTATCACATATAATACACAAAAAAACAATATCATCAATGAATATATAATTATTGTCAAGAAATCAAATAGTCGTTGAATTAGGTCCTTATCACTCCAACCTAAACCCATCAATGTACATTTCAAGTCATTAGCAAACACGCACTTGTTATTTATTAATGGGAAAAAATTCGGCAGCAATTCCCCTTTATTCTCCAAATACAAAATATGGATTATATTATTAGTCCATATATGTATTCAGAGAATATTAAAGGAATTGTCACCGAATTTTTACCCTCATTAAAAAAATAACAAGTATCTGTTTGCTACCTAAATGACTTGAAACGTACAAAGACAGTCCCAAAATGGGGACTATTCAAAAATTACTCCTAATAAGTAATTTTTGAACGGGTACTAGGTCAATATTTAACAATTAAGAATTATCAATAACTAGCAATTAACAACAATTAACAATTATCTACAATTAACAACTAAAAATTAACAATTATCAACAACAACAACAATTAACAAATAATAATTCAAAATTAACAACTAATAACTATCAACAACAACAAAAATTAAGAAGTAACAACACTAACAACAACAAATTATTAGCAACTATCCTAAGTCAATTTTTCTATCTAACCGGCTACTATCCTAGGTCATTTTTTCTATCTAATTGGCATTATCCTAGATCAAAATTTCTAACTAATTATCTATTAACCTAAATAAGTTACACTAACTACTTTCTAAACTAACTCATTCTTAAATAAATAAATAATTAAGTAATAAACATAAACAATTACCTAATTAATTTTGCAAAGTAGTGTTGGCGCGTGGTTGTCACGGTGGTGGTGGTTGTCACGGTGGTGGTGGTTGTCACACTACAATGTACAAACAAATCAATTATGAATTGAAATAAAATGAAAAGAAAACTGTAAATTAATGAAAAAAACATAAATACATTACCTATTAGCAAGGTGGAGTTAGTAATGTGGTGGTGGTTGTCACGGTGGTAGGATTGGTGGGGTAGAAATCGGATTTTGGGAGGAGATTATGGGGTTCGATGTGTTTTGGGGTAAAAAAAGAAGAGGCAGAATGAACGCGTAAGAGGTTTCTGAAACTTTTAAAAACAATCCTGACGGATAATCCGTCAGGAATAGAAATTAAATTTTTCTGACGGAAACGGCGTCACTAAGAGGATTTATTTTGGGGGAGAAATAAAAAGAATATTGAATGCAGACGTGGGTTATGAAACTATTGAAAAAAATCCTGACGGATTATCCGTCAGGAAAAGGAAATTATTGATTCCTGACGGATACGTCGTCAATAATTGAGTACGTGGCAGTTTCTGACGGATATGGCGTCAGGAAACTTTAGTGACCAAATATCCGTCACAAAAAGTTTCTACTTTTTCAGAAATTGCAGCCTTTTGTCAGTCTTTTTTCTGACCGGACATCCGTCATTACCCATTACTGACGCACTATCTGTCAGAAAATGCAACGAAAATTTCGCGGCTTCCCAATTTATTTTCGCGGTCTCCTATTTTAACGGATTTGTGACGTCTTATCCGTCAAAAAATAGTTCTGACGGATATTCCTTCAGAACTTTGTCAGTACGCCGAGACATCTGACGGACTGTATATTCCGTCAGAAATTCGGTCAGTACACCGTGTTTTTTTTGTAGTGTCTTAGAGGCGGGAGTCCTCATAAGAGTCATGGAGGTACTCTTGATGCCTTTGGTTTTGGATCTCAAAGTGTTGGCTCATGGAGTTCCTCCAAGTCTCTTGCTCCTTCCATCTTTGGAGCTCTTCTTCCCGGTAGAGATCTTGTTGCATTTTCCACAACCGGACCTCCTCTTGGCGTTTTTCCATGTCTTGCATCATTTTTTATTTGGACTCTCTCGGCCTCCTCGTGTAACCGGGTGATACCCGTTGTTGAGGGTGCCAAAGATAAAATTTATAAACCTCAGCTTTAACTATACATAGCGAAAGTCAAGGGTCGAACCACAAGGAGGTGGGGAATGTTTATTGTTTTAGGTCAATGTCTTAAGGTAACAAAATTAGGGGTTTGATTGATTTGATTGATGCTAAGTCTAATAAAATAAAGGCAAGATGAATTAAAATAAAGATATGAATAAAACAATGATAAAAAGGATGTTAGGATGATTCGGATCATAAAAGCTATGACGGTATAAAATCTAAGTCAACATGTATTGCAGTCGCGTAAGGGGTGTAACAAATCCTCTCGGTCTATGTTACCTAATAGCTCCTTTCTGCCTATGCTATTAGTTCCTAGGTCTCATAAATATTGGGTGTCAACAATAAGGGTGATTCCTAAAGTCTAGGTCACATACCTTTCAGTCTTAGTAACCTAGCCTTCTTAAAACGTTAAGCAACGCCCTTCCCGTATCTTTCAATCTGGGGTAAGTCATTACCAACATCCTACAAGTCTCCTTTCAATCTCATTGTAGAGTGTTATAAATAACGAAATAAAACAGTCTGAAAACATACGCGAGGTCGGTCGATCGACCAACTATTTTAGTCGATCGACCGACTACTCTAGTCGACCGACCAGTTAGGCCAGTCGGTCGACCAGGGTCTGCTACAGGTCGGTTCTTAAATTATACCATCTACGCAATTAATCACCTACATCCTAACATAGGGGTTTAACTACTCATAGAAATAACAAGAACAGTAACAAAGGTTATAGAAACAGAATTCATAGCAAACAATGTGAATCACATGCGATTGACAACAAGGTTTCGGGATTCTATACTAACTGGATACTAGTAATTCTATAAGAAATAACAATAAAAAACTGAAATTATAGGAGGATTACCGAGTAAAGGAATTAGGGTAGAACGGAAAACCTTATTGAATTGCATGGAACGATTGTTTGAACAACGAATTAAGAACAATACTAATATGCTAAAAACTAAGTAAAATAGAAACTTGTAGAGAATTATTGTAAGATTAAAAGCTAGGTATCAACCTCCTCATGACACTAGTTGGTGTTGGACGAAGATCTGTACTGTCAGAGACAAGCTTAAAAAAGGGTACAATGAAGCTGGATGGACCAGAACTGCCCCTAATGGCTACACTATTGCTAAAGGTTACTTATGGCTGCGTGGGGAACAAAATGAGATTGACTGGTGCAGATTGGTTTGGAACAGATGGGTTATTCCCAAACATGGTTTTGTGGCTTGGATGCATCAACATCAAGCATTTAACACGAGAAGCAAGCAGCAGTCTTTGAACATTATTGCAGATGATAGATGTTGTATCTGTGATAATGCTTCAGAAACTATGGAGCATCTGTTTGGACAGTGTCATTACAGTGCGAGTATCATCACTGGTATAACTGCATGGTGTGGTTTTAAACCAAATTTGGCACTTCATAAACGTTGGAGAATGAGAATGAGGGGTACTAAGATGCAAAGAGCTATCAAAAACAGTGCTATCAATGCCATCATCTATCATATATGGAGATAGAGGAACAGGAGTAGGACTGAACAAAGCATACTTAGACCGTCCATTGTAATCAAAAATATCAAATCTGAGTTGAGTATTTTTTTTTTGTAGAAGGAGAACTGATAGACTACAAGCCAAGGACCAAGCTTATATTAGCTCCCTTGTCTACATACTTACCTTTTACCAAAAAAAAATCTAGGTAAAACTTCTGTAAAAATTGGATGATTAACCCTAATCACGAATTAGGCTTAAATAAGAAAAAAAAGAGCTTTTCCCTTAACCTAATCCTTCACGGGCTTTGCGAAAGTTTCTGGAATCTGCGTTACGGTCGACCGACCAGGTGACGCGGTCGGTCGACCGATTATCGGGCCCAACAAGTTTCTGTCTTCGTATTTTGAATTCTGAACTTGAGATATCAGGTACTTTGGTCGACCGACCAGGGTACTCGGTCGGTCGACCGGTTTTCCTGAGTGTCAACCTTGAATTCTTCGTAAATCGGTCTTATGGTCCTTGGTTTACGCTTTGGGTGTTGTTTCCTCCTCATTCCTTGGTTCTTTCGGTTATGCGAAAATCCCGAGGGTAGCATTTGGCCTGAAATCGCCTCTTTTCCGCATAATTCTGCAAAAGAACATAAAAATACGAAAGTAGACAATTGTTGGGAAATAAGGGCTAAAACATCGTAAATGAGCTCTAAAATGCGTGTGAAAATAGATGTAAAACATCATAAAATAGACACGCATCAAATTCCCCAAACCAAACCTTGCTTGCCCTCAAGCAAGAATTAGACTCGATCTTAAACTAATGGAACGATTTCAAACTCAGAGCAAAATTTACATGTTAGCCTAAACCAATGCCAAGTCAACAATGAAAAAGTATTTGAATCATGCAAACGAGCTATGGGGTTGTCAAACTTGCAAATCTATCGACTATACAGACTTTATACCATGGACTCTCGCGGGTCTCTCAAATCACACATTAAGCAAAAGGTGAGTGTATGTAAAAGATAGAAAGAAGTATATTGTAAAGACACTCACCTAACTTCGACCCATGAAGACATGCTTGCAATCTAACCTGAAAAAGAATTCTACAACCGTGCACATACATACTCATTAAGTGACCTTGACACGTGCATTGAGGTAATGAAGGATATGTCAGGTGAAGGGCAAAAGAGGTTAAGACGTTTTTGGACAAGTGGGGTTAGTAGCCAAGCTAGCAAAACCGGTTTCCAACAACATATTTCACGACTTTTAGTATTATTAAAGTGCTATTTTGTAGCACAAATCTCACATAATTTGAAGGAAAGGACTCCCGAATATTTTGAATGAAGTACGGGAGTGATAAGATGTAAAAGAAAGGGATTTTCTGTAATACCCCGTATTTTCATAGTTCGTAATAATGAGTTGTCTTATATTTTATCAAGACGAGGTATAATTATATATTATTTGATAATTATTTGCTAGTTGTTACAATAATTATTTGTAATATATCATGTGGGCTTATAACACTATTTTCATATTTAATTTATATTTAAATTATATGTTTACGTACTCGTTTGTTTTATTTACGGGTTGAGAACGGGATTTAGTGATATGAGCCATCGAGATGTGTAATGGGCTTGGGCTATACTTGATGCGATATTAAACAAGTTTATGATGGTAATGTGCTCGTTTATCCTTAGTCGAGTCGAGAACGGAATACGGTAGTATAGTTCTTGGAATACGTGATGGACTAATAGGTATGGGCTTGGACCCGGTTGGGAAATGACAAAAAAAAAGTTAATGGCTCCAACCCATCGACATTCAAAGTAAAATAACAAGAACACCCTACTTAGTTTCAAACCCTAATAACATAGCGTTAAACTGCCTCCATCGACACACCAAAAACTCTAATCCTACTTACATCTCGTCTACTTCCCTACTACCCCTACATCCAAGAACCCTACTCTGGCCTACCATGAGTAAGAAGAAGAACAAAAGAGAAGAAAAACCAGTCTAAAACAGTCGTCACTATCAACATTTGTCTTGCGCAGCAGAGTTTCGTGAGTTATTTATCGTACCTCTTCATATCTTTATACTTGTATACTAAGGTTGTATGTAGTATTGGTAGTATGAATAACATGCTTGTCACCATTAAATCACCATAGGACTAACATACCCGTCACAATAATCACCATAATGTCGACAGTAAACACGTTTTCATACTCTGTTTCTGCGTGTTTTATTCTGTTCGTTATTGTTGTTGTTCGTTCATGTTTTGGTCTATTTCTTGTCGTGGGTCATGAGTAATGGTGGTGACGCGTTAGTAGATTGTATTGGTGGTGGTGAGATGGTGTATGTTGGCCGGAGAAGGCTGTTTTTACAGCGGGGATAAGAATTGCAGAAACAGGAAACTCATGCTGTGTTCATCAGTTTTGGGGTGGTTGTTTCGGGGTGTTGAGTGGTGTCGAAGGCTGGTTCTTGACACCAGGGGGTAGTGGGTGATGTGAGGTGTCGAGGGTGGTGGTTGGTTGTGATGAGGGTGGTGGTAGAAGGTGGTTAAAGGGGTGGTTTACAAGGGGGGTCAACATAACGATAAGATTGTGACGTTGTGGCAGGGGGTTTTGTGACTGGTGTCGAGGGTTGCTGGGGTTGAGTCAGGGGTGGTGATGAGTGTCAGTGAGTGCGCCATTGTGCGGTGGTGACAACCACCGTGTCGTGCTGGTGGTTCAAGCAGCAGAAGTGGTGTCGAAGGGGATGCGTAGGTGGGCTGGTAGAAGGGTGTGGTCCTCGTAATCTGCGTATGTTTCGTGGTTTTGTTTGCTACTTTGCCGCCTGTGCACAATTATTACTACTATATTATATTATTATTTTTTTTGGTGAAATGTGAGTATATATTATATCATAGACAAAGTTACATGAGGGGTAAGGGTTCGAGCCCCCTTACTGGCATTACATCAAAGATAACATTTTTGAAACCACTCAATACAATTTTGATCACTAGACTCCTCAATTTTCTTTTGCAGCCTACGCTTCATCTCCTTAGCAAGATTGTCAACCACATTTTCTGGTCTTTGCATATATGCATGTCTCCGAGCTTCATTTCTTTGTCTCCAAATATTGTACTGAAAAGCATTATAAACAGCCATCCGAACTTTCCACAACTTTGAGGTTCTTGTTCCTGTACCCATATCAGTCACTGTTGGAAATTGCATCCCAAACCAGGTTTGGAGTCTCAGCTTGACCAGTCTGGTAAACTGACAGTCCTCGAATATATGATCAGTTGTTTCTGGGTGTTCTTGGCACAGGAAACATAAATCATCAGAGCAGCATCCAAATCTAAACAATTTGCTCTTGGTGTTCATGCCCTCCTGTAATATAAGCCAGGTAATGATTGAATGTTTGGGGACATTCCAATTATTCCACACTGCTTCTGCCCAAGGTTTATCAGTCCCATTTGGGCTCAGCCATTTATAGCCTTCTTTGACAGTAAAACCCTTAGGATTACTGGTCCATACATTATTACTGAAACCTGTTTTGAATGTTTCCTTCGTTTTGCAGATACTCTTCCAGAACCATGGAGCATCCAGAGGAGGTGTGTATTCATGCCATGTTCTGTCTTTCAGGTAAACATCACTTACCCATTTAATCCAGAGTCTATCAGCATTTGTGTAAATCCAATAAACCAGCTTACCTACAGTAGCATTGTTCCAAAGAGCTGCATTTTTGATCCCCAATCCTCCCATCCTCTTAGAAGTAGTGACAGTATCCCATGCCACTAAAGGAACTCCATGGTATTCTGAAGAGCCATCCCATAGAAAGTTCCTACAGATGGCTGGAATTCTGTTGATAACTCCCTTAGGAATTATGAAGAGTTGAGCCCAGTAGTTGTGTAAGGTATTAAGGACTGAATTAATGAGTGTCAGTCTGCCTGCATATGACAACTTCTTTGTTCCCAGACCTCTTATCCTAGCAACCTGTTTTTCTGTGAGAGAAGACCAGTCATGTTGTGAAAGCTTGCCAGGTTGTATTGGCACCCTCAAATACTTGAACGGAAATGTCCCTTCCCTGAACCCAGTCATTTGTTTAATTCCTTCTTTAATGCCTTCTTCAACTCTTCTAAATTAAATCCCAGACTTGGTATTGTTCATACTGAGACCTGTGGCCTGGGAGAAAGAAGCAAATGCCCTCATAAGCAGCCATATAGAAGAAGGTTTACCCTTACAGAACATCAACAAGTCATCTGCAAACATCAAATGGGTGAGTTTCAGATTGTTGTAGTGCGGGTGATACTGGAATGGCCATCTTTCTGTAGCATATAAAATGATTCTTGAGAGGTAATCCATGCATAAGGTAAAGATGAGAGGGGAAATGGGATCCCCTTGTCTAAGGCCTCTCCTCCCTTTAAAATATCCAAAATTTGTACCATTCAAGGAAATAGTGAAGCTAGTGGTCCTTATACACTGCATAAACAGATGAGTAAAATGAGGAGGGAAGTGCATATGATGAAGAGCTTGTTCAAAAAACTCCCATTCCACTGTATCATAGCCTTTTGGAGGTCAATTTTGAACAAACATCGAGGGGTAGCATTCTTCCTGGCATACTGATGAATTATGTCCTGACAGATAAGGACATTTTCAAGAATAGATCGACCTTTGATAAAAGCCCCTTGATTTTCATGAATAAGCTCTGGTAATACTGTGGCCAACCTATTACACAACACTTTTGAAATGACCTTATACACCAAATTGCAACATGCTATTGGTCTGAAGTGACCCACTGAAGTAGGTCTATTAGTCTTAGGTATGAGTGTAAGGTTAGTGGCATTAATTTGATGGAGCATGTGGCCACTGGTTATGAAGTATTTAACTGCAGTACATAAATTCTCACCAACAACATCCCATGCATCTTTGAAGAACCCACTGGTGCAACCATCAGGCCCCAGAGCTTTATCCACAGGAATTGAGAACACAATTTCCTTGATTTCCTGGTCTGTAACTGCAGAGTTAAGGACTGCAACATGAGCATCAGTGCAGACTCTTCCTTTTTGCATTACAGACAGATTCACAGGTTCAGTTGGCTTGCTACTGCCTAGCAGATCCTGGTAAAAGCCCAGGAATGCCTTCTGAATACTGGCAGTGTCAGTGCAAAGGTTTCCCTCCTTATCTTCTATTTGAATGACTTTATTTCTCAAGCACCTGGCTTTTATAGCTTTGTGAAACATAGAAGAGTTACTGTCCCCATCTTCAACCCATGCCTCTTTAGCTTTCTGCTGTAAATAACTTTGCCTTGCCTTTGTCCATAATCTCACCTCCTTGCTAGTTTCCACCTCTTGGTGAATTAAGATCTCATTTGTAGGATCCTGTTGCAACTGTAGTTGGATATCTTCTAGCAGAAGCTGGACTTTGGTAGCATTCACTTCAACTTCAGCAAAACAGTCCCTATTTAGTCCCTTCAAGATAGGTTTTAGAGCTTTCAATTTCTTCACCAGTCTGAACATTCTAGTGCCCTCTATTTCTTGTTGCCAAGTAGAAGCTACTTTAGTGATGAAATCTGGTGTACCACTCCACATGTTATAATATTTAAAACTTGCATTTCTCCTCCCATCCATCTTAATGTTCCTGACTATACATGGATTATGATCAAGTAGGCCCTCTGGGTGGAAATGGGCATGCATCTCAGGAAACTCATTAATCCAGCCAGGGTTAATAAGAAACCTATCAAGTCTACTATACTTCCTCTGATTCTCCTCCCTCTTGTTTGTCCATGTATAGTAAGCCCCTGTGGCTGTGATGTCCACCAGACCACAATGACCCAAGTAGTTGACAAAATCCTCCATGTCTTCCAATTTTGTAGCCCCACCCAGTCTCTCATCAGGATTAATAACAGTGTTAAAATCCCCAGCAACTGTCCAAGGATAATTACACTGATCAGCTATGGACTTAAGATGATGCCACAAGGGTACTCTTTCTGCCCCTTCATTGAAAGCATAAACCATGGTAATCAGGAAAACTTTCAAGTTGGCTTTCACAATGACCTAAGCATGAATATATTGAGGATCATAGGCAAGAATAGTGACATCAAAAATATTCGGCCTCCACATCATCCACACCCTACCTCCCTTATGCAGACTGCAATTAGTAGTCAAGCACCACCCTTCTAACATTCTTTGAGAAATATTGCTTACATTATCACCATTTATTTTTGTTTCCAGAAGTCCAAAGAGACAGGCTTCATTATTCTGTAAAAAACTTTTAACTACTAACTGTTTATTTACATTGTTAAGGCCCCTAACATTCCAAAAGCCTATATTATTCATTAGACACTGATGGAATAGGGTTACCAGTATCAATCACTAGCACTGCATCATCCTCCTGTGTTGTGGCCTGCAATTCAGGTTTCTCATTTCCTCTGGTTTTCCCTCCTATAGCAGTAAAGGAAGCACTTGCTCTAGAAGGACTCTTGCAAGGTAAAGCTGGAAATTCCTTTTCTGACAGAGCCTGGACTGGTTTAGGGATAGGTTTCCACATCTTCTTAGGGGCTCCTTTGGACAGTTGGTACCTCCTACATGTAGCCTCCTCATGCCCCAGACCCTTGCATTTGCCACACTGCAAGGGCTTCCATTCATACTCTACTTTGGCTGTAATGACTCCTCCATTCTCATCTTTAAACTTAACTTGCTCAGGGAATTTCTGTCCCACTTGCAGTTCAATCATAGTCCTAGCAAATCCCAATCTAGTTTTGGCTTCAGTGGCTATATCAGACTTTACATATGTTCCTACAAGGCCTGCTATTTTAGGAAGGCATTTACCCCAAAACTTGAGTGGTAATCCATGGATTCTGATCCAGGCAGGGACAATTTTAATGTCAGTTTTCAATAGGTCTATGTTTTCCTGCCATGCTTTCACAATCAAGGGTTTGTTATCAAACATATGATAACCAACATTCAATACCGCCTCTTTACCATTCATATCCTTAAATCTTACCATAAACACACCATTGGGAAGGAACGAGATCTTATCAACACCGTTTACCCCAGACCCTGTTTACATAGCCTTGGAGAATCTCCCATGTGGGATTGGCTCCCAAAACAAAGCAGTAAACAGCCTGGTTCCAGTATTCAACCTCCTCTTTTGTATCCTCAGCTGTAAATTGGAGTAGATTCTCCTCCTCTGCTCTTGTCTCAGATTCTGTCTCTGTTATTACATTAGTAAAGATTTTTTCTTCTTCCTTCGTGTCACCAGTTCAAATGCATCCTCAGGGTTCTCCTCATCCTCAAATGACAGGCAAGGTATAGGATTCACTCCATCATAGGTTTAGTACGTAAAACTTCATCTTCCCCTGGCCCTTCTTCTTTCCATTGCCATTACTAATACTGGTATTGGTTGTTTTGTGATATTTATTCATTGTAGGTGGTGAATGTGGAGATGTAGAACGTGAACGAGCCATGGATGATCAAAATACAAGCCCTAGACGAAGATCAGAGAGCAGTATGTCGTCGCCTTCATGCAGCCGTCTCTAGGGTTTTTTTTCTTAACCTGTCACTATATTATATTATTATTAATATTATTATATTATAATAATAATAATATTATTATTATTATTATATTATTAATATTTTATTATTATTATTATTATTATTATTATTATTATTATTATTATTATTATTATTATTATTATTATTGATATTGTTGTTAGTATAATATTATTATTATTATGATTAGTATTATAAGTAGTATTATTAGTTTGTTTTAGTAGATAGTTTGTTTACTTGGTTAGTTAGTTTATGTCCTTAATAGTTAATTAGTTGTGTGTTTGTATTCAATTAGTTTAATTATTTAATTTACTAAGTTGGTTAATTTATTTTATCTAGTGACGATATTTTATTTATCGACTAATTAAGTTAAGTGACGTGGTCATGCTTAACACGGTCTCATTATGCGTAATATATATTATTTAAATAATTAATTCGAATATTTGACATATTAAATTAGTTTGTGTACTAGTATTAGTTAGTAATTGCGTGTATTATATTTGTTAGGTGACGGTTTTGAAGTGGCATAATTCTATCTACTTACTGGTTTGCTATGGGATTATATTGCTATCCAGGTAGGATACACTGACCTTATACTTTATGATGTGTTATGAATGGATGTGGTATTGTGTGTTATGGATGCTGAGTATGATTGATATGAGAATGATATTGGTTGGATTGATTGTGGATTATTGGTAATGGCATGAGCATTTCATTATTTGATAGCATGATTGAATAATTATATCGTTGCATTCATGAGCATAGCATATGCATTGGTTACTGAGAAATTTATGGTCAGATATTGTTCTGATATAAAGCCTAGAGTGGTTCTGCAGACCAGGCCTGGTGTCTTATCAGCTATTGAGCTGGTATTCGGCGACGACCGATTGTAGTCTGCCGGGAGGTTCGGTATGGCTGGGTGTTACGGGTTTGAGAATGAGATTGAGATTGAGCTCGAGCATATCATGGCATTTGCATATCATTTAACTGTTGCATTATAATTATTGTGTTATCCTACTCAACCACGAGGTTGACAGTGTATTCGTGTACACCTACGATGATCCGGAATGGGGAGTAAATTCTATAGGTTAGAGACAGATGGATTAGGAGCTTGGGCTTGGAGAGAGACATGACTTGGACCTACTTAGAATTAGATCACATACTTAGATTTTATCAGTTGTACTTTTATTCTTTGCGTAGTAGTTGTAATATCAAAAGTTTAAATTTAATCAGTTTTTATATAAAGTACTTTGGTTTGTTTTACTTTGTTATTCACTACCTCGGACATTCCGAGATGGTAACAGCTCTATTTATTGAGAATGTCTTGTTAAAGTCTCTTAAATAAATGGGGGTGTTACAAAGTGGTATCAGAGCGAACGATCCTCAGGCCTAAAAACAAATGAATAAAAATAATGAATATAGGAAGAGTCAAATAAAATGAATCCCGGGCTAGTAACTGTTAGGAGCCCCAGGATTGGGATGAGTTAGGGCCCCCCTCAAACCAAGAAACTGGCCCTTTCAGTCTAACCCGGTCACCCTTGAGAGATGTAGAGCGTGGGTAGTATAGAATAGAGGAAAAGGCCCAATTTATATATGTATATTGTACTAACGTTTCCGCAGAAAAAGAATGAGGTAAGTTATGATGTGAGACATGATTGGTGATCTGTATTGTGAAGCGTGATAATGATATTGAATGTTGGTTGAGATATATGATTTCTAAGTACTGAGGATATGAGTATGAGTATATGAGTTTGAAATATGAGTTTGACTTGTATGGTGATATGCATGCGACTATATGATCCCTGAACCTTTAGGTAGAAATATAGTACAATGATATGTGTAATGAATTGATAATAAGTAGCACCTTCCTTATTTCTAGGATATATTTACGTACTAAAATTAGCTGTGATTGTTGCAATGGTAGAAACTAATGCATTGTTTACACATATATAATTATTAAGTTATTTAATTGATTATACTTTTCAGATTCACAATATTTACCGCTTTCTAGATGACAATTTTAGTTGAAATGATAAATAACTGCTAATATGGTGCAATGTGATTTCTATGCTTCAGATGATATGACAATATGTTTGTAGGAAGGATGGTTGTGTTTAAATGTGATAATGTGAATTAAATTTTTTTTTTAAAACAAAAATAGTAAATAATTTTTCAGAATGTTACCTTGTTTGTACGGACTGCCATTTAAAATGCGTTCTCTATATGAATGTGAAAATTTTATGTGTGATAACCTTCTGATTTAGCTTTCCAATGCATTTGGTTTCATGTTAATACAGATTATATTTTGAGAGAAATAAATATTTTAGTTGACAGTGGTCAGATTGTTACTGCACAGTTCTGCTTGACTCATGTTTTTGCAAAGAAAATCATTTAAAACGTGATTATTGTTTGTGCATAATTCCAACTCCATTGTTTAGAATATTCATCCACGTTTTCAAAATGATAAGCCACGAAAAAATATTAACGAGTCGTTATTTAATAGTGGTTTTTGCAAGTTGCTCAATTTTCTGTTTAATTGCTGTAAAGTTTTGTTCAGACCAACTGAGTTGTAAAATTTGTTATAAATAATTTCTTTAAGCTTTGCAATTGATTTTTTTTTTCTATGATTAGTTAATTCCTTATATTTTCTCAAAATTATAATAGCTCGCAAAATAGCTAAGCGGTTATTTAATTATGATTTTTGGAAGTTGCTACGTGATGTATGATTGTTGAAATGGTAAAGTTTTAAATATAAAAGTTTAATCAAATATGAATTATGTGATATAACCATATAATCGTCTAATATGACATTAGTAGCATGAACAATAGGCACATGATATGAATACGAACTTTCTTATATGATAGTGTAACCTTATTTGATATTGGTGAGTTTTATATAAAGTTAGTTTCATTTACACCGACACTAATGTTATGCCACAAAGTGAATTAAATTTTGCTATGTTTCAAACCTGAGCACAACATACTGAATCATTAATTGGTTGACATGTGAATTATGGAAGTGCTTGTCTTGCGAACTCGTTTACTTTTATCGTTAAATTTTCATAATTCATGAGTCACAATTTACAAGAACAATGTTGTAGTAAAGAGGAGTCAGAATGTCTCTGTATAGTCTTGTTTTCGATCGGTAGCTTGTAATTGTCATTTGATTCGTGTTTATAAATTGGTACAAATTACAACTTGAATGTCTCGAAAGTTTCAAAATGTTTCAAAGTGATAATCCATGATAAAGCTTGATGTTTTGATAATTATAGTGACTGTTTGCAACATGACTAATTCTGTAGCTACGTGTTGATGAAATCCTGCCTGAAGATTATTGTTCCGCGTGATATAAATCTTTTATTTTGGCAAGATATAATTATTGCTAGTTTTATGATATATGATGTAATGTGAGTGGATGAGAAGTGTAACTAAGTGATTTTAACTTATTGACATCTAGGAATGTGAAGCTGTATGTCTTGCTTGTATATGGTTGGTGTATATCTCATGAAATATGTCATTGCTCCGTGTTTAATTACATTAATTAAATTTTGCCCAATGTTAGTTGTTCTTGTGTGCGTAAACATGATTTTACTCCTATAAAATGATTATGAGCATGAGATGTTTTAATTTGACAAGTATGTTTTGTTGCTTTAAAAGTCGGATGCTAGTTGCTCAGTATCGAGTAATTAACTTATCAGATGATTTGTGACTGTTGTTTCGGTGGTCTTCTTGAGCTTTGGATGTGGAATTTTATAATGGAGTTACGGGGACGTAACCATGTTTTAAGGAGGATAGGATTGTAAAATCTTATCGATTTATGATCTGGTTAGTTGTTATGACATGGCAGATTGATATGTTGTGATTGGCTGACTGAGATTGACCATGCATAGAGTCTGCTATTTTAATTTGTTATGTTTCGGTCAATGTTGCGGTTTTTTAGGTGTCTTGTACTTCTGTCGTATGTTAAACTTCGGGGACAAAGTTTCTTAAGAGGGGTAGAATGTAACACTTCGCGTTTCAGACCTTATATAAGTACTACTCGGGTTGTTTCATGCTAGTTGGGTGTTTCCTTATCGTTTCGGGGTGGCGAACTTCGGGACGAAATTCATTTTAAGGGGGGAAGACTGTAATACCCCGTATTTTCATAGTTCGTAATAATGAGTTGTTTTATATTTTATCCAGACGAGGTATAATTATATATTATTTGATAATTATTTGCTAGTTGTTACGATAATTATTTGTAATATATCATGTGGGCTTATAACACTATTTTCATATTTAATTTATATTTAAATTATATGTTTACGTACTCGTTTATTTTATTTACTGGTTGAGAACGGGATTTAGTGATATAAGCCACCGAGATGCGTAATGGGCTTGGGCTATACTTGATGCGATATTAAACAAGTTTATGATGGTAATGTGCTCGTTTATCCTTAGTCGAGTTGAGAATGGAATAGGGTAGTATAGTTCTTGGAATACGTGATGGACTAATAGGTATGGGCTTGGACCCAGTTGGGCAATGAGAAAAAAAAGTTACTGGCTCCAACCCATCGACATTCAAAGTAAAATAACAAGAACACCCTACTTAGTTTCAAACCCTAATCACATAGCGTTAAACTGCCTCCATCGACACACCAAAAACTCTAATCCTACTTACATCTCGTCTACTTCCCTACTACCCCTACATCCAAGAACCCTACTCTGGCCTACCATGAGTAAGAAGAAGAACAAAAGAGAAGAAAAACCAGTCTAAAACAGTCGTCACCATCAACATTTGTCTTGCGCAGCAGAGTTTCGTGAGTTATTTATCGTACCTCTTCATATCTTTATACTTGTATACTAAGGTCGTATGTAGTATTGGTAGTATGAATAACATGCTTGTCACCATTAAATCACCATAGGACTACCATACCCGTCACAATAATCACCATAATGTCCATAGTAAACACGTTTTCATACTCTGTTTCTGCGTGTTTTATTCTGTTCGTTATTGTTGTTGTTCGTTCATGTTTTGGTCTATTTCTTGTCGTGGGTCATGAGTAATGGTAGTGACGCGTTATTAGATTGTATTGGTGGTGGTGAGATGGTGTATGGTGGCCGGAGAAGGCTGTTTTTACAGCGGGGATAAGAATTGCAGAAACAGGAAACTCGTGTTGTGTTCATCAGTTTTGGGGTGGTTGTTTCAGGGTGTTGAGTGGTGTCGAAGGCTGGTGCTTGACACCAGGGGGTAGTGGGTGATGTGAGGTGTCGAGGGTGGTGGTTGGTTGTGGTGAGGGTGGTGGTAGAAGGTGGTTAAAGGGGTGGTTTACAGGGGGGTCAACATAACGATAAGATTGTGACGTTGTGGCAGGTGTTTTTGTGACTGGTGTCGAGGGCTGCTGGGGTTGAGTCAGGGGTGGTGATGAGTGTCAGTGAGTGCGCCATAGTGCGGTGGTGACAACCACCGTGTCGTGGTGGTGGTTCAAACGGCAGAAGTGGTGTCGAAGGGGATGCGTAGGTGGGCTGGTAGAAGGGTGTGGTCCTCGTAATCTGCGTATGTTTCGTGGTTTTGTTTGCTACTTTGCCGCTTGTGCACAATTATTACTACTATATTATATTATTATTATTATATTATTATACTATTATTATTATTATTATTATTATATTAATATATGTTATTATTATTATTATTATTATTATTATTATTATTATTATTGATATTATTGTTAATATAATATAATATTATTATTATGATTAGTATTATAAGTATTATTATTAGTTTGTTTTAGTAGATAGTTTGTTTACTTGGTTAGTTAGTTTATGTCCTTAATAGTTAATTAGTTATGTGTTTGTATTCAATTAGTTTAATTAGTTTAATTTACTAAGTTGGTTCATTTATTTTATCTAGTGATGATATTTTATTTATCGACTAATTAAGTTAAGTGATGTGGTCATGCTTAACACGGTCTCGTTATGCGTAATATATATTATTTAAATAATTAATTCGAATATTTGACATATTAAATTAGTTTGTCTACTAGTATTAGTTAGTAATTGCGTGTATTATATTTGTTAGGTGACGGTTTTGAAGTGGCATAATTCTGTCTACTTATTGGTTTGCTATGGGATTATATTGCTATCCAGGTAGGATACACTGACCTTATACTTTATGATGTGTTATGAATGGATGTGGTATTGTGTGTTATGGATGCTGAGTATGATTGATATGAGAATGATATTGGTTGGATTGATTGTGGATTATTGGTAATGGCATGAGCATTTCATTATTTGGTAGCATGATTGAATAATTATATCGTTGCATTCATGAGCATAGCATATGCATTGGTTACTGAGAAAGTTATGGTCAGATATTGTTCTGATATAAAGCCTAGGGTGGTTCTGCAGACCAGGCCTGGTGTCTTATCAGCTATTGAGCTGGTGTTCGGCGACGGCCGATTGTAGTCTGCCGGGAGGTTCGGTATGGTTGGGTGTTACGGGTTTGAGAATGAGATTGAAATTGAGCTCGAGCATATCATGGCATTTGCATATCATTTAACTGTTGCATTATAATTATTGTGTTATCCTACTCAACCGCGAGGTTGACAGTGTATTCGTGTACACATGCGATGATCCGGAATGGGGAGTAGATTCTACAGGTTAGAGACAGATGGATTAGGAGCTTGGGCTTGGAGAAAGACATGACTTGGACCTACTTAGAATTAGATCACATACTTAGATGTTATCAGTTGTACGTTTATTCTTTGCGTAGTAGTTGTAATATAAAAAGTTTAAATTTAATCAGTGTTTATATAAAGTACTTTGGTTTGTTTTACTTTGTTATTCACTACCTCGGACATTCCGAGATGGTAACAACTCTATTTATTAAGAATGTCTTGTTAAAGGCTCTTAAATAAATGAGGATGTTACATTTTCTGAACGATTTTAGACTTCCTGCTTCTGTCAGTTGGTCGACCGACCAAGTTATGCGGTCGGTCGACTGACTCACAGTGATTTTTTCGACTTTTTCAGTTTTTTCTTTCTTTTTCTTTCTTTTTCAGTTTTTTTCTTTTTTTCATTTTTCTTCTTTCATTTTTTTTCTCTCTCTTTTCTCATGAGAACATACAAAACCAAAGTGTCTCAAAAAAAAATTTCCATCGACCACAAATACTAGCTTGGTAGGGTAGGCTAAGTATAGGATATAGTTTTAGGGGATAAAAAGGCAGATTTGGTTATGTAGGGCTTATGTGTAAAATAAAAGAAGGGACCTCAAGTGCACGTAACAAGACTCACAAAACAATATAGCATATAGGTATATAACAATTCATGTTCATGTTTATGCATATTGATGTAACATGTTTCAAAGCGAGTACTACTCACATTGTAATAACCCGTATTATTATTAATATATTTATAATTATAGTTAACGTGTCGATGACAATTAATTGTCGTTTTTCGATAGTAAGCTATGGTATGTTTGCATAATTGTATGGTTTTGTGGCTTTGGTGAGACTCGAAATGGGGACCTAGGCTACCAAAGCGTGTTTGTTTGATAAGTTGCTAATGGGGTTCGAACCCGTGACCGGTGGTAGCTCGACATTGGGCCTCGATATACGTGAGGAACAAAACAGCCCAATATTATAATCAGAAAAGTTTGAGTCTGCCGCCATATATAAGCTCTTAGTTCTAACCCTAACCTAAAATCAGATCCACGAACACATAGACCTAGCCGACACATCAGAGAAGAAGAGGGGGTGGTTCGCGGTGGTTGTAGCCTAGCCTAGGGTGGCTCGTTTTGGCCATTTGTCTGGTACGTTCATCACGGTTGTTTCCTCCTTCTGTCTGCGTTCCTTTTCATGATTCAATCACCATTGTGTAATCACATGTACAGTTATAATAATCACATAATGGTATTCTTGGATGTGCTGTAGTCGTATATGGACCATAGTATGTTGTTGTTGGCCACCTAAGACCACCGTGTAGGGGGTGTTTTGTCGACTAGTTGCGGTACAGAGTTTCTGGACAGGGATTGTTCATGTTGAATTTGATTAGCTTTCTATTTATGTTTTGTATGGGGATTTAAGTATTTCCGTCTTTTGGTAGTCAGGGAGTAGCACGGTGTTTCTCGTGGTGGTTCGATGGGTACTATGTCGGCGTGAGGGTGGTTTTCGTTAGAGCTTTGTCACGAAGGGAAAACAGGGGAACGTGACAGTGTTCAGTTCAGGTGGGTGTTTTGCGGAGGTTAGAGGTGTCGAAGGGTGGTGGCTTCGCCCCTGGAACCACCGTGGCTCAGGGGCGAGTCTGGTGGCGTCATGGGCGCGGTCAGGGACTACGGTTGGTGTCGGGTTTGGTGGTTTTCGGGGTGTGTAGTCGCGGTAAAGGGGTGGTACAGGCCGTGAGTTCATGGGTCTTGGTGTGTTGTTACGTTCATCACTCTTCCACCGTGTATGAGTTTTATGTTGAATATAATTATTATATTTATTTCTAAGTTATTATTATTATTATTATTATTATTATTGTTATTATTATTAATGTTAGTGTTATTGTTTTATTAGTACTTTATTATTTTCTTACGGTTTCGGGTCGGGTTATTTATATATGCGAGTCGGGAATTATTTAAGTCATGGGAGCTTCTATATTTGGAAAGTTACTATATTGGGAAGTTTCTATTTATAGAAATTTTCCACTTAGGGAAGGTTTCTATTTATAGAATGTGTGGTTGTTAAGGGGTTCGGGAAGGTTATTTATTCGTTACGTATATGTGTATAGGTAGCGGGTTTCGCGTGGAACATTTCTAAACAAGCCTCGGATTATCTGCGTTTCCTGCTATTTCAGGTAGGGGGAATACTATGCATATAATGATGAATAATCTGTTGATATTTGGTGATAACCATGTTTATTGTTGTTATAATGTGATTGTTATATTGAATTATTCTATTTATATATTCTGAGATACGATACGAGGTGACGATAAAGGGTTTGTGATTGGTGTGGAGATAAAGGGTCTGTGATTGGTGCGGAGATAAAGGGTCTGTGATTGGTGCGGAGATAAAGGGTCTGTGATTGGTGTGGAGAATTATGGTTTTTTATTGGTGTGGAGAATTATGGGTCTTGTGATTCGGAGTGGAGAAGTTCGACTTTCTATTTATAGTAATGTGGTTTGTTTACAGTTTTTCTCTACTCAACCTCGTGGTTGACCCTGTGTATTCGTGATCACCTGTGATGAACCAATTATTGGGGAGCAGATTGACAGGTGTTGAGACTATGGGAGCTAGGGGAAGAGAGAAGCTTGGATCCGGACCTGCCTAGAGTCTAGATCACCATAGTAGTTACTTATGAGTTGTACTTTTGTTTTATCAAGACAGTTTATTTTAATTCAGTTGTATAAACTTGTTCTTCGAGTTAATTCATCAATTTAAAGTACTGTTTATCTTCCTTTGTATCTACTGCCTCGGGAAACCGAGATGGTAACATCCTTATTTATCTAGGGAGTCCTAGTACATGCCCTTAAATAAATGGGGGTAAGTAATATGTGAGTTATGAATAATGATGTGTGTTGGAACGATATGTGTGATATGAAATGTGGATCAATCCGGATGGTGGAATTGAAATTTGAGGAGTTTTAGTGGTGTAATTGTTGAACTATAGTTAGAGTAATGAGATCATAACGTGTTGGTGCATGGGATGTTCATAGGGTGTATGGTTATTAAGTGACTATCGTAGCTATGTAATATATTGGTTGGTATTTGGATATGGAAGATCAGACTCAGATTGTTATAGTAGTCCATGTCTAGTGATATGCGGAATGTGCTACCCTAAGCCATGAATGTATATAGTTATGTGTTGCGTGTATCGTACTTAAAATTTCGTGCCTGTTATACGTATTTAAATTCGTTATGAAGACAGGCATCAATAAGGGATACGTAGTAGTCCCTAGGTTATATTTCCGTACTTGGATGAGTTGTGATTGTGCGATGGGAGGGACTAATTGATTTTGAAACACATGTACAACTATCAAGCTATTTAGTTGATCTTATTTCAGTTTCGAAACCTTTACTGTATTTTGATGAAAACTACAATTGAAA
Organism: Silene conica; assembly: GCA_029255685.2. NCBI lineage: Eukaryota > Viridiplantae > Streptophyta > Magnoliopsida > Caryophyllales > Caryophyllaceae > Silene > Silene conica. The sequence continues at coordinate 56,402,197 of CM055315.2, forward strand.
TGAGGAATGAATGTTAATATGGTACAGAATGATGTCTATGTTTCAAATGATTGTCAATGTGTTTGGAATAAGAAAGGTTGAGTGTGGATGTAGTAATGTGTAGTGGCAAAGGAATCAAAATTTTAATAATTTTTCAGAATGTTGTCTGGTTTGTACGGGCTGTCATTTTATATGTGTTCAATAATTGTGTAATAAATTTATGCATGATAACCTTCTGAGTTGGCTTTACAATGCTTTTGATTTCACGATAATATGAGTTATATTTGAGGGAAATAAATCTTTTAGTTGACAGTGGTCAGATTGTTACTGTCCGGTTCTGTTTTGACCCATGTTTTTGTGAAAGAAGTCATTTGAAACATGTTTACTTTTATGTACAATTCCAACTCCACTGTTTAAAATATTCTTTCACGTTTCCCAAAATGTTAAGCTATGTAAGAACTTATCGAGTTGTTTAATTGTGTTTGTTTTGCAAGCTGTCAAATAATCCGATGAATTGTTGTAAAGTTCCTGTCCCAAACCAATTAAGTTGTGAGTTATGTAAATCTTATATAAAAGTTTAAGCAAATGTGAACTATGCGTTGTGACCATGTGATAACCTATTATGACATTAGTAACATGAATAGTGGGCATATATTATGATTCTGAACCTCACGATATGATAGTGTAACTTGGTTTACCTCGTTAAGTTTAAATATAAAATCGTTTCAATTATACCATCGCTCTTACTGCCTAGTTTTACGACTTCCTAATCGTTATGTGTTGTTTAGATGTGATGTCAAAATCATGTTCATCTGAAAAGTGCCTTGCCATGTGAGAGAATGGAGTTCACTTGTAAGCTTATAAGCATGATATAGCGATTTAATTGTTATACGTAATTGTGATTGTTTGAACAATGCGAATCGTATTGATGTTCTCTCGTATACCAATGGTTTATCTTTGTTTAGTTCCACGAGTTCATAATCTTTATAACTTCTTCAAGTATATTGTTATACTATGCAGTGAATAGCATTTTGCCATCTTCCAAATTTGTTCACAATGTATTGAATTATTAACTAGTCGACAGGTAATTTATGGAAGTACTCGTTTTATGAATTCATTTATTTATTTATTTCTTTATTTATCTATTTTTATTTCTATCGGTGAAACTTTTATAATTCAAGAACAATGTTTTATTAAAGAAAAGTAAGAACGTCTCCGGGTAGTCTCGCTTCAGATTACAGCTTGTAAATCCGTCTTTTGACTTGGGATTTTAAATCGTCACCAAATTTACCTCTTCAAGGTTCCAAAAGTTTTAAAGTTGTATTTCAAAGTGATGATTACCCATGATGACGCTTGATCTTTTAATCATTATGATAATTGTTTGCAATATGACAAATTCTTTACTTACGGTTGATGAAAGCATGCCCGAATGCTTAATTGTTGCGCTTTATATAAACCTTTATGTTGCAAGACATGTAATTTTATTAGTCTCATGATAAAAGATGTAAGTTGAGATATACCTAAGTGATCTTGATAACCTATTTAATACCTGGAAATGTTATACGGTCTTGTGAGTCTATGAATTGTGTATATCAAGTGAGATATGTCAATGCTCCATGTTTAATTATGTTAATAAATTTCATCCTATGCCTTTTTTATAATATGTTTACGAACATGAAATATTTTAAACGGTCAAGTATGGACTTTGAACTCTGGGTTGTTTACGCTGTTGTGAATATATGGACTTTGTGTTAAAAAAAATATTCAGTGGTATGTAAGTGTTGGTTACTCTGAATCTGTTTTACTACGTAATACGGTTTCTATCTATCCAAATACTCTTGTCATTGCTCGAGGTTATATATGTTTACGTGATTATTGCTATGAGTTTCTCACGAGTAGTTCTATGAGTTGAATATTAGTATTTGTTCTTTTATGTCGGTTGTTAATATTTTCTTTTGATGATAATTGGTTGCTGGTTGGAGTTATGAGTTATTAGGCCGTTGTGCCACAGTGTGCTTTCGGTCACGTGTGACCTTCTTTATTGAGTCATATTCCGGGTTTGAAATCGACATTGAAATGGAAGTGTTGATTGCGTGTTTATTCCATTGGTTCACGCACCTCTTGACCTTGGTCTTGGATTCGACGATGAGTGCGACACTTGGTTACTTGGAGTGAGATGGTATGAGACAAAGCGATGAGTAAGATGGACTAATGAGCTGAGATTGTATCATAAGGTTACGGGGACGTAACCATGTTTTAAGGAGGGTAGGATTGTAAAATCTTTTGATGTATAATATGTCTGGATGTTTTACATGGCTAAGTGGTATATGGTGATTGTTTATACGTGATAATCCTGTTTACTTCTGTTATGCATGTTATTATGATTCATGAAGTATTCCTTAATTTGGTAATTTAGTAATTCATGAAACTTTGGGGACAAAGTTTTCTTAACGAGGGTAGAATGTAACATTTCGTGTTTCAAAGTACCTTTGTTAGTTTTGTGGTTATGTATGTGGTGTCACATGTCCGTACGTGCTTAGTGAACAAATGTTGACCACGGGATGATGAACTTCGGGACGAAGTTCATTTTAAGGAGGGAAGACTGTAATAACCCGTATTATTATTAATATATTTATAATTATAGTTAACGTGTCGATGACAATTATTTGTCGTTTTTCGATAGTAAGCTATGGTATGTTTGCATAATTGTATGGTTTTGTGGCTTTGGTGAGACTCGAAATGGGGACCTAGGCTACCAAAGCGTGTTTGTTTGATAAGTTGCTAATGGGGTTCGAACCCGTGACCGGTGGTAGCTCGACATTGGGCCTCGATATACGTGAGGAACAAAACAGCCCAATATTATAATCAGAAAAGTTTGAGTCTGCCGCCATATATAAGCTCTTAGTTCTAACCCTAACCCTAACCTAAAATCAGATCCACGAACACATAGACCTAGCCGACACATCAGAGAAGAAGAGGGGGTGGTTCGCGGTGGTTGTAGCCTAGCCTAGGGTGGCTCGTTTTGGCCGTTTGTCTGGTACGTTCATCACGCTTGTTTCCTCCTTCTGTCTGTGTTCCTTTTCATGTTTCAATCACCATCGTGTAATCACATGTACAGTTATAATAATCACATAATGGTATTCTTGGATGTGCTGTAGTCGTATATGGACCATAGTATGTTGTTGTTGGCCACCTAAGACCACCGTGTAGGGGGTGGTTTGTCGACTAGTTGCGGTACAGAGTTTCTGGACAGGGATTGTTCATGTTGAATTTGATTAGCTTTCTATTTATGTTTTGTATGGGGATTTAAGTATTTCCGTCTTTTGGTAGTCAGGGAGTAGCACGGTGTTTCTCGTGGTGGTTCGATGGGTACTATGTCGGCGTGAGGGTGGTTTTCGTTAGAGCTTTGTCACGAAGGGAAAACAGGGGAACGTGACAGTGTTCAGTTCAGGTGGGTGTTTTGCGGAGGTTAGAGGTGTCGAAGGGTGGTGGCTTCGCCCCTGGAACCACCGTGGCTCAGGGGCGAGCCTGGTGGCGTCATGGGCGCGGTCAGGGACTACGGTTGGTGTCGGGTTTGGTGGTTTTCGGGGTGTGTAGTCGCGGTAAAGGGGTGGTACAGGCCGTGAGTTCATGGGTCTTGGTGTGTTGTTACGTTCATCACTCTTCCACCGTGTATGAGTTTTATGTTGAATATAATTATTATATTTATTTCTAAGTTATTATTATTATTATTATTATTATTATTGTTATTATTATTAATGTTAGTGTTATTGTTTTATTAGTACTTTATTATTTTCTTACGGTTTCGGGTCGGGTTATTTATATATGCGAGTCGGGAATTATTTAAGTCATGGGAGCTTCTATATTTGGAAAGTTACTATATTGGGAAGTTTCTATTTATAGAAATTTTCCACTTAGGGAAGGTTTCTATTTATAGAATGTGTGGTTGTTAAGGGGTTCGGGAAGGTTATTTATTCGTTACGTATATGTGTATAGGTAGCGGGTTTCGCGTGGAACATTTCTAAACAAGCCTCGGATTATCTGCGTTTCCTGCTATTTCAGGTAGGGGGAATACTATGCATATAATGATGAGTAATCTGTTGATATTTGGTGATAACCATGTTTATTGTTGTTATAATGTGATTGTTATATTGAATTATTCTATTTATATATTCTGAGATACGATACGAGGTGACGATAAAGGGTTTGTGATTGGTGTGGAGATAAAGGGTCTGTGATTGGTGCGGAGATAAAGGGTCTGTGATTGGTGCGGAGATAAAGGGTCTGTGATTGGTGTGGAGAATTATGGTTTTTTATTGGTGTGGAGAATTATGGGTCTTGTGATTCGGAGTGGAGAAGTTCGACTTTCTATTTATAGTAATGTGGTTTGTTTACAGTTTTTCTCTACTCAACCTCGTGGTTGACCCTGTGTATTCGTGATCACATGTGATGAACCAATTATTGGGGAGCATATTTACAGGTGTTGAGACTATGGGAGCTAGGGGAAGAGAGAAGCTTGGATCCGGACCTGCCTAAAGTTTAGATCACCATAGTAGTTACTTATGAGTTGTACTTTTGTTTTATCAAGACAGTTTGTTTTAATTCAGTTGTATAAACTTGTTCTTCGAGTTAATTCATCAATTTAAAGTACTGTTTATCTTCCTTTGTATCTACTGCCTCGGGAAACCGAGATGGTAACATCCTTATTTATCTAGGGAGTCCTAGTACAGGCCCTTAAATAAATGGGGGTGTTACACATATCCTAGAAAATTGGTTATTAATGAAACCAGGAATAAAGCTATAAAACTCAGAATGTATAGTAGCTTGCAAAAGTACAAGTCAAGTCTCAAGAAAAGCAAATTGTTTGACAGAAACTCGTGGATATGCATATGACTCTAATACAAAAACATGTTGACAAAGAAAGGTATAGGCATAGAAATGTTAAAATGCAAAAATCATCATATAAATACTCTCGTTCCGACTCGACCTATATGCTAAAGTAAACGTGCATTTTTTGAAATTTTTGAAATTTTCTTATTTTTTTTGGATTTTTCTTGTATATGCAAGGAAATTAAAGAAAGAACAATGCAAGACTGAAATGTAATAAACGTGTGACAAAAAGCAATGGAAAAATGCATGTGACACAAAACCATTCCCAAACCAAACCGCACAATGTCCCCATTGTGCATTAGCATAAGCAAAGGTTTATGAAATAAAGGGAAAAATGCAAAAAGGAAAAACAAGGGAAACATGGAAGGAACTCACCGAATTTTTAGCGCAATGGAAACCTCCCCAAACCAGCGTGAGCTTAGGAGGTTTCGGTGGCCAGCAGTGCCACTCCAAAGAACCTGAAAATGAGAGACGAAGAAAACCCTTTTTCGAGGATTAATGATGTTTTGGGTGATAGATAATAATTCTAAGGTTTGAAAAAGTGAGAAGAAGTGAAAGCTGAAAGGAAAAGAGTAAGGAGAAAGACTCCCTAACCGTCCTGGCACGCTTCCCAAGGTGAGAACGGACAGGCTGTAACAGCCACAGAGGTCGACCGACCTGTCCGCATGGTCGACCGACCGAGTGACAGATTACAGTACATTCTGGTCTGCAGGGGCCTGGTCGACCGACTTATGGAACTGGTCGGTCGACCACTCTTCCTGTGCAGTGTCTGTTTCTTTTCGAAATTAACTCGTATCAACCGAGCTAACCTCCTTCAAACCTGTAAAACATTATAACCGCGCCCAAAACATGCGCCAAAACCAGAAACTCAAGTCTAAATGTCTTAACCAAAAAACAAAAGCGAAAAATTGTCTAAAACTAATGCAAAAAAAAAACTAAGAGTCTTAAGGGAAAACAGAAAATTGTCTTAAAAACTTGGAAGTGCAAAGAACTCATCCGCGAAAAATGCGGAAAATCTCGGACCATGGCTTTTGACTACATGCCGTGGTCTCCACCGTGTTTGCCTTAATTATGAAACACGTCTCCACTCCGTCACAAAGTATATGTGACGGATCACCTCATTTAGCCTCATTCCTTCTATCCTTCTCTTCCTTTTCGACCTCGTCCGGGTCATCATGCTCTTGGTAGCTTAAACACCCAAGTCCTCCTCTTTGTACGACAGCCTCCACGACCTTAGGTTTTCCTCCTTGCTCCCCTTGCTTCCCCAAACCGCTTCCTGCAAAAGGTGAAACAAGAGTGTCCTCCATATTGATCCCAATCTGGGGTGGAGGTGTAAAAGCATGAATAGGTGTAGGCTCTAAAGTGGGGGACGTGGTAATGACCTCATAGTTTGATGTGGAAGTGATCGCATTGCAAGTAATGGGGGTCATGGCATCCTTTTTTGATAGGACAACCCAAAAATAATAGAATGTTTTCCCACCTTGAAGGTCAAGGTCCCACTCCCTACATCTATGATGGCACCTGCGGTGTGCAAGAAAGGTCTCCCTAAAATGATGGGTATATGGGCATCCTCGGGGATGTCTAACACAACAAAATCGACAGGAAAGAAAAACCTATCAATGCGCACAGGGATATTTTCCAACACCCCCACAGGTTCCAGAGAGGTACGGTCAGCCATTTGCACAGTCATACTAGTTACCGCAAAGGTAGTCATCCCTAACTTATTAGCCACACTTAAGGGCATAACACTAATGCTAGCCCCTAAGTCACATAAAGCCTTCTTAACTGGGAAGGTGCCTATGTTACAAGGTACAGAAAAACTACCCGGGTCTTCTAATTTGTGAGGTGCAATGACATGAGATAAAAAACTAGAGGACTCTTCAGTAAGGGCTACCGACTCTACTTTATCTAAAGACCGCTTCCTAGTCAAAAGCTGTCTCATAAATTTTAAGTATGAGGGTACTTGCTGGACTAATTCTAAGAAAGGGACTTGAACATTAAGAGAACGAATCACATCCTTTAATTTTTCGAAGGATACCTGTTCCTTCGTGGGTAGCAGTCTCTCTAGATAAGGAGGAGTAGAGCTCTTAGCTTGTACAACTCTCTTCAAGAAGTTCGGGGTTCTATCACCGCGGAAAAGGAATTCCCTTAAGTTCTCAGGCATCTCGGGCCTAAACCAATTCGTCTGTTCAGCATCTGTGGTCGGTCGACCAACCTCCTCGGTCGTTCGACCTTCCTCTGGTATCTCAGCATTCCCAGAAGCTACTAGAATATTGACTATGGTCGACCGACTGGCATCAGTGGTCGGTCGACCACCTGCACTGTTACTCGCATTCTGCTTTTTCTGGCTCTCTTTCCCCACGGCCTTATTACCTCCCACCTTCGCCCCGCTTCGCAAAGATATAATATTCAAGGTCTCTTTTTTCTGGTTCGTCTTGGTCGGAAGTTGACCCGGAGCCGGTGTATTATTATTGCTCGCGATTTGAGCAATCTGAGACTCAAGCATTTTCTTTCCAGCCTCTCTTACCTGCGACTCCTTCTGGACCAACCCAATGAGGTTTTGGATTTAAAGCACCTGTATTTTGTGGTGGGTTCAAAGGTTGTTGCGGGACAAAGGGTGGTTTTTGGAAGCTTTGCTTATGTGGAGGGATGTACGCTTGATTTTGTTGTTGTTGTGGAGGTTGTGGGTTTAGGACGTTTTGACTCGTCCATCTCATGTTAGGGTGGATGTTATTGTTGTTGGGATCATAGAAGTTATTCCCGCGGTAATGTTGAAAGGCCGCGCATGTTTCGTTCGGAGATGTGCAAAATTTCGAAACATGGCCTTCCCCTCCTCATCTTTCGCAAATGAATGGCCCATCTGAAACAACATTCACTTGATACATACCACCCTTGCTTCCCCCTCCTACCTAAAACTTATCCAACTTAGCTGATGCCCGTCGTTGAGGGTACCAAAGATAAAATTTATAATTCCTAACCTTAACAATAGATAGCGAAAGTCAGGGTCGAACCACAAGGAGGTGGGGAATGTTTATTGTCTTAAAGTTAATGTTTAAAGGTAACAAGTTTTGGGGGTTTGATTGGTTGATGCTATATCTAAGGCAAAGATAAAAATAAAACAAGAATTAAAAGATGAGAATAAAAATATAAATAAAGGGGATGCTAGGATGTTTGGGTAATAAATAGCTAAGGTAAAATAAATCCTAAGGTCAACATGTATTGCAGTCGCGTAGGGGGGTGTAACATAACTTTTTAGGTCTATGCTACCTAATAGCTCCTTTCGGCCTGTGCTATTAGTTCCTAGGTCTCACAATTATTGGGTGTCAACAATAAGGGTGATTCCTAAATCCCAGGTTACATACCTTTCAGCCTTGAGTAACCTATCCGTCTTAAGGTGTAAACCAATGCCCTTCCCGTATCTTTCAATCTTGGGTAGGTCATTACTAACATCCTACAAGTCTCCTATTGGTCTCATTGCAGGATATTATAATTTATAAGAAAAGACGAAATAAGAAAACAGACGCGAGTGGTCGACCGACCGGCTACTCCAGTCGGCCGACCACGGCCTCGGTCGACCGACCGACTATTCCAGTCGGCCGACCGTGGTCCTGCTACAGGTCGGGTTTTCGGATTTTATTTACCTATGCATATTATTCCCTACATCCTAACATATGAAAATTAGTTACTCATAACTGTTAAGACGAATATAAAATTGGGAATAAACATAGAGAACATAGTAAATAAACTAAGCATGCAAGATTCAAATAAAGCTTGGGATTCTAACTTAACAATTGTAATAAAAGCAATAAGAAAAATAATTAAACTGGATCAAAGAAGAATTACCACAATTGGAATTAAGGCAGAACGGAATTAACTTTATTGAATACTTAGGAACTATTGAAAGATTACAAAACTAAAGCTTGAATAAAACTGAATATGATAAAGACTTGATACTAAAAGATTTTGATAGATGAAAGATCTAATAGATCCCAGATGCCAAACCCTAATCACAAGATTGGCTTATATAGGGTAAAAACTAAGAGTTTCCTTAAAATTCTAATTCTACTTTATTTCCGAAAAAAAAAAGAAAAAAGAAATCGTATGGGCTTTAATCTGGTCGGCCGACCCGTTTAGCTGGTCGGTCGACCGCTTCTTGTTGGACTTCTCTTATTTCCGGCCTTTCTTGGAAATTGGGCTTCATGAAAATCAGGCCTGGTCGGCCGACCCGTTTGGGTGGTCGGTCGACCGCTTCCTCTGGGAAGTCTTCGGTTTTCCTCTTGGTTTGACTTTTGGTACTTGATTTTGACTCCAGTTGACTTTCCATTTATTCCTTAATTGAGCAAAAGATTTGAGGATACGAATTTGGTGCTAAATTGCTTCTTTTCCGCATAAATCTGCAAAAAATGCATAAAAATACGAAAGTACACAATTTGTGGGAAATAAAGGCTAAAACATAGTAAATGAGCGACCAAATACGTGTAAAAATAGATGTAAAACATCATAAAATAGACACGTATCAAATTCCCCAAACCAAACCCTTGCTTGCCCTCAAGCAAGAAATAGACTCGATCTTAACTAATGGAACGATTTCAATCTCAGAGCGAAATTTACATGTTAGCCTAAACCAATGCCAAGAACAAAATGAGATAATATTCAAATCATGCAAACGAGTTATAGGGTTGTCAAACTTGAAAACATAAAGACTATAGAGACTTATACCATGGACTCTCGCGGTACGCTCGAGACACTCATGAAGCAAAGGGTGAGTATATGTAAAAGATAGAAAGAAGTATATTTGTCATGACACTCACCTAACTGCGACCCATGAAAAACATGCCTGCAATCTAACATGAACAAGAATTCTACAACCTTGTATAACAATCTCATTAAAGTGGCCTAAATACATGCAAATGAGGTAATGAAAGATATGTGAGGTAAAAGGTAGAAAGTGGTTAAGATGTTTTTGGATATGTGGGGTTAGTAGCCAAGCTAGTAAAACCGATTCCCAACAACATACTTCACGACTTTTTAATACTAAGAAAGTGCTCTTTCTTGTGGCACAACTCTCACATTATATAAGAAAGGACTCCCAAATATTTTTGAATGAAGCACGGGAGTGATAACATATAAAAGAAAGGGATTTTTGGAACGAATTTTTTTCTGATCATGTCAGTTGGTCGGCCGACCTATAGAGGCGGTCGGTCGACTGACTTTCTGATTTTCCGGATTTTTTTTCCGTTTTTCTTTTCTTTCTTTCTTTTCTGAATATATATTTTGTTCTTTTTCTTTTCTTGCTTTCTTTCTTTCTTTTCTTTTTTTTTTGTTCAAGATAGCATACAAACCAAGATGCCTCAAAAAATAAACCAAAGACCACAAATACTAGCTTGGAAAGGTGGGCTAAGTATGGGATGTAGTTTTGGGGGAATAAAAAGGCAATTTTGGCTATGTGAATCTTATGGGTAAATATGAGAAAAGGGATCCCAAATGCACGTATCAAGACTCACAAAACGAGAAAGTAAAACAAGTATATAGCAATTCAAGCTCATGTTTATGCATATTGATGTAACATGTTCCAAGGGGAGTACTACTCACATCCTAGACAACCGGTTTAACAATGAAACCAGGAATAAGGCTCTAAAACTCAGAATGTATAGTAGGTTGCCAAGGTATAAGTCAAGTCTCAAGATATGCAAGTTGACAAAAACTCGTAGATATGCAAAAGACTTTCATACTAAAACAAGTTGACAAGGCAAGGTAAAAGCATAAACATGTGAGATAGCTAAATCATCCTTGAAATACTATCGTTCCGACTCGACCTATATGCTAAAATAAACGTGCATTTTTTTTTTTTTGGAATTTTTGAATTTTTTAATTTTTTGTATTTTTTTTGTATATGCAAGGAAAATAAAGAAAAGAACAATGCAATACGGAAATGCAATAAACGTGTGACAGAATGCAATGCATGTGACACGAAACCATTCCCCAAACCAACCCGCACAATGTCCCCATTGTGTATTAGCCTAAGTAAAGGTTTCAGAAAATTAAAGGAAAGATGCAAGGAAAATAAAACTAAGGAAAAACTGGAAAGAACTCACTGGATTATGAAGCGCATGAGAAAAACCTCCCCAAACCAGCGTAAGCTGGGAGGTTTTGGTGGCTAGCAGTGCCACTCAAGTACCCAAGAACGGTTGCACGGTTCTCGAGGAAGAAATCGAAAGACTGCGACAGAACGGTAGGTCGACCGACCAAGAGAACAGGTCGACCGACCTTCCTGTAAAGTACCGAAAATTTCAGCAATGCGGCGACTAGGTCGACCGACTGGCGTAACTGGTCGGTCGACCGTCTTTGTTCCAGCGGTCTTCGTTTTTCTTCGTAGAACCTGAAAAAGCAAGAAAAATATGCGCCCAACAAATGCGCGAGATCCCAGAAACAAGTCCAAAAAGTCTTAACTACGCAAACACAACAGAAAAGTTGTCCTAAAAACTTAAAGAAAGCAAACTAGAAAGTCTTAACAAAACAAAAAAAAAATGTCTTAAGAAAAATAGAAACGAGCAAAAAGAAGAAGTCATCCGCGAAGGATTCGGCGTTTCTTTGACCAAGGGCTCTGACTATAGGCTACTCCTTCAGCTATGGTGATTTGGGTAGATGAGTTTCTCTCCACCATGTAGATGGGTGGGTCATCATCCACAGCTCTAGCCATCCATCTTCCGGAGTTGTCGACTCCCAAGTCGTGGGTCGACACCTTCCTCGGTCTCTTCTTCCTTGGGCTCTTCTTTTCAGCCAAATGATCACTTGCTTGAGTGACCTCGTTCTCTACATCATTTGATCGAGTAAGTGGTACTACTCGATCGAGAACATCTCTCTTCCTACTGCCTATAGACTCTGTCACTAGTGCTGCAATATCTGGAGCATCCAAATCAACCTCCTGAGCAAGAGATTCACCTGCACATGCCTCAAAACACATCAAAGCCTCCGAAGGATCCTTTGTAAAGGATCCTTGTACATAACATTCACTAATATTATTAAAAACATCAGAGTTGTCAATAGAAGAATCCTGCAAAACACAAGGTTCATCAACCGAGGGTTCAAACATGTTAGGAATATGTTCATTACTAACACCTACAGAAATAGGTTGGTCAGTCAAGGGGTAAATTTCTAACTCATCATCTGTATCTAAATCCAAGTCAGTATCATCAACGGGAAGGCAGAGGGAATCAAATAACCTATCATTCTCATCCTTAAGAATGAGTGACTCTTCAGTAATGGGTGTGATAGGATCACACTCAACACGAATATCTGGGTTACTAATATCAATGCCCTCATACCCCTCCGTATCTGCACCGGCTCGCATTAGGTGTTTGAGAAGCTCCCATTGCTTCTCACAGGGTAGGTCTAAAAATTCCCATTCGCAATTTCTCTCAATCTCGATCAAGGTCTTAACAGTAACTCCATCATATAAGATACGACAAACCTCCCCAATACTAATAGGATAGCCAAATTGAGAAAGGAAGGAGATTAATCTATCACAATAGAAATACAAAGGTTCATGCTCGAGTTGTGGGAAAGGGGCGATGGTCATGACAGCGAAAGAAAAAGGGAAAACATAAACAAAAAACAATAAACACTGGCGTCACCTCCCCGGCAACGGCGCCAAAATTTGATGCCCGTCGTTGAGGGTACCAAAGATAAAATTTATAATTCCTAACCTTAACAATAGATAGCGAAAGTCAGGGTCGAACCACAAGGAGGTGGGGAATGTTTATTGTCTTAAAGTTAATGTTTAAAGGTAACAAGTTTTGGGGGTTTGATTGGTTGATGCTATATCTAAGGCAAAGATAAAAATAAAACAAGAATTAAAAGATGAGAATAAAAATATAAATAAAGGGGATGCTAGGATGTTTGGGTAATAAATAGCTAAGGTAAAATAACTCCTAAGGTCAACATGTATTGCAGTCGCGTAGGGGGGTGTAACATAACTTTTTAGGTCTATGCTACCTAATAGCTCCTTTCGGCCTGTGCTATTAGTTCCTAGGTCTCACAATTATTGGGTGTCAACAATAAGGGTGATTCCTAAATCCCAGGTTACATACCTTTCAGCCTTGAGTAACCTATCCGTCTTAAGGTGTAAACCAATGCCCTTCCCGTATCTTTCAATCTTGGGTAGGTCATTACTAACATCCTACAAGTCTCCTATTGGTCTCATTGCAGGATATTATAATTTATAAGAAAAGACGAAATAAGAAAACAGACGCGAGTGGTCGACCGACCGGCTACTCCAGTCGGCCGACCACGGCCTCGGTCGACCGACCGACTATTCCAGTCGGCCGACCGTGGTCCTGCTACAGGTCGGGTTTTCGGATTTTATTTACCTATGCATATTATTCCCTACATCCTAACATATGAAAATTAGTTACTCATAACTGTTAAGACGAATATAAAATTGGGAATAAACATAGAGAACATAGTAAATAAACTAAGCATGCAAGATTCAAATAAAGCTTGGGATTCTAACTTAACAATTGTAATAAAAGCAATAAGAAAAATAATGAAACTGGATCAAAGAAGAATTACCACAATTGGAATTAAGGCAGAACGGAATTAACTTTATTGAATACTTAGGAACTATTGAAAGATTACAAAACTAAAGCTTGAATAAAACTGAATATGATAAAGACTTGATACTAAAAGATTTTGATAGATGAAAGATCTAATAGATCCCAGATGCCAAACCCTAATCACAAGATTGGCTTATATAGGGTAAAAACTAAGAGTTTCCTTAAAATTCTAATTCTACTTTATTTCCGAAAAAAAAAAGAAAAAAGAAATCGTATGGGCTTTAATCTGGTCGGCCGACCCGTTTAGCTGGTCGGTCGACCGCTTCTTGTTGGACTTCTCTTATTTCCGGCCTTTCTTGGAAATTGGGCTTCATGAAAATCAGGCCTGGTCGGCCGACCCGTTTGGGTGGTCGGTCGACCGCTTCCTCTGGGAAGTCTTCGGTTTTCCTCTTGGTTTGACTTTTGGTACTTGATTTTGACTCCAGTTGACTTTCCATTTATTCCTTAATTGAGCAAAAGACTTGAGGATACGAATTTGGTGCTAAATTTCTTCTTTTCCGCATAAATCTGCAAAAAATGCATAAAAATACGAAAGTACACAATTTGTGGGAAATAAAGGCTAAAACATAGTAAATGAGCGACCAAATACGTGTAAAAATAGATGTAAAACATCATAAAATAGACACGTATCATTAGCCATGAGAGCCTCAATAGCCGCTACATTTGACTCGACCTTCATTTGATTTCCACGGGAGGTCCCGTGTTCACCTCTATGCACCGCGACATCCTCAATAATCTTGAGACCTTTGGTCTCCCCAGAATTCTCCTAAAATCTCCCATTCACTGCGGCGTCGAGATAGGCTCGGTTGTCATCATATAACCCATTGTAGAACTGGTTGCAAAGAAACCACTGTTCGAACCCATGATGAGGGATGGATCGAACGAGTCTCTTGAACCGAGTCCAAGCTTCACTGAGGTCTTCACTAGCCCCTTGCTTAAGGCGTTAGTCTTTGACGCAGAATAATATTTCTGGTAAAAGGCTAACCCTAGTGTGTTCCAATTAGTAACTCCCGCAGCAGTGCAGTCAAGATCTCTGTACCACTCCCTTGCCGAGTCTCGAAGGGAAAAGATAAACATAGTCTGCTTTATTTGGTCTTGAGTCACCCCATCTGGCGGTGCGATATAACATATATAGTCGGTAAAAATTTCTATATGTTTTGCCGCATCTTCATTAGCCGCCCCCCAAAATGATTTTTCTCCACCATGGAGATATAGGATGGTTTGGCTTGGAAAGGTTTCCCCGTGCCAGCAACTAAGGTGAACCCTTTGTAGAGGTCCTTCACCTGCGGCATGGAGTGACTCGCGATACTGGCTTCCTCAGTCATCTTTTCTTCTTCGTTTGGGTTAGGAAGGTAGGTATTTATAAGTGATGTGGGTGTGGGTGGATTATATGGTGAATGTGGTTGATTTGGTGTGTGAGGGTGATTTGGTGATGGTGGTTGGTCGAAAATGTCTTCTTGGAATAAAAAAGATGGAGAACCTCCTTCTTTATTCTGTTGAAAAAGCTTCTTCTTCTCTCTTAGCGTCCTCTCAAGTTATAGGTCAAGTGGTAGGAGTTCTCCTTGAACTGACCTGCGCATAAGATGGAAACTACAAGAAAAGAGTAAGAAAGGTTTAAGGAACAAAGTTCCTTAAACACAAAAACACAAACAAAAAACAATAAACACTGGCGTCACCTCCCTGGCAACGACGCCAAAATTTGACACCCGTCGTTGAGGGTGCCAAAGATAAAATTTATAAACCTCAGCTTTAACTATAGATAGCGAAAGTCAAGGGTCGAACCACAAGGAGGTGGGGAATGTTTATTGTTTTAGGTCAATGTCTTAAGGTAACAAAATTGGGGGTTTGATTGATTTGATTGATGCTAAGTCTAATAAAATAAAGGCAAGATGAAGTAAAATAAAGATATTGTAATATCCCGTATTTTCGTAAAATCTATTTTAAGCGTTTTAAATTATTTTAAGTAATAAAATAATATTTTAATAATTTATTGTGAAAGATTTTAATTTAATTAGTAAGATCCGTCTTAAGAACCTTAAGTCCTTAAGACGAATACAAACTTGGTAAGGTTAAGTTCACATCTCAAAATCCGTTCAAGATGTCCAAACCCGTTTTATTGACTCGGAAAGGACAACCCATAAGCCCCCTTAAAACCCTTTAGTCGACATATTCCATCATCCTCAAAACAAACATCTGACATTTCCATTTCTCTTAAAACCTCCATTTTATTCATCTTCTTTTGATCTTTTCTCCATCATCCGTTCATCAAATCAAGGTACCAATAACATTTTCGGAATCCTCATCAAATTTCCAAGCCATCCATCAGTTTCGTTTTGCATTCTACCGACTTCGAAATTTGGGCTGTTTCGCATAAATTCCGTTTTTACTCCGTTAACATCGTTTTTCGTGCTTGTAGGCGTGGGCTTGGACGACCCGGACATTGATAGCTTCGTGGTAGAGGAGGATCTTTAAGCTGGAGTGCATTTAAGGTGACGATAATGAGAAACTCGGCCTTATTGTGAATATTAGCAAGTTTTGATGTGTTCTTCCATTTGTTTCTGATTTTTGTTAATGTTTAATGATCAATGGACTTAGTATCATGTTTAGGATTGTTCTTATGCGAAGAATTCATGCCTTGTGATGTTGTTATATGTTCTTAAGCTTATTTTCAGTTTTCACAAAGTTAAGACGGATACATTGATTTAATCGTTTGAGGATTGTTATGGGATTTGTTTGCTGTTAGTTAGTAGTATTGGATGATTGGAAATGTTGGGTAAACTTTACTTGTAGCAATTTTGAAGAATTGGTGTCGATTTATGGAGTTTTCGAATAAGCTGAAAGTTGCGAAAATCGTATCAGGCTCTCTGAGCCGGTCGACCGGCTGGGAGTGCTTCTATGGTGTTTTTCTGAATTTATGTAGAAATTGGCTTGGGACTGCCAGCAGGCCGACCGGCTGCCTGCTGACCGGCTGGTGGTCTCTTGTGTTGTGTTTGTGTTTTTGCGAGAACATAAGGAAGAGGGAAGCCCAGCCGGCAGACCGGCCGCCTGCCAGCCGGCTGGGAGTACATGTGGGGTGGGTTTGCGAGTTTGTAAAGGCCAAGGGAATGGGTTCCCAGCCGGCCGACCGGCTGCCTGCCGACCGGCTGGGAGTCCCTTTGTATTTTGTTGTTTTAAAAAGAAAGGCTGAGAGGACTACCAGCCGGCCGACTGGCTGCCTGCCGACCGGCTGGGGGCCCCTGTAGGCTGTTTTGATCGTAAATCGTTCGTAACTTTTAAACGGTTAATCAGTTTTGATTGAAACTCGTTCCTTGTATCTTTGATATGTATTTGAGGTCCCCGGAGGATGGGCGACACTATATTGGGTTCGGGAATGGAGTGAGGATAGAGACCCCCCGGTCGGGTAACCGAAAGGGAAACCGGCTCTCCCTCAACTTAGTTCCCGGGGTCAATTGGGTGTTGATTAGAAGTTAAGGAAAGTAGAACTATAGATTAGTTCATAGACTTTGATTGATATTGTATTAATGCGTGTTAAGTTATGCCTTAAGCTGGCCTCTGAACTTAATACGTGAGTTGTATGTCATATATGGGGATATGCCTTAAGCTGGCCTTTGAGCCTTATATGTGTTTGTTTGTCGTGTCTGGAACATGCGTCGAGTTTTCGCCTCTGAGTCCAGACATGTATGTGTGATCGCGTCTGGACATGCCTTAAGCTGGCCTCTGAGTCTGACGAGTAGAGCAACTGCACGACGGGGCAGTCAGGTTGTCATACCTTACCCGGAGTGCAGGTGTTTGGTGCTAGAGCATGCGTTGAGTTTTCGCCTCTGAGTTTAGTACCTTGTGATGTAGTAGGGGAACATGCGTTGAGTTTTCGCCTCTGAGTTCCTTACTTGTGATAGTGATTTGAATGCTAGTCCATGCGTTGAGTTTTCGCCTTTGAGTCCTTGCTTGATATTGTGAACTTGGTATCTAGGTTTTGCGTTAAGATGTCGCCTCTGAACCTTTATACTTGCTGAATGTTTGGTAATTAGGTTATGTCTTGAGTTGACCGCTGAACCTCTTTGCTTGATGTTATATCTGCTTGCCTAGAGTCTGGTACAGTGTCAGATATGCATGTTAAGGTTAATGAGCATATTGCCTGAGTTATAGTTTGTTCATCCAAGGCATTGGATGACTCTTTTATCGGTTTCATAAATAGTTGGATTGAAAGACCCCCCGACTGGGTAACCAGTAGGGAAACCGGCTCTCCTCCCTAACGGTTTATGAAGTTGGTTGAGAGCCGTGCACCAGAGTTTGCATGATAGTATGAGATCAGTTGATGAGATGTTCATGCTTCACATGTTTATATATGTTGGAGTATTCTGTATTGCTTTATGTGTTCCGTGTTGTCACAAAAGGTGGCTAGGAGAACTCTAGTCACTCCCCACTGATTGTGGCGTACATGTTTTCATGTATGTAGGTACATGCAGGTTGGCTGGGTTCACGAGAGAGCTAGCGAGTGATGATCCTGTTGTCATCATATGACTTACACATTTATCGAGTAGCTAGACTCTTAGTTTCTTTTGATACAGTTTTTGGTTGGTGCCTGTAGGGATGTTCCATCCCAGGCTGTTGTACATATTTGGTTTTGATACTTAGAACTGTTACTTATCTATTTTGTTTTGTTTCAGTTTCAGTTTCCGTTTCAGTTTAATTCTTCTCGCATGTTGTTTACTTTAAAAAGTTTTAATTCCGCTGCATTTTTGGTACTTTTGTATGTTTATATTTCCGCTTTCGCGAGGGGTTTTACAGATATGAATAAAACAATGATAAAAAAGATGTTAGGATGATTCGGATCATAAAAGCTATGACGGTATAAAATCTATGTCAACATGTATTGTAGTCGCGTAAGGGGTGTAACAAATCCTCTCGGTCTATGTTACCTAATAGCTCCTTTCGGCCTATGCTATTAGTTCCTAGGGCTCACAAATATTGGGTGTCAACAATAAGGGTGATTCCTAAAGTCTAGGTCACATACCTTTCAGTCTTAGTAACCTAGCCGTCTTAAAACGTTAAGCAATGCCCTTCTCGTATCTTTCAATCTGGGGTAAGTCATTACTAACATCCTACAAGTCTCCTTTCAGTCTCATTGTAGAGTGTTATAATTAACGAAATAAAACAGTCTGAAAACATACGCGAGGTCGGTCGATCGACCAACTATTTCAGTCGATCGACCGACTACTCCAGTCCACCGACTAGTTAGGCCAGTCGGTCGACCACGGTCTGCTACAGGTCGGTTCTGAAATTTTACCATCTACGCAATTAATCACCTACATCTTAACATATGGGTTTAACTACTCATAGAAATAACAAGAACAGTAACAACGATTATAGAAACAGAATCATAGCAAACAATGTGAATAACATGCGATTGACAACAAGGTTTCGGGATTCTATACTAACTGGATACTAGTAATTCTATAAGAAATAACAATAAGAAACTGAAATTAAAGGAGGATTACCGAGTAAAGGAATTAGGGTAGAACGGAAAACCTTATTGAATTGCGTGGAACGATTGTTTGAACAACGAACTAAGAACAATACTAATATTCTAAAAACTAAGTAAAATAGAAACTTGTAGAGAATTATTGTAAGATTAAAAGCTAGGTGAAACTTCTGTAAAAACTGGATGATTAACCCTAATCACGAATTAGGCTTAAATAAGAAAAACAAAAGAGCTTTTCCATTAACCTAATCCTTCACGGGCTTTACGAAAGTTTCTGGAATCTGCGCTGCGGT
Source organism: Silene conica (assembly GCA_029255685.2). NCBI lineage: Eukaryota > Viridiplantae > Streptophyta > Magnoliopsida > Caryophyllales > Caryophyllaceae > Silene > Silene conica. The sequence continues at coordinate 56,421,456 of CM055315.2, forward strand.
CGACCGACCAGGTGACGCGGTCGGTCGACCGATTATCGGACCCAACAAGTTTCTTTCTTCGTATTTTGAATTCTGAACTTGAGATATCAGGTACTTTGGTCGACCGACTAGGGTACTCGGTCGGTCGACCGGTTTTCCTGAGTGTCAGCCTTGAATTCTTCTTAAATCGGTCTTATGGTCCTTGGTTTACGCTTTGGGTGTTGTTTCCTCCTCGTTCCTAGGTTCCTTCGGTTATGCAAAAATACCGAGGGTAGCATTTGGCCTGAAATCGCCTCTTTTCCGCATAATTCTGCAAAAGAACCTGAAAATATGAAAGTAGACAATTGTTGGGAAATAAGGGCTAAAACATCGTAAATGAGCTCTAAAATGCGTGTGAAAAAAGATGTAAAACATCATAAAATAGACACGCATCACCGGGCTCTATCATCCACCGTGGAGCACCATGAGTCTATGTTTCCTTGCCATTGATGGGCACTCTCTACCCTCCCATTAATTGTCTCCAATGTGGTCTTGGTGGAGTCAAACTATTCAAATAAATGTTGCTCCCAAGGAGCAAATGGATTAGGAGCACTCCCACTAGCTTCGACCATCGGAGTGTCTTGGATACCTCTTTCAATGAATTCAACCTCCCGTTCTTCTGTTACTTGGGGGTTGTCGGACGACTTCACGACTCTCCTCTTTCTGACTCTTTGTGGTGGGGCTCCGACCACATCTCTCTCGGCGAGGCAATAGAAATCCCGCGCTCTAAAACCGCTAGGAAGAGGGGCATTGCGAAGGAGCCTCATGTGGTTTACGGGTCCTTCACCCAACCAAATACAACTCCAAGGAACCTTATGTAATATCCCAAATATTTTGGTCGTAAAATATTTCACAATTGTTTTAAAGTTGTATGATTAACTTATTTTAATAGTATATGTTTTGATTTATAAGTATCTTTTTATGACTACTTATGTTTACATGGACTGAATTATTAATTCAATTTTAAGAGCCCAACATAATTCGTCCAATTTATAATCCTTGACTACCTAATTTACTAACAAACCCTATTTTTGCCTAATTTCTAATCTCTCATGTTCTGCCGTTGATTTTAAAATCCTATTACTCTCCTAATCAACATTCTACATAAAATAGTTACCATATGCTTAAACTTATGATAACCATCAAACTTTTGGCTTTTTCTTAACCTTAATGTTTCCATAAAGCCTTTGAGTTTGTTTTTCTCTACAATTGATAATACTTCAATGTCTTTCGTCTTTTTCAAGTACTACTGCTTACCTTATCAAATTTAGTTAAATTGGGTTTTTTTTCCGTTCGATAGATTTCGCTTTCAAATTGGTTTAAGGTAACACGATTCTACCGATCCTATTATTAATATTATTGTTCGACTTGTATGAATTACTTGCTAACTGTTATTTATTTATGACGGCTTTATGTGTTAATCTTATCTCTGTTGAGTTATTAGTAATTGATTCGTATCAATTAATATTTTATATCAATAAGTTTAATCATCTGTTTGTGAGACGGGTTTAATATTGAGATGGGTTGTCCTGTGTAATTGACTAATTTGAGGTATAAAGACAATATTGAATTGTTTAGTTGGGAACAAGAGTGCCATTCTTAATGTCCTTTACAGAGTGAAAATCCATTGTTATTAGCACGAGAGCTTGAACCATGATACGTTGTCAAGTGAGCTAGTATTTTCCTAAGTTTAGTGGTCTGAGAAGTATTGAGATGTTGACTTTTGTTGGTAAGTTTAAGTTGATTATTTTGATAGTAAGGTTGTTGAGTGGTATTCTGTTTGATTTATCGATTTCTTTGACCTTGACTCGTGGGTGAGTAGCTTAGAGTTTTACTCTAAGTGTTGAGCACGGTTCTTTGAACCTTTGACAATAACGATATTGAATTGAGATTGGTTACTAGTATTGAGTTATGGGGCATGCGTGCCGAGTTATATTTACGGTCCAGAGTGACCAAGGTTCTTGAGTTATATTATTTGGTTTGGAATCGATATGAGATGGAAGTATTGTTTAGCGGTTTATCCGCCAGTTCACTCACCCCTTGTACTTGGCTTAGTTTCGATGATGAAAATACAATACCTGGTTATCTTGGAGGAGTATATTATGAGCCAGAGTAATGAGTGAGACGGAGTAAGAGTAATGACTTGGTTAATTATTGGGACGAGAGAATATGAGTATATTGTGGTATAAGTTTTAAGTTGAGGTTGAGATAGTTACTCGGGGAGTGTTTTTATTATTCTCTGTGTTTATTTTTATTTTTACATGTCTGTGTTTTCACGCCATGACCAAAAAACATATTCTGCTTATATTGAGGTATTATCTGTTACTCAGCTTTCCGGCTGACGTGTTTCTCCCTTTTGGGCTACTCGTCATGGGGGTAGTTCCTTTCTGTCTTCTGGTTTAATTTCAGGTTACTTCCGCTGCAGTCCAAAGGATTTTGTTTATTTCAAGTGAAGATTTTATTTTAAGTTTTTGTAAAAGGTTTTGATTTTGACTTTGTATTGTTTTATTTTTTAAGAGAATTTGTAATAAGAGACTTTGTATATTAATTATAATATCCCGTATTTTGGCCAGTTTTGTATGTAAATGCTGGTTTTAATTTAGCCAAAAACATGGGGTGTTACACCTTATCTAACGCTTGGATAATGTGGGTTTCCACTAGACCCGCTTCATTGTAAATATTGTTCCCGACACTTGGGGTTGGTACTCGGGCATTGGGTTCACAAAGTAGTGTACAAAAAGGGTGATGAGCCCCCCCCAATTTATGCTCCCCTTCTTATCTTTATGCTTGGCCCCTTGTTTCACAAATAGCTTAGCCCAATCCGGCACTCCTTCCCCCTCGGGTAGCATCGCCCAAAGACACTCCCTCACACTATCATTCACCTTTTTTGGTTCCCCCATTAAAAAGAAGAATGAAGCAATCATTCTTGCACGAATACGGAGGGGTGGGTTGGTTATGGCGGAGATTTTGTCGTTATTTTTTTGGCGAGGCTTCCCCGAAATTCTACACCACATGATATTTAACGCGGCTCCTCCCGGGTAGACAGAGGAAGGAGGTCTTGTGATCCTCAAAATTTCCCTCACCGTATCATAGTTGATGGAATGCCAAATTTTGTTCAATCGAAAATTTACCATTTCACTCTCCCCTTTTCCCGTGATATTAAGGGTGGCTAAGAATTCTAATGTAAAAGCGGTGTATGTATTTAATTGAAGGTTTATATAACGCTCAAGCCCCACTTTCGTAAGAAAGCCCAAGTTTGGTCATAGATGCCCATGTCTCTCCACGTCCCGGGCTGAAGGAATTTGGATATGTGAAGGGGTTTATTTTCGAGGTTTCGGAAATGGTTTTTAAATTGAGCGGACAATACCTCATCTCTATTAAAGGCTTTGGGTGGGGTGGGGTGGGATGCATTTGAGGATTCTCCTTTATTTCCCTTCCCCTTTGATTTTCTAAGCACAAAAACCATCTTGCTTTTCTTTCTTTTCACTGAAAACTCAAACACAACTTAAAATAAACCAAAATTGAAAGAAATTTTCTAAGGAGCAATTCAACAAATACCTTATGTGCACCTAGCTAGAAAACAAGTGTTTAATAATTGTTTGTCGAATTGATCATTCCCTAACAAAAAAATTTGCACCAACAATCCTCAAAATGACAAGCAACAAGAACTTCATCTAAAACAAACTAATTTAATAGCTTAACTAGATTAATTCACAAAGAAAAGAGGAAGAGAGTTTATACCTTTCCAAAATTCCTTTATGCTTGTTTAATTGAAAAGAGAATCGATGAAAACCTCCTATGGACCCTTCAAACCTCTTGTAAAGCTCCGAAATTAACTCGGAAAAACTGTGGGTTCTTGGTTGAATTGGGGTTTTTTCAGAATTTGGTTGTGAAAAGAGTGTTGTTTGATGGTGGGTAAAGGTTTAATTGAGAATTTGAGTGAAGAAAAATGGGTTTGATGAAGGTGTGTAGTGATTTTGAAGAAGAGGGTTGAGTTTTTGAGAGGGGTTTTTGAGAAGCTTGTCGATGGAAATGAGGATGAATGAAGATTTTATGATAAGGATAAGGAAGTAAAGTGATTTTGTCGAGAATTTGGGCTTGCGCAGGGGGTGTAGGCTGCGCAGATTTTGTTCTTCCCTGTGCTGGAAATTGCGCAGTTGTGCTCTGTTTTCCGCAGGCTGTCGCAAATTCTATTCATTCCTTTTCCTTTGAAATTCTGCACAGTTGCGCCCGTGCATGCGCAGGATGCGCCCTGCGTCACGTTTCCTCTCTTCAATTCTTTTAATTCCTAACTCCACACTTAGCCAAAGTTCCACCGATACTCGTTCCTCTTCCTTGGTTAATTTTGTTCACCTCGTAGCTTGACTCGGTGTTCACCTCCGCTCGGGCACGCTTCCCAAAGATGTTACGGAAATCACTACATCATCAACAAACCTCAAGTGCCATTTGAATTCCAAAGCAAATTTGATTATTGAAAACTAAATTATCACACAACGAACTAAGGTACGGAACTGAAACTACCTAAGAAAGCAGTTAAATTGTGATTGAATATTTGCAAAATTTGCCGTTATTTAATGTCGATGGCTCGACAAAGTCTTTTTGCATGTTAATCTTTGTAGATGGCGTCTTCCAATTGAACTTCTTCTCCCCCTTGGTCTTGCATCCCTTCAAGGTAAGCTTTAAGTCGTTGTCCATTTACTTTGATCATCCTTCCCAAGTTGGGGTCTTCCACATCCACCGCCCCATGAGGATGCACCTTTTTCACAATGTATGGACCGAACCACCGACACCTTGTCATCCTCCTTAAAACTCCGTCGGGCTATCATTTTTTCATGCCACACTCTCGCCTTTTCTTTGAGAGGGCGGCGTTATCATAGGAATCCAACCGGAGTTCCTCTATCTCTTGAATTTGCAATTTACGGTGCAACCTCGCCTCATCTATGCTTTGCTTGAATGATTTGATAGCCCAATAGGCTTTGTGTTCAACTTCCACCAGTAGGTGGCATGTCTTTCCATATATGAGACGATATGGAGACATGCTAATCAGAGTTTTATAGGCCGTGCGGTATGCCCATAATGCATCATCTAGCCGTTTACTCCAATCCTTCCGGTCCAGGTTCACCGTTTTCGCAAGGATTCCTTTGATTTCACGATTCGAAACTTCCGCTTGGGCGTTCGTTTGAGGGTGGTAAGCGGTGGAGATTTTGTGGATGACTCCATACTTCTTTAGTAATCCTTGAATGATTCGATTGCAAAAATGTGTGCCCCGATCGCTTATGATGGCCCTAGGATATCCAAATCTTGAGAAGATAAAGCTTTGAATGAAGCTAGATATGGTTTTTACATCATCTACTCTTGTGGGGATCGCTTCAACCCACTTGGATACGTAGTCAATGGCAAGTAAGATGTAGAGGTACCCGCACGAATTCTGAAATGGACCCATGAAATCTATTCCCCAAACATCAAAAATTTCACAAAAGAGGATGGGTGGTTGGGGCATCTCGTGCCGTCAAGAGATATTTCCGAATCTTTGGCATCGATCACACGTCTTCACGTAAGCTTGGGAATCCCGTAAAATGCTCGGCCAATGGAAGCCACACTCCAAGATCTTCCGGGCGGTCCTTTAAGGACCAAAGTGTCCCCCACAAGCATATTCATGGCAATGTCGGAGTATTGAGGGCACTTCCACATCCGGAATGCAACGGCGAATGATATTGTCTTGCCACATCTTCCACAAGTAAGGGTCGTCCCAAATGTAGTATCGGACATTCTTTTTTATCTTGTCCCTTTGGCTTGAAGATAAGGTGGTTGAAAACCTCTTGGTCACGATGTAGTTTACTAAGGTTGCATACCAAGGTTGAATAGCTCTCAACTCATAAAGTGACTCATGGGGTAGACTTCCATCAACCACTCCCATTTTCTTTGCCAAGCTCTCATTTATGTGGATCCTGCTCAAATGATCGGCCACAACATTTGCACTTCCTTCCTTATCTTTGATTTCAACATCAAATTCGTTCAGTAAGAGCACCCATCGTATTAGCCTTGCTTTGGTGTCTTTCTTCTCCACAAGTTGTTTTATGGCTTTGTGATCAGTGTAGATGGTGACTTTGGCCCCCAAAAGAGACTGGAACTTTTCGATGGCATACATTGTTGGAGCTAGTGTCCTCAACAGTTAGTGCGACAACATGTATAAATCTCTTAAAGGAACACAGGGTATACTTTGTATTTTAGCCAGTTGATTCACGTTTATTAATAACGATTGGCTTGCTAGAAAGTTTGACGTTATTGTCATACTGATGTCGGTAATCAACTGGTCCTAAGAGTCACATCTAAAGGATGGAATCTGAGAGATATGATTAGATGAAAATGTAATCATATTGATACGCTATACGACTAAACGGTTAGTCAATGTAATGATGATATAATTATTTAATACTGATTAAATAATATTAGCTAAGCCGAATTAAAATGTTAATTCGTAATTAAATGTAAAATGTTATATTTAATTAGTGTGTAATGAAATTATTTAATATAGATTAAATAATTCAGTTAAATATAAACGGTTATATTTAATTGTTAAAATATAAATATACGATATTTATAAAGATAAACATTACACATAAGAGAGCAGTGTAACCGATTTTATACAGATAAAATCCAGTCCACTGAAGAATTTCGGCCAGTTGGAGGTTGTTGCAATTTCTAGTGATAGTTTAGGTACACTCAAATACGAACTTGAGAAAACATATCTAAACTAGGAAAGGGGAAACTCGCCATCATATTATTATTTAATCATATATGCTTATACTAGCTAATAACCAATGCAAAATTGCATAAACATGTATAAAATAAATAAGTAAACAATTTTTAAAATTAAATAGTTACAATTATTATAGTATATATCTACGACATGTTACACATATACTCAAGTGGTACAAGATTTGAAGGATGGGGGTATCATGGTAATTTGATAGAAAACAGTCCAAGGAGAAGCTTCAAATTGAATACATTTCAATGGAAGAAAGTAAGCCTCCACATAACTTTCCGAAATGTCAATCGACAAGCCTAACTTCCAAATTTTATATCACAAGATATAATCATGATAATCGTATGATTCTTGTATTATTGGAAAGATTAAGGTCTTAAATTCATAATGGAATTTAAATCAGCACCATATTAGGTGTATAAGTTGCGTTATGGCCAATGGAAATATATTGCGTATTACTAGACAACGCATGACCTATGTTCACTAAAAGAACATGAATTCAAGATTTACTCAACATTTAAGGTTGATTCTTTTTGGGATAAAAGTTACGTCCGATAGATTTTAAATTAGCATGTCTCCTATATGATGCGTCTGATTTCCAGAGTTGTTCCACAACCCGGTTTTGGTATATTCGCACTGAGCTAAGAGACATGTCTCCTATATGATGCGTCTGATTTCCAGAGTTGTTCCACAACCCGGTTTTGGTCCCTCTCAAAACTTGAGACCTAAGGCCTCTAAAACCTTCTAAGTTGTGTCACCAATGAGCCCATTGGACTGTAGGGATAGTTTAGAGCATTTTTAGGAGCCTTTCAACTTGAAAATACACTCATCTGAATCAAGCTAAAATAAAGCCCAAGTGGTTCGCCAATTCTCGGATTTTGGAGCATATGCACAATGTCGCTTTCAACCTTTCCTCTTTTGATCAAGAAAGCACTAGTACTATTTTGGAAGCATTCACAAGTCTCGTACGGTGCATTTCAATTGCCAAGAAGTCAACATCATTGTAGATGATCAACGGAGAAAGCAAAAAATGAAGGTTAGACTTATTTGTGGAAGTGTAAGATGTGTAAGGTCATTTATGTGTAAGATTTGTTTGTTAGCAACCAATTCGTGGCCCTTAGATGTTACCATTTTAAAGCCTTTGTCTATATAAAACTAGGAAACTAACTTGTAACATTCGGATTTTAAGAATGAATATATGAGTTTTTAGAGACCCTAAGTCTGTTGCTTAGTGCTTGGACATCACGTCTTTTCTTAGTGGCTCCCTCACAAACCCCTTACCCATGGACTCTTCAACTTGTCTTTGTAGTTCTTGAGTATATTTTCAATCAATTCTTTGTTGGTAATTTAAGTGTAATTACCGGTTCATTTTCCGTAATTTGGGATTGGTTCAAAGACGGGCGAACTTATAAATAATAAAGTTAGTTCGGGAAGTATGGAGTGTACACTAGACTATTGTTTAAAATTTCGCAGTATAGTTTCCTTACGAACAACTATGCGGGGGTCTCGCTTCTGTTTGGGTGACGGTTATGTCTTTCTAAGATGTGTTGGTAACGGTTCTGTTACCTTGTTTGTCAATAGATAGCGGTGGTACGATTTGTGTATCATTGTAATGAACTAATGTGACCCAAGTTATGGGATTTATCTAGGTTCGGGATTGGTCGAAGGTCGTGCTCATGCGCTGCGCTCCCGTAGTTGGAGGTCGTGCTTATGCGCTCCGGTCCCCGTGTGTAGTTCGGTGTAGGTTATTACATCGAAAGGTCTGGCCTGGTCTTAGGCATATAGGCAGCGGTTACGCTATACATAGAGTCGGTGTCGTGGTTATGTGTCCCGATAGCTAGTGTCGTGGTTATGCGATCTAGGGGTCAGTGGTAACGGTTATGTTCCCTGACGGCGTTCATTCTATTCTTGTGTGTTATTTCTTTGATTGGCCATGCCACGTTGTTGTTGGCCGCTGAGTTAATCATTTGGTTGTTGTTTGTGTGAGTGAACATGCCACCTAGTTGTTGGCCGCTGAGTCATTCACTTGGTTGATTACCCGTTTTGATAATACTTCATATGTTGACTGTGATTATGTTTCACATGATGATCTATGCCATTTTCATGTTTTGACGTACCGTTCATCCCTTGTTCATGATGGTCATATTTGAATATATATCATGTTTGATTACTTATTTAAGAATATGCATGTTCATATATGTATATGTTATGTCGTATTACCGTTTACGTGTTTCTGACAAAAAGTGGCTGGGAGAAACTCGAGTTACTCCCCACTGACTGTGGCGTACATGTTTCATGTATGTAGGTTGGTCTGTTTGGGGAATATGAGTGGCTAGCGAGCATTGTTGATTATTCGACAGTTACCCATTTACGATTTGCTTAGATTTAAATTATGTTGCTATCGAGGATAACTTATCCCTTGTAAATTTTCAATTATCCTGTATAACTTTTACTTTCTCTTTAGTTTTAATCTTCCGCATGTTGTTTTGATATTCCGCGATCAAGTTTTATTTATATATGTCGAATTTTTTTATAAGTATCGCATTTCCGCTGCAAGTTACTTGTTTATTGTTATGTAATATCGCGGGGTGTCACATAGAGTTTAAGGGCATACCATATAATTTAAATAATTTAGGGGTACAACGTAGAAAATTGAAAAACTCGAGGGTACACCGTAAAATATCCCAAAATATAATTAATACCTAATGAATCATAAAATGATGAAATTGTTACCATCTTGAAACTTTCGTTAGCAAAATCACACTTCTATAACAAAAAATCATAAAAAAAAACAATCTTTCACCTTGAAAGACAAAGAAGAACACAATCTAGGTTCATTCATTGAAATTCTTGATTCCTAAAGTTTGCTAAAATTTCCGATTTTCCGTTTATATATGGTAATAGATTATTACCACAAATAAGATTTTATATGGTAATAGATTATTACCACAAATCGTCTAGTTAATTTACATAAAAAAAAATTAGTAGTTGTATTTCATGCGAAGATACTAAGCATCATTACTATATAATTAATTAAAATAAGTCATCAAAAACACATAAGAACATCTAAATCTTTTTAAAACGATTATAATAAATGAGTAACCTAACACACAAATAATTTATTTTAGGTAATATAATCGATATGAAACTAAAGTTGGTCAAATTTGAAAGAACCCAATAAAACATCACAATATTTATTCAAAACATATATTCGTAGTAGTCAGATTGGTAGACAATTTTCTGTTTCCAAAAGCTAATAAATAACTTGAATTAATGAATTTGGTACCATATATTTGCGTAGCTATATAAATATCATACACATGTGTACATTACATTTCACAAAAAAAAAATTATAATAACAAATAAAAACATAGTACATTTGAAAAAATGGAGTTTCTTATTTCATTGAAGTCAACCTTGTTCCTTGCTCTAATAATTTCATCAAGTTAGTTATTTTTTCTATTTATTTTTATGCATTATCTTTATTAGCAACTTCAAAAAATTTGTATATGCTTTTAGTCTGTGACCTTTTTTTTATAACAATTATTACTAGTTATTTTTGACCTAGCTTTTATATCATTCAGAAATATTTTGTAATCCAAATTTATAAAAGTACGATCTCACTTTCTATAGTACAAAATCATAATTTCAATGGTTTACATATTGAAAATGTAAATAGTCTTACGCAAGTGTTATATTGTATAAAATTGTAACAGCCCATATTTTCGTAAAATCTAATTTAAGCGTCTTAAATTATTTTATGTAATAAAATAATATTTTAGTAATTTATATCGAAAGATTTTAATTTAATAAGTAAGATCCGTCTTAAGAACCTCAAGTCCTTAAGACGAATACAAACTTGGCAAGGTTAAGTCCCCGACTTAAATATCCGTTCAAATTTCCTAACCCGTTTCATAATACGGAAAGGACGACCCACTTGTACCCTACTTAAATCAAATGTCGACATAACTCATTCCTCAAGAATTCATTTTACAGTAACACAAAACTCTCCTAAACCTCCATTTTATTCCTCCTTCTTTTGATAAATTCTTCATCATACGTCGATCAAATCAAGGTAAAAATATCATTTTCGGAATCCCCATTCGATTTCCAAGCCATCTATCACTTTCTTTTTGTAAATCCTTGAACTCGAAAATGGGACTGTTTTCTCTTAATTCCGTTTTTGAGTCCTAAAATCCGTTTCTTTGTTTGTAGGAGTGGGCTTAGACGATCCGGAGGTCGATAGCTACTTGGTTGAGGAGGATCTTTAGCCGGAAAAGCTTGAAAGGTGACGATAATGAGATAACTCGGCCTTTATGTGTATATTAGCACTCTTGTTGTGATTCTTGTGTTAGCTTCTGATTTTTATTAATGCTCATTGTTCAAAGGACTTAGTAACATGTTTAGGATGTTTAATATGTGAAGAATTCATGCCCTAAGATGTTGTTATATGTTCTTAAGTGCATTTTCAGTTTTTCATATTTTGCGACGGATACTTGTTAAATTCGTTTGAGGATTGTTATGGGACTTGTTTGCTGTTAGATAAGTTGTATTTGATGATTAGTAATGTTGAGTAAACATCATATGTAGCGATTTTGAAGTTTGTAGGTCGAATTGTGATGATTTCTTATGGTCTGAAAATCACGATTTTGCGAACAGGCTCTCTGAGCCGGTCGACCGACCGACTGGGAGTGCGTATTGTGTGTTTTGCGTAATTTGAGAAATTGGCCTTGGACTGCCAGCCGGCTGACCGGCTGCCTGCCGACCGGCTGGTAGTCAATTTGTATTGAGTTTGCTTTGCGAAAACTTAGGAAGAAAGGGAGCCCAGCCGGCAGACCGGCCGCCTGCCAGCCGGCTGGGAGTGCATATGGGTTGGTTTATGAAATAGAGAAGGCTAGGGAAATGGAGTCCCAGCCTGCCGACCGGCTGCCTGCCGACCGGCTGGGAGTCCTTTGTGATGTTTCGTTGTTTTTGAAAAGGGCATAGGCTGAGGGGATTGCCAGCCGGCCGACCGGCTGTCTGCCGACCGGCTGGGAATCCCTGAAGGCTGTTTTATAGTTTTTCGATCGTAACTTTTAAACGGTTGATCGGTTTTAATTGAAATTCGTTTTGTATACCCGTGACATGTATTTGAGGTCCCCGGTGTACGGGCAACATTATATTGGGTTCGGGAATAGAGTGAGGATAAAGACCCCCCGGTCGGGTAACCGAAAGGGAAACCGGCTCTCCCTCGTCTTAGTTCCCGGGATCAATTAAGTGTTGATTAGATGTTTAAGAAGTTAGAGCTATAGGTTAGTTTCTACCTTTGGATGTTAGTGGTTACATTTGTTGTCGCGTGGTGGGATATGTGTTAAGCTCACCTCTGGACCCACTACGTGTTTTATATGTCGCGTGATGGGATATGTGTTAAGCTCACCTCTGGACCCGTTACGTGTTTTGCTTGGGCGTGTCAGGATATGTGTTCAGCTCACCTCTGGACCTGACACGTGATCGGTTGTCGTACACGGGATATGTGTTAAGCTCACCTCTGGACCCGTTGTGCGGTGACTGCGTATTGGGATATGTGTTAAGCTCACCTCTGGACCCAATACATGTTTGTAGCATTGGGATATGTGTTAAGCTCACCTCTGGACCCTTTGCTTTTGGATGATTAGGGATATGTGTTGAGTTCACCTCTGGACCCTTTTCATGATTGTAAGTTTAGGGATATGTGTTAAGTTCACCTCTGGACCCTTTACTTAATTGTATGTTGAGATATGTGTTAAGTTCACCTCTGGACCCGACATAGTGTAGTAATGGGATATGTGTTAAGTTCACCTCTGGACCCGTTGCTAGTGTTATGGATGTTTTATCTGCTTGCCTTGATGATGGTACAGTGTCAGATATGCATGATGAGTTATTGATGTTTATATGATTTGTGGTTAAATCATCCAAGGCATTGGATGACTCTTAGTTCGGTTTAATAAATAGTTGGATTGAAAGACCCCCCGACTGGGTAACCAGTAGGGAAACCGGTTCTCCTTCCTAATTGTTTATGAAGTTGGTTGAGAGCCGTGCATTGTAATCGCATGATAGTAAGAGATCAGATGATGAGATGTTTATGCTTCACATGTCGTTATATGTTGGAGTATTCTGTATTGTGTTATGTGTTACGTGTTGTCACAAAAGGTGGCTAGGAGAACTCTAGTCACTCCCCACTGATTGTGACGTACATGTTTTCATGTATGTAGGTACATGCTGGTTGGAGCAGGGTTCACGAGAGCTAGCGAGCGATGATCCTTTCATCATGACTTACCCTTATATCGTTTAGCTGGACTCGTAGTTTGATAAATTGGTTTTGGTGCCTGTAGGGATGTTCCATCCCAGGCTTGTATTTATCTTTCGGTTTGATACTTAGAACTGCTACTTATCTATTGTTGTTCATATCAGTTAAGTTTCCAGTTTTCAGTTTAAGACTTCTCGCATGTTGTTTAGTTTGTTAAAAAGTTTTAAATTCCGCTGCATTTTTAGTACTTTTGTATGTTTATATTTCCGCTTTCGCGAGGGGTTTTACAAAAATTGTTTTTTACTTTTTATAAAAAAAAGCATACTTATTAAAAAATATATCGGTTTATAAATATTAATTTTATTATTGCAGGCTTGTCATTTTTTTTTCAGTGAAGTGGATTCGAGTTCATTGAATGTTGTTCGAGCAAAAGAAAATATCAACACGAACATTATAATAACTATAAAACCTTGTACACAAAATAGTGATTGTACTGATTATTCGGCTCAATATTGTAACCCTACAAGAAGATGTTTTGGACGTTGCCTAGAAGGTTACTGTAGGTGTACTGGTATATGTGGTGTCAATTATTAAATTATTCGACACTTTTCATATTTAATAACTAAAATATGCAACTGGTCACATGTGCATGTGTATTCATATATGTTACCTTTGTTGACTCAATCGGGTAATAAAGTTGCTCAACAATTTTACATGGAATCAAAATAACTTTCTTTATTGGACTCAAGATTCTACTTTAGTATCATTAATATCCCTTAATAACCAATTGAAAATATATATGAACATCAAGAAATTAACATATCATGATGTAAAACCACGTTAAATTAAACTCGCCATCATATTATTATTTAATCATATATGCTTATACTAGCTAATAAACCATGCAAAATTGCATAAACATGTATAAAATAAATAAGTAAACAATTTTTAAAATTAAATAGTTATAATTATTATAGTATATATCTACGACATGTTATACATATACTCAATTGGTACAAGGTTTGAAGGATGGGGGTATCATGGTAATTTGATAGAAAACAGTCCAAGGAGAAGCTTCAAATTGAATGCATTTCAATGGAAGAAAGTAAGCTTCTACATAACTTTCCAAAATGTCAATACGACAAGCCTAACTTCAAAATTTTATATCACAAGATATAATCATGATAATCCTATGATTTTTGTATTATTGGAAAGATTAAGGTCTTAAATTCATAATGGAATTTAAATCAGCACCATATTAGGTCTATAAGTTGCGTTATGGCAAATGCAAATATATTGCGCATTACTAGACAACGCATGACCTATGTTCACTAAAAGAACATGAATTCAAGATTTACTCAACATTTAAGGTTGATTCTTTTTGGGATAAAAGTTACGTCCGATAGATTTTAAATTAGCAATTATGGGCCTTGATATTCGCACTGAGCTAAGAGATATGTCTCCTACAAGATACGTCTGATTTCCAGAGTTGTTCCACAACCCGGTTTTGGTCCCTCTAAAAACTTGAGACCTAAGGCCTCTAAAACCTTTTAAGTTGTGTCACTAATCAGCCCATTGGACTCTAGGGATAGTTTAGAGCAGTTTTAGGAGCCTTTCAACTTGAAAATACACTCATCTGAATCAAGCTAAAATAAAGCCCAAGTGGTTCGCCAATTCTCGGATTTTGGAGCATATGCACAATGTCGCTTTAAACCTTTCCTCTTTTGATCAAGAAAGCACTAGTACTATTTTCGAAGCTTTCAAAAGTCTCTTACGTTGCATTTCAATTGCCAAGAAGTCAACATCATTGTAGATGATCAACGGAGCAAGCAAAAAAGGAAGGTTATACTTATTTGTGGAAGTGTAAGATGTGTAAGGTCATTTATGTGTAAGATGTGTTTGTTAGCAACCAATTGGTGGCCCTTAGATGGTTAATGAAAACCCCTCATCGCAGCGGAAAAACAAAACATACAAACATGCCAAAATTTACGCGGAATTTAAACTTCAACATGCAAGATAAACGAGGTGAATTAGAACAAAACTGAACAACTGATATATAAACCAAAACATACATAAGTATAACTGTCTAAGTATGAAAAACATAAATACAAAACAGCCTGGGATGGTACATCCCTACAAGCACTCAGTATGAAATCCAAAACATCTAGGTCTAGGTAACGATAGAAATGGTAAGTCATCGATGAACAACGGATCATCGCTCGCTAGCCCTCCAATGTAACCCATCAGCTATCCAACCCTTCATGTACATACATACATGTAAACATGTACACCACAATCAGTGGGGAGTGACTAGAGTTTTCCTAGCCACCTTTTGTAACGACACGTAACACATAAACATCCAACATACTCCAGCATTTATAACATGTGAAGCATATATATATATATATATATATATATATATATATATATATATATATATATATATATATATATATATATATATATATATATATATATATATATATATATATATATATATATATATATATATATATATATATATATATATATATATATCTCAATCTCATATCAAACATGCAATGTCGTACAAAGGCTCTCAACCAACTTCGGAAACTATTTGGAAGGAGAGCCGGTTTCCCTTCCGGTTGCCCGGCCGGGGGGTCTTTCAATCCAAACCATTTACGAAACTAGACTAAGAGTCATCCTATGCCTTGGATGAATAGTTCTAAAATATACAACACTCTGGATAACACAAACAATCAGCAACATCTGACACTGTACCCCTACTCAGGCAAGCAAATGCAATCAACAATGCCTAGGACCTACCCCTGCTCAGGCAAGAACTAGACACAATCAGCAATGCCCAAGTCACACTCCTGCTCAGGTTAGACTTGGTACACAAATCAGCAAGCATACACTCGTGACCCCTGCTCAGGCACGAGTGGATACCAATCAGCTGATAGTGATCCACCGACCCTGCTCAGTCGTGACCATTATCCTTCATAATGAAATCAGGATACCTGCTCAGATCCAAACCCACTACGGTCAAACAAACTCACGGTAGAATAGCGGTCCCTTCTCAAACATATCGTACCGCATCAAACATACACGTGTCGGTCTAGAGGTCTCTGCTCAGACGTAGCCGACACGCCACAAACACTCACACGTCATCGGTGACTGCTGACACCGCAACACCAATAAAAACAGCCTATACAAAAACCCACCAGACGCAATACTCCGTTTCCTTGTTTTAACACGACACAGACACCCAAAACGAAACCCACCACAACAACCGTCATGAACACTTCGAACCACTATGAGGACCACCAATCCAACGACTTGACTACCACCTACCCAGAAACCATAACACCCATTCCAGCCATAAACCGACAGTGACTCGAAATTAACACAAACATCGCACGCTCACGACTCTGTTCTGCAGTTACATACAGGTATTTGAAACAGGCGACCAAAACCACCGTAGACAGCGGTCCTAGACGCCCTACGACGACTCCCCTACGGTTCATACGTGACTACCAAACATCCTAGATTAAAGATATGTAAAAAAACGAGACTCTAAACGTATATACATGAGGATTTCGGATGAGAACATACAAAGAAAACATGAACTAACGAAGAAATCAGTGAGCATATGTAACACCCCCATTTACCTAGGAGCCTGAACTAGGACTTCCAGAGTAAATAGGACTGTTACCATCGTGGATGACCAGGGTAGTAGATGCTCATAGTGAAAGAAACACAGTACTTTAAATTATAAAAGTTAAACTGACGTTTATTCCAAGGCATAGTCCACATGACTTCCGAAACAACTGAATGTAAATAAATGTCCAACTGAGAAAAACTAAGTGATCTAGCAACTAGGTAGGTCTAGTCCATGTCTCTCTTCCATGCCCAGTCCTAATCCACCTGTCTCTGACCTGAAAGATCTACTCCCCATTCCGGATCATTGTAGGTGAACACGAATACACTGTCAACCTCGCGGTTGAGTAGGATAACACAATAATAAATAATAATGCATCACAACAATAATATGCAAATGCTTATGTCATGCTCGAGCTCAATCACAATCTCAATCTCAAACCCGAAACACCCAGCCATACCGAACCTCCCGGCAGACTATAATCGGCCGTCGCCGAACACCAGCTCAAAAGCTGATAAGACACCAGGCCTGGTCTGCAGAACCACCCTGGGCTTTATACCAGATTAACATCTGATCCACAATTATCTCAATATCCAATGCACATGCATGCTCATGAATGCAATACAAAAATAACTATTCATATGATATCATGCTCATACAATTCATGCTTGCATCCACACAGATAAAACCACATACATTCATAACCAAACATAAAATATGGAGCCAGTGTATCCTACCTGAATATAGCAGTCTGCAAAAAGAAATCACCGTCTAGAAATATTCCACTTCAAACTCCGTCCCTATAAAATTACTTAATATCAACTGCCATCCACTCAAATAAACACTACCAAGTTACTTGATCTTGTTCCTACTTGATTTAATTATATCACATTAAGAATATATCCACACATAAGCATGCCCATAATATACAACTCTCATTAACCATGTACACTTACTATTTTTAGACTTACTAAAAATAGAGCTTACTAAAATAGCATCTGACCAAATAAGTCACAAGATTATTAAAACACGTTTTCATATTAATTAATTATCATTTGCTAAATATGGACTTACCAAAATTAAACTTACTAAAAATTAGCATATCCGATAACATCTTCTAACACTATGACTAATTTAACGTGAATTGCCACAAGGCCGTAGTAAAATAAGTATTCACAATAATCGAAACAACACCGTTAACACTTACGCGAATAAGGTAGTATTAGCTTTGGAATAAATTGACATACCATTTAATTAGTAACAAAATAATTAATATTACTAACTATGCTAATGATGATGCTAAAGTTCATAACCAATAAGATAACAAACCCAATTAAAAAAAAAACCCAAAACAAACGTGAACAGCCCGTGAACAAAAACAGAGGCACAACCCTCCGTCAGCCCTCACAACTGCCGCTGCCAACACCAGCCTGCGACTCTGACTCCTCCACTGGCGCCACCAGGCTCGCCTCTGAGCCTTGGTGGTTCCAGGGGAGGAACCGGCGGCCGTCGACAAGCCCACCACTGCCGACAAAAGCAGTCGAAAAACAGTCTGCCACCACCGCAAATCCTGACTATCCCACGACACCACCCAACAATCCCTACTATAACTCCGACACCACACTCAACGAACCACCGTGACTGTACCCCTTTCATCACCCCGACTACCACCTACGCAAACACCTCAACCACGTACCAAAATCTACACAGTAGGGTAACGAATTACAGACTAAAAGATCATTACTCACGCGCTGTTCTACCCCTGTTATAAAACGACTCTGACCGTCGATAAAACCACCCTCCTACGGTGGTCTACAGAAGACTACGACGACCCTAAACTGACTCTAACGTGACTACCACACTTTCTATAAACAAGCTACGAAAAGAACCAGAGACATAAACTTGTATTCACGAAACAAACTGAATGTTAATATGCGAAGAAAACAGACGAAAAACGAAGGAATGTGATCTTACCTACTTGCCCTAGCCAACAGACCACCGTAGAAACCTTTAACCACCGTCTAAAACCCTCTTTCTCACCCTTTGGCATGGCTGCAGGAGAGTGGCAGTGAGATTTGAGCGTTTGATATATTAGGGTTAGGGTTTTTTGAGGATGTATATATGATAGTATGAGGGTGTTAGGGTGAGCGTAGGATTGTTTGTGAGTTGGTGTTATGAGTGGGCCTTGGGTGTTTGCACACATACCAAGGTCCAAAGTCAAAACGGGGCTTGATTTTAACTTATAGACTCGTAACCTCGGCCTCTTAAAGCTTACTAATTATAAAACATTCACCAAACTATCGAAACCATCGTTCGAACATCAACTAAATAAATATAAATATTAACATGCGTTATAATAAAACACGAGGTATTACAGTCTTCCCCCCTTAAAATGAACTTCGTCCCGAAGTTCACCATTTTCCGGGGTCAACAATTGGTCGCTAAGCACGTACGAACACAAGTTATAACTACTAAAAGTACTTCAAAACACGAAATGTCACATTCTACCCTACTAAAAAGAAAGTTACGTCCTCGTAACATACCTTAGGTAAACAAGTCAGGGTACTTCTCTCTCATTGAAGCCTCAGCCTCCCAAGTAGCCTCCTCGACGTTATGGTTAGTCCACAAAACTTTCACAAGCGCGGTCTCTGATACCACTTTGTAACACCCCCATTCCTGGTTTTCCTCACTTTCCTGTCAAGGATCTCCTTGGGTCTCTCCTCATAGGTCAACTGTTCGTCGACCTCAATGATTTCATGATCAAGGATATGGGAAGGGTCACTGATATATCTTCTCAGTTGTGAAACATGAAACACATTATGCACTCTGGATAACGTTGGTGGTAGAGCTAATCGGTAGGCTACCTCACCAACTCGCTCCAAAATCTCGAATGGCCCAATGAACTTCTGACTCAACTTGCCCCTCTTACCAAACCTCATTACTCCTCTCATGGGTGATACCTTCAGCAACACTTTTTCTCCAGCCTCAAAGGTAATGTCACTCCGTTTTAGATCTGCGTAACTCTTTTGCCTATCTTGGGCAGCTCTCATCTTCTGACGGATCACCTGGACCTGTGCTATCATCTCCTGAATCATCTCAGGTCCCAAAGTCACTGTATCAGCTCGATCATCCCAACAGACTGGACTCCTACATTTCCTCCCATACAATGCCTCGAAAGGAGCCATCCCAATGCTAGCATGATAGCTATTGTTATAAGAAAACTCTATCAAGTCAAGTCTGTCCTCCCAAGATCCTCCAAACTCTAGTACACAAGCCCGCAGCATATCCTCCAGTGTCTGGATAGTCCTCTCAGTCTGACCATCAGTTGCTGGATGGAATGCAGTACTCATCTTCAAAGTAATTCCCATCAGTGTCTGTAACTCTTGCCAGAACTTTGAGATGAACCTGGAATCACGATCAGAAACAATGTCCTTAGGGACACCATGAAGCTTCACCACATGCTTAACGTAAGCCTTGGCCAATTCAGCCTTATTCCAAGTCTCCTTCATTGGTATGCAATGGGCCGACTTAGTCAACCTGTCAACTATTACCCAAATCATGTAATTCCCTCTCGAAGTCCTAGGCAAGCGCACAATGAAATCCATTGATATGCTTTCCCACTTCCACTCAGGTACATCAAGTGGTTGTAACTTCCCTTGCGGCCTCTTATGTTCTCCCTTCACTCTCTGGCATACCAAACATCGAGAGACAAACTCAGCCACCTCCTGCTTCATTTTTGGCCACCAGAATGCTTTCTTCAGGTCTTTGTACAGCTTATCCCCTCCAAGATGAACGGAATAAGGTGTAGAATGAGCTTCGACCAGAATCTTTCGTTTCAATTCCTCATCATCAGGTACACACCATCTCCCATCAAATCTCAAGCTATCATCACTGGAAATCTCGAACTTAGAATATGGCTCGGTATCACCAGCTTTGTTCACTGCCTCACGCCACTTCTGAATTCTAGGATCACTCTTCTGTCTTTCCCGAATTTCGGAGTATAACTCTGGCTCGATCGTCAAATCCCCCATGGTCTCACCCTTCCTTATCACCGCGATTCCCATCTGTCCCAACTCACGATACATACTCAGCCTGGACATAGCTGTGCATAGAGCGTGAACAGACTTCCTACTCAATGCATCAGCCACAACATTAGCCTTCCCTTCCTTGTACAGAATTTCCATGTCATAATCTCCAATAAGCTCGATCCATCTCCTCTGGCGCATGTTCAGTTCCCTCTGGGTATAGATATACTTCAGGCTCTTATGATCAGAATACACTTTGAATGTAGCTCCATAAAGATAATGTCGCCACAGCTTAAGTGCAAAGACTACCGCTCCAAGTTCCAAATCATGCGTCGGATAATTCTCCTCATAAGGCTTCAACTGCCTAGAAGCATAAGCAATCACTCGTCCGTTCTGCATCAGTACACATCCCAAACCCTTCTTAGAAGCATCTGTATAGACTTCAAAATTTTCACTCCCTTCTGGCAAAGCAAGGATAGGAGCTGTAGTAAGACGCTCCTTCATATCTAAGAACGCCTTCTCACAACTCTTATCCCAGACAAATTTATTCTCTTTCCGCATCAATGAAGTCATCGGTTTAGCTATCTTCGAAAAATCATTCACGAACCTCCTGTAATAACCAGCCAATCCCAAGAAACTACGGATGTCGGCCACATTCCTTGGTCGCTCCCATTTCGAAACGGCCTCAATCTTACTAGGGTCAACAGACACACCCTCCTTAGACACCACATGCCCCAGAAAGGAAACCTTTTCGAGCCAAAATTCACACTTACTCAGCTTGGCATACAATTGATGATCCCTCAAAGTCTGTAACACCAAGCTCAAATGTTTAGCATGCTCTTCTCTGTTCTTTGAATACACCAAGATGTCATCGATAAACACCACCACAAACTGGTCCAGATAAGGACTAAACACTCTGTTCATTAAGTCCATGAAGACGGCAGGTGCATTAGTCAAACCAACACTACGAATTCATAATGCCCATACCTCGATCTGAACGCAGTCTTGTGAATATCTGCATCTTTGATTCTTAGCTGATGATACCCCGACCTCAAATCGATCTTGGAGAAAACACCAGCTCCACTCAACTGGTCAAATAGATCATCGATGCGAGGTAAAGGGTATCGATTCTTGATTGTTACATTGTTAAGCTCCCTATAATCCACGCACAACCTCATGGTTCCGTCCTTCTTCTTTACAAACAAAACTGGTGCTCCCCAAGGTGACACACTTGGCCTTACATACCCCTTGCTTGCTAGCTCATCCAGTTGCTTTCTCAACTCCTCCAATTCCTTAGGTCCCATGCGATAAGGTGCTTTAGAAATTGGCTCAGCCCCAGGTTTCAGATCAATGCCAAAATCCAAGTCCCTCTTTGGCGGTAACCCAGGAATTTCTTCTGCAAACACGTCTTCAAAATCCCTTACAACATCGATCTCCCTGGCTTGGGGTTTCTCTGCGGTCAGATCTCTCACATGGCACAACAGCATCTCGTCACCCCTCTTCAAACAGGTCTTCAGCGCATTGATAGTTATCAGCTTCAGTTTAGGTTTTACAGAATATCCCTTGTAGGATACCCTCACTCCCTTAGGTCCCCTCAAAGTGATCTTTCCTTGGTAGCAATCAATGTAGGCCTTATACTTTTTCAGCCAATCCATACCCAGTATCACCTCAAAGCCACCCAAAGGGAATTCTATCAAGTTCGACTCAAAACTTACATCTCCTACTTGGATCATTACATTGGTGTACAGTCTATTACAAGCTATGGACTCCCCAGATGGTATGGTTACAGAATCAGCTATACTACTATATACATCGAGTCCTATAGTCCTAGCATGCTCCGCAGATATGAAAGAATGCGATGCACCAGAATCAAATAAAACGAAAGTAGGAAAAGAGTGTACTAGAAATGTACCCGTAACAACATGAGCGTCCTCCTCTGCAGCCTCCTTGCCCATCATGAACAAGGCCCCACTTTTCTTGGCCCCACTCTGGTTCACAGATCCTGCTCCACTCTGAGTGCTAGCCTCTGCCAAGGTCTTTTGGAAATTACCATTACCACTGCTTTGATTCCCTTGGTAACGGTTCTGATTATTGTAGTTATTGAAATTCCATTGGTAGCTGTTACCCCCGGATCTGTTGTTCGAGTAGCTTGCATTTGGCGTTCTGAAACCACCACTTTGGTTGCCCCGATTATAATTGTTCCCAGCACTCTGAGTTCCAACCCAACAAGTTGCTTGCTTGTGTCCGATCTTCCCACACTTAAAACATGCAACACTTGAACCACTTACCCCATTCGCAGATCGGTTGCCACCACGATTGCCATTTCCCCCTAGTGCACTGTTGGAGAAAAATGACTGGTACTGGTTATTCGGCTTCTTATTCCCTGAGCTCTCGGCCCCAGATTCTGCTTTCCTCTTATCACCCTTGGTTTTCTCTTCCTCTTTAATCATGACAGCAATTCTTTCTGCCTGGCCAGCCCTCTCGTACACATCTTCCACAGTCGTAGGCTTAGTTGCTAGAAAACTTCTCTTGATTTCTATGGTTAGCCCTTTCTCAAACCTAGCAGCTAACATTTCCGACGTGTAGCCCAGGTCAACTACATTCTCCGCCAGCTGCATAAATTTACTGTGATATGCTTCCACAGTCATTTCCTCAGTCATCTTGAAAGAATCGAACTCGGCTCTCAGCTTCCCTTTCACATGCTCCGGCACAAATTTAGAGGACAGAATCCCCTTGAATCCTTCCCAGCGCACATATTCTGACCCAATTTCCTCTGCAGCTGCCCTGATCTCTTCTTTATTGTTGTTCCACCATAACCTAGCTGTACCCTTTAGATAGAATACAGCTTGGTCCACCTTCATCGATTCTGGTACAGACAGCAGTTCGAAGATACTCTCGAACTCTCGGCACCACAACGAAAGTAAACTCGGTGCTCCTTCCCCATCGTTCTTGGTGGGGTTGTGCCTAGATATATTATTGTTCATCTTGACTGCATCAGCTTGAGTGTTTGCCCCAATCCTAGCTAGGAGAGCAGCGTTCATAGCTACTAGGCGATCGAATTCCTCTTGCGATACATTAGCTGTGTTGGGTTCTCTCCTAGGAGGCATTTTGCTACACAAGTGACAAATTTTATGAGAATACTAGGTCAACTCCTATTCTGACTTGTTCTTGCTAACATACATACTTAGCATGTAATATATGGTTAAATCCTGATTAAAGGTCTACCTAAAGGCTTAGGGATCACATAACCGCATGCATATATTCATACAAATCTCACTCATAGGCAAAATTAAGACATAAACTCATGTTCTCAAGGCTTAGAAATAACATATATATGGCACTCGTCATGTAACATCATTCTCATGCTTTACAAGATACATATATACTCATCCATCTTTCACATCATAACTTACCCCATTCCCTTGGCGCTGAAATGTTAGTACAACATACATATATATATATATATATATATATATCTGCCTTGGGTCTTTCCAAACAACCCACACTCTTCAACTCGCAAGGTAACCAGGATAGACTGAAAGGGCCAGTGGCTTGGTTTGAGGGGGCCCCTAACTCATCCCAACCCTATGGGGCTCCTAACAGTTACTAGCCTGGGGTTCATTTTATTTAGACACTCCTATGTTTATTATTTTCATTTTAGTTTAGGCCTGAGGATCGTTCGCTCTGATACCACTTTGTAACACCCCCATTTACCTAGGAGCCTGAACTAGGACTTCTAGAGTAAATAAGACTGTTACCATCCTGGATGACCAGGGTAGTAGATGCTCATAGTGAAAGAAACACAGTACTTTAAATTATAAAAATTAAACTGACGTCTATTACAAGGCATAGTCCACATGACTTCCGAAACAATTGAATGTAAATAAATGTCCAACTGAGAAAAACTAAGTGATCTAGCAACTAGGTAGGTCTAGTCCATGTCTCTCTTCCATGCCCAGTCCTAATCCACCTGTCTCTGACCTGAAAGATCTACTCCCCATTCCGGATCATTGTAGGTGAACACGAATACACTGTCAACCTCGCGGTTGAGTAGGATAACACAATAATAAATAATAATGCATCACAACAATAATATGCAAATGCTTATGTCATGCTCGAGCTCAATCACAATCTCAATCTCAAACCCGAAACACCCAGCCATACCGAACCTCCCGGCAGACTATAATCGGCCGTCGCCGAACACCAGCTCAAAAGCTGATAAGACACCAGGCCTGGTCTGCAGAACCACCCTGGGCTTTATACCAGATTAACATCTGATCCACAATTATCTCAATATCCAATGCACATGCATGCTCATGAATGCAATACAAAAATAACTATTCATATGATATCATGCTCATACAATTCATGCTTGCATCCACACAGATAAAACCACATACATTCATAACCAAACATAAAATATGGAGCCAGTGTATCCTACCTGAATATAGCAGTCTGCAAAAAGAAATCACCGTCTAGAAATATTCCACTTCAAACTCCGTCCCTATAAAATTACTTAATATCAACTGCCATCCACTCAAATAAACACTACCAAGTTACTTGATCTTGTTCCTACTTGATTTAATTATATCACATTAAGAATATATCCACACATAAGCATGCCCATAATATACAACTCTCATTAACCATGTACACTTACTATTTTTAGACTTACTAAAAATAGAGCTTACTAAAATAGCATCTGACCAAATAAGTCACAAGATTATTAAAACACGTTTTCATATTAATTAATTATCATTTGCTAAATATGGACTTACCAAAATTAAACTTACTAAAAATTAGCATATCCGATAACATCTTCTAACACTATGACTAATTTAACGTGAATTGCCACAAGGCCGTAGTAAAATAAGTATTCACAATAATCGAAACAACACCGTTAACACTTACGCGAATAAGGTAGTATTAGCTTTGGAATAAATTGACATACCATTTAATTAGTAACAAAATAATTAATATTACTAACTATGCTAATGATGATGCTAAAGTTCATAACCAATAAGATAACAAACCAAATTAAAAAAAAACCCAAAACAAACGTGAACAGCCCGTGAACAAAAACAGAGGCACAACCCTCCGTCAGCCCTCACAACTGCCGCTGCCAACACCAGCCTGCGCCTCTGACTCCTCCACTGGCGCCACCAGGCTCGCCTCTGAGCCTTGGTGGTTCCAGGGGAGGAATCGGCGGCCGTCGACAAGCACACCACTGCCGACAAAAGCAGTCGAAAAACAGTCTGCCACCACCGCAAATTCTGACTATCCCACGACACAACCCAACAATCCCTACTGTAACTCCGACACCACACCCAACGAACCACCGTGACTGTACCCCTTTCATCACCCCGACTACCACCTACGCAAACACCTCAACCACGTACCAAAATCTACACAGTAGGGTAACGAATTACAGACTAAAAGATCATTACTCACGCGCTGTTCTACCCCTGTTATAAAACGACTCTGACCGTCGATAAAACCACCCTCCTACGGTGGTCTACAGAAGACTACGACGACCCTAAACTGACTCTAACGTGACTACCACACTTCCTATAAACAATCTACGAAAAGAACCAGAGACATAAACTTGTATTCACGACACAAACTGAATGTTAATATGCGAAGAAAACAGACGAAAAACAAAGGAATGTGATCTTACCGACTTCCCCTAGCCAACGGACCACCGTAGAAACCTTTAACCACCGTCTAAAACCCTCTTTCTCACCCTTTGGTATGGCGGCAGGAGAGTGGCAGTGAGATTTGAGCGTTTGATATATTAGGGTTAGGGTTTTTTGAGGATGTATATATGATAGTATGAGGGTGTTAGGGTGAGCGTAGGATTGTTTGTGAGTTGGTGTTATGAGTGGGCCTTGGGTGTTTGCACGCATACCAAAGTCCAAAGTCAAAACGGGGCTTGATTTTAACTTATAGACTCGTAACCTCGGCCTCTTAAAGCTTACTAATTATAAAACATTCACTAAACTATCGAAATCATCGTTCGAACATCAACTAAATAAATATAAATATTAACATGCGTTATAATAAAACACGAGGTATTACATCATACCTATTCCTTTGTCCAAACGAACAACCCTCAACCACCCTAGGCCACCGTGTGAACCCTTTTCCTCAATCTTGGATGTGGCGGCAGAGGTGTAGGAGAATGTATGTGCGTCGATTTGGGTTAGAGGTAGGGTTTACGTTAGTTATTATATGGCGGCATACATAGGGGTGTGGTGAGGTGTTTGTGAAATTCTGACTATTTGAGGTGGGTTGTTCACTTAACGTACGCACTCCCAGGCCCAATTTGACACTAAAACCCGGTTTACCAACCACCCCACGCATGCTCGACCCTTCATTAACCAATATAGCATATAAACCCTTATTCGATAAATAATTAACGAGTATAAACGCTCAAATAACCATCTATACGTCCAAATAATTACTAAATACTATACTAAAATTACAGGTATTACAGTCTTCCCTCCTTAAAATGAACTTCGTCTCGAAGTTCACCACTCATGGCCAACGATCTGGTCACCAGGCATGTAACGAACCCCAAACGTGACATCATATCACACCAAAACTAATAAAGGTACTTTAAAACACGAAATATTACATTCTACCCTTGTTAAGAAAACTTTGTCCCCAAAGTTTAACGTATAACGAAGTTAAAGCGATACTTCACGAAACACAATATATGCATAACAGAAGTAACCAGGATTATGTCCAATTTATTCAAACAATCACCACATACCAAAAAGCCATGTCATAAATCATGTCATAAATCGTTAAGATTTTAGAATCCTATCCTCCTTAAAACCTGGTTACGTCCCCGTAACCCCATTATAAGAATTCCAGCACATTACTCCGTCTTACCCATTACTCTATCTCATAAAATCTTACTCTAAGTAACCAAGTATCGCACTGATCGTCGCATCTAAGACCAAAGACAAGGTGAGTGAACTGGCGGGATAAAACCGCGAATCAATACTTTATCTCAATATCGATTTCAAACTCATATTACAACTCAATAACCAAGGTCACACTGGACCGTACACACAATATAGCACAACGACCAATTAACTCGTAATACAGTACCAATGACCAATTCTCATATCGATTTCAATATCAATATTATCAAACATTCCTTTAAAGGAACTGCTCAACACTTAGAGAGTAAAACTCTAAGCTACCCACCCATAAGTCAAGGTCAAAGAATGCGACAACTTGATAAAACACTAAACTGCAATCTCAATCTCAATACAGCATCATCAGGGTCTTTGTTGACTCTCGAGCATCACATCCCCTCAACTCTACCCCATCAGCTAAATAACATGTCAATGTATGTACCTTTACCAAATTCAATAACATACTTGTATGTATACTTATAATTCCACAGTTCATAAACCAAGAATTTGTACGCTATACCACACCAAGCTAATACAGAAACATTATAAATAACTCAGCTAATCAATTACCAAAAGTTTACCCATCACACACAAAACCCGTCTCACAAACAAAAGAGTTATCTCATCAAAAGAAAAATATTAACTATCAAAATAAAAGAACAAATATTAATATTCAACTCAAATAACAGGCTCGCCTCTGAGCCTTGGTCGCCTCTGGGCCTTGGTGGTTCCAGGGGAGGAACCGACGGCCGTCGACAAGCCCACCACTGCCGACAAAAGCAGTCGAAAAACAGTCTGCCACCACCGCAAATTCTGACTATCCCACGACACCACCCAACAATCCCTACTATAACTCCAACACCACACCCAACGAACCACCGTGACTGTACCCCTTTCATCACTCCGACTACCACCTACGCAAACACCTCAACCACGTACCAAAATCTACACAGTAGGGTAACGAATTACAGACTAAAAGATCATTACTCACGCGCTGTTCTACCCCTGTTATAAAACGACTCTGACCGTCGATAAAACCACCCTCCTACGGTGGTCTACAGAAGACTACGACGACCCTAAACTGACTCTAACGTGACTACCACACTTCCTATAAACAAGCTACGAAAAGAACCAGAGACATAAACTTGTATTCACGACACAAACTGAATGTTAATATGCGAAGAAAACAGACGAAAAACGAAGGAATGTGATCTTACCTACTTGCCCTAGCCAACGGACCACCGTAGAAACCTTTAACCACCGTCTAAAACCCTCTTTCTCACCCTTTGGTATGGCGGCAGGAGAGTGGCAGTGAGATTTGAGCGTTTGATATATTAGGGTTAGGGTTTTTTGAGGATGTATATATGATAGTATGAGGGTGTTAGGGTGAGCGTAGGATTGTTTGTGAGTTGGTGTTATGAGTGGGCCTTGGGTGTTTGCACGCATACCAAGGTCCAAAGTCAAAACGGGGCTTGATTTTAACTTATAGACTCGTAACCTCGGCCTCTTAAAGCTTACTAATTATAAAACATTCACCAAACTATCGAAACCATCGTTCGAACATCAACTAAATAAATATAAATATTAACATGCGTTATAATAAAACACGAGGTATTACATCATACCTATTCCTTTGTCCAAACGAACAACCCTCAACCACCCTAGGCCACCGTGTGAACCCTTTTCCTCAATCTTGGATGTGGCGGCAGAGGTGTAGGAGAGTGTATGTGCGTCGATTTGGGTTAGAGGTAGGGTTTACGTTAGTTATTATATGGCGGCATACATAGGGGTGTGGTGAGGTGTTTGTGAAATTCTGAGTATTTGAGGTGGGTTGTTCACTTAACGTACGCACTCCCAGGCCCAATTTGACACTAAAACCCGGTTTACCAACCACCCCACGCATGCTCGACCCTTCATTAACCAATATAGCATATAAACCCTTATTCGATAAATAATTAACGAGTATAAACGCTCAAATAACCATCTATACGTCCAAATAATTACTAAATACTATACTAAAATTACAGGTATTACAGTCTTCCCTCCTTAAAATGAACTTCGTCTCGAAGTTCACCACCCATGGTCAACGATCTGGTCACCAGGCATGTAACGAACCCCAAACGTGACATCATATCACACCAAAACTAATAAAGGTACTTTAAAACACGAAATATTACATTCTACCCTTGTTAAGAAAACTTTGTCCCCAAAGTTTAACGTATAACGAAGTTAAAGCGATACTTCACGAAACACAATATATGCATAACAGAAGTAACCAGGATTATGTCCAATTTATTCAAACAATCACCACATACCAAAAAGCCATGTCATAAATCATGTCGTAAATCGTTAAGATTTTAGAATCCTATCCTCCTTAAAACCTGGTTACGTCCCCGTAACCCCATTATAAGAATTCCAGCACATTACTCCGTCTTACCCATTACTCTATCTCATAAAATCTTACTCTAAGTAACCAAGTATCGCACTCATCGTCGCATCTAAGACCAAAGACAAGGTGAGTGAACTGGCGGGATAAAACCGCGAATCAATACTTTATCTCAATATCGATTTCAAACTCATATTACAACTCAATAACCAAGGTCACACTGGACCGTACACACAATATAGCACAACGACCAATTAACTCGTAATACAGTACCAATGACCAATTCTCATATCGATTTCAATATCAATATTATCAAACATTCCTTTAAAGGAACTGCTCAACACTTAGAGAGTAAAACTCTAAGCTACCCACCCATAAGTCAAGGTCAAAGAATGCGACAACTTGATAAAACACTAAACTGCAATCTCAATCTCAATACAGCATCATCAGGGTCTTTGTTGACTCTCGAGCAACACATCCCCTCAACTCTATCCCATCAGCTAAATAACATGTCAATGTATGTACCTTTACCAAATTCAATAACATACTTGTATGTATACTTATAATTCCACAGTTCATAAACCAAGAATTTGTACGCTATACCACACCAAGCTAATACAGAAACATTATAAATAACTCAGCTAATCAATTACCAAAAGTTTACCCATCACACACAAAACCCGTCTCACAAACAAAAGAGTTATCTCATCAAAAGAAAAATATTAACTATCAAAATAAAAGAACAAATATTAATATTCAACTCAAATAACTACTCGTGAGAAACCCATAGATGTAATCATGTAAACATATATAACCTCGAGCAATAAAAAGAGTATTAGGATCGATAGAAATCGTGTTACGCAGCAAAACAGAATCAGAGTAGCTAACGCTTACACACCATTGAGATTCTAACACAAAAAAATCAGTATATTTACGATAATGTAAACAATCAAGAGACTCATAGTCCATAATTGGCAATTTAAACATTTCACGTTCGTAAACATATTATAAAAAAAAGACATAGGACAGAATTTATTAACGTAATTAAACATGGAGCATTGACATATCTAACAAGATATACACAATTCATAGACTCACAAGACCGTTTAACATTCCTAGATATCACTAAGTTAACAAGATCCTTTAGGTACAACTCAATCATTTATCGTGAAATTACTAGTATATACGTCTTGCAACATAAGAGTTTCATATAATGTGCAGCAATTAAACATTCGGGCAGGATTCTATCATCACGTAACTACAGTATTTGTCAAGTTGCAAACAATCACTATAATTATCAAAACGTCAAGAGCTGTCATGGATAATCTTCACTTTGAAAACATTTTGAAACTTTTGAAACATTAAAGTGATAATTTGTGACAATTTATAAACACGAGTCGAAAGACCATTTTTTTACAAGCTGTAACTTGAAACGAGACTACACGGAGACATTCTGACTTTTCTTTACTAAAACATTGTTCTTGTAGTTCATGAATTATGAAAGTTTCAACGGAAATAAATAAATAAATAAATAAACGAATTCACAAGACCAGTACTTCCATAAATTACATGTCAATAATTCAATCCATTGTGAGCAGATTTTGGATATAACAATATGCAATTCATATTAGGGCATAACAATAACCATGGAGAATTCATAGAGACTGTTGTCGCAGGGAACTAGACAAAGGTGTACCATTTATATACGAAAGAATATCAACAAGAATCACATTGTTCAACATAATCATAACTACGTATAACAATTAGATTGATATATCATGCCAATAAGCTTACCAGTTAAATTTCATTCTACCACTTGGCAAGACTCTTCTTTGATAAACACGATTTTGACATCACATACGAACAACACATCATTATTTTGAGATCATAATACTAGACAGTAAGAGCGTCGGCATAATTGAAACGATTTCATATTAAGCTTGACGAAATAGACAAGATTACGCTATCATATAGTAAGGTTCATATTCATATCATATGCATAAATCTCATATCAGGACATCACGTGGTCACATCACATAGTTCACATTTGATTAACTGCCATATGAAACTTACATGACTCGCAATTCCGCCAAATAAACATTATGCAGCAACTTAGAAAATCATAATTTAATAACCACCTAACTATCTTGCGGCGATTATAGTTTTTCGAAAAATAAATAAAAAAATAACGAATTAGATAATCATAGGAACAAGAATCGAAGGCATATCCCAGGTGAACCATTTCCTACAATTTTACAACTCAATTGGTCTGAACAAGAACTTTACAGCAATTCAACAGAAAATAGGGTAACTTGCCAAAATCACAATTAAATAGAGTCTCGTGATGATTTTACATGATTTATCATTTTGAAAGCGTGAACGTATATTCTAAACAGTGGAGTTGGAATTATACATAAACAGTAAACACGTTTTAAATGACTTCATTTACAAAAACATGGATCGAAACTGAACTGTGTAGTAACAACCCGACCACTGTCAACTAAAAGATTTGGTTCTTTCAAAATATAACTCCTATTAACGTGAAACCAAAAGCATTGTAAAACCAACTCCGAAGGTTATCATACATAAAATTTTCATACTCAAATATGGAACACATATAAAATGACGGCCCATACAACCTTGGTAACATTCTGAAAATTTATTAAAATTTTGGTTCCTTTGCAATTACACATTACTACATCCAAACTCAACCTTTCTTATTCCAAACATGTTGACAATCATTTGAAGCATAGACATCACTATGTACCATATTTACATTCATTCCTCATTTCAATTGTAGTTGTCATCTAAAACACAATAAAGATTTCGAAAATGGAAATAGGATCAACCAAATGACTTGCTAGTTATTGTAACAACCCGTATTTCTTTTATTTAGATTATAATAAAGGCTACGGGTCGTTGTAAAAACTTATAAACACTCGTGAAATTATGTGCTTATAATCGATTTGTGAGATTCGATTGGGTGATCTAAGTCATCAAAAATATTAAGACTAAGGTGGTACTAGTGAGGCTTGATCCTATGACCTTTAGAGACCCACCATTGGGTCTCGTTTTGCGTGCTAACATAGCAGCCCACTCACGTTTTCAGAAACCTTGAACAAGACCTTGAGTCTGCCGTCATTTATATGATAGTTGTACATACCCTAAACCCTACTCAAACACTTGTATACCTACACAAAACCCTAGCCGTCATATTAGAGTGGGGAAGGAAGCAGTGCTCGGGTGTAGTAAAGCTGTTCTGGGTGGTTCGATTTGACCTTAACTCCGGTATGCTCACCTTAACCGTGCTTATTTCATGTTCTGTGTATGTTTTTGTCGCCTAGATTAGAATATATAAAACGAGTTAATCTGTGTCGTTATTTCATATTTAAATACTAAGGCATGTGATGAATGTATGTGGGTCGTTATTCGTGTGTCGTTGGTCGTTTAGGGTTCCGTTCGAGGGTGGTTAAACAGGGGTCAGGAGGAGGTCGGGATATCACATTTTAACACGGTTGTTTTATACAGTTTTGTAATCAGTGTTCTTTGATGAGTCCGTATGTTTTGGTATGGGTCTGTGCGTGTTAGGACAGGTGGAAGTAAGGGGTTGCTCATGGTGGTAGTCTCGAGGTTCAGTGGTGGTTGGTCATGGTGGTGCAGCGGTGGTTGATGGTAGGAGTTAGAAGGTCGTTTTTATATTTGTTGTTGCCTAGTCAGTCTGCGTGTGTCAGGGGTTTTGGGTGGTGGTAATATCGTGGACTCGGGGGAGGTCAGAACGATATTGTCACCGAGTATTTAGTCTGGAGTCTGGTGGTGGTGGTGGTGGTCGAGTCTGGTGTCGTTGGTGGCTGGGTCAGCGTCGAAGGGTGGATTGAAATGGCATGGTCAGGTGCTGCGGGTGAGGAACCAGGCCTGAACTGGGCCTGGTTTGGCTCATCGGTGGCTGTCGAGTGGGTGGTTGGTGGTTGTGGTGGTAACCGGTGGTTCTGGGTACGTGTGCTGGTGGTTGTGGGGTCGGTAAGGTAGTCCCGTGGTGGTTGTAGGGGAGGTTGTCACGGGCTGTTGTCGGGAATGTTGTGGCTGTTTTGGGCGTGTTATGTTTATTATTATTATTATTATTATTATTATTATTATTATTATTATTATTATAATTATTATTAATGTTAGTATTATTATTTTATTAATGTTTTATTATTGCTATGCGGTTTTGGGTCTTGTTAATTAAAGTTACGAGTCGGGAATTATTTAAGCCATGGAAGTCTCTATATCTATATTTGGAAAGTTTCTATAATTGGAAATTTCTATTTTTGGAAACTTTCCACTTATGGAAGGTTTCTATTTATAGTAAGTATAATTATTATGGGGTTGCGGGAAGGTTTTTAATTCGTACGTATACATGTTTAGGTAGCGAATTTCGTGTGGAACACTTCTAACGAGCTTGGACATATCGACGATTCTGCTATTCAAGGTAGCGGAAAATAGTGGTATATGATGATGTGTAATCTGTTCTTACCTGGTATTAAACATGTTGTGATATAATAACCTGTGATCGTTATATTGTGTTATCTATATTATACTGTGATATAATACGATGTGTATATATATTGGGCCTTGTGATTGGTGTTGGATCAGTGCGGAGTATATTTGGCGTTGGATCGGTGCGGAGTTTATATGGCGTTGGATCGGTGCGGAGTTTATATGGTGTTGGATCGGTGCGGAGTTTATTTGGCGTTGGATCGGTGCGGAGTTTATTATACTGTTGGCATATTTATTTTTTTTCCCTACTAAACCTCGTGGTTGACCCTGTGTATTCGTGATCACCTGTGATGAACCAAATTTATTGGGGAGCAGATTGACAGGTGGCTGAGACTAAGGGGGAGCTATGGGAGGAAGAGCTTGGATCCGGACCAGACTAGAGTCTAGATCACTTTAGTACTTTAGCACGAGTTGTACTTTATTTATTTTGTTGAGACTTTCGGATACTGTTGTAAGAACATGTTATGAGATTATTTTTAACTAAAGTATTGTTTATCTTTCCTTTGTATCTACTACCTCGGGAAACCAAGATGGTAACACCTTTATTTATCTAAGGAGTCCTAGTACAGGCCCTTAAATAAATGGGGGTGTTACAAAGTGGTATCAGAGCGAACGATCCTCAGGCCTAACCTAATGAACCCAATGAATGTAGGAGAGTCTATATAAAATGAACCACGGGATAGGACTGTTAGGAGCACACTAAAGGAAAAGTATGAGTCTGGGGCCCCCTCACACCGAACCATTGGCCCTATCAGTTTTACCCGGGAACCCAGAGTGAAAATACGAGAGAAAAGGGTAGGTTAAGAAAAGATGGAAGTAATGGTATGCTGTGATAAGTATTTTATGAGAATTCTGAGTATAAGTGACTGTTGGAAAAGCCGGAAGGGGCATGAGCATGAAAGAATCTTTAATTGTTTGAATAAAGAGGTATATATTAATATGATATGTGAAGTGTTGAAACATGCT
Organism: Silene conica; assembly: GCA_029255685.2. Lineage (NCBI taxonomy): Eukaryota > Viridiplantae > Streptophyta > Magnoliopsida > Caryophyllales > Caryophyllaceae > Silene > Silene conica. Next base: position 56,456,990 of record CM055315.2, read on the forward strand.
AGTGATTCTTCTCTCATCATGTCTAGTGATATGCGGTTATGTGATCCCTGAGCCATGTTATAGAAGATAACTACTTTATATGATAAGTGTTTATAGACTTTAATGCTTAGGGAACATAGCCCTAATCCAAATGGGTACCCACATGAGTCGGGACTCATTTCTTTTTCTGTTGTATTATAGTATGCCTCCGCGAAGAGACAATCTCGCTAATATCACGCAAGAGGAACTGGATCGTTTGATAGCTGAGAATGAGGCCTTAAAGGCCAAACGCATGGACTCTGCAAAAATGAGCACAATCATCGCGAGTCATCACCCTACCCAATTCACTGGGGAGAGGGAACCTCATCTGCTGGGAGCTTGGTGCCGGGAATTCAGTAACCTATTCGAGTTGGTGGATTGCCCTGAAGAATTGAGGGTTGACCAAGCAGCTCATTATCTGAGGGGTATGGCTGGAGACTGGTGGACTGGGAACAAGGGAGAGATCCGGGAGGCAACTCAAGAGGATGGGACCGAGTTTGTTGCTTGGATCGCATTCAAAAAGATCTTGTATGAGGTGTTTCTACCAGAGTTCCAGAAAAGCAAACTAAGGGAGGAGTTTGATACATTCAGGATGACAGAGGACATGACAGTGGAGGCTTATTACAGAAAGTTTATTCAGCTGGTGAGTTACGTGGGGGACATGGGGTTTGATGATGCCATGCTGGCAATGAAGTTCGAGAGAGGGTTATCAATCGCTATCAAGAAGAGACTGATTGTGGCTCCGCCTACCACAGTCCGGGACATCTACTTAAGGGCTGGGGCAGCGGAGAGGCTCTCAGATATGATTAAGGAAGAAAAGAAGTCAAAATCAGAAAAGAGGAAGGCTGAGGCAGTGACGGAAAGTTCTGGGTCAAAGAAACCAAGCACCAACAAGTATAGTGGTTACTTCAGTAACAACACTTCCGGAGGTGCGAGAAATCAGAGTGGGGGCAATCACATGAGTGGGGTCTCTGGCAGTGGTTCAGCGGGAATAGTGTGTTTTGGCTGTGGAAAGAGGGGACATAAGCAGGCAGTGTGTCGTTCTTCTGGAGGGAATCAGTCCGGGGGCTACCGTATGCCTACATCCGGATATCAGGGGTCTCGCACCCAATCTTATGGTATTAGTGGCTATCGCACGCCCAAGACCAACTATGGTGGGGGTGCGAAGTCTGGAGGGAGCAGCAACTATCAGAGGAACTATAACAATTATCAGAGTCGCTCGTACCAGAATCAATACAATGGAGGTGGAAGCAACCAAAAGACGGGAGCAGAAGGCAACCAGCAGGCTGGGACATCCAGTGCCAGTCAGAGTGGAGTCAAATCCAGTGGCAAGCTCTTTGCCATGGGAAAGCAGGCCGCAAAGGAGGATGCTCATGTGGTCACCGGTACTTTTCTTGTAAACTCTAAACTTACTTTCGTACTTTTCGATTCTGGTGCGACCCATTCGTTTGTCTCTAGAGATCATGTTAAGGCTTTGGGACTTGAGAGATTTGATTGGGTCGCGGATTCAGTGACCATACCATCAGGCGAGTCGATTGTTTGTAATAGAGTATATGGTAGTGTACCCATCAAAATCGGGGAAGCAATTTTCTATTGTGACCTCATAGAATTTCCACTAGGGGGCTTTGAGGTGATTCTGGGGATGGACTGGCTAGGGAAGTATCGAGCTTTCATCGACTGTCATCAAAAGAAGATTTCCTTGAAGGGACCTAAGGGAATGAGGGTGTCTTACAAGGGATATCGAGTCAAACCAAAAATCAAATTCATTTCTGTCAATACCCTGAAGTCTAGCTTGAGGAAAGGAGAGAGCCTGATCTTGTGCCAAATGTGGAATTGTGAGGCTGAGACTCCAAAGACGAGTGAGATACCTGTGGTACGGGAGTTTGAGGGAGTATTTCGAGACGACGTTCCAGGGTTGCCGCCAAGGAGGGAAGTGGAATTTTCCATTGACCTGAAACCAGGGCGGGACCAATATCTAAATCACCGTACCGTATGGGACCGAAGGAGATGGAGGAGTTGAAGAAGCAGTTGGATGAACTAGCTAAGAAATGGTTCATTCGACCCAGTGTGTCGCCCTGGGGAGCACCCGTTTTGTTTGTGAAGAAGAAGGATGGTAGTTTGAGACTTTGTGTTGACTACCGAGAGCTGAACAATGTGACCATCAAGAACCGTTATCCGTTGCCGAGGATTGATGACTTGTTCGATCAGTTAAGTGGAGCTGGGGTTTTCTCCAAGATTGATTTGAGATCCGGGTATCATTTGTTGAGAATAAAGGATGAAGATATTCCAAAGACCGCTTTCCGAACGAGGTATGGCCACTATGAATTTGTGGTTATGCCATTTGGACTGACTAATGCTCCAGCTGTGTTTATGGACTTGATGAATCGAGTCTTCAGCCCCTATCTGGATAAGTTTGTGGTGGTATTCATAGATGATATCCTGGTATACTCCAAGAATGCAGAAGAGCACGAGGACCATTTGAGGAAAGTACTTCAGACCCTGGAAGAACATAAACTCAATGCTAAGTTGAGTAAGTGTGAGTTCTGGTTGGAGAGAGTGGCGTTTTTGGGGCATGTGATTTCAATGGAGGGAGTGTCTGTTGACACCAGTAAGATCGCGGCTGTAACTAAGTGGCAAAGTCCGAAGAATGTGAGTGAGATTCGAAGCTTTCTGGGATTGGCTGGATATTATCGGAGATTTGTCAAAGATTTTTCAAAGATAGCGAAGCCGTTGACGTCGTTAATGAGGAAAGAGAACCGTTTTGTCTGGGATGAGAGTTGTGAGAAGGCATTCCTAACCCTTAAGGAATGCCTGACAACAGCTCCTATCCTTGCTTTGCCAGTTGGGAGTGAAAACTTCGAAGTTTATACTGACGCTTCGAAGCATGGGTTGGGTTGTGTGCTAATGCAGAACGGGAGAGTGATAGCGTATGCTTCTCGCCAGTTGAAGACCTACGAAGAAAATTATCCGACTCATGACTTGGAATTGGGAGCTGTGGTCTTTGCACTTAAATTGTGGCGCCATTACCTTTACGGAGCCACTTTTAAGGTGTTTTCTGATCATAAAAGCCTGAAGTATATCTACACCCAGAAGGAGCTGAATATGAGACAGAGGAGGTGGATAGAGTTGATTGGAGACTATGATATGCAGATTGTCTACCACGAGGGCAAGGCGAATGTGGTAGCTGATGCCCTAAGTAGGAAGTCAGTTCATGCTTTGAGTTGTGCCAGATCGAGAGTGAGGTTGCATGGTGAATTAAGGGAGATGAGAATTTTTATGATCCGGAAAGGGGATGCTCTTAGTGATTTGACAGTGGAGCCAGATTTGTATGGAGAGATTCGAGAGTTACAAAAGAGTGATGCAAGGATCCAGAAGTGGCGTAGGATGGTTGAGAGTGAGAGTGGAGAGACTGCATCCAAGTTCAGTATTCATACTGATGGTAGTTTGAGGTTCAGTGGGCGATGGTGTGTTCTGGATGTAGAGGAACTAAAGAAGAAGATCCTGATTGAAGCTCATGCTACTCCGTATTCCGTTCACCCAAGGGGTGATAAGCTGTATAAAGATCTTAATAAGACGTTCTGGTGGCCTAACATGAAGAGGGAAGTCGCAGAGTTTGTGTCGAGGTGTTTGACTTGTCAGAGAGTGAAAGGGGAGCATAAGAGACCTCACGGGGAAAGTCCAGCCGTTGGATGTGCCAGAGTGGAAGTGGGAGAACATTTCGATGGATTTTATCGTGGGGTTGCCTCGGACTCAGAGGGGCAACAACATGATTTGGGTGATTGTGGATCGTTTGACTAAGTCAGCTCACTTTATTCCCATGAAAGATACCTGGAGTAAAGCCGAGTTGGCTAAGTCATATGTTCAGAATGTGGTCAAACTGCATGGCGTACCCAAGGACATTGTTTCAGATCGAGACTCGAGGTTTATATCCAGATTTTGGCAGGAGTTGCAGGCAGCTTTGGGTACCCAATTGAAGATGAGTACTGCCTTCCATCCAGCTACTGACGGTCAGACTGAGAGAATGATTCAGACCCTTGAGGATATGTTGAGGGCTTGTGTACTTGAGTTCGGAGGATCTTGGGAGGATCGACTGGGCTGATCGAGTTTTCTTATAGTAACAGTTACCATGCAAGTATAGGGATGGCCCTTTCGAGGCTCTGTTTGGGAAGAAGTGTCGGAGCCCTGTGTGTTGGGATGATCGAGCAGATGTTGTGACCTTAGGGCCAGATATGATCCAGGAGATGGTGGAGCAGGTACAGATTAAAGTACTGCTTAAAGTATCTCCAATGAAGGGTGTAATGAGGTTTGGGAAGCGTGACAAATTGAGTCAGAAATTTATAGGACCGTTTGGGGTTTTGGACAGGGTTGGGGAGGTGGCATACCGATTAGCTTTACCTCCAGCTCTATCCAAGGTCCATAATGTGTTCCATGTGTCCCAGTTGAGGAAATATGTGAGTGATCCAGCTCATGTGCTTCAGCACGAGGTGATTGAGGTAGATGAGCAGTTGGCATACATTGAGACTCCGAAGGAAATTCTGGACATGAAGGTACGGAAAACTCGCAATGGGGAGACGTCCTTGGTGAAAGTCTTGTGGACTAATAATAATCAGGAAGAGGCGACATGGGAGCCCGAGATATCCATGAGAGAGCGTTACCCGCACTTGTTCGATTGAGGTAAGTTACGGGGACGTAACTCTTTTTTTTAGTAGGGTGGAATGTGACATCTTCCATGTTTCTAATATGATTAGGTGTTGTTTCGGGTATGACTGATTCGATATGAGTGAGTGAACTTCGGGACGAAGTTCATTTTAAGGGGGAAAGACTGTAACAACCCGTATTTCTTTTATTTAGATTATAATAAAGGCTACGGGTCGTTGTAAAAACTTATAAACACTCGTGAAATTATGTGCTTATAATCGATTTGTGAGATTCGATTGGGTGATCTAAGTCATCAATAATATTAAGAGTAAGGTGGTACTAGTGAGGCTTGATCCTATGACCTTTAGAGACCCGCCATTGGGCCTCGTTTTGCGTGCTAACATAGCAGCCCACTCACGTTTTCAGAAACCTTGAACAAGACCTTGAGCCTGCCGTCATTTATATGATAGTTGTACATACCCTAAACCCTACTCAAACACTTGTATACCTACACAAAACCCTAGCCGTCATATTTGAGTGGGGAAGGAAGCAGTGCTCGGGTGTAGTAAGGATGTTCTAGGTGGTTCGATTTGACCTTAACTCCGGTATGCTCACCTTAACCGTGCTTATTTCATGTTCTGTGTATGTTTTTGTCGCCTAGATTAGAATATATAAAATGAGTTAATATGTGTCGTTATTTCATATTTACATACTAAGGCATGTGATGAATGTATGTGGGTCGTTATTGGTGTGTCGTTGGTCGTTTAGGGTTCCGTTTGAGGGTGGTTAAACTGGGGTCAGGAGGAGGTCGTGATATCACATTTTAACACGATTGTTTTATACAGTTTTGTAATCAGTGTTCTTTGATGAGTCCGTATGTTTTGGTATGGGTCTGTGCGTGTTAGGACAGGTGGAAGTAAGGGGTTGCTCATGGTGGTAGTCTCGAGGTTTAGTGGTGGTTGGTCATGGTGGTGCAGCGGTGGTTGATGGTAGGAGTTAGAAGGTCGTTTTTATATTTGTTGTTGCCCAGTCAGTCTGCGTGTGTCAGGGGTTTTGGGTGGTGGTAATATCGTGGACTCGGGGGAGGTCAGAACGATATTTTCACCGAGTGTTTAGTCTGGAGTCTGGTGGTGGTGGTGGTGGTCGAGTCTGGTGTCGTTGGTGGCTGGGTCAGCGTCGAAGGGTGGATTGAAATGGCATGGTCAGGTGCTGCGGGTGAGGAACCAGGCCTGAACTGGGCCTGGTTTGGCTCATCGGTGGCTGTCGAGTGGGTGGTTGGTGGTTGTGGTGGTAACCGGTGGTTCTGGGTACGTGTGCTGGTGGTTGTGGGGGTCGGTAAGGTAGTCACGTGGTGGTTGTAGGGGAGGTTGTCACGGGCTGTTGTCGGGAATGTTGTGGCTGTTTTGGGCGTGTTATGTTTATTATTATTATTATTATTATTATTATTATTATTATTATTATTATTATTATTATTATTATTATTATTATTAATGTTAGTATTATTATTTTATTAATGTTTTATTATTGCTATGCGGTTTTGTGTCTTGTTAATTAAAGTTACGAGTCGGGAATTATTTAAGCCATGGAAGTCTCTATATCTATATTTGGAAAGTTTCTATAATTGGAAGTTTCTATTTTTGGAAACTTTCCACTTATGGAAGGTTTCTATTTATAGTAAATATAATTATTATGGGGTTGCGGGAAGGTTATTAATTCGTACGTATACATGTTTAGGTAGCGAATTTCGTGTGGAACACTTCTAACGAGCTTGGACTTATCGACGATTCTGCTATTCAAGGTAGGGGAAAATACTGGTATATGATGATGTGTAATCTGTTCTTACCTGGTATTAAACATGTTGTGATATACTACCTCTGTCCCAATGGGATGTTTACACTTTTTTTATTTTGTGAGGGGGAAATAAAGGAAGTGTAAACATATGACTGGGACGGAGGGAGTAATATCTTGTGATCATTATATTGTGTTATCTATATTATACTGTGATATAATACGATGTGTATATATATTGGGCCTTGTGATTGGTGTTGGATCGGTGCGGAGTATATTTGGCTTTGGATCGGTGCGGAGTTTATATGGTGTTGGATCAGTGCAGAGTTTATATGGTGTTGGATCGGTGCAGAGTTTATTTGGCGTTGGATCGGTGCGGAGTTTATTATACTGTTGGCTTATTTATTTCTTTTCCCTACTCAACCTCGTGGTTGACCCTGTGTATTCGTGATCACCTGTGATGAACCAAATTTATTGGGGAGCAGATTGACAGGTGGCTGAGACTAAGGGGGAGCTATGGGAGGAAGAGCTTGGATCCGGACCAGACTAGAGTCTAGATCACTTTAGTACTTTAGCACGAGTTGTACTTTATTTATTTTGTTGAGACTTTCGGATACTGTTGTAAGAACATGTTATGAGATTATTTTTAACTAAAGTACTGTTTATCTTTCCTTTGTATCTACTACCTCGGGAAACCGAGATGGTAACACCTTTATTTATCTAAGGAGTCCTAGTACAAGCCCTTAAATAAATGGGGGTGTTACAGTTATACATGTGTATCTAAATAAATTAGTTTCTCCCATCACACAATCACAACTTATCCAAGTACGGAAATATAAACTAGGGACTACTACGTATCCCTTATTGATGCCTAACTTCATAACGAAGTTAAACGCATATAATCGGCCTAAAATTTTAAGCACGATAGATGCAACTCATAACTATATACATTCACTAGACATTGTTTACCATAACATGTGAGAAGATCAACTGAATTACTCGTCTTTACAAGGAGTTAAACACCAATATCATATAATAACGATAGTCATTTAAATATCAGGTAATCGTATGAACATTTCAAAATACCAAAATCATATGATCACATCACCCTTAACTATTGTTCAACAAATACACCTCCAAACTCTGAAAATTTCAATTCAATCATCCAGATCGATCCACATTTCTTATCACACATATTCTTCCAACGCACATCATTAATCAGAACTCACATATTACTTACCTAATTCTTCTCCTGCGAAAACGTTAGTACAATATAACTGGGTCACTATATAGTCTACACCACTCTTCAATTACTCACATTGGGTTCCCGAGACAGAACCGAAAGGGCCCACGGTTTGGTGTGAGGGGGGCCCTAACTCATCCCGTTCCTTTTTGGGTATCCTATCAATTTCATCTCGGGGTTCATTTTATTAGACTCTTCTTACGTTCATTATCATTCATTTGGTTTAGGCCTGAGGATCGTTCTCTCTGATACCACTTTGTAACACCCCGATTTATTAAGGAACCTTTAGCAAGACATCCTCAGTAAATAGAGTTGTTACCATCTCGTAATATCCGAGGTAGTGAATAACAAAGTAAATCAAACCAAAGTACTTTATATAAAAACTGATCGAATTTAAACTTTGATGTTACAAACACTCACAGCGGAAACTAAAGTACAACAGACAACTTTGAAGTATATGATCTAAATCTAAGTCGGTCCATCCAAGTGCTCACGCCATCCCATGCTCCCACAGCACCATCTTTCCTGTCAAAACTACTCCCCATCACGGATCATCACAGGTGTCACACGAATACACAGGGTCAACCACGAGGTTGAGTAGGTAAAATAGATAAATCAATAAACAACGATAGAACCGCATCTTCCTCCATCTCCATATCATTCAATCAACCACTTCACCTCCATCACGCCACACATTTCATCACACCATACCTTCCATCACACCACACCTCTATCCCACCACTCCTCCATGCCCATATCACAAGTCCCATATCACAAGACCCGTATCACAAGACCCATTTCACAAGTCCCGTTCTCCACAATAATCGTTAATAATCAAACAATCCACAATACATTCATAATCAATTATATCAATCTTATAATAAGCAACACACACAATTCACCTCATAACACGACCACAGATATATATATATATATATATATATATATATATATATCCCCTACCTCAATTGCGGAATGACAACCGAACAGCTGCTAGAAGTATTCCACCTCGAATCCAGTTCCTATAAGTATTACTTACTATTATTATTTATACACTATCAACATACTCATTCCTCATGCTCATAGTGGTTACACTTATCACGCACTGTAAATATACGTATCAACATATTCATATACGTACCAATTAACATTACTCATTACTCGTACTTATCATTATTAGACAATTATAAATAACTAGTTGTCATCATAATATTCCTTAACAATATTAATAACCATGGATTACCCATAATGTGATCAATAACAAACATGGATAATATATTATCATATAACTATAACTCATAACAATAATAACAACACAACTAATAATAACAAAATAAATGTTAATAGTGATAAAGATAATAACAATGACATTTGATAAAATATTATTATTAATAATACTAATAATAACATTAATAACATTAATAAGACAATAGTCATAGCAATAATAAGAACAATTATACACCTAATAATAATAATAATAACAAAATGTATAATAATAATAAAACAAAGTAGAACCCAAAGAACAACAATAATAAAAGTAGTAATACGCGACAGCCCCCACAACACGCATAACACGAATAACATGAACAGTCCCCTCCTTGCCCAAAATCGTGACCAGCAACCACCCCTAAAAACACCATTGCTAACACCAACCTCCACCACCGACTTCGCCTGCGACACCACCAGACGCGCCTCTAGGTCGTGGTGGTTCCAGGGAAATCATCGGTGACTGCTGACACCGCAACACCACCAAAAACAGCCTATACAAAAACCCACCAGACACAATACTCTGTTTCCTTGTTTTAACACGACACAGACACCCAAAACGAAACGCACCACAACAACCGTCATGAACCCTTCGAACCACTGTGAGGACCACCAATCCAACGACTTGACTATCACCTACCCAGAAACCCTAACACCCATTCTAGCCATAAACCGACAGTGACTCGAAATTAACACAAACATCGCACGCTCACGACTCTGTTCTGCAGTTACATACATGTATTTGAAATAGGCGACCAAAACCACCGTAGACAGCGGTCCTAGATGTCCTACGACGACTCCTCTACGGTTCATACGTGAATACCAAACATCCTAGATTAAAGATATGTAAAAAAAACGAGACTCTAAACGTATATACATGAGGATTTCGAATGAGAACATATAAAGAGAACAAGAATTAACGAAGAAATCAGTGAGCATACCTATTCCTTTGTCCAAACGAACCACCCTCAACCACCCTAGGCCACTGTGTGAACCCTTTTCCTCAATCTTGGATGAGGCGGCAGAGGTGTAGGCGAGTGTATGTGCGTCGATTAGGGTTAGAGGTAGGGTTTACGTTAGTTATTATATGGCGGCATACACAAGGGGTATGGTGAGGTGTTTGTGAAATTCTGACTATTTGAGGTGGGCTGTTCACTTAACGCACGCACTCCTAGGCCCAATTTGACACTAAAACACGGTTTACCAACCAACCCACGCATGCTCAACCCTTCATTAACCAATATAGCATATAAACCCTTATTGGATAAATAATTAACGAGTATAAACGCTCAAATAACCATCTATACGTCCAAATAATTACTAAATACTATAGTAAAATTACAGGTACTACAGAGCCGGTTTCCCTTTCGGTCAACCGACCGAGGAGTCTCTATCCTTACTCCATTCCCGAACCCAATATAGTACCGCCCGTCCTCCGGGGACCTCAAACACACATACAAGGTATACGGAACAAGTTTCAAGCAAATCGGACAAGCCGATCAAAAGATAAAACGATTTTAAAGTGAAAATGGTCCTCAGACGGCCGCAGACAGGCTGCCGGTCAGCCGGCTGACAACCCCTTACACATAACAGCCTTTAAAAAAACGAAATCTATGAGGAAGGATCCCCAGCCGGTCGACCGGCCGCCGGCCACCCGGTTGGGTAATCAACTCCCTACTTCCTCCTTTCTACGCGAAATACACTCAACAAGGTGTCTCAGCCGGTCGACCGGCGGCCGACCAACCGGCTGAGCACCCACTCCGCTCAAGTTACAAAATACGAGAAACACCCAAAAAGCTTTCCCAGCCGGTCGACCGGCTGCCGGTCGGTTGACCGGCTCAGAAACTCTGAACCAAAAATCGCAAGTTACAGTATACACAAAACTTCATTGAAATCGGTTCCAATCTAAAGGATAATAACAATACAAGTTTACCCAGCAAATATAACAATCATATGATATATAAACAAGTATAAAATCCAACAACAACCACATTTTACGATCACATCTTGTATCCGTCTTAATTTTGTGAAAACTGAAAATAAGCATATGAACATATAAAAGCATCATAAAACCTTAAGTAAATCATGTGAAGAACATATCAATGAATTCCTAACATATTACTAAACTTATATACTAACAACAACTCCAAAAATCAGAATCACAAGCAAGAACCACCATAAATAGTGCTATTATAACAAAAAGGCCGAGTTACTCGTAGTTGTCACCTTATAAGAGATTATGCTCCAAATTCTTATTCAATGACGAAGCTATCAACCTCCGCGTCCTATAATCCAACCCCTACAACAAGATTTACGGAATTTATAAGCCTAAAACGAGATTTGGCCAAAACAGCGTCTTTTTCGAGTTTGATAAAACTGAAATTGAAAGAGATAGAAAGCTTGCAAATCTCGAGAGCATTCCGAAAATGTAAGACTTACCGCGATTCGAGTTCGGGAAGAGGTCGAGATGATGATTTTAAGCTTGAGAAAATGGAGAGAAATGGTGTTTTAAAGAAACAGTGAAAGAGTTGTGAAGATGTCGATGAATAGGGTTTTAGGTGGGGTTTATATTGTCCTTGCACATACTTGAGTCGGGTTATTTGTTTAAGATACGGAATCAAGTCGGGATTAAATATTTCAAGTGAACATCCTAAGAACCAAAAATGTTCTTAAGACGGATCTTAACGGAAAGACCTAAAATAAATTTACGATTTATTATTAAAATACTATTATTTTCTGGAAAATACTTTTAGACTATTAAAATATTGTTTAACGAAATTACGGGTTGTTACAATCCCCCAACTTTCAAAAAGTTTCGTGCTCGAAACTTGAAGACAGAAATAAGTACCAAAACAAATCTAGTTATCAAAGCGTACTACCCGGGTTATGGTAGCCCAAAAGCTTATCTTTCAAAAAGGTTTTAAGTAGGAAAAGATTTCAAGGCACAAGTCTTTGTCAATGGACATTGGGATTCTCGTTACGTATTCAAGAGTCTGACATTCCAAATCTGAGACAAGTCCCAAATTCAAATCAGTCAAAATTCAAAATTTGGATCAATCCGGTGTCGGTAAGCATAGTTCAGGTTATCAGACGTCTCCAATAACGAGTTCAAATGACAAATCGACACTGAGATCAATCACATTGGAAATCAATCAGTTCTTTTAAAACCAAATTTCCCAAAAATAAATCTTTATTTTTTTATTCCTCAAAAGAGTAAAATTGCAACGACAAAAGGTCACTTTCAACAAAAGAGGGAGCGGCTTCAATTTCTCAAAACAATTAAGACTTTCCAGAAATTGCGAACTTTTGAAGTGAACAATAGGGAATCAATTCAGAAACGGTCACTAGGGCGCAGAAACGATCAAAGAGATTACTCTTGACACGAAGGATTGTGAGTTCCTAGTTTCACGGCTGGCAGAACATACAAGGAGGATTGAAGGAACGGAACAACCAAATTGAAGGTCAAGGAAGGTGGTAACTCCTGCCAAACATGGGGTCACTATCCACTCAATCCATAAACAAAGCATCGTTACAACGATTCCTATTTTATCCCAAGAAGAACAATTCAAGTGATCTCTAAACTCTCAATGGTTTCGCGATCCCTCTTATCATTATCTCCTCCACAGAACAAGGTATTCCTCAATAGGAAGGGATTCCAAACACCTCATTCGACTCACACTAACCTGAAATTCCACAAAATGGGGTCAACCACGCGGGTTAACTCACACTAAAATTCGTTCAACCATAGCTAAGGATCTCTCACTCAAGGTAGAAGCTCAAGCGCGTATCCTAGAGTAGGCTTCACGTACTTCCAAAATTCTAAACCAAAGGTTCCATTATAACATCGAATTCCAAAAATTTAGGATACAATACTCTCTACACCATGACTCTTCCCAATCAGATAGGCCATAACCAAAATCATTGATGCCTGTCGTTGAGGGTACCAAAGATAAAATTTATAATTCCTAAACTTTAACTATAGATAGTGAAAGTCAGGGTCGAACCAAAAGGAGGTGGGAAATGTTTATTGTTTGATGTTAATGTTTTAAAGGTAACAAATTTGGGGGTTTGATTGGTTGATTACTAATTCTAAGGCAAAGATTTAAAACAAACAAATAATAAAAGATGAGAATAAAAATATAATAAAAGGGATGCTAGGATGTTTGGGTAATAAATAGCTAAGGTAATATAAATCCTAAGGTCAACATGTATTGCAGTCGCGTAAGGGGTGTAACATATCCCTTCGGTCTATGGTACCTAATAGCTCCTTTCGGCCTATGCTATTAGTTCCTAGGTCTCACAATTATTGGGTGTCAACAATAAGGGTGATTCCTAAATCCTAGGTCACATACCTTTCAGTCTTAAGTAACCTAGCCGTCTTAAGGTGTAAACCAATGCCCTTCCCGTATCTCTCAATCTTGGGTAGGTCATTACTAACATCCTACAAGTCTCCTTTCAGTCTCGTTGTAGGGTATTATAATCAACAAAGAAAGACGAAACAGAATACAGACGCGACTGGGTCGACCGACCAGCTAGTCCAGTCGGCCGACCACCGCCTTGGTCGACCGACCCATTATGTGGGTCGACCGACCACGGCCCTGCTACAGGTTGGTCTCGGAACCTATACTATGTAAAACCCCTCGCGAAAGCGGAAATATAAAACATACAAAGTACCAAAAATGCAGCGGAATTAAAACTTTTTAACATTAATAAACATGCGAGGTGTTTTAACAAACTAAACATGCGGAAGATAAAACATAGATAAGTATATAAGTACTATACAAAAGCAGCCCGAGATAGCATATCCCTACGGGCACAAAAATACGGAAAACATAAAGCTAAGGTCTAGCTAACGAATGGGTAAAATCATCGATGAAGGATCATCGCTCGCTAGCCTCAACATAACCCCCTGAAGAACAGCATCAAGTACCTACACACATACAACATGTGCGCCACAGTCAGTGGGGAGTGACTAGAGCTCTCATAGCCACCTAATGTCATACAACACCGAACATATAAACAAATATCATACTCCAACATAAATAATCATGTAAGCATTTATCAACATCTCAAACTCCTATCATCATGCAAATACTATGCGAAGGCTCTCAACCAACTTCGGAAACTATTTGGAAGGAGAGCCGGTTTCCCTTCCGGTTGCCCGGCCGGGGGTCTTTCAATCCAAACCATTTCCGAAACTAATTAAAGAGTCATCCAATGCCTTGGATGAACAACATTATAAGCAAGGTACTAAACTCATCAATATCAACATACATATCTGACACTGTACCAACTCTAGGCAAGCAGATATCAACAGCAAGTATATAACACCGTACCCCAACTCAGACAAGTATATACAATATTCAGCAATATCAAACCATGACCCCAATCCTAGGCATGGAAGGATACAAATACACACTACAAGGGGAGAATCATAAGACGACTCCATTATACCACAACGGCATGAATACATAGTCTCATCAATTATAATCCACATGCATAAATACACCTCAAAATACAAAGGCAAGCAAAATTGTGACCTAATCCAAATCACAGCTCTACGAAAATACACCTCAAAATACAAAGGCAAGCAAAGACTGTGACCTAATCCCAATCACAGCCCCACTACAATACACCTCAAAATACAAAGGCAAGCGAAACTGTAACCTAATCCAAATTACAGTTCCACCACAATATACCCCATAATACAAAGGGAAGCGAAACTGTAACCTAATCCAAATTACAGTTCCACCACAATATACCCCATAATACAAAGGCAACACAAAGTCGTGACCTAATCCAAATCACAGCCCTACAACAATACACCTCAAAATACAAAGGCAAGCAAAGTCTGTGACCTAATCCCAATCACAGCCCCACTACAATACAAGGCATACCAAACTGTGACCTAATCCAAATCACAGTTGTACAACAACATTTCACATCAAAACTATGACCTAATCCAAATCATAGTTATACAACTTCGATAATGAACTTACTCAATTCATAACTAGCTATGCAACGACGTATACTTAAACCAACACTTAATTGACCCCGGGAATTAAGCCGAGGGAGAGCCGGTTTCCCTTTCGGTTGCCCGACCGAGGGGTCTCTATCCTCACTCTATTCCCGAACCCAATATAGTGCCGCCCGAACCTCGGGGACTTCAAACAAGCATACGAAGCATACGAAAAAGGAACCAATACAATCCGACTTGAAAATCAAAAGTTATAAGCAAATAACACAATCAGGGACTCTCAGCCGGTTGGCCACAGGCGGAGAGTCTCATATTAAATAAATATACATCTCAAACCAACCATATGAGCCTCACAACATGATTAAAATATGCTTAGACTTTTCACAAGAAAGTCCCTAAAAGTTAACTATCTTCATGCACAATTTCCGTAATCAACTCCTTATGAGCTAATTGACTCGAGACGGATAACCACGCTTCTTATGATGACTTTCCTAGCTCCAATCTACATTTAAAACCAAGTATATTTACCACCAAACATCACTTAAAATATCCTAAAAACAATTGGGAAACAAGCCCCCAAAACGGCTCGACAATCCGATAAACGAGCAGAAAGTTACAGCGGTTTTTGCGCAGCCTGCGCAAGGGGGTGCGCAGCTGCGCCGCATTTTGGAGCGCAGCCTGCACCCAAGCACGAGCCAGGTTGGTTTGTAAGTTTCCTGAAATTCGCCAATTCAATCAATCCTTCGACAACCACTTCTAAACCATGATTTCTAGCATCGAACCTATACAATCAACACATAACAACCCATAACAATCCCAAGTGTGTCTCATATATGTTCTTTGCACAAAATCAAGCATTTAAACAAGCATAAGAACGAAAATCCCAAATGATACCGATCTTCATGTATACTCAAAATTCCCACTTAAGCCATGAATTCAACATAATACCTCCACAATAACATTATAAGAAGCATAAAGAAGATAAAAGTAAACCTAAACATGTTCCTAAACACAAGAATTCATCCAAGAACACAACAAGCATGCTACTTTGACAAAAAGGCCGAGGTACTCATAATCGTCACCTTTACTCCGCGAATGCACCGGTTTACTCTTCAAGGATCACAAGCTCTTCCTCCGGATTGTTACAAGTACCACCTTCAAGCACAAAAACACGGATTAAAGGGTAATTTCGTGATTAGGGAAAAACAGCCCTGAAATGAAGTTTCACGAAATTGAAAATGAAAGTGATAGAAAGATCATAAATCTCGCAAGGATTCCGAATATGTAACTTTTACCTCGATTTGATGAACGGATGATGAAGTATTAAGCAAAAGAAGACGAGGATTATGGAGGTTTATGAGAGAAATGTGTTTACTGTAAAAAGTTTGAAGGAAGGACTATTATGTCGACATAAGGGGTTTTAGGAGGGTATAAGATGTGTCCTTTCCGTTTTAAGAAAACGGGTTGGGAAAACATAACCGGGTTTTTAAGATAAACTTATGTTGCCAATTAAGTTATATTCGTCTTAAGGACTCAAGGTTCTTAAGACGGATCTTATTATTTATAAAATACTTCTCAATAGTTTATTAAAATATTGTTTTACTACCTAAAATAATTAAAAACCTTTAAAATATATTCTATGAAAATACGGGATGTTACAATCACCCCAACTTTAAAAAGTTTCGTCCTCGAAACTTGAAAGCAGTAACAAGGGCAAAGTTAACAGATCAAGGTTTTGACTTAACTTGTTTTACAATTTCAGGTTTCTTTCAAAGGTTTCGAATGATTTTCTCAAGGCACAAGTTTTCGTCAATGGACGTTGGGGTTCTCGTTGTACATTCAAGAGCCCGACATTCCAAATCTGAGACAAGTCCCAAAATTAAAACAATTAAAATCGAAGTTCTAGATCGATCCGGTGTCGGCAAGCATTTTTCAGGTTATCAGACGTCTCCAATAACGCGTTCAAATGACAAATCGACGCTGAGATCAATCAAATTGCAAGTCAAGTAACTCTTTAAAATCAGGTTTTCTGAAAAACTATCGCTGAACCCTATCAAAATTGAAAGATTATCCACTTCCTTAAGCCAAAATCCTGTCGAAAACAAACTTTTATTTTCAAAATTCTCAAAGGGAGCAAAGTTCCGAAATCTTACAAGTTGCAATTGACCGAAAGGAAGGTAACTTGGCGAAATCACAGGTGCACAGACGAGAACCGGTGCACGGAGGAGATTAAGATTTAGAGCAAATGATAAGACCTTGGGGCCTTAGAAGAAGATAGGAGAGAAAGGTCAAAGATGAAGACATACTAGTGATCAACTGAGGGCAAGTCTCTACAGCAGCTCTGCTCATCTTGTACACGGTACCCTTGGTCTTCGGCTTTCGAACGGCACCAGCAGCGGTGACAGTCCTCCCAATAACAGTCTTCTTCTCCGGACACTCATAGAAGCGATGCCCAGGCTTCTTACAGGTGTAGCAGAAGTAAGGATCACCGTTACAGTTAACACCAGGATGAAGGGCCTTGTGACACTTGAAACACTTCAGGGAAGGATCAGGTGCAGGTCGAGGGTCCTTGGCCACGGAGGGACCAACTTTCTGGAACTTCCCATGCTGAACTTCTGGAGAAACAGATGAAGGATCTAAGGGTCTCTTCCCAAGAGAGCTAGCCTGAGGGGAACTGAGAGTAGAAGAAGCTCTAGCCTCAGCATCTATGGCCTTAATTGAATTCTCAGCCCAAATAGCATCATCGTACACCTCTACGAAATAAGTAGAATCTCTGCGAATCATACTCTCGATGCGGGCACCTAACTTTCCTTTGTAGAAGTAGACTCTTTCGGATTCATCCCTTACGAACCGAGAAGCAAAGTGAGCCAACTAATTGTACTTGTCCGTGAACTCCTGCACTGTCATGTCTCCTTGCTTGAGATCCATGAACTCCTTCAGTATTTGAGAACGATGTTAGGTTCATATACCTATTTAGTCATACTAGTTTTTATTTATCTTATAAATAGTAGATCTTATGCATGCTTAACAATAATATGTCGAGATATAAGAGAAAAACTAGCTCGCTTACATTGATAATCTCGGCTATTTTAGGGCACAAGTGAAGTCACCTTCTTCACTTGTTCTTGAGCTTTACCCACGGATGATCCTCCTTGAACCTTCAAAGAGATGATGGTCTCCAAAAGATGAACACCAAGACACACTTACTCTCAATGTTTGTATGTTATTATGCTAGAATCAACACACAAACTCCCTAGATAGTGCAAGGAGGCACACGGTTTAGGGTTAGAAAATGTGAGATAATTTTCTTTCTTTTGTTCTCTCTAAACAACCCAAAACCCTAAGTTGAATTATGAATGAGTGTAGTATGCAAAATGAGGAACAAAACCTCTTTTGTTCTTCCTTGGGTTCGGCCGAAATGGCATGGGAAGGGTGCCCAATCAATTGGCTCTCTTTCCTCTCAAATGTCCCAAGCATGCACTCAAGTCTTAAATGCATTGTCTTACTAATGTTCCTATTACATCTAATGTAATATGTAAGTGTGTGTGTGTATGTGACATATCACACGGTTCACACAACCAAAACGGATCCAATCCGTGACATTAGTTAGGATGACATTATTTGCGTAGTTTAACATTTCAAACTCTTTATCGCAAATTAGTAATAATTTCATATAGTAATTTAATCGCATTTTATAACTACAACAATTGTAGTTTATTCGACTCATTCATTTGTTACTATGTTTCATAAACATATAAATAATAGTGACGACATTTCGATCACTAAAACAATTTATAATCCTATTATAAATTATCTCCTTATTTTATTCATAATCTAGAAATGAACTAACTCGTATCACATACAGTTATTTCATTTATAATTGAGAGAGTTGTCCTAAAGGTGTGACCTAAAGGGATCAACTGGTCACCACCGTCATTACGACAGTAATGTCAAACTCTAGCAAGCCAATCATTACCGATTAATGTTGACCAGTTGACTTATGATAAGAATCATCCCATGAATATTCTTTTGTAGAGATTTGTCAATTTAATTAATATAATTGACGTGATCACATTATTGTTGAGGACACTAACTCCAACAATCTCCCACTTGTCCTCACAAGTGTGGATCACCGATTCTCTTGTTCTATTACATCATCTCCCACTCAATGCAAGGTGTCTTGCAGGTCGTACTTGCACGTGATCAAATCAATAGTGGTTTTTCTCGATATGGAGTGTAACTGATAGAGCGGAATTATCTACCTTAGATAGTCTCCGAGCGTGGCCACGCATTTCCAGTTCACTACTCCTCGAGTGGCCTTGAGATTTAAGATAACCCTGACAAGGTTAGAACAATTCCTTTCCAACTTTCCTCCTTGGTCAACATCATCCATTGTGACCCAAAATATATCCATTTGACCCCTTTTACGGAAGATTGTAGAACATAAATTAAAGTCATTCTGAATAATGTCACCTCCAGAGCAACCAGTCTCTAGTCAAAGAATCGACTCATAAGAATATATATAGCAGCTCTTGCCACGACCAGGCTCCATTGAATTCTAAAGAACTCTATAAGCGGTCACTGCCCGACACAAGTGTACTTTACAGTTTGTCTATATGATCGACTAGTCATCCCTTATGACTCTATGGTGTATGAACTCACCATCAATCGCATCATAATCTAGTCACTTCGAGACGTCACCTCATATAAGTGACTAGGGGCAATACTAAGTTAATCCAGTTCACTTGTACAGGGTTCAACAATTGTCCTACAATCCTGTTGGATTTAACAAAGTATATATAAAATAAACAAGTTGTATAAAACTTTAAATGATGAACGAGATTATCTTATATGAACGCAAAAACAACATTTTTCATTTCATATCGCATAATCGGTTACACATTGGGTAAACTCTTAAGACCCATAGAACGAGCATGAGAATCAGCCACATTATCGTCTGTCCCAACCTTACATATCGCTATTTCCTTCCTATCAATGAAATCCCGAATTACATGATATTTTCTTGGTACATGTCTAGACTTATTATTAGACTTAGGCTCCTTAGCCTGAAAGACAGCACCACTATTATCACAGTACAGGGTGATAGGATCTTCAGCATTTGGAACTACCCTTAGTCCCTCGACAAATTGCCTTATCCATACTGCCTCCTTAGCAGCCTCTGATGCTGCAATGTACTCTGCTTCCGTTGTAGAATCCGCAACGACTGGTTCTTTGAAGCTCTTCCAACTAATGGCACCACCATTCAAGATAAAGACAAATCCAGCCTGGGATTTAAAATCGTCTTTATCTGTTTGGAAGCTTGCATCTGTGTAACCCTTTACACACAAATCTTCTTCCCCTCCAAACACTAAGTATGAATCCTTAGTTCTTCTCAAGTACTTAAGGATGTTCTTGACTGCAATCCAGTGACTTTCACCTTGATTTTCTTGATATCTACTAGTCATGCTCAAAGCATACGAGACATCAGGACGAGTGTTAGGATTTTTAGGATCTTCAAAACCCTCAGGTTGTATCATATACACATCCTCCTTTAAATGCCCATTTAAGAAGGCGGTTTTGACATCCATTTGCCACACTTCATAGTCATGAAATGCGGCAATCGCTAACATTATCCTAATGGATCTTAGCATGGCTACCGGAGCAAAGGTTTCATCATAATGAAGACCTTGAACTTGGGAAAAACCCTTAGCTACTAGCCTAGCTTTATAGACATCATCATGTCCTTCTATGCCGTTCTTCACCTTGAAGATCCACTTGCATTGGAGAGGTCTCATCTCCTTTGTCAAGTCTACCAAGTCCCATACTTGGTTTTGATGCATAGAATCCATCTCGGATACCATGGCCTCATGCCATTGTGGGGAATAAAGCATGTATTCACCCTAAACTTGCAGGATTATAATGAAAAATACAGTTGTGTTTATAGTCATAAGATTAAAAGGATAAGAAAAGAAGTACAACCTTTAGTCCTTGTGCGAAAGGCCTAAGAACAGGAATTAACACAAATTCCCTCCTATAACTTGCACCCAAGACTTAGAATGAGACGTGGCCGCGTGTGCTAGAAATTCTCTCCAACTGCCTTGCAATATTAGGAGAGCTATTTAGGTTTTAGATGTGAGATCTGAGGTTTTGGGAGAAGAAAGCTCTCAAAACCCTAATTTTTCCTTGAGATTTGTTTAAACAGTGAAACAAGAGTCCCTGACATAAGGAGAGTCCTCCTCCTTATGTAGCTCTTTTGGCCGAAATTTTCAATAGGGTAGGAGTGGGCTTTCCACTCTTACCTTATTCTAATTTGTGATTCGACCCATTTAGCTAAACTTTATTCGCGGGTTTTGTTTATAAATCGTATGCATGTTATCAGATATTAATGCAGTCGATGTATTAATAATGGTCTGATAAAATTACGATATTGTATAATTACCCAAATTAATATAACTGTTTATATTAATACGCGAATACAATATTTAATTAAATATAACCGTTTATATTTAATTTTACGAATTAATCATGCAATCCGTATTAGCTAAAATTATTTAATCCGTATTAAATAATAATCTCAACATCTTATTGACTAATTTAATAGTCAATACCTCTGACTAACTGTTTAGTCATATCCGGCATAAATGTGATTGTATTTTCATACCTTCACATCTCTCAAACGTGTCCTATAGGTGTGACGTATAGGGACCAGTTGATCACCGCCATCCGTATGACAATAACGTCAAACTTATCTAGCAAGCCAACCGTTATTGATAAACGTGGATCAACTGGTAATAATACAAAAGTATGCCCTTGTGATCCTTAAAGAGATTTAATAAGTCATTGTACTTAATTGTCAAGGACACCAGCCCCAACAATCTCCCACTTGTCCGTACAAGGGTATGTGCAATGACGTTATCACACTACATGTGGAGGACACAAGCTCCAACAAACTCCCACTTGTCCGTACAAGTGTAGGTGCGATAACCGAATCTCATTTCCTTTTAAAATTTCTCCCACTCAATGTAAGACAATTGGCAAATCCGCATTCGCAAAGGTCGTATCTCACAAGCGATCTGTATCAAGAGTGGTTTCCCCGACTAGAGAGTAACTTAACTGATAAAACGAATCTGTATTCGAGCATGGCCATGCATTTCAGTTACTACTCCTCGAGTGGCCCTGAGAAATGATAAAATCCTGATAAGGGTTTGGATATTTCCCTCAACTCGAATCCTGCCGATATCGCCCAGCATGAAATAACCCAGAAAAAATCCTCTTGGCCCCTGTTACGGTGACCGTGGGAAAGAAACCAAAGTTACCCAAAATCTGTCTTAATCTCAAGAGACAGTTGAAGGTCAAAAGACTCGACTCTAAGGAACACTATGGAGGTCCTATCCACGACCAGGCACCCAATGTTATAAAACATTTAGGACTCCATAACGCTGTCACGGGGTGTCCTACGAGATATCCGTATAACTCGCCTTTGTGATTGGTCAGTCAGCCGCGTGACTTATGGCTCGTTGAACCCACCATCAACCAACGTCACAAAATGATTACCTGAGTTATCAGCTCAAGTGGGTAATCAAGGACCAAAATGATGTAATGTTAATCAGTTCACTTTGTGGTGTTCAAAATTGGCGTACAATTCCACATGAAAAACAAAACATTTTATATCATAACAATAAGGTTGAATAGAGTATACGAGAAAATGAATTATTACATGAATTCATAAAAGAGTACTACAACTTAGGAACACATCCAATTCCCATGGAATGAATGTGCCCTTCATGCTTATCACGTGGTAATGCTTTTGTGAGAGGATCAGCTATGTTGTCATCCGTAGCGATCTTATCAATTAAAATCTCTTTTTGCTCCACGTAATCTCTGATTAGATGAGCTTTCCGTTGTACATGCCTAGCCTTGTTGCTAGACTTATGCTCCTTAGCTTGGAAGATGGCACCTTTATTATCACAATAAACGGTGATTGGGTCATTCGAACTAGGCACTACTGATAGTCCTTGTAAGAATTGACGCATCCATATTGCTTCCTTAGCTGCTTCCGAGGCGGCATAGTACTCGGACTCAGTCGTAGAATCTGCTGTAACACTCTGTTTAGAACTTTTCCAGCTGACAGCAGCGCCATTAAGAGTAAAAACGAATCCAGACTGAGATTTCGAGTCATCTCGATCCGTTTGGAAGCTAGCATCTGCGTAACCCGTGGCGCAGAGCGTCGAGTCGCCTCCATAAGTCAATCCCCAATCTTTAGTCCTCCGTAGGTACTTAAGAATGTTTTTCACGGCCATCCAGTGTTGTTCACCTGGATGAGCTTGGAATCGACTTGTCATACTCAATGCATATGCAACGTCTGGACGTGTGCATATCATGGCATACATGATCGATCCTATTGCCGAAGCATAAGGAATCCGACTCATGCGCTCTTTCTCTTCCAATGTCTTAGCTTCTTGAGTTTTGCTCAAGTGAAACCCAGTAGTCATAGGAAGGAACCCTTTCTTGGAGTTCGTCATGCTGAATCTCTCTAGAATCTTATCTATATAAGACTCCTGACTGAGAGACAACATCCGTCGTGATCTATCCCTGTAGATACGGATGCCCAAAATTCTTTGTGCCTCTCCCAGATCTTTCATCTGGAAATGGTTTTTCAACCATGCTTTAACCGAAGATAAGAGAGGTATGTCATTCCCAATCAAGAGTATGTCATCGACATACAGTACTAGGAATACAATCTTGCTCCCACTCGACTTGATATAGAGACATGGTTCCTCGACTGATCGAATGAACCCATTCTCTTTTATCACTTGGTCGAAGCGATGATTCCAACTCCGCGATGCTTGCTTAAGTCCATAGATGGAACGCTTAAGCTTGCAAACTTTCTTAGGATGTGCTGGATCGATAAAACCCTCGGGTTGTACCATGTACAACTCTTCCTCCAAATAACCGTTTAAGAAGGCGGTTTTAACGTCCATTTGCCATATTTCATAATCATGAAATGCGGCGATCGCTAAGATAATCCGAATGGAACGTAGCATGACTACGGGTGCAAAGATCTCATCATAATGCAGGCCTGGCACTTGAGTGAAACCTTTAGCAACTAGTCTAGCCTTGTGGATATCTTGTTGTCCTTCCACGGCATGCTTTATCTTGTAAAGCCATTTGCATTGAAGGGGACGTACCTTTGCAGGTAGGTCCACAAGATCCCACTCGTTGTTCTCATACATGGAGTCCATCTCGGATTGCATGGCTTCTAGCCATAGCTTTGAGTCAGAACTGGTCATGGCACCTTTATAGGTTGTGGGTTCATTACCCTCTAGGAGTAAGACGTCATCTGTATCGTGTTCCTCGACCATACCAATGTATCTGTCCGGTGGAATAGAGACTCTTCCCGACCTCCTAGGTTCCTCAGGAATATCTACCGCAGCCTCGGTTGAAGGAACTGTTTCCTCCAATGGTTGCTCGGCAGTTGGTTCTTGAACCTCCGATAACTCGAAGGTTCTATTACTCGACTTGTTCTCGAGAAATTCTTTCTCTAAGAACGTCGCACTAGCCGCAACAAAAACACGTTGTTCGGTAGGCGAGTAGAAGTAATGACCAAAAGTTCCCTTTGGATAGCCTATAAAGTATGTCTTGACCGATCGCGGGCCGAGCTTATCCTCGTGTCTCCACTTGACATAAGCCTCGCAGCCCCAAACCCGTATAAAGGACAAGTTAGGGACCGTTCCCTTCCATAATTCGTATGGAGTCTTGTCAACAGCTTTAGACGGACTTCGGTTAAGTATTAGAGCGGCCGACAAAAGAGCATAGCCCCATAATTAATCAGGCACGACGGTGTGACTCATCATGGATCGAACCATATCAAGTAGAGTTCGATTTCTCCGTTCGGACACACCATTTAATTGTGGTGTTCCAGGTGGAGTCAACTGTAGCACGATGCCACAGTCTTTGAGGTGTTGATCAAACTCGTGTGAAAGATACTCACCACCACGATCCGAACGTAGTGCTTTAATCTTTCTACCAAGCTGGTTCTGTACCCGATTCTGGTATTCTTTGAACTTGTCAAAGGATTCACTTTTATGTTTCATCAAGTAGACATAGCCATATCTACTCAAATCATCCGTGAAAGTGATGAAATACCTATAGCCTTCTCGTGCGTTGATCGACATAGGGCCACATACGTCGGTATGTATGAGTCCTAATAGGTCGGCAGCGCGCATTCCAACACCTTTGAAGGAAATACGAGTCATTTTGCCGATGAGACATGATTCACACGTGCCATATGATTCGAAATCAAAGGGCGAGATAGCTCCGTTCTGTATGAGCTGTTTTACGCGTTTCTCATTTATGTGTCCCATATGACAATGCCATAAGTAAGTTTGATCTTTGTCACCTGCCTTTAATCTTTTATTATTCACATGTAATATCTCGGTGGTTTGATCTAAAACATAAATTCCATTCATGGAAACTGCCTTGCCATAAATCATATTGTGTAAGGAGAAAATACAGCTATTATTCTCTATTACAAATGAAAAGCCGAGTTTGTCAAGCGCAGAAACTGAAATAATGTTTTTGGACAAACTAGGAACATAATAACCGTTATATAAAAATAACTCGAATCCACTTGGAAGCTGGATCACGTATGTTCCCTTCGAGACTGCAGCAACGCGTGCTCCATTCCCGACACGCAGGTCAACCTCACCCTTGATTAGGGGTTCTTGGTTTCGGAGGCCCTGCACATGATTACATAGATGAGAACCACAACCAGTATCAAGTACCCAAGTTCCGCAACTTGCGTGGTTAATCTCAATCATGTGAATAAAAGAAGAAGAAGACATACCAACAGGAGTAACGCGGCCTGCCTTAATGTCCTCGCGATACACGGGGCATGAGCGCCTCCAATGCCCAGTCTTGTGGCAATGGTGACATTCCATGCTAGTATCCTTGCTCTTAGTCTTGCCCTGTGAGTTGCTCGACTCACCTGGCCCACTCTTAGTAAATCCTGGTTTCTTGAACCTGGGCTTACCTACTGCTAGGTCGCCCTGAGCTTTATCCTTCCCTTTACCCTTTCCCTTACTGGAGATCATGAGAACATCCTGCTTCATGCTCCCACTTAATTTCAGATCCTTCTCAGTCTGTACGAGAAGGGAGTGGAGCTCATGAGGAGTCTTCTTCATGTCATTCATGTAATAGTTGGCCCTAAAAAGGGCGAACCCATCATGAAGTGAATGAAGCATTCGATCAACGATTATGTTCTCACTGATCTTGCAGTTTAGGGCCTCCAGTTTCTCGATATTCTCAATCATGTGAAGAATATGTGGGCTAACAGCTTGGCCCTTCTGGAGTTTCGCCTCAAAGAAGCGACAGGTATGCTCATAAGAAACGATTCTCGGAGCCTTTGAGAATTCGTTAGTGAGCGTGGTGAAAATCTTGTTTGCACCATGGGTTATGAAGCGTCTTTGCAAATTGGATTCCATTGCATAGATGAGTACGTTCTTTATCGCACCCGCTTCCATGACGAAGTCGCTATGAGCGCGAACTTCGTTAGCTCTAGCTCCAGTTCCTGGGTGTGGCGGAATGGGCTCAGTTAAGTACTTGAGCTTTCCGTCAGCAATGGCAGCATTCCGTAGTGCTGCCTCCCAGTCAGAGAAGTTTGACCCATCATTCCTCAGTCTAGTGGACTGATTCATGGAGTCCATGAAGGCCTTTAGCCAGGATTCACGTGCTAGCTTGGCACTTGGCATTGGGTCTTCACCAGCCATTTTAGTTATACAGCAGTTTTAATGAACGTGTTCTACACTGAAAAGAAGATAAAACAAAACCATATAAGCAACTTATTGTTGTGATTTAAGTCTATTTTAAATTGAATTTAAACTCGTAGACTTATGCATTTATATAATTGATCTCCCTCAAGAATTATATAAATGATCCCAAGACTCAATTTCCGTATATTGATAAGCCCACAGTTTGGCTAATTCCACCGTTGGAACTCTTGGTCGATAGATTTCTGTATATCCTATCTATTAGTCCATCTCAGTCACTAGATAGTATCGAGTGACCATGATGTTGAGATAAAATAAACCATCTGTTCCCACTTAACCGACGTAGAAGGGGTCATATTATGCCTACCGACGAAGAAGGGATTCATGGGAGGCTGATTTATAAAGACTAGTCTCAATTTTTGGTTATACGAGGAAGACCCCATCAACTTTTATTTATTCATATTAAGTGAACTAATATCTAGCATATGCGTGAATGAATTAAATAAAGTGATGGCTTTGCAATTGACATGTGACATCTGTATTGTCACAGAAAACTAACGCGTAACCTCTACATGAGTCAGTTTTCAGGCATGATATAGGTGGTTTGGTTTTAGGCGGAATATGATGCAAGCTATTATCGATGAAAGCATAAAGTGAAAGCAATAAACGTAAATAAAAAGTCCTAGTGTGGCCTATCCTACCAAAATAAACATAAAACAACTTGGAATCCAGCGTTGGACCCTAGAAGCTTGTCTTGATGTTCCATCTTGGTCCTTGCAGCGGGAGTGAGCATCCGGTCTCCGTCTTGTCTTTGGTCTTCACAAAATTACTAATTTAGATTACAAAAGTAGTCCTAGATACATTCTAATTTAAATACAAAAGTAATTACATGGCAAAAACCCAAAACGGAGATTCAAGATCTCAAGATTACAAGCAAGACTATGTCCCATCATTACGGTGACACAATCTTCTAAGGCCACACTAAGTTACAACCGTTTGCAAAAATTAAATACGTTATTGAAAGCATTCATTAGGCATTCAACAAGACGATAAATAAAATGCATCAACTAAATAAAATTCATACATGACATAATACTGTTATTATGATTAATAAATTTTTACCAAACCACCTTTTAAGATTAAAATTATGTGACTATACCGCTTTAATCACCAATTTTAATAAACATATAATCCATTATTTTAAACTGTTTTAAAACAATATGTATCAAACGAGGGTGAACCGATTCACTAAATAATATACTATTTCCGTATACAGTATATTATTTTAAGCCATGTGAAAATAAAACATGTTATTTTCGAAAATAAAAAAACGAGTCTGTTACAGGGGGGAGGTCGACCGACCTAAACATGTGGTCGACCGACCTCCAGCCGAAAAACGGAAAATTTCTGCAACAGTAAAATCGGTCGACCGACCTATCAATTAGGTCGACCGACCAACATGCAGTAAAAACGAATTTCAGAAAACGCAAAACGCTGCACTTTTTGAAATTAAAACAAGTTTTTACCTTTTAAACTTTGATTAAAACAAATAAATCAAAATTAACATCAACAAGGGTTCACATATTGTCAAGAATATCGATTAATTAACAATATGTAAACAGGAATCGAAAATCAAGATCGAAAACTCACAAAGGAAACTGTTTTTAAAAAAAAAACAGAAAACTCACACAGGGGCGGTCGACCGACCGCTATAACTGGTCGACCGACCGACACGGCGACAGAAACGAGATTTTTCAAAAACTTTTAAATAAACTTATGAAAAACACAAAAGTAAAATTTTCATGGCCTGGCTCTGACACCACTTGTGGGGAATAAAGCATGTATTCACCCTAAACTTGCAGGATTATAATGAAAAATACAGTTGTGTTTATAGTCATAAGATTAAAAAGGATAAGAAAAGAAGTACAACCTTTAGTCCTTGTGCGAATGGCCTAAGAACAGGAATTAACACAAATTCCCTCCTATAACTTGCACCCAAGACTTAGAATGAGACGTGGCCGCGTGTGCTAGAAATCCTCTCCAACTGCCTTGCAATATTGGGAGAGCTATTAAGGTTTTAGATGTGAGATCTGAGGTTTTGGGAGAAGAATGCTCTCAAAACCCTAATTTTCTTGAGAATTATTTAGTCAGTGCAACAACAGTCTTTTACATAAGGAGAAGTCTCCTCCTTATATACTACACTTGGCCGAAATATTTGAATAGGGTAAGGGTGGGCTTTCCACTCTTACCTTATTCTAATTCATGATTCGACCCATTTAGCTATAAGTTATTCGCGGGATTTTAATTATAAATCGTAACATGTTATCAGATATCAATACAGTCGATATATTAATAATGGTCTGACAAAATACGATATTGTATAATTACCCAAATTAATATAACTGTTTATATTAATTCGCGAATACAATATTTAATTAAATATATAACCGTTTATATTTAATTTACGAATTAAACATGTAATCCGTATTAGCTAAAATTATTTAATCCGTATTAAATAATAATCTCAACATCTTATTGACTAATTTAATAGTCAATACCTCTGACTAACTGTTTAGTCTTCTCCGGCAAAATGTGACTGTATTTTCATACCTTCACATCTCTCAAACGTGTCCTATAGGTGTGACGTATAGGGACCAGTTGATCACCGCCATCCGTATGACAATAACGTCAAACTTATCTAGCAAGCCAACCGTTATTGATAAACGTGGATCAACTGGTAATAATACAAAAGTATGCCCTTGTGATCCTTAAAGAGATTTAATAAGTCATTGTACTTAATTGTCAAGGACACCAGCCCCAACAGCCATTTGATGGAGTCGGGACTAGAGATTGCAGCTTTGTAAGTGGTAGGCTCGTCACTTTCCAAAAGTAAAACGTCTAGGCTACCATCTTCCTCAATCAGTCCAACATACTATCAGGTTGATGTGGGACCCTACTCGACCTCCTGGGTGGAATAGGTACCGAAGTGGATGAAGAAGGAACATCTTCATCTGTCTCAGCTTCAGTTTGTGGCTCTTGAACTTCTCGAACTTCATTAAGTTCAAAATTTCTCCCACTCTGTCTCTTAGAAATAAACTCCATTTCTAAGAAGACAGCCTCAGAAGACACAAACACTTTGTTTTCTTGAGGTTTGTAGAAGTGGTAGCCACGTGAGGTGGTTGGATAACCAACAAATATGCATTTTTCGGATCTTGGTGCGAGTTTGTCATCATTTTTAGATTTGACATAAGCATCGCACCCCCATATCTTCATATAGGATAAGTTAGGAACTTTTCCTTTCCACATCTCATATGGAGTCTTATCGGTCGCTTTCGTTGGACTATTGTTCAACGATTTGATGGCGGTGAGGATCGCAAATCCCCAAAATGAATTGGGTAAATCAGTTTGGCTCATCATTGATCGGACCATATCCAATAAGGTTCGATTCCTCCTTTCAGCCACACCATTAAGTTGTGGTGTTCCTGGAGGTGAAAGTTGTGACACAATGCCACACTCCTTTAGATGTGAATCAAATTCATTACTAAGATATTCTCCACCACGATCGGATCGTAATGTTTTAATCTTCCTGTCGAGTTGGTTCTCTACTTCATTCTGAAATTCTTTAAATTTCGTAAAAGCTTCACTCTTATGCTTCATTAAGTAGATATACCCATACCTACTTAAATCATCGGTGAAGGTGATGAAATAGTCATAATTGCCTCTAGCGGTGATTGATAGTGGTCCGCATACATCCGTATGTATTAGTCCCAATAACCCACTGGCTCGTGTCCCTTTACCACTAAAGGGATTACGAGTCATCTTTCCTAGAAGGCAAGCTTCGCATGTACCATAAGATTCATATTCGAATGGTTTAATTATGTTGGTCTTTACCAATCTTTTAATGCGATTTTCATTTATGTGACCAAGTCGACAATGCCAAACATATGATTCATTTGGATCACTTGTTTTAATCCTTTTGTTATTAACGTTGTAGACATTATTAGACGAGTCGGTAGTTTCCAAAAACATAGATTCCATTAATAGAATTGGCACGGCCAACTACCATGTCATTCTTAGAAATTACACAACAATTGTTTTTAATGGAAAAATTATATCCCTCAATGTCTAACATTGCAACAGAAATAATGTTTTTGGAAAGAGACGGTACAAAATAACAATTATTAAGTTTTAGCTCATATCCACTCGTCAAGGCAAGAGTGCAAGTTCCTTTAGAAGTGGCCGCTACCCGAGCTCCATTTCCAAGTCGGAGATCCATATCACCCTTGTCCACCTTCTCCACTTCTCTTAAACCCTGCAAACGATTACAAAGGTGAGAACCACATCCGGTATCCAATACCCATGATGTGTTGGATGTAAAATTTATGTCAATAACAAAAATTTCAGATTTGGAATTACCTAACGGAATCACAAGACCTTCTTGGATATGACGTAAGTACTTGGGGCAATTCCTCCTCCAATAGCCCATGACACTACAATAGTGGCATCGCCCTTTCTCTAACTTTCTCTTCTTCCTTTTATTCTTTGCAAGACTTTTCTTGCTAAAACTCCCACTAGCTTCATCATAAGCTCTTTCCTTCAAGTATAAGGCGTCCATTTCTTCATTTAGCTCATCTATATAAGTCGTGTCAAGAAATGAATCTTTGGGAGGTGGGAGAGAAGAAATGAAGTTAATACTGCCATCCGGACCCGTTTCGAAATGAACTTCTCTAGTAGTATCAATTTTGTTTTGGTTGCAAATATCGTCGAAAACATTATGACAAGAATCAATAGTGATAGGGTTGAATGAATCCATTGCGATAAAACAACTACAAAAACGGAAACGAAGGAAAAATTTAACGTTCATCATTTGAATACTTGTTAAACATTTTAAACAAGTTTAAGATTTACTTAACAATCTCTTACACAATTAAGTAAACTATCCCGAGACCCAAACCCATACTAATGCGGGCACGGTGTAGCCGATTCAACCCGTATAGGTATAATTTGGTGGATTAACCCTTTAATCGGTTCTACTCTTAGAACTCTCGGTCGACAATTTTCTTAAAATTATCTTTAGCCCGAACTTATTGCAACTACGGTTACGAATACTTTCGTTGAGATCGACCAAATTTCAAGGTGTAATCGTCATTACCCCACTTACCCAACGTGACAATTTTAGTACCCCGGTTTAGCCGAGCCTACATATTTGTGAAGAAGGGATTCATGGGTCCATACTCTTTGGTAAGGCTAAGTCTCAATATTTTAAACGTAAGAGATCTTATCAATTATTATCTATCTCCCTTTAAGTGAACTAATTAGGTGAATTATCGATAATAAAATGATACGTTGATGACCCGATACTCGATATGCATGACATGTTAATGGCGATTTGGCTATGCATGCAACATATTAAAAAAAAATAAAGCAAACGATAAATTCCTAGTATGGCCTTATCCTAGAAAAGAAATAACAAGAGTACAAATTCGGAAACCAACTCCTTTGGTCCCTTGAACTTGACGAGGCACGCAAATCGAGGCAAACACCGTCTTGATCGGAACTCCTTTCCGAATGGCACCGTCTTCAAGGTTCTCAGGAAATTAAAAAAATTACAACTTTTCTAGTCTACTTTATACATTATAAAATAGGAAAAAATACAATTGGGTGATACGAGATCAGAAAATTACAACCGAATCGGTAACCCCTTACATTACGGGAAAAACCGATTTAAAAACTAAGGCCATACTAGAATAATTACAAGATTCAAAATAATGCAATATAATATGACATTCATAATAAAAACGCAGCAATATAATATGTTATGAATATGTTCATTTTAATGCCAAATCGCCCTAATAACCTTTTATGTTGAAATTAATCCGGTTTTATGAGATTTTAGCATTTTTAACTCCTTTAAAATGCATAAATTAAAACATAAACAACTTATGTTCTAAATAATATCCTAACACATTTTAGGATTCAAAATTAGTCATAAATAGTTTTGATAATAATTAACACTTTAATTATATTAATATTGTTTACAATGCCTTAAAATGCATAACATTTACGAATTAAATCCAAACAAAAATAAAATTTCGAAATTTTGGATTTTTATTTTCACTAACATTCTGAAAATATTACTTTAATATTTATAATGTAAAAAAAATTTTGGTCATTTTATTCGAAATTTAAATCGAAATATCATATATTAATGGCCAAAATTACCTCTTAATACGGTTTTAACAATAAAATCGTAAAACATGCTATACAAAATCATATTGTACCAAATTTTACATACATTAAGTAAAATAAGCATGTGAGGTCGTGTGAAAATTACAAGGCTAGAAACATTTTCTTTCTAATTTAATCAT
Organism: Silene conica; assembly: GCA_029255685.2. Taxonomy (NCBI): domain Eukaryota; kingdom Viridiplantae; phylum Streptophyta; class Magnoliopsida; order Caryophyllales; family Caryophyllaceae; genus Silene; species Silene conica. The sequence continues at coordinate 56,490,056 of CM055315.2, forward strand.
TTAACTCGATTTTGTCATAAAAATGCATATTAAACGATTAAATCTATATAATGAACAATATATTAAATCTCATGAATTATCAATATAGCCTAAAAACATTTTAGGACTAGATTTAACTTACATGCCAAAATGTCGAGTGAAAAAATGAGTCTTTAAATATATAGTTTTTGTTTTTAAGTCTCACAACTCGGAAAAACTAAAAAAAAAACGATTAAGCATGCAAGAACGAGTGCTCTGATACCAATTGTTAGGTTCATATACCTATTTAGTCATACTAGTTTTTATTTATCTTATAAATAGTAGATCTTATGCATGCTTAACAATAATATGTCGAGATATAAGAGAAAAACTAGCTCGCTTACATTGATAATCTCGGCTATTTTAGGGCACAAGTGAAGTCACCTTCTTCACTTGTTCTTGAGCTTTACCCACGGATGATCCTCCTTGAACCTTCAAAGAGATGATGGTCTCCAAAAGATGAACACCAAGACACACTTACTCTCAATGTTTGTATGTTATTATGCTAGAATCAACACACAAACTCACTAGATAGTGCAAGGAGGCACACGGTTTAGGGTTAGAAAATGTGAGATAATTTTCTTTCTTTTGTTCTCTCTAAACAACCCAAAACCCTAAGTTGAATTATGAATGAGTGTAGTATGCAAAATGAGGAACAAAACCTCTTTTGTTCTTCCTTGGGTTCGGCCGAAATGGCATGGGAAGGGTGCCCAATCAATTGGCTCTCTTTCCTCTCAAATGTCCCAAGCATGCACTCAAGTCTTAAATGCATTGTCTTACTAATGTTCCTATTACATCTAATGTAATATGTAAATGTGTGTGTGTGTGTGTGTGACATATCACACGGTTCACACAACCAAAACGGATCCAATCCGTGACATTAGTTAGGATGACATTATTTGCGTAGTTTAACATTTCAAACTCTTTATCGCAAATTAGTAATAATTTCATATAGTAATTTAATCGCATTTTATAACTACAACAATTGTAGTTTATTCGACTCATTCATTTGTTACTATGTTTCATAAACATATAAATAATAGTGACGACATTTCGATCACTAAAACAATTTATAATCCTATTATAAATTATCTCCTTATTTTATTCATAATCTAGAAATGAACTAACTCGTATCACATACAGTTATTTCATTTATAATTGAGAGAGTTGTCCTAAAGGTGTGACCTAAAGGGATCAACTGGTCACCACCGTCATTACGACAGTAATGTCAAACTCTAGCAAGCCAATCATTACCGATTAATGTTGACCAGTTGACTTATGATAAGAATCATCCCATGAATATTCTTTTGTAGAGATTTGTCAATTTAATTAATATAATTGAACTGATCACATTATTGTTGAGGACACTAACTCCAACAAACGAAGCTCCTTAGGATAGAAGCGGGTCTCTATCTTCTCCTTGAGAGCCTCCCAGTCAAACAGCGGATCTAGAATGAAAGTCGGACCAGCCAAAGTCCACCACCTATCGGCTTCCAAGGTCAAAAAGTGAGTGGCTAGACGCACCCTATCCTGTCTGACTACCGAATACATGGCAAAACTCTTTTCCATCTCGTGGAACCACTCGGAAAGAGCAACAGGATCAACCTCACCTCCGTAGGTCCTAACGTGACTTCGGGACATCTGTGAAGCAATCCACGAAAAGCCACCAGGTCTGTTGGCCTCAGTGCCAGGCGGAGGAGGTGGAGGAGCAGTCTCAGCCTGACGCCTCTGGTTCTCGAGCAACTGATGAAGTGCTTGCATTATCGTATTCTCAGCAGCTGTGGGTCTCACCATCCTTCAAAAGAGAAAACAGTGTTACCTTAACAATTAGCAAGTACAAACAGTCTACCACTTGTCCTTAAATCTACCCAAATCTCTCATTCATTATTCAAGTTATTGGTCAAGTTATGTTTGGGGATTACATGAGTGCGTCGGGAGCAATAATGCTCTGATACCAACTGTAAAACCCCTCGCGAAAGCGGAAATATAAAACATACAAAGTACCAAAAATGCAGCGGAATTAAAACTTTTTAACATAAATAAACATGCGAGGTGTTTTAACAGACTAAACATGCGGAAGATAAAACATAGATAAGTATATAAGTACTATACAAAAGCAGCCCGGGATAGCATATCCCTACAGGCACAAAAATACGGAAAACATAAAGCTAAGGTCTAGCTAACGAATGGGTAAAATCATCGATGAAGGATCATCGCTCGCTAGCCTCAACGTAACCTCTGAAGAACAGCATCAAGTACTTACACACATACAACATGTGCGCCACAGTCAGTAGGGAGTGACTACTAGAGCTCTCATAGCCACCTAATGTCATACAACACCGAACATATAAACAAATATCATACTCCAACATAAATAATCATGTAAACATTTATCAACATCTCAAACTCCTATCATCATGCAAATACTATGCGAAGGCTCTCAACCAACTTCGGAAACTATTTGGAAGGAGAGCCGGTTTCCCTTCCGGTTGCCCGGCCGGGGGGACTTTCAATCCAAACCATTTCCGAAACTAATTAAAGAGTCATCCAATGCCTTGGATGAACAACATTATAAGCAAGGTACTAAACTCCTCAATATCAACATACATATCTGACACTGTACCAACTCTAGGCAAGCAGATATCAACAGCAAGTATATAACACCGTACCCCAACTCAGACAAGTATATACAATATTCAGCAATATCAAACCATGACCCCAATCCTAGGCATGGAAGGATACAAATACACACTACAAGGGGAGAATCATAAGACGACTCCATTATACCACAACGGCATGAATACATAGTCTCATCAATTATAATCCACATGCATAAATACACCTCAAAATACAAAGGCAAGCAAAACTTTGACCTAATCCAAATCACAGCTCTACGAAAATACACCTCAAAATACAAAGGCAAGCAAAGACTGTGACCTAATCCCAATCACAGCCCCACTACAATACACCTCAAAATACAAAGGCAAGCAAAACTGTAACCTAATCGAAATTACAGTTCCACCACAATATACCCCATAATACAAAGGCAAGCGAAACTGTAACCTAATCCAAATTACAGTTCCACCACAATATACCCCATAATACAAAGGCAACACAAAGTCGTGACCTAATCCAAATCACAGCCCTACAACAATACACCTCAAAATACAAAGGCAAGCAAAGACTGTGACCTAATCCCAATCACAGCCCCACTACAATACAAGGCATACCAAACTGTGACCTAATCCAAATCACAGTTCTACAACAACATTTCACATCAAAACTATGACCTAATCCAAATCATAGTTCTACAACTTCGATACTGAACTTACTCAATTCATAACTAGCTATGCAACGACGTATACTTAAACCAACACTTAATTGACCCCGGGAATTAAGCCGAGGGAGAGCCGGTTTCCCTTTCGGTTGCCCGACCGGGGGGTCTCTATCCTCACTCTATTCCCGAACCCAATATAGTGCCGCCCGAACCTCGGGGACTTCAAACAAGCATACGAAGCATACGAAAAAGGAATCAATACAATCCGACTTGAAAATCAAAAGTTATAAGCAAATAACACAATCAGGGACTCTCAGCCGGTTGGCCACAGGCGGAGAGTCTCATATTAAATAAATATACATCTCAAACCAACCATATGAGCCTCACAACATGATTAAAATATGCTTAGACTCTTCACAAGAAAGTCCCTAAAAGTTAACTATCTTCATGCACAATTTCCGTAATCAACTCCTTATGAGCTAATTGACTCGAGACGGATAACCACGCTTCTTATGATGACTTTCCTAGCTCCAATCTACATTTAAAACCAAGTATATTTACCACCAAACATCACTTAAAATATCCTAAAAACAATTGGGAAACAAGCCCCCAAAACGGCTCGACAATCCGATAAACGAGCAGAAAGTTACAGCGGTTTTGGAGCGCAGCCTGCACCCAAGCACGAGCCAGGTTGGTTCGTAAGTTTCCTGAAATTCGCCAATTCAATCAATCCTTCGACAACCACTTCTAAACCATGATTTCTAGCATCAAACCTATACAATCAACACATAACAACCCATAACAATCCCAAGTGTGTCTCATATATGTTCTTTGCACAAAATCAAGCATTTAAACAAGCATAAGAACGAAAATCCCAAATGATACCGATCTTCATGTATACTCAAAATTCCCACTTAAGCCATGAATTCAACATAATACCTCCACAATAACATTATAAGAAGCATAAAGAAGATAAAAGTAAACCTAAACATGTTCCTAAACACAAGAATTCATCCAAGAACACAACAAGCATGCTACTTTGACAAAAAGGCCGAGTTACTCATAATCGTCACCTTTACTCCGTGAATGCACCGGTTTACTCTTCAAGGATCACAAGCTCTTCCTCCGGATTGTTACAAGCACCACCTTCAAGCACAAAAACACGGATTAAAGGGTAATTTCGTGATTAGGGAAAAACAGCCCTGAAATGAAGTTTCACGAAATTAAAAAAGAAAGTGATAGAAAGATCATAAATCTCGCAAGGATTCCGAATATGTAACTTTTACCTCGATTTGATGAACGGATGATGAAGAATTAAGCAAAAGAATGCGAGGATTATGGAGGTTTATGAGAGAAATGTGTTTACTGTAAAAAGTTTGGAGGAAGGACTATTATGTCGACATAAGGTGTTTTAGGAGGGTAAAAGATGTGTCCTTTCCGTTTTAAGAAAACGGGTTGGGAAAACATAACCGGGTTTTTAAGATAAACTTATGTTGCCAATTAAGTTATATTCGTCTTAAGGACTCAAGGTTCTTAAGACGGATCTTATTATTTATAAAATACTTCTCAATAGTTTATTAAAATATTGTTTTACTACCTAAAATAATTAAAAACCTTTAAATATATTCTATGAAAATACGGGATGTTACATACTACCTACGCATATTCATCCCCTACATCCGAACATATGGAATTTAGCTACTCATGGAAATTGAAATAATAACAATAACATTAATAAAAGCGGAATTCATGATGAACATCAATCTAAAGATGCAATCAATAATAAAGCTCGGGATTCTATCTTAACCGAATACAAGTAATTATAAGAACAATAACACTGAAGCATAAATTAAAAGAAGAATTACCGGAAATTGGAATTGAGATGGAAAGGAACAAACTTTATTGAATGCTTGAATGATTGATGAACAAACTAAAGTACTTGAGAATTATTGAAAGATTATAAACTAAAGATGAAAACTAGAATTAGGAACTTGATGATAGAAGATTTCTAGATTATAAACTGAATTGTAATTCTATGATAGAAAACTAGGTAGAAAACATGATGGAAATCTGAATGAATAACCCTAATCCCGTAATTTAGCTTAAATAGGCGGAATTAAAGAGTTTCCTAATGACCTAAACACTTTAATGGGCTTCGCGGAAACTTCTGGGTCTGTGCTGAGGTCGGTCGACCCAATTAGTGGGTCGGTCGACCTGATGTCGGGACTGCAGCGCGCGTCGATCTTAAAACAGCTGCCATTTCTTCGTTACTCATCGTAATCAAGCGATTCTTGCGGCGTTGGAAAGCTAAGAGAATAAGCTTTCACCTCCAACTAGAATCACTTCATTATCGGCTCTAGAACTCGAGATATAGCCATTTGAAACAGGCTGCAACATCGTGGATCGATTCTTTGCTTGTTAAAGCTATCTTCAGGCCTTGAAATGTGCGCTAGGCTTCGTTCCTTCTTGTCCTTAGTCATGAAAAGTCCCGAGGGCATAAATTTGGTATAAAATCGTCCCTTTTCCGCATAAATCTACAAAAGAGCATAAAAATACGAAAGTAGACAATTGTTGGGAAATAAATGCTAAAACATAGTAAATGAGCGACAAAATGCGTGTAAAAATAGATGTAAAACATCATAAAATAGGCACGCATCAAATTCCCCAAACCAAACCTTGTTTGTCCTCAAGCAAGAAATAGACTCGATCTTAACTAATGGAACGATTTCAATCTCAGAGCGAAATTTACATGTAAGCCCAAACCAATGCCAAGTACAAAATGAGGAAGTATTTAAATCATACAAACGAGTTATAGGGTCGTCAAATTTGCGAACATAAATACTATAGAGACTTTATACCATGGACTCTCACGGTACGCTCGAGACACTCATGAAGCAAAGGGTGAGTATATGTAGAAGATAGAAAGAAGTATATTGTAATGACACTCACCTAACTGCGACCCATGAAAGCATGCCTGCAATCTAACATGAACAAAAATTCTACAACTATGTAAAACAAACCCATTAAGTGACCCAGATACATGCAATTGGGGTAATGAAAGATATGTGAGGTAAAAGGTAAAAAGTGGTTAAGATGTTTTTGGATTTGTGGTGTTAGTAACCAAGCTAGTAGAACCGATTCCCAACAACATATTTCACAACTTTTGATATTAAGAAAGTGCTCTTTTGTAGCACAACTCTCACATTAAATATAAGAAAGGACTCCCCAATATTTTTGAATGAAGTACGGGAGTGATAACACGTAAAGAAACGGATTTCAGAACGAAATTTTGAATTCTAACATTGTCAGGTGGTCGGCCGACCCATGAAGGCGGTCGGTCGACCTATTTCCTGTACGCTTTGACTTTTTTTTTCGTTTTTCTTTTCTTTCTTTCTTTTTCTGAATTTTTCTGTTCTTTTTTCTTTTCTTGCTTTCTTTCTTTCTTTTCTCTTTTTGCTCACGATAGCATACAAACCAAGATGCCTCATAAAATTAAACCAAAGACCACAAATACTAGCTTGGAAGGGTAGGCTAAATATGGGATGTAGTTTTGAGGGAATAAAAAGGCAATTTTGGCTATGTAGGGCTTATGGGTAAAATAGAGAAAAGGGATCCCAAATGCACGTACCAAGATTCACAAAAACGAGATAGTAAAACAAGTATATAGCAATTCAAGTTCATGTTTATGCATATTGATGTAACATGTTCCAAGGGGAGTACTACTCACATCCTAGACAACTGGTTTAAGAATGAAACCAGGAAATAAGCTCTAAAACTCAGAATGTATAGTAGGTTGCCAAGGTATAAGTCAAGTCTTAAGATATACAAATTGACAAAAAATCGTAGATATGCAAAAGACTCTCATACTAAAACAAGTTGACAAGGCAAGATAAAGGCATAAACATATAAGATAGCGATCCCAGAACCAAGTCCAAAAGTCTTAACTACGCAACAAAAGCAAAATTGTCCTAAAAAAAAAAACTTAAAGGAAGCAAACTAGAAAGTCTTAATAAAACAAAAAAAAAATTGTCTTATAAAAAACAGAAACGAGCAAAAAGAAGAAGTCATCCGCGAAGGATTCGGCGTTTCTTTGACCAAGGGCTCTGACTACAGGCTACACCTTCAGCTACGGTGATTTGGGTAGACGAGTTTTTCTCCACCGTGTAGATAGGTGGGTTATCATCCACAGCTCTAGCCATCCATCTCTCGGATTTGTCGACTCCCAAGTCGTGGGCCGACACCTTCCTGGGTCTCTTCTTCTTAGGGCTCTTTTCATCAGCCAAATGATCACTTGCATGAGTGATATCATTCTCTACATCATTTGATCGAGTAAGTGGTATTACTCGATCGAGAACACCTCTTTTTCTACCGCCTATAGACTCTATCACTAGAGTCGCAATTCTGGAGCATCCAAATCAACGTCCTGAGCAAGAGATTCACCTGCACATGCCTCAAAACACATCAAAGCCTCCGAAGGATCCTTTCTAAAGGATCCTTTCACAGAACATTCACTAATATTATTTAAAACATTAGAAATGTCAATAACTGAATCCTGCACGAAACAAGGTTCATTAACCGAAGGTTCAAACATGTCAGGAACATGTTCATTACTAACGCCTACAAAAATAGGTTGGTCAGTCAAGGAGTAAATTCCTAGCTCTTCAGCGGTATCTAAGTCAAAGTCAGTGTCATCGACGGGGAGGGAGAGGGAATCAAGTAGCCTATCATTCTTATCCTTAAGAATGAGCGACTCTTCAGTAATGGGTGTGATAGGATCACACTCGACAAGAATATCCGGGTTACTAATATCAACGCCCTCATACCTCTCCGTATCTCCACTGGCTCGGATTAGGTGTTTTAGAAGCTCCCATTGTTTCTCGTAGGGTAGGTCAAGAAAATCCCATCCGCAATTTCTCTCAATCTCGATCAAGGTCTTACCAGTAACTCCATCATAAAAGATACGACAAACCTCCCCAATACTAATAGGATAGTGAGATTGAGAAAGGAAAGAGATTAATCTATCACAAAAGATATACAAAGGTTCATGCTCGAGTTGTGAGAAAGGGGCGATGGTCATGAGGGTAAAAGAAAAAAGGAAAACATAAACGAAAACAATAAACACTGGCGTCACCTCCCCGGCAACGGCGCCAAAATTTGATGCCCGTCGTTGAGGGTACCAAAGATAAAATTTATAATTCCTAAACTTTAACTATAGATAGAGAAAGTCAGGGTCGAACCACAAGGAGGTGGGGAATGTTTATTGTTTGATGTTAATGTTTTAAAGGTAACAAATTTGGGGGTTTGATTGGTTGATTACTAAGTCTACGGCAAAGATTTAAAACAAACAAATAATAAAAGATGAGAATAAAAATATAATAAAAGGGATGCTAGGATGTTTGGGTAATAAATAACTAAGGTAATATAAATCCTAATGTCAACATGTATTGCAGTCGCGTAAGGGGTGTAACATATCCCTTCGGTCTATGGTACCTAATAGCTCCTTTCGGCCTATGCTATTAGTTCCTAGGTCTCACAATTATTGGGTGTCAACAATAAGGGTGATTCCTAAATCCTAGGTCACATACCTTTCAGTCTTAAGTAACCTAGCCGTCTTAAGGTGTAAACCAATGCCCTTCCCGTATCTCTCAATCTTGGGTAGGTCATTACTAACATCCTACAAGTATCCTTTCAGTCTCGTTGTAAGGTATTATAATCAACAAAGAAAGACGAAACAGAATACAGACGCGAGTGGGTCGACCGACCAGCTAGTCCAGTCGGCCGACCACCGCCTTGGTCGACCGACCCATTATGTGGGTCGACCGACCACGGCCCTGCTGTAACACCAGCTTTTTTCGACGCGTATAGTTACGAAATAGATTTTATTTCTTTAAAGCTCAAAATGAAATATATTCGTCTTTTCGTTTTAAATACTTTTTTTCTATTGCTCTTTGAAAATGTTACTTATTTTATGATTGTAATTCAATATTTTCAACCGACACACTATGTTTACGTTTTACACCAAAAATCAACCTTGACCATTTTATGCTCAAGCCTTATATTTTATCCTTCTACAGATTCGGTTATTTTTAAAAATAGTTCATATCGCACTTACCTACCTCATGAGTAATCCTTAGTCAACTGGGTTTCTAACTACATCCTATATCTTCTCGTTTGACCGAGTAAAGGAAGGAGTACATTATAATAATATATTCCGTTGGTTGTTGCTATACTTATCACACCCCCTACGTTTCTTATTTTTTTTAGTATTGAAAAATTATAAGAAAGCTCTTTAACTCTCTCTTCCAAAAAGAAAAAAACCGTGTGTTAGAACTCTTTGCATCAAACCTTGTTTCATTCTTGTCTCTGTCATCCCATCACCACTTTCGTTCTCGGCTTATATCGCAAGGGTATATATCGTCATCCTATTCTTGTATCAATCTCTTAAAATCATGACATATGGGATATTTATACCATGTGTGTTTGTAACTTTTGTAGGCTATCAAGAGGATCCCGACGCCGACGAATACCTTATAGACTCGGAACTTGACGAATAAGGTAACTTCGACGTTACTCGGTATTACGCGATATTTGTTGTAGTTGTATGTATAGGAATTTTTTTTTTGGTGCTTGAAATTTCTGGCGTATAATATGCTAGTACCCATAAATAGTTTTCATAAACCTTGTTATCATAAAGTTCGGTACGTTAATTTTCGTCATTTATTATTTTCGAAATTTAATATGGCCGAGACATACTAATCATGTTGCATGAATTTTGTTTTGATGAATTGGTTCATGCATGCTTATTGTTTCATTATTTATATTTTATTTCCATCAAATGTTCTAAGAAATTCATCTTTCTCTTGAATTTAAAATGGGTACCATATGTAGTTACAAAAGGGTAAATTTTCTATTTTTCATGAAGAAATTGTGACTAAAAATAATTGTTTCACATACTGTTTTGGGTAAATAAATTGTGCTCCGAAAATTTACAATTTCCGTCTTCGATCGAAAAACTGTACATTTTGGTCCAGTCTTTGTTTACGTCAAAAGTCCGACTGTCCCCGAAAATAATTTATGTTTGAGTATATTTAAGATGGAAAATAAGTATGTTTGGAGGTTTTAAATGGGTTATTTTGGGTGACGGTAAATTATATGTCTTATGCGATTAAAATAAATTTTGTATTTAAAGATTTTATTATTAAATTCTTACGGCAAAAACAATTGAACTACTGAGCTATTCCATCTAATTGGACTTCTGTCCATTTTGATTGTTCAACTCTTGTACAAATCATTTGGCTTTCTGAAAACAATTTTTTTTTTACATGAGTTTACGAAACAGTAATTTAATTAATTTCGCCATCGCTATAAAATAATAAACTTTGTCTCTCATTTGGCCTTAATAAAATATTTTGATATATTATTTTCTAAGTAAAATGGCTTTGTATAACTTGGTGAAATTTTAGTTTTATACATTCGAAGGATTTTATAATCGAGAAATAAAATGTTTAGTTCTTTTAAGAAAGACTCAAGATTGTATTATTTGAGTATATATATCTTTTTGGGATATTTTAAAGTGTGGAATAATGAAAGGAATGGCAAAGAATAATGAACTAAGACATACGGGTTCTTATACAACTATATGATTGGATACCCTAGTGGGAGGTACAGATTGTCATAGAGTCATGTACATGTACTTAGACTAGGACTTCGCACTGCGTGGTAAGTCGTGTCCTATTATAGTTTGTTGTCTAGTGAGTGAACTTGGAGTTGGTCATCTTTGCATGACACTGGGTTCTCGAAACTAGCTTGGATGCTGTGGTGTCAAGAGTATAGCTAAAGTTACATTCTGGCCTGAACCGTATTATCTCCACTCTGTCATTTGAGGAATTTTGCTTTTAAGCACGCAACACGTTTATTTTAAGCGTAAGTTTGTTAATTGAATATTGTTACACATGTTTTGATATTTCAATTTACTTTCGATATATTTGCTTCTGTAACATTTATATCATGTGATATGGCTGGGAGAACGTCGAGTTACTCCCCACTGATTGTGGCTGTTATGTTTATAACATGACAGGTTTTTCTTTTGGCTGGGAATATTGTGTGAGCTAGCGAGTAGTTTGCAGATCCTACTCTTTGTTTTTTATATACCTTCTTCGGTGGTTATAGTCTTGAACACTTTTGAAGGTTTTGTTTTTTTTTTGGTTTAGCCCTTTTCAGAAAAGTGGCATTTGTATTTGACTAACCTTCTGATTTTCTTTTTTCTCGAGAACTATCACATCCTCGTTATGATGATACTTAGTTTTTTTTTTCTTTGTGTATAATAATCCCAACATCGACAATGTTTCCGCCATTGTTTTGCGTTCGTTTTTATAGGGGATTACAGTTGGTATCAGAGCATCACTGCTCCCGACGCTCACACATGGACTTTTTTTTTGTTTGTTTAGGCAAAATGACTAGTAAATGACTTGACATATTAAAGTGAAATAGAGAGAGTTGGGTAGAAACCAATAAGGAGCTGGATGCTAGTTTACGTGTTCTTGCAATTTAGTGCTTAGCATTAATTATATGTGTTAGCTTCCTTTTAAGATGTCTGGAGGACGCGGACGCGGACGTGGTGGAATTCCAGATCAGAATGCAATCAACCAAGCGATTCTCAACTCTTTGAACCAGCTGACCAACCGAATGGAGAACATGGTTCCTCACGGTAGAGGAAATGGTGGACCACGAGATTTTAGTTTTTCCCGCGCTGCTGGACAGATGGCCAAAAGCAGACTGACATTCTTTAAGGGTACTATTGACCCTGAGGTGTTGAGGTTGTGGATTAGGCAGATAGAGAGGCAATTCGAGATTTGCGAGGTTCCAAATCAGCATAAGGTGAACCTGGCCGTCCACTACTTGCAGGAGGAGGCTGATCTTTGGTGGAGGATAGTTGGTCCTGCTGCCGTACTTGCACCTCAATTTGGCTGGGCTGAATTCGTAACCATGCTTGAGAATAGATTTTTTCCTGAAGAATTGAAGCATCGGAAGATTGATGAATTCATGGAGTGCAAACAAGGAAAGAACATGTCAGTTCAGGAGTTTACCGATCATTTTAACAAATTGGCACACTTTGCTGAGGAGTTGCTTCCTAATGAGGCCCGAAGAGTTTTCTATTATCGTAGAAAGCTGAATGCTGAGGTCACTCATTCGATGCCTCGAGACCTAGATACAGTTGAGAAGATTTATAATGCTGCGTTGTGGAACGAGAAGTCCTTTGAGCGAATTAAGGAGGAGGCTGCCCTTGCTAATGCTTCATCTCATAAGAGGCCCTTTTCCTCTTCTTCTTCTTCTTCTTATTCTGCTCCGAGCAAGAAGAACAAATATCATGGAGGTTTGAAAAACCCTCACACTCTTTACTTTTTGTCTCTATATTTCTCGGTCTGAGTGATAGAACTGATACTAATTCTTTTTCAGGTTCTGGATACAAGAAATCAAATACTGCTCCTCGTCCCGACTGGAAGAAGTCTGATGAAAAGAAGGACAATAGAAGAAAAGAATTATTTTGCTATAGTTGCAAGGAACCCATTCATCCTGGTCTTACATGCGATGGTAACCCTATCGTGTGCTACAGTTGCAATGAGCCTGGTCATAAATCTTTCAACTGCCCTAAGAAGAAAGTTGCTGATACTTCGTCTACAAAGATTGCTGCTGCCACAACTGCAAATACTGGAGGGGCTACTCGTAGTAAAGGTCGTATCTTTCTTTTGAGTCGAGCTGAGGCCGAGGCTGATCCAGATGTGATTACCAGTACGTATCTTGTTTCCGGTCATCGTGCTGTTGTTCTGTTTGACACTGGCGCTTCAATATCTGTCATATCCTCTAGTTTTGCTGTAAAAGCTTCTTTAGTATCTGTTCCTGCTGAGCCTGTTCCGATATCTTTACCTTCTGGTGAAACTCTATCTTGTGCTAAGGCATATGCCAATGTGCCTATCCTCCTTGCTGGTGTGGTTTTCCCTACCACTCTTCTAGACTTCCCTTTAGGTGAGTTTGATGTGATTCTTGGTATGGATTGGTTGTCCCAATATGCTGCTAAATTCCAGTGTCGAGATCAAAAGATCTTTTTAAAGAGCCCATGCGGTGCTCGAATTACGCACCATGGTGGTAGACGTCAGGAAGGTATAAAGATTATATCTGCTATGAAGTTGATGAGTTTGCAGAGAAAGGGTTGTCAGGTTTTCTTGTGTTCTGTCTCCAAGACTGAGGATTTACCTAAATTGGAGAAGGTTTGTGTTGTGAAAGAGTATCCCGACGTTTTTCCTGAAGAGTTACCTGGCATTCCTCCTGAGAGAGATGTGGAGTTTACAATCGATCTAGTGCCTGGTACTGGTCCAATTGCAAAAGCCCCATATCGTATGGCCCCTACTGAGTTACAAGAGTTACGAAAACAACTAGATGAGATGATCGAAATGGACTTTATCCGCCCTAGCTCTTCTCCTTGGGGTGGCCCTGTACTTTTCGTGAAGAAGAAGGATGGCACCATGCGCTTATGCATCGACTACCGTGATCTCAACCGTGTTACAGTGAAGAACAAGTATCCTTTGCCTCGTATTGACGATTTGTTTGACCAGTTAAAGGGTGCTTCTGTTTTCTCTAAGATCGATTTGAGATCGGGTTATCACCAGATCCCTGTACGAGAATCTGATATTCCAAAGACGGCTTTTAGTTCGAGGTATGGTCACTATGAGTTCAAGGTTATGCCGTTCGGTTTAACCAATGCCCCAGCTGTATTTATGGACCAGATGAACCGTTCTTTCCGTGAGTTCCTTGATAAGTGTGTGGTGGTCTTTATTGATGATATTCTAATCTTTTCTAAATCCGAGACCGATCATGCGGAGCATTTGAGGACTATTCTAGGTATTCTGCGGAAGCAAAAGTGGTTTGCTAAGTATTCGAAATGCGAGTTTTGGCTCCCTGAGGTGGCTTTTCTCGGCCATGTCATTTCAAAGGAAGGTATTAAGGTGGACCCTGCAAAGATCTCAGCTGTCTCCAACTGGTCTAGTCCATCTGATGTTGGTGAGATTCGTAGTTTCTTGGGTCTTGCGGGTTACTATAGGAGGTTCGTTAAGGATTTCTCTAAGTTGGCCCGTCCGATGACTCAACTTCTGAAGAAGGAATCTAAGTTCCTTTGGTCCCAGGATTGTGAAGATGCTTTCCTAGAGCTTAAGAAGCGTCTTACCTCTGCACCTGTGCTGACCTTGCCCGAAGATGGTGTAGGTTTCGATGTTTTCTGTGGTGCTTCTAAGCATGGTTTGGGTTGTGTACTTATGCAAAATGGTAAGGTGATTGCCTATGCCTCAAGACAGTTGAAGGTGCATGAGGTCAACTATCCTACGCACGATTTGGAGCTCGCTGTGGTGGTTCTTGCCCTTAAGATTTGGCGTCATTACTTGTATGGTGTGAAGTGTAAGGTTCACACTGATCACAAGAGTTTGCGTTATCTTTTCACGCAGAAGGATTTGAACGCGAGGCAAAGACGATGGATCGAGTTGGTGAATGACTATGATTTGGAGTTGGTGTACTATGAAGGAAGAGCCAACGTTGTGGCTGATGCTTTGAGTCGAAAGACTATCCACACTCTGGTTCCTTGTGTTGATCTATCCGATTCTCTGGTTCGTGAGTTTGAGAAGATGTCTATAGGAGTAATCCTTGATGCTTCTTCGGCATGTGTTAACTCTTTGGTCGTCGAGCCCGACTTGTTTCGTGAGATCCGGGAGATGCAGTTATCGGATCCCTTTGTTGCTGAGATTCGTGCGAAGATGGGTTTAGGGAGAGCTGTAGATTTTTCGGAGGATTCTTCCGGTTCTTTGAAGTTTAGAGATCGATGGGTGGTTCCTGCTAATGTCGATCTGAGAAAGAAGATCCTTAGAGAGGCCCACAAGACTCCTTATTCAGTACATCCAGGTGGTGACAAGATGTATAAGGATCTGAAGCTTCATTTCTGGTGGCCGCATATGAGAGATGAGATTTCTTCGTTTGTGAGTAAATGCTTGACTTGTCAACGAGTTAAGTTTGAGCATAAGAGACCCGGGGGTTTGCTACAACCATTACCGATTCCCGAGTGGAAATGGCAGTGCATTTCTATGGATTTTGTGATGGCATTACCTAGATCTGTGACAAGTAAGAATGGTATCTGGGTTGTCGTGGATCGCCTGACTAAGAGTGCTCGTTTCATTCCCATTCGTGATACTTGGAGTTTGGAGCGACTTGCCGAGACCTACATAGGTGAGGTTGTGCGACATCATGGTGTCCCTTTGGAGATTGTATCTGATCGTGATCCGAGGTTCTGTTCTAAGTTTTGGAAGGCTTTACAGAAAGCTTTGGGAACCCAGTTGTTGATGAGTACTGCTTTCCATGCCGCTACCGATAGTCAATCTGAGAGGACGATTCAAACATTAGAGGATATGTTTCATGCCTGTGCCCTTGATTTCCAGGGAAATTGGGAGAGACATCTGCCTTTGGTTGAATTTTCTTATAATAACAGTTATCATGCTTCAATCAAGATGGCTCCTTTTGAAGCTCTTTATGGTCGTTGTGTTAGTTATTTAGACCATATTAATACTCATATTGTGATCTTAAAATTACAATATATAATCTAAAATGGTCTAAATCTACATGCATGCAAACAAAAGTATAAAAGATGGTATTAAACCATCATAAGATAAAAAAAACCTTACATTGTATAAGCAAGATAATGGGCACAACACAAGGACTCCTTCCTTATTGTTGTTCTTGAGCTATGGAATAAGAAAGATCCTCCAAGACTACTAACCACCAAATAGATGGTCTCCTAAGGATACACCCAAGATTATCCCAAAAACTACTAAGTTACTAACTAGGTAAATTTAGTAGTAGACCTTGTATTATGTGATAATATTATTACACTAATAACATTATGATATATTTATTATTATGAGGATTTTTCTCTCTTAAAAAATTAAGAGGATTTATGTGTATAATGAGGGGTATATATAGGGGTTTGAAATGTAAACAATTCATGGGAACATGCCATGTGTTTACACCACCAAACTTTGACAAATATGTTTAATAAGACCTCATATATATTATGGTTCAAATGGACCCATTTTGGTCCATTTCGATTTCCGACATTTGTCCCACAAATGCTTATAAGTCTTATATTTAATTATCTTAATTAATTATTAAATTGATTATTTAACAATTAAATAATACAAATCAACAATTAATAACCACTTAACAATTAAGTTCTTATTAGACTATTTTATCAGTATAAAATATAACTTTTGACAAGCCTCGGGCGTATCTACGTGTCCTGCTAATTCAGGTAGGGGAAATCACTGGTACATGTTGATGTGTAAACTGCTCTTAATTGTTATTAAGCATGGTTGTGATATAATATCATGTGATCGTTATATTTTGTTGTTTATATTATTCTGAGATATTGATACGATGTGAATATATATATTGGGTCTTGTGATACGGTGTTGGATCGGTGCGGAGTATATATGGTGTTGGATCGGTGCGGAGTATATATGGTGTCGGATCGGTGCGGAGTATATATATGGCGTTGGATCGGTGCGGAGTTTACTATATTGTTATAATTATTGTTTTCCCTACTCAACCTCGTGGTTGACCCTGTGTATTCGTGATCACCTGTGATGAACCAATTATTGGGGAGCAGATTGACAGGTGCTGAGACTAAGGGGGAGCCATGGGAGGAAGAGCTTGGATCCGGACCAGATTAGATGTCTAGATCACCTTAGTCAGTTTAATACGAGTTGTACTTTATTTATGTTGTTAAGACCTTTGGATATGTAAGAACATGTTTTGAGTTTAAAGTTAATTTAAAGTACTGTTTATCTTCCTTTGTATCTACTGCCTCGGGAAACCGAGATGGTAACACCTTTATTTATCTGAGGAGTCCTAGTTCAGGCCCTTAAATAAATGGGGGTGTTACAATATATTTATTATTATGAGGATTTTTCTCTCTTAAAAAATTAAGAGGATTTATGTGTATAATGAGGGGTATATATAGGGGTTTGAAATGTAAACAATTCATGGGAACATGCCATGTGTTTACACCACCAAACTTTGACAAATATGTTTAATAAGACCTTATATATATTATGGTTCAAATGGACCCATTTTGGTCCATTTCGATTTCCGACATTTGTCCCACAAATGCTTATAAGTCTTATATTTAATTATCTTAATTAATTATTAAATTGATTATTTAACAATTAAATAATACAAATCAACAATTAATAACCACTTAACAATTAAGTTCTTATTAGACTATTTTATGAGTATAAAATATAACTTATGAACCCTTATTAGCTAATTTTACAATCTCTTGTAAATTTAAATAGCTATTTATCTTCGCCTCAAATATATACACATGTCGTAGAAATTTATATAATTAACTATTAATTATAAAATCTCATTTATATTTATTAATTAATTCTCAAATAATTAAATAATAAATCCCCTTGGCCCAAGTTCGTAACTTGTCATCAAATATATATTCACATGACTTATTTAAAAGTCCTGTAATACAAGGATTTAATATAATTGTATCAAATACAAATAATTAGTTTTTCCATTTGGGCATCATCCTATAGGTGTGACCTAAAGGGATCAGCTAGTCACCGCCGTCACACGACAGTAATGTCAAACTCTAGTCAGCCAATCATTACCGATTAACGTTGACCAGCTGACATATATGTAAAAAAATCCCTGACATATTCCTTGTACGAGATTTATTATGTAGACGCACTATTGTGGAGGACACTACTCCAACAATCTCCCACTTGTCTGACACAAGTGTGCGCCACCGATTCTCTTATCCAAAGTTATCTCCCACTCAATGCAAGATGTCTTCCAGGTCGTTCCTGCACGTGATCTCATCATAAAGTGGTTTCCTCGATCAGGAGAATGACCATCTGACCGGATTATCTACTATAGACCTTATCCGAGCGTGGCCACGCATTTTCAGTTAACTCTCCTCGAGTGGCCTTGAGATAAAAATTTGACATAAGTGGACAATCTTGTTGAACTATTTTCTTTGTTCAATCACAGATCACTATGACCCAGAAGATGCCCATCAGCCTCCTGTTACGGCACGACCTTAAGCAAAAACTAAAGTCAATCGGAAACTGTACTGACTCAGATAAATAGTCTCCAGTCAAAAGAATCGACTCGAAGGAATAAATAGAAATCCTCGCCACGACCTAGCAACAAAAAAACTCTATAAACGGTCACTGTCCGACAAATTGTCTCACAATCTGCCTATGTAATCGACCAATCATCACTATGACCATATGACAGTCGAACATGTCATCTATCGCCTTACAATCTAGTCATTCCGAGACGTCACCTCATTAAGTAACTAGGGACAAAATACAATGTTAATCCAGTTCACTTAATAGGGTTCGACGTTGTCATTACAACCTATTTGGATAAAACAAAGTATATGAATTTAGACAACAACTAAATACGACGATAAATGTAATTATCATATATGAAATCATTGGTACAATATTTAAAATTATTACATATCGTATAATTTACAGTAGTTCTGTCATTCGTCTCAACCCCATAGAAACTACATGACTATCATGTTTTGCTTGAGACAATGGCTTGGTTAAAGGATCAGCGATGTTTTCAGCTGTCCCAACCTTACAAACTATAATTTCCTTCCTTTCAATTAGATCTATAATTACATGAAATTTCCTAAGTACATGTCTAGACTTGTTACTAGACTTGGGCTCTTTAGCTTGAAAAATTGCCCCACTGTTATCACAGTATAAAGTGATAGGATCCTCGGCGGTCGGAACTACTCTCAGTCCCTCCAAAAATTGCCTAATCCAAACAGCTTCCTTAGCAGCCTCAGATGCTGCAATGTACTCATCTTCCGTTGTAGAATCAGCAGTCACAGACTCCTTAAAACTTCTCCAACAAACCGCCCCTCCGTTCATAATATAGACAAAACCAGCCTGGGATTTTAAATCATCTCTATCGGTTTGGAAACTGGCATCCGTATAACCTCTTACACGTAACTCAGATTCTCCTCCAAACACTAAGAATGAATCTCTAGTCCTTCTCAAGTATTTAAGAATATTCTTGACGGCTATCCAGTGACTCTCACCTGGATTATTTTGATAACGACTTGTCATGCTCAAAGCATACGAGACGTCAGGACGAGTGCACATCATAGCATACGTGATCGATCCAACAGCGGAAGCATAGGGAATCGACTTCATGCGTTCAATATCCTTAGGTTCCGTGGGACACTGAGATTTACTCAAGGTAATCCCACTACCTATTGGCAGAAAACCTTTCTTAGAGTTTTTCATATTGAATCGATCAAGAATTTTATCAATATAAACTTCTTGACTCAATGCTAATATCCTATTGGTTCTATCTCTATAGATCCGGATACCCAAGATGCGTTGTGCTTCTCCCAAATCTTTCATTTGGAAGTGGTTTCCTAACCACTTCTTAACAGAAGTAAGCATATCTATATCATTCCCAATGAGTAATATGTCGTCCACATATAAAAGTAAGAAAACAACTTTTTTTTTTTTTTGGTAAAATGTGAGTGTAGTATATCATATCAAAAGGATAATTACAAGGGAGTGTCAGGGATCAAGTCCCATTACAAGCAAAAAGGAATTAAATTATGCCAACACTTGCAAACCAATCACTATGGGATTGATCAAACTCATTGCTCAGCTTAAATTTAATTCGTCGTCTAACGTCCTCTTCAATGTGACGAGCCACCAAATCTGGTCGTTTCACCCAGTCATTAACTCTAGTATCATTCCTCTGAAGCCAAACAGAATAAAAGTAGGCATTAAGCATGGCAGACTGACACTGCCATTTGACATTCTTCCTGAAGCTAACAGCCAGAGAAGACACAGAAGGCCAGGACCCTCCAAACCAGTGCATCAGATGAGCTTTGATGCTGCAGCTATAATCACACTCATCAAACAGATGAGCAATTGTCTCAGTGTGCCTCTGACAGAGAACACAGTTATCATCTGAGATACAGCCAAGTCTATAGAGCTTATCCTTGACATTCATACCCCCTTGAATCATGAGCCAAGTGATCATGGAATGCTTAGGTACATTCCAATGATTCCAAACAACCCTGTACCAGTCCTGAGTATTCTGCAAAGGACATAGGAAAGAGTAACCTTCACTGATGGAATATCCTTTTGGGTTCCCAATCCAGCTATCATGTACAAAGCCTTGTTTAATTCGATCCTTTACCTTGCACACATTCTTCCAGACCCAAGAAGCATCCTTAGGAGGAGAATAATCATGCCATGGTGAGTGTTTAAGGTAGACAGAATTGACCCATTTCACCCATAATCTATCAGCTTTGGTATAGATCCAATGAACAACTTTACTCCCACTAAACTTCATGTATAAATACGGTTCCTCAACACTTCGAGAAAAACCATTTTGTTTAATCACATGATCAAAACGATGATTCCAACTCCTTGATGCTTGCTTAAGACCATAAATGGATCTCTTAAGCTTGCATACTTTGTTAGGATTTTTAGGATCCACAAAACCTTCAGGTTGTGTCATGTACACTTCCTCTTCCAGAAACCCATTCAGGAAAGCGGTCTTGACATCCATTTGCCATATCTCATAATCATGAAATGCAGCAATCGCTAACATTATCCGAACAGATCTCAGCATAGCAACTGGTGCAAAGGTCTCGTCATAGTGTAAACCATGAACCTGAGTGAACCCTTTCGCCACCAGTCTAGCTTTGTAGACATCTTTATGTCCATCCATGCCGATTTTAATCTTAAAAATCCACTTACACTGAAGAGGTCGGACATCTTTAGGTAATTCAACCAGATCCCATACCTGATTGTCATACATGGAATCCATTTCGGATTGCATGGCTTCAAGCCATAACTTAGAGTCAGAACTAACAATAGCTGCTTTGTAGGTTTTAGGTTCGTCACTTTCTAAAAGTAATACCTCATAGTCACCATCTTCCTCAATGATACCAAGGTATCTTTCAGGTTGGTGACTTACCCTTCCTGACCTCCTAGGTTCAGAAGGAATAATAACCGAATCTGACGAAGAAGGGACATTTTCCTGTGCAGTCACCTCAGTTTGTGGCTCTTGAACTTCATCAAGTTCAAATTTTCAACCACTCTGTCTCCTAGAAATAAACTCTTTTTCTAGAAAGACAGCCTCACGAGCCACAAACACTTTGTTCTCGTGACTATTGTAGAAGTAATAACCTCGGGTTTCCTTAGGGTAACCTACAAAAGTACATTTATCAGAACGAGGTGCAAGCTTATCGTCACACTTGTTTCTGACATAAGCGTCACAACCCCATACTTTCAAGTATTGTAGATTAGGGACCCTCCCTTTCCATATCTCATATGGTGTTTTGTGGGTAGCTTTAGTGGGACTCCTGTTCAAAGAACATATTGCAGATAAGATAGCAAATCCCCATAATGACTCAGGTAATTCAGTTTGACTCATCATTGATCGAACCATATCTAATAAAGTTCGATTCCTCCTCTCAGCCACCCCATTCAATTGTGGTGTGCCGGGAGGAGTTAACTGAGATACAATACCACAGTTTTTAAGGTGATCTCTAAAGTCATTGCTTAAATATTCACCACCACGATCTGATCGTAATGTTTTAATCTTCTTATTTAATTGGTTTTCTACTTCATTCTGAAACTCCTTGAACTTATCAAAAGCTTCACTTTTATACTTTATTAAGTAGATACACCCATATCTACTCATGTCATCGTTAAAAGTAATGAAATAGTCATAATTACCTCTATCAGTGACTGTCATTCGACCACATACATCGGTATGTATTAAACCCAATAAATCACTAGCTCGAGATCGTCTTCCTTGAAAAGGTGAACGAGTCATCTTGCCAAGTAGACAAGATTCACATGTACCAAATGATTCGAAATCAAAAGGTTTAAGAACACCAGTCGACACTAGTCTTTTAATGCGTTTCTCGTTAATATGTCCTAATCGACAATGCCATAAATAAGATAGATCGGTATCACCGGTTTTGAGTCTTTTATTATCCAAATGATAAACATCGTTGCAAGTGTCTAGAATATAAATACCATTAATAGAAATAGCTTGACTATATACAATCCCATTAAGGGAAAAAGTACAACACTTGTCCTTAATTACAAAATGAAACCCTTCCGTGTCTAATACAGATACTGATATTATATTCCTAGACAACTGTAATACCCAGTATTTTTAGCCTCGGTCAACGGTAGTCAAACCATGTCTTATACACGTTTTTCAAATGAAATTTTATAAAGCATTTTACGTAAACTATTATTATTTTATAAATCGTATTTCTACGATTATTTCGTATTTTATAATCATTTTTATAAATCATATTTCTACGATTACTTCGTAGTTTATAATCATTTTAAATTTGATAATTATTTCATAAAATGACATTTCATTCGTATTTTCTTTATTTGGTTAATATTATATTTTCAATTGAATATATTTCATATTTTTATATTATTTCTCATTTGTACTTGTTTTATTATTTACGTCATAATAATATTTAAATCCTAATTTTATATTTTTATGTTAGTCCTAATAAAATTAAATTCTTATAATTCATTTAATTAATATTTATTAATACTAAATTACTTAATTTATTTGGTATAAAAATTTATACGTACTCGTTTATTTAAGCTATGAGCTGAGAGCGGGATTGACCTCGAGTTGCGTGATGGACCATTGGTGATGGGTTTGGACTTGGACTTGGGTTAGGGTACAACCATCAACATATCCATCTTTTACTAAATGTAAACCCTAATTCTTTTGTTCCCATGAACTTCTCATCTCATCGACATCCAAGTCTTATCGACACAAACAAGACAAACCCTAATACCTCACCCTCTGCCACCTTGTCTGCCTCCCTATCAAAACCTAAACCCTAAACCACCTTGACCACGTTAGAATGACGGGGAACTAGAGAAGGAACGTAGCAGGAACTACAGACTCACCACCATCGTTACCTTGCGCATTAATGTTTGTAAGTAGTTTATCATGTTGTTTTATACTTCGTATATGTAAACTAAAGTTGTATGTGATCCTTGTAGTACGGATAACACGTTTGTCATCTTTAACCCGTCGTAGGACCACCGTGAGTAACGTTTTAATAGCCATAATTTCGACAGTACGCAATCTTCCATACTCTGTTTCGTTTTCCTATTGTTTTCTAATGGTTGTTTGGCTTAGTATTTGGTGCGAGAGTCTGGGTAGTAGTGGTGAGGTTTTAGTAGGCTATGTGGGTGGTTGAATGGTGGTGCGTGGTGGGCGGAGCACCACCATAATAGGACTGTTATGGGGCGGTAAAATTAGGGCAGAAACCAGGGAAAATCAAGAACAGAGGAGGATAGGCGTGTGAGCAGGCCTTTTAGTGAGGCTGTCGTGGAATGTCAGAGGAGGATGAGGGCTCGAGTGGACCATCCCTGGAACCACCGTGAGTCAGTGGTGACAATGGTGGTGGCCAGAGGTGGTGTGGGTCATGGTGGTCAAAGGAAGAAGCGTGAGAAAGAAGAGGGAACTCGCGGGTTAAGTGCTGAAACAGCAGGTGTCAGGGTTGCGCGGGCTGTTTGATCAGGTGGTGGTGGCAGCGGTGGTGGTTTCAGGGGGTAATATGGGTGTGTACTTTATAGTCTGAAGTATGGGTAAGAGGTTAGGACCTTAGGTGGTGACCATGGGTGGCCGGAATGAGGGCGGTGAAAGCCAAAAGTCGGGTGCAGGAAGTCTGTGAAGGGCTGTTTGGTTAGTGTTCATGTTGTTTTAGGTTGCTTGTCATGGGGTTCGAACCCAGGTCGGGGGAAGGGGGCTGTGTAGTTACATATATTATTCTTATTATGGTTATCATTTTTAATAATGCTATTATTATTGTTGCTATGTTGTTATTCTTATTATTAATATTATTATTACTAATATGTTATTATTGTATTTTTTTTAGTATTCATTGTTGTTGTCTTTGTTTGGGTATTATTGTTATTAATATTATATATATTATGATTATTATTAATATTATGGTTAGTATTAGTAATATTATTATTAAGTAATTGTTGCTTTCGTAGTACTTGAGTCGTAAGTAATTGAATTTGCATATGTATACTCGTGGGTTAAATTTTACGTTTTGTGAATTTTATAATAAAGTTCGTATCTCCATAATTGTAATATATATGTGACAAGTATCGTTAGTTAGTCGTTGGTGATAATTTATATGATTCCTTACTTAATTAAATTGCTGTTAAGTAATACTTGATACGGTCTCGTTATGCATATTATATTATTTAATGGTTAATTTAAATGATAGATATATTATATTAATTTGCGTTATTGTATTAGTTAGTGATTGAGTATATTATTTTATTAGGTGTCGAGTATGTGATGAAGTAATGCTTCTGATTGGATGTTAGCTCCGTGATGGATTATATTGCTATCCAGGTAGGATACACTGACACTATACTCTATGAAGTGTTGTGAATGAATGTTTACTCTGTGTGGTGTTATGAATGGTTGTTGCCTTGTATATTATGGATGAAAATATGAGTTATATGAGCATGGTATTTAATAGTTATTTATAATTGATGCATTCATAAGTATAAATACTATTACTGTTGCACTCATGAGCATGGCATATGCATTGGATACGGAGTTGAGATGATGAGATATTATTGGGCCCAGGCTAGTTCTGCAGGACTAGACCTGGTGACCTCAGCTGTTATGCTGGTGTTCAGTGACGACCGATTATAGTCTGCCGGGAGGTTCGGTATGGCTTGGCGTTTCGGGTTTGAGATTGGTGTTTCGGGTTGAGATTGAGATTGTGATTGAGCTCGAGCATATCATGACATTTGCATATCGTATTTGTTGTATTATTTATTATTGTGTTACCCTACTCAACCGCGAGGTTGACAGTGTATTCGTGTACACCTACGATGATCCG
Organism: Silene conica; assembly: GCA_029255685.2. Taxonomy (NCBI): domain Eukaryota; kingdom Viridiplantae; phylum Streptophyta; class Magnoliopsida; order Caryophyllales; family Caryophyllaceae; genus Silene; species Silene conica. The sequence goes on from CM055315.2 coordinate 56,515,378, forward strand.
GAATGGGGAGTAGATTCTACAGGTCAGAGACAGATGGACTAGGAGCTTGGGCATGGAGAAAGACATGGCTTGGACCTACTTAGAATTAGATCACACACTTAGATGTTGTCATCAGTTGTATTTTTATTCTTGCGTAATAGTTGTAATATCAAAAGTTTAAATTTAATCAGATTTGTATAAAGTACTTTGGTTTGTTTTACTTTGTTATTCACTACCTCGGATATTCCGAGATGGTAACAGCTTCATTTATTTGAGAATGTCTTGCTAAAGGCTCTTAAATAAATGGGGGTGTTACAAAGTGTGCCGGGAGGAGTTAACTGAGATACAATACCACAGTTTTTAAGGTGATCTCTAAAGTCATTGCTTAAATATTCACCACCACGATCTGATCGTAATGTCTTAATCTTCTTATTTAATTGGTTTTCTACTTCATTCTGAAACTCCTTGAACTTATCAAAAGCTTCACTTTTATACTTTATTAAGTAGATACACCCATATCTACTCATGTCATCGTTAAAAGTAATGAAATAGTCATAATTACCTCTATCAGTGACTGTCATTGGACCACATACATCGGTATGTATTAAACCCAATAAATCACTAGCTCGAGATCGTCTTCCTTGAAAAGGTGAACGAGTCATCTTGCCAAGTAGACAAGATTCACATGTACCAAATGATTCGAAATCAAAAGGTTTAAGAACACCAGTCGACACTAGTCTTTTAATGCGTTTCTCGTTAATATGTCCTAATCGACAATGCCATAAATAAGATAGATCGGTATCACCGGTTTTGAGTCTTTTATTATCCAAATGATAAACATCGTTGCAAGTGTCTAGAATATAAATACCATTAATAGAAATAGCTTGACTATATACAATCCCATTAAGGGAAAAAGTACAACACTTGTCCTGAATTACAAAATGAAACCCTTCCGTGTCTAATACAGATACTGATATTATATTCCTAGACAACGTTGGCACAAAATAACAATTATTTAGATACAACTGCAAACCCGACGCTAAACTAAGTACATAGGTTCCAACAGATACGGCGGCTACTTTAGATCCGTTTCCCATCCGTAGATCCACGTCACCCTTGTTTAGCTTCCTTACGCTTTTTAGGCCCTGTAAATGATTACACAGGTGAGAACCACATCCAGTATCTAATACCCAAGTTGTAGTAGTAGCGTAATTTATGTCTATCATAAAAGATTTGATTGAGAATTTACATGTTGGCTTCATAATACCAGCTTTGATGTCATCCAGATATTTGGGGCAATTACGCTTCCAATGTCCCTTGATATTACAATAATTACAAGTATCATTGAGATGATTTCCCTTCTTAGATTTTGGTTTAGAAGGGCCATTCGCAATAGCCTTCCCTTTACCTTCAACCTGCACGGGTTTCTTACCACCACTCCTTTTAAACTTCTTCTTCCCCTTTACATTAATAGCTAGGACATCTTTCCTAGTGTTCCCACTTAACCCCATGTCTTTCTCTGCTTGCACAAGCAAAAAATGGAGTTCATGTAGACTTTTCTTCATGTTGGCCATATTATAATTTACTCGAAATTGTGTGAATCCTTTGACCATAGAGAGGGAGTGAAGCACTCGGTCCACAATAAGCTCTTCGGGGATCTTGCATCCCAGCCCTTCTAGAGTTTCCACATACTCAATCATTTTGAGTATATGGGCACTAACAGATTGCCCTTCCTTAATATTAGCCTCAAAGAAGCGAACAGCAGCATCATATTGAAGTATCCTCGGGGCTTGAGAAAACATGGTAGAGAGCCTCGAGTATACCTCATATTCATCTTTGAAGCGGACACATTGCCTTTGTAGGGACGCTTCCATCGCAAATATTAAAACATTTTTAATGGCGGCGGATTGTCTTTGATAATCATTATATGCGTCCCTTACATCAGGAGTAGCCCTAGTACTTGGTAGAGGGGGAGAAGGATCGACAAGGTAGCGTAATTTACCATCACCTGCAGCAGCTAATCGAAGTTGTTCTTCCCAATCTTTAAAATTACTACCATTAGCACTTAAAACATATTTGTCCATGAACTGGCGGAGCCATGATTCTTTAGAAATCGTAGCGGTTTGACTAGAAGAAGCCATTGTGATTTACTACAAAACGGGAATGGAAAGAAAATCAACATTTATCGTAAAATACTTGTAAAACAATTTTAGCAAGTTAGCATTTATATAATGATCTCCCACTGAATTATATAAACGATTCCAAGACCCATCTTTATAATATAAACACGAGCACGGTGAGGCCGTTTCATCCCATATTTATATAAATTTGGTGAGTCAACATTTTGACTGATTCTACTGAATAGAACTCTTGGTTGATGAATTTTCTTAAAATTTATCATTTAAGCCCCGGAATCAACTATGGGCACGGTGAGGCCGATTCATCCCACATTAATCCCGTTGAGTCCAACCAATTTTCACGTGTGATAACTTTTATTACCCTACTTACCCAACGTAAAAAGAGAGTACCCCGGTGAGCCGAGCCTACCTCTAATGAAGAAGGGATTCATAGGTGCTAATACTTGGTAAGGCTTTATCTCAATTTTAAAAGTGAGAGATCTTATCAATTTAATTGTCTATCACTTTTAAGTGAACAAAAATGGTGAATGGTAGACAATTGAATCGATAACAACGAAAAATAAATAAATAAATATGTAGTGATGAAGATTTGGCATGAATGCATAAATGTAAATTAGCAAGTCCTAATATGGCCACCTAGTTAATATAATTAACTAAAATTATTACACATCGGAAACCAACTCCTTGGTCCCTTGAGTCTTCACAAATTGCCCTCCTTCTTTAGGATTTCGGATCTCCTTTCCGAAAACACCGTCTTCATGAAAAAACCATCTTTAGATGCTTCATCTAACTACTATTACGGGAAATACCAATTTCTACCTATGGCCATATTAGGAAATTACATAATTATAATGCTAAGAAACATCCATCTAAATGAATAATATAAATGCATTATGTAAAAATGACATGCCAAATCGTCTTACTTACCAACAACGATCATTTGAGCTCGTAATGACGGAATTTTTACCAATAAAAATTCACAATTAATTCTTAAAACAATTTTAAGACTTACTCATCTTAATAATCTGGTCTATTATCAAAATAATTATTCTCAACAATTATCTTGAAATTATATGGGAATTAGAACATAATCATGATAAAAAGATACAATAACTCACAATTATCTTATAAAAATTCCATTTAATTTAAAAACTAATGGGAAATTAAATTTCAAAGCTATGAACATTCTGGTCTTACACTAAAAATGTCATGCAAGTGAAAATTTTAGTTTTGAAATTTATTTAAAATGATTTTATAAATTAATCGGTAAAACGGACAATTTTTACGATTTAATTCTAAATCAAACCATAAAAATTGAAATAACTTTAAAATCAAATTTTACGTATTTTGGAAAAATTTCCAGGAGCTAAAAATTCAAAAATTTCGAGCCCAAAAATTAAATCAATAATTATTTACAAAATAACCACTATTTGCCCATTTTTATCAAATAAAAATCATTAAACTAAATAAATTAATCACATTAATTAAAAATTTCTATTTTTCACATAAATAGAACATGCATGTGGTTATTTCTAAATAAACATGCATAAAATTAACATGCAACCAAAAATAATTAACTTTTACTTAGTTTTAATGCATTTTAACATAATTTTATGCCATTTAAAGTCATAAAAAAATAAATCAAATAACAAAAATCAAATTTTCGTCCCATATAATTCTAAGACCATATTATATACATGCAAGACCATATTATGTGATAAAAGCTATTTTTAATGACATAATATCAATTTTACTAATTTATCTCATAGATTATTAAAATCGTCTTAAGACAACATGCATGTATGTAACAATGCTCTGATACCACTTGTTAGTTATTTAGACCATATTAATACTCATATTGTGATCTTAAAATTACAATATATAATCTAAAATGGTCTAAATCTACATGCATGCAAACAAAAGTATAAAAGATGGTATTAAACCATCATAAGATAAAAAAAACCTTACATTGTATAAGCAAGATAATGGGCACAACACAAGGACTCCTTCCTTATTGTTGTTCTTGAGTTATGGAATAAGAAAGATCCTCCAAGACTACTAACCACCAAATAGATGGTCTCCTAAGGATACACCCAAGATTATCCCAAAAACTACTAAGTTACTAACTAGGTAAATTTAGTAGTAGACCTTGTATTATGTGATAATATTATTACACTAATAACATTATGATATATCTAATAACCCGAATTTTATTCGAGTTATAAGTTGGTGACGGGTTATTCGAATAGTTTCTTCGAGGGTCTTATTTAGATCAAGTTGGAGTTTTGTGTCGATTAGGGGATTCGAACTCGAGGCCATGAGGATGCTTACATGGGCCTCGAGTTGTGTGCATAATTCTAGCCCACAATATCACGTTTTATTACTCTCCATAAGTCACACCTGCCGTGACTTTTAGAAGGCAGAGAAAAAACCTAAACCTAATTCCATATCTCATACAAACACTCACATACTGCAGCCGTCGTAGCAAAGTTTTCATAGGAGGTCTTCACGGTGGTCATAGGGTGGCGTAAGGGTGGTCGAATCTCATCGGAAATAGGTAAAGAGTTTCGCGTGGAACATTTTTGACAAGCCTCGGGCGTATCTACGTGTCCTGCTAATTCAGGTAGGGGAAATCACTGGTACATGTTGATGTGTAAACTGCTCTTAATTGTTATTAAGCATGGTTGTGATATAATATCATGTGATCGTTATATTTTGTTGTTTATATTATTCTGAGATATTGATACGATGTGAATATATATATTGGGTCTTGTGATACGGTGTTGGATCGGTGCGGAGTATATATGGTGTTGGATCGGTGCGGAGTATATATGGTGTTGGATCGGTGCGGAGTATATATGGTGTTGGATCGGTGCGGAGTATATATATGGCGTTGGATCGGTGCGGAGTTTACTATATTGTTATAATTATTGTTTTCCCTACTCAACCTCGTGGTTGACCCTGTGTATTCGTGATCACCTGTGATGAACCAATTATTGGGGAGCAGATTGACAGGTGCTGAGACTAAGGGGGAGCCATGGGAGGAAGAGCTTGGATCCGGACCAGATTAGATGTCTAGATCACCTTAGTCAGTTTAATACGAGTTGTACTTTATTTATGTTGTTAAGACCTTTGGATATGTAAGAACATGTTTTGAGTTTAAAGTTAATTTAAAGTACTGTTTATCTTCCTTTGTATCTACTGCCTCGGGAAACCGAGATGGTAACACCTTTATTTATCTGAGGAGTCCTAGTTCAGGCCCTTAAATAAATGGGGGTGTTACAAAGTGGTATCAGAGCGAACGATCCTCAGGCCTAAACTAATTAACCCAATGAATGTAGGAGAGTCTAAATAAAATGAACCCCCGGGATAGGACTGTTAGGAGCACACTAAAGGGGAAGTATGAGTCTGGGGCCCCCCTCACACCGAACCATTGGCCCTATCAGTTTTACCCGGGAACCCAGAGTGAAAATACGAGAGTAAAAGGGTAGATTAGGAAAAGATGGAAGTAATGGTATATTGTGATAAAGTATCTATGCGAACTTGAATACATGAAACTAATTGGAATAGCCGGGAGGGGCATGAGCATGAAAGGGATTTTAATTGTTGAATAAAGAGGTGTGAACTTATGTGGTTATGTGAAGTATCTTGAAACATGTCAGTAAATGCTTTCATTTCCTTTCGCATCATGTCTAGTGATATGCGGTTATGTGATCCCGAGCCATGTTATAATTTTGTAGTACTCAATCTGACAGTTGATGCTAGACTCATTTCTTCCTGTTTTATTATAGTATGCCTCCGCGAAGAGACAACCTCGCTAACATCACACAAGAGGAGTTGGACCAAATACGAGCTGAGAATGCGGCTCTAAAGGCCAAACGTATGGACTCCGCTAAGATGAGCACGATAATCGCAAGGCACCACCCCACCCAATTCACCGGGGAGGGTGAGCCTCATTTGCTGGGGGCCTGGTGCAGAGAATTCAGTAACTTATTCGAACTGGTGGATTGCCCCGAAGAACTGAGGGTGGACCAGGCTGCCCACTATCTGAGGGGTATGGCTGGAGACTGGTGGACCGCGAATAAGGGAGAGATCCGGGAAGCAGCTACAGAGGATGGAACCGCATTTGTTCCTTGGGACGCATTCAAGGGGGTCTTGAACGAGGTGTTTCTACCAGAATTCCAAAACAGCAAGCTGAGGGAGGAGTTCGACTCGTTCATGATGTCGGAGGACATGACCGTAGAGGCTTACTACAGGAAATTCATCCAGTTGGTGCACTACGTGGGAGACATGGGTTTCGACGATGCCATGCTAGCAATGAAATTTGAGAGAGGGTTATCAATCGCTGTCAAGAAGAGACTGATTGCAGCTCCGCCCACCACAGTCCGTGACATCTATTTAAGGGCTGGGACGGCGGAGAGGCTTTCGGATATGATTAAGGCGGACAAGAAGTCCAAGACAGAAAAGAGGAAGGCGGAATCAGTAACCGAGGGTTCTGGATCGAAAAAGCAAAATAAGTTCAGTGGATATTTTGGGAATAGTACCTCTGGTGGTGGGAGAAACCATAGTGGGGGCAGTCACTTGAGTGGAGTTTCTGGCGGTGGCTCGGCGGGAATAGTTTGTTTCGGCTGTGGAAAGAGAGGACATAAGCAGGCGGTGTGTCGTTCGTCTGGAGGAAATCAGTCTGGGGGCTATCGTACACCAACATCCGGATACCAGGGATCCCGTACTCAGTCCTATGGTAGCAGTGGCTATCGCACACCCACGACAAACTATGGTGGGGGTGCGAAATCTGGAGGGAGCAGCAATTATCAGAGGAACTATAACAATTACCAGAGCCGCCCGTACCAGAATCAGTTCAATGGAAGTGGAAGCAACCAAAAGACAGGAGCGGGAGGAAATCAGCAGGCTGGGACATCTTCTGCCAGCCAGAGTGGAGTCAAGTCTAGTGGCAAGCTCTTTGCCATGGGAAAGCAGGCAGCTCAGGAGGATGCGCACGTGGTAACCGGTACTTTTCTTGTGAACTCTAAGCCTACTTTCGTACTTTTCGATTCCGGTGCCACCCATTCATTTGTGTCTAGAGATCATGTTAAGGCTTTGGGACTTGAGAGATTTGATTGGATCGCGGATCCAGTGACCATACCATCAGGCGAGTCGATCGTCTGTAATAGAGTATATGGTAGCGTATCCATCAAAATCGAGGAAGCAATTTTCTATTGTGACCTCATAGAGTTTCCTCTGGGGGGCTTTGAGGTGATTCTGGGGATGGACTGGCTAGGGAAGTATCGAGCTTTCATCGACTGTCATCAAAGGAAGATTTCCTTGAAGGGACCTAAGGGAGTGAGGGTGTTTTACAAGGGATACCGAGTTAAACCAAAAATCAAATTCATTTCTGTCAATACCCTTAAGTCTGGCTTGAGGAAAGGAGAGAGCCTAATCTTATGCCAAATGTGGGATTGTGAGGCTGAGACCCCCAAGACTAGCGAGATACCTGTGGTACGGGAATTTGAGGGAGTATTCAGAGACGATGTTCCGGGGTTACCGCCAAGGAGGGAAGTGGAATTCTCCATCGACCTAAAACCAGGGGCGGGACCAATATCTAAATCACCATACCGTATGGGACCGAAAGAGATGGAGGAGTTGAAGAAGCAGTTGGATGAACTAGCTGAGAAAGAGTTCATCCAACCCAGTGTGTCGCCCTGGGGAGCACCCGTTTTGTTTGTGAAGAAGAAGGATGGTAGTTTGAGGCTATGTGTTGACTACCGAGAGTTGAACAATGTGACCATCAAGAACCGTTATCCTTTGCCGAGAATTGACGACTTGTTCGATCAGCTAAGTGGAGCTGGGGTTTTCTCCAAGATTGATTTAAGATCCGGGTATCACCAGTTGAGAATAAAGGATGAAGATATTCCGAAGACCGCTTTCCGAACGAGTTATGGCCACTATGAATTTGTGGTTATGCCCTTTGGATTGACTAATGCTCCAGCTGTGTTCATAGACTTGATGAATCGAGTCTTCAGCCCGTATCTAGACAAGTTCGTGGTGGTATTCATCGATGATATCCTGGTATATTCTAAGAATGCAGAAGAGCACGAGGACCATTTGAGGAAGGTACTTCAGACTTTGGAGGAGCATAAGCTCAATGCTAAGTTAAGTAAATGCGAGTTCTGGTTGGAGAAAGTGGCGTTTCTGGGGCATGTCATTTCCAAAGAGGGGGTATCTGTTGACCCTAGTAAAATTGAAGCTGTGACTAAGTGGCAAAGTCCGAAGAATGTGAGTGAGATCCGAAGTTTTCTGGGGTTAGCAGGTTATTACCGGAGATTCGTCAAAGACTTTTCGAAGATAGCAAAGTCGTTGACGTCGTTAATGAGGAAGGAGAACCGTTTTGTCTGGGATGAGGGTTGTGAGAAGGCATTCCTGACACTTAAGGAACGCCTGACAACAGCTCCTATCCTAGCCTTGCCAGTGGGGAGTGATAATTTCGAAGTATATACCGACGCTTCGAAGCATGGATTGGGTTGTGTGTTAATGCAGAATGGGAGAGTAATAGCATATGCGTCTCGCCAGTTGAAGACCTATGAAGAAAATTATCCGACGCATGATTTGGAATTGGGCGCGGTGGTCTTTGCACTGAAATTGTGGCGTCATTACCTTTATGGAGCCACTTTTAAGGTGTTTTCTGATCATAAGAGCCTGAAATATATCTACACCTAGAAAGAGTTGAACATGAGGCAGAGGAGGTGGATAGAATTAATTGGAGATTATGATATGCAGATTGTCTACCACGAAGGCAAGGCGAATGTGGTAGCCGACGGTCTAAGTAGGAAGTCAGTGCATGCTTTGGATTGTGCCAGATCGAGAGGGAGGTTGTATGGTGAACTAAGGGAGATGGGAATATTCATGATCCGGAAAGGGGACACTCTTGGTGACTTGACAGTGGAGCCTGAATTGTATGGAGAGATTCGGGAGTTACAGAAGAACGATGCGAAACTCCAAAAATGGCGCAAGATGGTGGAGAGTGAGAGTGGAGAGTCGTCAACCAGGTTCAGTATTCATGCCGACGATAGTTTGAGGTTCAGCGGGCGATGGTGTGTCCCGGATGTAGAGGAGCTAAAGAAGAAGATCCTGACTGAAGCTCATGCTACACCATATTCCGTTCACCCAGGGGGTGATAAGTTGTATAAAGACCTTAAGAAGACGTTCTGGTGGCCTAATATGAAGAAGGAAGTCGCAGAGTTTGTGTCGAGGTGTTTGACTTGTCAGCGAGTGAAAGGGGAACATAAGAGACCTCAAGGGAAAGTTCAACCGTTGGATGTGCCAGAGTGGAAGTGGGAGAACATTTCGATGGATTTTATCGTGGGGTTGCCTCGGACTCAGAGGGGCAACAACATGATTTGGGTGATTGTGGATCGTTTGACTAAGTCTGCTCACTTTATTCCAATGAAAGATACCTGGAGTAAAGCTGAGTTGGCTAAGTCATATGTTCAGAATGTGGTCAAACTTCATGGCGTACCCAAGGACATTGTTTCAGATCGAGACTCGAGGTTTATATCCAGGTTTTGGCAGGAGTTGCAGGCAGCTTTGGGTACCCAATTGAAGATGAGTACTGCCTTCCACCCAGCTACTGACAGTCAGACTGAGAGAACGATTCAGACCCTTGAGGATATGTTGAGGGCTTGTGTACTTGAGTTCGGGGGATCTTGGGAGGATCGATTGGGGTTGATCGAGTTTTCTTATAATAACAGTTATCATGCCAGCATAGGGATGGCCCCTTTCGAGGCTTTGTATGGGAGGAAGTGTAGGAGTCCTGTGTGTTGGGATGATCGGGCCGATGTCGTGACTTTGGGGCCAGATATGATCCAGGAGATGGTGGAGCAGGTTCAGATTATTCGGCAGCGTATGAGGGCCGCTCAGGATAGACAGAAGAGCTATGCGGATCTGAAGCGGAGTGAGATTTCATTCGAGGCGGGAGAGAAGGTTCTACTGAAGGTATCTCCAATGAAGGGGGTGATGAGATTCGGCAAGCGTGGCAAACTGAGTCAGAAATTTATTGGGCCATTTGAGATCTTGGACAGAGTTGGAGAGGTGGCATATCGTTTAGCTTTACCTCCAACCCTATCCAAGGTTCATAATGTGTTTCATGTGTCGCAATTGAGGAAATATGTGAGTGACCCATCACATGTGCTTCAGCACGAGGTGATTGAGGTAGATGAGCAGTTGGCATACATTGAGACTCCAAAAGAGATTCTGGACAGGAAGGTACGAAAGACTCGCAATGGGGAGACGTCCTTGGTGAAAGTTCTGTGGACCAATCATAATAGAGAGGAGGCTACGTGGGAGCCTGAGACACCCATGAGGGAGCGCTATCCGCATTTGTTTGATTGAGGTAAGTTACGTGGACGTAACTTTTCTATAAGGGGAGTGGAATGTAACATTCCGTGATTTAAGTAAACTTTTGTGATGTTTTGCATTTCGAGTTCGTTTAGGTTGGTTGTTTGGTTATATCACTTTTGCGTGTCTGTCACCTAGGTGAGGATGAACTTCGGGACGAAGTTCAAATTAAGGAGGGAAGACTGTAATAACCCGAATTTTATTCGAGTTATAAGTTGGTGACGGGTTATTCGAATAGTTTCTTCGAGGGTCTTATTTAGATCAAGTTGGAGTTTTGTGTCGATTAGGGGATTCGAACTCGAGGCCATGAGGATGCTTACATGGGCCTCGAGTTGTGTGCATAATTCTAGCCCACAATATCACGTTTTATTACTCTCCATAAGTCACACCTGCCGTGACTTTTAGAAGGCATAGAAAAAACCTAAACCTAATTCCATATCTCATACAAACACTCACATACTGCAGCCGTCGTAGCAAAGTTTTCATAGGAGGTCTTCACGGTGGTCATAGGGTGGCGTAAGGGTGGTCGAATCTCATCGGAAATAGGTAGCGAGTTTCGTGTGGAACATTTTTGACAAGCCTCGGGCGTATCTACGTGTCCTGCTAATTCAGGTAGGGGAAATCACTGGTACATGTTGATGTGTAAACTGCTCTTAATTGTTATTAAGCATGGTTGTGATATAATATCATGTGATCGTTATATTTTGTTGTTTATATTATTCTGAGATATTGATACGATGTGAATATATATATTGGGTCTTGTGATACGGTGTTGGATCGGTGCGGAGTATATATGGTGTTGGATCGGTGCGGAGTATATATGGTGTTGGATCGGTGCGGAGTATATATATGGCGTTGGATCGGTGCGGAGTTTACTATATTATTATAATTATTGTTTTCCCTACTCAACCTCGTGGTTGACCCTGTGTATTCGTGATCACCTGTGATGAACCAATTATTGGGGAGCAGATTGACAGGTGCTGAGACTAAGGGGGAGCCATGGGAGGAAGAGCTTGGATCCGGACCAGATTAGATGTCTAGATCACCTTAGTCAGTTTAATACGAGTTGTACTTTATTTATGTTGTTAAGACCTTTGGATATGTAAGAACATGTTTTGAGTTTAAAGTTAATTTAAAGTACTGTTTATCTTCCTTTGTATCTACTGCCTCGGGAAACCGAGATGGTAACACCTTTATTTATCTGAGGAGTCCTAGTTCTGGCCCTTAAATAAATGGGGGTGTTACAATATATTTATTATTATGAGGATTTTTCTCTCTTAAAAAATTAAGAGGATTTATGTGTATAATGAGGGGTATATATAGAGGTTTGAAATGTAAACAATTCATGGGAACATGCCATGTGTTTACACCACCAAACTTTGACAAATATGTTTAATAAGACCTTATATATATTATGGTTCAAATGGACCCATTTTGGTCCATTTCGATTTCCGACATTTGTCCCACAAATGCTTATAAGTCTTATATTTAATTGTCTTAATTAATTATTAAATTGATTATTTAACAATTAAATAATACAAATCAACAATTAATAACCACTTAACAATTAAGTTCTTATTAGACTATTTTATCAGTATAAAATATAACTTATGAACCCTTATTAGCTAATTTTACAATCTCTTGTAAATTTAAATAGCTATTTATCTTCGCCTCAAATATATACACATGTCGTAGAAATTTATATAATTAACTATTAATTATAAAATCTCATTTATATTTATTAATTAATTCTCAAATAATTAAATAATAAATCCCCTTGGCCCAAGTTCGTAACTTGTCATCAAATATATATTCACATGACTTATTTAAAAGTCCTGTAATACAAGGATTTAATATAATTGTATCAAATACAAATAATTAGTTTTTCCATTTGGGCATCATCCTATAGGTGTGACCTAAAGGGATCAGCTGGTCACCGCCGTCACATGACAGTAATGTCAAACTCTAGTCAGCCAATCATTACCGATTAACGTTGACCAGCTGACATATATGTAAAATAAATCCCTGACATATTCCTTGTATGAGATTTATTATGTAGACGCACTATTGTGGAGGACACTACTCCAACACGTCGATGTCGTAGTCCTGTGTGTTGGGATGAACCTGGTGATGTGAGAGCTCTTGGACCTGACTTGCTTGCTGAAACTATCGATCGTGTTTAGTTGATCCAGTCTCGTATGAAAGTTGCTCAGGATCGTCAGAAGTCTTATGCCGATATTCGTCGTCGTCCGTTAGAGTTCAATGTTGGTGAACTAGTTTTCTTGAAGGTGTCTCCTATGAAAGGAGTAAAACGGTTTGGTATTAAGGGGAAGCTTAGCCCTAAGTTTGTAGGACCGTATCCGATCGTTGAAAGAGTAGGTGAGGTGGCGTACAAGCTCGAGCTAACTGCTTCGATGGGTAAGATCCATGATGTTTTCCATGTATCCCGGTTAAGAGGGTACATTAATGACCCCGAGCACGTGATCGACTCCGAGGTTTTGGATATCAATCCTGACTTATCTTATGAGGAGAGACCTATCCGTATCACCGATAAAGGAGAGAGGCGCCTTAGAAATAAGGTGGTGCCTTTAGTGAAAGTCTTGTGGCGTTGCAACCGTTTTGAGGAGGAAACTTGGGAGACTGAATCTTCTATGCGTGATAAACACCCTCACCTCTTTGAATGAGGTAATCATGTATTCCTATCTGTTTTTCTGCCCTTAGAAGTTTCGAGGACGAAACTGTTTCTTAGTGGGGTAGGTTGTAACACCCGCTTTTTTCGACGCGTATAGTTACGAAATAGATTTTGTTTCTTTAAAGCTCAAAATGAAATATATTCGTCTTTTCGTTTTAAATACTTTTTTTCTATTGCTCTTTGAAAATGTTACTTATTTTATGATCGTAATTTAATATTTTCAACCGACACACTATGTTTACGTTTTACACCAAAAATCAACCTTGACCATTTTATGCTCAAGCCTTATATTTTATCCTTCTACAGATTCGGTTATTTTTAAAAATAGTTCATATCGCACTTACCTACCTCATGAGTAATCCTTAGTCAACTGGGTTTCTAACTACATCTTATATCTTCTCGTTTGACTGAGTAAAGGAAGGAGTACATTATAATAATATATTCCGTTGGTTGTTGCTATACTTATCACACCCCCTACGTTTCTTATTTTTTTTAGTATTGAAAAATTATAAGAAAGCTCTTTAACTCTCTCTTCCAAAAAGAAAAAAACCGTGTGTTAGACCTCTTTGCATCAAACCTTGTTTCATTCTTGTCTCTGTCATCCCATCACCACTTTCGTTCTCGGCTTATATCGCAAGGGTATATATCGTCATCCTATTCTTGTATCAATCTCTTAAAATCATGACATATGGGATATTTATACCATGTGTGTTTGTAACTTTTGTAGGCTATCAAGAGGATCCCGACGCCGACGAATACCTTATAGACTCGGAACTTGACGAATAAGGTAACTTCGACGTTACTCGGTATTACGCGATATTTGTTGTAGTTGTATGTATAGGAATTTTTTTTTTTGGTGCTTGAAATTTCTGGCGTATAATATGCTAGTACCCATAAATAGTTTTCATAAACCTTGTTATCATAAAGTTCGGTACGCTAATTTTCGTCATTTATTATTTTCGAAATTTAATATGGCCGAGACATACTAATCATGTTGCATGAATTTTGTTTTGATGAATTGGTTGATGCATGCGTATTGTTTCATTATATATATTTTATTTCCATCAAATGTTCTAAGAAATTCATCTTTCTCTTTAATTTAAAATGGGTACCATATGTAGTTACAAAAGGGTAAATTTTCTATTTTTCATGAAGAAATCGTGACAAAAAATAATTGTTTCACATACTGTTTTGGGAAAATAAATTGTGCTCCGAAAATTTACAATTTCCGTCTTCGATCGAAAAACTGTACATTTTGGTCCAGTCTTTGTTTACGTCAAAAGTCCGACTGTCCTCGAAAATAATCTATGTTTGAGTATATTTAAGATGGAAAATAAGTATGTTTGGAGGTTTTAAATGGGTTATTTTGGGTGACGGTAAAATATATGTCTTATGCGATTAAAATAAATTTTGTATTTAAAGATTTTATTATTAAATTCTTACGGCAAAAACAATTGAACTACTCAGCTATTCGATCTAATTGGACTTCTGTCCATTTTGATTGTTCAACTCTTGTACAAATCATTTGGCTTTCTGAAAACAATTTTTTTTTTACATGAGTTTACGGAACAGTAATTTAATTAATTTCGCCATCGCTATAAAATAATAAACTTTGTCTCTCATTTGGCCTTAATAAAATATTTTGATATATTATTTTCTAAGTAAAATGGCTTTGTATAACTTGGTGAAATTTTAGTTTTATACATTCGAAGGATTTTATAATCGAGAAATAAAATGTTTAGTTCTTTTAAGAAAGACTCAAGATTGTATTATTTGAGTATATATATCTTTTTGGGATATTTTAAAGTGTGGAATAATGAAAGGAATGGCAAAGAATAATGAACTAAGGCATACGGGTTCTTATACAACTATATGATTGGATACCCTAGTGGGAGGTACAGATTGTCATAGAGTCATGTACATGTACTTAGACTAGGACTTCGCACTGCGTGGTAAGTCGTGTCCTATTATAGTTTGTTGTCTAGTGAGTGAACTTGGAGTTGGTCATCTTTGCATGACACTGGGTTCTCGAAACTAGTTTGGATGCTGTGGTGTCAAGAGTATAGCTAAAGTTACATTCTGGCCTGAACCGTATTATCTCCACTCTGTCATTTGAGGAATTTTGCTTTTAAGCACGCAACACGTTTATTTTAAGCGTAAGTTTGTTAATTGAATATTGTTACACATGTTTTGATATTTCAATTTACTTTCGATATATTTGCTTCTGTAACATTTATATCATGTGATATGGCTGGGAGAACGTCGAGTTACTCCCCACTGATTGTGGCTGTTATGTTTATAACATGACAGGTTTTTCTTTTGGCTGGGAATATTGTGTGAGCTAGCGAGTAGTTTGCAGATCCTACTCTTTGTTTTTTATATACCTTCTTCGGTGGTTATAGTCTTGAACACTTTTGAAGGTTTTGTTTTTTTTTTTGGTTTAGCCCTTTTCAGAAAAGTGGCATTTGTAGTTGACTAACCTTCTGATTTTCTTTTTTCTCGAGAACTATCACATCCTCGTTATGATGATACTTAGTTTTTTTTTTCTTTGTGTATAATAATCCCAACATCGACAATGTTTCCGCCATTGTTTTGCGTTCGTTTTTATAGGAGATTACACCTGCTACAGGTTGGTCTCGGAAACTATACTACCTACGCATATTCATCCCTTACATCCGAACATATGGAATTTAGCTACTCATGGAAATTGAAATAATAACAATAACATTAATAAAAACGGAATTCATGATGAACATCAATCTAAAGATGCAATCAATAATAAAGCTCGGGATTCTATCTTAACCGAATACAAGTAATTATAAGAACAATAACAATGAAGCATAAATTAAAAGAAGAATTACCGGAAATTGGAATTGAGATGGAAAGGAACAAACTTTATTGAATGCTTGAATGATTGATGAACAAACTAAAGTACTTGAGAATTATTGAAAGATTACAAACTAAAGATGAAAACTAGAATTAGGAACTTGATGATAGAAGATTTCTAGATTATAAACTGAATTGTAATTCTATGATAGAAAACTAGGTAGAAAACTTGATGGAAATCTGAATGAATAACCCTAATCCCGTAATTTAGCTTAAATAGGCGGAATTAAAGAGTTTCCTAATGACCTAAACACTTTAATGGGCTTCGCGGAAACTTTTGGGTCTGTGCTGAGGTCGGTCGACACAATTAGTGGGTCGGTCGACCTGATGTCGGGACTGCAGCGCGCGTCGATCTTAAAACAGCTGACATTTCTTCGTTACTCATCGTAAGCAAGTGATTCTTGCGGCGTTGGAAAGCTAAGAGGATAAGCTTTCACCTCCAACTGGAATCACTCAATTATCAGCTCTAGAACTGGAGATATAGCCATTTGAAACAGGCTGCAACATCGTGGATCGATTCTTTGCTTGTTAAAGCTATCTTCAGGCCTTGAAATGTGCGCTAGGCTTCGTTCCTTCTTGTCCTTAGTCATGAAAAGTCCCGAGGGCATAAATTTGGTATAAAATCGTCCCTTTTCCGCATAAATCTGCAAAAGAGCATAAAAATACGAAAGTAGACGATTGTTGGGAAATAAATGCTACAACATAGTAAATGAGCGACAAAATGCGTGTAAAAATAGATGTAAAACATCATAAAATAGGCACGCATCAATCATCTATAACCTCTAGCCCTACATGGCTCAATTCCATCAAACTCATTCCACGGGAGCACTTCGAAATCCTAAGTTCCCAAATCTATTACCATAAGGTGAACATTCAAAACTAAGGCCTTATTAAGGTAACAACTTCCAAATTCCCAGGTTTCTTAACCACTTACCCAAAGTATACACTCCAAAGAAAAGTTCCAAAGGAGTACGTAACCACTTTCACTCCTACAATTTCCATAAGGTTTAGTTATTAAAATTCTGAGATTCCTCAAATGATATTCATGAACACTTATAAGTTGCAAATCTCTACACTATGATTACCACAAACATCAATGGTTACCCATCGATCACCATTAATTGAAGTATTATTAAGCCAACGGGCTCTCATTATCCAACAAGTTATCATAAACGATTCACCTAACGGTGGGTGTATTTCCTAATTTCATTAAGTACTTCGATAGGTAAACGCTGAGGTTCAATAAGTAACTTAAGGTCAAACACTCAGTCAACTCCATAAGTCAAATCTCAAATGTCTCAACATTCTCACACCGTTACCAATAACTCTCGTTCCTCAAATATGTGGTCTTTTCGGCATTCAAGAAACTCCTCAAGATTAAGTAGCGGTAACATACCTCATTCATCTAGTTGACAACATCACTACCTTAAGTATGTCCCTCAAAAATCATCTAGGACTCCAAGCATTGTATTTAAATCCTCAAATGATACTTCTAAATCCACAGATACCACTTACATCTAGCCACCTAACACGAAACTCTCAAGGCGACATACTATCCAATATCACCCGAATATTATTATCACCAACTCTCTCAACCAAATTCTGACAACGCAAAACCAAGAATTACTCAAGACATGTATCACTACTCCAAGAACAAATCAACCTCGTCAGTAATCTGTATGAGAGGGAACAAGGCTCACAGAAGAGGAGATGAGATACGAACTTCAGGGACAGACACGATACAAATCTCGAGAGAGACACACGGGAATCAGCTCGAGGCACACCGATATGACAAGCTAAGGAACTTCACGTGGACTGCAATAAAATTGAAGTCAAGCTAAGATCAGAAGGAGAAGCAAGGGAAAAGAGAGGCGATATTAAGGAACGATCGCAGAAATCTTCCAAGGTGCGGGTCTCTCACTATTCTCATTGGGTTCTCACTTCTTACCTCCCAAATCAAGCCATTCAATTGTCGGTTCTCACGAACAATTCCTCGAACGATTTATACACCCAAATCTTCCAAACTTTTAGACAATATCACCATTACAGCTACCTATTCCCAAAAGTTTGAGGTGTCCCATCTCTGCTAGTCCCTCAATGATAAATCAATAACACTTTCGGGCCATCAAACTATATATCATATACACTTTACCTGCCTCACTGTCCACCAGATAAAGATTTTCAACCATCAAGTTTAAGTCATAAACTCTTTGAGCATTCCACTATTATATAGCAAATGATTTGTATTCCTCAACAACGGGCCTTTCTCAGCTCAATCACTCACCTAACTCAAGTGATACTAACTCACTTCACTCATCCACTCATCATCATTATCATCTTAAGCCCATTCTCTCAGGTCGCTGTATATCCTCTAGCATCTTATCTAACTCCTTAAACAGTACTCTTCAATCCACAAGTTTTTACAATCTAAGCATAGTTCTTAAGGTTAAGCTCCGCAGAATACTAAGTATACAACTCAACCTTCAAGCAAGTACCATATCACTCACTTCCACTCTCCCAATTGGATAGACAACTAGACACTTGGATCATCAAAACATGTCTCTCGATACCTCTTAAGTTTTACCTCAAATAACAACCTTCTCGTCACACGGATTTACTATTATACTGTGACTAGTTCCTCAAAATTCTACAAAAGGAAGATTGCCTACAAGGCACCTTGAGAAAGCAAGCAACAAGGTTAAGTTGAAAAGATATGAAGATCTGTTCAAGTAAGATAGACAAATATTCTAAATGAAGGATGTGCATCCGGAGTTATCAAAGAAGGTGATGCACAAAGAAAGAGGAGTATCTTCAAGGCTCAGAAGCATCCTCCAACAGTAGCACAAATCTTCTATCTTCGGTAGAAACTCCGGTCTCCATCGCAAAATGGATAAGCCCACGGTTCGTCAATTGAAAGACATAAAAGTAAAATCAATGACAATCAACAAACACGTTAGAACCTAATAAAAGCAATCACGAAACAGACTACAATATAAGTCCTTAAGTCTACCCCATCTCTCATTCATTATTAGTTTATATTGTCAAGTTAAGGTTGGGGGTTACATGAGTGCGTCGGGAACGATAACGCCCTGATACCAAGTGTAAAACCCCTCGTCGCAGCGGAAAAATAAAACATACAAACATGCCAAAATTTACGCGGAATCTAAACTTCAACATGCAAGATAAACGAGGTGAATTAGAACTAAACTGAACAACTGATATAAACCAAAACATAGATAAGTATAACTGTCTAAGTATGAAAAACATAAATACAAAACAGCCTGGGATGGCACATCCATACAGGCACTCAGTATGAAATCCAAAACATCCAGGTCTAGCTAACGATAAAAAAGGTAATTCAACGATGAACAACGGATCATCGCTCGCTAGCCCTCCAATGTAACCCATCAGCTATCCAACCCTTCATGTACATACATACATTTAAACATGTACGCCACAATCAGTGGGGAGTGACTAGAGTTTTCCTAGCCACCTTTTGTGACGACACGTAACACATAAACATCCAACATACTCCAGCATTTATAACGTGTGAAGCATATATATATATCAATATCTCAATCTCATATCAAACATGCAATGTCGTGCAAAGGCTCTCAACCAACTTCGGAAACTATTTGGAAGGAGAGCCGGTTTCCCTTCCGGTTGCCCGGCCGGGGGGTCTTTCAATCCAAACCATTTACGAAACTAGACTAAGAGTCAGCCAATGCCTTCGATGAACAGTTCTAAAATATACAACACTCAGGAAAACACAAACAATCAGAAACATCTGACACTGTACCCCTACTCAGGCAAGCAGATGCAACCAACAATGCCTAGGACCTACCCCTGCTCAGGCAAGAACTAGACACAATCAGCAGTGCCCAAGTCACACCCCTGCTCTGGTTAGACTTGGTACACAAATCAGCAAGCATACACTAGGACCCCTGCTCAGGCACGAGTGGATACCAATCAGCTGATAATGATCCACCGACCCTGCTCAGTCGTGACCATTACCCTTCGTAATGAAATCGGGATCCCTGCTCAGATCCAAACCCACTACGGTAGACCTGATCAAGGGCCGGGCCGGGCCGGGTTTGGGCCGGGCTCGTGCTAAATAAACGGCCCAAATACACGGGCCGGGTCCGGCCGGGCCAAAACGATGGGCCAATTTTCTTGGCCCAAGCCCACAATTGTTCGGGCTATAACGGGCCTCGGGCCACAACGGGCTAAAATAATATAATACGAAACAATCAACAAAATCGATATGTGAACAAACTATTAGCAACGAAATAAAATTTTCAAGTCTTAGGTATTTGACTTCGACTCTTTTGGTAGGAGAACCATCCATAGTACCATACATAAATTATGAGTTGACAAAAAATGAATAGTATTAACTAAAGGTGTACGATAAAAATATAAAGATATCCGCAAAATTGATAATTCGATGCATTAGTGATATTAGATTATTAGTATGTTGTGATATATGATTCCAACTTTTGAATTTTTTTCTATTTAAAAAAATAATTTCGGGTCGGGCCGGGCCAAAAAGCGGGCCTTTAGGTTGGCCCAAACCCGGCCCTATATTTATATCGGGCTTATTTTGGGCCGGGCCACGGGCTTTTTGGGCCAAACTATTAGGCTCAAACCCGAGAAAAAATCGGGCTGGACCGGGTCGGGCCATCGGGCCTGGGCCATTTGATCAGCTCTAACTACGGTCAAACAAACTCACGGTAGAATAGCGGTGCCTGCTCAGACATATCCTACCGCATCAAACATACACGTGTCGGTCTAGAGGTCCCTGCTCAGACGTAGCCGACACGCCACAAACACTCACATCTCAAGTTAGAGGATCCCTGCTCAGACCATAACTTGACACGCGTACAAACAACAACACATATCGTACTCATGCGGTCCCTGCTCAGACATATTCCGATATGTACTACAACCAAATCCTTAGTCCTAATCTTCTAGACTTCTAAACAACACTTAATTGACCCCGGGAACTAAGTTGAGGGAGAGCCGGTTTCCCTTTCGGTTACCCGACCGGCGGGTCTCTATCCTCACTCCATTCCCGAACCCAATATAGTGCCGCCCGTCCTCCGGGGACCTCTACCACACATTCAAGGTATACGGAACAAGTTTCAAGCAAATCGGACAAGCTGATCAAAAGATAAAACGATTTTAAAGTGAAAAGGGTCGTCAGCCGGTCGCAGACAGGATGCCGGTCAGCCGGCTGCCAACCCCTTACACATAACAGCCTTTAAAAAAAAACGAAATCTATGAGGAAGGATCCCCAGCCGATCGACCGGCCGCCGGTCACCCGGCTGGGAGATCAACTTCCTACTTCCTCCTTTCTACACGAAATACACTCAACAAGGTGTCTCAGCCGGTCGACCGGCTCAGAACCTCTGAACCAAAAATCGCAAGTTACAGTATATACACAAAACTTCATTGAAATCGGTTCCAATCTTAAGGATAGCAACAATACAAGTTTACCCAGCATATATAATAATAATATGATACGTAAACAAGTATAAAATCCAACAACAACCACATTTTACGATCACATCTTGTATCTGTCTTAATTTTGTGAAAACTGAAAATAAGCATATGAACATATAAACGCATCATAAAACCTTAAGTAAATCATGTGAAGAACATATCAATGAATTCCTAACATATTACTAAACTTATATACTAACAACTCCAAAAATCAGAATCACAAGCAAGAATCACCATAAATAGTGCTATTATAACAAAAAGGCCGAGTTACTCGTAATTGTCACCTTATAAGCGATTATGCTCCAAATTCTTCTTCAATGACGAAGCTATCAACCTCTGGGTCCTCTAATCCAAACCCTACAACAAGAGAAACGGAATTTATAAGCCTAAAACGAGATTTGGCCAAAACAGCGTCTTTTTTGAGTTTGATAAAACTGAAATTGAAAGAGATAGAAAGCTTGCAAATCTCGAGAGGATTCCGAAAATGTAAGACTTACCACGATTCGAGTTCGGAAAGAGGTCGAGATGATGATTTTAAGCTTGAGAAAATGGAGAGAAATGGTGTTTTAAAGAAACAGTGAAAGAGTTGGGAAGATGTCGATGAATAGGGGTTTAGGTGGGGTTTATATTGTCTTTGCACATACTTGTGTCGGGTTATTTGTCGGGATTAAAATAAAGTTACAATTTATGTCAAGTGAACATCCTAAGAACCAAAAAATCTCAAGTCGGGATTAAATATGTCAAGTGAACATCCTAAGAACCAAAAATGTTCTTAAGACAGATCTTAACGGAAAGACTTAAAATAAAGTTACAATTTATTTTTAAAATACTATTATTTTCCGGAAAATACTTTTATACTATTAAAATATTATTTAACAAAATTACGGGATGTAACAGTTAAGATTTTAAAGCCTTTGTCTATATAAAACTAGGAAACTAACTTTTAACATTCAGATTTTAAGAATGAATATACGAGTTTTTAGAGACCCTAAATTCGTTGCTTAGTGCTAGGACATCGCGTATTTTCTTAGTGGCTCCCTCACAAACCCCTTACTCATGGACTCTTCAACTTGTCTTTGCAATTCTTGAGTATATTTTCAATCACTTCCTTGTTGGTAATTTAAGTGTAATTACCGGTTCATTTTCCGTAATTTGGGTTTGGATCAAAGACGGGCGAACTTTTAAATAATAGAGTTAGTTCGGGAAGTACGGAGTGTACACTAGACTACTGTTTAAAAGTTTGCGGTATAGTTGTCTTACGAACGACTATGCGGGGGTCTGGCTTATGTTTGGGTGACGGTTATGTCATTCTAAGATGTGTTGGTAACGGTTATGTTACCTTGTTTGTCAATAGATAGCGGTGGTACGATTTGTGTATCATTGTAATGAAATAATGCCACCCAAGTTATGGGATTTATCTTTGTTCGGGATTGGTCGAAGGTCATGATCATGCGCTCCCGTAGTTGGAGGTCGTGCTTATGCGCTCCGGTCCCCGTGTGGCGTTCGGTGTAGGTTATTACATCGAAAGGTCTGGCCAGGTCTTAGGCATATAGTCAGCGGTTATGCTATACATAGAGTCGGTGTCGTGGTTATGCGTCCCGATAGCTAGTGTCGTGGTTATGCGATCTAGTTGTCAGTGGTAACGGTTATGTTCACGTTCATTCTATTCTTGTATGTTATTTCTTTGATTGGCCATGCCACGTCGTTGTTGGCCGCTCAGTTTATCATTTGGTTGTTGTTTGTGTGAGTGAACATGCCACCTAGTTGTTGGCCGCTGAGTCATTCACTTGGTTGATTACCCTTTTTGATAATAGTTCATATGTTTACTATGATTATGTTTCACATGATGATCTATGCCATTTTCACATGTTTTTACGAACCGTTCATCCCTTGTTCATGATGGTCATATTCGAATATTTATCATGTTTGATTACTTATTTAAGAATATGCATGTTCATATGTATATGTTATGTCGTATTACCGTTTACGTGTTTTATGACAAAAAGTGGCTGGGAGAACCTCGAGTTGCTCCCCACTGACTGTGGCGTACATGTTTCATGTATGTAGGTTGGTCTGTTTGGGGAATATGTGTGGCTAGCGAGCATTGTTGATTATTCGACAGTTACCCATTTACGATTTGCTTAGATTTAAATTATGTTGCTATTGAGGGATAACTTATATCCCTTGTAAATTTTCAATTATCCTGTATAAGTTTTACTTTCTCTTTAGTTTTAATCTTCCGCATGTTGTTTTGATATTCCGCGATCAAGTTTTATTTATATATGTCGAATGTTTTAATAACTATCGCATTTCCGCTGCAAGTTAGTTGTTTATTGTTATGTAATATCGCGGGATGTCACATAGAGTTTAAGGGCATACCGTAGAATTTAAATATTATAGGGGTACAACGTAGAAAATTGAAAAACTCGAGAGTACACCGTAAAATATCCCAAAATATAATTAATACCTAATGAATCATAAAATGATGAAATTGTTACCATCTTGAAACTTTCGTTAGCAAAATCACACTTCTATAACAAAAAATCATAAAAAAAATAAAATCTTTCACCTTGAAAGACAAAGAAGATCACAATCTAGGATCATTCATTGAAATTCTTAATTCCTAAAGTTCGCTAAAATTTCCGATTTTCCGTTTATATATGGTAATAGATTATTACCACAAATAAGATTTTATATTTATTTTATTATTATAAGCTATAAATCGTCTAGTTAATTTACATAAAACAAATTAATAGTTGTATTTTAATGCGAAGATACTAAGCATCATTACTATATAATTAATTAAAATAATTCATCAAAAACACATAAGAACATCTAAATCTTTTTAAAACGATTATAATAAATGAGTAACCTAACACACAAATCGTTTATTTTAGGTAATATAATCGATATGACACTAAAGTTGGTTAAATATGAAAGAACCCAATAAAACATCACAATATTTATTCAAAACATATATTCGTAGCAGTCTGATTGGTAGGCAATTTTCTGTTTCCAAAAGCTAATAAATAATTTGAATTAATGAATTTGGTACCATATATTTGCGTAGCTATATAAATATCATACACATGTGTACATTACATTTCACAAATAAAAATTATAATAACAAATAAAAACATAGCTCACATTTCACCAAAAAAAAAAAAAACAAATAAAAACATAGTACATTTGAAAAAATGGAGTTTGTTATTTCATTGAAGTCAACCTTGTTCCTTGCTCTAATAATTTCATCAAGTTAGTTATTTTTTCTATTTATTTTTATGCATTATCTTTATTAGCAACTTCAAAAATTTTGTATATGCTTTTAGTCTGTGACCTTTTTTATAACAATTTATCATTTATTTAAAGAACTCAAAGTTTTTGAAAAATTAGAACGCGATTTTTATTCGTTTTTCAATTATTACTAGTTATTTTTCACGTAGCTTTTATAAAATTCAGAAATATTTTGGTATCCAAATTTATAAAAGTACAATCTCACTTTCTGTAGTACAAAATCATAATTTCATTGGTTTACATATTGAAAATGTAAATAGTCTTACGCAAGTGTTATATTGTATAAAACTGTTTTGTACTTTTTATAAAAAAATCATACTTATTAAAAAAATATAACGGTTCATAAATATTAATTTTATTATTGCAGGCTTGTCATTTTTTTTCAGTGAAGTGGATTCGAGTTCGTTGAATGTTGTTCGAGCAAAAGAAAATATCAACACGAACATTATAATAACTATAAAACCTTGTACACAAAATAGTGATTGTACTGATTATTCGGCTCAATATTGTAACCCTGCAAGAAGATGTTTTGGACGTTGCATAGAAGGTTACTGTAGGTGTACTGGTATATGTGGTGTCAATTATTAAATTATTCGACACTTTTTATATTTAATAACAAAAATATGCAACTGGTCACATACGCAAGTGTATTCATATATGTTACCTTTGTTGACTCACTCGAGTTATAAAGTTTCTCAACAATTTTACATGGAATCAAAATAACTTTCTTTATTGGACTCAAGATTGTTGTTTAGTATCATTAATATCCCTTAATAACCAATTGAAAATATATGTGAACATCAAGATATTAACATATCATGATGTAAAACTACGTTAAATTAAATTCGCCATCATATTATTATTTAATCATATATGCTTATACTAGCTAATAAACCATGCAAAATTGCATAAACATGTATAAAATAAATAAGTAAACAATTTTTAAAATTAAATAGTTACAATTATTATAGTATATATCTACGACATGTTACACATATACTCAATTGGTACAAGATTTGAAGGATGGAGGTATCATGGTAATTTGATAGAAAACAGTCCAAGGAGAAGCTTCAAATTGAATACATTTCAATGGAAGAAAGTAAGCTTCTACATAACTTTCCGAAATGTCAATACGACAAGCCTAACTTCCAAATTTTATATCACAAGATATAATCATGATAATCCTATGATTCTTGTATTAGTGGAAAGATTAAGGTCTTAAATTCATAACGGAATTTAAATCAGCACCATATTAGGTCTATAAGTTGCGTTATGGCCAATGCAAATATATTGCGCATTACTAGACAACGCATGACCTATGTTCACTAAAAGAACATGAATTCAAGATTTACTCAACATTTAAGGTTGATTCTTTTTGGGATAAAAGTGACGTGCGATAGATTTTAAATTAGCAATTATGGGCCTTGATTTTCGCACTGAGTAAAGAGATATGTCTCCTACAAGATGCGTCTGATTTCCAGAGTTGTTCCCCAACCCAGTTTTGGTCCCTCTCAAAACTTGAAACCTAAGGCCTCTAAAACCTTCTAAATTGTGTTACCAATGAGTCCATTGGACTCTAGGGATAGTTTAGAGCATTTTTAGGAGCCTTTCAACTTGAAAATACACTCATCTGAATCAAGCTAAAATAAAGCCCAAGTGGTTCGCCAATTCTCGGATTTTGGAGCATATGCACAATGTCGCTTTCAACCTTTCCTCTTTTGATCAAGAAAGCACTAGTACTATTTTGGAAGCTTTCACAAGTCTCTTACGGTGCATTTCAATTGCCAAAAAGTCAACATCATTGTAGATGACCAACGGAGCAAACAAAAAAGGAAGGTTATACTTATTTGTGGAAGTCTAAGATGTGTAAGGTCATTAATGTGTAAGATGTGTTTGTTAGCAACCAATTCGTGGCCCTTAGATGGTTAATATTTTAAAGCCTTTGTCTATATACAACTAGGAAACTAACTTGTAACATTCGTATTTTAAGAATGAATATATGAGTTTTTAGAGACCCTAAATTTGTTGCTTAGTGCTTGGACATCGCGTATTTTCTTAGTGGCTCCCTCACAAACCCCTTACTCATGGACTCTCCAACTTGTCTTTGCAATTCTTGAGTATATTTTCAATCACTTCCTTGTTGGTAATTTAAGTGTAATTACCGGCTCATTTTCCGTAATTTGGTTTGGTTGAAAGACGGGCGAACTTTTAAATAATAGAGTTAGTTCGGGAAGTACGGAGTGTACACTAGACTACTGTTTAAAAGTTTGCGATATAGTTGTCTTACGAACGACTATGCAGGGGTCTGGCTTATGTTTGGGTGACGGTTATGTCATTCTAAGATGTGTTGGTAACGGTTATGTTACCTTGTTTGTCAATAGATAGCGGTGGTACGATTTGTGTATCATTGTAACGAACTAATGCCACCCAAGTTATGGGATTTATCTTTGTTCGGGATTGGTCGAAGGTCGTGATCATGCGCTCCCGCTGTTGGACGTCGTGCTTATGTGCTCCGGTCCCCGTGTGGCGTTCGGTGTAGGTTATTACATCGAAAAATCTGGCCAGGTCTTAGGCATATAGTCAGCGGTTATGCTATACATAGAGTCGGTGTCGTGGTTATGCGTCCCGATAGCTAGTGTCGTGGTTATGCGATCTAGTGGTCAGTGGTAACGGTTATGTTCCCTGATGACGTTCATTATATTCTTGTGTGTTATTTATTTGATTGGCCATGCCACGTCGTTGTTGGCCGCTGAGTTTATCATTTGGTTGTTTTTTGTATGAGTGAACATGCCTCCTAGTTGTTGGCCGCTGAGTCATTCACTTGGTTGATTACCCGTTTTGATAATAGTTCATATGTTGACTGTGATTATGTTTCACATGATGATCTATGCCATTTTCACATGTTTTGACGTACCGTTCATCCCTTGTTCATGATGGTCATATTCGAATATATATCATGTTTGATTACTTATTTAAGAATATGCATGTTCATATGTATATGTTATGTCCTATTACCGTTTACGTGTTTTATGACAAAAAGTGGCTGGGAGAACCTCGAGTTACTCCCCACTGACTGTGGCGTACATGTTTCATGTATGTAGGTTGGTCTGTTTGGGGAATATGTGTGGCTAGCGAGCATTGTTGATTATTCGACAGTTACCCATTTACGATTTTCTTAGATTTAAATTATGTTGCTATTGAGGGATAACTTATCCCTGTAAATTTTAAATTTTACTATATAAGTTTTACTTTCTCTTTAGTTTTAATCTTCTGCATGTTGTTTTGATATTCCGCGATCAAGTTTTATTTATATATGTCGAATGTTTTTATAACTATCACATTTCCGCTGCAAGTTACTTGTTTATTGTTATGTAATATCGCGGGATGTCACATAGAGTTTAAGGGCATACCGTAGAATTTAAATAATGTAGGGATACAACGTAGAAAATTGAAAAACTCGAGGGTACACCGTAAAATATCCCAAAATATAATTAATACCTAATGAATCATAAAATGATGAAATTGTTACCATCTTGAAACTTTCGTTAGCAAAATCACACTTCTATAACAAATAATCATAAAAAAAATACAATCTTTCACTTTGAAAGACAAAGAAGATCACAATCTAGGATCATTCATTGAAATTCTTAATTCCTAAAGTTCGCTAAAATTTCCGATTTTCCGTTTATATATGGTAATAGATTATTACCACAAATAAGATTTTATATTTATTTTATTATTATAAGCTATAAATCGTCTAGTTAATTTACATAAAAAAAAATTAATAGTTGTATTTTAATGCGAAGATACTAAGCATCATTACTATATAATTAATTAAAATAATTCATCAAAAACACATAAGAACATCTAAATCTTTTTAAAACGATTATAATAAATGAGTAACCTAACACACAAATCGTTTATTTTAGGTAATATAATCGATATGAAACTAAAGTTGGTTACATATGAAAGAACCCAATAAAACATCACAATGTTTATTCAAAACATATATTCGTAGCAGTCTGATTGGTAGGCAATTTTCTGTTTCGAAAAGCTAATAAATAATTTGAATTAATAAATTTGGTACCATATATTTGCGTAGCTATATAAATATCATACACATGTGTACATTACATTTCACAAATAAAAATTATAATAACAAATAAAAACATAGCTCACATTTCACCAAAAAAAAAAAAACAAATAAAAACATAGTACATTTGAAAAAATGGAGTTTCTTATTTCATTGAAGTCAACCTTGTTCCTTGCTCTAATAATTTCATCAAGTTAGTTATTTTTTCTATTTATTTTTATGCATTATTTTTATTAGCAACTTCTAAAATTTTGTATATGCTTTTAGTCTGGGACCTTTTTTATAACAATTTATCATTTATTTAAAGAACTCAAAGTTTTTGAAAAATTAGAACGCGATTTTTATTCGTTTTTCAATTATTACTAGTTATTTTTCACGTAGCTTTTATATAATTCAGAAATATTTTGGCATCCAAATTTATAAAAGTACGATCTCACTTTCTGTAGTACAAAATCATAATTTCATTGGTTTACATATTGAAAATGTAAATAGTCTTACGCAAGTGTTATATTGTATAAAACTGTTTTGTACTTTTTATAAAAAAAATCATACTTATTAAAAAAATATATCGGTTCATAAATATTAATTTTATTATTGCAGGCTTGTCATTTTTTTTCAGTGAAGTGGATTCGAGTTCGTTGAATGTTGTTCGAGCAAAAGAAAATATCAACACGAACATTATCATAACTATAAAACCTTGTACACAAAATAGTGATTGTACTGATTATTCGGCTCAATATTGTAACCCTGCAAGAAGATGTTTTGGACGTTGCATAGAAGGTTACTGTAGGTGTACTGGTATATGTGGTGTCAATTATTAAATTATTCGACACTTTTTATATTTAATAACTAAAATATGCAACTGGTCACATATGCAAGTGTATTCATATATGTTACCTTTGTTGACTCACTCGAGTAATAAAGTTTCTCAACAATTTTACATGGAATCAAAATAACTTTCTTTATTGGACTCAAGATTGTAGTTTAGTATCATTAATATCCCTTAATAACCAATTGAAAATATATGTGAACATCAAGAAATTAACATATCATGATGTAAAACTACGTTAAATTAAATTCGCCATCATATTATTATTTAATCATATATGCTTATACTAGCTAATAAACCATGCAAAATTGCATAAACATGTATAAAATAAATAAGTAAACAATTTTTAAAATTAAATAGTTACAATTATTATAGTATATATCTACGACATGTTACACATATACTCAATTGGTACAAGATTTGAAGGATGGGGGTATCATGGTAATTTGATAGAAAACAGTCCAAGGAGAAGCTTCAAATTGAATACATTTCAATGCAAGAAAGTAAGCTTCTACATAACTTTCCGAAATGTCAATACGACAAGCCTAACTTCCAAATTTTATATCACAAGATATAATCATGATAATCCTATGATTCTTGTATTAGTGGAAAGATTAAGGTCTTAAATTCATAACGGAATTTAAATCAGCACCATATTAGGTCTATAAGTTGCGTTATGGCCAATGCAAATATATTGCGCATTTCTAGACAACGCATGACCTATGTTCACTAAAAGAACACGAATTCAAGATTTACTCAACATTTAAGGTTGATTCTTTTTGGGATAAAAGTGACGTGCGATAGATTTTAAATTAGCAATTATGGGCCTTGATTTTCGCACTGAGCTAAGAGATATGTCTCCTACAAGATGCGTCTGATTTCCAGAGTTGTTCCCCAACCCAGTTTTGGTCCCTCTCAAAACTTGAGACCTAAGGCCTCTAAAACCTTCTAAGTTGTGTTACCAATGAGCCCATTGGACTCTAGGGATAGTTTAGAGCATTTTTAGGAGCCTTTCAACTTGAAAATACACTCATCTGAATCAAGCTAATTAAAATAAAGCCCAAGTGGTTTGCCAATTCTCGGATTTTGGAGCATATGCACAATGTCGCTTTCAACCTTTCCTCTTTTGATCAAGAAAGCACTAGTACTATTTTGGAAGCTTTCACAAGTCTCTTACGGTGCATTTCAATTGCCAAGAAGTCAACATCATTGTAGATGACCAACGGAGCAAGAAAGAAAAAAGGAAGGTTATACTTATTTGTGGAAGTCTAAGATGTGTAAGGTCATTAATGTGTAAGATGTGTTTGTTAGCAACCAATTCGTGGCCCTTAGATGGTTAAGATTTTAAAGCCTTTGTCTATATACAACTAGGAAACTAACTTGTAACATTCGTATTTTAAGAATGAATATATGAGCTTTTAGAGACCCTAAATTCGTTGCTTAGTGCTTGGACATCGCGTATTTTCTTAGTGGCTCCCTCACAAACCCCTTACTCATGGACTCTTCAACTTGTCTTTGCAATTCTTGAGTATATTTTCAATCACTTCCTTGTTGGTAATTTAAGTGTAATTACCGGTTCATTTTCCGTAATTTGGGTTTGGTTCAAAGACGGGCGAACTTTTAAATAATAGAGTTAGTTCGGGAAGTACGGAGTGTAAACTAGACTACTGTTTAAAATTTTGCGGTATAGTTGTCTTACGAACGACTATGCGGGGGTCTGGCTTATGTTTGGGTGACGGTTATGTCATTCTAAGATGAGTTGGTAACGGTTATGTTACCTTGTTTGTCAATAGATAGCGGTGGTACGATTTGTGTATCATTGTAATGAACTAATGCCACCCAAGTTATGGGATTTATCTTTGTTCGGGATTGGTCGAAGGTCGTGATCATGCGCTCCCGTAGTTGGAGGTCGTGCTTATGTGCTCCGGTCCCCGTGTGGCGTTCGGTGTAGGTTATTACATCGAAAGGTCTGGCCATGTCTTAGGCATATAGTCAGCGGTTATGCTATACATAGAGTCGGTGTCGTGGTTATGCGTCCCGATAGCTAGTGTCGTGGTTATGCGATCTAGTGGTCAGTGGTAACGGTTATGTTCCCTGATGACGTTCATTCTATTCTTGTGTGTTATTTCTTTGATTGGCCATGCCACGTCGTTGTTGGCCGCTGAGTTTATCATTTGGTTGTTTTTTGTATGAGTGAACATGCCACCTAGTTGTTGGCCGCTGAGTCATTCACTTGGTTGATTACCCGTTTTGATAATAGTTCCTATGTTGACTGTGATTATGTTTCACATGATGATCTATGCCATTTTCACATGTTTTGACGTACCGTTCATCCCTTGTTCATGATGGTCATATTCGAATATATATCATGTTTGATTACTTATTTAAGAATATGCATGTTCATATGTATATGTTATGTCGTATTACCGTTTACGTGTTTTATGACAAAAAGTGGCTGGGAGAACCTCGAGTTAGTCCCCACTGACTGTGGCGTACATGTTTCATGTATGTAGGTTGGTCTGTTTGGGGAATATGTGTGGCTAGCGAGCATTGTTGATTATTAGACAGTTACCCATTTACGATTTTCTTAGATTTAAATTATGTTGCTATTGAGGGATAACTTATCCCTGTAAAATTTTCAATTATACTATATAAGTTTTACTTTCTCTTTAGTTTTAATCTTCCGCATGTTGTTTTGATATTCAGCGATCAAGTTTTATTTATATATGTCGAATGTTTTTATAACTATCGCATTTCCGCTGCAAGTTACTTGTTTATTGTTATGTAATATCGCGGGATGTCACATAGAGTTTAAGGGCATACCGTAGAATTTAAATAATGTAGGGGTACAACGTAGAAAATTGAAAAACTCGAGGGTACACCGTAAAATATCCCAAAATATAATTAATACCTAATGAATCATAAAATGATGAAATTGTTACCATCTTTAAACTTTCATTAGCAAAATCACACTTCTATAACAAAAAATCATAAAAAAAATACAATCTTTCACCTTGAAAGACAAAGACGAACACAATCTAGGTTCATTCATTGAAATTCTTAATTCCTAAAGTTCGCTAAAATTTCCGATTTTCCGTTTATATATGGTAATAGATTATTACCACAAATAAGATTTTATATTATTTTATTACTATAAGCTATAAATCGTCTAGTTAATTTACATAAAAAAAATTAATAGTTGCATTTCATGCGAAGATACTAAGCATCATTACTATATAATTAATTAAAATAATTCATCAAAAACACATAAGAACATCTAAATCTTTTTAAAACGATTATAATAAATGAGTAACCTAACACACAAATCGTTTATATTAGGTAATATAATTGATATGAAACTAAAGTTGGTTAAATTTGAAAGAACCCAATAAAACATCACAATATTTATTCAAAACATATATTCGTAGGAGTCAGATTGGTAGGCAATTTCCTGTTTCCAAAAGCTAATAAATAATTTGAATTAATGAATTTGGTACCATATATTTGTGTAGCTATATAAATATCATACACATGTGTACATTACATTTCACAAAAAAAAATTATAATAACAAATAAAAACATAGCTCACATTTCACCAAAAAAAAAACAAATAAAAACATAGTACATTTGAAAAAATGAAGTTTCTTATTTCATTGAAGTCAACCTTGTTCCTTGCTCTAATAATTTCATCAAGTTAGTTATTTTTTCTATTTATTTTTATGCTTTATCTTTATTAGCAACTTCAAAAATTTTGTATATGCTTTTAGTCTGTGACCTTTTTTATAACAATTTATCATTTATTTAAAGAACTCAAAGTGTTCGAAAAATTAGAACGCGATTTTTATTCGTTTTTCAATTAGTACTAGTTATTTTTCACGTAGCTTTTATATAATTCAGAAATAATTTGGTATCCAAATTTATAAAAGTACGATCTCACTTTCTGTAGTACAAAATCATAATTTCATTTGTTTACATATTGAAAATGTAAATAGTCTTACGCAAGTGTTATATATTGTATAAAACTGTTTTGTACTTTTTATAAAAAAAATCATACTTATTAAAAAAATATATCGGTTCATAAATATTAATTTTATTATTGCAGGCTTGTCATTTTTTTTCAGTGAAGTGGATTCGAGTTCGTTGAATGTTGTTCGAGTAAAAGAAAATATCAACACGAACATTATAATAACTATAAAACCTTGTACACAAAATAGTGATTGTACTGATTATTCGGCTCAATATTGTAACCCTGCAAGAAGATGTTTTGGACGTTGCATAGAAGGTTACTGTAGGTGTACTGGTATATGTGGTGTCAATTATTAAATTATTCGACACTTTTTATATTTAATAACTAAAATATGCAACTGGTCACATACGCAAGTGTATTCATATATGTTACCTTTGTTGACTCACTCGAGTAATAAAGTTTCTCAACAATTTTACATGGAATGAAAATAACTTTCTTTATTGGACTCAAGATTGTAGTTTAGTATCATTAATATCCCTTAATAACCAATTGAAAATATATGTGAACATCAAGAAATTAACATATCATGATGTAAAACTACGTTAAATTAAATTCGCCATCATATTATTATTTAATCATATATGCTTATACTAGCTAATAAACAATGCAAAATTGCATAAACATGTATAAAATAAATAATTTAACAATTTTTAAAATTAAATAGTTACAATTATTATAGTATATGTCTACGACATGTTACACATCTACTCAATTGGTACAAGATTTGAAGGATGGGGGTATCATGGTAATTTGATAGAAAACAGTCCAAGGAGAAGCTTCAAATTGAATACATTTCAATGGAAGAAAGTAAGCTTCTACATAACTTTCCGAAATGTCAATACGACAAGCCTAACTTCCAAATTTTATATCACAAGATATAATCATGATAATCCTATGATTCTTGTATTAGTGGAAAGATTAAGGTCTTAAATTCATAATGGAATTTAAATCAGCACCATATTAGGTCTATAAGTTGCGTTATGGCCAATGCAAATATATTGCGCATTACTAGACAACGTATGACCTATGTTCACTAAAAGAACATGAATTCAAGATTTACTCAACATTTAAGGTTGATTCTCTTTGGGATAAAAGTGACGTCCGATAGATTTTAAATTAGCAATTATGGGCCTTGATTTTCGCACTGAGCTAAGAGATATGTCTCCTACAAGATGCGTCTGATTTCCAGAGTTGTTCTCCAACCCAGTTTTGGTCCCTCTCAAAACTTGAGACCTAAGGCCTCTAAAACCTTCTAAGTTGTGTTACCAATGAGCCCATTGGACTCTAGGGATAGTTTAGAGCATTTTTAGGAGCCTTTCAACTTGAAAATACACTCATCTGAATCAAGCTAATTAAAATAAAGCCCAAGTGGTTCGCCAATTTTCGAATTTTGGAGCATATGCACAATATCGCTTTCAACCTTTCCTCTTTTGATCAAGAAAGCACTAGTACTATTTTGGAAGCTTTCACAAGTCTCTTACGGTGCATTTCAATTGCCAAGAAGTCAACATCATTGTAGATGACCAACGGAGCAACAAAGAAAAAAGGAAGGTTATACTTATTTGTGGAAGTCTAAGATGTGTAAGGTCATTAATGTGTAAGATATGTTTGTTAGCAACCAATTCGTGGCCCTTAGATGGTTAAGATTTTAAAGCCTTTGTCTATATACAACTAGGAAACTAACTTGTAACATTCGTATTTTAAGAATGAATATATGAGCTTTTAGAGACCCTAAATTCGTTGCTTAGTGCTTGGACATCGCGTATTTTCTTAGTGGCTCCCTCACAAACCCCTTACTCATGGACTCTTCAACTTGTCTTTGCAATTCTTGAGTATATTTTCAATCACTTCCTTGTTGGTAATTTAAGTGTAATTACCGGTTCATTTTCCGTAATTTGGGTTTGGTTCAAAGACGGGCGAACTTTTAAATAATAGAGTTAGTTCGGGAAGTACGGAGTGTACACTAGACTACTGTTTAAAAGTTTGCGGTATAGTTGTCTTACGAACGACTATGCGGGGGTCTGGCTTATGTTTGGGTGACGGTTATGTTATTCTAAGATGTTTTGGTAACGGTTATGTTACCTTGTTTGTCAATAGATAGCGGTGGTACGATTTGTGTATCATTGTAATGAACTAATGCCACCCAAGTTATGGGATTTATCTTTGTTCGGGATTGGTCGAAGGTCGTGATCATGCGCTCCCGTAGTTGGAGGTCGTGCTTATGTGCTCCGGTCCCCGTGTGGCGTTCGGTGTAGGTTATTACATCGAAAGGTCTGGCCAGGTCTTAGGCATATAGTCAGCGGTTATGCTATACATAGAGTCGGTGTCGTGGTTATGCGTCCCGATAGCTAGTGTCGTGGTTATGCGATCTAGTGGTCAGTGGTAACGGTTATGTTCCCTGATGACGTTCATTCTATTCTTGTGTGTTATTTCTTTGATTGGCCATGCCACGTCGTTGTTGGCCGCCGAGTTTATCATTTGGTTGTTTTTTGTATGAGTGAACATGCCACCTAGTTGTTGGCCGCTGAGTCATTCACTTGGTTGATTACCCGTTTTGATAATAGTTCCTATGTTGACTGTGATTATGTTTCACATGATGATCTATGCAATTTTCACATGTTTTGACGTACTGTTCATCCCTTGTTCATGATGGTCATATTCGAATATATATCATGTTTGATTACTTATTTAAGAATATGCATGTTCATATGTATATGTTATGTCGTATTACCGTTTACGTGTTTTATGACAAAAAGTGGCTGGGAGAACCTGGAGTTACTCTCCACTGACTGTGGCGTACATGTTTCATGTATGTAGGTTGTTCTGTTTGGGGAATATGTGTGGCTAGCGAGCATTGTTGATTATTCGACAGTTACCCATTTACGATTTTCTTAGATTTAAATTATGTTGCTATTGAGGGATAACTTATCCCTGTAAAATTTTCAATTATACTATATAAGTTTTACTTTCTCTTTAGTTTTAATCTTCCGCATGTTGTTTTGATATTCAGCGATCAAGTTTTATTTATATATGTCGAATGTTTTTATAACTATCGCATTTCCGCTGCAAGTTAGTTGTTTATTGTTATGTAATATCGCGGGATGTCACATAGAGTTTAAGGGCATACCGTAGAATTTAAATAATGTAGGGGTACAACGTAGAAAATTGAAAAACTCGAGGGTACACCGTAAAATATCCCAAAATATAATTAATACCTAATGAATCATAAAATGATGAAATTGTTACCATCTTGAAACTTTCGTTAGCAAAATCACACTTCTATAACAAAAAATCATAAAAAAAATACAATCTTTCACCTTGAAAGACAAAGACGAACACAATCTAGGTTCATTCATTGAAATTCTTAATTCCTAAAGTTCGCTAAAATTTCCGATTTTCCGTTTATATATGGTAATAGATTATTACCACAAATAAGATTTTATATTATTTTATTACTATAAGCTATAAATCGTCTAGTTAATTTACATAAAAAAAATTAATAGTTGCATTTCATGCGAAGATACTAAGCATCATTACTATATAATTAATTAAAATAATTCATCAAAAACACATAAGAACATCTAAATCTTTTTAAAACGATTATAATAAATGAGTAACCTAACACACAAATCGTTTATATTAGGTAATATAATTGATATGAAACTAAAGTTGGTTAAATTTGAAAGAACCCAATAAAACATCACAATATTTATTCAAAACATATATTCGTAGGAGTCAGATTGGTAGGCAATTTCCTGTTTCCAAAAGCTAATAAATAATTTGAATTAATGAATTTGGTACCATATATTTGTGTAGCTATATAAATATCATACACATGTGTACATTACATTTCACAAAAAAAAATTATAATAACAAATAAAAACATAGCTCACATTTCACCAAAAAAAAAACCAATAAAAACATAGTACATTTGAAAAAATGGAGTTTCTTATTTCATTGAAGTCAACCTTGTTCCTTGCTCTAATAATTTCATCAAGTTAGTTATTTTTTCTATTTATTTTTATGCATTATCTTTATTAGCAACTTCAAAGATTTTGTATATGCTTTTAGTCTGTGACCTTTTTTATAACAATTTATCATTTATTTAAAGAACTCAAAGTGTTTGAAAAATTAGAACGCGATTTTTATTCGTTTTTCAGTTATTACTAGTTATTTTTCACGTAGCTTTTATATAATTCAGAAATAATTTGGTATCCAAATTTATAAAAGTACGATCTCACTTTCTGTAGTACGCAATCATAATTTCATTGGTTTACATATTGAAAATGTAAATAGTCTTACGCAAGTGTTATATATTGTATAAAATTGTTTTGTACTTTTTATAAAAAAAATCATACTTATTAAAAAAATATATCGGTTCATAAATATTAATTTTATTATTGCAGGCTTGTCATTTTTTTTCAGTGAAGTGGATTCGAGTTCGTTGAATGTTGTTCGAGCAAAAGAAAATATCAACACGAACATTATAATAACTATAAAACCTTGTACACAAAATAGTGATTGTACTGATTATTCGGCTCAATATTGTAACCCTGCAAGAAGATGTTTTGGACGTTGCATAGAAGGTTACTGTAGGTGTACTGGTATATGTGGTGTCAATTATTAAATTATTCGACACTTTTTATATTTAATAACTAAAATAAGCAACTGGTCACATACGCAAGTGTATTCATATATGTTACCTTTGTTGACTCACTCGAGTAATAAAGTTTCTCAACAATTTTACATGGAATGAAAATAACTTTCTTTATTGGACTCAAGATTGTAGTTTAGTATCATTAATATCCCTTAATAACCAATTGAAAATATATGTGAACATCAAGAAATTAACATATCATGATGTAAAACTACGTTAAATTAAATTCGCCATCATATTATTATTTAATCATATATGCTTATACTAGCTAATAAACCATGCAAAATTGCATAAACATGTATAAAATAAATAATTTAACAATTTTTAAAATTAAATAGTTACAATTATTATAGTATATGTCCACGACATGTTACACATCTACTCAATTGGTACAAGATTTGAAGGATGGGGGTATCATGGTAATTTGATAGAAAACAGTCCAAGGAGAAGCTTCAAATTGAATACATTTCAATGGAAGAAAGTAAGCTTCTACATAACTTTCCGAAATGTCAATACGACAAGCCTAACTTCCAAATTTTATATCACAAGATATAATCATGATAATCCTATGATTCTTGTATTAGTGGAAAGATTAAGGTCTTAAATTCATAATGGAATTTAAATCAGCACCATATTAGGTCTATAAGTTGCGTTATGGCCAATGCAAATATATTGCGCATTACTAGACAACGTATGACCTATGTTCACTAAAAGAACATGAATTCAAGATTTACTCAACATTTAAGGTTGATTCTCTTTGGGATAAAAGTGACGTCCGATAGATTTTAAATTAGCAATTATGGGCCTTGATTTTCGCACTGAGCTAAGAGATATGTCTCCTACAAGATGCGTCTGATTTCCAGAGTTGTTCTCCAACCCAGTTTTGGTCCCTCTCAAAACTTGAGACCTAAGGCCTCTAAAACCTTCTAAGTTGTGTTACCAATGAGCCCATTGGACTCTAGGGATAGTTTAGAGCATTTTTAGGAGCCTTTCAACTTGAAAATACACTCATCTGAATCAAGCTAATTAAAATAAAGCCCAAGTGGTTCGCCAATTTTCGAATTTTCGAGCATATGCACAATATCGCTTTCAACCTTTCCTCTTTTGATCAAGAAAGCACTAGTACTATTTTGGAAGCTTTCACAAGTCTCTTACGGTGCATTTCAATTGCCAAGAAGTCAACATCATTGTAGATGACCAACGGAGCAAGAAAGAAAAAAGGAAGGTTATACTTATTTGTGGAAGTCTAAGATGTGTAAGGTCATTAATGTGTAAGATGTGTTTGTTAGCAACCAATTCGTGGCCCTTAGATGGTTAAGATTTTAAAGCCTTTGTCTATATACAACTAGGAAACTAACTTGTAACATTCGTATTTTAAGAATGAATATATGAGCTTTTAGAGACCCTAAATTCGTTGCTTAGTGCTTGGACATCGCGTATTTTCTTAGTGGCTCCCTCACAAACCCCTTACTCATGGACTCTTCAACTTGTCTTTGCAATTCTTGAGTATATTTTCAATCACTTCCTTGTTGGTAATTTAAGTGTAATTACCGGTTCATTTTCCGTAATTTGGGTTTGGTTCAAAGACGGGCGAACTTTTAAATAATAGAGTTAGTTCGGGAAGTACGGAGTGTACACTAGACTACTGTTTAAAAGTTTGCGGTATAGTTGTCTTACGAACGACTATGCGGGGGTCTGGCTTATGTTTGGGTGACGGTTATGTTATTCTAAGATGTTTTGGTAACGGTTATGTTACCTTGTTTGTCAATAGATAGCGGTGGTACGATTTGTGTATCATTGTAATGAACTAATGCCACCCAAGTTATGGGATTTATCTTTGTTCGGGATTGGTCGAAGGTCGTGATCATGCGCTCCCGTAGTTGGAGGTCGTGCTTATGTGCTCCGGTCCCCGTGTGGCGTTCGGTGTAGGTTATTACATCGAAAGGTCTGGCCAGGTCTTAGGCATATAGTCAGCGGTTATGCTATACATAGAGTCGGTGTCGTGGTTATGCGTCCCGATAGCTAGTGTCGTGGTTATGCGATCTAGTGGTCAGTGGTAACGGTTATGTTCCCTGATGACGTTCATTCTATTCTTGTGTGTTATTTCTTTGATTGGCCATGCCACGTCGTTGTTGGCCGCCGAGTTTATCATTTGGTTGTTTTTTGTATGAGTGAACATGCCACCTAGTTGTTGGCCGCTGAGTCATTCACTTGGTTGATTACCCGTTTTGATAATA
Source organism: Silene conica (assembly GCA_029255685.2). Lineage (NCBI taxonomy): Eukaryota > Viridiplantae > Streptophyta > Magnoliopsida > Caryophyllales > Caryophyllaceae > Silene > Silene conica. The sequence continues at coordinate 56,556,103 of CM055315.2, forward strand.
GTTCCTATGTTGACTGTGATTATGTTTCACATGATGATCTATGCCATTTTCACATGTTTTGACGTACTGTTCATCCCTTGTTCATGATGGTCATATTCGAATATATATCATGTTTGATTACTTATTTAAGAATATGCATGTTCATATGTATATGTTATGTCGTATTACCGTTTACGTGTTTTATGACAAAAAGTGGCTGGGAGAACCTGGAGTTACTCTCCACTGACTGTGGCGTACATGTTTCATGTATGTAGGTTGTTCTGTTTGGGGAATATGTGTGGCTAGCGAGCATTGTTGATTATTCGACAGTTACCCATTTACGATTTTCTTAGATTTAAATTATGTTGCTATTGAGGGATAACTTATCCCTGTAAAATTTTCAATTATACTATATAAGTTTTACTTTCTCTTTAGTTTTAATCTTCCGCATGTTGTTTTGATATTCAGCGATCAAGTTTTATTTATATATGTCGAATGTTTTTATAACTATCGCATTTCCGCTGCAAGTTAGTTGTTTATTGTTATGTAATATCGCGGGATGTCACATAGAGTTTAAGGGCATACCGTAGAATTTAAATAATGTAGGGGTACAACGTAGAAAATTGAAAAACTCGAGGGTACACCGTAAAATATCCCAAAATATAATTAATACCTAATGAATCATAAAATGATGAAATTGTTACCATCTTGAAACTTTCGTTAGCAAAATCACACTTCTATAACAAAAAATCATAAAAAAAATACAATCTTTCACCTTGAAAGACAAAGACGAACACAATCTAGGTTCATTCATTGAAATTCTTAATTCCTAAAGTTCGCTAAAATTTCCGATTTTCCGTTTATATATGGTAATAGATTATTACCACAAATAAGATTTTATATTATTTTATTACTATAAGCTATAAATCGTCTAGTTAATTTACATAAAAAAAATTAATAGTTGCATTTCATGCGAAGATACTAAGCATCATTACTATATAATTAATTAAAATAATTCATCAAAAACACATAAGAACATCTAAATCTTTTTAAAACGATTATAATAAATGAGTAACCTAACACACAAATCGTTTATATTAGGTAATATAATTGATATGAAACTAAAGTTGGTTAAATTTGAAAGAACCCAATAAAACATCACAATATTTATTCAAAACATATATTCGTAGGAGTCAGATTGGTAGGCAATTTCCTGTTTCCAAAAGCTAATAAATAATTTGAATTAATGAATTTGGTACCATATATTTGTGTAGCTATATAAATATCATACACATGTGTACATTACATTTCACAAAAAAAAATTATAATAACAAATAAAAACATAGCTCACATTTCACCAAAAAAAAAACCAATAAAAACATAGTACATTTGAAAAAATGGAGTTTCTTATTTCATTGAAGTCAACCTTGTTCCTTGCTCTAATAATTTCATCAAGTTAGTTATTTTTTCTATTTATTTTTATGCATTATCTTTATTAGCAACTTCAAAGATTTTGTATATGCTTTTAGTCTGTGACCTTTTTTATAACAATTTATCATTTATTTAAAGAACTCAAAGTGTTTGAAAAATTAGAACGCGATTTTTATTCGTTTTTCAGTTATTACTAGTTATTTTTCACGTAGCTTTTATATAATTCAGAAATAATTTGGTATCCAAATTTATAAAAGTACGATCTCACTTTCTGTAGTACGCAATCATAATTTCATTGGTTTACATATTGAAAATGTAAATAGTCTTACGCAAGTGTTATATATTGTATAAAATTGTTTTGTACTTTTTATAAAAAAAATCATACTTATTAAAAAAATATATCGGTTCATAAATATTAATTTTATTATTGCAGGCTTGTCATTTTTTTTCAGTGAAGTGGATTCGAGTTCGTTGAATGTTGTTCGAGCAAAAGAAAATATCAACACGAACATTATAATAACTATAAAACCTTGTACACAAAATAGTGATTGTACTGATTATTCGGCTCAATATTGTAACCCTGCAAGAAGATGTTTTGGACGTTGCATAGAAGGTTACTGTAGGTGTACTGGTATATGTGGTGTCAGTTATTAAATTATTCGACACTTTTTATATTTATTAACTAAAATATGCAACTGGTCACATACGCAAGTGTATTCATATATGTAACCTTTGTTGACTCACTCGAGTAATAAAGTTTCTCAACAATTTTACATGGAATGAAAATAACTTTCTTTATTGGACTCAAGATTGTAGTTTAGTATCATTAATATCCCTTAATAACCAATTGCAAATATATGTGAACATCAAGAAATTAACATATCATGATGTAAAACTACGTTAAATTAAATTCGCCATCACATTATTATTTAATCATATATGCTTATACTAGCTAATAAACCATGCAAAATTGCATAAACATGTATAAAATAAATAATTTAACAATTTTTAAAATTAAATAGTTACAATTATTATAGTATATGTCTACGACATGTTACACATCTACTCAATTGGTACAAGATTTGAAGGATGGGGGTATCATGGTAATTTGATAGAAAACAGTTCAAGCAGAAGCTTCAAATTGAATACATTTCAATAATGGAAGAAAGTAAGCTTCTACATAACTTTCCGAAATGTCAATACGACAAGCCTAACTTCCAAATTTTATATCACAAGATATAATCATGATAATCCTATGATTCTTGTATTAGTGGAAAGATTAAGGTCCTAAATTCATAATGGAATTTAAATCAGCACCATATTAGGTCTATAAGTTGCGTTATGGCCAATGCAAATATATTGCGCATTACTAGACAACGCATGACCTATGTTCACTAAAAGAACATGAATTCAAGATTTACTCAACATTTAAGGTTGATTCTTTTTGGGAAAAAAGTGACGTCTGATAGATTTTAAATTAGAAATTATGGGCCTTGATTTTCGCACTGAGCTAAGAGATATGTCTCCTACAAGATGCGTCTGATTTCCAGAGTTGTTCTCCAACCCAGTTTTGGTCCCTCTCAAAACTTGAGACCTAAGGCCTCTAAAACCTTCTAAGTTGTGTTACCAATGAGCCCATTGGACTCTAGGGATAGTTTAGAGCATTTTTAGGAGCCTTTCAACTTGAAAATACACTCATCTGAATCAAGCTAATTAAAATAAAGCCCAAGTGGTTCGCCAATTCTCGGATTTTGGAGCATATGCACAATGTCGCTTTCAACCTTTCCTCTTTTGATCAAGAAAGCACTAGTACTATTTTGGAAGCTTTCACAAGTCTCTTACGGTGCATTTCAATTGCCAAGAAGTCAACATCATTGTAGATGACCAACCGAGCAAGAAAGAAAAAAGGAAGGTTATACTTATTTGTGGAAGTCTAAGATGTGTAAGGTCATTAATGTGTAAGATGTGTTTGTTAGCAACCAATTCGTGGCCCTTAGATGGTTAAGATTTTAAAGCCTTTGTCTATATACAACTAGGAAACTAACTTGTAACATTCGTATTTTAAGAATGAATAGATGAGTTTTTAGAGACCCTAAATTCGTTGCTTAGTGCTTGGACATCGCGTATTTTCTTAGTGGCTCCCTCACAAACCCCTTACTCATGGACTCTTCAACTTGTCTTTGCAATTCTTGAGTATATTTTCAATCACTTCCTTGTTGATAATTTAAGTGTATTTACCGGTTCATTTTCCGTAATTTGGGTTTGGTTCAAAGACGGGCGAACTTTTAAATAATAGAGTTAGTTCGGGAAGTACGGAGTGTACACTAGACTACTGTTTAAAAGTTTGCGGTATAGTTGTCTTACGAACGAATATGCGGGGGTCTGGCTTATGTTTGGGTGACGGTTATGTCATTCTAAGATGTGTTGGTAACGGTTATGTTACCTTGTTTGTCAATAGATAGCGGTGGTACGATCTGTGTATCATTGTAATGAACTAATGCCACCCAAGTTATGGGATTTATCTTTGTTCGGGATTGGTCGAAGGTCGTGATCATGCGCTCCCGTAGTTGGAGGTCGTGCTTATGTGCTCCGGTCCCCGTGTGGCGTTCGGTGTAGGTTATTACATCGAAAGGTCTGGCCAGGTCTTAGGCATATAGTCTGTAACACCCCCATTTGTTTAAGGGCCTGTACTAGGACTCCCCAGATAAATTAGGGTGTTACCATCTCAGTTTCCCGAGGCAGTAGATACAAAGGAAATATAACAGGACTTTATTATTAAATGTTAAACTCAAAACAAGATCTTACAACCGTCTTCAAAACTGCCTTATAAAAATAAAGTACAACTCATGACAAAACGGCTATAGTGATCTAGACTCTAGTCTGGTCCGGATCCAAGCTCTCCCTTCCCTTAGCTCCCATAATCTCAAGCACCTATCAAACTGCTCCCCAAAAATTGGTTCATCACAGGTGATCACGAATACACAGGGTCAACCACGAGGTTGAGTAGAGGAAAATAAACAGTGAAGCATTACTATAAATAGAAAGTCAATCATCTCCACTCCGAATCACAAGACCCATTATTCTCCACACCAGTCACAAGACCCGTTATCTCCACACCAATCACAAGACCCGTTATCTCCGCACCAATCACAAGACCCATTAACTCCGCACCAATCACAAGACCCATTAACTCCGCACCAATCACAAGACCCATTAACTCCGCACCAATCACAAGACCCATTATTCATCACCTCGAATCGTATCACAGAAATATGCAACCCAATAAAGCAATACATCATTCATTCAATAATAAAATGAACATTATTAACAATGATTAATAATCAAATAACTCATCATCAGGCATACTGTATTCCCCTACCTCAATTTGTAGGATGACAAGCGACAGCTGATAGAAATATTCCACGCGAAAACCGTCACCTAACATAAATATTATCTAACGATTAATAAGTCTCCACTAGACCCCCATTTATATAGTAAAAAGCTAAATATAGTAACTTCTAAAAGTGGAAAGTTTCCTGAATTAGAAACTTTCCCGAATTAGCAACCTTGCCCAAAATAGTAATTTCCAAACTCGTAAAATTCATATGAACAAACTAGCTCCCAACATTGGATAATTAAAAGCAAAACTTCCCTTTGAATATATCTAAGTACCCATAAGTAATAATAGTAACAATAGTAATAACATGAGTATTAATAATAACAAAACCACAATAATAATACTAATAAGATCATTATCATATAGTATTAATACCAATAACATATTAACAATATTTACCAATAACTAAATTACACAAACAAACAATTTAACCCACTAAACCCCCAAAATCCAGCAACTTACACGCACAACAACCCCTTTCGTGACCAGCAGCAACTACACGCACCAACAGACCCACCCGAGACCAACAACCCCGACATTCACCACCCCCGACACCTAACACAACCCCTGGCCTCCCCACTGGCACCACCAGGCTCGCCACCGAGCCGCGGTGGTTCCAGGGAGGGAGTAGGTGGTCGTCGACCACCACCCACGACGCCATAAACCGACTGCCAACCCAACACCCTCAGTTGCTATTCTGCCTTAGCAATACAACCACCCGCAACGAACCCCACCATACGAACGACATAAACCACCAAGACCCACCGTGATAACCACCCTTCTAACACCCAGACCACTACCAAACTAGCTACCTTAAAACCCAGAACAATCGCGAGCAACAACCACCTCGAATCCATTCCAAACACCCTACGTTCAAAACCCCTGTTCTGAAAACGAACGGAAAACGACTGACACGGCTACAAACTGCCACACGCGACGCTCCTAGGTGGTCAACGACGGCATGACCAAGGTCCAAAACATAAATACTAATATCATATATTGATTTTAAACAAAGAACCAGTGTTATAACAGGATTACACGACTAACATGGCGAATTGAAAGAGGGGGGGCAAGCAGAGAAACGTGAAGCAGAGGTGAACTTACTTGTTTCACCGTGATTTCGAGCAACCAAGGATCACCCTAAACCCACCGTGAGAGCCTCCCTCTCACTCTCTGGTATGGCGGCAGCAACACCATGTGTATGTGTGAGGCGTTAGATTAGGTTAGGGTAGGGTTTGGAGAGTTTCTATAAGGCAGCAGGATGAGGTGTTTATCACGTTATATTGGTTTGTATGTTTATGTCGAGATGGGCTATTTTATATGTTGGCACACATACCGAGGCCCAAGCGTTTTGTAATACCCGTATAATTTCGTTACGATAATTGAGCTTGTTTCGCGACGAAAAGATAGTTTTAAACTACAGCGATGTATTATTTGATAAGTGTACATGTTTATATGATTTAATTGTGTTGTATGCCTTAGTGGGGTTCGAACACGAGACCAAAGGGTAGAGTCTTGGGCCTCGTTAGTTGTGCAAAGAAAACAGCCCACACGTTTGACAAACCCTAAACGCAACCCTAGCCACTCACAAACTCACACCTCACGTATAAACCCTCCCTGCCGTCATTTTGGACTGTAAAAAGACCTCACTTCTGACCTAGCCCAGACACGTTTGACACCCTAAACCTACTGCCGCCACCACACAGAAGAGAAGGAGAGTCTTCACTGCCACCACCACCTTCACGGTTGCCCAGAATTCCGATCTGAAGACAGGTAAGCCACTGTCGTTATTTTTATCACGTTGGTATGTAGCTTGTCGAGTCTGTTGTAGGGTGGCGTCTGGCTGTGGTGGTCTGGCTAGGTTGTCTTGTGTTGCTGGGTGTCTAAGGGGTGTCAGGGTGGTGTTTGTGTTGGTTGTAGTGCGTCGGTATCTTTGTAAGAGGGGTGTTTGTCACGCAGTTTGCAAGGTGTTTGTTTGGGTCGTGGGAAGGTGTGCTCAGGGAAGGAGTTTGGGGGTGGTACCACCGTTGGGGGGAGGTCGACGCGGTGGTACCACCACAGTGTCTTGTACGTGTGTCAGGGTGTGTCGGGGTGTCAGTTACAGGGGGTGTTGATGGTGGTTGTTGCGTCGATGGTAGTCTGAAGGTGTAGGTACAGGGAGTCTAGGCGGGAGTCAGACCTGGTTGTTGGGCGCTGGTCTGACTCGCCGGCGGCCGTCGAGTGGTTCGGTGGTGTCAGGGATGTCGTGGGGAGTTGGCTGTGTCGGAAGGGGTGGTCTGCTGGTGGCCGATGTGGTGGTTTAGGTGCGGGTGGTGGTTCGAAGTCATGGTAAAGGTGAAGTCGGGTTTTAGGGGGCTGCTGGGTTCGTTTTAGTGTAAGACATGATTTTTGTTATTATTATTATTATTATTATTATTATTATTATTATTGTTATTATTATTATCCTTATTAATATTATTATTAGTATTGTTTTTGTTATTTTGTCATTTATGAATATGTTGGTAATTATGGTGAAGATATTATTTGATATGGTTTTAATGAGTGTATTTATCGTTTGAATTTCAAATCAAAGTATTATTTTTAGAAGTTACTATTTTTGGAAGGTTGCTATTTTGGGTAACCTCGTTGTTAGGAAGCTTTCTATTTATAGGGGGTTTCTATAAATAGAGTATGCATACGTATTTCGAGAATTAGGGTGTTTATTAATTATATAATATTTGTTTAGGTAGCGGGTTTCGTGTGGAACATTTCTAGGCAAGCTTTGGTTTGATCTGCGTTCCTGCTATTTCAGGTAGGGGAAAATACTGGTTTATAATAATGTGTGATCTATCATCCTTGGTGTTAAACATGTTTACGATATAATATCATGAGATCGTTATTTTGTGCTGTTTGTACTATGTTGAGATATTATTATGATGTGCATATATATATTCTATTGTTTTGTGATACGGAGTTGGATCGGTGCGGAGTATATATGGTGTTGGATCGGTGCGGAGTATATATGGTGTTGGATCGGTGCGGAGTATATATGGTGTTGGATCGGTGCGGAGTATATATATATGGCGTTGGATCGGTGCGGAGTTTAATTGGCGTTGGATCGGTGCGGAGTTTACTACATTGTTATACTTATTCTTTTCCCTACTCAACCTCGTGGTTGACCCTGTGTATTCGTGATCACCTGTGATGAACCAACTATTGGGGAGCAGATTGACAGGTGGCTGAGACTAAGGGGGAGCTACGGGAGGAAGAGCTTGGATCCAGACCAGTTTAGATGTCTAGATCACCTTAGTCAGTTTTATAAGAGTTGTACTTTATTTATTTTGTTAAGACCTTTGGACACGGATGTAAGAACATGTTTTGAGTTAACTTTATTTAAAGTACTGTTTATCTTCCTTTGTATCTACTGCCTCGGGAAACCGAGATGGTAACACCCGTATTTATCTGAGGAGTCCTAGTACAGGCCCTTAAATAACTGGGGGTGTTACAAAGTGGTATCAGAGCGAACGATCCTCAGGCCTAAACTAATTAACCCAATGAATGTAGGAGAGTCTAAATAAAATGAACCCCGGGATAGGACTGTTAGGAGCACACGAAAGGGGAAGTATGAGTCTGGGGCCCCCTCACACCGAACCATTGGCCCTATCAGTTTTACCCGGAAACCCAGAGTGAAAATACGAGAGAATAAGGGTAGATTAGGAAAGGATGAAGTAATGGTATGTTGTGATAAAGTATCCATGCAAACTTGAGTATATGAAACTAATTGGAATAGCCGGGAGGGGCATGAACATGAAAGGGGATTTTATTTGTGAATAAAAGAATTGTGAACTTATGTGGTTATGTGAAGTATCTTGAAACATGTCAGTAAATGCTTTCATTTCCTTTCGCATCATGTCTAGTGATATGCGGTTATGTGATCCCGAGCCATGTTATAATTTAGTAGTACTCAATCTGATAGTTGATGCTAGACTTTATCGTTTAGGGATCTTTAGCCCTAATCCTAATGGGTACCCACACGAGTCGGGACTCATTCCTTTTCTGTTGTATTATAGTATGCCTCCGCGAAGAGACAACCTTGCTAACATCACACAAGAGGAGTTAGATCTATTACGAGCTGAGATTGCGACTCTAAAGGCTAAACGAATGGACTCCGCGAAAATGAGCACGATAATTGCAAGGCACCAACCCACCCATTTCACCGGGGAGGGTGAGCCTCATTTGCTGGGGGCCTGGTGCAGAGAATTCGGTAATCTGTTCGAGTTGGTAGACTGCCCTGAAGAACTGATGGTGGATCAGGCTGCCCACTATCTGAGGGGTATGGCTGGAGACTGGTGGACCGCGAATAAGGGAGAGCTCCGGGAAGCAGCAACAGAGGGTGGATCCGCGTTTGTTCCATGGGATGCATTCAAGGGGGTTCTGAACGAGGCGTTTTTACCAGAATTCCAAAAGAGCAAGCTGAGGGAGGAGTTCGACTCATTCCAGATGTCGGAGGACATGACCGTAGAGGCTTACTACAGGAAGTTCATCCAGTTGGTGCACTACGTGGGAGACATGGGTTTCGACGATGCTATGCTAGCCATGAAATTTGAGAGGGGATTATCGATCGCCATCAAAAAGAGACTGATTGCAGCTCCGCCCACCACAATCCGTGACATCTATTTACGGGCTGGGGCGGCGGAGAGGCTTTCGGATATGATCAAAAAGGACAAACAGTCCAAGACAGAAAAGAGGAAAGCTGAAACAGTAGCTGAGGGTTCAGGATCGAAAAAGCAAAGTAATAACAAGTTCAGTGGGTACTTCGGGAGTAGTGCCTCTGGTGGTGGGAGAAATCAGAGTGGGGGTAATCCCATGAGTGGGATTTCTGGCAGTTGTTCGGCAGGAATTGTGTGTTTTGGCTGTGGAAAGAGGGGACATAAGCAGGCGGTGTGTCGTTCGTCTGGAGGAAATCAGTCCGGGGGCTATCGTACACCTACATCCGGATACCAGGGACCTCGCACTCAGTCCTATGGCAGCAGTGGCTATCGCACACCCATGACAAACTATGGTGGGGGTGCGAAGTCTGGGGGCAGCAGCAATTATCAGAGGAATTACAACAACAGCAATCAGAACCGTTCATATCAGAACCAGTACAATGGAAGTGGGAACAACAACAAGACAGGGACGACAGGAAATCAGCAGGCTGGAACATCTACTTCCAGCCAGAGTGGAGTCAAGTCCAGTGGCAAGCTCTTTGCCATGGGAAAGCAGGCAGCTCAGGAGGATGCTCATGTGGTTACTGGTACTTTTCTTGTGAACTCTAACCCTACTTTCGTACTTTTCGATTCCGGTGCCACCCATTCGTTTGTGTCTAGAGATCATGTTAAGGCTTTGGGACTAGAGAGATTTGACTGGATCGCGGATCCAGTGACCATACCATCCGGCGAGTCAATAGTCTGTAATAGAGTATATGGTAGTGTACCCATCAAAATCGGGGAAGCAATTTTCTATTGTGACCTCATCGAGTTTCCTCTGGGGGGCTTTGAGGTGATTTTGGGGATGGACTGGCTAGGGAAGTATCGAGCTTTCATCGACTGTCATCAAAAGAAGATTTCCTTGAAAGGACCTAAGGGAGTGAGGGTGTCTTACAAGGGATACCGTGTGAAACCAAAAATCAAATTCATTTCTGTCAATACCCTTAAGTCTGGCTTGAGGAAAGGAGAGAGCCTAATCTTATGCCAAATGTGGAATTGTGAAGCTGAGACCCCCAAGACTAGTGAGATACCTGTGGTACGGGAGTTTGAGGGAGTTTTTCGTGACGACGTTCCGGGGTTACCGCCAAGGAGGGAAGTGGAATTCTCCATCGACCTAAAACCAGGGGCGGGACCAATATCTAAATCACCGTACCGTATGGGACCGAAAGAGATGGAGGAGTTGAAGAAACAGTTGGATGAACTAGCTGAGAAAGGATTCATCCGACCCAGTGTGTCGCCCTGGGGAGCACCCGTTTTGTTTGTGAAGAAGAAGGATGGGAGTTTGAGGTTGTGTGTTGACTACCGAGAGCTGAACAATGTAACCATCAAGAACCGTTACCCATTGCCGAGAATTGACGACTTGTTCGATCAGTTGAGTGGGGCCGGGGTTTTCTCCAAGATTGATTTGAGATCCGGGTATCATCAATTGAGGATAAAGGATGAAGATATTCCGAAGACCGCTTTCCGAACGAGGTATGGCCACTATGAATTTGTGGTTATGCCCTTTGGATTGACTAATGCTCCAGCTGTGTTCATGGACTTGATGAATCGAGTCTTCAGCCCGTATCTCGACAAGTTCGTGGTGGTATTTATCGATGATATCCTGGTGTATTCCAGGAATGCGGAGGAGCACGAAGATCATTTGAGGAAGGTACTTCAGATTTTGGCAGAACATAAACTCAATGCTAAGTTGAGTAAGTGTGAATTTTGGTTGGAGAAAGTGGCGTTCTTGGGGCATGTCATTTCCAAAGAGGGGGTATCTGTTGACCCTAGTAAAATTGAAGCTGTGACTAAGTGGCAAAGTCCGAAGAATGTGAGTGAGATCCGAAGTTTTCTGGGGTTAGCAGGTTATTACCGGAGGTTCGTCAAAGACTTTTCGAAGATAGCAAAGCCGTTGACGTCGTTAATGAGAAAGGAGAACCGTTTCGTCTGGGATGAGAGTTGTGAGAAGGCATTCCTAACCCTTAAGGAACGCCTGACAACAGCTCCTATCCTGGCCTTGCCAGTTGGGAGTGATAATTTTGAAGTATACACCGACGCTTCAAAGCATGGGTTGGGTTGTGTGCTAATGCAGAATGGTAGAGTGATCGCGTATGCTTCTCGCCAGTTGAAGACTTATGAAGAGAATTATCCGACTCATGATTTGGAATTGGGCGCTGTGGTCTTTGCACTGAAATTGTGGCGTCATTACCTTTATGGGGCCACTTTTAAGGTGTTTTTTGACCATAAGAGCCTGAAGTATATCTACACTCAGAAAGAGTTGAACATGAGACAGAGGAGGTGGATAGAGTTGATCGGAGATTATGATATGCAGATTGTCTACCACGAAGGCAAGGCAAACGTGGTAGCTGACGCTCTAAGTAGGAAGTCAATACATGCTTTGGATTGTGCCAGATCGAGAGGGAGGTTGTATGGTGAACTAAGGGAGATGGGAATATTCATGATCCGGAAAGGGGACACTCTTGGTGACTTGACAGTGGAGCCTGAGTTGTATGGGGAGATTCGGGAGTTACAGCAGAACGATGAGAGAATCCAGAAGTGGCGTTTGATGGTGGAGATCAGAATGGAAACGGTGATGAGACATCCAAGTTCAGTATTCATACCGATGGTAGTTTGAGGTTCAGTGGGCGATGGTGTGTACCGAATGTTGAGGAGCTAAAGAAGAAGATCCTGACTGAAGCTCATGCTACTCCTTATTCTGTTCACCCAGGGGGTGATAAGTTGTATAAGGATCTTAAGAAGACGTTTTGGTGGCCTAATATGAAGAAGGAAGTCGCAGAATTTGTGTCGAGGTGTTTGACGTGTCAACGAGTGAAAGGAGAACATAAGAGACCTCAAGGGAAAGTTCAACCGTTGGATGTGCCAGAGTGGAAGTGGGAGAATATTTCGATGGACTTTATCGTGGGGTTGCCTCGGACTCAGAAGGGCAACAACATGATTTGGTGATCGTGGATCGTTTAACTAAGTCAGCTCACTTTATTCCCATGAAAGATACCTGGAGTAAAGCTGAATTGGCTAAGTCATATGTTCAGAATGTGGTCAAACTGCATGGTGTACCCAAGGACATCGTTTCGGATCGAGACTCGAGGTTTATATCCAGGTTTTGGCAGGAGTTGCAGGCTGCTTTGGGTACCCAATTGAAGATGAGTACAGCTTTCCATCCAGCTACTGATGGTCAGACTGAGAGAACGATTCAGACCCTTGAGGATATGTTGAGGGCTTGTGTACTTGAGTTCGGAGGATCTTGGGAGGATCGCCTGGGGTTGATCGAGTTTTCTTATAATAACAGTTACCATGCAAGCATAGGCATGGCCCCTTTTGAGGCTTTGTATGGAAGGAAGTGTCGGAGCCCTGTGTGTTGGGATGATCGAGCTGATGTTGTGACATTGGGGCCAGATATGATCCAGGAGATGGTGGAGCAGGTTCAGATTATTCGACAGAGGATGAGGGCCGCTCAGGATAGACAGAAAAGCTATGCCGATCTGAAGAGGAGCGATATTTCATTTGAGGCCGGAGAGAAAGTCTTACTGAAAGTCTCTCCGATGAAGGGTGTGATGAGATTCGGCAAGCGTGGCAAACTGAGTCAGAAATTTATTGGACCGTTTGAGATCTTGGATAGAGTTGGGGAAGTGGCATATCGCTTGGCTTTACCTCCAGCCCTATCCAAGGTCCATAATGTGTTTCATGTGTCTCAATTGAGGAAATATGTGAGTGACCCATCGCATATCCTTCAGCACGAGGTGATTGAGGTAGATGAGCAGTTGTCATACATTGAGACTCCGAAGGTAATTCTAGACAGAAAGGTGCGGAAAACTCGCAATGGGGAGACGATCTTGGTGAAGGTCCTGTGGACCAATCATAATCAGGAGGAGGCTACATGGGAGCCTGAGGCAGTTATAAGGGAGCGTTATCCGCATTTGTTCGATTGAGGTAAGTTACGCGGACGTAACTTTTCTTTAAGGGGGGTGGAATATAACATTCTGTGATTTGAGTGAGCCTTTTATGATGTTTTATGTTCCTAGTACGTTTTGTCACCTGGGCGTTGTTGAACTTCGGGACGAAGTTCATTTTAAGGGGGGAAGACTGTAATACCCGTATAATTTCGTTACGATAATTGAGCTTGTTTCGCGACGAAAAGATAGTTTTAAACTACAGCGATGTATTATTTGATAAGTGTACATGTTTATATGATTTAATTGTGTTGTATGCCTTAGTGGGGTTCGAACACGAGACCAAAGGGTAGAGTCTTGGGCCTCGTTAGTTGTGCAAAGAAAACAGCCCACACGTTTGACAAACCCTAAACGCAACCCTAGCCACTCACAAACTCACACCTCACGTATAAACCCTCCCTGCCGTCATTTTGGACTGTAAAAAGACCTCACTTCTGACCTAGCCCAGACACGTTAGACACCCTAAACCTACTGCCGCCACCACACAGAAGAGAAGGAGAGTCTTCACTGCCACCACCACCTTCACGGTTGCCCAGAATTCCGATCTGAAGACAGGTAAGCCACTGTCGTTATTTTTATCACGTTGGTATGTAGCTTTTTGTCGAGTCTGTTGTAGGGTGGCGTCTGGCTGTGGTGGTCTGGCTAGGTTGTCTTGTGTTGCTGGGTGTCTAAGGGGTGTCAGGGTGGTGTTTGTGTTGGTTGTAGTGCGTCGGTATCTTTGTAAGAGGGGTGTTTGTCACGCAGTTTGCAAGGTGTTTGTTTGGGTCGTGGGAAGGTGTGCTCAGGGAAGGAGTTTGGGGGTGGTACCACCGTTGGGGGGAGGTCGACGCGGTGGTACCACCACAGTGTCTTGTACGTGTGTCAGGGTGTGTCGGGGTGTCAGTTACAGGGGGTGTTGATGGTGGTTGTTGCGTCGATGGTAGTCTGAAGGTGTAGGTACAGGGAGTCTAGGCGGGAGTCAGACCTGGTTGTTGGGCGCTGGTCTGACTCGCCGGCGGCCGTCGAGTGGTTCGGTGGTGTCAGGGATGTCGTGGGGAGTTGGTTGTGTCGGAAGGGGTGGTCTGCTGGTGGCCGATGTGGTGGTTTAGGTGCGGGTGGTGGTTCGAAGTCATGGTAAAGGTGAAGTCGGGTTTTAGGGGGCTGCTGGGTTCGTTTTAGTGTAAGACATGATTTTTGTTATTATTATTATTATTATTATTATTATTATTGTTATTATTATTATCCTTATTAATATTATTATTAGTATTGTTTTTGTTATTTTGTCATTTATGAATATGTTGGTAATTATGGTGAAGATATTATTTGATATGGTTTTAATGAGTGTATTTATCGTTTGAATTTCAAATCAAAGTATTATTTTTAGAAGTTACTATTTTTGGAAGGTTGCTATTTTGGGTAACCTCGTTGTTAGGAAGCTTTCTATTTATAGGGGGTTTCTATAAATAGAGTATGCATACGTATTTCGAGAATTAGGGTGTTTATTAATTATATAATATTTGTTTAGGTAGCGGGTTTCGTGTGGAACATTTCTAGGCAAGCTTTGGTTTGATCTGCGTTCCTGCTATTTCAGGTAGGGGAAAATACTGGTTTATAATAATGTGTGATCTATCATCCTTGGTGTTAAACATGTTTACGATATAATATCATGAGATCGTTATTTTGTGCTGTTTGTACTATGTTGAGATATTATTATGATGTGCATATATATATTCTATTGTTTTGTGATACGGAGTTGGATCGGTGCGGAGTATATATGGTGTTGGATCGGTGCGGAGTATATATGGTGTTGGATCGGTGCGGAGTATATATGGTGTTGGATCGGTGCGGAGTATATATATATGGCGTTGGATCGGTGCGGAGTTTAATTGGCGTTGGATCGGTGCGGAGTTTACTACATTGTTATACTTATTCTTTTCCCTACTCAACCTCGTGGTTGACCCTGTGTATTCGTGATCACCTGTGATGAACCAACTATTGGGGAGCAGATTGACAGGTGGCTGAGACTAAGGGGGAGCTACGGGAGGAAGAGCTTGGATCCAGACCAGTTTAGATGTCTAGATCACCTTAGTCAGTTTTATAAGAGTTGTACTTTATTTATTTTGTTAAGACCTTTGGACACGGATGTAAGAACATGTTTTGAGTTAACTTTATTTAAAGTACTGTTTATCTTCCTTTGTATCTACTGCCTCGGGAAACCGAGATGGTAACACCCGTATTTATCTGAGGAGTCCTAGTACAGGCCCTTAAATAACTGGGGGTGTTACACGTTTATTCACACACGATCTATTAACTAACTCGCATACTCGCCCCTTCACTTAACAACATATAAAAATAACACTTACTCGATAATAAATTATCGAGTATAACGTTAAATAACCATCAACGCGTCAAAATAAATAATAAACCTCATAAATAATAAAATAAACTAAATAATAAAATATGAGGTATTACAGTCTTCCCTCCTTAAAATGAACTTCGTCCCGAAGTTCACCATCCATGGTCAACAACATGGTCCCTAGGCACACAAAAAGTATCACCACATAACATCCAATACCACTAAGAGTACTTTAGAAGCTCGAAATGTTACATTCTACCCTCGTTAAGAAAACTTTGTCCCCAAAGTTTAACGTATAACCAAATTATAGGATACTTCACACAATCATGACATATCAATTAGCCATGTCATAACAACTAGTCATATTATATATCAATAAGATTTTACAATCCTATCCTTCTTAAAACACGGTTACGTCCCCGTAGCCTCATTATTCAAAGCCCGGCTCATTACTCCGTCTGACTCATTACTCTATCTCATACAATATATATATATATATATATATATATATATATATATATATATATATATATATATATATATATATATATATATATATATATATATATATATATTACTCCAAGTAACCAAGTATCACACTCATCGTCGAATCTATGGCCAAAGACAAGGGGTGAGTGAACTGCCGGAATAAACCGCGAAACAATATCTCCATCTCAATATCGATTCTAAACTCGTAAAGATGTAACTCAATAACCATGACCAGTCTGAACCATAAACATAGCTCGGCTCAAAGGCCCCATAACTCAATACTAGTAACCAATCTCAAAACGATATCGTTATTGTCAAAGGTTCAAAGAATCATGCTCAACGCTTAGAGCAAAATTCTAAGCTACTCACTCACGAGTCAAGGTCGACGAAATCAACCAATCAAACAAAATATCACCGAATAACCTTAATGTCAAAATAATCAGTTAAGCTTACCAGCAAAAGCCAACCTCTCAATACTTCTCAATCCACTAAACTTAGAAATATGTCAGCTCACTTGACAACGTATCATGGTTCAAGCTCTAGTGCTAAAAACAATGTGTTTTCACGCATTAAAGGGCAACAACAACGACTGTCTTGTTCCCAACTACACCAATTCAGTATTGTCTTTCACCTCATATCAATCAATTGCGCGGGAATACTCATCTCAATATTAAACCCGTCTCACCAACAGATGACTAAATTAAACTCATTGATGGAAAATATTAATGGATACGAATCAATTGCTAATAACTCAACAAAGATAAGATTAGCGCACAAATCGTCATAGCAAATAAATAACAGTTAGCAACACCTTAATATTGACAACTTCGAACAATAATATTGACAATAGAATCGGTAGAATCGTGTTACGCAGTATAACGGGATCAGAGTAACTAATATTTAAATACCCTTGAAATTTTAATACAAAGTTAGCATATTTACACCAATGTAGACAATTAGTAAACTCATAATCCATCAATAACTGATTAAAACATTTCATGCTCATACTCATATTATAGAAGCAAAATCATATTTTAGACATGACTTAAGGCAAAAGTAACTAACATAAATAACATGGAGCATTGATTTACGAGATATACCCTAATCTTGGACTAGCAAGGCATCTTAGCATTCTTATATGTGAATAAGTTAAACCAATTAGATACATTTCCCATCCACTCACATTTAATCATTTATCGAGAACTATTAATATATATGACTTGTAAAATCAGGATTTTATATAATGCGCAGCAATTAAACATTCGGGCTGGATTTCATCAACACATAACTACAGAATATATCATGTTGCAAACAATCACTATAATTATCAAAACATCGAGCGTTATCCTGGATAATCATCACTTTGAAAACATTTTGAAACTTTCGAAACATGGAAGTGGTAATTTATGACAATTTTTAAGTACGAAACAAAGACAATTTTACAAGCTATAGATCGACACGAGACTATACGGAAACATTCTGACTCTTCTTTACCAACACATTGTTCTTGCAATTTGTAGCTCATGCATTATGAAGATCTAACGATAAAATTAGACGAGTTCACCAGATTAGCACTTCCATAAAGTATATGTCAACCAATTCATAAATCAATACATCATGATCAGGTTTTAAACATAACAGTATGCATTTCAGTTTATAGCATAGCAATATACATGGAGAGTTTGTAGGGACTTTTGTCGCAGGAACTAGACAAAAATGTACCATTAATATACGAAATAACATCAACAAGATTCACATTGTTCAAATAATCACAATTACGTTTAACAATTAGATTGCTATATCATGCCAATAAACTTACCAGTTAATTTCATTCTACCACTTGGCAAGATTCTTCACTGGTAACCATGATTTGCCATCACATACGAACAACGCATAATTATTTTGAGGTCATATCACTAAAAGTAAGAGCGTCGGTATAAATGAAACTATTTTATATAGGAATAAGCAAGGTTACGCTATCATGTAGTAAGGTGCATATTCATATCACATGCCTAATATTCATGTTACTACTGCCATATCAGGATATCACATGGTCGCATCATATAATTCACATTTGATTAAACTTTTATATGAAACTTACATAACTTACAAATTCACTAATTAAACATTATGCAGCAATTTACACAAATCATAATGAAATATCCGCTTAGCTATCTTGCGATCTAGTATAGCTTTTAGAGAATATATTAAATTAACTAATCATAGGAAAAAGAAGCGAATGCATATCTCAAGGAAATCATTTATAACAATTTACAGTAATACGACCTGGTTTATCATTTTGAAAAAGTAGGTGAATACTCTAGGCAGTGGAGTTGAAATTATGCATGAACAATACTCACGTTCTAAATGGGTTTCTTTACGGTCATAACGGGACTGTGCCGTAACAATCTGACCACTGTCAACTAAAAGATTTATTTCTCTCAAATATAACTCGTACAAACATGAATCCAAAAGCATTGGAAAGCTAACTTCGAAGGTTATCATACATATAATTTTCATACTTAAATATAGAACACATTTAAAATGACAGCCCGTACAAACAAGGTAACATTCTTGATGTTTATAAAAATTTTGGTCCCGTTACAATATCACATTACTACTTCGAAACTCACCCATTCATTTTCCGGAACACGTTGGCATATCATTTGAAGCATATACATCACTTTATACCACATTAACATTCATTCCTCATTTCAACTATAGTTGTCATATAAAGCACAGTAAAGATTTTGAAACTGAAAATAGGATCAACTAAGTAACTTGATAGTTATACATGTGTATCTAAATAAATTAGTTCCTACCATCGCACAATCACAACTTATCCAAGTACGGAAATATAAGCTAGGGACTACTACGTATCCCTTATTGATGCCTAACTTCATAACGAATTTAAATGCGTATAATAGGCATAAAATTTGAAGTATGATATATGCAACACATAACTATATACATCCCGCATATCACTAGACATGGATTACCATAACATATGATAAGATCAACATAATTACTCGTCTTTACAAGGAGTTAAACACCAATATCATATAATAACGGTACTCATTTAAATATCCGATAATCGTATGAACATTTCAAAATACCAGAATCATATGATCACATCACCCTTAACTATTGCTCAACAATTACACCTCCAAACTCTGAAAATTCAATTCAATCATCCAGATCGATCCACATTTCTTATCACACATATCCTTCCGACGCATATCATTAATCATAACTCAAATATTACTTACCTCATTCTTCTCCTGCAAGAACGTTAGAACAATGTAACTAGGTCACTAATAGTCTACCCCACTCTTCAATTACTCTCATCGGGTTCCCGAGACAGAACCGAAAGGGCCCATGGTTTGGTGTGAGGGGGCCCCTAACTCATCCCGTTCCTTTTTGGGGCTCCTATCAGTTTCATCTCGGGGTTCATTTTATTAGACTCTTCCTACGTTTATTATTATTCATTTGGTTTAGGCCTGAGGATCGTTCTCTCTGATACCACTTTGTAACACCCCCATTTATTTAAGGGCCTGTACTAGGACTCCCCAGATAAATTAGGGTGTTACCATCTCAGTTTCCCGAGGCAGTAGATACAAAGGAAATATAACAGGACTTTATTATTAAATGTTAAACTCAAAACAAGATCTTACAACCGTCTTCAAAACTGCCTTATAAAAATAAAGTACAACTCATGACAAAACGGCTATAGTGATCTAGACTCTAGTCTGGTCCGGATCCAAGCTCTCTCTTCCCTTAGCTCCCATAATCTCAAGCACCTATCAAACTGCTCCCCAAAAATTGGTTCATCACAGGTGATCACGAATACACAGGGTCAACCACGAGGTTGAGTAGAGGAAAATAAACAGTGAAGCATTACTATAAATAGAAAGTCAATCATCTCCACTCCGAATCACAAGACCCATTATTCTCCACACCAGTCACAAGACCCGTTATCTCCACACCAATCACAAGACCCGTTATCTCCGCACCAATCACAAGACCCATTAACTCCGCACCAATCACAAGACCCATTAACTCCGCACCAATCACAAGACCCATTAACTCCGCACCAATCACAAGACCCATTATTCATCACCTCGAATCGTATCACAGAAATATGCAACCCAATAAAGCAATACATCATTCATTCAATAATAAAATGAACATTATTAACAATGATTAATAATCAAATAACTCATCATCAGGCATACTGTATTCCCCTACCTCAATTTGTAGGATGACAAGCGACAGCTGATAGAAATATTCCACGCGAAAACCGTCACCTAACATAAATATTATCTAACGATTAATAAGTCTCCACTAGACCCCCATTTATATAGTAAAAAGCTAAATATAGTAACTTCTAAAAGTGGAAAGTTTCCTGAATTAGAAACTTTCCCGAATTAGCAACCTTGCCCAAAATAGTAATTTCCAAACTCGTAAAATTCATATGAACAAACTAGCTCCCAACATTGGATAATTAAAAGCAAAACTTCCCTTTGAATATATCTAAGTACCCATAAGTAATAATAGTAACAATAGTAATAACATGAGTATTAATAATAACAAAACCACAATAATAATACTAATAAGATCATTATCATATAGTATTAATACCAATAACATATTAACAATATTTACCAATAACTAAATTACACAAACAAACAATTTAACCCACTAAACCCCCAAAATCCAGCAACTTACACGCACAACAGCCCCTTTCGTGACCAGCAGCAACTACACGCACCAACAGACCCACCCGAGACCAACAACCCCGACATTCACCACCCCCGACACCTAACACAACCCCTGGCCTCCCCACTGGCACCACCAGGCTCGCCACCGAGCCGCGGTGGTTCCAGGGAGGGAGTAGGTGGTCGTCGACCACCACCCACGACGCCATAAACCGACTGCCAACCCAACACCCTCAGTTGCTATTCTGCCTTAGCAATACAACCACCCGCAACGAACCCCACCATACGAACGACATAAACCACCAAGACCCACCGTGATAACCACCCTTCTAACACCCAGACCACTACCAAACTAGCTACCTTAAAACCCAGAACAATCGCGAGCAACAACCACCTCGAATCCATTCCAAACACCCTACGTTCAAAACCCCTGTTCTGAAAACGAACGGAAAACGACTGACACGGCTACAAACTGCCACACGCGACGCCCCTAGGTGGTCAACGACGGCATGACCAAGGTCCAAAACATAAATACTAATATCATATATTGATTTTAAACAAAGAACCAGTGTTATAACAGGATTACACGACTAACATGGCGAATTGAAAGAGGGGGGGCAAGCAGAGAAACGTGAAGCAGAGGTGAACTTACTTGTTTCACCGTGATTTCGAGCAACCAAGGATCACCCTAAACCCACCGTGAGAGCCTCCCTCTCACTCTCTGGTATGGCGGCAGCAACACCATGTGTATGTGTGAGGCGTTAGATTAGGTTAGGGTAGGGTTTGGAGAGTTTCTATAAGGCAGCAGGATGAGGTGTTTATCACGTTATATTGGTTTGTATGTTTATGTCGAGATGGGCTATTTTATATGTTGGCACACATACCGAGGCCCAAGCGTTTATTCACACACGATCTATTAACTAACTCGCATACTCGCCCCTTCACTTAACAACATATAAAAATAACACTTACTCGATAATAAATTATCGAGTATAACGTTAAATAACCATCAACGCGTCAAAATAAATAATAAACTTAATAAATAATAAAATAAACTAAATAATAAAATATGAGGTATTACAGTCTTCCCTCCTTAAAATGAACTTCGTCCCGAAGTTCACCATCCATGGTCAACAACATGGTCCCTAGGCACACAAAAAGTATCACCACATAACATCCAATACCACTAAGAGTACTTTAGAAGCTCGAAATGTTACATAGTCAGCGGTTATGCTATACATAGAGTCGGTGTCGTGGTTATGCGTCCCGATAGCTAGTGTCGTGGTTATGCGATCTAGTGGTCAGTGGTAACGGTTATGTTCCCTGATGACGTTCATTCTATTCTTGTGTGTTATTTCTTTGATTGGCCATGCCACGTCGTTGTTGGCCGCCGAGTTTATCATTTGGTTGTTTTTTGTATGAGTGAACATGCCACCTAGTTGTTGGCCGCTGAGTCATTCACTTGGTTGATTACCCGTTTTGATAATAGTTCCTATGTTGACTGTGATTATGTTTCACATGATGATCTATGCCATTTTCACATGTTTTGACGTACTGTTCATCCCTTGTTCATGATGGTCATATTCGAATATATATCATGTTCGATTACTTATTTAAGAATATGCATGTTCATATGTATATGTTATGTCGTATTACCGTTTACGTGTTTTATGACAAAAAGTGGCTGGGAGAACCTCGAGTTACTCCCCACTGACTGTGGCGTACATGTTTCATGTATGTAGGTTGGTCTGTTTGGGGAATATGTGTGGCTAGCGAGCATTGTTGATTATTCGACAGTTACCCATTTACGATTTTCTTAGATTTAAATTATGTTGCTATTGAGGGATAACTTATCCCTGTAAAATTTTCAATTATACTATATAAGTTTTACTTTCTCTTTAGTTTTAATCTTCCGCATGTTGTTTTGATATTCAGCGATCAAGTTTTATTTATATATGTCGAATGTTTTTATAACTATCGCATTTCCGCTGCAAGTTAGTTGTTTATTGTTATGTAATATCGCGGGATGTCACATAGAGTTTAAGGGCATACCGTAGAATTTAAATAATGTAGGGGTACAACGTAGAAAATTGAAAAACTCGAGGGTACACCGTAAAATATCCCAAAATATAATTAATACCTAATGAATCATAAAATGATGAAATTGTTACCATCTTGAAACTTTCGTTAGCAAAATCACACTTCTATAACAAAAAATCATAAAAAAAATACAATCTTTCACCTTGAAAGACAAAGACGAACACAATCTAGGTTCATTCATTGAAATTCTTAATTCCTAAAGTTCGCTAAAATTTCCGATTTTCCGTTTATATATGGTAATAGATTATTACCACAAATAAGATTTTACATTTATTTTATTATTATAAGCTATAAATCGTCTAGTTAATTTACATAAAAAAAATTAATAGTTGCATTTCATGCGAAAATACTAAGCATCATTACTATATAATTAATTAAAATAATTCATCAAAAACACATAAGAACATCTAAATCTTTTTAAAACGATTATAATAAATGAGTAACCTAACACACAAATCGTTTATTTTAGGTAATATAATCGATATGAAACTAAAGTTGGTTAAATTTGAAAGAACCCAATAAAACATCACAATATTTATTCAAAACATTTATTCGTAGGAGTCAGATTGGTAAGCAATTTCCTGTTTCCAAAAGCTAATAAATAATTTGAATTAATGAATTTGGTACCATATATTTGTGTAGCTATATAAATATCATACACATGTGTACATTACATTTCACAAAAAAAAATTATAATAACAAATAAAAACATAGCTCACATTTCACCAAAAAAAAAAACCAATAAAAACATAGTACATTTGAAAAAATGGAGTTTCTTATTTCATTGAAGTCAACCTTGTTCCTTGCTCTAATAATTTCATCAAGTTAGTTATTTTTTCTATTTATTTTTATGCATTATCTTTATTAGCAACTTCAAAGATTTTGTATATGCTTTTAGTCTGTGACCTTTTTTATAACAATTTATCATTTATTTAAAGAACTCAAAGTGTTTGAAAAATTAGAACGCGATTTTTATTCGTTTTTCAGTTATTACTAGTTATTTTTCACGTAGCTTTTATATAATTCAGAAATAATTTGGTATCCAAATTTATAAAAGTACGATCTCACTTTCTGTAGTACACAATCATAATTTCATTGGTTTACATATTAAAAATGTAAATAGTCTTACGCAAGTGTTATATATTGTATAAAATTGTTTTGTACTTTTTATAAAAAAAATCATACTTATTAAAAAAATATATCGGTTCATAAATATTAATTTTATTATTGCAGGCTTATCATTTTTTTTCAGTGAAGTGGATTCGAGTTCGTTGAATGTTGTTCGAGCAAAAGAAAATATCAACACGAACATTATAATAACTATAAAACCTTGTACACAAAATAGTGATTGTACTGATTATTCGGCTCAATATTGTAACCCTGCAAGAAGATGTTTTGGACGTTGCATAGAAGGTTACTGTAGGTGTACTGGTATATGTGGTGTCAATTATTAAATTATTCGACACTTTTTATATTTAATAACTAAAATATGCAACTGGTCACATACGCAAGTGTATTCATATATGTTACCTTTGTTGACTCACTCGAGTAATAAAGTTTCTCAACAATTTTACATGGAATGAAAATAACTTTCTTTATTGGACTCAAGATTGTAGTTTAGTATCATTAATATCCCTTAATAACCAATTGCAAATATATGTGAACATCAAGAAATTAACATATCATGATGTAAAACTACGTTAAATTAAATTCGCCATCATATTATTATTTAATCATATATGCTTATACTAGCTAATAAACCATGCAAAATTGCATAAACATGTATAAAATAAATAATTTAACAATTTTTAAAATTAAATAGTTACAATTATTATAGTATATGTCTACGACATGTTACACATCTACTCAATTGGTACAAGATTTGAAGGATGGGGGTATCATGGTAATTTGATAGAAAACAGTTCAAGCAGAAGCTTCAAATTGAATACATTTCAATAATGGAAGAAAGTAAGCTTCTACATAACTTTCCGAAATGTCAATACGACAAGCCTAACTTCCAAATTTTATATCACAAGATATAATCATGATAATCCTATGATTCTTGTATTAGTGGAAAGATTAAGGTCCTAAATTCATAATGGAATTTAAATCAGCACCATATTAGGTCTATAAGTTGCGTTATGGCCAATGCAAATATATTGCGCATTACTAGACAACGCATGACCTATGTTCACTAAAAGAACATGAATTCAAGATTTACTCAACATTAAAGGTTGATTCTTTTTGGGAAAAAAGTGACGTCCGATAGATTTTAAATTAGAAATTATGGACCTTGATTTTCGCACTGAGCTAAGAGATATGTCTCCTACAAGATGCGTCTGATTTCCAGAGTTGTTCTCCAACCCAGTTTTGGTCCCTCTTAAAACTTGAGACCTAAGGCCTCTAAAACCTTCTAAGTTGTGTTACCAATGAGCCCATTGGACTCTAGGGATAGTTTAGAGCATTTTTAGGAGCCTTTCAACTTGAAAATACACTCATCTGAATCAAGCTAATTAAAATAAAGCCCAAGTGGTTCGCCAATTCTCGGATTTTGGAGCATATGCACAATGTCGCTTTCAACCTTTCCTCTTTTGATCAAGAAAGCACTAGTACTATTTTGGAAGCTTTCACAAGTCTCTTACGGTGCATTTCAATTGCCAAGAAGTCAACATCATTGTAGATGACCAACGGAGCAAGAAAGAAAAAAGGAAGGTTATACTTATTTGTGGAAGTCTAAGATGTGTAAGGTCATTAATGTGTAAGATGTGTTTGTTAGCAACCAATTCGTGGCCCTTAGATGGTTAAGATTTTAAAGCCTTAGTCTATATACAACTAGGAAACTAACTTGTAACATTCGTATTTTAAGAATGAATATATGAGTTTTTAGAGACCCTAAATTCGTTGCTTAGTGCTTGGACATCGCGTATTTTCTTAGTGGCTCCCTCACAAACCCCTTACTCATGGACTCTTCAACTTGTCTTTGCAATTCTTGAGTATATTTTCAATCACTTCCTTGTTGGTAATTTAAGTGTAATTACCGGTTCATTTTCCGTAATTTGGGTTTGGTTCAAAGACGGGCGAACTTTTAAATAATAGAGTTAGTTCGGGAAGTACGGAGTGTACACTAGACTACTGTTTAAAAGTTTGCGGTATAGTTGTCTTACGAACGACTATGCGGGGGTCTGGCTTATGTTTGGGTGACGGTTATGTTATTCTAAGATGTTTTGGTAACGGTTATGTTACCTTGTTTGTCAATAGATAGCGGTGGTACGATTTGTGTATCATTGTAATGAACTAATGCCACCCAAGTTATGGGATTTATCTTTGTTCGGGATTGGTCGAAGGTCGTGATCATGCGCTCCCGTAGTTGGAGGTCGTGCTTATGTGCTCCGGTCCCCGTGTGGCGTTCGGTGTAGGTTATTACATCGAAAGGTCTGGCCAGGTCTTAGGCATATAGTCAGCGGTTATGCTATACATAGAGTCGGTGTCGTGGTTATGCGTCCCGATAGCTAGTGTCGTGGTTATGCGATCTAGTGGTCAGTGGTAACGGTTATGTTCCCTGATGACGTTCATTCTATTCTTGTGTGTTATTTATTTGATTGGCCATGCCACGTCGTTGTTGGCCGCTGAGTTTATCATTTGGTTGTTTTTTGTATGAGTGAACATGCCACCTAGTTGTTGGCCGCTAAGTCATTCACTTGGTTGATTACCCGTTTTGATAATAGTTCATATGTTGACTGTGATTATGTTTCACATGATGATCTACGCCATTTTCACATGTTTTGACGTACCGTTCATCCCTTGTTCATGATGGTCATATTCGAATATATATCATGTTTGATTACATATTTAAGAATATGCATGTTCATATGTATATGTTATGTCGTATTACCGTTTACGTGTTTTATGACAAAAAGTGGCTGGGAGAACCTCGAGTTACTCCCCACTGACTGTGGCGTACATGTTTCATGTATGTAGGTTGGTCTGTTTGGGGAATATGTGTGGCTAGCGAGCATTGTTGATTATTCGACAGTTACCCATTTACGATTTTCTTAGATTTAAATTATGTTGCTATTGAGGGATAACTTATCCCTGTAAATTTTAAATTTTACTATATAAGTTTTACCTTCTCTTTAGTTTTAATCTTCTGCATGTTGTTTTGATATTCCGCGATCAAGTTTTATTTATATATGTCGAATGTTTTTATAACTATCACATTTCCGCTGCAAGTTACTTGTTTATTGTTATGTAATATCGCGGGATGTCACATAGAGTTTAAGGGCATACCGTAGAATTTAAATAATGTAGGGATACAACGTAGAAAATTGAAAAACTCGAGGGTACACCGTAAAATATCCCAAAATATAATTAATACCTAATGAATCATAAAATGATGAAATTGTTACCATCTTGAAACTTTCGTTAGCAAAATCACACTTCTATAACAAATAATCATAAAAAAAATACAATCTTTCACTTTGAAAGACAAAGAAGATCACAATCTAGGATCATTCATTGAAATTCTTAATTCCTAAAGTTCGCTAAAATTTCCGATTTTCCGTTTATATATGGTAATAGATTATTACCACAAATAAGATTTTATATTATTTTATTACTATAAGCTATAAATCGTCTAGTTAATTTACATAAAAAAAATTAATAGTTGCATTTCATGCGAAGATACTAAGCATCATTACTATATAATTAATTAAAATAATTCATCAAAAACACATAAGAACATCTAAATCTTTTTAAAACGATTATAATAAATGAGTAACCTAACACACAAATCGTTTATTTTAGGTAATATAATTGATATGAAACTAAAGTTGGTTAAATTTGAAAGAACCCAATAAAACATCACAATATTTATTCAAAACATATATTCGTAGGAGTCAGATTGGTAGGCAATTTCCTGTTTCCAAAAGCTAATAAATAATTTGAATTAATGAATTTGGTACCATATATTTGTGTAGCTATATAAATATCATACACATGTGTACATTACATTTCACAAAAAAAAATTTTAATAACAAATAAAAACATAGCTCACATTTCACCAAAAAAAAAAAACAAATAAAAACATAGTACATTTGAAAAAATGGAGTTTCTTATTTCATTGAAGTCAACCTTGTTCCTTGCTCTATTAATTTCATCAAGTTAGTTATTTTTTCTATTTATTTTAATGCATTATCTTTATTAGCAACTTCAAAAATTTTGTATATGCTTTTAGTCTGTGACCTTTTTTATAACAATTTATCATTTATTTAAAGAACTCAAAGTGTTTGAAAAATTAGAACGCGATTTTTATTCGTTTTTCAATTATTACTAGTTATTTTTCACGTAGCTTTTATATAATTCAGAAATAATTTGGTATCCAAATATATAAAAGTACGATCTCACTTTCTGTAGTACAAAATCATAATTTCATTGGTTTACATATTGAAAATGTAAATAGTCTTACGCAAGTGTTATATATTGTATAAAACTGTTTTGTACTTTTTATAAAAAAAATCATACTTATTAAAAAAATATATCGGTTCATAAATATTAATTTTATTATTGCAGGCTTGTCATTTTTTTTCAGTGAAGTGGATTCGAGTTCGTTGAATGTTGTTCGAGCAAAAGAAAATATCAACACGAACATTATAATAACTATAAAACCTTGTACACAAAATAGTGATTGTACTGATTATTCGGCTCAATATTGTAACCCTGCAAGAAGATGTTTTGGACGTTGCATAGAAGGTTACTGTAGGTGTACTGGTATATGTGGTGTCAATTATTAAATTATTCGACACTTTTTATATTTAATAACTAAAATATGCAACTGGTCACATACGCAAGTGTATTCATATATGTTACCTTTGTTGACTCACTCGAGTAATAAAGTTTCTCAACAATTTTACATGGAATGAAAATAACTTTCTTTATTGGACTCAAGATTGTAGTTTAGTATCATTAATATCCCTTAATAACCAATTGAAAATATATGTGAACATCAAGAAATTAACATATCATGATGTAAAACTACGTTAAATTAAATTCGCCATCATATTATTATTTAATCATATATGCTTATACTAGCTAATAAACCATGCAAAATTGCATAAACATGTATAAAATAAATAATTTAACAATTTTTAAAATTAAATAGTTACAATTATTATAGTATATGTCTACGACATGTTACACATCTACTCAATTGGTACAAGATTTGAAGGATGGGGGTATCATGGTAATTTGATAGAAAACAGTCCAAGGAGAAGCTTCAAATTGAATACATTTCAATGGAAGAAAGTAAGCTTCTACATAACTTTCCGAAATGTCAATACGACAAGCCTAACTTCCAAATTTTATATCACAAGATATAATCATGATAATCCTATGATTCTTGTATTAGTGGAAAGATTAAGGTCTTAAATTCATAATGGAATTTAAATCAGCACCATATTAGGTCTATAAGTTGCGTTATGGCCAATGCAAATATATTGCGCATTACTAGACAACGCATGACCTATGTTCACTAAAAGAACATGAATTCAAGATTTACTCAACATTTAAGGTTGATTCTTTTTGGGATAAAAGTGACGTCCGATAGATTTTAAATTAGAAATTATGGGCCTTGATTTTCGCACTGAGCTAAGAGATATGTCTCCTACAAGATGCGTCTGTCCAGAGTTGTTCTCCAACCCAGTTTTGGTCCCTCTCAAAACTTGAGACCTAAGGCCTCTAAAACCTTCTAAGTTGTGTTACCAATGAGCCCATTGGACTCTAGGGATAGTTTAGAGCATTTTTAGGAGCCTTTCAACTTGAAAATACACTCATCTGAATCAAGCTAATTAAAATAAAGCCCAAGTGGTTCGCCAATTCTCGAATTTTGGAGCATATGCACAATATCGCTTTCAACCTTTCCTCTTTTGATCAAGAAAGCACTAGTACTATTTTGGAAGCTTTCACAAGTCTCTTACGGTGCATTTCAATTGCCAAGAAGTCAACATCATTGTAGATGACCAACCGAGCAAGAAAGAAAAAAGGAAGGTTATACTTATTTGTGGAAGTCTAAGATGTGTAAGGTCATTAATGTGTAAGATGTGTTTGTTAGCAATCAATTCGTGGCCCTTAGATGGTTAAGATTTTAAAGCCTTTGTCTATATACAACTAGGAAACTAACTTGTAACATTCGTATTTTAAGAATGAATAGATGAGTTTTTAGAGACCCTAAATTCGTTGCTTAGTGCTTGGACATCGCGTATTTTCTTAGTGGCTCCCTCACAAACCCCTTACTCATGGACTCTTCAACTTGTCTTTGCAATTCTTGAGTATATTTTCAATCACTTCCTTGTTGGTAATTTAAGTGTATTTACCGGTTCATTTTCCGTAATTTGGGTTTGGTTCAAAGACGGGCGAACTTTTAAATAATAGAGTTAGTTCGGGAAGTACGGAGTGTACACTAGACTACTGTTTAAAAGTTTGCGGTATAGTTGTCTTACGAACGAATATGCGGGGGTCTGGCTTATGTTTGGGTGACGGTTATGTCATTCGAAGATGTGTTGGTAACGGTTATGTTACCTTGTTTGTCAATAGATAGCGGTGGTACGATTTGTGTATCATTGTAATGAACTAATGCCACCCAAGTTATGGGATTTATCTTTGTTCGGGATTGGTCGAAGGTCGTGATCATGCGCTCCCGTAGTTGGAGGTCGTGCTTACGTGCTCCGGTCCCCGTGTGGCGTTCGGTGTAGGTTATTACATCGAAAGGTCTGGCCAGGTCTTAGGCATATAGTCAGCGGTTATGCTATACATAGAGTCGGTGTCGTGGTTATGCGTCCCGATAGCTAGTGTCGTGGTTATGCGATCTAGTGGTCAGTGGTAACGGTTATGTTCCCTGATGACGTTCATTCTATTCTTGTGTGTTATTTCTTTGATTGGCCATGCCACGTCGTTGTTGGCCGCTAAGTTTATCATTTGGTTGTTTTTTGTATGAGTGAACATGCCACCTAGTTGTTGGCCGCTAAGTCATTCACTTGGTTGATTACCCGTTTTGATAATAGTTCATATGTTGACTGTGATTATGTTTCACATGATGATCTACGCCATTTTCACATGTTTTGACGTACCGTTCATCCCTTGTTCATGATGGTCATATTCGAATATATATCATATTTGATTACTTATTTAAGAATATGCATGTTCATATGTATATGTTATGTCGTATTACCGTTTACGTGTTTTATGACAAAAAGTGGCTGGGAGAACCTCGAGTTACTCCCCACTGACTGTGGCGTACATGTTTCATGTATGTAGGTTGGTCTGTTTGGGGAATATGTGTGGCTAGCGAGCATTGTTGATTATTCGACAGTTACCCATTTACGATTTTCTTAAATTTAAATTATGTTGCTATTGAGGGATAACTTATCCCTGTAAAATTTTCAATTATACTATATAAGTTTTACTTTCTCTTTAGTTTTAATCTTCCGCATGTTGTTTTGATATTCAGCGATCAAGTTTTATTTATATATGTCGAATGTTTTTATAACTATCGCATTTCCGCTGCAAGTTACTTGTTTATTGTTATGTAATATCGCGGGATGTCACATAGAGTTTAAGGGCATACCGTAGAATTTAAATAATGTAGGGGTACAACGTAGAAAATTGAAAAACTCGAGGGTACAGCGTAAAATATCCCAAAATATAATTAATACCTAATGAATCATAAAATATTGAAATTGTTACCATCTTGAAACTTTCGTTAGCAAAATCACACTTCTATAACAAAAATCATAAAAAAAATACAATCTTTCACCTTGAAAGACAAAGACGAACACAATCTAGGTTCATTCATTGAAATTCTTAATTCCTAAAGTTCGCTAAAATTTCCGATTTTCCGTTTATATATGGTAATAGATTATTACCACAAATAAGATTTTATATTATTTTATTACTATAAGCTATAAATCGTCTAGTTAATTTACATAAAAAAAATTAATAGTTGCATTTCATGCGAAGATACTAAGCATCATTACTATATAATTAATTAAAATAATTCATCAAAAACACATAAGAACATCTAAATCTTTTTAAAACGATTATAATAAAAAGTAACCTAACACACAAATCGTTTATTTTAGGTAATATAATTGATATGAAACTAAAGTTGGTTAAATTTGAAAGAACCCAATAAAACATCACAATATTTATTCAAAACATATATTCGTAGGAGTCAGATTGGTAGGCAATTTCCTGTTTCCAAAAGCTAATAAATAATTTGAATTAATGAATTTGGTACCATATATTTGTGTAGCTATATAAATATCATACACATGTGTACATTA
Organism: Silene conica; assembly: GCA_029255685.2. Classification (NCBI taxonomy): domain Eukaryota; kingdom Viridiplantae; phylum Streptophyta; class Magnoliopsida; order Caryophyllales; family Caryophyllaceae; genus Silene; species Silene conica. The sequence continues at coordinate 56,588,564 of CM055315.2, forward strand.
CATTTCACAAAAAAAAATTATAATAACAAATAAAAACATAGCTCACATTTCACCAAAAAAAAAAACAAATAAAAACATAGTACATTTGAAAAAATGGAGTTTCTTATTTCATTGAAGTCAACCTTGTTCCTTGCTCTAATAATTTCATCAAGTTAGTTATTTTTTCTATTTATTTTTATGCATTATCTTTATTAGCAACTTCAAAAATTTTGTATATGCTTTTAGTCTGTGACCTTTTTTATAACAATTTATTATTTATTTAAAGAACTCAAAGTGTTTGAAAAATTAGAACGCGATTTTTATTCGTTTTTCAATTATTACTAGTTATTTTTCACGTAGCTTTTATATAATTCAGAAATAATTTGGTATCCAAATTTATAAAAGTACGATCTCACTTTCTGTAGTACAAAATCATAATTTCATTGGTTTACATATTGAAAATGTAAATAGTCTTACGCAAGTGTTATATATTGTATAAAATTGTTTTGTACTTTTTATAAAAAAAATCATACTTATTAAAAAAATATATCGGTTCATAAATATTAATTTTATTATTGCAGGCTTGTCATTTTTTTTCAGTGAAGTGGATTCGAGTTCGTTGAATGTTGTTCGAGCAAAAGAAAATATCAACACGAACATTATAATAACTATAAAACCTTGTACACAAAATAGTGATTGTACTGATTATTCGGCTCAATATTGTAACCCTGCAAGAAGATGTTTTGGACGTTGCATAGAAGGTTACTGTAGGTGTACTGGTATATGTGGTGTCAATTATTAAATTATTCGACACTTTTTATATTTAATAACTAAAATATGCAACTGGTCACATACGCAAGTGTATTCATATATGTTACCTTTGTTGACTCACTCGAGTAATAAAGTTTCTCAACAATTTTACATGGAATCAAAATAACTTTCTTTATTGGACTCAAGATTGTAGTTTAGTATCATTAATATCCCTTTATAACCAATTGAAAATATATGTGAACATCAAGAAATTAACATATCATGATGTAAAACTACGTTAAATTAAATTCGCCATCATATTATTATATAATCATATATGCTTATACTAGCTAATAAACCATGCAAAATTGCATAAACATGTATAAAATAAATAATTTAACAATTTTTAAAATTAAATTGTTACAATTATTATAGTATATGTCTACGACATGTTACACATCTACTCAATTGGTACAAGATTTGAAGGATGGGGGTATCATGGTAATTTGATAGAAAACAGTCCAAGGAGAAGCTTCAAATTGAATACATTTCAATAATGGAAGAAAGTAAGCTTCTACATAACTTTCCGAAATGTCAATACGACAAACCTAACTTCCAAATTTTATATCACAAGATATAATCATGATAATCCTATGATTCTTGTATTAGAGGAAAGATTAAGGTCTTAAATTCATAATGGAATTTAAATCAGCACCCTATTAGGTCTATAAGTTGCATTATGGCCAATGCAAATATATTGCGCATTACTAGACAACGCATGACCTATGTTCACTAAAAGAACATGAATTCAAGATTTACTCAACATTTAAGGTTGATTCTTTTTGGGATAAAAGTGACGTCCGATAGATTTTAAATTAGCAATTATGGGCCTTGATTTTCGCACTGAGCTAAGAGATATGTCTCCTACAAGATGCGTCTGATTTCCAGAGTTGTTCTCCAACCCAGTTTTGGTCCCTCTCAAAACTTGAGACCTAAGGCCTCTAAAACCTTCTAAGTTGTGTTACCAATGAGCCCATTGGACTCTAGGGATAGTTTAGAGCATTTTTAGGAGCCTTTCAACTTAAAAATACACTCTCTGAATCAAGGTAATTAAAATAAAGCCCAAGTGGTTCGCCAATTCTCGAATTTTGGAGCATATGCACAATATCGCTTTCAACCTTTCCTCTTTTGATCAAGAAAGCACTAGTACTATTTTGGAAGCTTTCACAAGTCTCTTACGGTGCATTTCAATTGCCAAGAAGTCAACATCATTGTAGATGACCAACGGAGCAAGAAAGAAAAAAGGAAGGTTATACATATTTGTGGAAGTCTAAGATGTGTAAGGTCATTAATGTGTAAGATGTGTTTGTTAGCAACCAATTCGTGGCCCTTAGATGGTTAAGATTTTAAAGCCTTTGTCTATATACAACTAGGAAACTAACTTGTAACATTCGTATTTTAAGAATGAATATATGAGTTTTTAGAGACCCTAAATTCGTTGCTTAGTGCTTGGACATCGTGTATTTTCTTAGTGGCTCCCTCACAAACCCCTTACTCATGGACTCTTCAACTTGTCTTTGCAATTCTTGAGTATATTTTCAATCACTTCCTTGTTGGTAATTTAAGTGTATTTACCGGTTCATTTTCCGTAATTTGGGTTTGGTTCAAAGACGGGCGAACTTTTAAATAATAGAGTTAGTTCGGGAAGTACGGAGTGTACACTAGACTACTGTTTAAAAATTTGCGGTATAGTTGTCTTACGAACGACTATGCGGGGGTCTGGCTTATGTTTGGGTGACGGTTATGTCATTCTAAGATGTGTTGGTAACGGTTATGTTACCTTGTTTGTCAATTGATAGCGGTGGTACGATTTGTGTATCATGTTAATGAACTAATGCCACCCAAGTTATGGGATTTATCTTTGTTCGGGATTGGTCGAAGGTCGTGATCATGCGCTCCCGTAGTTGGAGGTCGTGCTTATGTGCTCCGGTCCCCGTGTGGCGTTCGGTGTAGGTTATTACATCGAAAGGTCTGGCCAGGTCTTAGGCATTTAGTCAGCGGTTATGCTATACATAGAGTCGGTGTCGTGGTTATGCGTCCCGATAGCTAGTGTCGTGGTTATGCGATCTAGTGGTCAGTGGTAACGGTTATGTTCCCTGATGACGTTCATTCTATTCTTGTGTGTTATTTCTTTGATTGGCCATGCCACGTCGTTGTTGGCCGCTGAGTTTTTCATTTGGTTGTTTTTTGTATGAGTGAACAAGCCACCTAGTTGTTGGCCGCTAAGTCATTCACTTGGTTGATTACCCGTTTTGATAATAGTTCATATGTTGACTGTGATTATGTTTCACATGATGATCTATGCCATTTTCACAAGTTTTGACGTACCGTTCATCCCTTGTTCATGATGGTCATATTCGAATATATATCATGTTTGATTACTTATTTAAGAATATGCATGTTCATATGTATATGTTATGTCGTATTACCGTTTACGTGTTTTATGACAAAAAGTGGCTGGGAGAACCTCGAGTTACTCCCCACTGACTGTGGCGTACATGTTTCATGTATGTAGGTTGGTCTGTTTGGGGAATTTGTGTGGCTAGCGAGCATTGTTGATTATTCGACAGTTACCCATTTACGATTTTCTTAGATTTAAATTATGTGGCTATTGAGGGATAAATTATCCCTGTAAAATTTTCAATTATACTATATAAGTTTTACTTTCTCTTTAGTTTTAATCTTCCGCATGTTGTTTTGATATTCAGCGATCAAGTTTTATTTATATATGTCGAATGTTTTTATAACTATCGCATTTCCGCTGCAAGTTACTTGTTTATTGTTATGTAATATCGCGGGATGTCACATAGAGTTTAAGGGCATACCGTAGAATTTAAATAATGTAGGGGTACAACTTAGAAAATTGAAAAACTCGAGGGTACACCGTAAAATATCCCAAAATATAATTAATACCTAATAAATCATAAAATGATGAAATTGTTACCATCTTGAAACTTTCATTAGCAAAATCACACTTCTATAACAAAAAATCATAAAAAAAATACAATCTTTCACCTTGAAAGACAAAGACGAACACAATCTAGGTTCATTCATTGAAATTCTTAATTCCTAAAGTTCGCTAAAATTTCCGATTTTCCGTTTATCTATGGTAATGGATTATTACCACAAATAAGATTTTATATTATTTTATTACTATAAGCTATAAATCGTCTAGTTAATTTACATAAAAAAAATTAATAGTTGCATTTCATGCGAAGATACTAAGCATCATTACTATATAATTAATTAAAATAATTCATCAAAAACACATAAGAACATCTAAATCTTTTTAAAACGATTATAATAAATGAGTAACCTAACACACAAATCGTTTATTTTAGGTAATATAATTGATATGAAACTAAAGTTGGTTAAATTTGAAAGAACCCAATAAAACATCACAATATTTATTCAAAACATATATTCGTAGGAGTCAGATTTGTAGGCAATTTCCTGTTTCCAAAAGCTAATAAATAATTTGAATTAATGAATTTGGTACCATATATTTGTGTAGCTATATAAATATCATACACATGTGTACATTACATTTCACAAAAAAAAATTATAATAACAAATAAAAACATAGCTCACATTTCACCAAAAAAAAAAACAAATAAAAACATAGTACATTTGAAAAAATGGAGTTTCTTATTTCATTGAAGTCAACCTTGTTCCTTGCTCTAATAATTTCATCAAGTTAGTTATTTTTTCTATTTATTTTTATGCATTATCTTTATTAGCAACTTCAAAAATTTTGTATATGCTTTTAGTCTGTGACCTTTTTTATAACAATTTATCATTTATTTAAAGAACTCAAAGTGTTTGAAAAATTAGAACGCGATTTTTATTCGTTTTTCAATTATTACTAGTTATTTTTCACGTAGCTTTTATATAATTCAGAAATAATTTGGTATCCAAATTTATAAAAGTACGATCTCACTTTCTGTAGTACAAAATCATAATTTCATTGGTTTACATATTGAAAATGTAAATAGTCTTACGCAAGTGTTATATATTGTATAAAACTGTTTTGTACTTTTTATAAAAAAAATCATACTTATTAAAAAAATATATCGGTTCATAAATATTAATTTTATTATTGCAGGCTTGTCATTTTTTTTCAGTGAAGTGGATTCGAGTTCGTTGAATGTTGTTCGAGCAAAAGAAAATATCAACACGAACATTATAATAACTATAAAACCTTGTACACAAAATAGTGATTGTACTGATTATTCGGCTCAATATTGTAACCCTGCAAGAAGATGTTTTGGACGTTGCATAGAAGGTTACTGTAGGTGTACTGGTATATGTGGTGTCAATTATTAAATTATTCGACAATTTTCATATTTAATAACTAAAATATGCAACTGGTCACATACGCAAGTGTATTCATATATGTTACCTTTGTTGACTCACTCGAGTAATAAAGTTTCTCATCAATTTTACATGGAATGAAAATAACTTTCTTTATTGGACTCAAGATTGTAGTTTAGTATCATTAATATCCCTTAATAACCAATTGAAAATATATGTGAACATCAAGAAATTAACATATCATGATGTAAAACTACGTTAAATTAAATTCGCCATCATATTATTATTTAATCATATATGCTTATACTAGCTAATAAACCATGCAAAATTGCATAAACATGTATAAAATAAATAATTAACAATTTTTAAAATTAAATAGTTACAATTATCATAGTATATGTCTACGACATGTTACACATCTACTCAATTGGTACAAGATTTGAAGGATGGGGGTATCATGGTAATTTGATAGAAAACAGTCCAAGGAGAAGCTTCAAATTGAATACATTTCAATGGAAGAAAGTAAGCTTCTACATAAGTTTCCGAAATGTCAATACGACAAGCCTAACTTCCAAATTTTATATCACAAGATATAATCATGATAATCCTATGATTCTTGTATTAGTGGAAAGATTAAGGTCTTAAATTCATAATGGAATTTAAATCAGCACCATATTAGGTCTATAAGTTGCGTTATGGCCAATGCAAATATATTGCGCATTATTAGACAACCCATGACCTATGTTCACTAAAAGAACATGAATTCAAGATTTACTCAACATTTAAGGTTGATTCTTTTTGGGATAAAAGTGACGTCCGATAGATTTTAAATTAGCAATTATGGGCCTTGATTTTCGCACTGAGCTAAGAGATATGTCTCCTACAAGATGCGTCTGATTTCTAGAGTTGTTCTCCAACCCAGTTTTGGTCCCTCTCAAAACTTGAGACCTAAGGCCTCTAAAACCTTCTAAGTTGTGTTACCAATGAGCCCATTGGACTCTAGGGATAGTTTAGAGCATTTTTAGGAGCCTTTCAACTTGAAAATACACTCATCTGAATCAAGCTAATTAAAATAAAGCCCAAGTGGTTCGCCAATTCTCGGATTTTGGAGCATATGCACAATGTCACTTGGAAGGGTAGGCTAAGTATGGGATGTAGTTTTGGGGGAATAAAAAGGCAATTTTGGCTATGTAAGTCTTATGGGTAAATGAGAGAAAGGGGATCCCAAATGCACGTATCAAGACTCACAAAACGAGAAAGTAAAACAAGTATATAGCAATTCAAGTTCATGTTTATGCATATTGATGTAACATGTTCCAAGGGGAGTACTACTCACATTCTAGACAACTAGTTTAAGAATGAAACCAGGAAATAAAGCTCTAAAACTTAGAATGTATAGTAGGTTGCCAAGGTATAAGTCAAGTCTCAAGAAAACAAGTTGACAAAAACTCGTAGATATGCGAAAGACTCTCATACTAAAACAAGTTGACAAGGCAAGGTAAAAGCATAAACATGTAAGATAGCTAAATCATCCTTGAAATACTTTCGTTCCGACTCGACCTATATGCTAAAATAAACGTGCATTTTTTTTGAATTTTTGAATTTTTTCTATTTTTTTGTATTTTTTCTTTTGTATAGGTAAGGAAAATAAAGAAAAGAACAATGCAAGACAGAAATGCAGTAAACGTGTGACAGAATGCAATGCATATGACGCGAAACCATTCCCCAAACCAACCCGCACAATGTCCCCATTGTGCATCAGCCTAAGTAAAGGTGTCAGAAAAAATAAATGAAAGATGCAAAGAGAATAAAAGCTAAGGAAAAACTGGAAAGAACTCACTGGATTATGAAGCGCATGAGAAAAACCTCCCCAAACCAGCGTAAGCTGGGAGGTTTTGGTGGCTAGCAGTGCCACTCAAGTACCCAAGAACGGTTGCACGGTTCCCGAGGAAGAAATCGAAAGACTGCGACAGATCGGTAGGTCGACCGACCAAGAGAACAGGTCGACCGACCTTCCTGTAAAGTACAGAAAATATCAGCAATGCGGCGACTAGGTCGACCGACTGGTGTAACTGGTCGGTCGACCGTCTTTGTCCCAGCGGTCTTCGTTTTTCTTCGTAGAACCTGAAAAAGCAAGAAAAATATGCGCCCAACAAATGCGCGAGATCCCAGAAACAAGTCCAAAAAGTCTTAACTATGCAAACACAAAAAAATTTGTCCTAAAAACTTAAAGAAAGCAAGCTAGAAAGTCTTAGCAAAACAAAAAAAATGTCTCAAGAAAAGCAGAAACGAGCAAAAGGAGAAGTCATCCGCGAAGGATTCGGCGTTTCTTTGACCAAGGGCTCTGACTATAGGCTACTCCTTCAGCTATGGTGATTTGGGTAGATGAGTTTCTCTCCACCATGTAGATAGGTGGGTCATCATCCATAGCTTTAGCCATCCATCTCCCGTGGTTGTCGACTCCCAAGTCGTAGGTCGACACCTTCCTCGGCTTCTTCTTCTTAGGGCTCTTTTCTTCAGCCAAAAGATCACTTGTTTGAGTGACCTCGTTCTCTACAGCATTTGATCGAGTAAGTGGTACTACTCGATCGAGAACATCTCTCTTCCTACTGCTTATAGACTCTATCACTAGTGTCGCAATTTCTGGAGCATCCAAATCAGCCTTTTGAGCAAGAGATTCACCTGCACATGCCTCAAAACACATCAAAGCCTCCGAAGGATCCTTTGAAAAGGATCCTTGCATAGAACATTCACTAATATTATTAAAAACATTAGGAATGTCAATAAATGAATCCTGCAAAAAACAAGGTTCATCAACAGAGGGTTCAATCATATTAGGAACATGTTCGTCACTAATACCTATAAAAATAGGTTGCTCAGTCAAGGGGTGAAAGTCTAACTCATTGGTTGTTTCTAGATCCAAGTTAGTATCATCAACGGGGAGGGAGAGGGAATCAAGTAACCTATCATTCTCATCCCTAAGAATGAGCGACTCTTTAGTTATGGGTGTGATGGGATCACACTTGACAGAAATATCTGGGTTACTAATATCAACGCCCTCATACCTCTCCAAGATTTTTTTGGACTGATGCTCCAACATTAATTTCTCCAAATGATACGGACACGGGACCACAATGCTTGTCGCGGAATCGGCAAGCCTTGGCTCTTTTAACTTCAGAATCTCCGTTGAGTCATTGACGAGAGGAGAGTCAGGTATCTTAGGAGGTGAATCCACAATCTGCTCAGGAACCCTGGTCGGTCGACCTGGTACAGTGGTCGGTCGACCGACTTCTGTATTATCGGAATTTTTCTGGTCTGTAGAAACTGATCTCACGTCAGGCGTCGGGGTCGGTCGACCTGATCTTGTGGTCGGTCGACCTCCTGTCCTGTGCACGGGATCGATTTCTTCGTCCTGAACTTTGGCATCATCATCCTTTGGGGTTGGTCCCTCATAAGCACGACCACTCCTGAGATCTATAGCATTTAATGTCTCTTTGGAACTCTTACAACCAACTGGAGAGCTAGCAATCTGATTAGCTATGATTACTAATTGCCTTTCAATACTCTTGTCAACTGCATCTTGTTTTTTTTTTTATTTCCGCCATTTGAGTCATGAAGCTTTGAAAAGTCGTGTCTAATTCGGACATAGTAGGCATGATTGCAATAATACCGAGAGTACTCAAGTCTTCCTCTCAAAAACCTGTCTTCTAAAACAAAACTAGAAGAAAAGGTAAGCAACGGTCTTAAGGAACCTAAGTTCCTTAAGACAAGAAAAATAAACTAAAAATTAACAAACAAAATTATACCGTCTCCCCGGCAACGGTGCCAAAATTTGACACCCGTCGTTGAGGGGTGCCAAAGATAAGATTTATAATTCCTAAACTTAAACTATAGATAGTGAAAGTCAGGGTCGAACCACAGAGAGACAAGGTTAATTATGTTTGCTAATTTTTAATCTATAAAGTAACAGTAAAAAGGGGGTTTTGATTTGGGATTTAAACTAATGACTAAAAGGACAAAATAAACAAGAGAAATAAAATAAGGTAAAAGGAGATTAGGAACTTTGGTTCCCCATGGTTAAAACAAGTCAATGAAGGGTAAAATAATCAAATAACACAATCCCAAGGAACAAAGAATAAACCTTTAGGTCAATATTCTACCCAATCCTTACGGTCTTAGGGTTCCTAGAAAAGCACTAAACTTTCGTTCAAGGGCAATCCCAAAGTTGTTGTTAAACTAATCCTAACAATCTTTCAATCTAAAAGAATTAGTTCACCAACAACAATGGGGGATTGGTAATTTAATCATAAAACTATCAAAATCAAGTCTTTACCATGGTTCCCCTAATTCCTAATCACAAGAATTAGCTATGCATAATCTCAATTGTAAGACTAACAATAACAAGAATCAAGAACATTAAAGGAGATAACATGATTAAAGATTAATTGCAACAAGAAAGATTAATTGTAGCAAACTTACAAGCTTAATTGGAATTCAAGAACAAATATTGAAACTTGGAAAGTATTCTCTAAAGCTATGGAGTTTTTCTCTAAACTAGGATGCTTCTCTCTATTAGGACTTGATTATAATTCTATGATAGAAAACTAGATTAAGAACTTAATGGAAATCTCAATTATTAACCCTAATTACGAAATTTGGCTTAAATAGGCGGAAAAAAAAGAGTTTCCTAATGACCTAAATACTTTAATGGGCTTCGCGGAAACTTCTGGGTCGGTGCTGTGGTCGGTCGACCAATATTTTCGGTCGGTCGACCGCTTTACGGATTTTATGCAATTTCTGGGCTTCAGGCAAATTCTGGGCTTTTCCAATAGGCAACTGGTCGGTCGACCCAAATAGTCGGTCGGTCGACCAACTGTCGGGACTGCAGCGCGCATCGTTCTTAAAACAGCTGCCATTTCTTCGTTACTTATCGTAATCAAGCGATTCTCGCGGCGTTGGAAAGCTAAGAGGATAAGCTTTCACCTCCAACTGGAATCACTCCATTATCAGCTCTAGAACTCGAGATATAGCCATTTGAAACAGGCTGCAATGTCGTGGATCGATTCTTTGCTTGTTAAAGCTATCTCTAGGCCTTGAAATATGCGCTAGGCTTCGTTCCTTCTTGTCCTTAGTCATAAAAAGTCCCGAGGGCATAAATTTGGTATAAAATTGTCCCTTTTCCGCATAAATCTGCAAAAGAGCATAAAAATACGAAAGTAGACAATTGTTGGGAAATAAAGGCTAAAACATAGTAAATGAGCGACAAAATGCGTGTAAAAATAGATGTAAAACATCATAAAATAGGCACGCATCACAAATCGAGACTTTACTAAGGTAACAACTCTTAAATCTTTTGGTTTCCAACTACTTACCGACAACATGCATCCCAAATGAAGTTCCAAAGAAGTAACAATTTTCACTCTTATAGTTTCCATAAGGTTTAGACATTCATATTCCGAGATTCCTCAATTGATATTTATGAACACTTACAAGTTTCAAATTTCCACTCTGTGATTACCCCAAACATCAACGGTTACCCGTAAGTACGTCAATAGGCAAATGCCGAGGTTCTATAAGTAACTCAAGGTCAATACTCAGTCAGCTCCATAATTCCACTTGTAAATGTCTCAATATTCTCACACAGTTACCAATAACTCTCGTTCCTCAAGATCAAGTAGCACTAACTTACCTCATTCATCCATTTGACCACTTCATCACTATCTAAGGCACATTCCTCTAAATTCATCTATAACTCCAAGCATTCTATTCCAATCCTCAAATGGTGCTAAGAAATCTACAAAGATCACTTACACACAATCCATCTAACATGGACTCTCAAGACGGCACACTGTCCAACATTGCCCGAACATTATTCTCACCAACTCTCTCAACCAAATCCTGACAACGCAGAACCAAGCATTCCTCAAGGCATGTATCTCTACCCCAAGAACAGGTCGATCTCGCCACTAATCTAAATGAAAAGGAACAAGACTCACGGAAGAAGAGATGAGATATGAACCTCAGAGACAAACACGATACAGGTTCCGAGAGAGTCATAAGAAAACGACTCGAGGAACAACGAGATGACAAGGTAAGAAACTTTAGGCTATGGGCTCCAATGAAATTGAAGCCATGATCAGAAGGAGAAGCAAAGGAAAGGAAAGGAGAGAAGCGATATGAAGGAAACGATTACGGACATCTCCCAAGGTCTGGGTCTCTCACTATTCTCACGGGATTCTCACTTCTTACTTTCCACATCAAGTCATTCAATTATCGGTTCTCACGAACAATTCCTCCAATGATTCATATACCCTTATCCTTCAACTCTAAACGGTATCATTATTATAACTACCTATTCCCAAAAGTTTGAGATGTCACATCTCTGCTAGTTCCACAAATGACAATTCAATAACACTTCCAGGTCATCTTCCCTATATGCTATATCCACTTTATTTGTTTACCCTACTGTCCACCAGATAACAATTTTTAAACCATCAAGTTTTTCCGAACTTAATCTCTCAATGAATTACTTCATTCTATCCACATACTGGTGGTGCAACTTTAAATTTCACTTAAGTTTTTCAATAAATAAACGCTAAGATTTATTAAGCCATCTAGGGTCACATAGTGATTCACTTCCTCTAAGCTTAAGTCAACCTCTTCGAGCATTCCACTACTATAGCAAATGATTCGTATTCCTCAACAATGAGCCTTTCTCAGCTCAATCACTCACCTAAGTCAAGTGATACTAACTCACTTCATCATACACTCATCATCATTAGCATCTTAAGCCCATTCTTTCAGGTTGCTCTATAACCTCAAGTATCTTATCTAACTCCTTAAACAGTACTCTTCAATCCACATATTTTCACGATTTAAGCATGGTTCTCAAGGTTAGGTTCCACCGAATATTAAGTATACAACTCAACCTTCAAGCAAGTATCCTATCACTCACTTTTACTCTCTCCATTGGATAGACAACCAGACCCTTGGATCACCAAAACATGTCTCTCGATACCTCTTAAGTTATTCCTCAAATAACAATATCTCTCATAACACAGCTTACGGTTATCCTAAGACTAGTTCCTCCAAATCCAATAAAAGAGAAGGTTACCTAGAGGGCACCTTAAGAAAGCAAGCAACAAGGTTAAGCTGAAAAGATATGAAGATCTGTTCAAGCAAGATAGACAAATATTCTAAAAGAAGGATGTGCATCCAGAGTTATCGAAAAAGGTGATGCACGAAGAAAGAGAAGTTTCTTCAAGGCTTAGAAGCATTCTCCAACAGTAGCACGAATCTTGTATCTTCGGTAGGAACTCAGGTCTTCATCGTCAGATGGATTAGTCCACGGTTCGTCGATTGGAAGAAAATAAAGTAAAATCAAAGACAATCAACAAACACGTTAGAACCTAATAAAAGCAGTCACAAAACAGACTACAATTTAAGTCCTTAAATCTACCCCATCTCTCATTCATTATTCGATTAAATGGTCAAGTTAAGGTTGGGGGTTACATAAGTGCGTCGGGAGCAATAATGCTCTGATACCAACTGTAAAACCCCTCGCGAAAGCGGAAATATAAAACATACAAAATACTAAAAATGCAGCGGAATTAAAACTTTTTAACATAACTAACATGCGAGGTGAATTAAAAACTGTAACTGAAAGTAAAATACATATACAAACAGCCTGGGATGGTGCATCCCTAGAGGCACTCAAACTGAAATGTAAACTAAGTCTAGCTAACGTAAACGTGTGAGTCCATCGATGAATAGGATCATCGCTCGCTAGCTCCATGCAACCCTCTGCCAACCACCTGTCATGTACCTACATACATGTAAACATGTACGCCACAATCAGTGGGGAGTGACTAGAGTTCTCCTAGCCACCTTTTGTGACAACACGTAACACATAAAGCAATGCAGAATACTCCAACATATATCAACATGTGAAGCATAAACATCTCATCAATTGATCTCATATTAACATGCCAACTCTAATGCACAGCTCTCAACCAACTTCATAAACCGTTAGGAAGGAGAGCCGGTTTCCCTACTGGTTACCCAGCCGGGGGGTCTTTCAATCCAACTATTTATGAAACCGAACTAAGAGTCACCCAATGCCTTGGATGATCAAACCATAACTCAACAGATATACATTTACTCATCACTATCGATATCTATATCTGACACGTACCCACTCAAGGCAAGCAGATAAATTCAGCAAGAAAAAGGTTCAGCGGTGAACTTAAGACATAACCTAATACCAAATCAATCAGCAAGTGTAAAGGTTCAGCGGTCAACTTAAGACATAACCTAAACACCAAACATTCAGCAAACAAGGACTCAGAGGCCAACTTAAGGCATGGACCTGCCAATCAGCAAGACACTAGACTCAGCGGCCAACTTAAGGCATAGACTAGCATCCAAAAGTAAAGGACTCAGAGGCCAGCTTAAGGCATGTCCCTTCACCACATCACAAGGTACTAAACTCAGAGGCCAACTTAAGGCATGTTCTAGCACCAAACATCTGCACCCCGGGCAAGGTGTCAGTTCCTTAGCTACCCCGTTGTGCAGCTGCTCTACTCGTCAGACTCAGAGGCCAACTTAAGGCATGTTCCAACGCGATCACTATCACACATGTCTGGACTCAGAGGCCAGCTTAAGGCATGTCCCAGACACGACAAACATACACATATAGGGCTCAGAGGCCAGCTTAAGGCATATCCCCATATATGACAAACAACTCACGTATTAAGTTCAGAGGCCAGCTTAAGGCATAACTTAATACGCATCAATACAATATCAACCAAAGTCTATGAACTAATCTATAGTTCTATTTTTTCTTAACTCCTAATCAACACTTAATTGACCCCGGGAATTAAGTTGAGGGAGAGCCGGTTTCCCTTTCGGTTACCCGACCGGGGGGTCTCTATCCTTACTCTATTCCCGAACCCAATATAATGTTGCCCATCCTCCGGGGACCTCAAATATATATCAAAGGTGCACAAAACGAGTTTCAACCAAAACCGATTAACCATTTGAAAGTTACGATAAAATTACAAAACTCAGCATAACCTACAGGGGTCCCTAGCCGGTCGGCAGGCAGCCGGTCGGCCGGCTGGTGACCTCTCAGCCTTTCTTCTTTCTTTTAAAAACTAAGAACACAAAAGGGCTCCCAGCCGGTCGGCAGGCAGCCGGTCGGCCGGCTGGGAAGACCTCCCCTTAGCCTTCACAAAAACACGTAACCATCCCCACATGTACTCCCAGCCGGCTGGCAGGCCGCCGGTCTGCCGGCTGGGCTCCCATCCTTCCTACATTCTTCGCAAACATAAACAACACTATGAGACTACCAGCCGGTCGGCAGGCAGCCGGTCGGCCGGCTGGCAGTCCAAAGGCCAATTTTCCTAAAATCGCAAAAACACAAAGAAACACTCCCAGCCGGTCGACCGGCGGCCGGTCGGTCGACCGGCTCAGAGAGCCTGATACGAAATCGCGTTTTTCCAGCCAAGTCTAAACTTCATAATTCGACACAACAACTCAAGCAAGGCTACAATTGGTGATTTCCCAACATTATCAAACACCAAATACTACTAATCTAACAACACATAAGTCCCATAACAATCCTCAAATGAATTTAATAAGTATCCGTCGCAAAATGCGAAAAACTGAAAATATGCTTATGAACATATAACAACACTTTAAAGCATGAATTATTCACATAGCAAACATCCTAAACATATTACTAAGTCCTTTGAACAATGAACATTAACAAAATCAGAAACCAACACAAGAAACACAACAAAAGTGCTAATTTACACATAAAGGCCGAGTTTCTCATTATCGTCACCTTTACTTAGCGAAACCTTCAAGATCTTGTTCAATAAGCACCAAGTCCTCTTCCGGGCTAACACAAACACCGCCTAAAACAACAAAACATCACAACTATCACGAATTTCGAATTAAATCAAACAGGCCGAAATTTCGACTGTCATAAAATGCAAGATTGATTACCTTAAAACGACGGGCTCGAGACAAGGAATCCGTGGCCGCGAAAATCGTCTCAATCGGATAAGAAACGAAGATTCTATAAGCATTTTAAGATTGAAGGAGAAATTTATAAAAATGGTGTTTGTTGTTGTTTGCAAGATCTGAAAATTGAAATGAAGGAGTGAGGTAGAAGATGGTGGGGTTAGGGTTTTGTGAGGAAAAAGAGGGAAAATGGGTCCATTAACAAGTTGGGCCCATAAGACAAGTTTTAAGACGGTTTAAGCTAAAAACAACGACTTAAGGTAAATATAAACTTAAGACGATATAAATATTTCTGGAATATGAAATTAAACGGCTAAGACGCAAATTACGCAATTAAATGAAATCTTATTTAAATCCTTTAAAAGTACTCTCACATAAATTCATCAGTTATTTAAATGGAATCCCAAAATTTACGAAATATTAATTATTTCTCGAGCTTGAACTTAAAACCTTTAAATATTGTTTACGAAAATGCGGGATGTTACACCTAATGAATCATAAAATGATGAAATTGTTACCATCTTGAAACTTTCGTTAGCAAAATCACACTTCTATAACAAAAAATCATAAAAAAAATACAATCTTTCACCTTGAAAGACAAAGACGAACACAATCTAGGTTCATTCATTGAAATTCTTAATTCTTAAAGTTCGCTAAAATTTCCGATTTTCCGTTTATATATGGTAATAGATTATTACCACAAATAAGATTTTATATTATTTTATTACTATAAGCTATAAATCGTCTAGTTAATTTACATAAAAAAAATTAATAGTTGCATTTCATGCGAAGATACTAAGCATCATTACTATATAATTAATTAAAATAATTCATCAAAAACACATAAGAACATCTAAATCTTTTTAAAACGATTATAATAAATGAGTAATCTAACACACAAATCGTTTATTTTAGGTAATATAATTGATATGAAACTAAAGTTGGTTAAATTTGAAAGAACCCAATAAAACATCACAATATTTATTCAAAACATATATTCGTAGGAGTCAGATTGGTAGGCAATTTCCTGTTTCCAAAAGCTAATAAATAATTTGAATTAATGAATTTGGTACCATATATTTGTGTAGCTATATAAATATCATACACATGTGTACATTACATTTCACAAAAAAAATTATAATAACAAATAAAAACATAGCTAACATTTCACCAAAAAAAAAACAAATAAAAACATAGTACATTTGAAAAAATGGAGTTTCTTATTTCATTGAAGTCAACCTTGTTCCTTGCTCTAATAATTTCATCAAGTTAGTTATTTTTTCTATTTATTTTTATGCATTATCTTTATTAGCAACTTCAAAAATTTTGTATATGCTTTTAGTCTGTGACCTTTTTTATAACAATTTATCATTTATTTAAAGAACTCAAAGTGTTTGAAAAATTAGAACGCGATTTTTATTCGTTTTTCAATTATTACTAGTTATTTTTCACGTAGCTTTTATATAATTCAGAAATAATTTGGTATCCAAATTTATAAAAGTACGATCTCACTTTCTGTAGTACAAAATCATAATTTCATTGGTTTACATATTGAAAATGTAAATAGTCTTACGCAAGTGTTATATATTGTATAAAACTATTTTGTACTTTTTATAAAAAAAATCATACTTATTAAAAAAATATATCGTTTCATAAATATTAATTTTATTATTGCAGGCTTGTCATTTTTTTTCAGTGAAGTGGATTCGAGTTCGTTGAATGTTGTTCGAGCAAAAGAAAATATCAACACGAACATTATAATAACTATAAAACCTTGTACACAAAATAGTGATTGTACTGATTATTCGGCTCAATATTGTAACCCTGCAAGAAGATGTTTTGGACGTTGCATAGAAGGTTACTGTAGGTGTACTGGTATATGTGGTGTCAATTATTAAATTATTCGACACTTTTTATATTTAATAACTAAAATATGCAACTGGTCACATACGCAAGTGTATTCATATATGTTACCTTTGTTGACTCACTCGAGTAATAAAGTTTCTCAACAATTTTACATGGAATGAAAATAACTTTCTTTATTGGACTCAAGATTGTAGTTTAGTATCATTAATATCCCTTAATAACCAATTGAAAATATATGTGAACATCAAGAAATTAACATATCATGATGTAAAACTACGTTAAATTAAATTCGCCATCATATTATTATTTAATCATATATGCTTATACTAGCTAATAAACCATGCAAAATTGCATAAACATGTATAAAATAAATAATTTAACAATTTTTAAAATTAAATAGTTACAATTATTATAGTATATGTCTACGACATGTTACACATCTACTCAATTGGTACAAGATTTGAAGGATGGGGGTATCATGGTAATTTGATAGAAAACAGTCCAAGGAGAAGCTTCAAATTGAATACATTTCAATGGAAGAAAGTAAGCTTCTACATAAGTTTCCGAAATGTCAATACGACAAGCCTAACTTCCAAATTTTATATCACAAGATATAATCATGATAATCCTATGATTCTTGTATTAGTGGAAAGATTAAGGTCTTAAATTCATAATGGAATTTAAATCAGCACCATATTAGGTCTATAAGTTGCGTTATGGCCAATGCAAATATATTGCGCATTACTAGACAACGCATGACCTATGTTCACTAAAAGAACATGAATTCTATATTTACTCAACATTTAAGGTTGATTCTTTTTGGGATAAAAGTGACGTCCGATAGATTTTAAATTAGCAATTATGGGCCTTGATTTTCGCACTGAGCTAAGAGATATGTCTCCTACAAGATGCATCTGATTTCCAGAGTTGTTCTCCAACCCAGTTTTGGTCCCTCTCAAAACTTGAGACCTAAGGCCTCTAAAACCTTCTAAGTTGTGTTACCAATGAGCCCATTGGACTCTAGGGATAGTTTAGAGCATTTTTAGGAGCCTTTCAAATTGAAAATACACTCATCTGAATCAAGCTAATTAAAATAAAGCCCAAGTGGTTCGCCAATTCTCGGATTTTGGAGCATATGCACAATGTTGTTCGTTGAATGTTGTTCGAGCAAAAGAAAATATCAACACGAACATTATAATAACTATAAAACCTTGTACACAAAATAGTGATTGTACTGATTATTCGGCTCAATATTGTAACCCTGCAAGAAGATGTTTTGGACGTTGCATAGAAGGTTACTGTAGGTGTACTGGTATATGTGGTGTCAATTATTAATTTATTCGACACTTTTTATATTTAATAACTAAAATATGCAACTGGTCACATACGCAAGTGTATTCATATATGTTACCTTTGTTGACTCACTCGAGTAATAAAGTTTCTCAACAATTTTACATGGAATCAAAATAAATTTCTTTACTGGACTCAAGATTGTAGTTTAGTATCATTAATATCCCTTAATAACCAATTGAAAATATATGTGAACATCAAGAAATTAACATATCATGATGTAAAACTACGTTAAATTAAATTCGCCATCATATTATTATTTAATCATATATGCTTATACTAGCTAATAAACCATGCAAAATTGCATAAACATGTATAAAATAAATAATTTAACAATTTTTAAAATTAAATAGTTACAATTATTATTGTATATGTCTACGACATGTTACACATCTACTCAATTGGTACAAGATTTGAAAGATGGGGGTATCATGGTAATTTGATAGAAAACTGTCCAAGGAGAAGCTTCAAATTGAATACATTTCAATGGAAGAAAGTAAGCTTCTACATAACTTTCCGAAATGTCAATACGACAAGCCTAACTTCCAAATTTTATATCACAAGATATAATCATGATAATCCTATGATTCTTGTATTAGTGGAAAGATTAAGGTCTTAAATTCATAACGGAATTTAAATCAGCACCATATTAGGTCTATAAGTTGCGTTATGGCCAATGCAAATATATTGCGCATTACTAGACAACGCATGACCTATGTTCACTAAAAGAACATGAATTCAAGATTTACTCAACATTTAAGGTTGATTCTTTTTGGGAAAAAAGTGACGTCTGATAGATTTTAAATTAGCAATTATGGGCCTTGATTTTCGCACTGAGCTAAGAGATATGTCTCCTACAAGATGCGTCTGATTTCCAGAGTTGTTCCCCAACCCAGTTTTGGTCCCTCTCAAAACTTGAGACCTAAGGCCTCTAAAACCTTCTAAGTTGTGTTACCAATGTGCCCATTGGACTCTAGGGATAGTTTAGAGCATTTTTAGGAGCCTTTCAACTTGAAAATAGACTCATCTGAATCAAGCTAAAATAAAGCCCAAGTGGTTCGCCAATTCTCGGATTTTGGAGCATATGCACAATGTCGCCACTACAACAAATTGACACTTGCGCCACGATTTATGCCACGGGAATTTATAATTTGTGGCTAAATTTTGTTTAGCCACGGGGAAAAATTCATTCACTATTTTAGAAAAAATTTATGCCACGGGAAAATCTTTCCCGTGGCAAATAGTCAATTGCGCCACGATTTAGGTTACAGTCGTGGCTAATAATCATTTTTGCCACGAACAATGTCACACCCATGGCAAATATATATTTAGCCACAGATCATTCCGTGGCCAATATTTCTTTAGCCACGGCTTACATATTGTCCGTGGCAACATATTTGTTTAGCCATGAAACTAGTAACAAACACCAGTGGCTAAGATTTTCTTCAGACTTTTATCAAGATATTTCATATTAAGGTAAACGTAAAAACTTGGTTTTGTAAGAAATAAAAGGAAGATACAAAAGTTGAATGAAACTTAATCAAATATACATAATATGAAAAATTTAAATGTAAAATTTTGAAAATAATTTAATTAATTTAATAAATATTTGGTATTTGTTTTTTTAGTCTAATAAGAAATGTAAAACTTCTATAAAATGATACACACGTAAAGAAAATTACCATCGTCTTAAATTTTTTATTTTTTTTACAGATTATAATATTATTTATTGATTTTTTCATAACATCGATAATTTAATAAATAATTAATTCTTTTTTTGTTACATTTTATAATATTGAATAACATTATTTAGAGACCGCATCACATTTAAAGAGAAAGTATGTCCAATTAAATATTAACTTATTAACACCTATCATTGAGAAGTCTGAAACTAATATATTGTTAAGTTTTTCATTAGAAAATTGATTTACAACTTTATTTGTAAAATATTTCTAGAAGAACTTGAATTCGAGATGCTAAATTGGAAAAAAATTGGGAAAGTTTTTAAGGAGAAAAAAAAAGACGATTAGATTTATAATATGATTAAATAAAAAAAAGTAGTCTAAATAATTAAATTTAAAATGATTTCCAATAAATCATTGAATAAAATGGAAAAAAAACATATTGATAGAATAACCGATATAATAAAATCAATATAGAAAAACATTTTAATTATTGAAAATGAGCGTATGAGCGTATCACACCGAAAAGGAAAATGGAAATTAAAATAATAGATTTACATGTGTAAATAATGTGAAATTTTGTTAACAAAAAAAAATCAAGAATAATGAAAAGAAATCAATTTAGAGAAAACAAAAATTTGTACGTTCTTTTCTGTGTTTTTTGGCAAAAACTGATTATTTTCGAGTTAATAATGTCTTGGTCATTTTTTTAAAACTCGGTCATTGATACCCATATGTAATCATTATTCAAAAGTGATCATTACTTAGTAAGAAGTGATTAAACTTTTTTTCGTTACAAATACGACGATCTTACAAATAGTATTTGTGTTGAAAAATATATGAAAAAATGGATAAAAGAGAATAAAATAAAAATGCCGACAAATGAAGAAAAATAAAAAAAATATATTAGGGAAAAAAATATAAGGAAAATTTGATTAAATAGTTTGGAGAAAATGGTTTTGTTGACTCGGGCAAAAAATAACCGGAGCATCATTAGTCGGGAGGTCAACATTGAAAACTCGAGTAATTTGAGAAAAATTATATTTTTTTTGCAAAAATATGTAAATCATTTAATTTTTTTCGCAAAAATAATAGTGAAGGTAATTTAGAAAGAAAAAAATATAATTTAAAAAGGTTTCAAAGTGTTAACTATATCAACAAGCTTAAGTTTCAATTTCTGTAGCTCATCATAATAACACCACAGTTAAGCGTGCTCCGGTGAGAGTAGTCTTGGGATGGGTGACCTCATGGGAAGGATATATGATTCGCAAAAGTGAATGACTTCTGATTGTAAGTAACGAGTTGAGATAACTAGCCAAACAAGGATTAAAGCTTGACAAGATTCCATATGTAACCAAATGCGTTAGGTAGTGTGGTGGTTGCTCACCTCATCCCTTAACCATGAGGTCAAGGGTTCGATCCCTACCCATGGGAATGGAGCAACTCTTTGGCCAGCCGTTTACCTCTTCGTGAGAGCACCCGCGGCGAGGGGATGATACACCATTGTCGACGGTGGACACCCCGGTTTATTTAGAAAAAAAAAAGATTCCATATGTGAAATATTTTCATTATAAGTAAAAAATAATATTTTACATTTGTTTATTTATTTTTTATTTTTTTGTTTGCCACGAGAATAATTTTGGCCACGAGAATTAATTTTTGGCCACGGGAATTATTAGCCACGTGAGAATCTGTGGCTAAAAATATAATTTTAGCCACGTTCTTGTTTTTCCCGTGGCTATCTGTTAGCCACGGCCAGTTGGGCCACGGAAGATATTTCCGTGGCAAAGAGCTTTAGCCACGGGAACTTAGTACTTGCGCCACGAATTTAGCCGTGGCCCAAGTGCTCAATTGTAGTAGTGCGCTTTCAACCTTTCCTCTTTTGATCAAGAAAGCACTAGTACTATTTTGGAAGCTTTCACAAGTCTCTTACGGTGCATTTCAATTGCCAATAAGTCAACATCATTGTAGATGACCAACGGAGCAAGCAAAAAACGAAGGTTATACTTATTTGTGGAAGTCTAAGATGTGTAAGGTCATTAATGTGTAAGATGTGTTTGTTAGCAACCAATTCGTGGCCCTTAGATGGTTAAGATTTTAAAGCCTTTGTCTATATACAACTAGGAAACTAACTTGTAACATTCGTATTTTAAGAATGAATATATGAGTTTTTAGAGACCCGAAATTCGTTGCTTAGTGCTTGGACATCGCGTATTTTCTTAGTGGCTCCCTCACAAACCCCTTACTCATGGACTCTTCAACTTGTCTTTGCAATTCTTGATTATATTTTCAATCACTTCCTTGTTGGTAATTTAAGTCTAATTATCGGTTCATTTTCCGTAATTTGGGTTTGGTTCAAAGACGGGCGAACTTTTAAATAATAGAGTTAGTTCGGGAAGTACGGAGTGTACACTAGACTACTGTTTAAAAGTTTGCGGTATAGTTGTCTTACGAACGACTATGCGGGGTCTGGCTTATGTTTGGGTGACGGTTATGTCATTCTAAGATGTGTTGGTAACGGTTATGTTACCTTGTTTGTCAATAGATAGCGGTGGTACGATTTGTGTATCATTGTAATGAACTAATGCCACCCAAGTTATGGGATGTATCTTTGTTCGGGATTGGTCGAAGGTCGTGATCATGCGCTCCCGTAGTTGGAGGTCGTGTTGGAGCTTGTGTCCTCCACATGTAGTGTGATAACGTCATTGCACATACCCTTCTACGGACAAGTGGGAGATTGTTGGGGCTGGTGTCCTTGACAATTAAGTACAATGACTTATTAAATCTCTTTAAGGATCACAAGGGCTTACTTCAGTATTATTATCAGTTGATCCACGTTTATCAATAACGGTTGGCTTGCTAGATAAGTTTGACGTTATTGTCATACAGATGGCGGTGATCAACTGGTCCCTATACGTCACACCTATAGGACACGTTTGAGAGATGTGAAGGTATGAAAATACAGTCACATTTATGCTGAATACGACTAAACAGTTAGTCAGAGGTATTGACTATTAAATTAGTCAATGAGATGTTGAGATAATTATTTAATACGGATTAAATAATTTTAGCTAATACGGATTACATGATTAATTCGTAAATTAAATATAAACGGTTATATTTAATTAAATATTGTATTCGCGTATTAATATAAACAGTTATATTAATTTGGGTAATTATACAATATCGTAATTTTATAAGGCCATTATTAATACATCGACTGCATTAATACCTGATAACACGTATGCGATTTATAATAAAAATCCCGCAAATAATATTTAGCAAAACGGGTCAAATCACACAAAGGAATAAGGTAAGAGTGGAGAAAGCCCACTCTCACCCCAATTCGGCCGACCCACCCGAGTACTACATAAGGAGAGTCCTTCTCCTTATGTCAGGTACTGTTGAATCATAATTCTCACAATTAGGGTTTTGAGAACATTATTTTTCCAAAACTCAGATATCACATCTAAAACCTCAAAAGGCTCTCCCCATATTGCAAGGCAATTGGAGAGCATTTTCTAGCACACGCGGCATCATCTCAATCAAGTCTTGGGTGCAAGTTATAGGAGGGAATTTACTTTAATTCCTGTTCTTAGGCCATAAGCACAAGGACCAAAGGTTGAATTCTTTTTCATGTTTTTATTTATCTTATGACCATATTCACAACTGTAAATTTCATTATAATCCTTCAAGTTTAGGGCGAATACATGTTATATTCCCCACAAGTGGTATTAGAGCCAAGGCCATGAAATTTTACTTTTGTGTTTCTCATAAGTTTTATTTAAAAACTTTGAAAATTCGTTTCTGTCGCTGTGTCGGTCGGTCGACCCCTTGTAGCGGTCGGTCGACCGCCCCCGTATAAAGTTTCTGTTTTTCCGGCAGTTTCTCCTTTTGTGCAATCGATCTTGTTTTCGATTCCTGTTTACATATTGTTAATTAATCGATATTCTTGACAATATGTGAACCCTTGTTGATATTTTATTTGTTTTACTCGTTTTAATCAAAGATAAAAAGGTAAAAAATTGTTTTGATTTTAAAAGTGCAGCGTTTTGCGTTTTTCAGAAACTCGTTTTTACTGTTTGCGGTCGGTCGACCTGGTTTTTGGGTCGGTTGACCCTTTGTGCTGTTGCAGAAAAATTTTTTTTTCTCGTCATGAGGTCGGTCGACCCCGTGTTAAGGTCGGTCGACCTCGCCCCTGTAACAGACGTCGTTTTATTTTTCGAAAATAACCTGTTTTTTTTTCCCATGGGCTTTAGTAATATACTATATACGGAAATAGTATATTATTAATTTTGTGAAACGGTTCACACTCGTTTGATACATATTATTTTAAAACTGTTTAAGATAATGGATTATAAATTTATTAAAATTGGGTGATGAAAACGGTATAATCACATAATTTTAATCCCGTAAGGTGGTTTGGTAAAATTTGTTAATCATAATAACAGTATTATGTCATGTATAAATTTTAATTTTAGTTGATGCATTTTATTTATCGTCTTGTTGAATGCCTTGTGAATGCTTTCAATAACGTATTTAATTTTTGCAAACGGTTGTAACTTAGTGTGGCCTTAGTAGATTGTGTCACCGTAATGATGGGACACAGTCTTGCTTGTAATTTTGAGATCTTGAATCTCCGTTTTGGGTTTTTGCCATGTAATTACTTTTGTATTTAAATTAGAATGTAAATAGGGTTATATTTGTAATTTAAATTAGTAATTTTGTGAAGACCAAAGACGGAGACCGGATGCTCACTCCCGCTGCAAGGACCAAGATGGAACATCAAGACAAGCTTCTAGGGTCCAACGGTGGATTCCAAGTTGTTTTATGTTTATTTTGGTAGGATAGGCCACACTAGGACTTTTTATTTACGTTTATTGCATTTATTTTATGCTTTCATCGATAATAGCTTGCATCATATTCCGCCTAAAACCAAACCACCTATAACATGCCTGAACACTGACTCATGTAGAGGTTACGCGTTAGTTTTCTGTGACAATACAGATGTCACATGTCAATTGCAAAGCCATCACTTTATTTCATTCATTCACGCATATGCTAGATATTAGTTCACTTAAAATGGATAAAAAAAGTTGATGGGGTCTTCCTCGTATAACCAAAAATTGAGAATAGTCTTTATAAATCAGACTCCCATGAATCCCTTCTTCGTCGGTAGGCATAATATGACCCCTTCTACGTCGGGTAAGTGGGAACAGATGATTTATTTTATCTCAACATCATGGTCACTCGATAATATCTAGTGACTGAGATGGACTAATAGATAGGATATACAGAAATCTATCGACCAAGAGTTCCAACGAATGGAATTAGCCAAACTGTGGGCTTATCAATATACGGAAATTGAGTCTTGGGATCGTTTATATAATTCTTGAGGGAGATCAATTATATAAATGCATGAGTCTACGAGTTTAAATACAATTTAATATAGACTTAAATCACAACAATGAGTTGCTTATATGGTTTTATTTTATCTTCTTTTCAGTGTAGAACACGTTAAATTAAACTGCTGTATAACTAAATGGCTGGTGAAGACCCAATGCCAAGTGCCAAGCTAGCACGTGAATCCTGGCTAAAGGCCTTCATGGACTCCATGAATCAGTCTACTAGAGTGAGGAATGATGGGTCAAACTTCTCTGACTGGGAGGCAGCACTACGGAATGCTGCCATTGCTGACGGAAAGCTCAAGTACTTAACTGAGCCCATTCCGGCACACCCAGGAACTGGAGCTAGAGCTAACGAAGTTCGCGCTCATAGCGACTTCGTCATGGAAGCGGGTGCGATAAAGAACGTACTCATCTATGCAATGGAATCCAATTTGCAAAGACGCTTCATAACCCATGGTGCAAACAAGATTTTCACCACGCTCACTAACGAATTCTCAAAGGCTCCGAGAATCGTTTCTTATGAGCATACCTGTCGCTTCTTTGAGGCGAAACTCCAGAAGGGCCAAGCGGTTAGCCCACATATTCTCAACATGATTGGGAATATCGAGAAACTGGAGGCCCTAAACTACAAGATCAGTGAGAACTTAATCGTTGATCGAATGCTTCATTCGCTTCATGATGGGTTCGCCCTCTTTAGGGCCAACTATTACATGAAGGACATGAAGAAGACTCCTCATGAGCTCCACTCCCTTCTCGTACAGACCGAGAAGGATCTGAAATTAAGTGGGAGCGTGAAGCAAGATGTTCTCATGATCTCCAGTAAGGGTAAGGGTAAGGGTAAAGCTAAAGCTCAGGGCGACCTAACAGTAGGCAAGCCCAAGTTTAAGAAGTCAGGATTTACTAAGAGTGGGCCAGGTGAGTCGAGCAACTCACAGGGCAAATCAAAGAGCAAGGATACAAGCATGGAATGCCACCATTGCCACAAGGCTGGGCATTGGAGGCGTTCATGTAATACCCCGTATGTTAGCCTTGGTCAACGACAGTCAAACCATGTTTATTCATGTATTTCAAACGGAATGTTTATTAAGTATTTTACGTAAACTGTTATTGTTTTATAAATCGTATTTATACGATTATTTCGTATTTCATAATCACCATTTATATTTCACGATTATTTCATAAAATAGCATTTCATTTGTATTTCTTTAATTTTAATAAAATATTTATAATTTATAATTATAATTAAATATATTTCCTATTATATATTGATTTCTCATCTATATTTAACTTCAATTTTTATTTAAGTCGAAATGGTATTTAAATCCTATATTTTTATATATTCTTATGTAATTGCTAGTATTTTAATATTTCTATAATTCATATTATATAGACCGAAATACTATCGTACTAATAATTTTATATTTTCTAATTAATCTAATTAGTATTTACTAATATTAAATTATTAGTAATATCCGTGCTTTTATGAATAATTGGACAAATATAATTAACTTAAATGTACTCGATAATTTTAAGTTAACGAGTTGAGAACGAGATAGAGTTGTAGAATGTCTCGGGATGAGTAATGGGCTCGCACGGTTGACCCATACTACACGTTAACCCAACCATAACCCATATACCCGTATCTTCCCCATACAACTCAACATCCTAAAAAAAAAAAACCCTATTTCACTTCAGCGGCCACCATGGGATGGAGAAGAACGAGAGAGGGAGAGAGAGAGAGAGAGAGAGGCCATCACTATCAGCATCGTCAACCACCGTGGCCACCATGGTAAGCGTTTGTTTATCGTTGTATTATTTGTGACGGTCTTATTTATATACTTGTGTAATCCCTTATATCTGACCCATGAGACTGAGACATGACCCAAACCATGGATAGGGATAACAAGGAGGGTCATGGGGTAGTGTAGCAGGTCCGGGAAACACCACGGCGGTGGTGGCAGGGAGTTTAACGAGAGGATTGTGTGAGGGTGAAAGGAGTGTTTCTCGTGGTGGGAACCACGATGGGGGGCTGGGGTTGATGAGGAATGTTTGTCGGGGACTGCCGGTTCTGGGTAGGTGTCTTGGGTGGTGGTTGTTGGTGGTTTTTAGCGGTCGCTGCCGGAGGGAAACAGGGGGTGTGATAGTAGTGTTTATCGAGGGAGTTTGGGGAGGTTGTAAGGTAGGGTTGTGATCGTAGGAGAGAGGGGGAGATGATGGTGGGGTCTGTGGTGGCCAAAGGTGCGGGTGGTGGCCGGAATTGGATAAATAGTTCGTTGCGGGTTTTCGGATAAAAGCTTAGAGGAGTCGTTTTGAGGCGGTTCTTGTGGTGGCATGAGCGGCTACAAGTGGTGGAACGTATGGGAGAGTCGTGGGTGGTGGTGCAGGCTAGGGCTTGGAACCCTCCATGGTAGTAGTGAGCAGGCTGGCTGGCGAAATTAATGTCGCAAAGGTAGTGTACTCGGGGTTGTGATAACGGGGCTGTTTACGAGTTCGGAACTTCGTGTGTCTGCATGTTGTAGTGGGGTAGGAGTACTACGTACTTACGTAGCTTTTAGTTGAGTAGTAGTGGGTAGGAGTACTACGTGCTTTAAGTAAAAATTAGTGGAGTAGTAGACTTTATTATTTAATTAGATTAATTAGCGAGTTGTTTATATGTTATAAGCGAGTTAGTGTTGTTTATATGTTATAAGCGAGTTAGATTAATTCTTACGTACTTTATATGTTATAAGCGAGTTTTTAGTCGGATTAATTAGATTAATATGTAATTAGATTAATAAGTTATGTTAATTAGTTAGTGTTTGTTGATAAGTAATTGTGTTATTTTAATTAATCACGGTTATGCGTAGATTGATTTGTTAACATTTATATATTTTCGTATAATTATGCATAAGACGGACTTTATAATTATCCTTAACCAAGTAGTGAATTAATAATTTGTCTATGTATGAGACAAGTAGGACGGTTTAATGAGCATGACAGTATTTAATAGCTGTAGTTATACAATGAGCGGACTATATATATTGTATTTGAATTTGGTCATTTGTTAGTAACTTGACGGCTTTAATCGTAATTATTAAACGTAATTATTTATCGATAGTAATTGAATGGTTGGTAATTGCTATTTGTTAATTGTTCAAGGTGACGGTATTGTGGAGGATATATGTCTTTACGTGCTCGGAGTACTATTTGGATTATATTGCTATCCAGGTAGGATATACCTACTCAATCTCGGTTTAATATGATTATCTTGGTTGACATTTTACCTGTGATGTGATGATATTGGTTGGATTGAGTAATGATTATTGTTATTGGCATGGGCATTTCATTATTTAATAGCATGATTGATTAATAGTATTGTTGCATTCATGAGCACGACATATGCATTGGTTACTGAGAAAGATGTGAATCAGATGTTGTTCTGATATAAAGCCCAGGGTGGTTCTGCAGACCAGGCCTGGTGTCTTATCAGCTATTGAGCTGGTGTTCGGTGACGACCGATTATAGTCTGCCGGGAGGTTCGGTATGGCTTGGTGTTTCGGGTTATGATTGGTGTTTCGGGTTTGAGATTGAGTTTGGGATTGAGCTCGAGCATATCATGGCATTTGCATATCATAATTGTTGCATTATTTATTATTGTGTTATCTTACTCAACCGCGAGGTTGACAGTGTATTCGTGTACACCTACGATGATCCGGAATGGGGAGTAGATTTTGACAGGTCTCGAGTTAGCTGTTTTGGGAGCTCATGGGGAAGCATGAGGATGTTGACTTGCCTACCTAGTTGATTAGCCCACTTAGTCAGACTATCATGATGTAGCTTTGTAACTTAACGTTTCCGTTGTAGCAGTTTTGTAATTTGGTACTTCGTGTTGAGTTAAATAAGTTGTAATAATAAAAGTTTAAAATTAATCAGTTTTATATAAAGTACTTTGGTTTGTATACTTTGTTATTCACTACCTCGGTCATTCCGATATGGTAACAACTTTATTTATTCGAGAATGTCTTGCTAAAGGCTCTTGAATAAATGGGGTGTTACAGTTCATGCCCCGTGTATCGTGAGGACATTAAGGCAGGCCGCGTTACTCCTGTTGGTATGTCTTCTTCTTCTTTTATTCACATGATTGAGATTAACCATGCAAGTTACGTAACTTGGGTACTAGATACTGGTTGTGGTTCTCCTCTATGTAATCATGTGCAGGGCCTCCGAAACCAAGAACCCGTCATCAAGGGTGAGGTTGACCTGCGTGTCGGGAATGGAGCACGTGTTGCTGCAGTCTCGAGGGGAACATACGTGATCCAGCTTCCAAGTGGATTCGAGTTATCTTTATATAACTGTTATTATGTTCCTTGTTTGTCCAAAAACATTATTTCATTTTCTGCGCTTGACAAACTTGGTTTTTCATTTGTAATAGAAAATAACAGTTGTATTTTCTCATTACACAATATGATTTATGGCAAGGCAGTTTCCATGAATGGAATTTATGTTTTAGATCAAACCACTGAAATATTACATGTGAATAACAAGAGATTAAAGGTAGGTGACAAAGATCAAACTTACCTATGGCATTGTCGTATGGGACACATAAATGAGAAACGCGCAAAACAGCTCATACAGAATGGAGCTATCTCAGCCTTTGATTTCGAATCATATGACACGTGTGAATCATGTCTCATCGGTAAGATGACTTGTATTTCCTTCAAAGGTGTTGGAATGCGCGCTGCCGACCTATTAGGACTCATACATACGGACGTATGTGGCCCTATGTCGATCAACGCACGAGAAGGCTATAGGTATTTCATCACTTTCACGGATGATTTGAGTAGATATGGCTATGTCTACTTAATGAAGCATAAAAGTGAATCCTTTGACAAGTTCAAAGAATACCAGAATCGGGTACAGAACCAGCTGGGTAGAAAGATTAAAGCACTACGTTCTGATCGTGGTGGTGAGTATCTTTCACACGAGTTTGATCAACACCTCAAGGACTGTGGCATCGTGCTACAGTTGACTCCACCTGGAACACCACAATTAAATAGTGTGTCCGAACGGAGAAATCGAACTTTACTCGATATGGTTCGATCCATGATGAGTCACACCGTTGTGCCTGATTCATTGTAGGGCTATGCTCTTTTGTCAGCCGCTCTAATACTTAACCGAAGTCCGTCTAAATCTGTTGACAAGACTCCATACGAATTATGGAAGGGAACGGTACCTAACTTGTCCCTTATTCGGGTTTGGGGCTGCGAGGCTTATGTCAAGTGGAGACACGAGGATAAGCTCGGCCCGCGATCGGTCAAGACATACTTTATAGGCTATCCAAAGGGAACTTTTGGTCATTACTTCTACTCGCCAACCGAACAACGTGTTTTTGTTGCGGCTAGTGCGACGTTCTTAGAGAAAGAATTTCTCGAGAACAAGTCGAGTAATAGAACCTTCGATTTATCGGAGGTTCAAGAACCAACTACCGAGCAACCATTGGAGGAAACAGTTCCTTCAACCGAGGCTGCGGTAGATATTCCTGAGGAACCTAGGAGATCGGGAAGAGTCTTCATTCCTCCGGACAGATACATTGGTATGGTCGACGAACATGATATGGATGACGTCTTACTCCTAGAGGGTAATGAACCCTCAACCTATAAAGGTGCCATGACCAGTTCTGACTCAAAGCTATGGCTAGAAGTCATGCAATCCGAGATGGACTCCGTGTATGAGAACAACGTGTGGGATCTTGTGGACCTACCTGCAAAGGTACGCCCCCTTCAATGCAAATGGCTTTACAAAATAAAGCATGCCGTGGAAGGTAAACAAGATATCCATAAGGCGAGACTAGTTGCTAAAGGTTTTACCCAAGTGCCAGGCTTGCACTACGATGAGATCTTTGCACCCGTAGTCATGCTACGTTCCATTCGGATTATCTTAGCGATTGCCGCATTTCATGACTATGAAATATGACAAATGGAAGTCAAAACCGCCTTCTTAAACGGTTATTTGGAGGAAGAGTTGTACATGGTACAACCCGAGGGTTTTATTGATCCAGAACATCCTAAGAAGGTTTGCAAGCTTAAGCGTTCCATCTATGGACTTAAGCAAGCATCGCGGAGTTGGAATCATCGCTTCGACCAAGTGATAAAAGAGAATGGTTTCATTCGATTAGTCGAGGAACCATGTCTCTATATCAAGTCGAGTGGGAGCAAGATTGTATTCCTAGTACTGTATGTCGACGACATACTCTTGATTGGGAATGACATACCTCTCCTTTCTTCGGTTAAAGCATGGTTGAAAAACCATTTCCAGATGAAAGATCTGGGAGAGGCACAAAGAATTTTGGGCATCCGTATCTACAGGGATAGATCACGACGGATGTTGTCTCTCAGTCAGGAGTCTTACATAGATAAGATTCTAGAGAGATTCAGCATGACGAACTCCAAGAAAGGGTTCCTTCCTATGACTACTGGGCTTCACTTGAGCAAGACTCAAGAAGCTAAGACATTGGAAGAGAAAGAGCGCATGAGTCGTATTCCTTATGCTTCGGCAATATGATCGATCATGTATGCCATGATATGCACACATCCAGACGTTGCATATGCATTGAGTATGACTAGTCGATTCCAAGCTCATTCAGGTGAACAACACTGGATGGCCGTGAAAAACATTCTTAAGTACCTACGGAGGACTAAAGATTGGGGATTGACTTACGGAGGTGACTCAACGCTCTGCGCCACGGGTTACGCAGATGCTAGCTTCCAAACGGATCGAGATGACTCGAAATCTCAGTCTGGATTCGTTTTTACTCTTAATGGCGCTGCTGTCAGCTGGAAAAGTTCTAAACAGAGTGTTACAGCAGATTCTACTACTGATTCCGAGTACTATGCCTCCTCGGAAGCAGCTAAGGAAGCAATATGGATGCGTCAATTCTTACAAGGACTCTCAGTAGTGCCTATTTCGAATGACCCAATCACCGTTTATTGTGACAATAAAGGTGCCATCTTCCAAGCTAAGGAGCATAAGTCTAGCAACAAGGCTAGGCATGTACAACGGAAAGCTCATCTAATCAGAGATTACGTGGAGCAAAAGGAGATTTTCATTGATAAGATCGCTACGGATGACAACATAGCTGATCCTCTCACTAAAGCATTACCACGTGATAAGCATGAAGGGCACATTCATTCCATGGGAATTAGATGTGTTCCTAAGTTGTAGTACTCTTTTATGAACTCATGTAATAATTCATTTTCTCGTGTACTCTATTCAACCTCAGTGTTATGATATATAATGTTTTGTTTTCATGTGGAATTGTACGCCAATTTTGAACACCACAAAGTGAACTGAATAACATTACATCGTTTTAGTCCTTGATTACCCACTTGAGCTGATAACTCAGGTAATCATTTTGTGACGTTGGTTGATGGTGGGTTCAACGAGCCATAAGTCACACGGCTGACTGACCAATCACAAAGTCGAGTTATACGGATATCTCATAGGACACCCCGTGACAACGTTATGGAGTCCTAAATGTTTTATAACATTGGGTGCCAGGTCGTGGATAGGACCTCCATAGTGTTCCTTAGAGTCAAGTCTTTTGACTTTCAACTGTCTCTTGAGATTAAGGCAGATTTTGGGTAACTTTGGTTTCTTTCCCACGGTCATCGTAAC
The DNA here is from genome assembly GCA_029255685.2 of Silene conica. Classification (NCBI taxonomy): domain Eukaryota; kingdom Viridiplantae; phylum Streptophyta; class Magnoliopsida; order Caryophyllales; family Caryophyllaceae; genus Silene; species Silene conica. Next base: position 56,621,655 of record CM055315.2, read on the forward strand.
AGGGGCCAAGACGATTTTTTCTGGGTTATTTCATGCTGCGCGATATCGGCAGGATTCGAGTTGAGGGAAATATCCAAACCCTTATCAGGATTTTATCATTTCTCAGGGCCACTCGAGGAGTAGTAACTGAAATGCATGGCCATGCTCGAATACAGATTCGTTTTATCAGTTAAGTTACTCTCTAGTCGGGGAAACCACTCTTGATACAGATCGCTTGTGAGGTACGACCTTTGCGAATGCGGATTTACAAATTGGCTTACATTGAGTGGGAGAAATTTTAAAAGGATATGAGAATCGGTTATCGCACCTACACTTGTACGGACAAGTGGGAGTTTGTTGGAGCTTGTGTCCTCCACATGTAGTGTGATAACGTCATTGCACATACCCTTGTACGGACAAGTGGGAGATTGTTGGAGCTGGTGTCCTTGACAATTAAGTACAATGACTTATTAAATCTCTTTAAGGATCACAAGGGCATATTTCAGTATTATTATCAGTTGATCCACGTTTATCAATAACGGTTGGCTTGCTAGATAAGTTTGACGTTATTGTCATACGGATGACGGTGATCAACTGGTCCCTATACGTCACACCTATAGGAAACGTTTGAGAGATGGGAAGGTATGAAAATACAGTCACATTTATGCTGAATACGACTAAACAGTTAGTCAGAGGTATTGACTATTAAATTAGTCAATGAGATGTTGAGATAATTATTTAATACGGATTAAATAATTTTAGCTAATACGGATTACATGATTAATTCGTAAATTAAATATAAACGGTTATATTTAATTAAATATTGTATTCGCGTATTAATATAAACAGTTATATTAATTTGGGTAATTATACAATATCGTAATTTTATCAGGCCATTATTAATAAATCGACTGCATTAATACCTGATAACACGTATGCGATTTATAATAAAAATCCCGCAAATAATATTTAGCAAAACGGGTCAAATCACGCAAAGGAATAAGGTAAGAGTGGAGAAAGCCCACTCTCACCCCAATTCGGCCGACCCACCCGAGTACTACATAAGGAGAGTCCTTCTCCTTATGTCAGGTACTGTTGAATCATAATTCTCACAATTAGGGTTTTGAGAACATTATTTTCCCAAAACTCAGATCTCACATCTAAAACCTCAAAAGGCTCTCCCCATATTGCAAGGCAATTGTAGAGAATTTTCTAGCACACGCGACATCATCTCAATCAAGTCTTGGGTGCAAGTTATAGGAGGGAATTTACTTTAATTCCTGTTCTTAGGCCATAAGCACAAGGACCAAAAGTTGAATTCTTTTTCATGTTTTTATTTATCTTATGACCATATTCACAACTGTAAATTTCATTATAATCCTTCAAGTTTAGGGCGAATACATGTTATATTCCCCACAGGTCGTGCTTATATGCTCCGGTCCCCGTGTGGCGTTCGGTGTAGGTTATTACAACGAAAGGTCTGGCCAGGTCTTAGGCATATAGTCAGCGGTTATGCTATACATAGAGTCGGTGTCTGTGGGGAATAAAGCATGTATTCACCCTAAACTTGCAGGATTATAATGAAAAATACAGTTGTGTTTATAGTCATAAGATTAAAAAGGATAAGAAAAAGAATTCAACCTTTGGTCCTTTGTGCTTATGGCCTAAGAACAGGAATTAAAGTAAATTCCCTCCTATAACTTGCACCCAAGACTTGATTGAGATGATGCCGCGTGTGCTAGAAAATACTCTCCAATTGCCTTGCAATATGGGGAGTGTTGGAGATTGTGTCCTCCACATGTAGTGTGATAACGTCATTGAACATACCCTTGTACGGACAAGTGGGAGATTGTTGGGGCTGGTGTCCTTGACAATTAAGTACAATGACTTATTAAATCTCTTTAAGGATCACAAGGGCATACTTCTGTATTATTACCAGTTGATCCACGTTTATCAATAACGGTTAGCTTGCTAGATAAGTTTGACGTTATTGTCATACGGATGCCGGTGGTCAACTGGTCCCTATACGTCACACCAATAGGACACGTTTGAGAGATTTGAAGGTATGAAAATACAGTCACATTTTGCCGGATATGACTAAACGGTTAGTCAGAGGTATTGACTATTAAATTAGTCAATAAGATGTTGAGATTATTATTTAATACGGATTAAATAATTTTAGCTAATACGGATTACATGATTAATTCGTAAATTAAATATAAACAGTTATATATATTTAATTAAATATTGTACTCGCGAATTAATATAAACAGTTATATTAATTTAGGTAATTATACAATATCGTATTTTATCAGACCGTTATTAATATATCGACTGTATTAATATCTGATAACATGTTACGATTTATAAATAAAACCCGCGAACAACTTAAAGCTAAATGGGTCGAATCACGCATGGGGATAAGGTAAGAGTGGAAAGCCCACTCCTACCCAAACCCTATTTTCGGCCGGCCAGTGTTACAAAAGGAGGAGACTTCTCCTTTTGTCGACTACTCTTGTTTCACTGCTTAAACAATTCTCAAGAAAAATTAGGGTTTTGAGAGCACTCTTCTCCCAAAACCTCAGATCTCACATCTAAAACCTCAAGGGCTCTCCCTATATTGCAAGGCAATTGGAGAGGATTTCTAGCACATGCGGCCTCGTCTCATTCAAAGTCTTGGGTGCAAGTTATAGGAGGGAATTTGCTTTAATTCCTGTTCTTAGGCCTTTTGCGCGAGGACTAAAGGTTGTACTTCTTTTCTCATGTTTTTAATCTTATGACGATATTCACAATTGCATATTTCATTATAATCCTGCAAATTTAGGGTGAATACGCGTTTTATTCCCCACAAGTGGTATCAGAGCCTTAGGCCATGAAAATTTTACAATTGTGTCTTTCATAAGTTTTAAATTTTGAAAACCGTACATTCTGTCGCAGGCACTCGATCGAGTCTCTGTTGCACTCGATCGAGTGCCCTCGTACCAGGCCCGTGCGTGTGATTTTTGTGAGAAATCGATCTTGTTCTTCGATTATTATTTGCATATTGTTAATTAATCGATATTTTTAGCAATATGTGAATCTTTTGTTGTTGTTTATATATGATTTACACGTTTTAAATCCAAGTTATAAACTCGTTTTGATTTAAAAGTGCAGCGATTGCGTTTTAAAGAGTCACTCGATCGAGCCCCTGCTGCACTCGATCGAGTGACACTGGCACTCGATCGAGTGCCTCTGCTGCTCGGTCGAGTGCTCATGTTTCGGGCTCTATTTTACGAAAATAACATGTTTTTTTTCACATGGCTTAAAATAATATACTATATACGGAAATAGTGTATTGTTTAGTGAAACGGTTCACCCTCGTTTGATACATATTGTTTTAAAACAGTTTAAAATAATGGATTATATGTTTATTAAAATTGGTGATTAAAGCGGTATAATCACATAATTTTAATCTTAAAAGGTGGTTTGGTATAAATTTATTAATCATAATAACAGTATTATGTCATGTATAAATTTTATTTAGTTGATGCATTTTATTTATCGTCTTGTGAATGCCTTGAATGCTTTCAATAACGTATTTAATTTTTGCAAACGGTTGTAACTTAGTGTGGCCTTAGAAGATTGTGTCACCGTAATGAAGGGACACGATCTTGCTTCTAATTTTGAGATCTTGAATCTCCGTTTTGGGTTTTTGCCATGTAATTACTTTTGTATTTAAATTAGAATGTATCTAGGACTACTTTTGTAATTTAAATTAGTAATTTTGTGAAGACCAAAGACAAGACGGAGACCGGATGCTCACTCCCGCTGCAAGGACCAAGATGGAACATCAAGACAAGCTTCTAGGGTCCAACAGTGGATTCCAAGTTGTTTTATGTTTATTTTGGTACGATAGGCCACACTAGGACTTTTATTTACGTTTATTGCATTTATCTTTACGCTTTCATCGATAATAGCTTGCATCATATTCCGCCTAAAAACCAAACCACCTATATCATGCTTGAAAACTGACTCATGTAGAGGTCACGCGTTAGTTTTCTGTGACAATACAGATGTCACATGTCAATTTAAAAGCCATCACTTTCTTTAATTCATTCACGCAAATGCTAGTTTTTAGTTCACTTAAATATGGATAAATAAGAGTTGATGGGGTCTTCCTCGTATAACCAAAAATTGAGATTAGTCTTTATAAATCAGCCTCCCATGAATCCCTTCTTCGTCGGTAGGCATAATATGACCCCTTCTACGTCGGGTAAGTGGGAACAGATGATTTATTTTATCTCAACATCATGGTCACTCGATAATATTCCAGTGACTGAGATGGACTAATAGATAGGATTTACGGAAATCTATCGACCAAGAGTTCCAACGATTGGAATTAGCCAAACTGTGGGCTTATCAATATACGGAAATTGAGTCTTGGGATCGTTTATATAATTCTTGAGGGAGATCAATTATATAAATGCATGAGTCTACGAGTTTAAATTCAATTTAATATAGACTTAAATCACAACAATAAGTTGCTTATATGGTTTTGTTTTATCTTCTTTTCAGTGTAGAACACGTTCATTAAAACTGCTGTAAAACTAAAATGGCTGGTGAAGACCCAATGCCAAGTGCCAAGCTAGCACGTGAATCCTGGCTAAAAGCCTTCATGGACTCCATGAATCAGTCAACTAGACTGAGGAATGATGGGTCAAACTTCTCTGACTGGGAGGCAGCACTACGGAATGCTGCCATTGCTGACGGAAAGCTTAAGTTCTTAACTGAGCCCATTCCGCCACACCCAGGAACTGGAGCTAGAGCCAACGAAATTCGCGCTCATAGCGATTTCGTTATGGAAGCGGGTACGATAAAGAACGTACTCATCTATGCAATGGAATCCAATTTGCAAAGACGCTTCATAACCCATGGTGCAAACAAGATTTTCACCACGCTCACTAACGAATTCTCCAAGGCTCCGAGAATCGTTTCTTATGAGCATACTTGTCGCTTCTTTGAGGCGAAACTCCAGAAGGGCCAAGCTGTTAGCCAACATATTCTCAACATGATTGAGAATATCGAGAAACTGGAGTCCCTAAACTGCAAGATCAGTGAGAACATCATCGTTGATCGCATGCTTCATTCGCTTCATGATGGGTTCGCCCTCTTTAGGGCCAACTACTACATGACCGACATGAAGAAGACTCCTCATGAGCTCCACTCCCTTCTCGTACAGACTGAGAAGGATCTAAAGTTGAGTGGGAGTCTAAAGCAGGATGTTCTCATGATCTCAAGTAAGGGAAAAGGTAAAGGGAAGGCTAAAGCTCAGGGCGACCTAGCGGTAGGTAGGCCCAGGTTCAAGAAACCAGGATTTGCTAAGAGTGGGCCTGGTGAGTCGAGTAACTCACAAGGCAAGACAAAGAGCAAGGATACAAGCATGGAATGTCACCATTGCCACAAGACTGGGCATTGGAGGCGCTCATGCCCCGTGTATCGCGAGGACATTAAAGCAGGCCGTGTTACTCCTGTTGGTATGTCTTCTTCTTCTTTTATTCACATGATTGAGATTAACCATGCAAGTTGCGGAACTTAGGTACTTGATACTGGTTGTGGTTCTCATCTATGTAATCATGTGCAGGGCCTCCGAAACCAAGAACCCCTAATCAAGGGTGAGGTGGACCTGCGTGTCGGGAATGGAGCACGTGTGGCTGCAGTCTCGAAGGGAACATACGTAATCCAGCTTCCAAGTGGATTCGAGTTATTTTTATATAACTGTTATTATGTTCCTAGTTTGTCCAAAAACATTATTTCAGTTTCTGCACTTGACAAACTCGGCTTTTCATTTGTAATAGAGAATAATAGCTGTATTTTCTCCTTACACAATATGATTTATGGCAAGGCAGTTTCCATGAATGGAATTTATGTTTTAGATCAAACCACCGAGATATTACATGTGAATAATAAAAGAATAAAGGTAGGTGACAAAGATCAAACTTACCTATGGCATTGTCGTATGGGACACATAAATGAGAAACGCGTAAAACAGCTCATACAGAATAGAGCTATTTCGCCCTTTGATTTCGAATCATATGGCACGTGTGAATCATGTCTCATCGGCAAAATGACTCGTATTTCCTTCAAAGGTGTTGGAATGCGCGCTGCAGACCTATTAGGACTCATACATACGGACGTATGTGGCCCTATGTCGATCAACGCACGAGAAGGCTATAGGTATTTCATCACTTTCACGGATGATTTGAGTAGATATGGCTATGTCTACTTGATGAAACACAAAAGTGAATCCTTTGACAAGTTCAAAGAATACCAGAATCGGGTACAGAACCAGCTGGGTAGAAAGATTAAAGCACTACGCTCGGATCGTGGTGGTGAGTATCTTTCACGCGAGTTTGATCAACACCTAAAAGACTGTGGGATCGTGCTACAGTTGACTCCACCTGGAACACCACAATTAAATGGTGTGTCCGAACGGAGAAATCGAACTTTACTTGATATGGTTCGATCCATGATGAGTCACACCGTTGTGCCTGATTCATTGTGGGGCTATGCTCTTTTGTCGGCCGCTCTAATACTTAACCGAAGTCCGTCTAAAGCTGTTGACAAGACTCCATTCGAGTTATGGAAGGGAACGGTCCCTAACTTGTCCTTTATTCGGGTTTGGGGCTGCGAGGCTTATGTCAAGTGGAGACACGAGGATAAGCTCGGCCCGCGATCGGTCAAGACATACTTTATAGGCTATCCAAAGGGAACGTTTGGTCATTACTTCTACTCGCCTACCGAACAACGTGTATTTGTTGCGGCTAGTGCGACGTTCTTAGAGAAAGAATTTCTCGAGAACAAGTCGAGTAATAGAACCTTCGAGTTATCGGAGGTTCAAGAACCAACTACCGAGCAACCATTGGAGGAAACAGTACCTTCAACCGAGGCTGCGGTAGATATCCCTGAGGAACCTAGGAGGTCGGGAAGAGTCTCTATTCCACCGGACAGATACATTGGTATGGTCGAGGAACACGATACAGATGACGTCTTACTCCTAGAGGGTAATGAACCCACAACCTATAAAGGTGCCATGACCAGTTCTGACTCAAAGCTATGGCTAGAAGCCATGCAATCCGAGATGGACTCTATGTATGAGAACAACGTGTGGGATCTTGTGGACCTACCTGCAAAGGTACGTCCCCTTCAATGCAAATGGCTTTACAAGATAAAGCATGCCGTGGAAGGACAACAAGATATCCATAAGGCTAGACTAGTTGCTAAAGGTTTCACCCAAGTGCCAGGCTTGCACTATGATGAGATCTTTGCACCCGTAGTCATGCTACGTTCCATTCGGATTATCTTAGCGATCGCCGCATTTCATGATTATGAAATATGGCAAATGGACGTTAAAACCTCCTTCTTAAACGGTTATTTGGAGGAAGAGTTGTACATGGTACAACCCGAGGGTTTTATCGATCCAGCACATCCTAAGAAAGTTTGCAAGCTTAAGCGTTCCATCTATGGACTTAAGCAAGCATCGCGGAGTTGGAATCATCGCTTCGACCAAGTGATAAAAGAGAATGGGTTCATTCGATCAGTCGAGGAACCATGTCTCTATATCAAGTCGAGTGGGAGTAAGATTGTATTCCTAGTACTGTATGTCGATGACATACTCTTGATTGGGAATGACATACCTCTCTTATCTTCGGTTAAAGCATGGTTGAAAAACCATTTCCAGATGAAAGATCTGGGAGAGGCACAAAGAATTTTGGGCATCCGTATCTACAGGGATAGATCACGACGAATGTTGTCTCTCAGTCAGGAATCTTATATAGAGAAGATTCTGGAAAGATTCAGCATGACGAACTCCAAGAAGGGGTTCCTTCCTATGACTCCTGGGCTTCACTTGAGCAAGACTCAAGAAGCTAAGTCAGTGGAAGAGAAAGAGCGCATGAGTCGGATTCCTTATGCTTCGGCAATAGGATCGATCATGTATGCCATGATATGCACACGTCCTGACGTTGCATATGCATTGAGTATGACAAGTCGATTCCAAGCTCATCCAGGTGAACAACACTGGATGGCCGTGAAAAACATTCTTAAGTACCTACGGAGGACTAAAGGTTGGGGATTGACTTATGGAGGCGACTCAACGCTCTGCGCCACGGGTTACGCAGATGCTAGCTTCCAAACAGATCGAGATGACTCGAAATCTCAGTCTGGATTTGTCTTTACTCTTAATGGCGCTGCTGTCAGCTGGAAAAGTTCTAAACAGAGTGTTACAGCAGATTCTACGACTGAGTCCGAGTACTATGCCGCCTCAGAAGCAGCTAAGGAAGCAATATGGATGCGTCAATTCTTACAAGGACTATCAGTAGTGCCTAGTTCGAATGACCCAATCACCGTCTATTGTGACAATAGCGGTGCCATCTTCCAAGCTAAGGAGCATAAGTCTAGCAGCAAGGCTAGGCATGTACAACGGAAAGCTCATCTAATCAGAGATTACGTGGAGCAAAAGGAGATTTTTATTGAAAAGATCGCTACGGATGACAACATAGCCGATCCTCTCACAAAAGCATTACCACGTGATAAGCATGAAGGGCACATTCATTCCATGGGAATTGGATGTGTTCCTAAGTTGTAGTACTCTTTTATGAATTCATGTAATAATTCATTTTCTCGTGTACTCTATTCAACCTTATTGTTATGATATAAAATGTTTTGTTTCTCATGTGGAATTGTACGCCAATTTTGAACACCACAAAGTGAACTGATTAACATTACATCGTTTTGGTCCTTGATTACCCACTTGAGCTGATAACTCAGGTAATCATTTTGTGACGTTGGTTGATGGTGGGTTCAACGAGCCATAAGTCACGTGGATGACTGACCAATCACAAAGGCGAGTTATACGGATATCTCGTAGGACACCCCGTGACAGCGTTATGGAGTCCTAAATGTTTTATAACATTGGATGCCAGGTCGTGGATAGGACCTCCATAGTGTTCCTTAGAGTCGAGTCTTTTGACTTTCAACTGTTTCTTGAGATTAAGACAGATTTTGGGTAACTTTGGTTTCTTTCCCACGGTCACCGTAACAGGGGCCAAGAGGATTTTTTCTGGGTTATTTCATGCTGGGCGATATCGGCAGGATTCGAGTTGAGGGAAATATCCAAACCCTTATCAGGATTTTATCATTTCTCAGGGCCACTCGAGGAGTAGTAACTGAAATGCATGGCCATGCTCGAATACAGATTCGTTTTATCAGTTAAGTTACTCTCTAGTCGGGGAAACCACTCTTGATACAGATCGCTTGTGAGATACGACCTTTGCGAATGCGGATTTGCAAATTGTCTTACATTGAGTGGGAGAAATTTTAAAAGGATATGAGATTCGGTTATCGCACCTACACTTGTACGGACAAGTGGGAGTTTGTTGGAGATTGTGTCCTCCACATGTAGTGTGATAACGTCATTGAACATACCCTTGTACGGACAAGTGGGAGATTGTTGGGGCTGGTGTCCTTGACAATTAAGTACAATGACTTATTAAATCTCTTTAAGGATCACAAGGGCATACTACTGTATTATTACCAGTTGATCCACGTTTATCAATAACGGTTGGCTTGCTAGATAAGTTTGACGTTATTGTCATACGGATGGCGGTGGTCAACTGGTCCCTATACGTCACACCTATAGGACACGTTTGAGAGATGTGAAGGTATGAAAATACAGTCACATTTTGCCGGATATGACTAAACGGTTAGTCAGAGGTATTGACTATTAAATTAGTCAATAAGATGTTGAGATTATTATTTAATACGGATTAAATAATTTTAGCTAATACGGATTACATGATTAATTCGTAAATTAAATATAAACAGTTATATATATTTAATTAAATATTGTACTCGCGAATTAATATAAACAGTTATATTAATTTAGGTAATTATACAATATCGTATTTTATAAGACCGTTATTAATATATCGACTGTATTAATATCTGATAACATGTTACGATTTATAAATAAAACCCGCGAACAACTTAAAGCTAAATGGGTCGAATCACGCATGGGGATAAGGTAAGAGTGGAAAGCCCACTCCTACCCAAACCCTATTTTCGGCCGGCCAGTGTTACAAAAGGAGGAGACTTCTCCTTTTGTCGACTACTCTTGTTTCACTGCTTAAACAATTCTCAAGAAAAATTAGGGTTTTGAGAGCACTCTTCTCCCAAAACCTCAGATCTCACATCTAAAACCTCAAGGGCTCTCCCTATATTGCAAGGCAATTGGAGAGGATTTCTAGCACACGCGGCCTCGTCTCATTCAAAGTCTTGGGTGCAAGTTATAGGAGGGAATTTGCTTTAATTCCTGTTCTTAGGCCTTTTGCGCGAGGACTAAAGGTTGTACTTCTTTTCTCATGTTTTTAATCTTATGACGATATTCACAATTGCATATTTCATTATAATCCTGCAAATTTAGGGTGAATACGCGATTTATTCCCCACAGGGAGAGCTTTTGAGAGGTTTTAGATGTGAGATCTGAGTTTTGGGAAAAAGATGTTCTCAAAACCCTAATTGTGAGAATTATGAATTACCAGTCAGTGACAAAAGGAGAAAGTCTCTCCTTTTGTATTACTTAGGTCGGCCGAATGGGTCTTGGGTAAGGGTGGGCTTTTTCCACTCTTACCTTATACCTTTGCGTGATTCGACCCGTTTAGCTTTAAGTTGTTCGCGGGTTTTATTTATAAATCGTAACATGTTATCAGATATTAATACAGTCGATATATTAATAATGGTCTGACAAAATACGATATTGTATAATTACCCAAATTAATATAACTGTTTATATTAATACGCGAATACTATATTTAATTAAATATAACCGTTTATATTTAATTTACGAATTAATCTTGTAATCCGTATTAGCTAAAATTATTTAATCCGTATTAAATAATAATCTCAACATCTTATTGACTAATTTATTAGTCAACACCCCTGACTAACTGTTTAGTCATATCCGGCGTAAATGTGACTGTATTTTCATACCTTCACATCTCTCAAACGTGTCCTATAGGTGTGACGTATAGGGACCAGTTGATCACCGCCATCCGTATGACAATAACGTCAAACTTATCTAGCAAGCCAACCGTTATTGATAAACGTGGATCAACTGGTAATAATACAAAAGTATGCCCTTGTGATCCTTAAAGAGATTTAATAAGTCATTGTACTTAATTGTCAAGGACACCAGCCCCAACAATCTCCCACTTGTCCATACAAGGGTATGTGCAATGACGTTATCACACTACATGTGGAGGACACAATCTCCAACAAACTCCCACTTGTCCGTACAAGTGTAGGTGCGATAACCGAATCTCATATCCTTTTAAAATTTCTCCCACTCAATGCAAGACAATTTGCAAATCCGCATTCGCAAAGGTCGTATCTCACAAGCGATCTGTATCAAGAGTGGTTTCCCCGACTAGAGAGTAACTTAACTGATAAAACGAATCTGTATTCGAGCATGGCCATGCATTTCAGTTACTACTCCTCGAGTGGCCCTGAGAAATGATAAAATCCTGATAAGGGTTTGGATATTTCCCTCAACTCGAATCCTGCCGATATCGCCCAGCATGAAATAACCCAGAAAAAATCCTCTTGGCCCCTGTTACGGTGACCGTGGGAAAGAAACCAAAGTTACCCAAAATCTGTCTTAATCTCAAGAGACAGTTGAAGGTCAAAAGACTCGACTCTAAGGAACACTATGGAGGTCCTATCCACGACCAGGCACCCAATGTTATAAAACATTTAGGACTCCATAACGTTGTCACGGGGTGTCCTACGAGATATCCGTATAACTCGCCTTTGTGATTGGTCAGTCATCCACGTGACTTATGGCTCGTTGAACCCACCATCAACCAACGTCACAAAATGATTACCTGAGTTATCAGCTCAAGTGGGTAATCAAGGACCAAAACGATGTAATGTTAATCAGTTCACTTTGTGGTGTTCAAAATTGGCGTACAATTCCACATGAGAAACAAAACATTTTATATCATAACAATAAGGTTGAATAGAGTACACGAGAAAATGAATTATTACATGAATTCATAAAAGAGTACTACAACTTAGGAATACATCCAATTCCCATGGAATGAATGTGCCCTTCATGCTTATCACGTGGTAATGCTTTTGTGAGAGGATCGGCTATGTTGTCATCCGTAGCGATCTTTTCAATAAAAATCTCCTTTTGCTCCACGTAATCTCTGATTAGATGAGCTTTCCGTTGTACATGCCTAGCCTTGCTGCTAGACTTATGCTCCTTAGCTTGGAAGATGGCACCGCTATTGTCACAATAGACGGTGATTGGGTCATTCGAACTAGGCACTACTGATAGTCCTTGTAAGAATTGACGCATCCATATTGCTTCCTTAGCTGCTTCTGAGGCGGCATAGTACTCGGACTCAGTCGTAGAATCTGCTGTAACACTCTGTTTAGAACTTTTCCAGCTGACAGCAGCGCCATTAAGAGTAAAGACAAATCCAGACTGAGATTTCGAGTCATCTCGATCTGTTTGGAAGCTAGCATCTGCGTAACCCGTGGCGCAGAGCGTTGAGTCGCCTCCATAAGTCAATCCCCAATCTTTAGTCCTCCGTAGGTACTTAAGAATGTTTTTCACGGCCATCCAGTGTTGTTCACCTGGATGAGCTTGGAATCGACTTGTCATACTCAATGCATATGCAACGTCAGGACGTGTGCATATCATGGCATACATGATCGATCCTATTGCCGAAGCATAAGGAATCCGACTCATGCGCTCTTTCTCTTCCACTGACTTAGCTTCTTGAGTCTTGCTCAAGTGAAGCCCAGGAGTCATAGGAAGGAACCCCTTCTTGGAGTTCGTCATGCTGAATCTCTCCAGAATCTTCTCTATATAAGATTCCTGACTGAGAGACAACATCCGTCGTGATCTATCCCTGTAGATACGGATGCCCAAAATTCTTTGTGCCTCTCCCAGATCTTTCATCTGGAAATGGTTTTTCAACCATGCTTTAACCGAAGATAAGAGAGGTATGTCATTCCCAATCAAGAGTATGTCATCGACATACAGTACTAGGAATACAATCTTACTCCCACTCGACTTGATATAGATACATGGTTCCTCGACTGATCGAATGAACCCATTCTCTTTTATCACTTGGTCGAAGCGATGATTCCAACTCCGCGATGCTTGCTTAAGTCCATAGATGGAACGCTTAAGCTTGCAAACTTTCTTAGGATGTGCTGGATCGATAAAACCCTCGGGTTGTACCATGTACAACTCTTCCTCCAAATAACCGTTTAAGAAGGCGGTTTTAACGTCCATTTGCCATATTTCATAGTCATGAAATGCGGCGATCGCTAAGATAATCCGAATGGAACGTAGCATGACTACGGGTGCAAAGATCTCATCGTAGTGCAAGCCTGGCACTTGGGTGAAACCTTTAGCAACTAGTCTAGCCTTATGGATATCTTGTTGTCCTTCCACGGCATGCTTTATCTTGTAAAGCCATTTGCATTGAAGGGGACGTACCTTTGCAGGTAGGTCCACAAGATCCCACACGTTGTTCTCATACATGGAGTCCATCTCGGATTGCATGGCTTCTAGCCATAGCTTTGAGTCAGAACTGGTCATGGCACCTTTATAGGTTGTGGGTTCATTACCCTCTAGGAGTAAGACGTCATCTGTATCGTGTTCCTCGACCATACCAATGTATCTGTCCGGTGGAATAGAGACTCTTCCTGACCTCCTAGGTTCCTCAGGGATATCTACCGCAGCCTCGGTTGAAGGTACTGTTTCCTCCAATGGTTGCTCGGTAGTTGGTTCTTGAACCTCCGATAACTCGAAGGTTCTATTACTCGACTTGTTCTCGAGAAATTCTTTCTCTAAGAACGTCGCACTAGCCGCAACAAAAACACGTTGTTCGGTAGGCGAGTAGAAGTAATGACCAAACGTTCCCTTTGGATAGCCTATAAAGTATGTCTTGACCGATCGCGGGCCGAGCTTATCCTCGTGTCTCCACTTGACATAAGCCTCGCAGCCCCAAACCCGAATAAAGGACAAGTTAGGGACCGTTCCCTTCCATAACTCGAATGGAGTCTTGTCAACAGCTTTAGACGGACTTCGGTTAAGTATTAGAGCGGCCGACAAAAGAGCATAGCCCCACAATGAATCAGGCACAACGGTGTGACTCATCATGGATCGAACCATATCAAGTAAAGTTCGATTTCTCCGTTCGGACACACCATTTAATTGTGGTGTTCCAGGTGGAGTCAACTGTAGCACGATCCCACAGTCTTTTAGGTGTTGATCAAACTCGCGTGAAAGATACTCACCACCACGATCCGAGCGTAGTGCTTTAATCTTTCTACCCAGCTGGTTCTGTACCCGATTCTGGTATTCTTTGAACTTGTCAAAGGATTCACTTTTATGTTTCATCAAGTAGACATAGCCATATCTACTCAAATCATCCGTGAAAGTGATGAAATACCTATAGCCTTCTCGTGCGTTGATCGACATAGGGCCACATACGTCCGTATGTATGAGTCCTAATAGGTCGGCAGCGCGCATTCCAACACCTTTGAAGGAAATACGAGTCATCTTACCGATGAGACATGATTCACACGTGCCATATGATTCGAAATCAAAGGGCAATATAGCTCCATTCTGTATGAGCTGTTTTACGCGTTTCTCATTTATGTGTCCCATACGACAATGCCATAAGTAAGTTTGATCTTTGTCACCTACCTTTAATCTTTTATTATTCACATGTAATATCTCGGTAGTTTGATCTAAAACATAAATTCCATTCATGGAAACTGCCTTGCCATAAATCATATTGTGTAAGGAGAAAATACAGCTATTATTCTCTATTACAAATGAAAAGCCGAGTTTGTCAAGTGCAGAAACTGAAATAATGTTTTTGGACAAACTAGGAACATAATAACAGTTATATAAAAATAACTCGAATCCACTTGGAAGCTGGATTACGTATGTTCCCTTCGAGACTGCAGCCACACGTGCTCCATTCCCGACACGCAGGTCCACCTCACCCTTGATTAGGGGTTCTTGGTTTCGGAGGCCCTGCACATGATTACATAGATGAGAACCACAACCAGTATCAAGTACCCAAGTTCCGCAACTTGCATGGTTAATCTCAATCATGTGAATAAAAGAAGAAGAAGACATATCAACAGGAGTAACACGGCCTGCTTTAATGTCCTCGCGATACACGGGGCATGAGCGCCTCCAATGCCCAGTCTTGTGGCAATGGTGACATTCCATGCTTGTATCCTTGCTCTTTGTCTTGCCTTGTGAGTTACTCGACTCACCAGGCCCACTCTTAGCAAATCCTGGTTTCTTGAACCTGGGCCTACCTACCGCTAGGTCGCCCTGAGCTTTAGCCTTCCCTTTACCTTTTCCCTTACTTGAGATCATGAGAACATCCTGCTTTAGACTCCCACTCGACTTTAGATCCTTCTCAGTCTGTACGAGAAGGGAGTGGAGCTCATGGGGAGTCTTCTTCATGTCGTTCATGTAGTAGTTGGCCCTAAAGAGGGCGAACCCATCATGAAGCGAATGAAGCATGCGATCAACGATGATGTTCTCACTGATCTTGCAGTTTAGGGTCTCCAGTTTCTCGATATTCTCAATCATGTTGAGAATATGTGGGCTAACAGCTTGGCCCTTCTGGAGTTTCGCCTCAAAGAAGCGACAGGTATGCTCATAAGAAACGATTCTCGGAGCCTTGGAGAATTCGTTAGTGAGCGTGGTGAAAATCTTGTTTGCACCATGGGTTATGAAGCGTCTTTGCAAATTAGATTCCATTGGATAGATGAGTACGTTCTTTATCGCACCCGCTTCCATGACGAAGTCGCTATGAGCGCGAACATCGTTGGCTCTAGCTCCAGTTCCTGGGTGTGCCGGAATGGGCTCAGTTAAAAACTTAAGCTTTCCGTCAGCAATGGCAGCATTCCGTAGTGCTGCCTCCCAGTCAGAGAAGTTTGACCCATCATTCCTCAGTCTAGTTGACTGATTCATGGAGTCCATGAAGGCTTTTAGCCAGGATTCACGTGCTAGCTTGGCACTTGGCATTGGGTCTTCACCAGCCATTTTAGTTTTACAGCAGTTTTAATGAACGTGTTCTACACTGAAAGAAGATAAAACAAAACCATATAAGCAACTTATTGTTGTGATTTAAGTCTATATTAAATTGAATTTAAACTCGTAGACTCATGCATTTATATAATTGATCTCCCTCAAGAATTATATAAACGATCCCAAGACTCAATTTCCGTATATTGATAAGCCCACAGTTTGGCTAATTCCAATCGTTGGAACTCTTGGTCGATAGATTTCCGTAAATCCTATCTATTAGTCCATCTCAGTCACTGGAATATTATCGAGTGACCATGATGTTGAGATAAAATAAATCATCTGTTCCCACTTACCCGACGTAGAAGGGGTCATATTATGCCTACCGACGAAGAAGGGATTCATGGGAGGCTGATTTATAAAGACTAATCTCAATTTTTGGTTATACGAGGAAGACCCCATCAACTTTTATTTATCCATATTTAAGTGAACTAAAAACTAGCATTTGCGTGAATGAATTAAATAAAGTGATGGCTTTTAAATGACATGTGACATCTGTATTGTCACAGAAAACTAACGCGAGACCTCTACATGAGTCAGTTTTCAGGCATGATATAGGTGGTTTGGTTTTTAGGCGGAATATGATGCAAGCTATTATCGAAGAAAGCATAAAGGTAAATGCAATAAACGTAAATAAAAGTCCTAGTGTGGCCTATCCTACCAAAATAAACATAAAACAACTTGGAATCCACTGTTGGACCCTAGAAGCTTGTCTTGATGTTCCATCTTGGTCCTTGCAGCGGGAGTGAGCATCCGGCCTCCGTCTTGTCTTTGGTCTTCACAAAATTACTAATTTAAATTACAAAAGTAGTCCTAGATACATTCTAATTTAAATACAAAAGTAATTACATGGCAAAAACCCAAAACGGAGATTCAAGATCTCAAAATTACAAGCAAGATCGTGTCCCTTCATTACGGTGACACAATCTTCTAAGGCCACACTAAGTTACAACCGTTTGCAAAAATTAAATACGTTATTGAAAGCATTCAAGGCATTCACAAGAAGATAAATAAAATGCATCAACTAAAAACAATTTATACATGACATAATACTGTTATTATGATTAATAAATTTATACCAAACCACCTTTTAAGATTAAAATTAAGTGACTATACCGTTTTAATCACCAATTTTAACAAACATATAATCCATTATTTTAAACTGTTTTAAAACAATATGTATCAAACGAGGGTGAACCGTTTCACTAAATAATACACTATTTCCGTATATAGTATATTATTTTAAGCCATGTGAAAATAAAACATGTTATTTTCGAAAATAAAAAAAAACGAGTCTGTTACAGGGGGGGAGGTCGACCGACCTAAACTTGTGGTCGACCGACCTCCTGCCGAAAAACGGAAAAATCTGCAACAGTAAAATCGGTCGACCGACCTATTAATTAGGTCGACCGACCAACAAGTAGTAAAAACGAATTTCAGAAAACGCAAAACGCTGCACTTTTTGAAATTAAAACAAGTTTTTACCTTTTAAACTTTGATTAAAACAAGTAAATCAAAATTAACATCAACAAGGGTTCACATATTGTTAAGAATATCGATTAATTAACAATATGTAAACAGGAATCGAAAAACAAGATCGAAAACTCATAAAGGAAACTGTTTTTAAAAAAAACAGAAAACTCACACAGGGGCGGTCGACCGACCGCTAATACTGGTCGACCGACCGACGCAGCGGCAGAAACGAGATTTTTCAAAATCTTTAAAAAAAAACTTATGAAAAACACAAAAGTAAAATTTTCATGGCCTAAGGCTCTGATACCACTTGTGGGGAATAAAGCATGTATTCACCCTAAACTTGCAGGATTATAATGAAAAATACAGTTGTGTTTATAGTCATACGATTAAAAAGGATAAGAAAAAGAATTCAACCATTGATCCTTTGTGCTTATGGCCTAAGAACAGGAATTAAAGTAAATTCCCTCCTATAACTTGCACCCAAGACTTGATTGAGATGATGCCGCGTGTGCTAGAAAATACTCTCCAATTGCCTTGCAATATGGGGAGAGCTTTTGAGAGGTTTTAGATGTGAGATCTGAGTTTTGGGAAAAAGATGTTCTCAAAACCCTAATTGTGAGAATTATGAATTACCAGTCAGTGACAAAAGGAGAAAGACTCTCCTTTTGTATTACTTAGGTCGGCCGAATGGGTCTTGGGTAAGGGTGGGCTTTTTCCACTCTTACCTTATACCTTTGCGTGATTCGACCCGTTTAGCTTTAAGTTGTTCGCGGGTTTTATTTATAAATCGTAACATGTTATCAGATATTAATACAGTCGATATATTAATAATGGTCTGACAAAATACGATATTGTATAATTACCCAAATTAATATAACTGTTTATATTAATACGCGAATACTATATTTAATTAAATATAACCGTTTATATTTAATTTACGAATTAATCTTGTAATCCGTATTAGCTAAAATTATTTAATCCGTATTAAATAATAATCTCAACATCTTATTGACTAATTTATTAGTCAACACCTCTGACTAACTGTTTAGTCATATCCGGCGTAAATGTGACTGTATTTTCATACCTTCACATCTCTCAAACGTGTCCTATAGGTGTGACGTATAGGGACCAGTTGATCACCGCCATCCGTATGACAATAACGTCAAACTTATCTAGCAAGCCAACCGTTATTGATAAACGTGGATCAACTGGTAATAATACAAAAGTATGCCCTTGTGATCCTTAAAGAGATTTAATAAGTCATTGTACTTAATTGTCAAGGACACCAGCCCCAACAGTGTCGTGGTTATGCGTCCCGATAGCTAGTGTCGTGGTTATGCGATCTAGTGGTCAGTGGTAACGGTTATGTTCCCTGACGACGTTCATTTTTTTTTTTGTGTTATTTCTTTGATTGGCCATGCCACGTCGTTGTTGGCCGCTGAGTTTATCATTTGGTTGTTTTTTTGTATGAGTGAACATGCCACCTAGTTGTTGGCCGCTGAGTCATTCACTTGGTTGATTACCCGTTTTGATAATAGTTCATATGTTGACTGTGATTAGGTTTCACATGATGATCTATGCCATTTTCACATGTTTTGACGTACCGTTCATCCCTTGTTCATGATGGTCATATTCGAATATATATCATGTTTGATTACTTATTTAAGAATATGCATGTTCATATGTATATGTTATGTCGTATTACCGTTTACGTGTTTTATGACAAAAAGTGGCTGGGAGAACCTCAAGTTACTCTCCACTGACTGTGGCGTACATGTTTCATGTATGTAGGTTGGTCTGTTTGGGGAATATGTGTGGCTAGCAAGCATTGTTGATTATTCGACAGTTACCCATTTACGATTTTCTTAGATTTAAATTATGTTGCTATTGAGGGATAACTTATCCCTGTAAATTTTCAATTATACTATATAAGTTTGACTTTCTCTTTAGTTTTAATCTTCCGCATGTTGTTTTGATATTCAGCGATCAAGTTTTATTTATATATGTCGAATGTTTTTATAACTATCGCATTTCCGCTGCAAGTTACTTGTTTATTGTTATGTAATATCGCGGGATGTCACATAGAGTTTAAGGGCATACAGTAGAATTTAAATAATGTAGGGGTACAACGTAGAAAATTGAAAAACTCGAGGGTACACCGTAAAATATCCCAAAACATAATTAATACCTAATGAATCATAAAATGATGAAATTGTTATCATCTTGAAACTTTCGTTAGCAAAATCACACTTCTATAACAAAAAATCATAAAAAAAATACAATCTTTCACCTTGAAAGACAAAGACGAACACAATCTAGTATCATTCATTGAAATTCTTAATTCCTAAAGTTCGCTAAAATTTCCGATTTTCCGTTTATATATGGTAATAGATTATTACCACAAAAAAGATTTTATATTTATTTTATTATTATAAGTTATAAATCGTCTAGTTAATTTACATAAAAAAAATTAATAGTAGCATTTCATGCGAAGATACTAAGCATCATTACTATATAATTAATTAAATAATTCACCAAAAACACATACGAACATCTAAATCATTTTAAAACGATTATAATAAATGAGTAACCTAACACACAAATCGTTTATTTTAGGTAATATAATTGATATGAAACTAAAGTTGGTTAAATTTGAAAGAACCCAATAAAACATCACAATATTTATTCAAAACATATATTCGTAGCAGTCAGATTGGTAGGCAATTTTCTGTTTCCAAAAGCTAATAAATAATTTGAATTAATGAATTTGGTACCATATATTTGTGTAGCTATATAAATATCATACACATGTGTACATTACATTTCACAAAAAAAATTATAATAACAAATAAAAACATAGCTCACATTTCACCAAAAAATAAAACAAATAAAAACATAGTACATTGGAAAAAATGGAGTTTCTTATTTCATTGAAGTCAACCTTGTTCCTTGCTCTAATAATTTCATCAAGTTAGTTATTTTTTCTATTTATTTTTATGCATTATCTTTATTAGCAACTTCAAAAATTTTGTATATGTTTTTAGTCTGTGACCTTTTTTATAACAATTTATCATTTATTTAAAGAACTCAAAGTTTTTGAAAAATTAGAACGCGATTTTTATTCGTTTTTCAATTATTACTAGTTATTTTTCACGTAGCTTTTATATAATTCAGAAATATTTTGATATCCAAATTTATAAAAGTACGATCTCACTTTCTGTAGTACAAAATCATAATTTCATTGGTTTACATATTGAAAATGTAAATAGTCTTACGCAAGTGTTATATTGTATAAAACTGTTTTGTACTTTTTATAAAAAAATCATACTTATTAAAAAAATATATC
Organism: Silene conica; assembly: GCA_029255685.2. NCBI lineage: Eukaryota > Viridiplantae > Streptophyta > Magnoliopsida > Caryophyllales > Caryophyllaceae > Silene > Silene conica. The sequence continues at coordinate 56,642,630 of CM055315.2, forward strand.
GGTTCATAAATATTAATTTTATTATTGCAGGCTTGTCATTTTTTTTCAGTGAAGTGGATTCGAGTTCGTTGAATGTTGTTCGAGCAAAAGAAAATATCAACACGAACATTATAATAACTATAAAACCTTGTACACAAAATAGTGATTGTACTGATTATTCGGCTCAATATTGTAACCCTGCAAGAAGATGTTTTGGACGTTGCATAGAAGGTTACTGTAGGTGTACTGGTATATGTGGTGTCAATTATTAAATTATTCGACACTTTTTATATTTAATAACTAAAATATGCAACTGGTCACATACGGAAGTGTATTCATATATGTTACCTTTGTTGACTCACTCGAGTAATAAAGTTTCTCAAAAATTTTACATGGAATGAAAATAACTTTCTTTATTGGACTCAAGATTGTAGTTTAGTATCATTAATATCCCTTAATAACCAATTGAAAATATATGTGAACATCAAGAAATTAACATATCATGATGTAAAACTACGTTAAATTAAATTCGCCATCATATTATTATTTAATCATATATGCTTATACTAGCTAATAAACCATGCAAAATTGCATAAACATGTATAAAATAAATAATTTAACAATTTTTAAAATTAAATAGTTACAATTATTATTGTATATGTCTACGACATGTTACACATCTACTCAATTGGTACAAGATTTGAAAGATGGGGGTATCATGGTAATTTGATAGAAAACTGTAACATCCCGTATTTTCGTAAAATCTAATTTAAGCGTTTTAAATTATTTTAAGTTATAAAATAATATTTTAATAATTTATTTCGAAAGATTTTAATTTAATTAGTAAGATCCGTCTTAAGAACCTTAAGTCCTTAAGACGAATGCTACTTGGTAAACTTAAACTCGTATCATAAATATCCGTTCAAGTGTCCGACCCACTTAATTGACTCGGAAAGGACAGTCCATAAAACCCCCATAAAACACCTTTCCATCGACATTCCTCATCACCTTCAATTCATTTCACTGTAAAACACAAACCTCATAAACCTCCATTTTATTCCTCCTTCTTTTGAGAAATTCTTCATCATCCGTTAACCAAATCGAGGTAACAACGACATTTTCGGAATCCTCATTCGATTTCCAAGCCATCTATCACTTTCTTTTTGTAAATCCTTAACTTTGAAAATGGGGCTGTTTTCTCTTAATTCCGTTTCAAGTGCTTAAAATCCGTTTCTATGCTTGTAGGTGTTGGCTTAGAGGATCCAGAGATCGATAGCTACATTGTTGAGGAAGATCTTTAGCTGGATAAGCTTGAAAGGTGACGATAATGAGAAACTCGGCCTTTATGTGTATATTAGCACTTTTGTTGTGATTTTCCATATGGTTTCTGATTTTGTTCAAAGGATTATGTTTAATGAACTTAGAAGCATGCCTAGGATTGTTCTTATGTGAGAAATCCATGCCTTATGATGTTGTTACATGTTCATATGCTATTTTCAGTTTTTCACAAAGTTAAGACGGATACTTGATATAATCGCTTGAGGATTGTTATGGGACTTGTTTGCTGCTAGATAGGATGTAATTGATGATTGGTAATGTTGGGTAAATACCATGTGTAGCAATTTTGAAGTTTGTAGGTCGATTTACGAAGTTTTCCTCATGTTGCGATTTTGCGATTTTGCGATCAGGCTCTCTAAGCCGGTCGACCGACCGGCCGCCGGTCGACCGGCTGGGAGAGCATCTGTATGTTTTTCGTGATTTTTGGAATATTGGCTTTGGACTGCCAGCCGGCCGACCGGCAGCCTGCCGACCGGCTGGTAGTCAATTTTGTCTAGGGTTGTTTTGCGAAAAGCCTAGGAAGAAAGGGAGCCCAGCCGGCAGACCGGCCGCCTGCCAGCCGGCAAGGAGTGCGTATGGGGTGGTTTGCGAAATAGAGAAGGCTAGGGAGTGGAGTCCCAGCCGGCCGACCGGCTGCCTGCCGACCGGCTGGGAGTCCTTTGTGATGTTTCTCGGTTTTCAAAAGAAGGGTAGGCTGAAGGATCACCAGCCGGCCGACCGGCTGCCTGCCGACTGGCTGCCTGCCGACCGGCTGGGGATCCCTGAAGGCTGTTTTGTGATGTTTCGCGTGTAACTTTCAAACGGTTAATCAGTTTTAATTGAAACTCGTTTTGTATACCCGTGATGTATATTTGAGGTCCCCGGTGTACGGGCAACACTACATTGGGTTCGGGAATGGAGTAAGGATAGAGACCCCCCGGTCGGGTAACCGAAAGGGAAACCGGCTCTCCCTTGTCTTAGTTCCCGGGATCAATTAAGTGTTGATTAGAGGTTTATGAAGTTAGAACTATAGGTTAGTTTCTACCTTTGGATGTTAGTGGTTACAATGGTTGTCGCGTGGTGGGATATGTGTTAAGCTCACCTCTGGACCCACTACGTGTTTATATGTCGCGTGACGGGATATGTGTTAAGCTCACATCTGGACCCGTTACGTGTTTTGCTTGGGCGTGTCAGGATATGTGTTAAGCTCACCTCTGGACTTGATACGTGATCGGTTGTCGTACACGGGATATGTGTTAAGCTCACCTCTGGACCCGTTGTGCGGTGACTGCGTATTGGGATATGTGTTAAGTTCACCTCTAGACCCAATACATGTTTGTAGCATTGGGATATGTGTTAAGCTCACCTCTGGACCCTTTGCTTTGGATGATTAGGGCTATGTGTTAAGTTCACCGCTGGACCCTTTTCATGATTGTAAGTTTAGGGATATGTGTTAAGTTCACCTCTGGACCCTTTACTCGATTGGATGTTGGGATATGTGTTAAGTTCACCTCTGGACCCGACATAGTATAGTAATGGGATATGTGTTAAGTTCACCTCTGGACCCGTTGCTAGTGTTATGGATGTTTTATCTGCTTGCCTTGATGATGGTACAGTGTCAGATATGCATGTTGAGTTATTGATGTTTATTTGATTGGTGGTTAAATCATCCAAAGCATTGGATGACTCTTGTTCGGTTTCATAAATAGTTGGATTGAAAGACCCCCCGACTGGGTAATCAGTAGGGAAACCGGCTCTCCTTCCCATTTGTTTATGAAGTTGGTTGAGAGCCATGCATTGTAATCACATGATAGTAAGAGATTAGTTGATGAGATGTTTATGCTTCACATGTTGTTATATGTTGGAGTATTTTGTATTGTATTATGTGTTATGTGTTGTCACAAAAGGTGGCTAGGAGAACTCTAGTCACTCCCCACTGATTGTGGCGTACATGTTTTCATGTATGTAGGTACATGCTGGTTGGAGATGGGATCACAGGAGGGCTAGCGAGTGATGATCCATCATCATATGACTCATACCCTATCGTTAGCTAGACTGTTAGACTTTTGATACTTTTTTTGGTGCCTGTAGGGATGTTCCATCCCAGGCTTGTATTTATGTTTCGGTTTGATACTTAGAACTGCTACTTATCTATTGTTGTTTATACCAGTTCTGTTTCCAGTTTTCAGTTTAAGACTTCTCGCATGTTGTTTCTTTTAAAAGTTTTAATTCCGCTGCATTTTAGTACTTTTGTATGTTTATATTTCCGCTTTCGCGAGGGGTTTTACAGTTGATATCAGAGCATTATTGCTCCCGACGCACTCATGTGACCCCAACCTTAACTTGACCAAATAAATAAATAATGAATGAGAGATGGGTAGATCTAAGGATTTATTTTGTAGTCTATTTGTGATTGCTAATTGTTAAGCTAATACTTGTTTTCTCTTTTGAAAGATGGTGAGACCTAGGGCTGCTGATAACATTATGCTGCAAGCAATTCAGCATTTGCTTGAGACTCAGAGACAGCAAGCAGGGAATGTTCCACCTCCTCCACCGCCAGGCAACGAGGCTAATCGTCCTGGTAGTTTCTCATGGATAGCTTCGCAGATGTCCCGTAGCCACGTGAAGACATATGGTGGCGAGGTTGATCCGGTAGCTCTTACCGAGTGGTTCAGAGAGATGGAAAAGAGCTTCACTATGTATTCGGTGGGTAGAGAGGATAGAGTGCGGCTAGCCACTCACTTTCTTACCCTTGAGGCCGATAGGTGGTGGGCGTTGACTGGACCTACTTTCACTCTTGATCCATTGTTCGATTGGGATGCTTTCAAGGATAAGCTCGAGACGAGGTTCTATCCTAAAGAGCTCAGATCACAGCGACTCAAAGAATTCATGGATTTGAAGCAAGGCAAGATGTCAGTTCAGGAGTTCACAGACCGTTTCAACCAGCTTGCTCACTTCGCATCGAGATTTGTCAGAGATGAGGCCGAGAGAGTCTACTTTTACCGCGGCAAGCTAGGGCCACGCATTGAGAGCATGGTTCGTCGTGACTCTACTTCTTTCGTGGAGGTGTATGATGATGCTATTTGGGCCGAGAGTTCTATTCGGGCTATAGATGCTGAGACCCGTATCGCTACTTCTAGTGTTACTCCTCACCAGAGATCAGTGTACCAGGGGAAGAAACCGTTTGTTCCTTCTACTTCTTCGCCTTCTTCTCAGAAGAAGCGTTTTGAGAGGTTCTCTGCTCCGGTTGCTAAGACCACATTTCACACCGACACATCTCCTAGTGTTTGCCCCCGTTGTGGTAAACCATCTCACCCGGGCTTTGACTGTTTCAAGAATGCCTATAAGTGTTTCACTTGTAATGGATATGGGCATCGATCGTATGAGTGTCCTGAGAGGAACATCGCACTTGGCAAGGCTGCCACTGCTGCTGCAGCGACTAAGGGAGGAAAGCCGAAAGGGAAGATTTTTGTGATGACTAGGGCTGAGGCAGAGGCTCATCCAGACATTGTTGCCGGTATCTTTTCTGTTCTTGGCGCTGAGTGCCTTATTTTGTTCGATACTGGAGCTTCTCTTTCTTTTATATCGACTCAGTTCGCAGACCGTTTAGCTCTTGAGTCTTCATTGGTTGAGGAGACTTCTATTTCCTTACCTTCTGGAGACGTGTTTTCCTGCTCTTCGTCCCATAGGGATGTTCCTATTATTATCGGTCAAGCCACATTCCCAGCGGACTTACTGAGATTTCCTCTCGAGGAGTTTGACATTATCCTCGGTATGGATTGGTTATCGCGATACCATGCTCGCTTCGAGTGTCGCGACCAGAAAATCTGCTTGAGGAGTTCTTCAGGAGTTCGTGTTTCCTATAGGGGAACTCGCCCTCAAAGGGGTGTTCGTGTTATCTCGTCGATGAAAGCTTCTCATCTTCTTAGGAAGGGTTGCCAAGCCTTCCTATGTGTTGTTACAGCTGCTAAGCCATCGCTACCGAAGCTTGAAGATGTAGCCATTGTTCGTGAGTATCCAGATGTGGGGAATAAAGCATGTATTCACCCTAAACTTGCAGGATTATAATGAAAAATACAGTTGTGTTTATAGTCATAAGATTAAAAAGGATAAGAAAAAGAATTCAACCTTTGGTCCTTTGTGCTTATGGCCTAAGAACAGGAATTAAAGTAAATTCCCTCCTATAACTTGCACCCAAGACTTGATTGAGATGATGCCGCGTGTGCTAGAAAATACTCTCCAATTGTCTTGCAATATGGGGAGAGCCTTTTGAGGTTTTAGATGTGAGATCTGAGGTTTTGGGAAAAGAATGTCTCAAAAACCCTAATTTTACCTTGAGATAATTTAACAGTGCACCAAGAGTAGTTGATATAAGGAGAAGGACTCTCCTTATATACTACATATGGCCGGCCGAAATGGGACATAGGGTAGGAGTGGGCTTTCCACTCTTACCTTATTCTAATGCGTGATTCGACCCAATTAGCTTTAAGTTGTTCGCGGGTTTTATTTATAAATCGTAACATGTTATCAGATATTAATACAGTCGATATATTAATAATGGTCTGACAAAATACGATATTGTATAATTACCCAAATTAATATAACTGTTTATATTAATACGCGAATACAATATTTAATTAAATATAATCGTTTATATTTAATTTACGAATTAATCTTGTAATCCGTATTAGCTAAAATTATTTAATCCGTATTAAATAATAATCTCAACATCTTATTGACTAATTTAATAGTCAATACCTCTGACTAACTGTTTAGTCATATCCGGCAAAATGTGACTGTATTTTCATACCTTCACATCTCTCAAACGTGTCCTATAGGTGTGACGTATAGGGACCAGTTGATCACCGCCATCCGTATGACAATAACGTCAAACTTATCTAGCAAGCCAACCGTTATTGATAAACGTGGATCAACTGGTAATAATACAATAGTATGCCCTTGTGATCCTTAAAGAGATTTAATAAGTCATTGTACTTAATTGTCAAGGACACCAGCCCCAACAATCTCGCACTTGTCCGTACAAGGGTATGTGCAATGACGTTATCACACTACATGTGGAGGACACAATCTCCAACAAACTCCCACTTGTCCGTACAAGTGTAGGTGCGATAACCGAATCTCATATCCTTTTAAAATTTCTCCCACTCAATGTAAGACAATTTGCAAATCCGCATTCGCAAAGGTCGTATCTCACAAGCGATCTGTATCAAGAGTGGTTTCCCCGACTAGAGAGTAACTTAACTGATAAAACGAATCTGTATTCGAGCATGGCCATGCATTTCAGTTACTACTCCTCGAGTGGCCCTGAGAAATGATAAAATCCTGATAAGGGTTTGGATATTTCCCTCAACTCGAATCCTGCCGATATCGCCGAGCATGAAATAACCCAGAAAAAATCCTCTTGGCCCCTGTTACGGTGACCGTGGAAAAGAAACCAAAGTTACCCAAAATCTGTCTTAATCTCAAGAAACAGTTGAAAGTCAAAAGACTCGACTCTAAGGAACACTATGGAGGTCCTATCCACGACCTGGCACCCAATGTTATAAAACATTTAGGACTCCATAACGATGTCACGGGGTGTCCTACGAGATATCCGTATAACTCGCCTTTGTGATTGGTCAGTCATCCACGTGACTTATGGCTCGTTGAACCCACCATCAACCAACGTCACAAAATGATTACCTGAGTTATCAGCTCAAGTGGGTAATCAAGGACCAAAACGATGTAATGTTAATCAGTTCACTTTGTGGTGTTCAAAATTGGCGTACAATTCCACATGAAAAACAAAACATTTTATATCATAACAATAAGGTTGAATAGAGTACACGAGAAAATGAATTATTACATGAATTCATAAAAGAGTACTACAACTTAGGAACACATCTAATTCCCATGGAATGAATGTGCCCTTCATGCTTATCACGTGGTAATGCTTTAGTGAGAGGATCAGCTATGTTGTCATCCGTAGCGATCTTATCAATGAATATCTTCTTTTACGCGGACTCAGTCGTAGAATCTGCTGTAACATTCTGTTTAGAACTTTTCCAGCTGACAGCAGCGCCATTAAGAGTAAAAACGAATCCAGACTGAGATTTCGAGTCATCTCGATCCGTTTGGAAGCTAGCATCTGCGTAACCCGTGGCGCAGAGCGTCGAGTCGCCTCCAAAAGTCAATCCCCAATCTTTAGTCCTCCGTAGGTACTTAAGAATGTTTTTCACGGCCATCCAGTGTTGTTCACCTGGATGAGCTTGGAATCGACTTGTCATACTCAATGCATATGCAACGTCGGGACGTGTGCATATCATGGCATACATGATTTATCCTATTGCCGAAGCATAAGGAATCCGACTCATGCGCTCTTTCTCTTCCACTGACTTAGCTTCTTGAGTCTTGCTCAAGTGAAGCCCAGGAGTCATAGGAAGGAACCCCTTCTTGGAGTTCGTCATGCTGAATCTCTCCAGAATCTTCTCTATATAAGATTCCTGACTGAGAGACAACATCCGTCGTGATCTATCCCTGTAGATACGGATGCCCAAAATTCTTTGTGCCTCTCCCAGATCTTTCATCTGGAAATGGTTTTTCAACCATGCTTTAACCGAAGATAAGAGAGGTATGTCATTCCCAATCAAGAGTATGTCATCGACATACAGTACTAGGAATACAATCTTACTCCCACTCGACTTGATATAGAGACATGGTTCCTCGACTGATCGAATGAACCCATTCTCTTTTATCACTTGGTCGAAGCGATGATTCCAACTCCGCGATGCTTGCTTAAGTCCATAGATGGAACGCTTAAGCTTGCAAACTTTCTTAGGATGTGCTGGATCGATAAAACCCTCGGGTTGTACCATGTACAACTCTTCCTCCAAATAACCGTTTAAGAAGGCGGTTTTAACGTCCATTTGCCATATTTCATAGTCATGAAATGCGGCGATCGCTAAGATAATCCGAATGGAACGTAGCATGACTACGGGTGCAAAGATCTCATCATAGTGCAAGCCTGGCACTTGAGTGAAACCTTTAGCAACTAGTCTAGCCTTGTGGATATCTTGTTGTCCTTCCACGGCATGCTTTATCTTGTAAAGCCATTTGCATTGAAGGGGACGTACCTTTGCAGGTAGGTCCACAAGATCCCACACGTTGTTCTCATACATGGAGTCCATCTCGGATTGCATGGCTTCTAGCCATAGCTTTGAGTCAGAACTGGTCATGGCACCTTTATAGGTTGTGGGTTCATTACCCTCTAGGAGTAAGACGTCATCTGTATCGTGTTCCTCGACCATACCAATGTATCTGTCCGGTGGAATAGAGACTCTTCCTGACCTCCTAGGTTCCTCAGGGATATCTACCGCAGCCTCGGTTGAAGGTACTGTTTCCTCCAATGGTTGCTCGGTAGTTGGTTCTTGAACCTCCGATAACTCGAAGGTTCTATTACTCGACTTGTTCTCGAGAAATTCTTTCTCTAAGAACGTCGCACTAGCCGCAACAAAAACACGTTGTTCGGTAGGCGAGTAGAAGTAATGACCAAACGTTCCCTTTGGATAGCCTATAAAGTATGTCTAGACCGATCGCGGGCCGAGCTTATCCTCGTGTCTCCACTTGACATAAGCCTCGCAGCCCCAAACCCGAATAAAGGACAAGTTAGGGACCGTTCCCTTCCATAACTCGAATGGAGTCTTGTCAACAGCTTTAGACGGACTTCGGTTAAGTATTAGAGCGGCCGACAAAAGAGCATAGCCCCACAATGAATCAGGCACAACGGTGTGACTCATCATGGATCGAACCATATCAAGTAAAGTTCGATATCTCCGTTCGGACACACCATTTAATTGTGGTGTTCCAGGTGGAGTCAACTGTAGCACGATCCCACAGTCTTTTAGGTGTTGATCAAACTCGCGTGAAAGATACTCACCACCACGATCCGAGCGTAGTGCTTTAATCTTTCTACCCAGCTGGTTCTGTACCCGATTCTGGTATTCTTTGAACTTGTCAAAGGATTCACTTTTATGTTTCATCAAGTAGACATAGCCATATCTACTCAAATCATCCGTGAAAGTGATGAAATACCTATAGCCTTCTCGTGCGTTGATCGACATAGGGCCACATACGTCCGTATGTATGAGTCCTAATAGGTCGGCAGCGCGCATTCCAACACCTTTGAAGGAAATACGAGTCATTTTGCCGATGAGACATGATTCACACGTGCCATATGATTCGAAATCAAAGGACGAAATAGCTCCATTCTGTATGAGCTGTTTTACGCGTTTCTCATTTATGTGTCCCATACGACAATGCCATAGGTAAGTTTGCTCTTTGTCACCTACCTTTATTCTTTTATTATTCACATGTAATATCTCGGTGGTTTGATCTAAAACATAAATTCCATTCATGGAAACTGCCTTGCCATAAATCATATTGTGTAAGGAGAAAATACAGCTATTATTCTCTATTACAAATGAAAAGCCGAGTTTGTCAAGTGCAGAAACTGAAATAATGTTTTTGGATAAACTAGGAACATAATAACAGTTATATAAAAATAACTCGAATCCACTTGGAAGCTGGATTACGTATGTTCCCTTCGAGACTGCAGCCACACGTGCTCCATTCCCGACACGCAGGTCCACCTCACCCTTGGTTAGGGGTTCTTGGTTTCGGAGGCCCTGCACATGATTACATAGATGAGAACCACAACCAGTATCAAGTACCCAAGTTCCGCAACTTGCATGGTTAATCTCAATCATGTGAATAAAAGAAGAAGAAGACATACCAACAGGAGTAACACGGCCTGCCTTAATGTCCTCGCGATACACGGGGCATGAGCGCCTCCAATGCCCAGTCTTGTGGCAATGGTGACATTTCATGCTTGTATCCTTGCTCTTTGTCTTGCCTTGTGAGTTACTCGACTCACCTGGCCCACTCTTAGCAAATCCTGGTTTCTTGAACCTGGGCTTACCTACTGCTAGGTCGCCCTGAGCTTTAGCCTTCCCTTTACCTTTTCCCTTACTGGAGATCATAAGAACATCCTGCTTCAGACTCCCACTCAACTTTAGATCCTTCTCAGTCTGTACGAGAAGGGAGTGGAGCTCATGTGGAGTCTTCTTCATGTCGTTCATGTAGTAGTTGGCCCTAAAGAGGGCGAACCCATCATGAAGCGAATGAAGCATGCGATCAACGATGATGTTCTCACTGATCTTGCAGTTTAGGGACTCCAGTTTCTCGATATTCTCAATCATGTTGAGAATATGTGGGCTAACAGCTTGGCCCTTCTGGAGTTTCGCCTCAAAGAAGCGACAGGTATGCTCATAAGAAACGATTCTCGGAGCCTTGGAGAATTCGTTAGTGAGTGTGGTGAAAATCTTGTTTGCACCATGGGTTATGAAGCGTCTTTGCAAATTGGATTCCATTGCATAGATGAGTACGTTCTTTATCGCACCCGCTTCCATAACGAAATCGCTATGAGCGCGAATTTCGTTGGCTCTAGCTCCAGTTCCTGGGTGTGGCGGAATGGGCTCTGAGCTTTCCGTCAGCAATGGCAGCATTCCGTAGTGCTGCCTCCCAGTCAGAGAAGTTTGACCCATCATTCCTTAGTCTAGTTGACTGATTCATGGAGTCCATGAACGCTTTTAGCCAGGATTCACGTGCTAGCTTGGCACTTGGCATTGGGTCTTCACCAGCCATTTTAGTTATACAGCAGTTTTAATGAACGTGTTCTAGACTGAAAAGAAGATAAAACAAAACCATATAAGCAACTCATTGTTGTGATTTAAGTCTATATTAAATTGAATTTAAACTCGTAGACTCATGCATTTATATAATTGATCTCCCTCAAGAATTATATAAATGATCCCAAGACTCAATTTCCGTATATTGATAAGCCCACAGTTTGGCTAATTCCAATCGTTGGAACTCTTGGTCGATAGATTTCCGTAAATCCTATCTTTTAGTCCATCTCAGTCACTGGAATATTATCGAGTGACCATGATGTTGAGATAAAATAAATCATTTGTTCCCACTTACCCGACGTAGAAGGGGTCATATTATGCCTACCGACGAAGAAGGGATTCATGGGAGGCTGATTTATAAAGACTAATCTCAATTTTTGGTTATACGAGGAAGACCCCATCAACTCTTATTTATCCATATTTAAGTGAACTAAAAACTAGCATTTGCGTGAATGAATTAAATAAAGTGATGGCTTTTAAATTGACATGTGACATCTGTATTGTCACAGAAAACTAACGCGTAACCTCTACATGAGTCAGTTTTCAGGCATGATATAGGTGGTTTGGTTTTTAGGCGGAATATGATGCAAGCTATTATCGAAGAAAGCATAAAGGTAAATGCAATAAACGTAAATAAAAGTCCTAGTGTGGCCTATCCTACCAAAATAAACATAAAACAACTTGGAATCCACTGTTGGACCCTAGAAGCTTGTCTTGATGTTCCATCTTGGTCCTTGCAGCGGGAGTAAGCATCCGGTCTCCGTCTTGTCTTTGGTCTTCACAAAATTACTAATTTAAATTACAAAAGTAATCCTAGATACATTCTAATTTAAATACAAAAGTAATTACATGGCAAAAACCCAAAACGGAGATTCAAGATCTCAAAATTACAAGCAAGATCGTGTCCCTTCATTACGGTGACACAATCTTCTAAGGCCACACTAAGTTACAACCGTTTGCAAAAATTAAATACGTTATTGAAAGCATTCAAGGCATTCACAAGACGATAAATAAAATGCATCAACTAAAAACAATTTATACATGACATAATACTGTTATTATGATTAATAAATTTATACCAAACCACCTTTTAAGATTAAAATTAAATGACTATACCGATTTAATCACCAATTTTAACAAACATATAATCCATTATTTTAAACTGTTTTAAAACAATATGTATCAAACGAGGGTGAACCGTTTCACTAAATAATACACTATTTCCGTATATAGTATATTATTTTAAGCCATGTGAAAATAAAACATGTTATTTTCGTAAAATAAAAAAAAACGATTCTGTTACAGGGGTGGTCTACCGACCGGAAAAAACAGGTCTACCGACCACCTGTCGAAAAAAAAAAAATTTTTTTTTTTTTTTTTTTTTTTTTTTTTAAAGCAGAATGGTCGACCGACCGGAAAAACAGGTCGACCGACCACAAAACACGAAACCGAGTTTCTGAACACGATTTCTCACAAAGGAAACTGTTTTGAAAAAAAACAGAAAACTCACACAGGGGCGGTCGACCGACCGCTATAACTGGTCGACCGACCGACACGGCGGCAGAAACGAGATTTTTCAAAAACTTTTAAATAAACTTATGAAAAACACAAAAGTAAAATTTTCATGGCCTGAGGCTCTGATACCACTTGTGGGGAATAAAGCATGTATTCACCCTAAACTTGCAGGATTATAATGAAAAATACAGTTGTGTTTATAGTCATAAGATTAAAAAGGATAAGAAAAAGAATTCAACCTTTGGTCCTTTGTGCTTATGGCCTAAGAACAGGAATTAAAGTAAATTCCCTCCTATAACTTGCACGCAAGACTTGATTGAGATGATGCCGCGTGTGCTAGAAAATACTCTCCAATTGTCTTGCAATATGGGGAGAGCCTTTTGAGGTTTTAGATGTGAGATCTGAGGTTTTGGGAAAAGAATGTCTCAAAAACCCTAATTTTACCTTGAGATAATTTAACAGTGCACCAAGAGTAGTTGATATAAGGAGAAGGACTCTCCTTATATACTACATATGGCCGGCCGAAATGGGACATAGGGTAGGAGTGGGCTTTCCACTCTTACCTTATTCTAATGCGTGATTCGACCCAATTAGCTTTAAGTTGTTCGCGGGTTTTATTTATAAATCGTAACATGTTATCAGATATTAATACAGTCGATATATTAATAATGGTCTGACAAAATACGATATTGTATAATTACCCAAATTAATATAACTGTTTATATTAATACGCGAATACAATATTTAATTAAATATAATCGTTTATATTTAATTTACGAATTAATCTTGTAATCCGTATTAGCTAAAATTATTTAATCCGTATTAAATAATAATCTCAACATCTTATTGACTAATTTAATAGTCAATACCTCTGACTAACTGTTTAGTCATATCCGGCAAAATGTGACTGTATATTCATACCTTCACATCTCTCAAACGTGTCCTATAGGTGTGACGTATAGGGACCAGTTGATCACCGCCATCCGTATGACAATAACGTCAAACTTATCTAGCAAGCCAACCGTTATTGATAAACGTGGATCAACTGGTAATAATACAATAGTATGCCCTTGTGATCCTTAAAGAGATTTAATAAGTCATTGTACTTAATTGTCAAGGACACCAGCCCCAACAATCTCCCACTTGTCCGTACAAGGGTATGTGCAATGACGTTATCACACTACATGTGGAGGACACAATCTCCAACACCAGATGTGTTCCCAGATGACTTGCCAGGGATACCGCCAGAGAGAGATGTGGAGTTTACTATTGAGCTTGTTCCAGGTACCGGACCGATTTCTAAAGCTCCTTACCGTATGGCTCCGCCAGAGTTGAAAGAATTGAAGCAGCAATTGGAAGAGATGATCTAGAAAGGTTTCATTAGACCGAGTGCTTCTCCGTGGGGTGCTCCAGTGTTGTTCGTTAAGAAGAAAGATGGTTCCATGAGACTTTGCATTGACTATAGAGAGCTGAACCGAATGACCGTGAAGAACAGATATCCTTTGCCTAGGATAGATGACTTGTTTTATCAGTTGAAAGGTGCTTCTAGGTTTTCTAAGATTGATCTTCGATCGGGTTATCATCATATTCCAGTGAGAGAGGCTGATATTGCGAAGACTGCTTTTCGGACCAGATATGGGCATTTTGAGTTCGTGGTTATGCCTTTTGGGTTGACTAATGCACCTGCTATTTTCATGAATCAGATGAACCGTACCTTCAGTGAGTATCTTGACACTTGTGTTGTGGTGTTTATCGATGACATTCTCATTTATTCGAAGACCGATGAGGAACATGCTGAGCATCTTCGATTGATTCTTGGGATATTGCGTCGACAGAAGTGGTTCGCAAAGTTCTCCAAGTGTGAGTTTTGGCTTTCTAAGGTTGCATTTCTTGGACATGTTATATCTAGTGAGGGAGTTATGGTTGATCCCGCGAAGATTGAGGCCGTAGTAGATTGGGAGAGTCCCAAAGATGTTGGAGAGATCCGTAGTTTCCTTGGATTGGCTGGTTATTATCGTAGATTTGTTGAGGATTTCTCCAGATTAGCTCGCCCGATGACTCAGTTGCTGAAGACAGAAGCCAAATTTGTGTGGACCGATAAGTGCGAGAGTTCTTTCCAGGAGTTGAAGACTAGATTGACTTCCGCCCCCGTGTTAGCTTTGCCAGAGATCGGAGTGGACTTTGATGTGTATTGTGATGCTTCGATGTTAGGGCTTGGATGCTTACTGATGCAGAGTGGTAAGGTGATAGCATATTCATCTAGACAGTTGAGAGTTCATGAGGTGAACTATCTGACACATGATTTGGAGTTGGCTGCAGTCGTTCATGCTTTGAAGATGTGGCGTCATTACCTGATTGGATCCCATTGCCGTATTTTCACAGATCACAAGAGTCTTAAGTGCATTTTTACTCAGAAAGACCTTAACATGAGACAGAGATGTTGGCTAGAGTTAGTGAAAGATTACGACATCGAGTTGTTATATCATGAGGGAAAAGCCAATGTGGTTGCAGATGCGCTTAGCCGCAAGACTTCTCACTCGATGAGTGCCATGAGAGTATTGCCCGATGAGTTGTGTTCCGAGTTCCGGAAGCTGAGGTTAGAGATGGTGAGTAGTGGTTTTGATTGGCTAGCTGCTATGACTGCCGAGTCGTCTTTATATTGGGAGATTCGCCAGAGTTTACCTTCAGATGCCGATTTCAAGAAGTTCGAGGCTAAGATTTTGAGTGGTGTTGCACCTGACTTGGTGATTGATACTGATGGTTTCCTTAGGTTCCGTGGTAGGATGTATGTTCCTGATGTGCCAGATTTGAGGAAGAGGGTTCTTGATGAGGCTCACTTGTCACCGTATTCCGTTCATCCAGGAGGAGAGAAGATGCACAAGGATTTGAGGCTTATGTTTTGGTGGCCTGGTATGAAGAATGAGATCTTGGATTACGTTAGTAGATGCTTGACTTGTCAACAAGTCAAGATAGAGCATATGAGACCTGGTGGTTTGCTACAGCCGCTTCCCGTTCCTCAGTGGAAGTGGGAGTGCATATCTATGGACTTTGTGACAGTTTTGCCTAAGACTGTGGGAGGCAAAGATGCGATTTGGGTTATTGTTGATCGTCTAACTAAGTGTGCCAGATTCGTGCCGATCAGAGAGACGTGGGACATGGATCGTTTAGCTAGGGCTTATATTGCTGAGGTAGTCCGATATCATGGTGTGCCGAGAGAGACCGTTTCAGATCGTGATCCTCAATTTTGTTCTCGGTTCTGGAAGGCCTTGCAGGAGGCTATGGGTAGCCGTTTGTTGATGAGCACCGCATTTCATGCCGCGACCGATGGGCAATCCGAGAGGACCATTCAGACACTAGAGGATTTGCTCCGTGCTTGTGCCCTTGATTTTCAGAGTTCTTGGGAGCAGTGTTTGCCGTTGGTAGAGTTTTCTTACAACAACAGTTATCATGCTTCCATTGGTATGGCTTCGTACGAGGCTCTTTATGGTAGGAAGTGCCGTAGTCCGATTTGTTGGGACCAGGCTAGTGACGTTCGTGACCTAGGACCGGACCAGTTAGCTGTTACTATTGACCAGGTTCAGCTTATCAGAGGTAGGATGAAGGCCGCACAGGACCGGCAGAAATCCTATGCTGATGTTCGCCGTAGACCCTTAGAGTTTGAGGTGGGTGACCGAGTCTTCTTGAGAGTGTCTCCGATGAAGGGTGTTAAGAGGTTTGGAGTTAAGGGCAAGTTGAGTCCTAAGTATATTGGACCTTTTGAGATCTTGAAGAGAATTGGTGCTGCTGCTTACCGATTGGACTTGCCTCCTAGTTTGGGCAAGGTTCATAGCGTTTTTCATGTTTCCCAGCTCCGTAAGTATGTTAGTGACCCGAGTCATGTTCTTCCTAGAGAGATCGAGAACTTGGAGCCGAGTCTTGCTTTCGAGGAGCGTCCTGTGAAGATCCTAGACCGTCAGGATAGGAAGCTTAGGAGCAAGGTGGTGCCGCTAGTGAAGATCCTTTGGCGTTGCGGTGATGATGAGGAGCAGACATGGGAGACTGAGGCATCGATGCGTATCGCGCATCCTTCTCTTTTCGATTGAGGTAGAGTTAGTTAGAATTTATCTCCGTTCGAGTTTCGAGGACGAAACTTTTTGAAGTTGGGGTGATTGTAACATCCCGTATTTTCGTAAAATCTAATTTAATCGTTTTAAATTATTTTAAGTAATAAAATAATATTTTAATAATTTATTTCGAAAGATTTTAATTTAATTAGTAAGATCCGTCTTAAGAACCTTAAGTCCTTAAGACGAATGCTAGTTGGTAAACTTAAACTCGTATCATAAATATCCGTTCAAGTGTCCGACCCACTTAATTGACTCGGAAAGGACAGTCCATAAAACCCCCATAAAACCCCTTTCCATCGACATTCCTCATCACCTTCAATTCATTTCACTGTAAAACACAAACCTCATAAACCTCCATTTTATTCCTCCTTCTTTTGAGAAATTCTTCATCATCCGTTAACCAAATCGAGGTAACAACGACATTTTTGGAATCCTCATTCGATTTCCAAGCCATCTATCACTTTCTTTTTGTAAATCCTTAACTTTGAAAATGG
Source organism: Silene conica (assembly GCA_029255685.2). Classification (NCBI taxonomy): domain Eukaryota; kingdom Viridiplantae; phylum Streptophyta; class Magnoliopsida; order Caryophyllales; family Caryophyllaceae; genus Silene; species Silene conica. Next base: position 56,659,787 of record CM055315.2, read on the forward strand.
GGCTGTTTTCTCTTAATTCCGTTTCAAGTGCTTAAAATCCGTTTCTAGGCTTGTAGGTGTTGGCTTAGAGGATCCAGAGATTGATAGCAACATTGTTGAGGAAGATCTTTAGCCGGATAAGCTTGAAAGGTGACGATAATGAGAAACTCGGCCTTTATGTGTATATTAGCACTTTTGTTGTGATTTTCCATATGGTTTCTGATTTTGTTCAAAGGATTATGTTTAATGAACTTAGAAGCATGCCTAGGATTGTTCTTATGTGAGAAATCCATGCCTTATGATGTTGTTACATGTTCATATGCTATTTTCAGTTTTTCACAAAGTTAAGACGGATACTTGATATAATCGCTTGAGGATTGTTATGGGACTTGTTTGCTGCTAGATAGGATGTAATTGATGATTCGTAATGTTGGGTAAATACCATGTGTAGCAATTTTGAAGTTTGTAGGTCGATTTACGAAGTTTTCCTCATGTTGCGATTTTGCGATTTTGCGATCAGGCTCTCTAAGCCGGTCGACCGGCTGGGAGAGCATCTGTATGTTTTTCGTGATTTTTGGAATATTGGCTTTGGACTGCTAGCCGGCCGACCGGCTGGTAGTCAATTTTGTCTAGGGTTGTTTTGCGAAAAGCCTAGGAAGAAAGGGAGCCCAGCCGGCAGACCGGCCGCCTGCCAGCCGGCTGGGAGTGCTTCTGGGGTGGTTTGCGAAATAGAGAAGGCTAGGGAGTGGAGTCCCAGCCGGCCGACCGGCTGCCTGCCGACCGGCTGGGAGTCCTGTGTGATGTTTCTCGGTTGTCAAAAGAAGGGTAGGCTGAAGGATCACCAGCCGGCCGACCGGCTGCCTGCTGACCGGCTGGGGATCCCTGAAGGCTGTTTTGTGATGTTTCGCGTGTAACTTTCAAACGGTTAATCAGTTTTAATTGAAACTCGTTTTGTATACCCGTGATGTATATTTGAGGTCCCCGGTGTACGGGCAACACTACATTGGGTTCGGGAATGGAGTAAGGATAGAGACCCCCCGGTCGGGTAACCGAAAGGGAAACCGGCTCTCCCTTGTCTTAGTTCCCGGGATCAATTAAGTGTTGATTAGAGGTTTAAGAAGTTAGAACTATAGATTAGTTTCTACCTTTGGATGTTAGTGGTTACAATGGTTGTCGCGTGGTGGGATATGTGTTAAGCTCACCTCTGGACCCACTACGTGTTTATATGTCGTGTGACGGGATATGTGTTAAGCTCACCTCTAGACCCGTTACGCGTTTTGCTTGGGCGTGTCAGGATATGTGTTAAGCTCACCTCTGGACCTGACACGTGATCGGTTGTCGTACACGGGATATGTGTTAAGCTCACCTCTGGAACCGTTGTGCGGTGACTGCGTATTGGGATATGTGTTAAGTTCACCTCTGGACCCAATACATGTTTGTAGCATTGGGATATGTGTTAAGCTCACCTCTGGACCCTTTGCTTTGGATGATTAGGGATATGTGTTAAGTTCACCGCTGGATCCTTTTCATGATTGTAAGTTTAGGGATATGTGTTAAGTTCACCTCTGGACCCTTAACTCGATTGGATGTTGGGATATGTGTTAAGTTCACCTCTGGACCCGACATAGTATAGTAATGGGATATGTGTTAAGTTCACCTCTGGACCCGTTGCTAGTGTTATGGATGTTTTATCTGCTTGCCTTGATGATGGTACAGTGTCAGATATGCATGTTGAGTTATTGATGTTTATTTGATTGGTGGTTAAATCATCCAAAGCATTGGATGACTCTTGTTCGGTTTCATAAATAGTTGGATTGAAAGACCCCCCGACTGGGTAATCAGTAGGGAACCCGGCTCTCCTTCCCATTTGTTTATGAAGTTGGTTGAGAGCCGTGCATTGTAATCACATGATAGTAAGAGATCAGTTGATGAGATGTTTATGCTTCACATGTTGTTATATGTTGGAGTATTCTGTATTGTATTATGTGTTATGTGTTGTCACAAAAGGTGGCTAGGAGAACTCTAGTCACTCCCCACTGATTGTGGCGTACATGTTTTCATGTGTGTAGGTACATGCTGGTTGGAGATGGGATCACAGGAGGGCTAGCGAGTGATGATCCATCATCATATGACTCATACCCTATCGTTAGCTAGACTGTTAGACTTTTGATACTTGTTTTGGTGCCTGTAGGGATGTTCCATCCCAGGCTTGTATTTATGTTTCGGTTTGATACTTAGAACTGCTACTTATCTATTGTTGTTTATACCAGTTCTGTTTCCAGTTTTCAGTTTAAGACTTCTCGCATGTTGTTTCTTTTAAAAGTTTTAATTCCGCTGCATTTTAGTACTTTTGTATGTTTATATTTCCGCTTTCGCGAGGGGTTTTACAAAAACAGTCCAAGGAGAAGCTTCAAATTGAATACATTTCAATGGAAGAAAGAAAGCTTCTACATAACTTTCCGAAATGTCAATACGACAAGCCTAACTTCCAAATTTTATATCACAAGATATAATCATGATAATGCTATGATTCTTGTATTAGTGGAAAGATTAAGGTCTTAAATTCATAACGGAATTTAAATCAGCACCATATTAGGTCTATAAGTTGCGTTATGGCCAATGCAAATATATTTGCGCATTACTAGACAACGCATGACCTATGTTCACTAAAAGAACATGAATTCAAGATTTACTCAACATTTAAGATTGATTCTTTTTGGGATAAAAGTGACGTCCGATAGATTTTAAGTTAGCAATTATGGGCCTTGATTTTCGCACTGAGCTAAGAGATATGTCTCCTACAAGATGCGTCTGATTTCAAGAGTTGTTCCCCAACCCAGTTTTGGTCCCTCTCAAAACTTGAGACCTAAGGCCTCTAAAACCTTCTAAGTTGTGTTACCAATGAGCCCATTGGACTCTAGGGATAGTTTAGAGCATTTTTAGGAGCCTTTCAACTTGAAAATACACTCATCTGAATCAAGCTAAAATAAAGCCTAAGTGGTTCGCCAATTCCGGATTTTGGAGCATATGCACAATGTCGCTTTCAACCTTTCCTCTTTTGATCAAGAAAGCACTAGTACTATTTTGGAAGCTTTCACAAGTCTCTTACGGTGCATTTCAATTGCCAATAAGTCAACATCATTGTAGATGACCAACGGAGCAAGCAAAAAAGGAAGGTTATACTTATTTGTGGAAGTCTAAGATGTGTAAGGTCATTAATGTGTAAGATGTGTTTGTTAGCAACCAATTCGTGGCCCTTAGATGGTTAAGATTTTAAAGCCTTTGTCTATATACAACTAGGAAACTAACTTGTAAAATTCGTATTTTAAGAATGAATATATGAGTTTTTAGAGACCCTAAATTCGTTGCTTAGTGCTTGGACATCGCGTATTCTCTTAGTGGCTCCCTCATAAACCCCTTACTCATGGACTCTTCAACTTGTCTTTGCAATTCTTGAGTATATTTTCAATCACTTCCTTGTTGGTAATTTAAGTGTAATTACCAGTTCATTTTCCGTAATTTGGGTTTGGTTCAAAGACGGGCGAACTTTTAAATAATAGAGTTAGTTCGGGAAGTACGGAGTGTACACTAGACTACTGTTTAAAAGTTTGCGGTATAGTTGTCTTACGAACGACTATGCGGGGGTCTGGCTTATGTTTGGGTGACGGTTATGTCAATCTAAGATGTGTTGTTAACGGTTATGTTACCTTGTTTGTCAATAGATAGCGGTGGTACGATTTGTGTATCATTATAATGAACTAATGCCACCCAAGTTATGGGATTTATCTTTGTTCGGGATTGGTCGAAGGTCGTGATCATGCAATCCCGTAGTTGGAGGTCGTGCTTATGTGCTCCGGTCCCCGTGTGGCGTTCGGTGTAGGTTATTACATCGAAAGGTCTGGCCAGGTCTTAGGCATATAGTCAGCGGTTATGCTATACATAGAGTCGGTGTCGTGGTTATGCGTCCCGATAGCTAGTGTCGTGGTTATGCGATCTAGTGGTCAGTGGTAACGGTTATGTTCCCTAATGACGTTCATTCTATTCTTGTGTGTTATTTCTTTGATTGGCCATGCCACGTCGTTGTAGGCCGCTAAGTCATTCACTTGGTTGATTACCCGTTTTGATAATAGTTCATATGTTGACTGTGATTAGGTTTCACATGATGATCTATGCCATTTTCACATGTTTTGACGTACCGTTCATCCCTTGTTCATGATGGTCATATTCGAATATATATCATGTTTGATTACTTATTTAAGAATATGCATGTTCATATGTATATGTTATGTCGTATTACCGTTTACGTGTTTTATGACAAAAAGTGGTTGTGAGTGTAACACCCCCATTTATTTAAGGGCCTATACTAGGACTCCCTAGATAAATAAGGATGTTACCATCTCGGTTTCCCGAGGCAGTAGACACAAAGGAAGATAAACAGTACTTTAAATTGATAAGTTATCTCAAAGAACAAGTTTATACAACTGAATTAAAACAAACTGTCTTGATAAAACAAAAGTACAACTCATAAGTAACTACTATGGTGATTTAGACTCTAGGCAGGTCCGGATCCAAGCTTCTCTCTTCCCCTAGCTCCCATAGTCTCAACACCTGTCAATCTGCTCCCCAATAATTGGTTCATCACAGGTGATCACGAATACACAGGGTCAACCACGAGGTTGAGTAGAGAAAGACTGTAAACAAACCACATTACTATAAATAGAAAGTCAAACTTCTCCCCTCCAAATCACAAGACCAATAATTCTCCACACCAATCACAGACCCTTTATCTCCGCACCAATCACAGACCCTTTATCTCCGCACCAAACACAGACCCTTTATCTCCGCACCAAACACAGACCCTTTATCTCCGCACCAAACACAGACCCTTTATCTCCGCACCATATCGTATCACAGAATTATATATCACAATATCCAATCATATAACAATACAGATGAACATAGTTAATATCAACCAATAAACAGATTACACATCTCATATACGTAGTATTCCCTTACCTCGAAACTGCAGATAAACAGCGGCAACCGACAATTGCTACTAAAAGTGTTCCACGCAGAAACCTCCACCTAAACATTTATTATATAAAAAATTAAAATCCTTCTAAACTCTTCTATTACACTTACACTAACCATAAATGGCAACTTTCTAAAAACGGAAAGTTTCCCAAAGTGGAAACTTTCCCAAAAAGGAAACCTTCCTATAAAGGAAGCTCCCAAATAAAATCCCGACTCAAACTCTACACTAACACGAGATATATGTTAACCACTTAATAAAGGAACTAATAAAGTAACAAAAACAATAATAATAAATTAACAATAATAAAAATAATAATAATAATAATAATAATAATACTAATAATACTACTAACAATAATACACGTAATAATGATAATAATAATAATAAGCATGTACATAAGACAACTTAGATTATATAATTATTATATCTTAAATTACAAGGACTAAAACAACGAGAACGATAACGCAATAATGCTTCATGACCCATACAAAACACGGCCTGAACCAGCCCCTTTACCACGATTATTCCCCCGACAACCACCAAATCTAACACCATTGCAGCCCCTGACCATGCCCACGACGCCACCAGGCTCGTCCCTAAGCCACGGTGGTTCCAGCGACGAAGCCTCAGACCAACGACCCCTTCAACAGACCCAAGACACCCTCCTGAACTCTCCCCTGCCACGAACCCATGAACCTGCAATGACGACACCCACTCTGGCGAAACCTCCCCCAGCACCGCCTTGACACAACACGAACCACCACGACAACCACCACCATAAACCCTGACTAATAAACGACACAGAGACCCTAACCCACCTATTACACAAAGTCAGAAAGTTATCCAAAAACACTCCTTAAACGTATGCCCAGAAACTTCGTTTCCGCGACTGTACACACGAAACACCTTATACGGTGGTCGAGGGTGGTGACGGACAATATACTATGGTCACCATACGACTACAACACACCCTAGATAAATTTTAAATAAAGGCCAAAGATTAACAACGTGTTCTTTAGATCGAAAAAGATGAATCGAAAGAGAAGAGTACACAGCAACAGAGAAGTAACGTGTGTACATACCTGTTTCTCTAATGAAAACGACAGACCTTACTCCCCCTTACCCACCGTGTGAAACTCCCTATTGGTGCTCTGAAGTGGCGGCTCAAAGGTGAGGGTCTTCTGTTGTTTTCGATTCCCACAGGGCTAGGGTTTTTGGGGGGTTTGATAGGGAACGGCAGAGGGTGAGTCTGAGTGTATTTGTGTCAAAGTGTGTCTTTTTCGGTTTTGGGCTGATTTGGTTGCACACAAATCGAGGCCCAAAACACTTGCTTAAACGTGATCCAATAACTAATACTCAACCCAATATTACACTAGTAACATATGTTCATAGAAACACGTATTCGATAAATAAATTATCGAATATAAACGTTCAAAAGGCCAACAACATGTCGATGTAATTATTAAAATAAAATACGAGGTATTACAGTCTTCCCCCCTTAAAATGAACTTCGTCTCGAAGTTCAACCACACCATGTATCACCGTGCTTACAACTCCAACATATATCACATGCTCATATAGACTCGAAAATGTAAACATCATAATAAGACCATTAACATAGGTGAACTCATTATCACGAACTGTGAAGATACGGGGTATTACAGCCTTCCCCCCTTAAAATGAACTTCGTCCCGAAGTTCACCATCCCATAACGGTAAAGGAACACGTAGAAAGCATGAACAATCACAAGTAACACTAAAGGAACGTGAGATGTCACATTTCATTCCCCTTAATAAAACTTTGTCCCCAAAGTTTAACATACAACAGGAACACCTGACACTTCAACAACCACGATATAGTACATAACAGAAGCAGCAGGGTTATCAAGTATATTCAAATAATCACGACATATCAATTAGCCATGTCATAACAACTAGTGATATCATAAATCATTAAGATTTTACAATCCTATCCTCCTTAAAATATGGATACATCCCCGTAACCCCATTATAAAATTCCAGTTCGTTACTCTGTCTTACTCATTATATGATCTCCTAACATCTTACTACAAGTAACCAAGTATCATTTTCTCATCGTCGAACCTAACACCAAGTACAAGGGGTGAGTGAACTGGCGGAATAAACCACGAAACAATATTTCCATCTCAATATCGATTTCGAACTCATACGATATAACTCAGTAACCATGGTCATTCTAGACCATAAGCATAACTCGGCACTAGGGCCCCATAACTCAATAATAGCACCCAATCTCCATCTCCATCTCAATATCAGTATCAATGTCGCCAAGGTTCACATAACCGTGCTCAGCACTTAAAGTATGAACTTTAAACTACTCATCCACAAGTTAAGGTAAAAGAGAACGATAAAAGAATAAGCAAAGCCAATCATACCCAATCTGAAATATTAATCCCCTATAACCCATTTACGCCGACTCGGTCATAAGCAAGCAATATAAGGATTCTCAAATGGACTTGCTACGTGTTCACTTGTAACATAACCAAACTAATATCAATATTCATATATTGTAAAACAAATTTCCAACTGCAACTATTCAAATGCTTACATTCCCGCACAATTATTAATGAAATTAACATCAATATTCCACACCAGATTCAATTATAAAATCATTTGCTTGGGTACTTTAAATCTATATCCTCCATCTGACCCATAACATATGAATACTTCTATATATTCAATAAAATTCCCAATACCAACTCCTCCATAATTACCATCATATAAGTAGTCACCAAAACAGGTCAGCTTGAATAAATATTGAGACACATAGACTCCGACAATCGATTAGCACATATACATATATCTCGAACAAGAATAAGAATAATAAGATTGGTAGAATCATGTTACGCAACAAACAGAATCGGAGTAGCTAACACTGATATACCCTCGAAATTTTAACACAAGGTTAACGTGTTACACCGACGTAGACAAACAGCAAACTCGTAGTTCCTAATTGACAAATTAATCATTTCATGTTCATAATCATATTATAGAAGCAAAATAATATTTTAGGAAATACATAGAGCAAAATTAGTCAACGTACTTAACATGGAGCATTGAAATATTTCACAAGATATACACAAATCATAGACTAACAAGACCGTTTAACATTCCTAGACATCAATAAGTTAAAATCACCTAGGTACATTTCTCATCCACTCACCTTACATCATTTATCATGAAACTGGTAATATATACGACTTGCAGATTAAGGGGTGTACATAATATGCAGTAATTAAACATCCGGGCGGGATTACGTCAACACGTAGCTACAGAATTTATCATGTTGCAAATAATCACTATCAAAACACCAAGCGTTATCATGAATAATCATCACTTGGAAAACATTTTGAACTTTGGAAACATTGAAGTGGTAATTATAAACATGAATCAAAAGGCAATTCTACCAGCTATAGATCGAAACAAGACTACATCGAGACATTCTGACTCTTCTTTACTAAAACATTGTTCTAGTAAATTGTAGCTCATGAATTATGAAAATTTAACGATAAAAGTAAACGAATTCACAAGACTAGTACTTCCTTAAATCACATGTCAACCAGTTAATAACTCAATATATTATGACCAGATTTTAAACATAGCAAATGCAATTCAGTTTGTGACATAACAATAGACATGAAGGTGTTATCAAGATTATTAGCTCAGTGAACCAAACAACGAGATACCATAAATACATGAAAGAACATCAACACGATTCACATTGTTCAAAATAATCACCATTACTTATAACAATTAGATTGTCATATCATGCTAATAAGTTTACCATTCAAATTTCATTCTACTACTTGTCAAGACTCTTTTCTGATAATTATGATTTTAACATCACGTACGAATATCACATCATTATATGAGGTCATATCACAAATTCACACTTGGTTAAACTTTTATATGAAACTTACATAACTCACAATTTCACCAATTAAACATTATGTAACAGCTTACAAAAATCATAATTAAATATCCACTTCATTATCTTGCGAGCTATTATAATTTCTTTTTTTTTTTGAAAATATAATGAATTAACTAAGCATAGGAAAAAGAAGCAAATGCATATCCCAAGGAAATCATTTACAACAAATCAGTTGGTCGGAACAAAAACTTTACAATCATTCAACAGAAATTTGGGCTACTTTCCCAGATCAAAATTAAATAACAACTTGTTAAGGTTTCATACAGTTATCATACATAAAATTTTCATACACAGCGAGATTACATTTTAAATGGCAGTCCTCGCAAGCAAGGTAACATTTCGAGAATTTACCAAAATTTGTGTCCCTAAAAAAAAATCACCACACTATCGTATTTAATTATAACCATTTTTTTTCCCCAAATTGTGTCGGCATACAATTGAAACATAGACGTCACTTGTACTATATCGACACGCATTCCTCATTTCAACAATAATTATCATCTAGAACACGGCAGAGATCTCGAAACTGAAAGTAGTTTCAACTAAATAACTCGGTAGTTATACGTGTGTATATAAATAAATTAATTTCTCCCTTTGCACCATCACAATTTATCCAAGTACGGAAACTTAAACTAGGGACTATTATGTATCCCTTATTGATTACGAACTTCATAACAACTTTAAATTCGTATAAAAGGCATAAAAAAAATCTTAATTACGATATATGCAACACATAACTATATACGTTTATGGCTTAGGGAACACATTCCGCATATCATTAGACATGGATTACTAATTTATATAAATATGATCATTCATGTTCAAATACCAACAATATATTACATAGATACTATAGTCATTCAATTCCAGATAATCGTATAAATACTTCAAATATCAAAATCATATGACCACATCACTCTAACCATGGCTCAACAAATACAACTCCCTAACTCTGATAATTTCAATCCAATCATCCATGTCAATCCACAGTTCCTATTGCACATATCCTTAATCAGAACTCACATATGACTTACCTCGTTCTTCTCCTGCAAGAACGTTAGCATAGCATAACCAGGTCACTATATAGTCTACCCCACTCTTCAATTACTCTCTTTGAGTTCCCGAGATAGAACAGAAAGGGCCCAGGTTTGGTGTGAGGGGGCCCCTAACTCATCCCGTTCCTTTTTGGGGCTCCTAACAGTCTCATCTCGGGGTTCATTTTATTAGACTCTTCCTAAGTTCATTATTATTCATTTGGTTTAGGCCTGAAGATCGTTTCGCTCTGATACCACTTTATAACACCCCCATTTATTTAAGGGCCTGTACTAGGACTCCCTAGATAAATAAGGATGTTACCATCTCGGTTTCCCGAGGCAGTAGACACAAAGGAAGATAAACAGTACTTTAAATTGATAAGTTATCTCAAAGAATAAGTTTATACAACTGAATTAAAACAAACTGTCTTGATAAAACAAAAGTACAACTCATAAGTAACTACTATGGTGATTTAGACTCTAGGCAGGTCCGGATCCAAGCTTCTCTCTTCCCCTAGCTCCCATAGTCTCAACACCTGTCAATCTGCTCCCCAATAATTGGTTCATCACAGGTGATCACGAATACACAGGGTCAACCACGAGGTTGAGTAGAGAAAAATTGTAAACAAACCACATTACTATAAATAGAAAGTCAAACTTCTCCACTCCAAATCACAAGACCAATAATTCTCCACACCAATCACAGACCCTTTATCTCCGCACCAATCACAGACCCTTTATCTCCGCACCAAACACAGACCCTTTATCTCCGCACCAAACACAGACCCTTTATCTCCGCACCAAACACAGACCCTTTATCTCCGCACCATATCGTATCACAGAATTATATATCACAATATCCAATCATATAACAATACAGATGAACAAAGTTAATATCAACCAATAAACAGATTACACATCTCATATACGTAGTATTCCCCTACCTCGAAACTGCAGATAAACAGCGGCAACCGACAATTGCTACTAAAAGTGTTCCACGCGGAAACCTCCACCTAAACATTTATTATATAAAGAATTAAAATCCTTCTAAACTCTTCTATTACACTTACACTAACCATAAATGGCAACTTTCTAAAAACGGAAAGTTTCCCAAAGTGGAAACTTTCCCAAAAAGGAAACCTTCCTATAAAGGAAGCTCCCAAATAAAATCCCGACTCAAACTCTACACTAACACGAGATATATGTTAACCACTTAATAAAGGAACTAATAAAGTAACAAAAACAATAATAATAAATTAACAATAATAAAAATAAAAATAATAATAATAATAATAATAATACTAATAATACTACTAACAATAATACACGTAATAATGATAATAATAATAATAAGCATGTACATAAGACTAACTTAGATTATATAATTATTATATCTTAAATTACAAGGACTAAAACCACGAGAACGATAACGCAATAATGCTTCATGACCCATACAGAACACGGCCTGAACCAGCCCCTTTACCACGATTATTCCCCCGACAACCACCAAATCTAACACCATTGCAGCCCCTGACCATGCCCACGACGCCACCAGGCTCGTCCCTAAGCCACGGTGGTTCCAGGGACGAAGCCTCAGACCAACGACCCCTTCAACAGACCCAAGACACCCTCCTGAACTCTCCCCTGCCACGAACCCATGAACCTGCAATGACGACACCCACCCTGGCGAAACCTCCCCCAGCACCGCCTTGACACAACACGAACCACCACGACAACCACCACCATAAACCCTGACTAATAAACGACACAAAGACCCTAACCCACCTATTACACAAAGTCAGAAAGTTATCCAAAAACACTCCTTAAACGTATGCCCAGAAACTTCGTTTCCGCGACTGTACACACGAAACACCTTATACGGTGGTCGAGGGTGGTGACGGACAAGATACTATGGTCACCATACGACTACAACACACCCTAGATAAATTTTAAATAAAGGCCAAAGATTAACAACGTGTTCTTTAGATCGAAAAAGATGAATCGAAAGAGAAGAGTACACAGCAACAGAGAAGTAACGTGTGTACATACCTGTTTCTCTAATGAAAACGACAGACCTTACTCCCCCTTACCCACCGTGTGAAACTCCCTATTGGTGCTCTGAAGTGGCGGCTCAAAGGTGAGGGTCTTCTGTTGTTTTCGATTCCCACAGGGCTAGGGTTTTTGGGGGGTTTGATAGGGAACGGCAGAGGGTGAGTCTGAGTGTATTTGTGTCAAAGTGTGTCTTTTTCGGTTTTGGGCTGATTTGGTTGCACACAAATCGAGGCCCAAAACACTTGCTTAAACGTGATCCAATAACTAATACTCAACCCAATATTACACTAGTAACATATGTTCATAGAAACACGTATTCGATAAATAAATTATCGAATATAAACGTTCAAAAGGCCAACAACATGTCGATGTAATTATTAAAATAAAATACGAGGTATTACAGTGAGAACCTCGAGTTACTCCCCACTGACTGTGGCGTACATGTTTCATGTATGTAGGTTGGTCTGTTTGGGGAATATGTGTGGCTAGCGAGCATTGTTGATTATTCGACAGTTACCCATTTACGATTTTCTTAGATTTAAATTATGTTGCTATTGAGGGATAACTTATCCCCGTAAATTTTCAATTATACTATATAAGTTTTACTTTCTCTTTAGTTTTAATCTTCCGCATGTTGTTTTGATATTCAGCGATCAAGTTTTATTTATATATGTCGAATGTTTTTATAACTATCGCATTTCCGCTGCAAGTTACTTGTTTATTGTTATGTAATATCGCGGGATGTCACATAGAGTTTAAGGGCATACCGTAGAATTTAAATAATGTAGGGGTACAACGTAAAAAATTGAAAAACTCGAGGGTACACCGTAAAATATCCCAAAATATAATTAATACCTAATGAATCATAAAATGATGAAATTGTTACCATCTTGAAACTTTCGTTAGCAAAATCACACTTCTATAACAAAAAATCATAAAAAAAATACAATCTTTCACCTTGAAAGAGAAAGACGAACACAATCTAGGTTCATTCATTGAAATTCTTAATTCCTAAAGTTCGCTAAAATTTCCGATTTTCCGTTTATATATGGTAATAGATTATTACCACAAATAAGATTTTATATTTATTTTATTATTATAAGCTATAAACCGTCTAGTTAATTTACATAAAAAAAATTAATAGTTGCATTTCATGCGAAGATACTAAGCATCATTACTATATAATTAATTAAAATAATTCATCAAAAACACATAAGAACATCTAAATCTTTTTAAAACGATTATAATAAATGAGTAACCTAACACACAAATCGTTTATTTTAGGTAATATAATTGATATGAAACTAAAGTTGGTTAAATTTGAAAGAACCCAATAAAACATCACAATATTTATTCAAAACATATATTCGTAGCAGTCAGATTGGTAGGCAATTTCCTGTTTCCAAAAGCTAATAAATAATTTGAATTAATGAATTTGGTACCATATATTTGTGTAGCTATATAAATATCACACATGTGTACATTACATTTCAAAAAAAAAATTATAATAACAAATAAAAACATAGCTCACATTTCACAAAAAAAAAAAACAAATAAAAACATAGTACATTTGAAAAAATGGAGTTTCTTATTTCATTGAAGTCAACCTTGTTCCTTGCTCTAATAATTTCATCAAGTTAGTTATTTTTTCTATTTATTTTTATGCATTATCTTTATTAGCAACTTCAAAAATTTTGTATATGCTTTTAGTCTGTGACCTTTTTTATAACAATTTATCATTTATTTAAAGAACTCAAAGTTTTTGAAAAATTAGAACGCGATTTTTATTCGTTTTTCAATTATTACTAGTTATTTTTCACGTAGCTTTTATATAATTCAGAAATATTTTGGTATCCAAATTTATAAAAGTAAGATCTCACTTTCTGTATTACAAAATCATAATTTCATTGGTTTACATATTGAAAATGTAAATAGTCTTACGCAAGTGTTATATTGTATAAAACAGTTTTGTACTTTTTATAAAAAAAATCATACTTATTAAAAAAATATATCGGTTCATAAATATTAATTTTATTATTGCAGGCTTGTCATTTTTTTTCAGTGAAGTGGATTCGAGTTCGTTGAATGTTGTTCGAGCAAAAGAAAATATCAACACGAACATTATAATAACTATAAAACCTTGTACACAAAATAGTGATTGTACTGATTATTCGGCTCAATATTGTAACCCTGCAAGAAGATGTTTTGGACGTTGCATAGAAGGTTACTGTAGGTGTACTGGTATATGTGGTGTCAATTATTAAATTATTCGACACTTTTTATATTTAATAACTAAAATATGCAACTGGTCACATACGCAAGTGTATTCATATATGTTACCTTTGTTGACTCACTCGAGTAATAAAGTTTCTCAACAATTTTACATGGAATCAAAATAACTTTCTTTATTGGACTCAAGATAGTAGTTTAGTATCATTAATATCCCTTAATAACCAATTGAAAATATATGTGAACATCAAGAAATTAACATATCATGATGTAAAACTAAGTTAAATTAAATTCGCCATCATATTATTATTTAATCATATATGCTTATACTAGCTAATAAACCATGGAAAATTGCATAAACATGTATAAAATAAATGAGTAAACAATTTTTAAAATTAAATAGTTAAAATTATTATAGTATATATCTACGACATGTTACACATATACTCAATTGGTACAAGATTTGAAGGATGGGGGTATCATGGTAATTTGATAAAAAACAGTCCAAGGAGAAGCTTCAAATTGAATACATTTCAATGGAAGAAAGTAAGCTTCTACATAACTTTCCGAAATGTCAATACGACAAGCCTAACTTCCAAATTTTATATCACAAGATATAATCATGATAATTCTATGATTCTTGTATTAGTGGAAAGATGAAGGTCTTAAATTCATAATGGAATTTAAATCAGCACCATATTAGGTCTATAAGTTGCGTTATGGCCAATGCAAATATATTGCGCATTACTAGACAACGCATGACCTATGTTCACTAAAAGAAAATGAATTCAAAATTTACTCAACATTTAAGGTTGATTCTTTTTGGGATAAAAGTGACGTCCGATAGATTTTAAATTAGCAATTATGGGCCTTGATTTTCGCACTGAGCTAAGAGATATGTCTCCTACAAGATGCGTCTGATTTCCAGAGTTGTTCCCCAACCCAGTTTTGGTCCCTCTCAAAACTTGAGACCTAAGGCCTCTAAAACCTTCTAAGTTGTGTTACCAATGAGCCCATTGGACTCTAGGGATAGTTTAGAGCATTTTTAGGAGCCGTTCAACTTGAAAATACACTCATCTGAATCAAGCTAAAATAAAGCCCAAGTGGTTCGCCAATTCTCGGATTTTGGATCATATGCACAATGTCGCTTTCAACCTTTCCTCTTTTGATCAAGAAAGCACTAGTACTATTTTGGAAGCTTTCACAAGTCTCTTACGGTGCATTTCAATTGCCAAGAAGTCAACATCATTGTAGATGACCAACGGAGCAAGCAAAAAAGGAAGGTTATACTTATTTGTGGAAGTCTAAGATGTGTAAGGTCATTAATGTGTAAGATGTGTTTGTTAGCAACCAATTCGTGGCCCTTAGATGGTTAAGATTTTAAAGCCTTTATCTATATACAACTAGGAAACTAACTTTGTAACATTCGTATTTTAAGAATGAATATATGAGTTTTTAGAGACCCTAAATTCGTTGCTTAGTGCTTGGACATCGCGTATTCTCTTAGTGGCTCCCTCACAAACCCCTTACTCATGGACTCTTCAACTTGTCTTTGCAATTCTTGAGTATATTTTCAATCACTTCCTTTGTTGGTAATTTAAGTGTAATTACTGGTTCATTTTCCGTAATTTGGGTTTGGTTCAAAGACGGACGAACTTTTAAATAATAGAGTTAGTTCGGGAAGGTCAACCTCACCCTTTATGAGGGGCTCTTGGTTTCGGAGGCCCTGCATATGATTACACAGATGAGAACCACAACCAGTATCTAGTACCCAAGTTCCGTAACTTGCATGGTTAATCTCAATCATGTGAATAAAAGAAGAAGAAGACATACCAACAGGAGTAACGCGACATGCCTTAATGTCCTCACGATACACGGGGCACGTGCGCCTCCAATGCCCAGTATTGTGGCAATGGTGGCATTCCATGCTTGTATCCTTGCTCTTTATCTTACCCTGTGAGTTGCTCGACTAACCGGGCCCACTCTTTGCAAATCCCGACTTCTTGAACTTAGGCTTACCTACCGCTAGGTCGCCTTGAGCTTTCGCTTTCTCTTTACCTTTGCCTTTACTGGAGATCATGTGAACATCCTGCTTCACGCTCCCACTTAATTTCAGATCCTTCTCGGTCTGTACGAGAAGGGAGTGGAGCTCATGAAGAGTCTTCTTCATGTCGTTCGTGTAATAGTTGGCCCTAAAGAGGGCGAACCCATCATGAAGCGAATGAAGCAATCGATCAACGATAATGTTCTCACTGATCTTGCAGTTCAAGGCCTCCAGTTTCTCAATATTCTCAATCATGTTGAGAATATGTGGGCTAACAGCTTGACCCTTCTGGAATTTTGCTTCAAAGAAGCGACAGGTATGCTCATAAGAAACGATTCTCGGAGCTTTCGAGAATTCGTTAGTGAGCGTGGTGAAAATCTTGTTTGCACCATTGGAAATGAAGCGTCTTTGCAAATTGGATTCCATTGCATAGATCAGTACGTTCTTTAACGCACCCGCTTCCATGACGAAGTCGCTATGAGCGCGAACTTCGTTAGCTCTAGCTCCAGTTCCTGGGTGTGCTAGAATAGGCTCAGTCAAGTATTTGAGCTTTCCGTTAGCAATGGCAGCATTCCGTAATGCTGCCTCCCAGTCAGAGATGTTTGACCCATCATTCCTCAGTCTAGTAGACTGATTCATGGAGTCCATGAAGGCTTTTAGCTAGGATTCTCGTGCTAGCTTGGCACTTGGCATTGGGTCTTCACCAGCCATTTGTTATTTAGCAGTTTAAATTTGATCGTGTTCTACACTGAAAAGAAGATAAAACACCGAGTTGTGATTTAAGTCTATTTTACATTGAATTTAAACTCGTAGACTCATGCATTTATATAATGATCTCCCTCAAGAATTATATAAACGATCCCAAGACTCAATTTCCGTAAATTGATAAGCCAACTGTTTGGCTAGTTCTACCGTTCGATAGATTTCCGTAAATCTCATCTTTAAGTCCATTATAATCGCTAGATAGTATCTAGTGACCACAACGTTGAGATAAAATAAATCATCTGTTCCCACTTACCCGACGTAGAAGGGGTCATATTATACCTACCGACGAAGAAGGGATTCATGGGAGTCTGATTTATGAAGACTTTTCACAATTTTTGGTTATACAAGGAAGACCCCATCAACTTATATTTATCCATTTTAAGTGAACTAAAATCTAGCATTATCGTGAATGAATGAAATTAAGTGATGGCTTAACATGTGACAAGTGACATCTGTATGTCATTGAAAACTAACGCGTAACCTCTACATGAGTCAGTTTTCAGGTATGTTATAGGTGGTTTGGTTTTAGGCGGAAAATGATGCAAGCTATTATCGATGAAAGCATAAAAGAAAAGAATAAACGTAAATAAAAGTTCTAGTGTGGCCTATCCTACCAAAATAAACATAAAACAACTTTGGAATCCACCATTGGACCCTAGAAGCTTGTCTTGATGTTCCATCTTGGTCTTTGCAGCGGGAGTGAGCATCCGGTCTCCGTCTTTGGTCTTCACAAAATTACTAATTTAAATTACAAATATAAACCTATTTAAATTCTAATTTAAATACAAAAGTGATTACAAGGGAAAAACCAAAACGGAGATGCGAGATCTCAAAATTACAAACAAGACCGTGTTCCATCATTATGGTAACACAATCTTCTAAGGCCACACTAAGTTACAACCGTTTGCAAAATTAAATACGTTATAAAAGCATTTATAAGCATCCAACAAGACGATAAATAAAATGCATCAACTAAAAAAAATTCATACGTGATATAATACCGTTATTATGTTTAATAAATTTTACCAAACCACCTTACGAGATTAAAATTATGTGATTATACCGTTTTAGTCACATAAATCTTAATAAAATTATAATCTATTATTTAAAACCGTTTTAAAATAATCTGTATCTTACGAGTGTGAACCGTTTCACAAAAGTGAATATACTATTTCCGTATATAGTATATTACCATGGGCAAAGAGAAAATTAAAAAAACTTTCATTTTCAAAATTCTGCCAAACAGGGTTTGCTCGATCGAGTCACGAAAGTACTCGATCGAGTGACCTTGACAGATGAATTGTTTGATTGAGCAAAACAGGTACTCGATCGAACCAAAAAATTTTCAGAAAACCTAAAATTTTCAGAAAAAGAAAAATACCCTGACAACTGTTAGATCGAACTAAAACATGATCGATCGAGGAACAGTGTCACTCGATCGAGTACAGCAAGTCTCGATCGAGTGACGGGTCATCGAGGCAGACTACGAACGAGTAGTAATTCGCTCGTTCGTAGAATCGAAAGTGCTCGATCGAGCAAAAAAGTGCTCGATCGAGCCAAAAAGTGCTCGATCGAGTGACTGGTTTCTACAAAAAGTGCTCGATCAAGCCAAAAAGTGCTTGATCGAGTGACGGGTAGCAGAAGAATGTTGGAGCTTGTGTCCTCCACATGTAGTGTGATAACGTCATTGCACATACCCTTGTACGGACAAGTGGGAGATTGTTGGGGCTGGTGTCCTTGACAATTAAGTACAATGACTTATTAAATCTCTTTAAGGATCACAAGGGCATACTTTTGTATTATTACCAGTTGATCCACGTTTATCAATAACGGTTGGCTTGCTAGATAAGTTTGACGTTATTGTCATACGGATGGCGGTGATCAACTGGTCCCTATACGTCACACCTATAGGACACGTTTGAGAGATGTGAAGGTATGAAAATACAATCACATTTATGCCGGATATGACTAAACAGTTAGTCAGAGGTATTGACTATTAAATTAGTCAATAAGATGTTGAGATTATTATTTAATACGGATTAAATAATTTTAGCTAATACGGATTGCATGATTAATTCGTAAAATTAAATATAAACGGTTATATTTAATTAAATATTGTATTCGCGTATTAATATAAACAGTTATATTAATTTGGGTAATTATACAATATCGTAATTTTATCAGACCATTATTAATACATCGACTGCATTAATATCTGATAACATGCATACGATTTATAAACAAAACCCGCGAATAAAGTTTAGCTAAATGGGTCGAATCACAAATTAGAATAAGGTAAGAGTGGAAAGCCCACTCCTACCCTATTGAAAATTTCGGCCAAAAGAGCTACATAAGGAGGAGGACTCTCCTTATGTCAGGGACTCTTGTTTCACTGTTTAAACAAATCTCAAGGAAAAATTAGGGTTTTGAGAGCTTTCTTCTCCCAAAACCTTAGATCTCACATCTAAAACCTAAATAGCTCTCCCAATATTGCAAGGCAGTTGGAGAGGATTTCTAGCACATGCGGCCACGTCTCATTCTAAGTCTTGGGTGCAAGTTATAGGAGGGAATTTGTGTTAATTCCTGTTCTTAGGCCTTTCGCACAAGGACTAAAGGTTGTACTTCTTTTCTTATCCTTTTAATCTTATGACTATAAACACAACTGTATTTTTCATTATAATGCTGCAAGTTTAGGGTGAATACATGCTTTATTCCCCACAAGTGGTATCAGAGCCAGACCATGAAAATTTTACCTTTGTGTTTTTCGTAAGTTTTAAAACCTGAAAAATCGTCTTCTGCCGCTAAGTCGGTCGATCGACCCCCCGTTGCGGTCGGTCGACCGCCTCCTGCGTGTTTTTCTGTTTCGACAGTTTATCTTTTGTGAGAAATCGTGTTCAGAAACTCGGTTTCGTGTTTTGTGGTCGGTCGACCTGTTTTTCGGGTCAGTCGACCATTCTGCTTTAAAAAAAAAAAAAAAATTTTTTTTTTTTTCGTCAGGTGGTCGGTAGACCTGTTTTTTGGGTCGGTGGACCACCCCTGTAACAGACTCGTTTTTTTTTTATTTTCCGAAAATAACATGTTTTATTTTCACATGGCCTTTAGTAATATACTATATACGGAAATAGTATATTATTAATTTTGTGAAACGGTTCACCCTCGTTTGATACATATTATTTTAAAACGGTTTAAAATAATAGGATTATAAACTTATTAAAATTAAAGTGGTTAAAACGGTATAATCACATAATTTTAATCCTAAAAGGTGGTTTGGTAAAAATTTGTTAATCATAATAACAGTATTATGTCATGTATGAATTTTAATTTAGTTGATGCATTTTATTTATCGTCTTGTTGAATGTCTAATGAATGCTTTCAATAACGTATTTAATTTTGCAAACGGTTGTAACTTAGTGTGGCCTTAGAAGATTGTGTCACCGTAATGATGGGACACAGTCTTGCTTGTAATCTTGAGATCTTGAATCTCCGTTTTGGGTTTTTGCCATGTAATTACTTTTGTATTTAAATTAGAATGTATCTAGGACTACTTTTGTAATTTAAATTAGTAATTTTGTGAAGACCAAAGACAAGACGGAGACCGGATGCTCACTCCCGCTGCAAGGACCAAGATGGAACATCAAGACAAGCTTCTAGGGTCCAACGGTGGATTCCAAGTTGTTTTATGTTTATTTTGGTAGGATAGGCCACACTAGGACTTTTTATTTACGTTTATTGCTTTCATTTTATGCTTTCATCGATAATAGCTTGCATCATATTCCGCCTAAAACCAAACCACCTATATCATGCCTGAAAACTGACTCATGTAGAGGTTACGCGTTAGTTTTCTGTGACAATACAGATGTCACATGTCAATTGCAAAGCCATCACTTTATTTAATTCATTCACGCATTTGCTAGATATTAGTTCACTTAATATGAATAAATAAAAGTTGATGGGGTCTTCCTCGTATAACCAAAAATTGAGACTAGTCTTTATAAATCAGCCTCCCATGAATCCCTTCTTCGTCGGTAGGCATAATATGACCCCTTCTACGTCGGGTAAGTGGGAACAGATGATTTATTTTATCTCAACATCATGGTCACTCGATACTATCTAGTGACTGAGATGGACTAATAGATAGGATTTACGGAAATCTATCGACCAAGAGTTCCAACGATTGGAATTAGCCAAACTGTGGGCTTATCAATATACGGAAATTGAGTCTTGGGATCGTTTATATAATTCTTCAGGGAGATCAATTATATAAATGCATGAGTCTACGAGTTTAAATTCGATTTTAATATATATAGACTTAAATCACAACAATAAGTTGCTTATATGGTTTTGTTTTATCTTCTTTTTCAGTGTAGAACACGTTCATTAAAACTGCTGTATAACTAAAATGGCTGGTGAAGACCCAATGCCAAGTGCCAAGCTAGCACGTGAATCCTGGCTAAAGGCCTTCATGGACTCCATGAATCAGTCAACTAGACTGAGGAATGATGGGTCAAACTTCTCTGACTGGGAGGCAGCACTACGGAATGCTGCCATTGCTGACGGAAAGCTTAAGTATTTAACTGAGCCCATTCCGGCACACCCAGGAACTGGAGCTAGAGCCAACGAAGTTCGCGCTCATAGCGACTTCGTCATGGAAGCAGGTGCGATAAAGAACGTACTCATCTATGCAATGGAATCAAATTTGCAAAGACGCTTCATATCCCATGGTGCAAACAAGATTTTCACCACGCTCTCTAACGAATTCTCCAAAGCTCCGAGAATCGTTTCTTATGAGCATACCTGTCGCTTCTTTGAGGCGAAACTCCAGAAGGGCCAAGCTGTTAGCCCACATATTCTCAACATGATTGAGAATATCGAGAAACTGGAGACGCTTAACTGCAAGATCAGTGAGAACATAATTGTTGATCGTATGCTTCACTCGCTTCATGATGGGTTCGCCCTCTTTAGGGCCAACTACTACATGAACGACATGAAGAAGACTCCTCATGAGCTCCACTCCCTTCTCGTACAGACTGAGAAGGATCTAAAATTAAGTGGGAGCATGAAGCAGGATGTTCTCATGATCTCCAGTAAGGGAAAGGGTAAAGCGAAGGCTAAAGCTCAGGGCGACCTAGCAGTAGGTAAGCCCAGGTTCAAGAAACCAGGATTTACTAAGAGTGGGCCAGGTGAGTCGAGCAACTCACAGGGCAAGACTAAGAGCAAGGATACTAGCATGGAATGTCACCATTGCCACAAGACTGGGCATTGGAGGCGCTCATGCCCCGTGTATCGCGAGGACATTAAGGCAGGCCGCGTTACCCCTGTTGGTATGTCTTCTTCTTCTTTTATTCACATGATTGAGATTAACCACGCAAGTTGCGGAACTTGGGTACTTGATACTGGTTGTGGTTCTCATCTATGTAATCATGTGCAGGGCCTCCGAAACCAAGAACCCCTAATCAAGGGTGAGGTGGACCTGCGTGTCGGGAATGGAGCACGCGTTGCTGCAGTCTCGAAGGGAACATACGTGATCCAGCTTCCAAGTGGATTCGAGTTATTTTTATATAACTGTTATTATGTTCCTAGTTTGTCCAAAAACATTATTTCAGTTTCTGCACTTGACAAACTCGGCTTTTCATTTGTAATAGAGAATAATAGCTGTATTTTCTCCTTACACAATATGATTTATGGCAAGGCAGTTTCCATGAATGGAATTTATGTTTTAGATCAAACTACCGAGATATTACATGTGAATAACAAGAGATTAAAGGTAGGTGACAAAGATCAAACAACCTATGGCATTGTCGTATGGGACACATAAATGAGAAACGTGTAAAACAGCTCATACAGAATGGAGCTATATCGCCCTTTGATTTCGAATCATATGGCACGTGTGAATCATGTCTCATTGGCAAAATGACTCGTATTTCCTTCAAAGGTGTTGGAATGCGCGCTGCCGACCTATTAGGACTCATACATACAGACGTATGTGGCCCTATGTCGATCAACGCACGAGAAGGCTATAGGTATTTCATCACTTTCACGGATGATTTGAGTAGATATGGCTATGTCTACTTGATGAAACATAAAAGTGAATCCTTTGACAAGTTCAAAGAATACCAGAATCGGGTACAGAACCAGCTGGGTAGAAAGATTAAAGCACTACGTTCGGATCGTGGTGGTGAGTATCTTTCACACGAGTTTGATCAACACCTTAAAGACTGTGGCATCGTGCTACAATTGACTCCACCTGGAACACCACAATTAAATGGTGTGTCCGAACGGAGAAATCGAACTCTACTCGATATGGTTCGATCCATGATGAGTCACACCGTCGTGCCTGATTCATTGTGGGGCTATGCTCTTTTGTCGGCCGCTCTATTACTTAACCGAAGTCCGTCTAAAGCTGTTGACAAGACTCCATACGAATTATGGAAGGGAACGGTCCCTAACTTGTCCTTTATACGGGTTTGGGGCTGCGAGGCTTATGTCAAGTGGAGACACGAGGATAAGCTCGGCCCGCGATCGGTCAAGACATACTTTATAGGTTATCCAAAGGGAACTTTTGGTCATTACTTCTACTCGCCAACCGAACAACGTGTTTTTGTTGCGGCTAGTGCGACGTTCTTAGAGAAAGAATTTCTCGAGAACAAGTCGAGTAATAGAACCTTCGAGTTATCGGAGGTTCAAGAACCAACTGCCGAGCAACCATTGGAGGAAACAGTTCCTTCAACCGAGGCTGCGGTAGATATTCCTAAGGAACCTAGGAGGTCGGGAAGAGTCTCTATTCCTCCGGACAGATACATTGGTATGGTCGAGGAACATGATACAGATGACGTCTTACTCCTAGAGGGTAATGAACCCACAACCTATAAAGGTGCCATGACTATTTCTGACTCAAAGCTATGGCTAGAAGCCCTGCAATCCGAGATGGACTCCATGTATGAGAACAACGTGTGGGATCTTGTGGACCTACCTGCAAAGGTACGTCCCCTTCAATGCAAATGGCTTTACAAGATAAAGCATGCCGTGGAAGGACAACAAGATATCCACAAGGCTAGACTAGTTGCTAAAGGTTTCACTCAAGTGCCAGGCTTGCACTATGATGAGATCTTTGCACCCGTAGTCATGCTACGTTCCATTCGGATTATCTTAGCGATCGCCGCATTTCATGATTATGAAATATGGCAAATGGACGTTAAAACCGCCTTCTTAAACGGTTATTTGGAGGAAGAGTTGTACATGGTACAACCCGAGGGTTTTATCGATCCAGCACATCCTAAGAAAGTTTGCAAGCTTAAGCGTTCCATCTATGGACTTAAGCAAGCATCGCGGAGTTGGAATCATCGTTTCGACCAAGTGATAAAAGAGAATGGGTTCATTCGATCAGTCGAGGAACCATGTCTCTATATCAAGTCGAGTGAGAGCAAGATTGTATTCTTAGTACTGTATGTCGATGACATACTCTTGATTGGGAATGACATACCTCTCTTATCTTCGGTTAAAGCATGGTTGAAAAACCATTTCCAGATGAAAGATCTGGGAGAGGCACAAAGAATTTTGGGCATCCGTATCTACAGGGATAGATCACGACGGATGTTGTCTCTCAGTCAGGAGTCTTATATAGATAAGATTCTAGAGAGATTCAGCATGACGAACTCCAAGAAGGGGTTCCTTCCTATGACTCCTGGGCTTCACTTGAGCAAGACTCAAGAAGCAAAGTCATTGGAAGAGAAAGAGCGCATGAGTCGGATTCCTTATGCTTCGGCAATAGGATCGATCATGTATGCCATGATATGCACACGTCCAGACGTTGCATATGCATTGAGTATGACTAGTCGATTCCAAGCTCATCCAGGTGAACAACACTGGATGGCCGTGAAAAACATTCTTAAGTACCTACGGAGGACTAAAGATTTGGGATTGACTTATGGAGGCGACTCAACGCTCTGCGCCACGGGTTACGCAGATGCTAGCTTCCAAACGGATCGAGATGACTCGAAATCTCAATCTGGATTCGTTTTTACTCTTAATGGTGTTGCTGTCAGCTGGAAAAGTTCTAAACAGAGTGTTACAGCAGATTCTACGACTGAGTCCGAGTACTATGCCGCCTCAGAAGCAGCTAAGGAAGCAATATGGATGCGTCAATTCTTACAAGGACTATCAGTAGTGCCTAGTTCGAATGACCCAATCACCGTTTATTGTGATAATAAAGGTGCCATCTTCCAAGCTAAGGAGCATAAGTCTAGCAACAAGGCTAGGCATGTACAACGGAAAGCTCATCTAATCAGAGATTACGTGGAGCAAAAGGAGATTTTCATTGATAAGATCGCTACGGATGACAACATAGCTGATCCTCTCACAAAAGCATTACCACGTGATAAGCATGAAGGGCACATTTATTCCATGGGAATTGGATGTGTTCCTAAGTTGTAGTACTCTTTTATGAATTCATGTTATAATTCATTTTCTCGTGTACTCTATTCAACCTTATTGTTATGATATAAAATGTTTTGTTTTTCATGTGGAATTGTACGCCAATTTTGAACACCACAAAGTGAACTGATTAACATTACATCGTTTTGGTCCTTGATTACCCACTTGAGCTGATAACTCAGGTAATCATTTTGTGACGTTGGTTGATGGTGGGTTCAACGAGCCATAAGTCACGTGGATGACTGACCAATCACAAAGGCGAGTTATACGGATATCTCGTAGGACACCCCGTGACAACGTTATGGAGTCCTAAATGTTTTATAACATTGGGTGCCTGGTCGTGGATAGGACCTCCATAGTGTTCCTTAGAGTCGACTCTTTTGACCTTCAACTGTCTCTTAAGATTAAGACAGATTTTGGGTATCTTTGGTTTCTTTCCCACGGTCACCGTAACAGGGGCCAAGAGGATTTTTTCTGGGTTATTTCATGCTGGGCGATATCGGCAGGATTCGAGTTGAGGGAAATATCCAAACCCTTATCAGGATTTTATCATTTCTCAGGGCCACTCGAGGAGTAGTAACTGAAATGCATGGCCATGCTCGAATACAGATTCGTTTTATCAGTTAAGTTACTCTCTAGTCGGGGAAACCACTCTTGATACAGATCGCTTGTGAGATACGACCTTTGCGAATGCGGATTTGCAAATTGTCTTACATTGAGTGGGAGAAATTTTAAAAGGATATGAGAATCGGTTATCGCACCTACACTTGTACGGACAAGTGGGAGTTTGTTGGAGCTTGTGTCCTCCACATGTAGTGTGATAACGTCATTGCACATACCCTTGTACGGACAAGTGGGAGATTGTTGGGGCTGGTGTCCTTGACAATTAAGTACAATGACTTATTAAATCTCTTTAAGGATCACAAGGGCATACTTTTGTATTATTACCAGTTGATCCACGTTTATCAATAACGGTTGGCTTGCTAGATAAGTTTGACGTTATTGTCATACGGATGGCGGTGATCAACTGGTCCCTATACGTCACACCTATAGGACACGTTTGAGAGATGTGAAGGTATGAAAATACAATCACATTTATGCCGGATATGACTAAACAGTTAGTCAGAGGTATTGACTATTAAATTAGTCAATAAGATGTTGAGATTATTATTTAATACGGATTAAATAATTTTAGCTAATACGGATTGCATGATTAATTCGTAAAATTAAATATAAACGGTTATATTTAATTAAATATTGTATTCGCGTATTAATATAAACAGTTATATTAATTTGGGTAATTATACAATATCGTAATTTTATCAGACCATTATTAATACATCGACTGCATTAATATCTGATAACATGCATACGATTTATAAACAAAACCCGCGAATAAAGTTTAGCTAAATGGGTCGAATCACAAATTAGAATAAGGTAAGAGTGGAAAGCCCACTCCTACCCTATTGAAAATTTCGGCCAAAAGAGCTACATAAGGAGGAGGACTCTCCTTATGTCAGGGACTCTTGTTTCACTGTTTAAACAAATCTCAAGGAAAAATTAGGGTTTTGAGAGCTTTCTTCTCCCAAAACCTCAGATCTCACATCTAAAACCTAAATAGCTCTCCCAATATTGCAAGGCAGTTGGAGAGAATTTCTAGCACACGCGGCCACGTCTCATTCTAAGTCTTGGGTGCAAGTTATAGGAGGGAATTTGTGTTAATTCCTGTTCTTAGGCCTTTCGCACAAGGACTAAAGGTTGTACTTCTTTTCTTATCCTTTTAATCTTATGACTATAAACACAACTGTATTTTTCATTATAATCCTGCAAGTTTAGGGTGAATACATGCTTTATTCCCCACAAAGAATGCCATGAACGAGTAGAAATACGCTCGTTCATGGAATCCTTCATAAACTGCTATGTTTAAAACAAAAACGTGTGTTTATCTTGATTCCAATCGAGTAAATCAACAATAAACAACTACAAACGATTTACATACTGTTAACAATATCGATTAATCAACAATATGCAAATTAAAATCGAAAAAACATGATCGATTTCACACAAAATAGGCACACGGCCGAGACACCATACGGGTTTCAAAATCCGATTTTTAAAACATCTTATGAAAAACACAATTGTAAAATTTTCGTGGCCTTGGCTCTGATACCACTTGTGGGGAATAAACATGTATTCACCCTTAAAATTACAGGATTATAACAAAAATTACATATGTCAATAATTGTCATAAGATTGAAAAACAAGAATAAGTGTAATACCTAGTTTTAATTTTTGTTTAGACACGGGTTTTGACTCGAGTTTAATGTTATAAGTTCTATATTATAACATCGTATATAACTAATCGCTATCGTAAGTATATCGACTAAGCCAATAATAATTTTACGTGTTATATTATATTCATAATATCGCTTTGAGGTTGGTTCGTATTAATTAAGACGATTTTCTTAATGGGTCAAGCCCACGTCGTAATACTGACCATACCATACACAAACCCTATCAAACCCTATTTTTCTTGATTTCCTCACGTTAATCGTGACTTTCAAACCCAAAACCCAAATAAACCCTAAAACCCTATTTGTATTGTATATTTTCGACCCACCCTCATCTTTGGTAACGACGGCAGTCAGAGATACGAGAGAGAGCGAGAGAGAGAGAGAGAGAGAGAATGAGAGAGAAACGGACGGTTGGCACGGCGGCAGTCAGGGGCGTTTGAGTCAAAATCCGGCGAGAGCATAAGGTAAGTTGGTTGTTGTCTGCGTTTGTGTCTTTTCAGCCGTAAAGGTGTCTCTGTAGTCGAGTCATCGTGGTAACCGTGGGATAGTTGCAGGGGCGAGGGTAACTACGTGGGTGGTAGTCTGGGTGTCGGTGTTAGTCGTGGTGGTCGGAGTTAGCTATTAGCGTCGAGTTATGCTTTCGGGCTGTTTTCGTGTAAGGGTTAATGGGTGGTGCCACAGTTGACTCGGTGGAGGTCGACACGGTGGTACCACAATCAATGTATTGGTCTAATGTTAAGGGTGGTAACGGAGGTGGTTCGGAGTCGTGTCGGTTTTGCGAGTGGTGGTTGCGGGGGCTGTTCCGAGAGGGTCTGGGAAGGTTAGGTGATGAATTAAGCCTGGTTATGGCCATGGTTCATCTCGCTGGCTAGAGTCGACGTGTTGCGAGGTGTTGGTTGTGGTGGTTGGCGGCAGGGGGAGGCGGTACTGGCGTGGTGCGTGGGTCTGGCTTCCGCGGGCTGTAGGCGTTATGTCGTCAATTTTGGGTACTTCAGTAGTATTGAGTGTTGTTATTATTTTGTTATTATTATTTTATTATTATTATGGGTAATGTTATTATTATTATTATTATTATTATTTATATTTTTATATAGTTGTTGTTATAATTACTATTACTACTATTATTATTCCTATTATTATTATTATTGTTCTTATTGTTTTGGTGTAGTAGTAGTAAGTTGGTAATTTATTAATTGTATTAGTTGAAGGTTTTTATGAGTCGAGAAATTTCCTTTAAGAAAGTTGCTATTTCGAGAAAGTTTCCATTTTGGGAAACTTTCCACTTTTAGAAGGTTGCTATTTATAGTAGGTGTAACTTGAGTTATGGGGGTTCGGGAAGTTTATTAATTCGTTACCCAATATATGTTTAGGTGACGGTTTCCACGTGGAACACTTTTAGCAGCTGTTTGGTTGACTTTATCCTTCAGCAGTTTGAGGTAGGGGAAAATTACTATGTTTATAAGTGTTGAGAATTCTGTTGAGATTTGGTGATTTCCATGTTTATCTTATGCCATAATATGATTGCTATATTGAGCTAATCGTTTATATCTTTCTGAGATACGTTGTGATCGGTGCGGAGTTAATGGGCGTTGTGATCGGTGCGGAGTTAATGGGCCTTGTGATCAGTGCGGAGTTAATGGGCCTTGTGATTCGGAGTGAGGATGATTGAATTTCTATTTATAGTAATGTTTGGTTGTTTACTTTTCCTCTGCTCAACCTCGTGGTTGACCCTGTGTATTCTTGTGACACCTGTGATGATCCGTGATGGGGAGCAGTTTTGACAGGAAATTTGGTGCTGTGGGAGCATGGGATGGCGTGAGCACTTGGATGGACCGACTTAGATGTGGATCACATACTTTGTAGTTATCAGTTGTACTTTAATTCCGCTGTGTAGTATTTGTAACACCAAAGTGTAAATTTTATCAGTCTTTATATAAAGTACTTTGGTTTGATTTACTTTGTTATTTACTACCTCGGATATTCCGAGATGGTAACAGCTCAATTTACTGAGGATGTCTTGCTAAAGGCTCCTTACTAAATCGGGGTGTTACAAAGTGGTATCAGAGTGAACGATCCTCAGGCCTAAACCAAATGAGTAATAATGAACGTAGGAAGAGTCTAATAAAATGAACCCCGAGATGGAACTGATAGGAGGCCCAACAAGGAACGGGATGAGTTAGGGGCCCCCTCACACCAAACCATGGGCCTTTCGGTTCTGTCTCGGGAACCCAATGAGAGTAATTGAAGAGTGGGGTAGACTATATAGTGACCTAGTTATATTGTACTAACATTCTTAAAGGAGAAGAATGAGGTAATGGTACGTGAATTATGGTTAACGATGTTATTGGAAGTTTATGATCGATATTGAAATGTGGATCGAGCTGGATTATTGAATTGAAATTTCTAATAGTATGGATGTGTAGTTGTTGAGCAATATTTAAAAGCGATGTGATCATATGATTTTGGTATTTTGAAATGTTCATACGATTATCTGGTATTTAAATGACTATCGTTATTATACGATATTGGTGTTTAACTCCTTGTAAAGACGAGTAATTCTGTTGATTTACTATGTTGATCTTATCATATGTTAGGGTAATCCACGTCTAGTGATATGCGGAATGTGTTGCCCTACGCCATGAATGTATATAGTTATGTGTTGCATATATCGTACTTAAAATTCTATGACTATTATACACATTTAAATTCGTTATGAAGTTAGTCATCGACAAGGGATACGTAGTAGTGCCTAGTTATATTTTCGTGCTTGGATAAGTTGTGATTGTGCGATGGTAGAAACTAACTTATTTAGATACACATGTATAACTATCAAGTTATTTAGTTGATCCTATTTTCAGTTTCGAAATCTTTACTGTGTTCTAGATGACAACTATGGTTGAAATGAGGAATGAATGTTAATGTGGTATAAAGTGATGTATATGTTTCAAATGATATGTCAACGTGTTTTGGGAGAAGAATGACTGAGTTCTGATGTAGTAATGTGAATTGTAACGGAACCAATATTTTAATTAAACTTCCAGAACGTTACCTTGTTAGTACTGCTGTCAATTCTAATGTGTTCCATATTCGAGTATGAAAATAAAACTTTTAGTTGACAGTGGTCAGATTGTTACTGCACAGTTCCGTTTTGACCCAACTTTTTGTAAAAGGGATTATTTAAACTTGGTTATTGTTTATGCATAATTCCAACTCTACTGTTCAGAAAATTCGTTCATGTTTTCAAAATGACAAGCCATGTAAAATCTTAACGAGTCGTTATTTAATTGTAATTTTGCAAGTTACCCAATTTTCTGTTGGATTCCTGTAAAGTTCCTGTTTAGACCAATTGAGTTGTAAAAAAAAAAAAAAAAAAAAAAAAAAAGAAAGAAAAAAAAAATAAAAAAAAAATTAAATGATTTCCTTGAGATATGCATTCGATTCTTTTCCTATGTTTAGCTAATTCTTTATATTTTATGAAAACTATAATCGCTCGCACGATAGCTAAGCGGTTATTTAATTATGATTTTTTTGTAAATTGTTGCATAATGTTTAATTGGTGAAATTGTCAGTTATGTAAGTTTCATATAACAGTTTAATTAAAATGTGAATCACGTGACTTGACGATGTGACACCCTGATATAGCATCAGTAGCGTGAATAATAGGCATATAATATGAATATGAACCTTACTATATGATAGCGCTGCGTAACCTTGCTTAATTCGTCAAGTTTTATATAAAATAGTTTCAATTTTACCGACGTTCTTACTTCCTGGTGTTATGACCTCAAATGACTATTTGATGTTCTTATGTGATGTTAAAGCCACGTATATAGGAGAAGAGCCTTGCCTATTGGTAGAATAAAATTTAACTGGCAAACTTATTAGCATGATATCGCAACCTAATTGTTATACGTGATTGTGATTATTTTTAGCAATGGGAATATTGTTTATGTTCTTTCGTATATTAATGGTTTATCTCTGTCTAGTTCCATGAGATTATGATCTTTATAATTTTTCAAGTATATTGCTATGCCGTAAAGTGAATTGCATATTGCTATATTTAAATCCTAATCAAGATGTATTGAATTATTAATTGTTTGACATGTGATTTGTAGAAGTACTAGTCTTGTGAATTCGTTTACTTTTATCGTTAAAATTTTCATAATTCATGAGTTACGATTTACAAGGATAATGTTTTGGTAAAGAAAAGTCAGAATGCCTCCGTGTAGTCTTGTTTCGATCTGTAGTTTGTAAAATTTTGCTTTGATTCGTGTTTTAAATTGCCACGAATTACCACTTCAATGTTTCAAAAGTTTCAAAATGTTTTCAATGTGATGATCCATGATAAGACTTGATGATTTGGTAATTATAGTGATTGTTTGCAATATGACAAACTTTGTAGCTACATGTGGATGAAATCCTACCTGAATATTTAATTGCTTCGTATTATATAAACTCATTTGTTTGCCAGTCATATACATTAATAGTTTCATGATAAGTGATGTAATGTGAGGGGATGAGAAATGTACCTAAGCGATTTTACCTTATTTATACCTATGATGTTAAGCTGTCTTGCTAGTCTAATATTGATGTATAGCTCGTGAAACATGTCAACGCCCAATGTTTAATTACGTTAATTAATTTTGCCCTTTGTCTTTCAGAAGTATGATTTTCCTTCGATAATATGATTATGAACATGAAATGTTTTAATTTGTCAATTATGAACTACGAGTTTGCTGATTGTCTACATTGGTGTATATACGTTAACCTTGTGTTAAAATTTCAAGAGTATATCAGTGTTAGCTACCCTGATTCTGTTTTATTGCATAACATGATTCTATCAATTTTATTATTTTAGTCTTGCACGGGATATATGTATATGTATTCATTGATTTGTCGGAGTCTATGTGCTTCAATCTTCATTCCAGCTGACATGTATGATGACTAATTATATGTTGATAATTATCGAGGAGTTGTTATTATGAATGTTATGGAATGTATAATAGTATCCATACTTTATGAGTCACCGATTGTTCTTTTATTGTGAGGGTGTGGTTATGCTATAAGGAGGATAAAGAGTAGGAGATATAGTGTATAGATATAAGATACCCAAGCAATTGAGTTTATAGATGAGCCTAGTGTGGAATACTGAAGTTAATCTCACTAATATTTGTGCGAGAATGTGAGCATTTGGCTAGTGTTGCAGATGGAATTGTCTTACAATATATGAATATTGATATTAGTTTGGTTGTGTTACGAATGAACACGAGTATTTCTACTTGAGAATCTTTTATTGCTTGTTTATGACCGGATTGGAGTATACGGGTTACAGGGGTTGATATATATTGGATTGTGGTTATTTGGTAATGTAAATTATTTTTTTTATAATCGTTCTCTCGACCTTAACTTGTGGATGAGTAGCTTAAAGTTCGTACTTTAAGTGCTAAGCACAGATCTGTGAACCTTTGACGATAATGATATTGATATTGATACTGCTTTTGTATGGAGATTGAGATTGCTATTAAGTGTTTATCGAGTTCTCGTATTCCTTGACCTTGACTCGTGGGTGAGTAGCTTCGAGTTGTGCCCTCTAAGGTGTTGAGCAGTTCCTTTAATGAAATATTGGATAATATTGATATTGAAATCGAGATGAGAATTGGTTACTGGTATTGATTTATGAGATATTAGGCCGTTGTGCCATATTGTATTTACGGTCCGGTGTGACCTTCGTTATTGAGTCATATTCTGATTTTGACATCGAAATTGAGGTGGAAGTATTGATTTGCGGTTTTATTCCGCCAGTTCACTCACCCCTTGTCTTTGGTCAGAGGTTCGACAATTAGAATACGATACTTGGTTACTTGGAGTCAGATTTTATGAGATAAAGTAATGAGTAAGACAGAGTACTGAGCTGGAATTTTACAATGGGGTTACGAGGACGTAACCATGTTTTAAGGAGGATAGGATTGTAAAATCTTAATAAGTTTATGATATGGCTAGTTGTTATGACATGACTAATTGTTATGTGGTGATTGTTGAATATACTTGATAATCCCGATAACTTATTTTAAGCATTTTATTGTGTTTCGTGAGGTATCCTTTAATAAAGTTATACGTTAAACTTTGGGGACAAAGTTTTCTTAAAGAGGGTAGAATGTTACACTTCGTGTTTTATGTTTTAAAGTACCTTTATTTAATTTCGACGTTATGTGGTGTCACATTTGGTGTTTATTACGTGTTAAGTGAAATTCGGGACGAAGTTCATTTTAAGGGGGAAAGACTGTAATACCTAGTTTTAATTTTTGTTTAGACACGGGTTTTGACTCGAGTTTAATGTTATAAGTTCTATATTATAACATCGTATATAACTAATCGCTATCGTAAGTATATCGACTAAGCCAATAATACTTTTACGTGTTATATTATATTCATAATATCGCTTTGAGGTTGGTTCGTATTAATTAAGACAAAGCTCGTTTTCTTAATGGGTCAAGCCCACGTCGTAATACAGACCATACCATACACAAACCCTATCAAACCCTTTTTTTTGCTTTCCTCACGTTAATCGTGACTTTCAAACCCAAAACCCAAATAAACCCTAAAACCCTATTTGTATTGTATATTTTCGACCCACCCTCATCTTTGGTAACGACGGCAGTCAGAGATACGAGAGAGAGAGAGAGAGAGAGAGAGAGGGACGGTTGGCACGGCGGCAGTCAGGGGCGTTCGAGTCAAAATCCGGCGAGAGCATAAGGTAAGTTGGTTGTTGTCTGTGTTTGTATCTTTTCAGCCGTAAAGGTGTCTCTGTATTCGAGTCATCGTGGTGACCGTGGGATAGTTGCAGGGGCGAGGGTAACTACGTGGGTGGTAGTCTGGGTGTCGGTGTTAGTCGTGGTGGTCGGAGTTAGTTATTAGCGTCGAGTTATGCTTTCGGGCTGTTTTCGTGTAAGGGTTAATGGGTGGTGCCACAGTTGACTCGGGGGAGGTCTACACGGTGGTACCACAATCAATGTATTGGTCTAATGTTAAGGGTGGTAACGGAGGTGGTTCGGAGTCGTGTCGGTTTTGCGAGTGGTGGTTGCGGGGGCTGTTCCGAGAGGGTCTGGGAAGGTTAGGTGATGAATTAAGCCTGGTTATGGCCATGGTTCATCTCGCTGGCTAGAGTCGACGTGTTGCGAGGTGTTGTTTATGGTGGTTGGCGGCAGGGGGAGGCGGTACTGGCGTGGTGCGTGGGTCTGGCTTCCGCGGGCTGTAGGCGTTATGTCGTGATTTTTGGGTACTTCAGTAGTATTGAGTGTTGTTATTATTTTGTTATTATTATTTTATTATTATTATGGGTAATGTTATTATTATTATTATTATTATTATTAATATTTTTATATAGTTGTTGTTATAATTACTATTACCACTATTATTATTATTATTATTATTATTCTTATTGTTTTGGTGTAGTAGTAGTAAGTTGGTAATTTATTAATTGTATTAGTTGAAGGTTTTTATGAGTCGGGAAATTTCCTTTAAGAAAGTTGCTATTTCGAGAAAGTTTCCATTTTGGGAAACTTTCCACTTTTAGAAGGTTGCTATTTATAGTAGGTGTAACTTGAGTTATGGGGGTTCGGGAAGTTTATTAATTTGTTACCCAATATATGTTTAGGTGACGGTTTCCACGTGGAACACTTTTAGCAGCTGTTCGGTTGACTTTATCCTTCAGCAGTTTGAGGTAGGGGAAAATAACTGTGTTTAAAAGTGTTGAGAATTCTGTTGAGATTTGGTGATTTCTATGTTTATCTTATGCCATAATATGATTGCTATATTGAGCTAATCGTTTATATCTTTCTGAGATACGTTGTGATCGGTGCGGAGTTAATGGGCGTTGTGATCGGTGCGGAGTTAATGGGCGTTGTGTTCGGTGCGGAGTTAATGGGCCTTGTGATCGGTGCGGAGTTAATGGGCCTTGTGATTCGGAGTGAGGATGATTGAATTTCTATTTATAGTAATGTTTGGTTGTTTACTTTTCCTCTGCTCAACCTCGTGGTCGACCCTGTGTATTCGTGTGACACCTGTGATGATCCGTGATGGGGAGCAGTTTTGACAGGAAATTTGGTGCTGTGGGAGCATGGGATGGCGTGAGCACTTGGATGGACCGACTTAGATGTGGATCACATACTTTGTAGTTATCAGTTGTACTTTAATTCCGCTGTGTAGTATTTGTAACACCAAAGTGTAAATTTTATCAGCCTTTATATAAAGTACTTTGGTTTGATTTACTTTGTTATTCACTACCTCGGATATTCCGAGATGGTAACAGCTCAATTTACTGATGATGTCTTGCTAAAGGCTCCTTAATAAATCGGGGTTTTACAATAAGAGAGTACAACCTTAGGTCCTTGCGCGAATGGCCTAAGAACAGGAATTAAAGGAAATTCCCTCCTATAACTTGCACCCAAGACCCGTTCGAGATGATGCCGCGTGTGCTAGAAAATACTATCCAATTGCCTTGCAATATAGGGTGAGTTATGGTGAGGTTTTTCATGTGAGATCTAGGTTTTGGGAAAAGACAGTTTTCAAAACCCTAATTTCTGTGAGATCTGATTATCAGTAATCAGTAAAAGTCAGAGAGCCAGACAAAAGGAGAGTCCCTTTCCTTTTGTATTACTCGGCCGAAATTAGGTCAAGCTAAGAGTGGGCTTTCCACTCTTACCTTATTCTAATACGTGATTCGAACCTAATTGCTAAAATATATTCGCGGGTTTTAATTATAAATCGCACACATGTGATCAGATATTAATGCAGTCGATACATTAATAATGGTCTGATAAAAATACGATATTGTGTAATTATGTCAATTAATATAATTGCTTATATTAATACACGAATTCAATATTTAATTAAGTATAACCGTTTATATTTAATTTACAAATTAATCATCTGATCCGTATTAGCTAAAATTATTTAATCCGTATTAAATAATAATCTCAACATCTCATTGACTAGTTTAATAGTCAATACCTCTGACTAACTGTTTAGTCGTATCCGGCATAAATGTGACTGTATTTTCATACCTTCACATCTCTCAAACGTGTCCTATAGGTGTGACGTATAGGGACCAGTTGATCACCGTCATCCGTATGACAATAACGTCAAACTTATCTAGCAAGCCAATCGTTATTGATAAACGTGGATCAACTGATAATAATACCAAAGTATGCCCTTGTGATCCTTTAAGAGACTTAAGAAGTCATTGTACTAACTGTCAAGGACACCAGCCCCAACAATCTCCCACTTGTCCGTACAAGGGTATGTGCAATGACGTTATCACACTACATGTGGAGGACACCAGCTCCAACAACTCTCTAGTCGGGGAAACCACTCTTGATGTAGATCGCTTGTAGAATACAACCTTTGCGAATACGGATTTGAAAATTGTTTTACATTGAGTGGGATAAATTTTAAAAGGATATGAGAATCGGTTATCGCACCTACACTTGTACGGACAACTGGGAGTTTGTTGGAGCTTGTGTCCTCCACATATAGTATGATAACGTCATTGCACATACACTTGTACCGACAAGTGCGAGATTGTTGAGGCTGGTGTTGTAACACCCCAAGAGTATGAGAGGAAAGTTGTCCCACATCGGTAGATTGTGAGGCTTGTGATATGTTTATAATTGTTTCCACCCATCACTTAGTAACAAGGCCTTGTGCTTTTGGGCTTAAGTGAGGACAAATAATGGGCCCAAAAGTGTGCACCCATCTTATTGGGGTTGTGTTACGACCTTGGTGGGTCGGGTTGTTACAAATGGTATCAGAGCGACCCTACGACCGTGTGGTGAGCCTGTGGTCGGGAGTACTAGGTCACCAGGGGCGGATCCATAGGGGGTGATGGGGGTGACTGTGGGGAATATAGCATGTATTCGCCCCAAACTTGCAGGATTATAATGAAACATACAATTGTGATTATAGTCATAAGTTAATAAAAAGCATGAAAGAGAAATCAACCTTTGGTCCTTGTGCGAAAGGCCTAAGAACAGGAATTAACACAAATTCCCTCCTATAACTTGCACCCAAGACTTAGAATGAGACGTGGCCGCGTGTGCTAGAAATCCTCTCCAACTGCCTTGCAATATTGGGAGAGCTATTTAGGTTTTAGATGTGAGATCTTAGGTTTTGGGAGAAGAAAACTCTCAAAAACCCTAATTTTTCCTTGAGATTTGTTTTAAACAGTGAAAACAAGAGTCCCTGACATCAGGAGAGTCCTCCTCCTTATGTAGCTCTTTTGGCCGAAATTTCCAATAGGGTAGGAGTGGGCTTTCCACTCTTACCTTATTCTAATTTGTGATTCGACCCATTTAGCTAAACTTTATTCGCGGGTTTTGTTTATAAATCGTATGCATGTTATCAGATATTAATGCAGTCGATGTATTAATAATGGTCTGATAAAATTACGATATTGTATAATTACCCAAATTAATATAACTGTTTATATTAATACGCGAATACAATATTTAATTAAATATAACCGTTTATATTTAATTTTACGAATTAATCATGCAATCCGTATTAGCTAAAATTATTTAATCCGTATTAAATAATAATCTCAACATCTTATTGACTAATTTAATAGTCAATACCTCTGACTAACTGTTTAGTCATATCCGGCATAAATGTGATTGTATTTTCATACCTTCACATCTCTCAAACGTGTCCTATAGGTGTGACGTATAGGGACCAGTTGATCACCGCCATCCGTATGACAATAACGTCAAACTTATCTAGCAAGCCAACCGTTATTGATAAACGTGGATCAACTGGTAATAATACAAAAGTATGCCCTAGTGATCCTTAAAGAGATTTAATAAGTCATTGTACTTAATTGTCAAGGACACCAGCCCCAACAAATGGGGGTGTAACATGGCTTAACGTCCATTTGCCATATTTACACCCCCTCTAACTTTCAAGGTAGGCAAACATTCTATTATCTATGGCCTATCCTATAGGAAGAAGGATGCTATGACCCCCATCACATGTAATGCTATCACTTCTAAGAAAAAGTATGAGGTCATCACTACTTCTCCCACTTTATTACCTGTTCCTGT
The DNA here is from genome assembly GCA_029255685.2 of Silene conica. Taxonomy (NCBI): domain Eukaryota; kingdom Viridiplantae; phylum Streptophyta; class Magnoliopsida; order Caryophyllales; family Caryophyllaceae; genus Silene; species Silene conica. The sequence goes on from CM055315.2 coordinate 56,698,714, forward strand.
ATCTGTTTTTACACCTCCGCCCCAGATTGGGAGCAGTAGGGAGGACACTTCTGTCATGACTATTGCAGGAACTGGTTTGGGGAAACCCAAGGGGAAGGAAGTCATCATCCAGAGAGGAGGAATGGGATGCCTAAGCTATGAAGAAGATGAGGATCCAGATGTCGTGGATCGAGAGGAGAAAAAGAAGAAGAGGCAGGCTCAAGAGGAGAGACCGTCGCATATGCTTTGCGACGGAGGAAAGAAGATGTGTTTTGCCACTAAAGCAAACACCGTGGAGACTACGGCATGTCGTCAGAAGCCGTGGTCGGATATTTTCCGCATCTTCAGCGGATAGTTGTTTTTAAGTTGCAATTTTAAGACAATTTACTTTATGTTGTGTGAGACTTTTTAGTTTTGTTTGCTAGTAGTTAAGACTTTAAGAATCGTTTTGGCATCTCGCGCATTGTTGGGCGCGCATATTTTCTTGTTTTTTCAGGATTTACGAGAAAAAGAAAACGAAGACCTCCAAAACTCCGCTGGTCGACCGACCAGAATCATCAGTCGGTCGACCAGAGGCGCTGTTTCGCAGATTTCTCCACTGTTCACAGGAGGTCGATCGACCAGAAACACCGGTCGGTCGACCTACTGTCCGCTGCAGTCCTTCGTTTCTCTTCCTTAGAACTCGTGAAATCAACTTGGATACTTGAGTGGCACTACTAGCCACCAAAACCTCCCAGCTTACGCTGGTTTGGGGAGGTTTTTCTCATGCACTTCATAACCCAGTGAGTTCTTTTCAGTTTTTCCTTAGTTTTTAATTTCTTTGCATCTTTCCTTTAATTTTCTGAAACCTTTACTTAGGCTAATGCACAATGGGGACATTGTGCGGGTTGGTTTGGGGAATGGTTTCGTGTCACATGCATTGCATTTTGTCACACGTTTATTGCATTTCTGTCTTGCATCGTTCTTTTCTTTATTTTCCTTATGTATACAAAAATCCAAAAAAATTAAAAAATTAAAAAAATTCCAAAAAATGCACATTTATTTTAGCATATAGGTCGAGTCGGAACGAAAGTATTTCAAGGATGATTTAGCCATCTTACATGTTTATATCTTTACCTTGCCTTGTCAACTTGTTTTAGTATAAGAGTCTTTTGCATATCTACGAGTTTTTGTCAACTTACATATCTTGAGACTTGACTTATACCTTGGCGACCTACTTATACATTCTAAGTTTTAGAGCCTTATTCCTGGTTTCATTCTTAAACCAGTCGTCTAGGATGTGAGTAGTACTCCCCTTGGAACATGTTACATCAATATGCATAAACATGAACTTGAATTGCTATATACTTGTTTTACTTTCTCGTTTTATGAGTCTTGATACGTGCATTTGGGATCCCTTTCCTCATATTTACCCATAAGCTTCACAAAGCCAAATTTGCCTTTTTATTCCCCCAAAACTACATCCCATACTTAGCCTACCTTTCCAAGCTAGTATTTGTGGTCTTTGGTTTGACTTATTGGAGGTATCTTGGTTTGTAAGCTATCTTAAGCAAAGAGAAAAGAAAAGAAAGAAAGAAAAGAACAAGAACAGAAAAAAAATTCAGAAAAGAAAGAAAGAAAAGAAGAAAAAAAAAATCCGGAAAATGCAGACGACAGTCGACCGACCGCCTGTATAGGTCGGTCGACCACCTGGCACCATCAGAAAAAATTCGTTCCAAAAATCCCTTTCTTTTATATGTTATCACTCCCATACCTCATTCAAAAATATTTGGGAGTCCTTTCTTATATTTAATGTGAGAGTTGTGCTACAAAAGAGCACTTTCTTAATATCAAAAGTGTGAAGTTTGTTGTTGGAAATCAGTTTTACTAGCTTGGCTACTAACCCCACAGATCCAAAAACATCTTAACCACTTTTTACCTTTTACCTCACATATCTTTCATTACCTCATTTGCATGTATTTAGGCCACTTAAATGAGATTGTTATACGAAGTTGTAGAATTCTTGTTCATGTTAGATTGCAGGCATGTTTCCATGGGGGTCGCAGTTAGGTGAGTGTCATTACAAATATACTTCTTTCTATCTTTTACATATACTCACCCTTTGCTTCATGAGTGTCTCGAGCATACCGCGAGAGTCCATGGTATAAAGTCTCTATAGTCTTTATTTTTTGCAAGTCTGACAACCCTATAACTCGTTTGCATGATTTAAATACTTTCTCATTTTGTTCTTGACATTGGTATAAGCTTACATGTAAATTTCGCTCTGAGATTGAAATCGTTCCATTAGTTAAGATCGAGTCTATTTCTTGCTTGAGGGCAAGCAAGGGTTTGGTTTGGGGAATTTGATACGTGTCTATTTTATGATGTTTTACATCTATTTTTACACGTATTTGGTCGCTCATTTACTATGTTTTAGCCTTTATTTCCCACAAATTGTGTACTTTCGTATTTTTATGCACTTTTGCAGATTTATGCGGAAAAGAGACGATTTGGCACCAAATTCGTATCCTCAAGTCTTTTGCTTAATTAAGGAATAGATGGAAAGTCAACTGGAGTCAAAATCAAGTACCAAGAGTCAAAACAGAAGAAATCCGAATATTTCCGTACAGAAGCGGTCGACCGACCAGCAAAACGGGTCGGCCGACCAGGCCTGATTTTCATAAAGCCCAATTTTCAAGAAGGGCCGGAAATAAGAGAAGCCCAGCAAGAAGCGGTCGACCGACCAGCTAAACGGGTCGGCCGACCAGAACGAAGCCCATGCAATTCTTTTCGGAAATAAAGTAGAATTAGAATTATAAGGAAACTCTTAGTTTTTACCCTATATAAACAAATCTTGTGATTAGGGTTAGGTATGCTTTTTCATATGTATACTTGACATCATCAATTATCAATCTTTAGTATCTTTTATTCAATCTTTTACCATCTAGTTCATCTTTTATCTTATTCAAAGAATTCTCAAGCATTCAATAAAGTTTACTCAGTTCTGCCTTAATTCCAATTGTGGTAATTATTCTTTAATCTAGTTTTTTTATTATAGTTCTTGTTTTTATTACAATTGTTAAGTTAGAATCCCAAGCTTTATTGAATCTTGCATGCTTAGATTATTTACTATGTTCTCCATGTTTATTCCCAATTTTACAATCGTCTTAACAGTCATGAGTAGCTAATTTTCATATGTTAGGATGTAGGGGATAATATTCATAGGTAAATAAAATCCGAAAAACCGACTTGTAGCAGGACCACGGTCGGCCGACTGGAATAGTCGGTCGGTCGACCGAGGCCGTGGTCGGCCGACTGGAGTAGCCGGTCGGTCGACCACTCGCGTATGTTTTCTTATTTCGTCTTTTCTTGTCAATTATAATATCCTGCAATGAGACCATAAGGAGACTTGTAGGATGTTAGTAATGACCTACCCAAGATTGAAAGATACGGGAAGGGCATTGGTTTACACCTTAAGACGGATAGGTTACTCAAGGCTGAAAGGTATGTGACCTGGAATTTAGGAATCACCCTTATTGTTGACACCCAATAATTGTGAGACCTAGGAACTAATAGCATAGGCCGAAAGGAGCTATTAGGTAGCATAGACCTAAAAAGATATGTTACACCCCCTTACGCGACTGCAATACATGTTGACCTTAGGATTTATTTTACCTTAGCTATTTATTACCCGAACACCCTAGCAATCCCTTTTATTATATTTTATTCTCATCTTTTATTTATTGTTTTATTTTAATCTTTGCTTAGACTTAGTAATCAACAATCAACCCCCCAATTTTATTACCTTTAAACATTAACATTAAGACAATAAACATTCCCCACCTCCTTGTGGTTCGACCCTGACTTTCGCTATCTATTGTTTAAGTTAGGAATTATAAATTTTATCTTTGGTACCCTCAACGACGGGCATCAAATTTTGGCGCCGTTGCCGGGGAGGTGACGCCAGTGTTTATTGTTTTTTTTTGTTTTTGTTTCTCTTTGTTTAAGGAACTTTTTGTTCCTTAAACCTTCTCACCTTTTTCTTGTAGTTTCCTCTTATGCGCAGGTCAGTTCAAGGAGAACTCCTACCACTTGATCTCGAAATTGAGAGGACTCTTAGGGAAAGAACAAAGCAACTTCTAGCAAATCAAGAGGGAGGGTCACCATCCTCTTTATTTCAAGAAGACCTTTTCGAGTTACCACCGTCTTCACCAAAAGCACCACCTTCGCAACCGAATTCACCCATCAATCCGCTTTCACCAAAAACACCACCTTTTACCTACTTTCCAGTTTTTCCTAAAGAAGAAGATAATATGGCAGAAGAAGCTACTATTGCCAGTCACTCCATGCCTCAGGCAAAGGACCTATACAAAGGGTTCACTTTACCTGCAGGTACTGGGAAGCCATTCGAGGCCAAGCCTGCCTATATTACTATGGTTGAAAGAAACCAATTTGGAGGCTCGGCCAATGAGGATGCTGCTAAGCATATTGAAATCTTCACAGATTACATATGCTCTATAGCACCCCCAGAAGGAGTGACGCAGGACCAGATTAAGCAAACCATGTTTATCTTCTCCCTTAGGGACTCTGCGAGAGAGTGGTACAGAGATCTTGACCGCACTGCTGCGGGAGTTACAGATTGGAACACCTTAGCCTTAGCATTCTACAGGAAATATTACTCTGCATCAAAGACAAATGCTTTAAGAGCGCAGATCACTAATTTCAAGCAAGGTCCCAATGAAGATTTTAGCGAGGCGTGGGACAGGTTCAAGAGACTTGTTCGATCCATACCACATCACGGATTCGAACAATGGTTTCTTTGCAACCAGTTCTACAATGGCCTCTACGATGACAACAGGGCCTATCTAGATGCTGCAGCTAATGGAAGATTCCAAGATAATTCAGGAGAGACTAAGGGTCTCAAGTTGATAGAAGATGTTGCTGTGCACCGTGCTGAGCATGGTACTTCCAGAGGGAATCAGAGGAAAAATGAGTACAACCTGTCAGCAATTGAGGCCTTGACAGCTAAGTTAGAAAAATTTGAAGCTGCAGGAAAGCTCGATCTAGGGAGTGGAAGCAAGGGAGGAATATACCAAGTGAACGCCGTCCAGGACGGACCCTTTGCTTGTGAAAGGTGCGGTGGAGAAGGGCATGTGTCGAAATTCTGTACTTCATCTAATGAAACATGTGCCGCTTTTCAGCATTACCGTGGGAACAATTTCTATGACCCAAATAATAATAATGTCCATCCCAACTTAAGGTGGACAAGCCAGAATGTTCAAAACCCACAGCACATGCAACCTCAGCAAAATTCCACTTATGTACCCCCACATAAACAAAATTTCCAAAGACCACCTTTCAACCCTCAACCACCTTCTAATCCTCCACCCAACACAGATGCTCTTATCCAAAATCTTATTGGGTTGGTTCAGAAGGAGTCACAGGCTAGAGAGGCAGGGATGAAGATGTTAGAGTCCCAGATTGCTCAGATCGCGAGCAAGAATGATACTAGGGCTCCGGGTCAACTTCCAACCAAACCGGACCAGAAGAAGGAGACTCTTAACGTCGTAACCCTGCGAAGTGGAGCCAAAGTGGGGGCTGAGAAAGAAAAAAAGGCGAGTAGCAGTGAAGGCGGTCGACCGACCGAAGAATCTGGTCGACCGACCGCGGAGCAGGATCCGAAATTTTCGCCTGAACAGGAGACTGGTCGACCGACCGAAAATACTGGTCGACCGACCACTGAAGCAGAACCTGAAGTTCCCTTTCGTCCAGAATTGCCGAACAACTTGCGGGATTTTCTTTTCCGGGGTGATAAGACCCCCAGGTTTTTAAAAAGGGCTGCAAATACGGAGTCCTCAGCTGCTCCTTTTCCAGAGAGACTCGTGCCTTCAAAGGATCAGGTATCTTTTGACAAATTTAAGGATGTGATTCGTTCATTAAATGTTCAAGTCCCATTTTTAGAATTAGTTCAACAAGTTCCTTCTTATCTTAAATTCATGAGACAACTTTTGTCAAGAAAGAGGTCTCTAGAAAAGGTTGAGTCTGTGGCTCTCACTGAAGAGTCATCCAGTTTTTTAACTCATGTCATTGCCCCTCATAAACTAGAGGACCCTGGAAGTTTTTCTGTCCCCTGTAATATAGGAACCTTCCCAGTTAAGAAGGCTCTATGCGATTTAGGTGCTAGTATAAGTGTCATGCCCCTAAGCGTTGCCTTAAAACTAGGAATGACCGAATTTGCAGTGACCAGTATGACAGTCCAGATGGCAGATCGCACATCTATGGAACCTGTAGGGGTATTAGAAAACATCCCTGTGCGTATTGACAGGTTTTTCTTCCCAGTCGACTTTGTTGTTTTGGACATCCCAGAGGATGCCCATATACCCATAATTCTAGGAAGACCCTTTCTTCACACTGCAGGAGCCATTATAGATGTAGGCACTGGAACTCTAACTTTCAAGGTAGGCAAACATTCAATTATCTATGGCCTATCCTATAGGAAGAAGGATGCTATGACCCCCATCACATGTAATGCTATCACTTCTAAGAAAAAGTATGAGGTCATCACTACTTCTCCCACTTTATTACCTGTTCCTGTATCTGTTTTTACACCTCCGCCCCAGATTGGGAGTAGTAGGGAGGACACTTCTGTCATGACTATTGCAGGAACTGGTTTGGGGAAACCCAAGGAGAAGGAAGTCATCATCCAGAGAGGAGGAATGGGATGCCTAAGCTATGAAGAAGATGAGGATCCAGATGTCGTGGATCGAGAGGAGAAAAAGAAGAAGAGGCAGGCTCAAGAGGAGAGACCGTCGCATATGCTTTGCGACGGAGGAAAGAAGATGTGTTTTGCCACTAAAGCAAACACCGTGGAGACTACGGCATGTCGTCAGAAGCCGTGGTCGGATATTTTCCGCATCTTCAGCGGATAGTTGTTTTTAAGTTGCAATTTTAAGACAATTTACTTTATGTTGTGTGAGACTTTTTAGTTTTGTTTGCTAGTAGTTAAGACTTTAAGAATCGTTTTGGCATCTCGCGCATTGTTGGGCGCGCATATTTTCTTGTTTTTTCAGGATTTACGAGAAAAAGAAAACGAAGACCTCCAAAACTCCGCTGGTCGACCGACCAGAATCATCAGTCGGTCGACCAGAGGCGCTGTTTCGCAGATTTCTCCACTGTTCACAGGAGGTCGATCGACCAGAAACACCGGTCGGTCGACCTACTGTCCGCTGCAGTCCTTCGTTTCTCTTCCTTAGAACTCGTGAAATCAACTTGGATACTTGAGTGGCACTACTAGCCACCAAAACCTCCCAGCTTACGCTGGTTTGGGGAGGTTTTTCTCATGCACTTCATAACCCAGTGAGTTCTTTCCAGTTTTTCCTTAGTTTTTAATTTCTTTACATCTTTCCTTTAATTTTCTGAAACCTTTACTTAGGCTAATGCACAATGGAGACATTGTGCGGGTTGGTTTGGGGAATGGTTTCGTGTCACATGCATTGCATTTTGTCACACGTTTATTGCATTTCTGTCTTGCATCGTTCTTTTCTTTATTTTCCTTATGTATACAAAAATCCAAAAAAATTAAAAAATTAAAAAAATTCCAAAAAATGCACGTTTATTTTAGCATATAGGTCGAGTCGGAACGAAAGTATTTCAAGGATGATTTAGCCATCTTACATGTTTATATCTTTACCTTGCCTTGTCAACTTGTTTTAGTATAAGAGTCTTTTGCATATCTACGAGTTTTTGTCAACTTACATATCTTGAGACTTGACTTATACCTTGGCGACCTACTTATACATTCTAAGTTTTAGAGCCTTATTCCTGGTTTCATTCTTAAACCAGTCGTCTAGGATGTGAGTAGTACTCCCCTTGGAACATGTTACATCAATATGCATAAACATGAACTTGAATTGCTATATACTTGTTTTACTTTCTCGTTTTATGAGTCTTGATACGTGCATTTGGGATCCCTTTTCTCATATTTACCCATAAGCTTCACAAAGCCAAATTTGCCTTTTTATTCCCCCAAAACTACATCCCATACTTAGCCTACCTTTCCAAGCTAGTATTTGTGGTCTTTGGTTTGACTTATTGGAGGTATCTTGGTTTGTAAGCTATCTTAAGCAAAGAGAAAAGAAAAGAAAGAAAGAAAAGAACAAGAACAGAAAAAAAATTCAGAAAAGAAAGAAAGAAAAGAAAAAAAAAAAAATCCGGAAAATGCAGACGACAGTCGACCGACCGCCTGTATAGGTCGGTCGACCACCTGGCACCATCAGAAAAAATTCGTTCCAAAAATCCCTTTCTTTTATATGTTATCACTCCCATACCTCATTCAAAAATATTTGGGAGTCCTTTCTTATATTTAATGTGAGAGTTGTGCTACAAAAGAGCACTTTCTTAATATCAAAAGTGTGAAGTTTGTTGTTGGAAATCAGTTTTACTAGCTTGGCTACTAACCCCACAGATCCAAAAACATCTTAACCACTTTTTACCTTTTACCTCACATATCTTTCATTACCTCATTTGCATGTATTTAGGCCACTTAAATGAGATTGTTATACGAAGTTGTAGAATTCTTGTTCATGTTAGATTGCAGGCATGTTTCCATGGGTCGCAGTTAGGTGAGTGTCATTACAAATATACTTCTTTCTATGTTTTACATATACTCACCCTTTGCTTCATGAGTGTCTCGAGCATACCGCGAGAGTCCATGGTATAAAGTCTCTATAGTCTTTATTTTTGCAAGTCTGACAACCCTATAACTCGTTTGCATGATTTAAATACTTTCTCATTTTGTTCTTGACATTGGTATAAGCTTACATGTAAATTTCGCTCTGAGATTGAAATCGTTCCATTAGTTAAGATCGAGTCTATTTCTTGCTTGAGGGCAAGCAAGGGTTTGGTTTGGAGAATTTGATACGTGTCTATTTTATGATGTTTTACATCTATTTTTACACGTATTTGGTCGCTCATTTACTATGTTTTAGCCTTTATTTCCCACAAATTGTGTACTTTCGTATTTTTATGCACTTTTGCAGATTTATGCGGAAAAGAGACGATTTAGCACCAAATTCGTATCCTCAAGTCTTTTGCTTAATTAAGGAATAGATGGAAAGTCAACTGGAGTCAAAATCAAGTACCAAGAGTCAAAACAGAAGAAATCCGAATATTTCCGTACAGAAGCGGTCGACCGACCAGCAAAACGGGTCGGCCGACCAGGCCTGATTTTCATAAAGCCCAATTTTCAAGAAGGGCCGGAAATAAGAGAAGCCCAGCAAGAAGCGGTCGACCGACCAGCTAAACGGATCGGCCGACCAGAACGAAGCCCATGCAATTCTTTTCGGAAATAAAGTAGAATTAGAATTATAAGGAAACTCTTAGTTTTTACCCTATATAAACAAATCTTGTGATTAGGGTTAGGTATGCTTTTTCATATGTATACTTGACATCAATTATCAATCTTTAGTATCTTTTATTCAATCTTTTACCATCTAGTTCATCTTTTATCTTATTCAAAGAATTCTCAAGCATCAATAAAGTTTATTCAGTTCTGCCTTAATTCCAATTGTGGTAATTATTCTTTAATCTAGTTTTTTTATTATAGTTCTTGTTTTTATTACAATTGTTAAGTTAGAATCCCAAGCTTTATTGAATCTTGCATGCTTAGATTATTTACTATGTTCTCCATGTTTATTCCCAATTTTACAATCGTCTTAACAGTCATGAGTAGCTAATTTTCATATGTTAGGATGTAGGGGATAATATGCATAGGTAAATAAAATCCGAAAAACCGACTTGTAGCAGGACCACGGTCGGCCGACTGGAATAGTCGGTCGGTCGACCGAGGCCGTGGTCGGCCGACTGGAGTAGCCGGTCGGTCGACCATTCGCGTATGTTTTCTTATTTCGTCTTTTCTTGTCAATTATAATATCCTGCAATGAGACCATAAGGAGACTTGTAGAATGTTAGTAATGACCTACCCAAGATTGAAAGATACGGGAAGGGCATTGGTTTACACCTTAAGACGGATAGGTTACTCAAGGCTGAAAGGTATGTGACCTGGAATTTAGGAATCACCCTTATTGTTGACACCCAATAATTGTGAGACCTAGGAACTAATAGCATAGGCCGAAAGGAGCTATTAGGTAGCATAGACCTAAAAAGATATGTTACACCCCCTTACGCGACTGCAAATATGGCAAATGGACGTTAAGCCATAGATAATAGGCCGAAAGGAGCTATTAGTTAGCATAGACCTAAAAAGATATGTTACACCCCCTTACGCCAACTCCTCAATAGTAACCCAACCCTTGTCAGCAGCTACATTATAAAATCTTCCATTTGTAGTTGAATCAAGGATGGCTCTATAGTCATCATACAAAGAGCTATAGAATCGGTGGCAAAGGTACCACTCCTCAAAGCCGTGGTGAGGAACGGATCGAACCAACTTCTTAAAATGGGCCCACGCTTCAGGAAATTTCTCATCGGGTCCTTGCTGGAAATTTGAGATTTGAATTCTCAAAGCATTGGTTTTTGCTGGCGAAGTGTACCGTTGGCAGAAAGCCAATGCTAGAGATGTCCAATCTGTAACGCTAGCTGCTTCCATATCAAGGTAACGAATCCATTCACGCGCAGAATCTTTCAAGGAGAAACGAAAAAACATCTCCTTAACCTTATCTCGCTCTCCCGCCGATACGGGTGCGGAACAAAAATAATCTGTAAATAGCTCCAAATGCTTCAAAGGATCCTCATCTGGTAGACCTGCAAACTGTTTTTGCTCCAATAATTTGATGTAGGAGAGATAAAAATCAACGGGGGGAATAAATCCCCCTGGGAGGTGGTGTGCTGCTGGCTGAAGATTATCAGAAATAATAGACATGATCGCAATAGCACTGAGAGTACTCAAGCCTTCCTCTCAAAAACCTGTCTTCTGAAACAAAACTAGAAGACAAGGTAAGAACGGTCTTAAGGAACCTAAGTTCCTTAAGACAAGAAAAAAAATAAACTAAAAACTAACAAACAAAATTATACCGTCTCCCCGGCAACGGCGCCAAAATTTGATACCCGTCGTTGTGGGTGTCAAAGATAAAATTTATAAACCAAACTAAAACTATAGATAGTGATAGTAAGGGTCGAACCACAGAGAGACAAGGTTAATTCTGTTTGCTAATTTTTAATCTATTAAGTAACAATAATATAGAGGGTTTGATTGTTGCTAAGTCTAAAACAAATATAAAATAAAACAAGTAGATAAAAAGGAAAATAAAAATATAATAAAAGAGATGCTAGGATGTTTGGGTAATAAACAGCTAAGATAATGTAAATCCTAAGTCAACATGTATTGCAGTCGCATAAGAGTGATTCCTAAATTCTAGGTCACAAACCTTTCAGTCTTAAGTAACCTATCCGTCTTAAGATGTAAACCAATGCCCTTCCCAAATCTCTCAATCTTGGGTAGGTCAATACTAACATCCTACAAGTCTCCTTTTGGTCTCATTGTAGGTTATTATAGTCTGCAAATTAAAGCGAAACGGAATTCGAACACGAGTCGGTCGGCCGACCTGTAATGGTGGTCGGTCGACCTCCTACCTGCGACATGTCAATTCGGGAATTATACTACCTATGCATATTTACTCCCTACATCCTAACATATGAAATTTACCTACTCATAGTTACTGGAACAATAATAAAAATAGGAATAAACATGAAAGTTATAAAGAACATTAATCTAAACATGCAATAATAATAAAGGAAATTAAAATAAGATGAAAAGGAGATTAGGAACTTTGGTTCCCCATGGTTAAAACAAGTCAATGAAGGGTAAAATAATCAAATAACACAATCCCAAGGAACAAAGAATAAACCTGTAGGTCAATATTCTACCCAATCCTTACGGTCTTAGGGTTCCTAGAAAAGCACTAAACTTTCGTTCAAGGGCAATCCCAAAGTTGTTGTTAAACTAATCCTAATAATCTTTCAATCTAAGGATTAGTCCACCAACAACAATGGGGGATTGGTAATTCAATCATTAAACTTATCAAAATCAAATCTTTACCATGGTTCCCCTAATTCCTAATCACAAGAATTAGTTATGCATAGTCTCAATTGTAAAACTAACAATAACAAGAATCAAGAACATCAAAGGAATTAACATAATTAAAGATGATAATAAAGAGGAAACATGAATTAAGAAACAACAATAAGATGAACAACAAGATTAAATTAAAAGGGAAGATTGAATTGTAGCAACTTACAACTTAAATGGAAAATCTAAGAACAAAAGATGAAAACTTGGGAATTAACATAATTAAAGATGATAATAAAGAGGAAACATGAATTAAGAAACAACAATAAGATGAACAAAAAGATTAAATTAAAAGGGAAGATTGAATTGTAGCAACTTACAACTTAAATGGAAAATCTAAGAACAAAAGATGAAAACTTGGTAAATCTTCTCTCTAACTATGGAGTTTTGACTAATATGGACTTGATTATAATTCTATGATAGAAAACTAGATTAAGAACTTGATGGATAACTAAATTAGGGACTGAATGAGCTTATATAGGCAGAATTAAAGAGTTTCCTAATGACCTAAACACTTGTGTGGGCTTTTCGGAAACTTCTGGGTCGGTGCTGTGGTCGGTCGAACAATATTTTCGGTCGGTCGACCGCTTTACGGATTTTATGCAAATTCTGGGCTTCAGGCAAATTATGGGCTTTTCCAAAAGGCACCTGGTCGGTCGACCTACTTTGTTGGTCGGTCGACCAACTGTCGGGACTGCAGCGCGCATCGCTCTTAAAACAGCTGCCATTTCTTCGTTACTTATCGAAATAAGGCGATTCTCGCGGCGTTGGAAAGCTAAGAGGATAAGCTTTCACCTCCAACTGGAATCACTCCATTATCAGCTCTAGAACTCGAGATATAGCCATTTGAAACAGGCTGCAATGTTGTGGATCGATTCTTTGCTTGTTAAAGCTATCTTTAGGCCTTGAAATGTGCGCTAAGCTTCGTTCCTTCTTGTCCTTAGTCATAAAAAGTCCCGAGGGCATAAATTTGGTATAAAATCGTCCCTTTTCCGCACAAATCTGCAAAAGAGCATAAAAATACGAAAGTAGACAATTGTTGGGAAATAAATGCTAAAACATAGTAAATGAGCGACAAAATGCGTGTAAAAATAGATGTAAAACATCATAAAATAGGCACGCATCAAATTCCCCAAACCAAACCCTTGCTTGCCCTCAAGCAAGAAATAGACTCGATCTTAACTAATGGAACGATTTCAATCTCAGAGCGAGATTTACATGTTAGCCTATACCAATGCCAAGTACAAAATGAGAAAGCATTTAAATCATGCAAACGAGTTATGGTGTTGTCAGACTTGCAAAAATAAAGACTATAGAGACTTTATACCATGGACTCTCGCGGTACGCTCGAGACACTCATGAAGCAAAGGGTGAGTATATGTAAAAGATAGAAAGAAGTAATTTGTCATGACACTCACCTAACTGCGACCCATGGAAACATGCCTGCAATCTAACATGAACAAGAATTCTACAACTATGTGTAACAAACTCATTAAATGACTTGGATACATGCAATTGGGGTTATGAAAGATATGTGAGGTAAAAGGTAAAAGTGGTTAAGATGTTTTTGGAATTGTGGGGTTAGTAGCCAAGCTAGTAAAACTGGTTCCCAACAACATATTTCACAACTTTTGATATTAAGAAAGTGCTCTTTTTTTGTAGCACAACTCTCACATTGAAAATAAGAAAGGACTCCCAAATATTTTGAATGAAGTACGGGAGTGATAACATATAAAAGAAAGGAATTTCCGGAACAAAATTTTGAATCTGGTATTGTCAGTTGGTCGACCGACCCAATAAGGTGGTCGGTCGACTGACTCCACTGTAAATTTTTATTTTTTTCGTTTTTTCTTTTCTTTCTTTCTTTCTTTTTCTGAATTTTTCTGTTCTTTTTTTTTTTTTCTTGCTTTCTTTCTTTGTTTTCTCTTTTTGCTCATGATAGCATACAAACCAAGATGCCTCAAAAAATAAACCAAAGACCACAAATACTAGCTTGGAAAGGTAGGCTAAGTATGGGATGTAGTTTTGGGGGAATAAAAAGGCAATTTTGGCTATGCGAAGCTTATGGGTAAATATGAGAAAAGGTATCCCAAATGCACGTACCAAGATTCACAAAACGAGATAGTAAAACAAGTATATAGCAATTCAAGTTCATGTTTATGCATATTGATGTAACATGTTCCAAGGGGAGTACTACTCACATCCTAGACAACCGGTTTAATAATGAAACCAGGAATAAGGCTCTAAAACTCAGAATGTATAGTAGGTTGCCAAGGTATAAGTCAAGTCTCAAGATACGCAAGTTAACAAAAACTCGTAGATATGCAAAAGACTTTCATACTAAAACAAGTTGACAAGGCAAGATAAAGGCATAAACATGTAAGAAAGCAAAATCATCCTTGAAATACTTTCGTTCCGACTCGACCTATATGCTAAAATAAACGTGCATTTTTTTGGAATTTTTTTGAAATTTTTTTTTATTTTTTTGGATTTTTGTATATATAAGGAAAATAAAGAAAAGAACGATGCAAGACAGAAATGCAGTAAACGTGTGACAAAATGCAATGCATGTAACACGAAACCATTCCCCAAACCAACCCGCACAATGTCCCCATTGTGCATTAGCCTAAGTAAAGGTTTCAGGAAAATAAAAGAAAGATGCAAAGAGAATAAAACCTAGGAAAAACTGGAAAGAACTCACTGGATTATGAAGCGCATGAGAAAAACCTCCCCAAACCAGCGTAAGCTGGGAGGTTTTGGTGGCTAGCAGTGCCACTCAAGTACCCAAGAACGGTTGCACGGTTCCCGAGGAAGAAATCGAAAGACTGCGACAGATCGGTAGGTCGACCGACCAAGAGAACAGGTCGACCGACCTTCCTGTAAAGTACAGAAAATTTCAGCAATGCGGCGACTAGGTCGACCGACTGGTGTAACTGGTCGGTCGACCGTCTTTGTCCCAGCGGTCTTCGTTTTTCTTCGTAGAACCTGAAAAAGCAAGAAAAATATGCGCCCAACAAATGCGCAAGATCCCAGAACCAAGCCTAAAATGTCTCAAACGAAGCAACAAAAGTAAAAAGAGTCTAAGTCTAAAAACAAGAAAATAAATAGTCCAACAAAAAACTGAAATAAAATACTAAACAAGAACTACGACTCAGCAGCAAGATACCCCAAAGTAAGGCACTTGGCTAAAATAGGTCCTTTCAGCAGTACTGACCGCTACTCTGGGCTTCCAGACAACAGGCCTAGCCGGAGGAAGGGTATCTGGTGTCGCATAAGCTATGACACGCTTCTTTACTTTGCCCGGCCGGTCTTTTTCAGCAACTTGCTCCAATTTCGTCTCCCCAGTATCTCCAGGATCTCCTATGCCCTTTTTATCATGACCTGCAACAACAGAAATAATAGGATGGTCCTCCAATTTCCTCTTACGCTCAAGGCCCTTGACGATCTCCAATATTTTTCCGAACTGAAGCTCCAACTTTACTTTCTCTAAATAATCCGGATACGGGACTGCAGTGCTTGTCAGAGAATCAGCAATCTTTGGCTCTTTTAACTTCAGAATCTCCGTCGAGTTAGTGATGAGAGGAGAGTTAGGTAGCTCAGGAGGCGAATCCACAATAGGAACACTGGTGAGGTCTTGAATGAGGGAAGGATCCAGCGATTCGGGAATAGAAACTGCATTCTGCTCAGGAACAGTGGTCGGTCGACCGGGTACAGCGGTCGGTCGACCAGACTCGGTATCATCGAAAATTTCCTGTTCTGCAGAGACTGATCTCACGTCAGGTGTCGAGTTCGGTCGACCAGATGTTGTGGTCGGTCGACCTTCTGACCTGTGCACGGGATCAATTTCTTCGTCCTGAACTACGGCAGCATCATCCCTTGGGGTTGGTCCCTCATAGGCTTTCTCAAGTTCTTCGGAACGAGCGTTATTGGATGTTTCAAGTGCGGAAACATGACTTATTTCAATATTTGTTTTCAGTGAATCCCCACATGAATTTCCATTATCAGCTCTATGAACCGCCAACTCCTCAATAGTAACCCAACCCTTGTCAGCAGCTACATTATAAAATCTTCCATTTGTAGTTGAATCAAGGATGGCTCTGTAGTCATCATACAAAGAGCTATAGAATCGGTGGCAAAGGTACCACTCCTCAAAGCCGTGGTGAGGAACGGATCGAACCAACTTCTTAAAACGGGCCCACGCTTCAGGAAATTTCTCATCGGGTCCTTGCTGGAAATTTGAGATTTGAATTCTCAAAGCATTGGTTTTTGCTGGCGAAGTGTACCGTTGGCAGAAAGCCAATGCTAGAGATGTCCAATCTGTAACGCTAGCTGCTTCCATATCAAGGTAACGAATCCATTCACGCGCAGAATCTTTCAAGGAGAAACGAAAAAACATCTCCTTAACCTTATCTCGCTCTCCCGCCGATACGGGTGCGGAACAAAAATAATCTGTAAATAGCTCCAAATGCTTCAAAGGATCCTCATCTGGTAGACCTGCAATCTGTTTTTGCTCCAATAATTTGATGTAGGAGAGATAAAAATCAACGGGGGGAATAAATCCCCCTGGGAGGTGGTGTGCTGCTGGCTGAAGATTATCAGAAATAATAGACATGATCGCAATAGCACTGAGAGTACTCAAGCCTTCCTCTCAAAAACCTGTCTTCTGAAACAAAACTAGAAGACAAGGTAAGAACGGTCTTAAGGAACCTAAGTTCCTTAAGACAAGAAAAAAAATAAACTAAAAACTAACAAACAAAATTATACCGTCTCCCCGGCAACGGCGCCAAAATTTGATACCCGTCGTTGTGGGTGTCAAAGATAAAATTTATAAACCAAACTAAAACTATAGATAGTGATAGTAAAGGTCGAACCACAGAGAGACAAGGTTAATTCTGTTTGCTAATTTTTAATCTATTAAGTAACAATAATATAGAGGGTTTGATTGTTGCTAAGTCTAAAACAAATATAAAATAAAACAAGTAGATAAAAAGGAAAATAAAAATATAATAAAAGAGATGCTAGGATGTTTGGGTAATAAACAGCTAAGATAATGTAAATCCTAAGTCAACATGTATTGCAGTCGCATAAGAGTGATTCCTAAATTCTAGGTCACAAACCTTTCAGTCTTAAGTAACCTATCCGTCTTAAGATGTAAACCAATGCCCTTCCCAAATCTCTCAATCTTGGGTAGGTCAATACTAACATCCTACAAGTCTCCTTTTGGTCTCATTGTAGGTTATTATAGTCTGCAAATTAAAGCGAAACGGAATTCGAACACGAGTCGGTCGGCCGACCTGTAATGGTGGTCGGTCGACCTCCTACCTGCGACATGTCAATTCGGGAATTATACTACCTATGCATATTTACTCCCTACATCCTAACATATGAAATTTACCTACTCATAGTTACTGGAACAATAATAAAAATAGGAATAAACATGAAAGTTATAAAGAACATTAATCTAAACATGCAATAATAATAAAGGAAATTAAAATAAGATGAAAAGGAGATTAGGAACTTTGGTTCCCCATGGTTAAAACAAGTCAATGAAGGGTAAAATAATCAAATAACACAATCCCAAGGAACAAAGAATAAACCTTTAGGTCAATATTCTACCCAATCCTTACGGTCTTAGGGTTCCTAGAAAAGCACTAAACTTTCGTTCAAGGGCAATCCCAAAGTTGTTGTTAAACTAATCCTAATAATCTTTCAATCTAAGGATTAGTCCACGAACAATAATGGGGGATTGGTAATTCAATCATTAAACTTATCAAAATCAAATCTTTACCATGGTTCCCCTAATTCCTAATCACAAGAATTAGTTATGCATAGTCTCAATTGTAAAACTAACAATAACAAGAATCAAGAACATCAAAGGAATTAACATAATTAAAGATGATAATAAAGAGGAAACATGAATTAAGAAACAACAATAAGATGAACAACAAGATTAAATTAAAAGGGAAGATTGAATTGTAGCAACTTACAACTTAAATGGAAAATCTAAGAACAAAAGATGAAAACTTGGTAAATCTTCTCTCTAACTATGGAGTTTTGACTAATATGGACTTGATTATAATTCTATGATAGAAAACTAGATTAAGAACTTGATGGATAACTAAATTAGGGACTGAATGAGCTTATATAGGCAGAATTAAAGAGTTTCCTAATGACCTAAACACTTGTGTGGGCTTTTCGGAAACTTCTGGGTCGGTGCTGTGGTCGGTCGACCAATATTTTCGGTCGGTCGACCGCTTTACGGATTTTATGCAAATTCTGGGCTTCAGGCAAATTCTGGGCTTTTCCAAAAGGCACCTGGTCGGTCGACCTACTTTGTTGGTCGGTCGACCAACTGTCGGGACTGCAGCGCGCATCGTTCTTAAAACAGCTGCCATTTCTTCGTTACTTATCGAAATCAAGCGATTCTCGCGGCGTTGGAAAGCTAAGAGGATAAGCTTTCACCTCCAACTGGAATCACTCCATTATCAGCTCTAGAACTCGAGATATAGCCATTTGAAACAGGCTGCAATGTCGTGGATCGATTCTTTGCTTGTTAAAGGTATCTTTAGGCCTTGAAATGTGCGCTAAGCTTCGTTCCTTCTTGTCCTTAGTCATAAAAAGTCCCGAGGGCATAAATTTGGTATAAAATCGTCCCTTTTCCGCACAAATCTGCAAAAGAGCATAAAAATACGAAAGTAGACAATTGTTGGGAAATAAATGCTAAAACATAGTAAATGAGCGACAAAATGCGTGTAAAAATAGATGTAAAACATCATAAAATAGGCACGCATCAATTCCCAATCAAGAGTATGTCGTCGACATACAGTACTGGGAATACAATCTTGCTCCCACTCGACTTGATATAGAGACATGGTTCCTCGACTGATCGAACGAATCCATTCTCTTTTATCACTTGGTCGAAGCGATGATTCCAACTCCGCGATGCTTGCTTAAGTCCATAGATGGAACGCTTAAGCTTGCAAACTTTCTTAGGATGTTCTGGATCAATAAAACCCTCGGGTTGTACCATGTACAACTCTTCCTCCAAATAACCGTTTAAGAAGGCGGTTTTAACGTCCATTTGCCATATTTCATAGTCATGAAATGCGGCGATCGCTAAGATAATCCGAATGGAACGTAGCATGACTACGGGTGCAAAGATCTCATCGTAGTGCAAGCCTGGCACTTGGGTGAAACCTTTAGCAACTAGTCTAGCCTTGTGGATATCTTGTTGTCCTTCCACGGCATGCTTTATCTTGTAAAGCCATTTGCATTGAAGGGGACGTACCTTTGCAGGTAGGTCCACAAGATCCCACACGTTGTTCTCATACATGGAGTCCATCTCGGATTGCATGGCTTCTAGCCATAGCTTTGAGTCAGAACTAGTCATGGCACCTTTATAGGTTGTGGGTTCATTACCCTCAAGGAGTAAGACGTCATCTGTATCATGTTCCTCGACCATACCAATGTATCTGTCCGGAAGAATAGAGACTCTTCCCGACCTCCTAGGTTCCTCAGGAATATCTACCGCAGCCTCGGTTGAAAGAACTGTTTCCTCCAATGGTTGCTCGGCAGTTGGTTCTTGAACCTCCGATAACTCGAAGGTTCTATTACTCGACTTGTTCTCGAGAAATTCTTTCTCTAAGAACGTCGCACTAGCCGCAACAAAAACACGTTGTTCGGTTGGCGAGTAGAAGTAATGACCAAAAGTTCTCTTTGGATAACCTATAAAGTATGTCTTGACCGATCGCGGGCCGAGCTTATCCTCGTGTCTCCACTTGACATAAGCCTCGCAGCCTCAAAACCGTATAAAGGACAAGTTAGGGACCGTTCCCTTCCATAATTCGTATGGAGTCTTGTCAACATCTTTAGACGGACTTCGGTTAAGTATTAGAGCGGCCGACAAAAGAGCATAGCCCCACAATGAATTAGGCACGACGGTGTGACTCATCATGGATCGAACCATATCCAGAGTTCGATTTCTCCGTTCGGACACACCATTTAATTGTGGTGTTCCAGGTGGAGTTAACTGTAGCACGATGCCACAGTCTTTAAGGTGTTGATCAAACTCGTGTGAAAGATACTCACCACCACGATCAGAACGTAGTGCTTTAATCTTTCTACCCAGCTGGTTCTGTACCCGATTCTGGTATTCTTTGAACTTGTCAAAGGATTCACTTTTATGTTTCATCAAGTAGACATAGCCATATCTACTCAAATCATCCGTGAAAGTGATGAAATACCTATAGCCTTCTCGTGCGTTGATCGACATAGGGCCACATACGTCCGTATGTATGAGTCCTAATAGGTCGGCAGCGCGCATTCCAACACCTTTGAAGGAAATACGAGTCATCTTGCCGATGAGACATGATTCACACGTGCCATATGATTCGAAATCAAAGGGCGAGATAGCTCCGTTCTGTATGAGCTGTTTTACGCGTTTCTCATTTATGTGTCCCATACGACAATGCCATAAGTAAGTTTGATCTTTGTCACCTACCTTTAATTTCTTATTCTTCACATGTAATATTTCGGTGGCTTGATCTAAAACATAAATTCCATTCATGGAAACTGCCTTGCCATAAATCATATTGTGTAAGGAGAAAATACAGCTATTATTCTCTATTACAAATGAAAAGCCGAGTTTGTCAAGCGCAGAAACTGAAATAATGTTTTTGGACAAACTAGGAACATAATAACAGTTATATAAAAATAACTCGAATCCATTGGAAGCTGGATCACGTATGTTCCCTTCGAGACTGCAGCAACACGTGCTCCATTCCCGACACGCAGGTCCACCTCACCCTTGATTAGGGGTTCTTGGTTTCGGAGGCCCTGCACATGATTACATAGATGAGAACCACAACCAGTATCTAGTACCCAAGTTCCGTAACTTGCATGGTTAATCTCAATCATGTGAATAAAAGAAGAAGAAGACATACCAACAGGAGTAACGCGGCCTGCCTTAATGTCCTCACGATACACGGGGCATGAGCGCCTCCAATGCCCAGTCTTGTGGCAATGGTGACATTCCATGCTAGTATCCTTGCTCTTTGTTTTGCCCTGTGAGTTGTTTGACTCACCTGGCCCACTCTTAGTAAATCCTGACTTCTTAAACTTGGGCTTGCCTACTGTTAGGTCGCCCTGAGCTTTAGCTTTACCCTTACCCTTACCCTTACTGGAGATCATGAGAACATCTTGCTTCACGCTCCCACTTAATTTTAGATCCTTCTCGGTCTGTACGAGAAGGGAGTGGAGCTCATGAGGAGTCTTCTTCATGTCATTCATGTAATAGTTGGCCCTAAAGAGGGCGAACCCATCATGAAGTGAATGAAGCATTCGATCAACGATTATGTTCTCACTGATCTTGCAGTTTAGGGCCTCCAGTTTCTCGATATTCTCAATCATGTGAAGAATATGTGGGCTAACAGCTTGGCCCTTCTGGAGTTTCGCCTCAAAGAAGCGACAGGTATGCTCATAAGAAACGATTCTCGGAGCCTTTGAGAATTCGTTAGTGAGCGTGGTGAAAATCTTGTTTGCACCATGGGTTATGAAGCATCTTTGCAAATTGGATTCCATTGCATAGATGAGTACGTTCTTTATCGCACCCGCTTCCATGACGAAGTCGCTATGAGCGCGAACTTCGTTAGCTCTAGCTCCAGTTCATGGGTGTGGCGGAATGGGCTCAGTTAAGTACTTGAGCTTTCCGTCAGCAATGGCAGCATTCCGTAGTGCTGCCTCCCAGTCAGAGAAGTTTGACCCATCATTCCTCAGTCTAGTTGACTGATTCATGGAGTCCATGAAGGCCTTTAGCCAGGATTCACGTGCTAGCTTGGCACTTGGCATTGGGTCTTCACCAGCCATTTTAGTTATACAGCAGTTTTAATGAACGTGTTCTACACTGAAAAAGAAGATGAAACAAAACCATATAAGCAACTTATTGTTGTGATTTAAGTCTATATTAAATTGAATTTAAACTCGTAGACTCATGCATTTATATAATTGATCTCCCTCAAGAATTATATAAACGATCCCAAGACTCAATTTCCGTATATTGATAAGCCCACAGTTTGGCTAATTCCAATCGTTGGAACTCTTGGTCGATAAATTTCCGTAAATCCTATCTATTAGTCCATCTCAGTCACTAGATAGTATCGTGTGACCATGATGTTGAGATAAAATAAATCATCTGTTCCCACTTACCCGACGTAGAAGGGGTCATATTATGCCTACCGACGAAGAAGGGATTCATGGGAGGCTGATTTATAAAGACTAGTCTCAATTTTTGGTTATACGAGGAAGACCCCGGCCATCAACTTTTATTTATTCATATTAAGTGAACTAATATCTAGCAAATGCGTGAATGAATTAAATAAAGTGATGGCTTTGCAATTGACATGTGACATCTGTATTGTCACAGAAAACTAACGCGTAACCTCTACATGAGTCAGTTTTCAGGCATGATATAGGTGGTTTGGTTTTAGGCGGAATATGATGCAAGCTATTATCGATGAAAGCATAAAATGAAAGCAATAAACGTAAATAAAAAGTCCTAGTGTGGCCTATCCTACCAAAATAAACATAAAACAACTTGGAATCCACCGTTGGACCCTAGAAGCTTGTCTTGATGTTCCATCTTGGTCCTTGCAGCGGGAGTGAGCATCCGGTCTCCCTCTTGTCTTTGGTCTTCACAAAATTACTAATTTAAATTACAAAAGTAGTCCTAGATACATTCTAATTTAAATACAAAAGTAATTACATGGCAAAAACCCAAAACGGAGATTCAAGATCTCAAGATTACAAGCAAGACTGTGTCCCATCATTACGGTGACACAATCTTCTAAGGTTACACTAAGTTACAACCGTTTGCAAAATTAAATACGTTATTGAAAGCATTCATTAGACATTCAACAAGACGATAAATAAAATGCATCAACTAAATTAAAATTCATACATGACATAATACTGTTATTATGATTAACAAATTTTTACCAAACCACCTTTTAGGATTAAAATTATGTGATTATACCGTTTTAACCACTTTAATTTTAATAAGTTTATA
This sequence comes from Silene conica, assembly GCA_029255685.2. Taxonomy (NCBI): domain Eukaryota; kingdom Viridiplantae; phylum Streptophyta; class Magnoliopsida; order Caryophyllales; family Caryophyllaceae; genus Silene; species Silene conica. The sequence goes on from CM055315.2 coordinate 56,721,819, forward strand.
ATCCTATTATTTTAAACCGTTTTAAAATAATATGTATCAAACGAGGGTGAACCGTTTCACAAAATTAATAATATACTATTTCCGTATATAGTATATTACTAAAGGCCATGTGAAAATAAAACATGTTATTTTCGGAAAAAAAAAAAAAAAAACGAGTCTGTTACAGGGGTGGTCTACCGACCGAAAAAACAGGTCTACCGACCACCTGACGAAAAAAAATTTTTTTTTTTTTTTTTTTTTAAGCAGAATGGTCGACCGACCCGAAAAACAGGTCGACCGACCACAAAACACGAAACCGAGTTTCTGAACACGATTTCTCACAAAAGATAAACTGTCGAAACAGAAAAAACACGCAGGAGGCGGTCGACCGACCGCAACGGGGGGTCGATCGACCGACTTAGCGGCAGAAGACGATTTTTCAGGTTTTAAAACTTACGAAAAACACAAAGGTAAAATTTTCATAACCTGGCTCTGATACCACTTGTGGGGAATATAGCATGTATTCACCCCAAACTTGCAGGATTATAATGAAACATACAATTGTGATTATGGTCATAAGTTAATAAAAAGCATGAAAGAGAAATCAACCTTTGGTCCTTGTGCGAAAGGCCTAAGAACAGGAATTAACACAAATTCCCTCCTATAACTTGCACCCAAGACTTAGAATGAGACGTGGCCGCGTGTGCTAGAAATCCTCTCCAACTGCCTTGCAATATTGGGAGAGCTATTTAGGTTTTAGATGTGAGATCTTAGGTTTTGGGAGAAGAAAACTCTCAAAAACCCTAATTTTTCCTTGAGATTTGTTTTAAACAGTGAAAACAAGAGTCCCTGACATCAGGAGAGTCCTCCTCCTTATGTAGCTCTTTTGGCCGAAATTTCCAATAGGGTAGGAGTGGGCTTTCCACTCTTACCTTATTCTAATTTGTGATTCGACCCATTTAGCTAAACTTTATTCGCGGGTTTTGTTTATAAATCGTATGCATGTTATCAGATATTAATGCAGTCGATGTATTAATAATGGTCTGATAAAATTACGATATTGTATAATTACCCAAATTAATATAACTGTTTATATTAATACGCGAATACAATATTTAATTAAATATAACCGTTTATATTTAATTTTACGAATTAATCATGCAATCCGTATTAGCTAAAATTATTTAATCCGTATTAAATAATAATCTCAACATCTTATTGACTAATTTAATAGTCAATACCTCTGACTAACTGTTTAGTCATATCCGGCATAAATGTGATTGTATTTTCATACCTTCACATCTCTCAAACGTGTCCTATAGGTGTGACGTATAGGGACCAGTTGATCACCGCCATCCGTATGACAATAACGTCAAACTTATCTAGCAAGCCAACCGTTATTGATAAACGTGGATCAACTGGTAATAATACAAAAGTATGCCCTTGTGATCCTTAAAGAGATTTAATAAGTCATTGTACTTAATTGTCAAGGACACCAGCCCCAACAATCTCCCACTTGTCCGTACAAGGGTATGTGCAATAACGTTATCACACTACATGTGGAGGACACAAGCTCCAACAGTGACCTGTAATACTCCGTATTTTATTCGTTTTATTTTATTTGTTTTATTTATTTTTATGTTTACTCGAGATTAAACTTTCGTTAGCGAAGCCAAAGATTGGTGAATGAGGTGTTTTGTGTGCTAGTTTTGAAGTCGTGTATGTTCATGTACAAAGAGATCGTACTTGATTTATGTTATTTGGGTCTTGGGATGCGCGAAGAGCTTGACCCATACACAAATTATATCGACAATTGGGCCTAGGGTTGCGTGCAAGCAAGCCCTTTACACGGCCTTTACATCTGAAATATAAGTTATTCAGAAACACTCTTGCTGCCGCCCTATTTAAACACACTTCTAAACCTAGTTCTAACCTAGACGACACCCCAACACCAACACGACACTTCTGCCGCCACTTCAGAGATTGCAAAGGAAGGTGTTCACGGTGGTTTAAGGGGCTCTAGGTTCTGTCGATTGCATCAGAAATAGGGCAAGCACACCACTGATCTGAATTTCGTGATTTTTAACTCTGTTTGCTTCGCAATTTCAAACACGTTACATGTTATAATCCTAGTTCTTTGCGTAATAATAATCTGTGGTATGTGGTGGTTATGTTCTGACTAGAGTAGGGTCGTGTTTTATGGTCTAGGGCCATCGTGTATGGGTGGTTAGTGTCGGTGGTGGTCTGATTTTATTTCCCGTCAGAAACAGAGTCTGAAACGTCCTCATACGTACTGGGTTTTCTGGGTTTTCGATGCTTTTTATGTCGAAGGTTTTTCTGGGTTTTAACACTGTTGGTTGGGTGGTAGTCGGGGTAAGGGAATGGTGGTTGTCATCATGGTTCGTGGTGTCTCACGGTGGTGGTGTGGTGGTTACAGTTTAGGAGGTCTGTAGTACTGATCAGAGGGCGTGCCTGGGTTGAGGTTTTGAGTCGTTGATGGTGGCTTGTGGTTACGGTGGCTGCGGCTGTCACCCTCACCTATGGAAACGCCGTGGCTCAGAGGTGAGTCTGGTGGTGCCGTGGGTAAGGCTAATGGTTGCAGCAGGTGTGGGGAAGGACGTTTGTCACGGTGGTCAGAAGGTCAGAATGGGATTTCTGGGTTTGAGCTTTTGCGGTCTGGCTGTTTGATGCCGGTTTGTGACGGTGGTGGACGAGGTAGGCGGCCACTAACCTCCTCCCTGGAACCACCGTGGCTCAGTGGCGAGCCTGGTGGTGCCAGTGGGGAGGCCAGGGATCGTAGGTGGCGTTGGGGCAGTGGTTTGTTACGGTGGTTAGGCGTGGCTAGGGGTTGTGTGATGGCTGTTGATTCACGTATTGGGGGCTGTTTACATTTCTTGGTTGTCAATTTTGTTGTTGTTTTATCATGATTGGTGTAGCATTATTGTTATCATTATCATTATTATTCTTATTATTATTAATATTAATGTTATTAATGTTATTAATGTTATTATTATGGGTACTACTATTATTTATTCATCTTCTTATTATTGTTACTAATGTTGTTATTATTATTAATATTGCTAATATTGTTATTGTGATAATGTTATCGTTGTTAGTATGATATTATTGTTAGCAATTTCGTTCATGTTAGTAATGATTAAAGTTGTTAAGTAATTTTATACATGGATGTGACGGTTACCAATTGTTTAATTATATTTTCTATGTTCGATTATTTAATCGAAGATTAGTTATAAAAGGAATAAAGACGGGTTGGACAAGCTAATTGAAGAAGTCGTGTTTAATATGGTCTCGTTGTGTGTAATATATTATGTAATTAGTTAATTTGATTAATTGATATATTATATTTGTTTATATCATTATATTAGTTAACAATTATGTATATTATAATCGTTGTGTCGTGATTGCTTTATTTAATCAAGCTCATGAATAAGTTAAGTAGACGGGAGTACAAATAGTTATTGGAATGATTAGTGATTGAATACTCCTGCTAATTGTTAGGAGACGGTATTGAAGTCGCATAACTCTGTTTACTTGCTGGCTTGCTATTGGATTATATTGCTATCCAGGTAGGATACACTGACCTTATACTCTATGATGTGTTATGAATGAATGTTGGATTGCGTGTTATGGATGTTGAGCATGATTTATATGAGAATGGTATCGGTTGGAATGAGTGTTGTTTACTATTATTGGTACGTGCATTTCCTTATTTAATCGCATGATTGATTTAGAGTATTGTTGCATTCACGAGCATGACATGTGAATTGGATACGGATTTGAGATGATGAGATATTATTGGGCCCAGGCTAGTTCTGCAGGACTAGACCTGGTGACCTCAGCTGTTATGCTGGTATTCGGCGACGGCCGATTATAGTCTGGCGGGAGGTTCGGTATGGCTTGGTGCCAGGGTATGAGTTTGAGATTGAGATTTAGATTGAGATTGAGCTTGAGCATATCATGGCATTTGCATATCATAACTGTTGCATTATAATTATTGTGTTACCCTACTCAACCGCGAGGTTGACAGTGTATTCGTGTACACCTACGATGATCCGGAATGGGGAGTAGATCCTGCAGGTCAGAGACAGATGAGCTAGGAGCTAGGGCAGGAATGTGAGATGCGTACTTTGGACCGACTTAGAATTATATCACATCTAGAGAAGTCATCAGTTGTATTTTCTTTTCTGTTATGTAGTAACTGTAATAACCAAGTTTAAATTTTATCAGTTTTTATAAAGTACTTTGGTTGTTTTACTTTGTTATTCACTACCTCGGACATTCCGAGATGGTAACAGCTCTATTTATTTGAGAATGTCTTGCTAAAGGCTCTTGAATAAATGGGGGTGTTACAAAGTGGTATCAGAGCGAACGATCCTCAGGGCTAAACCAATGAACAATAATGAACGTAGAAAGAGTCTAATAAACTCCAGGTTAGTAACTGTTAGGAGCCCCAGGATTGGGATGAGTTAGGGGCCCCCTCAAAATAAGCCACTTGCTCTTTCAGTCTAACCTGGTCACCTTGATAGCTGAAGAGTGTGGGTAGTTTGGACCAAGGCAGATATATAATATATGTATATGTACTAACGTTTCAGCGCCAAGGGAATGAGGTAAGTTATGATGTGAAATATGGTTGATGATCTGTATTGTGAAGCATGATAATGATATTGAATGTTGGTTGATATATATGACTTCTAAGTATTGAGAACATGAAAATTGGAATGTGACTTTGAAATATAAGCTTGACTTGTATGATGATGTGCATTAGAAGAATACGACTGATCTTGAAATGCTGGTTGATCCGAATGATTGAATTAAAATTTGCAGAGAATGGGTGTATATTTATTGAACAATAATTTGGGGTGATATGATCATATGATTTTAGTGATTCGAAATGTATATATGATATCTGGTTATTAAATGACTATCGCAATTATGTAATATATTTTTTGGTATTTGAATAATGATGATCAGATTTGTATGTTATATTAATTCATGTCTGGTGATATGCATGCGGCTATATGATCCCTGAACCCGTAGGTAGAGTATAGTAAAATGATATGTGTAATGAGTTGCTGTTAAGTGGCACCTTAGTGACTTCTAGGATATATTTACGTACTTTAATAAATTGTGATTGATACGAGGATAGAAACTACTGCATTGCCTATACATGCATGATGATTTAGTTATCTAGTTGATTTTATTTGTGATTTCGTAACCTTTACCGTTTTGATTTAGATGGCAATTACATGTTAATATGGTGCAATGTGATTTTAATGCTTCAATGATATGTCAACATGTTTTGGAGAAAGTATGATTGTGTGATAATGTGTAGTAATTTTAAAAGAACCAAATTTTTTAATAAATTCCTGGATATTACCTTGTTTGTACGGGTTCCCATTTAAAACGTGTTCTTTATATGAATGTGAAAATTTTGTGTGTGATAACCTTCTGATTTAGTTTTCCAGTGCTTTTGGTTTCATGTTAATACGAATTATAGTTTGAGAGAAATAAATATCTTAGTCGACAGTGGCCAGATTGTTACTACACAGTTCTGTTTTGACCCATGTTTTTGCAAATGACACCATTTAAACCGTATTTATTGTTTATGCATAATTCCAAATCCACTGTTTAGAATATTCATTCATGTTTCAAAATGATAAGCCACGTAAAATCTTAATGAGTCGTTAATTAATAGTGATTTTTTTACAAGTTGCCCAGTTTTCTGTTTATTTGCTGAAAAGTTTTGTTCAGACCAACTGAGTTGTAAAATTTGTTATAAAATAATTCTCTTAAGCTTTGGAATTGATTCATTTTCCCATGATTATTTAACTCCTTATATTTTCTAAAAACTATAATAGTTTGCAAGATAGCTAAGCGGTTATTTAATTATGATTTTTGGGTGTTGCAGCGTGATGTATGATTGTTGAAATTGTAAGTTATGTAAGTTTTCAATATAAAAGTTTAATCAAATATGAATTATGTGATGTAACCATGTAATTTTCTGATATGACATTAGTAGCATGAATAATAGACATATGATATGGATGTGAACTTTGTAATATAATAATATAACCTTAATTATTATTGGTGAGTTTTATATAAAGGTAGTTTTATTTATACCGACACTATTGTTATGCCACAAGGTGAACTACATATTGTTATGTTTAAATGTGATCACAATGTATTGAATTAGTAATCTGGTTGATATGTGAATTATGGAAAGTGCTAGTCTAGCTTTCGATCTGCAGCTTGTAAAATTGTCAGTTGATTCGTGTTTATAAATTGTCATTAACTACAACTTCATTGTCAGAAAATTTCAAAATGTTTTCAGGGTGATAATCCATGATAAAGCCGATGACTGATAACTATGGTAATTGTTTTGCAACCTGACAAAAGCTGTAGCTACGTGTTTATGAAATTATGCTTGAATATGAAATTGTTCCGCAAGATATAAACCTCTTATTTCGCAAGTCATATTTACTAGTTTTTATGACAAATGATGTAATATGAATGGATGAGAAGGGTACCTAAATGATTTTTAAGCCATTTATATCTAGAATTGCTAAGTTGTCTTGCTAGTCTAAGATTGGTGTATATCTCGCGAGATAAGTCAATGCTCCATGTTTAATTATATTGGTTAAATTTTGCTTTATGCCTTTTCTAGAATATACTTTTGCTTCTATAATATGATTATGAGCATAGAATGTTTTAATTTGTCATTTATGAATTTTGAGTTATTGATTGTTTACATTGATATAAATATGTTAAGTTTGTCTTAAAATTTCAAGAGCATATAAGTGTTTGTTACCTGAGTTTGTTTTAACTGCGTAGCATGAAATTGACAAGTATATGTTGTTGCTTGAAAAGTCGGACGCTAGTTGCCAGTATAGAGTAATTAGCTTATCAGATAATTTCTGACTGTGGTTTCGGTAAACTTCTTGAGCATTGGATGTGAAATTTTGTAATGAGGTTACGGGGACGTAACCATGTCTTAAGGAGGATAGGATTGTAAAATCTTAATGATCTTTGATTTGGCTAATTGATATGTCGTGCTTGTTTGAATATACGTGATAATCATGTTTACTTTTGTTATGCATTATATTGTAATTCGTGAATTATCTTTTAATTTAGTTATGCGTTAAACTTTGGGGACAAAGTTTTCTTAACGAGGGTAGAATGTAACATTCGCGTCTTGAAGCCAGTATAAGTGTTGTTTGTGTTTGTTTCGTGCTTGTTAGATGTTCGTTACCGTTACGGGGTGGTGAACTTCGGGACGAAGTTCAATTTAAGGAGGGAAGACTGTAATACTCCGTATTTTATTCGTTTTATTTTATTTGTTTTATTTATTTTTATGTTTACTCGAGATTAAACTTTCGTTAGCGAAGCCAAAGATTGGTGAACGAGGTGTTTTGTGTGCTAGTTTTGAAGTCGTGTATGTTCATGTACAAAGAGATCGTACTTGATTTATGTTATTTGGGTCTTGGGATGCGCGAAGAGCTTGACCCATACACAAATTATATCGACAATTGGGCCTAGGGTTGCGTGCAAGCAAGCCCTTTACACGGCCTTTACATCTGAAATATAAGTTATTCAGAAACACTCTTGCTGCCGCCCTATTTAAACACACTTCTAAACCTAGTTCTAACCTAGACGACACCCCAACACCAGCACGACACTTCTGCCGCCACTTCAGAGATTGCAAAGGAAGGTGTTCACGGTGGTTTAAGGGGCTCTAGGTTCTGTCGATTGCATCAGAAATAGGGCAAGCACACCACTGATCTGAATTTCGTGATTTTTAACTCTGTTTGCTTCGCAATTTCAAACACGTTACATGTTATAATCCTAGTTCTTTGCGTAATAATAATCTGTGGTATGTGGTGGTTATGTTCTGACTAGAGTAGGGTCGTGTTTTATGGTCTGGGGCCATCGTGTATGGGTGGTTAGTGTCGGTGGTGGTCTGATTTTATTTCCCGTCAGAAACAGAGTCTGAAACGTCCTCATACGTACTGGGTTTTCTGGGTTTTCGATGCTTTTTATGTCGAAGGTTTTTCTGGGTTTTAACACTGTTGGTTGGGTGGTAGTCGGGGTAAGGGAATGGTCGTTGTCATCATGGTTCGTGGTGTCTCACGGTGGTGGTGTGGTGGTTAGAGTTTAGGAGGTCTGTAGTGCTGATCAGAGGGCGTGCCTGGGTTGAGGTTTTGAGTCGTTGATGGTGGCTTGTGGTTACGGTGGCTGCGGCTGTCACCCTCACCTATGGAACCGCCGTGGCTCAGAGGTGAGTCCGGTGGTGCCGTGGTAAGGTTAATGGTTGCAGCAGGTGTGGGGAAGGACGTTTGTCACGGTGGTCAGAAGGTCAGAACGGGATTTCTGGGTTTGAGCTTTTGCGGTCTGGCTGTTTGATGCCGGTTTGTGACGGTGGTGGACGAGGTAGGCGGCCACTAACCTCCTCCCTGGAACCACCGTGGCTCAGTGGCGAGCCTGGTGGTGCCAGTGGGGAGGCCAGGGATCGTAGGTGGCGTTGGGGCAGTGGTTTGTTACGGTGGTTAGGCGTGGCTAGGGGTTGTGTGATGGCTGTTGATTCACGTATTGGGGGCTGTTTACATTTCTTGGTTGTCAATTTTGTTGTTGTTTTATCATGATTGGTGTAGCATTATTGTTATCATTATCATTATTATTCTTATTATTATTAATATTAATGTTATTAATGTTATTAATGTTATTATTATGGGTACTACTATTATTTATTCATCTTCTTATTATTGTTACTAATGTTGTTATTATTATTAATATTGCTAATATTGTTATTGTGATAATGTTAGCGTTGTTAGTATGATATTATTGTTAGCAATTTCGTTCATGTTAGTAATGATTAAAGTTGTTAAGAAATTTTATACATGGATGTGACGGTTACCAATTGTTTAATTATATTTTCTATGTTCGATTATTTAATCGAAGATTAGTTATAAAAGGAATAAAGACGGGTTGGTCAAGCTAATTGAAGAAGTCGTGTTTAATATGGTCTCATTGTGTGTAATATATTATGTAATTAGTTAATTTGATTAATTGATATATTATATTTGTTTATATCATTATATTAGTTAACAATTATGTATATTATAATCGTTGTGTCGTGATTGTTTTATTTAATCAAGCTCATGAATAAGTTAAGTAGACGGGAGTACAAATAGTTATTGGAATGATTAGTGATTGAATACTCCTGCTAATTGTTAGGAGACGGTATTGAAGTGGCATAACTCTGTTTACTTGCTGGCTTGCTATTGGATTATATTGCTATCCAGGTAGGATACACTGACCTTTTACTCTATCATGTGTTATGAATGAATGTTGGATTGCGTGTTATGGATGTTGAGCATGATTTATATGAGAATGGTATCGGTTGGAATGAGTGTTGTTTACTATTATTGGTACCCGCATTGCCTTATTTAATCGCATGATTGATTTAGAGTATTGTTGCATTCACGATCATGACATGTGCATTGGATACGGATTTGAGATGATGAGATATTATTGGGCCCAGGCTAGTTCTGCAGGACTAGACCTGGTGACCTCAGCTGTTATGCTGGTATTCGGCGACGGCCGATTATAGTCTGGCGGGAGGTTCGGTATGGCTTGGTGCAAGGGTATGAGTTTGAGATTGAGATTGAGATTGAGATTGAGCTTGAGCATATCATGGCATTTGCATATCATAACTGTTGCATTATAATTATTGTGTTACCCTACTCAACCGCGAGGTTGACAGTGTATTCGTGTACACCTACGATGATCCGGAATGAGGAGTAGATCCTGCAGGTCAGAGGCAGATGAGCTAGGAGTTGGGGCAGGAATGTGAGATGCGTACTTTGGACCGACTTAGAATTATATCACATCTAGAGAAGTCATCAGTTGTATTTTCTTTTCTGTTATGTAGTAACTGTAATAACCAAGTTTAAATTTTATCAGTTTTTATAAAGTACTTTGGTTGTTTTACTTTGTTATTCACTACCTCGGACATTCCGAGATGGTAATAGCTCTATTTATTTGAGAATGTCTTGCTAAAGGCTCTTGAATAAATGGGGGTGTTACATGACCCCTCACCCCCATTAATCAGTGCAAAAAATTATACATATGTATCTTTATATTAATGTTGCATTAAAGTTTAGTGGCTCATTGGTAGAAGCATTGTCACACCATCAAAGCAACCCAGGATCAAGCCTTCTCAACTACATTTTTTTTAGCTTTTCATTTTGCATATTAAAAGTAATTGAAAATGTTCTAAGAAAGGGTCGAACCATATCGTACAGGACCCCAAAATTGTTAGGGATGGACGAGATTAATTAAGTGATTATATTTTGACGGGAAGCCCGTTGCTAACATTGATTGACCTTCACCAGGGTTTGGGTCAAAGACAATCAATATTTGCGACGGATTTCTCGCCGCAAACGTTGACGGAACTTGACCTTGACTAGGGTCAATTTTTGCGACGGAAAATCCGTCGCAAAGGTTGACTGACTTTTATCCTGGTGGTCCAAAAAAAATTCCACCAATTTCAGATGCAACGGATATTCCGTCGCAAATTTGCGACGGAAAGCGCACCATTTGACTTTTTGTTCGCGAGATTGGGAAATTACCCTTTGTCCCAAATTTCATTGCAAAAAACAATTTCGTTGCAAATTCCGTCGCAAACAATAATTTGCATCACGGCCAACGCATTTGTGTATCTCGCGACAATACTATTTTTTGTAGTGTAATCACCCCCATTCCATAGATCCTAGATTCGCCACTGCAGGTCACCCACCTAGCGGGGAGGATTCTGGGCTTGGCTATGGTCAAGTTTGAGGCACAACGAGGACGTTGTGTTCTTTAAGTGGGGGAGTTTGTAACACCCCAAGAGTATGAGAGGAAAGTTGTCCCACATCGGTAAATTGTGAGGCTTGTGATATGTTTATAATAGTTTCCACCCATCACTTAGTAACAAGGCCTTGTGCTTTTGGGCTTAAGTGAGGACAAATAATGGGCCCAAAAGTGTGCACCCATCTTATTGGGGTTGTGTTACGACCGTGGTGGGTCGGGTTGTTACAGGTGTCCTTGACAGTTAGTACAATGACTTATTAAATCTCTTAAAGGATCACAAGGGCATACTTTGGTATTATTATCAGTTGATCCACGTTTATCAATAACGGTTGGCTTGCTAGATAAGTTTGACGTTATTATCATACTGAGGGCGGTGATCAACTGGTCCCTATACGTCACACCTATAGGACACGTTTGAGAGATGTATGTGAAGTTATGAAAAATTGAAAATACAGTCACATTTATGCCGAATACGACTAAACAGTTAGTCAGAGGTATTGACTATTAAATTAGTCAATGAGATGTTGAGATAATTATTTAATACGGATTAAATAATTTTAGCTAATACGGATTACATGATTAATTCGTAAATTAAATATAAACGGTTATATTTAATTAAATATTGAATTCGTGTATTAATATAAACAGTTATATTAATTGAGCTAATTATACAATATCGTAATTTTCTTATCAGACCATTATTAATGTATCGACTGCATTAATATGTGATAACATGTATACGATTTATAATTAAAACCCGTGGATTATATTTTAGCTTTAGGGTCGAATCACGCAAGAGAATAAGGTAAGAGTGGAAATCCCACTCTCACCCTAGTCCATTTCGACCGGCCATGAGAGTTACAAAAGGAGAAGAACTCTCCTTTTGACAAACGACTGAAACTGATATTTTATTATTCACAAAACTAGGGTTTTGAGAACAGTTTTTCCCAAAACCTAGATCTCACATCTTAAAACTCACAAAAGCTCTCCCCATATTGCAAGGCAATTGGAGAGCATTTCTAGCACACGCGGCATCATCTTAGACGGGTCTTGGGTGCAAGTTCTAGGAGGGAATTTCTTTTAATTCCTGTTCTTAGGCCATTCGCGCAAGGACCTAAGGTTGTACTCTCTACCTTTTATTTATGTTTTTCGTTTTATGACAATATTCACATGTAAACTTTTCGTTATAATCCTGTAATTTAAGGGTGAATATACGGAAATTCCCCACAAGTTTAGGAGACGGGTTCAGGGTGGTTTTGTAATCGGGTCTGCGTGTTAGTTGTCTGGGGTACGGTGGCTGGTTCATAGGGTGTATGGTGTTCTGAGGTGTCCATTGTGGTGCGGGGGTCTGTCACGGTGGAGATGGTGGCTGGTAAGATAGCTCATGGCGACTGTAGAAGGGAAGGAGTCACGCGAGGGTTAGGGGCTGGTTGTGCGTGTAGATCGTATTCATAATGATAGTTCATACTATAAGATAGGTTTTGATGCATAATAATATATAATATACTAGTATTTTTGCCCGTGCGATGCACGGATACTAAATTAATTTATGGTATTCAAAAAAATTTCACTATATAAATCAAAAGTAAATCATAAGACTTTTTTAAACCCATCAAACCCCTAATCTTACTTTTCAAACAACACTTGAAACGATCCACAATCCTAAGCCACACCTACTAACCTATTATGAAATTAATCATCAAATGTGATTTAGTCATCTTTATTGCTACCTCAAACAACCATCTAACTCATCATCGACACTCTTTCCTAGCTTTCAATACACACCTAAAATATTCAAGTCACCCTCCTTCACGAAACACCCGGATTTATCCCTCAAAGTTAGCTCTCCTTTGAAAAGTTCATCCATCTATCAGAAACCTAGCTAACTTATGCTTTTAAAACCGATCTTGTTTGAATGAGAAATCCTTGATGGGAAAAACAAAAACATGCAATTTTTTGTTTGGTTAACAAAAGAGGTATGAGAGAAGTGTTAAAGAATGAACAGTGGATACAACACTCGAGATGTTACATTGAAATTGGGTGTAAAATTCAATCAACAATGTTTTTTAATCACCAGGCCAAGACAAAAAAGTAACATAGTTAAACGTTAACAATACTATATTGACATGTTATTTATTAATATTTGATTACTTATTTAACTTATTTTTATAGCATCAATGCGTAAGTCATTTACACATAATACAACCTTGAAATAAATTCATCTACTTCCTCAGTTTTCTTGCAACATACCCCCATTTCCACACCATTCAGGCAATTGTTCGTACCCTTTTCACTCAACTAACCAATTTGACCCTCAGAATTAACCGTATGCGTATCCCTGAACAACCCTATCGTATCTATATTTACTTGTACTACTCAAATCACACTCTTAAATTTCGGAAAATAACTTTATCCTCGAGATACTTACCTCCTACCTCCAGACCTATCTACCCCGATATAATATACTGACATGACATATACTTCCTTAAATCTTATCCAATGTTCCCACATTCTATTTTTGTACAGTTTAATCTAATGGTTTCCTTCTATAGTTGGTAAAATAATTGACATAAATATCTTCTTCTATTTCTTGTATTTATAATGTTATTATTGCAAATTTGCAACTGCAACTCCACATTACAATATCTTTTTATACACACCCCTAAATATTTTCAAAAATACTCCCACAAAAAACACTATAACGTCATTCCACATTTAAAAATTATTCTCTGACCCAATGGAGCATTCAATAGGACTGAAAAAAGTATAACATTTGATTATTTAGTTTTTTGTCTAACAAAGAAACAAAATTGAGTTTATACACATGATATTTTAAATGTTTTTAGACTATATTTATATTGTCGATTCTTTTTTCATATAATACCCATTTTCAAATAAAATTTATTCATTTACCTTCTCCAATCAATATCTCACGTTATCCACTTTTTCACATATTCAACCCTTTCCACCCGACTAACCAACCAAACTCATCAGAATCAACCTTAACCATATTCATATGCCTAAACAAGTCAGCCCTACATATGAATATATTTTTCTATCTACTAAATCACACTCGTAAACATCAGGGAGTAATCATACCCATGGAGTACCCTTCTCACCCACTTAACCAACTTAACCATTAAATCAATTGTATAATGTATCCCTGGAAACCTCAACTTTCCAACATTTATTTGTACTACTCTGACACTCTTCAATGTCGTGGAATAACCTTACCCCTAAGATACTTACCTCCTCTCTCAAAACCTATTTACCCCCACCGCTCGAAGCAATAGATATATCCAATGTAAAATCAAACACCGCCCTATAACAATCAAAATTGAGTATACATACATGTTACTTTAGAGATTTTTAAGCTCCTTTCATAACATTTGTGCCTCTGTTATTATCACAAAAAATAGAATTTTGAAATAAAATTTATCTACCCATGTACTTGCTCAATTGTTCAAATAATTCTGTAGTACATACGCAGCTTTTTTCGACACCGTTTAGATACTCGTCATACCCTTCTCACATAACTACCCAACTTGACTAACATAATCAATCGTATCCCTGAACAACCCTAACCTATAGACATTTACTTGAGCAACTTACATCACACTTTAAACGTCGGAGAGTAACTCTATCCCCCAAGATACTTACCTCCTCCCTCGAGATCTATTTATCCCCTTCCCTAAACAAATGGACACATACAATTTAAATCAACCCCTACCCTATAAAAAAATGTCACACTGTAAAGAATAAGTTGAAAATATGGAAGAAAAAAAAGAATACGGACTATAGTAACCTATAATCTAATACTAATTGAAAAATATTTTTGATCTTTTTACGGGGTATTCTATCCGTCTCGGAAACATCATTTATTTATCATTACTTTTTTGTTTGAATATCTTCTAATACCCACTTGCATTTCATCTCATCAACACAATTATTACGCTTAACTCAGGTAACCTACATCATTATGTTCTTTAATATCTATATATTTATATTTATACTCTTTAAATCGTAACTTGACAACCCAACTAACCAGCTTGATCATCAGAATCATAAATTGTATTCTTGAACATCTCTGACCAGTTTGCTTGTACTACTCAATTAATACTCTTAGACGTCGGATAGTAACCCTACCCCAGAAGACACTTACCTCCTCCCTCAAAACTTATCTACCTCCTCTCCCATTAAAAAATGTCATTTTATAACACAATGTCACATTGTTAAATAATAAGGTGAAAATATGTAGGAATAAGTATTGTTATTTACGAAATACCTTTCAATACCCATTTAAAACACATGTCATCCATACAATTATTCCTCTTCACGCACCTACATACATCATTATTGTAGTCTTTAATATATATATTTATACTAATTAAATCCAAATTTGACATTTTAGGGTTTCTCTAAAGTATAATATATTTGACATTTATCTTATTTTCTTTTTACTTAATTAAAAAAAATTATCTCATTTCTTTCGCATAATTATGTACGAAAGTGCATAATGTTCACTTGAATAGTTGTGCTACTATTGTACCAAAAAAAATAGTAGTGTTGCTCTTAATTTGGTCGAATATGATTGATCGTAAATGTTCCTTTTAGGTAAGAATTTATTTAGACTTAAATAATTTCATTTATTAGTTCCACACATTTCTAATTAAGATGGAAGTATTCATTTTAATTTTGAATATCTAGTAATATGGAAAAGATAAGAACATAATGTATAAGCAAAAATAAAAGATTTGTCTTATTACTCTTATATCCCCGTGAGACTATTTTGACTCATTTTAATGTTAAGACGAACACAAACTAAATTAGTTCTTTTTTACGCTTTCTTATTTTCATTTTTATTAGAAACGCTAAATAATATTAATAACCTTAAATAGTAAGTATATAGATATTAAAGAATAATGTTCTAAGATAGGAAAATTGTAAATAATCAATTATTATAATTCATTTCTGATTTTCATTTTTAATAAAAACGTTGAATAAAGTTAATAAACTTAAATAGTAAGTATATAAATATTAATGAATAATAATATTCTAAATCTAATAGGAAAATTGTAAATAATCAGCTATTTTATATTTTTCTAAATCTAATAGAAAAGTTGTAAATAATTTATTATTTTCTAATTTTCTAATTCTAATAGAAAAATTGTAAATAATTAATTATCTCCTAATTCTAGTAGAAAAATTGTAAATATATCATTATTTAAAAATAAGTGTTTTGTAAAAGGTGGAGACTACCACAAGCTTTGAAAAAAACTTCGTTTAATTATATATATTGATTATGGGTTGCTGACGGAAATTAACGTAATAAATAATATTATATATATTGATAGTTCATATGGGCATGATATGTACGAGTAATTAATAAATAGAACTGTTACCATCTCGGAACGATGAGGTAGTGAATAACAAAGTAAAACTCCCAAGGTACATTATATAAAAGTGATAAAATTTAAACTTGATATTACAGAAACTACATGAGTATGCGAAATAAAGTACAACTGGTGACTCCTCTATATGTGATGTAGATCTAAGTCCCCAAGCCCGCATCTCGATCACATTCCCGTCCCAGCTCCTAGCTTATCCGTCTTTTTCCTGTAGAATCTACTCCCCATTCGGATCATCGTAGGTGTTACACGAATACACAGGGTCAACCACGAGGTTGAGTAGGTAATATAGATAAAACATAAACAACAATAGAAATGCATCTTCCTCCATCTCCATATCATTCAGTCAACCACTTCACCTCCATCACACCACACCTTCCATCACACCACACCTCCCATCACACCACACCTCCCATGGCTATATCACAAGTCCCGTATCACAAGTCACGTTCTCCAGACCAATTAAAAATAATCAAATATTCCACAACACATTCAATATCAATTACCATCACACCACACCTCCCATGGCCATATCACAAGTCCCGTATCACAAGTCCCGTTCTCCACAACAATTAATAATAATCAAATATTTCACAACACATTCAATATCAATTATAAAAATCTCGTAATAAGCATCACATACACACTTCATGTCATAACACAGACCACAGATATATCCCCTACGTTGATTTGCAGAACGATAACCGAACAGCTGCCAGAAATATTCCACTTTGAGCTCGGTTCCTATAAACAGTACTTACTATCAAATTCTATTCGTACAACCAACCACTCCTAATTGCTCACTTGATCATGTTCATAACGATTTACTTGTCACCAAATGTAAGTATACATATCAATCATCATTAGCTAATTATAAACTTACTAAAAATAGACTTACTACATATATAGGCTTACTAAATATATTAAGAATTCAAATAACCAAATATTAATAATATCAAGAGCAATAACAATATAAGTAATTAATAATAATCATAATGCTCGTTGACAATAATATTACTCATAACAATTCTAATAATATGATTAGTAATAATAATAACATATATAACATACGACCATACAATTATAAATTCATAATAATAATAATAATATACAACATTACAACATTAATGTTAACAAACCTTACTAATAATATTAATAATATCATTATCATTATCATTATCATTCCACCATTTCAATAATAATCATAATAATATTAATAATAATATAAATAACAATATTATCATAAAATCATAAAATCATAATATTAATAATATCAATTACACACCAATAATGGATAATAATAAACAAGTAACAACAATTTGACCAAGACCAAATAAAAGAAAATGTAGCAACATCAACAGCCCCCACCGAGACCACAACCCCTGACCAGCCCGTTTTGACGACCCAAACAACCACCCTACAAAGCCACAACCACCACCCTTCCACGGTGGTCATGACCACTATACTATGACGCACCCCCTGACACTAAACACCACCCCTGACTCAACTTCATCAGCCCACGACACTGGTTACAAACACCCCTCGTCACAGCACCAAATTCTGAATTCGTGACTGACACCCTGCCAAAACACCACGACTAACACCAGTAGCAGCCCCTGCCTTCTCCAGTGGCACCACCAGGCTCACCTCTGAGCCGCGGTAGTTCCAGGGAGGAAACAGTGGTTGTCGACACCGTAGCACCCACTAGCAGCAACCCTTATAAACCCACACCGCCACCGACTCTGTTTTTCTTTTACGTTATGAACCACCCAATCACCACCGTCTAAATCGACTGCCCTGAGCCACCACAACCACCGCGACAACCTCCCTACAACCTCCTTATTGCACCCATCCAAATATCCCAAACATCTATAGCAAACATAACCAACAACTAATTCGAAATCAAATTAAAACATTCATGCTCAAAAACAGAGATCTGAAACGATTATTTGAACAATCTGACACTCTGATTCAACACCATATTTGACAATCAACGGCGGTCAACGACGACTCCCTTGTGGCCCATATTGAATTGCTATGCATCAAAGATTCAAAACATACTAAGAACAACAATTATAAACAGATATACATGATGAACAGGCCAATTCAAAAAGACTGAAAACATAGAAAAACGGGAGGAACATGGTGAGTGTACCTCCTTTCCTGGGCAAACGACCACCCTAGACCACCCCTAGGCCACCGTGTGAACTTCCTCCTTACACCCTGATGCGGCGGTAGTACTTTTGTGTGCCTACGTGAGCCATTCATTAGGTTAGGAGTAGGGTTTGGGTTGTGTATACATGTGACGGCATAGAGCATCTTGTGAGGTTTTTTTTGTGTTATTTGTGTTGTATTCGACTATGGGCTGATTTGGCACGCATCCCAAGGCCCATTTCATATGACATTAGCACGCATCTCGAGGCCTCGTATCAATATTAGAACATGTGTAAAACCCCTCGCGAAAGCGGAAATATAAGCATACAAAAGTACTAAAAATGCAGCGGAATTAAAACTTTTTAAAGATAAACAACATGCGAGAAGAGTTAAACTGAAACGGAAACTGAAACAGAATTAGATAAGTAACAGTTCTGAGAATGAACGGAAATATAAATACAAAGCCTGGGATGGAACATCCCTACAGGCACCAACAAAACTGTATCAAAAGAAACTAAGAGTCTAGTTAATCGATAAACGTGTATGTCATATGATGAAAGGATCATCACTCGCTAGCTCTCGTGTGAAGTCCGATCCAACCTGCATGTACCTACATACATGAAAACATGTACGCCACAATCAGTGGGGAGTGACTAGAGTTCTCCTAGCCACCTTTTGTAACGACACGTAACACATAAAGCAATACAGAATACTCCAACATATATAAACATGTGAAGCATAAACATCTCATCAACTGTTCTCATACTATCATGCGATACTAATGCATAGCTCTCAACCCAACTTCATAAACCGTTAGGAAGGAGAGCCGGTTTCCCTACTGGTTACCCAGTCGGGGGGTCTTTCAGTCCAACTATTTATGAAACCGATCACAGAGTCATCCAATGCCTTGGATGAACAATACTAAATTCAAACATAAGACTCCTCAACAACAGCATCTGAAACATCAGCCGACACATCTATATCCGACACTATACCAACACTAGGCAAGCAGATAAATTCAGCAAGTATAAGGTTCAGCGGTCAGCTTAAGACATAACCTATATACCAGAACATTCAGCAAGTAAGAAGGTTCAGCGGTCAACTTAAGACATAACCTAATTACCAAAACAATCAGCAAGTGAAAAGGTTCAGCGGTCAGCTTAAGACATAACCTAAACACCAAAACATTCAGCAAGCAAGGACTCAGAGGCCAGCTTAAGGCATGGACCTGCCAATCAGCAAGACACTAGACTCAGCGGCCAACTTAAGGCATAGACTAACATCCAAAAGTAAAGGACTCAGAGGCCAGCTTAAGGCATGTCCCTTCACTACATCACAAGATACTAAACTCAGAGGCCAGCTTAAGGCATGTTCTAGCATCAAACATTTGCACTCCGGGTGAGGTGTTACGACCTAAATGCCCCGTTGTGCAGCTGCTCTACTCGTCAGACTCAGAGGCCAACTTAAGGCATGTTCCAACGCGATCACAACAAACATGTCTGGACTCAGAGGCTAGCTTAAGGCATGTCCCAGACACGACAAACATACACATATAGGGCTCAGAGGCCAGCTTAAGGCATATCCCCATATATGACAAACAGCTCACGTATTAAGTTCAGAGGCCAGCTTAAGGCATAACTTAATACGCATCAATACAATATCATTCAAGTCTATGAACTAATCTATAGTTCTACTTTCTTAACTCCTAATCAACACTTAATTGATCCCAGGAACTAAGTTGAGGGAGAGCCGGTTTCCCTTTCGGTTACCCGACCGGGGGGTCTCTATCCTCACTCCATTCCCGAACCCAATATAGTGTCGCCCGTCCTCCGGGGACCTCAAATACATATCAAAGATACAAGGAACGAGTTTCAATCAAAACTGATTAACCGACTAAAAGTTACGAATGAATCACAATCAAAAACAGCCTACAGGGGCCCCCAGCCGGTCGGCAGGCAGCCGGTCGGCCGGCTGGTGGTCCTCTCAGCCTACACTTTTTAAAACAACCATAAAACAAAGGGACTCCCAGCCAGTCGGCAGGCAGCCGGTCGGCCGGCTGGGAACCCATTCCCTTGGCCTTTACAAACTCGCAAACCATACCCCAATGTACTCCCAGCCGGCTGGCAGGCGGCCGGTCTGCCGGCTGGGCTCCCCTCTACTTATGTTTCTCGCAAAAACACAAAACAACACAAAGAGCGACCACCAGCCGGTCGGCAGGCAGTCGGTCGGTCGGCTGGCAGTCCCAAGGCCAAATTCCTTCAAAATTCGCAAAACACCCAAAGACGCTCCCAGCCGGTCGACCGGCTCAGAGAGTGTTGATGGGCACAGTACGGGTTATCAGACGTCTCCAATAACACGTTCTAGTGGCAATCAACGCTGAAGTCTGCCAAATTGTAAAATATCCTGTTCTTCAAAATCAAGTTTTCTTCCAAATTAACCTTTATTTCTCAAATTTTTGAAGAGTAAAATGGTAACCATGACTAAAAGTTGCTTCTCGCGGAGGAGAAAGCAGTTTCAACTTTTTTTTAAAAACAATTAAGCTTTTTCCAAAAACAATGGATTTAAAGTCAACAAATGGGGAAACAAGTTCCAAAACAGACGTTCGAGAGCGCGTAAACAGTCGCAGAGCTTATTTTTTATAAGAAGGATTAGGGGTTCCAAGCCTCGCGGCTGTAAGCACTCAAAAAGAAGGGTTGAAGGAACGGAACCATTAAGTCGAAGGTTAAAGAAGACGGTAACCTTTGGCAAACATGGGTGCACTAACCGCTCAATTCACAATCAAAACATCCTTCCAACGATCCCTAGTATATCCTAAAAGGTGATTCCAGTAACCTCAATGCTCACAATGGGTTCGCGGTTCCTATTACCCCTATCTCATCCACAAAACAGGGCACTCCTCAACAAGAAGGTTTCCAAAACTCTGAAACGAAACTCTATTACCATAACAATGAATCCTCAAAACTCAAGATATAGCATTCACTACCCTCTAACCTTAAATTCTGACCGTTCGATCCTAGCAACCTATCTCGTAAGGTTCAATATCTTAAATTTCCAAATTATAATCACAATGAACATTCAAAACAAGATCTCATTAAGGTAACAACTTCCAAGTCTGGCACGTCTATGACGGGTCTTCAAGACTAGTTCCTCAAAACGATTCGAATCTCAAGGTTCCTCGAAGTCTAAAGCAATATTATCCTTCCAATGATTTATTCCTCAAAAGTTGAGATATCTCATCTCAGATAGTTCCCAAATGATGATTCAACCAAACTCTCAGACTACTCAACTCGCGTGATACATCTACTAGACTGGTATCACAGTCCACAATAACCATACTTAAATCAACGCGTTTCTGGACTTACATCTCTCAACGAATCATTCATTCTCAAACTGATGATGTATCCTAATTTTCCTTTAAGTCTTTCATTAGGATAAAAGCTAAGATCCATTAAGTAATCTAAGATCAACCACTCAGTCAATTCCACAAGTTCTGGTAAATGTTCCAATGTTCTAACACCGTTACTAACAACTCTCGTTCCACAAGTTCAATAGCATTAACTTGACTCATTCAATTATCAGGCAACGTCAATACCTTCATCATATTCCTCGAAATCAATCTTTACTCTAAGTTCCTCGAGATCCTCAAATGGACATTCCAAACTCACAATTATCCATGACTCAGCTAGATTCTCGCACTTAAGTTCCATTAAAGGCCGTGTATAACACTCTACCTAGCACAATTATCTCATCATTCACTTACTCTTCAAATTAGTAACATACAACTCTAGGGTTACCCAACACGTATTCAACAAGCTCCTTAGGTTTCTCCCCAAGTAACAACACTCTCCCAATCACGGTCTTCAGCTAATTCCAAGAGGTTTCCAAGTTCATCTATGGTAGGTTACCGCACAAGGTGTTTCAGGGGAAGCAAGTCATCAGGTTGAGTCAAAAGGAAATGAAGATATATTCCAAGGAAGATTAACAGGAATCTAAGGGGGGAGATTAAGATCTTAACGGTTACGAGCATATCAACCATAAATAGGACAGTAGACATGAACATACCAGTAGGTGGGTCAGGATGAACTCCAGTCTCAGCTTGGTCCTGAACAGCTCTGGCTCCACTGGTCTCAGCCTCAGGGTCAGTCGTAACAGCTCTGTCAACGGCGGTGTTCCTCTCGGGGCACTCGAAGAAGCGATGCCCGGGCTTCTTGCAGGCATGGCAAAGGTAAGGGTTACCGTGACAATCAACTCCGGGATGAAGGGTTTTGCGACACTTGAAACATCTCAGGGGTGCTTCTGTCGAGGGTTCCACGTCTCGATTCCGGGAAGTCTCAGGGTCAATAGTGATAGCTCGGTTGACGGCGCCATTCCCTACGCGGCACTCGAAAGAGCGATGTCCAAATCCCTCGCAGGTAAAGCATTGATGCGGGTTGCCATGGCAGTCAAGTCCAAGATGGAGATCCTTGTGGCACTTGAAGCACTTAAGGGGAACGTCCGATGGGAGGCCCAAGCTCCGGATTTGGGAAGTCTTAACTCTCTGGGACTTCTTGTTCTTCTGGGGACACTTCCTCTTTCCAAGAGGAGATGAGGCAAGAGGGCTAAGAGGTCTCCCGCTTCGGCATCTATGCAAAGGCGGTGGAGGAGGAAAGAAGGCTCTAGATCCTTCACAATAGATCTGGTAAGGGTCCTCCGCTCGCAAGACACCGTAGTAACTCTGGAAGTAAGAAGTCGGGTCACCACTGGCTACACTCCTAGTCTCAGCATTAAGCTTGCTCCGAAACAGATAAGCTTTGTCTTCCTCTCTCTCAACTAGTTGTGGGACAAAGTGGATTAGCTCCTCGAATCGATTGGTGAAGGCTTGAACAGAAAGGGTTCCTTGGCGAAGGTTCATGAACTCGGTCATCTTATCTTGGCGGGTGTCCCTATGGTAAAATCTCATGCCAAGAAGAGTCTTGAAACGACTCCAAGTGAAAGTAGGGTCACGAGTAGCAGGAGCACTGATCGTCAACCTCCAACTCCTAGCCTCACGAACTAAGAACTGTGATGCTACTCGGGTCTGATCCTCAGGTCGAACGCCATAAATCATGAAATTCCTTTCCATGTCAAAGAACCAAGCGGTGAGGGTCGCAGCACTGGTCTCTCCGTCGAAGGTCTTAGCTGCATTCCTCCACATCTGGGTGATAATCCAAGCCAATCCTTTAGGTTGGTTACTTCCCGAGGTTTGAAATGAAAAAGAAGGCATAGACGACCTAGCTATGCACTCCTGAAGAGTTTGAATGAGGGCTTGAGTCTCAGCATTCTCATCATTGGTTGGCTCTGTCATTCTTCAATCATAAGAGAGTAAACCGTTAGACGTATTCTTAACAAGGCACAAACAGACTACAATATAAATCCTTAGATCTACCCCATCTCTCATTCATTATTTGTTTATTTGGTCAAGTTAACGTTGGGGGTCACATGAGTGCGTCGGGAGCAATAATGCTCTGATACCAACTGTAAAACCCCTCGCGAAAGCGGAAATATAAGCATACAAAAGTACTAAAAATGCAGCGGAATTAAAACTTTTTAAAGATAAACAACATGCGAGAAGAGTTAAACTGAAACGGAAACTGAAACAGAAATAGATAAGTAACAGTTCTGAGTATGAACGGAAATATAAATACAAAGCCTGGGATGGAACATCCCTACAGGCACCAACAAAACTGTATCAAAAGAAACTAAGAGTCTAGCTAATCGATAAACGTGTATGTCATATGATGAAAGGATCATCACTCGTTAGCTCTCGTGTGAACTCCGATCCAACCTGCATGTACCTACATACATGAAAACATGTACGCCACAATCAGTGGGGAGTGACTAGAGTTCTCCTAGCCACCTTTTGTAACGACACGTAACACATAAAGCAATACAGAATACTCCAACATATATAAACATGTGAAGCATAAACATCTCATCAACTGTTCTCAAACTATCATGCGATACTAATGCATAGCTCTCAACCCAACTTCATAAACCGTTAGGAAGAAGAGCCGGTTTCCCTACTGGTTACCCAGTCGGGGGGGTCTTTCAGTCCAACTATTTATGAAACCGATCACAGAGTCATCCAATGCCTTGGATGAATAATACTAAATTCAAACATAAGACTCCTCAACAACAGCATCTGAAACATCAGCCGACACATCTATATCCGACATTATACCAACACTAGGCAAGCAGATAAATTCAGCAAGTATAAGGTTCAGCGGTCAGCTTAAGACATAACCTATATACCAGAACATTCAGCAAGTAAGAAGGTTCAGCGGTCAACTTAAGACATAACCTAATTACCAAAACAATCAGCAAGTGAAAAGGTTCAGCGGTCAGCTTAAGACATAACCTAAACACCAAAACATTCAGCAAGCAAGGACTCAGAGGCCAGCTTAAGGCATGGACCTGCCAATCAGCAAGACACTAGACTCAGCGGCCAACTTAAGGCATAGACTAGCATCCAAAAGTAAAGGACTCAGAGGCCAGCTTAAGGCATGTCCCTTCACTACATCACAAGATACTAAACTCAGAGGCCAGCTTAAGGCATGTTCTAGCATCAAACATCTGCACTCCGGGTGAGATGTTACGACCTAAATGCCCCGTTGTGCAGCTGCTCTACTCGTCAGACTCAGAGGCCAACTTAAGCCATGTTCCAACGCGATCACAACAAACATGTCTGGAATCAGAGGCCAGCTTAAGGCATGTCCCAGACACGACAAACATACACATATAGGGCTTAGAGGACAGCTTAAGGCATATCCCCATATATGACAAACAGCTCACGTATTAAGTTCAGAGGCCAGCTTAAGGCATAACTTAATACGCATCAATACAATATCATTCAAGTCTATGAACTAATCTATAGTTCTACTTTCTTAACTCCTAATCAACACTTAATTGATCCCAGGAACTAAGTTGAGGGAGAGCCGGTTTCCCTTTCGGTTACCCGACCGGGGGGTCTCTATCCTCACTCCATTCCCGAACCCAATATAGTGTCGCCCGTCCTCCGGGGACCTCAAATACATATCAAAGATACAAGGAACGAGTTTCAATCAAAACTGATTAACCGACTAAAAGTTACGAATGAATCACAATAAAAAACAGCTTACAGGGGCCCCCAGCCGGTCGGCCGGCTGGTGGTCCTCTCAGCCTACACTTTTTAAAACAACCATAAAACAAAGGGACTCCCAGTCGGTCGGCAGGCAGTCGGTCGGTCGGCTGGGAACCCATTCCCTTGGCCTTTACAAACTCGCAAACCATACCCCAATGTACTCCCAGCCGGCTGGCAGGCGGCAGGTCTGCCGGCTGGGCTCCCCTCTACTTATGTTTCTCGCAAAAACACAAAACAACACAAAGAGCGACCACCAGCCGGTCGGCAGGCAGCCGGTCGGCCGGCTGGCAGTCCCAAGGCCAAATTCCTTCAAAATTCGCAAAACACCCAAACATGCTCCCAGCCAGTCGACCGGCTCAGAGAACCTGATACGATTTTCGCACTTTTAGCCTATTCGAAAACATCACAAATCGACACCAATTCTTCACAATCGTTACAAGTAAAGTTTACCCAACATTTCCAATCATCTAATACTAGTTCCTAACAGCAAACAAATCCCATAACAATCCTCAAACGATTAATTTCATGTATCCGTCTTAACTTTGTGAAAACTGAAAATAAGCTTAAGAACATATAACAACATCACCAAGCATGAATTCTTCACATAAGAACAATCCTAAACATGATACTAAGTCCATTAAACATAATCCTTTAAACAAAATCAGAAACAATATGAAGAACACATCAAAAGTGCTAATATTCACAATAAGGCCGAGTTTCTCATTATCGTCACCTTAAATGCAATCCGGCTTAAAGATCCTCCTCTACAACGAGGCTATCAACTCCCGGGTCGTCCAAGCTCACTCCTACATCACGAAAAACAAGTTTAACGGACTGAAATTCGAATCCCACAAAAACAGCCCGAAATTCGAAGTGAAGGATTTGAAAAACGGAAGTGATAGATGGCTTGCAAATATGATGAGGATTCCGAAAATGTTATTATTACCTTAATTCGGTGGACGGATGATGAAGAAAAGAGCAAAAGAAGGTGGATTATAATGGAGGTTTTGTGAGAATGGAGTTTACTGTAAAAGTGTTTTGAAGATGAAGGAGTATGTCGACATATGGGTTTTAAGAGGGTTCAAGGACTGTCCTTTCCGAGTCAATGAAACGGGTTGGAAAACACAAACGGGTTTGTTGAGACGGACTTTAAGTTTCCATGTTATATTCGTCTTAAGGACTTAAGATTCTCAAGACGGGTCTTAACGGAACATTAAACATTAACTTATCAGTAATCATTAAAGTGTTATTTTAAAGTGGATTAACATCAAGTATTAAAATATTATTTTATCCCGTAACAATAATTGAAACCTTTAGAATTATATTTTATTACTTAAAATAATTAAAAGTCTTTAAATATAAATCACGAAAATACGAGATGTTACAACATGATTCGACGAGTAATACCCGTACTCGACACTACTAAAAAAAAATATAAGAATACTTGTTCGATAACTTAATCATCGAACTTAAATGTTCAAATAATTATCAACACGTCCACATAAATATTAAATATTATATAAAACACAAAAACACGGGTATTACAGTCTTCCCTCTATAAAATGAAGTTCGTCCCGAAGTTCACCATCCCATGATCAACAACTGGTCACCGACCCGTAACGAACACCAAATGACACCACATAACGTCAGAAATTAATAAAGTTTAAAAAGGTACTTTAAAACGCGAAATGTCACATTCTACCCTCGTTAAGAAAACTGTATCCCCAAAGTTTAACGTATAACTTTATTAAAGGGTACCTCACGAAACACAATAAAAGCTTAACATAAGTTATCAGGATTATTAAGTATATTCAAACAATCACCGCATAACAATTAGTCGTGTCATAACAACTAGCCATATCATAAAATCATTAAGATTTTACAATCCTATCCTCCTTAAAACATGGTTACGTCCCCGTAACCCCATTGTAAAATTCCAGCTCAGTACTCCGTCTTACTCATTACTTTATCTCATATAATTTTACTCCAAGTAGCCAAGTATCGTACTCTAAAAGTCGAACCTAAGACCAAAGACTAGGGGTGAGTGAACTGACGGAATGAATCGCAAAACAGTATCTCAATCTCAACATCGATTCCCAATTCATAAAATATAACTCAATAACCATGGTCACTCTAGACCATAAACATAACTCGGCACAAAGGCCCCGTAACTCAAAACGAGCACCTAATCTCAATCTCCATCTCAACATCAGTATCAATATCGTCAAAGGTTCCCAGAACCGTGCTCACACTAAAAGTACGAACTTTAAGCTACTCACCCACAAGTTAAGGTCACAGAGGACGAAAATAAGGAAAAGAATGCAATACTAATTATCCGCAACCAATATATCAATCCCATGTACCCGTATACTCCAATTCGGTCGTAAACCAGCAATATAATGATTCTCTAAATAAAAGGACCATCGATGACTCATAACATATATATGAATACTACTATATATACAATAAAATTCACAATATCAATTTCTGAATAATTATCAACATATAAATAGTCATCAAAACATGTCAGCTTGAATAAATATTGAAGCGCATAGATTCTATATATCAATTAACACATATATATATATCCCCGAACAAGAATAAGAATAATAAGATCTGTAGAATCATGTTACGCAGCCAAAACAGAATCAGAGCAGCTAACATTTATATACCCTTGAAATTTCAACACAAACTTAACATATTTACCCCAATGTAGGCCATCAGCAACTCCTAGTTTATAATTGGCAAATTAAATCCTTCCATGCCTATAATCATCTTATCGAAGCAAAGTCATATTTAACAATCATATTTTGGAAAAGCATAAGGTAAACTTAATTAACGTATTTAGACATGGAGCATTAACATGTTTCACGAGGTATACATCAATCATAGGCTACAAGACCGCTTAACATTCCTAGATATCAATCAGTTAAAATCACTTAGTTACAATGTTGGGGCTGGTGTCCTTGACAGTTAGTACAATGACTTACTAAATCTCTTAAAGGATCACAAGGGCATACTTCAGGATTATTATCAGTTGATCCACGTTTATCAATAACAGTTGCCTTTGTACCCAGTTTCGGCCGTGTGCTTTTTGTGAGTAATCGATCTTGTTTTCGATTCTAATTTACATATTGTTGATTAATCGATATTTTTAGCATTATGTGAATCTTTTGTTGTTGTTTATTGCTGATTTACACGTTTTAAATCAAGATAAAAACTTGTTTTGGTTTTAAAGTGCAGCGATTTGCGTTTTTAACCAGTCACTCGATCGAGTCATGCTGCACTCGATCGAGTGGCACTCTTACTCGATCGAGTCCCCCTGATGCTCGATCGAGTGTTCTTTTTCTGGCAGTTTGTTTTCGATAATAACTTGTTTTATTTTCCCTTGGCCAATAGTAATATACTATATACGGAAATAGTATATTAACTTTTGTGAAACGGTTCACTCTCGTATGATACACATTATTAAAAAAACGGTTTAAGATAATGGATTATAAATTTATTAAGATTAATGTGATTAAAACGGTATAATCACATAATTATAATCTCGTAAGGTGGTTTGATAAAATTTGTTAAACATAATAACGGTATTATGTCATTAATGAATTTATTTTTAGTTGATGCATTTTATTTATCGTCTTGTTGAATGCTTATGAATGCTTTCTATAACGTATTTAATTTTGCAAACGGTTGTAACTTAGTGTGGCCTTAGAAGATTGTGTTACCGTAATGATGGAACACGGTCTTGTTTGTAATTTTGAGATCTTGCATCTCCGTTTTGGTTTTTGTCATGTAATTACTTTTGTATTTAAATTAGAATGTAAATAAGTTTATTTTTGTAATTTAAATTAGTAATTTTGTGAAGACCAAAGACGGAGGCCGGATGCTCACTCCCGCTGCAAAGACCAAGATAGAACATCAAGGCAAGCTTCTAGGGTCCAACGGTGGATTCCAAGTTGTTTTATGTTTATTTTGGTAGGATAGGCAACACTAGGACTTTTATTTACGTTTATTGTATTTATTTTATGCTTTCATCGATAATAGCTTGCATCATATTCCGCCTAAAACCAAACCACCTATAACATGCCTGAAAACTGACTCATGTAGAGGTTACGCATTAGTTTTCTGTGACAATACAAATGTCACGTGTCACATGCAAAGCCATCACTTTATTTCATTCATTCACGTATATGCTAGATATTAGTTCACTTAAAATGGATAAATATAAGTTGATGGGGTCTTCCTCG
Source organism: Silene conica (assembly GCA_029255685.2). Taxonomy (NCBI): domain Eukaryota; kingdom Viridiplantae; phylum Streptophyta; class Magnoliopsida; order Caryophyllales; family Caryophyllaceae; genus Silene; species Silene conica. Next base: position 56,751,620 of record CM055315.2, read on the forward strand.
TATAACCAAAAATTGAGACTAGTCTTTATAAATCAGACTCCCATGAATCCCTTCTTCGTCGGTAGGCATAATATGACCCCTTCTACGTCGGGTAAGTGGGAACAGATGATTTATTTTATCTCAACATTATGGTCACTAGATACTATCTAGCAACTATGATGGACTAATAGATAGGATTTACGGAAATCTATCGACCAAGAGTTCCAACGGTGGAATTAGCCAAGCTGTGGGCTTATCAATTTACGGAAATTGAGTCTTTAGATCGTTTATATAATTCTTGAGGGAGATCAATTATATAAATGCATGAGTCTACGAGTTTAAATACAATTTAATATAGACTTAAATCACAACGATGAGTTGCTTATATGGTTTTGTTTTTATCTTCTTTTCAGTGTAGAACACGATCAATTTAAACTGCTGTATAACAAATGGCTGGTGAAGACCCAATGCCAAGTGCCAAGCTAGCACGTGAATCCTGGCTTAAAGCCTTCATGGACTCCATGAATCAGTCTACTAGACTGAGGAATGATAGGTCAAACTTCTCTGACTGGGAGGCAGCATTACGGAATGCTGCCATTGCTGACGGAAAGCTCAACTACTTAACTGAGCCTATTCCGGCACACCCAGGAACTGGAGCTAGAGCTAACGAAGTCCGCGCTCATAGCGACTTCGTCATGGAAGCGAGTGCGATAAAGAACGTACTCATCTATGCAATGGAATCCAATTTGCAAAGACGCTTCATCTCCCATGGTGCAAACAAGATTTTCACCACGCTCACTAACGAATTCTCGAAAGCTCCGAGAATCGTTTCTTATGAGCATACCTGTCACTTCTTTGAGGCGAAACTCCAGAAGGGCCAAGCTGTTAGCCCACATATTCTCATGATGATTGAGAATATCGAGAAATTGGAGACCCTAAACTGCAAGATCAGTGAGAACATAATCGTTGATCGAATGCTTCATTCGCTTCATGATGGGTTCGCCCTCTTTAGGGCCAACTATTACATGAACGACATGAAGAAGACTCCTCATGAGCTCCACTCCCTTCTCGTACAGACCGAGAAGGATCTGAAATTAAGTGGGAGCGTGAAGTAGGATGTTCTCATGATCTCCAGTAAGGGGAAAGGGAAAGGGAAAGCTAAAGCTCAGGGCGACCTAGCGGTAGGTAAGCCCAAGTTCAAGAAGTCAGGATTCACTAAGAGTGGGCCCGGTGAGTCGAGCAAATCATAGGGCAAGACAAAGAGTAAGGATACAAGCATGGAATGCCACGATTGCCACAAGACTGGGCATTGGAGGCGCACATGCCCCGTGTATCGTGAGGACATTAAGGCAGGCCGCGTTACTCCTGTTGGTATGTGTTCTTCCCCTTCTTTTATTCACATGATTGAGATTAACCATGCAAGTTACGGAACTTGGGTACTAGATACTGGTTGTGGTTCTCATCTATGTAATCATGTTCAGGGCCTCCGAAACCAAGAACCCCTAATCAAGGGTGAGTTTGACCTGCGTGTCGGGAATGGAGCACGAGTTTCTGCAGTCTCGACGGGAACATACGTGATCCAGCTTCCAAGTGGATTCGAGTTATCTTTGTATAACTGTTATTATGTTCCTAGTTTGTCCAAAAACATTATTCCAGTTTCTGCACTTGACAAACTTGGTTTTTCATTTGTAATAGAGAATAATAGCTGTATTTTCTCAGTGCACAATATGATTTAAGGCAAGGCAGTTTCCATGAATGGAATTTATGTTTTAGATCAAACCACCGAAATATTACATGTGAATAACAAGAGATTAAAGGTAGGTGACAAAGATCAAAATTACCTATGGCACTGCCGTATGGGACATATAAATGAGAAACGCGTAAAACAGCTCATATAGAATGGAGCTATCTCGGCCTTTGATTTCGAATCATATGGCACGTGTGAATCATGTCTCATCGGTAAGATGACTCGTATTTCCTTCAAAGGTGTTGGAATGCGCGTTGCCGACCTATTAGGACTCATACATACGAATGTGTGTGGCCCTATGTCGATCAACGCACGAGAAGGCTATAGGTATTTCATCACTTTCACGGATGATTTGAGTAGATATGGCTATGTCTACTTGATGAAACTGTGGGGAATAAAGCATGTATTCACCCTAAACTTGCAGGATTATAATGAAAAATACAGTTGTGTTTATAGTCATAAGATTAAAAAGGATAAGAAAAAGAATTCAACCTTTGGTCCTTTGTGCTTATGGCCTAAGAACAGGAATTAAAGTAAATTCCCTCCTATAACTTGCACCCAAGACTTGATTGAGATGATGCCGCGTGTGCTAGAAAATACTCTCCAATTGCCTTGCAATATGGGGAGAGCTTTTGAGAGGTTTTAGATGTGAGATCTGAGTTTTGGGAAAAAGATGTTCTCAAAACCCTAATTGTGAGAATTATGAATTACCAGTAGTGACAAAAGGAGAAAGACTCTCCTTTTGTATTACTTAGGTCGGCCGAATGGGTCTTGGGTAAGGTTGGGCTTTTTCCACTCTTACCTTATACCTTTGCGTGATTCGACCCGTTTAGCTTTAAGTTGTTCGCGGGTTTTATTTGTAAATCGTAACATGTTATCAGATATTAATACAGTCGATATATTATAATAATGGTCTGACAAAATACGATATTGTATAATTACCCAAATTAATATAACTGTTTATATTAATACGCGAATACTATATTTAATTAAATATAACCGTTTATATTTAATTTACGAATTAATCTTGTAATCCGTATTAGCTAAAATTATTTAATCCGTATTAAATAATAATCTCAACATCTTATTGACTAATTTATTAGTTAACACCTCTGACTAACTGTTTAGTCATATCCGGCATAAATGTGACTGTATTTTCATACCTTCACATCTCTCAAACGTGTCCTATAGGTGTGACGTATAGGGACCAGTTGATCACCGCCATCCGTATGACAATAACGTCAAACTTATCTAGCAAGCCAACCGTTATTGATAAACGTGGATCAACTGGTAATAATACAAAAGTATGCCCTTGTGATCCTTAAAGAGATTTAATAAGTCATTGTACTTAATTGTCAAGGACACCAGCCCCAACAATCTCCCACTTGTCCGTACAAGGGTATGTGCAATGACGTTATCACACTACATGTGGAGGACACAAGCTCCAACAAACTCCCACTTGTCCGTACAAGTGTAGGTGCGATAACCGAATCTCATATCCTTTTAAAATTTCTCCCACTCAATGCAAGACAATTTGCAAATCCGCATTCGCAAAGGTCGTATCTCACAAGCGATCTGTATCAAGAGTGGTTTCCCCGACTACAGAGTAACTTAACTGATAAAACGAATCTGTATTCGAGCATGGCCATGCATTTCAGTTACTACTCCTCGAGTGGCCCTGAGAAATGATAAAATCCTGATAAGGGTTTGGATATTTCCCTCAACTCGAATCCTGCCGATATCGCCCAGCATGAAATAACCCAGAAAAAAACCTCTTGGCCCCTGTTACGGTGACCGTGGGAAAGAAACCAAAGTTACCCAAAATCTGTCTTAATCTCAAGAGACAGTTGAAGGTCAAAAGACTCGACTCTAAGGAACACTATGGAGGTCCTATCCACGACCAGGCACCCAATGTTATAAAACATTTAGGACTCCATAACGTTGTCACGGGGTGTCCTACGAGATATCCGTATAACTCGCCTTTGTGATTGGTCAGTCATCCACGTGACTTATGGCTCGTTGAACCCACCATCAACCAACGTCACAAAATCATTACCTGAGTTATCAGCTCAAGTGGGTAATCAAGGACCAAAACGATGTAATGTTAATCAGTTCACTTTGTGGTGTTCAAAATTGGCGTACAATTCCACATGAAAAACAAAACATTTTATATCATAACAATAAGGTTGAATAGAGTACACGAGAAAATGAATTATTACATGAATTCATAAAAGAGTACTACAACTTAGGAACACATCCAATTCCCATGGAATAAATGTGCCCTTCATGCTTATCACGTGGTAATGCTTTAGTGAGAGGATCAGCTATGTTGTCATCCATAGCGATCTTATCAATGAATATCTTCTTTTACGCGGACTCAGTCGTAGAATCTGCTGTAACACTGTGTTTAGAACTTTTCCAGCTGACAGCAGCGCCATTAAGAGTAAAAACGAATCCAGACTGAGATTTCGAGTCATCTCGATCCGTTTGGAAGCTAGCATCTGCGTAACCCGTGGCGCAGAGCGTCGAGTCGCCTCCGTAAGTCAATCCCCAATCTTTAGTCCTCCGTAGGTACTTAAGAATGTTTTTCACGGTCATCCAGTGTTGTTCACCTGGATGAGCTTGGAATCGACTAGTCATACTCAATGCATATGCAACGTCTGGACGTGTGCATATCATGGCATACATGATCGATCCTATTGCCGAAGCATAAGGAATCCGACTCATGCGCTCTTTCTCTTCCAATGACTTAGCTTCTTGAGTCTTGCTCAAGTGAAGCCCAGGAGTCGTAGGAAGGAACCCCTTCTTGGAGTTCGTCATGCTGAATCTCTCTAGAATCTTATCTATATAAGACTCCTGACTGAGAGACAACATCCGTCGTGATCTATCCCTGTAGATACGGATGCCCAAAATTCTTTGTGCCTCTCCCAGATCTTTCATCTGGAAATGGTTTTTCAACCATGCTTTAACCGAAGATAGGAGAGGTATGTCATTCCCAATCAAGAGTATGTCGTCGACATACAGTACTAGGAATACAATCTTGCTCCCACTCGACTTGATATAGAGACATGGTTCCTCGACTGATCGAACGAACCCATTCTCTTTTATCACTTGGTCGAAGCGATGATTCCAACTCCGCGATGCTTGCTTAAGTCCATAGATGGAACGCTTAAGCTTGCAAACTTTCTTAGGATGTGCTGGATCGATAAAACCCTCGGGTTGTACCATGTACAACTCTTCCTCCAAATAACCGTTTAAGAAGGCGGTTTTAACGTCCATTTGCCATATTTCATAATCATGAAATGCGGCGATCGCTAAGATAATCCGAATGGAACGTAGCATGACTACGGGTGCAAAGATCTCATCATAGTGCAAGCCTGGCACTTGAGTGAAACCTTTAGCAACTAGTCTAGCCTTGTGGATATCTTGTTGTCCTTCCACGGCATGCTTTATCTTGTAAAGCCATTTGCATTGAAGGGGACGTACCTTTTCAGGTAGGTCCACAAGATCCCACACGTTGTTCTCATACATGGAGTCCATCTCGGATTGCATGGCTTCTAGCCATAGCTTTGAGTCAGAACTGGTCATGGCACCTTTATAGGTTGTGGGTTCATTACCCTCTAGGAGTAAGACGTCATCTGTATCGTGTTCCTCGACCATACCAATGTATCTGTCCGGTGGAATAGAGACTCTTCCCGACCTCCTAGGTTCCTCAGGGATATCTACCGCAGCCTCGGGTGAAGGAACTGTTTCCTCCAATGGTTGCTCGATAGTTGGTTCTTGAACCTCCGATAACTCGAAGGTTCTATTACTCGACTTGTTCTCGGGAAATTCTTTCTCTAAGAACGTCGCACTAGCCGCAACAAAAACACGTTGTTCGGTAGGCGAGTAGAAGTAATGACCAAAAGTTCCCTTTGGATAGCCTATAAAGTATGTCTTGACCGATCGCGGGCCGAGCTTATCCTCGTGTCTCCACTTGACATAAGCCTCGCAGCCCCAAACCCGAATAAAGGACAAGTTGGGGACCGTTCCCTTCCATAACTCGAATGGAGTCTTGTCAACAGCTTTAGACGGACTTCGGTTAAGTATTAGAGCGGCTGACAAAAGAGCATATCCCCACAATGAATCAGGCACAACGGTGTGACTCATCATGGATCGAACCATATCGAGTAAAGTTCGATTTCTCCGTTCGGACACACCATTTAATTGTGGTGTTCCAGGTGGAGTCAACTGTAGCACGATCCCACAGTCTTTAAGGTGTTGATCAAACTCGCGTGAAAGATACTCACCACCACGATCCGAGCGTAGTGCTTTAATCTTTCTACCCAGCTGGTTCTGTACCCGATTCTGGTATTCTTTGAACTTGTCAAAGGATTCACTTTTGTGCTTCATTAAGTAGACATAGCCATATCTACTCAAATCATCCGTGAAAGTGATGAAATACCTATAGCCATCTCGTGCGTTGATCGACATAGGGCCACATACGTCCGTATGTATGAGTCCTAATAGGTCGGCAGCGCGCATTCCAACACCTTTGAAGGAAATACGAGTCATTTTTCCGATGAGACATGATTCACACGTGCCATATGATTCGAAATCAAAGGGCGAAATAGCTCCATTCTGTATGAGATGTTTAACGCGTTTCTCATTTATGTGTCCCATACGACAATGCCATAGGTAAGTTTGATCTTTGTCACCTACCTTTATTCTTTTATTATTCACATGTAATATCTCGGTAGTTTGATCTAAAACATAAATTCCATTCATGGAAACTGCCTTGCCATAAATCATATTGTGTAAGGAGAAAATACAGCTATTATTCTCTATTACAAATGAAAAACCAAGTTTGTCAAGTGCAGAAACTGAAATAATGTTTTTGGATAAACTAGGAACATAATAACAGTTATATAAAAATAACTCGAATCCACTTGGAAGCTGGATTACGTATGTTCCCTTCGAGACTGCAGCCACACGTGCTCCATTCCCGACACGCAGGTCCACCTCACCCTTGGTTAGGGGTTCTTGGTTTCGGAGGCCCTGCACATGATTACATAGATGAGAACCACAACCAGTATCAAGTACCCAAGTTCCGCAACTTGCATGGTTAATCTCAATCATGTGAATAAAAGAAGAAGAAGACATACCAACAGGAGTAACACGGCCTGCCTTGATGTCCTCGCGATACACGGGGCATGAGCGCCTCCAATGCCCAGTCTTGTGGCAATGGTGACATTCCATGCTTGTATCCTTGCTCTTTGTCTTGCCTTGTGAGTTACTCGACTCACCAGGCCCACTCTTACCAAATCCTGGTTTCTTGAACCTGGGCCTACCTACCGCTAGGTCGCCCTGAGCTTTAGCCTTCCCTTTACCTTTTCCCTTACTTGAGATCATGAGAACATCCTGCTTTAGACTCCCACTCAACTTTAGATCCTTCTCAGTCTATACGAGAAGGGAGTGGAGCTCATGGGGAGTCTTCTTCATGTCGTTCATGTAGTAGTTGGCCCTAAAGAGGGCGAACCCATCATGAAGCGAATGAAGCATGCGATCAACGATGATGTTCTCACTGATCTTGCAGTTTAGGGTCTCCAGTTTCTCGATATTCTCAATCATGTTGAGAATATGTGGGCTAACAGCTTGGCCCTTCTGGAGTTTCGCCTCAAAGAAGCGACAGGTATGCTCATAAGAAACGATTCTCGGAGCCTTGGAGAATTCGTTAGTGAGCGTGGTGAAAATCTTGTTTGCACCATGGGTTATGAAGCGTCTTTGCAAATTGGATTCCATTGCATAGATGAGTACGTTCTTTATCGCACCCGCTTCCATAACGAAATCGCTATGAGCGCGAATTTCGTTGGCTCTAGCTCCAGTTCCTGGGTGTGGCGGAATGGGCTCAGTTAAGAACTTGAGCTTTCCGTCAGCAATGGCAGCATTCCGTAGTGCTGCCTCCCAGTCAGAGAAGTTTAACCCATCATTCCTCAGTCTAGTTGACTGATTCATGGAGTCCATGAAGGCTTTTAGCCAGGATTCACGTGCTAGCTTGGCACTTGGCATTGGGTCTTCACCAGCCATTTTAGTTTTACAGCAGTTTTAATGAACGTGTTCTACACTGAAAAGAAGATAAAACAAAACCATATAAGCAACTTATTGTTGTGATTTAAGTCTATATTAAATTGAATTTAAACCCGTAGACTCATGCATTTATATAATTGATCTCCCTCAAGAATTATATAAACGATCCCAAGACTCAATTTCCGTATATTGATAAGCCCACAGTTTGGCTAATTCCAATCGTTGGAACTCTTGGTCGATAGATTTCCGTAAATCCTATCTATTAGTCCATCTCAGTCACTGGAATATTATCGAGTGACCATGATGTTGAGATAAAATAAATCATCTGTTCCCACTTACCCGACGTAGAAGGGGTCATATTATGCCTACCGACGAAGAAGGGATTCATGGGAGGCTGATTTATAAAGACTAATCTCAGTTTTTGGTTATACGAGGAAGACCCCATCAACTCTTATTTATCCATATTTAAGTGAACTAAAAACTAGCATTTGCGTGAATGAATTAAATAAAGTGATGGCTTTTAAATTGACATGTGACATCTGTATTGTCACAGAAAACTAACGCGTGACCTCTACATGAGTCAGTTTTCAGGCATGATATAGGTGGTTTGGTTTTTAGGCGGAATATGATGCAAGCTATTATCGATGAAAGCGTAAAGATAAATGCAATAAACGTAAATAAAAGTCCTAGTGTGGCCTATCCTACCAAAATAAACATAAAACAACTTGGAATCCACCGTTGGACCCTAGAAGCTTGTCTTGATGTTCTATCTTGGTCCTTGCAGCGGGAGTGAGCATCCGGTCTCCGTCTTGTCTTTGGTCTTCACAAAATTACTAATTTAAATTACAAAAGTAATCCTAGATACATTCTAATTTAAATACAAAAGTAATTACATGGCAAAAACCCAAAACGGAGATTCAAGATCTCAAAATTACAAGCAAGATCGTGTCCCTTCATTACGGTGACACAATCTTCTAAGGCCACACTAAGTTACAACCGTTTGCAAAAATTAAATACGTTATTGAAAGCATTCAAGGCATTCACAAGACGATAAATAAAATGCATCAACTAAAAACAATTTATACATGACATAATACTGTTATTATGATTAATAAATTTATACCAAACCACCTTTTAAGATTAAAATTAAGTGACTATACCGTTTTAATCACCAATTTTAACAAACATATAATCCATTATTTTAAGCTGTTTTAAAACAATATGTATCAAACGAGGGTGAACCGTTTCACTAAATAATACACTATTTCCGTATATAGTATATTATTTTAAGCCATGTGAAAATAAAACATGTTATTTTCGAAAATAAAAAAAAAAACGAGTCTGTTACAGGGGGGAGGTCGACCGACCTAAACTTGTGGTCGACCGACCTCCTGCCGAAAAACGGAAAAATCTGCAACAGTAAAATCGGTCGACCGACCTATTAATTAGGTCGACCGACCAACAAGTAGTAAAAACGAATTTCAGAAAACGCAAAACGCTGCACTTTTTGAAATTAAAACAAGTTTTTACCTTTTAAACTTTGATTAAAACAAGTAAATCAAAATTAACATCAACAAGGGTTCACATATTGTTAAGAATATCGATTAATTAACAATATGTAAACAGGAATCGAAAAACAAGATCGAAAACTCATAAAGGAAACTGTTTTAAAAAAAAAAAACAGAAAACTCACACAGGGGCGGTCGACCGACCGCTAATACTGGTCGACCGACCGACGCAGCGGCAGAAACGAGATTTTTCAAAATCTTTAAAAAAAACTTATGAAAAACACAAAAGTAAAATTTTCATGGCCTAAGGCTCTGATACCACTTGTGGGGAATAAAGCATGTATTCACCCTAAACTTGCAGGATTATAATGAAAAATACAGTTGTGTTTATAGTCATAAGATTAAAAAGGATAAGAAAAAGAATTCAACCTTTGGTCCTTTGTGCTTATGGCCTAAGAACAGGAATTCAAGTAAATTCCCTCCTATAACTTGCACCCAAGACTTGATTGAGATGATGCCGCGTGTGCTAGAAAATACTCTCCAATTGCCTTGCAATATGGGGAGAGCTTTTGAGAGGTTTTAGATGTGAGATCTGAGTTTTGGGAAAAAGATGTTCTCAAAACCCTAATTGTGAGAATTATGAATTACCAGTAGTGACAAAAGGAGAAAGACTCTCCTTTTGTATTACTTAGGTCGGCCGAATGGGTCTTGGGTAAGGGTGGGCTTTTTCCACTCTTACCTTATACCTTTGCGTGATTCGACCCGTTTAGCTTTAAGTTGTTCGCGGGTTTTATTTATAAATCGTAACATGTTATCAGATATTAATACAGTCGATATATTATAATAATGGTCTGACAAAATACGATATTGTATAATTACCCAAATTAATATAACTGTTTATATTAATACGCGAATACTATATTTAATTAAATATAACCGTTTATATTTAATTTACGAATTAATCTTGTAATCCGTATTAGCTAAAATTATTTAATCCGTATAAAATAATAATCTCAACATCTTATTGACTAATTTATTAGTCAACACCTCTGACTAACTGTTTAGTCATATCCGGCATAAATGTGACTGTATTTTCATACCTTCACATCTCTCAAACGTGTCCTATAGGTGTGACGTATAGGGACCAGTTGATCACCGCCATCCGTATGACAATAACGTCAAACTTATCTAGCAAGCCAACCGTTATTGATAAACGTGGATCAACTGGTAATAATACAAAAGTATGCCCTTGTGATCCTTAAAGAGATTTAATAAGTCATTGTACTTAATTGTCAAGGACACCAGCCCCAACAGAAACATAAAAGTGAATCCTTTGACAAGTTCAAAGAACACCAGAATCGGGTACAGAACCAACTAGGAAGAAAGATTAAAGCACTACGATCTGATCGTGGTGGCGAGTATCTTTCTCACGAGTTTGATCAACACCTTAAAGACTGTGGCATCGTTCTACAGTTGACTCCACCTGGAACACCACAGTTAAATGGTGTGTCCGAACGGAGAAATCGAACACTACTAGATATGGTTCGATCCATGATGAGTCACACCGTTGTGCCTGATTCATTGTGAAGCTATGCTCTTTTGTCGGCCGCTCTAATACTTAACCGAAGTCCGTCTAAAGCTGTTGACAAGACTCTATATGAGTTATGGAAAGGAACGGTCCCTAACTTGTCCTTTATTCGGCTTTGGGGCTGCGAGGCTTATGTCAAGTGGAGACACGAGGATAAGCTCGGCCCGCGATCGGTCAAGACATACTTTATAGGCTATCAAAAGGAACTTTTCGTCATTACTTCTACTCACCAACCGAACAACGTGTTTTTGTTGCGGCTAGTGCAACGTTCTTAGAGAAAGAATTTCTCAAGAACAAGTCGAGTAATAGAACCTTCGATCTATCAGAGCTTCAAGAACCAACTACCGAGCAACCATTGGAGGAAGCAGTTCCTTCAACCTCGGCTGCGGTAAATATTCCTGAGGAACCTAGGAGGTCAGGAAGAGTCTCTATTCCTCCGGACAGATACATTGGTATGGTCGAGGAACATGACATAGATGACGTCTTACTCGTAGAGGGTAATGAACCCACAACCTATAAAGGTGTCATGATTAGTTCTGACTCAAAGCTATGGCTAGAAGCCATGCAATCCGAGATGGACTCCATGTATGAGAACAACGTGTGGGATCTTGTGGACCTACCTGCAAAGGTACGCCCCCTTCAATGCAAATGGCTTTACAAGATAAAGCATGCCGTGAAAGGACAACAAGATATCCACAAGGCAAGACTAGTTGCTAAAGGTTTCACCCAAGTGCCAGGCTTGCACTACGATGAGATCTTTGCACCCGTAGTCATGCTACGTTCCATTCGGATTATCTTAGCGATCGCCGCATTTCACGACTATGAAATCTGGCAAATGGACGTTAAAACCGCCTTCTTAAACGGTTATTTGGAGGAAGAGTTGTACATGGTACAACCCGAGGGTTTTATTGATTCAGAACATCCTAAGAAGGTTTGCAACCTTAAGCGTTCCATCTATGGACTTAAGCAAGCATCACGGAGTTGGAATCATCGCTTCGACCAAGTGATAAAAGATAATGGGTTCATTCGATCACTCGAGGAACCATGTCTCTATATCAAGTCGAGTGGGAGCAATATTGTCTTCCTAGTACTGTATGTCGATGACATACTCTTGATTGGGAATGACATACCTCTCCTTTCTTCGGTTAAAGCATAGTTGAAAAACCATTTCCAGATGAAAGATCTGGGAGAGGCACAAAGAATTTTGGGCATCCGTATCTACAGGGATAGATCATGACGGATGTTGTCTCTCAGTCAGGAGTCTTACATAGATAAGATTCTAGAGAGATTCAGCATGACGAACTCCAAGAAAGGGTTCCTTCCCATGGCTACTGGGCTTCACTTGAGCAAGACTCAAGAAGCTAAGACATTGGAAGAGAAAGAGCGCATGAGTCGGATTCCTTATGCTTCGGCAATAGGATGGATCATGTATGCCATGATATGCACACGTCCCGACGTTGCATATGCATTGAGTATGACAAGCCGATTCCAAGCTCATCCAGGTGAACAACACTGGATGGCCGTGAAAAACATTCTTAAGTACCTACGGAGGACTAAAGATTGGGGATTGACTTACGGAGGCGACTCGACGCTCTGCGCCACGGGTTACGCAGATGCTAGCTTCCAAACGGATCGAGACGACTCGAAATCTCAGTCTGGATTCGTTTTTACTCTTAATGGCGCTGCTGTCAGCTGGAAAAGTTCTAAACAAAGTGTTACAGCAGATTCTACAACTGAGTCCGAGTACTATGCCGCTTCGGAAGCAGCTAAGGAACCAATCTGGATGCGTCAATTCTTACAAGGACTATCAGTAGTGCCTAGTTCGAATGACCCGATCACCATTTATTGTGACAATAAAGGTGTCATCTTCCAAGCTAAGGAGCATAAGTTTAACAACAAAGCTAGATATGTACAACGGAAAGCTCATCTAATCAGAGATTACGTGGAGCAAAAGGAGATATTTATTGATAAGATCGCTACGGATGACAACATAGCTGATCCTCTCACGAAAGCATTACCACGTGATAAGCATGAATGGCACATTAATTCCATGGGAATCAGATGTGTTCCTAAGTTGTAGTACTCTTTTATGAATTCATGTTATAATTCATCTTCTTGTGTACTCTATTACAACCTCATTGTTATGATATTTAATGTTTTGTTTTTCATGTGAAATTGTACGCCAATTTTGAACACCACAAAGTGAACTGATCAACATTACATCGTTTTTGGTCCTTGATTACCCACTTGAGCTGATAACTCAGGTAATCATTTTGTGACGTTGGTTGATGGTGGGTTCAACGAGCCATAAGTCAAACAGTTGACTGACCAATCACAAAGGCGAGTTATACGGATATCTCGTAGGACACCTCGTGACAACGTTATGGAGTCCTAAATGTTTTATAACATTGGGTGCCAGGTCGTGGATAGGACCTCCATAGTGTTCCATAGAGTCGAGTCTTTTGACTTTCAACTGTCTCTTGAGATTAGGGCAGATTTTGGGTAACTTTGGTTTCTTTCCCACGGTCTTCCGTAACAGGGGCCAAGAGGGCTTTTTATGGGTTATTTCATGCTGCGCTTACATCTGCAGGATCCGAGTTGAGGGAAATATCCAAACCCTTATCAGGATTTTATCATTTCTCAGGGCCACTCGAGGAGTAGTAACTGAAATGCATGGCCATGCTCGAATACAGATTCGTTTTATCAGTTAAGTTACTCTCTAGTCGGGGAAACCACTCTTGATACAGATCACCTGTGAGATACGACCTTTGCGAATACGGATTTGCAAATTGTCTTACATTGAGTGTGAGAAATTTTAAAAGGATATGAGAATCGGTTATCGTACCTACACTTGTACGGACAAGTGGGAGTTTGTTGGAGCTTGTGTCCTCCACATGTAGTGTGATAACGACATTGCACATACCCTTGTACGGACAAGTGGGAGATTGTTGGGGCTGGTGTCCTTGACAGTTAGTACAATAACTTACTAAATCTCTTAAAGGATCACAAGGGCATACTTCAGTATTATTATCAGTTGATCCACGTTTATCAATAACGGTTGGCTTGCTAGATAAGTTTGACGTTATTGTCATACGGATGGCGGTGATCAACTGGTCCTTATACGTTACACCTATAGGACACCTTTGAGAGATGTGAAGGTATGAAAATACAGTCACATTTATGCCGGATACGACTAAACAGTTAGTCAGAGGTATTGACTATTAAATTAGTCAATGAGATGTTGAGATTATTATTTAATACCGATTAAATAATTTTAGCTAATAGGGATTACATGATTAATTCGTAAAATTAAATATAAACGGTTATATTTAATTAAATGTTGAATTCGCGTATTAATATAAACAGTTATATTAATTTGACTAATTATACAATATCGTAATTTTATCAGACCATTATTAATATATCAACTGTATTAATATCTAATAACATGTGTGCGATTTATAATAAATACCTGCGAATCATATTTTAGCAAAACGGTTCGAATCACGCATTGGAATAAGGTAAGAGTGGAAAGCCCACTCCTACACGAACCCTAATTCGGCCGAACCAAGTAATACAAAAGGAGAGGACTTCTCCTTTTGTCAGGTTACTGCTTTTTGACTAATTCTACTGATAATCACATCTCAAGAATAATTAGGGTTTTTGAGAGCATCCTTCTCCCAAAAACTCAGATCTCACATCAAAACTCACAAAAGCTCTCCCCATATTGCAAGGCAATTGGAGAGTATTTCTAGCACACGCGGCATCATCTCAATCTAAGTCTTGGGTGCAAGTTATAGGAGGGAATTTGCTTTAATTCATGTTCTTAGGCCAATCGCGCAAGGACCAAAGGTTGTATTCTTTTTCATGTTGTTTTTCTTATCTTATGACTATAATCACACTTGTAAATTTTGTTATAATCCTTCATGTTTTAGGGTGAATTCATGTTATATTCCCACATACAATTCCCATATACTCACCTTACATCATTTATCATGAAACTATTCATATATATATGTCTTACAAAATAAAAGGTTTATATAATTCGCATCAATTAACATTCGGGCAGAATTTCGTCAACACGTAGCTACATAATTTGTCACGTTGCAAACAATCACTAAAATTATCAAAAGATCAAGCATTATCATGAATAATCATCACTTTAAAACATTTTGAACTTTTGAAGCATTGAGGTGGCAATTTGTGACAATTTATAGATACGAGTCAAAAGACATTATTACAAGTTATAGATCGAAACAATACTACACGGAGATATTCTGACTCTTCTTTACTAAAACATTGTTCTTGTTGAAGGAAAATGTGAGTCATACTAACATGTTCTAAGAGTCGTTAGTCTTACTAATAGTTTAACAAATTAACTCATTAATTTAGTCTATCTTATGCATGCAAAGTAAATGCGGAACAACAATGGAAAGGGTCTTACAATCGGTCCGAGAAATGCTAGGACGATCCTCCACGGAGCAACCAAGATAACTTGCCTCCTTTACGATGCACCAAGACCTACCCTTAAATACCGAATGCAGGCACGGACTAGGTGAACAAACAAACGGTTTTTACCTTAAACAAGTTCTAACTTTATTAGAACCTTAACCGAAAATATTGTAATACTTATTATGATATTATCAAATAATATTATGAGGTTTTTATAATTTTCTCACACTAGAATTTAGTATGCTTTTATTAACTTATGTATGAAAAAAACTCTTTTGTATGTGTCTTACACATATATGTAGAGGGATGGGAGAGGGTGAGTTGTGCCATGTGGGTTAAGCCCTAGGGAAGGGTTAGAGCCAAATTTGGCTTACCCATAATCATAGGCTCTTTAGCCAATAATTAGAGTTAAGGCTATGTTGTCATCATGTCTCTTAAAATGAATTAAACAATTTAATTCACCCATAACACAAAACCACATGGTCCATTAAGTTATAAAATGAACTCCATTTTACAATTATACTTTTGTACAAATAATAAAATGTAACATCCCATGTCACATAATTTATTTGTATTAATTTTAAAATAAACATTTATCAAATAAATATTATTTCAAAATTAATTAAATCATATTTAACAAAATTAATTTAGTAATTCGTAATTACCGTCCCAATAAATGGTTATTATAATAATCGTCAATACGATATATAACATTTGTCATAACCATGATTCATTCATATTCAAATCTCGACATTTCATAAATATCGATTCATATTCGATAATCGACACATTTCAATTCAAATATAAATCTTACTTTAAGATTCAACCTCTGATTACTTGATATACGGTTTTAAGGAGTTCGATCAATTCGTATCATACATAATTGATCAATACATATATTTAAGGGGTTAGTCCTATAGGTGTGACCTAAAGGGATCAACTGACCACCACCGTCATACGACAGTAATGTCAAACTCTAGTCAGCCAATTATTACCGATTAATGTTGGTCAGTTGACAATATCAAATAACGGATCGTCCCTTGCATATTCTTTTCATAAGATTTATGACAATGATTTTTATCACTGTCGTGTCCGCACTATTGTTGAGGACACATTTCCCAACAATCTCCCACTTGTCCTCGACAAGTGTGCATCACCAATTCTCTTGTCCTATTACGTCATCTCCCACTCAATGCAAGGTGTCTTCCAGGTCGTACTTGCATTTGATCATATCTTGAGCGGTTTTCTCGATCTGGAGATTTAGCTGCTTTGACCGGAATTATCTACTATAGATACCTCCCGAGCGTGGCCACGCATTTTCAGCTAAACTTCTCCTTGAGTGGCCCTGAGATTTAAGACAACCCCGACGAGGGACTGCACAATTCCTATCCTACTGTTCCCTTCGACTAACACAGTCCATCATGACCCAAAAGAAGCCCATTTGACTCCCTTTAACGGTAGATCGTAGAGCAAAAATCAAAGTCAATCTGAGGTTGTGTCACCTTGGGCGAACAGTCTCAAGTCTAAGAATCGACTCATGTGAATAATATAGTAGCTCTCGCCACGACCAGGCTAATTATAAAATTTCCAGAACTCTATAAGCGGTCACTTAATGCCCGACAGAGTGTTACACAGTCTGCCTATGTGATCGACTAGTCATCCCATATGACATTATGACATTTGAATTTGCCATCAATCGCCTCACACTCTAGTCGCTTCGAGACGTCACCTCATACAAGCGACTATGGGCTATACTAAGTTAATCCAGTTCACTTATGGGGTTCAAAATTGTCTCTTACAACCCATTTGGATTTCACAAAGTATAAATTGTGAGTTAAAAATAACTCAAATGATAAGAGTGATTGTTAAGTGTGAACAGTCAATACGATATTACTGCTCCACATTAACAATCTTTGATGCTCATACATCAATTTGTATTAATGGTTTACTATGTGAATATATCATACATTCATATCTTTTAAACCTACAAATTTCGGTTTCCTTATGACTCATATTATCTCGCATAATATGATCTTATTCAAGTACATTTCAAGTCCTTATACTCGACTCGAGTCTCCTTACTTTAAGGAAGCTCCCACTGTTTTCATAAAACTCATGACATGTCATCCTTATGAACATAGTCATATTGTACTAGAATTCATATTGTACTTTACCTAGATTCGATCCATCAGTCCTCCTTGAGAAACTTATATCGAAATAAGGTTTTGTTTCAACTTTCGGCATTTTAATCAAGGTTATATGAATTAACATTTTCATATCTTGGATTCAAATCCAAACCTTGTAAACTAATCGGTGACGTTTCATTATCATATAATAAACTCACTTATGATTTATGTTCTTAACATACATTCATCTAGAATTGAAACCTCATATTCTTTACCTTTTAAAGAATCACCATTCGCTCTTAATGGTAGGTTCCGTTTCCTTAATAACATTTCTCCCACTGAATTTCGTATCACTATCTTATAGTTTGATAACTCCCACTATCTTCATAGTGTTATGGTAACTTTTTCAAACATCTTCTCAACTTACAATGAACATTTTATTCACTTCAAACATCTTCTCAACTCACTATGAACATTTCATTATCCTTCCCACGGAAAGAATATTAGTATTATCATGAGAACGGGAGACGATTTCTCCTCTATTATCTTTATCAAACAGAAACATTAACATCATGGAAACGATTTCCTTCCGTTACCACTCGCGATTCTCTTTGTCCTCTCTAGGAACTAATGACAACATATGGAACATTTCTTTTTGTGTCCTCGCGTAGTTTCTGTTGGGAAATGTGTCCTCAACAATAGTGCGATCACATAATTAAATCTCATAACGAGAATGCGCAAGGGATGATACGATTTATATTAGTCAACTGACCAACATTAATCGGTAATGATTGGCTAGCTAGATTTTGACATTACAGTCGTATGACGGTGGTGGTCAGTTGAACCCTTTAGGTCACACCTATAAAACCCCTCGCGGCAGCGGAAAAGTAAACATACAAAACATGCCAAAAATACGCGGAATTTAAAACTTTTGACATGATAAGAAAACATGCGAAGTGTCTTAACAATACTAAACATGCGGAAGAAAATAAAACATAAATAAGTATTAAGTGCGATACAAAACAGCCCGGGATAGCATATCCCTATAGGCACAAAATGCTGAAAAGTAAGTCTAAGGTCTAGCTACACGATAAAGGCAAAAGTCAACGATGAAGGATCATCGCTCTCTAGCCTCAACGTAACCCCCTGCAAACAGCCTCATGTACTTACACACATACAACATGTGCGCCACAGTCAGTGGGGAGTGACTAGAGTGCTCCTAGCCACCTATTGTCAATAACATGTAACACGTAAAACATCCAACATACTCCGACATTTATAACATGTGAAGCATTTATAACAATATCTCATCTTTCATAACATCATGCAATACTATGCAAAGGCTCTCAACCAACTTCGGAAACTATTTGGCAGGAGAGCCGGTTTCCCTTCCGGGGGGTCTTTCAATCCAAACCATTTACGAAACTAGACTAAGAGTCGTCCAATGCCTTGGACGAACAATACTAAAATAACCAAGTATCATGCATTCACAAACACAACTAAAGCATACTCAACATCCGATTATATCAACAAGAGATAGGTCACCAAGTGACTCGATTCCAACAACTATAGGTCAGCCAAGTGACTCTACAAACAAGAGATAGGTCATCCAAGTGACTCGACTCTTACTACCATAGGTCAGCCAAGTGACTCTACAAACAAGAGATAGGTCATCCAAGTGACTCGACTCCAACAACTATAGGTCAACCAAGTGACTCTACGAACAAGAGATAGGTCACCAAGTGACTCGACTCTTACTACTATGAGCAGGCCGACAATCGACTCGTCTATATACTACGACATCCCCAATCTCAGACTATACAACCCCCTGGTAGGACGACATCAAATGACTGTCCTAGTCTAAACCTGGCCAGACTCTCGGAACGCAAACGAATCACGATCCCCGATTCGAAAAGTGCACAAGGCACCCCCAAGACCCGAACTAGCTAGGAACGAGATATGCCCGAAGGCGGGCAGACAATCTAAAACCTTACCGTGAGACCAAGTCACTACGGCCAACCAGCTACACAATGCAATCAGGTGAGAACTCGAGTACTATAGCAGCGCACAACAGGTTACACAAATCACAATATGTCATCTCAAAGATGTACAATAACTCAAACTCGAATGACAATCATTTCGTATATATCTCATCTCTAAACATCCATGTAACACTTAGCCGGCTTCGGAAACTAATTTGAGGCGAGAGCCGGTTTCCCTTCCGGTTGCCCGGCCGGGGGGTCTTTCTCCTCAAATCCATTTCCGAACCCAATATAAGTGCCGCCCAATTTTTGGGACTTCAACAAGCATAAAATTCATATTTTATAACATATATTCTTTACGGAAATCATTACGCAAATAAAATAACAAAAGAATCTTAAATTAAATATATAGTTCATTCGGAAAAGAGAAACAAGAACTAATTTAACATTTCACGTTATATCCTCATATTTTCTATATAAAATTAACATGTGTGAAAATTAATATAACAAGTCGTATTTTAATTATTCGGGAAACCGATTAACTAATTAACCATTTAGACATGCTTCTTAAAATAAAACCATAACCCATTACTAATTCGTAACGATTTCTAACGTATTATATTTAATCGTAAACAAGCTAGCAAGAACGTACGTAAATTAATTAATTCAAGCAGGCAGGCTAGCACATACGTAAAATAATATAATAATAATAAAATAATAATCTAACAATCATAACTATGCACAGCAACAACGGTTTTCTGGCTTTTTCTTATTGACATTTGCGACCAAAATTTCTTATACATTGCGTTTTTCAAAGAGCCAAAACCTGAGAACAAGAAGGCGAGATATTTCGAACAATATTTCACACAATCTGCAGCAATAGATTTACGAGTTGCAGTTAGTAGTAGTAGCACCGAAAACGCAGCATTTCCATAGCAGTAAACAACACTATCATTAATTTACATCAGCAATAACAGTACCAACATTCAACAGAGTAATAAAACATATTAATACGAGTAGCAGCAGCTTGAAGGCACCACAACCACGATGGCAATAAATCGTTCAACAGATAACATTGCGCAACAACACGAATTTGTGACGGATATAAATTACCCATTAAGTATTAAACATAAAATTCATATCAATTTCACACAAACAATAAGAAGTCACATGTCCAATTAATTTAAGACAAAGGCCGAGTTTCTCATTATCGTCACCTTAAGAGAGCGATTCTTCACTTCTAATCTTCTACAATATACGAGTCTTTGTCCGGGTCGTCCGAGTCGACACCTACAAACAACAAAAACGGGTTCTTAAAGGGTATTTCGAGTTTTCCCCCAAAACAGTCCCAAAATGAAAGTTAATGAAACGGAAATTGAAAGAGATAGAAAGATTGCAAATCTCGAGAGGATTCCGAAAATATAAAATTTACCTCGATCGGAGTTCGGGAAGGGGTCGAGATCGTAGTTTAAAGCTTTGAAGAAAAATAAAAATGGTGATATTTTGTTTACTGTGAAATGAAATAAAAAGGAGGAATATGTCGATGGATGGTTCTTGTAGGGTTTTCAAGTTGTCCTTTCACTTTTACTTGAGTCGGGTTTATTTTCTTAAGCGATACGGAAACTCAAGTCGGAATTAAAATGCTAAGTAAAACGATGTCTTAAGATTAAAATATCTTAAGACGGAACTTAACGGAGAATTTCAGCTAGAACTTACGATTTACTATTAAAATAATATTATATTCCGTAAAATAATTTAAAATCATTAAAATATTATTTACGAAAATACGGGATGTTACAATCACCCCATCTTTCAAAAAGTTTCGTCCTCGAAACTTGAAAGCAGTTACAAGGACAACAGTAACAACTAAAACTTTCACGGAAACTTGGATATACAAAACTTAGGCTTCTTCCATAATTTCAAAAGTAAAATCCATAATCCAGCCTCCATCAAGGAACGTTGGGGTTCTCATTGCGCATTCAAGAACCTGACATTCTAATCCGAAGGCAAGTCCAAGGTGAAAATCAATGAAAAATTTTAAAATTTAGATCGATCGGGTGTTGATAGTTATAGTACAGATTATCAGACGTCTCCAATAACGAGTTCAAATGGCAAATCAACGCTGAAATCCATCAAAGTTGAAAAATTTTCAACTTTCTTCAAACTAAACCTTCCAAAAATAAACTTTTATTTCAAATTTCTCAAAAAGAGTAAAGTTGCAAAAGTATGAAAGTTTAAAATCCTCAGGAAGGAAAACAATTCAAACGATTACAGAAGGCACAGAGACAACCACTTAAGATCAAGGAGGCGGAGACAACAGAGATCGAGTCAAGAAGGATGAGAACTCTTCGGAAAACAGAAGGCATCAACCGCTCAGTCCACAACCGAAACCTTATCACAACGATCCTCTCACTACTTGTGGAAAACGAGTCATGAAACATTTAAACTCGACTCTCAGGAACATTCCGACATCCTCAAGTTTCAGAAACTCTATCCACCAACGATTCACTCCATGCCAACCACCCGCAAGGGAAGGATCCTTAAAATTCCTCAAGCAATGGTCAATCCCTCAAAGTTTACATCTCAGGTTCTTTCGACACTCATTCATTACTATCAACGGTTTTTATTCTCAATGTAAAGTTTTTCCTTAAGTCCAGCATATTCTCAAGGTCAAGTAAAACCAAATTACCCCACTCTTCCATTTATCATCACTAGCTCTCGGACCTATTTCTCCAATTCCATTTATGACTTCCAGTATCTCATCTAACTTCTCCAATGGTACCTCTCAACCCACTAAATTTCACGATTCCAGTATGATTCTCAAGGCTAAGTCCCACAGAATACCACAAGTACAACACAACCTTAAGGTAGGTATTCAATCACTCACTCTCACTCTTCCCATTAGATTAACAACTATACACTAGGATCATCAAAACATGTCTCACAATACCTGTTACAATTTCCTCAAATAACAACATTTCTCCAACACACGGGTCACAGTTATCCTAGAACTAATTCCTCAAAACTCAATCAAGGGGAAGTTTACTTACAAGGTATCTTAGGAAGGCGAGCAACAAGAATAAGGCGGAAAGATAAGAAGATAGATTTCAGAGTAAGACTGACAGGAATTCAAAAAGAAAGGAAGTGCATCAAGAGATACAGAAGAAGGTGATGCATAAAGAATAAGAAGAATCTTGGGAATCCAGAAGCATCCTCCAATAGTAGCACGGATCTTCTAACTTCGGTAGTAGGCACCGATCTTAATCGTCAAATGGATGAGCTCACAGTTCGTCGATTTGAAGATATAAAAGTAAGATAAATAACAATCAACAAACATGTTAGACCTAGTAAAAGCAATCACACTACAGACTACCACTTGTCCTTACGTCTACCCAGTCTCTCTTTCATTATTCAAATTTTTGGTCAAGTTAAGTTTGGGGATTACATGAGTGCGTCGGGAGCGATAATGCTCTGATACCAACTGTAAAACCCCTCGCGGCAGCGGAAAAGTAAACATACAAAACATGCCAAAAATACGCGGAATTTAAAACTTTTGACATGATAAGAAAACATGCGAGGTGTCTTAACAATACTAAACATGCGGAAGAAAATAAAACATAAATAAGTATTAAGTGCGATACAAAACAGCCCGGGATAGCATATCCCTACAGGCAAAAAAATGTTGAAACGTAAGTCTAAGGTCTAGCTACACGATAAAGGTAAAAGTCAACGATGAAGGATCATCGCTCGCTAGCCTCAACGTAACCCCCTGCAACCAGCCTCATATACCTACACACATACAACATGTGCGCCACAGTCAGTGGGGAGTGACTAGAGTGCTCCTAGCCACGTATTGTCAATAACATGTAACACGTAAAACATCCAACATACTCCGACATTTATAACATGTGAAGCATTTATAACAATATCTCATCTTTCATAACATCATGCAATACTATGCAAAGGCTCTCAACCAACTTCGGAAACTATTTGGCAGGAGAGCCGGTTTCCCTTCCGGGGGGTCTTTCAATCCAAACCATTTACGAAACTAGACTAAGAGTCGTCCAATGCCTTGGACGAACAATACTAAAATAACCAAGTATCATGCATTCACAAACACAACTAAAGCATACTCAACATCCGATTATATCAACAAGAGATAGGTCACCAAGTGACTCGATTCCAACAACTATAGGTCAGCCAAGTGACTCTACAAACAAGAGATAGGTCATCCAAGTGACTCGACTCTTACTACCATAGGTCAGCCAAGTGACTCTACAAACAAGAGATAGGTCATCCAAGTGACTCGACTCCAACAACTATAGGTCAACCAAGTGACTCTACGAACAAGAGATAGGTCACCAAGTGACTCGACTCTTACTACTATGAGCAGGCCGACAATCGACTCGTCTATATACTACGACATCCCCAATCTCAGACTATACAACCCCCTGGTAGGACGACATCAAATGACTGTCCTAGTCTAAACCTGGCCAGACTCTCGGAACGCAAACGAATCACGATCCCCGATTCGAAAAGTGCACAAGGCACCCCCAAGACCCGAACTAGCTAGGAACGAGATATGCCCGAAGGCGGGCAGACAATCTAAAACCTGACCGTGAGACCAAGTCACTACGGCCAACCAGCTACACAATGCAATCAGGTGAGAACTCGAGTACTATAGCAGCGCACAATAGGTTACACAAATCACAATATGTCATCTCAAAGATGTACAATAACTCAAACTCGAATGACAATCATTTCGTATATATCTCATCTCTAAACATCCATGTAACACTTAGCCGGCTTCGGAAACTAATTTGAGGCGAGAGCCGGTTTCCCTTCCGGTTGCCCGGCCAGGGGGTCTTTCTCCTCAAATCCATTTCCGAACCCAATATAAGTGCCGCCCAATTTTTGGGACTTCAACAAGCATAAAATTCATATTTTATAACATATATTCTTTACGGCAATCATTACGCAAATAAAATAACAAAAGAATCTTAAATTAAATATATAGTTCATTCGGAAAAGAGAAACAAGAACTAATTTAACATTTCACATTATATCCTCATATTTTCTATATAAAATTAACATGTGTGAAAATTAATATAACAAGTCGTATTTTAATTATTCGGGAAACCGATTAACTAATTAACCATTTAGACATGCTTCTTAAAATAAAACCATAACCCATTACTAATTCGTAACGATTTCTAACGTATTATATTTAATCGTAAACAAGCTAGCAAGAACGTACGTAAATTAATTAATTCAACCAGGCAGGCTAGCACATACGTAAAATAATATAATAATAATAAAATAATAATCTAACAATCATAACTATGCACATCAACAACGGTTTTCTGGCTTTTTCTTATAGACATTTGCGACCAAACTTTCTTATACATTGCGTTTTTCAAAGAGCCAAAACCTGAGAACAAGAAGGCGAGATATTTCGAACAATATTTCACACAATCAGCAGCAATAGATTTACGAGTTGCAGTTAGTAGTAGTAGCACCGAAAACGCAGCATTTCCATAGCAGTAAACAACACTATCATTAATTTACATTAGCAATAACAGTACCAACATTCAACAGAGTAATAAAACATATTAATACGAGTAGCAGCAGCTTGAAGGCACCACAACCAAGATGGCAATAAATCGTTCAACAGATAACATTGCGCAACAACACGAATTTGTGACGGATATAAATTACCCACTAAGTATTAAACATAAAATTCATATCAATTTCACACAAACAATAAGAAGTCACATGTCCAATTAATTTAAGACAAAGGCCGAGTTTCTCATTATCGTCACCTTAAGAGAGCGATTCTTCACTTCTAATCTTCTACAATATACGAGTCCTTGTCCGGGTCGTCCGAGTCGACACCTACAAACAACAAAAACGGGTTTTTAAAGGGTATTTCGAGTTTTCCCCCAAAACAGTCACAAAATGAAAGTTAATGAAACGGAAATTGAAAGAGAGAGAAAGATTGCAAATCTCGAGAGGATTCCGAAAATATAAAATTTACCTCGATCGGAGTTCGGGAAGGGGTCGAGATCGTAGTTTAAAGCTTTGAAGAAAAATAAAAATGGTGATATTTTGTTTACTGTGAAATGAAATAAAAAGGAGGAATATGTCGATGGATGGTTCTTGTAGGGTTTTCAAGTTGTCCTTTCACTTTTACTTGAGTCGGGTTTATTTTCTTAAGCGATACGGAAACTCAAGTCGGAATTAAAATGCTAAGTAAAACGATGTCTTAAGATTAAAATATCTTAAGACGGAACTTAACGGAAAATTTAAGCTAGAACTTACGATTTACTATTAAAATAATATTATATTCCGTAAAATAATTTAAAATCATTAAAATATTATTTACGAAAATACGGGATGTTACAACACCTTTAGGACAATTCCCTTAATTGATAAAATGATCAAATGTATATTGATACGATTGGATCATATTCCTTAAACTCGTATATCGAGAAATTAGAGGTTAAATCTTATTGTAAGATTTATGTTTAAAATTGAAACGTGTCAATTATTAAACAATAAACGATATTTTATAATATCGTAATTAGAATGAATCGGGTTATAATTAATACAAAGGTTGTAAATCGTATTGAGGATAGATTATCATTTTATATTTGTAATTTCGAATTACTTGTCAATTGATAAATATGATTTATTTAATATACAATATTTATATGATAAATATTTATATTAAGATAAATGTATTTTATTACCTTAGACATAAAAGATGTCACATAATATACAATTTAACAATTGACATTTTTATAAAATAAGGTCAAATTGCTATTAAGGGTGCCGAGTAGGTTTAAGGGCTTCTTAATTGTGTTTTAAATGATTAAGACACAATAATGACCTAGGTTAACACCTAATGGTTAGGGTTGCATGCCTAGCTCATGGGTAATACCAATAAGCATCTCCTTTTAGCCTTCCCCATGCCCTAGCCGGCTTCCCCTTCCCCATAACCACTTAAGTTAATTGTTTAATTTAAGTAAAAGTGGGTGTTAATATAAGTAGATGACCTCCCTTCATTCTACCATTCTAGCCGTGATTTTTCAAGTAAGAACACAACAAAACCTCTCATATTATAAGATAATATTTACAAAACTATAATAAAAGTATTGTTAGTTTTATAAGTTCTAATTAGAAATTAGAATTTGTTTAAGGAAGATCCGTTTCCTGTGCTAGTATACTCAAGGCTTCGGATTATTAAGGGGTTGTCTTGGTGCATCACAAAGGAGGTATTCTTGTTGAATACTTGGAGGATCATCCTAGCATTGCATTTCGGACCGTGTGTAAGGGCTCGAAATTTCTCCTATTTCCGCATTAATTTAGCATGCATAAGATCTATATAATGAGATAATTAAAATGTTAATTATAAGATTATGTTAGTATGACTAAAATATTAGATTATGAGATAACTAAACCCAACAATTGGTATCAGAGCAACTAGGTTGTTTGCATGCTTTCCGTTTACGTTTTTACGGAGTTATTAAAATAACAAAATAAAATTTGGAATTTCGTTTAATATATGATATGGCCGAAATTAATTAAGCATGAATACCTACTGTTTCTAAAATATTTTTAGAATATTTGGAATATATTTTGCTTGAATATTGGTTATTGGTATATTAAATCTCGGTTTTATTAAGTTTTAATGGTTAAAAATCGTCTATTTTGGGAAAAATAGTAAAAATCATCTTTTGGCCGAGATTTTTCAGTATGTTTTCACATGTATATCCTATGTTATGAATATGAATTTTCGTAAATATGGACTTATAAAACATGTGATATGAATTTTAAAGGTTAAAATGCAATAAGATGAATAAAAATGGGTTTGTATAGTTATATTTGGAATTTGACTATAAAAATTTATGAGTATGTCACATGCAATATTTAAAATGAATGCTAAATTTTCCAGAAATTTATCTCATATATTGCAATATTATAGATTTTTAATGTAAAAATCGGGTAATTAGTGACATTATTTCGACTTTAATTGTTTAAGTTGGAATTTGGCCATAAAAATTTAACACGATGTCATATATTATTTCCAGCATGTATAAAAATTTCGAGATTTTTATCTTATTTTATGCTTGAGATATAATTTTAAAGGTTAAAATCGTACGATATATGACGAAAATCGTTAAAATTTGCAATAGTTGTTAAAATGGCCGGAAAATTTGACCCATAATAGTCATATATGATATGTTCATCACTAAATAATTCTTGGGAGCCAAAAGTTTCTATTTTGTTTTAATTTTAATTGTTAAAAGGTTGCATTTAAAATTGAATAATAAGAGTCATCTAATTAAAAATTTCGGCTATTGGGCAGTGTGCCATTTAATTTTCTGTCCATTTTATGTTCTTAAAGTATTTTGGAAAGTGTAAATATATTATTAGTATTTTATTTGCATTTATGAAGCTAATTATTGAATTTTCCGACTTAAAATGCTCGTTTTACGTCTTATTTTCGAAATAAATGTTAAAACCGTATAAATACTAATATTTTAAAGTTCTGAAATTTTAAGAACATTCCAGATTTTTCAAAATTTGAATTTTGAATTTTTCGAAATTTTTATGACTCTTTTGGATTTTTATATTATTTTTCCCGTAAAACCGAGTAACACCGAACAATATTATTATATTAAGTTAAGTCATGTTCAAAGTTTGAGTAAGACTAAATTTTGAAACCTAAATGAGTTGGGATGATTAACTCAAGAGTGAATTCCGATTCACATTATGCATAGTGTTGTTAAACGTTAAGACACGCAATTCCATAAACCGAGGTATACGATAACTATTTATATTATTGATATTTAAATAGGACGATTTGGCTTAGGATTTGCATGATAGTTCATATATTCATAAGCATTGCATATTTTAATTATGAATGTCATGATTTTATTTACGTAATTTTGGGAATTATGTAATTACTTAGTATGGCCTTAGTTTTTAATCGGTATTTCCCGTAATGTAAGGGGTTACCGATTCGGTTGTAATTTTGTGATCTCGTATCACCCAATTGTAATTTATTTATATTTTATAATGTATAAAGTAGACTAGAAAAGTTGTAATTTTTGTAAAATCCGGATATCCTTGAAGACGGTGCCATTCGGAAAGGAGTTCCGAACAAGACGGTGTTTACCTCGAAGTGCGTGCCTCGTGAAGTTCAAGGGACCAAAGGAGTTGGTTTCCGAATTTGTACTTTTATTATTACTTTTCTAGGAAAGGCCATACTAGGGTTTATTTTTATGCTTTTATTTTTCTTTTTATATGTTTGCATGCATAGCCAAATCGTCATATATCGTCTCATGCATTTTCGATTTAATCGACCTAGTCTTTTATTTTATCGATAATTCACCGACTTAGTTCACTTAAACGGAGATAGATAATAATTTGACTAGATCTCTTACATATAAATATTGAGACTTAGCCTTACCAAAAAGTACGGACCCATGAATCCCTTCTTCACAAGAACGTAGGCTCGGCTATACCGGGGTACTAAAATTGTCAGATTGGGTAAGTGGGGTAATAAGATTACACCTTGAAATTTGGTTGATCTCAACGAAGGTATTCGTAACCGTAGTTGCAATAAGTTCGGGCTAAAGACGATTTTTAGAAAATTGTCAACCGAGAGTTCTAAGGTAGAACCGATTAAGAGGTTAATTCACCAAATTATACCAATTAGGGATGAATCGGCTATACCGTGCCCGAATTAGTATGGGTTTGGGTCTCGGGATTGTTTACTTAATTGGGTAAGAGATCATTAAGTAAATAGACTAAACTTGTTTATATTATTTACGAGTTTTGAAAATGACGTTGTTTTAATTCCTTCAATTTTTATTGTAGTTTAATTTTCAACATCATCAATGGCCACCAACGCTCCACCTCTCACTAATGTATCATGGCTTCGACCCTTTATAGATCGTTGCAAACTCGATAAGCATGGTTCCAATTTTAAGGATTGGGATGCGCAATTACTTTTGGCCGCTCAAGGTGACGATAAGACTCGTTACCTATCCGAAGCCGCTCCTCTCGCTCCGACCGCTCGTTCCGCGGTCCAAACTCGTGAGGCCTATGAAGCCTACATGAAAGAGTCCTCCGCTCTTAAAAATGTGATCATCTTCTCCATGGAGCCGGATCTCCAAAGGAGTATGATCAAGTTGACCACATCGTATGAGATATACACCAAGCTTGCGACCATGTTTTCGCAAACTCCAAGGGTGATTCAATATGAGGCGGCTTCCGCCTTCTTCGACATTACCTTGAAGGAAGGGCAAAAGATAAGCCCTCATATGCTCAAACTCGTTGAGCTCGCGGAGACTCTAAAAACGCAAGACGTTGATGTTCCCGACTCTCTCATAATTGACCGAGTTCTTCACTCACTCAATAAGGTAAAATCGTATGCTCAATTCCGGGTGAATTTTAATATGCGAAACCAAGAGACAACATTGGATGAGTTGCATAAGATGCTCGTCCAAGCCGAGAGGGACATGGGACTTCATGAAAGTTCCACCAAGGATGTTTTAAACATCGAAAAGAAAGGGAAATCGAGCTTCAAGAAGAATGCCTTTAAAGGCAAGGGCAAGAAAACGTTCAAGCCCAAAGCGACCAAAGAAAAGACCTTTTCGAAAGGCGCTTCCACCTTTTCTTCGAAATCCGAAGACAAGTGCCATTATTGCACGAGGATCGGTCATTGGAAGCGTAATTGCCCCAAATACTTAAGCGATCTCAAAAATGGGAAGGCAACTGCCGTAGGTAAAAATTCTCGTTTAAATTCATGTCATTTATCAAATTATGTATAGTGATACAAATGTGTTGATATTTACCCATTTTAATTGTTTTAAAGGGCCACCTCCTAATCATAAGGGCAAGGAGAAGGAAGCATGAAGTTCCTTACTTGGATGGCTATGGTAGCATCCAATGATCGAAGACTTGAAGAGTTAGGCTCTAATTTTCATATCGTCTTCTTTCATATTTTGCATTTTATTTATGGAACAATTTACTTTCTTGTAAGACAAGGATTAAAATCCTAAAACAATGGTTGTAATTTTGGATATTGGTGACTTGGTTTTCAACCCGAGTCACTACTTTTGTTCTTAATCAATGTCTTGATTTCTCAAATAAATTGCATACCTTGTTAAAACATGAATAATGGTGATTTTATCACGCAATAAACTTTGATACGATCAATATAATATAATCAAAGTGTTGATTAAAACGGAGAATTACACCCATGAGATACTTTCAATCAAATTAAGAAATCATTAATTCATTATACGATGATCATTTTAAGTGAAAATGAGAATGTATACATCACACCTATAAAACTTCAAACATTCATATGCATTGGTTGAATCGAATTTGCTATCCTTATACAAATAAAGGTTGTTGTTAAAAGGATAGAGTGGGAGAAAATATTTCGCTCGCAAACCAATGATATAAATACAGGATCTTAAAGAAGATTCCTACATGGGAGTCTTGAGAAGAACCCTAAATGAATGAATTGAAGAAACTACGAGAGGACACTGAAGAAACTATGGGAGGACACACGAGGAAAGGTTCCTTATGTTCATTGTTTCAAAGAGAGGATATAATGAAACCCCGTATGAAATCAGAAGGAAAACGGTTCCTTAATAAATGATTTTTCTAAATTTATAAGATAAAAGAGAAGAAATCATCTCAATTCTCTCAATGTAGTTATAAGAGTATTAGCATGTCATATTCGTCTCGAGGAAACGAAGACATGAAGGAAGTGATGATTAATTGAATGAAAATAGATCACTATAGGGATAGTGATGGTGATAATGATTCAAGTGATAAATAAAGATTTACATGCAAGAAATGAAAGGTTCATTTAAGAGATCGAGTAATATTGTTTTCAGTGGGAGCGATATTCATTAAAAGAATTAAGCCTACCATTTAGAGAGGATGAGTGATTCTTTAAAGTGTAAAGAATAAGAGGTTTTCAATTCTAGATGAACAAATACTTTATATCATAAGATGATAGAGCTTTACGGGAAGGTTTATTATATTGATAATAAAAGGTCGCCCATTAGAAATCAAAATGGTTAGATATGAATAACCTTGATAAAATAGCCAAGATGTTTGAAAATAGTAAGAGTGATGAAATCACTAATAACTACAATATGGATTTCAGCACATAAGTGATTAGATAATTCCGAGTGATTCTTTAATCCCTCTAGTATATCAATACGTCACGAGTTATAGGATGACAGTGGGAGCTTCCCTCAAGAAAGGAAACTTAAGATCTAGAATGAGTTCTAGATACGTGCTCAAATAAGTTCATATTATGTGAGATAATATCAGATGGAAGGAGAACAAAATTTCTAAGTTTTGCAATCATGAATAAAAGGTTTATTCGCAAAACACTAATACAAATAGATGATCGTGCATCAAATGCAATGAAATAGTATTGACTGTTTTTGCACCACAATGTCATTTGAGTTATAATTAACTCAAGATGAAAGATACTTTGTCAAAATCCAAATGGGTTGTGAGAGACAATATTGAACCCCATAAGTGAACTGGATTGACTTAGTATAACCCCTAGCCGCTTACATGAGGTGACATCTCAAAGCGACTAGAATGTGAGGCGACTGATGGCAAGTTCAAGTGCCATAGAGTCATATGTGATGACTAGTCGATCACATAGGCAGACTGCAAGAGACACTCTGTCGGGCAAAGTGACCGCTTATAGAGTTCTGGAAATTTTATAATAGCCGGGTCGTGGCGAGATCTGCTATAGTATTCTTGTGAGTCAATTCTTAGACTAAAGACTACTCTCCCAAGATGGTACAGTTTAGGCATAACCTTGATCCATTCTCTACGACTTTTCGTAACTGGAGTCAAATGGGATTGCTTTGGGTTGTGACTGACTGTGACTAGTTGAAGGAAGTAGTGCGATAGAAATTGTCCACCCCTTGTCAGGGTTGTTCAAATCTCAAGGCCACTCGAGGAGAAGTTAACTGGAAATGCGTGGCCACGCTCGGAAGGTATCTATGGTAGATAATTCCGGTGAGACAGTTATTCTCCATATCGAGGAAACCACTCATGATATGATCAAATGCAAGTACGACCTCAGAGAGACATCTTGCATTGAGTGGGAGATTGTAATAGGACAAGAGAATTGGTGACGCACACTTGTCGAGGACAAGTGAGAGATTGTTGGGAAATGTGTCCTCAACAATAGTGCGATCACATAATTAAATCTCATAACGAGAATGCGCAAGGGATGATACGATTTATATTAGTCAACTGACCAACATTAATCGGTAATGTTTGGCTAGCTAGAGTTTGACATTACTGTCGTATGACGGTGGTGGTCAGTTGATCCCTTTAGATCACACCTTTAGGACAATTCCCTTAATTGATAAAGTGATCAAATGTATATTGATACGATTGGATCATATTCCTTAAACTCGTATATCGAGAAATTAGAGGTTAAATCTTATTGTAAGATTTATGTTTAAAATTGAAACGTGTCAATTATTAAACAATAAACGATATTTTATAATATCGTAATTAGAATGAATCGGGTTATAATTAATACAAAGGTTGTAAATCGTATTGACGATAAATTATCATTTTATATTTGTAATTTCGAATTACTTGTCAATTGATAAATATGATTTATTTAATATACAATATTTATATGATAAATATTTATATGATAAATATTTATATTAAGATAATTGTATTTTATTACCTTAGACATAAAAGATGTCACATAATATACAATTTTACAATTGACATTTTTATAAAATAAGGTCAAATTGCTATTAAGGGTGCCGGGTAGGTTTAAGGGCTTCTTAATTGTGTTTTAAATGATTAAGACACAATAATGGCGTAGGTTAACACCTAATGGTTAGGGTTGCATGCCTAGCTCATGGGTAATACCAATAAGCATCTCCTTTTAGCCTTCCCCATGCCCTAGCCGGCTTCCCCTTCCCCATAACCACTTAAGTTAATTGTTTAATTTAAGTAAAAGTGGGTGTTAATATAAGTAGATGACCTCCCTTCATTCTACCATTCTAGCCGTGATTTCTCAAGTAAGAACACAACAAAACCTCTCATATTATAAGATAATATTTACAAAACTATAATAAAAGTATTGTTAGTTTTATAAGTTCTAATTAGAAATTAGAATTTGTTTAAGGAAGATCCGTTTCTTGTGCTAGTATACTCAAGGCTTCGGATTATTAAGGGGTTGTCTTGGTGCATCACAAAGGAGGTATTCTTGTTGAATACTTGGAGGATCATCCTAGCATTGCATTTCGGACCGTGTGTAAGGGCTCGAAATTTCTCCTATTTCCGCATTAATTTAGCATGCATAAGATCTATATAATGAGATAATTAAAATGTTAATATAAGATTATGTTAGTATGACTAAAATATTAAATTATGAGATAACTAAACCCAACAGTTTCTTCTATGTCCTTGTAATACCCCGTATTTTAGCCTCGGTCAACGTTAGTCAAACTCTGTTTTATAGAAGTATTTCAAATGGAATGTTTATAAAATATTTTTCGTAAACTGTTATTATTTTATAAATCGTATTTCTACGATTATTTTTGCATTTCATAATTATTTTATATTTGATGGTTATTTCGTATTTTATATTTATTTCTTATTTATATTTGTTTTATTATTTACGTCGTAATAATATTTAAATTTTAAATTTTATATATTCTTATGTAAGTACTAATAATCTTATATTCTTATAATTAATTTAATAATATTACATAATTTAATTAATATAACTACTTATCTGTCTAGTTAATTTTAAGTTACGGGTTAGGGATCGGAATGTAGTCGTATGTGACCTCGAGTTGCGTGATGGGCTTGGGCTTATGAGTTGTGTTTATTAGAACCGTGTATAGGAGAAAAACAAACCCAAAACCCATCTAGTAACTTATCGACATAAGCCTACTCAAACACAAGACAAACCCTATCAATCCCTAACTTCCGTCTACCTCCATAACCTCGTAAAACCCTAGTTACCAACTACCTATTCTGCCTCCATACTCCTACCTCAAGCACCGTCTTAACCACCGTGAGATCTGAAGGAAAACAAAGAGGAAAAAGAACGCAGGAGTGGCAGCCTTCACCACCATCGTCTTGCTTGACAGCCATGTTTGTGAGTAGATATCATGTCGTTTTTATACCTTCGAATTTGTACGCTAATGTTGTATATAATCCTTGTTGTATGAATAATGTGTTTGCCATCCTTAAACCACCATAGGGCCACCTTGGATGTCCCTAAAACAACCGTGAATGGTAACATATACACGTTTTTTTTATGCTCTGTTTTGGTGTATACGGGTTGATAATTTAATTTGTTCCTGTTGCTTTCGTTCATGTTTTGGGGTTTAACTCTTGTCGTGGGGTATGGGTAATGGTAGGAAGATGTTTATAGGTTGTTTTGGTGGTTGTAAAGGGCGTGTATGGTGGTCGAAACACCACCATGAAGGGATTCGTGAAAGGCGTTCAGAAATAGGGCAGAACAGGGGTCATGAGAGGCGAGTGTTTGAGGGTGTTTTTTCAAGTGGTTAGAGTGGTGTCGAGGGCCGGTGGTCACCACCAGGGTAGTCATGGGCGGTGAGTGGTGTTGATAGTGGTGTCAGATGGTGGTTAGAGTGGTGGTAGCGGTGGCTAGGATGGGTTTTTCAGAGACAGGAAACGCGGGATAGTGACGGGTTGCGGGTGTTTTGGTTGTGACTGCTGGTGGTTGCTGGGGCCATCGAGGCCAAGTACGTGTGAGTCTGGATCAGGGGTTTGCGTTGGGAGATGTGCCGGAGTACGGTGGTGGCAACCACCGTGGAGTCGCGGTGGTCAAGGCAGTCTAAGGGTGGTTGATGGGGCTGTTTTATGGGGGCTGTCACATGTGTGTTGTCGGGGGGCTGTTTCGATTTATTGGCTGGTTTGTGCATGTATGCGTGTTGTTGTTGTGTTATTATTATTATTATTATTATTATTATTATTATTATTATTATTATTACTATTATTGTTATTGTTATTATTATCATTACCACATTATTATTCTTATTCTTATTATTGTTATTATTATCATTATTGCTATAGTTTATTCTTGTTATTTTTTTATGTTTAGTATTGGTATTATTATTATAAATTCTACTATTGTTCTTAGTTATTATTGTTAGTACTAATATCGTTAGTAAGTATTGTTATGTTGTTAATCTTAAGATTGTTAAGTGAGTTTTTATATGTGACGGTTATCAATAGTTTGTTTATATATTATATTTTCTATGTTCGTTTATTCAATCGAAATTAATTATAAAAGTAATAAGGACGGGTCGGCTAGTTAATTT
Source organism: Silene conica (assembly GCA_029255685.2). NCBI lineage: Eukaryota > Viridiplantae > Streptophyta > Magnoliopsida > Caryophyllales > Caryophyllaceae > Silene > Silene conica. Next base: position 56,787,459 of record CM055315.2, read on the forward strand.
AAGTAGTCATGTTATACTGTCTCGTTATCTGTAATATATTATTTAAATAATTAATTTGAATGATTGATATATTATATTAATTTGCGTTATTGAATTAGTTAGTGATTGAGTATATTATTTTACTAGGTGTCGAGTATGTGATGAAGTAATGCTACTGATTGGATGTTAGCTGCGTGACGGATTATATTGCTAACCAGGTAGGATACACTGACACTATACTATATGTTGTGTTATGAATGGTTGTGGTATTGTGTTATGGATGCTGAGTATGATTGATATGAGAATGATATTGGTTTGACTGAGTATTGATTATTATTATTGTTGGTATGTGCATTACATTATTTAATAGCATGATTGATTTAGAGTACTGTTGCATTTACGAGCATGACATGTGCATTGGATACGGATTTGAGATGATGAAATATTATTGGGCCCAGGCTAGTTCTGCAGGACTAGACCTGGTGACCTCAGCTGTTATGCTGGTGTTCGGTGACGACCGATTATAGTCTGCCGGGAGGTTCGGTATGGCTTGGTGCACGGGTATGAGTTTGAGATTGAGAATGAGATTGAGCTCGAGCATATCATGGCATTTGCATATCATCTTTGTTGCTTTATTTATTATTGTGTTATCCTACTCAACCGCGAGGTTGACAGTGTATTCGTGTACACCTACGATGATCCGGAATGGGGAGTAGATTCTGCAGGACAGAGACAGATGAGCTAGGAGCTGGGGCAGGAATGTGAGATGCGTACTTTGGACCGACTTAGAATTATATCACATTTAGAGAAGTCATCAGTTGTATTTTATTTCTCTGTTATGTAGTAACTGTAATAATCAAGTTTAAATTTTATCAGTTTTTATAAAGTACTTTGGTTGTTTTACTTTGTTATTCACTACCTCGGGTATTTCGAGATGGTAATAGCTCCATTTATTTGGGAATGTCTTGCTAAAGGCTCTTAAATAAATGGGGGTGTTACAGTCCTCTCGTAGTTTCTTCTATCCAATCTTTTAGAGTTCTTCTCAAGGACTCCTTATAGAACTCTTCTCTAAGATCCTATGTTTATTTCATTAGTTTGCGGGCGTAGAATTTCTCCCACTCTATCCTTTAAAATAGCCGTTATTTATGAAGGATAGCATTTTCGCCCGTCAACAATGTATTGGAAAAAGAATTTATATGAGTAGTGAGACATTAGTACTCTCATTCATTTAAGGTGAAAATCTTACAATGAACTAATGTTCTTATGTTTGAATTTGAAGTATTTCACGAGGTGTAATTCTCAATTTAAGTAAGTCGTATTACTTTTATAATGATCCTATCATGTCTATCGTACGGTGAATCATTCAAGGTACTTTATTACGATCTATGAAAATCGTATCAACTCATGTTATGTATCATAAAAGCATTTTAAAACCACCATGTTTGATTAAGAACAAAAGGATGACTTGGGTTGAAAACCAAGTCACCAAAATTACAACCATTGTTTCAACAATTTTCTTGTCGTACAAGAAATACAAAGTTCTTAAATTAAAATGCAAAATGAAGGAAGACATCAAATGAAAAATTAGAGCCATGCTCTTCATGTCTTCAATCTCGGATGCTACCTTAGCCATCCATGGAAGGAACTTCAGGTTCCCTTTTCCTTTCTCCTTGCCCTAGTTCTTGGAAGGAGTCCCTTTAAAACAAAAAGGGTTATAATTAACAACTTGTATCAATATACAAAAGTTAATATCATAATATGAATTTAAATGAGAATTATTACCAAAAGTGTGAACCTTTCAACCTTTGAAGATGATGAAGAAGCACCTTTCGAAAAGGTCTTCACTTTGGATGGTGCGGTCATGGATACCTTCTTGCCTTTGCCTTTTCTATCACTCTTCTTAAACTTCCCTTTGCTCCTTTTCTCAATGTCGAGCATGCTCTTCTTAGTACTTCGAATAAGTCCCATTTCCTTTTCTGCTTGTGAAGGCATATTAAGGAAGCGAAGAATTCGATCTATTATGAGATAGTTTGGAACTTCCATCCCTTGTACTTTCAAGATTTCTGATGGTTCAACCGATTTGAGCACATAATAACTCATAATATGACCCTTATCCGAGTTTGGGTCAAATGAGGCAGAAATTACTTCATGAAGCAACGTCCTAGGAGTCTGAGAAAACATATTCTTAAGCTTAGTGTAAATCTCATTTGCCGTGCTAAGCATAATCATTCTCTCTTGAAGATCCGGCTCCATAGAAAAAATGAGTGTCTCTAAGAATGTTTGACTCCTTCATATAGGCCTCATAGGCCTCACGAGTCATAATCGTGGAATGAGTAGTGGGAATAGGAGGAGCGGCTTCGGTAAGGAAACGAATCTTATTGTCACCTTCCGCGGCTATTAGTAATTGAGTTTCTGTAACACCCCTATTTATTAAGGAGCCTTTAGCAAGACATCCTCAGTAAATTGAGCTGTTACCATCTCGGAATATCCGAGGTAGTTAATAACAAAGTAAATCAAACCAAAGTACTTTATATAAAAACTGATAAAATTTAAACTTTGATGTTACAAAAACTACACAGCGGAATTAATACAACTGGTAACTACAAAGTAGGTGATCTCACTACAAAAAAAAACGCGGTGTTCTGACCGAAAAAATCCGTCAGAAAAGGGGAAATCCGTCAGGAAATTCGCGTTTCTGACGGATAATCCGTCAGAAATTTCCGTCCCAAATATTCGTCACGAAAATCAAGTTTGTGACGAATTATCCGTCAGAAAATTAATTGTGACGGACTTCTGACGGTGTACCCGTAGAAGAAAAAATTCCAGGTCAAATTTTTTTTGACTTATAGTGACGGATAATCCGTCAGTAATTTGTCATTTGTGACGGATAATGCGTCAGTAATTGCTCATTTGTGACGGATAATGCGTCAGGAATTTTGTTCATTTGTGACAGATAATCCGTCAGAAAAATGGTCAACTGTTGACTTTTGTGACGGATTATCCGTCAGGAATTTAGTCAAATTTTGACTTTCTTTTGACGGGTTATCCGTCAGAATTTAAAGCAGTATAGGCTGAAAACAGCTGCTTGCTGTCCAGCCCAATGCGATTGCATTGTTCATATTTACAACCTCCAAATCACCAAATCCTGCAAAACATTCATCATCCGCCAAACGGAGATTTATATTTCCAAGTCGACCGCTAAGCGGGAACCAACAACAAAGAAAAAACATGGGTAAGAAATTGAATTACATAAAATAGTCTTCATAAATTCATACACTAACATAAAATATGTTCTAAAGTTAATAACTCATAATCTCAGTTTGCATTTGACTAAACTATCCTAAGTGGTTGGAGGATCAACTGACATGTTATTACATCCAAAGCCATGAGGATCGTCCGAGAAGTCATCACGTCGTTGATAATTTGGCATACTTGTGCATGACTGAGTGGAAAAGAAAGCCTGCATATCACTCCAAGCTTTTTTCATTTCCGCCATTTCGTCTTGAATTTGTTTTTGAGATGCTTGAGTGCTTTCAACTTGTTCTTTAAGACGCATATTCTCAGTTTGCATTTGACTAAACATGCTTGGTCGATAAGAACAAGATCGACGATCTCCTCTTTTGTCCCTAGGATTCTCATACCATACCTCTTCACCCAATGGACCGATCCCAAAAAAACCTCCTTTCTTGTCAAATCCTCCAACAGCTTCGTGGTAGGTCTGAATCTCATCCCGAGGCTCTCCGGTTGGCGTTGGTTGACCCAAAAGTTCTTTGTAAGCAGCCTGAAAAAAAGAGAAATTATTAAATAAAAAATAAATAAAATATATTGTAAAATTTTCATTTTAATATGAAAAATATACAATAAGTTGCTCGATTAGAAATACTTACGTCTGTCTGAGCAGCTCTAGGGTTAATCCACTCCCCCTTCTTGTTTTTCTTCGTCTTCTCAAACACCTTGTACGGTGTAGCCGACTCGCCCTTTAAAAAGAAAAGAAAACTTATATGTTAATTATATCCGACAATAGAATATTAATTAACCAAATTTAATATTTTAAAAATTTATGAAATACTTGCCATTTCTTTGAAAATATCAGAGCAACTCTTGCGGCCTAGAGTGTGGGTGCCCAACGCTTTCCCGTCCTTAGCACCAGACCTTCTATTTGCCTTGTTTATGTCTGATTTTTTTTTAAATTCAGGATTGTTCTCGTACCTTGCGTCCAACTTCTCCTTCCAACTATCGGGCACCCAATCCGACTTCTTCTTTCCGTATTTGACACCATTCACCATGTGAGTAATCAATCTCGTGACCCTCCTCTTCCACTCAGGATAAGGGTCATACCGAGAATCAATGGACCTCACATGAGTCTGCCATAAAATAAAATGTTATTAGAAATAGAAAATATTAGTTTAATTTCAAAAACTAATGTGGCTTGTTTATTTTTACATTACCTTAAAGTAGATCCACATATATATAAATATGAATATTATAAATTTGAAGGATATATTTTTCATTAATGGAGGATAAAAAAAAATACTTACCAACAACCGTTAACTACCGAAGGATCAGAAGTGAGTATAATCGGTGGATTTCGGTGGGGCACATTGTCACCGGTCAAATGAAGGTCATCATCATTCTCCTCCACTTCTTCGTTCTCATTTTGAGAACGCCTACCTGATCCACTCCCCAATATCTTTCGTATAAATCTCGACATTTACCTGCTTCAAATAAAGCTAACAATACAAATAAACATAACACTAGCAATAATAAATGTTAACCCATGAAAAATAAAACAAAGTTTTCATGCATTTCTTATGAATGTATAACCAAAGGATAAATAAAACATGTCTTACAAATGTATGCTCAAAAGATAAATAAACAATTACAAGTACTCCCTATCACCCCTAACTATCACTATCACTAGAAATTAAAAAAGTTTCATCATCCGAAAATAGAATTCCGACTTCTTCTTCTTCCTCCTCATTTATCTCAATTGTGGTGTTTTGAACTAAATCTCTATCCTCTTCTTCCGCGACATTCCCGTCATATTCATCTTCACCTATTTCACCTATTTCATCTGCAACCACTTGATACTCATCTTCAGTATCTGTCTCTTCTACCAAAATTGATGAAATTGAATGATCATTGAGAACCACATCTTCTTGGAATTCAATTTCGTCAATAGGAGCATCAACATGTGATCGTGCCTTGATTTTAAAAACCGCAGACCATTGATCACCTTTCTTAGTGGTTGGATAGCTAGCATAACAAACTTGATCGACTTGAAAAGCTGCCACAAATGGGTTATGTCCTTTGAGTTTTCTTTTCTCATTCACATCTACAAGTCCATATATCTTATGGATACTAAGTCCTTGTGGGGAGTTATCAAACCAATCACATTTAAACAATATCACTTTATAAACCTTGTGCTCGGTATAATAGGCAAGTTCAACTACTTCATTTAGAGTTCCATAATAATCCAACCCATCTGTAGAATTCACACAAACCCCATTGCTTATGGTAGCTTTGGAAACATCAACTCCCTCCTTAAAAGCTCGAAATTTATAACCGTTGATAGAATATCGTCTCCATGTCTTCACCATGGTACAAGGACCTAATGATAGACCTAATACTAAAGGATCCTTCCATCTATTAGCCTACCAATAAAACAATATATATGTTAATTAAGATGTTTAATTATAGATTCTTTCAAATTGGTTGCTTATTTTAAAAGAAAATGTATTACTTACTTCATTTCGTAACCATTTCGGAAAACGTTTCTCATGTTTCGTCCAAACATCTTCAGAAGAAGTAACATCAGGAAATGATAATTTGATATATTCCTCAAACTCCCTATATGTACAACATATATAATAATTAACTATTAACTAAAATTATACCTTAATGTAATTATTAAAATAATGTATGTAGAAGTGACAAAATAATGATTAACTTACTTTTCATAGGACTCCAAAAAGTTTCCACAGTTCCTTAGCACATAAAAATGAGCGTCTTCATACTCTTTCTCGTTCAAGTACCTCTCTTTACATTTCCCGGTTGTAGTTCCCATGTCATCATTGAATAACTCAGGTAATTTTGAAGTGAGCTGGTCATCGAAATTCACACCAATGTCTAAGTCTTTCGCTTTTGTATCAATGTGATCTTCGAAATACATCGAACAAAAATTCGAAATTTCCTCTAATAAATAAGCGTTGCATATGGAACCCTCCACCCGAGCTTTATTGCCAATCTTTTTTTTTATATGATTAAGAAATCTCTCAAATGGATACATCCATCGATATTGAACTGGTCCTCCAACCTTCGCCTCATAAGGCAAATGCACAGGTAGATGCTCCATGGAATTGAAGAAAGACGGAGGAAATATCTTCTCTAACTTGCATATTATCTCTGCAATGTTTGATTCTAGACGTTCCATAGAATCAACCTTAATCGTAGAGGTACACAAGTCTCTAAAAAATTGACTTAACTCAGTTATTGCATTCCAAGGACCCGTCGGGAGCAAATGTTTTAAGGCAACAGGAAGTAACCGTTGCATAAAGACATGGCAATCATGACTTTTCATGGAATGCAACACCATATTTTTATGATCAACACACCGACTCAAATCCGAAGCATAACCATCCGGGAATTTCAATTTGGCAACCCACTCACATACAGCTTTTTTCTCCGCGGCGTTTAAAACAAACCTAGATGATGGGGGCCGTACAAAGCAATGCTCTTTAAAGTCAGCTTTACCATTAACTCCGAACTTAGTTTTATTTGGTTCATTCATCACCGTACTGATAAGATGTTCAAAAATGTTTTTCTCAATGTGCATAACATCTAAGTTGTGTCGAATCAACAAAGTTTTCCAATAAGGAAGTTGCCAAAATATGCTTTGTTTCCACCATCCTTCATTCTTGTCTTTTAATTTTTTCAATTCTTGATCAGAAGCATCAACAATTCTTGGCATATCCTTTACCGCATCCCACACTTCTTCACCAGTTAATCTCGATGCGGCAATGCGATCTTCAGTTTTTCTAATCTTCAGAAAATGCTTGCAGTTGTTGCGAAAAGGATGATCAGGTCTCAAAAACACACGGTGACAATCGAACCAACTAACTTTCTTGCTATGTTTAAGCCAAAAGGAGTTATGATCTTTGTCTTGACAATAAGGACAAGCATGGTATCCAGACGTGGACCAACCGGAAAGCATGCCATATGCCGGAAAATCATTGATAGTCCAAATTAATGCAGCTTTCAGTTGAAAATTTTGTTTCTTATAAACATCGTAAGTGTGCACACCCGTTTCCCAAAGTTCTTTCAACTCTTTGATCAACGGTTGAAGGTACACATCTAGATTTGTCTTGGGGTTCTTAGGACCTGGAACGATCAATGATAGAAACATAAATTGTCTCTTCATGCATAACCAGGGAGGTAAATTATACGGAGTGACAATCACAGGCCAACATGAATATTTTTTCCCAAATTGGCCGCCATGTGGGGAAAATCCATCCGTACACAACCCCAACCGAACGTTACGAGGCTCACTTGCAAATTCTGGATGCTCTCGATCAAAATGTTTCCACGCTTCTCCATCACTTGGATGTGCCATTGTCCCTCTTTCTCTTAATCGTGAATTTCTATGGTGCCAACTCATCTCACCTGCTATGCTCTTGGTTGCATATAATCGTTGTAACCTTGGTGCAAGCGGGAAATAAATTAAGGGGTTATTCGGAATTCGCCTCCCATTACTTGAATTATTGTTACCTTTGTACCGAAATGCATTACACTTTGTACATTGCTCGAGATTGACATTTTCCTCCCAAAAAAGCATACATCCAGTAGGACATGCATCGATCTTCTCATGTCATGTGGACACCTCATTTCACCTAAATTCTTATACACACTACTTTGTGCAGCGAATTCAAGAAACTCTTTTACCCCATTTGCAAATTCAAGCTTAGGTTTCTTTTTCTCATCTAATCTTTCATACATCCACTGTCGTTCTAATCTTTTCATCTTATAATGTATCTACATTCAAATAATCAATCAATTGACAATTATTAATTAACTATCACATATAATACACAAAAAAACAATATCATCAATGAATATATAATAATTATTGTCAAAAAATCAAATAGTCTTTGAATTAGGTCCTTATCACTCCAACCTAAACCCATCAATGTACATTTCAAGTCATTAGCAAACACGCACTTGTTATTTATTAATGGGGAAAAAATTCGGCAGCAATTCCCCTTTATTCTCCAAATACAAAATATGGATTATATTATTAGTCCATATATGTATTCAGAGAATATTAAAGGAATCGTCACCGAATTTGTACCCTCATTAAAAAAATAACAAGTATCTGTTTGCTACCTAAATGACTTGAAACGTACAAAGACAGTCCCAAAATGGGGACTATTCAAAAATTACTCCTAATAAGTAATTTTTGAACGGGTACTAGGTCAATATTTAACAATTCAGAATTATCAATAACTAACAATTAACAACAATTAACAACAATTAACAATTATCTACAATTAATAACTAAAAATTAACAATTATCAACAACAACAATTAACAAATAATAATTCAAAATTAACAACTAATAACTATCAACAACAACAACAATTAAGAAGTAACAACACTAACAACAACAAATTATTAGCAACTATCCTAAATCAATTTTTCTATCTAACCGGCTACTATCCTAGGTCATTTTTTCTATCAAATTGGCATTATCCTAGATCAAAATTTCTAACTAATTATCTATTAACCTAAATAAGTTACACTAACTACTTTCTAAACTAATTCATTCTTAAATAAATAATTAAGTAATAAACATAAACAATTACCTAATTAATTTTGCAAAGTAGTGTTGGCGCGTGGTTGTCACGGTGGTGGTGGTTGTCACGGTGGTGGTGGTTGTCACACTACAATGTACAAACAAATCAATTATGAATTGAAATAAAACGAAAATAAAACTGGAAATTAATGAAAAAAACAAAAATACATTACCTATTATCAAGGTGGAGTTAGTAGTGTGGTGGTGGTTGACACGGTGGTAAGATTGGTGGGGTAGAAATCGGATTTAGGGAGGAAATTATGGGGTTCGATATGTTTTGGGGTAAAAAAAAAAGAAGGCAGAATGAACGCGTGAGGGTTTCTGAAAGTTTTTAAAAAAAATCCTGACGGATAATCCGTCAGGAATAGGGAGTTATTAGTTAGTGACGGATAATCCGTCAGGAAAGAGGATTTATTTTAAGTGAGAAATAAAAAGAAAATTGAATGCAGACGTGGGTATTGGAAACAGTTGAAAAAAATCCTGACGGATTATCCGTCAGGAATAGGGAATTACTAGTTAGTGACGGATAAGCCGTCAATAATTGCGTACGTGGACTTTTCTGACGGATAGGGCGTCAGGAAAATTTAGTGACCGATTATCCGTCAGAATTTATTTCTACTTTTCCAGAACTTGCAGCCTTTTGTCAGTCTTTTTTCTGACCGGAAATCCGTCATTATTAATTACTGACGCATTATCCGTCAGAAAATGTAACCAAAATTTCGCGGCTTTCCAATTTTTTTTCGCGGTCTCCTATTTTAACGGATTTGTGACGTGTTATCCGTCATAAATCATTTCTGACGGATATTCCGTCAGAACTTTGTCAGTACACCGAGACATCTGACGGACTGTATATTCCGTCAGAAATTCGGTCAGTACACCGTGTTTTTTTTGTAGTGTCTACATCTAAGTCGGTCCATTCAAGAGCTCACGCCATCCCATGCTCCCACAACACCATCTTTCCTGTCGAAACTGCTCCCCATTACGGATCATCACAGGTGTCACACGAATACACAGGGTCAACCACGAGGTTGAGTAGAGGAAAATAAATAACAAACACTATTATATATATATTGGGATCAATCATCCCTTCTCCGCACCGATCCAACACCAAATAAACTCCGCACCGATCCAACGCCAAATAAACTCCGCACCGATCCAACGCCAAATAAACTCCGCACCGATCCAACGCCAAATAAACTCCGCACCGATCCAACGCCAAATAAACTACGCACCGATCCAACGCCAAATAAACTCCGCACCATATCACAAGACCCAATATTCTCCACATCGTATTGTATAACAGAGATATACAATCAACTAAATACAATATAACACCACTCATGCAATAAGATATAAATAATTAACATATATCGGGTAATAACAGTTTACTCATCACCATGTATACAGTATTCCCCTACCTCGATTTGCAGAACGGTAACCGAACAGCTGCCAGAAATATTCCACTTCGGCTCAGTTCCTATAAATAGTACTTACTATCAATTTTTATTCACAACCAACCACTACTAATTGCTTCTTGATCATGTTCAAGACGATTTACTTGTCACAAAATGCATGTATACATATCAATTAACGTTAACTCATTATTCACATCCATCATCCTTAGCCAAATATAAACTTACTAAATATAGCAAGAATTCAATTAACCAAATGTTACTAAGCAAGAGCAATAACCATATAAGTAATTAATAATAAACATAATTCTCGTTTACAAAAATAATAACCATAACGATTCCAATGACATGATTAGTAATACTAATAACGTATATAACATATGACCATACAATTATAAATTCATAATAATAATAATAATATGCAACACTACAACATTCATGTTAAACAAACCTTACTATAATATTAATATTAATAATAATAACAACATTAGTAATAATAATAAGAAGAAGAATAAATAATAGTAGTGTAAGTATTAATAACAATATTAATAACATTATTATCAAAACATTATAAAATCATCATGCTAATAATAACTTGGACCAATAACCTTGCTAATCATAAAATATATTACCATTAACACCCATACTAAAACTTATAATAAACAACACAAAAGAACCCAAAACCAACGTATGACACGAGCAGCAACACTAACGTGAAACAGTTCGGTAACGAAACAGACCCCACGCCAACCCCCTTCACAAACATTGCACCTGACACCACACACGACCACCACCCTCGCTCGTGACACCACCAGGCTCACCTCTGAGCCCTGGTGGTTCCAGAGACGAAGGCAGTGGCTGTCGACACCACAGGAACACTAACAACGACAGCTTTAAACCCAACACCCACGACATCCCCTGCTCCCCCTGTTCTGACACGATGCAAAAACCTCAAACGAAACCCACTATAAAACCCGTCATGAACCCCAAGAACCACCGTGAGAACATCCATCTCAACACCCTAACTACCCCCTCCCTGCATCCCCCCACTTCCATCTAAAACACCAACGAAAGCCCATTCGAAGCAGACTGCAAACCCGACCGCTCATGACCCTGTTCTTATACGTCTTGACAAGAACTCTGACACGGTGGTAACTAACCCTAAACGACGGCCAACGGTGGTCACCAACGACATCACAAGGGTCCAAAACCTACATACTAACCTCATAGATAAAGATTACCCTAAGAATCAGATTGTATTCAAACATACACGATTAGAATTTGGAATCAAAAAGAGAAAGGAAAACTGCGATTGTTTGAATGCTGGTGAACGTACCTATTTCCAGGTCATATCGAACCACCCTAGACCACCTCAGGCCACCGTGTGCACCCTCCTCCTCCAACTCAGATGTGGCGGCTGCGATGTGTATGTAACTGTGATATGTCGATTAGGGTAGATTAGGGTTTTTTTGTCGAGATAAAACTAGGTCATGAAAGCTGAGGTTGTTATTTTATGTAAACGTGAATTGACATGGCCCATCAAAGGCAGCTATTGAACACGCATACCGAGGCCCAAAACCACATTAAATCATGGATTCGACAAATAAGACCCATATTCGACGCTACACTAATATCATATAAGGTTTAGTAGTATTGTTCGATAACTTAATTATCGAATATAAATTCTCACATAATTATCAAACGTCGATATAAATACTAATATTATCGTTATTGTAGAAATTAGCAAAATACATATCGAATAGAATATAAATATACTTCGTCTTAACGAATAATATAAAACAACTCATTATTCAGACTATGAAAATTACGGGTATTACAGTTTCCCAATCCTTAAAATTAGTGCCTTGCTTCCTAAGCTTGCAACGATACATAAAGGATTGGAGCCATGAAACGTGTGGGAGTGGTGGAGCATTATTTGCCATCGATGATTGATTGTTGAAAAGGAACTACAATAAAATAAAGGAATTAATACACAATTATCGTTTTAATGATTAATTTAAACTTGTAAATTATAAACAAGTTAAACATCTACTTAATGATCTCTTACCCAATTAAGTAAATGATCCCGAGACCCAAATACACACTAACTTGGGCACGGTTTAGCCGATACATCCCTCATTAATATGACTTGGTAGATTAACCCTTTAATTGATTCTACTTTTAGAACTCTCGGTCGATAAAATTACACTAATTCTTATCTTAGCCCGAACTTATTACCACTACGGTGGCTCGAATACCTTCGTCGAGATCAACCAAATTTCGAGAACGTAATCATATTACCCCACTTCACCAACGTAATAAGGTTTGCACCGCGGTTTAGCCGAGCCTACTCCCTTATGAAGAAGATCCTTCGCGGCTTCTTTACTATTTGGTAAAGGCTATGTCTCGATTTTAAATAACGTAAGAGATCTTGTCAATTTATTATCTATCTCCTTTAAGTGAACTAAGTCGGTGAATTATCGATAAATTGATTGACACGGTCGATAAAATCGATAGAATGCATGATTTGAATGACGATTTTGGCTATGCATGCAAACATGATAAGCATAAATAAAAGCATAAAACTTTAAAAGCATAAGTAAAACCCTAGTATGGCCTTTCCTAAAATAGAAAATAAAGTAAATTACAAATTCGGAAACCAACTCCTTTGGTCCCTTGAACTTCACACGAGGCACGCATCCCAAGGCAAACTCCGTCTTGGTCGGAACTCCTTTCCGAAAGGCACCGTCTTCTAGGATCTCCGGAATTACAAATAATTACAAATTTTCTATCTATTTTATACATTATAAAATAAAACAATAAAATAAAGTGATACGAGACCACATTAAATTACAACCGAATCGATAACCCCTTACATTACGGGAATTAACGATTAAAAACTAAGCCATACTAAGCAAATACATAATTCCAAATTATGTAAATATAAATTATGACATTCATAAATATATAAATAAATATGCAATGCTTATGAATAATGCAAAACCTAAGCCAAATCATCCTATTTAAACACATTTTAAATATCGTTATTCGTAATAACACGGTTTTATGGAATAACGTGATTTAAACAATTTTAAAATCACTAATCATTCTATGAATCACTATTCACGAATTAGTTAAGTTTCCTAATACATTTTAGGATTCAAAATTTAGTCTTACTCAAATTTCGAAATAACTTAACCTTTTATTTTAATATTGTTCGGTTTTAATCGGTTTTACGGGAAATAGCATTAAAATAATCAAACGAGTCATAAAAATTTCGAAAATTCAAAATTCAAAATTTTGAACATACTGAAAATTTCTTAAAATTTCAGATCCTTAAAACTTAAATATTTTCGAAATACACTATTTATTTCGTAAAATAGCCGTGTAAAATGCGCAATTAGACGAAAATTCAAAAAATTACCTTAAAATAATGCAATAAAATACTAATAAATTTTTTACATCTTCCAAGACACTCAAAGTGACTGAAAAATGCAGGAAAAAATCAGATGCACACTGTTTTAGAATTGGAATAATGATTATGACTCTTACAATACTCAATCTCCATTTTTAACTTTTAAAATTAAAATTTAAAATTTCAGAAACTTTTGGTACTTAATAAACATATGTTGATGATCATATCTAATATGAATAATATGGGTGAATTTTTTGGACCATTTTAGCAACCTTTACTATCTTTAATAAATCGTGTCATATATTGCTCGATTTTACCGATTAAAATCATTTCTCATGCAAAATTCGAAATAATTAGCTCAAAAATTACATGCATTCTAGAAATAATATATATGACACTATATAAAATTTTTATGGTCAAATTCAAACTTAAACTATTTAAGCTAAAATATGTCACTAATATTACGATTTTTACGATAAAAATCAATATTCATGCAATATTAAAGAAACATTTCTGGAATATTCATCATATATTTAATATATTGCATGTGACATCTACAAAAAAGTTTATAGTTAAATTCATAATATAAATATTTAACCCATATTTATCTCATTTTATGACTATTTAACCTTTAAAAATCATAAACCATGCATAAAAACTCATAAATTTTCAAAATTATATATATTCATAATATGTTAAATTCATGTGAGAACATATTTAAAATTCTTGGCCAGAAAAATTATTTAGCTATTTTTCCCATAATAAAACATTTTTAACCAATTTTAAGCATAAATTAAACAATTTAATTATAATATTGAACAATATTATTCCATAAATCATCAAAATGACTTAAAACTATTATAAGACCAAAAAATATACATGCATAAAATTTTCTTGCATATCCTATATATACTAATCATTTTCGTTTTTAATTAAAATCGCATTTTCTCGCAAAAACGTAAAAACCGAGTTGCATGCAAGCAACCTAATGCTCTGATACCACTTGAAGTAAAACGTGAGTCATACTAACATGTTCTAAGAGTCGTCAGTCTTACTAATAGTTTAACAAATTAACTCATTAATTTAGTCGATCTTATGCATGCAAAGTAAATGCGGAACAACAATGGAAAGGGTCTTACAATCGGTCCGAGAAATGCTAGGACGATCCTCCACGGAGCAACCAAGATAGCTTGCCTCCTTTACGATGCACCAAGACCTACCCTTAAATACAGAATGCAAGCACGGACTAGGTGAACAAACAAACGGTTTTTACCTTAAACAAGTTCTAACTTTATTAGAACCTTAACCGAAAATATTGTAATACTTATTATGATATTATCAAATAATATTATGAGGTTTTTATAATTTTCTCACACTAGAATTTAGTATGCTCTTATTAACTTATGTATGAAAAAAACTCTTTTGTATGTGTCTTACACATATATGTAGAGGGATGGGAGAGGGTGAGTTGTGTCGTGTGGGTTAAGCCCTAGGGAAGGGTTAGAGCCAAATTTGGCTTACCCATAATCATAGGCTCTTTAGCCAATAATTAGAGTTAAGGCTATGTTGTCATCATGTCTCTTAAAATGAATTAAACAATTTAATTCACCCATAACACAAAACCACACGGTCCATTAAGTTATAAAATGAACTCCATTTTACAATTATACTTTTGTACAAATGATAAAATGTAACATCCCATGTCACATAATTTATTTGTATTAATTTTAAAATAAACATTTATCAAATAAATATTATTTCAAAATTAATTAAATCATATTTAACAAAATTAATTTAGTAGTCCGTAATTACCGTCCCAATAAATGGTTATTATAATAATCGTCAATACGATATACAACAATTGTCATAACCATGATTCATTCATATTCAAATCTCGACATTTCATAAATATCGATTAAAATTTGATAATCGACACATTTCAATTCAAATATAAATCTTACTTTAAGATTCAACCTCTGATTACTCGATATACGGTTTTAAGGAGTTCGATCAATTCGTATCATACATAATTGATCAATACATTTATTTAAGGAGTTAGTCCTATAGGTGTGACCTAAAGGGATCAACTGACCACCACCGTCATACGACAGTAATGTCAAACTCTAGTCAGCCAATCATTACTGATTAATGTTGGTCAGTTGACAATATCAAATATCAGATCGTCCCTTGCATATTCTTTTCATAAGATTTATGACAATGATTTTTATCACTGTCGTGATCGCACTACTGTTGAGGACACATTTCCCAACACTTGTAGTTCATGAATTATGAAAATTTTAACGATAAAAGTAAACGATTTACAAGGCTAGTACTCCCATAAATCACATGTCAACCAATTACTAATTCAATACATCATGATCAGATTTTAAATATAGCAATATGCAATTCACTTTATGGCATACCAATATACCTAGAGAAAAACTATAAAGATTATAATCGTAGGGAACTAGACAGAGGTAAACCATCAATATACGAAAGAACATCAACAAGATTCACATTGTTCAAAATAATCACAATTACGTATAACAATTAGATTGATATATCATGCTAATAAGTTTACCAGTTAAATTTCATTCTACCACTTGGCAAGACTCTTCTCCGATAAACATGATTTTAACATCACATACGAACATCACATAATTATATTGAGGCATAACACTAGAAAGTAAGAGGGTCGGTATAATTGAAACTATTTCACATAAAAATTAGTGAAATGAAGAAGGTTACGTTATCATATAGTAAGGTTCATATTCATTTTATATGCCTAATATTCATGTTATTAATGCCATGTCAGGATATCACATGGTCACGTCACATAATACACATTTGATTAAACTTTTATATGAAACTTACATAACTCACAATTTCACCAATCTAACCTTATGCAGCAACTTACAAAAACCATAATTAAATAACCCCTTAGCTATCGTGCGAGCGATTATAGTTTTTAGAAAATATAAAGAATTAGCTAATCATAGGAAAAAGAATCGAATGCATATCTCGAGGGAATTATATATAACGTTTTTTTTACAACTCAGTTGGTCTGAACAAAACTTTACAGCAATTCGACAGAAAAATTGGACAACTTGCAAAAATCACTATAAAATAACGACTCGTTAAGATTTTACGTGGCTTATCATTTCTGAAACGTGAATGAATACTATGAACAGTAGAGTTGGAATTATGCATAAATAGTAACCATGTTTTAAATGATTTCATTTTCAAAAACCCGAGTTAAAACAGAACTGTGCAGAAACAATTTGACCACTGTCGACTAAAATATTTATTTCTCTCAAAATATAACTCCTATTAACATGAAACAAAAAGTATTGGAAAGCCAACTCAGAAGGTTATCATACATAATATTTTCATACTCAAATATAGAACACATTTAAAATGACGGCCCGTACAAACAAGGTAACATTCTGGAAATTTATTAAAATTTTGGTTCCGTTACAATTTCACATTACTACATCGAAACTCAACCATTCTTCTTCCGATCCTAATCACGTTGACATATCATTTGAAGCACAGACATCACCACATTAACATGTATGCATCATTCAAACTGTAATTGTCATCTAGAACACGGTAAAGATTTCGAAACTGAAAGTAGCATCAACTAAATAACTAAATATTTATACATGTATATACAAATGTAACACATAACTATATGTCGTTCATGGCTTGCGGCAACACATTCCGCATATCACTAGACATGGATTACTAATATATATAAGTCTGATCATTCATATCCAGATACCGACAATATATTACATAGTTACGATAATCCTTTGATAACCAGGTAATCACATGGACATTTCAAACACAAAAATCATATGATTACATCACTCTTAACTATTGCTCAACACATACACATCCATACCCTTGAAATTTCAATTCAATCATCTAGCTCAATCTACATTTCAATATCAAACATAATCTTTCAATAACATCATTAACCATAGTTCACATATTACTTACCTCATTCTTCTCCTGTAAGAATGTTAGTATAATATAACTAGGTCACTATACAATCTACCACACTCTTTAATTACTCTCATTGGATTCCCGAGATAGAACCGAAAGGGACCATGGTTTGGTGTGAGGGGCCCCCTAACTCATCCCGTTCCTTTTTAGGGCTCCTATCAGTTTCATCTCGGGGTTCATTTTATTTGACTTTTCCTACGTTCATTATTATTCATTTGGTTTAGGCCTGAGGATCGTTCTCTCTGATACCACTTTGTAACACCCCCATTTATTTAAGAGCCTTTAACCAGACATTCTCAAATAAATAGAACTGTTACCATCTCGGAACGACCGAGGTAGTGAATAACAAAGTAAAACTCCCAAGGTACATTATATAAAAGTGATAAAATTTAACTTGATATTACAGAAACTACATGAGTATGCGAAATAAAGTACAAGATGTCCCGGACTGTGGTGGGCGGAGCTGCAATCAGTCTCTTCTTGATGGCGATTGATAACCCCCTCTCAAATTTCATTGCCAGCATGGCATCGTCAAACCCGATGTCCCCCACATAGCTCACCAACTGGATAAATTTTCTGTAGTAGGCCTCTACTGTCATGTCTTCCGTCATCCTGAAGGTATCAAACTCCTCCCTTAGCTTGCTTTTCTGGAATTCTGGTAGAAACACTTCATATAAGATCCTCTTGAATGCGATCCAAGCAACAAACTCGGTCTCATCCTCTCTAGCTGCCTCTCGGATCTCCCCCTTGTTCCCGGTCCACCAGTCTCCAGCCATACCCCTCAGATAGTGGGTTGCTTGGTCAACCCTCAATTCTTCAGGGCAATCCACCAACTCGAACAAGTTACTGAATTCCCGGCACCAGGCTCCTAGCAAATGAGGTTCCCCCTCCCCGGTGAATTGGGTAGGGTGATGCCTCGCGATAATCGTGCTCATCTTCGCGGAGTCCATACGTTTGGCCTTTAGGGCCTCATTCTCAGCTATCAAACGGTCCAATTCCTCTTGCGTGAGGTTAGCGACATTGTTTCTTCGTGGAGGCATACTATAACACAAAGAAAAGGAATGAGTCCCGACGCATGTGGGCACCCATTTGCGTTAGGGCTAAAGTCCCTAAACAATAAAGTCTATCATTAACTAACAGATTGAATAACATATATCTGTAATGTGGCCCGGGGTTCACATAACCGCATATCGCTAGACATGATGTATTTACTATTATAATTCAAATCACTTCATGCATCCATATTAACATACGCTTCTTGTATTCATATGAATAAAACCCTTTCATGCTCATGCCCTCACTGGCTATTCCAAACGGTCACATATACTAAGAGTTCTCGTAACATACTTATCACAGTATGCCATCACTTCCATCACCTCCTAATCTACCCTTTTTCTCTCGTATATTCACTCTGGGTTCCCGGGTAAAGCTGAGAGGGCCAATGGTTCGGTGTGAGGGGGCCCCAGACTCATACTTTTCCTTTAGTGTGCTCCTAACAGTCCTAACCCGGGGTTCATTTTATTTAGACTCTCCTACATTCATTGGGTTCATTAGGTTAGGCCTGAGGATCGTTCGCTCTGATACCACTTTGTAACACCCCCATTTATTTAAGGGCCTGTACTAGGACTCCCCAGATAAATAAGGGTGTTACCATCTCGGTTTCCCGAGGCAGTAGATACAAAGGAAAGATAAACAGTACTTTAATTAGATAAAGTTAACTCAAAGAACCAGTTCATACAACTGAATTATAAAAACTATTTTGGTGAAACAAAAGTACAACTCGTGAGAAAACTACTATGGTGATCTAAACTCTAGGCAGGTCCGGATCCAAGCTTCTCCCTTCCCTTAGCTCTCATAGTCTCAACACCTATCAATCTGCTCCCCAATAAATTGGTTCATCATAGGTGATCACGAATACACGGGGTCAACCACGAGGTTGAGCAGAGGAAAACTATAAACAAACCACATTACTATAAATAGAAAGTTGATCGTCTCCGCTCCGAATCACAAGACCCATTATTCTCCACACCAATCACAAGACCCATTAACTCCGCACCGATCACAAGACCCATTATCTCCGCACCAATCACAAGACCCATTATCTCCGCACCAATCACAAGACCCATTAACTCATCACCTCGTAGCGTATCTCAGAATGATATAAATAAATAGCACAATATAACGATCATATGATATTATAAACAAACATGGTTAATACCAAATAACAGTAGATTACTCATCTTTATATACAAGTATTTCCCCTACCTGAAATAGCAGGAAATGCAGATAAATCCGAGGCTTGTTTAGAAATGTTCCACGCGAAACTCGCTACCTAAACAGGTATACGTAACGAATTAATAATCTTCCCGAACCCCCTTAACAACCACACTTACTATAAATAGAAACCTTCCCTAAGTAGAAAGTTTCCAAAAATAGAAACTTTCCAATTATAGAAACTTTCCAAATATAATAATATATATCCCGGCTTAATAATTTCCCGACTCGCATCTTTAAATAATACGACCCAGAACCATGACGAGATAATATAGTATTAATTACAACACTATTAAAAATAACAATATTCACCTTAATAAAAATAGATAATAATAATAAGTAGTAATAATGAGTAATAATAATAAAGTAATAATAGTAATAAAAATATCGCAAAACAGCCCCAACACCCGAATACACGACCCGTGACTTCAGCCCTTCGCACCACCATCCACAGCCCCTTCGAACACCAACCACCACCACATCCCGACACCACTGGCAACACTCCACCCCTACGACACCATGAACCCCGTCGCCGTCCGCCGGCGAGTCAGACCAGGCCTCTAAACTCAGGCCTGACCTGCGTTTATCGTTCCAAAACCCCCCTTAAAACAGACTTCATTCGACAACCCTGTACGCCCCTTAACAACACCGTGACCGCTACCCAAACACCATCCTGACACCAGACACCTTAAACATGGTGGTACCACCGCATCGACCTCCCCCGAGTCAGCGGTGGTGCCACCCCCAAACAACCAGACTCATAAAATATAAAAGAAACCCAGACAGAATCACGAACTAACCACCCTATTCGACCCTGTTCACGCCACCTGAGACTACCCCACCAACCACCATAAGCCTTCCCTGACCACCACCTGCTCTTTTACCAAAACCACCTCACAGAACAAAAAGAGAAAGAGCATCGATGTTGATAATAAGGTTGCTGGTCAGACATGGGTCTAACACAAACAGAGGTACCCCATGACTGTCGTCACAAAACCGCCTCCCTGACGCAGTACGGTGGCTGACACAACCACGACAAACACTAGACACGACACAAAAACCGCCAGGACCATCTTACCCGAATGAACTAAACAAAATAACCACATAACACGACCCAAACTTGTTGAAGAAAAGCAGACCCGAAAAGTGAACAAAACAGTATTGACGTTAGCATACCTACTTTTCCGACGTTTCGACCACCTTATGCCCGCCTTAGAGTCACCGTGATTACTGCCTCTCTATTCTATGTTGTGACGGCTGTGGGTATGGGGTGTTGGAATGAGGATTAGGGTAAGGGTTGAGTTTATGAAAGGTGTTAAAAGGTGACGGTAGGATGGTCTCCTAGTAGGGTTTTGTGGAGTTGTTCTCAAAACAGCCGTGGGCTTGGGTGATGCGTGTCTATTTTATGATGTTTTTCATCTATTTTTACAGGCATTTGGTCGCTCATTTACTATGTTTTAGCCCTTATTTCCCAACAATCGTGTACTTTCGTATTTTTATGCACTTTTGCAGATTTATGCGGAAAAGGGACGATTTTGCACCAAATTTATGCCCTCGGGGTCTTTGCATAATTAAGGAACGAAGGAAAGTCAACAGGAATCATTAATCAAGTATCAAAAGTCAAACCCGAGACGAATCAAAGCAATCTTATGCAGCAACGGGTCGACCGACCTACTATATGGGTCGGCCGACCAGTTCTTTAAAGCCCAGAATTCCCGAAGCCCGTAAAAGAGGTCGACCGACCCACAAATCAGGTCGACCGACCTCAGCGAAGCCCAGAAGCATTTTCGGAAATCGATTAGAAGTATGAAGTCTTTAGGAAACTCTTATTTTCTGCCCTATATAAACTAATCTTTTGTTTAGGGTTAGCATTCATTCACATATCAAGAAATAATTCAGTTTTCTAGCAAGTTACAATCTAATTCTTAATTTAGTTTTATTCCGTCTTTAGTTTATTTGTAATCTTTCAATAACTCTCAAGCATTCAATAAAGTTTGTTTCTTTCTGCCTTAATTCGGATTTCTGGTAATTACTCTCTGAATCTAGTTTCATTATTGTTCTTATTATTGTTGCATCCGGTTTAAGTTAGAATCCCAAGCTTTATTAATTCTTGCATGTTTAGATTATCGTTCACCATGTTTTCCATATCAAATCTCGTTTTTATTATTGTTCCAGTAATTATGAGTAGCTAAATTTCATATGTTAGGATGTAGGGGATGAATATGCATAGGTAACGTAAATTCCGAGACCGACCTGTAGCAGAGCCGTGGTCGGCCGACTCAAATAATGGGTCGGTCGACCAAGGCGGTGGTCGACCGACTGGACTAGCCGGTCGGTCGACCCACTCGCGTCTGTATTCTGTTTCGTCTTTCTTTGTCGACTATAATACCCTACAATGAGACTGAAAGGAGACTTGTAGGATGTTAGTAATGACCTACCCAAGATTGAGAGATACGGGAAGGGCATTGGTTTACACCTTAAGACGGCTATGCTACTTAAGACTGAAAGGTATGTGACCTAGGATTTAGGAATCACCCTTATTGTTGACACCCAATAATTGTGAGACCTAGGAACTAATAGCATAGGCCGAAAGGAGCTATTAGGCACCATAGACCGAAAGGATATGTTACACCCCTTACACGACTGCAATACATGTTGACCTTAGGATTTATGTTACCTTAGCTATTTATTACCCACACATCCTAGCATCCCTTTTATTATATTTTATTCTCATCTTTTATTATTTGTTTGTTTTTATCTTCGCCTTAGACTTAGTGAACAACCAATCAAACCCCCAAATTTGTTACCTTTAAACATAAACATCAAACAATAAACATTCCCCACCTCTTTGTGGTTCGACCCTTACTATCGCTATCTATAGTTTTAGTTTGGTTTATAAATTTCATCTTTGGTACCCTCAACGACGGGCATCAAATTTTGGCGTCGTTGCCGGGGAGGTGACGCCAGTGTTTATTGTTTTTTGTTTTTGTTTCTTTTTGTTTAAGGAACTTTTTGTTCCTTAAACCTTCTCACCTTTTTCTTGTAGTTTCCGTCTTATGCGCAGGTCAGTTCAAGGAGAACTCCTACCACTTGACCACGAGCTTGAGAGGACTTTAAGAGAAAGGAGGAAGCAACTTCTAGCGAGTAAGGAAGGAGGTTCACCATCTTCCTTATTCCAAGAGGACATCTTTGAACAACCACCATTACCAACTTCACCAAAAACACTAACTTCACAACCAAATTCACCCAACAATCCACCTTCACCAAAAACACCACCTTTTACCTACTTGCAAGTTTTTCCGAAAGAAGAAGAAAACATGACAGAGGAAGCTACTATTGCCAGTCACTCCATGCCTCAGGCAAAGGACCTATACAAAGGGTTCACTTTACCTGCTGGTACTGGGAAGCCATTCGAGGCCAAGCCTGCCTATATTACTATGGTTGAAAGAAACCAATTTTGAGGCTCGGCCAATGAGGATGCTGCAAAGCATATTGAAATCTTCACAGATTACATATGCTCTATTGCACCCCCAGAAAGAGTGACACAAGACCAGATTAAGCAGACCATGTTTATCTTCTCTCTTAGGGACTCTGCAAGGGAATGGTACAGAGGCCTGGACCGCACTGCTGCGGGAGTCACAGACTGGAATACCTTAGCCTTAGCATTCTATAGAAAATACTACTCTGCATCCAAGACTAATGCTTTAAGGGCGCAGATTACAAATTTCAAGCAAGGACCTAATGAGGATTTTAGCGAGGCGTGGGACAGGTTCAAGAGACTTGTTCGATCCATACCACACCATGGATTCGAACAATGGTTTCTTTGTAACCAATTCTACAATGGCCTCTATGATGACAATAGGGCCTACTTAGATGCTGCGGCCAATGGAAGGTTCCAGGACAATTCCGGAGAGACTAAGGGTCTCAAGTTAATAGAGGATGTTGCTGTGCACCGTGCTGAACATGGAACTTCCCGAGGCAATCAAAGGAAAGCTGAGTATAACATGGCTGCTAGTGAGGCCTTGACGGCCAAGTTAGAGAAGCTAGAAGCTGGAGGGAAGTTCGATATAGGTAGTGGGAGCAAGAGAGGTATTTATCAGGTGAATGTCGTTCAAGACGGACCCTTTGCTTGTGAGAGGTGTGGTGGAGAAGGGCACGTGTCAAAATTTTGTACCTCATCCAATGAGACATGTGCCGCTTTCCAACACTATTGTGGGAACATTTTTTATGACCCAAATAATAATAATGTCCATCCCAACATGAGGTGGACAAGCCAGAATGTTCTCAACCCACAACACATGCAACCTCAGCAAAATTCCACATACATTCCCCCACATAAGCAAGGTTTCCAAAAACCACCCTTCAACCCTCAACCACCTTCAAATCCACCACCCAACACAGATGCTCTTATCCAAAATCTCATTGGGTTGGTTAAGAAGGAATCTCAGGCTAGAGAGGCAGGGATGAAGATGTTAGAATCTCAGATTGCTTAAATTGCGGGCAAGAACGATACTAGGGCTCCGGGTCAACTTCCGACCAAGACGGATCAGAAAAAAGAGACTCTAAATATCATATCCCTACGAAGTGGAGCTAAAGTGGGAGGTGAAAAAGAGAAAGAAAAGCAGCCGAAGCTGACTGACAGCGAGGAAGGTCGACCGACCCATGAGCCAGGTCGACCGACCTCTGAGCAGAATCTGGAAAATCCCGCTGTACAGGAAACTGGTCGACCGACCGAGGAAGAGGGTCGACCGACCACCGATGCGGAGAAAGAGGCCCCTTTTCGTCCCGAATTGCCGAACAACTTAAGGGACTTCCTTTTTCGGGGTGATAAGACCCCTAGGTTTCTGAAAAGGGCTGCAAATACTGACTCTTCAGACCCTCCTTTCCCGGAAAGACTCATACCTTCAAAGGATCAGGTATCTTTTGACAAATTTAAAGACGTAATTCGTTCATTAAATGTTCAAGTTCCGTTTTTAGAATTAGTTCAGCAGGTTCCTGCTTATCTTAAATTTATGAGACAACTTTTGTCAAGAAAGAGGTCTTTAGATAAAGTTGAGTAAGTTGCCCTAACTGAGGAGTCCTCCAGTTTTCTATCACATGTCATTGCCCCTCATAAGCTGGAGGATCCTGGTAGTTTTTCTGTCGCCTGCAATATAGGAACGTTTCCGGTAAAAAAGGCCCTATGCGACTTAGGAGCTAGTATCAGTGTCATGCCCCTAAGTGTTGCCCTAAAACTAGGAATGACCAATTTTGCAGTAACCAGCATGATTGTCCAGATCGCAGACCGTACATCTATGGAACCCGTAGGGGTATTGGAAAACATCCCTGCGCGTATAGACAGGTTTTTCTTCCCAGTTGACTTTGTAGTACTGGCCTGGACATCCCTGAGGATGCCCATATACCTATAATATTAGGAAGACCCTTCCTCCACACTGCGGGAGCCATCATAGATGTAGGCACTGGGACTTTAACCTTCAAAGTAGGAAAGCATTCCATTATTTATGGCCTATCTTATAGGAAAAAGGATGCTATGACCCCCATCACTTGTAATGCTATTGCTTCGGAAAAGAAGTATAAGGTCATCACTACCTCTCCTACTTTATTGCCTACTCCTGTATCTGTTTTTACACCTCCGCCCTAGATCGGGAGCAATATGGAGGATACTTCTATTGTGACTAATGCAGAAATTGGTTTGGGGAAACCCAAAATAAAGGAAGCCACAGTACAGAGAGGGGGGATGGGATTCTTGAGCTACAAAGAAGATGAAGACCCAGATGTTGTAGATTGGGAGGACAAGAAAAAGAGGAGACAAGATCCAGAGGAGAGTCTGTCGCGTATGCTTTGCGGCGAAGAGGAGACGTGTTTTGCTATTCAAGCAAACACTGTGGAAACTACGGCATGTCGTCAAAAGCCGTGGTCGGAGATATTCCGCATCTTTAGCGGATAGTTGTTTCAATTATTTCAGCTTTTAAGACAATTTACTTTTGTTGTTTGAGACTTTTTTTTTTGGTTTGCTCGTAGTTTTAGAACTTTTTTTTCAGTTATGCTTGCGTAGTTAAGACTTTCGATCTGTTTCTGGCATCTCGCGCATTTGTTGGGCGCATATTTATTGTTTTTTCAGGTTTTACGAAGAAACGAAGACTGCTGTGCAGCAGAGGGGTCGACCGACCGGAAATATGGGTCGGTCGACCTAGTCCCTGTAATACTGGAATTCCTGCGGTCTGCAGGAAGGTCGGTCGACCTAAAACACAGGTCGGTCGACCTACCCGTCCGTCACAGCCTGTTCGTTCCTTCCTCGGGAATCGTACAATCGTCTCAGATACTTGAGTGGCACTGCTGGCCACCAAAACCTCCCAGCTCGCGCTGGTTTGGGGAGGTTTTTCTCATACGCTTATCAATCCAGTGAGTTCTTTCCAGTTTTCCCTTAGTTTTTATTTACTTGCATCTTTCTTTTAATTTTCTGAAACCTTTACTTAAGCTAATACACAATGGGGACATTGTGCGGGTTGGTTTGGGGAATGGTTTCGTGTCACATGCATTGCATTTTGTCACACGTTTATTGCATTTCTGTCTTGCATTGTTCTTTTCTTTATTTTATCTACCTATACAAAAGAAAAATCCCAAAAAAATGAAAAAAATTCAAAAATTCCAAAAAAATGCACGTTTATTTTAGCATATAGGTCGAGTCAGAACGAAAGTATTTCAAGGATGATTTATGCTATTTCACATGTCTATGCCTTTACCTTGCCTCGTCAACTTGTTTTAGTATGAAAGTCTTTTGCATATCTACGAGTTTTTGTTAACTTGCATATCTTGAGACTTGACTTATACCTTGGCTACCTACTATACATTCTAAGGTTTAGAGCTTATTTCCTGGTTTCTTTTTTAAACAAGTTGTCTAGGATGTGAGTAGTACTCCCCTTGGAACATGTTACATCAATATGCATAAACATGAACTTGAATTGTTATATACTTGTCTTACTTTCTCGTTTTATGAGTCTTGATACGTGCATTTGAGATCCATTTTCTCTTATTTACCCATAAGCCCCACATAGCCAGAATTGCCTTTTTATTCCCCCAAAACTACATCCCATACTTAGCCTACCTTTCCAAGCTAGTATTTGTGGTCTTTGGTTCGACTTTTGAGGCATCTTGGTTTATATGCTATCTTGAGCAAAAAGAGAAAGAAGAAAGAAAAGAAAGAAAGAAAAGAAAAAGAACAGAAAAATTCAGAAAAAGAAGGAAAGAAAAGAAAAACGAAAAAAGTCAAAACGTACAGGAAACAGGTCGACCGACCTGATTTATGGGTCGGCCGACCTACTGCCATCATCAGATTCAAAATTTCATTCTGAAACCCCTTTCTTCTATTTGTTATCACTCCCATACTTCATTCAAAATATTTGGGAGTCATTTCTTATATTTAATGTGAGAGTTGTGCTACAAAATAGCACTTTCTTAATATCAAAAGTTGTGAAATATGTTGTTGGAAACCGGTTTTACTAGCTTGGCTACTAACCCCACATATCCAAAAAACATCTTAACCACTTTTTACCTTCTACCTCACATATCTTTCATTACCTCAATTGCATGTATCCGAGTCACTTAATGAGTTTGTTATACAAAGTTGTAGAATTCTTGTTCATGTTAGATTGCAAGCATGTTTTCATGGGTCGCAGTTAGGTGAGTGTCTCTACAAAATTACTTCTTTCTATCTTCTACATATTTTCACCTTTTGCTTCATGAGTGTCTCGAGCGTACCGCGAGAGTCCATGGTATAAAGTCTCTATAGCCTCTAGGTTTGAAATTTTGACGACACCACAACTCGTTTGCATGATTTGAATATTATCTCATTTTGTACTTGGCATTGGTTTAGGCTAACATGTAAATTTCGCTCTGAGATTGAAATCGTTCCATTAGTTAAGATCGAGTCTACTTCTTGCTTGAGGGCAAGCAAGGGCTTGGTTTGGGGAATTTGATGCGTGTCTATTTTATGATGTTTTTCATCTATTTTTACACGTATTTGGTCGCTCATTTACTATGTTTTAGCCCTTATTTCCCAACAATCGTGTACTTTCGTATTTTTATGCACTTTTGCAGATTTATGCGGAAAAGGGACGATTTTGCACCAAATTTATGCCCTCGGGGTCTTTGCATAATTAAGGAACGAAGGAAAGTCAACAGGAATCATTAATCAAATATCAAAAGTCAAACCCGAGACGAATCAAAGCAATCTTATGCAGCAACGGGTCGACCGACCTACTATATGGGTCGGCCGACCAGTTCTTTAAAGCCCAGAATTCCCGAAGCCCGTAAAAGAGGTCGACCGACCCACAAATCAGGTCGACCGACCTCAGCGAAGCCCAGAAGCATTTTCGGAAATCGATTAGAAGTATGAAGTCTTTAGGAAACTCTTATTTTCTGCCCTATATAAACTAATCTTTTGTTTAGGGTTAGCATTCATTCACATATCAAGAAATAATTCAGTTTTCTAGCAAGTTACAATCTAATTCTTAATTTAGTTTTATTCCGTCTTTAGTTTATTTGTAATCTTTCAATAACTCTCAAGCATTCAATAAAGTTTGTTTCTTTCTGCCTTAATTCCGATTTCTGGTAATTACTCTCTTAATCTAGTTTCATTATTGTTCTTATTATTGTTGCATCCGGTTTAAGTTAGAATCTCAAGCTTTATTAATTCTTGCATGTTTAGATTATCGTTCACCATGTTTTCCATATCAAATCTCGTTTTTATTATTGTTCCAGTAATTATGAGTAGCTAAATTTCATATGTTAGGATGTAGGGGATGAATATGCATAGGTAACGTAAATTCCGAGACCGACCTGTAGCAGAGCCGTGGTCGGCCGACTCAAATAATGGGTCGGTCGACCAAGGCGGTGGTCGGCCGACTGGACTAGCCGGTCGGTCGACCCACTCGCGTCTGTATTCTGTTTCGTCTTTCTTTGTCGACTATAATACCCTACAATGAGACTGAAAGGAGACTTGTAGGATGTTAGTAATGACCTACCCAAGATTGAGAGATACGGGAAGGGCATTGGTTTACACCTTAAGACGGCTATGCTACTTAAGACTGAAAGGTATGTGACCTAGGATTTAGGAATCACCCTTATTGTTGACACCCAATAATTGTGAGACCTAGGAACTAATAGCATAGGCCGAAAGGAGCTATTAGGTACCATAGACCGAAAGGATATGTTACACCCCTTACACGACTGCAATACATGTTGACCTTAGGATTTATGTTACCTTAGCTATTTATTACCCACACATCCTAGCATCCCTTTTATTATATTTTATTCTCATCTTTTATTATTTGTTTGTTTTTATCTTCGCCTTAGACTTAGTGAACAACCAATCAAACCCCCAAATTTGTTACCTTTAAACATAAAAATCAAACGATAAACATTCCCCACCTCTTTGTGGTTCGACCCTTACTATCGCTATCTATAGTTTTAGTTTGGTTTATAAATTTTATCTTTGGTACCCTCAACGACGGGCATCATTGGGGTTGTGGCACGCATTACGAGGCCCAAGCCACGCGCACAAGGTCTAGGGATCGATTCCCACCACGACACACCATAGGGCTAGAGGTCGAGGGATCGAACCCTCATAACAACCTAATCACATAACTTGATCCATTACTTAACGCCGTAAAATAAACTATCGACACAAACAAATAAACTTAATTATCGAGTCTAGATTTTAGAGGTATTACAACTATACCGCAAACTTTTAAACAGTAGTCTAGTGTACACTCCGTACTTCCCGAACTAACTCTATTATTTAAAAGTTCGCCCGTCTTTGAACCAAACCCAAATTATGGAAAATGAACCGGTAATTACACTCAAAATTACCAACAAGGAAGTGATTGAATATATACTCAAGAATTGCAAAGACAAGTTGAAGAGTCCATGAGTAAGGGGTTTGTGAGGGAGCCACTAAGAAAATACGCGATGTCCAAGCACTAAGCAACGAATTTAGGGTCTCTAAAAACTCATATATTCATTCTTAAAATACGAATGTTACAAGTTAGTTTCCTAGTTTTATATAGAAAAAGGCTTTAAAATCTTAACCATCTAAGGGCCACGAGTTGGTTGCTAACAAACACATCTTACACATTAATGACCTTACACATCTTACACTTCCACAAATAAGTATAACCTTCCTTTTTTGCTTGCTCCGTTGGTCATCTACAATGATGTTGACTTCTTGGCAATTGAAATGCACCGTAAGAGACTTGTGAAAGCTTCCAAAATAGTACTAGTGCTTTCTTGATCTGGAAAGGTTGAAAGCGACATTGTGCATATGCTCCAAAATCCGAGAATTGGCGAACCACTTGGGCTTTATTTTAGCTTGATTCAGATGAGTGTATTTTCAAGTTGAAAGGCTCCTAAAAATGCTCTAAACTATCCCTAGAGTCCAATGGGCTCATTGGTGACACAACTTAGAAGGTTTTAGAGGCCTTAGGTCTCAAGTTTTGAGAGGGACCAAAAACGGGTTGGGGAACAACTCTGGAAATTAGACGCATCATGTAGGAGACATATCTCTTAGCTCAGTGCGAAAATCAAGGCCCATAATTGCTAATTTAAAATCTATCGGACGTCACTTTTATCCGAAAAAGAATCAACCTTAAATGTTGAGTAAATCTTGAATTCATGTTCTTTTAGTGAACATAGGTCATGCGTTGTCTAGTAATGCGCAATATATTTGCATTGGCCATAACGCAACTTATAGACCTAATATGGTGCTGATTTAAATTCCATTATGAATTTAAGACCTTAATCTTTCCACTAATACAAGAATCAGAGGATTATCATGATTATATCTTGTGATATAAAATTTGGAAGTTAGGCTTGTCGTATTGACATTTCGGAAAGTTATGTAGAAGCTTACTTTCTTCCATTGAAATGTATTCAATTTGAAGCTTCTCCTTGGACTGTTTTCTATCAAATTACCATGATACCCCCATCCTTCAAATCTTGTACCAATTGAGTATATGTGTAACATGTCGTAGATATATACTATAATAATTGTAACTATTTAATTTTAAAAATTGTTTACTTATTTATTTTATACATGTTTATGCAATTTTGCATGGTTTATTAGCTAGTATAAGCATATATGATTAAATAATAATATGATGGCGAGTTTAATTAAACGTAGTTTTACATCATGATATGTTAATTTCTTGATGTACACATATATTTTCAATTGGTTATTAAGGGATATTAATGATACTAAACTACAATCTTGAGTCAAATAAAGAAAGTTATTTTGATTCTATGTAAAATTGTTGAGAAACTTTATTACTCGAGTGAGTCAACAAAGGTAACATATATGAATACACTTGCGCATGTGACCAGTTGCATATTTTAGTTATTAAATATAAAAAGTGTCGAATAATTTAATAATTGACACCACATATACCAGTACACCTACAGTAACCTTCTATGCAACGTCCAAAACATCTTCTTGCAGGGTTACAATATTGAGCCGAATAATCAGTACAATCACTATTTTGTGTACAAGGTTTTATAGTTATTATAATGTTCGTGTTGATATTTTCTTTTGCTCGAACAACATTCAACGAATTCGAATTTACTTCACTGAAAAAAATGACAAACCTGCAATAATAAAATTAATATTTATGAACCGATATATTTTTTTAATAAGTATGATTTTTTTATAAAAAGTAAAAAACAATTTTATACAATATAACACTTGCGTAAGACTATTTACATTTTCAATATGTAAACCAATGAAATTATGATTTTGTACTACAGAAAGTGAGATCGTACTTTTATAAATTTGGATACCAAAATATTTCTGAATTATATAAAAGGTAGGTGAAAAATAACTAGTAATAATTGAAAAACGAATAAAAATCGCGTTCTAATTTTTCAAAAACTTTGAGTTCTTTAAATAAATGATAAATTGTTATTAAAAAGGTCACAGATTAAAAGCATATACAAAATTTTTGAAGTTGCTAATAAAGATAATGCATAAAAATAAATAGAAAAAATAATTAACTTGATGAAATTATTAGAGCAAGGAACAAGGTTGACTTCAATGAAATAAGAAACTCCATTTTTTCAAATGTACTATGTCTTTATTTGTTTTTTTTTTTGGTGAAATGTGAGCTATGTTTTTATTTGTTATTATAATTTTTTTTGTGAAATGTAATGTACACATGTGCTTGATATTTATATAGCTACACAAATATATGGTACCAAATTCATTAATTCAAATTATTTATTAGCTTTTGGAAACAGGAAATTGCCTACCAATCTGACTGCTACGAATATATGTTTTGAATAAATATTGTGATGTTTTATTGGGTTCTTTCAAATTTAACCAACTTTAGTTTCATATCGATTATATTACCTAAAATAAACAATTTGTGTGTTAGGTTACTCATTTATTATAATCGTTTTAAAAAGATTTAGATGTTCTTATGTGTTTTTGATGAACTATTTTAATTAATTATATAGTAATGATGCTTAGTATCTTCGCATGAAATGCAACTATTAATTTTTTGGCAAATTTAACAAATATAATCCCAACTATCACACTTCTTCTCAAAATAATCTCAACTATCAATATTCTCGCAATAATCCCAACTTTCATACCACCCTTCTCAAAATAGTTTACTGTGACTGATAAGTCTTAAAAAGGTTATGATTTTTGCGGAAATATTAATAGTTGATATTATTTTGAGAAGAAGAATGATAGTTGGGCTTATTTTGAGAATAGTGGTATGAAAGTTGAGATTATTGCGGGAATATTGATAGTTGAGATTATTTTGAGAAAAAGAGTGATAATTGGGATTATATTTGTTAAATTTCCCTAATTTTTTATGTAAATTAACTAGACGATTTATAGCTTATAATAATAAAATAAATATAAAATCTTATTTATGGTAATAATCTATTACCATATATAAACGGAAAATCGGAAATTTTAGCGAACTTTAGGAATTAAAAATTTCAATGAATGAACCTAGATTGTGTTCTTCTTTGTCTTTCAAGGTGAAAGATTGTATTTTTTTTATGATTTTTTGTTATAGAAGTGTGATTTTGCTAACGAAAGTTTCAAGATGGTAACAATTTCATCATTTTATGATTCGTTAGGTATTAATTATATTTTGGGATATTTAACGGTGTACCCTCGAGTTTTTCAGTTTTCTACGTTGTACCCCTACATTATTTAAATTCTACGATATGCCCTTAAACTCTATGTGACATCCCGCGATATTACATACCAATAAACAAGTAACTTGCAGCGGAAATGCGATAGTTATAAAAACATTTGACATATATAAATAAAACTTGATCGCGGAATATCAAAACAACATGCGGAAGATTAAAACTAAAGAGAAAGTAAAACTTATATAGTATAATTGAAAATTTACAGGGATAAGTTATCCCTCAATAGCAACATAATTTAAATCAAAGCAAATCGTAAATGGGTAACTGTCGAATAATCAACAATGCTCGCTAGCCACACATATTCCCCAAACAGACCAACCTACATACATGAAACATGTACGCCACAGTCAGTGGAGAGTAACTCGAGGTTCTCCCAGCCACTTTTTGTCATAAAACACGTAAACGGTAATACGACATAACATATACATGTGAACATGCATATTCTTAAATAAGTAATCAAACATGATATATATTCGAATATGACCATCATGAACAAGGGATGAACGGTACGTCAAAACATGTGAAAATAGCATAGATCATCATGTGAAACATAATCACAGTCAACATATGAACTATTATCAAAATGGGTAATCAACCAAGTGAATGACTCAGCGGCCAACTACTAAGCTAGGTGGCATGTTCACTCATACAAAAAACAACCAAATGATAAACTCAGCGGCCAACAACAACGTGGCATGGCCAATCAAAGAAATAACACACAAGAATAGAATGAACGTCGTCAGGGAACATAACCGTTACCACTGACCACTAGATCGCATAACCACGACACTAGCTATCGGGACGCATAACCACGACACCGACTCTATGTATAGCATAACCGCTGGCTATATGCCTAAGACCTGGCCAGACCTTTCGATGTAATAACCTACACCGAACGCCACACGGGGACCGGAGCACAAAAGCACAACCTCCAACTATGGGAACGCATGATCACGACCTTCGACCAATCCCGAACAAAGATAAATCCCATAACTTGGGTGGCATTAGTTCATTACAATGATACACAAATCGTACCACCGCTATCTATTGACAAACAAGGTAACATAACCGTTACCAACACGAACATACGTTATCCAGCTTCCTAGGGGATTCGAGTTATCTTTGTATAACTGTTATTATGTTCCTAGTTTATCCAAAACATTATTTCTGTTTCTGCACTTGACAAACTCGGTTTTTCATTTGTAATAGTGAATAATAGTTGTATTTTCTCGTTACACGATATGATATATGGCAAGGCAGTTTCCATGAATGAAATTTATGTTTTAGATCAAACCACCGAAATATTAAACGTGAATAACAAGAAGGTAAAGGTTGGTGACAAAGATCAAACCTACCTATGGCATTGCCGTATGGGACATATAAATGAGAAACGCGTAAAACAGCTCATACAGAATGGAGCTATCTCGGCCTTTGATTTCGAATCATATGGCACGTGTGAATCATGTCTCATCGGAAAAATGACTCGTATTTCCTTCAAAGGTGTTGGAATGCGCGCTGCCGACCTATTAGGACTCATACATACTGATGTATGTGGCCCTATGTCGATCAACGCACGAGAAGGCTATAGGTATTTCATCACTTTCACGGATGATTTGAGTAGATATGGCTATGTCTACTTAATGAAACATAAAAGTGAATCCTTTGACAAGTTCAACGAATACCAGAATCGGGTACAGAACCAACTGGGAAGAAATATTAAAGCACTACGATCTGATCGTGGTGGCGAGTATCTTTCTCATGAGTTTGATCAACACCTTAAAGACTGTGGCATCGTTCTACAGTTGACTCTACCTGGAACACCAAAATTAAATGGTGTGTCCGAACGGAGAAATCGAACTCTACTTGATATGGTTCGATCCATGATGAGTCACACCGTCGTGCCTGATTCATTGTGGGGCTATGCTCTTCGCTCAGCCGCTCTAATACTTAACCGAAGACCGACTAAAGCTGTTGACAAGACTCCATACGAGTTATGGAAGGGAACGGTCCCTAACTTGTCCTTTATTTGGGTTTGGGGCTATGAAGCTTATGTCAAATGGAGACACAAGGACAAGCTCAGCCCGCGATCGATCAAGACATACTTTATAGGTTATCCAAAAGGAACTTTTGGTCATTCCTTCTACTCGCCAACCGAACAACGTGTTTTTGTTGCGGCTAGTGCGACGTTCTTAGAAAAAGAATCTCTCGAGAACAAGTCGAGTAATAGAACCTTCGATCTATCGGAGATTCGAGAACCAACTACCGAGCAACCATTGGAGGAAGCAGTTCCTTCAACCTCGGCTGCGGTAGATATTCCTGAGGAATCTAGGAGGTCGGGAAGAGTCTCTATTCCTCCGGACAGATACATTGGTATGGTCGAGGAACATGACATAGATGACATCTTACTCCTAGAGGGTAATGAACCCACAACCTATAAAGGTGCCCTGAATAGTTCCGACTCAAAGCTATAGCTAGAAGCCATGCAATCCGAGATGGACTCCATGTATGAGAACAACGTGTGGGATCTTGTGGACCTACCTGCAAAGGTACGCCCCCTTCAATGCAAATGGCTTTACAAGATAAAGCATGTCGTGGAAGGACAACAAGACATTCACAAGGCACGACTAGTTGCTAAAGGTTTCACCCAAGTGCCAGGCTTACACTACGATGAGATCTTTGCACCCGTAGTCATGCTACGTTCCATTCGGATTATCTTAGCGATTACCGCATTTCATGACTATAAAATCTGGCATATGGATGTTAAAACCGCCTTCTTAAACGGTTATTTGGAGAAAGAGTTGTACATGGTACAGCCCGAGGGCTTTATTGATCCTGAACATCCTAAGAAGATTTGCAAGCTTAAGCGTTCCATTTATGGAATTAAGCAAGCATCACGGAGTTGGAATCATCGTTTCGACCAAGTGATAAAAGAGAATGATTTCATTCGATCAGTCGAGGAACCATGTCTCTATATCAAGTCGAGTGGGAGCAAGATTGTCTTCATAGTATTGTATGTCGATGACATACTCCTTATTGGGAATGACATACCTCTCATATCTTCGGTTAAAGCGTGGTTGAAAAACCATTTCCAGATGAAAGAGCTGGGAGAGGCACAAAGAATTTTGGGCATCCGTATCTACAGGGATAGATCACGACGGATGTTGTCTCTCAGTCAGGAGTCTTATATAGATAAGATTCTAGAGAGATTCAGCATGACGAACTCCAAGAAAGGGTTCCTTCCTATGGTTACTGGGCTTCACTTGAGCAAGTCTCAAGAAGCTAAGACATTGGAAGATAAAGAGCGCATGAGTCGGATTCCTTACGCTTCGGCTATAGGATCGATCATGTATGCCATGATATGCACACGTCCAGACGTTGCATATGCATTGAGTACAACGAGTCGATTCAAGCACATCCAGGTGAACAACACTGGATGGCCGTGAAAAACATTCTTAAGTACCTACGGAGGACTAAAGATTGGGGATTGACTTATGGAGGCGACACGACGCTTTGCGCCACTGGTTACGCAGATGCTAGCTTCCAAACGGATCGAGACGACTCGAAATCTCAGTCTGGATTCGTTTTTACTCTTTATGGCGCTGTTGTCAGCTGGAAAAGTTCTAAACAAAGTGTTACAGCAGATTCTACAACTGAGTCTGAGTCTAGTAACAAGTCTAGACATGTACAACGGAAAGCTCTAATCAGAGATTACGTGGAGCAAAAGGAGATATTTATTGATAAGATCGCTACGGATGACAACATAGCCGATCCTCTCACTAAAGCATTACGACGTGATAAGCTTGAAGGGCACGTTAATTCCATGGGAATTAAACGTGTTCCTGAGTTGTAGTACTCTTTTATGAATTCTTTGTATAATTCATTTTCTTGTGTACTCTATTACAACCTCATCGTTATGATAATTTTATGTTTTGTTTTTCATGTGGAGTTGTACGCCAATTTTGAACACCACAAAGTGAACTAATTAACATTACATCGTTTTAGTCCTTGATTACCCACTTGAGTTGATAACTCAGGTAATCATTTTGTGACGTTGGTTGATGGTGGGTTCAACGAGCCATAAGTCAAACAGTTGACTGACCAATCACAAAGGCGAGTTATACGGATATCTCGTAAGACACCCAGTGACAACGTTATGGAGTCCTAAATGTTTTATAACATTGGGTGCCAGGTCGTGGATAGTACCTCCATAGTTTTCCTTAGAGTCGAGTCTTTTGACTTTCAACTATCTCTTGAGATTAAGGCAGATTTTGGGTAACTTTGGTTTCTTTCCCACGGTCTTCCGTAACAGGGGCCAAGAGGATTATTTCATGCTGTGCTTACATCTGCAGGATTCAAGTTGAGGGAAATATCCAAACCCTTATCATGATTTTATCATTTCTCAGGGCCACTCGAGGAGTAGTAACTGAAATGCATGGCCATGCTCGATACAGATTCGTTTTATCAGTTAAGTTACTCTCTAGTCGGGGAAACCACTCTTGATATAGATCGATTGTAGAATACGACCTTTGCGAATACGGATTTTCAAATTGTTTTACATTGAGTGGGAGAAATTTTAAAAGGATATGAGAATCGGTTATCGCACCTACACTTGTACGGACAAGTGGGAGTTTTTGTAGCTGGTGTCCTCCACATGTAGTTTGATAACGTCATTGCACATACACTTGTACGGACAAGTGGGAGATTGTTGGGGCTGGTGTCCTTGACAGTTAGTACAATGACTTATTAAATTTCTTAAAGGATCACAAGGGCGTACTTTGGTATTATTATAAGTTGATCCACGTTTATCAATATCGGTTGGCTTGCTAGATAAGTTTGACGTTATTGTCATACGGATGACGGTGATTAATTGGTCCTTATACGTCACATTTATGCTGAATACGACTAAACAGTTAGTCAGAGGTATTGACTATTAAATTAGTGAATGAGATGTTGAGATATTTATTTAATACGGATTAAATAATTTTAGCTAATACGGATTACATGATTAAGTCGTAAATTAAATATAAACAGTTATATATAATTAAATATTGAATTCGTGTATTAATATAAACAGTTATATTAATTGAGCTAATTATACAATATCGTATTTCTCTTATCAGACCATTATTAATGTATCGACTGCATTAATATCTGATAACGTGTATACGATTTATAATTAAAACCCGCGAATTATATTTTAGCGTTAGGGTCGAATCATGCAAGAGCATAAGGTAAGAGTGGAAAGCCTACTCCCACCCTTTGACCTATTTCGGTCGGCCAAGTATTACAAAAGGAGAAGAACTCTCCTATTTCGGCAATGCCATAGGTAGGTTTGATCTTTGTCACCAACCTTTAACTTCTTGTTATTCATGTGTAATATTTCGGTGGTTTGATCTAAAACATAAATTCCATTCATGGAAACTGCCTTGCCATAAATCATACTCCCTCCTACCCATAACAAATGTCCCATTTGATTAAAATACTCCACTCATATATTTAACAAATGGAACATTTGTTATGGGTAGGAGGGAGTATTGTGTAACGAGAAAATACAGCTATTATTCACTATTACAAATGAAAAACCATGTTTGTCAAGTGCAGAAACAGAAATAATGTTTTTGGATAAACTAGGAACATAATAACAGTTATACAATGATAACTCAAATCCACTCGGAAGCTGGATCACGTATGTTCCCCCTCAAGACTGCAGCAACTCGTGCTCCATTCCCGACACGCAGGTCAACCTCACCCTTTATGAGGGGCTCGAGGTTTCGGAGGCCATGCACATGATTACACAGATGAGAACCACAACTAGTATCTAGTACCCAAGTTTCGTAACTTGCATGGTTAATCTCAATTATGTGAATAAAAGAAGAAGAAGACATACCAACAGGAGTAACGCGGCCTGCCTTAATGTCCTCGCGATACACGGGGCACGTGCGCCTCCAATGCCCAGTCTTGTGGTAATGGTGGCATTCCATGCTTGCATCCTTGCTCTTTGTCTTACCCTGTGAGTTGCTCGACTCACCGGGCCCACTCTTAGCAAATCCCGACTTCTTGAATTAGGCTTACCTACCGCTTGGTCGCCTTGAGCTTTCGCTTTCCCTTTACCTTTGCCTTTATTGGAGATCATAAGAACATCCTGCTTCACGCTCCCACTTAATTTCAGATCCTTTTCGGTCTTTAAGAGAAGGGAGTGGAGCTCATAAGGAGTCTTCTTCATGTCGTTCATATAATAGTTGGCCCTAAAGAGGGCGAACCCATCATGAAGCGAGTGAAGCATTCGATCAACGATTATGTTCTCACTGATCTTGCAGTTTAAGGCCTCCAGTTTCTCGATATTCTCAATCATGTTGAGAATATGTGGGCTAACAGTTTGGCCCTTCTGGAGTTTCGCTTCAAAGAAGCGACATGTATGCTCATATGAAACGATTCTCGGAGCTTTCGAGAATTCGTTTGTGAGCTTGGTGAAAATCTTGTTTGCACCATGGGAAATGAAGCGTCTTTGCAAATTGGATTCCATTGCATAGATAAGTACGTTCTTTATCGCACCCGCTTCCATGACGAAGTCGCTATAAGCGCGAACTTCGTTAGCTCTAGCCCCAGTTTCTGGGTGTGCCGAAATAGGCTCAGTCAAGTACTTGAGCTTTCCGTCAGCAATGGCAGTATTCCGTAATGCCGCCTCCCAGTCAGAGAAGTTTGACCCATCATTCCTCAGTCTAGTAGACTGATTCATGGAGTCCATGAAGGCTTTAAGCCAGGATTCTCGTGCTAGCTTGGCACTTGGCATTGGGTCTTCACCAGCCATTTTTATTAGCAGTTTAAATTTGATCGTGTTCTACACTGAAAAGAAGGTAAAACAAAACGATATAAGCAACTCGTCCTTGTGATTTAAGTCTATTTTAAACTGAATTTAAATTCGTAGACTCATGCATTTATATAATTGATCTCCCTCAAGAATTATATAAACAATCACAAGACTCAATTTCCGTAAATTGATAGCAAACCGTTTGGCTAGTTCTACCGTTAGAACTCCTGGTCGATAGATTTCCGTAAATCTCATCTTATAGTCCATCATAGTCGCTAGATAGTATCTAGTGACCACAACGTTGAGATAAAATGAATCATCTGTTCCCACTTACCCGACGTAGAAGGGGTCATAGTATGCCTACCGACGAAGAAGGGATTCATGTGAGTCTGATTTATATTTATACGAGGAAGATCCCATCAACTTATATTTATTCATTTTAAGTGAACTAAAATCTACCATTGCGTGAATGAATAAAATTAAGTAATGGCTTAAAATTGACAAGAGACATCTGTATGTCAATGAAAACTAACGCGTAACCTCTACATGAGTCAGTTTTCAAGCATGATATAGGTGGTTTGATTTTAGGCGGAATATGATGCAAACTATTATCGATGAAGGCATAAAAGAAAGCAGTAAACGTAAATAAAAGTCCTAGTGTGGCATATCCTACCAAAATAAACATGAAAACAACTTGGAATCCACCGTTGGACCCGAGAAGCTTGTCTTGATGTTCCATCTTGGTCTTTGCAGCGGGAGTGAGCATCCGGACTCCGTCTTTGGTCTTCACAAAATTAATAATTTAAATTACAAATATAAACCTATTTACATTCTAATTTAAATACAAAAGTAATTACAAGGGAAAAAAACAAAACGGAGATGCGAGATCTCAAAATTACAACCAAGACTATGTTCCATCATTACGGAAACACAATCTACTAAGGCCACACTAAGTTACAACCGTTTGTAAACATAAATACGTTATAAAAGCATTCATAAGCATTCACAAGACGATAAATAAAATGCATCAACTAAAACAAATACATTTGCGACATAATACCGTTATTATGTTTAATAAATTTTACCAAACCACCTTACGAGATTAAAATTATGTGATTAAACCGTTTTAGTCACATTAATCTTAATAAAAATATAATCCATTATTTTAAACCGTTTTAAAATAATATGTATCTTTCGAGTGTGAACCGTTTCACAAAAGTCAATATACTATTTTCGTATATAGTATATTACCATGGGCCAAGAGAAAAAAAAAAAACTTCCTTTAATTTTCGAAAATCTGCCAAACAAGGTTGCTCGATCGAGTCACTAGAGTACTCGATCGAGTAACCTTACCAGACGGGTTTGCTCGATCGAGTAAAACAGGTACTCGATCGAATCCAAAACGAATTCCAGAAAACCAAAATTTTCAGAAAAATAAAAATTTCCAGAAAACCGCTCGATCGAGAGAAAACATGATCGATCAAGGAACAGTGTCACTCGATCGAGTACTGCAAGTCTCGATCGAGTGACGGGTTAGAAGCAAAAACTACTCGATCGAGCCAAAAAGTACTCGATCGTGTGTCCGGTTGCCTCAAAAACTGCTCGATCGAGCCAAAAAGTGCTCGATCGAGTGACGGGTAGCAGAGGAAGACTACGAACGAGTAGAAATACGCTCGTTCGTAGAATCCCAAAAAACGCTGCTAATTTATAAAACAAAACATGTATTTATTCTTGATTTAATACGTGTAAATCAACAACAAACACCAACTAGTGATTTACATAATGCTAAAAATATCGATTAATCAACAATATGCAAATCAAAATCAAAAAACAAGATCGATTTCTCACATTAAATGGCACACGGCCGCCACATCAAACGGGTTTTAAAATCCGATTTTTAAAACGTCTTATGAAAAACACAATCGTAAAATTTTCGTGGCCTTGGCTCTGATACCACTTGTGGGGAATTTCCGTATATTCGCCCTTAAAATTACAGGATTATAACGAAAAGTTTACATGTGAATATAGTCATAAGACGAAAAACATAAATAAAAGGTAGAGAGTACAACCTTAGGTCCTTGCGAGAATGGCCTAAGAACAGAAATTAAAAGAAATTCCCTCCTATAACTTGCACCCAAGACCCGTCTGAGATGATGCCGCGTGTGCTAGAAATGCTCTCCAATTGCCTTGCAATATGGGGAGAGCTTTTGTGAGTTTTAAGATGTGAGATCTAGGTTTTGGGAAAAACTGT
The DNA here is from genome assembly GCA_029255685.2 of Silene conica. Taxonomy (NCBI): domain Eukaryota; kingdom Viridiplantae; phylum Streptophyta; class Magnoliopsida; order Caryophyllales; family Caryophyllaceae; genus Silene; species Silene conica. The sequence continues at coordinate 56,829,684 of CM055315.2, forward strand.
TCTCAAAACCCTGGTTTTGTGAATAATGAAATAAATATCAGTTTCAGTCGTCTGACAAAAGGAGAGTTCGTCTCCTTTTGTAACTCTCATGGCCGGTCGAAATGGACTAGGGTGAGAGTGGGCTTTCCACTCTTACCTTATTCTCTTGCGTGATTCGACCCTAAAGCTAAAATATAATCCGCGGGTTTAATTATAAATCGTATACATGTTATCAGATATTAATGCAGTCGATACATTAATAATGGTCTGATAAGAAAATTACGATATTGTATAATTAGCTCAATTAATATAACTGCTTATATTAATACACGAATTCAATATTTAATTAAATATAACCGTTTATATTTAATTTACGAATTAATCATGTAATCCGTATTAGCTAAAATTATTTAATCTGTATTAAATAATTATCTCAACATCTCATTGACTAATTTAATAGTCAATACCTCTGACTAACTGTTTAGTCGTATTTGGCATAAATGTGACTGTATTTTCATATCTTCACATCTCTCAAACGTGTCCTATAGGTGTGACGTATAGGGACCAGTTGATCGCCGCCATCCGTATGACAATAACGTCAAACTTATCTAGCAAGCCAACCGTTATTGATAAACATGGATCAACTGATAATAATACCAAAGTATGCCCTTGTGATCCTTAAGAGATTTAATAAGCCATTGTACTAACTGTCAAGGACACCAGCCTCAACGATCTCCCACTTGTCTGTACAAGTGTTTGTGCAATGACGTTATCACACTACATGTGGAGGACACCAGCTCCAACAAAACTAACCCGTAACTCCCTAACCATCTACTATCACGACGACTTGACACCATCCTATTCACCACTGACCAAGGTTGTTTCCAGGGGTGTTCCCTATAGGCCACCACCACACTCAGAAGTCGCCACTGCCACATTCTAAACTACCCAGACCACCCGCAACTCATGTTCTTCTACTCCCTCTGTTTTCTATTTCTTTTCCTGCCACCACCCACGCTACTCTACCCTTGACAACCACCAGACCACCACCTTGATCTCAACTTACACATAAATAGGACTCACCGACCCTAGGTCTAGTCAAACGACGACAAAGGTGCAGACAGTGGCCTCAAGTTCGGTCCCTGTTTTGGATAAAAGGTGTAGTCCCAACCCCATAGACGAAAACCACCTTAACAACCACCACTGCCTCCATCATTGGTCACCCTGGGTATGGTCACAATCCCTTATATCCCCCCTAGCCCAGATCTTCAACACAACGTCGAATACTAGCATAAAACGTGAGAAAACCGGGAACTTAAGGAGCAAGAACTTACCGAGATCGGAGATAGCTTTGTCGATTAATTCGGTTCTAAAACAGCGTGAAGAAGACTCTTTTGCGTTGCTGAGTTGTGGATGACATGTGAGAAACGAGATATAGAATGCATAGGGTATTATGGCGTGAACGGATGACGGTATACAAGGTGAATGTATGTGAGGCAATGAAGAGAGGGAACTTTGGGGTTATAACGTCCTTTGAATGCTGATGGAATGAATGATGTTGAATGTATGAGATTGAATGTGTAGGATTCGACGCAAGGAGTTAAGTGTAGAATTGATTGTATAGGCGAAGTGAATGGTTGAGTGTTATTGAATGAATGCTATTGAATGATACCGCATGAATTCATTGTAGTGTATAAAATGAATAATGTTAGTGCATAAATGTTACGTACATAATACAACTTATATTAAATAATTTCGAAAGCACGTTTACACTGGTTGTGTTCTAAATAATACGTATGTACCACTAGTTTATTTAATCGCTAATTATCGTAATCATATAACGTTTTCGACACTTAAACATATAACTATATATAAAATATATCTATACACTATTCAGGACTATATACCTATAAATATGTATAATATTAAACACTTATAATCATACCAGTAAATTAATCAAATAACCAGCTTATAAAGAAAATGTCATAATAATAATAATAAAATAATAACCATATTAGAAACATAATAAAATTACGAGTTTATAAAAATACCATAATAATAATAATAATAATAATAATAATAATAATAATAATAATAATAATAATAATAAAAATAACAATAATAGTACAAACAATGACAAAGTTGTACCAACAACACCACCAACAACAACGAACAATAAAAATACAAATAATAACATAATAATACGAAATACAAAATATGCACATATATCAAAAAAAGGTTGAAAATATTAAATATTAAGGTATCTCTAGTCAAAATAATTAGACAGTTGATTATTATTACGAGATATAAAATACGGGGTATTACAATCACGTTGAAACATGATCACATTGACACGCACACAAACCGAGAAAAACGCCATCAAGAATCCGTGTACTACTTTTGCTTAAATTGTCATATTCCGTTACACGATTTAAGTGCTAGAAGTTGTTCTTACTCGTTCAGTTTGTGAACACGAAGAACAATAGAAGATTTATTTTATTTACGTAAGATAGTTGAGTATTTCGCGGTACTCGTTGTATTCAAGTATTTGACGGTACTTGAAGTTAGCTAGGTATTTTACGGTATCTAGATTGAGTTACAACTAACGAATAGTTGTACGAGTAGGGTTGATAAAATTGTAATCTGGAGAGAGGTACTAATTTTATAAATCGAGAATAGTGGACGTAAGTTTCGATTTGTGAAACCGAACCACTTCAAAAATATTGTGTCTACTCTTATTTATTTTTTTAATTATCTACTCATTACACAAACACCTACATCGAAGAAGAAGCGAAAAAGTTGGCATACTCAATTCAACACCCCCCCCCCCCCCCCCCCCCTCTTTCTTCTTGAGTATATTCAGATCAATAGACTCTTCAACTTCTTTAGCCTTTTCTAAAGGCTCTTCCTCCTCCAATGTTTTTATATTTTCCTGCACATCATGAGACAACAAAAACCACAACCTTCCTTCTCGACATCATTAGTAAGGGCCACTTCGAGAGGGCTCATATGACAAAGTTTATACATTTGATTTGCCAATGGTTCAATGACATCAAGAAAGTAGCAAAAACTCAAATCATCGATTTTTTCATAGTCTCATAAACATTGTATTTTATGATGTTTCCTTCAAATTCCATGGTTAAGTTTTCATCATACATGTCAAGCTTTGTTTTAGATATTCTCATGAGAGGTCTTCCTAGCAAAAGTGGTGTAGCTTTGGAGTTTGGTTCCATGTCTAGAACATAAAAGTCGGCCGGAAACATGAACTTGTCAACCTAACATCCTCAACAAAACCTTTGGGGTGAATTATGGAACGGTCCGCTAATTGGATCACAACATTGGTTTTAAACAAAGGGGATAATTCTAAGGTCTCATAAACGGAATAAGGCATGACATTGATAGAGGACCCCGAGTCTAACATAGCTCTAGCAAAAGCTTCACCTCGAATAGAGCACGGTGTGGTTAGCATTCCCGAATCATCACATTTTTCGGGAAGATTTCTTTTGAAAATTACCGAGACATGCCCACTAACCGTGACTCTTTCAATTCCTTTTCTTGGCTTCCGTTTAGGGGTTCAAAAGAACCAAGAACTTTGCATACCTAGGCACGGATTTGATGATAGTAAAAAGAGGGATATTGAACTCACATTTCCTAAAAGTTTCATAAAAATCGGGGTTTTTGTCAAGCTTCTTATGAATTGTGAGGGCACTAGGGAATGGTACCTCTGGTTCAATGTCCTTTGAGAAGTCCTCTAAAGTGTTATTTGCCATCTTCCGGGGTTCCTTACTCACCTCCTTTGTTAGTGGAGTGTTGTTGTCCACCTCTTTTTCCCTTCCTTTCGAAGATGCTTCCACCCTTAAAGTAACCTCTAGCTCACTCCTCTACTTCTTTGATTTCTTCAACTACCCTTTCCATGGACTTAGCTTTCCTCTTCTTGGGAGGTGTGTCTAGAGTTCTTCCCTTCCGCAAGGTCATGACACTAGCATTCTTCCGAGGAGGGGGAATCATAGTGGAAGGAATTGGAGTGGAATTCCTTTGATTGTTCTTTGCCATTTCTTTGGAAATTTTCCCAATTTGATTCTCAAGGTTTGTAAACCTTGCCTCATTCATGGTTTTCCCATTTGTTGGCCTCTTTTCGGACTTCGCTTGTCCTTTCAAGAGAACCTTGAGCATCTCCTTCGTAGACATGTCTTCCTCATTTGACTTTTGTGAAGTATTCTCTTGATTTCCACCATTGGGTGGTCTTTGGAAGTTGGTATTTCTTTGGTAGTTTGTTCCTTGTTGATTTTGTCCTTGACCCCTCAAGTGATTGAATTGGCCATTTTGAAAGCTCCTTGATTTATCACCTCCCCAACTAAGGTTTGGGTTATCTCTCGAGCCTATATTGTAAGTGTTTCCACTTGGGTCATACTTATAGTATCCACCACCGGATGGATTCCTTGAGTTATAGTTTCCTTGCCCCATGGCACTCACGTTTTCCACCCCAATGTCCTCTTCTTAGCTTGCATGATTGGACAAATCTCTACCGGGTGAGGGCCTTGACAAAAAGTACATTCACCTTGTCCACCTTGGCTTCCACCGTCTCCTTGTGAGCCCACCAACATATTGGCTACGAGATGCTTGAGTTCATCCACACTTTTCTCAACCTTGGCATTTGACGAAGAAGAAGCCTCCATGGAGGAAGCATTCCTTGAAGCTTGACGGGACCTTTCATGCATCCTTGTACTAGCGGCAAGCCTCTCAATGAGCTCATTAGCATCCACCACCGAATAATCCTCCAATCCACCAATAATGGTGGAGTTTACCATCCTTTGGTCTTACTCCTTTAACCCATCATAGAAATGGACAAGTAAATTATCACCGCTTAGGCCATGATACGGACTGATACCGTCATTTAAGTACAAAAAATAAAAACCTAATACTACTGACAGAAGTCAGCGGTAAGTAGGGTCGATCTCCACAGGGAGGCAAAGTTGCTAATTATCTGTTCAAATTGGTCCGTCTGGATGTCACAAATTGGGGGTTTGATTGAATTGGTATTTGTAAAATACGAGATAAAGGGAGAGAAAACAAATAGAAAAGGCACTAGGATCGTCGGTTCACCATGGCTACTAAGGTCTGAACTAATAATCATAAAACACCCTAAATTCGGTCTGTGGGTAGTGAAAAGGTCCTTCCGGTCCGCTATTCGCCCTAAGACTATACTAACTTAGCTTCCGTCCTCATTAGTACGGTCTTAATAATCGTCGCAGAACTACCCCTAAACCAATCTTCCGATCTAGACCAGGAGGGTTTCTACACAGTCAATTGAGTGCGTCGACTCAAACAATCAACAGCTATAAAATGCGACGGATACATACAAACCAAATTACGGGTATCCTAAACTAACAATTCATCCTACGCCATGGCTACCCTAAATCCTAGCGTAGGAATTAGCTATGCTTAATCATTAAAAGAACAATGGAAACAGAACAATTGATTAACAACTTAGTAAAAGAAGGAATTGAAATAGAGAATAGAGAACAAGTACCGAAAATCAAGTAGCAAAACAATGGGAGAAAGAACGATAATCCAATCCGAGTAATAGAGAAAAGTTGCAAAATCCTAATCTAAAAATAAGAAAAGGAGAAGTAGCAGTAGCAGTAGTTTTTCGTGAGTTTCTGAATGCCCCTTTTTTCTGTTCTCGAATTGTTCTTTTTATAAAACAATTCTCGAAACAAAATTGACGGACAAGTGCAGCCCAACAGTCACAATCCTCTCGATCGAGAAAATTATTCCTCGATCGAGAAGAATAGCTATAAAAAGCTCTCGATCGAGATGAATAGCTATCAAAAGCTCTCGATCGAGAAGAAAAGCTCTCGATCGAACAAATAAAGTACTCGATCGAGCACTTTTCAGCGCGTATTTCCTGCACTGCGCACTGAATTTCAAATGGCTGTCATTTATTCGTTACTCGCTCAAATCAAGCGTTCTTGGTGGCGTTGGAAAACTAAGAGGATAAGCTTTCATCTCCAATTCGAATAACCTGAGTATCAGTTGTATAACTCGAGATATGGCCCTCCAAAGTAGGCACTAGAAAATTGAAGTTCTTCCTACGCTTGATAGACTTTCATTGCTCCTATGCGCATCTCAAAACGGTAGTAACAAGCTCCGACTCAACTCTTCTCCTAAATTCATGCATAAGGACATGTTTTAGGCTTGATTATGATCTTCTCCGGCTCATATCTGTAAAATAGCAAAACAAACCAAAGTAGACTATTCGGGGGACATTTGTAGTAAAATACTACGGAATAAGCATGGAAATGCGTGCTAATATGGCCTAAAAGGTCTATATAAAATGCACACATCAATTGGGCCACAAGCTTCTTGAATCTTTCCTGATACTCATACATGGTTTCTCCACTACATTGCTCAATGGATTTGATTGCTTTCTTGGCATGGTTGTGGTGAGAATACGGGTAATACTTCTCAAGAAAAGTTGTCTTCATGTCCGTCCAAGTGTTGATAATGGCCGGAGGTAAGTAGTACAACCAATCCTTTGCGGCAGCATGTAAAGAGAAAGGAAAAGCCCTTAATTTAAATTGATCCTCCGACACTCCGGTCGGGATTGTGCCTTGATACATCATATGGAACTCCGATAAATGCCGGTTTGGATCATTGCCCGCTAGACCATAGAATTTTGGAAGATTATGTATGAAGTAACCCTTCAACTCGAAATTCCCGTTTGGACCCATGGGTGGGTAAATGATACATGACGGTTGTTCTTCATAGTTCCGAGCTCGGAGCTCCCAAATGGTTCTCATATCATTCTCCATTCTTGGGTACTCAACTTCAATCGGGTCTATGTCGATGGGTGAAGGTTGGTTCTGTTGGGAAATGTGTCCCAACAATAGTGCGATCACATAATTAAATCTCATGACGAGAATGCGCAAGGGATGACACGAAATTATATAGTCAACTGACCAACATTAATCAGTAATGATTGGCTAGCTAGAGTTTGACATTACTGTCGTATGACGGTGGTGGTCAGTTGATCTCTTTAGGTCACACCTATAGGACAATTCCCTTAATTGATAAACTAATCAAGTGTATACTGATACAAGTTGATCAGATTCCTTAAATTCGTATATCGAGAAATCAGAGGTTAAATCTTAATGTAAGATTTATGTTTGAAATTGAAACGTGTCAATTGTCAAACATTAAACGATATTTATGAAATGTCGTAATTAGAATGAATCGGGTTGAATATTATTACAAGTGTTGTAAATCGTATTGACGATTATTGAAATGATCATTTTATATATTAGTAATTACGAATTACTTGTCAAATTGATAAATATGATTTATTTAATTTATAAATGATATTTATTTGATAAATATGCATTTTAAATTAAAACAATTGTTTCTTATAAAATTATGACATAGTGTATGTCACACATGTACAATTGTACATGACAAGTTATAAAATGGAGACCATTTTACCTTAAGGGTGCCGGTTTTGTGGGTGTGTTTTGTGGGTTGATTTGTGTGTTAAATACACTCCAAACACAAAAAATTGTCACTCCTGATCATTTTTTTACAACAAAGGAAACAATAGTACGGTTATAGATCATTGTTGTTGACGAATAAAGTATAAGATCAAAATACGATAAATTTTAGTGGTTTATCGCTTGTGAATTGTCGTCATTTATGAATAAAGAATTTTAAGTTATGTAATTGAGTTATTTAAGTTTGTATACTCTGTGTATCTAAACTAAAAACAACTCTATTTGGTTGGGAAATCGTGTATCCGTGTCGGCTTGAATACCCTGTCAACCTTGAACAACCTTCAAGAGCGATAATGTTGCCCTCTTATTATTGGAAATGGAAAGCCAAAATTTACATTTGCCTGTGAAATCCAATTGCATTTTCCTTTGTTGTTAACTTGTTATGCACTTTCTTCTCCAATTTGATGGAATATATTATTAGTTATATGTACAATTGTTTTCATGTTTCTTAGCTTTATTATAAAATTTTGTTTTGATCTTCCTTATAAAGTTTATGAGATTTGATGGGATGTTTAAGAACTCTTTCACATAATAATTGGTCTTTATAAAATGGAGTTATTCATTGTACTTATCAAACATTTCAAATATGAAACAATTAGAAAAGAGGTACTCCCCGAGTCCATGTAGTTCCCTTTTTTTTCATACTAGTCGGATTTTTTTTTCTTTTTCCTTATTTGAAAATCTTTGTGACTCAAATTCATTTTATGTGGGGGAGGGTGTTTTTCATAATCCAAGTTCATTTTCTTAATTTTTGTGCTAGAAAAAAAGAGGCAGCAAGAAAATTGACTACAAATTTGTTTGATTAAACCTTTATTCTACCCTAGTTTTTACCTTGCCCATAAACAAAAGTGGAAAAATCTTTAATCGATCCTCTTAATTAACTCTCTTATTTCAACATTCATAATGATTGATTTCCTATAGTAGTCTTCTAACACATAAATATTCTTGGTATTCACTTAAAAATAATTCCAAATTCTAGTATTCATGTAGGCTTGGAAGATCCGAACCTATAGTTTTTCTTTTTAGTACGGTTAACTTATAATTTTAATTGTACATGAAATAAAATAAAACAAAGAAAGACAAATTATACACAGACATTTTATTTTGGTTGAAAAGTATACATGGACATGAATTATAAACACTCGTTTTTAATAATCAAGGCTTCATGAAAGTAGTACGTTTTCTGATCCAAAATGTAAAAACATTAATAAATTAATTCATAAATATTTTTTGTTGAAAAATTATCCGATACATGTATTTTAAAATAACAGAAAACGCTAAATCAAAGTAATTTAATAGTTAAAAATTACATCAGCTACGCTAGGCTAAGCTAAGCTAATCAATCCTGTGAGGAGCTTCTAACCAAAAAAAATCTAGAGTTTCAAGATTTAATAGATGTAACCGAAAAAACCTTATGCTTCCAAGGAACATCCCGCTAGCTTGACAATTCGGTTGTTTTACGTAACCTTAAAGGACATGTTTTTCTATTATGTCATTTCTTTCGACATATACTACATGTTACTTTACCGCGAATTGTGTCATCCATTTCATTTTCTAGTCGTTGAGAACGTGGTCGTCCTTGTCCTCTTCTTTGACCCCATTCGGCAATTATTGTCGGGCCATTGTATGGTGCCCAATTGTCTTCATCGGGGATTGGATGAAACCTTACGCTATATGTGTTCAAGTACTTTTTCGAACAAAAAAACGAGTCCACAAATTGACTCCATGACAAACTGTAAGCTCGACAAACAGACAAAATATAGGAACATGGATGCTTGTATATCTAAAGCTTTTTGCAAGTACATGTTCTTTGGCTAAAATTTACCATCTGTGTATGGGAGCCCTTTCTTTGCCTTCTATCACCCTTCCCAGTTCTTACTTGGTATACTCCATCTTCAAGGTGAAATATTGCTACCTTATGATGAATCGATTTCTCAATATTTTGATCCAAAGTTTTAGTTATCCTTTTAGCATATTAATGACCTTCTTGTTGTCTTCTACGTGCCCAACCGCGTCTTTCCACAAAATATGCATTAACGCGATAGAAAGATAGCTTTACAAGGGCGGTAACAGGTAGAAAATGAGCACCCTTCGTCACATTATTGAACACTTCAGCCATATTGGTTGTTTTTATACCATATCGTATCCCGACATCATGACATATCGACCATTTGCACTATGGGGAATCTCACTCAAATATCGTTGTGCTTCTATATTGATCTCTTCAATTTTATTAAAACCCCTAATCAACTTCTTATCTTGGTGTTGTTCAGCTATCCAACCGCATTGATTTTTCAATTCCTTGCTCTTGAACTGAGTATTTACGTTGGAGACTAAATGATGGATACATAATTTATGGTAGGCATATGGTTCTTCCCATCCACTATTGGGTTCGCACGTAGTTTTCATTATACCTGGACGTCGATCTAAAATTACGCAAAAGGTCATTCTCTGTGTTACAAACCTCCTTAACAAAAGCGAAAGCAAGTGGGAACAACTGATTGTTGGCATCTGTACCCATACCAATTAATAACGTACCCTTGTACCTACCGTACAAATGAGTACCATCAATTGTAATAATTGAACGACAATGATTAAACCCAACAATAGATGGTCCAAATGCCCAAAATACACGTTGAAACATCTCTACACTAGTTGTAGTCGTCTTTTGGTTAGTAAAGTGAACAATTGTTCCAAGATTTGCTTCTTTAAGTGCTTGCATAAATTTTGGAAGAAGCTGAAATGACTCTTCCCAATCGCCAAAAATTTCGGCAATAGCCCTTTGTTTAGCCATCCATGCTTTCTTATATGATTGTGTAATTGAATTGTTGTAGTATAACCTCAATTATGCTCTGAACACGAATAGATGAATCGGCCTCCACAAGGTTTCTTATATATCGGCTAACAATTTTTGAATGCAAGTCCACGTGATCCTTTTTAATGATGTCACTTACACACGTGTTTGAATGAGGACCTTTATATGTGACAATTGTAAAGACATTCGCGTGCGTACTTTTTTTTACTTGCTCTAAGATACCAAGTACACCTCACTGATTTTTTCCCACACTTGAATGTTACTGTGTGTGCTCTTGAGTCAGCTACTTTATATTGTTGATTTCTTTGAATTGAGTAACTAGCAATTGCTTCCGTCAATGTCATCTTTGTAGAGAATTCCTGACCAACTAAGAATTCATCTCCGGGTTTGTAAGATAGCATAGTCGTCCAAGTCCTCCAATTATCTATTTGAGAATCATGTAACTCACTTATGCTAGTAAACTTTGTAATGGGAGCACCGTGTTCAACATCCTCATCATCACTACTATGATCATCATCAAAATTCATTGCATCTAAGTCTTCATTAGCATCCTCCGCCTCCTTATATGCTTCCTCCTAATCAAGATAATTACCAGCACCGGTAGATAAGATACAATTTGATCACAAAAATAATCATCATCCATTAACATTCTTGTAAACAATCCATTGAATTTGTTCATAACCTGCACACCGTAACATAAAAATTATATTATATTCTACTAATATAAGAGGCGCTGCAAACCTCAACCAGTAGAAGTAGACAATAATTGATCAGTTGTACTTTTATTGTCTTTGTCTTTCTAATATGTCAGTATTGATCGATCAGTTGTACTCTTATTGTCTCTGTCTTGCTCGTCTTAAACTAGAACCATCGACTATTGAGGTAAACAAGATCAAATATGAAATATCCGCATCAATTATACCTTCCCCATTTTCAAATAAACAGCAGCACGATTAATCAAATATGAAATATCCGCATCATCAAGCTCAATAACCTTACTAAAGTGTCCATTTGTTTGTTTGATACGCACAATTTTTTTTTGTTAAGTAGCAATCATGATTAATCATGATTGAACAACAAACCATAATAATAACATTAAAGAGTAAAAAAAACAAACTATATCAGATAGATTACAGAACAATTCAATTCAATTAATAATTCTTACCTTAGTAATGATGATTGTGTAGCAACTCTAGCAAGTTTTATCCGCCCATGAAGAATGAAGCAGCATATTAATGAGAAAATAAGTTGTATTCTACTAATATTAAAATAAATCAAATAATCTTCAAACCAATAAAAGTTAGGTTATGAGTTCCCAAGCCTACATAAAATTAGAATCTATACAATATTATTAAAAGGGTAACTTAAAATGTCACGTAGACAATGGCACCTAACATTAACAAAAAGCCACGTCACTTATTAGATATATGACATGGAGCCACATCATTATTTTTTATTTAAAAAAAAAAAAGATTAAAACATTAAATGTAAATAGCATATCAAACCTTCACCTTTGACCTTTTTAAATTCTAGATTAATTAAATAACAATTAAAAATAAAACTTCCTAATAAATTTAAAATATAGATGTTTATTATATTGTTAGAATATTTTAAGTAACAAATAAATACATATAATTCTAATTTTTACGCCATTTATAAAATAAAAAAAGTTGTAAATATTAAGGGCAAATAATAACATACTTAACATTAAATATTAGCGTTTTAATTTTTAAAACTATAATACGTTAAACTTTCAATAAAAATTTACATTCTCTAATTTTATAACTTATTAGTAATGAAATATAATGCTACTACATAGTTATGGATATTAAAGCAAACCTTTCACATTTCATGTTTCGTTGATCCATATTTATGAATAAATTAAATTTGCTAATTAATAATGAAAAATAATGCTCAAAAGTCATAAAATTTTACTACGTATTTATGTATATATTAAATTTGATGATTATATAGAAAGATTATCAAAACTCATAAAACACTTGGTTATAAATTTTGGAGGGAATGCAACATTTGTGAGCCAACATTCAAGCCAATATATTTTTTACTCCCATCGTCAACAAAATTGTGTGTGTCAATCATTTTTCTTATAATTGTGTCAAAATCAAGGTAAGTATTTTAAGATATGGTAATTGTATTAAGCTTTTAAATTAATTAATTAATTATTTATTTATTTTTAAATTTATTATTTTAAATGTTGTTTTGTATTCATTTAGGAGCTATAAAGATTTGTGGTGTTCTCCTATTTAAAGGTAAATATACTTAAATGTATTTATGACTCAATGTTCTCTTTCTTTCATTATTTAAGGGAAAACTTAAATAAATAAAGATAAGGTTAATATTACATAAATCAAATTCCACCATTTTTTCCGTTATTAATAGTCAATGTTTTTTTTGTAGGGATGATTCATGAGATAAACAAGACTATATGGAGAACGAAAATACTAGAATTGCTTAAACAAATTCTCCACCCACTCCACTCAATACAATATCATAACAAAAAAAATTAGTATTTCATGAACTTTCAAATGTATGTGTTATTTGGAATGTATTGTTTTCTTATAAATCATTTTCCTTTCTCATAGAAAAAAATTGGAGTTGCAACATGACATATGTAGTTTATAAAATTTAATTAAAAGGGTTTTAATGTGACATGACAAATTTTAATTTGACATGACATATTTAATTGTGACATGACATATTTTTAATGTGACATGGAAAATTAATGTGACATAGATTAATAATTTATTATTACATGACATTGATCTAAATTATTTATCTATAAATTAATTTAATTCACTTATTTATAATATTAATGGATATTATTATTATTATTATTATTATTATTATTATTATTATAAAGTATATATTTTTTCCATAATTTATATAACACTTACAAATTTATATCATAATTTCGTTATTTATAACGATATTTTAATTGAAATTTTTTGTAATAAAACATGTTAAATAATTTCATAATTCATAATTAAAATTAACATTTTAATTGAATATTTTGTAGTAAAACATGTTAATAATTAATTAAAACTTTTCATATTATTTAACAGTTTAACACCCATCATCTTTATTGACACATTTACTATCTAATTAAACAATATTAAATTGATTAACACTCTTCATAATACTTAAGAACCACCAAATTAAATTAATTAAAAGTTTTTCCTATTTAATTAATTAATTTTTTAATATCATATGTTAATAAATTTATTAGTATTCTTCTATATATATATATTTATACTATATAATTAATATGCAACTTAACAACATTTAATTTTTTGCCACATAGGATTATCATAATTAAATTCTATTAATCAATTATATTGGTTAATATTAAAATTATTTTAGAGCTATTTATTAAAACTCTTTATAACGTTTACTAGCATATTTTTTTGGGGGGAAACCATAAGACCATCATTTAAATTATAAAAATAAATTATGAATTTATTATCATCATTTAACTCTTACAATTTCTCCATCCGAATTTTTCATTAGCCATAAATATAGTAGCTAAAAAGTCCTACAGGTAATAATAAAAAGTATAATAATTTGGATTATAAAACTATATATTATCATCCATATATCATATTTTTAATTACATAAAGTAACTTCTTAAACCACTTTCATGCAAAGGGGATTTTGTAAAATAATAATAATAATAATAATAATAATAATAATAATAATAATAATAATAATAATAATAATAATAATAATAAAACAAACCTTTAACAATCACATTCCATATATGTTAATTTTAAACTTCATAATAATGGAAAAAAGATGCTCAATTCATGAATCTTGATCTATTTTACACCTATACCAAATCTGATAATAATAAAAAAAGTATATTTAATCGCTATAAAACGCATCCTCAATTGTTTATATATTTTTTATAGAAGGCAAACTTGTAAGCTAGCAAAAAAACATTTTTTATCTCTACCGTTAGTAAAATGGTATGTGTCACTGATATTTCCTGTAATTCTATTCACATTTTTGTATAAAATTGTTTAACAGACGAGGTATTCAACATTAATGATCCAATTGTTGTTTAAGTTGCTGCTTTAAAATTCTTAGTTCCACAATTTATTGCTGTATTAATAGCTTCATTTTATGGGGATCATGATAATATATTAGTTTTGTCATAACATATCTAATCGTGTGTTTTATGTTATTTTCATAATTGTTGTTGAAATTTTAATATCTAATTGGTGAGGGTGCTCTATTTTGGGATTTTTGTTTGTTAATATAGTTTTGTATAATTTGATTATAAGAATACCTATGTTATTAATTATTTTAGCTTATATTTATTTACTTTAGTTTTGGCAACGGTGTCTTAATATCTACTATATATCACTTCAATTTCTGATAAATTGTTGTACAAAAGACTAATTGGCTTTATATACCTCTTAGAACTTGAAAACCGTAAGCTGAGTAGATCGTAGTATATTATGATATCATATCACTAAAGTATCACATTACAAACTAAATATCCCGTGAGTTTCACGGATCAGAAAACTAGTTGTGAATTATTTTTAATTGAATACCAAATAGAGAATATTTATATATTTAAATACTACTATAGGAAATTACTCATAAAAATTATGAATTAAGTTGTAAATTGGGTTAGATTCGATTTTCGAATCTGGATATACACATATTTGGATTCCGAATTGCTAAATATCCGAATTATTTGAATCGAATCTGCATCCCAAAATTCAAAATTTAAAAAGGATTATCCGACCCGATTTTGAAATCAGATCGGATATCCGGCTGCCATACAAGTTTGTGTCTCATTTTAGTCAACTCGTCTATCCCTCCCTCTTCTAGTCTTCTCCACTCTTCTCTCCCCCACGTTTGCGGCAACCTCATTTAATAATACGGACTACGGAGTACCATTTTATCATCCTTCGCTTTCGCTTTCGCTTTCCTTGCAAGTTTCCACATGAAAGTTTCCTTTACAGTTTGTATATTTACCCATTTTACATTTTTGCATTATGATTAGATCTGATAAACATAGTCTTAATACTTTTGACCGAGGTAAAAAGTCTTTAGGTTATTCTTTCATAATTGTTGTCAGATTTGTACTCCTTTCTTATACTGTTTTTGTTGGGTTTTGATTCTCTTCTGAGGATTTGGGTTTTTACCCACCAAAGTTACTTGAATAAATCGACTTGGGTCAATTTATTTTTTGTGATTTTGGAAGATCCTAGTTGTGCAATAGAGCTTCAGTTATTTTATTTTTTTTGATCACTATACTTGTTATTTCAGCTTATTCAAAGATGAATGTCTAAGTTGTGGCATGGTTTCAGAAATGGGATTGCAATTGAATTGGTTGAATAAATGATAAGCTAGGTGGTTATTCTTCTACTTGCTTGTTTTACTTGTTCTTAATGGCTATGAGGAAGAATGTGAACCCACATTCCAGTAGGATGTTTAGTGATAGGAAGTGGTTAATTCCCTTCATTACGAGTTTGTTCGTTTCACTTACTCTTGTGCTAGCTGCTTTATTCGGGGTATATTCACCTACTTATGAGGAGGATGCATCACAGTTGGATGCTTTAGCGAATTCAGAATCACAACAACACACTGATACCTATTATGTCGAAGATGATATTAACAGATCTTTAGATTCAACACCGAATTCCAATCATGACCCACCACGGTTTGCCTATCTTATTTCGGGCACCAAGGGTGATAGTCATAGAATCATGAGAGTCTTGCAGGCGGTTTATCATCCCAGAAATCAATATGTTCTGCACATGGATTTTGAAGCTCCTCCCAGGGAAAGATTGGACTTGACAATGTCTGTCAAGGCTGATCCCACTTTTCGTCAAGTTGAGAATGTGCGCGTTATGGATAAATCAAATTTAGTAACTTATAAAGGCCCAACTATGGTTGCCTCTACTCTGCAAGCTATTTCTATTTTGCTGAGGGAGAGTTTGAACTGGGACTGGTTTATCAACCTCAGCGCTTCAGATTATCCTCTCATGACCCAAGATGGTTAGTTCACTACTTCCTTAGTTACTTTTTATCGATACACAACCTGTCTCATCTTTATTTCTCTATCATTCTTCATACTTTCACCTTTGTCTGCTTGCCTCTGCCAGTACTTGAATTCCTGGTTATATTTCAGCATTATGTTTGGTGCTAACTCTTTTTAATCCATGCTTTCTATTCCGTAACCTTTCAAGCAATTTTGAGGCCCTAGCTATTGTCATTGACATGTTGAATTTATGTTTAAAAGAAAGCTAGTTTCAAGGTCGATGTTGATCTTATGGTTAAAAAGAAAGCTAGTTGTGTGTTGTCATTTTTGGTTTGGATTAGGCAGTTCGTGATTCTTGACTTTGGAAATCAGCAAGAGCTCAACTGTAATCCTTAATTATTAAGAGAAACCACCATAGCTTGTAGCAAAGCTCTTTCTTTCATGTACTCGCTAGTTAATAAGATAACATTGGTTTTTCTACAAGGTACCTCGTGTTATTACATTTTAAGAAAAATTGTACCTCTTAGTTTACTTAATAACCCTCAGGCGTGGTGTCACGGTCCGAACTTTGAGCCGGGTCGTGAAGCGCACCCTTGTCTAACTCACGACAAGAATGAAAGCGAGAGCGTCAAGCACTAGAGCATTCGTAATCGGTCTCGGTTTGCGTGTGTCGGGATCCTAGTCTCGATCAACAACGGTCGACACACACATGCTTGTTAGTAAGTTACTATGTTATTCAGACTCGTTTAGAAGTACCCGACACGGGTACCTGTCCAAGTGTCGGACTCGGCTATTTTATTGAAAAATATGCACATTTTGGTCTAAAATGAGGTGTCCATGTGTCATACCCATGTCCGAGTGTCGAGTGTCGGACACGGGTACGCAAGGAAATTAGAAGAGTCGAAGTAACATAGGTAAGTTATGAAGGCAAGAGTCATTCATAAGAAAGCAAACAACAAGCAATAGAAAGCAACAAGGTGAAAAGCAGATTGATTGACTAGTACTCCTCATAGAGGCAAATTTGATATTTCTAGTCTGGTAGCAGTGAACATTGATGTTGCACAATAAGTATACGTTTTCTAAACTTCTAAAAACGTAACTTAAACTAAAAACGAGACTCTAAGCTTTCAACACGCAGGAAGTAGACTTGGAGTACTAAATGATACAAAAAACTAGAAATGAAAATACAAAAGTAAAATACGAAATCTACGGGCTCGAAGTGAACGAACCGCGCGCGCAATTTCTTGGCCATGAGGCTAGAATTGCGGCTAAATATGCGGGTCCTTACACGTGGCATGCCCAATTGTTAAATGCTCTTCAATTCTGCCGTTAACTTACAACTTTTCACCACCCTCGTCTCTTCATCTAACACTCTTCATCTTCTTCCCCCAACTCTTCATCTTTTTCATCCATCAATATTTATCTTCTGTCAACCTTAACTCATAAAGATTAATTAAAAAGACATTTACCTTTTCTCTCCGTAGCCCGCCCCATTTTCTTTCATTTTCCAGGAAATTTGGGTACATTATCCAGAAATGTCTCAAAAAAATCCATTTTTTAGTTATATACTTACCTTTATAATAGATGGAAACTTTGTTCTTGATTGCGATTTAGATGACGTTAGTTATGTATTCAATTGCCCATTACAACCCCTAATTGCTTCTAATTTAATCTCAGATTCTGTTTATTTATTACATGAACTTCTAATTAAATTTTCAGTTCTGATTTTCGGTTTCTTGGCATCTAATCGTGAATTTTTATTATAAAGGTTAGTAAGGATTGAATCTTTTGGGTGTGTTCAGAAATTTAAGCGTTAATTAAAAAAACCATTCACAATTTGTCCCCCAAAATCTTCATTTTCTCGAGACATTGAAAATGAGGTTTGAAGAAAAAACAATGATGTGGAAGTGAAGGAGGCTATGTGGGGGAGATGAATTGTATAATGGGCGAAGATGGTGAGGGAATAATATAAAGAAAATGATGATGTGGATGAACAAGATGAATATTGGTACATGAAGATATCTCCTTTGACTAGGTGGGCTTTTTGCTTTGCTGCAAGTATGTCTAGACGTAGTCATGATCAACACCTTCAAAGAAATTAATGTTCACCTGAGTAGTGAGATTTTAACACCCCGGAATGCGGGTGATACGAATAAAACTAGCGGTCGTTATATGGACTAATTATCCTACCAAACAATTTATTTAAACCTAAATTAGACTATACTAAACTCTAACAAATATAGCAAAGCGGAAGTAAAGGGTCGAACCCAAGAGAAGGAAGGTTGAACTAAAACTTGCTTAAATTAAACCACTAAACAAAATACTAATTATGCTACTAATGACGATTAAGACTTAATGACTAAAGACTTATCAACAAACAAGTGAGACATAAATGGAGAAGTAATGATTGAAAAGGCATTAAATGATATCAAGGCAAAGGTTTGTGGGCTAGACAAAAAGACAAACAAGTGATGTGCAAAAATCAATAAGAGGTAAAGACTTGGTGTTACCGTCAGAAAGTCACTCAACAATTGACAAGCTCGACTCTAACAACCCTTAATTTATCCATCCATACTAAGTTACTAACCATCTTAAGATAGCGAATTACACAACTAAATCGTAAATGCAATTTCTTTGATTCCAACCCAATTCATTAAACCATAAAACAAGGTTACAATCAAGCAATGAGAACTAAACCGAAAGATGGGATAAGGAAACTAATCTTACTACATTAAACCATGATAATAAGAAAACTCATGTAATTTCCTACTTAAAAATATGTTTCCTCTAAGCCACTTCAACATACAAATAAGCTTGCTTCAAACAATCCTAAGTAAACTAAACCATTAATTTGCAATATTCAAGTAACTAAGATGCTAGGGTGATCAATCCACATAATTAATTACTCAAAATGTGAAATAAAAACTTAAGAAACAACATTAGATAAATAAGAAGGGGTTATCGAGTCTTATCAGGTCAAAGTTGGAAACTTTGATCGGAATTAGACCAAGAATGAGAAGATTAGCTCCTCATTTAAAAGTTACAAGCTTAAGATTAAGGAAAGATTACAAGATTGTTCACTAAATTATAGAGTAAATGTAAGATGTTCTAATAATGAGATGATATTTTCCAACATTTCAGACTTGGGTATTTATATGGGTTCACGAAACCCTAGGATGATTCTCTTTGAAAAGCCCAAATGGGGATAAGAAAATGCGGAAAAAAAGGCTGCGACGTGCAGGCTGCGCTAAAGCTCAACACGCCTGCGCTATCGGGCGCAGCTGCGCACTCCATTTGCGCAGGCTGCGCAGGGGATCACAGTTTTGACTTCAGTTCTTTTCTTTGGCGCAGCTGCCTTTGCTTCCTCATTTTCTTGCTTCTTCTCATCTTCAGTTGTTCTCAAAGCTTCTACTCTTCAAGACCTCACTCCTCAAGCTAGATAGTTGGTCAAGGTCGATGCTCTTGCGCCATTCCTTGACCGCGGAACGTTTCTCCTTGACCCTCGAATCCCGAGCATAAAAATCAACATAAAACAAGGGTAAAAAGGACACAATACCACACCTTAACCAATTACCATTTATTTGACAAAACGCAAGTAAAGACTCGTATTAAAAGACATGACTTAGGCCGGCACAAAACACTACTGTCAGCGGGGAATGTTATATTTGCAAGAAAGATAATATGTATGAGAGCATTATCGACATATATGTGTAGCGACGATGCACCAAGCGTATGCTTGTATGTCTAGAATATTATCGAATAAACTTATTATCGCATTAATTATTGAATATATAATAAAGGGTATTCAAGTGACACTGTAGTCTTGTAGTAGAGAGGCGCAGCTACAATTAACTGGCTGCTGTGTAGAGTTCAATATGAGATGCGAGTTATACTCTTTCCATCTCAGACACAACATCTCCTTTGACTTTATGAGTCTTTAAGATGACACCGTTACATAACTTTACGTGTTTATATTCCTGTATGGTGTGAATTTTTTTAATAGATGTAAATATTCAGTAGCATATTTCTTGGAACTTGGACCAAAAAGTCAAATTTGAAGTTTAATACAAGATGGAGAGAGTAGTAAAATATTTGCACTGTATCCAAATACCATATTCTACATTATTTTTCTTGTCCCCGTAATAATTTGTAGATGTTCTAAGCTTGCTGTTTTGCAGCAGACGTATGTAATAAGGTCTAATAATTGATGGTTTCATTTTGCAGATATACTTCATGTCTTCTCCAATTTGTCACGGAATCTCAATTTTATTGAACATATGCCTATGGTAGCTGGGTGGAAACTGTGAGTATGCTTTCTGTAGGAACTCTTGCATTGACCTTTTCATCAATGGCTCTTAAGTCTTAATTATAAAAACACATGCAACCGCAGGAACCAAAGGGCTAGACCCATTGTTGTTGATCCTGGGCTGTACTTGTCAAAAAAATATGATCTCGCCCATACTACCCAGCGTCGATCTCTCCCCACTGCATTCAATTTATTTACTGGTATGTATTACGGAAATTTTACACTACTATGAGTAAATTCAGAACTTCTCTTAGTTAATTAGGATTTTTTATTAGTTTCATAACTTGGCAGCAGATGGCTATATTGTCATTCTAGTTGTGTGTCCAATTGCTATCCGAGGAAGCTTTCATAATACATTACTCGAAGGAATAATTTACAGGGCACGTGAGGAAAAATTAGAAATACCGCTTAACCACGTAATTGTTGTGCGAGAACCATCTCAACAAAAAGTCAAAGCTGGTTTGTAGACTTCGTTGATGGTTTCATACTGTACACACTCCCTCATGCAAAGGTCTGGTCAGTAGTGAATAGTGATAAATCTTAATAGGTATAGACATCACTTTGGAAGCTGAAACTTCTGATGCCATATAACTAAGATTTAAGTATGAGAAAACTCATGTTCTACCAAAATGTAACAATGACTTGCTTTTAGGATCATTAAGCCTCGTCGCCTGGATGTATGGTTGGGTTTAACTACAGGCAAAATATTGTAACTTTCATTCTCTTTTACTCTGCAATATGATTGAGCAACCGCCAACCATATAAGGAGAGGCGTAGGCACATGTCCTTGCTGGTGAAGTCATTGGTAAGTGATACTCTGTACTTAAGAATAGGTACAAAATCCCCAGCATCAAAACTGTGATTAGCTCCCTTACACCAAAAGAAGTAGAGGAATACCTTTTGGCCTAATTGGGGAAAAGAAGATTACTTCTCTCTCTCTCTCTCTTGAAAAGCGTTCCACTGCTAATTCAGTGAGGCATAGTGTTCTGGGCTACAATTTCCTGAAAGAAAACATGTTACTATTTGACATTTTATTTTTTTACTTACAGGTTCAGCATGGGCAGTACTCACTCGATCATTTGTTGAATACTGTATATGGGGATGGGACAATTTCCCAAGAACTGCCCTACTCTACTTCACCAACTTCATCTCTTCCCCTGAAGGCTACTTTCATACTGTAATTTGCAATACTGAAAACTTCCGGAACACAGCAATAGGCCATGACCTTCATTATATTGCCTGGGACAGTCCTCCTAAACAACACCCTCGGGTTCTGTCTATGAAGGACTTCGACAAAATGGTTAAAAGTGGTGCTCTTTTTGCTCGTAAATTTGCACGTGATGATCTTGTCCTTGACAAAATTGACAGAGAGCTGTTAAACCGCACAAATAGATTTGCGCTAGGTGCATGGTGTACTGGAAGCTCTTCTGATGGAGCTGACCCTTGTTTGTTACGAGGTAACTATTCTGTTTTTAGTCCTGGGCCGGGAGTTGCTAGGCTTGAGAAGCTAATGAATACTTTGTTGTCCACTGAATTTCGGAATAAGCAATGTTCTTCAAGCCGATAACCCTTGCTTTATATTACTTGACTCGGTTACCAGTAATTTAGTATTTGACACATGTTTGTATCTAAGAGATGGACTCGGCTACTCCAAAAGAAAACCTCATGATATTGGTTTAAAATGAAGTGTCTGAGAGTGAGTGACAATGCTTATAACGGAGTGCTGAGTGTAGAGTATTGGACTTCCGTACATGATGTAATACGATGATTTGAGTAACGTAGGCCTCAAGGATTGTAGGGTGATATACAGGACCAAAGTTGTTGATCCACATATACATGTCTTGGAAATGTAAATGTTTTGTATTCTGGCGGAATGTTCAAATTGAAAATGATGTAAAATATGAAAATTTTGGATGCTACAATGATCGTATCAAACAACTGAAGATGCCAAGATGTTTGTCCATATTTTTCTCCAGGGATCTTACGAGTTTCAGAATTAATCTGTGCGAATGTTCTTTAGCATCATATTGTCTTATATTCACATCAACAATTCATATTCACATCAACAATTCATACTCCCAACTCCCAAGAGAACAATTTAGATAATGTACCCATTTAGTGAATATATGAGTGAAGTATTTTAATAAAATGGGTACATTATATAAAAATAGATGAAGTACGAAATAACACTTTGTCTTTCTCATTCATCTCAAACGATTATTTATACAAGCTCCGCAACTAGGGTTGGCAACACAACGAGCCCATTAGATAACTTCAACAAATACCCTATGTTTGGTTCAGACGGAAACAGACAATGCCAACTTGGTACCAAATGATACGGAATAGCTGGAGTGTCTCTCAACACTCCATCTTTTGGATTATCATGAACAAGGGATACACCCTCGTTAGCTAATTGACTTTTAGGATTTGCTTTTTTAAATAGCAAAATGCTTTATCATTCAAAAGAAAAGCCAATCTCTATCACACTTTTCTCCATTTGGTAAAACTCTTGTAAAACATGTTGATTTAAATCTTCTACTTGATTAATTTTTAGGATCTTTTTTAATAGATAAATCTATCTTAGGACCTTTTTTGGCTAAAATTTTAATCATTTGAGAATTAAGTGAATCCCAATTTCTTGAGTCAAACATATCAAAATATAATTCATATGACTACCATTTTCGATATCTTTTTTTTTTTTTTTTTTTTTTTTTGACAGTAGATTATGATGCAGATCACGTTATTGCCTTGGCAATAGCATGAGCTGATCTATTTAAGGACCTTGGACAATGACTCAAAGAAAAACAGTGACAACTAGAAATAAGACTAAGTAAAGACTTGACGTTAGGCGTGATATGCCTATCAAGTATCCCGCATCCATTAGCCTGTAAAACCAGTTGCATACAGTCTGAAGTAGCGTCCAGGTGAAGAAAGCCCATAGATAAAGCATGTTTACATGCTAACAAAAGCGTCGTTGATTCCGCATGTGCTGACGTTTTAGCCCAGAACTTAGCCATACCCTGTCCCATTGCAACTCCAAATTTATCTTTTAGAATCCAGCCTGCAGAGGATTGACGTTCCTTCTTCCATGAAGCATCACACTTAACCCGAATACAATCCAAACAAACAGAGGAACCCAGAATTGTAACCGGAAAGTGATGGATGATACTCATTTCAATGCCCATTTCTTCCTGAAAGCAAATCATTGACGTATTCTTAGGACCATTAGTATTAGCAAATACCTGTAAGTTTTCATTGGATTGCCGTCTGATTCTGTCGATTATAATGTGTGGTAGGGCTTGATCATTGTTAAAAAAAATTCATTCCTAGTGCACCAAATTACCCATATTGTTGACACAAAATTTGAGATAGCCTCAATGCTATTACTTTGCTTCCAAAGGAAACTAATCCAATTTGCCACCCAATTCTGTACCGGAACATTTTCAGCATTGGCAGTTCTAATTCCCAAAGGGGATAGATGCACTCCAGATTCTCGAAGCAATTGGACAATCGCGAAGAAGATGCTCCAATGTTTCCATCACATGATTATTATGACAGTAAATACAAATACCATTCGAATTACCATTCCGCTTCATGATATTCTCAGCAGTTGGGAGAGTATCCGTCATAACCTTCCACATGAATAATTTCCACTTATTACAGATATTAAGCCTCCACAAACTTTTTGGTTTCATAGCAGTGGAAAAAATCCTTTGTCGTGCTACATCTTTAGCAGAGGCATTCTCTGTCCACCATACGTCAAACGCAATGCCATAACCACTTTTGGCGGAATATATACCATTTGGATTTTGAGACCATACTAATGTATCCACATCATTAAGACAAGGTATCGGGGTGGAAAGTATAGTATGTAGAACTGGAGAAAGTCCAAGAGACTCGATCATACCTTGATCCCATTCCCCTAATGGTGTTTGAATATCGAAGACCTTAACATCAGGCAGATTCTCTTCATTGAGATCTAACAAATTTATTAAATTTGTATTATTAACCCAATTATCCCTCCATAGATCAAGGCTTGATTGATATCCTACCTGCCATGTTAAGTGTCGTTTGAGCAATTGAGACCCCCATAAAATAGATCTTCCACCCCACGACATTTGTTTGTATCTTTTCCTTCCCCAATGATGAAACTCTTTTGCTGTAAAATTGTACTTAACACCCACAACCCTTTGCAGCAATGAATTTGGTTGTGATATCAGCTTCCATCCTAATTTTGCAACAAGACATTGATTAAAACATGCACTTCGCCTTATACCCAATCCACCCTCAAACTTTCTCAGTTGTAGAAAACTCTTGCTGCACCAATGAAAACTCCTTCCAATTCGGCCATTACCCCACCAAAATTGTGAAATCAAAGAGTCAATCTTTGACGTCACACTTACCGGCATGCGAAATGCAGATAGAGAGAATAAAGAAAGTGAGGAAAGAACCGAGATGATGAGAGTCATCTTACCCGCAGCTGAAAGAAGTTTATTATTCCATGAGAAAATTCTTTTTCGAACCTTTTCGATGATCATAGCATTGAATTCCTTTTTAGACCTACCAAACTCCATAGGTAAACCCAAGTAAACACCCATCTCCCTTGCTTGAGATATAGAAAGAACCCTAAGACATTCCTTCGTAATGTTCATGGTACAATTAGGACTAAAAGTAATACTAGTTTTTGCATGATTCAGTCGTTGACCAGCTAATTGACAGTAACTATCCAAAACCTTAACTAATCCTTGACAATGCTTCTTAGTGGCATGAGAAAAAAGGATAAGGTCATCTGCGAACAGAAGATGAGACACCGTAGCAGCTTCCCTAGCAATTTTTATGCCTCTAATCTGACCATGGTCTTGTGCTGTAGTCAACATTTGTGACAATATTTCAGTGCAAAGAGCAAATAAAAAGGGGGACATTGGGTCACCCTGGCGTAAACCACATTTCGGAGTAAAATGCTTAAAGGGTCGACCATTAATCACAACTTCATAAGTAACCGTAGATATCATTTTTTTTCTCCTATAGCAAAACCCTCATTTTTTCTCATCACTAACATTTTCATTCATATCTAAATTATCATCATTATTGTTATCCTCATCGTCAATTTTATTATCGTTATTGTCTACCATGTCAAAAAGAAAAAAAAAAACCATGATCATAAATTATTACAGCACTTCCAGTCGCAACAACAAGTTTATTATCATTAATATTTTCTCTATTAGATGTACAACCTTTTGTGAAACATTTATCGAGTGCACCTTTTTGAGACTGAACTAATTGTTCTATTCGTTTTTCGAATCCGAAATCAAATTTTCTTATTCTAGGTTTGGAATCAGGAATCATACCTGAGTGGTATGGGGTTGAAACTCCATACCCGATATCTTGTGTTTGTTTCAATTGTGAGTGGTATGAGTTTGAAACTAAGTTAAAGTTGAAATATGTAAAATTTAATACTTTAAATAATAATTTTATCATATAAAATTATGAAAACAAAGATTTTATCAAATAATTATATAACATGTTTCGTTTACAATACGTGTTAATATTTATTTTTCACATTTTTGATAACTGTAGTTTGATACCCATGGGTATCAAACTCATACCCACCCCCTTCCCTGGGTATGAGAAACACATACCTTGTGGGTTTGAGGTATGAGTATGAAACCCTCAGATTTGTTAAACAAACACGTGGTATGGGTTTGGTTCATTCCAAACCCATATCTTATACTTTTTAGGTTTGAACCAAACACCCCCTTATTGATGTGCATTTTAGAAGTATCGTTACCGACCGAGTCAATTGTCCGTTGTTCGATCCATTGCTCTTTGACAGTCCGACTCCTTATTCTACCACCAAATCTCCAATAAGTGCAAATACATTATTATTAAATTAGTGGAAATTATAATTAAGTTCATTAGAATTCATTAAAAATATGATGTTAAGATGAATATTACCTATTTTGATTTCCTTGAAACTCAAGTGTGAATGTGATATTTTTATAGATGATTGAAACTGATTAAGTGACAAAGTTTTGATTCTAATCTTTTCAATTGAAAATTTGGAATGATTTGTGATCAATTAATTTGAGAAAATCATATTTAAAGAATGAAAGAAAAAGACACTTAGATTAGTTGGAGACTAAAGAGCAATTTTTTTTTTTTGGAAATAAATAATTGTATTGGGAGAAAGAGATGAGATTGATGATTATAATGTGGAGTATGGAGTATAATGAGTATAATCGATCGTTTGCGTTTCCCCTTGCTTATTGTACTTTTTTTTTTCAATGAGTGTATTGGTTTGCCAAGTTTGACCCCAAAAATGTGAGGTCCAACACAAATACACATAGAGCGCCTATTATTAGACGTTCCCGACAGTTAAACATCCTCTATCTATAAAAGGAAGGTCATTTAAAGCATTTTGATTGGTTGTTGAATTTTATAAAAAAAAATTGATTTTTGTTGATGTAGGGTCCACCATGATCACCAAGTTAATTAATTGGTCTCTCTCCTCCTATTTTTCTATTTTTATATTAGTTCAATGGTTTATTTCTTTTTAATTCAATAAATTCTAAAATCATTAAAATTAATTAACTTTCAATAATCATTAGATTTCAATAACTTTAATTTTTAAAAAACCAACAAGTAAATAGCCGAGAGAATTTAATATTCGTCGTCCTTTTGGCTACTACTAAATACGGTCGGTCAAAAACGTAATTTTTGTAGTGCATTTAGATAGTATTACTATTGTTCGTCGTATAAAGAGCATTATTCATTTGATAATTACCAATATTTTTTAAAATTACAGATTTACCTTTACAACAAAGATAAACAACAAAAATTTAAAATTTATGAAAAGAGAGTAGCAAAAATTTTTAAAGGTAGTATATTTTGAATACGTATTTTATATCAAATTTAACAAGCCAAAAAAATGAAAAAAGTAAATATATAATATATAAATAATGAAAAAAAACGATAAAAAACTGCAACAATAAATACGCAAAATAACAATCCGTATTATATATTTGACAGAAAAAAATTAAACTTTTCATTTGATTCCTTCTCATGCGTTAAACATTAATTAGCAATCAATTGAGCAATTTAATTAATCCAAAGAATATTGATGGTAGAGGCGGCAATTATTGACCCGACCCGAAAACACGACACGAACCCGACACGAAATTAGCGGGTTCGGGTCAAGTTGTTTCAACCCATTTACGTAATTGGGTTGACACGAACACGACTCGAACTTATATGGGTCGGTTTCGGGTTGGGGTCTTGCGACACGAACCCGACACGAATAACCCATTAATTTAAATAGGTTATGATATATCCATCTAAATGGGTTATAATCGGGTTATGTTATTTTGAATTTGAAATAAAATATGAAGAATGCCTATTCTTGCTGTAACTTTTAATTTTGAATGCATTATATTTATATGGGTTGGATGGGTTAAACGGATTTAATGGGTCGAAATTGATCTGTTAAAACTTAAATGGGTTACACAAGTCATGTTGGGTTATTGAAAAAATAAATGGGTTGGGTTAGGGTTGATGCATGTGACTCGTTTATCTAATTGGGTCGGGTTAGGGTTGAGGGGATCATGACCCATTTAATGGTGACACGAACACGAACCCGACACGACCCGACCTGTTTGCCAGGTCTAATTGATGGAATTGTAAAGATCTATCTATAAAAGGAAGGTCATTTAAAGCATTTTGATTGGTTGTTGAATTTTATAAAAAAAAATTGATTTTTATTGATGTAGGGTCCACCATGATCACCAAGTTAATTAATTGGTCTCTCTACTCCTATTTTTCTATTAGTTCAATGGTTTATTTCTTTTTAATTCAACTAGTTTTAATCTCGTGCAAATAATGCACGGATGACTTTTAAATCCATGCAAAAAAATATTGCTGATTACGGTTATTTTTTAGAAAAATATTATTGATTACGAATTTTCCAGTAATTATTGTTGTTTTGAGTAATTTCTTTATTTGAGAAATAATTGTTTATAACGATTTCGACATTTGAGATTTTTAAAAGATGATTTGAATAACATAAAATAACTTGATAATAATTGACTCAAAAATAACTCAAACCCGAAATAACCCGCTTAGATCAAATAAACCGACTTGATTGTCCATTTTACCAGGTCTAGGGAGGAGGTTCAACAATTTTGTTTTTACGTTACTATTTTGCCTACAATTAGTAGTAAAAGTTATGATACTATCAATCTCTACTTGCTCGTACCCCAATGTTAATCGTAGTTATCACATTATCGATAACCCATCCATTTTTTCATATAATCAAACTCACTCAACCATTTCTTTCATATTATCAATAACTCATCCGTGTATAGGAATTATTTTTGTACGTTGGAGACTGAAAGCAATCGAATTTTTTTTATAATAAATAATATACTCCAGTAATATTTTGTAATATCTAGGTTGTAGTTTTTTTTATATTATATAGTTAATATCATAGAAAACATTTTAACTTTTTCAGTGAAGATTTTTTTTTATTATAGTTAATTGGTATTTTTAATTATTTAATTTGTAATTTTTGAATGTTTATATTATATTCTATTAGTAATAACAAATGTATAATGTATGATGTTGCATAGTTTGTATTATTAAACACAAAAAAAAAATAAAAAAAAATTGAGTGTAAAACATGGGGGTCCCCACAAAAAAAGTTATTTTTTTAACTTTAAAATGAAGAACCAATAGGAGACCTTCATTTTCTACTCCTTTTATAGTAAAGGGATAAATTCTAAAATCATTAAAATTAATTAACTTTCAATAATCATTAGATTTCAATAACTTTAATTTTTAAAAAACCAACAAGTAAATAGCCGAGAGAATTTCATATTCGTCGTCCTTTTGGCTACTGCTAAATACGGTCGGTCAAAAACGTAATTTTTGTAGTGCATTTAGATAGTATTACTATTGTTCGTCGTATAAAGAGCATTATTCATTTGATAATTACCAATTTTTTTTAAAATTACAGATTTAGCTTTACAACAAAGATAAACAACAAAAATTTAAAATTTATGAAAAGAGAGTAGCAAAAGATTTTAAAGGTAGTATATTTTGAATACGTATTTTATATCAAATTTAACGAGCCAAAAAAATGAAAAAAGTAAATATATAATATATAAATAATGAAAAAAAAACGATAAAAAACTGCAACAATAAATACGCAAAATAACAATCCGTATTATATATTTGACGGAAAAAAATTAAACTTTTCATTTGATTCCTTCTCATGCGTTAAACATTAATTAGCAATCAATTGAGCAATTTAATTAATCTAAAGAATATTGATGGAATTGTAAAAACATAAAGAGGTAATTTATTGAGTTTGATAAAAAAGGTGAGCGTTGTAACGAACCCCGAATAGATTTTAGAGAGGCGACATAGTAGTTAGATTAAAGGAAAAGTAGTGAGGGGGAATTAGAGAGTGAAAAAAAGGCAAAGTTGTGAGTTGAAATGAGGTTAGGCAGATGTGGAGTTTATCAAATAAACGAACATATAATTTTTCACTTTGTTATATGCTTATATCTCTATATAAAGGTTCACAAATTCTCATTGAAGACAGACCAATTCCGTCTCCTTAAGAAGACGGGCGAAAATGTCACATTTTTGAGGACAACAGGTTTTCTTGGGTAGTTAGAGAGTCGACCAAGACTAATTAGGTTAATTAGGATAGTTAGGAATTTAGGATTTAAACCATAAGTATAATTTTCAGATTTATACTTATTTTTATTGGGTATTTTTCCGTTTTAAGTTTAAAATAATTTAATTTCAACCCCTTAAAAATATAGGACAAATATTTTAGTTTTTCTTTACATAATGTTACTGTTTTTTCTTATTCAACCTACATATATATTTGATCTATCTTAAATAAGATTTATTTTTGTTTATCATGTCGAGGTAATGTGTGTTTTTAATTACGTCCAAGTTAAAAGTATAAATTATTTTTACATTTTACATTAGTGTAACTGTAATACTAAAATCATATTTTTATTAAATATATATTCAACTTTTTTTTTTCATTTTTAATTTAATAAAATTAAGCCCGTGCATTTTTTGCACGGGTGTAAAACTAGTGATATCACACAAAGCTAGCATAGTTCATAAACATTAAGGCTGCCCAAAAAAATTAGGGAAAAAATAAAAAAAAATGATATTTGATTATTGGTTAAACAAGAAATAAAGGAAGTTGGAGTAGTTATAAAAGTTTAGATATGTAGTTAGTTTGTAAATGTATTGAGAGATGATTGAGCGAAATAGTTGGTGGGGATTGAGTGAGAAGTTTAGAGGTGAACGTGGGATTTGAACATGTTTTACTTGGTACTTTTATAAGTTTACCTATGTACCCTTACTTACTGCGGTTAAGTTGTAAAACCTGAACGTGACAAGGGTAAAACCTGAAACATAAACAAACGTGCATTGGCTTTATAATGCAGATTGATGAGCTTACGCTTAGCTTAGTTAATTTGGTTGTTTGATTCGGAAACATGCTTGACTTGTTATTTGGATGGAGAAAAGCTTCGAAATGGTATTAAATTTCTTTTTAAGCATTTCTAATTACGTCTGTTCATGTTAGAAATTAGCATGAAACTATGCATGCATTATATATGGGCTTCAAATAAAATAAAATTCTATCTGTTGCTTGTTGTAATTGGCAGTAAGAAGTTGATGAAGATAACTCAATGCCGTCTAACGTTGTTGAAAAGCAAGAGATTGAGCGTCATACGGTTGTTAAAGGAAGACATTGCTCAGCTTCTCAAGAATCAACATCATCAAATCGCCATGAACAAGGTGGATTTTACAAAACAATAATTGCTTCTTCTTTTATATACTTTCTCTGTCTTTTCAACCATTATAACAATGAACAAGTCTTCCTTATTCACAGCTCTGCCAATTGTACGTGGATGAGAACGTACTCTCAATCTATGAGATGCTCACAACTTTCTCAGATTTCATTCTGCTCAATCTCTCTTACATTCGTAGACACAAGTATGTATGTATCTATCTATGCAAACATTTTAGCTTTTCATTTCGATGTCATCAAGGATGCTTTCAACATTACTTCATATTATGGGCTCTGCATAACTGAGATAACTAAATCGATTTGATGAATGCTTTTATTTTGTTTCAAAAATAATTGCATCATTATGTTTAACTTCAGGGATATTCCAAATGATATTAACGAAGCTATATCCACACTCATCTTTGCCTCTGCAAGGATAGGGGATCTTCCAGAACTTAGGCTTTTAAGGAACCTCTTCACGGAGCGTTATGGCAACCCATTTGTCACAGCTGCAATTGAATTGTACCCGGGAAACCTTGTTAATTCTCAGGTATTTCAATCTTACAACTCAATTCCTATGTTTTCTCTCTTTTTTAAATTATTTGTTTACTGATTGGGCAATGCTAAATAAAGGTGAAAGAGAAGTTCACCTCAAAATCAGTCCCGGAAGATGTTAGGAACAGAATGGTGGATGAAATAGTTAGAGATTACTTCTTCAAACCCGGACAATTCACAATTCAATACAAACCAGATACTCATCAAAAACTTGAAAAGGTAATTTCTTTTTAATACGCGATTCTCCAGGATAGTCCGATTATATTACCGGTTTACCGCAGTCCTCCGAGATTGCATTTATCACAGCTAACAAGGGTTAGATTATAAGCACAGGTTTACCCCCTTGTTGATAACACAGATAGGATAATAAGCACAATTTAAGAACAATGCACATAGTTATATTATTAATAAATCAACGACTGATTTTCAGGTGAATGAATCTACTGAAGTTCAAAGACATGATACTGACAGAAACGAAAAGGGCACATCCAGCAACACTTCTATTGGATTTCAGTCTCCACCAACAATTTGCAACACACCAAAAATATCAAGACCCACAAATTTAACTCACTTATTAAGTCCTCCTTCCGAGAACAATAATGGAAGACAGACTTCAGGTAGCTCAATTCTTCATGTCCACAATATAGAGGAGTTCAGGTCTGAAAACTACCAAACAGTAAACTTTGACCATCAAGATATCAGGTTCTTCCTGTTTAAGATCGATACAGATACACCCATTCATCACAATGAAGCGATTAATGTACATGACGAAAGAACCGCAAGGAAAAGGGTGAGGAGGAAAAAGTCAGTATCAAAGGAAAAGCCGAGTACAAACGATGTTCAGCGTGAAATTTACTACAGTAGCAGCCCTGGAAATCGACGAAAATATCAGAAGAAGCATCATATTCATGAAATGGAAAGAAATTATTTTGATGGTCAAAGTAACAAGAATATTGAAACATTTGATTGTTATAGTTTGGAACAACCCTGGTATTTCTACACCAATGGCAACCAAGGTTATGATACTACCTTCTGGAGAAAAAAATGTGGCGAATCTGGTGATGTCCGGCCATATGTAAGGGCTAGGACTATGCCTCAACGTCACGAAAGGGAGATATGTAAGGAAATCGAAAGGCCGAGTTCTTTTCCAGTTCAGAAAGGGTTCGATGACGCCAGTGTTATTAGGAATACACGTTCTCAGAAACATGTACACCCAAAGTTGCCGGATTATGATGAGATAGCAACAATTTTTGGGGCACTGAAGAAGGCTCACCTACAAATCAAGGGCACCCCATGAAATAGGCTCACATACAATTCAACTATCGTGTCTTCTGTTTTCCATTACCTGGTTTGATTATGGAGCATTTATTCTAACCTGTTACGGAGTACTACCATTTAAATTTTTGTTTTTCCTTATTACCAATTTCTCTCAAATTTCTGTTTAAGATTTAGCGGATGAGTTCAGAAATACCCAGTTCCGGATTTCAATGTAGCATTAGAAAACTCAGAAAAAGAACTAGTACACTTAAAAACATCCAGAAAATTACAGAAGGTATGACAAGTGTATCGGCAGCGAACTCAGGAGGCTACCATTAATGGAAATGTTGTATCAAATTAATGAAACCCTTCATTTGTTTGTTCTATATGGGAATTAGTATTCATAATGGAAGAAATGGGGAGAAAATTAATTAGGGTTTAGAAAAACACAAATTCTCATTCAACACTATCCATTTTAGCTTAAGATGGCACTTTCCCTATGCATTTAAATACACAAGTGATATATACTTGACCCGTCTTAAGCTTAAGACAGTGATAGTAGTACCGTCTGAAACGGGACTTACTGAAAGAAAAAGAGAAGATGAATTATGTTAACTAGTCTTTTCCACTATTACCATCAAGTGGGAGGAGTAAAATGAAGCAGCACGCAAGTCAATAAGTCATCTTTTGTAGATCTGAAAAAATAATTTAAATATTTACAAGTGGGTATTGTATATTCTAAATTTTCTATAAAAAAATCTTGAAGTTGTAGCAATCCTTCTGTAAGAAAAATATTACAAAATCCTTGAGAAATGTCAACAAATGTATGACAATTAATCTGGTAAAGTAGTCATCCAACTTATTAAACCCAGAACATGGTGGGAGACTACTCTGAAGAAACTAGTTTGCTTTGATTCTTAGTTTGGTCTCTTGTTAGACTATCACATTGAGTTGGGATCAAGTGCTTAAAAGAGCATATGGGGTTGCTTAATGAAAATGGAGTGGAGCTATCCAATATTGATCTTACAAGTAAAAATAAGTATAAGAGGATGGTTGTCGAAATTGGAGAGCTTGATGATGGTGATGATTCTTCATTTAATAAGTTTGATGCCAACAGCACAAGAAAATATGTTATGGCTTGCGCCTTTTTCGCTTCTGTCAATTCTGTTTTACTTGGATATGGTATGTCTTTCTCGCACATTCTTCAATATTTTTAAATTGACTTCTCATTGTTAATGTTAATGACTGAATATGATCCGTACTCCGTATTTCTTTTGTTAAATTTGACATTTGGGTTAGAATAAGCAGTAGGGGAAAGTGAGATCCTAATCCGCAAGACAATGACTACATTTAAACACTACATAAAATTAATCACTAAGCATGCCAAAAACTCGCTTGCTGGACAGCATGATTTTTGTACCCACTTTGATGCATCGTAGCCAAAAGATTCATTCATCTGGATTTATAAAGCAACACTGATCTGATAATCTAATCTCATAGTTGACTTGATTCTGTTATATTTGTATTTTGTTGAAGATTGCTGATTTACCTGAAACTGGCAGATGTGGGTGTCATGAGTGGGGCAATCATATTCATCCAACAAGAACTGAAAATAAGTGAGGTCCAACAAGAAATACTAGTAGGATGTTTGAGCATAGTTTCCCTAGTCGGTAGTCTAGCAGGTGGAAGATCATCAGATGCCATTGGTAGAAAATGGACAATGGGAGTTGGAGCAATAATCTTTCAAATAGGAGCCCTTATAATGACCATTGCTCATTCTTTCCGAATCCTAATGCTCGGAAGGCTCCTATCCGGCATTGGCATTGGTTTTGGTGCTACAATTATGGGTGTTTACATAGCCGAGATCTCCCCTGCTAACTCTAGAGGCTTCCTCACCACCTTCCCAGAAATATGCATCAATGTTGGAATACTTCTTGGTTATGTCTCCAACTATGCTTTCTCTGGACTGCCTGCCAATATAAGTTGGAGAGTAATGCTTGCTTTGGGGATACTCCCTTCTGTTATCGTTGGATTTGCACTCTTTGCTATACCAGAATCCCCAAGGTGGCTAGTTGTTCAAGGCAGAGTCGATGAAGCTAGATCGGTGCTATTGAGAACAATTGGAGATGAAAAAGAAGTGGAGGAAAGACTATCTGAAATCCAACAAGCTGCCATTAATGCAAACTCTTCAGAATCAGAAGAGAAAGCCGTTTGGCAAGAACTTTTAAGGCCTAACCCTGTCGTTTTCAAAATGCTTGTTGCGGGCATTGGCCTCCAATGTTTCCAACAAATCACTGGAATTGATGCTTTGGTTTATTACAGTCCAACCATTTTGAAAACAACTGGGATCGAGGATAACACACAACTTTTAGCTGCAACGGTTGCAGTAGGAGTAACAAAGACGGCTTTTATATTATTTGCACTTGTTCTTATAGATAGAATAGGAAGGAAGCCGTTGCTGTACGCAAGCACAATTGGAATGACTGTATGCTTGTTCTGTTTTGCAGTGAGTTTACCATTCATGGAAAAAGGGCCTCTTGGGATTTCATTGGCATTAATATTAATATGTGGAGACGTCGCATTCTTTTCAGTTGGAATGGGTCCCATTTGCTGGGTTTTGACTTCTGAAATTTACCCGTTGAGATTACGAGCTCAGGCTGTGGCAATTGGAGTTGCAGGAAATAGGGTGTGTAGTGGAATTGTGAGCTTATCTTTCCTGTCGGTTTCCAAGGCTATTTCAGTGCCCGGGACATTCCTAGTTTTCTCTTTACTATCAGCTCTTTCTGTTGGGTTTGTTCATATGATTATTCCGGAGACTAAAGGGAAGACTCTTGAGGAAATAGAGTGTTTGTTTGAGAATGGGGAAGGATTAAAGAATGATCAGTGTAAGATGAGCGATACGGAACGTTTAGTTTCATAAAAATGTCAAGACAACTACTCCATATGAGAAGGTATATTCCAATTTTGAGGATGGGGAAGGACTGCAGGATTGTCACTGCTGTTACACTACAGTTCACTCTTGAGAAAGCAATATTCATCTCTGGAATTGTATTGTCAACAATTATGGCGCTAGATGCTAGATACTCTACTAGATACCATAACATTGTCTTATTCAACAACTAAAACAAACTTTCATATGATTCATCATTTCAACTTTAACCTCATTGTATTTTTTTCATTAAGTTTCTATCCTTTTAAAACCAAATTAACTCTTATATCATTTTTTCCTAAAACCTAATCTAATCTAATTGCTCAAGCATTTCAGCATGAACCCTTATTCTCAAATAATTGAACTAACTGACACTTGAAATGCCAAATATTTCTGATGGATTTGCCATTGAAAATGGTCGGAAAGACAAGTTTTCACTTTCTTTAACATTAGCATTCCCTGTCAAAGTAATTGTACATTTGTACCAATGTTGAAAATGTAACTATTTTTTTTTGGTGTGTTTAAAATCTTTAATCTGGTTTAGTTGAATTCTGATGGTATCAATACAAATAATTCTTCAATAAGTAGTGATTTATGATCTCCATATCATATTGTGAAGTCTCAAGCACTATAGGCTAGAATAGGAGCCGGAGTAGGGATTGATTCGCCAGAGGGAGGGTAAGTGTGTGTGGTGAGGGTATGTGGGGATGAGTAACGGTTTTAGGTAAGTGAGGGTAGGATTGCTCTTGATTGCCCAAAAACTTGATTTATCGCCTTATTGCCCTATGATCTTGAGCTTTATTTAGTCTTAGCTTCTCTTGATGCTTAGTCGTTGGATATCGCCATTTAGCTCCCAAATGCTCCATTTATGCGAGGTTAACACTCATTTTCTACTAATGACACAAAACCTTATAGAATAATAAATAAGAAGCTAAAGATACACGAAACGATCCTAATAGTCATAAAAAGTAGGGTTGAGAAAAAAAAATCCGATACGAATTTTTATCCGAATCCGATCCGAATTCCAGAAAAGAAATTCCGAATATATGGATACCGTTTAAAATGGATATCCGATCCAGTTTTTTCCGAATAAACTGGACCGGATGTGGATCGAGATTTTCATAAAACTGGATATCCGAATCCGATCCGAATTTTAAAAAATTATATAAAAGTGTTTAGAAACTTCATGTTTAGTTTATGCGGATTTTAGACATATTTTGAAATTTGTAATAAAGACTTGTAATTTATTAATTCATGCTATCGGGACATATAATTTAATAACTCATGCGATCGAGACTTGTAATTTAATAATTTATGCGATCAAGATTCAAGACTAGTAATTTATACCATCGAAGACCCTTTTTAAAGTAGGTTGCAAAACGTGAAATGGACTGAAATTGCCTTTAGTTTTAGTTTGCAACAACACATTGACCAATAACCCAATAACTTTTGTGGAACTTTTTTTACTTTTAAATCTGGATCAAATCCGGTTTCCGAAATCTGGATATCCGAATTTTTGGATTCCAGATTATTGGATATCCGAAATATTCGGATCGGATGTGGATCACCAAAATTGAGAATTTCAAATTCGGATATCCGATCCGAATGCCAAAACCGAATCGGATATCCGGTTTTGCTCAGTCCTAATAAAAAGCATGTAAAATAATGCTAGTAAAGAAACTTATTGTGCATAAATATGAGCCACATTAATTGTTTATTTCAATTTTCATTTCCTTTTACATACAGTATAATTCTACTTATTGATTTTGTACAATGATAACGTGAAACATTCTTTAAATATGACACAAATTCTTGTTTTCAAAAGAATCATTTTCGTTTTTCCAAAAAAAAAGACTTTATGATGATTTTATGGTCAAATGTATAGTTAGTTTTAAATCTTATGATAACTTGTTTTTTCAAAAGTGATCACGTTGACCATAGAAGAGTTTCAAAATTCCGTTTTTTTTATAAAATATCTACAACTCCTATAAATGTGAGAACTTTGGAAAATATGAACAGTAGATCAGTGCAAAGCATGAGGAGAGCGTGATGAACAGCACTTGTACTATTCTTCCTCATTTTACTCTGTTTTTACATTGTTGTGTTTCTTTATCTTCCTCTTTGTTTCCTCATTGATAGAGAGGTCAGAGGAGAAAAGAAGTAGAGTACATTGAACAACAAATCTCCTTCTTCCTCATCTTCAACTACCTCACTCTGATCAATTTTCTACGATTTATAATATCCCCAAATTATCAAATCACCTGAAAATTCAAAACCCTAAATTGAAAGAGGGGAAACTCAATGCGAGGGATGAACAAATATTTATTCGACCCGAAGTAATGGATCCCGAATTCGAGAAATCGATAAGCTCTAGTTGAATGATAGCTCCAAAAAGCGGAAGCCAGCCGCCTCATCAGATGATGATGACGTATGTTCTTAATGAACTGTTCATTCTTATCTTGTAGTGGAAGAGTAGGGTTGGAACCACGGTCGGACTTAGAGGAGATCCATGGAGGTCATGGAGGTTGTGAAGGGTTGCCAAACGGGGAGGAGTTGACAAGGAGTTGCGTGGGTTTGGTGGACCGAGGGGTGTCGAGGGCGGTGTAACACCCCCATTTATTTTAGGGCCTGTACTAGGACTCCTCAGATAACTAAAGGTGTTACCATCTCGGTTCCCCGAGGCAGTAGATACAAAGGAAGATAAACAGTACTTTAATTAAAATTTAAGTCATAACATGTTCTTACAACTGTATCAAAAAGTCTTAACAAAATAAATGAAGTACAACTCGTGCTAAACTGACTAAGGTGATCTAGACTCTAGCCTGGTCCGGATCCAAGCTCTTTCTCCCATAGCTCCCCCTTAATCTCAGCCACCTGTCAATCTGCTCCCCAATAAATTGGTTCATCACAGGTGATCACGAATACACAGGGTCAACCACGAGGTTGAGTAGGGAAAAGAATAAATATAACAATATAATAAACTCCGCACCGATCCAACGCCAAATAAACTCCGCACCGATCCAACGCCATATATACTCCGCACTGATCCAACACCATATATACTCCGCACCGATCCAACACCAAATATACTCCGCACCGATCCAACACCATATCACAAGACCCAATATATATTCATATCGTATAATATCACAGAATAAGGTAATAACTCAATACAGCGATCACATGATATTATATAGCAAACATGCTTAATGTCAAATGAGAACAGATTGTACATTATTATAAACCAGTATTTTCCCCTACCTGAATTAGCGGGAAAAGTAGATACGTCCGAGGCTTGTCAAAAATGTTCCACGCGAAACTCGCTACCTAAAGAGATATACGTAACAAATTAACAATCTTCCTGTACCCCTTAACTATCATACTTTCCATAAATAGCAACCTTCCATAAGTGGAAAATTTCCATAAATAGAAACTTTCCCAATTTAGCAACTTTCCAAAAATAGACGTTCTCATGACTTAAATAGTTCCCGACTCGTATATCTAATTAACACGACCCAAATACGTAAGAAAATACAACTTACTAGTTACAACATAAATACTACTAACAATAATAATTAATATTAATAATAATAATGTTAATAATAATAAAAGTAGTAAACACCAAAACGAACCCCAACTCCCTTAAACCCAAAACCCGACTCACTTCGACTACCCCTTCCTCACCACCGTACCACTGCCGCAACCGGCCGCAACCACCCCATTGCGTACCCCGCAGCACCACTCACCACCACAACCACCACTAGCCCGCCGACTAACACCACCGTGGTGAACCAGAGCCCCAAACCAGGCCTGGTTCGTCACTTTAACCCCAGACCAGCCTAAAGTACTCGCCTATCGACCACCCTTGCCAACCCGACACCACCGACACAACCACCCCAACAACAACCCAGACACTTGGACTGTGCAGACACGGGGTAACACCGCATTGACCTCCCCCGAGTCAACGGTGTTACCCTTCCCAAACCCCTGTACCCGAGTAGACACCTGAACAGAAACCAACAGACAAAAACGACACCCACAGACCTCCTGTCGAACTCCCGTGAATCGTCACACTCTGCCACCAACAACCACCGTGCCACCCTCACCTGCATCACCCAACTTCCACCGACTCCATAAACCACGACCCTTATCAAAACAAACACGAACACAAGTATAAATATCCAGAAACTTATCAAATAAACCCATGTATATATATATATATAAAAAACGAAGACACAGCCCTACTGACACCGTATAAAACTCCTCATACGACAGTCTTTAACAACCACGACCACCACTTAGTTGATTACATACACTCATTACATGGTACACTATGAATTTAAGCAAAAACAATGACAGTTGGTCGTATTAAGGCTCGTAAATTCATCTCTGAAAACCACGACTAACACTGAGATTAACGACAAACGGTGACATACCAAGTTTCCAGTCCAAAACGAACCGCCTTACGCCCACCTCTGACCACCGTGTACAACCTCTTCTCTTTCTTTGATGTGGCGGCTAGGGTTTTGTGTGAAGAATATGGAGTAGGGTAGGGTTTAGTGTAAGATGATGAAGGCTATAAGGAGGCAGCCTAGAGTAGGTTTCAGCGTGCTTCTAATTTCCGTGTGGGCTTAATTGCTTCACACTTTTCGAGGCCCAGATAACACGCAAGAGATCCTAGGTTCGACCCCTACTAGCAGCACTATTCTAACAAGTCCCATGCTAGAGGTCTCAAGCTCGAACCCCCATAACGACATCAACTATACTTACTTAAATAACATCTTAACATATGATAGTACTTATAAAGGCAAGTTTATATATCGAAGTCAGAAATTTCGGAGTATTACAGGCGGTGAGCAAGGATGGTTTGGGAGAGCGCGGGGTTGTTAGCACCATGGTGTTTGTTGAGTCAGGAGGTCGCAAGGAGCCTAGGGGCACGAATGTGGAGGGACTTGATCATCATGGGAGAGTAAGCGTGGGTGGCCATGGACTAGTACGGTCACGCGCGGGTTTGTCGAAAGCAAGGTGCGGGGTACTCGATCTTAATTTGAGGTCAAATTCTCAAAAACCGAAAGAGTATGATGCGGGAGCATTAGCACGAGTTCGAGGTCGTGACCCACGACCCGAAAGAGAATTGAAAAAGTTTGAATTGGGCTCAATACGGATTTTTAAGTTAGCTTGGGAAGACGTATTGAAAGAACAAAAGAAGGTTCCGGGAAGGTCCCTTGGGACGTGTGCCACGGATCCACATGTGGGACCATACGTCTAGGGTTTCTATTTGTGTTAGGGTTTGTGTTTTTTTAATTATCTTATTTTATTTTACTATTTACTAAAGTTTGTTATTAGTTTGTTACAACAAGGTTGTTAGGTTGTTACAAGTTAGTTACAAAAGTTAGTTATAGTTTGTTATTAGTTAGTTATTAAGTTGTTAGGGAGTTTGTTACAACTTAATCTTTTCTTTTATTATTTTACCTTTTAGATTTAAATAAGGATTATTTTAATCAATAAGATAGAATTAGGGAACCCTAGTTTGATAGGGAGTACACGGTTTGGCCATGGCATTGGGAAGCGTGTAGCTTCTTGGTTGTTTCCTAATTTGAGTCGGGTTTGTGACGGATGACCTTACTATAAATAGGCATCCTTAGGTATTGTTTTAAGAATTCAAGTTATAAAATAAAAACCTCTTTGTTAAGTTTTACTTACAAAATCTAAAATATCTGTGTGAGCTTTAAAACCCGAAGTATCTGTGTGAGCTTCAAAATAATTGAGAGAGTATTTGTGTGAGCTTAATCAATTATCCTATCATTCAAAATACATAAATTCATTCATTACATCGTCTCATAAATCTTTCAAGTATTGGGTGCTGTGCCTCACTACGTCATCAACAATCTTTCATCAAGACCACCACCACCGTCCAAGATAGTCACCACCGTGACCACCGCCGTCCACGTCAGCCACGTCGCCACCATCACCGATCATCAATCGTTCACCGTTCATCATTCTTTGTTATTTTTCGTTCTTTATTTGTTCTAATTCATAGTATTTCACAAGTATATTATTTCCGCTGCAACATACGTATTTTTGTTGATCGTCTTAATTGATTATCACCCCAAATACGCATCAGTATTTGATTTTCAAATACTGTCCTCGGTTAAAAGTATTGTACTGACATTATCTGACTCTTTTTAAGTATTAATTAAAGCTTTATATGTTGATTTGTTTGCAGAATTGGTTGGACCTATTACCAGGGAGCACAGGTACTGATTTGTTTGATTAATTAGGGACCTAAGGAGTTCAACCAATTCTGCAAACAAAATGTCGGAATTATAACAACTTCCTTACTACAGTTTTCATGGTTAGATTTTTTTATTGCATCCATGTCCATAGCCAAAACCCTTTGGTCGCATTTATATCCATTGTAATGAGCTTGAAATGTATGTGTTGACACGTTGACTTGTTTGTAAGACCAAATTCGATAGCTCAGGTGTACGTGCATCTAAGGACGTGGATTTGAATTATTTCATGTTAGTGTATTTGTTTCCTAAATTTCCCTACAAAGAAACAAGAGCAATGTCTCAGTTAATTCTGCAATGATAGCGTACTGCAGGCTAAAATAAAGAGTAATAAGTATTCACTAGCAGAGGGGATAAAATATTTTGGAAGTGTAAATTAAATTAACTTGACATGTCGATGTGTGACGTACCCTAGAGTTTGTCAGATTTAGGGAGCCCTCTTTCCTGCTTAAATTGTACTCTAATTTTGAAGGGTAGTTTACTGATGGCATGAGTTTAGTGCCTTGGTTACTGTGTATATGCTGTCAATCTTATTTCACCTTGGGCCTTAATACTGTCCATGCAATTTTGTAGGTAGCAGATCCCGTAAGAGCAATGGTCATGGGATCTCCCTTGGAGGATGCTCGACATCTTGCTCAACGTTATGATAGGATG
Source organism: Silene conica (assembly GCA_029255685.2). Lineage (NCBI taxonomy): Eukaryota > Viridiplantae > Streptophyta > Magnoliopsida > Caryophyllales > Caryophyllaceae > Silene > Silene conica. The sequence continues at coordinate 56,872,854 of CM055315.2, forward strand.
CGACAAGAAGCTGAAGCGCAGGTATCTCCGATACTACACTCTTTTCACTAAAATATTGAGACTGAAGTAGTAGGTTGCCTATTGAACTCATAACTCCTTCAAAATGAAATTGTAGTTTGATTTCACTCTGTTTTTTTATTCTAGATAGGTAATCGAAGTTTCAAGACGCCAGTCAAAAGGTAGGGAAACAGGAGGAAATCCAGAAATTGTTATGAAGTTGGAAGCAGCTGAATCAAAGCTTCAAGACTTGAAGTCAAACATGAGAATTTTGGGAAAGGAAGCTGCTTTTGCTATGGCTGCTGTTGAAGCTCAGCAGCAGAGGCAGACTCTTCATAGACTAATTGCGATGGTGATGCGAAATTCTTGTTGCGTCTTGTTTCATAAGAATATTGCACAAATTTAAAGACTAACTTTTGGCGTGTTTTCTGCCTTCTATCAATTAGGTAGAAGCAGAACGTCTCTACCATCAGAGAGCGCTCCAGATACTTGAACAGCTTGAAGGCGAGGTACCGTTATTGCACCTTAATCTATTAATGTCAATGGTGGTATTAACTATCCGTTTGAAACTTGATCTCCAAATTAGTCTTCGCAGTTATAAATGCAATCGATACAGATTCAAAATACGGTTGCAATTATGTTCTAAACCTTGATAGCTCATAATGCAGTGTTGCAGCTGAAATTCTGATTTTTTATCATTTACATTGTCCTATTTCTTATCTAGGATATTTAAAAAGTGAATCCCTGTACAATGTTATCTACATGTTAAGAATGCATTGTTGAAAGCTGTCGTAAATCAACCTGTTTCTGTTGCTATTGATGCAGGTGGTAAAAGTCCTCACAAAATCTCATGGCTAATCATTTTCTTTGTCTAATTCCATGACATTGACGCTCCCTCCCTCATCAGTCACCAGTCACCAGTCACCTCCCATCTCCTCTTTTTTAATCATTGCCGCTGTGTTTTTACAGTACACTCATCGAGTACTTTTTTATTTCAGTCATTTCAGGTTTTGGGATCGATAATCGTAGTGGAATTTGTTATGTGGTTTAAGGATGGAAGAAATGTATTATACCGCAATTAAGGCAGCCCCTTACATCAATCAGAACCGGTCATTAAAGTTGATGAAGAGGAAGAAACGGAAAAGAGTGGAGGAAACGGTCAACTAAAAAGGCTTCGTATCAGAATGAGAAATACCTGCGAGGGCAGCGTTTTCTTGCAGCAGAATTACAAGATATGGATCGGTTTCTCGCTGGCAGGTCAGTATTTTTTATTTTTCATCAGTTTAGCAAATTTCAAATTTCAAAAACTTATCAGATGCTTTACGACATTTAATTGGAATTTGTTATTCAGCCTTGCATATTTGCAATCAACATCTTTGTCTAAGCTTGACCATAGTATCTTTCCATGCACACAGCGTGACAGCTGGTAGGCTTGTATTCACGGCGAAAGCGAGAGCTTTATAGTGGACTTAGATATATTGTAATACACTATCCATCGAATGCGGCTTTTCTGAAATGGATAATTAGTAAAGTGGCTTATGAATTAAAGATTAAATGTTTGGGTCATTATATGGATATGGTCCTATTATTGACAATTTGCCATAGATAAAGATTAGAGCATGGGGTGCCATGAATACTGTTAACAGAATTGTTGCAGGCAGTTCTTTTTGTTTTTCTTGGTTATGGAAATGACATTGATATTGTTTGCATTAATTAATTAATTCTGTTTGTTTTCAATACTATTAGGAAGCCATTGATCAGGCTTGGGGCAAACATGCCTACGAGAGTTGAGCGGCTAGCCAGGAGAAGCGATTCCGATCAGTTCATTCCAGGTGGGTCTGGCAATCTTATGCCCTCTCGAAATGCAGAGACCTGCGAAGTAATACTTTATTTCGGAGTCATCGACATTTTACAAGATTATGACAACAACAACAGGTTAAAGCATGCCTACAAGTCACTACAAGCTGATCCAACAGGTTAGATTATGTGGGTACTCGTAATTTTCATGTTTTCGTACATTTTAATGTCAATTTTATGGTGTATTGCCCATTGGGCTTTTGATCAGAGTTCTTCTCTGAGTTATGGTGTTTTTGGGGTTTGATTGAAGTATACTGTAGTATAGCTGGTGGGTTTTAATTATTAAATTATCTGGGTTGTTAAAATTTATTTGTTTTGTTGTGCTCGACTTTCTGGAAGAAGAAATAAAGAATCCATCCATTTATCACTATTCATTATTCACTACTACTACTACTGATACTAATACTACTGTGTCTACTGCTACAATAACGGCAGTAGATTAAAGGTAAGGTTTGCCAAATCTGGTCAGGTTGAATTAAATTGAAATGGTTGTATTTGGTCAGGTTGCTGCATATTCATTCTTGTGTGGGCTCTCTTGTCACTTCAAGATTTGGGACAATTAAATTGAAAGCGAGAGCTTTATAGTGGACTTAGATATATCGTAATGAGTCCTGTATGAGACGGTCTTACATGTGAAACTGACACCCGTCGTTGAGGGGTGCCAAAGATAAGATTTATAAAAGCTCGGCTTAACCTAGATAGAGTAAGTCAAGGGTCGAACCACAAGGAGGTGGGGAATGTTTATTGTTTATTGTTGATGTTTTAGGGTAACAAGTTGGGGGTTTGTTTGTTTGGTTGTCACTAAGTCTAAAAATAAAGACAGTAATAAAACAAGAAATAAGAATAAGATAAAACTTATGGTAAAATGAATGCTAGGATGTTTGGGTAGTAAAGAGCTACGATGGTATAAATCCTAAGTCAACATGTATCACAGTCGCGTAAGGGGTGTAACATATCTTTTCGGTCTATGGTACCTAATAGCTCCTTTCGGCCTATGCTATTAGTTCCTAGGTCTCTCAAATATTGGGTGTCAACAATAAGGCTGATTCCTAATTTCTAGGTCACATACCTTTCAGTCTTAACTAACCTAGATGTCTTAAAGCGTTAACCAATGCCCGCCCCGTATCTTTCAACCTTGGGTAGGTCATTACTAACATCCTATAAGTCTCCTTTCAGTCTCATTATAGGTTGTTATAGTGGACGAAGTAAAACAGAACTGAAAACGTACGCGAGGTTGGTCGACCGACCAGCTATTCCAGTCGACCGACCAACTACCTCAGTCGACCAGTTAAGCTGGTCGGCCGACCAAGGTCTGCTACAGGCCGATTCGGGTGTTATACCATCTACGCAAAGTACTCCCTACATCCTAACATATGCAATTAGCTACTCATGAATACAAAAATAACAACAATAACAGTAATAAAAACGGAATTCATAGCGAACATTAATCTAAACATATGATAAAAATAAAGGCTTTGGGATTCTAAACTAAACCGGATGCTAATAATTCTATAGAGATAACAATATCAAAACTGAAATAAAAGGAGAATTACCGAATAAGGATTAGGGCAGAAAGAAAGAAGCTTTATTGAATCCGCGTGGAAAGATTGAATGTATACTAAGAACAATGCTAAAACTAGAGAAACTAAACATAAATTAATAGAGGATTATTGTAAAACTAAGAACTTATCTCTGATAAAAAACTAGATTAAGAACTGAATGCCCCACCCTAATCACGAATTAGGCTTTAAATAAGAATTACAAAAGCTTTCTCTTGACCTAATCACGCGTATGGGCTTTACGGAAATTTCTGGAACTGCGCTTTGGTCGACCGACCAGGTGATGCGGTCGGTCGACCGGTTATCGGGCCTGGTGGACTTCAGTCTTCGTAATTTGAAATCTGGGTCGAGATAACAGGTGTTCTGGTCGACCGACCATGGTAGTCGGTCGGTCGACCGGTTTTCCTGTGTGTCAGCCTTGAATTCGTCTTACTTTGATCTTTTGGTACTCGGTACGCGCTTTGAGTTGCTTCCTCCTCGTTCCTTGGTTATGCATAAATCTCGAGGGTAGAAATTTGGTATAAAATCGCCTCTTTTCCGCAAAATTCTGCAAAAGAGCATAAAAACACGAAAGTAGACAATTGTTGGGAAATAAAGGCTAAAACATCGTAAATGAGCGCTAAAATGCGTGTTAAAACAGATGTAAAACATCATAAAATAGACACGCATCAAATTCCCCAAACCAAACCTTGCTTGCCCTCAAGCAAGAATTAGACTCGATCTTAAACTAATGGAACGATTTCAATCTCAGAGCGAAATTTACATGTAAGCCAAAACTAATGCCAAGTCAAAATTGAGAAAGTATTCAAATCATGCAAACGAGTTATGGGGTTGTCAAACTTGCAAAACTAGAGACTATAGAGACTTCATACCATGGACTCTCTGTAACACCCCGTAATTTCCTATTCATTATATATTATTTAAAATCATATTTTAGTAATAATAATGTTCCCCAATAAATAAAATTCCATTTACAATATATCGTTTTTGACAATGATATTAATATGTCCGTCTTAAAGTTATACTTCTTAAACTTGTAAAACGTTACTCTGTCCTTGTTGCTAATTTTAAGATATTTTACAGGAATATTTAGCTCTTGCTTATAAAATAAAAGTTTTAGATTTTTTAGCTTTCCAACGCCACCGAAAACACGTCAATTGGAGTTCTGTGGAGGAAATTATGCCGAAAATACGAAAGGCTGTCACAGATAACCCGCCGACGAGACTATCGCTCGTTGTTACCTCTAACACTTGGCCTAAAAACTTCGACACATGGGCTTAACACCTCTTACACTTGGCCTAAGAACTTAGACACCTGCCTTAATCACTTCTTCCACATGTCCTAATCACTTCTTACACATGGCTAAGGTCCTCGACAAATGGCGTAATCCTTTCAACACATGGCCTAAAGCCCTCGACACTTGGCCTTACCTACGACACTTGGCGTGAGCTTCCGACACTTGGCTTGAACATGCAAAGCATGTTCCTTGCTGCCCAAGGGTTTCTTCATTCTTCTTCCTTCCTTTTTTTCAGCCATGCACACAAAACATAAAAGAAGAAGGAACACCATTGTTGCTTGTGCACCTCCACCGTAAAACGGTCGTAAAATCTTCGTTTCTTATCCGTTTTCGACGATTTTCGCGCTATCTCTTCCTCTCCTCGCCCTCCATCTTTCTAGGTAACAAAAGTATCAAAATTCTTCCTTAATATACTCTGGTCGTGGCCTTTAAGGCACAGTTCTCTTAGCTAACCTCGTTTATTTGTGTGTAGCTAGTTCGGTTGTCCAAACCGGAGTGGCTTTAAGTTCAAAATCATGCTTATTGAAGAGTTATAAGGTAACGGTGATGGGTTACTCGAGTTTATCGTCCTTGTTTTCATGACTATATGCTAGTAATGTTTAGTATACTAGGATTGTTTTTGATTAAATAGTGGCATGATTAGGTTAATAAATCATATGTTTGGATGAATTTTGTCATGCATGGTTGTGTTGGATGAGATTTTAATTGTGGAGATTCATTAAGGGTTGTTTTGTGAAATGAGGTTATGATCATTGAGAATGGTTAGTTTGATGGTCTTTCAAGTTCATAGTGTTTTGTTTACAATGGTTAATTCATGAGGTTTCAGCATCTTGACAAATCTGTCCATTGTCTTGTACAATTTATTTCGACATCCCAGAGTATCCGCCTTTGAAAATGTTGAAAAGAAACCCCTGTTTATTTTGAATGTAGTGTCTACCTCTGAAATTTTGTAATTTTCTTGCATGTCGTTTGTTCACAATAAATTATTTACGAACAGTGCGCCGAAATACTCGCAGAACGGACAGTAGCTCAAAGATTGTTTTGAAAACCATTTTTAAACTTTGAAATGATTCTGGTCCTTTTCAATAATTAAACTTTGAAGATTTTAGATGATGTTAGGAGTTTGCTTTGCCCCAAAATAATTTGTTAAACCCGTTTTATGAAGCAATACATTTTGTGTGACGGTTTCTGCATACTGTAAAGATCAGTCAATAACCCCCTGTTAAGTTCGTCTTTTGGAAATGTTTATTTGACAAATATTGTAGATAAAAGTCTTAATAAACCGACCCAATTGGCCTTGTGTCATTTCGATTTTATTTGAATTAATTATGAATTTTACGGCAGAGGACAGCTGTAATGTGAAATGCGTTTAGAACTTTTGTTCCATAATTCAATCCTGTGTGTTCTCTTTTGGCATGGAACGGATATAAGTGTTGTATTATTCATCTTTTATTGGCTCATGTATGTTTGAATGAGTGGGTTAACAGTTATGTTATCCTAAGTTTGTGTAGGTGACGGTTATGTCATCCTAAAATTGTGTTGGCGACGGTTATGTTGTCTTGCATGTGAATAGATAGCGGTGGTACGATTTGTGTATCACTGTAATGAACTAACGCCACCCATGCAATGGGAATTTATCTATGTTCGGGATTGGTCGGAGGCAGTGGTTATACGCTCCGGTCCCCGTGTGTCGTTCGGTGTAAGGCATTACATCGAGAGGTCTGGCCAGGTCTTAGGCAGATAGGCAGTGGTTATATGCTATACATAGTATTCGGAGGCAGTGGTTATACGCTCCGTAGCTGGAGGCAGTGGTTATACGTTCCAGTAGCCAGAGGCAGTGGTTATACGCTCTGGTACGTCAGAGGCAGTGGTTATACGCTCTGACGGCGTTCATTCTATTCATGTATTCGGAGGCAGTGGTTATACGCTCCGTAACTGGAGGCAGTGGTTATACGCTCCAGTTTCCAGAGGCAGTGGTTATACGCTCTGGTATGTCAGAGGCAGTGGTTATACGCTCTGATCATGTGTATGCTTTGTTTGGATGTCTTCTTGATTTCGATATCATCTCATATGTTGGCTTTAATTCTGTTATACATGTTGATTCATGCTGTTTTCACATGTTTTTGACTTATCGCCCACGCATTGATCATGTTGTTCATATTTGGTAATATATATGATTGGTTATGAAATTATATACATGTTCATATGTATAAGATGTTTAGTATTACCGTTTACATGTTTTCTGACGTAAAGTGGCTGGGAGAACCCTGAGTTACTCCCCACTGACTGTGGCGTTCATGTTTCATGAATGTAGGTTGGTGCTGTTTGGGGAAGACGTGTGGCTAGCGAGCATTGTTGATAATTCGACAATTACCCTTACGCTTAGTTTAGATTTAATTCATGTTGTTATCGTGGGATACCTTATCCCTCGTCTATTTAAGTTATTTTGTATAATTTATACTTACTCATTAGTTTTTAGTCTTCCGCATGTTGTTTTGATATTCCGCGAAAAAGTTTTAATAAATATGTCGAAAAGTTTTTAAAAGTATCGCATTTCCGCTGCGTATTACTTGTTTATTTTTATGCTATATCGCGGGGTGTCACAGTTGGTATCAGAGCAGTAATGCTCCCGACGCACGCACGTGTACCCCAAATTAAATATCAACTTGACCTGAAATAATGAATGAGAGATGGGTAGACTTAAGGACCAAGTGGTAGTCTGTTATGTGATTGCTCCTTGTTAGGTCTAACATGTTTGTTAATTGTCAAAGATTTTTTTTATTTTGTTTTTGTGCTCAAGGATTGGTGAACCATGAGCTTACCTGTATGGTGATCAAGATTATTGTCTACTACCGAAGATGAAAGATTCGTGCTATCTTTGAAGGATGCTTCTATGCCCCCGAAGATACTCCTTGCTCATCATGCATCGCCTTCTTCCTTATTTCTTGATGCATATCCACCCTTCCCGAACTCTTTTCTATCTTAACTCGGAAGATACTTTCGTAACTTCCCGACTTAACCTTATCCTTGTTACTTGCCTTTTCCCATGGCGTTTTGTAGGTAACCGAGCTTAGTTCGATATTGAGGATTTTGTTCGAGGATAACCCCTAGCCCTTATTTTGAAAAGTAATGTTACGAAAAACGTTTAGGGAGTGTAGCAAGGCATGTCTTGGTGATCGTAATGCTTAGTTGTTTGTCCTAAATAGTGAGTGAAAATGGTTGGTGGAATTCTTGGTTAAAATATTGAGTTATTTGTGCGATATTTGGTGGATTTTAACTTTGGGAATCATAATTGAGATTTAGAACCGGTGGATTGAAATGTGACGCTTTAAGAGTATGAATGAGATGTTTGAAGTCGTAAAATGAATTTGGAAAATATACTTGGGATGCTAGTGAAAATGAATGAATCAGTAATGCTTGACTTTGGGAATTAGGTTTGACTTTATTTGGGATGTTACTTTTGGAGGATAAGAATCGTGTATATGATGGACAAGTATTGAAAGAGTTAGCAAATGTAACTTTAGAGGAACTGACTGAAGTTTACTCTTTTAGTTATTTGATAGAATTAGAGGTGTAACCTTTGAGGAGTTACTTGAAGATCATATCTTTGGATGTCTGATTGATGTAGTAAGGTGCAACTTATGGATTTGTGAGATTTTAAGGTTGCGATGTTTAAAGGACGTTTCGATTCTTATATGGAGGTGTGAGAACGTTAATAGTGGATCCTAGTGTTCACATTTTGAGGTATTGATGAATTCAAAGGATTTACTCCTTGCGTGAGAATAGAATTGAGTAATTCGTTGAGTAATAAAAGTTTTTGGAATTGAAGGAATTAGAGAGAGTTGATAATCTATATGGAGTATAAAGATTTGTATATGGAGTATAAAGAGTTGATAAAAGTTGTTTGAGGAATTTAAGAAGTGGAGATACCCGAGACTTTATGGAATATTCGAAATGGGGTTAATCGTACACCCTTATCTTTGAAAGGACTTATCGTATGGTAAACCATCTAGGAAAATTCTTCTTGGAAAGTGCTAGTTTGGCGTGCTTGAATTGGTAAATAGGAGATGAGAACTTTGTAAGGGTTTTGGGAACCCTGAGCCTTGGGAATTGTGTCAGTTCAAATCATAACCTTTCCTCAACACTTCTCTTCTTCTTTCTTCTTCTATGCTAATTCCGCCGAGTTTTGCTTTCATGACAAAGCTTACTTAACCTCTCTTTATGTCATATATCTTTGATTAGTCTAGTTTAGTAGGGTTTAATAAAGGTGATTTTGATGGTTATTTGATGGGTTGAGAAGCATTTTATGAGATTTTAATTCACATGTCTTTGATATTGGGTTGATAATGAATTTGCATGTTTTTATGGGTTAATTGGATTGATTTATTAATATAGATGGAGTAGGCTTCTTTGGAGGTTGTTGGGCTAAAGATGTCTCATTCAATATGTTTTTTGAAGCAAGTCAAGGTCCAATTACTATGATCCAAGCAAGTGCACATCAAAATGAACATTGGACTCCATGGATTTCATGCATTCAACTCATATTTTATGACACAACTTTGGATTCCAATACTATTTTATGACACAACATGGGACTTAATGCAATTTCAACAACTCCTTAATTCTCATTTATTTTGGTAATAATACCTATAATTTAAGAGACATTAAGGAGTTGTCATTTGAAGACCTATATAAGAAGATGTTGTTGACACTTTTAGGGTGTGCTTCCATATGTTTTACATACTTCTTCATCATTTTAATCATTAGAATACAATTTCTATAGTTTATTTTAATTAGTTTTATTTGTATGGAAGAGTAATTTATTCGTCTTGGATCAAGCAATTGAAGCAAATGAATTAGTGTTTTGTAAGACTCTTTACTCTATATTTTTATCTCTTGAATATTGATTTTTATTCTCAATTAATTATTATGATTATTGATAGTTTTTACTAGTTTGATCACCTAGTTTATATTATCTCTAATCTATTGCTAGTTTAGAAATTTGAATCTTTTGTTCAATTACCTAGACATTAGTAGCAACTATTGTTCATCAATTGTATGCTTTTCATCGTTGTTGAATTGTAGGAGAATAATAATAATATGAATTAAAGTGTAGAACTGCTTGTGTATGCATTTGTTCTTCTTTGTTGGCTTCTCTAGTTATAACCTATGGCATGATTAAATTTAGATACGCTTGGACTAGATTGTCATCACCATAAGGGTTGTTTATGTGCGCTTTTCGCAGTGTGCAACTAAAAATAAGGAGAAGTAGAAAATCATGTTTTCACAACAAAGTATTCAAGAGTAAATAGAATCTAAAAGTGTCAATGATCAAACCTATATCATTTGTGGAAATTGTAAGACCCAAGACTTCTTTTTATAATTTCATTTATTCGAATCTTTTAATATTTTGCTTTGTTAGATTTAGATTTAAAACCACAAACACCCCCCAATTGGTTACATTAGAATTATTTACACAAACACACATTAAACATAGACCTTCCTTGTGGGATCGACCCCTACTTACCCTCGCTATTGTTAGAGTTTGTAGCGGATAAAATTGTTAATTTGGAGACTCGCGACAAGTCGAGCCAAATTTTGGCGCCGTTGCCGGGGAAGGCAATTGTTTTATTTGTGTGCTTGTAAATATTTCTTGTCAATTTTTTTTTTAATACGGGTCTTGTGTCTTAATTAGAAAATGTGTTTTCATTTCCCCCAACAAGAGGATGAATTACTTCATCACTACTTTGAAAGGCTAGAGATATACTTGGTAGAACATCCATCTTTATGTAAGGGTCAAGGTTTTTGGGTTGGTCTCTTTCATATTTTAATCAAAGTACTCAAATAGATGTTCAAGTAGAAAGCGAGGGTGGATTTTTCAAGTTGAAACATGAAAAGAAATGGGATGTGCTTGATCTTTTGGTTGAAAATTCCCGAAAACTAGAAGTGACTAAATCAACTTTAAATCTTACTCCTTGTTTTGATAGCCCAATGAATAATGATTTGAGTCAAAATGATGATATGAACAACCTTGATGATTCTAATTCTCTTACTTTTGATGTGAGTACTCCAATTTATGATGAAGTGTAACATCCCGTATTTTCGTAAAATCTAATTTAAGCATTTTAAGTATTTTAAGTGATAAAAATAATAATTTAGTAATTTATTTTGTGAGACTCTAATTTAATAAATAAGATCCGTCTTAAGAACCTCCAGTTCTTAAGACGAATACAACTTGGCATAGTTAAATATCCGACTCAAGTATTCATTTCCATATCCGGACCCGTTTCATTTATTCGGAAAGGACAACTCTCATGTCCTCTTATAAACCCTTATGTCGACATAATAACCCCCTTCATCCTCAACATCTCATTTCTTTTACAGTAAACAACTTTCTCAAAACCTCCATAAAACCCTTCCTTCTTTTCAAGCTTTCTTCATCATCCGTTCATCGAATCGCGAAAGTAAGTACATTTTCGGAATCCTCGTTCAATTTCCAAGACATCCATCACTTTCGTTTTTCATTTTATCGACTTCAAAAATCGGCCTGTTTTGCCTTTGATTCGTTTTTAGTGATTCTGAACCGTTTTCTTCATTGTAGGAGTTGGTCTTGACAATCCCGACGTGGACTCTTACGTGGTTGAGGAGGATCAGTTGCCGGAATAAGCTTAAAGGTGACGATAATGAGAAACTCGGCCTTTATGTGTATATTAGCATGCTTGGTGTTTTTGATGTTTGTTCTTCTGATTTTATTCAAGCTCTATGATTATTGGACTTAGTATCATGATTAGGATGTTGTTTATGTGATGAATTCATGATCCAAGATATGTTTATGTGCTCACAAGTTTAATTTCAGTTTTTCATATGTTAAGACGGATACTTGAAATTGATCGTTTGAGGATTGTGTTGGGATTTATGTGCTGTTAGAAAGTAGTATTTGGTGATTTGTAATGATGGGAAAACAACACTTGTACCGATTCATGAGTTTTCATGTTGAATTGTTGAGTTTTTCGAATGGCTGGAAACGCGATTTTCAGCGACAGGCTCTCTGAGCCGGTCGACCGACCGGCCGCCGGTCGACCGGCTGAGAGCGTTTCTTGGGATTTTTGTGTTTTACGCGAGACTTTGAGACCATAGGAAATAGGTCTCCCAGCCGGCAGACCGGCCGCCTGCCAGCCGGCTGGGAGTGCGTTGTGATACTTTTGGTAGTTTTGAAAACTTAAGAGTAGTCCCAGCCGGCAGACCGGCCGCCTGCCAGCCGGCTGGGAGTGCGTTTTTGTTATGCGTGTTTTCAAGTTTTAAAGGAAGCTGAGTTCCCAGCCGGCCGACCGGCTGCCTGCCGACCGGCTGGGAGTTCGTATAGTGTTTCAGAAAAGAAAGAGGAAAGGCTGAGAGGTCACCAGCCGGCCGACCGGCTGCCTGCCGACCGGCTGCCTGCCGACCGGCTGCCTGCCGACCGGCTGGGGACCCCTGTAGGCTATTTTGAGGATTTTGTAAATTGAGTGTAACTTTCAAACGGTTAATCGGTTTTACTTGAAACTTGTTTTGTGTACCTTTGACATGTATTTGAGGTCCCCGGAGGATGGGCAACATTATATTGGGTTCGGGAATATAGTGAGGATAGAGACCCCCCGGTCGGGCAACCGAAAGGGAAACCGGCTCTCCCTCATCTTAGTTCTCGAGGTCAATTAAGTGTTGATTAGAAGTTAAAGGTAGAACTATAGAGTAGTTCATAGACTTGAATGATATTGTTTTGATGCGTATTAAGTTATGCGTTAAGATGTCGCCTCTGAACTTAATACGTAGGTTGTTTGTCATGTATAGGGGTATGCGTTGAGTTTTCGCCTCTGAGCCCTATATGTGTTTGTTTGTCGTGTATGGAGCCATGCGTTGAGTTTTCGCCTCTGAGTTCTATACATGTCTGTTTGTCGTGTCTGGGACATGCGTTGAGTTTTCGCCTCTGAGTCCAGACATGTATGTGTGATCGCGTCAGGACATGCCTTAAGCTGGCCTCTGAGTCTGACGAGTAGAGCAACTGCACGACGGGGCAGTCAGGTTGTCATACCTTACCCGGAGTGCAGGTGTTTGGTGCTAGAACATGCGTTGAGTTTTCGCCTCTGAGTCTAGTATCTTGTGATGTAGTAAGGGTCCATGCGTTGAGTTTTCGCCTCTGAGTTCCTTACTTGTGATAGTGAATTGAATGTTAGTCCATGCGTTGAGTTTTCGCCTCTGAGTCTAATGTTCAGTGATAGCCGGTCCATGCGTTGAGTTTTCGCCTCTGAGTCCTTGCTTGATATTGTGAACTTGGTATTTAGGTTATGCGTTAAGATGTCGCCTCTGAACCTTTATGCTTGCTGATTTATTTAGTACCTAGGTTATGCGTTAAGATGTCGCCTCTGAACCTTTGTACTCGCTGTTTATATCTGCTTGCCTTGATGATGGTACAGTGTCAGATATGCCTAGTATGTTATCGTTGTTATATGGTTGTGGTTAAATCATCCAAGGCATTGGATGACTCTTAGTTCGGTTTCATAAATGATTAGATTGAAAGACCCCCCGACTGGATAACCAGTAGGGAAACCGGCTCTCCTTCTTATCTGTTTATGAAGTTAGTTGAGAGCCGTGCATGGTAATCGCATGATAGTAAGAGATCAGATGATGATTTGTTTATGCTTCACATGTTGATATATGTTGGAGTATTCTGTATTGTTTTATATGTTACGTGTTGTCACAAAAGGTGGCTAGGAGAACTCTAATCACTCCCCACTGACTGTGGCGTACATGTTTTCATGTATGTAGGTACATGCAGGGTTGGAGATCGGGGTTACAGGAGAGCTAGCGAGTGATGATCCATTCATCAGTTGACTTACCCGTTTACACTTAGCTAGACTCTTAGACTTTTGTTGTTTACATTTTGGTGCCTGTAGGGATGTTCCATCCCAGGCTGTGTATATATTTCATTTACGTACTTAGAACTGCTACTTATCTATTGTTATTTATGTCAGTTCTGTTTCCAGTTTCAGTTTTAAGCTTCTCGCATGTTAGTTTAGTTTGCTAAAAAGTTTTAATTCCGCTGCAATTTTGGTACTTTTATGTGTTTATATTTCCGCTTTCGCGAGGGGTTTTACATGAAGAATATATACATGACTTTGATTTGTTCACCTTGTCCTATATTGAACCCGACATAGATTTTACCATGCCCCCGCAATTTGATGACGACTTTTTGGGTGGAGATTCGGGTGATATATTATGGGATTTAAATGACAATTTTGTTAGGAGTGGGGAAAACATGTTGACTAAGATGACCCGATTGCATAAAGAACCATACCACGAGTATGTGGTTATTTTTTATATGCCAATAGAACCGGAGAAAGATGTTTTTCATGATAATATCTTTATGAGCTGTTTATGGTTTGTTATGATTATAAGCTTTTATGATGTGTGGATTCACTCTTTTGATAGCTTATATGATCTTCTCCTACGGGCATTGACATGTACCGATCCTAATTTAATTTTTATTTTGATTGAAGGGGTAGTACTGCGTGACCCCTTAATTGGTTTTCGAGCTTTAATGTGCGTCGTGCGGGACATTAAACCAGCGCTTTCGGGAGGCAACCCGGTTTTTGTTATTTAACGCTTTTGCTTTAGTTTTTGAATATGGTAGTTTGAATTTTCCACATATGGTTACATGGGTGGTGACGGGTGACGGGTGACGGAACTGTGCAAGACCCAATACTCTCTTTTGTCAAAGGAAAAAAAATAGAGAAGCTGAAACACAAGAAAGAGGAAAAGAAGGAAACAAGAGAAAGCTTGGTGCGGCCATAGCCGCATGGTGCGGCCAAAACAGCCCTCGCAAAAGCTGTAATGCGGCCAGAGCCGCATCGTGCGGCCGTAGCAGCATCACGCGGCCAAAACAGCCCTCACAAAAGCTGTAATGCGGCCAGAGCCGCATCGTGCGGCCATTGTAGCATCTTGCGGCCTCAGCACCGCAACTCCTCACGGCCACCTCCTCTGCTCAGTCTGCCGCTCTCCTCGACATCCACCAGTACCCTCGGCAAACCACCACCCCGCGGCCTCCCCTTCTGTTTGTCTGCCGCGCTCCTCGGCCACCGAGACCCCCACCGACAGCCTCTACTGTTCCTCCTGCCGCTCTTCTCTGCCACCTGCGAACCCCAGCGGCCACCTCCACCGCCACAGGTATTCTCCGTCTTCTCTTGCTCCTTCTTCCTTCACCACAAAAAACCAGAAAAAAAACAAAACAGAAACACAACAAAAAACCCGACTCAGCTCCATTGTTCCTCATTCGAGATTGCTCATACATTCTAAATCACACAAATTTGGTTATAATCTTTGATTTGTCCTTCATAGTACCCAATTCCATTGTTCCAATTTGTGGGAATTTCGAGTTGACGAAGCCCTGACAATTGGGGATTCGAAAACTTCGCAATAGGCCATTATAAGTTTCGAAAATGAGATCCTATTTTACAATAGGACAAATGCCCAATTGACTCTCGTATTTCAGAGACAAATTTGTCTATTTTTTTGAGTAAATGTTGGTGAATTATAGGATTTTGGGATTGGGATTGGAATTGTTAAAATTGTTTATTTTCGAGGGAGTATTGGAGTTGTGAGGGAGTTTGTTCGGTCTTGTTGTATACTTTGAGGGAGTTTTTGTTGAGAATTGTTGTCGTTGTCGGGATAAGAACCACCTGTTGCCAAACTACACCCGTTTCTACCTCAAACAAACCCGGAAAAAAAAACCAAAAAAATAAAAAAATCCAAAAAAAAAGCCGGAAAAATAATACTTTCACCACATATTTCTTTTCCTTTTCCTTACCTTACTTTTATTGTACCTCACATTGAGGGCAATGTGAAATTTTAAGCGTGGGGTAGGAAATACCTTATGTATATACATTATTTTCGTAAGAAAAAAAAAAGAAAAAATGACAAAAATGACAAAAAAATAAAAAAAATAAAAAAAAGAATAAATAATAACCCGGCTAGGTGAAAACCCGCAAGGGCGGACACCTAGGCAATATTGGGTAAATGGCCGAGGACGGATTGAAAACCCGAAAGGGCGCTCCGGGTAAAATGAAGAATTGAGTTGTGTGCCATGAGAGTAGTGTAAAGAATAAAAGCTAGATTGAAAACCCGCAAGGGCGGGCGATCTAGGCAAAATGAGAGATTTAAGAAAAAAAAAGGAAAAAACAAAGATGTTATTTGGTTACATGGTTTATCTTGGAGATGGCGACATAAGGAGGTTTGAAGGGTGATTCGGGTTAGGTTTATTGTTACCTAGGAGAGATAAGGAGGGTGTGGGAGGTGATTCATTATGTATTTTGACATATACTACATTGAGCTTTTCGTGTTCATATTTCACATGTAGTTTGTTGTCGGAAGTTCGTTGATGACGGGGATGTTTGTGTGGTCATTATTTTGAAGTTAGGTGTATTATTCTTGTGATCATATGCTTATTTGAGGGAAGATATAAGGAGAAAAAGTGAGGTTGTTTGAGATGCAAGAAGTAAATAATGGTGATGATTGGAGCGAGTAGCGGTTGTGTGATGTGTTTTGAGTTGAAGCAAGCTACTTACGTTTCGCTATATAGGCCTAGGTGTGGGTTCTCTTTGACTTATCTTCGAGTTTTACTCGAGGACGAGTAAAGGTCTAAGCGTGGGGTAGTTTGATTAGTCTAGTTTAGTAGGGTTTAATAAAGGTGATTTTGATGGTTATTTGATGGGTTGAGAAGCATTTTATGAGATTTTAATTCACATGTCTTTGATATTGGGTTGATAATGAATTTGCATGTTTTTATGGGTTAATTGGATTGATCTATTAATATAGATGGAGTAGGCTTCTTTGGAGGTCGTTGGGCTAAAGATGTCTCATTCAATATGTTTTTTGAAGCAAGTCAAGGTCCAATTACTATGATCCAAGCAAGTGCACATCAAAATGAACATTGGACTCCATGGATTTCATGCATTCAACTCATATTTTATGACACAACTTTGGATTCCAATACTATTTTATGACACAACATGAGACTTAATGCAATTTCAACAACTCCTTAATTCTCATTTATTTTGGTAATAATACCTATAATTTAAGAGACATTAAGGAGTTGTCATTTGAAGACCTATATAAGAAGATGTTGTTGACACTTTTAGGGTGTGCTTCCATATGTTTTACATACTTCTTCATCATTTTAATCATTAGAATACAATTTCTATAGTTTATTTTAATTAGTTTTATTTGTATGGAAGAGTAATTTATTCGTCTTGGATCAAGCAATTGAAGCAAATGAATTAGTGTTTTGTAAGACTCTTTACTCTATATTTTTATCTCTTGAATATTGATTTTTATTCTCAATTAATTATTATGATTATTGATAGTTTTTACTAGTTTGATCACCTAGTTTATATTATCTCTAATCTATTGCTAGTTTAGGAATTTGAATCTTTTGTTCAATTACCTAGACATTAGTAGCAACTATTGTTCATCAATTGTATGCTTTTCATCGTTGTTGAATTGTAGGAGAATAATAATAATATGAATTAAAGTGTAGAACCGCTTGTGTATGCATTTGTTCTTCTTTGTTGGCTTCTCTAGTTATAACCTATGGCATGATTAAATTTAGATACGCTTGGACTAGATTGTCATCACCATAAGGGTTGTTTATGTGCGCTTTTCGCAGTGAACAACTAAAAATAAGGAGAAGTAGAAAATCATGTTTTCACAACAAAGTATTCAAGAGTAAATAGAGTCTAAAAGTGTCAATGATCAAACCTATATCATTTGTGGAAATTGTAAGACCCAAGACTTCTTTTTATAATTTCATTTATTCGAATCTTTTAATATTTTGCTTTGTTAGATTTAGATTTAAAACCACAAACACCCCCCAATTGGTTACATTAGAATTATTTACACAAACACACATTAAACATAGACCTTCCTTGTGGGATCGACCCCTACTTACCCTCACTATTGTTAGAGTTTGTAGCGGATAAAATTGTTAATTTGGAGACTCGCGACAAGTCGAGCCAAATTTTGGCGCCGTTGCCGGGGAAGGCAATTGTTTTATTTGTGTGCTTGTAAATATTTCTTGTCAATTTTTTTTTTTAATACGGGTCTTGTGTCTTAATTAGAAAATGTGTTTTCATTTCCCCCAACAAGAGGATGAATTACTTCATCACTACTTTGAAAGGCTAGAGATATACTTGGTAGAACATCCATCTTTATGTAAGGGTCAAGGTTTTTGGGTTGGTCTCTTTCATATTTTAATCAAAGTACTCAAATAGATGTTCAAGTAGAAAGCGAGGGTGGATTTTTCAAGTTGAAACATGAAAAGAAATGGGATGTGCTTGATCTTTTGGTTGAAAATTCCCGAAAACTAGAAGTGACTAAATCAACTTTAAATCTTACTCCTTGTTTTGATAGCCCAATGAATAATGATTTGAGTCAAAATGATGATATGAACAACCTTGATGATTCTAATTCTCTTACTTTTGATGTGAGTACTCCAATTTATGATGAAGAATATATGCATGACTTTGATTTGTTCACCTTGTCCTATATTGAACCCGACATAGATTTTACCATGCCCCCGCAATTTGATGACGACTTTTTGGGTGGAGATTCGGGTGATATATTATGGGATTTAAATGACAATTTTGTTAGGAGTGGGGAAAACATGTTGACTAAGATGACCCGATTGCATAAAGAACCATACCACGAGTATGTGGTTATTTTTTATATGCCAATAGAACCGGAGAAAGATGTTTTTCATGATAATATCTTTATGAGTTGTTTATGGTTTGTTATGATTATAAGCTTTTATGATGTGTGGATTCACTCTTTTGATAGCTTATATGATCTTCTCCTACGGGCATTGACATGTTCCGATCCTAATTTAATTTTTATTTTGATTGAAGGGGTAGTACTGCGTGACCCCTTAATTGGTTTGCGAGCTTTAATGTGCGTCGTGCGGGACATTAAACCAGCGCTTTCGGGAGGCAACCCGGTTTTTGTTATTTAACGCTTTTGCTTTAGTTTTTGAATAAGGTAGTTTGAATTTTCCACATATGGTTACATGGGTGGTGACGGGTGACGGGTGACGGAACTGTCAAGACCCAATACTCTCTTTTGTCAAAGGAAAAAAAATAGGGAAGCTGAAACACAAGAAAGAGGAAAAGAAGGAAACAAGAGAAAGCTTGGTGCGGCCATAGCCGCATGGTGCGGCCAAAACAGCCCTCGCAAAAGCTGTAATGCGGCCAGAGCCGCATCGTGCGGCCGTAGCAGCATCACGCGGCCAAAACAGCCCTCACAAAAGCTGTAATGCGGCCAGAGCCGCATCGTGCGGCCATTGTAGCATCTTGCGGCCTCAGCACCGCAACTCCTCACGGCCACCTCCTCTGCTCAGTCTGCCGCTCTCCTCGACATCCACCAGTACCCTCGGCAAACCACCACCCCGCGGCCTCCCCTTCTGTTTGCCTGCCGCGCTCCTCGGCCACCGAGACCCCCACCGACAGCCTCTACTGTTCCTCCTGCCGCTCTTCTCTGCCACCTGCGAACCCCAGCGGCCACCTCCACCGCCACAGGTATTCTCCGTCTTCTCTTGCTCCTTCTTCCTTCACCACAAAAAACCAGAAAAAAAACAAAACAGAAACACAACAAAAAACCCGACTCAGCTCCATTGTTCCTCATTCGAGATTGCTCATACATTCTAAATCACACAAATTTGGTTATAATCTTTGATTTGTCCTTCATAGTACCCAATTCCATTGTTCCAATTTGTGGGAATTTCGAGTTGACGAAGCCCTGACAATTGGGGATTCGAAAACTTCGCAATAGGCCATTATAAGTTTCGAAAATGAGATCCTATTTTACAATAGGACAAATGCCCAATTGACTCTCGTATTTCAGAGACAAATTTGTCTATTTTTTTGAGTAAATGTTGGTGAATTATAGGATTTTGGGATTGGGATTGGAATTGTTAAAATTGTTTATTTTCGAGGGAGTATTGGAGTTGTGAGGGAGTTTGTTCGGTCTTGTTGTATACTTTGAGGGAGTTTTTGTTAGGAATTGTTGTCGTTGTCGGGATAAGAACCACCTGTTGCCAAACTACACCCGTTTCTACCTCAAACAAACCCGGAAAAAAAAAACCAAAAAAATCCAAAAAAAAAGCCGGAAAAATAATACTTTCACCACATATTTCTTTTCCTTTTCCTTACCTTACTTTTATTGTACCTCACATTGAGGGCAATGTGAAATTTTAAGCGTGGGGTAGGAAATACCTTATGTATATACATTATTTTCGTAAGAAAAAAAAAAAAAATGACAAAAATGACAAAAAAAGAAAAAAAAGAAAAAAAAGAATAAATAATAACCCGGCTAGGTGAAAACCCGCAAGGGCGGGCGCCTAGGCAATATTGGGTAAATGGCCGAGG
Organism: Silene conica; assembly: GCA_029255685.2. Lineage (NCBI taxonomy): Eukaryota > Viridiplantae > Streptophyta > Magnoliopsida > Caryophyllales > Caryophyllaceae > Silene > Silene conica. The sequence continues at coordinate 56,893,010 of CM055315.2, forward strand.
ACGGAGTGAAAACCCGAAAGGGCGCTCCGGGTAAAATGAAGAATTGAGTTGTGTGCCATGAGAGTAGTGTAAAGAATAAAAGCTAGATTGAAAACCCGCAAGGGCGGGCGATCTAGGCAAAATGAGAGATTTAAGAAAAAAAAAAGGAAAAAACAAAGATGTTATTTGGTTACATGGTTTATCTTGGAGATGGCGACATAAGGAGGTTTGAAGGGTGATTCGGGTTAGGTTTATTGTTACCTAGGAGAGATAAGGAGGGTGTGGGAGGTGATTCATTATGTATTTTGACATATACTACATTGAGCTTTTCGTGTTCATATTTCACATGTAGTTTGTTGTCGGAAGTTCGTTGATGACGGGGATGTTTGTGTGGTCATTATTTTGAAGTTAGGTGTATTATTCTTGTGATCATATGCTTATTTGAGGGAAGATATAAGGAGAAAAAGTGAGGTTGTTTGAGATGCAAGAAGTAAATAATGGTGATGATTGGAGCGAGTAGCGGTTGTGTGATGTGTTTTGAGTTGAAGCAAGCTACTTACGTTTCGCTATATAGGCCTAGGTGTGGGTTCTCTTTGACTTATCTTCGAGTTTTACTCGAGGACGAGTAAAGGTCTAAGCGTGGGGTAGTTTGATTAGTCTAGTTTAGTAGGGTTTAATAAAGGTGATTTTGATGGTTATTTGATGGGTTGAGAAGCATTTTATGAGATTTTAATTCACATGTCTTTGATATTGGGTTGATAATGAATTTGCATGTTTTTATGGGTTAATTGGATTGATCTATTAATATAGATGGAGTAGGCTTCTTTGGAGGTTGTTGGGCTAAAAATGTCTCATTCAATATGTTTTTTGAAGCAAGTCAAGGTCCAATTACTATGATCCAAGCAAGTGCACATCAAAATGAACATTGGACTCCATGGATTTCATGCATTCAACTCATATTTTATGACACAACTTTGGATTCCAATACTATTTTATGACACAACATGAGACTTAATGCAATTTCAACAACTCCTTAATTCTTATTTATTTTGGTAATAATACCTATAATTTAAGAGACATTAAGGAGTTGTCATTTGAAGACCTATATAAGAAGATGTTGTTGACACTTTTAGGGTGTGCTTCCATATGATTTACATACTTCTTCATCATTTTAATCATTAGAATACAATTTCTATAGTTTATTTTAATTAGTTTTATTTGTATGGAAGAGTAATTTATTCGTCTTGGATCAAGCAATTGAAGCAAATGAATTAGTGTTTTGTAAGACTCTTTACTCTATATTTTTATCTCTTGAATATTGATTTTTTATTCTCAATTAATTATTATGATTATTGATAGTTTTTACTAGTTTGATCACCTAGTTTATATTATCTCTAATCTATTGCTAGTTTAGGAATTTGAATCTTTTGTTCAATTACCTAGACATTAGTAGCAACTATTGTTCATCAATTGTATGCTTTTCATCGTTGTTGAATTGTAGGAGAATAATAATAATATGAATTAAAGTGTAGAACCGCTTGTGTATGCATTTGTTCTTCTTTGTTGGCTTTTCTAGTTATAACCTATGGCATGATTAAATTTAGATACGCTTGGACTAGATTGTCATCACCATAAGGGTTGTTTATGTGCGCTTTTCGCAGTGAACAACTAAAAATAAGGAGAAGTAGAAAATCATGTTTTCACAACAAAGTATTCAAGAGTAAATAGAGTCTAAAAGTGTCAATGATCAAACCTATATCATTTGTGGAAATTGTAAGACCCAAGACTTCTTTTTATAATTTCATTTATTCGAATCTTTTAATATTTTGCTTTGTTAGATTTAGATTTAAAACCACAAACACCCCCCAATTGGTTACATTAGAATTATTTACACAAACACACATTAAACATAGACCTTCCTTGTGGGATCGACCCCTACTTACCCTCGCTATTGTTAGAGTTTGTAGCGGATAAAATTGTTAATTTGGAGACTCGCGACAAGTCGAGCCAAATTTTGGCGCCGTTGCCGGGGAAGGCAATTGTTTTATTTGTGTGCTTGTAAATATTTCTTGTCAATTTTTTTTTTTAATACGGGTCTTGTGTCTTAATTAGAAAATGTGTTTTCATTTCCCCCAACAAGAGGATGAATTACTTCATCACTACTTTGAAAGGCTAGAGATATACTTGGTAGAACATCCATCTTTATGTAAGGGTCAAGGTTTTTGGGTTGATCTCTTTCATAGTTTTAATCAAAGTACTCAAATAGATGTTCAAGTAGAAAGCGAGGGTGGATTTTTCAAGTTGAAACATGAAAAGAAATGGGATGTGCTTGATCTTTTGGTTGAAAATACCCGAAAACTAGAAGTGACTAAATCAACTTTAAATCTTACTCCTTGTTTTGATAGCCCAATGAATAATGATTTGAGTCAAAATGATGATATGAACAACCTTGATGATTCTAATTCTCTTACTTTTGATGTGAGTACTCCAATTTATGATGAAGAATATATGCATGACTTTGATTTGTTCACCTTGTCCTATATTGAACCCGACATAGATTTTACCATGCCCCCGCAATTTGATGACGACTTTTTGGGTGGAGATTCGGGTGATATATTATGGGATTTAAATGACAATTTTGTTAGGAGTGGGGAAAACATGTTGACTAAGATGACCCGATTGCATAAAGAACCACACCACGAGTATGTGGTTATTTTTTATATGCCAATAGAACCTGAGAAAGATGTTTTTCATGATAATATCTTTATGAGCTGTTTATGGTTTGTTATGATTATAAGCTTTTATGATGTGTGGATTCATTCTTTTGATAGCTTATATGATCTTCTCCTACGGGCATTGACATGTTCCGATCCTAATTTAATTGTTATTTTGATTGAAGGGGTAGTACTGCGTGACCCCTTAATTGGTTTTCGAGCTTTAATGTGCGTCGTGCGGGACATTAAACCAGCGCTTTCGGGAGGCAACCCGGTTTTTTTATTTAACGCTTTTGCTTTAGTTTTTGAATAAGGTAGTTTGAATTTTCCACATATGGTTACATGGGTGGTGACGGGTGACGGGTGACGGAACTGTGCAAGACCCAATACTCTCTTTTGTCAAAGGAAAAAAAATAGAGAAGCTGAAACACAAGAAAGAGGAAAAGAAGGAAACAAGAGAAAGCTTGGTGCGGCCATAGCCGCATGGTGCGGCCAAAACAGCCCTCGCAAAAGCTGTAATGCGGCCAGAGCCGCATCGTGCGGCCGTAGCAGCATCACGCGGCCAAAACAGCCCTCACAAAAGCTGTAATGCGGCCAGAGCCGCATCGTGCGGCCATAGTAGCATCTTGCGGCCTCAGCACCGCAACTCCTCACGGCCACCTCCTCTGCTCAGTCTGCCGCTCTCCTCGACATCCACCAGTACCCTCGGCAAACCACCACCCCCCGGCCTCCCCTTCTGTTTGCCTGCCGCGCTCCTCGGCCACCGAGACCCCCACCGACAGCCTCTACTGTTCCTCCTGCCGCTCTTCTCGGCCACCTGCGAACCCCAGCGGCCACCTCCACCGCCACAGGTATTCTCCGTCTTCTCTTGCTCCTTCTTCCTTCACCACAAAAAACCAGAAAAAAAACAAAACAGAAACACAACAAAAAACCCGACTCAGCTCCATTGTTCCTCATTCGAGATTGCTCATACATTCTAAATCACACAAATTTGGTTATAATCTTTGATTTCTCCTTCATAGTACCCAATTCCATTGTTCCAATTTGTGGGAATTTCGAGTTGACGAAGCCCTGACAATTGGGGATTCGAAAACTTCGCAATAGGCCATTATAAGTTTCGAAAATGAGATCCTATTTTACAATAGGACAAATGCCCAATTGACTCTCGTATTTCAGAGACAAATTTGTCTATTTTTTTGAGTAAATGTTGGTGAAGTATAGGATTTTGGGATTGGGATTGGAATTGTTAAAATTGTTTATTTTCGAGGGAGTATTGGAGTTGTGAGGGAGTTTGTTCGGTCTTGTTGTATACTTTGAGGGAGTTTTTGTTAGGAATTGTTGTCGTTGTCGGGATAAGAACCACCTGTTGCCAAACTACACCCGTTTCTACCTCAAACAAACCCGGAAAAAAAAACCAAAAAAATCCAAAAAAAAAGCCGGAAAAATAATACTTTCACCACATATTTCTTTTCCTTTTCCTTACCTTACTTTTATTGTACCTCACATTGAGGGCAATGTGAAATTTTAAGCGTGGGGTAGGAAATACCTTATGTATATACATTATTTTCGTAAGAAAAAAAAAGAATAAATGACAAAAATGACAAAAAAAGAAAAAAAAGAAAAAAAAGAATAAATAATAACCCGGCTAGGTGAAAACCCGCAAGGGCGGGCGCCTAGGCAATATTGGGTAAATGGCCGAGGACGGAGTGAAAACCCGAAAGAGCGCTCCGGGTAAAATGAAGAATTGAGTTGTGTGCCATGAGAGTAGTGTAAAGAATAAAAGCTAGATTGAAAACCCGCAAGGGCGGGCGATCTAGGCAAAATGAGAGATTTAAGAAAAAAAAAGGAAAAAACAAAGATGTTATTTGGTTACATGGTTTATCTTGGAGATGGCGACATAAGGAGGTTTGAAGGGTGATTCGGGTTAGGTTTATTGTTACCTAGGAGAGATAAGGAGGGTGTGGGAGGTGATTCATTATGTATTTTGACATATACTACATTGAGCTTTTCGTGTTCATATTTCACATGTAGTTTGTTGTCGGAAGTTCGTTGATGACGGGGATGTTTGTGTGGTCATTATTTTGAAGTTAGGTGTATTATTCTTGTGATCATATGCTTATTTGAGGGAAGATATAAGGAGAAAAAGTGAGGTTGTTTGAGATGCAAGAAGTAAATAGTGGTGATGATTGGAGCGAGTAGCGGTTGTGTGATGTGTTTTGAGTTGAAGCAAGCTACTTACGTTTCGCTATATAGGCCTAGGTGTGGGTTCTCTTTGACTTATCTTCGAGTTTTACTCGAGGACGAGTAAAGGTCTAAGCGTGGGGTAGTTTGATTAGTCTAGTTTAGTAGGGTTTAATAAAGGTGATTTTGATGGTTATTTGATGGGTTGAGAAGCATTTTATGAGATTTTAATTCACATGTCTTTGATATTGGGTTGATAATGAATTTGCATGTTTTTATGGGTTAATTGGATTGATCTATTAATATAGATGGAGTAGGCTTCTTTGGAGGTTGTTGGGCTAAAGATGTCTCATTCAATATGTTTTTTGAAGCAAGTCAAGGTCCAATTACTATGATCCAAGCAAGTGCACATCAAAATGAACATTGGACTCCATGGATTTCATGCATTCAACTCATATTTTATGACACAACTTTGGATTCCAATACTATTTTATGACACAACATGGGACTTAATGCAATTTCAACAACTCCTTAATTCTTATTTATTTTGGTAATAATACCTATAATTTAAGAGACATTAAGGAGTTGTCATTTGAAGACCTATATAAGAAGATGTTGTTGACACTTTTAGGGTGTGCTTCCATATGTTTTACATACTTCTTCATCATTTTAATCATTAGAATACAATTTCTATAGTTTATTTTAATTAGTTTTATTTGTATGGAAGAGTAATTTATTCGTCTTGGATCAAGCAATTGAAGCAAATGAATTACTGTTTTGTAAGACTCTTTACTCTATATTTTTATCTCTTGAATATTGATTTTTATTCTCAATTAATTATTATGATTATTGATAGTTTTTACTAGTTTGATCACCTAGTTTATATTATCTCTAATCTATTTCTAGTTTAGGAATTTGAATCTTTTGTTCAATTACCTAGACATTAGTAGCAACTATTGTTCATCAATTGTATGCTTTTCATCGTTGTTGAATTGTAGGAGAATAATAATCATATGAATTAAAGTGTATAACCGCTTGTGTATGCATTTGTTCTTCTTTGTTGGCTTCTCTAGTTATAACCTATGGCATGATTAAATTTAGATACGCTTGGACTAGATTGTCATCACCATAAGGGTTGTTTATGTGCGCTTTTCGCAGTGAACAACTAAAAATAAGGAGAAGTAGAAAATCATGTTTTCACAACAAAGTATTCAAGAGTAAATAGAGTCTAAAAGTGTCAATGATCAAACCTATATCATTTGTGGAAATTGTAAGACCCAAGACTTCTTTTTATAATTTCATTTATTCGAATCTTTTAATATTTTGCTTTGTTAGATTTAGATTTAAAACCACAAACACCCCCCAATTGGTTACATTAGAATTATTTACACAAACACACATTAAACATAGACCTTCCTTGTGGGATCGACCCCTACTTACCCTCGCTATTGTTAGAGTTTGTAGCGGATAAAATTGTTAATTTGGAGACTCGCGACAAGTCGAGCCAATCTTCTTAACTCTAATGCTTATTCTTCTTCTCTTAGCTTCACTTTTGTTGGAGTCTCTCACCTGTAATCTTGTCTCTTTCTCTCTATCTCTCTCAAGTTCTTATATCGCGTTTGTCTCTAAGTTGTATATCTTTAACCGTCATGAGCCTTATCCCCTTTCTTCTTGGACTAGGTGTGAGGTTGAATTCGTTTGTGGAATAGTGATATATGCTTAGAGGATCCTTGGTATTGTTTGATCGGACATAGTTGAGAGAGTTAGCGTTTGGTGACGTTTGGGTAATAATATGTAGTGTGCCATCTTGATGGGTTCAAGTTAAAGGTTTGAAGGTATGAGTGCTTCTTATGGATTGGTATCAACCCTGATGTCAATAATTTTGGTGTTATCTTTGAGAGTGTTAATGGTTACCTAGAGACCGTTTGGGTGAAAGTTGTTACTTTTATGAGACTTTCTTTTGGGATGATCACTTTACGGTAATTATGGTAGTCAAGGTTTAAAAGATGTTTTCTTCATTTGGGTCAATGAGAGCTGACCAGTTTGGGACTGAATACTTTGGATGTTTAACTCGTAGTCCTAGGTTTGGGAATAGTTATGGTTTGAAGACTATCGTGTTTATGCTTTTGGGATTAGATGTTTTGGATGATTATCTGATAGCCCTCTGTATGAGAGTAAGTATAGTTTCGAGAGTGTCGCTTTCATATATTTTGTTATCGTGCGCATGAGCGTAACATATTTTGTTTAGAGGACTGGAAGTACGATGGATTCTGGTTTAAGGTTCTTGTTTTGGTGATTCACCATGTTTAGAGATCTATAGAAAATGCTACTTGGGTATGAGTACGACCTTGTTAGTAATTTTGGATCTAGCTCTATGAGGGATGCTGGTTGTTGAGTAATAACCGAGAGTTGTGAAGTTCGTTTAGTAATAGGATACCTTGTATCGTGGATGACCTAGAAGTGAATGACCCAATTTGAGTTGAGGAAACCTTGAGAGTTGTGTGATTGAAAGAGTTACTTTTTGAGGTGTGTAAGAAACCATGATGATGATGACTCATTTATGGATTGAGTGGTTAGTGATTTCTGTAATCCGAAGAGTTATCTTCCTCCTTAACCATAAAACCTCTTTTCTTCATGCCTTTGTTCTTTTGTTGTTTTTGCCTCTTTGTTCTCTTGTTGAGTACTGTCTTTAACCCTGAAGATGGTAGTTTTGATGCTTTGTTTTTGTTAGCTTCCTTATGACCTTTTGTGTTTTGATTTCTTGGATAATCCGAACCAACCATCTTTGGTTGATAATATGTAGCTTCCATCCTTGTGTTTTGTTTGAAGTATTCAAAATATGTTCCATTTATATATTTTATAACCGATTTGAGTTACCTTACTTTTGTTGTTGAAAAACTTTATTTCTGTTACAACCTTACCTATTTTTTTTTACGGATTCAAAAATAGAAGTTTACTTTCGAAATGACATGTTTTGAAAAACTTGAAATGGTTTATAATTTTAATTGGTTTTAGCGTGATTTGATGTAAGGCTGGTTATTGGAGACGTCTAATAACTCGTATTACGCTTGTCGACGCTTGATATGATTTGGTTTTGGACTAGTCCTTGATTTGGAATGTGGGACTCTTGAATGCGCAACGAGAAGCCTCTTATTCCATTGACGAGGACTTGTGCCTTTGGAAACTTTTTTTCGAAGTTTTTGAAATAAATCTAAGTTTTGAAATATCAAATTTTGGGTAAACACTTTTGTTGTTTACCTTGTCTTTACAACTTACCGTTTTCAGCTTTCAAGTTTCGAGGACGAAACTTTTTAAAAGGTGGGGGTGATTGTAACACCCCGTAATTTCCTATTCATTATATATTATTTAAAATCTTATTTTAGTAATAATAATGTTCCACAATAAATAAAATTCCATTTACAATATATCGTTTTTGACAATGATATTAATATGTCCGTCTTAAAGTTATACTTCTTAAACTTGTAAAACGTTACTCTTTCCTTGTTGCTAATTTTAAGATATTTTAAAGGAATATTTAGCTCTTGCTTATAAAATAAAAGTTTTAGATTTTTTTATCTTTCCAACGCCACCGAAAACACGTCAATCGGAGTTCTGTGGAGGAAATTATGCCGAAAATACGAAAGGCTGTCACAGATAACCCGCCGACGAGACTATCGCTCGTTGTTACCTCTAACACTTGGCCTAAAAACTTCGACACATGGGCTTAGCACCTCTTACACTTGGCCTAAGAACTTAGACACCTGCCTTAATCACTTCTTCCACATGTCCTAATCACTTCTTACACATGGCTAAGGTCCTCGACAAATGGCGTAATCCTTTCAACACATGGCCTAAAGCCCTCGACACTTGGCCTTACCTACGACACTTGGCGTGAGCTTCCGACACTTGGCTTGAACATGCAAAGCATGTTCCTTGCTGCCCAAGGGTTTCTTCATTCTTCTTCCTTCCTTTTTTTCAGCCATGCACACAAAACATAAAAGAAAAAGGAACACCATTGTTGCTTGTGCACCTCCACCGTAAAACGGTCGTAAAATCTTCGTTTCTTATCCGTTTTCGACGATTTTAGCGCTATCTCTTCCTCTCCTCGCCCTCCATCTTTCTAGGTAACAAAAGTATCAAAATTCTTCCTTAATATACTCTGGTCGTGGCCTTTAAGGCACAGTTCTCTTAGCTAACCTCGTTTATTTGTGTGTAGCTAGTTCGGTTGTCCAAACCGGAGTGGCTTTAAGTTCAAAATCATGCTTATTGAAGAGTTATAAGGTAACGGTGATGGGTTACTCGACTTTATCGTCCTTGTTTGCATGACTATATGCTAGTAATGTTTAGTATACTAGGATTGTTTTTGATTAAATAGTGGCATGATTAGGTTAATAAATCATATGTTTAGATGAATTTTGTCATGCATGGTTGTGTTGGATGAGATTTTAATTGTGGAGATTCATTAAGGGTTGTTTTGTGAAATGAGGTTATGATCATTGAGAATGGTTAGTTTGATGGTCTTCCAAGTTCATAGTGTTTTGTTTACAATGGTTAATTCATGAGGTTTCAGCACCTTGACAAATCTGTCCATTGTCTTGTACAATTTATTTCGACATCCTAGAGTATCCGCCTTTGAAAATGTTGAAAAGAAACCCCTGTTTATTTTGAATGTAGTGTCTACCTCTGAAATTTTGTAATTTTCTTGCATGTCGTTTGTTCACAATAAATTATTTACGAACAGTGCGCTGAAATACTCGCAGAACGGACAGTAGCTCAAAGATTGTTTTGAAAACCATTTTTAAACTTTGAAATGATTCTGGTCCTTTTCAATAATTAAACTTTGAAGATTTTAGATGATGTTAGGAGTTTGCTTTGCCCCAAAATAATTTGTTAAACCCGTTTTATGAAGCAATACATTTTGTGTGACGGTTTCTGCACACTGTAAAGATCAGTCAATAACCCCCTGTTAAGTTCGTCTTTTGGAAAGGTTTATTTGACAAATATGTTGAATAATTGGTATAGGGTAAATGCGATAATGATCGTAAACTTGGATATCAACCGAATCACGAATAGCACGCTTTCCTTAAGAGTATTTCGACCCTATTTCATGCCTTGGGTTACACGAAATCCCTTGTAGGATAAGACGGTTGAGTCTCTCTTCATCTAGGCAAAGATAAAGAGATTACTTGATGGAATTTTCTATTTTGCTTTGTATTTACCAAATCTGAAATTTTCATATCTACAATGAATTATCTTCACACTTCCTTATATACATATTAGTATATATGTAATACAAGATTATTCATAGGATAAGCATGTTTGATTGTTATGTTTCAAACAAACACCAATACATGTAACCGCCAATCACAAAAATATACCAAGTGTTTCAATTCTTGAACCCAAAGGATCTAACCCCGAAAGGGTACATAATATACAATGTAAACACTTATTAAACGGTCGTAAAACATGATAAATAACATTTATCACAACCTTATCCATAAACCCATAAACTCGATAACCCGATTATATGAGTGTGCACTCCGCACCCCCTAACTCACATTATATCGTCTTCAAGCTTAAACCGATTTTGGTTTGAAAACCCGAATACACTTAAATGTTTTGTGATCAAAATCACCAACATTCCCCCCCCCCCCTCCCATTTAAGTGTATCCCTTGTTTCCAATAAAACCACAAAGCAAACAAATCTATGCATAAATGAAAGTGTCCCAAGGATTGAACTTTCACATTAGTACATTACACATTCCAAATATTCGAGAATCAGGGTGTCCCACGGATTGAACCCTTCAACCCATTTTGAATACATGAAGATAACATACACATAAATTCAAATAACTCCAAAAAGTTTATTCTTGACACTTTTAACAGCCATGTGTCCATATCCATTCATGAGCGCATACAAAGCCAAGCCCAAGCTTTAAGAAGCGGCTACACTTCACACTCATATAGGTGGATTCTTTTAATCATGCCCTGCAATAACATTTTTTCAAAGATCCTACCATTCTTGCAGGTTCAAGCACATCCTTTCGGGACATTATAAATTATGTGCTTCAATCTTACATAATAGGCTTTCCACATTGAACTCAGCCTCTAAAAATTAGTTAGAGGGGAGTTGGGTGTCCTACCACAAACGATCAATTTAGGCTTTATCATCCCGATATCCGACTTGTTAATCAAGTCCCTAGTTGATACTTTATGCAAAGTGATCCACTAGATATATTGAGATCTCATTAAAACAACAACCAAGATCAATCCCATTTATGATAGTCCAATAATGTGTTATAGCAAACACCCCGGTGCGCACCGTTATTCACTATCAAAATCATGGATGAAATTAGTCTAATACTTTAAGTAATACCGTAGATTAATTTCTTAGCTACTTAGCCTTTTAACCGGCTATGCTAACACTACGCATACCAACTCCAATGTCAAACTTATAATGCAAATTCGCTTCATGGAAATCCATATACACATGGTATTTCCCTAAGCAAATACACTACCATTAGTAGCTAGTCAATACATTTTTACATTGATGATTCAATAATTTGCATAAAATTATCCCTCTAAGACCGAAGGAAAACCAACATTGGACAAATCATAATTCATGATTTACTTAATACATTTTCACACTTGCCTAATAGTTTGCCAAAGATGAGTACTAGATAAACAAGTATTCTTACTCCACTTTTCGAACCACAATAATTAAGCCCTTGTGAAAATTTGAGTCATAACTACACTTTTATTATTGGATAAAAGCGTCATATTCACCATTGGGAGTATTGACCGAGAATAATAATCTCACCCTTGATCCTAATCTCAAGGATCAAATTACCTCCCCCATGTCCCTCGTATAAAACCATGATAACAAAATCACCTTAACAAGTTAAATCATGTTTGATCTATGCCAAAGATCAACTTGTCATTAATCTTACAACAACTGACAACTCCATTGCCGGATTGTCAATAGTTGTACTTTCAATATTGCCAATTTACCTCTTACATGGCTAAACCACCATGACTCTATAATCTCACCATGATTATCACAAACCATAATTCCCGAGATTATATGGTAAAAACAATAATGTAATCAAATTTTTAAAAACTTTACACAAGACATTAAAATGTTAAAAAATCATTACAAGATAGTTAGAACACTAATCAGAATACTATATAACCGATCAAAAAACCATTGATCAAAACATCATATGTTTATAAATATTTCTTTACATGTTCATATATATCACATAAATAATTAAAGTGAGATTAACACAACTTCAATATTTATGTCCTACATGGTTGAGTTCCATCTCCTCATTCAAAATTAGGCTACCTAAGGTACCATTTTACGGTCCCTTTTTACCGCCCTATATCAATACACAATGCTATCAAACCACATATGCATACTCATATGTTACCTCTCAATATCAACATTTTCCGTGTATTATATACATTCAAGAGAGCTTACATAGTATGCTCATCCCATTCCATAGGACTCATTTCATACATTATATAAAACCATATAATAAAGGCATATGAAATTGTACTAGTAAAGTTACCAGCAAACAAGCATAGTGAGAACACTACAAACATCCATGTGAATATATTACCGATCATCAATATAAAATAAAAAGTTCATTATAACATTTGATAATCAAACATCATAAACAAAACATTGATCTCACTAATATCCTTATGAGTATAAAGTTATTGCATATTAACCGCAACGAGAAACATGATCATTTTAAACCAATTGATCAAACAAACATATTCAAAATCTAACACACATGATCAATTAACAACTCTTGATCAACATTGACACTAAAACCCATCTCATTAAACTTGTTGTAAAAAAAAAATAACAAGGACTAATAACAATGAGACAAAAATTGACATTAAACATGTCCTTTTTCATGGGCAAGTCTCCAACACTTTCATAAGTAAACCAATGGTTGCTAAAGTAACCATTAAGCGTAACTCTCCACCACCTAACCACATACACACAATGCTATTGAGCCATACAAGCAACTGTATGATACCGCTCAACCCGCATGACAATGTATAATATCAATGAGGATTCATTAGACACATTTACACTCACCTTGTACATAATTCAATAGTATATCACTATTGTTATAGAACTGTAATTCATACAATTAACAATATACCACTATTGTACATAACATGAATTACAACTATCAAGAGAAATTCTCTTAATCATGTCATACAAACAAGTAGACAACCACTTAATATTACACCATATTAAAATTAAAATTATTTATAAAACATGTCTTAATGTCTAAAATAAATATCTATTGACACAAGATGTAAATTATTTATATAAGACAAAATTTGACATGTTTAAAGTAATTACATAGTCATGTTATAGATTAAGAAAAACAATAATCATGATCATACCATAACTGGTATCATAATCATTAATTCTATCAACAATAGCCAATCAAGAAGACATAAAACATAGATATTACAAACCAAATATCCACAAGCCATAGGTATAACCACCATTATCAATAATGTCATTGACGTCAAATGCAGGTAAAACTACTTTACCATTCAATAAAACATTATTCATAAAAAAGAAACCATGCCCTCGTCAAATGAATTCTATCAGCAAAACAGAAATTTTAATAACAACAGAACTCCATGGTATACATGTTCATATACAATGATCAATTTGCCATACATAACACATTCCTAGCAATAACGTACAAAACCATGCCACTAAAGTATAATTTGACGCAATTAACAATCTGATAAAACCACATCTACGATTACCCGTATATGATATCAGACATCAAACTAATACACAAAATCTGGCAGAATTGCAGAAATATATGGTATCTATGTCAATTGTCAACGTGTATAAAACAATTCACTAGTATGATAAATTGATAATATTCATGTTTGGCATTAATTGTGTAAGACCAAAAAAAAAATTAAATACACTACAACTTGAAATACATCAAGATAACGTGTCTGGCAATAGGCAAAGTGAAGATCAGCGATGGTGTGCGTAAAGATCCACGCGAGACGACATTCGAAACAATTTTATATGTAAAAGAAGGGAAAAACATACCTTATAATTAATAGGAATGTAAGTTCCAATTAACTTTTTAGTGGTATTCTCTGAAACCATTATATTACTTTTACATACAAAAATTCCCAAAACGAATTCGTTAACCCATAAGCACCGGGATATTAATATCTCTTTGCATACCCGTCGATCATCATCACATAACGACAATACTCTTAAGAATGTTGAATAATTGGTATAGGGTAAATGCGATAATGATCGTAAATTTGGATATCAACCGAATCACGAAGAGCACGCTTTCCTTAAGAGTATTTCGACCCTATTTAATGCCTTGGGTTACACGAAATCCCTTGTAGGATAAGACGGTTGAGTCTCTCTTCATCTAGGCAAAGATAAAGAGATTACTTGATGGAATTTTCTATTTTGCTTTGTATTTACCAAATCTGAAATTTTCATATCTACAATGAATTATCTTCACACTTCCTTATATACATAGTATATATGTAATACAAGATTATTCATAGGATAAGCATGTTTGATTGTTATGTTTCAAACAAACACCAATACATGTAACCGCCAATCACAAAAATATACCAAGTGTTTCAATTCTTGAACCCAAAGGATCTAACCCCGAAAGGGTACATAATATACAATGTAAACACTTATTAAACGGTCTTAAAACATGATAAATAACATTTATCACAACCTTATCCATAAACCCATAAACTCGATAACCCGATTATATGAGTGTGCACTCCGCACCCCCTAACTCACATTATATCGTCTTCAAGCTTAAACCGATTTTGGTTTGAAAACCCGAATACACTTAAATGTTTTGTGATCAAAATCACCAACAAAATATTGTAGATAAAAGTCTTATTAAACCGACCCAATTGGCCTTGTATCATTTCGATTTTATTTGAATTAATTATGAATTTTACGGCAGAGGACAGCTGTAATGTGAAATGCGTTTAGAACTTTTGTTCCATAATTCAATCATGTGTGTTCTCTTTTGGCATGGAACGGATATAAGTGTTGTATTATTCATCTTTTATTGGCTCATGTATGTTTGAATGAGTGGGTTAACGGTTATGTTATCCTAAGTTTGTGTAGGTGACGGTTATGTCATCCTAAAATTGTATTATCGTTTACATGTTTCTGACGTAAAGTGGCTGGGAGAACCCTGAGTTACTCCCCACTGACTGTGGCGTTCATGTTTCATGAATGTAGGTTGGTGCTGTTTGGGGAAGACGTGTGGCTAGCGAGCATTGTTGATAATTCGACAATTACCCTTACGCTTAGTTTAGATTTAATTCATGTTGTTATTGTGGGATACCTTATCCCTCGTCTATTTAAGTTATTTTGTATAATTTATACTTACTCATTAGTTTTTAGTCTTCCGCATGTTGTTTTGATATTCCGCGAAAAAGTTTTAATAAATATGTCGAAAAGTTTTTAAAAGTATCGCATTTCCGCTGCGTATTACTTGTTTATTTTTATGCTATATCGCGGGGTGTCACACTCTCGCGGGACGCTCGAGACACACATGAAGCAAAGGGTGAGTGTGTGTAAAAGATAGAAAGAAGTATATTGTAAAGACACTCACTTAACTTCGACCCATGAATAATTCCAACTCCACTGGTAAAAGATAGAAGGCTGCATGAAGGCGATCTCACGATTCTCCTGCTAGGGCATATTGAAGTGCTTCCATGGCTCGTTCTAGATCTTCATCACCTAAATCACACAACAATAACCATCACAACAGTCAAAAACAGAGAACAAAAACTGGTAGTGACAATGGAAATAAGCAAGGGCCAGGGGAAGATGATGTATTACGTACTAAGTCTATGCATGAAGTGAATCCAATCCCTGGATTGTCCTTTGCAGATGAGGAGAACCCTGAAGACAATTTTGAATTGGTTACAGTGCGTAAGAAGAAGAAGAGTGTAGGCAATGGAGGTAAGGTACAGGAACCAATCCCAGTCGAAGTCCTTGAGGAAGAGGAGGAAGATCTCTTTCAGTTTACCACTGAGGACACACAGGATGAGATTGCGTATTGGAAACAGGCTATTTACTGCTTTGTCCTGGGGGCAAATCCCCCCTGGGAAGTTCTCAATGGATACGTGCACAGGGTGTGGGGCAAACATGGTATAGATAAGGTATCCTTTCTTCCTAATGGCATCTTTATGGTTCGATTTAAAGAAATGCAGGGTAAGGAACAAGTGATGAACGCAGGTTATCATATGTTTGATAACAAACCTTTAATAGTCAAGGAATGGCAGGAAAATATAGATGTGTTGAAAGAAGATGTAAAAATTGTTCCAGCCTGGGTCAGATTTCAAGGCCTCCCTCTGAAATTCTGGGGCAAATGTATTCCTGTCATTGCAGGAATGATAGGGAATTTTATCAAATCTGATCAGGCTACAGAACAGAAAACAAGGCTTGGATATGCAAGGACAATGGTGGAGTTAAAGGTAGGGCAAAAGTTCCCTTCCTCTGTCAAGTTCAAGGATGAGAATGGTAAGGTCATAGTTGTACCAGTTGAATATGAATGGAAACCATTGATATGTGATAAGTGTAAAGGAATGGGTCATGAAGGGCAAACCTGTCGCAGACAAACTGCTGTAAAACCTGCAGGGGCTCCAAAAAAGATGTGGAAACCTATTCCCCAAAGCAAACCCACCTTCTCTGATAAAGAGTTCCCTGCATTGACATTCACTCGGTCAGGCCAGGACTCTACCTCAGGGACTGCTAGTAAACCAACAGAAGGGGATCAGAGGGCACAAGTAGCAAACACAGAAAATGAAATGCATCAAAGTCTCCAGGAGACTGGTGGGCAAGTGAATGATACTGGAAACCCTACTCAACCAGGTTATCATGAATAGTGTCGGCTTCTGGAATGTGAGAGGGCTCAACAATGTAAATAAACAGCTAGTAGTTAAAAATTTTATTTCTAATAATGATGCTTGTCTTTTTGGTTTACTAGAGACAAAAATAAATGGTACCAATGTGAGTAACATTTCTCAGAGAATGTTGGAGGGTTGGTGTGTGTCAACCAACTGTCAACTACATAAAGGAGGGAGGGTTTGGTTAATGTGGAGGCCCAGTGTCTTTGAGGTCACAGTGCTAGCTTATGATCCCCAATTCATCCATGCCAAGGTGACCAGTAAAGCAACACACCAATCTTTTCTTTTTACTGTTGTGTATGCTTTCAATGATGGAGAGGAAAGGAAGAGTTTATGGCAGCATTTGAATGCAATTGCTGATAGCTGCAGTAGCCCATGGGCAGTAGCTGGTGATTTCAACACAGTTTTATCACCAGATGAGAGATTAGGAGGAAACACCAAATTGGCTGATATGGAAGACTTTATTGACTGTGTTTCTCACTGCACCTTAACAGATATCCCAGCCACTGGGGCTTTCTTTACCTGGACCAATAAACAGGATGAGCAACATAGAAAGTTCAGTCGACTAGATAGGTTCTTAATCAATGATAGATGGAGTATTTCATACCCTGAGATGCATGCACATTTCCATCCTGAAGGGTTAATGGACCATAATCCTTGCATAGTGAGAAATATCAGATTGGATGGAAAGAAGAATGCTAGTTTTAAGTACTTCAATATGTGGGGCACTGCTGGAACATTTAAGGACAAGGTGAAAGGGGTTTGGCAGCAAAACATTGCAGGAACTCTGATGTTTTCTGTCATCAAAAAACTGAAAGAGCTCAAACCTGTTTTAAAGGGCCTGAATAGAGAATGCTATGCGGATGTGGAATTGAATGCCATGAGGAAGAGTCACAATTGTCTGAAGTGCAGGTTAGCATACAAGAGGACCCATCCAATGCTGCTTTGATCCAGCAGGAGATGACACTCATTAAAGAGGTACAATTCTGGTCCAAAGCCAGAACTAGCTACCTACAGCAAAAGACAAAAGCACATTGGATACAAGATGGTGATAGTAATACTTCTTTGTTCCACAATGCCCTCAAATCCAGATATATGAGAAATAAAGTTATCCAGATTGAAGATAAGTATGGCCATCTATGCACTGATACAAGTAGCATCCAACACGCCTTCCTTGGATTCTACCAGGACCTTCTGGGAGCCAGTAAAAAGACTGAAAAGGTCAGGGCAGATGTGCTGCAACATGGTAAAATATGCACCTCTGATCATCATCAACTTCTTAATGCCCCCATTACTAAAAGAGAGATCAAGGACATAGTTTTTGCTATTCCTACTGATAAAGCCCCAGGCCCTGATGGCTACACTAGTGGCTTTTTTAGAGACTCTTGGGAAATAATTGGGGAGGATATTTGCTTAGCAATCATGGATTTTTTCAAGAGTGGAATGCTTCTCACTCAACTCAATGCTACAAATATTACTCTTATCCCCAAGTGTGAAAGACCTTCATCAGTTAGTCATTTCAGACCCATAGCCTGTTGCAACATGTTGTATAAAGTCATCTCTAAATTGCTCTGTAATAGGCTGGCATCAGTGTTACCAGATATTGTCAGTGAGAATCAGGGAGCTTTTATCAAGGGGAGGTCCATCATTGAAAATGTTCTCATATGTCAAGACATTATTCACCTATATCAAAGGAAATCAGTTACCCCAAGATGCCTCTTTAAAATAGACCTTCAAAAGGCCTATGATACGATTGAGTGGGAGTTTATTGAACAACTCCTCACAGGGCTGAACTTACCTCCTCACTTCACTAGTATGGTCCTTCAATGTGTGAAAACCACCTCTTTTTCTCTTTCTCTTAATGGCTCCACCTTTGGTTATTTCAAGGGCAAACGAGGTCTGAGACAAGGGGATCCCATTTCTCCTCTTTTGTTCACTTTGTGTATGGATTATCTATCACGACTTATCAAATATGCTACTACAAGATGGCCTTTCCATTACCATCCCCTATGCAAAAATCTGAAGATAACACATTTAATGTTTGCAGATGACCTTTTAATGTTTTGCAAAGGTAAACCAGCCTCTATATGGTTGCTAATGCGAGCATTTTCATCCTTCTCCAGTGCTTCAGGACTAAAAATGAATAATTCCAAATCTGAGATTTACTTTAATGGCATGGATGAGGAAACAAGAGCTGATATCACTAAGGTGACTGGTTTTAGAGAGGGTTCCTTTCCTTTCAAATATCTGGGGGTCCCTATCCAACCAGGTAAGCTATCCAAGACTGATTGTTCATCACTAACAGAAAAGCTTGTGACTAGGATCAGAGGAATGGGGGCTCGAAAAATGTCTTATGCTGGTAGAATCACACTCATTAATTCAGTCCTAAACACTCTACACAACTATTGGGCGCAGATGTTTATTATCCCCAAGAGTATGATCAAACGAATAGAAGCAATATGTCGTAACTACCTCTGGGATGGATCAACTGAATACCACAGGGTTCCCCTGGTAGCTTGGGAGAGGGTTACTCTTTCAAAGGAGCAAGGAGGGTTGGGCATAAAAAAAGCAGAAATGTGGAATACAGCATCTGTAGGCAAAATAGTGGATTGGGTTTATACTCAAGCTGATCGTCTTTGGATTAAATGGGTGAATGATGTTTACCTTAAGGGGCAAGGATGGTCTGATTACAATCCACCAGCTGATGCTCCATGGGTCTGGAAAAGCATCTGCAAAACAAAAGACAGATTAAAGGAAGGATACCAAGGGGATCAATGGATTGCCAGACAACAGGGATATAACATTAAAAGTGGTTATGAATGGTTGAAAGGTATACACCCAAAGCTGGAATGGCCTCAAATAGTTTGGAACAACTGGAACATACCAAAACACTCGATTGTCACTTGGCTGAGGATGCAGAATGGGATGAACATCAGAGCTAAGCTAATGCAGATTGGGTATTGCTCTGATGATATGTGTTTGCTCTGTCAGACTCAGACGGAAACTACAGCTCATTTGTTTGAAGAATGCCAATTCTCCAGAAGAGTACTCCATCTTCTGTGTAATTGGTTTGATGGCAGCAATCCTACTATCACCAGTCTGACTACTGGGAACAAAAAAACCAGAAATTGGAAGACCAAATGTGCTATTTTCAATGCTTATCATTATCACATATGGATGCAACGAAATAATGTGTGGATTAATGAATGGATGAATCGACCTGAAATGGTGGCAAAGAGGATAGAGGATGAAGTGAAACAAAGAGTTAGGCTAAGAAGGATGAACGAAAATGATCTGATTAATGATGTATCTGATTTGTGATTGTAAGGGGATTTGATCCCGGAACCTCTTGTACATTCTTTTTGATACCTTTTTGATATAATATCTCACATTTTACCAAAAAAAAAAAAAAAAAAAAAAAAAAAAAAAAAAAAAAAACTTCGACCCATGAAAACATGCCTGCAATCTAACATAAAAAAGAATTCTACAACCATGTATAGACATACTCATTAAGCGACTTGGATACATGCAATTGAGGTAATGAAGGATATGTGAGGTGAAAGGTAAAAGAGGTTAAGATGTTTTTGGATAAGTGGGGTTAGTAGCCAAGTTAGTAAAACTGAGTTCCAACAACAAATTTCACGACTTTCAACATTATTGAAGTGCTATCTTGTAGCAACAATCTCACATAATTTGAAGGAAAGGACTCCCAAATATTTTGAATGAAGTACGAGAGTGATAAGATGTAAAAGAAAGGGATTTTTCTGAACGAATTTGAACTCCTGTTTCTGTCAGTTGGTCGACCGACCAAGTGGTGCGGTCGGTCGACTGACTTGCAGGTATTATTTGATTTTTTCCGTTTTTCTTTCTTTCTTTTCTGCTCTTTTCTTTTCCCTTTTTCTTTCTTTCCTTTCTCTTTTTGCTCAAGGTGACATACAGACCAAAATGCCTCAAAAAAATTCCATCAACCACAAATACTGGCTTGGTAGGGTAGGCTAAGTATAGGATGTAGCTTTTGGGGATAAAAAGGCAATTTTGGCTATGTAAGGCTTATGGGTAAATAAGAGAAAAGGGGCCTCAAATGCACGTATCAAGATTCACAAAACAAGATAGTAAACATGTATATAACAATTTATGTTCATGTTTATGCATATTGATGTAACATGTTCCAAAGGGAGTACTACTCACATCCTAGACACTGGCTTAAGAATGAAACCAGGAATAAAGCTCTAAAACTCATAATGTATAGTAGTTTGCCAAGGTAAAAGTCAAGTTTTAAGAAATACAAATTGTTTGACAAAAACTCGTAGATATGCATAGGACTCTTATACTAAAACAAGTTGACAGGGCAAGGCAAAGACATAAACATGTAAGATAGCAAAGATCATCATTGAAATACTCTCGTTCCGACTCAACCTATATGCTAAAATAAACGTGCATTTTTTTGGAAATTTTTGAATTTTTTCAATTTTTTGGATTTTTCTTTTGTATATGCAAGGGAAATGAAGAAAAAACAACGCAAGACAAAAATGCAATAAACGTGTGACAAAAATGCAATGGAACAATGCATCTGACACAAAACCATTCCCCAAACCAACCCGCACAATGTCCCCATTGTGCATTAGTGTAACATCCTAATATTTCGGGACTTGGAAGTTTAATGATTTTAAGTCCAAGTTTGAGAAATAATTTATATTTCGTAATTTTTGGAATTTCTTTTAAATAACTGATTAATTTATGTGAGAATATTTTAAAGGATTTAAATAAGGTTTCATTGAATTGCGTAATTTACGTCTTAGCAATTTAATTTCATAGTTCGGAAATATTTATATCGTCTTAAGTTTATAGTTACCTTAAGTCGGTGTTTTTAGCTTAAACCGTCTTAAAACTTGTCTTATGGGTCTAACTTGTTAATGGACCCATTTCCCCTCCTTTTCCTCACAAAACCCTAACCCCATCATCTTCTACCTCCCTCCTTCATTTCATTTTTCAGATTGTAACAAACACCATTTTAATTTTCTCCTCCAAACCTTAAAACTCTCATAAAATCTTCATTTCTTATCCGATTGAGACAATTTTTGCGGCCACGGATTCCTCTTCTCGCCCTCCATCTTTCTAGGTAAGGTTTTACCCAAAATAATTCCGTCTTATATTCTGGCCGTGACCCTAAGGTCACGTTTTTCGAGGTTTTGAGGAGTTTGTTGTGTTTCTAGTGCGGACTTGGACAAAAGGAATAGCTTGGAGTCGGATTCATGTTGGTTTAAGAAGTTAAAAGGTGACGATAATGAGAAACTCGGCCTTTATTGTTAAAATAGCATTTTTCTTGATGTTTAATGTGAAGGTTTCTGATTTTGAGTAATGTTGTTGTTGTTTGGTCATAGAAGCATGTTAGGATTACTCATATAAAATGTTCATATGCTTTGGTTGTTATTCACATGGTTATATGTTCATTTTCAGATTTTTCATCCTTAAGACGAATACTATGTGTGATCTTAATATGACTTTGTTGTTGAGTTTAATGCTTGCTTTCACATCCTATACGTGGTATATATGCTGGGAAGTGTATACTTGTTGCGAATTTTGAAGATTGGTATCGATTTTGTAGGATTTGCAGATTACTGTAAAATGCGAAATTTAGGCTCAGGGACTCTGAGCCGGTCGACCAACCGGCAGTCGGTCGACCGGCTGGGAGTGCATTGTGATGTTTTTGCGTGTTTTTGAAGTGTAGGCTAAATGGGTGCCCAGCCGGTAGGCCGGCTGCCTGCTGACCGGCCGGGATCCCTTTTTCTATTGTTTTGCGTAAAAGAAAGAGGAAGGTAGAGAATGGTTCCCCAGCCGGTAGGCCGGCTGCCTGCTGACCGGCTGGGAACCCCTTAATGTTGTTTTTGTTTTACAAACTGTGAAAGTGAAAGAGTTGCCAGACGGTCAGCCGGCCGCCTGCCCCTGACCGGCTGAGAGCCCTGTTTACCTTAAAACTGGTTTATCTTTTGATCGGTTAGTCAGTTTTGGTTGAGACTCGTTCCGTGTACCTTGTATGTGTGTTAGAGGTCCCCGGAGGATGGGCGACACTATATTGGGTTCGGGAATGGAGAGAGGATAGAGACCCCCCGGCCGGGTAACCGAAAGGGAAACTGACTCTCCCTCAACTTAGTTCCCGGAATCAATTAAGTGTTGTTTAGAAGTATAAGAGATTAGAACTAAGGATCTAGTTACTATATTTGGATGTTGTTGTAGTGATGCGTATCAAGGTATGCCTTAAGCTGGACTCTGAGCTTGATATGTGAGCTTTTTGTCATATATAGGGGTATGCGTTGAGATGTCGCCTCTTAACCCTATATGTGTATGGTTGTCGTGTCTGGGGGTATGTGTGGACATGTTTATTTGTGATCGCGTCGGAACATGCCTTAAGTTGGCCTCTGAGTCTGACGAGTAGAGCAGCTGCACAACGGGGTAACTAGGGTGTTGATACCTTGCCCGGAGTGCAGATGTTGATGCTAGAACATGCCTTAAGCTGGCCTCTGAGTCTAGTGTCTTGTGATGTAGTAAAGGGACATGCCTTAAGTTGGCCTCTGAGTTCTTTACTTATTGGATGCTAGTCCATGCGTTGAGTTGTCGCCTCTAATTCTAGTGTCTTGTTGAGTAGCAGGTCTATGCCTTAAGTTGGCCTATGAGTCCTTGCTTGTGAATGTGAATTTGGTATCTAGGTTATGCGTTAATATGTCGCCTCTGAACCTTTATACTTGCTGAATATTTGGTATCTAGGTTATGCGTTAAGATGTCACCTCTAAACCTTTATACTTGTTGTTTTGCAACTGCTTGCCCAGTTTTGGTACAGTGTCAGGTGTAGTTGTTGATATCGATGGATACAGTGTATTGATTATAGAACTGTTCATCCAAGGCATTGGATGACTCTTTGGCTAGTTTCGTAAATGGTTTGGATTGAAAGACCCCACGGCCGGGGAACCGAATGGGAAACCGACTCTCCTTCCAAATAGTTTCCGAAGTTGGTTGAGAGCCTTGCATAAGTATTTGCATGTTGACTTGAGATTCAGATATTGAGATTTATATGCTTCACATGTTTTATATATGCTGGAGTATGTTGTATTGTTTATGTGTTAAGTGTTGTTACAAAAGGTGGCTAGGAGAACTCTAGTCACTCCCCACTGATTGTGGCGTACATGTTTACATGTATGTAGGTACATGACAGGTTGGCAGAGGCGTTGCATGGAGCTAGCGAGCGATGATCCTTCATCGATTGACTTACACTTTTACGTTAGCTAGACTTTAGATTTACACTTCAGTTCTTGAGTGCCTGTAGGGATGTGCCATCCCGGGCTGCTTTTATATTACACTTATGTACTTATTTATGTTTCAGTTTTGTAGTAGGACACCTCGCGTGTTTAGTTATGTTAAAAAGTTTTAATTCCGCTGCATTTTTAGTACTTTGTATGTTTATTATTTCCGCAGCGACGAGGGGTTTTACAGTTGGTATCAGAGCGTTATCGCTCCCGACGCACCCATGTAACCCCAACCTTAACTTGACCATATAATCGAATAATGAATGAGAGATGGGGTAGATTTAAGGACTCATATTGTAGTCTGTCTTGCTTTTATTAGGTTCTAACATGTTTGTTGATTATCATTGATTTTACTTTTAGGCCTTTCGATCGACGAACCGTGGGCTTATGCATTTGGCGATGGCGACCGGAGTTTCTACCGAAGATAGAAGATTTGCGCTACTGTTGGGGAATGCTTCTGAGCCTTGAAGATACTCCTCCTTCTTTGTGCATCACCTTCTTGATAACTCCGGATGCACATCCTTCTTTTAGAATATTTGTCTATCTTATTTGTCTATCTTACTCGAACAGATCTTCATGTCTTTTCAACTTAACCTTGTTACTTACTTTCTAAAGGTGCTTTTTAGGTGGACTTTCTTTTGACTGGATTCTGAGGAACTAGTTTTAGGATAACCGTGAGCGGTGTTCTGAGAAGCGTTGTTATTTGAGAAATAACTTAAGAGGTATCGAGAGACATGTTTTGGTTATCCAAATGTCTAGTTGTCTATCCAATTGGGAGAGTGAAAGTGAGCGATAGGGTACTTGCTTGAAGGTTGAGTTGTATGCGTAGTCTTCTATGGAGCTTAATCTTGAGAACCATGCTTAGATTGTGAAAATTTGTGGACTGAAGAGTACTGTTTAAGGAGTTAGATAAGATACTTAAGGATATAGAACGACCTGAGAGGATGGGCTTAAGATGCTAATGAGGAAGAATAGATGATTAAAGTGAGTTAGTATTACTTGACCTAGGTGAGTGATTGAGCTGAGAAAGGTCCGTTGTTTTTTCTTTTTTGGTGAAATGTAAAAATATATAGAAGTTCAGAAAGGAAGGAAAGTCCTTCCTTACAAAGTCCCTTACATCATCAATTTATCAATCCAAGCCTTATCCCTGGGGGGATATGGCCTTTATATCCATGCTCAATTTTCATACTAATCTCATCCTTTATAAGCTTAAATACAATCTCTGGTCTCAGCAGTCTGTTGTCCATTCTGGCTTTGTTCCTTTGCATCCAAATGTGATAAACAGTAGCATTGATGATAGCATTAAGTACTCCTATTTTCATCTTTAATCCTCTTCTGCTCATACACCAGTCTGCTACTTGAGAGCCTGGTATATCAAGTCCTGTCCATGTCCTGATATGCTGCATAATCAGTGTGCTATAAGTACAGTCAAAGAACAGATGTGAACTCAGTTATGTGGCAGAACCACAAATGCAGCATAAGTCATCCTGTGATATTCCATATTGAGCCAATTTGTCTTTTGTCTTGAAGGCTTTGTGATGATACATCCAATTAATCATGATATGCTTATTTGTTGTCCAGTCATTCCAGATCAACACTGGCCAATGCAACTCAGGGGCTGCAGGTCTTATCTGCTCATATACTTTACTGATAGAGTACTGAGTGTGTCCATCAATCCAATCTGAAGACATAGCTATTAGCTTGTCTTTAATCTTACATATCTTTTTCCAAGTCTAAGCAACATCCATGGGTGGTGAGTAATTCTGCCAGGCCTGTCCCTTAAGGTAGATATGGTTAACCCATTGCACCCAAAGCTTATCAGCCTTAGCATGTATCCACCAGGCCAACTTCCCTACAACTGCTTTATTCCAGTAGGCATCATTTTTAATGCCTAAGCCCCCTTCTTTAATGGGTTTACAGGCCTTCTCCCATGCCACAGGGGGTACCCTCTTGTAATCAACCCCTCCATCCCATAAGAAATTCCTGCACATAGCTTCAAGTTTATGAGTAACTGATGAAGGAAGAATAAAAATCTGAGCCCAGTAGTTATGAAGGGTCTTCAGAACAACTTTAATGAGGACTAGTCTTCCAGCATAAGACAATTTCCTAGCCCCTATTGCCCTGACCCTCTCCATACCCTTATCTATTATGGGTTTGCAATCCTTTTCATTCAGTTTTGTAGGCTTTATAGGGACCCCAAGAAAAAAAGGTAAGGTGCCCTCACCACAGCCAGCTACTTGAAAAATATCTTCCTTTACTGCCTCTTGAACCCCATTGAAATAAACATTTGTTTTTGAAGGGCTCATTTTCAGTCCTGATGCCTCTGAGAATGTTGCAAATGTTCTGAGGAGTATCATTATGGAACTTATATCTCCTTTACTGAATAAGAGGAACGCGAATCATTGGCTATAATAGTTGTATACTCGAAAAATTTATGATCAAAACTTGGAGGAAGTGACTCGTTATCTGACCTTAGGTTATTTAATGGATCTTAGCGTTCTTCTATTGAAGAATTTAAAAGAAAACTTGAGGATGCACCGCCTGTTTGTGAATGAAATAAAGTAATTCATTGAGAGACGAAAGTTCGGGAAAACTTGATGGTTGTCTGGTGGACAGTAAGGTAAGTAAAGTGGATATGACATATAGGGGTGATGGCCTGAGAGTGTTATTGAATTATCATTTGAGGAACTAGCAGAGATGAGACATCTCAAACTTTTAGGAGTAGGTAGCTGTAATGATGATATTGTCTAAGGTGTGGAAGATTTAGGTGTATAAATCGTTCGAGGAATTGTTCGTGAGAACTGACAGTTGGATGGCTTAATTTGGGAGGTATGAAGTGAGAACCCGGTGAGAATAGTGAGAGACCCGCACCTTGGAAGATTTCCGCGATTGTTCCTTTATATCGACTTTCTCTTTCCTTTGCTTCTCCTTCCAATCATGGCTTCAATTTTATTGGAGTCCATAGCCCAAAGTTCCTTACCTTGTCATCTCGTTGTTCCTCGAGTCGTTTCCTTACGACTCCCTCGAAATTTGTATCGTGTTGTCCCTGAAGTTCGTATCTCATCTCCTCTTCTGTGAGCCTTGATCCTTTTCATTTAGATTAGTGGCGAGTTCGACTTGTTCCTGGAGTAGTGATACATGCCTTGAGGAATGCTTGGTTTTGCGTTGTCAGAATTTGGTTGAGAGAGTTTATGATAATAATGTTCGGGTGATATTGGATAGGCGCCGCCTTGAAAGTTTCATGTTAGATGGCTAGATGTAAGTGGTAATTGTAGATTTGGAGGTACATGCTTACGTTAATGATGATGTGGTTAAATAGACAAATTAGGTAAGTTAGTGATACCTGATCTTGAGGAACCGCTTAATTGCAGAAAGGACCACATATTTGAGGAAGGAGAGTTACTGGTAACCGTGTGAGAATGTTGAGACATTTGCGATTTAACTTATGGAGTTGACTGAGTGTTTGACCTTAAGTTACTTATGGAACCTCAGCGTTTACCTATTGGGATACTTAATAGAATTTAGAGATGCACCCTGGCTAGGTGGATCGTTTTTGATAGCTTGTTGGATGATGGAAGCCTGTTGGCTTAATAATACTTCCGGAGTGGTTGACGGGAAGCTATTGACGTTTGAGGTGATCATATTATAGAGATTTGCTACTTATAAGTGTTCATGGATATCATTTGAGGAATCTCGGAATTTGAATAACTGAACCTTATGGAGACTGTAGGAGTGGAAGTTGTCACTTCTTGGGAACTTTCTTTTGAATGAATATTGTTGGTAAGTGGTTGGAAACCAGTGGATTTCGAAGTTGTTACCTTAGTAGGGACTTGATTTGAATGTTCACCTTATGGTAATAGATTGAGAACGAAGATTTCGAAGTGCTTCCGTGGAATGAATTTGATGGAATGGAACTATGTAGGACTAAAGTTTATAGATGATTTTGGTTATGTCCTATCTGATTGGGAAGAGTCATGGTGTAGAGAGTTTGGTGTCCTAATTTTTGGAATTTGATGTTATAATGGAATTTTTGGTTTAGAATTTCGTAAGTGCGCAAACCTTGATCTGGAATATGAGCTTAAGCTTCTACCGCGAGTGAGGAAATACCTTGTTATGTGGATGAGATAATGGTAAGAGAGATCGCGAAACCATTGAGAGGCTAGAGATCACTTGAACTGTCCTTCTTGGGATATACTAGAAATTGTTGTAACGATGTTTTGATTATGGATTGAGCGGTTAGTGTACCCATGTTTGGCAAGAGTTACCGTCTTCCTTGACCTCTAACCTGGTTGTTTCATTCCTTCGATCCTTCCTCGTATGTTCTGTCAGCTGTGAAACTAGAAACTCCTAATCCTTCGTGTCGAAGGTAATCTGTATGACTGTTTCTGCGCTCCCAGTGACTGTTTTTGAAATTGATTCCCTCGTGTTCCCTTCAAAAGTTCGCTGTTTTTGGAAAATCTTAATTGTTTGAAAATTTGAAACTGCTCCCTCTTCTGTTGAAAGTGACATTTTGTAGTTGTTACAATTAAACTCTTTTGAGGAATCTAAAATAAAGGTTAAATTTGGGAAATTTGGTTTTAAAAGAACTGATATATTTGCAATTTGATCGATCTCAGCGTCGATTTGTCATTTGAACTCGTTATTGGAGACGTCTGATAACCTGTACTGTGCTCATCAAGACCGGACCGATCTAAATTTTGAATTTTGATTGATTTCAATTTTTGGGACTTGTCTCAGATTTGGAAAGTCGGACTCTTGAATACGTAACGAGAATCTCATTACCCATTGATGAAGACTTGTGCCTTGAAATGCATTACTTCTTGAAACCTTTTTGAAAGGCAAAGTTTTGGGTTACCATAACCCGGTAGTACGTTTTGGTAGCTGTTTTCAAGTTTCGAGGACGAAACTTTTTGAAAGATGGGGTGATTGTAACATACCAATATTTCGAAACTTGGAAGTTTAATGATTTTAAGTCCAAGTTCGAGAAATAATTTATATTTCGTAATTTTTGGAATTTCTTTTAAATAACTGATTAATTTATGTGAGAATATTTTAAAGGATTTAGATAAGGTTTCATTTAATTGCGTAATTTACGTCTTAGCAATTTAATTTCATAGTCCGGAAATATTTATATCGTTTTAAGTTTATAGTTACCTTAAGTCGGTGTTTTTAGCTTAAACCGTCTTAAAACTTGTCTTATGGACCTAACTTGTTAATGGACCCATTTCCCCTCCTTTTCCTCACAAAACCCTAACCCCATCATCTTCCACCTCCCTCCTTCATTTCATTTTTCAGATGGTAACAAACACCATTTTAATTTTCTCCTTCAAACCTTAAAACTCTCATAAAATCTTCATTTCTTATCCGATTGAGACGATTTTCGCGGCCACGGATTCCTCTTCTCGCCCTCCATCTTTCTAGGTAAGTTTTTACCCAAAATAGTTCCGTCTTATATTCTGGCCGTGACCCTAAGGTCACGTTTTTCGAGGTTTAAGGAGTTTGTTGTGTTTCTAGTGCGGACTTGGACAAAAGGAGTAGCTTGGAGTCGGATTCATGTTGGTAAGAAGTTAAAAGGTGACGATAATGAGAAACTCAGCCTTTATTGTTAAAATAGCATTTTTCTTGATGATTAATGTGAAAGTTTCTGATTTTGAGTAATGTTGTTGTTGTTTGGACTTAGAAGCATGTTAGGATTACTCATATATAATGTTCATATGCTTTGGTTGTTATTCACATGGTTATATGTTCATTTTCAGATTTTTCATCCTTAAGACGAATACTATGTGTGATCTTGATGCGCGAGATTTAGTCGTCGGTTCTCACGATCAAACACATTTATAAAACCCAAAGTAGTAGTATAATAGGGTTGTCGAACACGAAGATGGTGGGGAAGATATATAGTTATGTTCTAATTATAACTCGAGTCGGGGTAATAAGTTTGAGATTGATTAACAACTAAAGAACAACTAAAGCAAATAAATTGAGATGAAATTGATGATTAAAGCAACTAGGGTGTCGGGGGTTACTAGGGTAGTCGATGTCAAACATGCAAAGGGTAGGTGGTCTCATCTATGTTAGGCCTAGGTCCGTCTCGTCTATCGATTTGACTCGCCTAAAATCAAACCATATCCTAGCTCTCGCTACAAACACGGTCAATTTAACATGCACACATACTCATGAGAGCCCTAGTGTAACACCCCAAGAGTGTGAGAGGAAAGTTGTCCCACATCGGTAGAATGTGAGATTGTGATATGTTTATAATAACTTCCACCCACCACTTAGTAACAAGGCCTTGTGCTTTTGGGCTTAAGTGAGGACAATTAATGGCCCAAAAGTGTGCACCCATCTTATTGGGTTTGTGTTACGACGGTGGTGGGTCGGGTTGTTACAAATGGTATCAGAGCGACCCTGCGACCGTGTGGTGAGCCTGTGGTCGGGAGTACCCGGGTCACACACCTAGCGGGGGAGGATTCTGGCCCTGGTTGTGGTCGGTTGGAGGCACAACGAGGACGTTGTGTTCTTTAAGTGGGGGAGTTTGTAACGCCCCAAGAGTGTGAGAGGAAAGTTGTCCCACATCGGTAGAATGTGAGGCTTGTGATATGTTTATAATAACTTCCACCCACCACTTAGTAATAAGGCCTTGTGCTTTTGGGCTTAAGTGAGGACAAATAATGGGCCCAAAGGCTTACCTCCCATCTTATTGGGGGTGTGTTACGACCGTGGTGGGTCGGGTTGTTACAAATGGTATCAGAGCGACCCTGCGACCGTGTAGTGAACCTGTGGTCGGGAGTACCCGAGTCACACACCTAGCGGGGGAGGATTCTGGCCCTGGTTGTGGTCGGTTTGACACTTTGTAACACCCTCATTTACCTAGGAGCGCCTGAACTAGGACTTCCAGGGTAAATAAGACTGCTACCATCCTAGTTAACCCAAGGTAGTAGATAATCATAGTGAAAGATAAACAGTACTTTATAGGTAAATTGTGAAGTGAAAGCTGATACAAGGCAAGTCTATAAAAAGGGTCCAAAAACCATACAACTGGTAACAACCTCAACTAAAACATGTGAAACTAAATGATCTAGAACTAGGTCGGTCCATGCCATGTCTCTCATTCCATGCCCAGCTCCTACTCCTGTTGTCTCTGACCTGAAAGATCTACTCCCCATTCCGGATCATTGTAGGTGAATACGAATACACTGTCAACCTCGCGGTTGAGTAGGATAACACAGTAATAAATAATGCAAACAAATAGTAAAACAATTGATCATGCCATGCTCAAGCTCCATCTCATTCTCATTCTCATTCTCCAACCCGTGACTCCCGGCCATACCGAACCTCCCGGCAGACTATACTCGGCCGTTGCCGAACACCATCATAACAGCTGAGGTCACCAGGTCTAGCCCTGCAGAGCTAGCCTGGGCCCAATAATATCTCATCATCATCTCAAACTGTAACCGTACTCATGCCATGCTTATGAGTGAAATAATAAAGAACCAACACTGTATATGCATCTCTTAAATAAACATACTTGCATCCATAGCATCCAACTCACATACAAACAATCACAATACAAAGCAATTCCAGTGTAACCTACCTGTCTAAGTAAGTCTGCGAATGTAAACACCCTCTAGAAGTATTCCACTTCGAATTCCGTTCCTATAAATTATTATTCATATCAAATTCTGCCCTTATACACAATGCTACTAAAATTGCTTAAAACATGTTCCTAATCGATCCATACATAACACATTATAACTATATATATATATATATATATATATATATATATATATATATATATATATATATATATATATATATATATATATATATATATATATATATATATATATATATATATATATATATATATATATATATATATATATATATATATATATAAGCATGCCATTCATACAATTATCGTTACCCACATATACTTACTATTTTTAGACTTACTATAATTAGCATATTCAACCACAATTATTATTATGTCCCAATCACATAGATAATTATTATAAATCGCAACATAATTTTTCGTTAGTAAACATCCCGATAATTATTAACACACGTTTAAGACGACATATAAACTATTAGCATCAATTACCAAGTTTAATAATAACAAAGATAATACTAATAATAATAAAAATGACCTTAATAAATATAGTAACACTAATAATAATAAAAATGATAATAATAATATTTCCCATAAGATTAATCACATCATCAAATTAAGGAATGATTGTTAATACCAAATCACGCCCATCAATCACCCACTCCACGCTTAACACGCAAACACGGGTTACATACATAACAGCCCAAAACCGCAACTCTCTACCGACTGCCCTGTGAAACTCCCCTCCCGACACCTGCTGCCACAGCTGGCCTCCCCACTGACACCACCAGGCTCACCACCGAGCCACGGTGGTTCCAGGGAAGAGGTCAGTGGCTACCTGCCACTACCGCAGACGCCACAAACACCACCAGGAAACTGACCGTGCGCTGAACAGGAAACCCGCATTCAAACTGACCATAAACCACCGCGACAAAACTAGCCCCTGACACCACCCACGGACACTACCTTCACCCCTGGCACCACTAAACTCACCACTGAGTCGTGGTGGTTCCAATGGCGAAGGTAGTAGTCACAACCACCGTGAAAGATAACCCAACAGCCCCCACGAAAACCCAGATCTGACAACCACCATGTTTATACTAGGGTCTTGACAGCCACCGTACACCACCGTGTGACACCACGACTAACAGACCCGACCACTCTTCGACTCCCTTACCTACGGTCATGCCAAGGGTACCAAAACACAGAGATCAAACTGATTGTAACTCATTTGAAATCATATATAAAACCCCCAATCACACACTCTGTTTTCGAAGAAACCAAACGAAATAACAACCCAGAAATTAACGTCATACCCAGAAATGAAACCCAAAAAACGAAGATCTTAAATTCATAAAGACGTCCCGATGATGATTGAAGCATATTATTTACATAGCACAAATTACAGAAATACCAAAACACGAGATTATAAGCATGTGATTCACCTACAAACGAGATCAGAACTTAGAGCAGTAACACGAAAACAAGAAAGTAACGAAACTGGTATGTGGTCAAACCTGTTTGCCCTCGTCAAAGGTTACCCTATAACCCTATAACCACCGTGATGAGTGCTCCCTTGTAGACCAAGTAGTGGCGGCAGAAGATGGTGAGTGTGTGTGTGTATAGATTAGGTCAAGAAGGGTCTTATTCTCATGCTATAAGTAGGACGGCTGAGCCTTGATTTCAGAATTTCTGAAATCAATGAATCATAACGTGTATGGGCTAGGGTTTGGGGCACGCAACCCTAGGCCCAATGACTCAGTTAACCGCGTAAGATCAGCCCATCACGCACCCCAATACTCACATAACATGAATCAAGTACGGGTTTGTCAATTATTCACCTATACGATTCTAAAAACGACGCGTAAAACACCTCGTCAACCAATATTATATCGCTTTTATCTTAAACCATCGCCATCGAAATCTACTAAAGTTAACATAAATAAATAAAAAGTAATAAAAATACGAGGTATTACAGTCTTGCCCTCTTAAAATGAACTTCGTCCCGAAGTTCACCATCCCAAGGTTCACACAACTGCTCAATAAAGCATTTAACGATCACAAAATGTGACATCATATAACATTAAAACACGAAATGTCACATTCTACCCTCCTAAAAAAAAATTACGTCCTCGTAACATACCTTAGTTGAAAAGTTCAGGGTACTTCTCTCTCATTGAGACTTCAGTCTCCCAAGTAGCTTCCTCGACATTATGATTCGTCCATAATACTTTGACAAGCGCGGTCTCCTCATTTCTGGTTTTTCGCACCTTCCTGTCCAGTATCTCCTTGGGTCTCTCCTCGTAGGTCAACTGCTCATCGACCTCGATGACCTCATGGTCAAGGATATGCGAAGGGTCACTGATATATCTCCGTAGTTGCGACACATGGAACACATTGTGCACCCTCGCTAAAGCTGGGGGTAGAGCTAATCGGTAAGCTACCTCACCAACTCGCTCTAAAATCTCGAATGGTTCAATAAATTTCTGGCTCAACTTGCCCCTCTTGCCAATTCTCATCACTCCTCTCATGGGTGACACTTTCAGCAAAACTTTTTCTCCAGCCTCAAATGTGATGTCACTCCGTTTTAGATCTGCATAACTCTTTTGTCTATCTTGAGCGGCTCGCATCTTCTGACGGATCACCTGGACCTGTGCTATCATCTCCTGAATCATCTCAGGTCCCAAAGTCACTGTATCAGCTCGATCATCCCAACAAACTGGACTCCTACACTTCCTTCCGTACAATGCCTCAAAAGGAGCCATCCCAATGCTAGCATGATAGCTATTGTTATATGAAAATTCTATCAAGTCAAGATCCCCCGAATTCTAACACACAAGCCCTCAGCATATCCTCCAGTGTCTGGATAGTCCTCTCAGTCTAACCATCTGTCGCTGGATGAAATGCAGTACTCATCTTCAAAGTAGTTCCCATCAATGTTTGTAACTCTTGCCAAAACTTAGAGATGAGTCTGGAGTCACGATCAGAAGCAATGTCCTTAGGCACACCATGAAGTTTCACCACATGCTTTACATAAGCCTTGGCCAATTCATCCTTACTCCAAGTCTCCTTCATTGGTATACAATGGGCCGACTTAGTCAGCCTGTCAACTATTACCCAAATCATGTCATTCCCTCTCGAAGTCCTAGGTAAGCGTACGATGAAATCCATTGATATGCTTTCCCATTTCCACTCAGGTACATCAAGGGGTTGTAACTTCCCTTGCGGCCTCTTATGTTCTCCCTTCACTCTTTGACATACCAAACATCGAGAGACAAACTCAGCCACTTCCTGTTTCATTTTTGGCCACCAAAATGCTTTCTTCAGGTCTTTGTACAGCTTATCCCCTCCAGGATGAACGGAATAAGGTGTGGAATGAGCTTCAACCAGTATCTTTCTCTTCAATTCTTCATCATCTGGTATACACCATCTCCCATCAAACCTCACACTATCATCACTGTAAATCTCAAACTTAGAATATGACTCGGCATCACTAGCTTTGCTCACTGCCTCACGCCACTTCTGAATTCTAGGATCACTCTTTTGTCTTTCTCGAATCTGAGCATATAACTCAGGCTCGATCGTCAAATCCCCCATGGTCTCACCTTTCCTTATCACTGTGATTCCCATCTGTCCCAACTCACGATACATACTCAATCTGGACATAGCTGTGCACAGAGCGTGAACGGACTTCCTACTCAATGCATCAGCCACAACGTCGGCCTTCCCTTCCTTGTACAAAATCTCCATGTCATAGTCCCCAATAAGCTCTATCCATCTCCTCTGACGCATAATCAGCTCTCTCTGAGTATAGATATATTTCAAACTCTTGTGATCAGAATACACTTTAAATGTAGCTCCATAAAGATAATGTCGCCACAACTTAAGTGCAAAAACTACCGCTCCAAGCTACAAATCGTGTGTCGGGTAATTCTCCTCATAAGGCTTCAACTGTCTAGAAGCATAAGCAATCACTCTCCCGTTCTGCATCAGCACGTATCCCAAACCCTTCTTAGAAGCATCTGTATAGACTTCAAAATTTTCACTTCCCTCCGGCAAAGCAAGGATAGGAGCTGTGGTGAGACGCTCCTTCAGGTCTAGAAATGCCTTCTCACAGTTTTCATCCTAGACGAATCTGTTCTCCTTCCGCATCAACGAAGTCATTGGTTTGGCTATCTTTGAAAAGTCTTTCACGAATCTCCTGTAATAGCCAGCCAATCCCAAGAAACTACGAATGTCGGCCACATTCCTTGGTCGCTCCTATTTTGAAACGGCCTCAATCTTGCTAGGGTCAACAGACACACCCTCCTTAGACACCACATGCCCCAGAAAGGCAACCTTCTCGAGCCAAAACTCGCACTTACTCAGCTTGGCATACAATTGATGATCCCTCAAAGTCTGTAAGAACAAGCTCAAATGCTTAGCATGCTCTTCTCTGTTCTTCGAATACACCAAGATGTCATCAATAAACACCACCACAAACTGGTCCAGATAGGGACTAAACACTCTGTTCATTAAATCCATGAAAACAGCAGGTGCATTAGTCAAACCAAATGGCATCACTACGAATTCATAATGCCCATACCTCGATCTGAACGCAGTCTTGGGAATATCTACATCTTTGATTCTCAGCTGATGATACCCTGACCTCAAATCGATCTTGGAAAACACACCAGCCCCACTCAACTGGTCAAATAGATCATCGATGCGAGGTAAAGGATATCGATTCTTGATCGTCACATTGTTAAGCTCCATATAGTCCACGCACAGTCTCATGGTCCCATCCTTCTTTTTAACGAACAACACCGGAGCTCCCCAAGGTGACACACTCGGTCTTACGTATCCCTTGCTTGCTAGTTCATCCAGCTGCTTTCTCAACTCCTCCAATTCCTTAGGTCCCATGCGATAAGGTGCTTTAGAAATTGGCTCAGCCCCAGGTTTCAAATCAATGCCAAAATCTAAGTCCCTCTTTGGCGGTAACCCAGGAATTTCTTCTGGAAACACGTCTTCAAAATCTCTTACAACTTCGATCTCACTGGCTTGGGGTTTCTCTGTAGTCAAATCTCTCACATGACACAACAACATCTCATCACCCCTCTTCAGGCAAGTCTTCAGCGCATTGATAGTTATCAGATTCAGTTTAGGCTTAACAGAATATCCCTTGTAGGATACCCTCACTCCCTTGGGTCCCCTCAAAGTAATCTTCCCTTGATAGCAATCAATGTAGGCCTTATACTTTTTCAGCCAATCCATACCCAGTATCACCTCAAAACCTCCCAAAGGAAACTCGATCAAGTTCGACTCAAAACTTACATCTCCTACTTGGATCATTACATTGGTGTAAACCCTATCACAAGCTATGGACTCCCCAGATGGTATGGTTACAGAATCAGCTATACTACTATATACATTGAGTCCTATAGCCCTAGCATGCTCTACAGATATGAAAGAATGCGATGCACCGGAATCAAATAAAACGAAAGTAGGAAAAGAATGTACTAGAAATGTACCAGTGACTACATGTGCATCCTCCTCTGCAGCCTCCTTGCCCATCATAAACAAGGTCCCACTTTTCTTCGCCCCGCTCTGGTTCACAGATCCCGCACCGCTCTGGTTACTAGCTTCTGCTAAAGTCTTCTGGAAGGTACCATTGCCACTACCCTAATTTCCTTGGTAACGGTTCTGGTTGTTGTAATTATTGTAGTTCCGCTGATAGTTGTTCCCTCCAGAGCGGTTATTCCCAGAATAACTTGCATTCGGAGTTCTGAATCCTCCACTCTGGTTTCCCCGATGATAACTGCTCCCAGCACTCTGGGTACCTGACCAGCACTCTATCTTCTTGTGTCCTGGTTTCCCACATTTAAAACATGTAGGAACTCTACCACCAGATCCAGACATAGCTCGGTTACCCCCACGATTGTTGTTGTTCCCTTGAGCACTAGTCGCGAAGAAAGAACGATACTGATTATTCGGCTTCTTAGTCCCTGAGCTTTCGGCTCTAGATTCCGCTTTCCTCTTATCACCCTTAGTCTTCTCCTCCTCCTTAATCATGTCAGCTAGCCTTTCCGCCTGGCCAGCCCGCTCATATATATCTTCCACAGTCGTGGGCTTAGTGGCCAGCATACTCCTCTTGATAGTGAGAGTCAGCTACATTTTCTGCCAACTGCAAGAACTTACTGTGATATTCCTCCACAGTCATCCCTTCGGCCATTTGGAATGAATCAAACTCTGCTCGCAGCTTCCCTTTTACATGCTCCGGCACGAACTTAGAGGATATAATCCCCTTGAACTCCTCCCAGCGCACATATTCTGAACCGATCTCTTTTGCAGCTGCCTTGATTTCTTCTTTATTGCTATTCCACCATAACCTAGCTGTACCCTTCAGATAGAATACAGCTTGGTCCACCTTCATCGATTCCGGTACAGACAGCAGCTCAAAGATACTCTCGAACTCTCGGCACCACTCCGCAAGTAAACTCGGTGCTCCTTCCACATCGTACTTGGTGGGGTTATGCCTAGAAATGTTAGTGCTCATCTTGATTGCATCAGACTGAGTGTTTGCCCCAATCCTAGCCATGAGAGCAGCGTTCATAGCTAGTAGACGATCAAATTCTTCTTGCGATACATTAGCAGTGTTGGGTTCTCTCCTGGGAGGCATTTTGCTGTACAAGTGACACAATTTATGAGCATCCTAGGTCAACTCCTACTCTGACTTGGTTTTGCTAACATACATAACCTAGCATGTAACTTCTTTCATACTGTTAAGTCCTATTAACATCATATTAGAGGTCTACCTAAAGGCTTAGGGATCACATAACCGCATGCATATACTCATACAAATCATACTCATAGTCAAAATTAAGATATAAACTCATGTTCTCAATGCTTGGAATAACGACTTATACATGTCACTCATCATGTAACATCATTTCATACTTCACAATGTACATATAGATATATTCATCCATCTTTTCACATCAAAACTTACCTCGATCCGTTGGCGCTGAAAGGTTAGTACAACATACATATATTATATAACTGCCTTGGGTCCTTCCACACTACCCACACTCTTCAACTCTCAAGGTAACCAGGTTAGGCTGAGAGGGCCAGTGGCTTGGTTTGAGGGGGCCCCTAACTCATCCCAACTCTATGGGGCTCCTAATTGTTACTAACCTGGGGTTCATTTTATTTAGACACTCCTATGTTCATTATTCTCATTTAGTTTAGGCCTGAGGATCGTTCTCTCTGATACCACTTTGTAACACCCCCATTTACCTAGGAGCCTGAACTAGGACTTCCAGGATAAATAAGACTGTTACCATCCTGGTTAACCCAGGGTAGTAGATAATCATAGTGAAAGATAAACAGTACTTTATAGGTAAATTGTTAACTGAAAACTGATACAAGGCAAGTCTATAAAAAGGGTCCAAAAACCATACAACTGGTAACAACCTCAACTAAAACATGTGAAACTAAATGATCTAGAACTAGGTCGGTCCATGCCATGTCTCTCATTCCATGCCCAGCTCCTAATCCTGTTGTCTCTGACCTGAAAGATCTACTCCCCATTCCGGATCATTGTAGGTGAATACGAATACACTGTCAACCTCGCGGTTGAGTAGGATAACACAGTAATAAATAATGCAAACAAATAGTAAAACAATTGATCATGCCATGCTCAAGCTCCATCTCATTCTCATTCTCATTCTCCAACCCGTGACTCCCAGCCATACCGAACCTCCCGGCAGACTATACTCGGCCATCGCCGAACACCAGCATAACAACTGAGGTCACCAGGTCTAGCCCTGCAGAGCTAGCCTGGGCCCAATAATATCTCATCATCATCTCAAACTGTAACCGTACTCATGCCATGCTTATGAGTGAAATAATAAAGAACCAACACTGTATATGCATCTCTTAAATAAACATACTTGCATCCATAGCATCCAACTCACATACAAACAATCACAATACAAAGCAATTCCAGTGTAACCTACCTGTATAAGTAAGTCTGCGAATGTAAACACCCTCTAGAAGTATTCCACTTCGAATTCCGTTCCTATAAATTATTATTCATATCAAATTCTGCCCTTATACACAATGCTACTAAAATTGCTTAAAACATGTTCCTAATCGATACCCACATATACTTACTATTTTTAGACTTACTATAATTAGCATATTCAACCACAATTATTCTTATGTCCCAATCACATAGATAATTATTATAAATCGCAACATAATTTTTCGTTAGTAAACATCCCGATAATTATTAACACACGTTTAAGACGACATATAAACTATTAGCATCAATTACCAAGTTTAATAATAACAAAGATAATACTAATAATAATAAAAATGACCTTAATAAATATAGTAACACTAATAATAATAAAAATGATAATAATAATATTTCCCATAAGATTAATCACATCATCAAATTAAGGAATGATTGTTAATACCTAATCACGCCCATCAATCACCCACTCCACGCTTAACACGCAAACACGGGTTACATACATAACAGCCCAAAACCGCAACTCTCTACCGACTGCCCTGTCAAACTCCCCTCCCGACACCTGCTGCCACCGCTGGCCTCCCCACTGACACCACCAGGCTCACCACCGAGCCACGGTGGTTCCAGGGAAGAGGTCAGTGGCTACCTGCCACTACCGCAGACGCCACAAACACCACCAGGAAACTGACCGTGCGCTGAACAGGAAACCCGCATTCAAACTGACCATAAACCACCGCGACAAAACTAGCCCCTTACACCACCCACGGCCACCACCTTCACCCCTGGCACCACTAGACTTACCACTGAGTCGTGGTGGTTCCAATGGCGAAGGTAGTAGTCACAACCACCGTGAAAGATAACCCAACAGCCCCCACGAAAACCCAGATCTGACAACCACCATGTTTATACTAGGGTCTTAACAGCCACCGTACACCACCGTGTGACACCA
The DNA here is from genome assembly GCA_029255685.2 of Silene conica. NCBI lineage: Eukaryota > Viridiplantae > Streptophyta > Magnoliopsida > Caryophyllales > Caryophyllaceae > Silene > Silene conica. The sequence continues at coordinate 56,933,739 of CM055315.2, forward strand.
CGACTAACAGACCCGACCACTCTTCAACTCCCTTACCTACGGTCATGCCAAGGGTACCAAAACACAAAGAGCAAACTGACTGTAACTCGTTTGAAATCATATATAAAACCCCTAATCACACACTCTGTTTTCGAAGAAACCAAACGAAATAACAACCTAGAAATTAACGCATACCCATAAACGAAACCCAGAACGAAGATCTTAAATTCATAAAGACGTCCCGATGATGATTGAAGCATATTATTTACATAGCACAAATTACAGAAATACCAAAACACGAGATTATAAGCATGTGATTCACCTACAAACGAGATCAGAACTTAGAGCAGTAACACGAAAACAAGAAAGTAACGAAACTGGTATGTGGTCATACCTGTTTGCCCTCGTCAAAGGTTACCCTATAACCCTATAACCACCGTGATGAGTGCTCCCTTGCAGACCCAGTAGTGGCGGCAGAAGATGGTGAGTGTGTGTGTGTATAGATTAGGTCAAGAAGGGTCTTATTCTCATGCTATAAGTAGGACGGCTGAGCCTTGATTTCAGAATTTCTGAAATCAATGAATCATAACGTGTATGGGCTAGGGTTTGGGGCACGCAACCCTAGGACCAATGACTCAGTTAACCGCGTAAGATCAGCCCATCACGCACCCCAATACTCACATAACATGAATCAAGTACGGGTTTGTCAATTATTCACCTATACGATTCTAAAAACGACGCGTAAAACACCTCGTCCACCAATATTATATCGCTTTTATCTTAACCCATCGCCATCGAAATCTACTAAAGTTAACATAAATAAATAAAAAGTAATAAAAATACGAGGTATTACACCTAGACTATCGTCTAAGACAAACAACAATAAGAATCATGCCCAACCGTCGTTGAGGCATTTCATCAAACATCTAGCATGCATACAATGAAAACCTAACCAATATGAAATCCAAACCCTAACCCTAAACAACAAACATCAACACCAACTACCCAAGTGCACCCCTAACCCTAGCAAAAGGACTACTCACTCATGATTAGGGAAAACATGTGAACAAAAGATGGGTAAATGGTAAACATGATGGATTATAATAAAAACAAGCAAATGAACAAAAGAAACTTAAACAAATTAAATAACCAAGTAGGGATTAGGAAGATTATACCAACAACAAAGAAAAAGGAAGTAACTTGGATAACAAGTTGAAGAGTTCTTTTAAATCCTTCAAAAAACAACCCAACGAATCCTCTAAGAATGCCCAAGAAGATTACTAGAGAGAATTACTAAAGAGAGATTAACAAGAATTAAAAGATTAAACTAAGATCTAAGGAGGATTAAAATATTTTTTTAGAGAGTTTTTGTGACTAAGTATGAACTAATAGAACAGTAGAAAACCCTAGAAAATTGCCTAGAAATGCGTGATAAGTAACGTATCAAATAATAGACTAAGTGCGGGTTTATATAGTGCGCGAAATTCTGAAAAGCGACTCTCAGCCGGTTGACCGGCTGCCGGTCCGGGACCGGCTGAGAGTTCAAATATGGACTTCTGCAATGTTTTCCTTTTCTGCACAATGCCCAGGTCCTGCCAGCCGGTGGACCGGCTGCCGGTTGGCCACCGGCTGGGATGTATTCTCGATGGTCTGACTTGAAAAGAACAATGGCAAGAAGGAGGGGGTCGCAGCCGGTCAGCCGGCCGCCGGTTGGCCACCGGCTGAGGACCCAAATTGCAAGGTCTGTAACATTTCTTCGAAAATAGGCTAAGGGGCTCCCAGCCGGTGGACCGGCTGCCGGCCAACCGGCTGACGACCCCTTTTTGCCATTTCAGCTCTTTTTCTCCCATTTTGTCTTGATTTCACCACGTTTTGTTCCCGTTTCTTCATTCCCGCGTCAAGTCCTACAACATGGCATCCAAACATAAACAAAAGAGATATCGGGTATAAAAAGGGACGAAATCGTGCCAAACGGGGGTGAAACGGGATCGAAATAAAAGGAAAACAAGGGAAAATAATGACCGAATTTGGGCTCATCAGAATTCCCCACACTTAAACCTTACTCGTCCTCGAGTAAGAGATCAAGCAACTACATAACCCTTATTAAAAACAAATAAACTAACTTACTAAGCTAACTATAAGCCAAATCGGGTTTAGCTACACCCGTAGCCCTTTCAACTCACAATTTGACATTCATGAGGAAGAATGCCCTATTGCAAGGCAAGTAAGGTCTTGCTACAAAACTTTTGATGCCAACAAGTAAAAACATAACACGTATAGACAAGCAACATGCATCGGAAAAAGGAAAAGAAAACCGCTTGCCTCATTCGAGCGGGGTTTTGAAAAACAAAACAAAGGAGGTCTATAGCGGAGGATGTCGACTCAAAGTCTAACCATGATGTCAAACCCCTAAATCAAGCTCAAGCAACCAAGAATGACATCACCAAAGACCAAGAAACTAATTCAAGGCGGGCAAACGGAAGTACTAAGCTATACTTCCAAGAATGACACGACACACACATGATTCGACTCCATGCAAGACCCATAACCGATAAAAGAACCCTAAGTACCGACTCTCACGGGCGACACTCAACACACAAGGAAAGAAAGGGGGGCGATTTTTGTGACAAAAAGTAACCAAAAATCACTCACCTACCTCAACTTGCGAAGCATGCCCGCAATCTAGAATGGTACTCCATCCAAAAATCAATGAAAAATACAAATGCACATGATGAGAACAACAACAACGATGTAACGGGGCTTGGGTTGGGTGAAAATGGTTTGGTCCAAGCACCGTTCTAGGATTTGAGGCTCAAAAACAAGAATGATCGCCATAATCAACACAACACCTTATTACAACAACTAAGCAACGTCTATGCCCTAACTTTGGCTTTTGCAAAACCAAGAAAAAATTGCATAAACCCCAACTTACTTTGGAAAAATCGGACCCATCACAAACTTAGACAAAGTGGTCATTATTAAAAACACCGAACAACGTCTACACCCTAACATACGACTTGAAAATCAAATCAAATGCAAAAAATGTGTAAACCCGGCACGCGTGCAAAAACATCAAAAGACCATATTATTGTAGCAACGGCTTTTTATATGCCCCCTTGATGGAAGGGACTTGTTGCTAGCCTTTTTCTCTTTAAAAACACATATGTACATTTTTTCCTTTTGGATTTTTCAAAAAAATTTCAACTTTTTCTTTGATTTTCTGTTTTCTTTCTTTTTTCATTTTTTTTTCTTTTCTTTTTCAAACTCCCAAACACCAAACAAACACAAAGTAACGACCACAACGGAAGAAGCCACCAACCGGCATCTAAATTCCCGACTCTACCACTAACAAAGCACCACAAAAGCAACCATTCTTGATCAAGGAAAGATGTTTTTGGGATGTAGTTCATTTAGTAGTTTAGGCCAAATGAAAAGGTTAAGGCTCAAAGTGGTTAAACAAAAGGGAAATAAGATACAAGGGTCAAAACAAGGCTAATTTGGCAAATGTAAAGTTGATTTATTTGGAACAAAAGTTGTCTCACATGCACATGAACATTAATCACGGAAATAAGGAATGAGCGCTATTCTTATGCGTATAGACATAACACACCACGTAAGGAGGACTACTCACAATCCTAAACTGAGTCGGTTTGATGGACCGACTATAAAGGAGGCTCTATCCTCACATTTGAGTAGCTAATGTCGGTCCTGGGTCGAGTCAAGGTCTAACACGGTCTCACAAGGGTGTCGAAACTTGGTCATTAAGCCTAGACTTCCGGGTCCTTGCAATCAAGAACCCTAACAAGGTGACATCAACGGTGCAAGCTATTAGGAGGGGTAAGACACAAGCAAGACAAAAATCATCATTGACGGCATATATCCTCCACTATTCAACCTCCTATGCATATTTACAAACAAAAGCAAAACGGAAAAACCGACTAACACATATTCACAAAACTATGAAAATGAAAAGGCATGTGAAACAAAAGCAAACTAAAACTAAACGCAACAAACAAGCAACAACTAGAAGGCTAGACTAACAGCACATCAACCACAACAACCACAAGTTCCCCGAAGGAACATCCAAGGCACAAAAATCCCGTTCTCCTTCATGATATCGACATAAAAAGAAATCGGGAGGGGGAGAAAGAAGTAGGAAAGAGTATACCAAGCATCTTCATTCTCCTAATACCTCGGGTTGTCGTCATATCTGCAACTTGTTAGTCCAACAAACATATATATACAAGGCAAACAAAGAACTAAAACAAAGGAAATGAAGAACATATTTTTTGAAATTTTTGAAATTTTTCGATTTTTTTGGTATTTTTGAAGTTTTTTCATATTTACAATAGCAATTAAATATTCACAAAGTGGATATTTTCCCTCCCCACACTTAAGATTTAGATTGTCCTCAATGTAACAAAGTGCAAGGGGGAAATGAAGAAAAATAACGAAAACAACATGTTTTTGGCTTTTTTGAATTTTTTGATAAAATAAAAACTTGTTTTTGTGTTTTTTTTTTTGAAATAAACGGTTCTTCCTCCCCACACTTATTTATATGCATAATGTGAGGAGGAAAACCGGAAAATAAAGAACATGTTTTTGAAAGTTTTTGGTTTTTCAATTTTTTTGGATTTTTGATTTTTATGAAAGCAATAAAAACAAAAAGAAACAAAAGAAGATGAAAAACTAAAAACTAAACTAAATGCAAACTAGATGCTCTAATCGACATGTATGCAAACTACATGTGACAATATGATACAAAACGTAAATCTAATGCATCTAAATGAATGCAACTATATGCAACTAAACTAATGATGTGAAAAGATGAATTGAAAACTAAAACTAACTAACTAAACTAAACTAACTACTCTAAATGCATGCTAGAAAGGAAAATGCAAACGAAAGTGAAATTTGGATCAAGGGAGTTACTTGCTTTGGATTTTTCAATGGGAGCATAGGCATCAAACAACCTCTCACTAGTTACCACCACCGTCGTCTCCGGTCTCTCCATGACCATCTCCATGCAAAAAATCATCCGGGTTCACGTAGTACTCGTTGGAGAACCCAGAAGTGGAAGCAGCTGCAAAGGACCGAGGAGGCGCATCAAATCTCTCTCGCTCACTCACCGGGGGAAAAATCGGCCTAGAGTAGTAGTCCGCAGCAACATGTACCTCTCCGGCGAAATGAGGCTCGGAGGAGGGCACATACTCAGCCTCGGGAGGAGTGTAGTAGGAAGGATGGTGCCCAGAACTGTGACGGTACCCCTTCTGAATGCCACGATCATAAGTGGAGAAGTTCCCCCAAGCCTGATCGTGGTACAAATAGTCTATCCTGGCATTAGTATCAGAGTGTCGTACGTCCTCAAGTGCACGCCTCCGAACGGTCTCCTCATGCCTCAGATCCATGCAAGCCATGAAATCCACTATAGTCTGAGGAACATGGCTAGGAGGAGGAGCCGAACTAGAAGAGGCCCCCTGGAAAAAACTAGAGCCGCCGAACGGTGGTATAGGAAGAGAAGACTGCTGGAATGCAAGGCCACTGGTGGTGGGCCGGCGCTGGTCTCGGGTCGCAGGAGGGCCGGAAAAAGTAACCTCAGAAGGAGCCTCAATAGGGAGGATATAGGAGGGTAGATCAGGCATCACCCTCATTCTATCAGAGTTCGGTAAAGGGATGGAGTTTTTATCGACTCCATCCACTCGAATCTGCCAATATGACTTGTTGTCGCTGGGGTTCCACTTAATCCACCCCAATCCCCCCATAAGGTAGCGGCGGGAGAGCACATTCTCCCCTCCAATATAGTCGACCCTAAAGCTCCTCCGGCAAACAGCTGAAGCAATCAAAGTAATCATGCCCCCTACACAAATGGGTGTGGACAAACGGGGCTGATGGCTAAGTCGGGCTAGGTGAAGCACCATGTGGTGAGCTATGTTGATCTCAAATTTGGTAGGTTTGGTGATCAAAGCAGAAGCTAGAATCTCAAGCTCGACAGTGGTGAAATTGTGTGGCTCGTCTCGGGAAAAGACGGTCCACCCCAAAAATCTCTGTAGAATCCTAATTGGAGCAAGATGCACCCTATTTGTCGGCTTCTTCTCCCCCCTTGAACTCACCAATCCAGTAATAGAAGTACAAACCGACTCCAATACAACACTATCAGGGGCATGCAATGGTGCCGCACTATTCAGCCCGAAAATTCCAGCAAAATCAGCAAGGGTCAAATGGTACCCCTTATTCATGAGTCGAAATTGCAAAAACGTGACTAACCCCGAATCTCTATTTTTGGCTATCCTAAGAGAGCTCAAAAATTCCCATGTCAATCTAGGGGATGTCAATACTGCTTTGGTCTCATACAACTGACTCAAACCCACATCCCTGAACAAATCACCGGTGACACCATCCAAACCCAAGTCTCTCATGGAATTCCTATCAATAAACTGGGTTGGGTTGAGGGGACGTTGAGCAAAAGATAGGAAATTACCTTTTTGGGTATCGGAATCGAAAACAACCCCGGGAAAATCGGGGTCACCCGAAACAAATGGAGCATCGGGGTTATCAACTCTTTCGCGCCCGGCCATGGGATCATTCCTAGATTTCGATCGCCTTTCGGTCCTTCCCGACATGGTAAAGTTGAAGAAATTTGATTTAGGATTGAAGTGGGTTTATTTTGGGAGTGTTTTGGGAGAGTTTTTGTAGTGAGGGAAGGTAGAGAGGGAATGGAAATCTGAAAAATGAGGGGAAATGAGTGGAAAAATGAGGGATATGGTATATAAATAAAACGTTACAGCCGCTCTCTGAGCCGGTCAGGCCCCGTCCACCGGTACACCGGCTCACAGCCCTTGCTTTTTTCTTCGATTTCTCCGCGAAATGCTCCAAAATAGGGTTCCCAGCCGGCAGACCGGCTGCCGGCCGACCGGCTGGTACCCTTATTCCCTTTCTCCTTCCTACGCTTCTCTTCTTCTTCGATTCATCTCTTAATCTGGGTTCCCAGCCGGCTGACCGGCTGCCGGCCGACCGGCTGGTACCCTCTTCCTTCATGCTTTCTTCTTCCTTCCTTCTTTCTTTTTTCCTTTCTTCTTTCTTCCTTTGCTAGATCTGGGCTCCCAGCCGGCGGACCGGCTGCCGGCCGACCGGCTGGTAGCCTTTTTCCTTTCTCTTCTTTTCTTCCTTGTCAAACACATATGGGACTCTCAGCCGGCCTACCGGCTACCGGTCACAAACCGGCTGAGAGTATTTTTCTCGCGAAATTCCTGAAACTGGAAAGTAAGTCGTAAAAAAACAGAATGTGCATTAAGGGTTCTGAGCCGGTGGTTGACAGGCAGCCGGCCTACAGGCTCAAGGCCCATATGCACTATTCGTTAAACAACTCAACTAGCACAATGAAAACTCAATTGCTAAGAGAAACTTCATCGAATACGCCTAACCAAGCCTACTCACCAGAAGATGACCTCTTTCATATGACCAAATTAAATAACAATCTCGCCTTCAAATATCACATGCAAGCTATAAATCAAACTAAAAAACGAACTAACAATTAAACTAACATGCAAACTACAAGAAGGAAAAGAAACTAATACTTACAAACGGTGGTTGTTAAGTGACTCCACCAAACCTTTCACGATCAATTTTCAATTCTTGTAGGTGGAAACCTCGTCCATGCTAGCTAATGACCTTAAGAAGAGGTCAAAAGCCTCGGCCGTAGCTTCTACCTTGCTTTCATGAGCGAGACCCGCTCCACACATCTTCAACTTTTGACCCTTGACATCTTTTCCGGCAATGAGCTCCTCTAGGTCCCCTTTTTCAACCAAAGGGTCCTTGAAAGAACTAGCACAACTTGGTTTTTGTTGTTCTTCATCACGGCCTCTCTTTTCCGGAACAAATACCCTTCCGCTAGCAAAACTAGCTTCCTTATTCTTCAAAGTCATACTTTTCATGATTCCCTTTTCATCAAATATCTTAGGGACATCATTCAACATCAAACTTGCAACCATGCCAACATTCTTTCCCTTGTAACTTGTACCGGGAGCTTCCGGAAGTTCGAACTCCGCCACTTCCTTTCCCACTTCGAATGATAGTTTTCCTCTCTTGACATCAATAGTAGCTCCTCCGGTGGCCAAGAATGGCCTACCAAGTATCACAAAAGAGTTGCTACCGACAGGGACATCCAATATCAAGAAATCGGTGGGGATGGATAGATTTCCCACCTTGACAATAGCATCTTCAAGTACCCCTAGAGGAAGTTTTTCGGTACCATCCGCAAGAGTGATAGAAGTTGTAGCGGGAGACAAATTCTTGATGTCCAATTTCTTGGCCATAGCTAGAGGCATGACACTCACGCTTGCTCCCAAGTCACATAAGGCATTATCAATCTTCTTCCCTCCAACATAGCAATTTATAGAAAAGCTACCCGGATCTCCGAGTTTGATGGGGAGGGTGCTTGGGACTTTCTTGGCGGACATGATTGCATTCACTTCTCTTTTCTTTTCTCGAGAGGGGATTGTTGCTTCCACCTCCTCTACAAGTTTCATCAATTCCTCACAACGAGGATCTCCTTTTGTAATTTTTCGGAAGAACTCACAAACTCTCCTCTCAATGAGCCCTTCTTCATGTTCGAACTCTTCTTCAACCACACTTTTTCCTTTCTCAATACTCACTTTCCTTTCATCTCTCTTCTTCCTTGGAAATTCTTTGACTTGTTCCATCACAAATAAGTCTTCATTCATCCCATCTTGGTCACTAGTCTCCGGAGAAACAACGGGCACCATCACCATTGCTTCCTCCCCAATATCCCCTCCAAAAACCATCATGAGTTGCTCAAGTGAAGGTTTTTCTCCGCTACTAGTGGTTTCAAGCATTGGTTGCTCATCGGCATTTGTCATGATTGCATTAACCCCATGATGTTTTGAAGCATCTCTCGAGCTTTGACCTTGAGCTAGAAAACCGCCCGGAGGCCTTTGAGGATTGGCTAAGGCTTGGGAAGCGACTCTAGCCTCCATCTCTCTTATCTCCTTTTGGTTGGCATTCCGCAAGTTCATCATCTCTTGATTGTGGGTAGTTTGCATATTCTTCACAAGCTTGAGTAATTCACCCACTTGAGTCTCACTCGATGGTTCTTGATGAGGGGTGTTGGTAAGAGGCAAAGCAAACCCATAGTCATTCCTAGGGACTCCAACTTGAGAGTTCCCCTTTGGCACTTGGTTATTGAGGTTGGGATTTTGTTGAATGAAATTCGGATCATTGAAACCTTGGTTGTGAAAGTTTTGGTTTTGATTTTGGTTGTTGTGGAAGTTGTTTTGAAATGGGGGTGGATTGAAGTTTTGGTTTTGGTGTTGGTTGTGGTTTTGGTTGTTGTTTTGGTTGTTGTTGTTGAAATTCGGGTTGTTGTTGAAATTCGGGTTATTGTAACCTTGGTCATTGAAGTTTGGTGCAAAGCCTTGATTGGCTTGGTTTGATTTATTTCCTTGATAGAAATTGTTGTTGTTGTAATGGTTTCTCGGGTTGAAGTGTCCACCCCTTGGTTGAAAACCGGGGGGATTTTGCACTTGAGGTTGTTGGATTTGATGAGGATTCAACACATTGGTACTTTTGTAACTCATGTAAGGACTCCCTCGAATCCCTTGATGGTAGTAGTTTGAATTGGGGTTGAAAGTGTTTTGCCCTCTAGAATTATTGAATGCTTGGAAAGCATACAATTCTTCCTCACTTCCACTTCCCTCAATTGAGTTGTTTGCACATACTTCGAATGTGTGCCCATTTCCTCCACACAAATCACATGAGGCTACACTATTCACTTGGTACATCCCCGGGACATTGCTCTTGGTCTCTTTGCTAGTGGAGCCCTTAGTCAATTCCTCCAACTTCTTGGTTAACATGTCAACTTGGCATTGGTTTCCTCATTCGCCTTTGAGTTGGAAAGGTGTTCACTAGGGTACTTGCTACTCTTTCTCAAGACATTTCCCCAAGTACCATAATTTTCCTCCGAATCAACGATCTTTTTGATAAGCTCCGTTCCCGTCTCATGCGGCAAGTGGTCAAAGCTACCCCCGCCGATGCATTAACCATTTCTTTCGTCCGTGGGAGAAGAGTCTGAAAAAAGGTTTGGGTCGTGTACCAAGTGGGTATCCCATGGTGGGGACACTTAGCAAGCAAATCTTGGTATCTATCCCAAGCTTCTCCCAAAGATTCTCCCTCGTCTTGCTGAAATTGAGTTATCTCATTCCGTAGCATGGCGGTTTTACAGGACGGGTAGTACTTGGCAAGGAAGGTCGTTGCCAAGTCGTCCCAAGTGGTGAAGGTGTTTGGAGCATGCACATTTAACCACCTATCCGCCTTGTCGGTTAAGGAATAGGGGAAGAGCATAAGCCTTAAGGTTTCCTCGGGCACTCCCGTTTTCTTTATCATTGCTACTTTACCCTTGAACTTTCTCAAGTGTCCATGAGCATCTTCATGAGAAGCCCCACTAAAGGCGCTCTTCTCGATAGAACTCATTTGCGAAGGGTGTATTTCAAAATTTTGAGGAACAAGAGTACCAAAGTTGATTGGATTTGTGGTGTCATTGTGATTCGGCCGGTTATGATCACGAAGGGCGGCCATTATATGAATTTGGTGGTGATTTGGAACGTGAGGTGAGGGTGGTGGTGATTATTAAAACGGATTGTCGAAACTTTCGGATGTTGGGCTAGGATTGCTTTGATTGGGGCTTGGTGGTTCGGGTGAAGAGGGGTTGTTATGGCTAGTAGATGCTTGGGAGGGATTCCTTACTCTTGCAATGGTCTTCCTCCTTAAGGCCCGAAAAAGCCTCTCCGGTTCGGAAGTTGACAACAAGGAATTAAAGTCGTCCCTAGGCATAAAACTTAGCACACAAATGAGTCGTCCTAGTGTTTTTTAGCCACTAGGGTGAGCAATATAGCAACCACTCTACAATTCACTACCAAATCTTTGATCAAAATAAAACAAGCTCAACTAACTCAAGACTAAAACTAAAACTAAACTACACAACTTCTAGCACCATCCCCGGCAACGGCGCCATTTTGATGCGCGATATTTAGTCGTCGGTTCTCACGATCAAACACATTTATAAAACCCAAATTAGTAGTATAATATGGTTGTCGAACACGAAGATGGTGGGGAAGTTATATAGTTATGTTCTAATTATAACTCGATTCGGGGTAATAAGTTTGAGATTGATTAACAACGACTAAAGAACAACTAAAGCAAATAAATTGAGATGAAATTGATGATTAAAGCAACTAGGGTGTCGGGGGTTACTAGGGTAGTCGATGTCAAACATGCAAAGGGTAGGTGGTCTCATCTATGTTAGGCCTAGGTCCGTCTCGTCTATCGATTTGACTCGCCTAAAATCAAACCATTTCCTAGCTCTCGCTACAAACACGGTCAATTTAACATGCACACATACTCATGAGAGCCCTAGACTATCGTCTAAGACAAACAACAATAAGAATCATGCCCAACCGTCGTTGAGGCATTTCATCAAACATCTAGCATGCATACAATGAAAACCTAACCAAGATGAAATCCAAACCCTAACCCTAAACAACAAACATCAACACCAACTACCCAAGTGCACGCCTAACCCTAGCAAAAGGACTACTCACTCATGATTAGGGAAAACATGTGAACAATAGATGGGTAAATGGTAAACATGATGGATTATAATAAAAATAAGCAAATGAACAAAAGAAACTTAAACAAATTAAATAACCAAGTAGGGATTAGGAAGATTATACCAACAACAAAGGAAAAGGAAGTAACTTGGATAACAAGTTGAAGAGTTCTTTCAAATCCTTCAAAATACAACCCAACAAATCCTCTAAGAATGCCCAAGAAGATTACTAGAGAGAATTACTAAAGAGAGATTAACAAGAATTAAAAGATTAAACTAAGATCTAAGGAGGATTAAAATATTTTTTTAGAGAGTTTTTGTGACTAAGTATGAACTAATAGAACAGTAGAAAACCCTAGAAAATTGCCTAGAAATGCGTGATAAGTAACGTATCAAATAATAGACTAAGTACGGGTTTATATAGTGCGCGAAATTCTGAAAAGCGACTCTCAGCCGGTTGACCGGCTGCCGGTCCAGGACCGGCTGAGAGTCCAAATATGGACTTCTGCAATGTTTTCCTTTTCTTCACAATGCCCAGGTCCTGCCAGCCGGTGGACCGGCTGCCGGTTGGCCACCGGCTGGGGATGCATTCTCGATGGTCTGACTTGAAAAGAACAATGGCAAGAAGGAGGGGGTCCCAGCCGGTCAGCCGGCCGCCGGTTGGCCACCGGCTGAGGACCCAATTGCAAGGTCTGTAACATTTCTTCGAAAATAGGCTAAAGGGCTCCCAGCCGGCCGACCGGCTGAGGACCCCTTTTTGCCATTTCAGCTCTTTTTCTCCCATTTTGTCTTGATTTCACCACGATTTGTTCCCGTTTCTTCATTCCCGCGTCAAGTCCTACAACATGGCATCCAAACATAAACAAAAGAGATATTGGGTATAAAAAGGGACGAAATCGTGCCAAACGGGGGTGAAACGGGATCGAAATAAAAGGAAAACAAGGGAAAATAATGACCGAATTTGGGCTCATCAGATCTTAATATGACTTTCTTGATGAGTTTAATGCTTGCTTTCACATCCTATATGTGGTATATATGCTGGGAAGTGTATGCTTGTTGCGAATTTTGAAAATTGGTATCGATTTTGTAGGATTTGCAGATTACTGTAAAATGCGAAATTTAGGCTCAGGGACTCTGAGCCGGTCGACCGGCTGGGAGTGCATTGTGATGTTTTTGCGTGTTTTTGAAGTTTAGGTTAAATGGGTGCCTAACCGGTAGGCCGGCTGCCTGCTGACCGGCTGGGAGCCCTTTTTCTAGTGTTTTGCGTAAAAGAAAGAGGAAGGTAGAGAATGGTTCCCCAGCCGGTAGGCCGGCTGCCGGCTGACCGACTGGGTGCCCCTTCATGTTATTTTTGTTTTACAAACTATGAAAGTGAAAGAGTTGCCAGACGGTCAGCCGGCCGCCTGCCCTGACCGGCTGAGAGCCCTGTTTACCTTAAAACTGGTTTATCTTTTGATCGGTTAGTCAGTTTTGGTTGAGACTCGTTCCGTTTACCTTGTATGTGTGTTTGAGGTCCCCGGAGGATGGGCGACACTATATTGGGTTCGGGAATGGAGAGAGGATAGAGACCCCCCGGTCGGGTAACCGAAAGAGAAACCAGCTCTCCCTCAACTTAGTTCCCGGAATCAATTAAGTGTTGTTTAGAAGTATAAGAGATTAAAACTAAGGATCTAGTTACTATATTTGGATGTTGTTGTAGTGATGTGTATCAAGGTATGCCTTAAGCTGGCCTCTGAGCTTGATACGTGAGCTTTTTGTCATATATAGGGGTATGCGTTGAGATGTCGCCTCTGAGCCCTATATGTGTATGGTTGTCGTGTCTGGGGTATGCGTTGAGATGTCGCCTCTGAGCCCAGACATGTTTATTTTTGATCGCGTCGGAACATGCCTTAAGTTGGCCTCTGAGTCTGACGAGTAGAGCAGCTGCACAACGGGGTAGCTAGGGTGTTGATACCTTGCCCGGAGTGCAGATTTTGATGCTAGAACATGCCTTAACCTGGCCTCTGAGTCTAGTTTCTTGTGATGTAGTAAAGGGACATGCCTTAAGTTGGCCTCTGAGTTCTTTATTTATTGGATGCTAGTCCATGCGTTGAGTTGTCACCTCTGAGTCTAGTGTCTTGTTGAGTAGCAGGTCTCTGCCTTAAGTTGGCCTCTGAGTCCTTGCTTGTGAATGTGAATTTGGTATCTAGGTTATGCGTTAAGATGTCGCCTCTGAACCTTTATACTTACTGAATATTTGGTATCTAGGTTATGCGTTAAGATGTCGCCTCTGAACTTTATACTTGCTGTTTTGCATCTGCTTGCCTAGTTTTGGTACAGTGTCAGGTGTAGTTGTTGATATCGATGGATACAGTGTATTGATTATAGAAATGTTCATCCAAGGCATTGGATGACTCTTTGGCTAGTTTCGTAAATGGTTTGGATTGAAAGACCCCCCGGCCGGGCAACCGGAAGGGAAATCGGCTCTCCTTCCAAATAGTTTCCGAAGTTGGTTGAGAGCCTTGCATAAGTATTTGCATGTTGACTTGAGATTCAGATATTGAGATTTATATGCTTCACATGTTTTATATATGCTGGAGTATGTTGTATTGTTTATGTGTTACGTGTCGTTACAAAAGGTGGCTAGGAGAACTCTAGTCACTCCCCACTGATTGTGGCGTACATGTTTACATGGATGTAGGTACATGACAGGTTGGCAGAGGGGTTGCATGGAGCTAGCGAGCAATGATCCTTCATCGATTGACTTACACTTTTACGTTAGCTAGACTTTAGATTTACACTTCAGTTCTTGAGTGCCTGTAGGGATGTGCCATCCCGGGCTGCTTTTATATTACACTTATGTACTTATTTATGTTTCAGTTTTGTAGTAGGACACCTCGCATGTTTAGTTATGTTAAAAAGTTTTAATTCCGCTGCATTTTTAGTACTTTGTATGTTTATTATTTCCGCTGCGACGAGGGGTTTTACAGTTGGTATCAGAGCGTTATCGCTCCCGACGCACTCATGTAACCCCAACCTTAACTTGACCATATAATCGAATAATGAATGAGAGATGGGGTAGATTTAAGGACTCATATTGTAGTCTGTCTTGCTTTTATTAGGTTCTAACATGTTTGTTGATTATCATTGATTTTACTTTTAGGCCTTTCGGTCGACGAACCGTGGGATTATCCATTTGGCGATGGAGACCGGAGTTTCTACCAAAGATAGAAGATTTGCGCTACTGTTGGGGAATGCTTCTGAGCCTTGAAGATACTCCTCCTTCTTTGTGCATCACCTTCTTTGATAACTCCGGATGCACATCCTTCTTTTAGAATATTTGTCTATCTTATTTGTCTATCTTACTCGAACAGATCTTCATGTCTTTTCAACTTAACCTTGTTACTTACTTTCTCAAGGTGCTTTGTAGGTGGACTTTCTTTTGACTGGATTCTGAGGAACTAGTTTTAGGATAACTGTGAGCGGTGTTCTGAGAAGCGTTGTTATTTGAGAAATAACTTAAGAGGTATCGAGAGACATGTTTTGGTGATCCAAATGTCTAGTTGTCTATCCAATTGGGAGAGTGAAAGTGAGTGATAGGGTACTTGCTTGAAGGTTGAGTTGTATGCGTAGTCTTCTATGGAGCTTAATCTTGAGAACCATGCTTAGATTGTGAAAATTTGTGGACTGAAGAATACTGTTTAAGGAGTTAGATAAGATACTTGAGGATATAGAACGACCTGAGAGGATGGGCTTAAGATGCTAATGAGGAAGCATAGATGATTAAAGTGAGTTTGTATCACTTGACCTAGGTGAGTGATTGAGCTGAGAAAGGTCCGTTGTTTTTTTTTTTGGTGAAATGTAAAAATATATAGAAGCTCAAAAAGGAAGGAAAGTCCTTCCTTACAAAGTCCCTTACATCATCAATTTATCAATCCAAGCCTTATCCCTAGGGGGGATATGGCCTTTATATATATGCTCAATTTTCATACTAATCTCATCCTTTATAAGCTTAAATACAATCTCTGGTCTCAGCAGTCTGTTGTCCATTCTGGCTTTGTTCCTTTGCATCCAAATGTGATAAACAGTAGCATTGATGATAGCATTAAGTACTCCTCTTTTCATCTTTGATCCTCTTCTGCTCATACACCAGTCTGCTACTTGAGAGCCTGGTATAGCAAGTCCTGTCCATGTCCTGATATGCTGCATAATCAGTGTGCTATAAGTACAATCAAAGAACAGATGTGAACTCAGTTCTGTGGCAGAACCACAAATGCAACATAAGTCATCCTGTGCTATTCCATATTGAGCCAATTTGTCTTTTGTCTTGAAGGCTTTGTGATGATACATCCAATTAATCATGATATGCTTATTTGTTGTCCAGTCATTCCAGATCAACAATGGCCAATGCAACTCAGGGGCTGCAGGTCTTATCTGCTCATATACTTTACTGATAGAGTACTGAGTGTGTCCATCAATTCAATCTGAAGACATAGCTATGAGCTTGTCTTTAATCTTACATATCTTTTTCCTAGTCCAAGCAACATCCATGGGTGGTGAGTAATTCTGCCAGGCCTACCCCTTAAGGTAGATATGGTTAACCCATTGCACCCAAAGCTTATCACCCTTAGCATGTATCCACCAGGCTAACTTCCCTAAAACTGCTTTATTCCAGTAGGCATCATTTTTAATGCCTAAGCCCCCTTCTTTAATGGGTTTACAGGCCTTCTCCCATGCCACAGAGGGTACCCTCTTGTAATCAACCCCTCCATCCCATAAGAAATTCCTGCACATAGCTTCATGTTTATGAGTAACTGATGAAGGAAGAATAAAAATCTGAGCCCAGTAGTTATGAAGGGTCTTCAGAACAACTTTAATGAGGACTAGTCTTCCAGCATAAGACAGTTTCCTAGCCCCTATTGCCCTGACCCTCTCCATAACCTTATCTATTATGGGTTTGCAATCCTTTTCATTCGGTTTTGTAGGCTTTATAGGGACCCCAAGGAAAAGGTAAGGTGCCCTCAACACAGCCAGCTACTTGAAAAATATCTTCCTTTACTGCCTCTTGAACCCCATTGAAATAAACACTTGTTTTTGAAGGGCTCATTTTCAGTCCTGATGCCTTTGAGAATGTTGCAAATGTTCTGAGGAGTATCATTATGGAACTTATATCTCCTTTACTGAATAAGAGGAACGCGAATCATTGGCTATAATAGTTGTATACTCGAAAAATTTATGATCAAAACTTGGAGGAAGTGACTCGTTATCTGACCTTAGGTTATTTAATGGATCTTAACGTTCTTCTATTGAAGAACTTAAAAGAAAACTTGAGGATGCACCGCCAGTTTGTGAATGGAATAAAGTAATTCATTGAGAGACGAAAGTTCAGGAAAACTTGATGGTTGTCTGGTGGACAATGACACCCGTCGTTGAGGGGTGCCAAAGATAAGATTTATAAAACCTCAGCATAAACTAGATAGAGTAAGTCAAGGGTCGAACCACAGAGAGACAAGGTTAATTCCGTTTGCTAATCTTGAATCTATAAAGTAATAATAGAAAAGGGGGTGTTTTGATTGGTTGTTACTAAGTCTAAGATAAAAGTAAAACAAGTAACTAAAGATGAGAATAAAACTATAATAAAAGAGATGCTAGAATGATTGGGTAATAAATAGCTATGATAATATAAATCCTAAAGTCAACATGTATTGCAGTCGCGTAAGGGGTGTAACATATCATTTCGTTCTATGGTACCTAATAGCTCCTTTCGACCTATGCTATTAGTTCCTAGGTCTCACAATTATTGGGTGTCAACAATAAGGGTGATTCCTAATCCTAGGTCACATACCTTTCAGTCTTGAGTAACCTAGCCGTCTTAAGGTGTAAACCAATGCTCTTCCCGTATCTTTCAATCTTGGGTTCAGAATATGGAGGGCTATCAGATACTGTGGTCGATCGACCATGAACATCGGTCGGTCGACCATCATCACTGGGGACGAATTCAACTACTGCACCAGGAACTTCGGTAGACTTCTCAACCTTTTCCAACTTTTTCTCTTGGCTTCCCGGTCCATCATGGGAGAGACCGCTTTGGAGATTAATGGCATTGATCGTCTTTACGGGACTCTCACATTTGCTCGGAGAGTTAGTAATCTGATTAGCAGCTAAGATTGCTATTTGGCTCTTAATGTTCTTCAATGATGCAGCTTGAGCCTTTTTCATATCCAACATTTGAGTCATGAGGGTTTGGACAGTCGTTCTCCATTTCGCAGCCTCATTTGTTTCATGAACGGGAGCATTCTCAAGTTTTTCGAAACGGGGTTTAATGGATGCTTCAAGTGCTGCAACATGACTTGTTTCAACACTTATTTTCGGCGAATTCCCACGTGAATTCCCATTTTCAGCACTATTAACCGCCATCTCCTCAATAATGTCCCAACCCTTATCATAAGCTACATTATTTTGAAATCTACCATTTGTAGCCGTATCAAGGATGACTCTGTAGTCATCATACAAAGAGTTATAAAATTGGTTGCAAAGGTACCATTCCTCAAAGCCGTGATGAGGAACAGATCGAACCAACTTCTTAAATCGGGCCCACGCTTCATGAAATTCCTCATCGGGTCCTTGCTGGAAATTTGAAATTTGAACTCTCAAAGCATTGGTTTTCGCAGGAGAAATGTACTGTTTGCAGAAAGCCAATGCCAGAGATGTCCAGTCTGTAACTCTAGCTACTACCTTATCAAGGTAGCGAATCCATTGACGCGCAGAATCTTTCAAGGAGAAAAGAAACATCTTCTCCTTAACTTCATCTTGCGTCACTCCAGCCGGCACAGGTATGGAACAACAATAATCCATAAATAGCTCCAAATGCTTCCAAGGATCCTCATCCGGTAGACCGGCAAACTGATTTTGCTCCCCCAATTCGATATAGGAAAGACGAATTTCAAAGGGGAGAGTAAATCCCCGGGGATGGTCGTGTGCTGTTGGCTGAAGATTATCAGATATAGTGGGCATGATCGCAAAGAACTGAGAGTTCCTTGAGACAATAAATTAAAAAAAAAAAGCAAACAAAATTATACCGTCTCCCCGGCAACGGCGCCAAAATTTGACACCCGTCGTTGAAGGCTGCCAAAGATAAGATTTATAAAACCTCAGCTTAAACTAGATAGAGTAAGTCAAGGGTCGAACCACAGAGAGACAAGGTTAATTCTGTTTGCTAATCTTTAATCTATAAAGTAATAATAAAAAGAGGGGTGTTTTGATTGGTTGTTACTAAGTCTAAGATAAAAGTAAAACAAGTAACTAAAGATGAGAATAAAACTATAATAAAAGAGATGCTAGGATGTTTGGGTAATAAATAGCTATGATAATATAAATCCTAAAGTCAACATGTATTGCAGTCGCGTAAGGGATGTAACATATCCTTTCGTTCTATGGTACCTAATAGCTCCTTTCGGCCTATGCTATTAGTTCCTAGGTCTCACAATTATTGGGTGTCAACAATAAGGGTGATTCCTAAATTCTAGGTCACATACCTTTCAGTCTTAAGTAACCTAGTCGTCTTAAGGCGTAAACCAATGCCCTTCCCGTATCTTTCAATCTTGGGTAGGTCATTACTAACATCCTACAAGTCTCCCTTCGGTCTCATTGTAGGGTATTAAAGTCAACGAAGTAAAACGAAATAGAATTCGAACGCGCGTCGGTCGACCGACCAGCTACCCCGGTCGGCCGACCTCCTGCCTGCAACATGGCAATTCGGGAATTTACACTACCTATGCATATTTACTCCCTACATCCTAACATATGGAATTTAGCTACTCATGGAAATTGAAATAATAACAATAACATTAATAAAAACGGAATTCATGATGAACATCAATCTAAACATGCAATAATAATAAAGGCTTTGGGATTCTAACTTAACCGGATGCAATAATTCTAAGAAGAGAACAATAATGAAACTGAAATCAAGAAGGGAATTACCGAAAAATAAGGATTAAGGCAGAAAAGAACGAATTTTATTGATGAATGCGGAAAGATTGATGATGAACAATACTAAAGAAAACGTGTTTGATGATTATTGAAAGATTAAAACAAAAATAGAGAACTTGGCAAACAAAGATTACTAGATTACTTCCTTGGAAAACCGAATTAAAGACTCAATGATTAACCCTAAACACGAGGTTAGCTTATATAGGTGGAAATAAAGAGTTTCCTAATGACCTAATCACTTGAATGGGCTATGCGGAAAAATTTGGGTCTGCGCTGAGGTCGGTCGACCTAAGTAGTAGGTCGGTCGACCTAATGTCGGTTTAAAACAGCTGCCATTTCTTCGTTACTCATCATAATAAGGCGATTCTCGCGGCGTTGGAAAGCTAAGAGGATAAGCTTTCACCTCCAACTGGAATCAATCCATTATCAGCTCTAGAACTCGATATATAGCCATTTGAAATAGGCTGCAATATTGTGGATCGATTCTTTGCTTTTTTAGAGCTTGTAAACTATATGTACCTTTGCTTATGCTATCTTCAGGGCTTGAAATGTGCGCTAGGCTTCGTTCCTTCGTGTCCTTAGCCATAAAAATCACTTGAGGACG
This sequence comes from Silene conica, assembly GCA_029255685.2. Lineage (NCBI taxonomy): Eukaryota > Viridiplantae > Streptophyta > Magnoliopsida > Caryophyllales > Caryophyllaceae > Silene > Silene conica. The sequence goes on from CM055315.2 coordinate 56,953,913, forward strand.
GATTTGGTTTCAAATCGCCTCTTTTCCGCATAATTCTGCGAAATAGCATAAAAATACGAAAGTAGACAAAAGTTGGGAAATAAAGGCTAAAACATCGTAAATGAGCTCTAAAATGTGTGTGAAAATAGATGTAAAACATCATAAAATAGACACACATCAAATTCCCCCAAACCAAACCCTTGCTTGTCCTCAAGCAAGAACTAGACTCGATCTTAACTAATGGAACGATTTCAATCTCAAAGCGAAATTTACATGTAAGCCTAAGCCAATGCCGAGTACAAAATGAGAAAGTATTCAAATCATGCAAACGAGTTATAAGGTTGTCAAACTTGCAAAACTGGAGGCTATAGAGACTTTATACCATGGACTCTCGCGGTACGCTCGAGACAATCATGAAGCAAAGGGTGAATATATGTAAAAGATAGGAAGAAGTATATTGTCATGACACTCACCTAACTGCGACCCATGGAAACATGTCTGTAATCTAACATGAACAAGAATTCTACAACTATGTATACTTATACTCATTAAGTGACTTAGGCACATGCAATTGAGGTGATGAAAGATATGTGAGGTAAAAGGTAAAAGTGGTTAAGATGTTTTTGGATTTGTGGGGTTAGTAGTCAAGCTAGTAAAACCGGTTCCCAACAACATATTTCACAACTTTTGATATTAAGAAAGTGCTCTTTTGTAGCACAACTCTTCACATTAAATATAAGAAAGGACTCCCAAATATTTTGAATGAGGTATGGAAGTGATAACATATAAAAGAAAGGGATTTCAGAACGAAATTTTGAATTTCTGATGCTGTCAGTTGGTCGACCGACCTGAGGGTGTGGTCGGTCGACTGACTTCCTGTATGTTTTGATTTTTTTTTTTTCGTTTTTCTTTTCTTTCTTTCTTTTTCTGAATTTTTCTGTTCTTTTTCTTTTCTTGCTTTCTTTCTTTCCTTTTTCTCTTTTTGCTCAAGATAGCATACAAACCAAGATGCCTCAAAAATAGACCAAAGACCACAAATACTAGCTTAGAAGGGTAGGCTAAGTATGGGATGTAGCTTTTGGGGGAATAAAAAGGCAATTTTGCCTATGTGGAGCTTATGGGTAAATAAGAGAAAAGGGATCCCAAATGCACGTACCAAGACTCACAAAACGAGATAGTAAAACAAGTATATAGCAATTCAAGTTCATGTTTATGCATATTGATGTAACATGTTCCAAGGGGAGTATTACTCACATCCTAGACAACTGGTTTAAAAATGAAACCAGGAATAAGGCTCTAAAACTCAGAATGTATAGTAGGTTGCCAAGGTATAAGTCAAGTCTCAAGATATACAGATAGTTTGACAAAAACTCGTAGGTATGCAAAAGATTCTTATACTAAAACAAGTTGACAAGGCAAGGCAAAGGCATAAACATGTAGGATAGCAAAATCATCCTTGAAATACTCTCGTTCCGACTCGACCTATATGCTAAAATAAACGTGCATTTTTTTTTGGAAATTTTTGAATTTTTCTTTTTTTTTTTTGGATTTTTGTGTATATGCAAGGGAAATGAAAGAAACAACGGAAATGCAATAAACGTGAGACAAAAATGCAGAAAAAACACGAATGCGACGCAAAACCCTTCCCCAAACCAAATCACACAATGTTCTCATTGTGCAATATCATATACAAAGAACATGGGATATGGGAATTTGCGATAGAATAAAACTAAGGAGGAATATGGAAGGAACTCACGGAATATATGCGTGAACGGAAACCTCCCCAAACCAGCGTGAGCTAGGAGGTTTCGGTAGCCAGCAGTGCTACCTTATAGACCTGAAAAAGAAACAAGACAACCTTTTTCGGAAATTAAAAGCATTTGGGTGATAAATAATAATTACAAGGTATGAAAATAAAGGAGAAAATGAAAGCATAAAAGAAAGATAGAGAGAAAGACTCCCTAGGCTTGCTGGTACGCTTCCCAAGGCAATCGAGAACAGGTAGTAGCAGTGGTAGTGGTCGACCGACCACAACCCTTGGTCGACCGACCAAGTATCGGTAGACAGTGGCTACTGGATTGCGGAGGCTGGTCGACCGACTGATCCATCTGGTCGGTCGACCAGATTTCCTGTAACAGTGCCCCTCTTTTCTTTCTCGAATTAACTCAAGGGATTGAGTTAATTTTTATTCAAAACCTGTAAAAACAATATATATACGCGCCCAAAACTTGCGCCAAACCCAAAACTACCAAGTCTATAGTCTCAAAACAAAGCAACAAAAGTAAAAAGAGTCTAAGTCTAAAAGCAAAAACAAAAAGTAGTCCAACAGAAACCGAAATCGGAAAAAAAGCGAATGGCACTATGGCTCAACAACAAGATACCCCAAAGTAGGGCACTTGACTAAAAGAGGTCCTTTCAGCAGTATGGACCGCTACTCTAGGCTTCCAGACAACAGGCCTAGTCAGAGGAAGGGTATCTGGTGTCACACAAGCTATGACACGCTTCTTTACTTTGCCCGGCCTATCTTGTTCAGCAACTTGCTCCAATTCCGTCTCACTAGTATCACCAGGATCTCCTATGCCCTCTTTGCCATGACCTGCAGCAACAGAAATAATAGGATGGTCCTCCAATTTTCTCCCAAGCTCAAGGCCTTTGACGATCTCCAAGATTTTACCGAACTGACGCTTCAACTTCACTTTCTCCAAATGATCCGGATATGGGACCGCAACACTAGCCGTGGGATCAGCAATCTTCGGCTTCTTTAACTTCATAATCTCCGTTAAGTCATTGATATGAGTGGAATCAGATGAATCTGATGAAGAATCCAGACTCTGCTCAGGTCTCGCGGTCGGTCGACTAGTTGTACTGGTCGGCCAACTGGTCGAGCTCGGTTCAGAATATGGAGGGACATCAGATACCGTGGTCGATCGACCATGAACATCGGTCGGTCGACCATCATCACTGGGTACTGCACCAGGAACTTTGGTAGACTTCTCAACCTTTTCCAACTTTTTCTCTTGGCTTCCCGGTCCATCATGGGAGAGACCGCTTTGGAGATTAATGGCATTGATCGTCTTTACGGGACTCTCACATTTGCTCGGAGAGTTAGTAATCTGATTAGCAGCTAAGATTGTTATTTGGCTCTTAATGTTCTTCAATGATGCAGCTTTAGCCTTTTTCATCTCCAACATTTGAGTCATGAGGGTTTGGACAGTCGTTCTCAATTTCGCAGCCTCATTTGTTTCATGAACGGGAGCATTCTCAAGTTTTTCGAAACGGGGTTTAATGGATGCTTCAAGTGCTGCAACATGACTCGTTTCAACACTTATTTTCGGCGAATTCCCACGTGAATTCCCATTTTCAGCTCTATTAACCGCCATCTCCTCAATAATGTCCCAACCCTTATCATAAGCTACATTATTTTGAAATCTACCATTTGTAGCCGTATCAAGGATGACTCTTTAGTCATCATACAAAGAGTTATAAAATTGGTTGCAAAGGTATCATTCCTCAAAGCCGTGGTGAGGAACAGATCGAACCAACTTCTTAAATCGGGCCCACAATTCATGAAATTCCTCATCGGGTCCTTGCTGGAAATTTGAAATTTAAACTCTCAAACCGTTGGTTTTCGCAGGCGAAATGTACTGTTTGCAGAAAGCCAATGCCAGAGATGTCCAGTCTGTAACTCTAGTTACTACCTTATCAAGGTAGCGAATCCATTGACGCGCAGAATCTTTCAAGGAGAAAAGAAACATCTTCTCCTTAACTTCATCTTGCGTCACTCCAGCCGGCACAGATATGGAACAACAATAATCCGTAAATAGCTCCAAATTCTTCCAAGGATCCTCATCCGGTAGACCGGCAAACTGATTTTGCTCCCCCAATTCGATATAGGAAAGACGAATTTCAAAGGGGAGAGTAAATCCCTGGGGATGGAGATTATCAGATATATTGGGCATGATCGCAAAGAACTGAGACTACTCAAGCATTTCTCTCAAAAATCTTACTTCTAACTCTACACAAGCAAAACTAGAAGCAAAAGTAAGCAACGGTCTCAAGGAACCAAAGTTCCTTGAGACAATAAATTAAAAAAAAATCAAACAAAATTATACCGTCTCCCCGGCAACGGCGCCAAAATTTGACACCCGTCGTTGAGGGGTGCCAAAGATAAGATTTATAAAACCTCGTCTTAAACTAGATAGAGTAAGTCTAGGGTCGAACCACAGAGAGACAAGGTTAATTCCGTTTGCTAATCTTTAATCTATAAAGTAATAATAAAAAGAGGGGTGTTTTGATTGGTTGTTACTAAGTCTAAGATAAAAGTAAAACAAGTAACTAAAGATGAGAATAAAACTATAATAAAAGAGATGCTAGGATGATTGGGTAATAAATAGCTATGATAATATAAATCCTAAATTCAACATGTATTGCAGTCGCGTAAGGGGTGTAACATATCCTTTCGTTCTATGGTACCTAATAGCTCCTTTCGGCTTATGCTATTAGTTCCTAGGTCTCACAATTATTGGGTGTCAACAATAAGGGTGATTCCTAAATTCTAGGTCACATACCTTTCAGTCTTAAGTAACCTAGTCGTCTTAAGGCGTAAACCAATGCCCTTCCCGTATCTTTCAATCTTGGGTAAGTCATTACTAACATCCTACAAGTCTCCCTTCGGTCTCATTGTAGGGTATTAAAGTCAACGAAGTAAAACGAAACAGAATTCGAACGCGCGTCGGTCGACCGGGGCCGACCAGCTACCCCGGTCGGCCGACCTCCTGCCTGCAACATGTCAATTCGGGAATTTACACTACCTATGCATATTTACTCCCTACATCCTAACATATGGAATTTAGCTACTCATGGAGATTGAAATAATAACAATAACATTAATAGAAACGGAACTCATGATGAACATCAATCTAAACATGTAATAATAATAAAGGCTTTGGGATTCTAACTTAACCGGATGCAATAATTCTAAGAAGAGAACAATAATGAAACTGAAATCAAGAAGGGAATTACCGAAAAATAAGGATTAAGGCAGAAAAGAACGAATTTTATTGATGAATGCGGAAAGATTGATGATGAACAATACTAAAGAAAAAGTGTTTGATGATTATTGAAAGATTAAAACTAAAATAGAGAACTTGGCAAACAAAGATTACTAGATTACTTCCTTAGAAAACTGAATTAAAGACTCAATGATTAACCCTAAACACGAGGTTAGCTTATATAGGCGGAAATAAAGAGTTTCCTAATGACCTAATCACTTGAATGGACTTTGCGGAAAAATCTGGGTCTGCGCTGTGGTCGGTCGACCTAAGTAGTAGGTCGGTCGACCTAATGTCGGGACTACAGCGCGCGTTGATCTTAAAACAGCTGCCATTTCTTCGTTACTCATGATAATATGGCGATTCTCGCGGCGTTGGAAAGCTAAGCGGATAAGCTTTCACCTCCAACTGGAATCACTCATTATCAGCTCTAGAACTCGAGATATAGCCATTTGAAACAGGCTGCAATATCGTGGATCGATTCTTTGCTTTATTAGAGCTTGTAAACTATATGCACCTTTGCTTATGCTATCTTCAGGCCTTGAAATGTGCGCTAGGCTTCGTTCCTTCATGTACTTAGCCATAAAAATCACTTGAGGATGGATTTGGTTTGAACTCGCCTCTTTTCCGCATAATTCTGCGAAATAGCATAAAAATACGAAAGTAGACAAAAGTTGGGAAATAAAGGCTAAAACATCGTAAATGAGCTCTAAAATGTGTGTGAAAATAGATGTAAAACATCATAAAATAGACACGCATCAGACAGTAAGGTAAGTAAAGTGGATATGACATATAGGGGTGATGGCCTAAGAGTGTTATTGAATTGTCATTTGAGGAATTAGCAGAGATGAGACATCTCAAACTTTTGGGAATAGGTAGCTGTAATGATGATATTGTCTAAGGTGTGGAAGATTTAGGTGTATAAATCGTTCGAGGAATTGTTCGTGAGCACCGACAGTTGGATGGCTTAATTTGGGAGGTATGAAGTGAGAACCCGGTGAGAATAGTGAGAGACCCGCACCTTGGAAGATTTCCGCGATTGTTCCTTTATATCGCCTTTATCTTTCCTTTGCTTCTCCTTCCAATCATGGCTTCAATTTTATTGAAGTCCATAGCCCAAAGTTCCTTACCTTGTCATCTCGTTGTTCCTCGAGTCGTTTCCTTACGACTCCCTCGAAATCTGTATCGTGTTGTCCCTGAAGTTTGTATCTCATCTCCTCTTCTGTGAGCCTTGATCCTTTTCATTTAGATTAGTGGCGAGTTCGACTTGTTCTTGGAGTAGTGATACATGCCTTGAGCAATGCTTGGTTTTGCGTTGTCAGAATTTGGTTGAGAGAGTTTATGATAATAATGTTCGGGTGATATTGGATAGTGTGCCGCCTTGAAAGTTTCATGTTAGATGGCTAGATGTAAGTGGTAATTGTAGATTTGGAGGTACATCCTTACGTTAATGATGATGTGGTTAAATAGACGAATTAGGTAAGTTAGTGATACCTGATCTTGAGGAACCGCTTAATTGCAGAAAGGACCACATATTTGAGGAACGAGAGTTACTGGTAACGGTGTGAGAATGTTGAGACATTTGCGATTTAACTTATGGAGTTGACTGAGTGTTTGACCTTAAGTTACTTATGGAACCTCAGCGTTTACCTATTGGGATACTTAATGGAATTTAGAGATGCACCCTGGCTAGGTGGATCGTTTTTGATAGCTTGTCGGATGATGGAAGCCTGTTGGCTTAATAATACTTCCGGAGTGGTTGACGGGAAGCTATTGACGTTTGAGGTGATCATGGATATCAATTGAGGAATCTCGGAATTTGAATAACTGAACCTTATGGAGACTGTAGGAGTGGAAGTTGTCACTTCTTGGGAACTTTCTTTTGAATAAATATTGTTGGTAAGTGGTTGGAAACCAGTGGATTTCGAAGTTGTTACTTTAGTAGGGACTTGATTTGAATGTTCACCTTATGGTAATAGATTGAGAACTAATATTTCGAAGTGCTTCCGTGGAATGAATTTGATGGAATGGAACTATGTAGGACTAAAGGTTATAGATGATTTTGGTTATGGCCTATCTGATTGGGAAGAGTCATGGTGTAGAGAGTTTGGTGTCCTAATTTTTGGAATTTGATGTTATAATGGAATTTTTGGTTTAGAATTTCGTAAGTGCGCAAACCTTGATCTGGAATATGAGCTTAAGCTTCTACCGCGAGTGAGGAAATACCTTGTAATGTGGATGAGATAATGGTAAGAGAGATCGCAAAACCATTGAGAGGCTAGAGATCACTTGAACTGTCCTTCTTGGGATATACTAGAAATCGTTGTAACGATGTTTTGATTATGGATTGAGCGGTTAGTGTACCCATGTTTGGCAAGAGTTTCCATCTTCCTGGACCTCTAACCTGGTTGTTTCATTCCTTCGATCCTTCCTCGTATGTTCTGTCAGCTGTGAAACTAGAAACTCTTAATCTTTCGTGTCGAAGGTAATCTCTATGACTGCTTCTGCGCTCCCAGTGACTGTTTTTGAAATTGATTCCCTCGTGTTCCCTTCAAAAGTTCGCTATTTTTGGAAAATCTTAATTGTTTGAAAATTTGAAATTGCTCCCTCTTCTGTTGAAAGTGACATTTTGTAGTTGTTACAATTTAACTCTTTTGAGGAATCGAAAATAAAGGTTAAATTTGGGAAATTTGGTTTTAAAAGAACTGATTGATTTGCAATTTGATCGATCTCAGCGTCGATTTGTCATTTGAACTCGTTATTGGAGACGTCTGATAACCTGTACTGTGCTCATCAACACCGGACCGATCTAAATTTTGAATTTTGATTGATTTCAATTTTTGGGACTTGTCTCAGATTTGGAAAGTCGGACTCTTGAATACGTAACGAGAATTCCATTACCCATTAACGAAGACTTGTGCCTTGAAATGTATTACTTCTTGAAACCTTTTTGAAAGGCAAAGTTTTGGGTTACCATAACCCGGTAGTACGTTTTGGTAGTTAAAGTTGTTTTCGTACTTACTACTGTTTTCAAGTTTCGAGGACGAAACTTTTTGAAAGATGGGGTGATTGTAACATACCAATATTTCGGGACTTGGAAGTTTAATGATTTTAAGTCCAAGTTCGAGAAATAATTTATATTTCGTAATTTTTGGAATTTCTTTTAAATAACTGATTAATTTATGTGAGAATATTTTAAAGGATTTAAATAAGGTTTCATTTAATTGCGTAATTTACGTCTTAGCAATTTAATTTCATAGTCCGGAAATATTTATATCGTCTTAAGTTTATAGTTACCTTAAGTCGGTGTTTTTAGCTTAAACCGTCTTAAAACTTGTCTTATGGGCCTAACTTGTTAATGGACCCATTTCCCCTCCTTTTCCTCACAAAACCCTAACCCCATCATCTTCCACCTCCCTCCTTCGTTTCATTTTTCAGATTGTAACAAACACCATTTTAATTTTCTCCTTCAAACCTTAAAACTCTCATAAAATCTTCATTTCTTATCCGATTGATACGATTTTTGCGGCCACGGATTCCTCTTCTCGCCCTCCATCTTTCTAGGTAAGTTTTTACCCAAAATAATTCCGTCTTATATTCTGGCCGTGACCCTAAGGTCACGTTTTTCGATGTTTAAGGAGTTTGTTGTGTTTCTAGTGCGGACTTGGACAAAAGGAGTAGCTTGGAGTCGGATTCATGTTGGTTTAAGAAGTTAAAAGGTGACGATAATGAGAAACTCGGCCTTTATTGTTAAAATATCATTTTTCTTGATGTTTAATGTGAAAGTTTCTGATTTTGAGTAATGTTGTTGTTGTTGTTGTTGTTTGGACTTAGAAGCATGTTAGGATTACTCATATATAATGTTATATGCTTTGGTTGTTATTCACATGGTTATATGTTCATTTTCAGATTTTTCATCCTGAAGACGAATACTATGTGTGATCTTAATATGACTTTGTTGTTGAGTTTAGTGCTTGCTTTCACATCCTATATGTGGTATATATGTTGTGAAGTGTATGCTTGTTGCGAATTTTGAAAATTGGTATCTATTTTGTAGGATTTGCATATTACTGTAAAATGCGAAATTTAGGCTCAGGGACTCTGAGTCGGTCGACCGACCGGCAGCCGGTCGACCGGCTGGGAGTGGATTGTGATGTTTGTGCGTGTTTTTGAAGTGTAGGCTAAATGGGTGCCCAGCCGGTAGGCCGGCTGCCTGCTGACCGGCTGGGAGCCCTTTTTCTAGTGTTTTGCGTAAAAGAAAGAGGAAGGTAGAGAATGGTTCCCCAGCCGGTAGGCCGGCTGCCTGCTGACCGGCTGGGAGCCTCTTCATGTTGTTTTTGTTTTACAAACTGTGAAAGTGAAAGAGTTGTCAGACGGTCATCCGGCCGCCTGCCGCTGACCGGCTGAGAGCCATGTTTACCTTAAAACTAGTTTATCTTTTGATCGGTTAGTCAGTTTTGGTTGAGACTCGTTCCGTGTACCTTGTATGTGTGTTTGAGGTCCCCGGAGGATGGGCGACACTATATTGGGTTCGGGAATGGAGAGAGGATAGAGACCCCCCGGTCGGGTAACCGAAAGGGAAACCGGCTCTCCCTCAACTTAGTTCCCGGAATCAATTAAGTGTTGTTTAGAAGTATAAGAGATTAAAACTAAGGATCTAGTTACTATATTTGGATGCTGTTGTAGTGATGCGTATCAAGGTATGCCTTAAGCTGGCCTCTGAGCTTGATACGTGAGCTTTTTGTCATATATAGGAGTATGCGTTGAGATGTCGCCTCTGAGCCCTATATGTGTATGGTTGTCGTGTCTGGGGTATGCGTTGAGATGTCACCTCTGAGCCCAGACATGTTTATTTGTGATCGCATCGGAACATGCCTTAAGTTGGCCTCTGAGTCTGACGAGTAGAGCAGCTGCACAACGGGGTAGCTAGGGTGTTGATACCTTGCCCAGAGTGCAGATTTTGATACTAGAACATGCCTTAAGCTGGCCTCTGAGTCTAGTGTCTTGTGATGTAGTAAAGGGACATGCCTTAAGTTGGCATCTGAGTTCTTTAATTATTGGATGCTAGTTCATGCGTTGAGTTGTCGCCTCTGAGTCTAGTGTCTTGTTGAGTAGCAGATCTATGCCTTAAGTTGGCCTCCGAGTCCTTGCTTGTGAATGTGAATTTGGTATCTAGGTTATGCGTTAAGATGTCGTCTCTGAACCTTTATACTTGTTGTTTTGCATCTGCTTGCCCAGTTTTGGTACAGTGTCAGGTGTAGTTGTTGATATCGATGGATACAGTGTATAGATTATAGAACTGTTCATCCAAGGCATTGGATGACTCTTTGGCTAGTTTCGTAAATGGTTTGGATTGAAAGACCCCCCGGCCGGGCAACCGGAAGGGAAATCGGCTCTCCTTCCAAATAGTTTCCGAAGTTGGTTGAGAGCCTTGCATAAGTATTTGCATGTTGACTTGAGATTCAGATATTGAGATTTATATGCTTCACATGTTTTATATATGCTGGAGTATGTTGTATTGTTTATGTGTTACGTCTCGTTACAAAAGGTGGCTAGGAGAACTCTAGTCACTCCCCACTGATTGTGGCGTACATGTTTACATGGATGTAGGTACATGACAGGTTGGCAGAGGGGTTGCATGGAGCTAGCGAGCAATGATCCTTCATCGATTGACTTACACTTTTACGTTAGCTAGACTTTAGATTTACACTTCAGTTCTTGAGTGCCTGTAGGGATGTGCCATCCCGGGCTGCTTTTATATTACACTTATGTACTTATTTATGTTTCAGTTTTGTAGTAGGACACCTCGCATGTTTAGTTATGTTAAAAAGTTTTAATTCCGCTGCATTTTTAGTACTTTGTATGTTTATTATTTCCGCTGCGACGAGGGGTTTTACATTAGCCTAAGTAAAGGGTTTATAAAAATAAGGGAAGAATGCGAAAAAGTAAAAACCAAGGGAACATGGAAAGAACTCACCGGATTTTTAAGCACATGAGAAACCTCCCCAAACCAGCATAAGCTAGGAGGTTTCGGTGGACAGTAGTGCCACTCCAAGTACCTGAAAAAGTCAAATGAAGAAAGACCTTTTTCGGGGATTAAACGTGTTTTGGGTGATGTATAATGCATTTGAAGGTTTGAACAAAAGAGAAAAAGTGGAAGCACAAAGGAAAGAATAGGGAAAAGAACTCCCTTATGGCGTTTGCACGCTTCTTGAGAAATCACGAACAGTCTGCACAGGTGTAGTGGTCGATCGACCCTCCTCTCTGGTCGACCGACCAGTTGTCAGACTACAGTGTCTTCTGATCTGCAGGGATCTGGTCGACCGACTGATGGTGGAGGTCGGTCGACCGGATTTCCTGTACAGTGGCCTTCTTTTCCTCGAAATTAACTTGTATCAACCAAGTTAATCTTCCCCAAACCTGAAAAACATTATATAGCGCCCAAAACATGCGGAAAAATCCAGAACCAAGTCTAATTGTCTCAACTACGCAACAAAGCAAAAAATTGTTCTAAAAACTAAAGCACGCAAAAACTAAATAGTCTCAACAAAACAGAAAATTGTCTTAGGAACTAAAAACTTGAAAATCTCATCCGCGAAAGATGCGGAAAATCTCGGACCACGGCTTTTGGCTATATGCCGTAGTCTCCACCGTGTTTGTTTGAATTGCCAAACACGTCTCTTTTCCGTCACAAAACATATGTGACAGAATACTCTTCTTCTCTTCTCTTCCGATCTTCTTCATCCACCACGTCCGGATCATCGTCTTCATGATAGCTCAAAATTCCGAGTCCTCCCCATTGCACAACGACCTCCTTCACCAAGGGCTTCCCCAAACCATTCCTTGCAATAGGCAAAACAAGAGTATCCTCCATATTACTCCCAATCTGGGGCGGAGGTGTAAAAACAGGTATGGGTGTAGGCATTAAAATAGGAGAAGTGGTGATGACCTCATACTTCTTTTCAGAAGTGATAGCATTACATGTGATGGGGGTCATAGCATCCTTCTTCCTATAGGACAAACCGAAGATGATAGAATGCTTCCCTACCTTAAAAGTCAAGGTCTCACTTCCTACGTCAATGATAGCTCCCGCGGTGTGTAAGAAGGGTCTCCCTAATATGATAGGTATGTGGGCATCCTCGGGGATGTCCAAAACAACAAAGTCAACCGGGAAGAAAAATTTGTCATTGCGCACAGGGATGTTTTCCAACACCCCTATGGGTTCCATAGACGTACGGTCAGCCATTTGAACCGTCATACTAGTCATCACGAAGGTGGTCATTCCTAGTTTTAAGGTCACACTTAAGGGCATAACACTAATGCTAGCCCCCAAGTCACATAAGGCCTTCTTTACTGGGAAGGTCCCTATGTTGCAAGGTACAAAAAAACTCCTAGGGTCCTCTAACTTATGAGGGGCAATGACATGGGACAGAAAACTAGAAGACTCCTCGGTAAGTGCTACAGACTCTACCTTATCAAGAGACCACTTTCGGGTTAAAAGCTGTCTCATAAATTTTAAATACGAAGGAACTTGTTGGACTAATTCTAAAAATGGTACTTGTACATTGAGTAAACAAATAACATCTTTGAATTTCTCGAAGGATACCTGTTCCTTCGTGGGTAGAAGTCGCTCCGGATAAGGAGGTGTAGAGCTTTCAGCATTTGCAGCTCTCCTTAAGAATTTGGGGGTCTTGTCACCCCGGAACAGGAATTCCCTTAGGTTGTCAGGCATCTCGGGCCTAAAGGAATCCGCCTGTTCAGCTGCCGTGGTCGGTCGACCATCATCTTCGGTCGGTCGACCGACTTCCTGCTCTCCAAAACCTACTGGAATCTCGTCAATGGTCGACCGACTGGCATCAGTGGTCGGTCGACCAGAGTTACTGCTGCTCGGGTTCTGCCTCTTCTCCTTTCCTTTCTCACCAGCTTCCTTGCCTCCTATTTTGGCTCCGCTCCGCAGTGATATTATGTTTAAAGTCTCTTTCTTTTGGTCTGTTTTGGTCGGAAGTTGACCGGGGACCCGTGTATCATTCTTGCTCGCAATTAAAGCAATCTGAGACTCCAACATTTTCATTCCCGCCTCTCGCGCCTGTGACTCCTTCTGGACCATCCCGATAAGATTTTGGATTAGAGCATCCGTATTGGGTGGAGGTTAGAAGGTGGTTGAGGGACAAAAGTGGTTTTTGGAAGTTTTGTTGCGGAGGGATGTAAGCTTGGTTTTGGTTTTGTTGTTGGTGTTGTGGGTTAAGGACGTTTTGACTTGTCCATCTCATGTGGGGGTGGACATTATTGTTGTTAAGGTCATAAAAATTGTTTCCGCAGTAGTGTTAGAAAGCCGCGCACGTTTCATTAGAAGAAGTACAGAATTTTGAAACGTGCCCCTCTCCACCGCATCTCTCACAAATAAATGGTCCGTCAGAAACGGCATTCACTTGATACATGCCACCCTTACTCCCACTACCAACCTCAAACTTCCCGCCACTCACCTCAAGCTTGTCTAGTTTGGCCATTAGAGCCTCGATAGCTGCAACATTAAATTCAGCCTTCATTTGGTTTGACACCCGTCGTTGAGAGGTGCCAAAGATAAGATTTATAAAACCTCGGCTTAAACTAGATAGCGAAAGTCAAGGGTCGAACCACAAGGAGGTGGGGAGTGTTTATTGCTTAAGGTCAATGTTTTAGTGTAACAATTGGGGGTTTGATTGTTTTGGTTGTCACTAAGTCTAAGAAAAAAGACAGTAATAAAACAAGAGATAGAATGAAATAAAACTTAAGGTAAAACGAATGCTAGGATGTTCGGGTAGTAAAAGCTATGATGGTATAAATCTAAGTCAACATGTATTGCAGTCGCGTAAGGGGTGTAACATATCCTTTCGGTCTATGATACCTAATAGCTCCTTTCGGCCTATGCTATTAGTTCCTAGGTCTCACGAATATTGGGTGTCAACAATAAGGGTGATTCCTAAATTCTAGGTCACATACCTTTCAGTCTTAAGTAACCTAGCCGTCTTAAGGCGTTAACCAATGCCCTTCCCGTATCTTTCAATCTTGGGTAAGTCATTACTAACATCCTACAAGTCTCCTTTCAATCTCATTATAGGGTGTTACAGTCAACGAAGCAAAACAGTCTGAAAACGTACGCGAGGTTGGTCGACTGACCAACTATTCCAGTCGACCGACCAACGACCTCAGTCGACCGACCAGTTAAGCTGGTCGGCCGACCAAAGTGTGCTACAGGCAGATTCGGGTATTATACCATCTACGCAAATTACTCCCTACATCCTAACAAATGCAATTAGCTACTCATAACTATGATAATAACAATAACAATGATTAAGAAGACAGAATTCATAATAAATAACAATCTAAACATGCGATGAACAATATGGCTTTGGGATTCTAACCTAAACCGGATGCTAATAATTCTATGAAACAACAATGCATAAACTAAATCAAGAGAATTACCGCAGAAGGAATTAGGGCAGAAAGACAAGCTTTATTGAATCCCGTGGAAAGATCGTTGAACAATGAATATAAAACTAAAGAAACGGTGTTTGAATAAAAACTAGAGTACTTGTTGTAAAACTAGATTAAGAACTGAATGTAGAACTAGATAATAATAAGACGTGTCTCTCCTAATCACGAAATTAGGCTTAAGTAGGCGAAAACAATAGCTTCCTCTTGACCTAATCACGCGAATGGGCTTTGCGGAGAATTCTGGATCTGCGCGCTGGTCGACCGACCAGGTGATGCGGTCGGTCGACCTGATGTCGGGTTTCGTGGACTTCTGATCTTGAGATAACAGGTCTTCAGGTCAACCGACCAGGGTAATCGGTCGGTCGACCGGTTTTCCTGTGTATCAACCTTGATTTCGTCTAAAATTCATCTTTTGGTACTTGGAATGCGCTTTGAGTTGCTTCCTCTTCGTTCCTTGGTTATGCAAAAATCCCGAGGGTAGAAATTTGGTATAAAATCGCCTCTTTTCCGCATAATTCTGCAAAAGAGCATAAAAACACGAAAGTAAACGATAGTTGGGAAATAAAGGCTAAAACATGGTAAATGAGCGCTAAAATGCGTGTTAAAATAGATGTAAAACATCATAAAATAGACACGCATCATGGTTACCACGGGAAGTCTCGTGTTCAGCCCGATGTACTGCAATATCCTCTATGATCTTGAGACCCTTAGTCTCTCCCGAATTCTCCTGGAATCTCCCATTGGCAGCAGCATCTAGATATGCTCGGTTATCATCATAGAGGCCATTATAGAACTGGTTACATAGAAACCACTGCTCGAATCCATGATGAGGAATGGATCGAACGAGTCTCTTGAACCTAGTCCAAGCCTCACTAAAATCTTCAAAAGCTCCTTGTTTAAAGCTAGTAATCTGCACCCTAAAGGCATTAGTCTTGGCCGCGAAATAGTATTTCCGATAGAAGGCCAAGGCTAATGTGTTCCAGTCGGTAACTCCCGCAGCAGTGCGATCTAAGTCTCGGTACCACTCCCTTGCCGAGTCACGGAGAGAAAAAATGAACATCGTTTGCTTGATTTGATCCTGGGTCACTCCATCTAGGGGTGCAATAAAGCATATATAATCCGTGAATATTTCTATATGCTTTGCTGCATCCTCATTAGTCGCGCCCCCGAATTGATTTTTCTCCACCATGGAGATGTAAGAAGGCTTGGGCTCGAATGGTTTCCCCGTGCCCGCAGGTAGAGTGAACCCTTTGTATAGGTCCTTCACCTGTGGCATGGAGTGACTAGTGATGCTTGCTTCTTCAGTCATCTTTTACTCTTCTTCAAAGGCTTGGAAGTAGGTGTTTATGGGTGTTTTGGGTGTAGGTGGATTTTGAGGTGATTGTGGTTGATTTGGTGTAGCTGGGTTATTTTGTGGTGATGGTGGTTGATCGAAAATGTCTTCTTGGAATAGAGAAGATGGTGAACCTCCTTCCTTACTCTCTAGAAAACGCTTCTTCCTTGCTTTAAGATTCCTCTTCAGCTCAAGATCAAGTGTTAGGAGTTCTCCTTGAACTGACCTGCGCATAAGATGGAAACTACAAGAAAAAAGTGAGAAAGGTTTAAGGAACAAAGTTTCCTAAACACAAAAACAAAAACAGAAAAACAATAAACACTGGCGTCACCTCCCCGGCAACGGCGCCAAAATTTGACACCCGTCGTTGAGGGGTGCCAAAGATAAGATTTATAAAACCTCGGCTTAACCTAGATAGAGTAAGTCAACGGTCGAACCACAAGGAGGTGGGGAATGTTTATTGTTTATTGTTGATGTTTTAGGGTAACAAGTTGGGGGTTTGTTTGTTTGGTTGTCACTAAGTCTAAAAATAAATACAGTAATAAAACAAAAAATAAGAATAAGATAAAACTTATGGTAAAACGAATGCTAGGATGTTTGGGTAGTAAAGAGCTACGATGATATAAATCCTAAGTCAACATGTATCGCAGTCGCATAAGAGGTGTAACATATCCTTTCGGTCTATGGTACCTAATAGCTCCTTTCGGCCTATGCTATTAGTTCCTAGGTCTCACAAATATTGGGTGTCAACAATAAGGGTGATTCCTAATTTCTAGGTCACATACCTTTCAGTCTTAAGTAACCTAGCCGTCTTAAAGCGTTAACCAATGCCCGCCCCGTATCTTTCAACCTTGGGTAGGTCATTACTAACATCCTATAAGTCTCCTTTCAGTCTCATTATAGGTTGTTATAGTCGACGAAGTAAAACAGAACTGAAAACGTACGCGAGGTTGGTCGACCGACCAGCTATTCCAGTCGACCGACCAACTAGCTCAGTCGACCGACCAGTTAAGCTGGTCTGCCGACCAAGGTCTCCTACAGGCCGATTCGGGTGTTATACCATCTACGCAAATTACTCCCTACATCATAACATATGCAATTAGCTACTCATGAATACAAAATAACAACAATAACAGTAATAAAAACGGAATTCATAGCGAACATTAATCTAAACATATGACAACAATAAAGGCTTTGGGATTCTAAACTGAACCGGATGCTAATAATTCTATAGAGATAACAATATCAAAACTGAAATCAAAGGAGAATTACCGAATAAGGATTAGGGCAGAAAGAAAGAAGCTTTATTGAATCCGCGTGGAAAGATTGAATGTATACTAAGAATAATGCTAAAACTAGAGAAACTAAACAGAAAATTAATAGAGGATTATTGTAAAACTAAGAACTTGTCTCTGATAAAAATCTAGATTAAGAACTGAATGCTCTACCCTAATCACGAATTAGGCTTTAAATAAGAATTACAAAAGCTTTCTCTTATCCTAATCACGCGTATGGGCTTTACGGAAATTTCTGGAACGCGCTTTTGTCGACCGACCAGGTGATGCGGTCGGTCGTCCAGTTATCGGGCCTGGTGGACTTGAGTCTTCGTAATTTGAAATCTGGGACAAGATAACAGGTGTTCTGGTCGACCGACCATGGTAGTCGGTCGGTCGACCGGTTTTCCTGTGTATCAGCCTTGAATTCGTCTTACTTTGATCTTTTGGTACTCGGTACGCGCTTTGAGTTGCTTCCTCCTCGTTCCTTTGTTATGCATAAATCTCGAGGGTAGAAATTTGGTATAAAATCGCCTCTTTTTCGCAAAATTCTGCAAAAGAGCATAAAAACACGAAAGTAGACAATTGTTGGGAAATAAAGGCTAAAACATCGTAAATGAGCGCTAAAATGCGTGTTAAAACAGATATAAAACATCATAAAATAGAGACGCATCAAATTCCCCAAACCAAACCTTGCTTGCCCTCAAGCAAGAATTAGACTCGATCTTAAACTAATGGAACGATTTCAATCTCAGAGCGAAATTTACATGTAAGCCTAAACTAATGCCAAGTCAAAATTGAGAAAGTATTTAAATCATGCAAACGAGTTATGGGGTTGTCAAACTTGCAAAACTAGAGACTATAGAGACTTCATACCATGGACTCTTGCGGGACGCTCGAGACACACATGAAGCAAAGGGTTAGTGTATGTAAAAGATAGAAAGAAGTATATTGTAAAGACACTCACCTAACTTCGACCCATGAAAACATGCCTGCAATCTAACATGAAAAGGAATTCTACAACCATGTATATAGACATACTCATTAAGCGACTTGGATACATGCAATTGAGGTAATGAATGATATGTGAGGTGAAAGGTAAAAGAGGTTAAGATGTTTTTGGATAAGTGAGGTTAGTAGCCAAGCTAGTAAAAATGAGTTCCAACAACAAATTTCACGACTTTCAACATTATTGAAGTGCTATCTTGTAGCAACAATCTCACATAATTTGAAGGAAAGGACTCCCAAATATTTTGAATGAAGTACGGGAGTGATAAGATGTAAAAGAAAGGGATTTTTCTGTACGAATTTGAACTCCTGTTTCTGTCAGTTGGTCGATCGACCAAGTGGTGCGGTCGGTCGACTGACTTACAGGTATTATTTGATTTTTTCCGTTTTTCTTTCTTTCTTTTCTTTCT
Source organism: Silene conica (assembly GCA_029255685.2). Taxonomy (NCBI): domain Eukaryota; kingdom Viridiplantae; phylum Streptophyta; class Magnoliopsida; order Caryophyllales; family Caryophyllaceae; genus Silene; species Silene conica. The sequence goes on from CM055315.2 coordinate 56,972,442, forward strand.
TTTCTGCTCTTTTCTTTTTTCCTTTTTCTTTCTTTCCTTTCTCTTTTTGCTCAAGGTGACATACAAACCAAAATGCCTCAAAAAAATTCCATCGACCACAAATACTAGCTTGGAAGGGTAGGCTAAGTATAGGATGTAGCTTTTGGGGATAAAAAGGCAATTTTGGCTATGTAAGGCTTATGGGTAAATAAGAGAAAATGGGCCTCAAATGCACGTATCAAGATTCACAAAACAAGATAGTAAACAGGTATATAGCAATTCATGTTCATGTTTATGCATATTGATGTAACATGTTCCAAAGGGAGTACTACTCACATCCTAGACACTGGCTTAAGAATGAAACCAGGAATAAAGCTCTAAAACTCAGAATGTATAGTAGTTTGCCAAGGTAAAAGTCAAGTTTTAAGAAATACAAATTGTTTGACAAAAACTCGTAGATATGCATAGGACTCTTATACTAAAACAAGTTGACAGGGCAAGGCAAAGACCCCCGTGACCACCGCCGTCCACGTCAGCCACGTCGCCACCATCACCGATCATCAATCATTCACCGTTCATCATTGTTTGTTATTTTCCGTTCTTTGTTTGTTCTAATTCATAGTATTTCACAAGTATATTATTTCCGCTGCAACATACGTATTTTTGTTGATCGTCTTAATTGATTATCACCCCAAATACGCATCAGTATTTGATTTTCAAATACTGTCCTCGGTTAAAAGTATTGTACTGACATTATCTGATTCTTTTTAAGTATTAATTAAAGCTTTATATGTTGATTTGTTTGCAGAATTGGTTGGACCTATTACCAGGGAGCACAGGTACTGATTTGTTTGATTAATTAGGGACCTAAGGAGTTCAACCAATTCTGCAAACAAAAGGTCGGAATTATAACAACTTCCTTACTACAGTTTTCATGGTTAGATTTTTTTTAGTGCATCCATGTCCATAGCCAAAACCCTTTGGTCGCATTTATATCCATTGTAATGAGCTTGAAATGTATGTGTTGACACGTTGACTTGTTTGTAAGACCAAATTCGAGTGCTCAGGTGTGCATAGGGATGTCAATGGGCGGGTCTTGGCGGGTCTCGCCCCGCACCTGCCCCACGTGGGGCGGGTGTGGGTAATGATTTGGTGGGTCGTGGGGCGGGGATGGTTTTCAAACGCATCATTCGTCGCGGGTCGCGGGGCGGGTGCTGGTGTCACATGAGACCCGCCCCATACCCACCCCGCCCCACCCCCACCCCCACCCCACTCGCCCCGCCCCACATGTCCCCGCCCCGCTTATACCCACCTAATAAATAATAATATCTAATAATAATATATATAAGTGAAAAAAAGATAACTTAAAAGATTAAAAAAAACTTTTAATAAATAAGTAACCTCTACGAAGTAGTCCAATCAGGCCCAAACAAGTAACTAACTTATACCCAATAGTCCAATAAGGCAATAATCACTAGTTCACTACTCAGTATTCCGTATTTGGGCTGCTGTTTGTGCATGTGTTTCGTGGTATATTTGTTTGTAAAACCGTTTCATGGCTCAACGGACTCTTGTTAATTGAATGTTAAGGCATTTTGCGAAAACTTATTTGCATAAGTAGTACGACCAGTATATTTTAGATTTACGATTTACATTTCTTGAGGACTTAGGCGGGTCAACGGGTCCCCGCGGGGCGGGGACGGTTTTGAAAGGTTCAACCCGCCGCGGGTCGCGGGGCGGGTGCGGGTGCACATTAAAAGTTCGCAGGGCGGGCGCGGGTTAACCCCTCTCCGCACCCGCCCCGCCCCATTGACATCTCGTGTGCATCTAAGGACGTGGATTTGAATTATTTCATGTTAGTGTAATTGTTTCCTAAATTTCCCTACAAAGAAACAAAAGCAATGTCTCAGTTAATTCTGCAATGATAGCGTACTGCAGGCTAAAATAAAGAGTAATAAGTATTCACTAGCAGAGGGGATAAAATATTTTGGAAGTGTAAATTAAATTAACTTGACATGTCGATGTGTGACGTACTGACGTACCCTAGAGTTTGTCAGATTTAGGAGCCCTCTTTCCTGCTTAAATTGTACTCTGATTTTGAAGGGTAGTTTACTGATGGCATGAGTTTAGTGCCTTGGTTACTGTGTATATGCTGTCAATCTTATTTCACCTTGGGCCTTAATACTGTCCATGCAGTTTTGTAGGTGGCAGATCCCGTAAGAGCAATGGTCATGGGAGCTCCCTTGGAGGATGCTCGACATCTTGCTCAACGTTATGATAGGATGCGACAAGAAGCTGAAGCGCAGGTATCTCCGATACTACACTCTTTTCACTAAAATATTGAGACTGAAGTAGTAGGTTGCCTATTGAACTCTTAACTCCTTCAAAATGAAATTGTAGTTTGATTTCAGTCTGTTTTTTAATCTAGATAGGTAATCGAAGTTTCAAGACGCCACTCAAAAGGTAGGGAAACAGGAGGAAATCCAGAAATTGTTATGAAGTTGGAAGCAGCTGAATCAAAGCTTCAAGACTTGAAGTCAAACATGGGAATTTTGGGAAAGGAAGCTGCTTTTGCTATGGCTTATGTTGAAGCTCAGCAGCAGAGGCAGACTCTTCATAGACTAATTGCGATGGTGATGCGAAATTCTTGTTGCGTCTTGTTTCATAAGAATATTGCACAAATTCAAAGACTAATTTTTGGCGTGTTTTCTGCCTTCTATCAATTAGGTAGAAGCAGAACGTCTCTACCATCATAGAGCGCTCCGGATACTTGAACAGCTTGAAGGCGAGGTACTGTTATTGCACCTTAATCTATTAATGTCAATGGTGGTATTAACTCTCCATTTGAAACTTGATCTCCAAATTAGTCTTTGCAGTTATAAATGCAATCGATACAGATTCAAAATACGGTTGCAATTATGTTCTAAACCTTGATAGCTCATAATGCAGTGTTGTAGCTGAAATTCTGATTTTTTATCATTTACATTGTCCCAATTCCTTTTTGTCCCATTTCTTATCTGGGATATTTAAAAAGTGAATCCTTGTACAATGTTATCTACATGTTAAGAATGCATTGTTGAAAGCTGTCGTAAATCAGCCTGTTTCTGTTGCTATTGATGCAGGTGGTAAAAGTCCTCACAAAATCTCATGGCTAATCATTTTCTTTGTCTAATTCCATGACATTGACGCTCCCTCCCTCATCAGTCACCAGTCACCAGTCACCTCCCATCTCCTCTTTTTTAATCATTCCGGCTGTGTTTTTACAGTACACTCATCGAGTACTTTTTTATTTCAGTCATTTCAGGTTTTGGGATCGATAATCGTAGTGGAATTTGTTATGTGGTTTAAGGGTGGAAGAAATGTATTATACCGCAATTAAGGCAGCCCCTTACATCAATCAGAACCGGTCATTAAAGTTGATGAAGAGGAAGAAACGGAAAAGAGTGGAGGAAACAGTCATCTAAAAAGGCTTCATATCAGAATGAGAAATACCTGTGAGGGCAGCGTTTTCATGCAGCAGAATTACAAGATATGGATCGGTTTCTCGCTGGCAGGTCAGTATTTTTTATTTTTCATCAGTTTAGCAAATTTCAAATTTCAAAAACTTATCACATGCTTTACGACATTTAATTGGAATTTGTTATTCAGCCTTGCATATTTGCAATCAACATCTTTGTCTAGGCTTGACCGTAGTATCTTTCCGTGCACACAGCGTGACAGCTGGTAGGCTTGTATTCACGGCGAAAGCGAGAGCTTTATAGTGGACTTAGATATATCATAATACACTATCCATCGAATGCGGCTTTTCTGAAATGGATAATTAGTAAAGTGGCTTATGAATTTAAGATTAAATGTTTGGGTCATTATATGGATATGGTCCTATTATTGACAATTTGCCATAGATAAGGATTAGAGCATGGGGTGCCATGGATACTGTTAACAGAATTGTTGCAGGCAGTTCTTTTTGTTTTTCTTGGTTATGGCAATGACATCGATATTGTTTGCGTTAATTAATTAATTCTGTTTGTTTTTAATACTATTAGGAAGCCATTGATCAGGCTTGGGGCAAACATGCCTGCGAGAGTTGAGCGGCTAGCCAGGAGAAGCGATTTCGATCAGTACATTCCAGGTGGGTCTGGCAATCTTATGCCCTCTCGAAATGCAGAGACCTACGAAGTAATACTTTATTTCGGAGTCATCGACATTTTACAAGATTATGACATCAGCAACAGGTTAGAGCATGCCTACAAGTCACTACAAGCTGATCCAACAGGTTAGATTATGTGGGTACTCGTAATTTTCATGTTTTCGTACATTTTAATGTCAATTTTATGGTGTATTGCCCATCGGGCTTTTGATCAGAGTTCTTCTCTGAGTTATGGTGTTTTTGGGGTTTGATTGAAGTATACTATAGTATAGTTGGTGGGTTTTAATTATTAAATTATCTGGGTTGTTAGGATTTATTTGTTTTGTTGTGCTCGAATTTCTGGATTTCTGGAAGAAGAAATAAAGAATCCATCCATTTATCACTATTCATTATTCACTACTACTACTACTGATACTAATACTACTGTGTCTACTGCTACAATAACGACAGCAGATTAAAGGTAAGGTTTGCCAAATCTGGTCAGGTTGAATTAAATTGAAATGGTTGTATTTGGTCAGGTTGCTGCATATTCATTCTTGTGTGGGCTCTCTTGTCACTTCAAGATTTGGGACAATTAAATTGAAAGCGAGAGCTTTATAGTGGACTTAGATATATCGTAATGAGTTCTGTATGAGACGGTCTTACGTGTGAAACCAACCAATTCTGCGAGTATATTAGGCTGATGGGCTGGTTTTGCATGTATGACGATTCTCTTTGGAAGATGATGTAAGCATTCCAAATGCTTATGGAGTCGAAGAGTGACTGTTAGTTCTGATACTTATAAAACTCTTTGAATGTACAGAGAGGGAACAAGGGGTGGCTTTGGTGATTTTGCGAGGGAATCTAGATTTTGTGAGGGAACCATGGCCTCAAATCTCTGATAATGCTAAAAACCTTGTCAAGCAGATGTTGGATCCCGACCCTAAGAAGCGTTTAACTGTTCAGCAAGTTCTTGGTGAGTCTTTATACGTGTTGTTTTCTCGTTATTTCGAAGTATGAACTTGGCTTTGTGCCAGTCTGCAATTGACGGACTAAATTGAATGTTTTCTCCACGTTTTGCAGATCATCCCTGGATATAGAATGCAAAGCAAGCTTCGAATGTGCCTTTAGGAGATACCGTGAAGTCACGTCTTAAGCAGTGTGCTCTTCGTGATTCGGTTGCTATTGTAAACAGGGTACAATAGCAGGTCACTTACTTCATCCCCTATTCTATGGAATCTGAATTTTTCATTTTTTTTCTATGTCAATTCTACTACCCATTATTTATTATTTTATTTTATTTACTGAAGTGGGTACTTAGGTTTTGTTTGATTATTTGGTGGGTTGAGCTGCGATTTTAGTTTTGTATGAATCTCATTAGTTAAAGAATTCTGGCGTTCGCAGCCTCCAAGGCCCGCCGGCAGCAACTTTCTGCCATGGGTCTGAAATCGAACATTCCGAAACAACGGGAAGCCAATCTTCGAGGTTGGCGAGGGTTCAAGAATGCAGATTGTGTCTCTCTCGGTGAAGGGGTTGAGGAGAAGGACAAAAGGAATGAGCAATCGGGGTTGCTGATGTAGTGCCTCATCGCCATGATATGGAATCTGACGAAACTCCCGCGTCCTTTATGCCAAGGAATCGTGTGAATGCAGAGGTCTTAAGAACTTCTGGGAAGCAATTGCCGATTAAGGAATTTAGCATTTCTGGGAAGCAATTGCCGATTAAACATCCTATTTCTTCATCAAAAATTGGTATTTCCTCTGTTCTCTATTGCATCTCTTCTTCCTAATTTTAATCAAGTTTAATTGTTGATTAATTTCTCACTTTTTGTACATATAGTTGTGTTTTGATCGAAATATTCGATTACCGCAGCTATGTATTTGCTAGAAATATTTGAAATTTTGAGCTAAAGTTGTTGAATTTAGGAATGTGTTTATATGATCGATGTTTGATTGTATGAAATTATGAAGCTTTTGATTGATTAATGTTTCATTTGTTGACGATATTTTGTGGTGAGATTAGAATGAATTTTCATGTATTGATTGTTATCTTGATTGTTAATGCTACAGTGAGGATGAACAAGTAGGGATAAGCGATTCTGTTGATTGTCTCCCAGATATGCTCTGTGATGAGCTTGTCTTAACAGGTATGTTTTCAAAGATGAAGCAAAATAATGAAAATAATTAGGTGCTTTCTCCCTATTATGGGCCTACAGCTGTTCTGGAACTTTTGTTTTTGTAGATTATTGGTACATTAAAGTTTTATACAAGCATATTTTGGTAAATTTTCTATGCTAGGTGACAGTTACTTTAAGTGTATAAAATTATACTTTGCTATAATCTTTTCATTTGTGTCCTTGTAGAGGGTGATGGTTCTAAAATATATGTCAGTTGTATTGCTTTCAGGGATCATGTTGATGTTGATATTGTTGAAGCATATCGCATGCCATCTAAATTATATGCCGATAAGTGCATATGTCTTGTTTCACGTTTGCCGAGTGTTCAAGTTCTCCGTAATGCTCTGGAGGAGATCTTTGCACTTTGTTTTTCTTCTAATGGAAGCTGGTGAGCTTTCATGTTTTTATTTTGTTCTGTTTTCACAGTGAGGAATTGGTTTAGTAGCAGTAATTAGGATAGGCTTCCAGCCTTCCACACATGGTACAAAGCGCCCTCGCTTGGACATCAAGTAACTAAATTGATTTCCCTTATGTTATTGCCCATCATATCACACGTTATAGATAAACTGTGATATTTTGAAATATTTACCGTGATAACCTATGCTTTAAAAATAACAAAAAGATACCTTACTGATATATCTGTGACTTAATTTACACAACTGTTACTTTACAACAACAACAGCAACATCAACCCTCCTCCTTTCTCTGGGTTTTGGACTGACAGTGAATGCCCAAAAACACTCACAGGCAGAGTTACAAAACTGTTACTTTCCGAAAGAAATATTCGAATGTGGGGGGAGAGGGATTTGAAATTGAGGATGTACATGTGAAAAACGAGGCCATAAAGTAAAAAAGTAAACTACTATATTAAAAGTTAATTCAGAATTTAGATTTCAAGTATTATATTTGGTAATGTTTTCGAAATCACAGTTGCATCAGTCACAACTAGGGATGGCAGTGGGTCGGGTACCCAACCCAGACCCTTAGGGTCGGACCCTAACGGGTCGGGTATGGGTCTGAATTTTTGAGACCCACTCGGGTATGGGTCGGGTATGGGTCTTATATAAAAAACTTCGGGTCGGGTCCGGGTCTTGGTCTTGGGACCCTACCCGACCCTTAGACCCTTAAGTTTATTAAAAAAAAGAAAAAGAAAAACCAAAAACACACGTACGAATGTCAATAACCCAAATAATACACACAAACAGATGACCCTATTAGTTATCATTAATATACTATACGCATATCCAAATAATCATTAAGAATAACGAGGAAATTGATGAAAATGATGAGTAAATGATATAATTTAGGGTCGGGTACGGGTAATGATCCAAATAACCAAGACTTTGTAATACTTTAATCAAAACTTTGTAATTTAATTCGAACTTTGGTACATTTTAGTGAATGACTCGTTAAGAAAAATTGGACCCTAGGGTAGACCCTACCCGGACCCAGATCCATTAGGGTCGGATATGGGTCCATTAATTTCAGACCCTTTAGGGTCTGGGTCGGGTATAGGTCTAAGATTTTTTACTTCGGGTCGGATCGGTTCTTGCCGGACCCTACCCAGACCCTACCCAGACCCTACCCATTGCCATCCCTAGTCACAACCCTATCATTAAATCTGCGACATATTGATATTGCAATTTTGCGACCGGTATTGTTACTGTAATGGATACAGTATAACCTTTCCCTGCTTTAATCTTACCATCTCAAAGTTGAGACAAGGGCAAAAGAAAAAAGAACGTATCTATGGGTGCTATTTGGTTCAGATTCTGGATCCTTCGGCTGCGCAATCATTAAATAGCTTGTGCTTGTGTATGATGCTCAACCTGGATGGTTTTTTGTGATAATTGTAATAGAAGGACGATAATTGGAGTAGGTTTCTCCATTTCTCATACTCTGCAATTAACGAACAATAGCCCTTTTGTTTTCTAATGATGTCCTTAAAATTTCCAATATCTGTCAGCATGAGCTCAGTAGTCTTTGATAGATCAAAGATCCGTTGTGATTTAAGTTGCTGATTTATGTATTCCAGCAAGCCATTATGGGATGTCATATCCTGTACGGTGTCCAATGTACCTCTGCCCACACCAGGAAAAGATCGGGTGCTGTTTGCTATTGAGAGCTGCCTGATTTCTGTTGAGGCTCCACCTAAAGATGGGTTGCTACACGCTGATGTGAGAGTGCATCTGTCTTTCTCTTTGCTTGCGTTTCATCTACCTTGTCTTGCTTATGCCGTTCTGCATATGTTCAGATATCATTTCAGCCATTGGTGCAGTGTTTGGATGTTGACAACTTGCTAAAACCTTTCACTGTTGTACTGCTGGAAAGAAGAATCCTCCTCCGATCAAACAAGCAAGTACCTGTTGTTCTATTTTAAATTTCTCTCTATTAAAAACAAACAAAGCCTCTTTCAGGCTAGGTCAAGATTTTGAAGGATACATTATAGAAGACGATATGTTATTGAAGTTTGATGTCTGGTAGTCCTGCAGGAGTAGTTCATTTCTATGATTTTAACATTCAACATCCTTTTACAGGTATTCACTATTGACCCTTGTATCTGAAGCTCTCTGTCATCTTATTTATCCATTTCGGTGGCAGGTAATCATATATGTGAAACCCTATTGTATTTCCACCCATGTTTTCATATTACCTGCACAAACCAAAAGAAAGAATCTAAAAGGGATGCAACAATATGTTAGAATAGCGAAGCATTTGAGATATCCTTAGTTTTGAGCTCTATTTGAGTCATCTGTCCTTTTTGGATGAAGGGACCCATTACTTTGCAATTTGTATATGCCTCAAAGACTCTATACTAACATTTTTCTTCTGGTTATGAAGCATGTCTACATTCCGTTACTATTTTTCAGTGGAGTTGACTATATTGATGCCCCGACGCCATACATGATGGGTCTCCATTCAGGCGTTGATACCACTGACCTCTCAATGTATGGTGTAAGCTACCTAACTTAATAAGTTAATATCAATGCTTCAATCTTCTTGGTTTGCTACTGAAAACAAAGCAGATTTTATCTGCATTTGCTCTTACTGGATTTTAATGACTTGTGCAAATGCAAACAAAGGAGACACTTGTTCAAATGTGAATAATGTAAAACAAAGAATATCTACATTAGTTGCGTTTGCTTGATTGGATTTACATTGAGGGGGCAACACCCATGTACAAGAATACACAAATGGGGTGACACTCGTATACAAAGGGTTATACTCTTAAGCTCTCATGAGTTATCTTATCTACAAGATAAGAAAATTAATGTTCCAGTGACTGTTAATGGATAGATTATGTGGCATCTGTGCTATTTTTTTGTATAAACTATGGTTGTGAGTTTGTGACTGTCCATATTATTGTCACAGGTGGTTATTGTGGACCTTGAATGCAATTGCATCACCACTTCAGAGGATATACCTCCTATACCAGAGCCGGAGCTTACAGCTTTTCGTGAAGAGATATTAGAACTACTGAGTCCTAACGTGATTGGAATAGATCAGCTAAAGGCTGGCTTTGGAAAATCATCTGAGCTGTATTGGAGATTTGCTGGGAAGCCATGGTCTGAAGAGCATAATCTTCAACTTAGGTAAATTGCATACCTAAAAAAAGTGATGATGAACAGTTTCAATGTGGGTGACTTGTTCAATTAATCTAAAGATAAATCACTAGCATTGTGAAATCTGACTGTGGTAACTTGTTACACTGCTACAAAAAGAGGAATTGATGGGGTACTTTTCATCTTGTTATTGTGAACATCTCCTCTATTAGTTTAGCAGTCTCTGTTTTCACCGCTTCACAAGATATACCTGAGTCTGAGTAACCTAGATTACAAGTAATCTTCCTTTAGATTTTAGTTTCATACTGTCATTATGTACTTGCTGACTGTTGTAAGTGTTGGACTTTCTGATGTCTTTTTTGACACTCCCGGCTCTTGTTTTGCAGCATGCTGTTGGATGTTTGTTTCATTGTAAATTATGCCTTGACTCTCTGAATCTTTAGTCAGAATAATTGTGATGTATCATTTGAGTTGAATCTTCCATTTGGTCCACTGATAAGTGATTATTAATCAGAATATCAGATATAGCTAGCCTTTTGCATTAGTCTCCTTTTTATGTTATTCGGACATTGGATCCCAAATTTTATGGCTGAGCGCTGTCTTAAATCATTATATAGCTTAAAGCAGAATTGATTGACCAGATATAATTTCTTGCGCATGCTGATATTTCTGAAGTTCTTTGCATCTATCTTAGCTGGGTACCGAAACTTTATAGTATGTATTTGCTTTACTCTTGATACTTGCTTTGATTGAAAATAAAATGTTGCATGACATGTCACAATAGGCCGACTAGGGTGATGACATTATGTGTGTTGTTGTTTGACATGTTTCTTCAACAGGAAAATACTGCAACCAATGTGTTCAACTCCCAAGCATTCTTGAAAAAGCGTTCTCGATTAAGTAATCAACCCTCAGATCCAATGGTGAGATAAAAAATGTTATGCGTTGTGCTTTCGTTGTGTTTTTCTCTTCTTCAAAGGACTAAGTTTTTCCTCCTTGTTTGACTTTCACAGTCTAAAGGATTGAAAAAAAGAAAGACTCAATCAATAAATCTGATTTATCTTTGAACTCAGAATGAAGGATGAAGCAAAGCTAAATATACCCTTGAAAGCACCACATAGTTTAATGAGTTTTATCTCTTGCAAAGCTACCTTCACACATTCTGACCAAAAAGATCTTAAAGTTGAATTTGTCTCTATGTTAAACGTCATATGAAAGATTATCAATATATCTGATTATTCTTTAAACCAAGAATGAAGGATGAAGCAAAGCTAAAAATACCCTTGAAAGCACCAAATAGTTTAGTGAGTTTTATCTCTTGCAAAGCTAAGAACGCCACCCTCTGCACATTCTGACAAAAAAAATCATAAAGTTGAATTTGTCTCTGTTAAATGTCAATTTTTGGTCGCAGATCACAATTTTTGGATACTCAAGGTTTCTTGGACTTTCTTGAAAGATGCTTTGATAATAACAACACCAATCTTCTTAACAAGCTTCAAGATGCTATTGGCAGAGGGCAGGACCCTATGTCTATATTGCCAGCTCCTCTGGCAGAACCCGAAATTATCACAATTTTAGATGTTGGCGATGGATCAAAAGGTAATTTCATTCCCTTCTTTGTTCATTGAGATCTAATAAATTTTAAATTGACAAGTACAGAAATTGGTAGTTTGTGTGAGACAAATTCCCAAGTCAGTGCTTCTTTCTGAGCAGCAGTAACTGGTGCCAGACATACATATGACAGGTTCCCTTCAAATACCCGGACAGAAGAGCAGGAAGGTAAGAGGATACAGATTTTGGCTACAGTTAATGGAGCTCTTGATATCTCTACCAAACTTACGTTGGATCCCACTGAAAGTCTAAGTCCACGGGAAAGAGCCGTGAGTTTTATTTACTCATTTTTCTGCAATCAACTGATATCAAATGTCCCCCCTCCCTCAAGAAAGTATAAGAAGAGTAAGATGATGCGTAACAAATCAATGCAGTTAGGAAAAATATTGTAGCTTTTCTTATTAAGACTATTTTTTTCTTTTCTTGTGGCCTCGGGTTACTTGAAGGATGATATCTGTTGAGCACTTTGTGCAAACTTCCCATTACTGGGTAAATAGTAAATTCAAGTAATTAAATGGCTACCACACTTCACATGAAGAAATCATGTATGCTTCCTGGTTACTGGATTTGCTCAAACCCCAGTGAATCGTGAACTTATTCTCACATATTTCGTATTTGTGTTATGATGTATTATGATATTTGGTTAAAAGCCATAGTATTACAGCGTCGTAGTTGCGTATTGTGTATGCATATTATGTGTTCCTATCGGGGCTTACTAAGAATCAGGCAAACTATGCTTATTAGCTATCTAGCCCCTTGGTCTTTATTGCAACAACATCAACAATGCCGGATAAGGGTGATTGAATTTTAAAGTAATATGGGGTTATGGGACCTTGTCTTTCATGGCAGGGCCACATTTACCCATTCTTCCTCATTGTAACAATCTATATCAAAATAATATGATTTGATTAAGAAGCAGCAATTTGTGTCTATTAAAGTATAGGCTGTCCTCATAGTATTTTGTCCTCCTTTTCCAGGCTGAGCGAGAACGGATGGTTTTGGACATAAAAGTGAAGTTGCAGGTCAGTTCTAATTTGAGATTTCTATTAGTTTCTCGGAACTTGAAGCTTGCAAATTTTGATTTAACCTCCGTTACAAGGGCTTTGAACTCTTGAAGAAAGGATTTGCTTTTAGGTCCTGAGATAATGTTTTGTTTGCTATAGCTGCGGAGTTAGGACTTTTACATTGTATATTTTACATATCTCTTAGTATGCAGTAGAATCAATGAATTATTTCCATTTCTTAATATATTATTAAATCTAAGAATTTAACCTGAAGAAACCACGTGACTGGCTCACTCTTATCCTCTTCTCAAACACTTCAGCTATGACACTTCCTGCAATGCCATTTTGTAGTTACTTGTTACCCCCTCCCCTCCCCTCCCCTTCCTTTTTTTTCTTTTCCCCAAAGCGATCCTTTCGAATAGGGTTTCTTGGAAATTGCGCTTCTTAAATTGAATACGAATATGCCCTGCTTAAGTAATCATAGCCATTAGCATTGTACACGGTCTTAAAAACTGTCTTAAGCAGGAGAAGGCTGATTTTGTTTGTGTAGATTCTAATATTGCTATTTTGTGCTTCTGCTGAATTAAGTGCATTTTCTGTTTTTCCAACATTTTGGGGAAGCCATACTTACTCAAACAAATATGTTTATATATTTTTCGCAGGGTTTGTGGGTACGTCTTTTAAAACTAGGGGCAACTAAAGATCCTTTGTCCTCATTTGGATACGGAACTATTCTTGGTAAACGTTTTATGGCTTTTCTGTTTAGTCTGGCTACTTTTGATTGTAGTTGAAGATTAATTGTTTTTTCCCGTGTTTTTGAAGCTCTAACTGAACCTGATGCAGATGGAATTGGTGGTAGCGGGTTTGTTGAATGTATAAGGGAGCATATACATACTGTATGTGTATTTTGTTGAGAAAACAGCTTGTTTCTGTTTTGCTAAAACTGCACAATATTCACAAGACTCTTGTCATGCAGGGTTGCAATTATCAATTGACTGAAGAACAGTTTATTGCTGTCAAAGAGCTGGTATTATTTACATACCTAAATGCGAAGTGTCAAGCTTTCTCCTTAGACTATAATTTTAATTACAAAAGAAGTAGTCAAGGCCCTTATGTGGATAAGTGGATAACATGCTTGGCTAGGTTCAATGGCATTGGAAAAAGGCTCCAAAAGACACCTTCTAGGTGCTTTAAAGTCTGATCTGATATGCACTGAGCATTGTGATTCTTCGTATTTTTTTGTTTTTCTTCTTTGGCCTTTCTCGGGATTCACCATTCATTTAAATAATTTTGGTAGCTCCATGCTTATCCTATTTTTTTCCTGGCTCAAATTCAGTTGAAAACTCATAAAAAATGTTATGCATTGTGCTTTCGTTGTGTTTTCCTCTTCCTCAAAGGACGACGTTTTTCCTCCTTGTTTGACTTTCACAGTCTTAAGGATTGAAAAAAAGAAAGTCTCAATCAATATATCTGATTTATCTTTGAACTAAGAATGAAGGATGAAGCAAAGCTAAATATACCCTTGAAAGCACCAAATAGTTTAATGAGTTTTATCTCTTGCAAAGCTACCTTCGCACATTCTGACCAAAAAAATCTTAAAGTTGAATTTGTCTCTATGTTAAACGTCATTTGAAAGACGTTATCAATATATCTGATTTTTCTTTTAACCAAGAATGAAGGATGAAGCAAAGCTAAAAATACCCTTGAAAGCACCAAATAGTTTAGTGAGTTTTATTTTTGCAAAGCTAAGAACGCCACCCTCTGCACATTCTGACAAAAAAATTCTTAAAGTTGAATTTGTCTCTGTTAAATGTCAATTTTTTTGTCACAGATAACACAATTTTTGGATACTCAAGGTTTCTTGGACTTTCTTGAAAGATGCTTTGATAATAACAACACCAATCTTCTTGACAAGCTTCAAGATGCTATTGGCAGAGTGCAGGACCCTATGTCTATATTGCCAGCTCCTCTGGCAGAACCCGAAATTATCACGATTTCAGATGTTGGCGATGGTTCCAAAGGTAATTTCATTCCCTTCTTTGTTCATTGAGATCTAATAAATTCATGTGGTCTCCTCATATTGATATGTAAGGATTGATGATTTCGAGTATTTGTTGAAGTCAAACGATAGTAATCTCCGTTACTTTCTGTGAAAAAAACATTTTTTTAATTTCGTTAGTTGAATGATATGGCGGCTTCTATAGGATTTAGAATTGACATGATAAATTAGAAAATGTGTGATTTTGGGTGAATCTCGGTTCTGGGGAGCATCTAGCTGAAACGCTGACTGATAAGCGTAGCTTGATAATCGTCTCTTCCCATTATATTTTTGGGATCAATAAGTGTTGGGTTTCTGAACTTGAGAGGTGTCTGTTAATGAACTTCGAACCCAATTGCCACAAATAGTACTCAAGCTTGACAATTGCTTGTTTTCATAGTGTTGCTATTTCCTACAGTGGTAGCAGTTTAACTATTTCCTTGATACTGATTCGTGCAAGTTGCAGTAGTAGTTGCACATTAGGGGGGTGGGGTTACTTTTCAACCTGTGAAATACTCAACATCTTTACTTCATACCGAAGTTTGTTTTATCTTATTCTTAGTTATACTATAGCAGACCATCGGTGGAGATGGCTTCTTGTACACACTTCAAAACTTAGAGGGTTCATGTAGTTTGCCATATTTACTCCCTCTCTCCTAGACAATTGTTTACCTTTTTTTAATCCTTTGCGAGGGATAATATTTAATCGAAGGTAAACGAATGACCGGGCCACAAGTAAAACTTTTTTTTTAACATTGTCGAAATCATATTTTGTCAAATTGAGGTAATCTTTTGAAGACAAGATGTTCTTTTGCGTTATTGTCATATTCAAAATAGTTCAGTTATCCTGATTCCTGGTTCATTGAAACAGGAAACTTGAAGAAAGTGTAAATTACCAAACACTCTCGTCGAAAGATTTAGCAAAGGCTGTGAATGTCAACAATTTTAACGTATTATTGTAATTGTTGTATGATTAACTGTGAGTGAATGTTGTGTTTCATTTACTATGAACAATTAATTTATTCTGAAATTGTGCTTTCGTCTTCTCGTTTGCTGTTGTTATCTTGATTAGGGATGATGGTGATCGAGAATTATATTGCTTGTAATTTAATTTCATACTTCTTATTTGTATTGATTTTGTGTGATAGTCGCCTCTACTATATTTCATTTGTACTCTAGATATTGTATATTATTGTTACAGCTTTTTGGCTCTTATGATGATTTTTTGGTTACAGTGTAAGTAAAAGCACTCATCAGCCTGTTGATGTTGCTGTTATGTTTGTTTGAAAATAGGTATACAACACCCTCTATTTACATTTGTGTTGATTTACTTCTTTAATACTAGCTGCTTGGTCTTTCTTCAATTTGGTCTACTTCCTGAATCTTGTATATTTTCATATGTTGACGCCTAAAACTCAGATCGAACAACATTCATGCTGGCAAGTCATAAGTATCCTCTCTTAGTCTATTATAATGAGGCCCTATTTTGACACTTTTAATGAGGGGAAAAAAGTCCAATGAGCCTTATTCTTTGAAAATTGAAATGGTAGGATTAATTTTACAAATAAGATCATAAGCATGTCAAATGTTGCCGAGATGAATTGAGGCTTTTTCGAAATTGGGAGGGACTTGTAAAATGGCTCCACTAATTACTCATGACTGAATATACTCCAAGATTGTTGTAAGCGTCTTTTAAGTGTCAGAAGTTATTCGTACCAAAGTTGATATATGTCATGTTTGATTTAACTTGCGAATTGGCTGAGAATCTTAGTCAATAGGAGGTGATAAATTGCTGTACTGGTTCGATTGAAATATCTGCAGTGTGCTTCACTGGTGCTCGTCTGATTTATTTATGTTATTTTCTTGGAATTGGCTCAACAGCACCTGTCTTGTAACTTGTTTTAACCAGAGAGTATATGCTCTGTCCTATCTAAAAAGATGCGTTGTCTTTTTTCTAGGATGACAACTCTTGACTTCCACGATTCTCCGATATCCCGCTGCCCCAAGTGAATCGCTTATACCTCTGGATCTCTGATGTAATTACTTGCCTGTAGGTGGAATGTATGGCATGCCTCCACCAATGATGGATCGATATGGTATGACTATGCCACATATGGCTCCTCCTATGGTGTGTCTTTGACTTTAGTCTGACCTACAATTTATGTAATTTACGGCTGCTGACTTGCAACATGGTGTTATGTACTTGTGTTTTTGCTTGCTGAATTGAAGTTCTGTGAGGTGTATATGGGTTTGATTTTGTAATTGTTATGATTTACCCTTGTTAATGTTGTAAAGTGACAGGTGGTTAAACTAAACTAGGCTTCCCAATACTCCACTCAATTCTAATTCTACCACTTTCCAGGAATATCATTTCCAGGCAAGTATCTCTTCTGTTTATTTGCTTCTGTGTGTCATCTTTTCTTGCTTTACACATTCTAAGAGTTCCTGCAATGATCTGAAAAAGAAAAATTCACAACAAGACCAATATGCTGAAAAACGGCTGTTTAAATTTAGTTATCCGTCATGTGTTTTTAGTTAAGAGGATATTTTTCCAGCTTCAGAGAATCCTTTCAAGGGAATCTATACCAGTCTACCCAAGCCTGGCGGCGGTGAATTGAGAAAGTACTACAGCGATCTGTACGTTCGGCATATAACTCGTAATTTTTTTCTATGGTTGGCTATTTTTATTTAGTTCGTATATTGTGAATCTCAAAGGCAACTCATGAAATTTGTAGTTTCTTCTAACTGTTGTATTTTTCTCAGACAAGCTGCCTTACTCCATTCGGATCTTGTCAGAGTCCGCTATTCGTAATTGTGATGGGTTCCAAGACACCAAGGATGATGTTGAGAAAATCATTGACTGGGAGAACTTGCATCAAAACTTGTTGAAATTCCCTTTAAGCCTGCCCGTGTTCTTTTACAGGTTTGCTCCTTACTGTAATGGATACGTTTTTATTTATACTATCTTCAACTTAATACCTAAACCTGCTTTTTTCACTACCAGGATTTCATTGGAGTACGGGCTGTCGTCGATTTGGCTGCAATGAGGGTTCTATGAATAAGCTTAAGAACGATGCTAACAAGATCAATCCATTGGTTCCTGTGGACCTTGTCATTGACCACTCTGTACAAGTAGATGTTGATAGAACCGCGAATGCAGTTCAAGATAACATGGACCTTGAGTTTCAGAGGAATAAAGAGAGATTTGGCTTCCTTAAATGGGGTCAACTGCTTTCCGTAACATGCTTGTTGTTCCTCCTGGTTCCGGTATTGTCCACCAGGTAATTAAAAACCCCATATTTTAGGTGTTTTTCTTGATAAAAATACTCTAAAGAAGTGGGAATGTGGAGCTCCTATACCTGTGTTGCTCCGATGATGTAAACTTAAATAGTTTGTTGAGTATCTTAATGGGAATATTTATCCTTTGTTAGGGAGACAATGTGGCAATTATTTCAATCGAACAACATTGCTAGCAAGGTATTTCAGAAATTTACAATAGCCTTAATGTTAAATAATAGTGTATCGGGTAAGTAGAATGGCAGCCTTATGATTCCCCCAAGAGTCTATACTTGCTCCACAACTATTGATGGCTCTAAACTTACTCCCATTTAGAGTTATATTTGTAAACATGCCAAGTAAACAACCTAACAATGGCCGAACTTATCACCTACAGACTACTACAGTTGAACATATCAACTTTTTTGTGGGGTTTACATTAGATCAAGTTAATGTTCCAGCAGACCACCAGTTCCGTACTAGCCCTTTCTCAGCTATGCATGGTCACTATATTTAGGTGTTGATGGAGTAGTAAAGAATAATGAGATGTATTTTGAAGGGGCGTCCTGGCTAATAAAACCAGGATAAACTTAACGTAGCGGAAATATTGGTTTTGGATACTCTAAATGATGTAGGAAAAGAAAAGTTGGAAGTTAGAGGGGATGTTCCGTTGGACATGAGAAGATGTCGTGATGTCCCACAAGAAAGAAAACATGGGGGTGAGTTGTGAGTATGTTAGTCATGTAAAGGGAGGACAGGAGAAGTAGCAATCAAACATAAAAGTTGAAAGTAGAAGCAGTAAAATCAGGGGGATTTGTCAGAAGCAAGTATAGTTAGGCACTTAGCAATCAGTAGGCAGGCCAGTCCATTTTTTACTTAATTAGTTTGTGTACTACAATTATAATGCGCATGCCTGATTTAACGCATCTTGCTTGCTTGTGTTCACATTTAGGAACACAACTCGCAACCGTCTTCATAAGAAATATTAAATATTAGATATACGCGTTCTGTCTTAACACAACAGTCATGACTTGAGAAGACTGCAACAGTTCTGTAACTAAGCCACTATCTCAATGATGATATGATGTAAGACCAACCGATTTAAATTAAAATGTGTTAGTATGCATATTACTGCATAATGCGTCCGAAAATCAGTTATTACTGTTCAAGTCCTTAAGTAAAAAATTTGTTTCTTCAGAAGTTATGCCTACTTTGTAAGTATCTTGACCTGTGAGCATAGTCCTTTATGCTCCTATCCCACGTTCAGGATTTTATATTATGAAAACAGCAAAGCTTAGCCTTTTTTCATTTTCTAGGTTGATTATGATGGAAGGTTGGTGCCTGGCTGCCTGCTACTGATGATGAGCTTATGGAGGTAGAAAATTTGTTGGAGTTAGGGAAAAATGTAACGGTTGATGTCGTGGAAACTGCTAAACCAGTCATGGACAAAGATGACTCAAAGACTTCTCAAAACAAAGGTAAATGATGTGTCCCTCTCTCTATTCTTTCCCTTTTCATAACTAAAGGCTTGTCCCTCTCAGTATAGTGATACATCCTACAGTTTCAGTTGGGATCTGTATTGCAATCAGTTTCTTGAACATTTAGAAGTCATTGTGATTAGCTCATGTTGCGAAATTGAGCTTATAGGATGTAAATGTTATGTGTATTCAACTGTTATGAGTGCTTGTTTTAAGGGTGGTTTTATGATTTAAGTGACAACGTGGGTTGTGTTGCGTTCAAGATTTTTGCAGATTTAGCTGTAGATTTAGCTGTTGATCAGTACCAGATACTAATGGCGACTTTGGCGGCTGCGTTACAAGAGATTGGTTACTCAATTGAGGTAATTTATTGGTTAGTTTTCTTATATTGCTAGCCTACCTCTTTCTGTATTGTACGAGTAAAATTGTTAAAAATCAGATCCGACAATATTGGTTTCATGATTATTTTCTGGAGACTGAACTGCATGTAGTATAAAATGGTAGCATGGTTTGAGTGAATGAAGGAAGTACTGGCGTACTGGCATTTGAACCTCGAACATTAGTGATAGACATCGCGAATCTTGAACTCTTGCACAATGGAAACTTGGTATGATTTGAGTGAAGAATGATGCAGAGAAAAATGGTAGGCTTGGGACCTGGCTTTTGTAAGTCTCCAATATGATTAGAAACTCTTACACTGTCTACGTCTATTCGTGCCATATAGTTGGCGTGAGGAGTTCAGAATAGGATTTATGTGAACCCCTTCTATGAGTTGTTTAATGTATTATGTGGTTGGTATATGGAGATGGCGTTTCTTCTTTCTTGTAGGATGGTGAAACTCAACCTATACTGAGAAAGGATTACTCCATCTGTCTCTTCAGTCATCTCTATACACATCCCACACGGACAAACTTTTGAGGAAGTTCTGCGATTCATTTCCAATGTAATTTTCATTATGGATCGTCTAAAAATAGTCTCTCTAGGTTGTTAACATAGTGATAAGGTTGACTGTTGTTAACACAATTTTACTGATAGTGTATACCACTCTAATAGGGGTGGCATCTGAATTCTGATCTACTGATATTATTGATCTTATGCTTAGCTCCGTGTACTCTGATTAAGCTTTGTTTTAAACATTATTTTTTAAAGATTGTTAGTACCTTGCCGAGTCGTTTATATTTCCTACCACTGGCTTGCAAGGAAAGGAATCTTTTCAGAAATCCATTTGTACCTCATTCAAAATTATTATTGTTATTATTAATTATTAATTTGGTTGAATATGCGATTCAATAAATGTATCTCCTGACAGTCTATTGAAGCGAGAGTGATCACATTAAATAGGATACTTGTCAGATGATACCTATTATTTGACCTTCCTGCTGGTGTGTGCAAAAATATTAAGGAATTTAATAGCTTTGGGGACGAAATTGTTCTGAAATTTTTGTATAGACATTTCAGGGGTGAATTAAGACTATTTTGGCTTTGGACTATGATGGATTAAGAGAAAGAGGCTCACTTTTGGTCTGCGCTCCTTAGTTCTTGAGGCAATTTTCATCTCGTGTCATCTGGAATAGCTTCTGCTTGTTGGTTTTGTTCACTGCGTTAGGGTTGTTTATATCTGACCCTTTGCCTCGCTGTGGAATGAGCCTCAAGGGTTGTTTATATCTGACCCTTTGCCTCGCTGTGGAATGAGCCTTTGAGGCTCTATCGCACATGGGTAATATTTTTGGCTTGTCAGTCGACTAGCCTTAGAGGATCTTATCTAATATGGATAGCATGCCTTATTTATCTTATACCCTTCAGCGGTCTTACCCTGAGGCGAAGGTCATTTTGGACATATGGCCACGCCTTCTTGTCGATAAATGATTTGACATGGACTATTTCCTTGGCAGACTCCTTTGCTTTCGATGCAGCCTCAGTTGGGAACAGAGGTTGGAGGTAGAACCTTTCTTTGAGACATAATTTAAAGTCTCTTGCTTCATAAGAGTTTAATGTTCTCGCTGTCAATAGAAACACGTCACTAAACATTAGAATATTATCGATAGTTGTACATTCAGAGCTTCACAGGCTCTTATCGATAGTTGCACATTCAATGTTCACGCATTTATGCCCAATTAAAGATAAGACGGTCTGTAGAATAATATGGATTATAAATAAGATATGCTTAGTTAGGCACCTCCACTCCCTCAACCCCAAAGGAGTCTTCTGAAAAGCAAATACGATAACGTGATGATTGCTTAGTGATTTGATTATGTGCATTCATGCTTCAGAATTATTGAAGTAGATTGTTCTACTTTATATGTCATACTTTTACTTCTATGTTTTTTTTCTGTTAATAAGATAACGTGTGTTGTATAACGCTGTCTTTTACTTTTACAGGAAAGGTTCAAATGCAAGCATCAAAAAATTAGTGAGAATTTTTATGTTAGAGGCGATGGTACGGTAAGTACCCTTTATATGTCCGACTTTGTAAATTATAGAACAAAGACTTTAAATTGAAGTTTATCGGTTGAGATGAGGTGAATTAATCAGAAAATTGTGATGGTGAAGACGGCTTTTCTATTGACAATTTGACAGTGGTGTTGAACTGGTTTTGTTGTGGTCTGATGAATAAAATTTTACTGGATTTCGGTGAAATTAAGTTAATTTGATTAAATTTGAAATTTATATGTTTAGATTAGGTGAATTGGTGACAAAATGTGATTATGAGGACGATATTATTTTACCATTGGCATTAGTTGCGGGTTGATGAGTGAAAGTTGAATGGACTATTTTTTTACGATTGGCATTATAAAGATGATGCACAGAAACAGAGGTTTAGGTATCTGACTTCAGTATTCCATTATCCCAGCAATGAAACTACTGATCCTCAGATGATCAGATTCACGACTGCTAATCTTTGAGTATACATCGATAAAATTGGCTAATCAGGTTGAAAATGTGACATTCATTAAAATACCACCTTTTAAACAAATAGCCACTCTGCATGTTTGCACTTTTGCACATCACATTTCTGGCAATCGATATCTGTCACAAGCTTGTGACGGGACAGATATCACCTATGAAAATAAATAAGACAAAAAGTAGGATAAATGGGGAGACCTATTGTTTGCACATTTGCCAACGGACGTTTCACATAGTAAATATATCTAGCTTCATATTTGCAATAAATATACAAGTTAGATTGAATATTTACTTCTGAACAATGTATAAGATAAAGACATAGTGTATTAATCATGAGATTTAAAATTTAATTGATATCTCACAATATTAAGATAAGTGTATCAAAAGAAGGATGAGGAATTAGTATTCTAATTTTATTTTTAACAAGTTTATTCCTCGTATAAAATATAATAGATTTGATCATAAGTCTAACAAGCATTAGTTATCCACGTGTTGCTTACGGTGTGGAACATTCTTTATCTTCCTAAATTTCGTTATATACTTTCTCCTTATCATTTTCTGATAATCTTCATATTCCTTCTACATATCGTCGTTCGCCTCCTTTATAATGTCAACATTCTAACGACTTCACCAACGAACATGTTGCCTTGAAACGACGCGCGCGGAGGGACAACTAGTAAAATAAAATAGTCAGTTTGAAGGAATAGGTACTAGAGATATGGAGGGAGTAGATTATATGTATGGTAGTAGTAAAATAAGGAAAATAGAAAGCATTTGATAATGCGTTGGCAGGTTGACTGGTCTATTCTTAAATGGTGAATGAGCAGGATTTGAGAAGTAGGAGTCCACCTTCCCTCCTCATTACTTTTAAGATCTACCCCATCTCAAATCATTCCATTTTCCCTCCTATAAAACTAACATCAAAACTCACACATTGTTTCTTCATTTCTCCCTTCTGCAAACCATACAGCTAGCTAGTCACAAAATGAGCTTGTTGGGTGTCCAGGAAAATGGAAGTCATAAAGTTAATGCTATTGAATCGAGTAACACAAACAAGTACAGGAGGATAAACTCCGAGCTTGCTGAGGATCATCAGGGCTTAGACCGCGCTAAAACAGTACGGAAATATGTCCTTGCTTGTGCTTTCTTTGCTTCTCTCAACTCTGTTCTTCTTGGTTACGGTATGTTTTCTATTCTCATTTCATGTCTTCAACTTTGACTTTAAATATTGTACCAACATTTCAAGTTGTCTTACAAATTATAATGGTATATGATCGACTAACAAACAAGAAAATGGAAAGTTAACCATGTAAATATATCCAGATGTTGGAGTGATGAGTGGAGCTATCATATTCATCCAAGAGGACCTAAACATAACAGAGGTACAAGAAGAAGTTCTAGTAGGTTGCTTGAGCATTGTATCCCTATTTGGCAGCTTAGCCGGAGGAAGAACATCGGACGCCATAGGCCGAAAATGGACCATTGCATTGGCAGCAATAGTCTTCCAAGCAGGGGCCATTGTCATGACCCTTGCTCATTCCTTTGAGATGCTAATGGCTGGAAGACTCCTTGCAGGGATTGGAATTGGTTTCGGTGTTATGATCGCTCCCGTATACATTGCTGAGATTTCACCCGCCATTAATAGAGGATCCCTCACTTCATTCCCTGAAATATTCATCAATTTCGGAATCCTGCTTGGCTACATTTCTAATTATGCATTTTCTGGCCTCCCACCCCATAAAAGTTGGAGGGTCATGCTCGGGGTTGGGATTTTACCCTCGGTCCTCATCGCAGTTGCACTGTTTATCATTCCTGAGTCCCCCAGATGGCTCGTGGCCCAGAACCGAGTTGATGAGGCACGATTAGTTTTGTTGAAAACAATAGAGAGCGAGAAAGAGGCTGAGGACCGGCTTGCTGAAATACAAATTGCAGCAAGAAATTGTGGTGGAGAAAAAGCTGTTTGGGTTGAATTACTATGCCCGTCAGCAACAGTATGTAGAATGCTAGTTGTAGGAATTGGAATTCAGTGTTTTCAGCAGCTTACGGGAGTAGACGCACTGGTTTATTACAGTCCTGAGATCCTTAAGGAAGCTGGGATTGAAAACAAGACAAAGCTGTTAGGAGCGACAGTAGCCATAGGAGTAACAAAAACCGGTTTTATATTGATGGCCATTCTATTAATTGACCGAGTTGGTAGAAAACCATTGCTGTACATAAGCACAATTGGAATGACTATTTGCTTATTTGGATTAGGAGTCACCTTGTCTTTTCTTCAGGGACAAAATGTTGGAATTGCTATGTCAATTATACTCATTTGTGGAAACGTAGCATTCTTTTCAATTGGGATTGGGCCCATTTGTTGGGTGCTTAATTCCGAAATATTTCCGTTGAGATTGAGGGCTCAAGCTGTAGCTCTGGGAGCAATGGGAAACAGGGTGTGCAGCGGCTTAATTGCCATGTCTTTTTTGTCCCTGTCAAATGCAATTTCCGTAGGTGGCACATTTTTTACCTTTGGGATTGTTTCAGCTATCTCCGTTGTTTTTGTTTTTACGGTTGTCCCTGAGACAAAAGGGAAATCACTTGAGGAAATCGAGTCTGTGTTTCAGAAAAAGCTCGGACAAATGGGTGATGAAATGGAGCTGAAAGACAGTACATGTTTTGTGCAAAACAGTGAATCAGTTTAGGTGAGGTAACTCCGGTTGTCAGTAGATACTCACAATAACCCTTTCAGAATTTGTTTATCTTCAATATTGCAAGAGCATCACAGTTCAGGACAGTTTTGTATACCTGGATATAAGCATTCTTAGCTTTTTTGAGGCACTTTGGCGTGTTCATGTTGGAAATATTATGTTGTCAATCAAACTGTTAGGTGATTTTGTATAGATATATGGTTTATTTATTTATACTAGTTGTTTTTCCGATGAGTTGCAAAGTATCACGTGTCGTATCAGGAAAACTTTCAGGATGCGGACATTGTCTACTGAATTTTGCGTATTGTATTTATTTAAACCGCTTACACATCTTATCTGTTGTGGAACGAATTTGTGCAAAATTTCATTATGTATAGTGAGGCAATAAAGGATTAACGTGGTCATACTATACATATACATGACAATTGTTGTTGATAATTATGTAATTGTCTGATCAAGATACATATCAAATCAAATACCTCTATCTAACATCAATCACCCCTCAAACTTCATGTTGCAATCATCAAACCCACAATTCTCATCCAAATCTACAAATCAAACTAAAAGTCAGATAACTTCAAGTCACAAATTAACTAAAACATGCACAATTAAACTAAAATAAGCTAAAATATCCAAATTTTTTAACTACAAATACGATATAATAAACTGAAACAACCCAAATTATACAATAATTACACCTTCTTATCAATACTTTGAGGAAAATCATTAAGAAGCGATTGTTGAGGTTGAATCATATGTTGTAAATGTACTTGCATATCTATTGAGTACGTATCGAATCATAATAATGTAGTTGTTGGCTTGAGTTAGGGCGCATTATTTTGCAGATAACGAATAAATATAATCTTATAATAATAGCGTGCTTATTCTTCTTTATTTGGCAATACAAACTGACATGCTGGTACAAAAATTGTCTTAATCGGTTGAACAATTTGATGGGGGTAGTGTAGTAAGTGCAATATTTATATGGTTGTAGTTGCATACATGATTAGCATGAGCGAGTACCCTACCAGCGTATTTCAGTGCTTGAGGTACATTTCTATATGATGGTGTGTAGTTGGAGTGACCTCTATCAAGTTTGAAGCAACCCATAGATACGATCCGTGTTCAGGTTTGGTGCTGAACCAAACCCTAAACCATAAACCCCTAAACCCTCAACCTTAAACTCTAAACCCTAAAACCTAAACCCTAAACACTAAAACCTAAACCCTAAACCCTAAACCCTAAACCCTAAACCCTAAACATTGAACAAATCAGCACGATAAAAAATTGCAGTAGTATAAACCTAAAATTATGCGTGTCCACCATGTCGGCAACTGTGTAGCACAATACTCTTGCTTAATAGTATTCTGCAAGTACTCTTAATTTCACAACACATTACTTCCGAGGTTGATGATGACGCCCTATGAGCCGTCGTTTACCGAATCAGGTTATGCAATTTAGAGGCAATGGAAGGGACGAAAGAGATTTCAGTCTAAGAATACGATCTTGGTTATCAACTTTGGGTTCTGATATTGATGATGACGGGGTGATAGCTCCCACCAGCAATGCCATAACCCTGACCCCCCCATTTTTTGGTAAATGAATTTTGTTTATACCTAATTTTGCCTTTGCCAATGAGTGCCATCTGCGGTGATTATATTTTGTACAATTACAATGTAAAATCTAGTAGAAATTACTACCTATTAACTATCTGTTTCGGTTTGACTTATAAACATTAGTCATGTCATCAGCATATTTCCTCACATTCCGTTGTTAATCATTATGGTTATCTACAGTATTAGGTATGTGCACTGTTAAAAAATTGGCTTCTTTGAAAAGGTCATATCCTCGAATTGAATGTTATACTAAACTTTGCCATTAAGCCAACAACGGCCTTGCTAGCTGCGTTTTCACATGCCTCAGTGATTGTACATGAACGGCCACCCACGTAACTGTGGGTCACTGAGCGCATGTGTTCAACAATTGAAATTTGGACAAAGTTAGCCTGTGCATCATCATGGAGGGTGTATTTCGGTGAGCTGAGATTAAGGCTGGTGGTAATATGTTTTAACAGAGGGTGAAAAGGACTGTTTAAAAAATGGTTTACTTTTTTTTTTTTTTATCTTATTTCATTAGTACATTTCGTTGCTAATTTCCACCATCTTTTTCGGACAATATTTTTTTGAACCGCATTTGAGTTTCAAATTAATAAAGCGGTCTTTATTCAAGGGAAATATTTTTAAAATTAAATCTTGTTCGCTCTAAGTTGAACAGTATAATGAGATTTGAAATTTGATACATTCCTAAGAGTGAATGTGACATTTCATAAAGACTCTGCCGACGACAAAGATCGAGAATATGACATTCTGATAAGTCTAATGCCGTAGCCTAAATTGAGCCTAAAAATGTGGCATTTAATGAATCACGTAAAAAAGTCTTAATTGAAGTTAATGATGTGGCCCTATTGAGCCAAAAATTGTTCGTTGAAAAACATGAAAATATGGCTCTATAATTGTGTTTCCACCCTTGTCAGAAGTATGGCCAACATATTCTAATTTCATATATCCGTTTCCATTTTATTTTGTGTTTTGTGGTTATATATTCTGTTTTGTTCAAAATTTTCAATTGTTGTCTGTGTTTGGAGCAGATATTTTGGTCTGAAAAGGTTGTGTTCCAGATCTAACTGGTTTGTTTGGACAAGTGAACACTACACTAATAATTATCATAGTTTTGCAATATTTTTGGCTTGAGAAACTTTTGTTATAATTGCTTGAGTTGGGTTTGGTGCAAGAGTATGATAAGTTTTAGGCTATTTAGCATATTACTATCTAATAAGTCTAAAATTTTACATCTTACTACCTAATATGTTCAATTATTCAAATAACAACCTAATAAGTGTAAAAACTGACACGCTTACTACCACAATGACGGAAATTGCTAAAAAGTGACAGAAATCAGTTTATTTCGTCCCGTTTAAATTTAAAACCTAATTTAATACCTAAATTAACCTTCCCCTCCTTCCTCCATTAAAACACCTTTCTCCTTCAACAAAACTCACTTCCCCCTGATTCTCCATCAATGTCGCTCCAAACCCAGATTTCCCCACTAATTCCTAAATCTCGTTCCAAACCCTGATTCTCTACCAATCTCGTTCCATTAATTCCTTCCTCCTTCATTCCTCCATTAATCCCTAAATCTTCAAATTTTTCCGGTGGTAACACGTCTTCAATGGTCTTAAGTATCAAAATTCCACCATTAACACAAAAAAAGTAATACCAATGCTTAATTATCAAATTTTACACAAAATAATCAAATTAGGGGAAGGGTTTTATACTGAAAATAAAATGAAAAAAATGCTTAGTTGATCAATTTAAGAAGACAACAGAAGACTACCTCCCTCTAGTGTTGCAAATTAGGCATGTTCATTGAGGTTTTGGATAAAAATGGCGGCATGAATATTGAATTACAATGAGTTTAATCGGGGGAGGGAGAGGGATGGGTAATATGTTAACAGGGAATAGTGATAAGGCTAAAGTCGTATCACCTTAATCAAAGTAAAACTATCTCAATACTAACAGAATAGCTAGTGGTAAGACAGGTATCGAATCCACAGGGAGGCGGTAATAAACGGTTTGCCAATGGTAATTAAGTCAAAAAGTAACAGTTTTATGGGGGTTTTGGTTTGTTTGTTTTGACTAATAACTAAAAACAATTGAAATAAAGGATGTGTAACAGAGATATTGAAAGTCTAGGAATTCCGGGTCACCAAGTATATTTTATTGGGATTCTTAATTAATCACTAGTTCAATCGGATTATTCAAGGTCACCAGATTGGTCAATACTATTGTGTTCTTTAGGTCAAAAACTAACATGCGATCGCTATTATTAGAATCAACCTATTTGATTATCGCAGCCTATATCAATTCTAACCCGATCGGTGAAAGAACTAATTTGCTACACTAATTATCAATTCAGGCCTAAATCAATTAATTAGAATAAGAACAATAATCAAAAAACAATCCTTGTGATTTTACTAACAATCAATTAACATTCCCTTCTTAATATACTTCGATCCCCTTCATCCTAGATTAAGAAATTAGCTACACATTGAATCTAATAACAATAACAATAAAGAGGATTGAAAACATGATTGAAGATGATAAATAACAAGGAATAAAAAGCATAAAAACTTGAATGAATTAAATTGAACAAGAAAGATGAATACCGTAATAATTAGCAAGGAAAGATTAAGAACAAAGTATGAATTAATCCGGAAAATGATGATGAGAAAAGCTAGATCTAAAGTAGTGTGTAAAATAATAGGTAGTAAAACTAGGTTATCGAACTCCTATTTATAAAAATTAAAGAAAGTCGAAATAAGGAAAAAGCGGAAATAAACTCCTGCGACGGGTTCCTCGATCGAGGACGTCACTCCCTCGATCGAGGACCCCCCCTCGATCGAGGACATCACTCCCTCGATCGAGGGTCTTCGTCAATGGCCTTATTCAGCTCTTTTCTTCCTCGATTCTTCTCCAAACTTCCTAGAATCTCTTGGGATCCTCTTGTACTCCGCCTTGTCGACTCTCGCGATGCCTTAGTACACTAACTTGTTCCGCAAATGCACTCATCCTGCATTAAAACATAAAAAGGCGGAAGTATCGACAATCTCACTGAAACGGCATATAAAATGTCATATAAAATCACAAACCGTCTCAAAAACATCTAAGGGGAAGCATAAAAGTGGATGTAAATATGACTCATCAAACTCCCCCAAACCGACTCTTTGCTTGTTCTCAAGCAAAGGAAACTAAAAGAAGACCCATAAAAAAAAACAAACGGTGAATAGCTAACTCAGAGCCAATGCTAATGAAATAAATCCCAAGCTATGAATGTAACTAAGTGATGACTAAAAAGAGAAAACTCAGCTCATATTCCAAGATGACAATGATGTAGACAAGCCAATTACCTTTCAATCTTGCAAGACAAATTAGTCGGATTCTCGCGGATTCGCTCAAGCACTCATAAGGGGTGAAATATATGTGAGATAGAAAGAAATAAGACACTCACTCAACTTATGAAACATGCATGCAATCTAGTGTGATAGAAAATTCCCCAACTAATATGCAAACATACAAGAGACAAAAGTACATGTATCCGGGACAATAAGGATGGTTATATGGTGAAGGTATAGAAATGGTTGGTGCAAACCGAATGAAGCAAATTATTATTATTTTTCTTTTTTTTTTTTTTTTTTTTTGCTTCATATCTTTTTTTTTTTTCCACAAAGGAGATTAACACAATTGCTAACGTAATTTCACTTTATTCATGAGACAACAGTAGTCTTTCATCATAAAAGTAAAATGAACATGATAAACAAGCAACTGCGACTGTCCCGAAAGGTAGGCAAATTCTGGGATTGTAGCTTATAGAATGGGATATAAAATATGCTAAAATCAATCAAATGAGCTAAACATAAGGATCTCAATTTTAAGGGTATAAAATCAAGTCATTTTAATCATGTGAGGCTTATTTGAGGGGTAAGAATTGCCTTTCTCATGTACTTAGTCAAAGCATGAAAACATAAAAATATCAAGAACTCAATGTCACACTTATGCAATTTGATATTCCACATTCCATGAGGAGAACTACACTCAAGCCTAAAAAACAATGAGACCGGTTTATTAATGTTCCCGGCCTAGGAAGCTCTAAAGACCTCAGAAATTAAGTAGCTTACCAACGAAATTTGTCAAATCTAATCAACAAAAGGCAAGTCAACAACGGTGAAGGCTTGGACTATGAGCTTTGTATTCACTAATGCAAGTCAAAACAGAGTACATGACAGCTAATTGGGATTTAAAAACAGAAACAAGGGCAAATTATCATCATTGCTAGCTAAATTCACCAAGACTCGACCTAAAAGAAACACTTGTTTTTCTTTTTTTTGTTTTTTTTTTTTACAGAAAAGAAACACACAACTGAAAATAAAAACACTCCCCCAAACCTATATGTCACAGTGTCCTCAATGTGACCCTACAGCAAAAAGATCACAACAAACCGCAGCAACCTAGAGAGGACACTACTAAAAAGACATGGAAGAGAGCAAAGAAAAACCAACAATAAAAGAAATAAAATAAAAGAAAAACAAGGAAAAATGCTACCGTCAGTAAGGTAGCGACTCCCCCAAACCAGCTGTGAAGGGGGTAGTGACCAGCTGTCACTACTGCTCATCATCATCTACATAATCATCAATTTCTTTAAATTGTGCCTCCAAGTCTGAATCGACCTCTCTGCTGCCACCGGCTGCATCCTGGTGACTGCCACGTCCCCTACCACCACCATGAGAAGGGCCGGCCCCAAACTGACCACCAAAACCCCTGAATGGCTCATCTGGGCGAATGGGAGTATAGAAAGGTCTCCCAAGGGCACCGTAGTCGCGACTGAACTGGGTGGTAAACTCCTCTGAGGTTACACCATACAAGTGAAATACCTGACTGTCGTCGCCAGGAATAGGTGTGTAGTAGCTAGGAGCAACACCCCTATATGGACGGTTCTCAGCAAGGCTAGTCGCCTCCATCTGCTCCCACAGTCTTCTCTGAACCAAGGCATTATTAATGCCCGCATGTAGCCGAACCCCCCTCTCAACAATAGGATCGAAAGAATAGGAAGGTGCAAATGATGGAGGTGCGAATGGCTGGAATGGTGCCGCAGGGCGAAAAATAGGGGCCGTAGGGTTGGCAGCCTTCCTACGAGGCTGGCGTGTCAGGGGAACCTGGTAAGTGAGCTCATCTGGAATCAAGTAAGAGACAGGCAGGGGACGGAGCTCTGACTCGTCCCCCTCAAGATGGTCCGTCTCAGGAAGTCGATCACATGGTAAATCCATCCACAAGGTACCCCGTACCTTCCACCTATATCTCCTCGCAACACAATCCATCCAACCGAGCCCATAACGCAGGTACTCCTCATCTACCGTGGGTGCCACAATATCGGTCATAGGTAAGTAAGGTGGAAGACCCTGAAAACCAGCTACTCGCCTAGCAAGGCGAGTCACTATAGCCCCACAATCTAAAGATGAGAACTTCCCTCTCATCTTATCTAGAGCCCCACAAACGACTCCCGGAGCGCTGGAAGTGAATACCTCCTCCTGAAAAGGGTTTAGGCAAGAGGCTAAAAGCAGAACCTCCATGGTCACCAGTTTACTTATGTCCTTCCTACCATAAAGAAGACAGGAAAGTAGGCGCAGGAAAATCCTAAGAGAAGGATGTTGTACATCGTTGACAGCCATAGCTCCCACTTCCACGGTATGACCTGAAAAGAGTGAAAAATACCGAGTCGCACGAAGCCAATTTGGAACCCCCAGCATATCCTCCGGTTCCCCAACATCTAAACCAAGGTGCTCAGCCACTTGGTCATATGAAAGAGCATAATCGACATTAAGGAGTCGAAATTGAATCCTCCTACCCGGTATATCATGAACCAAGGAGCTTAAAAACTCAAGTGTCAGGGGACGATAAGATGATTCACACAAAGAGTACAAACCACCCAACCCCAATTGGTCAAACATGCCAAAGATGCTATCATTAAGGCCCAAGTTACTAAGTATGGTACTGTTCACGCATCTAGTAGGGTTCATCGGCCTAGCCATGAGGCGAACAAACTTGTTCCTTTGCTCAAGTGTGGCGAAGATTACCATGGGAAAATCGTCAACTGGTGGAATGCGTGGTTGACGTGGTGCCCTTTTGTCGTCTTGCTCCTTGTCTATCCATCCTACAAAATTAGCATACAAAGAATTACAAACCCAATTGCAATCAAAATAAACCTGAAATTACCCAAACCCTAATCCCTAATTCGAAATTTTCGAATTTGTGACTAAAATTAGGTAAATCAAGTTGTAAATGACTATGAATTTAAATTATAAGTAGCTAATAGAAGGATTAAAGCAAGAAATAACAAACAAATAACTACAATTCCTTAATTCGAAATTTTCGACCAAACCCTAACCCCTAATTCAAAATTTTCGAATTTTTGACTAGAATTTGATGAATGAAGGTGTTATCGACTAGGAATTGTAATTATAAGTAAGTATAAGAGTGATTTGTAGCAAGAAACAACAATTTAAGGCATCAAATTAGCATAAACACACCAAACCCTAACTTTTCTTAAGATGAATAAAATCTGAAAATTAGAGTGAAAAATGAGAAATTACCTCCAAGAAAGTTGTTAGAATCTAGCAAAGATGAGATGTTGATGATAAATTAGTGAACAATGAAGCACAAAGGGGATTTGGGGATGAAAAAATTGAAAAGAAAGGGGAAGGGGAAGGGGTGCGAAAAAGATGAAGGAAATTTGAAGAATGAATAAAATTTGGGGAAACTAAGCTGAAGAAGCCGGCAGACCGGTCTGAACCGCCCGCCTCGATCGAGGGTCGACGGTCCTCGATCGAGGGACCTTTAATTTTTTCCTAGCCAGTTACGTCCTAAAAACAACTATAATTCTCTTCAGGGCTCCTCGATCGAGGACGTGACTCCCTCGATCGAGGAACCTCAAAATTTTTTCTCTTCACTTACGCTTCGACGGGATCGATTTTTGCCAAGGGTTCCTCGATCTAGGCCACGTATACCTCGATCTAGGGACCCTTAACAGTACTTAGCCCGTTATTCTTCATATTCATTACTCCAAAAGGCCGCATCCTGCAACATAAGCTTGACAAACGCATTAATCGTAACCTAAAAATGAAATCAAAGAAACTAACACTAAACGAAGAAAACTTGAAAAAAAAAACGCGGGCTGCCTCCCGATAGCGTTGGTTTAAGCGGTCCCGCACGACCGTATTACCTCTAATCAAAGTTATTTTCAAAAGTGAATAGGGCAACGATTTCTACTACCCCAATGAAGGCACCTTCATGGTATAGTTTCAAGCGTTGACCATTCACTTTAAAATACTCACCCTTGTCAGTTTGTAGTGTAACTGACCCAAATTTGTTCACTTCAACAACAGTGAACGGTCCAGACCATCTACTCTTCAGTTTTCCTGGAAACAAACGCAAACGAGAATTGAATAGTAAAACTTTCTCACCAATATGAAATTCTCGTTGCAAAATGTGCTTGTCATGCCACTTTTTGGTTTGTTCTTTGTAGACTTGAGCACTATCGTAGGCATGCAATCAGAACTCATCAAGCTCGTTCAACTTCATCAATCTCTTTTCACCCGCCAGGGAAAGGTCCATATTTAGCTCCTTTATGGCCCACATAGCTTTGTACTCCAACTTCACAGGTAAGTGGCATGATTTACCGTAGACTAGTCGGTATGGGGATGCTCCAATAGGTGTCTTGTAGGCAGTGCGGTATGCCCACAAGGTGTCATCAAGCTTCCGACTCCAATCTTTCCTGTTCTTGCTCACCACTTTCTCCAAGATCTGCTTCAACTCTCGGTTGGAAACCTCCACCTGCCCACTGCTTTGAGGATGGTATGCTAATCCTCGTCGGTGTGTAACTCCATATTTCTTCAACAAGGAGTTAAGATGATGCTCTTTGAAATGCGTTCCACCATCACTAATCACCGCGCGGGGCACTCCAAACCGTGGGAAGATGATTTTCTGAAACAACTTAATAACAGATTTAGCATCACAAGTGGGGGTGGCAATTGCCTCCACCCATTTAGAAACATAATCTACGGCTACTAAGATGTAATGGTTTCCATGAGAAGAAGGAAACGGACCTTGGTAATCAATGCCCCAAACATCAAAAATCTCCACCTCGGAGATTCCAGTTTGAGGCATCTCATGCCTTTGCGAAATATTACCTGTTCTTTGGCATGCATCACAAGAACGAACAAAACTAGTAGCATCTTTCAAGATAGTGGGCCAAAAGAAACCCGATTGCATTACCTTAGCAAAGGTCCTAGAGGGACCATGATGACCACCATAAGAAGATGAATGACAATGAGAAAGGATAGCATGTACCCCACTTTCCGGGATACACCTCCTGTAAATGCCATCAGCGCATTCTCGGAACAAGTATGGATCGTCCCAGAAATAGCGCTTCACATCGTGCATAAACTTCTTCTTTTGTTGATAGGACAAATCAGGAGGCAAAATCCTCCCACCAAGAAGTTAGCAAAATCGGCAAACCAAGGTGTGTCGATAGTGATAGCAAGGAGATGGTCATCCGGGAAAGAATCATCAATGGGTGTTGGATCTCCCTCACCAAATCTCAAACGTGACAAGTGGTCAGCTACCACATTCTTTGCTCCTGGCTTATCTCGAATCTCCAAGTCAAACTCTTGCAGAAGCAAGATCCATCGAATCAATCTCGGCTTGGCCTCCTTCTTGGCCAACAAGTATCTCAACGCGACGTGATCGATATAAATTATAACCTTAGAACCTACCAAGTAGGCTCTAAACTTATCCAATGAGTAAACTACCGCAAGCAACTCTTTTTCAGTGGTGGCATAGTTGATCTGTGCATTATCCAAAGTCTTACTGGCATAATATATGGCATTTAAGGTTTGTCTTTTCTTTGCCCCAGGACCGCTCCGATGGCATAGTCACTTTCATCACACATAACTTCGAAGGGTAAGGTCCAATCGGGAGATTGGATCACCGGTGCTGAAATAAGAGCTTGCTTGATCCTGTCAAAAGATTTAATACACGCATCAGTAAACTCAAAAGGAGCATCCTTGTGAAGAAGCTGAGTGAGAGGTTGAGCAAGTTTAGAAAAATCTTTTATAAAACGACGATAGAATCCCGCGTGACCGAGGAAACTTCGAACGCCTTTGACATTAACCGGATACGGTAGTTTCTCAACCACCTCAACTTTTGCCTTATCCACTTGGATGCCTTTTCCAGATACCAAATGACCAAGTACCACCCCTTCAGTAACCATGAAGTGGCACTTTTCCCAATTGAGCACAAGATGACTTTTCTCACAACGCTGCAAAACTTTGGACAAGTTTCTCAAACAAACATCAAAATCAGTACCATAAACACTGAAATCATCCATAAATACTTCTATAATAGACTCTATGTATTCAGAAAATATGGCCATCATACAACGTTGAAAGGTAGCAGGGGCGTTGCATAAACCAAAGGGCATTCTCCTATAAGCAAATACACCATAAGGGCATGTGAAGGTAGTCTTCTCCTGATCATCAGGATGAATGGGTATTTGGAAGAAACCTGAATAGCCATCTAAGTAACAAAAATAACTATGACGTGCTAGTCTCTCTAATATCTGATCAATGTAGGGTAAGGGGAAGTGATCTTTCTTGGTAGCAACGTTAAGCTTCCTATAATCAATACACATTCTCCAACCTGTGACAAGTCTAGTAGCAATTAACTCATTTTTGTCATTAGCAACTACTGTTGTACCTCCTTTCTTAGGTACGACTTGGACAGGACTGACCCATTTTGAATCAGAAATAGAAAAGATAATACCTGCGTCAAGCAATTTCTGAACTTCTTTTCTCACAACCACTTGCATAGGAGGGTTCAATCGTCTCTGACCTTGCGCACTTGGTTTGTGACCTTCTTCCAGATGAATGTGGTGCATACAAAAATCAGGACTAATACCTTGTAGATCGTCAATGCTATACCCAATGGCTTTTTTGTGTAATTTCAAGACGGTCAACAAAGCAGAAAGTTGACCTTCAGTGAGGTTAGCATTGACAATTACAGGATTCATCTCCTTATCGTCAAGAAAAACATACTGATGCGTATTTAGGGTGATAATCAATAAAGATAATCAAACAAAATACAGATGTTGCAGCGGAATAAAAATACTAATAAAATAATACAATCTTGAACGAATAAAGAACGAAAAGTAACCAAGAAAGTGATGAATGATGGACGAATGATGACACGGTGATGATGACGTGGCCTGGCGGTCGTCGTGGTGGTCAACGGTGGACGGTGGTGTCGTTCTTGGTGTTTCTTTGATGTTCTCGATGAATCTTGATGACGTAATAAGGCACGGCACTTAATACTTGAAAGATTTGTGAAACGATTTGATGAATGAATTATGTATGTCGATGGATAGGATAATTGATCAAACTCACACAGATATTCTCTCAATTATTTTGAAGCTCACACAGATACTTCGGGTTTTAAAGCTCACACAGATACTTTAGGGTTTTTTTTGTAAGATAAACTTAACAAGAAAATTTGTTTATAATTTGATAATTGAATTAATAATAACACAAGAACTCGACAGCCTATTTATAGGTCTTATGGCCGAAAATCCTACTTGAAATAAAGTAGGAATACCTTATTTGAAACTAACTAGAAAACCCTAATCCTACTTAAGTTCAAACATCTAGTTTGACTAGGATTAAGACTCCTAATCATAAACTAACTATGAATCCTAAAACTAGTAGGACTCCTTATTTTATTAGGATTGTGAATCCTACACACACTAGAAAACCTAATCCTATTAGGATTACAAATCCTACAACAACTAGGATTCCTAATTCTATTAGGACTACGAATCCTATCACAACTAGGATTCCTATTTAATTTAGGATTTCCTATTTGTACTAGGACTCTTACAAAGACTCCTATTTGGACTAGAAAACACATTAGTCCTTTATTCTCAAACATAAAATAAACTAACTACTAGAATCCTACTAGGGTGGCCGTGTAACCACACGTCCCAAACCCTTGGACCTTTGTCCCGTTTTCTCATGAAACTTCTTGGAAGCTTCCCTTGCTCTTTCAACACATCTTCCCAAGCCACCTTGAATATATGTATTGAACCTAATTCAAACATCCTGTGATCAAGTTTAGACCTTGGACCTAATTCTTTTCTTGAGGCTAATGCTCCCGCATCATACTCTCTTTGTTTTTTTTGAGAATTTGACCTCAAATTAATTCCGAGCAATCCGCTATTAGCCTTCGACAATCCAGCCTTGGACCTTGTCAAGCCGTCACTCGTTTGGACAATCAAGCACACGGTCCTAGCCATCTTGTGTCCCCCGTGTTTACCCACACCCATGGCCTTAGACCCCTCACGACTTCCGTGCCCTCCAAACTCAACCAACTCCACGGCCCTTAACTCCTCCTGACCTCCGTGAACCGTCATGTTCGGCAACCCCTCGCACCCACCATGGCCTCCATGAATCTCACCTAAAACAATTGGCCGTGATTCCAACCCCTTGGTCCCCTCTTCATGCGTCTTTTCGTCCCCTCCTAAGTTTATGAACAAACCCTCCTTCTTGGACTTAGATTGCTTAGGGTTGTTTAAGGACATAGTTTTTAGATTATAGGTGGTGCCACCTGGATCAAAATCACACCTTCCAAGTCGAACCATCATTGTAATAACAGGACTAGGTAATCCCCCAGTTTCTTGTATAGTAGCAATTCTCTTATGACTCCTATGATCTTCAATCCAACTCGATTGACGTTTTTTCCTTTGCTCCGTTTTGCCTAGGTTTCTCCTTCCAATCCACCCTCCTTTCATGAGTACTTGTACAACCTTATTATGATCACAACAGGTTGTTTTGGACATAGTTGTTTCATCTTGTACGATCAAAGAATTTGTATTCCACACTTGACTAGAATAATTACCATCACTTTTGGCAATAGTTAACGAATCAGGTGCGTTGATATGACGGTCTCTACCCATTATATTATTCATGGATTCCTTGATTAAGATAGGTAAAGAATCAGATTTAGTTTTAGTATTACCGTCACTTACCAGTGATTCAAAATTGATGATCTCATCTTCTTCCTTTGTTTTATCCCTTTGAAGATATGAGTCCTCTTTCGGACAGTCCTGTGGACTGTTCGTTTCTTCAACATCAGGTATCTCACGGCTATTCTTGCCTTCGCCAACTCCTACTTCCTCTACCTCCTTACCTTCTATAAACTTCTCCTCTACGTCTCTCTTAAGTTCTACCTTTTTCTTTGGAACCCATGGTTGAAGATCAAATATTGTCTTTCCTTTAGGTACGCTATAAACATTGGTCCTCCCATTGTGTTTCACCTTTCGATCAAACTGCCATGGTCTTCCCAATAAAATATGGCTAGCACTCATAGGAACAATATCACACCATACTTCGTCTTCATACGGTCCAATCTTGAACGTAACTAAGACTTGTTGGTTTACATTAATTCCTTCTTCCTCATCAAGCCAATAAAGTTTATAAGGTTGTTTTTTATCAATTTTGGATAATTGTAACTTCTCAACCGCCTCTACGGAAATCAAGTTAGTACAAGAACCGCTATCAATAATCATAGTACATACCTTATTCCTTATCTTGCATCTTGTACGAAAAATCCTCTCCCTTTGATCGTTAACCTCCTCTTCGGTTTCTATATGTAGGTTTCTTAACACCATTGTAATAAAACTTTCCCAAGAACCGGTGTAATAAAAATTAGACCAAGAGCCGAAGCTCTGATACCAATTTGATGCGTATTTGGGGTGATAATCAATAAAGATAATCAAACAAAATACGGATGTTGCAGCGGAATAAAAATACTAATAAAATAATACAATCTTGAACGAATAAAGAACGAAAAGTAACCAAGAAAGTGATGAATGATGGACGAATGATGACACGGTGATGATGACGTGGCCTGGCGGTCGTCGTGGTGGTCAACGGTAGACGGTGGTGTCGTTCTTGGTGTTTCTTTGATGTTCTCGATGAATCTTGATGACGTAATAAGGCACGGCACTTAATACTTGAAAGATTTATGAAACGATTTGATGAATGAATTATGTATGTCGATGGATAGGATAATTGATCAAACTCACACAGATATTCTCTCAATTATTTTGAAGCTCACACAGATACTTCGGGTTTTAAAGCTCACACAGATACTTTAGGGTTTTTTTTGTAAGATAAACTTAACAAGAAAATTTGTTTATAATTTGATAATTGAATTAATAATAACACAAGAACTCGGCAGCCTATTTATAGGTCTTATGGCCGAAAATCCTACTTGAAATAAAGTAGGAATACCTTATTTGAAACTAACTAGAAAACCCTAATCCTACTTAAGTTCAAACATCTAGTTTGACTAGGATTAAGACTCCTAATCATAAACTAACTATGAATCCTAAAACTAGTAGGACTCCTTATTTTATTAGGATTGTGAATCCTACACACACTAGAAAACCTAATCCTATTAGGATTACAAATCCTACAACAACTAGGATTCCTAATTCTATTAGGACTACGAATCCTATCACAACTAGGATTCCTATTTAATTTAGGATTTCCTATTTGTACTAGGACTCTTACAAAGACTCCTATTTGGACTAGAAAACACATTAGTCCTTTATTCTCAAACATAAAATAAACTAACTACTAGAATCCTACTAGGGTGGCCGTGTAACCACACGTCCCAAACCCTTGGACCGTTGTCCCGTTTTCTCATGAAACTTCTTGGAAGCTTCCCTTGCTCTTTCAACACATCTTCCCAAGCCACCTTGAATATACGTATTGAACCTAATTCAAACATCCTGTGATCAAGTTTAGACCTTGGACATAATTCTTTTCTTGAGGCTAATGCTCCCGCATCACATACTTAAGATGAGAAGGAAGAGGTTTAAGATCAGGTTTCGTTACCTCAGAAACTTTGGATGAGTTACCTAAACTTAGAACCTGTGGGTTCTTGCATTCTTCTCCCGTTAGTAGCTTCTCGACCTCAACAACCTCCCGATTCCATGAGCCTCTTTCTTCAGCTGAGGTTGTGGTTAGAACAATCTCCAGAGGGTCCCTGTTCAAACATAATGCAAAACAATCACTAGTAGTAAGATCAACTACATCAATGCTATGGCATGTCTCCTCTAGCATGGGGCGCTTTAAAGCATTATGCAAGTTGAAAGTGATCTTATCATCCCCCACGGTTAGTGTTAAACTCCCCCATTTAACATCTATGATCGCCCCCGCAGTATGAAGGAATGGTCTACCTAAAATAATAGGCACATTGGCATCCTCAGCTATATCAAGTACAACAAAGTCAACGGGAATGAAAAACTTCCCAACTCTAACCGGTACATCTTCTAAGACCCCTATGGGGTGCTTAACAGATCTATCGGCCATTTGTAAGGTCATGTTTGTGACACTCAATTGACCCATATTTAACTTTTGACAAATGGAATATGGCATAACGCTAACACTGGCCCCTAAATCGCAAAGGGCTTTATCAATTGACAAACGACCTATATGACAAGGGATAGAAAAACTCCCTGGATCCTTAAGCTTAGGAGGTGATTGACTTTGCAAAACGACGCTGCATTCTCCAGTAAAGGCAACTGTTTCGGCTTCATTGAATGACCGCTTCCTAGTCAAAATATCCTTCATGAACTTTGCATAAGCTGGAACTTGAGTAATCAACTCCGTAAAAGGTACATTCACTTGCAAATTCTTCACGACTTCCATAAATCGACCAAATTGTTGGTCCAATTTGGTCTTATGTTGTCTATGAGGAAAGGGAAGTGAAATAGGAATGAGTTCGGGAGCTTTGGGTTTTGGGTTATCATTTTTTTGAACATCATCGGAGAGGGACGCTCCTAGATCGAGGTCACCACCTCCTCGATCGAGGGCCTGGTCTCCTCGACCGAGGGCTTCACCTCCTCGATCGAGGGACCTCTTACGCCGTAGCTGTGCATTTTTTTCTTTGGTTCCTCGATCTAGGACAGCAGTTCCTTGATCTAGGACCTGGGAATTTGGTCGAGAGACCAATTTCTCATGTTTTTCTTGGCTTTCCTCCGTCCCATGGGACACATCACCCTCATCATCACTTAAGGCTAAGTTACCCCAAGCTTTGGGATGCATGTAGGGTATCTCAGGTTTCTCAAGCGGCGTTTCCGAGCCCGGATATGATGTACCACTCCTCAAATGAATTGCATGGGCTTGTTCATGTGGTTGCTTTCCTTGGGGAGGAAGTTGACCCGGTTGTTTAGAGGGATTTTGTCCCGCTAATTGAGCAACTTGAGTATCTAGCATCTTGTTATGGGCTATGAGCTCGGAAATCTGAGTAATTTGCTTTTGTTGAATTTGCAAACTTTGCTGCAACATAGCCTTCATTTCAGCAAAATCATTGTTTGGAGCTTGTGGAGGAGCTTGCGGTGATTGAAATTGTTGTTGACGTTGATTGTTGTACTGATTTCCTCCTTGAGGTTGTCTATTGTAACCTCCTTGTTGATTCCCCCGATTTTGAGGAATAACATAGCTCGAACTCGATGGTTGTTGATACTGTGGATTCTGCACATTCTGATTACCCCATTGAAAGAACGGATGTTCCTTGGTCCTCTCATTGTAAAATTTAGAATAAGGATTGCCTTGCCTATAAGATTGGAAGGCATTCACTTGTTCTAAGGTGCTCAAACACTCAGCCGCACCATGACCCTCAAGTCCACAACGAGCACAAAGTTCCTCTTGCTGATACATAGCATTAACCGTCTACTTATTTCCCAAGGATTGTGTTGTTTGCATCTCAACAATCTTAGTAGTAAGGGCTTCTAACTGAGCTGCAACTGCACTATCTGAGCCACTTCCTCTAGTAGCTCCCCTCGGGTTTCTTTACTCGGCAGTGTGAGTAGCCATCTGTAAAACCCCTCGCGGCAGCGGAAAAGTAAATATACAAAACATGCCAAAAACGCGCGGAATTTAAAACTTTTGACATGATAAGAAAAACATGCGAGGTGCTTTAACAATACTAAGCATGCGGAAATAAAACATAAATAAGTATATAAGTACAATACAAAGCAGCCCGGGATAGCATATCCCTACAGGCACAAAAATACTGAAATCATAAGTCTAAGGTCTAGCTACACGATAAAAGGTAAGTCATCGATGATTGGATCATCGCTCGCTAGCCACAACGTAACCCCCTGCAAATAGCCTCATGTACCTACGCACATACAACATGTGCGCCACAGTCAGTGGAGAGTGACTAGAGTGCTCCTAGCCACCTTTTGTCAATAACACATAACATATAAGCATACAATATACTCCAGCATATATAAAACATGTGAAGCATACAAATCTTATTATCTCAAACTCATACCATCATGCATTTACTAATGCAAGGCTCTCAACCAACTTCGGAAATTATTTGGAAGGAGAGCCGATTTCCCTTCCGGTTGCCCGGCCAGGGGGTCTTTCGGTCCAAATCATTTACGAAACTGACTAAAGAGTCATCCAATGCCTTGGATGAACAATATCAAAGTCAAGGTATCATACCCATAAATATCAACATCCATATCTGACACTGTACCAACTCTAGGCAAGCAGATAAAACTCAGCAAGTATAAGGTTCAGCGGTCAACTTAAGACATAACCTAAATACCAAATAATCAGCAAGTATAAAGGTTCAGCGGTCAACTTAAGACATAATCTAAATACCAAACACTCAGCAAGTATAAAGGTTCAGCGGTCAACTTAAGACATAACCTAAATACCAAATAATCAGCAAGTATAAAGGTTCAGCGGTCAACTTAAGACATAACCTAAATACCAAACAATCAGCAAGCAAGGACTCAGAGGCCAACTTAAGGCATAGACCTGCCAATCAACAAGACACTAGACTCAGAGGCCAACTTAAGGCATAGTCTAGCACCCAATAAGTAAAGAACTCAGAGGCCAACTTAAGGCATGTCCCTTTACTGCATCACAAGACACTAGACTCAGAGGCCAGCTTAAGGCATGTCCTAGCATCAGCATCTGCACTCCGGGTAAGGTGTTACGACCTGACTGCCCCGTTGTGCAGCTATTCTACTCGTCAGACTCAGAGGCCAACTTAAGGCATGTTCCAACGCGATCACAAATAAACATGTCTGGGCTCAGAGGCCAGCTTAAAGCATATCCCAGACACGACAACCATACACATATAGGGCTCAGAGGCCAGCTTAAGGCATATCCCCATATATGACAACAAGCTCACGTATTAAGCTCAGAGGCCAGCTTAAGGCATACCTTAATACGCATCAATACAATATCATCCAAATATAGAAACTAATCTATAGTTCTACTTTCTTATACTTCTAATCAACACTTAATTGATCCCGGGAACTAAGTTGAGGGAGAGCCGGTTGCCTTTCGGTTGCCCGACCGGGGGGTCTCTATCCTCTCTCCATTCCCGAACCCAATAGAGTGCCGCCCGAACCTCGGGGACCTCAAACACACATTCAAGTATAAGGGAAAGGCCAATTCGATTAAGTTAAACTTAACCAACTACTATACATTAAAATATCTTAGTCCGATGATAAGTATTAACGAAAACTTGAGAACTAACTAAATCTTAGACAAGTAACCAGTTACTTACTAAATCTTACTTAGCTAAAATATATTTTACTAAGTATTTGATTATGTCCCAATTAACCGGTTCAACCGATAAAGGAAATAAACACGATTTAATTTAAATTAAACTTCATATTATATTACCTATATTTTATACGGGAAAATCGACTAACTAAATAAATTATTTCGACATGCTTCTAATAAGACCGTAACCCATTACTAATTCGCAACG
This sequence comes from Silene conica, assembly GCA_029255685.2. Lineage (NCBI taxonomy): Eukaryota > Viridiplantae > Streptophyta > Magnoliopsida > Caryophyllales > Caryophyllaceae > Silene > Silene conica. The sequence continues at coordinate 57,016,762 of CM055315.2, forward strand.
ATTTATAACGTGTTATATTTAAACGTTAACAAGCTAGCAAGCACGTACGTAAACTAATTAATTCAAGCAGGCTAGCAAGCACGTACGGAAAATAATAATAAAATAATAATATAATAATATAATAATAATAAATAATGGGAATAACAAGGTAGTCGTACGTAGTATTCAGCGAGAATTACCTCAGCATTTTCGAGTAATCAACAATAATGAATCATAGCAATTTGGACGAACAACAACTACTTAATTACAACACGGCTAAAACACCCAATAACATAACAGGGCAGTACGTTTGTAGTAGATACCAGCAGCATTAACAGTGTAAGTAACCCAGAAGGCAACAATAGCGACAAATAAATGCAGAGAACAACCACGATGCAATGATAATTGCAGCAGCAGTACATAACCGAGGCAACAAAGCGTTAAGTAGGTGTTAGTAACAAAATCCAGAAACTGCAGCAATTATCAGCAATAGCAACAGCGAATAATAACTAAACAACAGCAGCAAATAACAATGAACAACTGGTAGCGTTACAAACAGCAATTAACCATATTGTTTGAATTGAAAACATGGATATGTGACGGATATAAATTACCCATAAACTATTAAACATAAAACCCACATAATTTAACATAAACAACAAGAAAATCACATGTTCAATTAATTTAAGACAAAGGCCGAGTTTCTCATTATCTTCACGTGTTCAAGCGGTTTTTCTCCAACGATTCTTCAATGATACAAGTAGCCTTGTTCAAATCCTCCAAATTCTCACCTCAAAACAACATAAAAATGACAATTAAAGACTGTTTTCGAATAAATCACAAAACAGCCACGAAAATCGAATTGCAGAGATTGAAAATCTAAAGAGATAGAAAGAACGGGTTCGAGGAGAGGAATGCGTAGGAACAAACCTTGCTTCAAACAGAGGAGAAATGAAGTCGGGATCGGAATTTTAGTGAAATTGTGAAATGTAAAAATGGAGATGGAGGAGTATTCTGATTCTTTGTTTTTCCTTGAAGAACAAGGATGAGGAAGTGTTAGGAAATATAAGGGAAAGTTCTCTTACTACTTATTTGGGTCTTATTTGAGTCGGTTTAGCTATGTGAGTCGGGATTTAAGTGAATGACTCGGAATTTGATGAAACGAATTGCCAAGTGATTATTCTACAATTTAAGCTTATTAAATATTAAGTCGGAATTTATGGGTTATTTTCATAAAAATATAGTTTACGAATTAAATAAAATATATTAAATTCCGGAATCACTTTAATTTATTAAAATACTCCTTTACGAAAATGCGGGATGTTACAATCACCCCATCTTTCAAAAAGTTTCCTCCTCGAAACTTGAAAGCAGTTACAAGGACAACGTTAAAAATCAAAAACTTTCACAGAACTTGATATTTTGAAACTTAGGTTTCTTTCACAGATTTCAAAAACCATTTCCAAGGCACAAGTCTTCGTCAATGGACGTTGGGGTTCTCGTTGTACATTCAAGAGCCCGACATTCCTAATCTGAGACATGTCCCAAAATTAAATCAATTAAAATCCAAAATTTAGATCGATCCGGTGTCGGTAAGCATTGTTCAGGTTACCAGACGTCTCCAATAACGAGTTCAAATGACAAATCGACGCTGAGATCAATCAAATTGCAAGTCATGCAGTTCTTTTAAAACCAAATTTTCCACAATTAACCTTTATTTCTCAAATCCTTGAAAGAATAAAATCGTAAAAATGACAAAAAGGTTACTCCCAACGGGAGAGGAAGTAGTTTCAAATTTGAAAACAATAAGATTTTCCAAAAACTGCAACTTCAAGATTAACAATAGAACCAAATTTCAAAAACAGTCACCGGGAGCGTAGGGGTAATCAAAGAGGTTACCCTTGATGCGAAGGATCATAAGTTTCTAGTTTCACAACTGACAGAAGATGGACCGAAGGAACGAAAACAATCAGGCTAAAGGTCAAGGAAGTCGGTAGCTTGCAAGATACGGGAACACTGACCACTCAACCATAGACAAACATCGCTACAACGGTCTCCAATATATCCCAAAGGGACGACGATTCCAGAATTCTCTAGGCTCTCAATGGTTTCACGATCCCTCTTACTATCATCTCATCCACAGAACAAGGTATTCCTCAACAAGAAGTCTTCCAAAACTCTGAACCGTAGTAACGAACCTCACAACCCAAGATATGGTATTCGTTATCCTATAACCTTAAATCCTTAACAGTTCGATCCCAACAACCTATTCCACAAGGTGCTTCGAAATCCTAAATTCCCAATTTTTATCATCATAGTGAACATTCAAATCGAGACTTTACTAAGGTAACAACTTCTGAATCCTCTTCTTTCCAACCACTTACCAACAATATACATCCCAAAGAAAGTTCCAAAGAAGTAACAACTTTCACTCTTATAGTTTCCATAAGACTTAGGCATTCACATTCCGAGATTCCTCAAGATTAGGTAGCACTAACTTACCTAATTCATCCATTTAACCACATCATCATCATCTTAAGCATATACCTCCAAAATAACCTAAGACTCCAAGTATCGTATTTAAATCCTCAATTGGTACTCCCAAATCTAAAATCACCACTTACATCTAGTCATCTAACATGAAGCTTTCAAGACGGCACACTATCCAATATCACCCGAATATTATTATCACAACTCTCTCAACCAAATTCTGACAACGCAAAACCAAGCATTCCTCAGGGTATGTATCACTACTCCAAGAACAAGTCGATCTCTCCGCTAATCTAAATGAAAAGGAACAAGGCTCACCGAAGAGGAGATGAGATACGAACTTCAGGGATAACCACGACACAGGTCTCGAGAGAGACACACGGAAGACGGCTCGAGGAACAACAAGATGACAAGGTAGGGAACTTTAGGCTATGGACTCCAATCAAGGTTGAAGCCAAGAGTAGACGGAGAAGCAAAGGAGAAGAAAGGAGAGAAGCGACGTGAAAGGAACGATTGTGGAATCTCCCAAGGTGCGGGTCTCTCACTATTCTCACAGGGTTCTCACTTCTTACTTCCCAAATCAAGTCATTCAATTATCGGTTCTCACGAACAATTCCTGCAACGATTTATACACCCAAATCTTCCAAACCTTAGACAATATCATCATTACAACTACCTATTCCCAAAAGTTTGAGGTGTCTCATCTCTGCTAGTTCCTTAAATGACAATTCAATAACACTCTCAGGCCATCACCCCTATATGTTATATACGCTTTACTCACCTTAATGTCCACCAGATAACAATTCTTAGCCATCAAGTTTTTCCAAACTTTCATCTCCCAATGAATTACTCTATTCCATTCACACACTAGCGGTGCATCCTTGAGTTTCCTTTAAGTTCTTCAATAGAAGAACGCTAAGATCCATTAAATAATCTAAGGCCAGATAACGATTCACTCCCTCCAAGTTTTTAAATCATAAATTTTTCGAGTACTCGACTATTATAGCCAATGATTCGTATTCCTCGACAACGGACCTTTCTCAACTCAATCACTCACCTAAGTCAAGTGATACTAACTCACTTTACTCATCTAATCTTCCTCATTAGCATCTTAAGCCTATTCTTCTAGGTCGCTCTATATCCCCAAGTATCTTGTCTAACTCCTTAACAGTGCTCTTCAATTCACAAATTTTCACAATCTAAGCATAGTTCTCAAGGTTAAGTTCCACCAAATACTAAGTACACAACTCAACCTTCAAGCAAGTACCCTATCACACACTTTCGCTCTCCCAATTGGATAGACAAATAGACACTCGGATCACCAAAACATGTCTCTCGATACCTCTTAAGTTATTCCTCAAATAACAATATTTCTCATAACATAGCTTACGGTTATCCTAAGACTAGTTCCTCCAAATCCAATAAAAGGGAAGATTACCTAGAGGGCACCTTAAGAAAGCAAGCAACAAGGTTAAACTGAAAAGATATGAAGATCTGTTCAAGTGGGATAGACAAATATTCTAAAAGAAGGATGTGCATCAGAGTTATCAAAGAAGGTGATGCACAAAGAAAGAGGAGTATCTCCAAGGCTCGGAAGCATTCTCCAACAGTAGCACAAATCTTCTATCTTCGGTAGAAAGTCCGGTCTTCATCGCCAAATGGATAAGTCAACGGTTCGTCGATTGGGAGGTAATAAAGTATTATCAATGACAATCAACAAACACGTTAGAACCTAATAAAAGCAATCACAAAACAGACTACAATTTAAGTCTTTAAATCTACCTCATCTCTCATTCATTATTTGATTATATGGTCAAGTTAAGGTTGGGGATTACATGAGTGCGTCGGGAGCGATAACGCTCTGATACCAACTGTAAAACCCCTCGCGGCAGCGGAAAAGTAAACATACAAAACATGCCAAAAACGCGCGGAATTTAAAACTTTTGACATGATAAGAAAAACATGCGAGGTGCTTTAACACTAAGCATGCGGAAATAAAACATAAATAAGTATATAAGTACAATACAAAGCAGCCCGAGATAGCATATCCCTACAGCCACAAAAATACCGAAATCATAAGTCTAAGGTCTAGCTACACGATAAAGGTAAGTCATCGATGATTGGATCATCGCTCGCTAGCCTCAACGTAACCCCCTGCAAATAGCCTCATGTACCTACGCACATACAACATGTGCGCCACAGTCAGTGGGGAGTGACTAGAGTGCTCCTAGCCACCTTTTGTCAATAACACATAACATATAAGCATACAATATACTCCAGCATATATAAAACATGTGAAGCATACAAATCTTATTATCTCAAACTCATACCATCATGCATTTACTAATGTAAGGCTCTCAACCAACTTCGGAAACTATTTGGAAGGAGAGCCGGTTTCCCTTCCGGTTGCCCGGCCGGGGGGTCTTTCGATCCAAATCATTTACAAAACTGACTAAAGAGTCATCCAATGCCTTGGATGAACAATATCAAAGTCAAGGTATCATACCCATAAATATCAACATCCATATCTAACACTGTACCAACTCTAGGCAAGCAGATAAAACTCAGCAAGTATAAGGTTCAGCGGTCAACTTAAGACATAACCTAAATACCAAATAATCAGCAAGTATAAAGGTTCAGCGGTCAACTTAATACATAATCTAAATACCAAACACTCAGCAAGTATAAAGGTTCAGCGGTCAACTTAAGACATAACCTAAATACCAAATAATCAGCAAGTATAAAGGTTCAGCGGTCAACTTAAGACATAACCTAAATACCAAACCATCAGCAAGCAAGGACTCAGAGGCCAACTTAAGGCATAGACCTGCCAATCAACAAGACACTAGACTCAGAGGCCAACTTAAGGCATAGACTAGCACCCAATAAGTAAAGAACTCAGAGGCCAACTTAAGGCATGTCCCTTTACTGCATCACAAGACACTAGACTCAGAGGTCAGCTTAAGGCATGTCCTAGCATCAGCATCTGCACTCCGGGTAAGGTGTTATGACCTGACTGCCCCGTTGTGCAGCTACTCTACTCGTCAGACTCAGAGGCCAACTTAAGGCATGTTCCAACGCGATCACAAATAAACATGTCTGGGCTCAGAGGCCAGCTTAAAGCATATCCCAGACACGACAACCATACACATATAGGGCTCAGAGGCCAGCTTAAGGCATATCCCCATATATGACAACAAGCTCACGTATTAAGCTCAGAGGCCAGCTTAAGGCATACCTTAATACGCATCAATACAATATCATCCAAATATAGAAACTAATCTATAATTCTACTTTCTTATACTTCTAATCAACACTTAATTGATCCCGGGAACTAAGTTGAGGGAGAGCCGGTTTGCCTTTCGGTTGCCCGACCGGGGGGTCTCTATCCTCTCTCCATTCCCGAACCCAATAGAGTGCCGCCCGAACCTCGGGGACCTCAAACACACATTCAAGTATAAGGGAAAGGCCAATTCGATTAAGTTAAACTTAACCAACTACTATACATTAAAATATCTTAGTCCGATGATAAGTATTAACGAACACTTGAGAACTAACTAAATCTTAGACAAGTAACCAGTTACTTACTAAATCTTACTTAGCTAAAATATATTTTACTAAGTATTTGATTATGTCCCAATTAACCGGTTCAACCGATAAAGGAAATAAACACGATTTAATTTAAATTAAACTTCATATTATATTACCTATATTTTATACGGGAAAATCGACTAACTAAATAAATTATTTCGACATGCTTCTAATAAGACCGTAACCCATTACTAATTCGCAACGATTTATAACGTGTTATATTTAAACGTTAACAAGCTAACAAGCACGTACGTAAACTAATTAATTCAAGCAGGCTAGCAAGCACGTACGAAAAATAATAATAAAATAATAAAATAATAATATAATAATAATAAATAATGGGAATAACAAGGTAGTCGTACGTAGTATTCAGCGAGAATTACCTCAGCATTTTCGAGTAATCAACAATAATGAATCATAGCAATTTGGACGAACAACAACTACTTAATTACAACACGGCTAAAACACCCAATAACATAACAGGGCAGTACGTTTGTAGTAGATACCAGCAGCATTAACAGTGTAAGTAACCCAGAAGGCAACAATAGCGACAAATAAATGCAGAGAACAACCACGATGCAATGATAATTGCAGCAGCAGTACATAACCGAGGCAACAAAGCGTTAAGTAGGTGTTAGTAACAAAATCCAGAAACTGCAGCAATTATCAGCAATAGCAACAGCGAATAATAACTAAACAACAGCAGCAAATAACAATGAACAACTGGTAGCGTTACAAACAGCAATTAACCATATTGTTTGAATTGAAAACATGGATATGTGACGGATATAAATTACCCATAAACTATTAAACATAAAACCCACATAATTTAACATAAACAACAAGAAAATCACATGTCCAATTAATTTAAGACAAAGGCCGAGTTTCTCATTATCGTCACCTGTTCAAGCGGTTTTCTCCAACGATTCTTCAATGATACAAGTATCCTTGTTCAAATCCTCCAAATTCTCACCTCAAAACAACATAAAAATGACAATTAAAGACTGTTTTCGAATAAATCACAAAACAGCCACGAAAATCGAATTGCAGAGATTGAAAATCTAAAGAGATAGAAAGAACGGGTTCGAGGAGAGGAACGCGTAGGAACAAACCTTGCTTCAAACAGAGGAGAAATGAAGTCGGGATCGGAATTTTAGTGAAATTGTGAAATGTAAAAATGGAGATGGAGGAGTATTCTGATTCTTTGTTTTTCCTTGAAGAACAAGGATGAGGAAGGGTTAGGAAATAGAAGGGAAAGTTCTCTTACTACTTATTTGGGTCTTATTTGAGTCGGTTTAGCTAAGAGAGTCGGGATTTAAGTGAATGACTCGGAATTTGATGAAACGAATTGCGAAGTGATTATTCTACAATTTAAGCTTATTAAATATTAAGTCGGAATTTATGGGTTATTTTCATAAAAATATAGTTTACGAATTAAATAAAATATATTAAATTCCGGAATCACTTTAATTTATTAAAATACTCCTTTACGAAAATGCGGGATGTTACACCATCTCCTCAATAAGCTTCCACGCGGCATCATCATTCGTGTTGTTCTGAAACCTCCCGTTAGCAGAAGAATCTAGGAGGGCTCTATGATCGTCAAACAACCCGTTGTAAAACTGGTTGCCAAGGAACCACTTCTCAAAGCCATGATGGGGAACAGATCTAATCAACTTCTTGAATCGCACAAATGCCTCGTTCAAGTCCTCGGTAGGAGACTGCTTGAAACTTGTGATCTGGCTTCTCAAGTTATTGGTTTTCTGTGGAGGGAAGTATCTCTTGTAGAATACAAGAGCCAAGGAGTTCCAATCAGTGATATCAGTCATATCCAACTCTCTCAGCCATTCCGCTGCATCATCTTTCAGGGAGAAAGGAAACAAAGTTTGTTTCACCTGATCTTGAGTTACTCCTGTAATCAAAGGGATAGAACAACAGTAAGTAACAAATTTTTCCATGTGATGAGCATGATCCTCACCAGGTCTTCCTCCAACGAGATTTCGCTCCACTAGATTGATGTAGGATGGTTTGATTTCAAATGTTCCCTCATCAGTACTAGGGAGCTTAAACCCCTTTGGAATAGAATCCAAGGTGGGTTCTGAATGACTTGCTAAAGTAGGCATTTTAAGAATTGAAGTAATTTGTTATGTTTCAAAAAATAAGGTGTCCTCGTCAAAGGACAGATTTTCTGAAGTATTTGAGTGCTCTGCGTCTCCGTCAAGTATACTCAAGTCTTCTACTTGACCAACTTCTCTGTTATGCTTTTGTCTATTCCGAAATCTCCTCTCAGGTTATGAATTTGGTGTAAGGAGTTCAGACCTGTTCGACCTGGGCATACACGAAACAAACAAGAAAAGAATGAGAGCGGTCTCAAGGAACTGAAGTCCCTTGAGACAAAAGACAAAATTAAAAAAAAAACAAACAGAAAATTGTTGCCTCCCCGGCATCGGCGCCAAAATTGATAAGGCTAAAGTCGTATCACCTTAATCAAAGTAAAACTATCTCAATATTAACAGAATAGCTAGTGGTAAGACAGGTATCGAATCCACAGGGAGGCGGTAATAAACGGTTTGCTAATGGTAATTAAGTCTAAAAGTAACAGTTTTATGGGGGTTTTGGTTTGTTTGTTTTGACTAATAACTAAAAACAATTGAAATAAAGGATGTGTAACAGAGATATTAAAAGTCTAGGAATTCCGGGTCACCAAGTATATTTTATTGGGATTCTTAATTAATCACTAGTTCAATCGGATTATTCAAGGTCACAAGATTGGTCAATACTATTGTGTTCTTTAGGTCAAAAACTAACATGCGATCGCTATTATTAGAATCAACCTATTTGATTATCGCAGCCTATATCAATTCTAACCCGACCGGTGAAACAACTAATTTGCTACACTAATTATCAATTCAGGCCTAAATCAATTAATTAGAATAAGAACAATAATCAAACAACAATACTTGTGATTTTACTAACAATCAATTAACATTCCCTTCTTAAAATACTTGGATCCCCTTCATCCTAGATTAAGAAATTAGCTACACATATTGAATCTAATAACAATAACAATAAAGAGGATTGAAAACATGATTGAAGATGATAAATAACAAGGAATAAAAAGCATAAAAACGTGAATGAATTAAATTGAACAAGAAAGATGAATACCGTAATAATTAGCAAGGAAAGATTAAGAACAAAGTATGAATTAATCCGGAAAATGATGATGAGAAAAGCTAGATCTAAAGTAGTGTGTAAAATAATAGGTAGTAAAACTAGGTTATCGAACTCCTATTTATAAAAATTAAAGAAAGTCGAAATAAGGAAAAAGCGGAAATAAACTCCTTCGACGGGTTCCTCGATCGAGGACGTCACTCCCTCGATCGAGGACCCCCCCTCGATCGAGGTCATCACTCCCTCGATCGAGGGTCTTCGTCAATGGCCTTATTCAGCTCTTTTCTTCCTCGATTCTTCTCCAAACTTCCTAGAATCTCTTGGGATCCTCTTGTACTCCGCCTTGTCGACTCTCGCGATGCCTTAGTACACCAACTTGTTCCGCAAATGCACTCATCCTGCATTAAAACATAAAAAGGCGGAAGTATCGACAATCTCACTGAAACGGCATATAAAATGTCATATAAAATCACAAACCGTCTCAAAAACATCTAAGGGGAAGCATAAAAGTGTATGTAAATATGACTCATCAAATAGTTTTATTAAGGGAAGGGAAAGATGGTCATTTAACTTAACCCGAACATTTAAAACTAACTTAAGTTCAGTTTCCGTCAAAAAAGTAGCAAACTGATTAATGTTGTGTGATTTTAGGTAGTTAGTTGCAAAATTAGTTATATTAGGTAGTAAGATGTAAAGTTTTAAACTTATTATGTAGTAATTTGTCATATTTCCAAAGTTTTATTATAAACTTTTGTTATACCAGAGTAAGCTCACATTTATATTTCTTCACTATTAGAAGTTCTTACATTACCCACCCGTCTTAACTAAGTTTATCTTTTTCAAGTGTTTTTCTTTTATTTGAACTCTTGTATATATACTTGGTATTTGACGGTTTATCTTTTTCAAGTGTTTCTTTTATTTGAACTCCTGTATATATACTTGATATTTGATGGTTTTTTGTGTAATAGAGGTTACTTCATATTTCATAAGCTGATTAATAATGTGTCAGCGAGTTGATCGGAGCCATTGATGTGTTGAATACGAACCAAGCCAGTGCGCACTTGTTCTTTTACAAAATGAAACAATAATGCTAGGTGCTTCATCCTTGAGTGAAACACGGGATTGGCCGAATAATGAGTCGCGGATAAGTTCACAGTAAATAACTAGCGACTGAGGCTGATTAATACCAAGTTCCTGTAAAACAGAGACAAGCCACAACATTTCAGTTGTTATATCAGCTAAGGCCCGGAATTTGGCATCTGTAGTTGACCGAGACAGAGGCTTTTGCTTCTTCGAGGACCAAGAAATGGGGTTGTTGCCTAGACAGACTAAATAGCCAGTAGTAGATAAGTAATCTTCAGAGGTACCAGCGTGATTTGCGTCACAATATTCATGTAGCGTGAGATGAGAGGAGTGACACAGGTGGATTCCGAAGTGTAGAGTGTCATTCAGGTACCGTAGTAAGCGTTTTAGAGCAATCCAGTGACTGGAAGTATGGTGGGTTAGAAACTGGGCTAATTTTTGTACGGGAAAGGCAATGTCAAGACGGGTAAGGAAAAGGTACTGAAGGCTGCCGACAATTGCATGGTAATCCATGATGTTTTCGACTAGTTGTTCAGTCTCTCGAAGAATACGAGGGTGAGCAATCATTGGAGTGGTGGACGGGGTACTTTCGTGCATCTTATACTTATGTAGAAGATCCGAGAGATATTTGGTTTGATTGAGATGAAGACCTGTTTTGGTGGATGTTACCTCGATCCCAAGAAAGTAAGATAGGGGACCAAGGTCCTTAAGTGAAAACTTGTGAGAAATTTCATCAATGAATGCATGTATGTGGGCTGGTTTTGGACCGGTGACAACTATGTCATCGACATAGACGAGAACAAATAACGTTGTGGTGGTGTTGTTGAGGATAAAAAGAGATGGGTCGGTAATGGAGTTTTTCAATATAAGGGATACAAGGTAGTTTTTGAGCTCGTTGTACCAAGCCCTATGGGCTTGTTTGAGGCCATAAATGTCTTTATTTAGGTGACAGACGTAGTGGGGTTTATCTGTATCAATGAATCCTAGTGGTTGAGTCATAAATACGGAGTCGGTTAGTGACCTTGCAAGAATGCGTTATTAACATCGATTTGGTGTAGTGGCCATTAACGACCCACAACAATGGAGAGAACAAGACGAATTATAGTCGGTTTGATTACGGGACTGAATGTTTCCGAGTAGTCAACACCCGGGCGCTGGTGGAAGCCTTTGGTGACTAATTGAGCTTTGTATTGTTTGAGTGAACCATCTGAGTTGTATTTCACGCGATAGAACCATTTGCAACCCACAACATTTGGAGCTTGGGAGCGAGGAACGAGGGTCCATGTGTGGTTTCGTAGGAGGGTTTGGTGTTCTTCGAGCATGGCAGTCCGCCAACGGGGGTCGATAAGGGCTTGTTTAGTGGTGGTTGGTGAGAGGTGGTGAGGTCAGATGTTCCGCAAATCCGTTGTGTTCGGGAGTGTGAGGTGGCAAGGTCAGATTTTGAATACCGAATTTAGCTAGGTCGGGTTTGAGTTCTTCGAATTCACCACCGTTATCAGAGTAGAAGGTTAGAATGGAGCGAGAAAAATGTTTTTCAACTAAATTTTTAAAAGCCAAAAACGTGGAGTGTGTGTTGGACTTCTTCTGTAATGGAAAAAACCAGGTAAATTTAGTATATTGATCGACAAAGATAACATAGCATTTGAATTGAATAATAGAGTAAATAGGGGATGACCATAAGTCACTAAAAATAATTTCAGGAGGAGAGTTTGATTTTAGTGACGATACATCAAACGGGAGTTTATGACTCTTATAAGTATTACAAACAGTGCAGAAATCACTCAATCCAACGGGTTTAATATTCAACTGAGAACAAATATGGTTAAAACAGACATATACGGATGACCAAATCTATGATGAAGGTCGACTTTATTAGTGGAGACGATGTGAACTTGCGGAGACGACATTGGCCAGTAGTAAACACCATCATTTGCTTCTCCCTAGAATAACATTGCACCAATAATGCTAGGTTCCTTGACTATGAAACAATCATAATTGAAGTCAATGGAAACATTATTGTCTGTGCAAAATTTAGATACGGATATGATATTTTTGTGCGTAAGAGGTACATGGAAGACATTAAGTAAATGAAATTTAGAGGAAATTAGAGTAGAACCAGTGTTGTGAAGCACTAGGGTTTCAAGATCGGAGGTAACATGGTGCGAGGCACCGCTATCAAGAAGCCAAGGTGAGGGTGGGGTTTGGTTGAGGGCAGTCGGGTTAGCCTGTGTAGTGGTGGGGGAGTGCGAGTATAACGCGGGACTTGGATGTCGGGAGGAAGGGATTTGAAGACTTGACAATGTTGGAGCTAGTGTTCTCCACAGTTAGTGCGACAACACGAATTAATCTTTTAAAGGATCACAGGGTATATTTTGTATTTTAGCCAGTTGATTCACGTTTTTTAATAACGATTGACTTGCTAGAAGTTTGACGTTATTGTCATACAGATGACGGTAATCAACTGGTCCCTAAGAGTCACACCTAAAGGATGTAATCTAAGAGATATGATTAGATGAAAATGTAATCATATTGATACCTTATACGACTAAACGGTTAGTCAATGTAATGATGATACAATTGTTTAATACTGATTAAATAATATTAGTTGAGACGAATTAAAATGTTAATTCACTACAACGAAAATTGAATCGGGCGACAAATATTGGCGACGGAAATCCGTCGCAAAACACCTAATGGCGACGGACAACAGTCGCCAAAATTTTGTCGCTGACTTTTGTCGCCAAAAAAATTCGGGCGACTGAAATCCGTCGCCAAATTTGGCGACAGCAGGGGTAGTCGCCATATATGCAATTTGGCGACAGAAGGGGCAGTCGCTAAATTGGCGACAGAAACGAGGCAGTCGCCAATTTGGCGACAGACAGTCCGTCGCCAAAGCTGGCTTTTCCGTCGCCAATGCCCCTGACTTTCCAGGGGCTTTGGTTTTTGGTGCTCTGTTTTGGCGACTGAAATCAGTCGCCATTACATCATTTCAGTCGCCAAAATTCCTGGGCATTTTTCATGAAAATCATTTTTTTCTGCCAAATCCAATACGAAATAATTTCAGTACACCTGCAGACAGAAAGTAACCAGCAATTGGTGACGAACACCTTTTGAAACAACAACCAAATCTCCTTTTATAGAAAAAGAGAACCGTTATCAAATTACAAGAACACGTTAACTAAACTAATAAATCTCCACGTTCGACAATTTTTCCTAAGTTACTAAACTAATTAACTGCTTGAAATCCCATGCTAGCTCCACTACCGTCGCCTCCCTTTCCTCTTGGATCATTAGGATCTTCATTAAATGGTTGTGAACCGGGGTTGCAAGAGTAGAAATACGTCTCCATGGCCTTAAGACGTTCTCTCATCAACCGCATTTCCTCATCTCTTTCCGCTCTTTCTCGGTCAAGTTGTGATTGCAATTTACTTACAAGAGACGGCTCGTAGGTTTGGCGCGGCTCATATGAGGACCTTCTAGCCGGTTCCTTGTAAAACACCCCATGAGCTTGTCCGGCCCCATATACCATACCCTTCTTGTAACCATCCACCAATTTGAACCAAATTTCATTATCATCCCGCTCAGGGTGGGCCTCTTTCTCTGCCTCATATGCCTCCTATAACATTAAGAAAATTATTATTAGTTAAGCAAAAACAATCATTGTCGAAGTTAACAAAAAAAACATCATTAGTTGAGAGAAACTATCTTACATATAACTCTTTGTCCTTAGCCTTAATCCAGATTCTTCTCTGCGTCTTTTCGTTGACCTTGGAATGCGTGTCAAGGAAAAGTTCGGGCATCGTCATCATCGGCTTCTTGCCGCCGTCTTTGTTGCTGCTATCCTTCTTCTTCTTCCCTACCTAAATAGGGAAAATTGTTAATATAAGAAGTATAGTATATTCATTCAAAAAAGAGGTATTCATTCAAGACTTACACTAAAAATACGCGTCAAAAATGATCGTGATCCCCCGTGATGGGTAGGCTCGACCTCCGCATCTTTCTTCCCTCTTCTCTTGTTGATCTTCTTTTGAGCGGACACGGGTTGGAACTCGGGAGTCTCGCGTTGCTTTAGGAGATCTTGATATTTCTCACCTACAATTAAAAAGTATGTTAGTAGTATTAAGATATTTTCATTAATTCTGGTATTTACAAGTGACAAAACTTATATATTACATGTACCTTTTAGATGCTCCGGTTCCTTCTTTCTTTTAACAATCTTGTAGATATAGTCTCTATATCTTGCTTTACCAACTTCATGGTACCTATCAAGGACGGATTGTTCATGTTCAGGAGCCCAATAGAAAGATTGCTACACAAAAGAAAAAAACATTAAATGTAATTAGTAGTTAGCTTAATGAGTTAAAAAAACAACTATAATTAATGCAATTACCCGATACGCATTGAACCAAGCTTCTTTTTGAGCCTTGCTAGCTTTCCCCCAAGAAGTAGGCACAGGTCCTAACAAGTTCTCCTTTGTGCTAGCAACGACCCCTAACAATTTTCAACACTAAAATTACATATATCTAAATTAAAATTACACTCACTTAATTGAAAAACAACCTCAATCACATAATAATAACAATTTATTAACAACAAGTTCCAATTATACAATTAACCACAAACTTATAAGCTAATTTAAGACGGTCTTAATAAGCTAGTATAATCTAACTAACATCCTAATAAGCTATTAAACATCCTAATCGACTACTTTAATCTAATTAACCAACATCAATAAGGCTAACAACATCGTCTTATACAAACTTCTTATAAACCCTAACCCACAATTATCTTATTAATATGCTAATTGGCTTCTAATACCTAATTAATCACAACCTAATAAGCTAAGACGGTCTTAATAACCTACTACAATCACTAAATGCACAAAATAAACCAACAATCAATCAAAAAATTGAAATTGAAATTGAACTAAAAGAGAGTATACAAACCTTAAATGGGTTGAATGAAGGTAAGAACAAGTATGGTGGTGGTGGTGGTGGCCGGAATCCGGTGACAGTGGCGTTGAGGGTGGCCGGAACACGTAGGGTAGGGTGGTGGTAGTGGTGGTTTTCGCCGTTTGTGTGTTTGAGTGTTTGTGTGTTGTGTGTTTGCGAATAATGAAAGGGGAACGAATTGCTGCTGTTTGTATACGGTAATTTGGCGACGGACTCACCAAATTAGCGACTGAAAGTTTCTGTCGCCAAATATGGCGACTACTTTTCTATCGCCAAATTCACCATTCAGTCGCCCGATTGTGTCGGTGGTTGGAAGTTTGGGGAAAGGGTTCTGTCGCCAAATTGGCGACTGATTTCCGTCGCCCGAATTTTTGTCCTGTCGCCAAATTGGCGACTGCCCTATGCGGTCGCCAAAAAATGTCGGCCGATCAAGTTTTTCTTGTAGTGATTCATAATTAAATATAAAATGTTATATTTAATTAATGTCTGTAATGAAATTATTTAATAAAGATTAAATGATTTAGTTAAATATAAACGGTTATATTTAATTAGTAAATTATAAATATACGATATTTTTAAGATAAAACATTACACACAAGAGAGCAGTGTAACCTATTTTATACAGATAAAATTTCCTGTCCACTGGAGGATTTTCGGCCAGATGGAGTTTGTTACAGATTCTAGTGGTAGTTTAGGTAGACTCAAATACGGATTTGAGAAATCCTACCTAAACTCTGGAAGGTGGTTAAGAATAAGTGTTATTCTAAAACCAAAATACACCGTTTATTAGTAGTACCTCATGACACAGACTGAAGGGCACGAGTTCCCAAAATCACGCCCTCCCTCTCTCTCTCTCTCTCTAGCTTTCATCTTACACAAAAATTAGTGGTAATTTTTGCAGTTTCTAGCTCAAGAAAGGGTATTTGTCGGAGCATCTTGGGTGCAACAATTAGGAGGATATCTATTTTGATATATGATCTTAGGCCTATTGCAAGGACCAAAGGTTAATTCTTGTTCTCAATCCTTGTATCTCATATTTCGTTTATTACTGTAAATCATATATTATAATTTCGTTATAATCATGCATATAAAGTATTGGGACATATGCAGATATTTTCCCACAAGTGGTATCAGAGCATTAGGTTTACGAAATTTATTTTTGTATGATTTTCATAAACGTTTTTGAAAAGAAAAAAAAACAGCCAAAAATTTTAGTTATGGCGAGATAATTTTTGCTTTTTGTTTTCCTTTTGATTTATTATTGTTGTTGTTTTAATCAGTTAAGATAACAAAATGATGGTAAATTTGTAGATGTTTAATTTAATAAGGATTGAATTAAAACGTGAAAGGAAATCGTTTTGAATGTTCTTGAATAATATAATTTGCTAAATAATCGATCTCATGATAATCTTGACATTCGTCTTAAAATGCTAATTTGAATTATTAAGATTATATCAATGTCAAATAAGGTTAGATTTTGAATGTAATCGATCTTGTTTTAGCAACCAGATATTATTTGTTCAAGTTCTTTAAGTTTTAAGAAGAAAAAAAAGGGAAGAAAAACGTTTTTCCGTCAAACAGGCTACTTCCGACGTTTTTTCACGATTTGCTGCGTTTTATTTCTTAATTTTGGAGACAGTGACGTTTTTATAACTGCGCTTTTAGTTTTGCAACATCTTTAAAACGGCGGATTTTTCAGATTACAGCGTTTTAGGTTTCTGTTTGCCGCGTTTTTCCGTTTACAGCGCCTTCTAGAACGTTTTTGGTTTTTGTTTTGTCTCGGCTGTTTCAATTTTATTTTTAGGGTTGTTTTTCCTTGTTTTTTTATACATTATACACATAATGTGTAATTTTTAGGGGTGAAAAAGTTCACTAGTTTTGATACCTATTTATTTTAAAACGGTTTAAAATAATGTTGGATTAATTCATATTATACGATAATGTAACACCCCATTTATTTAAGAGCCTTTAGCAAGACATTCTCAAATAAATGGAGTTGTTACCATCTCGGAATGTCCGAGCTAGTGAATAACAAAGTAAACAAACCAAGGTACTTTATATAAAAACTGATTAAATTTAAACTTTTGATATTACAACTACTACGCAAAGAATAAAAGTACAACTGATAACATCTAAATATGTGATCTAATTCTAAGTAGGTCCAAGCTATGTCTCTCTCCATGCCCAAGCTCCTAATCCATCTGTCTCTAACCTGTAGAACCTACTCCCCATTCCGGATCATTGTAGGTGTACACGAATACACTGTCAACCTCGCGGTTGAGTAGGATAACACAATAATTATAATGCAACATTTAAATGATATGCAAATGCCATGATATGCTCGAGCTTAATCTCAGTCTCATTCTCATTCTCAATCTCATACCCGAAACACCAAGCAATACCGAACCTCCCGGCAGACTATAATCGGTCGTCACCGAACACCAGCTCAATAGCTGATAAGACATCAGGCCTGGTCTGCAGAACCACCCTGGGCTTTATATCAGAACAATATCTGATCATAACTTTCTCAGTAACCAATGCATATTCTATGCTCATGAATGCAACGATATAATTATTCAATCATACTATCAAATAATGAAATGCTCATGCCATTACCAATAATCCACAGTCAATCCAACCCATATAATTCTCATATAAATCATATTCGGCATCCATAACACACAATACCACATCCATTCATAACACACCATAGAGTATAAGGTCAGTGTATCCTACCTGGTAGCAAGCTACTCCAATGAGTATCCCGAGCACGTAAAGACAGATATCTTCCACGACACCGTTACCTTTAACAATTAACAAATAACAATTACCCACCATACAATTACTACCGATAAATAATTAGGTTCATTTATTACGATTAAACCCATCAAGCCACTAACAAATGACCAAATATCGAATACAGTGTATCACCCGTAAGTATGTAATTACAACTTATTAAATATCGTCATGCTCATTAGCTGTCATACTTGTCTCATAGGTAACAATTTATAAATTAACTACTTGATTAATTATAATTATAAACTTCGTCTTACACAAGATTATGTGAACATATATAACCGTTAACAAATCACTCTAGACATAACCTCGAATAATTATAATAACAACAATTAATTAACAATACTAGCTAATTAACTTGAATAATATAATAAAGTACCGTCACAAAATAAATTAAGCAACTCAACTAATTACACTAATTAAATTACTAAGAACATCAAAATTACTAATAATAATAATACTAATAATACTAATAATAATATTAATAATCATAATAACAATAATAACAACAATTAATAATAATAATAATAATAATAATAATAACACTAACATGTGGACAAGAAAACAACAACAACAAATACCAACATTAAAAAAAACGTAACATTAGTCAGCCCCAAAAAGCCGTAACCAACAGCCCCTGAACTCAGCCCTCTCGACCACCCTGATCGTACCTGAACCACCACCAAAACACGGTGGCTGCCACCACTGCTGTAATAACCCGAGTTTTATTTCTAAAAGAATATATATATGTTTAATAATGCGGTCAACGACATATAATCGTATTTGTTCGTATGTGTTTAGACATAAAAATAGTCGGTAGTGGGGATCGAAGTAGGGATCTAGGGTTTCTAACCTTATAATCACATAAAGCTTGTCAAGGGGTTCGAACCCCTGACCTCTTGCACGTGAGTTATGGGCTCGGGTTTTGTGAGTAGGGCAACAGCCCATATGTCGTCTTCATAAGTAAAAACAAACCAGTTGCACTGCCACCCTACTTCGATACCCTAATCTTACCCTAACCCCCATCTCTACCTAAATCTGCTCACTCAAAACCCTAGCCGTCACGTCATAGAAGAGAAAGAAGTTGTACACGGTGGTCAGACACGGGGCTAAGGTGGTTCGTTTTGGCCGTAAAACTGGTATGCTCACCACAACACTGTTGATTTCTGTTCACGTTGTAGTTTGCATCGCATGTTTAGAAGGGTTTAAAACGTGTTAATCTTGGTTGTTTTTGCATATGTTTGTAGTATGTCATGTAATGAATGTATGTAGCCATCAACGGGGTGTCGTTGGCTGTCTGGGTCCACCGTGGAGGGTGGTTAATAAGGGGTCAGAAGGTGTTTGTGTTAATGTGTTTAATAGGGAGTGTCTGTTTGTATATCTTTAATACTTTTTAGATGGGTTGTCGTGCTTGTTTGTTATGGGTCTTCGAGTAGTGAGTCAGACGGTGGTAGGGTGGTGCGAGTGGTGGTAGTTACAGTGGTTAGCAGTGGTTGGTTATGGCAGAAACAGGGAGTTTGTCAGGGGGACTCGAACAGGGTGTCAGGCAGTCTGGTTGCTTTGGGTTGTCGGGAGGTTGTTTGTGTGGTGTACCATGGGGGTTGAAAGCGCCAGGTGTTGGTGGTGGCGTCTGTGGTGGGTCTGGTCGGTGTCAGGCGCCAGGGGCGGTTGCAGAGGCGTTTTCGCGAGGGCTGTTGTGAGGTTTGCGGGCAGTGGGATGTGAACCAGGTCTGATAATGACCCTGGTTCAACTCGCCGGTTGGGGTCGACGGGCTGGTGGTGGTCGGTGGTAGGAGAGGGTGTTGTGGGGGTCGCGTGTGGTGGTCGTCGGTGAGGATAACGGTGTTAGGGTGGCCGCTTTGTCGTGTCAAAGAGTGGGTCGTGTGTGGGTCTTGTGACGGTCAAGTGTTGTTATTAATATTATTATTATTATTATTATTATTATTATTATTATTATTATTATTATTATTATTATTATTATGTCTTATTAATATTATTATTTTGTTCCTATTGTTTTGTTATAATCGAATCTAAGGTTGTTGTCTTCAATTAGTCGCTTTATTATTATTATTCTTACTTGTGGTTACGGGTTTTGGTTGTTGCTTCGTGTTAATTAAATATATGAGTTAAATATATGAGTCGGGAAACTAGTGAGTCAGGGGAGTTTCTATTTTAGGGAAGTTTCTATTTATGGAAACTTGCCACTTATGGAAGGTTTCTATTTATAGTAAGTGCGGATTTTTATGGGGTTCGGGAAGTTTATTAATTCTGTACGAATACGTGTTTAGGTAGCGGTTTTCGCGTGGAATATTTCTAGCGGCGGTTTGGTTGTCATTCTGCAATTCCAGGTAGGGGAAATATATTATGATTCATGTTATGACATGAAATGTGTAAGTGATGCTTATTACGAGTTTGATATAATTGATCATTACTGTACTGTGGATTGAATTGTTATTATTGATCACTGTGGTGCGGAGATAAAGGGTCTGTGTTTGGTGCGGAGATAAAGGGTCTGTGATTGGTGCGGAGATAAAGGGTTTGTGTTTGGTGCGGAGATAAAGGGTCTGTGTTTGGTGCGGAGATAAAGGGTCTGTGATTGGTGCGGAGAATTATGGGTCTTGTGATTCGGAGTGGAGAAGCTCGACTTTCTATTTATAGTAATGTGGTTTATTTACAGTTTTTCTCTACTCAACCTCGCGGTTGACCCTGTGTATTCGTGTGACACCTACGATGATCCGGAATAGGGAGTAGATTGTACAGGTCAGTGACAGATGAACCAGGAGCTGGGACGGGAATGGGAGATGCGGACTTGAGACCGACTTAGATCTACATCACATATAGAATAGTCGTCAGTTGTTCTTTTATTTTCTATGTAATTTCTGTAATAACAAAAGTTTAAATTTAATCAGTTTTTATATAAAGTACTTTGGTTTGATTACTTTGGTATTCACTACCTCGGATATTCCGAGATGGCAACAGCTCTATTTATTTGAGAATGTCTTGCTAAAGGCTCTTAAATAAATGGGGGTGTTACAACTGCACTATGGCGCACCTACTGACACCGACCACGACCTTTGAAACCACTCTAACAGCCCTCAAAACCAGTCCCAAAACCCTTGGTCACAACCACACCCGTTGAAACCGTATTCCTGCCCCTCTCGTGAACACCCCCTTAACTACCCTTTACCACTATAACCACAACCAACCACTAACCTCGACACCCCACACTACCTACAACCCCCTGGTGGTAGGCACCAGGCCTCGACACCAATAGACTTCCTGAAACAACCGCCTCACAACTCTCTTACACAACCCGAGTGTTTCTGCACTTTTCCCAGACCCCCTGTTCACGACTGTTCCTCTAAACTTCCCGACCACCACACGCCATCCCAGCACCACCAGCATGCCCGACTAACACCCTACTAGCAGTACCCTTGCCCCACGATAAGAATTAAATCCAAAACATGACAAATAAACAATAACGAAAGAGACAAACAAAGGTGTACAAAAAAAAAACAGAGTATAGGAACGTTGTTCACTAACGACATTTACAGTTTCTTTAGTGACCCTCACGGTGGTCCTATGGTGGTCTAAGGACCATAAACATGTTATACATAGTACCAACACTACAAACGACCTTAATACTCAGATGTTACAACATCAGAAAGTACTATGAATTACTTACGAACTTGGTGCAGTGCAAGGTTAAGAACGGTGATGGTGAGGGTTGTTGTTGCTGTGTTCTCTCCCTCTCGTTCTCTTCTTCAACCCACGGCCTCACAGCAGTCACTAGGTTGTAGGCGGCAGACGAGCCTATGGAGGCAGATAAGAGCTAGGTCTAATAGTAGGGTTTGTAATTGTTGTTTATGTGTATGACGATATGGGCGTATGGGATTAGGTTGTTTAGGTTTTACACTAGGTGGAAAGTCGATGGGTTGATGCCCTCACCCGAGTCCAAGCCCATCAAACCCAGTCCAACACAAATACCGAGGTAATATCCCACTCTCAGCTCGTAACTTAAAATAAACAAGTATGCATAAATTATTTATACCAAATAAATTAAGTAATTTTGTATTAATAAATATTAATTAAATTGTTTATAAGAATATAATTTTATTAGAACTAACATAAAACTATACAAAATTAGGATTTAAATATAATTATGACGTAAATAATAAAACAAGCATAAATTAGAAATAAATATAAAATATGAAATATATTTAATTAAAAATATATTATCGAAATAAAGAAAATACGAATGAAATGTCATTTTATGAAATAATCATCAAACTAAAAATGATTATGAAATACGAATTAATCGTAAAATACGATTTATAAAATAGCAATAGTTTACGTAAAATACTTTATAAACATTCCATTTGAAATATTTGCATAAAGTATGGTTTGACTGTCGTTGACCGATAATAAAATACGGGATATTACAGTCTTCCCTCCTTAAAATGAACTTCGTCCCGAAGTTCACCACCCCGAAGCGGTAACGAAACATCTAACAAGCACGAAACAAACACAAACAACACTTATACAGGCTTTAAGACGCGAAATGTTACATTCTACCCTCGTTAAGAAAACTTTGTCCCCAAAGTTTAACGTATAACTAAATTAAAAGATAATTCACGAATCACAATATAATGCATAACAAAAGTAAACATGATTATCAAGTATATTCAAACAAGTACGACATATCAATTAGCCATATCAAAGATCATTAAGATTTTACAATCATATCCTCCTTAAGACATGGGTACGTCCCCGTAACCCGATTACAAAATTTCAGATCCAATGCTCAAGAAGTTTACCGAAACCACAGTCACAAATCATCTGATAAGCTAATTACTCTATACTGGCAACTAGCATCTGACTTTCCAAGCAACAACACATACATGTCAATTTCATGCTACGCAGTTAAAACAAAATCAAGGTAATTAACACTTAAGTACCCTTGTAAATTTTAACACACCTTAACACATTTACACCAATGTAAACAATCCGCTAACTCACAGCTCATACTTGACAAATCAACAGACTTCATGCTCATAATCATATTATAGAGCCAAAATCATGTTTATGCAGATAAGAGAAACTGCCATTAGGCAAAATTCAATTAATATAATTAAACACGGAGAAATGACATATTTTACGAGATAGACACTAACCATAGACTAGCAAGACAGCTTAGCATTTCTAGGTATAAATAAGTTAAAATCACTTAGACACATTTCTCATCTACCAGCATTACCTCATTTGTCATAAAACTAGTAATAAATATAACTTGCAAGATAAGAGGTTTATATCATGTGGAACAATTTCATGTTCAGGCAAAATTTCATCAATATGTAGCTACAGATTCTGTCATGTTGCAAAATAATTACTATAATTATCATACATCAGCTTTATCATGGATTATCACTTTGAAAACATTTGAAACTTTCAAAACGATGAAGTTGTAACACAAGTTACCGATCGAAAAAAAAACTAAGCTAGCATTCCCACAATTCTCATGTCAATCAAATTACTAATTCAATATTTTGTGATTATATTTAAACATAACAATATGTAATTCACCTTGTGGCATAACAAAAGCGTCGGTATAAACGAAAGAAACTTTATATAAAACTCACCAATAATGAGTAAGGTTATACTATCATATAATAAAGTTCATTTCCATATCATATACCCATTGTTCAGGCTACTAAGGTCATATCAAAATACTACATGGTTACATCACATAATTCACATTTGATTAAACTTTTATATTTAAAACTTTACCATTTCAACAATCATACATCACGCAACAATTTCCAAAAATCATAATTAAATAACCGCTTAGCTATTTTGCGAGCTATTATAGTTTTTAGAAAAATATAAGGAATTAACTAATCATAGTAAAAAAGAATCAATCGCAAAGCTTAAGAAAATTATTTATAACAAATTTTACAACTTAGTTGGTCTGAACAAAAGCTTTACAACACTTAGACCGAAACTTTGGCCAACTTGCAAAATCACTATTAAATAACGACTCAGTAAGACTTTTCGTGGCTTAACACTTTGAAAACGTGAATGAATATTCTAAACAGTGGAGTTGAAATTATGCATAAACAGTAAACACGTTGTAAATGATTTCTTTTTCAAAACCATAAGTCAAAATAGAACTGTGCAGTAACAATCTGACCACTGTCGACTAAAATATTTATTTCTCGTAAAATATAACTCGTATACACATGAGACTAAAAGCATTGGGAAGCTAACTCAGAAGGTTATCATACATAAAATTTTCATACTCATATATCGAACACATTTTAAATGGCAACCCGTACAAATAAGGTAACATTCTCAAAAATTTATTACAATTTTGGTTCCTTAAAATCATTTCACATTATCACATTTAAATATACTCATTCTTCTTCCAAAACATGTTGGCATATCATTTGAAACATTAAAATCACAATGCACCATATTAACATTTATTCATCATCTCAAACTGTAATTGCCATCTAGAAAGCGGTAAAGATTGCGAAACCGAAAATAAAATCAACTAATATAAGTAGCTCAATAATCATGTATGTATAGACAATGCATTAGTTTCTACCACCATAACAATCACAACTTATTTAAGTACGTAAATATGTCCTAGAAATCACTAAGGTGCTACTTATCGGCAACTCATTACACATATCATTATACTACATCTCTACCTAAGGGTTCACGGATCATATAGCCGCATGCATATCACCATACAAGTCAAACTCATATTTCAACTCATATACTCATACTCATATTCTCAATACTTTGAAATCAATTATCTCAACCAACATTCAATATCATTATCATGCTTCACAATACAGATCACCAACCATATTTCACATCATAATTTACCTCATTCCGCTCCTGCAAAACTGTTAGTACAAAATAGGCACGGTCTGATCCTTTACACTACTACATTTTGATTCTATAGCAACACTCCACTATTGTTGCATAATGTCATATAAGTGTTGCTATAGAGTTTATGCAACACTTAATGAAGTGCTGTATAAAGTCTCGTTGCATTAGCTTATTGCAACACTTTATGCAACACTTTTTGAACTATTGCAACACTTTTATAAAGTGTTGCATATGTTACTTTTATGCAACACTTTTTTCAAATGCAAAGGCAACATTTTTATTTTCTAATGCAACACTTCTTGTGAAAAATTAGCAACACTTTTCGTAGACAAATGCAATACTTTTTATATTAAAAAGCAACACTTTTATCAAACAAATGCGACATTTTTATTTTGAGAACGCAACACTAGTTACGTCCAAAAACAACACTTATACTAAACAAACGCAACACTAGTTCATCCAAACACAATAGAGAATTGCAATTCTAAATAATCGTGTATTATTGCATATCATTCAAAAATTACAATAGAATTATTCAATCTCAAAAATGAATGTCAATTACATTTCCAAAAAGGATTAAAAATTGAGCTTCTCAAATGTTCAAGTACAAAAAAATGTACCAAATGTTTAAAATAGAACAAATGATTTACAGGATTAAACCGATTAGCTTCTTTTTCATCAAGTTTCATTTTCACCAATTCTGAAACCGCTGCCCAATGCTGCAGCCCCAGCAATCCACAAACTGATCTTCGATCTGATCATCACTGCCCAACCCGCAGTGTACAGTTGGTCTTTGATCTGATCATCACTGCCCCAGCAATTTAATTTGTTACTACCCACTCTCCGCATCACTCAAGGGTTACCAGGTTAGACTGAAAGGGCCAGTGGCTTGGTATGAGGGGGCCCCTTATGGGGAATAAAGCATGTATTCGCCCCAAACTTGCAGGATTATAATGAAACATACAATTGTGATTATAGTCATAAGTTAATTAAAAGCATGAAAAAAAAATCAACCTTTGGTCCTTTGTGCTTATGGCCTAAGAACAGGAATTAAAGTAAATTCCCTCATATAACTTGCACCCAAGACTTGATTGAGATGATGCCGCGTGTGCTAGAAAATACTCTCCAATTGCCTTGCAATATGGGGAGAGCCTTTTGAGGTTTTAGATGTGAGATCTGAGTTTTGGGAAAAAGATGTTCTCAAAACCCTAATTATTCTTGAGATCTGTTTTTAATCAGTAAAACAATCAGTAGTCTCACAAAAGGACAAGTTCTCTCCTTTTGTAATACTTGGTCGGCCGAGATTGGTCTTGGGTAGGAGTGGGCTTTCCACTCTTACCTTATTCCAATGCATGATTCGACCCATTTTGCTAAAATATAATTTACGGGTACTTATTATAAATCGCACACATGTTATCAGATATTAATACAGTCGATATATTAATAATGGTCTGATAAAATACGATATTGTATAATTGGCCAAATTAATATAACTGTTTATATTAATACGCAAATTCAATATTTAATTAAATATAACTGCTTGTATTTAATTTTACGAATTAATCATGTAATCCGCATTAGCTAAAATTATTTAATCCGTATTAAATAATAATCTCAACATCTCATTGACTAATTTAATAGTCAATACCTCTGACTAACTGTTTAGTCATATCCGGCATAAATGTGACTGTATTTTCATACCTTCACATCTCTCAAACGTGTCCTATAGGTGTGACGTATAGGGACCAGTTGATCACCGCCATCTGTAAGACAATAACGTCAAACTTATCTAGCAAGCCAACCGTTATTGATAAACGTGGATCAACTGATAATAATACAAAAGTATGCCCTTGTGATCCTTTAAGAGATTTAGTAAGTCATTGTACTAACTGTCAAGGACACCAGCCCCAACAATCTCCCACTTGTCCGTACAAGGGTATGTGCAATGACGTTATCACACTACATGTGGAGGACACAAGTCTCCAACAAACTCCCACTTGTCCCCTGTTACGGTGACCGTGGGAAAGAAACCAAAGTTACCCAAAATCTGCCTTAATCTCAAGAGACAGTTGAAAGTCAAAAGACTCGACTCTAAGGAACACTATGGAGGTCCTATCCACGACCCGGCACCCAATGTTATAAAACATTTAGGACTCCATAACGTTGTCACGGGGTGTCCTACGAGATATCCGTATAACTCGCCTTTGTGATTGGTCAGTCAGCCGCGTGACTTATGGCTCGTTGAACCCACCATCAACCAACGTCACAAAATGATTACCTGAGTTATCAGCTCAAGTGGGTAATCAAGGACCAAAACGATGTAATGTTAATCAGTTCACTTTGTGGTGTTCAAAATTGGCGTACAATTCCACATGAAAAACAAAACATTTTATATCATAACAATAAGGTTGAATAGAGTACACGAGAAAATGAATTATTACATGAATTCATAAAAGAGTACTACAACTTAGGAACAAATCTAATTCCCATGGAATGAATGTGTTCTTCATGCTTATCACGTGGTAATGCTTTAGTGAGAGGATCAGCTATGTTGTCATCCGTAGCGATCTTATCAATGAAAATCTCCTTTTGCTCCACGTAATCTCTGATTAGATGAGCTTTCCGTTGTACATGCCTAGCCTTGTTGCTAGACTTATGCTCCTTAGCTTGGAAGATCGCACCTTTATTATCACAATAAACGGTGATTGGGTCATTCGAACTAGGCACTACTGATAGTCCTTGTAAGAATTGACACATCCATATTGCTTCCTTAGCTGCTTCTGAGGCGGCATAGTACTCGGACTCAGTCGTAGAATCTGCTGTAACACTCTGTTTAGAACTTTTCCAGCTGACAGCAGCGCCATTAAGAGTAAAAACGAATCCAGACTGAGATTTCGAGTCATCTCGATCCGTTTGGAAGCTAGCATCTGCGTAACCCGTGGCGCAGAGCGTCGAGTCGCCTCCGTAAGTCAATCCCCAATCTTTAGTCCTCCGTAGGTACTTAAGAATGTTTTTCACGGCCATCCAGTGTTGTTCACCTGGATGAGCTTGGAATCGACTTGTCATACTCAATGCATATGCAACGTCAGGACGTGTGCATATCATGGCATACATGATCGATCCTATTGCCGAGGCATAAGGAATCCGACTCATGCGCTCTTTCTCTTCCAATGACTTAGCTTCTTGAGTCTTGCTCAAGTGAAACCCAGGAGTCATAGGGAGGAACCCCTTCTTGGAGTTCGGCATGCTGAATCTCTCTAGAATCTTATCTATATAAGACTCCTGACTGAGAGACAACATCCGTCGTGATCTATCCCTGTAGATACGGATGCCCAAAATTCTTTGTGCCTCTCCCAGATCTTTCATCTGGAAATGGTTTTTCAACCATGCTTTAACCGAAGATAGGAGAGGTATGTCATTCCCAATCAAGAGTATGTCGTCCACATACAGTACTAGGAACACAATCTTGCTCCCACTCGACTTGATATAGAGACATGGTTCCTCGACTGATCGAACGAATCCATTCTCTTTTATCACTTGGTCGAAGCGATGATTCCAACTCCGCGATGCTTGCTTAAGTCCATAGATGGAACGCTTAAGCTTGCAAACCTTCTTAGGATGTTCTGGATCAACAAAACCCTCGGGTTGTACCATGTACAACTCTTCCTCCAAATAACCGTTTAAGAAGGCATTTTTAACGTCCATTTGCCATATTTCATAATCGTGAAATGCGGCGATCGCTAAGATAATCCGAATGGAACGTAGCATGACTACGGGTGCAAAGATCTCATCGTAGTGCAAGCCTGGCACTTGGGTGAAACCTTTAGCAACTAGTCTTGCCTTATGGATATCTTGTTTACCTTCCACGGCATGCTTTATTTTGTAAGGCCATTTGCATTGAAGGGGACGTGCCTTTGCAGGTAGGTCCACAAGATCCCACACGTTGTTCTCATACATGGAGTCCATCTCGGATTGCATGGCTTCTAGCCATAGTTTTGAGTCAGAACTGGTCATGGCACCTTTATAGGTTGTGGGTTCATTACCCTCTAGGAGTAAGACGTCATCCATATCATGTTCCTCGACCATACCAATGTATCTGTCCGGAGGAATGAAGACTCTTCCCGACCTCCTTGGTTCCTCAAGAATATCTACCGCAGCCTCGGTTGAAGGAACTGTTTCCTCCAATGGTTGCTCGGTAGTTGGTTCTTGAACCTCCGATAAATCGAAGGTTCTATTACTCGACTTGTTCTCGAGAAATTCTTTCTCTAAGAACGTCGCACTAGCCGCAACAAAAACACCTTGTTCGGTTGGCGAGTAGAAGTAATGACCAAAAGTTCCCTTTGGATAACCTATAAAGTATGTCTTGACCGATCGCGGGCCGAGCTTATCCTCGTGTCTCCACTTGACATAAGCCTCGCAACCCCAAACCCGAATAAAGGACAAGTTGGGGACCGTTCCCTTCCATAATTCGTATGGAGTCTTGTCAACAGCTTTAGACGGACTTCGGTTAAGTATTAGAGC
This sequence comes from Silene conica, assembly GCA_029255685.2. NCBI lineage: Eukaryota > Viridiplantae > Streptophyta > Magnoliopsida > Caryophyllales > Caryophyllaceae > Silene > Silene conica. The sequence goes on from CM055315.2 coordinate 57,046,245, forward strand.
GGCCGACAAAAGAGCATAGCCCCACAATGAATCAGGCACGACGGTGTGACTCATCATGGATCGAACCATATCAAGTAAAGTTCGATTTCTCCGTTCGGACACACCATTTAATTGTGGTGTTCCAGGTGCAGTCAACTGTAGCACGATGTCACAGTCTTTAAGGTGTTGATCAAACTCGTGTGAAAGATACTCACCACCACGATCAGAACGTAGTGCTTTAATCTTTCTTCCCAGCTGGTTCTGTACCCGATTATGGTATTCTTTGAACTTGTCAAAGGATTCACTTTTATGCTTCATTAAGTAGACATAGCCATATCTACTCAAATCATCCGTGAAAGTGATGAAATACCTATAGCCTTCTCGTGCATTGATCGACATAGGGCCACATACGTCCGTATGTATGAGTCCTAATAGGTCGGCAGCGCGCATTCCAACACCTTTGAAGGAAATACGAGTCATCTTACCGATGAGACATGATTCACACGTGCCATATGATTCGAAATCAAAGGGCGAGATAGCTCCATTCTGTATGAGCTGTTTTACGCGTTTCTCAATCAAGTGTGTCCCATACGACAATGTCATAGGTAAGTTTGATCTTTGTCACCTACCTTTAATTTCTTATTATTCACATGTAATATTTCGGTGGTTTGATCTAAAACATAAATTCCATTCATGGAAACTGCCTTGCCATAAATCATATTGTGTAAGGAGAAAATACAGCTATTATACTCTATTACAAATGAAAAACCGAGTTTGTCAAGCGCAGAAACTGAAATAATGTTTTTGGACAAACAAGGAACATAATAACAGTTATATAAAGATAACTCGAATCCACTTGGAAGCTGGATCACGTATGTTCCCCTCGAGACTGCAGCAACACGTGCTCCATTCCCGACACGCAGGTCAACCTCACCCTTGATTAGGGGTTCTTGGTTTCGGAGGCCCTGCACATGATTACATAGATGAGAACCACAACCAGTATCTAGTACCCAAGTTCTGTAACTTGCATGGTTAATCTCAATCATGTGAATAAAAGAAGAAGAAGACATACCAACAGGAGTAACGCGGCCTGCCTTAATGTCCTCACGATACACGGGGCAAGAGCGCCTCCAATGCCCAGTCTTGTGGCAATGGTGACATTCCATACTAGTATCCTTGCTCTTTGTTTTGCCCTGTGAGTTGCTTGACTCACCTGGCCCACTCTTAGTAAATCCATACTTCTTAAACTTGGGCTTGCCTACTGTTAGGTCGCCTTGAGCTTTAGCTTTACCCTTACCCTTACCGTTACTGGAGATCATGAGAACATCTTGCTTCACGCTCCTACTTAATTTCAGATCCTTCTCGGTCTGTACGAGAAGGGAGTGGAGCTCATGAGGAGTCTTCTTCATGTCATTCATGTAATAGTTGGCCCTAAAGAGGGCGAACCCATCATGAAGTGAATGAAGCATTCGATCAACGATTATGTTCTCACTGATCTTGCAGTTTTGGGCCTCCAGTTTCTCGATATTCTCAATCATGTGAAGAATAAGTGGACTAACAGCTTGGCCCTTCTGGAGTTTCGCCTCAAAGAAGCGACAGGTATGCTCATAAGAAACGATTCTCGGAGCCTTTGAGAATTCGTTAGTGAGCGTGGTGAAAATCTTGTTTGCACCATGGGTTATGAAGCGTCTTTGCAAATTGGATTCCATTGCATAGATGAGTACGTTCTTTATCGCACCCGCTTCCATGACGAAGTCGCTATGAGCGCGAACTTCGTTAGCTCTAGCTCCAGTTCCTGGGTGTGGCGGAATGGGCTCAGTTAAGTACTTGAGCTTTCCGTCAGCAATGGCAGCATTCCGTAGTGCTGCCTCCCAGTCAGAGAAGTTTGACCCATCATTCCTCAGTCTTGTGGACAGATTCATGGAGTCCATGAAGGCTTTTAGCCAGGATTCACGTGCTAGCTTGGCACTTGGCATTGGGTCTTCACCAGCCATTTAGTTATACAGCAGTTTAATTGAACGTGTTCTAGACTGAAAATAAGATAAAACAAAACCATATAAGCAACTCATTGTTGTGATTTAAGTCTATATTAAATTAAATTTAAACTCGTAGACTCATGCATTTATATAATTGATCTCCCTCAAGAATTATATAAATGATCCCAAGACTCAATTTCCGTATATTGATAAGCCCACAGTTTGGCTAATTCCAGTGTTGGAACTCTTGGTCGATAGATTTCCGTAAATCCTATCTATTAGTCCATCTCAGTCACTGGATATTATCGAGTGACCATGATGTTGAGATAAAATAAATCATCTGTTCCCACTTACCCGACGTAGAAGGGGTCATATTATGCCTACCGACGAAGAAGGGATTCATGGGAGGCTGATTTATAAAGACCATTCTCAATTTTTGGTTATACGAGGAAGACCCCATCGACTTATATTTATTCATATTAAGTGAACTAAAATCTAGCATATGCGTGAATGAATGAAATAAAGTGATGGCTTTGCAATTGACATGTGACATCTGTATTGTCACAGAAAACTAACGCGTAACCTCTACATGAGTCAGTTTTCAGGCATGTAATAGGTGGTTTGGTTTTAGGCGGAATATGATGCAAGCTATTATCGATGAAAGCATAAAATAAATGCGATAAACGTAAATAAAAGTCCTAGTGTGGCCTATCCTACCAAAATAAACATAAAACAACTTGGAATCCACTGTTGGACCCTAGAAGCTTGTCTTGATGTTCCATCTTGGTCCTTGCAGTGGGAGTGAGCATCCGGTCTCCGTCTTCGGTCTTCACAAAATTACTAATTTAAATTACAAAAGTAGTCCTAGATACATTCTAATTTAAATACAAAAGTAATTACATGACAAAATCCCAAAACGGAGATTCAAGATCTCAAAATTACAAGCAAGATTGTGTCCCATCATTACGGTGACACAATCTTCTAAGGCCACACTAAGTTACAACCGTTTGCAAAAATTAAATACGTTATTGAAAGCATTCACAAGGCATTCAACAAGACGATAAATAAAATGCATCAACTAAAACAAAATTCATTCATGACATAATACTGTTATTATGATTAACAAATTTTTACCAAACCACCTTTTAGGATTAAAATTATGTGATTATACCGTTTTAACCACTTTAATTTTAATAAGTTTATAATCCTATTATTTTAAACCGTTTTAAAATAATATGTATCAAACGAGGGTGAACCGTTTCACAAAATTAATAATATACTATTTCCGTATATAGTATATTACTAAAGGCCATGTGAAAATAAAACATGTTATTTTCGGAAAAAAAAAAAAAAAAAAAAAAAAAAACGAGTCTGATACAGGGGTGGTCTACCGACCGAATAAACAGGTCTACCGACCACCTGGCGAAAAAAAAAAAAATTTTTTTTTTAAAGCAGAATGGTCGACCGACCCGAAAAACAGGTCGACCGACCACAAAACACGAAACCGAGTTTCTGAACACGATTTCTCACAAAAGATAAACTGTCGAAACACAAAAACACGCAGGAGGCGGTCGACCGACCGCAACGGGGGGTCGATCGACCGACTTAGCGGCAGAAGACGATTTTTCAGGTTTTAAAACTTACGAAAAACACAAAGGTAAAATTTTCATGGCCTGTCTCTGATACCACTTGTGGGGAATAAAGCATGTATTCGCCCCAAACTTGCAGGATTATAATGAAACATACAATTGTGATTATAGTCATAAGTTAATTAAAAGCATGAAAAAGAAATCAACCTTTGGTCCTTTGTGCTTATGGCCTAAGAACAGGAATTAAAGTAAATTCCCTCCTATAACTTGCACCCAAGACTTGATTGAGATGATGCCGCGTGTGCTAGAAAATACTCTCCAATTGCCTTGCAATATGGGGAGAGCCTTTTGAGGTTTTAGATGTGAGATCTGAGTTTTGGGAAAAAGATGTTCTCAAAACCCTAATTATTCTTGAGATCTGTTTTTAATCAGTAAAACAATCAGTAGTCTCACAAAAGGAGAAGTTCTCTCCTTTTGTAATACTTGGCCGGCCGAGATTGGTCTTGGGTAGGAGTGGGCTTTCCACCTTACCTTATTCCAATGCATGATTCGACCCATTTTGCTAAAATATAATTTGCGGGTATTTATTATAAATCGCACACATGTTATCAGATATTAATACAGTCGATATATTAATAATGGTCTGATAAAATACGATATTGTATAATTGGCCAAATTAATATAACTGTTTATATTAATACGTAAATTCAATATTTAATTAAATATAACTGCTTGTATTTAATTTTACGAATTAATCATGTAATCCGCATTAGCTAAAATTATTTAATCCGTATTAAATAATAATCTCAACATCTCATTGACTAATTTAATAGTCAATACCTCTGACTAACTGTTTAGTCATATCCGGCATAAATGTGACTGTATTTTCATACCTTCACATCTCTCAAACGTGTCCTATAGGTGTGACGTATAGGGACCAGTTGATCACCGCCATCCGTATGACAATAACGTCAAACTTATCTAGCAAGCCAACCGTTATTGATAAACGTGGATCAACTGATAATAATACAAAAGTATGCCCTTGTGATCCTTTAAGAGATTTAGTAAGTCATTGTACTAACTGTCAAGGACACCAGCCCCAGCAATCTCCCACTTGTCCGTACAAGGGTATGTGCAATGACGTTATCACACTACATGTGGAGGACACAAGTCTCCAACACCCCTAACTCATCCCAATCCCGGGGCTCCTAACAGTTGCTAGCCTGGGGTTTATTTTATTAGACTCTTCCTATATTCATTATTATTCATTTGGTTTAGGCCTGAGGATCGTTTGCTCTGATACCACTTTGTAACACCCCATTTATTTAAGAGTCTTTAGGAAGACATTCTCAAATAAATGGAGTTGTTACCATCTCGGAATGTCCGAGCTAGTGAATAAAAAAGTAAACAAACCAAGGTACTTTATATAAAAACTAATTAATTTAAACTTTTGATATTACAACTACTACGCAAAGAATAAAAGTACAACTGATAACATCTAAATATGTGATCTAATTCTAAGTAGGTCCAAGCTATGTCTCTCTCCATGCCCAAGATCCTAATCCATCTGTCTCTGACTTGTAGAATCTACTCCCCATTCCGGATCATTGTAGGTGTACACGAATACACTGTCAACCTCGCGGTTGAGTAGGATAACACAATAATTATAATGCAACAGTTAAATGATATGCAAATGCCATGATATGATCGAGCTTAATCTCAATCTCATTCTCATTCTCAATCTCATACCCGAAACACCAAGCCATACCGAACCTCTCGGCAGACTATAATCGGTCGTCACCGAACACCAGCTCAATAGCTGATAAGACACCAGGCCTGGTCTGCAGAACAACTCTAGGCTTTATATCAGAACAATATCTGACCATAACTTTCTCAGTAACCAATGCATATTCTATGCTCATGAATGCAACGATATAATTATTCGATCATACTATCAAATAATGAAATGCTCATGCCATTACCAATAATCCACAGTCAATCCAAGCCATATAATTCTCATATAAATCATATTCGGCATCCATAACACTCAATATCACATCCATTCATAACACACCATAGAGTATTGTTGGGAAATGTGTCCTCAACATTAGTGCGATCACGTAATTAAATCTCATGACGAGAATACGCAAGGGATGATGCGAATTATATTAGTCAACTGACCAACATTAATCGGTAATGATTGGCTAGCTAGAGTTTGACATTACTGTCGTATGACGGTGGTGGTCAGTTGATCCCTTTAGGTCACACCTATAGGACAATTCCCTTAATTGATAAAGTGATCAAATGTATATTGATACGATTTGATCATATTCCTTAAACTCGTATACCGAGAAATCAGAGGTTAAATCTTATTGTAAGATTTATGTTTAAAATTGAAACGTGTCAATTATTAAACAATAAACGATATTTTATAATATCGTAATTAGAATGAATCGGGTTATAATTAATACAAAGGTTGTAAATCGTATTGACGATAAATTATCATTTTATAATTGTAATTTCGAATTACTTGTCAATTGATAAATATGATTTATTTAATTATATACAATATTTATGCGATAAATATTTATATTAAGATAATTGTATTTTATTACCTTAAGACATATAAGATGTCACATAATATACAATCTTACATTTGACAATTTTGTAAAATGATATCCATATTATACTCAAGTTGGGCGGCTAAGTGGGTGTGGTTGTGGGTGATTATTGTGTATTAATCACACCTTAATCATCATGTTCAAAGGCATATCTTGGAAACACAATCCTGGCCACCCTAAGTTTCATGGGTTAGAGAACTTGTCTCCCCTTGTGCCTTCCCATACCCGGCCACACCTCAACCCAAGCACCACTCCTTAAATATATGATATACTCACATTATTCATTCTAATGTTGTTGAAAATTTTCTAAGGGCGAGAATATATTTACATAAAATCCTCTAAGTAATTATTATAAGATAATAAAAATACTAATTATATAAAAGATATAACATTAGTATACTAAGTTCATATTAGAACTTATATTGTTAAGGAAAACCGATTTTTGGTACTAGCATACTCAAGTTTTCGGTTCAAACAAAGGGTTGTCTTGGTGCATCACAAAGGAGGTATTCTTGTTGAATACTTGGAGGATCATCCTTGCTATAATTTGGACCGTATGTAAGGGTTCGAGTCACTCCTATTTCCGCATATTTTTAGCATGCATAAGATCTATAGTTTGGTTAATTAAAATGTTAATTAAAATAGTTAGATTATGAGATAATTAAACCTAACAATTGGTATCAGAGCAACTAGGTTGTTTGCATGCTTTCCGTTTACGTTTTTACGGAGTTATTAGGATAACACAAATAAAATTGATATTTCGTTTAGTATATGATATGGCCGAAATAATTTATGCATGAATACCTACTGATTCTAAAATGTTTTTAGGATATTTGGAATATATTTTGCATATATATTGTTCATTGGTATTTTATTTTTCGGTTTTATTGATTTTTAATGGTTAAAAATTGTTTATTTTGGGAAAAATAGTTAAAATCATCTTTTGGTCGAGATTTTTCAGTATGTTTTCACATGTATATCCTATGTTATGAATATGAATTTTCGTAAATTATGGACGTTTAATACATGGGATATGAATTTTAAATGTTAAAATACAATAAGATGAATAAAAATGGGTTTGTATAGTTATATTTGGAATTTGACTATAAAAATTTATGAGTATGTCACATGAAATATTTAAAATGTATGCTAAATTTTACAGAAATTTATCTCACATATTGCATTATTATAGATTTTTAATGTAAAAATCGGGTAATTAGTGACATTATTTCGACTTTAATAGTTTAAATTGGAATTTGGCCATAAAAATTTAACATGATGTTATATATATATTATTTCCAGCATGTATAAAAATTTCGATATTTTTATCTAATTTTATGCTTGAGAAATAATTTTAAAGGTTAAAATTGTACGATATATGACGAAGATCGTTAAAATTTGCAATAGTTGTTAAAATGGCCGGAAAATTTAACCCATATTAGTAATATATGATATTTTCATCACCATAATTATCTTGGGAGCCAAAAGTTTCTATTTTATTTAATTTTAGTTTGTTGAAAAGTTGCATTTAAAATTGAAATAACAAGAGTCATGTAATTAAAAAATTTCGGCTATTGGGCAGTGTGCCATTTAATTTTCTGTCCATTTTATGTTCTTAAAGTATTTTGGAAAGTGTAAAATTATTATTAGTATTTTACTTGCATTTATGGAGCTAATTATTTAATTTTCCGACTTAAAATGCTCGTTTTACGTCTTGTTTTCGAAATAAATATTAAACCGTATAAATACTAATATTTTAAAGTTCTGAAATTTTAAGAACATTCTAGAATTTTCAAATTTTGAATTTTGAAATTTTCGAAATTTTTATGACTCTTTTTGATTTTTATATTATTTTTCCCGTAAAACCGAGTTAATACCGAACAATATTATTATAATAAGTTAAGTCATGTTCAAAGTTTGAGTAAGACTAAATTTTGAAACCTAAAAGAGTAGGGATGATTAACTTAAGAGTGAATTCCGATTCACATTATGTATAGTGTTGTTAAACGTTAAAACACGCAATTCCATAAAAACTGAGGTATACGATAACTATTTATATAATTGATATTTAAATAGGACGATTTGGCTTAGGTTTTGCATGATAGTTCATATATTCATAAGCATTGCATATTTTAATTATGAATGTCATGATTTTATTTACGTAATTTTGGACTATGTAATTTACTTAGTATGGCCTTAGTTTTAAATCGGTATTTCCCGTAATGTAAGGGGTTACCGATTCGGTTGTAATTTTGTGATCTCGTATCACCCAATTGTAATTTATTTCTATTTTATAATGTATAAAGTAGACTAGAAAAGTTGTAATTTTTGTAAATTCCGGAGATCCTTGAAGACGGTGCCATTCGGAAAGGAGTTCCGACCAAGACGGTGTTTACCTTGGGAAGCGTGCCTCGTGAAGTTCAAGGGACCAAAGGAGTTGGTTTCCGAATTAGTACTTTTATTATTTCTTTCTAGGAAAGGCCATATTAGGGTTTATTTTTATGCTTTTATTTTGCTTTATATGTTTGCATGCATAGCCAAATCGTCATATATCATGTCATGCATTTTATTCGATTTAGTCGACCTAGTCATTTATTTTATCGATAATTCACCGACTTAGTTCACTTAAACGGAGATAGATAATAAAATTTGACTAGATCTCTTACATATGAATATTGAGACTTAGCCTTACCAAAAAGTATGGACCCATGAATCTCTTCTTCACAAGACGTAGGCTCGGCTATACCGGGGTACTAAAATTGTCACGTTGGGTAAGTGGGTTAATAAAGATTACACCTTGAAATTTGGTCGATCTCAACGAAAGTATTCGTAACCGTAGTTGCAATAAGTTCGGGCTAAAGACGATTTTTAGAAAATTGTCGACTGAGAGTTCTAAGGTAGAACCGATTAAGAGGTTAATCCACCAAATTCTACCAATAAGGGATGAATCGGCTATACCGTGCCCGAATTAGTATGGGTTTGGGTCTCGGGATTGTTTACTTAATTGGGTAAGAGATCATTAAGTAAATAAACTAAACTTGTTTAAATTTATTTACGAGTTTTAAAGAATGAAGTTGTTTTAATTCCTTCATTTTATTGTAGTTTAATTTTCAACATCAACAATGGCAACCAACGCTCCACCTCTCACTAACGTTTCATGGCTTCGATCCTTTATGGATCGTTGCAAACTCGATAAGCATGGTTCCAATTTTAAGGATTGGGATGCGCAATTACTTTTGGCCGCTCAAGGTGACGATAAGACTCGTTACCGCTCCTCCCGCTCCGACCGCACATTCCGCGGTCCAAACTCGTGAGGCCTATGAAGCCTACATGAAAGAGTCCTCCGCTTTTAAAAATGTGCTCATCTTCTCCATGGAACCGGATCTCCAAAGGAGTATGATCAAGTTGACCACATCATATGAGATATACATCAAGCTTGCGACAATGTTTTCGCAAACTCCAAGGGTGATTCAATATGAGGCGGCTTCCGCCTTCTTCGACATTATCTTGAAGGAAGGGCAAAAGATAAGCCCTCATGTGCTCAAGCTAGTTGAGCTCGCAGAGACTTTAAAAGTGCAAGGAGTTGATGTTCCCGACTCACTCATCATTGACCGAGTCCTTCACTCTCTCAACAAGGTGAAATCGTATGCTCAATTCCGGGTGAATTTTAATATGCGAAATCAAGAGACCACATTGGATGAATTGCATAAGATGCTCGTCCAAGCCGAGAGGGATATGGGACTTCATGAAAGTTCCACTAAAGATGTCTTGAACATCGAGAAGAAGGGGAAAACAAGCTTCAAAAGGAATGCCTTCAAGGGCAAGGGCAAGAAAACGTTCAAGCCCAAACCGACCAAAGAAAAGACCTTTTCGAAAGGCGCTTCCACCTCGTCCTCAAAATCTGAAGATAAGTGCCATTATTGCACGAGGATAGGACATTGGAAGAGAAATTGCCCCAAATACTTAAGCGATCTCAAAAATGGGAAGGCAACCGCCGTAGGTAATAATTCTCATTTAAATTCATGTCATTTATCAACTTATGTATAGTGATACAAATTTGTTGATATTTACCCTTTTTAATTGTTTTAAAGGGCCACCTCCTAATGATAAGGGCAAGTAGAAGGAAGCATGAAGTTCCTTACTTGGATGGCTATGGTAGCATCCAATTGATCGAAGACTTGAAGAGCTAGACTCTAATTTTCATATTGTCTTCTTTCATATTTTGCATTTTATTTCTAGAACAATTTACTTTCTTGTAAGACAAGGATTCAAATCCTAAAACAATGGTTGTAATTTTGGATATTAGTGACTTGGTTTTCAACCCGAGTCACTACTTTTGTTCTTAATCAATTACTTGATTTCTAAAATAAATTGCATACCTTGTTAAAACATGAATAATGGTGAGTTTTATCACACAATAAGAAACTTTGATACGATCAATATAATATAATCAAAGTGTTGATTAAAACGGAGAACTACACCCCATGAGATACTTTCAATCAAATTAAGAAATCATAAATTCATTATATGATGATCATTTAAGTGAAAATGAGAATATATATACATCACACCTATAAAACTTCAAACATTCATATGCATTGGTTGAATCGAAATTGTTATCCTTATACAAGTAAAGGTTATTGTTAAAAGGATAGAGTTGTTGGGGCTGGTGTCCTTGACAATTAAGTACAATGACTTATTAAATCTCTTTAAGGATCACAAGGGCATACTTCGGTATTATTACCAGTTGATCCACGTTTATCAATAACGGTTGGCTTGCTAGATAAGTTTGACGTTATTGTCATACAGATGGCGGTGATCAACTGGTCCCTATACGTCACACCTATAGGACACGTTTGAGAGATGTGAAGGTATGAAAATACAGTCACATTTATGCCGGATACGACTAAACAGTTAGTCAGAGGTATTGACTATTAAATTAGTCAATAAGATGTTGAGATTATTATTATTTAATACGGATTAAATAATTTTAGCTAATACGGATTACATGTTTAATTCGTAAATTAAATATAAGCAGTTATACTTAATTAAATATTAATTTCGCGTATTAATATAAACAGTTATATTAATTTGGGTAATTATACAATATCGTAATTTTATCAGGCCATTATTAATACATCGACTGCATTAATACCTGATGACACGTATACGATTTATAATAAAAATCCCGCAAATAATATTTAGCAAAACGGGTCGAATCATGCAAAGGAATAAGGTAAGAGTGGATAAAGCCCACTCTTACCCCATACCCATTCGGCCGACCTAGGGCTACATAAGGAGAGTCCTTCTCCTTATGACAGAACTCTTGGTTAACTGTTGAATGATAATTCTCACAATTAGGGTTTTGAGAGCATTTTTCTCCCAAAACTCAGATCTCACATCTAAAACCTCAAAGGCTCTCCCCATATTGCAAGGCAATTGGAGAGTATTTTCTAGCACACGCGGCATCGTCTCAATCTAAGTCTTGGGTGCAAGTTATAGGAGGGAATTTACTTTAATTCCTGTTCTTAGGCCATAAGCACAAGGACCAAAGGTTGTATTCTTTTCATGTTTTTATTTATCTTATGACTATAATCACAACTGTAATTTTCATTATAATCCTGCAAGTTTAGGGCGAATACATGCTTTATTCCCCACAAGAGTGGGAGAAAATATTTCGCCCGCAAACCAATGATATACATGTAGGATCTTAGAGAAGATTCATACATGGGAGACTTAAGAAGAGCCCTAAATGAATGAATTGAAGAAACTACGAGAGGATACTGAAGAAACTACGGGAGGACACAAGAGGAAAGGTTCCTTATGTTCATTGTTTCAAAGAGAGGATATAATGAAACCCCGTATGAAATCGGAAGGAAAACGGTTCCTTAATAATGATTTTTCTAAATTTATAAGATAAAAGAGAAGAAATCATCTCAATTCTCTCAATGTAGTTATAAGGGAATTATCATCTCATATTCGTCTCGAGGAAACGAAGACATGAAAGAAGTGATGATTGATTGAATGAAAATAGATCACTATAGGGATAGTGATAGTGATAATGATTCAAGTGATAATAAAGATTTACATGCGAGAAATGAAATGTTCATTTAAGAAATCGAGTGATATTGTTTTTAGTGGGAGCAATATTCATTAAAGAATTGAACCTACCATTTAGAGAGAATGGGTGATTCTTTAAGGTGTAAATAATAAGAGGTCTCAATTCTAGATGAACAAAATACCTTATATCATACGATGATGGAGCTTTGCGGGAAGGTTTATTATCCCATTAGAAATCAAAATGGTTAGAGATGAATAACCTTGATGAAATAGCCAAGATGTTTGAAAATAGTAAGAGTGATGAAATCATTAATAACTACAATATAGATTTCAGCATATAAGTGACTAGATAATTTCAAGTGATTCTTTAATCCCTCTAGTATATCAATACGTCATGAGTTATAAGATAACAGTGGGAGCTTCCCTCAGAAAAGGGAACTCAAGATCTAGAATGAGTTCTAGATGTGTGCTTAAAATAAGATCATATTATATGAGATAATATGAGATGGAAGGAGACCAAAATTTGTAAGTTTTAGAATCATGAATAAAAGGTTTATTCGTAAAACACTAATACAAATTGATGATCATGCATCAAATGCAATGAAATAGTATTGACTATTTTGCATGACAATGTCATTTGAGCTATAATTAACTCAAGATGAAAGATAATTTGTCAAAATCCAAATGGGTTGTAAGAGACAATATTGAACCCCATAAAGGCCCTGTTCTTTTGAACTTATTTTTGCTTAACTTAACTTAACTTAACTTATTTTTTCTGAATTTTTCTGAACTTAACTTATATTTGCTGAACTTAACTTATTTTTGCTGAACTTTTCTGAACTTATTTTTGCTGAACTTAACTTAACTTATTTTTTCTGAACTTAACTTATTTTTGCTGAACTAGTCTGAACATATTCTTGTTGAACTTAACTTATTTTTGCTGAAATTTTCTGAACTTATTTTTGCTGAACTTAACTTAACTTATTTTTTCTGAACCTAAATTATTTTTGCTGAACTTTTCTGAACTTAACTTGTTTTTGTTGAACTTAACTTAAATTAAACAAAAATAAGTCCAAAAGAACAGGGCCAAAGTGAACTGAATTGACTTAGTATAGCCCCTGGCCGCTTATATGAGATGATGTCTCAAAGCGACTAGAATGTGAGGCGACTGATGGAGAGTTCAAATGCCATAGAGTCATATGTGATGACTAGTCGATCACATAGGCAGACTGCAAGAGACACTCTGTCGGGCAAAGTGACCGCTTATAGGGTTCTGGAAATTTTATAAAAGTCGGGTCGTGGCGAGAGCTGCTATAGTATTCTTGTGAGTCAATTCTTAGACTAAAGACTACTCTCCCAAGATGGTACAGTTTAGGCATAACCTTGATCCATTCTCTACGACTTTTCGTAACTGGAGTCAAATGGGATTGCTTTGGGTTGTGACTGACTGTGACTGGTTGAAGGAAGTAGTGCGATAGAAATTGTCCACCCCTTGTCAGGGTTGTTCAAATCTCAAGGCCACTCGAGGAGAAGTTAACTGGAAATGCGTGGCCACGCTCGGAAGGTATCTATGGTAGATAATTCCGGTCAAACAGTTATTCTCCAGATCGAGGAAACCACTCATGATATGATCGAATGCAAGTACGACCTTGGAGAGACATCTTGCATTGAGTGGGAGATTGTAATAGGACAAGAGAATTGGTGACGCACACTTGTCGAGGACAACTGGGAGATTGTTGGGAAATGTGTCCTCAACATTAGTGCGATCACGTAATTAAATCTCATGACGAGAATACGCAAGGGATGATGCGAATTATATTAGTCAACTGACCAACATTAATCGGTAATGATTGGGTAGCTAGAGTTTGACATTACTGTCGTATGACGGTGGTGGTCAGTTGATCCCTTTAGGTCACACCTATAGGACAATTCCCTTAATTGATAAAGTGATCAAATGTATATTGATACGATTTGGTCATATTCCTTAAACTCGTATACCGAGAAATCAGGGGTTAAATCTTATTGTAAGATTTATGTTTAAAATTGAAACGTGTCAATTATTAAACAATAAACGATATTTTATAATATCGTAATTAGAATGAATCGGGTTATAATTAATACAAAGGTTGTAAATCGTATTGACGATAAATTATCATTTTATATTTGTAATTTCGAATTACTTGTCAATTGATAAATATGATTTATTTAATTATATACAATATTTATGCGATAAATATTTATATTAAGATAATTGTATTTTATTACCTTAAGACATATAAGATTTCACATAATATACAATCTTACATTTGACAATTTTGTAAAATGATATCCATATTATACTCAAGTTGGGCGGCTAAGTGGGTGTGGTTGTGGGTGATTATTGTGTATTAATCACACCTTAATCATCATGTTTAAAGGCATATCTTGGAAACACAATCTAGGCCACCCTAAGTTGCATGGGTTAGAGAACTTGTCTCCCCTTGTATCTTCCCATACCCGGCCACACCTCAACCCAAGCACCACTCCTTAAATATATGATATACTCACATTATTCATTCTAATGTTGTTGAAAATTTTCTAAGGGCGAGAAAATATTTACATAAAATCCTCTAAGTAATTATTATAAGATAATAAAAATACTAATTATATAAAAGATATAACATTAGTATACTAAGTTCATATTAGAACTTATATTGTTAAGGAAAACCGATTTTTGGTACTAGCATACTCAAGTTTTCGGTTCAAACAAAGGGTTGTCTTGGTGCATCACAAAGGAGGTGTTCTTGTTGAATACTTGGAGGATCATCCTTGCTATAATTTGGACCGTATGTAAGGGTTCGAATCACTCCTATTTCCACATATTTTTAGCATGCATAAGATCTATAGTTTGGTTAATTAAAATGTTAATTAAAATCTTATTAGTATGACTAAAATAGTTAGATTATGAGATAATTAAACCTAACAAGTATAAGGTCAGTGAATCCTACCTGGTAGCAAGCTACTCCAATGAGTATCCCGAGCACGTAAAGACAGATATCTTCCACGACACCGTTACCTTTAACAATTAACAAATAACAATTACCCACCATACAATTACTACCGATAAATAATTAGGTTCATTTATTACGATTAAACCCGTCAAGCCACTAACAAATGACCAAATATCGAATACAGTGTATCACCAGTAAGTATGTAATTACAACTTATTAAATATCGTCATGCTCATTAACTGTAATACTTGTCTAATAGGTAACAATTTACAAATTAACTACTTGATTAATTATAATTATAAACTTCGTCTTACACACGATTATGTGAACATATATAACCGTTAACAAATCACTCTAGACATAACCTCGAATAATTATAATAACAACAATTAATTAACAATACTAGCTAATTAACTTGAATAATATAATAAAGTACCGTCACAAAATAAATTAAGCAACTCAACTAATTACACTAATTAAATTACTAAGAACATCAAAATTACTAATAATAATACCAATAATACTAATAATAATATTAATAATCATAATAACAATAATAACAATAATTAATAATAATAATAATAATAATAATAATAATAACACTAACACGTGGACAAGAAAACAACAACAACAAATACCAACATTAAAAAAAACGTAACATTAGTCAGCCCCAAAAAGCCGTGACCAACAGCCCCTGAACTCAGCCTTCTCGACCACCCTGACCGTACCTGAACCACCACCAAAACACGGTGGCTGCCACCACTGCACTATGGCTCACCCACTGACACCGACCACGACCTTTGAAACCACTCTAACAGCCCTCAAAACCAGTCCCAAAACCCTTGGTTACAACCACACCCGTTGAAACCGTATTCCTGCCCCTCTCGTGAACACCAATATAACCACAACCAACCACTAACCTCGACAACCCACACTACCTACAACCCCCTGGTGGCAGGCACCAGGCCTCGACACCAATAGACTTCCTGAAACAACCGCCTAACAACTCTCTTACACAACCCAAGTGTTTCTGCACTTTTCGCAGACCCCCTGTTCACGACTGTTCCTCTAAACTTCCCGACCACCACACGCCATCCCAGCACCACCAGCATGCCCTACTAACACCCTACTAGCAGTACCCTTGCCCCACGATAAGAATTAAATCCAAAACATGACAAATAAACAATAACGAAAGAGACAAACAAAGGTGTACAAAAAAAACAGAGTATAGGAACGTTGTTCACTAACGACATGTACAGTTGCTTTAGTGACCCCCACAGTGGTCCTATGGTGGTCTAAGGACCATAAACATGTTATACATACTACCAACACTACAAACGACCTTAATACTCAGATGTTACAACATCAGAAAGTACTATGAATTACTTACGAACTTGGTGCAGTGCAAGGTTAAGAACGGTGATGGTGAGGGTTGTTGTTGCTGTGTTCTCTCCCCCTCGTTCTCTTCTTCAACCCACGGCCTCACAGCAGTCACTAGGTTGTAGGCGGCAGACGAGCCTATGGAGGCAGATAAGAGCTAGGGTTTGATAGTAGGGTTTGTAATTGTTTATACCAAATAAATTAAGTAATTTTGTATTAATAAATATTAATTAAATTATTTATAAGAATATAATTTTATTAGAACTAACATAAAAATATACAAAATTAGGATTTAAATATAATTATGACGTAAATAATAAAACAAGCATAAATTAGAAATAAATATAAAATATGATATATATTTAATTAAAAATATATTATCGAAATAAAGAAAATACGAATAAAATGTCATTTTATGAAATAATCATCAAATATAAAAATGATTATGAAATACGAATTAATCGTAAAATACGATTTATAAAATAGCAATAGTTTACGTAAAATACTTTATAAACATTCCATTTGAAATAGTTGCATAAAGTATGGTTTGACTCTCGTTGACCGAGACTAAAACACGGGGTATTACAGATAATATGAATATGTTTTGTTTTATTAATATTATGTGAGTAATTACTGAATTATTACATAATTTAGTCATTATTAAATGGTGATTTGGGTAAATTACTCTACGTAATTACGGAATTATGTCTTGAATGAATAATTTATTAGTATGATGTTTTTTTTATCTTATGTTGAATGTTTGTTAATGAATTTATTTACGTTTTTTTTTCAATCAGTTGTAAATTGTAATACTTACTGTGGTCTTAGTAAATTATGTTTTCGTAATAAAGGAAACATATTTCTGATGTATTTATTAGATCTCGTATCTCCTCTTGTGTAATATCTTTTTATTATGTTGTTGGTAAATTAGAATGTAATAATTGGATATTGTTATGTAATTCATCAAAATGTAATAAAGAAGACGAAAGATGGAGATCGGATTGCTCGCTCCCACAACATCACCAGGAAGGAACATAAAGACAAGATAAGCTTCTAGGGTCCATTTATTGCTGAATGGATTCCAAAGTTTTTGTTTATGTTCTTTTTGGTAGAATAAGCCACACTAGGACAGGCCACACTAGGACTTGTTTTACTTTCGTATTTATTTTCCGTTCTTTTTGCTTTTACATTCACATGTTAGTGCATCATTTTTCCACCTAAACGTAACCACCTAAGATTGCATGAAAATTGACTCATATAGGTATGTATGTTAATTATCATGGACATACATATGTCACTTGCATATTTTTCTTAAGCCATCACGTTAGTTTATTCATTCTCGCATGCTAGATATTTGATGTCGGTCGTCTAACACCAAAAATAAAACCTAGTAAACTACTAACAGAAGTCAGTGGTAAGTAGGGTCGATCTCCTCAGGGAGTCTAAAGTGTTATCTGTCGGTCTAATATATCGGTCACAAAATTGGGGGATTTAAATTGTTTGTAACTAAACTACGGAAACAAAAGGCACGAGAAATAAGGATAAGAAATAAACATACACGAAAGAGATTGAATTAAATCAAAGGAGGGAAATATGCTAGGATTTCGGTTCACTGTGGCATCAGCACTATCAGCATAAACTAGGTCGGTCAGTTTATTGGTAGGAAAATCTAGGTTATTACAGTCACGTCTCTAACCCGACTATACCTTTCGGTCTTAAGTCGCTCTAAGGTCATTCCTGCTTGACTTCCGCCCTCACAGAAACTAATTATCACAGTTAAGCAAGCCTTACCCTTCCAATCTTCCGATCTAGGTCGGCGTTTAACTAAGCGCATGGTTTCCTGCATGCACTCACTCAACCAAACAACAAATAAATTGCTCAACGGCAATTCCTACCGCAAAACAACCCTACCCAGTCATAACCTATCATGCATTTGACACAGATTCCCTCATCCCGGCATATAAGAGAATTAGCTACTCATAATGTAATTACTAGCGACATTAATTATAATAATCATGCTAATAATCGACATGGCGTAAATTAAGACAAAAGCAATGATGGGAAAAAGAAAGAAACCGAGATAAAGCGAGGTAGTGACGCGAATTCCGAGGCATAATACGAGACTAGGGCAGAACGAGATCACAGAAATGGAACAATAAAAAGCAATGAAAATTATATTAAGATTGAAAAGGAGAATAAAAATACAATCAAGCAATTCCGGCGTAAAGAACAATCTCAAAACCCGATCGTAAATCTTCGAAAGTGACAGTGTAAGAAATAAAAGTTACAGTATGAAAGTGACGACTAAAATGATAAAAATACTTGATGCCCTAAAATGAAATATCTCAAGTGTTCTTATAGTGAAGACACGAGCGAAATAAAATAAACCTACGGGCTTAATAAAGCCAGCCCGCATAAGCTCTCAATCGAGAGGAATAACCCCTCGATCGAGGGAAGTTCCTCATCAAATGGCTCGATCGAGGAAAATAACCTCTTGATCGAGTTCTTCAAAGCACAGCTCACTCGATCGACTGAAGAGAATGTCGATCGAGTCTTCTTGACTATCAGTACCTTTCGATCGAGCACAGGACAACTCGATCGAGGTTTTTGCTTCTCGTATAAGTCTATGATTGGCCTCTCAAATGGTTGACTTGTCTTCCTTGTGGTCAACGGCAGCCTTCACGCTTCTCCATGCACAAGTATCCGTCCTTTATTCTTCCATCTTCTAACAAATACAAAACTTGAGGTAGAAAGGATCGATTTCTGCTACAATTCGGTTGATATCTGCAAAATAGCAATACCAACACAAAGTAGCCTATTCGGGGCATAAAGCGATATAAAACCACTCAAATACATAGAAATGCGTGCCAAAAAGGGACTAAAAAGTCTATATAATATGCACGCATCAATATTCGTTCACTTAAAATGAATTAAAATAAAGTTGATGGGATCTTCCTCTATAACCTAAAATTGAGATTAGTCTTTTATAAGTCAAATTACTATGAATCCTTTCTTTGTTGCCAGGCATATAGGACCTTACTCTCCATATGACCCCTTTGACGTTGGGTAAGTAGTAGCTATTGACTTATTTTACCTCAACATCATGATCCTTGTACGATCCCGTGGTTATGGTGGACGAAAGATAGAATTTATAGAAATTTATCGACCAAGAATTCTAAATGTAGAATAAGCCAAGAGGTTGGCTTATCAATTTACTGAAATTGAGTCTTGGGATCATTTATATAGTTCTTGAGGAAGATCAATTATATAAATGCTTAAGTCATCGCATTAAACTGTTTTTGCATTAGACTATATACAAAACGATGGTAAGCTTATCATATTTTATTTCCTTATTTACAGTGTAGAATTCATCTTTCGAATCATAATACTGCATAACTAATGGTTGGCCATACTGATGTCCATATGCCTAGTGCCACACTAGCACCTGAATCCTGGCTAAAAGTTTTCATGGACCACATGAATCCATCCACGCGACTGAAAAATGATAGGTCCAACTTTGCGGACTAGGAGACGGCATTGCGGAATGCGGCCATAGCTGATGGTAAGCTCAAGTACTTGACTGAGCCATTACCACCCAACCCAGGCCCCAATGCTAGAGCTAACGTATCACAAGCTTATAGTGATTTCGTTATGGAAATGGGTGTGATAAAAAACGTACTCATCTTTGCAATGGAATCCAATTTTCAAAGGCACTTCATTGCCCATGGTGCAAACAAAATTTTCACCACGCTCACTAACGAGTTCTCCAAAACACCGAGGATCGTTACTTATGAGCATACATGTCGCTTCTTTGAAGCAAAACTCTAGAAGGGCCAACCAGTTAGCCCACACATTCTTAATATGATTGAGAATGTCGAGAGATTGGAGTCCCTAAATTGCAAAATCAGTGAGAACATAATCATTGATTGAATGCTTCATTCACTTTACGATGGTTTTTCCTTATTCGGGGCGAACTATTATATGAATGACATGAGGAAACGTCCTCATGAGCTACACTCCCTTCTCGTACAGACCGAGAAAGATTTTAAATTGAGTGGGAGCATGAAGCAAGACGATGTTCTCATGATTGCGAATAAGGGCAAGGCTCATGACGAGCTAGCTGTAGCTAAACCACCAAAGTTTAAAAAGGCTGGATACAAGAGTGGGCCTGGTGAGACAAGTAGCTCACAAGGCAAGACAAAGAACAAAGACGGTAACATTGAGTGCCACCATTGCCACAAGACTGGGCATTGGAGGCGGAACTGTCCAGTGTACCGTGAGGACATAAAATCAGGTCGTGTCGTTCCTGTTGGTATGTCAACTTATATTCATATGATTGAGATTAACCATGCAAGTTTCGGAACTTGGGCCTCGATACTGGTTGTGGTTCTCATCCGTGTAATCATTTGGAGGGCCTAAGAAACATCACACCTCTCGCAAAGGGTGATGTGGACCTGCGAGTCGGGAATGGAGCAAAAGTTGTTGTCGCTTCCATGGGAACATATGTGATCCAGCTACCGAGCGGATTTGAGTTATATCTGTATAACTGTTATTATGTACCCAGTTTATCTAAGAACATTATTTCTGTTTCCGTACTCGATAAAGACAGATTTTCATTCATAATAAAGGATAATAGCTGTATTTT
Organism: Silene conica; assembly: GCA_029255685.2. NCBI lineage: Eukaryota > Viridiplantae > Streptophyta > Magnoliopsida > Caryophyllales > Caryophyllaceae > Silene > Silene conica. The sequence goes on from CM055315.2 coordinate 57,067,485, forward strand.
CTCTTTAAATGGAATGATTTATGGTAAAGCAGTTTCCATGATTTATGGTGGGCTGGTGTGTCTGCTACAGAGGAAGCGAGACCAGAGGCTAACCACCCCTGGAACCACCATGTGTCAGTGGTGACAATGGTGGTGTCCAGAGGTGGTGTTGAGTGCGGTGGAGAGAGAAAAAAGGGCGTGAGAATCAGGGGGTGCATGGGCGAGTTGCTGGAAATAACACGTTGTGCGCGTACAGGCTACTTTAGGCGGTACGTGGTGGCTGCTAGGGCGGTTCTAGGTGGCAGTTCGTGTGAGTTATAGGTTGGCAATGGTGCAAGCGTGATGGAGGAACCCCTCACGGTGGTCGTTGGTGACTGTTTGTGGTGAAAATGAGTGGTTTAAGAGGAGTGCGCAAGTGTTCGATGAAATATCTTTTAGTTATGGGGTGGTGAGTGAAAGGGGCGTGTGTGCACCTGTTTTGGGACGAGTGTGTGGGTTTGGTTGTTGACCGATGAGGGTGGTGGTTTGACCACCTAGGACCACCGTGGGTTGGGGTCGTTGTCCATTATGGAGTTGGGGTGGTTCAGGCGGTAATAGGGAAGTTACGGGTCGGTTTTGAGGGGCTGTCAGGGGTACGTGGTGTCGGGGTTCTTACGTGATTGCTGGTGGCTGTTTTGGTGATGTATGTATCACGTGTTATTGTTTCTATTATTATATGTTATGAATGTTATTATTATTATTATTATTATTATTATTATTATTATTATTATTATTTTATTGGTGTTGTTATTGTTGTTGTTTTGTCAACAACATATTATTATTATTAGTATTATGTTTATTATTATTAGTATTACATTATGATTATATGTTATTATTATTGTTAATATTGTTATATTGTTAGTAAATAGCATGTTTATTATTATTGGTAGTTGATACTCATGTTTTAATTATTAAAATTGTTAAGAGGATTTTATTATAACAAGGATGTGACGGTTATCAATAGTTCGGTTATATTTTCTATGTTCGTTTGTTTAATTGAAGTCAGTTATAAGTGTAATACGGTCGGGTTGGTTAAGTTAATTGAAGTAGTCATGTTTAATACGGTCTCGTTATGCATAATATATATTATTTAAATTGTTAAATTGAATAATTGATATATTATAATTGCTTACATAATTATATTAATTTGTTTGTTTTATCTTGAGACGACATTTTAAATATCGACTAATTGTTGATTAGTGTAGTTACGGTTGATATAGTTCGCTATGCTTGATGTATTAATTAACTAATTATATTGATTGGTTGTTATATTATACCTTGTTTACGTAGTTGTATTAGTTAGTAATTATTCATATTATATTTGTTAGGTGACGATTTTGAAGTGGCAAACTTATGTTACTTACTGGCTTGCCATTGGATTATATTCTATCCAGGTAGGATACACTGACCTTATACTCTATGATGTGTTATGAATGAATGTTGGATTGTGTGTTATGGATGCTGAGCCTGATTTATATGAGAATGGTATTGGTTGGATTGAGTGTTGTTTATTATTGTTGGTACACGCATTGCATTATTTAATAGCATGATGAATTAAGAGTATAGTTGCATTCATGAGCATGGCATGTGCATTGGTTACGGATATGAGATGACGATGATATTATTGGGCCCAGGCTAGTTCTGCAGGACTAGACCTGGTGACCTCAGCTGTTATGCTGGTGTTCGGTGATGACCGATTATAGTCTGTCGGAAGGTTCGGTATGGCTTGGTGCAAGGGTATGAGTTTGAGATTGAGATTGAGATTGTGAATGAGCTCGAGCATATCATGGCATTTGCATATCATTTATCTGTTGCATTATAATTATTGTGTTATCCTATTCAACCGCGAGGTTGACAGTGTATTCGTGTACACCTACGATGATCCGGAATGGGGAGTAGATTCTACAGGTCAGGGACAGATGGATTAGGAGCTTGGGCATGGAGAGAGACATAGCTTGGACCTACTTAGAATTAGATCACATGCTTAGATGTTATCATCAGTTGTACTTTTATTCTTTGCGTAGTAGTTGTAATACCAGAAGTTTAAATTTAATCAGTTTTTATATAAAGTACTTTGGTTTGTTTTACTTTGTTATTCACTACCTCGCACATTCCGAGATGGTAACAGCTCTATTTATTGAGAATGTCTTGCTAAAGGCTCTTAAATAAATGGGGGTGTTACAAAGTGGTATCAGAGAGAACGATCCTCAGGCCTAAACCAAATGAATAGTAATGAACGTAGGAAGAGTCTAATAAAATAAACCCCAGGTTAGTAACTGTTAGGAGCCCCGGGATTGGGATGAGTTAGGGGCCCCCTCAAACCAAGTCACTGGCCCTTTCAGTTTAACATGGTCACCCTTTAGAGATGTAGAGCGTGGGTAGTATAAAATAAGGACAGGACCCAATATATATATATATATATATATATATATATATATATATATATATATATATATATATTGTACTAATGTTTCCGCAGAAAAGGAATGAGGTAAGTATGATGTGAAATATGGTTGGAGATTTATGTTGTTTGAGACTTATATTGAATGTTGATTGAGATGTATGATTTCTAAGTATTGAGAACATCAGTATGTGTATGTGAGTATGGATCCATATTTATTGAGTCATATATAGAGTGATGTGATCATATGATTTAGTCTTCTAACATGTCCATATGATATCTGGTTATTAAATGACTATCATAATTATGTAATATATTGGCGGGTATGTGGATATGAATGATCAGACTTGTGTGTTATTGCAATCCATGTCTAGTGATATGCGGAATGTGATGCCCCAAGCCATGAGTGTCATATAGTTACGTGTTACTCGTACTTTGAATTGTCATGCCAGCTTAATGAATAGATGTTGATATGATACAATGTGATTTCAAGGCTACAAAGATATGTCAACGTGTTTTGAAGAAAGAATGACCATGTTTAAGTGTGATAATGTGAAGTAATGTGAAGTTTTAATAGAACCAAGTTTGTAATAAATTTTCAGAATGTAACCTTAATTGTACGTGCTTCCCTTTAAAATGTGTTGCATATATGAATATGAAAATTTTATGTATAATAACCTTTGTATTTAGCTTCCTAATGCTTTTGATTTCATGTCAATACGAGTTATATTTTGAGAGAAATAAATATTTCAGTCGACAGTGGTCAGATTGTTACTGCACAATTCTGTTTTGATTCATGTTTTTGAAAAGGAAATCATTTAAAACGTACTTATTGTTTATGCATATTTCCAACTCTATTGTTTAGAATATTCTTTCACGATTTCAAAATGATAAGCCATGTCAAATATTAACGAGTCGTTATTTAATAGCAATTTTTGCAAGTTGCCCCAAGTTTATGTCTAATTGCTGTAAAGTTTCTGTTCAGACCGACTGAATTGTAAAATTCGCTATTAATTCCCTTAGGATTTGTGTTTGATTCGTTTCCCTATAATTATATAATTCATTATATCTTCTAACAAAAAACTATAATATTTCACAATATGGCTAAACGGTTATTTAATTATGATTTTTGGAAGTTGCAGCGTGAAGTATGAATGTTGAAAATGGTTAGTTATGAAAGTTTGAATATAAAAGTTTAACCAAATATGAATTATGTAATGTGATCATATAATATTCTGATATGGCATTCGTAGCATGAGTAGTAGACATATGAAATGAATATAAAGTCTATTATATGGTAATATAACCTGTTGTTACAATAATGTGAATGAATTTCATGATCTTATATATGACTATTATTTGCTGAAGTTGAAACGAAATATACAAGTCTAAGTATGACAATGTGATGGTTACTATTTTGCAATATATAGTGTGGTTTCCATGTATACAAAAGACTGGATACGTGCCTATGTATGCTTACAGTCGTATTTATTTATAACTGTTATTTGTTAACTTTGACCAGTTCTTGTATAAAGAGATTAGCAATAGGTGTATCTAAGTATGTTTTATTATGTGTTACCACGGTTATTTTATCACAGAAGTAGCACATGTTATGCAATATCGTAAGAAGTTCAAAACTTTATATTGTTGTCAAATTGTTTTGTGACCCCGTGAATATCTATATGATAATTCGAATTGTGCTCAGATGTTCACATGTTATATGTTTTGGTAACTTAACCCCTTAGTTAGAAGACGTATTATGTAAGTCATAATTGATGTATAGTTGTGGTGAAATGAGAAATGGGTAGTAGGTTGTACTTAATTATCTTCTAGCATGTCGCTTTGCCTTTACATGTAGTGATGATTAATGTTTAGTGATATATAGATGTGATGAGGTTACAGGGACGTAACCAGGTTTAAGGAGGATAGGATTGGAAAATCTCGAAAGTTTGGCTGTTAATTATTACATGAGTTGAACAGTAGCTCTATACATGAAATTATTGTATAGTTTTGTATCTTTTTTGAGTTTGTGCAATGATGCGAGTTATGTATGTGTATATTTTCTACATTTACTTGTTAGCCTGTTTCTTTTAAGGAGGATAGAGTGTAATAGAATGTCTTCATGGAGGATTTAGCGAGTCAGTGCAGAAGAGTGGAGGAGTGTCGTGTTTGGTTGTGTGGTTGAGATCGTGTTTAGACAGCTGTTAAACTTCGGGGCGAAGTTTGGTTTAAGGGAGGTGAAATGTAACACATGTAATTTCTAAGGGGAGTGATCTAAGGTAGAGGGCGTCAGCTGACTTTGGTTTGGTGATGGGTAGTGAGGTGAACTTCGGGGACGAAGTTCTTTTTAAGGAGGGAAGACTGTAATACCCCGTATGTTAACCTAGGCCAACGGCAGTCAAACCATGTTTTATACACGTACTTCAAAAGGAATGTTTATAATTTATTTTACGTAAACTGTTATTGTTTATAAATCGTATTTCAGCGATTATTTCGTATTTCACAATCATTTGATATTTGTTGATTATTTCAGAAATTGGCGTTTCATTCGTATTCCTTTAATTTTAATAAAATATTAATAATTAAATAAATTTCCTAATTTATATTTATTTCTCGGCTATACTTAATTTCTATTATTTTATTGTTTAAGTCGAAGTTGTATTTTAAATCCTAATTTTTATATATTCTTATAATTAATTAAATTAATATTTACTAATACTAGATTACATAATTTAATTAGTATAATTAATTATGTACTCGTTATTTTAAGTTACGGTTTAAGAACGTGATATACATATATTAGTGTCTCAAAACGTGTCATGGGCCGAGTAAGGAAATGTTGGACTCGGGTTTGGAGTAGAGAAAAACCGAGCTATGACAAAGAGGTGCAAACAACCCTAACCCTAAACCATACTATCCATCGACATACCATATTCTTCATACAACTCTATATCGTCAAAAAAAAATAGTAATACAAACTACCTAAAACCCTAGCCCTCATATCAGAGGCATGAGATTGAGAAGAACGAGGGAGATAGGCCAGCACCATCTTCATCTTCACCATCATATCTTTATCGATGTAAGTAGAGGATTTTATTAGTTCTTTACGATGTTTCGTTTTCAATTGCTCTTCGAACTGTGTATGGCTTTTATTTTGATTCAAGTTGTCTGGGTAGTCGAAGTAGGATATGGGTAGATGGTTTTGGTTGTTGTGGAGTGTCGTGTGGTGGCCGGAGCACCACCAGCCTGGTGGTTTAATGGCGGCAGTTCAGACAAAAACAGGGGGTTTCAGAACAGGGGTATGAATTTCGCTTTTGGTCTGTAATTGGTGGGCTGGTGTGTATGCTACAGAGGAAGCGAGACCAGAGGCTAACCACCCCTGGAACCAGCATGCGTCAGTGGTGACAATGGTGGTGTCCAGAGGTGGTGTTGAGTGAGAATCAGGGGGTGCAGGGGCGAGTTGCTGGAAATAATACGTTGTGCGCGTACAGGCTACTTTAGGCGGTACGTGGTGGTTGCTAGGGCGGCTCTAGGTGGCATTTCGTGTGAGTTATAGGTTGGAAGTGGTGCAAGCGTGATGGAGGAACCCCTCATGGTGGTCGTTGGTGACTGTTGGTGGTGAAAATGAGTGGTTTAAGAGGAGTGCGCAAGTGTTCGATGAAATGTCTTTTAGTTATGGGGTGGTGAGTGAAAGGGGCGTGTGTGCACCTGTTTTGGGACGAGTGTGTGGGTTTGGTTGTTGACCGATGAGGGTGGTGGTTTGACCACCTAGGACCACTGTGGGTTGGGGTCGTCATCCATAGTGGAGTTGGGGTGGTTCAGGCGGTAATAGGGAAGTTACAGGTCGGTTTTGAGGGACTGTCAGGGGTGCGTGGTGTCGGGGTTCTTACGTGATTGCTGGTGGCTGTTTTGGTGATGTATGTATCACGTGTTATTGTTGCTATTATTATATGTTATGAATGTTATTATTATTATTATTATTATTTTATTGGTGTTGTTATTGTTGTTGCTTTGTAAACAACATATTATTATTATTAGTATTATGTTTATTATTATTAGTATTACATTATGATTATATGTTATTATTATTGTTAATATTGTTATATTGTTATTATTAGTAAATTGCATGTTTATTAATATTGGTAGTTGATACTCGTGTTTTAATTATTAAAATTGTTAAGAGGATTTTATTATAACAAGGATGTGAAGGTTATCAATAGTTCGGTTATATTTTCTATGTTCGTTTGTTTAATTGAAGTCAGTTATAAGTGTAATAAGGTCGGGTTGGTTAAGTTAATTGAAGTAGTCATGTTTAATACGGTCTCGTTATGCGTAATATATATTATTTAAATTGTTAAATTGAATAATTGATATATTATAATTGCTTACATAATTATATTAGTTTGTTTGTTTTTATCTTGAGACGACATTTTAAATATCGACTAATTGTTGATTAGTGTAGTTACGGTTGATATAGTTCGCTATGCTTGATGTATTAATTAACTAATTGTATTGATTGGTTGTTATATTATACCTTGCTTACGTAGTTGTATTAGTTAGTAATTATTCATATTATATTTGTTAGGTGACGGTTCAGTAACAAATCTAAATAGTTGACTGATCGATCACAAATACGAGAATATAAGGATAACTCGTAGGGCAATTCGTGACGACACAATGGAGTCCTAAATGTTACTGAACATTCGGTGTCAGGTCATAGATAGGACGTCCATAGTGTTCCTAGAGTCGATTCTTTTGACCATCAACTGTTTCTTGAGATAAAGGGCAGTTTTGGGTGACTTTGAGTTCTTTCTCACTAGTCGACCTTAACTAGGGCTAAGCAATTTTTTTTTGGGTCATTTAATACTGCGCTTCTATCTGCAAGTTTCGAGTTGAGGAAAATATCCACCCCTTATCAGGTTTTAATATCTCTCAGGGCCACTCGACGAATAGTAACTGAAATGCATGGCCATGCTTGAATAATAATTCGTTTATCAGTTGAGTTACTCTCTAGTCAGGAAAACCACTCTTGATACAGATTGCTTGTAAAATACGACCTTTGTAAATGCAGATTTTAAAATTGTTTTACATTAAGTGGGAGAAATTTAATTGGATATGAGAATCGGTTATCGCACATACACTTGTACGGACAAGCGAGAGATTGTTGGAGCTAATGTCTTCCACAGTTAGGGCGACAACACAAATTAATCTCTTAAAGGATCACGGGGTATACTTTGTATTTTAGCCAGTTGATTCACGTTTATCAATAACGATTGACTTGCTAGAAGTTTGACGTTATTGTCATACAGATGGCGGTAATCAACCGGTCCCTAAGAGTCACACCTAAAGGATGTAATCTGAGAGATATGATTAGATGAAAATGTAATCATATTGATACCTTATACGACTAAACGGTTAGTCAATGTAATGATGATGCGATTATTTAATACTGATTAAATAATATTAGTTGAGACGAATTAAAATGTTAATTCATAATTAAATATAAAATGTTATATTTAATTAATGTCTGTAATGAAATTATTTAATAAAGATTAAATGATTTAGTTAAATATAAACGGCTATATTTAATTAGTAAATTATAAATATACGATATTTATAAGATAAAACATTACACACAAGAGAGCAGTGTAACTGATTTTATACAGATAAAATTTCGGTCCACTGGAGGATTTTCGGCCAGATGGAGTTTGTTACAGATTCTAGTGGTAGTAAAGGTAGACTCAAATATGGATTTGAGAAATCCTATCTAAACTCTGGAAGGTGGTTAAGAATAAGTGTTATTCTAAAACCAAAATACACCGTCTATTAGTAGTACCTCACGGCACAGACTGAAGGGCACGAGTTCCCAAATTCACGCCCTCCCTCTCTCTAGCTTTCATCTTACAAAAAAATAGAGGTAATTTTTTGCAGTTTCTATCTCAAGAAAGGGTATTTGTCGGAGCATCTTGGGGGCAATAATTAGGAGGCTATCTATTTTGATATATGATCTTAGGCCTATTGCAATGACCAAAGGTTAATTCTTGTTTCAATCCTTGTATCTCATATTTCGTTTATGACTGTAAATCATATATTATAATTTTGTTATAATCCTGCATATAACGTATTAGGACTTATACAGATATTTTTCCTCAGACAATAATGAAGGGTATGTCCTTGATGAGAACACCATTGACACTTACCCTTAAAGGGTGTCTTCGGGGCTTGGACAGGGGTAGTAGTAGGTTGGTTAGTGAAACAATTTGAGGCCACAGGTGCGGAGTGAGAGTTATGGCAAGCCAAAGTAGAATGGGCAACGGCTAGGAAGGACACAACAGGGGCAGGGGTGGTTTGGGCTAGGGTAAGTTCACGGTTGAGGAGTTTTTCGAGGAGAGCGGGGAAGGTAATGGGTCGGTCACGGGCATTAATCGCATCAATGACGGGTTGATAGAAATTATCCAACCCATCAATGACTTGATCAGTGACATCCTCATCGGGCACGATAGTACCAAGAAGGGCTAACTCGTCAACTGTGGTTTTGCTTTTCGTCATATATTCGGAAATGGAAGAGGAACCTTTTGCTGATATGTTTGCATTTGTGTTTAAGTTGTTTGATGTGGCCACGAGATGGGAGAGCATAAGAGGGCTCGAGAATTGCCCATGCTTCACGGGTCGTGATTGTTCGGTTAAGGAGAGGGCTAAGGCACGAGGTGATGGTACTTGCCAAGGCACTGAAGAGCAGTTTGTCTTGCCGAAACCAAGTGTTGTAGGCTTGATTAGGGGACTCGGTTTTATTAGCATTGGTAATTGTTTTGAAAGGCAGGTGCACTTCCATCAATAAAGGTCGAGAGGCCATAACCATGAAAGAGGGAGTGTAGTTGTAATCGCCATTGACGATAGTTAGAGTCATCGAACTTTGTGACAGAGTGCACGTTGAGTAGGACGAGAGGTTTAAGAGGTTCATCCGGGTTTGGGAGGGTGGCAGACGACATGGAGGAAGGGGGGTTGTTTAGGGTTTTAAGAGATATGGAGATCAGGAAGGAACGTTTCTCCTGATACCATGTAAGATAAAGAATTTGTATTTATTGATAATTATCTACAAGAGATACATGATTTGCTATTTATATTAATTACACAAGATATTATAAACCTAAATACAATGAATACTAGGAATAAGAAGAGGTAAAATGGGTAATTAACATGTACATAATAATGAAAGGAGTGATGACATGATGGGTTCTTATTGATCCTTAACAATTACTATAAGGTAGTAGATGTTAGAAAATTATTTTGTAAAATTCAATTTTCCCATCTATATAACCGAGAAGAGATGTACAAATTTTGAATGAATTCCCAAAACGTAAAACTAAGATTGAGATGACGAAATGTGAACTAACACCGTTGTCACTCTAATCTTATTCACACGTGATTCTGATATACTCCCTCCATTCAAATCCACTATGTAGGTTTGTTTTATCAAGTTTGTCAACGCACGTTTTATGTGCTAAATATTTTTAGCTACGTATTTGCAAAAATTATAAAAGATGTATTTTCAATGTATTCGTGAAGACGAATCAAACAAGATTACACATGAATATATTTTCTCTTACGTATTAGGAGAAAATTGAAATTGAACGTTCACTTGTAAATAATGTACAAAATAGAAACCTACAAAGTGTATTTGAATGCAGGAAGTATAGCTTATAATGCTGAAGTATTATCTATTATCTATCCCTAAAAATAAGAGTATCTGTTAAGAATTATAAGAGAGAATTGCATAAGATAATTGTATTATTGAATAGTTGGTTGTCTTACATTGAGATATGGCTTGGTATTTATAATACTTAGCATCTTAATAAACCCTATTATAGATAACTCTAATGATAGACGGGCCTAGTAGGCCCAATCTCCTAATACCCCCGCAATCGTAAAGGCAGTATGTAAGACGAACTTTACGATTGGAGAAAAAACAAAAGAAAAAACATAAGAAATACAAGGAAAACCCTAAATAAAAAGAAAATCAAAATCTTCGTCTCTTCTTCGTCTTCATTTACATCTTCATCTCCGCAAGGTAGGTAAGATAAACGAGTATTAAGACTCGCGAGAAAGGCTCCGAACAAGAACGTTAATTTTTTCGGACTTGTCGGAAGAATGAGTTAATTTGCAGGAACTCTATCGAACCTGACAAATATCAATAAGACGGAAATTATCCGTTCATCTCCGCAAGGTAGGTAAGATAAACGAGTATTAAGACTCGCGAGAAAGGCTCCGAACAATAACGTTAATCGGAAGAATGAGTTAATTTGCAGGAACTCTATCGAACCTGACAAATATCAATAAGACGGAAATTATCCGTTAAAATTTCAAGATCTGGAGAACGTTAATTTTTTTCGGACTCCAAATTTAATTTAAAAACCACCTTAGATGGAGAAGAAATAAATAATCAAGATTCAAAATAGAGAAAATTATATTTCCTTGTTTTAATTGGTTAAAAATGGAAAAAAAAAAAAAATCATAATATATGGTCAACCCTTTATGGCAAATAAAGAATAATTGCTACTAACAATCTGTTAGTAATAATATTCCATTGGTTTCCATGAATCGATCATCGACCAAGATTCAAAACATAATTATTATTATTTTTTTTTGGAGAATTAGAAAGAAAGACTATTACGATATTGGAAATCCCACCGGTGAGCGTTATTGATTATCGCCCACCGGCAAGAAAGCGGAAGCGATTTTAGAGTCCTCAAGAAAGAGGCTCTGATACCATGTTAAGAATTATAAGAGAGAATTGCATAAGATAATTGTATTATTGAATAGTTGGTTGTCTTACATTCAGATATGGCTTGGTATTTATAATAACTAGCACCTTAATAAACTCTATAATACATCCATTGCCATTATAAAATTTCATTTTTTCTATTATTACCATTATAGAATTTTTTTTTTCTATTAGTGCCCCTCCAAAATTGTTTTACTTCCCTCAATGCCATTTTATATCTGTTTTACCTGCAGTAGAAGGTTACCAAACATTATTAGACTTAATTAACTTCAGCAAGTCTTATTTGCGACAGTATATCAGTCACAAGTTTGCTACGGGTCAAATACTACTCACGTAGGTAGATAAGACCATGATTAATACTTAACCCGTCGCAAACTTGCGACGGATATGCCCCTAATGATATTAAACACCCCTAATAAATCAACATAAATTCTCATTGGAGATGGATACTATTCGTCACAAGCTGAAAACGAAAAGTGTTCCTCCCACAAAATGTAAGTCGGATGATCCATGAAATGTTCCATTTAGCCACACTTGTTCTCCCACTCGCATGGTTGTGAGAGAGATATTATCCGTCTACAGATGATCCATGAAATGTTCCATTTAACCCCACTTGTTCTCCCACTCTCATGGTTGTGAGAGGGATATTATCCGTCTTTAGTTTGTAACGGATAATATTCGTCTTCAGCAAGACTCTTTAATGAATCAATTGTTTCCTGGAGATTTTTGCGTACAATAATAAACAAGCCCCTAACTTGCGTCAATCGCTTTTCAATTCCTAAATCAATTGATTTGTGACGGGCATATCCGACGCAAGTTTGCTACATGTCAAGTATTAATCATGGTCTTATCTACCTACGTGAGTAGTATTTGACCCGTCGCAAACTTGTGACGGATATATGCGTTAATTAAGTCTAATAATGATTGGTAACCTTCTATTGCAGGTAAAACAGATATGAAATGGCACTGAGGGAAGTAAAACAAATTTTAGAGGGACACTAATAGAAAAAAAATTATATAATGGCAATAATAGAAAAAATGAAATTTTATAATGACAATGGATGTATTTAACTCTAGATAACTCTAATGATAAACGGGCCTAGTAGGCTCTCCTAATAGTATCAATAACAATGGATGAGTTTTTCTCCCTCTTTCTCTCATCTCTATATCTCTATTTATTTTTTTTCCCAATTATTTCCAATTACAATGGATAATATTTTCTTCATAATTCTCTTCATTACGAGATCCATTTTCTTTCTACTTAATTTTTTATCTATCTACCCCACTCATAATCCGGAAAAGCCCCTTCCCTTTTTCTCCATGTTTCTCAGGATCCATGGATATTGATGCACTAAGCAATCTGAATAGAGTAGAGAAGCCGGAATGAAGTGTTTAACCGTTGGTAGGACCCCGCTAGTATAAAATACAATTAAATTAGAATGTGACCTTATTTAACTTACTTTTGGTCCATTATAAAAGTAGATAGGTAGCACTAGCATTGAGCAGTCTGAAAAACAGAAGAAACCAACATTTGCTTTATTTTAGGAGCGAGAAAGACCAAGTGTCGGTAGATTTCTGTTTCAAGCTCAGTTCCTCATATTCTATTTTACCCATAATGTTGAATTTAATAGGGGCATTGTTGGTATTATTTTGGGTTGGGATGGTTTGTGGACACCCCTTGGTTCATAGTGTGACTCATACACAGTGGAAACCCGCAAGCGCTACCTGGTATGGTGAAGCCAACGGTGATGGCAGTGACGGTATTGTTTCCGAATTTTAAGCACTTAAAATGTTTAATTATGAGTTAATAATGAGTTTGATTTTGAATGGCATTGTAGTGGAAAGAGGAAATAGAATAATCCAATGATAGTGGTTAATGAAGTAATGCAGGAGGCGCATGCGGGTACGCAAACTTGGTTGATGTGAAACCGTTTAAGGCCCGTGTAGGAGCAGTGAGTCCAATTCTTTTCAAGAATGGAGAAGGATGTGGTGCATGTTACAAGGTCAAGTGTCTAGACAATGATATTTGTTCTAGAAGAGCCGTTACTGTTATTATCACCGACGAATGTCCCGGAGGATATTGCTCTGGTGGAAATACCCATTTTGACCTCAGCGGTGCTGCTTTTGGTCGCTTGGCCGTCACCGGTGAAGGTTCCCAGCTTAGAAACCGTGGCCTTATTAACGTCATTTACCGAAAGTCAGTTTCTATCTTTAATCCTCTTTTTTTATTCCATTTCTTTTGATGTTGTCGTTACTTTGTTTGTTAATGTGAATGTGATAACGGTTTTAGGAGTAAGGTCATGATTGACGACGTCCAAATAGCCTTAGGGACTTGGGCTCTTCTATATTACTCTATTCACATCCAAGTGGGCGAAAGTAGTAAATTGCCCCCATATGTTTGATGTTATGTGCAATTTGCCTCCATAAGTTTCAACATGTGCAAATTAGTCCTATATGTTTCAGTTTATGTGCAAATCAACCCAACTCTAATTTTGTGACATATTTATGTACGGAAACATACCAACATAATGATTAAAATATAATAAAATAAAAATAAAATCATTAATGTAATAAAATCTCACCTAATTTAGTCACCTCATACTGATGTAGCTCAATTTTTCTATCTAACTCTATTTTTTAGACCATCCCCAAGCAAGGTCATGAGGGTGGTCATGACCTTGTTTGGTCATGGTTAGTGGGATAATTAAGCAAACTAATTGGTGACCATTTTGCTAATTTGTGACCATATGATCAACCAAGGTCAATTTGTGACCATTGTTGAACATTTGTGACCATATTTGTGACCACCATGTGGACAATTTTAATTGGTTCAAGAATAAAATAATAATAAAATGATTGGTAAAAGAGATATTTTGGTGGGTAGAAAATGTGATAAATGATTGGAAATGTTGGAAAGTGGAAAAATGATTGGGTAGATGACCTAAATCGTGACCTCTTCTGCTTGGGAGTATGAAAGTAGGTCAAGGTAAATAAGGTGAGATTAAGAGTAAAATCGGGTCGCAACCTAATTATCGCGACCACTGCTTGGGGATGGTCTTACTCTCTCTTCCTCAAAAACTCGAGCATGTACCATGATAATTCAACATTCATCTATTGTTACTAGTTAGTCTTTTTTATTTTATTTTATTTTCTTTTGCATAAAATTAATTATGTAATTATTTGTTAGTTCTTCATAGTTCTTCAAACTAAGTATTCGGGGATTAAAATAGTTCAACAAAAATCACAAAAAGTAATTGTGGGAGAAATACATGAGAAGAAAAAAAGTAAAAAAGCTCACTGCGGTATGATGAATGAAATTTTTTTTGTCGTTTAATTTTCCAGGTTAAAGATTTTATTTTATTTTATTTTATTATATTTTTCATTTATGTTGGTATGTTTCCGTGCGTAAATATGTCAAAAAATTAGAATTGCGTTGATTTGCACATAAACTGAAACATATGGGACTAATTTGCACATGTTGAAACTTATGGGGGCAAATTACACATAACATCAAACGTATGGGGGCAATTTGCTAACGCACGCCACGTTTTTTAACGCACGTTTTACATGTTTAGTACTTCCTCCGTTCATATCAAAAGCGCATATATGCTTTTTGCACAAATATTAAGAAAGATATTAAAAAACTATTAAAGGTACATTTGGAAGTGTGTAAGATGTTTTTTTATTAATTTAAATGTGTGATGGTGGATGATAGGTGGGCCATGGAGTGACATTTTATGTAAATAGATGGTTTCCATAAGGGTAGTTTAGTCATTTTGTTTTCTTTTTTAGGAAAGTGGTAGAGTGAATATGAATGGATGAAAAAAGAATATATGTAGGTTGGATATGAATGGAGGAAGTATTTTATATATTTTTCCAAATAAGATGAATAAAACTATAAAAATTATATATTTTCAATACATTCGTAAAGACGAATAAAAACAAGATCCAATATAAATATATTTTCTCTTATATAACAAGAGAAAATTGAAATAAAATGTTAACTTGTAAATAGTCTAAGGGTAACATTATTGGTCAGACCGGCCAAAGTCTTAAGACTCTGACACGTCAGCTTTCCACTAACTTTTATTATTTCTTTATTGTTCAGACTCACCTCAGACCCACTTCAGACTTTATACATTATCCGTCAGACCCACCTCAAACTTTACTTTTTTTACATTACCTTTTTTTTTACAAAAAGAAATGACACTTGGCAACCATTCATTGGATAATTTCAATAAAAAGTGGGGTCAAGACTCACCCAAAGTCTTAAGTTGAGTCTTGAATATCCAAGACTCAACTTAAGACTTTGTTAAAATTTTGGTAGATTATTGGTAGTTTTGGATGAGTCTTGTCTTAAGACTTGCTAAAGTCTTGTCTCAAGACTACCAATAATCTTACCCTAAAAGTATCGTTTGGAGAAAAAATAGAGTGAGTATTTTCTTGAACCACTAGCAAGCGTGATTTTGGGAAGTTGTGCTTAGTTTGTGAGTTCTCATGGCTCTTTTTGACTGTACCGTTTTGTGGGTCCTTTTTAAGTGACCCTGATTTTGAGTATTTAATTAGTCCATAACTCAACACGTATAAGACCCTTTTCAAGTACACAAATTCTTAACGGTACTATCCATCGTAAGCTTGTGACGGATACCGTTTTCTCTCATAAAATACCCACTTTTTCTCTCTTTTCAACACTATTCGTGTGGTCCCCTTTCTCTATTAACTCATTTTGTATCCATTTTATCTCACAAAATATCCGTCACAAATAACGATCCGTCGCAAGCAAGACTTACTATTTCAAGTAAGGGTCACAGTAGGTTAATACATATTTACCCTTAATTATTTTTGACTTATATGCACTCTCTTATAGAAGGTCACTAACTAGGTTATCAACCCAATTATTTTTCACTTTCTAACAATTTTAATCATTTCTTACCTTTTTTACCCCACTAAAAACATCATCTCTATTACTTTATCCATTTCTCCCTCCATTCATATCCACATTACACATTTTTTTTTTCACGTTTGCCAACGCGTCTTTCGTACAGTAAATATTGTTAGCTACGTATTTTCATAAATTATAAAAATTAGATATTAATAATATACTCGCAAAGTCAAATAAAACTAGATCCCACATGAATATAATTTTATTTACGTATCGAGAGAAAATCGAATTTGAATGATTGTTTGTGAATAGTGTGTAAAATAGAAATGTATAATGTGGATTTGTATGGAGGGAGTAATATTTATTACATATTAAACTCTTCACAATTTTATGCCAATGAAAATCAAAAACTACTAGGTCAATAAATGGGTCAATACCAAGAAAGAAGGTCACCATTTGACCTTATTTGTTGTAATGGGTCATGTTAATTAAGTTACTAATGGTTAATTAACTTGACTCAATTACCTATTGACCCCTCATTCACCTTACTTAGGGATGATCTATTGCCTTTCTTAAAATATGCAAGTATCAAATCAAATAGGAAATAAATGAAGCATTTTAATGCCTTCTCAATTGTAATATTGTGAGAGATAGATTCTCCGCCTTGAAATTGTGACGGATACTTTTGTCTTTAATAAGACAAGCTGTTAATTAATAGGTAGAGATCTGTCCATCTCGAATGTAATTGGAGTTGCTTTAGAGCAATAACAATAGTAGTTCTTAGCCTAGGGGTTGTTACCAAGAACTTTATTTTTATAGTTTTTCTATTGTATTTAAAGGTTTGTTCTTATTTTTAAGAACCAAGTTCTAAAATAAGAACCAAGTTCTTAGTTATTGGAAAATGAGCTACCAATTAATATAACTTTGTAAAATGTGAAAACCAATTTAAAATTATTCATTTTATAAATTTTTTCCATCTAAGAACTTTATATAAAGTTCTTCTATTGTGAACAAAAGTTCTTAAAAATTGGAATTAGTGTATATTGATGTGGCATGTGAAGAACTTTATATAAAATTCTACTATTGCTATTGCTCTTAGTTTGGTTCAGTTAAACACTACTGTTTTAATGATTGTAAGCAATTTGGATAACAACTTAAGATGGTCAAATATTATGTGGCCACTCATGTTCTTCACAAATTCCATGGAATTTGATAAGAAGACTGATTGGTTACCAAAATCCATGGAAGCAGGATGTTCACTACGGAGCATTAACTAACAAATTATTATTTATTTTGTTTATAACCACCATTATAGGACACCATGTAAGTATCCAGGGAAAAAGATAGCTTTCCATGTAAATGAAGGATCAACTGAATATTGGCTCTCTCTTTTGGTGGAGTTTGAGGATGGTGATGGAGACGTTGGCTCAATGCATATAAAAGAGGTATTCTATTTTGCATACTCTCATCATTCCCGATCAATTGTTTACGCTCTCCTATCTACGGAGTATGATTTATTAGTCAATAATGTACCCTAATCAAAGAAATCAAGATAGAAGCCCACTCTTATTACTTGATCGAGTTAGGTCCCAAACTAAACTAAAAACTCATGAACAATTAAGTAGTTGTCAGCTTTGGTGGTCGCAGTATATATATGTACATATATATTTCGTATATCACAAATTTTCGGAAAGCCGATATTCGTCACAAACTTGTAACGGGTTAAATTAAACCTACCTGAAAAGATAAAAACAAATCATTTGAGATTCTCCATACATTCTACTTTTTGTTTTATTTATTTCTATGGGTGATACTTGACTAGCCACAAGTAGAGATGGCAATATGGGCTGGTCCAGGGTGGGCAGCACGAGTCCGACACGGGCACGACACGTCCTAGGTGAATAGTGTCGTATAGTACCAACGACACGAGCATGGCATGACCGGATTAGAGGCGGGCCGCGGCTGCGATTTGTGAAAATCATCGTGCCTAGGCAGGGGCATAGCCCACGCACGAACGAACCGACACGACCTCGGCACAATGGACCTCGAATTTTTGCCCCAACTCTATAAATATCAATTAATTCTCACAATTTTTCTCACAAATCATTTGCCTACTTATCTTATAATCTTATATTATTACTCAATACTCATACTCAAGTTATTAAGCAAAAAGTACTAAAAATATACGGAGTAACAATTATAAAACATTTTTTTTTAAAATAAAAAATAAAGTTAAGTTTTACGCCTTGGCCCACGTGCAAGGCATGATTCGCCCATGGGTCAGGGCACAACCCAAGCACGAAAATGGGCGTGACAATAGCGGGCCGCAGAGGGGGGTTGGGGGTTAGTGAGGCAGGCATGACACGACATGGCCCGCCCTATACCCGTGCCTGAGCCGTGCCATTCTTGGAAGAAGGCACGTGTCAGCCCAACACGGCCCAATGCCAACTCTAGTCACAATTCACAAGTAACACCTAGTGTATATACGAAGTATAATGGTACTCCCTCCATTCTTTTTATATCACCCCATTTTTTTATACACGTTTGTCAATACTCATTTTGTTTCGATTATATCTTTCATTTTGTTTCGATTATATCTTTCATTTTGTTTCGATTATATCTTTCATTTTGTTTCGATTATATCTTTAGCTACGTACTACTAAAAATTATAAAATTTTGATATTCTTAATTCTCTTATCAAGACAAATTAAAAAAGATCTCACATAAATATATTTCCGTGAACGGATTGAGAGAAAACTGACGTTAAATACTCGATTGTGAATAGTGTCCAAAAGGGAAATGAGGTGATATAAAAAGAATGGAGGGAGTATGTCACAAATTCTTATTTGTGACGGACACATCTGTCAGAAGTTTGCGACGGGTCAAGTAATACCCATATGAGTGAGATAAGACAAAAATAAAGTATTTAGGAAATAACAAGTTGTTTTGTCTTATCTACCAACATGAATAAATTTGACCCGGTGCAAGTTTGTGACGGATATACCCGTCACAAGAGACTTGCTCTGTATATATATGGTCAACATCACTTTTTTTATTCTTTTACTATTACTCTACTTATTTTATTAATACCTTTTTCCACCCAAACAGTGTGTACTAAAGAAGATAAGTGGTAGAAGATGCAAAAGCATGTACTTTTTAAATTGCCAATGCCATTATGCCACCACTATGTTTCTGTACAAGTTAGAAGAAGGAAATACGGAGTCAGTCTGATTACAAATTACCGTTGAATATAATGCATGAGCGTACCTAACCATTTGACAAAATGTACTGTTTAGTCCTATTAAGTCATAAACTGTATCAATTGCTCTGCTCATGGGGACCATCTACATTTCGATCTGATTTTCTCCATTATTTTTTAAAAATAGTAAGTCTTGCTTGCGACGGGTCGTTATTTGTGACGGGTATTTTGTGAGATAAAATGGGTAGAAAATGAGGTAGTGGAGAAAGGGGACCACATGAATAGTGTTGAAGAGAGAGAAAAAGTGGGTATTTTGTGAGAGGAAACGGTATCCGTCACAAGCTTGCGACGGATAGTGCCGTTGCAAATAAGAATTTGTGTTTTAAAAAATAGATTTTTACTATTTTAAACGGTTCAGATTAAATTTTGAGATGGTCTAGTGATTATAATTATTTTATAATTTAATGTTATATTAAATGAAGAAAAAAAATATATTAAAATAAGTGTGTATTAGAAAGGTAACGGAAATAAAATAATAGAGGATCCAAACTCTCTACATTTAACTAATTTTTCGCTAACTGTGTGCTTTCTATTCTCATTTTGCAAATTCCCATTTTAATTGGGTATACTTTATAATTAAACAAATCAAGATGATATTGTTAGTGTGCTTATGTTAAATTGTTTTTCACTAATAGTCACATTTAACTATATAAGATAATTATAAAAGCCAGTTTTATTGATTCACATAAAAAATGAAGAATGTAAAACAAAAGTAACATTTCACATTTTGTGGTAGTTTTATAACTCGGTTGTGATTCATTACTGGAGTGGTGATTGCTGACGAGTAATTTGATTCGATAATGCAGCCAACATCAAATGAATGGATAGAAATGACACATTTATGGGGAGCAAATTGGTGTATAATTGGCGGGCCTTTAAGAGGTCCATTTTCAGTGAAATTAACAACACTCTCAACTGGAAGGACGCTTTCAACAAGAGATGTTATCCCTCGAAATTGGTCGCCACAAGCTACTTACACCTCTCGTCTTAACTTCCTCCCTTGAACCTCTCCGCCTCTAAAACTTTCCAACGCCCCATAATAATACGTTTTCACCCTATATTACCCCTACCTTTATTAATTTTTTTTTTTTGGGTTCCCTACGGACCGTGATTTGAACGTGTTTGGTGTTTGGTAGGCAGAATTGGAGCCCTCTTCTAAAGTAGAAGTGCGAGCGAAGTCATGTGAGTCATCGATGTGACCGTGTGTTATTGCAATTTGTATGTTGTGTTATGTTATCTTATGTTATGTGTGGGATTCTGATTGTCACAAGTTATGTAAGCTATTGTTTTGTCTTTCTCAATGAGCGTTAAGAACAAAGTGTATGAGCTTCAAGTTCAACTCAATTCTGAGTATTGTGATGGTAGACGAGTTGTGACAATTTAAGTTAACTTATTTCCTCTATTTTGTCTCATATCTTATTTAAGTTATTTAAGGTTTACAATGCAGTATATGTTAAACTTACGCAAGGAATTTGTGCTTGTCTTTCCCTAGTACTAATTACAATAGACGAAGTAACACGATAGTTCTGCTTACACGGAAATATAGAGAAAACTAGTTTTTATCCCGTACGTTTCACGGATACTAAAATAATGTGTGATAAATTTCATGATAAAATGATCTAAAACAATCTCCTTTAAGATCCATCTATGTCTCCAAAATTTATCTCAAATTTATTCAACCAAGTGAAATACTAAAGCTCCGTCTCTTGAAAAATCCACAATCTAGGAAACTAACCCTTGCGCTCGACAACTTTTTTAAGATTAAGATTTTACTTTGGAACGACCAAGTTAAAAAAAACATTACAAAATACTTCCTCCATTTTTCTATTTTCTTCCCATTTCTCCTTTTTTTGCAAATTATTTCTTTCTTCCCATTTATCATCTTTCCTTTTTTGACCATCTGATTGACTATATAGTCTTTGTCCCACTTATATATTTACAATATTTGCCATTGTTTTTCATTGTTTATTCTCTTTTAATTGTTTAACTAGTTTTAAACCCGTGCAAATTGCACGGGTATATTTTTAGAAAAAATGTGGTGGATAATTAATATTATCGAATAGTGTCAATAATACGTGAATATTTTGCATTCAATTTCTATTATATTGATAATACGTTAAAATGCATGTTTTAAATAAAGTTTAGCAAATTAAATTGAGTACCCAAAAATGTAAATATTACTATAAAATCAAAACAGTTGTTTAAATGAATAACGATTACATTATCCTTCAACAAAACCTACCCAAACCCGTCTATTTGTACTTCATATAGATTGTAACTGCTATGTTCCACCATCTGCCCCACTTATGTAAACCTCCCACTTATTGCTTTAATTAACTGTTTTTAAACCACCCATTAATGACTGCCAGATTTGTTTGGGTTTGTAATTGTTGGCCCATAATGTTTTTTCGGAAGGTTGAGGTTGCTGGTTGACCCATATTGAAATTCGAAAAGCTGGCCCTTCATTTGACGTCGGAATACTGGCCATTTTTTGAATTGACAATCGATTGAAATGACGAATAGTGTTGTCGTTCTAACGAATTTGTTGTAGCGGAATGTTCCGGTAACCTATCATTGTCACCTTCCCGATGGAATGGCGGCTGGTAGTTAGTTGCTGAAATGTTTTGCTCCAAATCAATTCTCGGTGATGATTGGCTATCGTACCAGATCTGAGAGAATTTTTACAATTTAAATATTTTCGGAAAATAAAGAACAATTTATATTTCGTAATTATTGTCTTTACTGTAACAATTTATAAATAAATACTTTTGCTTCTAATAAAATTATTTAATTATATTTAATTACAATTGGCTTGTATATATTTTTTATGCATATAATATATACAACATGCTTTTATTGATTTTTATATAATTAGTTACATAAAGGAGTTTATAATATTTTTTTATATTTGATTTTAAGTATATAACCATTCATTGAAAATCAAAATAAGTTTTTAAAATATATATACAAAATTACGCCATTCATGATTTAAATAAAAATGTTCGTAATGTTTCAAAATCTACGATTTTGGGATTTATTTGGAAAACGTAGTATATTTGGCAGTTATTGTGCAGGAAAATCATCAAATATTATGCGGGATTCACCTGAGTGAATTAAAAAAAAAAATACGCCATTAACTCATAATCAGATTATAATTTGCGTGGAGGAGTTTATAATTTTTATTACGCCATTAACTCATAATCAGATTATAATTTGCGTGGAGGAGTTTATAATTTCTTTTTCCTGATTGTATATTAATATTACGTTATTTTAATCTTGTTTAAAATCTTGTATGTTCGATTTTTTATTGTTGTAAATTGTTATTAATCATAATATTCTAATCATCTAAATAAATTGTGGTCTAATTATCACGTAGATAATGTGTATTTCTAATTAATTGATTTATATAAAAATGTTCGTAATGTTTCGTAATCTACGATTTTAGGCATTTAATTTGGAATACGTAGAATATTAGGCGGTTATTGTGCAGAGAAATCATAAAGTATTATGCGGGACCCACCTGAGTGAAAAAAAAAAAAAAAAAAAAAAAAAACTTGGATGAATGACGTGGCGCAACCACAGCCTGATAAATGTTTCATTATTTATATAGATAAGATTTGGCCCACATGCAAATCTTCCATTACTTTTTCATTGTTTAATCAATTTTCTTAATAATTGTGTAAAAAGAAATGAGAAGAAAATAGAAAAATTGAGGAAGTAAAACATTGCAGGCCATGGGGTGATTAGTTCTTACTACTTGAATCAACCTTGAATCCACTACCATTACCTTGTTGCAACATTTTATACTTAAGACGTCTTAAATGAATCCCCGTCTCCTTACTTCAAATGAATCCCCGTCTCCTTTATCATAGAGAAATGTTTTCCTTCAACAAAGAAAATATTAATTAAGAAGCAATCTTCCTTCCTACGTCTCTCCATTTCCCTTCATTCTCTTTTCCCTTCCCTCTTTTCCTTTACCCTTCCGCCTCCATTTTTTTATATTTCGATACAATATTGGTAAATTAAATAAGTTTAAATATTACATAAATAAACACGAATTTTGCTATTTATTCGCGTTCGCATAAATAAATCTTGCTTCCTTCATCCCACTTTTAGGAAAGATACAGTGTCATTCCAAAATAACTAATGTCGCTTATGTTTGTGATGCGGTGAAAAGTAACATTGTTGGAACATATATCCTGCACAGTTAGTGCGACTACAATTTAAATCTCTTACAAGATCACAAAGGGATACTTTGTATATTTATCAATTAATTAATGATGCGTGTTGTAATACACCAAAAATAATAAATCTAAATCTATTAGCTGATAGCTAGCACTACAAGAAATCTGCTAAATACCGTCCGAAAAAAATGGTCGGCGTGGAGAAAAATCGGTCGGTAAAATCAATTAGCGACCGAGTTTGGGCAACTAACGACCGAAGAAATTGGGTTGGTAAAAATTTATTACCAACCGATTTTTTCGGTCGGTAATTTATCTACCGAATTTTTAGTCGGTAATTAAGTATTTCGGTTGGTAATTTTACCTACCAAATATTCGGTTAGTAATTAAATATTTCGGTCGGTAAATTGTTTTTTTGGTCGGTAATTAGCAGGTGAATTGTAGGCTATTTTCTACCCCTCTAATGCTTATTCTTATAAATACAATGGTAGACTTATCAAGAATAAGATTGAATTCACGAATTGTTTAAATCGGTTAGTCATCGTCTTTAATAAAGAGAGTAGTGATTATCTCATTTCGGTCTCAAATCACCCTAGAATCCCCTAAACAGCTTTCGCTCTATTAGGTTTAGTCTATTGTTCTTAGGCAAGCCCACCCTTCCAATCTTTCGATCTAGGTCAGGTTTAACAAAACAAACTGGTCTCCTCCGTGCACTCAATCGACTAGTTTTATGGTTCAATTGCCGTCAAACAATCCTTATCGCAGTACTTGTGGGAAAATATCTGTATATATTCCCAATTCTTTATATACAGGATTATAACAAATTTATAATGTACGATTTATAGTCATAAACGAAGAACAAGATACAAAGATTGGGCTTAAGAAATAACCTTTTGTCCTTGCAAAGGCCTAAGATCAGATATCAAATTAGATATCCTCCTAATCGTTATGTCATGAGAAATACCCTTTCCTGAGCTAGAAACTGCAAAATAAACTTTAATTTTGTGTAAGATGAAAGCTAGAGGGAGAGATGAGGGAAGTAATCATGTAACTCGTGTGTCATAGGGAGGCGTGCCAAGAGGTATTTATAGGGGGTGGTAGTCGATAGTCAGTATATCTCTTAACCACCTTACATAGTTTAGATAGGAATCTCAAATCCGTATTTGAGTCTGCCTAAACTACTGCCTAAACAAATAACAAAATCTATCTCTTCGCACTACCTACTACTGACCGAAATTCCCTCCATCTGGCCGAAATTTTATCTGTTTCGGTTCCTAGGAGCCGATTTTATTTATTGCATAAAGTCGGTTATTATCCTCTCTTATGTATAATGATTATTTTATAAATATCATATATTTATAATTTAATAATTAAATATAGCTGTTTATATTCAACTAAATCATTTAATCTTTATTAAATAATTTCATTACACACTAATTAAATATAACATTTTATATTAAATTACGAATTAACATTTTAATTCGTTTTAGCTAATACTCCCTCCTACCCAACTTAAATGTCCCATTGTACATTTCCGTCTATTCAGGATATTGTCCCGCATTATCTATTTTTGGGAAGTTTTTTACCAAATTTTTACCATTCTACGCTTATTAATTTTCATTTATTACTCACCCACCCACCCATTACCCCACTTACTTTATACAAATCATAACACTCTCTCTCCAATCTACATACCCGTACTCAACCAAAATATTAAACAACTAGTATCTCATAAATTTTGTACTTTCGTCACAGTGGGTAGGAGGGACTATTATTTAATCAGTATTAAGTAATTATATCATCATTACTTTGACTAACCGTTTAGTCGGATAGGGTATCAATATGATTGCATTTTCATCTAATCATATCTCTCAGATTTAATCCTTTAGGTGTGACTCTTAGGGACCAGTTAATTACCGCCATCTGTATGACAATAACGTCAAACTTTCTAGCAAGCCAACCGTTATTGATAAACGTGAATCAACTGGGTAAAATACAAAGTATGCCCTGTGTTCCTTTAAGAGATTTATACGTGTTATCGCACTAACTGTTGAGGACACTAGCTCCAACAGTACTAAGTAAATATGTCAATCCTACCACTTTACTACCATGGCTTCCCTCATCCCAACATATAAAAGAATTAGCTACGCATGACTAAGGGAGCTAAACTAACAATTGTGATGGGAATGAAATAAGACATAATGAAATATATAATTAAACTAATTATGAAAAATAAAGGAACAACAATAATAATACTCCCTCCGAGTCATAGTAATGGTTCCTTTACTTTTATGCACAAAAAATAAGGAAATGATTCTAAACCACACAAAACACCCTACCCCACACTGAATTGATTTTGGACCACAAAAAAGTTACTAAAAATGGAAATAGGAACCATTACTAAACTCGCACCAAAAAGAAAGTAAGAACCATTACTCCGACTCGGAGGGAGTAAGAGATAAGAATTAAAGTAAAAGCAATTAGAATTAAGGAAGAAAAATGATTACTAAATAGATCCAGAATTCGATGCAAGAGAGTAATGTTGAACAATGAAAAAATGTCTGACAAAAGTAACCCTATTGGACCAGCCCCAATCACTCGTTGTAAACCCATATTTAGAGTAACCCTGTTGGACCAACCCTACTCTACCCACCCATAAACCCCACATAAGGCTTATTTCATTAGTTTGATTTTTTCTAAGAAATTAGTTATTTCCCTTTTTATATTCTAATATCTAAGGTAATTTTTTTAATTATTTGTCATTTTATGTAATTTTTAAATATTTATTTGGAAACTTATTTCATTATTTATGCGACGATTTGTAGATATTGTGACCGGTTTATTAAACATGCATCCAATAATTTTTCTCAAAAAATTATCAAATAGACATTTTTGTATTCGAATATCAATTTATGTATCTAATTAAATTATAAACATTTTTGTGATATCAATTTTATATTCGAATATCAAATTATGAAATCATAAATTTGAAATTTTATTTGTTGCTCATTACATTGTCAAAGGTCGTTCAATGATGCTTATAAAATTGTTATTTTGAGTTGTTTTATTGACAATGAAGAATGAATGTCAATTTTATTATATTCGATTTTAATCAATATTATAAAATCTGAAAACTTACAAATTTGAATCATATACTGAAGCAATAAAAATATGATAAGCCAAGGGAAGGGAATTAAATTGATACGTGTGTAATGAAAACAATTGAACTTTGAAAAGTTAACTTTCAACAACAGAGCGACACGTCAGCTCTGTGGTTGTTGCTTTTATAAATAAGATTCTCTATATTGATGGATTTATTTGCTTTAGACAAATCAATTTGATCTAAAGAAATAATATGGAATTTTATTATTATTTTACGGTTAAATACACTATT
This sequence comes from Silene conica, assembly GCA_029255685.2. Lineage (NCBI taxonomy): Eukaryota > Viridiplantae > Streptophyta > Magnoliopsida > Caryophyllales > Caryophyllaceae > Silene > Silene conica. Next base: position 57,094,402 of record CM055315.2, read on the forward strand.
ATTTCAAAAACAAGTTACCATAAATTTTAACAATATCGATCGGTAGGGGTGTTAACGAGTTGCGCCGAGTCCGAGTTTGGTCTTGCTCGACTTGTACTCGATTACCAAAACTCGTGCTCGAGCTGATCTCGAGGTTGAAAAAAATGTGCTCGTCACAAAGTTTGCGAGCTTTAACACGATATCGAACCAAACTCTAGTCCAAATTGAGCAGACATAAAATTGTTTATTTTTTTTTATTTTTTTCTTCGGATATGTTTAATAACAAGGTTTGGAAGTTTTAAGTAAAATATTTAGCAAATCAACAAGATATTTGATATGTATGATACAAAGATATAATTGTGATAAAATACTTTTATAAAATATGATTTAATATCTGATGTAATCTCAAATGTTGGAGCCGCTCGCAAAGCTTTTCGAGTCGAGCCAGCCTTTGCTCGGCTTGACTCGTTAAACTCTCTAGCCGAGCCCAAGTTCGAGTCGAGCTTTGATCGAGCCGATCTCGAGTTGGTCGCGAGCTGTCTCGTCTCATTAAGAGCCCTAACTCCGGTACTAATGTGATTATATTTAACCATAAAATAAGGATCACATATGTCCATCTACTTTTTCAAATAGAAAATGATCTATTTAAAACAAGAGAATTTGCGATATTAATTCATAAACATATGCGCCTATTTATGACATGAAAGATTTTTACAAGCTTCTCACACAATAATACCCTTATTCCAATCTCCAACAACAAATACAAAAGAGTAGACACTTAAGAACAATAATAGTAATAATAATAATAATAATAATAATAATAATAATAATAATAATAATAATAATAATAATAATAATAATAATAATAATAATGAGATAATCTAAAAGGTGGCCTGAAGGTAGTTGATAATCTTAGGGTCCAACTGGAAGGCTTTGCTAAGAACATCAACAGAAATAGGAGGTGTAGATCCGAAGGTAGCATTTGCAATGGTGATAACTCCTGGATTCTGACTGCTGAATGAGACTAATGACGCAGCGGGAGTGTTACCAATATTGAACTCAAAATGGATGGTCCCTTGTGGAAAAACAACAATATCTCCTTTGCTAATAATTTTGGAAATAAATTTGTTACCACCGGCTGCAAGGTTAGAGGTGACAAAGCCTACGTAGAGGGTTCCCTCTAAAACAGTCTGGACTTCAGTCCCACGAGGATGTGTATGGGGTGGATTGAGTCCACGGGGTGCGAAGTCGACACGAGCCATTGATATGCCTAACGTGTTAAGCCCTGGTAGTTGTGTTGCACTCACCGGAGTAACTGTGGAGCCTTGTGCATTATTGGTGGCTCGTGGTGTAAGTATTCCGTGGAAAATGAAATCGTCCAGCGTCACCTTCATAGGATTCTTGCAAAACAGTCCATTCACAAACACTACAACAAGAAGATCAAAATATAATTAGATTAAGGATAGTGTTTAAACGTTTTTATACAAAAATAGGAATGATGGAAGAATAATGAATGGACACGTACATCCTTTTGTAAGATCTGTCTCTCCAACACAGAAATCTTGAAGCTGGGTGGGATCTGTGGCATGAGATACATAAAATACAAGAGCTAGCAAAATAAAGGGAAGCATGTTACGTACGGCCATACTCTACTAATTATTATTTGTCTTAATATTATGATATTTTTGCATAAAATGTGTTGCCTTTTATAGGGAGACAATATTAATTAAAATTATAGACATTGATACGGTCTTTATTGGCGTCCTGAGTATGACAAAAAAGTCTAAGTTGAAGACATAATACCAGGGTCGTGATCTCCTCATGTCTTGATTGTCTATATAATTCCAGTAGTGGTTGTAGGATATATTTTAATAATTTGCCAAATGCCCACCAAGCTGTGCTCGTGAAAATCTACCGCCTAATTTCTTCAGGATTAGTTGAAGACTTCTTATTTTCTATTCCTTTATTTTGTTTGTACGTTGTGGTTATATGTCAGTGCGACTAATTGTAATGCAAATATAAAAAAATAGTAGTCATGGCACTAGAAATTTGCCGACTTAAAAAAATTACTGTTTTGTATGTCAACACGTGGCATCGCGTAGTTGGGCCAATATTCCATAAGAGGGTCCAAGTCAACAGATTGAGAAGAGTACCGAAGAAGGAGGTAGAAGCACGGAAGAATAAGGGAGAAGGAAAGCCTGCAGGTGCGCGGCTCAAGGTTACCCAAAATGGGCAAACAGGTAAAGAAGCCCAGAATAAAGAAGAATGAAAAGGAAGCTACAAAAGGAAGTCAGCAGACCGTTGGATAGGAGCTTGATCCAACGGTCCATAGGGAGAAAGGGGATATAAATATGTAAAGAATACACAATGTAAAGGTCATACCATCACTTAACACACTTTGCACATAGAGAAACCCAAGAAAATACTTGTAACACGAAACACATCCTGCAAGAACATTCTAGTGGAATTTGGAGGCCACCGTCCTCCCGCGATTTTTCCTTCAAAGGGTTTCCGCGTCATCATCTTCCTTGCATTCATTCATCTTCTAAAACACCTCATTTACAACTAATCACCCATAACTCACTCACATTCAAGTAAGAAATCACTATAACCTCTAAACTAAGTACTAGGTAAATTTTGACCTAAACATTTTGGCGCCCACCGTGGGGCTATAGTGATTATTCAACCAAGAAGTGTGAAAAACCTAAACTCGTTGTAAACCTCTCAAAAATGACGAACACAACTCCTCAAACAACCTCACAACCCATTTCCTCGGTGGTAGGCACCACCTCCACCTCAATGGGGGCTATGGAAACCCCATCAACGGCAACAATGGCGCCCCTCAGCGGCAACACCCCCGCCCCAGGCGCAGTCAGGCACCACCACAAGTGGAACAGTGGCCGACCCAGGCGACACCGGTGGAGAAGCTCCAACTCCAGCCATGTGCAAAACCATGATGGAGGGAATTTTCGCCCTCCACCAAGCGGTAGATGGCCTGAAGAAGGACAACCAGGAGCTGAGGAAGTTAACCGTGACACAGAGCCAGCCTTCGCATGCCAGTGGGGCACCAGACGCGGGACTCAGGATCCCAAGGCCTCCAGGAAGCAGGAGCGAGACAAGGGCCATCCCCAACGAGCTGGTCACCAGGCTAGACCTTGCATGAGTAACTCCACCAGAATGAATCACACCCACAGGGCTGGGATACCTCTCCTTCGACCTCGATTCGCCTCCGCCGCAAATAGGAGCCCCAGGTAACGGACTTGTGAGATTACCCATTAATACTAACCATCATGGTAATGCAGGATTTTCGTCCACACCAACTCCGGGCTGGACGCAGGGGGAAGGATCGTCGGCAAGACACCCACTCCTACTGGGGGCTGGGTCATCCGGGTGCACTGCCCAGCAGACGCCGTCGATAATCCACACCACTCCGCTCAGTCAACCCATACTCAGTCAGCCTATGGTCGGTCAGACCTCTGGAGCACATGGGTATGCACCTTTCGCCCTTCCTCCTTGGAACCTTGCTAACCCTCTTGCAGGATCAAACCCTTGGGAGCACCGATACAAAGAGCTATGGGACTTGGTTAGCCGCATATCGGGGGTACCAAGGCCCCTGGAAAAGGCTGCCCCAGATAGCTACACAGATTCACCGTTCACCCACAACATAGTCTCGGTTGTAACAACCCGACCCGCCACCGTTGTAACACAAACCCAATAAGATGGGTGTGCACTTTTGGGCCTGTTAATTGTCCTCACTTAATCCCAAAAGCACAAGGCTTTGTTACTAAATGGTGGGTGGGAGCTATTATAAACATATCACAAGCCTCACATTCTACCGATGTGGGACAACTTTTCTTTCATACTCTTGGGGTGTTACAAACTTCCCCACTTAAAGAACACAACGTCCTCGTTGTGCCTCAAACTTGACCACAGCCAAGCCCAGAATCCTCCCCCGCTAGGTTGGTGACCCGAGTACTCCCGACCACAGGCTCACCACACGGTCGCAGGGTCGCTCTGATACCATTTGTAACAACCCGACCCGCCACCGTTGTAACACAAACCCAATAAAATGGGTGTGCACTTTTGGGCCTGTTAATTGTCCTCACTTAAGCCCAAAAGCACAAGGCCTTGTTACTAAATGGTTGGTGGGAGCTATTATAAACATATCACAAGCCTCACATTCTACCGATGTGGGACAACTTTTCTTTCATACTCTTAGGGTGTTACATCGGTGGACGTGCCCAAAGGTTTCGATCCCCCCAACATGACGAACTACGACGGAACGGCCGATCCAATAGATCATGTCAACCAGTATAAGCAAAAAATGATGGTGGTGACAGCTTCCGGGCCCCTGAAGGAAGCATGCATGTGCAAGGGATTCAGATCCACTCTCTCAGGAGCCGCCCTCCAGTGGTTCGTCAGCCTCCCGAACTCCAGCATCTCCAGCTTTGCAAGATTGGTGAATGCATTCAACCAGCAGTTCGCCAGCAGCAGGAGACCAGAAAAGCAAACCAGTGACCTTTACCAGATCCAGCAGGATGATGGGGAATCCACTAGGGATTACCTGGCCAGATTCAACAAAGAGATGGTGTCCATACCTCACTGTGAGGAGAAGACTGCCATCCACGCCTTCCGCTGGGGGCTACCACAAGCCTCAGACCTATACAAAGATCTAACCAAATGGCCATGCACGGTGTACGCTCAGGTTCAGCAGAAGGCGTTGGATGCCATTCGGCTGGAGGAGGATGCAGGGCCTAGAAGGATCAGCTGCAGTACTGCATCCACCAGTAGGAAAGCCCCAGCAGATAGGCAGGAAAGATCGAAACCCTGCAGTAGGCCAGTGCACAAGGTCTCTGGAGGAAAAAGCTGGAAGAATGATCCGAACCTGCCGCCAAAGGTACAAGAATATGGTTTCACTGTCAATCTTGCAGGATTAGTCAAGGCCCTGAAAGAGTTGGAAGAAAAAGTCAAGTGGCCCAAGAAGAGGGCAGAAGAAAGGAGCAAGGATGGGAGAGACACCAGCCTGAGGTGCGATTTCCATAACGAGGACATTGGACACACCACGGAGGACTGTGTCACCCTCAGAAAAGAGGTCAGGTACCAATACGAGCAGGGGAACCTGAACCACATCTTGCCTAAGAGAACCAAGGTAAACGCGGCCCGTCAGGTAGCACCCTATAACCCTCCTATTTGCATTAGAACCATTAACGTGATAACAGGGGGCTCGGAATTATGTGGGCTTATGTACTCCGCCGCCAAGAGACATGCGGCCAAAACCAAGGGAGACAAACCGGAGTTTTCGTGCAGGATCAGCACCCAGGATCTGCCAGCCGTCAGCTTCGACGAAACAGATGTTGAGGAAGGCGCGGAATACCATGATGACGGCCTGATCATCACCCTATCCATAGGGAACTGCAGGGTAAAGAAAATCCTGGTAGACACTGGGAGCTCGGTCAACATTATCATGATGGAGACCCTGAAAAGCATGGGATTCGGGGAAGCAGACCTGACGAAGAAGACGGTACCTCTGGTGGGATTTAGCGGAGAAACCAAGCACTCCCTCGGGGAGATTCTTATCCCGACCTATGCCGGTGGAATCAACAAACAGGTGAGGTACTTAGTAATTGATGGTCCCTCTACCTATAATGTTATCCTTGGCAGGCCGTGGATACACGACATGAAGGCCATCCCGTCTTCATACCACCAGTGCCTCAAGTTCTCTACACCGTGGGGAGTTCAGACAATAAAAGGAAGCCAAGAAGAAGCAAGGAGTTGCTAAAAGGTGGCACTCAAGCCTACAACCACTCCTCCCCCAGCATAGCAATCACAGGAAAAGCAGTTTAGGGGGACCTATGAAGAACCCCCTTAGGTATAGGTGGAGGAAATTCCCCTGGACCTGCTGCATCCAGAAAGGAAAGTGCTAGTAGGAGCAGAGTGTACAGGTACCGTTCGGTCAGAATTGTTAAAGTTGTTAAAAGCTAACATTGATTGTTTTGCGTGGTCCCACGAGGACATGGTGGGAATAGATCCAAACATAATCTCACACAAGTTAAGTGTGAATCCCGGCTACAAGCCAGTTCAACAAAAAAGAAGGAAGTTTGCTGCAGAAAGAAATCAGGTGATAAACCAGGAGGTAGATGACCTCCTGGCCGCAGGAAAAATCAGGGAGGTAAGTATCCAGAGTGGTTGTCAAACGTAGTGGTGATCCCCAAGAAGAATGGGAAGTGGAGAGTATGCGTAGACTTCACCGACTTGAACAAAACATGCCCCAAGGACCCGTTCCCCCTTCCGCACATAGACGCTATGGTGGACGCAACAGCAGGCCACGAGATGCTGACGTTTCTGAACGCATGGAGTGGATATTGTTGGGAAATGTGTCCTCAACAATAGTGCGATCACATAATTAAATCTCATGACGAGAATGCGCAAGGGATGATACAAAATTATATTAGTCAACTGACCAACATTAATCGGTAATGATTGACTAGCTAGAGTTTGACATTACCGTCGTATGACGGTGATGGTCAGTTGATCCCTTTAGGTCACACCTATAGGACAATTCCCTTAAATTGATAAAGTGATCAAATGTATATTGATACGATTTGATCATATTCCTTAAACTCGTATATCGAGAAATCAGAGGTTAAATCTTATTGTAAGATATATGTTTAAAATTGAAACGTGTCAATTGTTAAACAATAAACGATATTTTATAATATCGTAATTAGAATGAATTGGGCTATATATAATACAAAGGTTGTAAATCGTATTGACGATAAATTATCATTTAAATTTGTAATTTCGAATTACTTGTCAATTGATAAATATAATTTATTTAAATATACAATATTTATATGATAAATATTTATATCAATATAATTGTATTTTATTAACTAAACACATATAAGATGGCACATAATATACAATCTTACATTTGACAATTTTATAAAATGAAATCCATATTATGCTTAAGTTGGGCGGCTAAATGGGTGTGGTTGTGGGTGATTATTGGGTATTAAACACACCTTAATCATCATGTTTAAAGGTATATCTTTGAAACACAATCTAGGCCACCCTAAGTTGCATGGGTTAGAGAACTTGTCTCCCCTTTGTAGCTCCCCATACCCGGCCTCCCACTAACCTAAGCAACACCATTTAAAATGTTGTTGCATGCTCACAACTCATTCTAATGCTTGCATAATTTTCTAAGTTTGAGAAAAACTAAGAAAAATCGTCTAGATATTATTATAAGATAATAACAATACTAATTATATAATAGATATAAGATTAGTATAATAAGTTCATATTAGAACTTATATTGTTTAAGGAAAAACGGTTTCTTGTACTAGCATACTCGAGATTTCGGATCATTTGAGGGTTGTCTTGGTGCATCACTAAGGAGGTGTTCTTGTTGAATACTTGGAGGATCATCCTAGCATTTTGTTTGGACCGTGTGTAAGGTTTCAAATCTTCTATTTCCGCATAATGTTATTAGCATGCATAAGATCTAAAGTTTGTTTAATTAAAATGTTAATTAATTTTGTTAGTATGACTAAAAGTATTAGTTTATGAGATAACTAAACCTAACAATTGGTATCAGAGCAACTAGGTTGTTTGCATGCTTTTCGTTTACGTTTTTACGGAGTTATTAGGATAACAAAAATAAAATTGATATTTCGTTTAATATATGATATGGCCGAAATTTTTTAAGCATGAATACCTACTGTTTCTAAAATGTTTTTAGAATATTTGGAATATATTTTGCATATATATTGTTCATTGGTATATTTATTTTCGGTTTTATTACTTTTTAATGGTTAAAAATTGTTTAATTTGGGAAAAATAGTTAAAATCATCTTTTGGCCAAGAGTTTTCAGTATGTTATCACATGTATATCCTATGTTTTGAATATGAATTTTCGTAAATTATGGAGTAATAATACATGAGATATGAATTTTAAATGTTAAAATGCAATAAGATGAATAAAAATGGGTTTGTATAGTTATATTTGGAATTTGACAATAAAATTTTATGAGTATGTCACATGCAATATTTAAAATGTATGCTAAATTTTCCAGAAATTTATCTCATATATTGCATTATTATAGATTTTTAATGTAAAAATCGGGTAATTAGTGACATTATTTCGACTTAATAGTTTAAGTTGGAATTTAGCCATAAATATTTAACACGATGACATATATATTATTTCCAGCATGTATAAAAATTTTGAGATTTTTATCTTATTTTATGCTTGAGAAATAATTTTAAAGGTTAAAATTGTACGATATATGACGAAAATCGTTAAAATTTGCAATAGTTGTTAAAATGGCCGGAAATTTTAACCCATATTAGTCATATATGATATTTTCATCACCATAATTATCTTGGGAGCCAAAAGTTTCTGTTTTATTTAATTTTAATTTGTTGAAAAGTTGCATTTAAAATTGAATAATAAGAGTCATATTTATTGAAATTTCGGCTAATTGGGCAGTGTTAATTTATTTTTCTGTCCATTTTATGTTCTTAAAGTGTTTTGGAAAGTGTAAAAATATTATTAGTATCTTATTTGCATTTATGGATCTAATTATTGAATTTTCCGACTTAAAATGCTCGTTTTACGTCTTATTTTCGAAATAAATATTAAAACCGTATAAATTATAATATTTTAAGGTTCTGAAATTTTAAGAACATTCTAGAATTTTCAAAATTTAAACTTTGAAATTTTCGAAATTTTTATGACTCTTTTTTATTTTTATATTATTTTTCCCGTAAAAACGAGTAATACCGAACAATATTGTTGAACCATATATTCAAATATATATATAGTATATATGTTTATGTTTTGATAATGACAAAGTCTAGTTATTTATATATTATATACTCGTATGTATAATCGTGTGCTAAGTGTACAGAACATTAGTAACAAGATCTAATCTATCAAGTATAAAAGATTCAAGCACATTAGTCAATGAATTGACTAAGTCGAAGATTGATAGAAGATCACAAGCGCGCATAATGAACTAAAGTTGTATTCGTCAACTATAGCTTTAGTACAAGATGGATTCAAGTTATAGCCCGTAGCTATAACTCTATATCATGAAGAAATGATCAAGACTTATGTGTGTTTTAGTTGACACAATTGTTTCCTAATTTGTGTCGTGTAGTATTAGTGGTTCAATGGTATTCTATTTTAAATATGGAATTGTTAATCTTAATAGGATTATATAAAATATCTTTTGGTTAAATAAGAAATAAATAAATATCTTATGAGATAATTATTTATTACTAAAATAAACTAAAGATTTTTATATGATTTTAATTGTCAAAAATATATAGTCTAAATATAGTTTGTTTCGATTTTGGAAATCGTGTGATATGCCACATTACCAAATCGTGTAGGACTTGCTTAAATAAATATCATGTATTTATTTAATGTCCTAAATAAACTAAGATTATATTATGGTAATATATTTTATTATCTTTGACATGATTTAGGAAGTTGATTTAATAAGGATACTAATTGTTTATTATATAAAGATCTTTCCTAAATATGAATTAGGAAATTGATTCCTTATATAATACACATAGTACATTATTATATCTTTCCTAAATATATTAAGATTAGATTTATGGTAGTATTACTAAAAGACTAGTATTCTAGTTTTAAGTAATATTCCTAAATCATCTAGGGATAGAAATACCTAGATACATATTCTATATAAATAGACTACCTATGACACATTAATTCATACGAAATACACAACACACATACACGCAAATCAAGAGAGAGCCGTTGGTCATATACTTCAATATTCGAGCTTATCATTGTCATATCCGATTCAAGATTCAAGTGCTCAAGCATTGATCTTATTCATTCAAGATTGTAACACCAAGAAAACATTGAAGACTTTATCTTATTTACGTAAGATAGATTGAGTATTTAGCGGTACTCGTTGTAAGACAAATATTTAACGGTATTTGTCGTAGCTAGATATTTAACGGTATCTAGATTGAGTTGTGACTAACATCAAAGTCGCACGAGTAGGGTTGATAAAATTGTAATCCAGAGTTGGTACTAATTTTATTAATCGAGAATAGTGGACGTAGGTCTCAGAGTGTGAGACTGAACCACTTCAAAAATATCGTGTCTCTACTTTATTATTGCTCTACTCAACGATCATCATACAACTACACACACATCGAAGAAGATTTTAAAAAGAAGGCATACTCAATTCAACCCCCCCCTTCTTGAGTATATTATATCAATAGACTCTTCAATTGGTATCAGAGCCTCGTGCTCTTGATCGCCTAGCCGCGTGAGTTTTGATCCTTCTATTGATTCTATATTATATACTCTTTCATCTATGGATTCCAAGCATCTCAAGTGCCCTATCTTCGATGGCAAAAACTATAGTTTATGGAAAAATATGATGACTCATTACATCAAGGGTTGTGATTGGGAATGTTGGAAGATCATCCAAACTGGACCAAAGAAGATCTTGGTCGCCGCCGCCAATGGAACAACCTATGAAAAAATGGAAAGCGATTATGTGGAAAGTGACTACAAAATTGCAGAGAAAAACTCTAAGGCCATGAGCCTCCTACAGAACGGTATGATAACCTCAGAATTCGATAGATTCTCATCCTGTAGTTCCGCTAAGGAAATATGGGATAGTCTCGAACTTGCTTATGAAGGAACATCCGCAGTCAGGAAACATCGTATAGACTTGCTCGTTCAAAGATATGAACTTTTCAATATGGAAAAGAATGAATCTATTGATAGCATGTCTGCACGATTTTCTTGTATTATTAATGAACTGCGGAACCTTGGCAAAAAGATCGATTCTGAGGATATCATTCGTAAGATTCTTAGGAGTCTCACCAAAAAGTGGCAACCTAAAGTCACGGCCATAGAGGAAGCACGTGATTTATCTAAAATCACTTACCAAGAATTGATTGGTTCCTTAATGGCTCACGAGATAATACTAAATAAAAACGATGATGATCCCAAGGGAAAGGGAGTCGCTTTACAAGCCTCCACAAACGAAGTAAGCGAAGTAGAACTTGAGGATGAAACAGTTCTATTCGCTAGACGATTTAAGAAAGCGGTTTTCAAAGGTAGATACAAAAACTCGAACAACAAAACGTTCGACAAAAAGAAAACTGACTCCAAACAAACATTCTTCAAAAGAGGATGTTTCAAGTGTGGACAACAAGACCATATGATCAAAGATTGTCCAAGTTGGGACAAAATCAAAGACAAGTCAAAAAGAGAAAAGACCAAAACAGAGTTTAAGAAAGTAATGCTTGCGTCATGCTGGGGAGAATTAGAATCTGAAGATGACGAGGACTCTGAAGAAGAAGAGGTAGCAAACCTGTGCCTAAGCAACGTCAGCCTAGATCTAATCTCAAACGACAATGATGAAGATGACGCATCAAATATGTGTCTCCTTGGAGAATCAGACTCAGACGACGACGACGAAGAGGTAAATTTTCTTCAACTCAAAAGTCAAGTTAAAAACTTATCTAAGGCTATGCTAATTAAATATTTTGAGAAAACCCTAGACCAATGTCATGAACAAAATCTTGAGTTAGATGACTTGAAAGAGCAGATCCTCGATATTGCTGAGGAAAATCAACTTCTGAAAGCCAAAGCTAAGAAACTGAAATCCAAAATAAGCATTGAAGTAAATGCTAAGTTGGAAACAGTTATGTCTGAGAAAAAGGTTCTTGAGTCTAAAGTTATAGCTAATGAAGCTATAACCTCAAAACTAAAACTCAACATTAAAGAGCTTCAATCTAAAGTTATAACTAATGAAGCTATAACTTCAGAATTAAGAAAGGTTAATGAACGGCTTAAGTCAGAATCTTCGACTATGGTCGAAGATGAGACTCATCAAGAAGAAGTTGAGATTCTCGAAAGCAAAATCATGGATCTAGAATTCAGTATATCTAAAATCAAGAAAGAACATGCCAAAATTGTGTCTGACTTCCATAAAGACATTCAAAACCTAAAAGAGTCTAGCAACACTGACCATAGTGAATGTAAGAAAGAAATAGACTCCCTAAAAGAACTCCTTCTTCATGCTCGGAAAGTTCACGATAAGTGGGAAGGAAGCACTAACGTTCTAAACTTCCTAACTGAACAATCCGACAACAACATGAAGATGGGTTTAGGTCACGAATGTTATGGAAGAAGGGATCACTCAAAGTGTAAACAAAGTCCTACAGATAGAGACTTTAGAAGAAGAAAATATGCCGACCTTCCTGAGTATTTAATATGCACTTATTGTGGCCATACTGGACACCTCCGAGAAAATTGTGTAAAACACGCACAAGATTTTAAAACCGGAGTTAAGTTTGTTAAATCCTTAGGAACTCCAAGCGACACTATTTCTATCTCTGATAGTGATAATAATAAAACCGAGGAAAGAAATATTGACCACAGATGGTTCTATGACATGACATTTGATTACGAAGAAAAGAGAAATAGAACCAAACAAACTCCTCAAACTACACACAAAAATTGGTCACCAAGAGTCCAGACTAAGACCTACACAAAAACATCAAACCCAACTACTACCAATATAGAAAGACCTATGTAAGACAAGTCTGGGTTAAAAAGGAAGATGTATTTGTGATTACTAACAACAAAGGACCCAAGTATGCTTGGGTACCTAAATCCTGTCTTTGAAATAATTCGTGCAGTTTGTCGCCAAGGAAAATAACCTATGGTATCTCGACAGTGGATGCTCAAGACATATGACAGGCGACGTAAATCTATTCCAAACCCTTAAACCCTTTGATGGAGGTAAAGTCACATTTGGTGATAACAAAAAGGGAAAGATCATCGGAATTGGTAAGATAGGTATTTCATCCTCTCATGCTATAAATGATGTATACCTTGTGAGTGGTCTCAAACACAATCTTATCAGTATATCTCAATTATGTGACAAAGGAAATAAAGTGGTTTTTCACTCAGATATATGCCGTATTATCCTAGAAGGCACCAGTAAAGTAATACTTGAAGGTCATAGGATGAAAAATGTTTATATGATTGATTTAAATGTTGTACCTACTGATTCTCTATCATGCATGAAAGTTACGTTAGATGATCCATGTCTATGGCACAAGAGATTTGGTCATATTAGCTCACCTATTCTAAGTAAGCTGAAAAGATGGGACTTGGTCGAAGGTCTTCCAAAGATCAAATTTGATCAAGAAAAGATGTGTGACACATGTGCACGATGTAAACACGTCAGATCATCCTTTAAGCCAAAAAGAGTGGTAAGCACAGAACAAGCTCTTGAACTAGTACACATGGATCTATGTGGCCCTATGAAGGTAAGAAGCAGAGGTGGTTCCAGGTACGTTTTCGTTCTAGTTGATGATTACTCTAGATTTGTTTGGCCAATCTTTCTTCACTCTAAAGACGAAACATTCGATGAATTTGTTAGTCTCATGAAACTTGTCCAAAACAAATATAAATCAAACCTAGTAACAATCCGTACTGACCATGGAACTGAGTTCGACAATCATGCTTTCATCGAGTTCTGTAAAACCAATGGTGTTGGACATAACTTCTCGGCCCCTAGAACCCCACAACAAAATGGAGTCGTAGAACGAATGAACAGAACCCTAGAAGACATGGCTAGAACAATGCTTCTTTGTAGTGGCCTACCTAGAAACTTTTGGGCTGAGGCTATTAGTACAGCGTGCTATATTCATAACCGTGCTATGATTAGACCTATCCTTAAAAAGACTCCTTATGAACTTCTTCGTGGTCGCAAACCAAACATATCACATTTAAGATGCTTTGGTAGTAAATGCTTTGTTCACAACAATGGTAAAAACAGATTAAGCAAATTCGACCCTAGAAGTGATGAAGCAATCTTTATAGGATATTCAGATCATAGTAAAGCCTACAAAGTTTTTAACAAACGTACTTTATGCATAGAGGAAAGTATTCATGTTATCTTTGATGAGAATAATGCCTTCGATAAGCCATTACAGGATATAGAGGAAAACCTAGACGAACCTGATTTTAGGTTATCAAGGGAAGATCCCCCTGAAATGGAAATTGAAGAAGGAGAACCTCAAGGAATTCATGATGAACTCAACTTGGGAGAAAATGGTGCGAGAGATGAAACTACAGTTGATGATACTGTAGATAACTCTCAAACCAATGACTTGGAACCCAGAGTTACAGCTAATGAAGCTGTAACTTTGAATCAAAACCAAAGGGAAGAGGCCAGAGTTATACCTGACCCTACTATAAACCCAGGTTTGGATTCAGGGGGAACAAGTCAAAATCCCGAGTCAAGTTCAGGGAATGCAAATGATCAATCAAGAAACTGGAGATATAAAGGCTCTCATCCTTTGGACAATGTCATAGGAAGCCTGACAGATGGAGTTCAAACTCGAAGGAGCTTAAATAACTTTTGCTCATTCTACTCTTTTCTCTCCACCATTGAACCTTCAAATATCAAGGAAGCTCTCACAGAACCAGACTGGATAGTTGCTATGCAAGAAGAACTCCAGCAATTTGAAAGAAACAAAGTTTGGCATCTTGTTCCTCGACCTAAAGACAGAACTGTCATTGGAACTAGATGGGTATTCAGAAACAAATTGGATGACACTGGAGTCATTGTGCGAAATAAGGCCAGACTAGTAGTTCAAGGATACAACCAACAGGAAGGGATCGATTATGACGAAACCTTTGCTCCTGTTGCTCGTCTTGAGGCAATAAGACTACTCATTGCATTTGCAGCACACAAGGGAATGAAGCTTTTTCAGATGGACGTTAAGACTGCTTTTCTTAATGGCTATCTCCAAGAGGAAGTATTTGTTGAACAACCTCCTGGATTTCCTGACAGCAAACTCAAGGATCATGTATTCAAATTGGACAAAGCACTATATGGTCTGAAACAAGCACCTAGGGCATGGTACGACAGATTATCAAAGTTCCTATTGGAGAGTGGATTCAAGAGAGGGTCTGTGGATAAAACCCTATTTCTTAAAAGCGAAAACTCAGATCTACTAGTTGTTCAGATCTATGTTGACGATATTATTTTTGGCTCAACTAATAAAAAGTTGTGCAAGTACTTCTCTGAGTTGATGACTTCTGAGTTCGAGATGAGTATGATGGGAGAACTAAAGTTCTTCCTTGGACTTCAAATACAACAAACTAAAGAAGGAATCAAAGTTCATCAACAAAAATACGTCAAGGAGTTACTAAAGAAATTTGGAATGGAAACCTCTCATGCAATGCCTACTCCAATGGTCACAGATAAGAAGTTAACCAAAGACGAAGATGGTAAGTCTGTAGATGAAACAACTTACAGAGGTATGATTGGCTCACTTCTTTATCTTACAGCAAGTCGTCCAGATATAATGTTTAGTGTCTGTGTTTGTGCGAGATTCCAATCTGTACCAAAAGAATCACATATGATTGCAGTTAAAAGAATATTAAGATACCTAATCGGAACCTCAAAATTATATCTATGGTATCCTATGGACTGTAACTTTAACCTAGTAGGATATTCAGATGCGGATTATGCAGGATGTTCTTTAGACAGAAAAAGTACCTCCGGACTTGCTACCTTTGTAGGTCCTTGTATTATATCTTGGGGATCCAAGAAACAAAATTCTGTCGCTCTCTCAACTGCTAAAGCAGAATATATTGCAGCCGCACTGGTATGTTCTCAACTTTTATGGTTAAAGCAACAATTACATGATTATGGTGTTGATGTTGGATGTGTGTCTATATTATGTGATAATACGAGTGCTATAATTATATCTAAAAACCCAGCCCAGCACTCAAGGACCAAACATATTGAAATTAGACACCACTTTCTAAGAGACCATGTTGAAAAGAAAAATATAAAATTGGAATTTTGTAGTACGGAAAAACAGTGGGCAGATATCTTCACTAAACCATTGGCTAGAGAACGCTTTGAGACTTTGCGATTGGAAATTGGTTTAATCGGTGGCACCTAATCAAATCTTAAAAGCAAAAATAACCCAATGATTGACTACGGTTTAGATGAGATTATATGACTGTGTCCGTATACTCCGCTGCATGTGTATGTATATATTCGATGTTAAATTCTGTGATTATAGTTATATTATATGATTTACATATGAATGTGTGCACAATCGATCTCACAATAATATTACGTCACATATTACAATTATTCCACAACATACATATTACAACATATTAATATATACAAAATAATAATAAGCAAATATTACAAATAAAACTATAAAACTTACCTCAAAACAACACACAAACCGTGTGTGTGTCGGTCCCCACTGCCACGTACTCCAACCTATTTACCTAGCTTTTTGACTTTCAACCCCACCTCAATAATTAACCCAACCAACCTTTCTCCCTAAAACTTACCACCATTTACTCCCTTATTCACTTTTATTACCACCCCCAAACTCCTAAACCTCCAAAACCACCATCGCCATTAAAATCTACCAAGAATCTCCGACAAACACCCCAACTCAAATTACTATTTTCATCACCACCATGCCTCCGTCTCGTGCCACCCGCTCTCATCAAAAGAAGCCTTCGCCTCCTTCACCAACTTCGACACCCCCACCATCTCCAACACCCATAGCCACCGCCGCACCACCATCTGACAAAGGGAAACGACGAAAACTCAACCGCTCATCTCCTTCCATCTCCGATGACATGCATGAAATGGGTTTTACATCTCAAAACCCGCGTCCTCTGTTTTCCGAGTATTCGGTTGAAGCCTCTAGGGAGGGTCTTGAGAAGGTGCGAATGACTAAGCAAGAAGGTATGTTAATTGAACGCATTTTACCTTATGCTATTCATGGGGGTCGTTACTATCCGGGTTCTTGGGTTGAAAATACGAAATCCTTGTCTTTCTTTAAAGACTTCTTGAGGTTTCAGGGTTGGGAATTCGTTAGTAATTTCTCTGGGTTGATCTTTCCAATCGAACTTGTTCAATTCTTTGCGTCAGTAAAAGGTTGTGATGAAGGGTTACATGCTATCGTAAATGGTAAAGATGTCGTGGTCATTGTATCTGATTTTCGTGATATTTTTAAGATAGATCAAGGTGGTCTGGTTGTTGACCCTAGGAAGGAATGGAATGGGGTTTCAAAAGAACAAAAGATGGATATTAAGAGGTATTTTGATGAGTCTGCAACGGAGACTAGTCCCCTGTTAACTGTCACCTTCTCCCCAAAACAGAAATTGTTTGTCAACTATTTGTGGAACACGGTCTTACCACGAAGAGGGGGAAGGGATAAACTTTCAAGTACTGAGGCAGTGGTATTGTACAATTGGTTAGAAGGTGTCAAGATTGACTTGGCTTCGCTTGTTTATAACAAAATCTTGCAAATTTCGAGTGTTCTTGTGAAGGAGAAACCATGCTCTACACTCGACATTCCTTATGGGATGTGGGTGTCTGAGATTTTGTTTAAAAAGGGAGTTGTTGATGACTCGAGTTTTGGAATCAGGTCTCGTGACAAGATGAATGATCGGGTATTAAAACTAATGGGGATATGCTTTGAAGGGGATGATCTCTCGTTTGGTAAGAATGTTGGTCAGGAGCCTGCTTCGAATTCATCTCCTTTCCTTGCTAATCTTGAGGCAAAAATGGATAAAATCATTGGTTTGTGTGAAGGGCAGAAATGTACTGGTGAGGCAGGGGGTAGTCGTAAGAAGAGAGGTCGTGATTTTGAGGTCGATATGCACGAATGGATGGAAAAGGTTGATAAGCAACTAGTTAAAATTGGCTCGGAAGTGTCAGTCGTGTGCTCGGAGTTGCTAAGCATTAGTGATCGACTTTCTTTCATTACGACTCAGGGAGGAGCCATGGTAAGGGATCACGGGTTATTACGGGAAGACGCATCTCATGCACTCGAGGCCGTCAAAGCACTATCTCTCAAAGTGCTCAACTTTGAGATTGCGCTCAATGCTCAAGGGAGAAACATATCGAGTTGCTTGGACAGGCTGGAGTCACTTGAGTATCGTACCCGACCCGATTATGTGAACCCCTATGCAAAGAATCCGGGTTCAAGCTCTCGCTCCTGATAATTCGTATCCGTCTCTATTTCTGTTGGATTGAAGTTGTTCTGTTGTTGTTGTTTTGCCTTAAGTCTGATGGTGGACTTATAAACCTTTTTATCTTGAAGCCCAAATTGACTCCCTGGCCCATTCGGAATCCGAGGCTATGTTCCGTTTTGCTTCCTCGGATTTCCTAAACCCAACAAACTTTATAATTGTTTTTGATGCGGCCCAATTGCCTTTCTTATTCCTTGGCCCATCAAATTTTTTTATCTTTTGCAGGAACTTATTCCTAAGCCGGCCCAATTTTCTTTAAACCCTATTATCTTTTCATTCGGCCCATTGGCTTAGTATTTCGGACTGATTGTGTATATTTTTAGCATTTCGTTTGTGATCGTATGATATTCTCTATGTTCATATTATTTCGACTCGTTTATATGCTTGCTTATGTTTCGTAGTGTATTATTCTAGTCGTTTCATGTCTTTGTTCTCATCTTTTCGATGATGTCAAGAGGGGGAAAAATGCGACTTAGATTAGAATTTGCCTAAGCTTGCTCCTTGTCGTAATTCATTGTCTCTTAGGGTTCTTAAAGAATATGGGATAGATAGAAGATAGAAACTCTAAGTGACTCTTTGCTATGAATGACCATTATTATATTGAGGGGGAACATACACTTAGACACAAAATCTAAGAAAGACTTGCCATCATCAAAAAGGGGGAATTTGTTGAACCATATATTCAAATATATATATAGTATATATGTTTATGTTTTGATAATGACAAAGTCTAGTTATTTATATATTATATACTCGTATGTATAATCGTGTGCTAAGTGTACAGAACATTAGTAACAAGATCTAATCTATCAAGTATAAAAGATTCAAGCACATTAGTCAATGAATTGACTAAGTCGAAGATTGATAGAAGATCACAAGCGCGCATAATGAACTAAAGTTGTATTCGTCAACTATAGCTTTAGTACAAGATGGATTCAAGTTATAGCCCGTAGCTATAACTCTATATCATGAAGAAATGATCAAGACTTATGTGTGTTTTAGTTGACACAATTGTTTCCTAATTTGTGTCGTGTAGTATTAGTGGTTCAATGGTATTCTATTTTAAATATGGAATTGTTAATCTTAATAGGATTATATAAAATATCTTTTGGTTAAATAAGAAATAAATAAATATCTTATGAGATAATTATTTATTACTAAAATAAACTAAAGATTTTTATATGATTTTAATTGTCAAAAATATATAGTCTAAATATAGTTTGTTTCGATTTTGGAAATCGTGTGATATGCCACATTACCAAATCGTGTAGGACTTGCTTAAATAAATATCATGTATTTATTTAATGTCCTAAATAAACTAAGATTATATTATGGTAATATATTTTATTATCTTTGACATGATTTAGGAAGTTGATTTAATAAGGATACTAATTGTTTATTATATAAAGATCTTTCCTAAATATGAATTAGGAAATTGATTCCTTATATAATACACATAGTACATTATTATATCTTTCCTAAATATATTAAGATTAGATTTATGGTAGTATTACTAAAAGACTAGTATTCTAGTTTTAAGTAATATTCCTAAATCATCTAGGGATAGAAATACCTAGATACATATTCTATATAAATAGAGTACCTATGACACATTAATTCATACGAAATACACAACACACATACACGCAAATCAAGAGAGAGCCGTTGGTCATATACTTCAATATTCGAGCTTATCATTGTCATATCCGATTCAAGATTCAAGTGCTCAAGCATTGATCTTATTCATTCAAGATTGTAACACCAAGAAAACATTGAAGACTTTATCTTATTTACGTAAGATAGATTGAGTATTTAGCGGTACTCGTTGTAAGACAAATATTTAACGGTATTTGTCGTAGCTAGATATTTAACGGTATCTAGATTGAGTTGTGACTAACATCAAAGTCGCACGAGTAGGGTTGATAAAATTGTAATCCAGAGTTGGTACTAATTTTATTAATCGAGAATAGTGGACGTAGGTCTCAGAGTGTGAGACTGAACCACTTCAAAAATATCGTGTCTCTACTTTATTATTGCTCTACTCAACGATCATCATACAACTACACACACATCGAAGAAGATTTTAAAAAGAAGGCATACTCAATTCAACCCCCCCCTTCTTGAGTATATTATATCAATAGACTCTTCAAATATTATAAGTTAAATCATGTTCAAGGTTTGAGTAAGACTAAATTTTGAAACCTAAAAGAGTTGGGATGATTAACTTAAGAGTGAATTCCGATTCACATTATGCATAGTGTTGTTAAACGTTAAAACACGCAATTCCATAAAACCAAGGTATACGATAACTATTTATATAATTGATACTTAAATAGGACGATTTGGCTTAGGGTTTGCATGATAGTTCATATATTCATAAGCATTGCATATTTTAATTATGAATGTCATGATTTTATTTACGTAATTTTGGGAATTATGTAATTTACTTAGTATGACCTTAGTTTTTAATCGTTATTTCCCGTAATGTAAGGGGTTACCGATTCGGTTGTAATTTTGTGATCTCGTATCACCCAATTGTAATTTATTTCTATTTTATAATGTATAAAGTAGACTAGAAAAGTTGTAATTTTGTAAATTCCGGAGATCCTTGAAGACGGTGCCATTCGGAAAGGAGTTCCGACCAAGACGGTGTTTACCTTGGGAAGCGTGCCTCGTGAAGTTCAAGGGACCAAAGGAGTTGGTTTCCGAATTTGTACTTTTAATATTTCTTTTCTAGGAAAGGCCATACTAGGGTTTATTTTATGCTTTTATTTTGCTTTATATGTTTGCATGCATAGCCAAATCGTCATATCATATCATGCATTTCATTCGACTTAGTCGACCTAGTCATTTATTTTATCGATAATTCACCGACTTAGTTCACTTAAATGGAGATAGATAATAAAAATTTGACTAGATCTCTTACATATGAATATTGAGACTTAGCCTTACCAAAAAGTATGGACCCATGAATCCCTTCTTCACAAGGACGTAGGCTCGACTAAACCGGGGTGCTAAAATTGTCACGTTGGGTAAGTGGGGTAATAAGATTACACCTTGAAATTTGGTTGATCTCAACGAAAGTATTCGTAACCGTAGTTGCAATAAGTTCGGGCTAAAGACGATTTTTAGAAAATTGTCGACCGGGAGTTCTAAGGTAGAACCGATTAAAAGGTTAATCCACCAAATTATACCAATACGGGTTGAATAGGCTATACCGTGCCCGAATTAGTATGGGTTTGGGTCTCGGGATTGTTTACTTAATTGGGTAAGAGATCATTAAGTAAATAGACTAAACTTGTTTAAAATTATTTACGAGTTTTGAAAATGACGTTGTTTTAATTCCTTCATTTTTATTGTAGTTTAATTTTCAACATCGACAATGGCAACCAACGCTCCACCTCTCACTAACGTTTCATGGCTTCGATCCTTTATGGATCGTTGCAAACTCGATAAGCATGGCGCAAATTTTAAGGATTGGGATGCGCAATTACTTTTGGCCGCTCAAGGTGACGATAAGACTCGTTACCTATCCGAAGCCGCTCCGACCGCTCCGACCGCTCCGACCGCTCGTTCCTCGGTCCAAACTCGTGAGGCCTATGAAGCCTACATGAAAGAGTCCTCCGCTCTTAAGAATGCGCTTATCTTCTCCATGGAGCCGGATCTCCAAAGGAGTATGATCAAGTTAACCACATCATATGAGATATACACCAAGCTTGCGACAATGTTTTCGCAAACTCCAAGGGTGATACAATATGAGGCGGCTTCCGCCTTCTTCGACATTAGCTTGAAGGAAGGGTAAAAGATAAGCCCTCATGTGCTCAAACTAGTTGAGCTCGCGGAGACTCTAAAAGTGCAAGGAGTTGATGTTCCCGACTCTCTCATCATTGACCGAGTTCTCCACTCGCTCAATAAGGTGAAATCGTATGCACAATTCCGGGTGAATTTTAACATGCGAAATCAAGAGACCACATTGGATGAATTGCATAAGATGCTCGTCCAAGCCGAGAGGGATATGGGACTTCATGAAAGTGTGGGGAATATAACACGTATTCACCCTAAATTTGCAGGATTATAATGAAATATGCAATTGTGAATATTGTCATAAGATTAAAAACATGAGAAAAGAAGTACAACCTTTAGTCCTCGCGCAAAAGGCCTAAGAACAGGAATTAATGCAAATTCCCTCCTATAACTTGCACCCAAGACTTTGAATGAGACGAGGCCGCGTGTGCTAGAAATCCTCTCCAATTGCCTTGCAATATAGGGAGAGCCCTTGAGGTTTTAGATGTGAGATCTGAGGTTTTGGGAGAAGAGTGCTCTCAAAACCCTAATTTTTCTTGAGAATTGTTTAAGCAGTGAAACAAGAGTAGTCTACATAAGGAGAAGGACTCTCCTTATGTAGCCCTAGGATTCGGCCGAAATAGGGTTTGGGTAGGAGTGGGCTTTCCACTCTTACCTTATCCTAATGCGTGATTCGACCCAATTAGCTTTAAGTTGTTCGCGGGTTTTATTTATAAATCGTAACATGTTATCAGATATTAATACAGTCGATATATTAATAATGGTCTGACAAAATACGATATTGTATAATTACCCAAATTAATATAACTGTTTATATTAATACGCGAATACAATATTTAATTAAATATAACCGTTTATATTTAATTTACGAATTAATCATGTAATCCGTATTAGCTAAAATTATTTAATCCGTATTAAATAATAATCTCAACATCTTATTGACTAATTTAATAGTCAATACCTCTGACTAACCGTTTAGTCATATCCGGCAAAATGTGACTGTATTTTCATACCTTCACATCTCTCAAACGTGTCCTATAGGTGTGACGTATAGGGACCAGTTGACCACCGCCATCCGTATGACAATAACGTCAAACTTATCTAGCAAGCCAACCGTTATTGATAAACGTGGATCAACTGGTAATAATACAGAAGTATGCCCTTGTGATCCTTAAAGAGATTTAATAAGTCATTGTACTTAATTGTCAAGGACACCAGCCCCAACAATCTCCCACTTGTCCGTACAAGGGTATGTTCAATGACGTTATCACACTACATGTGGAGGACACAATCTCCAACAAACTCCCACTTGTCCGTACAAGTGTAGGTGCGATAACCGAATCTCATATCCTTTTAAAATTTCTCCCACTCAATGTAAGACAATTTGCAAATCCGCATTCGCAAAGGTCGTATCTCACAAGCGATCTGTATCAAGAGTGGTTTCCCCGACTAGAGAGTAACTTAACTGATAAAACGAATCTGTATTCGAGCATGGCCATGCATTTCAGTTACTACTCCTCGAGTGGCCCTGAGAAATGATAAAATCCTGATAAGGGTTTGGATATTTCCCTCAACTCGAATCCTGCCGATATCGCCCAGCATGAAATAACCCAGAAAAAAATCCTCTTGGCCCCTGTTACGGTGACCGTGGGAAAGAAACCAAAGTTACCCAAAATCTGTCTTAATCTCAAGAAACAGTTGAAAGTCAAAAGACTCGACTCTAAGGAACACTATGGAGGTCCTATCCACGACCTGACACCCAATGTTATAAAACATTTAGGACTCCATAACGTTGTCACGGGGTGTCCTACGAGATATCCGTATAACTCGCCTTTGTGATTGGTCAGTCATCCACGTGACTTATGGCTCGTTGAACCCACCATCAACCAACGTCACAAAATGATTACCTGAGTTATCAGCTCAAGTGGGTAATCAAGGACCAAAACGATGTAATGTTAATCAGTTCACTTTGTGGTGTTCAAAATTGGCGTACAATTCCACATGAGAAACAAAACATTTTATATCATAACAATAAGGTTGAATAGAGTACACGAGAAAATGAATTATTACATGAATTCATAAAAGAGTACTACAACTTAGGAACACATCCAATTCCTATGGAATGAATGTGCCCTTCATGCTTATCACGTGGTAATGCTTTTGTGAGAGGATCAGCTATGTTGTCATCCGTAGCGATCTTTTCAATAAAAATCTCCTTTTGCTCCACGTAATCTCTGATTAGATGAGCTTTCCGTTGTACATGCCTAGCCTTGCTGCTAGACTTATGCTCCTTAGCTTGGAAGATGGCACTGCTATTGTCGCAATAGACGGTGATTGGGTCATTCGAACTAGGCACTACTGATAGTCCTTGTAAGAATTGACGCATCCATATTGCTTCCTTAGCTGCTTCTGAGGCGGCATAGTACTCGGACTCAGTCGTAGAATCTGCTGTAACACTCTGTTTAGAACTTTTCCAGCTGACAGCAGCGCCATTAAGAGTAAAGACAAATCCAGACTGAGATTTCGAGTCATCTCGATCTGTTTGGAAGCTAGCATCTGCGTAACCCGTGGCGCAGAGCGTTGAGTCGCCTCCATAAGTCAATCCCCAATCTTTAGTCCTCCGTAGGTACTTAAGAATGTTTTTCACGGCCATCCAGTGTGGTTCACCTGGATGAGCTTGGAATCGACTGGTCATACTCAATGCATATGCAACGTCTGGACGTGTGCATATCATGGCATACATGATCGATCCTATTGCCGAGGCATAAGGAATCCGACTCATGCGCTCTTTCTCTTCCACTGACTTAGCTTCTTGAGTCTTGCTCAAGTGAAGCCCAGGAGTCATAGGAAGGAACCCCTTCTTGGAGTTCGTCATGCTGAATCTCTCCAGAATCTTCTCTATATAAGATTCCTGACTGAGAGACAACATCCGTCGTGATCTATCCCTGTAGATACGGATGCCCAAAATTCTTTGTGCCTCTCTCAGATCTTTCATCTGGAAATGGTTTTTCAACCATGCTTTAACCGAAGATAAGAGAGGTATGTCATTCCCAATCAAGAGTATGTCATCGACATACAGTACTAGGAATACAATCTTACTCCCACTCGACTTGATATAGAGACATGGTTCCTCGACTGATCGAATGAACCCATTCTCTTTTATCACTTGGTCGAAGCGATGATTCCAACTCCGCGATGCTTGCTTAAGTCCATAGATGGAACGCTTAAGCTTGCAAACTTTCTTAGGATGTGCTGGATCGATAAAACCCTCGGGTTGTACCATGTACAACTCTTCCTCCAAATAACCGTTTAAGAAGGCGGTTTTAACGTCCATTTGCCATATTTCATAGTCATGAAATGCAGCGATCGCTAAGATAATCCGAATGGAACGTAGCATGACTACGGGTGCAAAGATCTCATCGTAGTGCAAGCCTGGCACTTGGGTGAAACCTTTAGCAACTAGTCTAGCCTTATGCATATCTTGTTGTCCTTCCACGGCATGCTTTATCTTGTAAAGCCATTTGCATTGAAGGGGACGTACCTTTGCAGGTAGGTCCACAAGATCCCACACGTTGTTCTCATACATGGAGTCCATCTCGGATTGCATGGCTTCTAGCCATAGCTTTGAGTCAGAACTGGTCATGGCACCTTTATAGGTTGTGGGTTCATTACCCTCTAGGAGTAAGACGTCATCTGTATCGTGTTCCTCGACCATACCAATGT
This sequence comes from Silene conica, assembly GCA_029255685.2. Lineage (NCBI taxonomy): Eukaryota > Viridiplantae > Streptophyta > Magnoliopsida > Caryophyllales > Caryophyllaceae > Silene > Silene conica. Next base: position 57,120,017 of record CM055315.2, read on the forward strand.
ATCTGTCCGGTGGAATAGAGACTCTTCCTGACCTCCTAGGTTCCTCAGGGATATCTACCGCAACCTCGGTTGAAGGAACTGTTTCCTCCAATGGTTGCTCGGTAGTTGGTTCTTGAACCTCCGATAACTCGAAGGTTCTATTACTCGACTAGTTCTCGAGAAATTCTTTCTCTAAGAACGTCGCACTAGCCGCAACAAAAACACGTTGTTCGGTAGGCGAGTAGAAGTAATGACCAAACGTTCCCTTTGGATAGCCTATAAAGTATGTCTTGACCGATCGCGGGCCGAGCTTATCCTCGTGTCTCCACTTGACATAAGCCTCGCAGCCCCAAACCCGAATAAAGGACAAGTTAGGGACCGTTCCCTTCCATAACTCGAATGGAGTCTTGTCAACAGCTTTAGACGGACTTCGGTTAAGTATTAGAGCGGCCGACAAAAGAGCATAGCCCCACAATGAATCAGGCACAACGGTGTGACTCATCATGGATCGAACCATATCAAGTAAAGTTCGATTTCTCCGTTTGGACACACCATTTAATTGTGGTGTTCCAGGTGGAGTCAACCGTAGCACGATCCCACAGTCTTTTAGGTGTTGATCAAACTCGCGTGAAAGATACTCACCACCACGATCCGAGCGTAGTGCTTTAATCTTTCTACCCAGCTGGTTCTGTACCCGATTCTGGTATTCTTTGAACTTGTCAAAGGATTCACTTTTATGTTTCATCAGGTAGACATAGCCATATCTACTCAAATCATCCGTGAAAGTGATGAAATACCTATAGCCTTCTCGTGCGTTGATCGACATAGGGCCACACACGTCCGTATGTATGAGTCCTAATAGGTCGGCAGCGCGCATTCCAACACCTTTGAAGGAAATACGAGTCATTTTGCCGATGAGACATGATTCACACGTGCCATATGATTCGAAATCAAAGGGCGAAATAGCTCCATTCTGTATGAGCTGTTTTACGCGTTTCTCATTTATGTGTCCCATACGACAATGCCATAGGTAAGTTTGATCTTTGTCACCTACCTTTATTCTTTTATTATTCACGTGTAATATCTCGGTGGTTTGATCTAAAACATAAATTCCATTCATGGAAACTGCCTTGCCATAAATCATATTGTGTAAGGAGAAAATACAGCTATTATTCTCTATTACAAATGAAAAGCCGAGTTTGTCAAGTGCAGAAAGTGAAATAATGTTTTTGGACAAACTAGGAACATAATAACAGTTATATAAAAATAACTCGAATCCACTTGGAAGCTGGATTACGTATGTTCCCTTCGAGACTGCAGCCACACGTGCTCCATTCCCGACACGCAGGTCCACCTCACCCTTGATTAGGGTTCTTGGTTTCGGAGGCCCTGCACATGATTAAATAGATGAGAACCACAACCAGTATCAAGTACCCAAGTTCCGCAACTTGCATGGTTAATCTCAATCATGTGAATAAAAGAAGAAGAAGACATACCAACAGGAGTAACACGGCCTGCTTTAATGTCCTCGCGATACACGGGGCATGAGCGCCTCCAATGCCCAGTCTTGTGGCAATGGTGACATTCCATGCTTGTATCCTTGCTCTTTGTCTTGCCTTGTGAGTTACTCGACTCACCAGGCCCACTCTTAGCAAATCCTGGTTTCTTGAACCTGGGCCTACCCACCGCTAGGTCGCCCTGAGCTTTAGCCTTCCCTTTACCTTTTCCCTTACTTGAGATCATGAGAACATCCTGCTTTAGACTCCCACTCAACTTTAGATCCTTCTCAGTCTGTACGAGAAGGGAGTGGAGCTCATGGGGAATTTTCTTCATGTCGTTCATGTAGTAGTTGGCCCTAAAGAGGGCGAACCCATCATGAAGCGAATGAAGCATGCGATCAACGATGATGTTCTCACTGATCTTGCAGTTTAGGGACTCCAGTTTCTTGATATTCTCAATCATGTTGAGAATATGTGGGCTAACAGCTTGGCCCTTCTGGAGTTTCGCCTCAAAGAAGCGACAGGTATGCTCATAAGAAACGATTCTCGGAGCCTTGGAGAATTCGTTAGTGAGCGTGGTGAAAATCTTGTTTGCACCATGGGTTATGAAGCGTCTTTGCAAATTGGATTCCATTGCATAGATGAGTACGTTCTTTATCGCACCCGCTTCCATAACGAAATCGCTATGAGCGCGAATTTCGTTGGCTCTAGCTCCAGTTCCTGGGTGTGGCGGAATGGGCTCAGTTAAGAACTTGAGCTTTCCGTCAGCAATGGCAGCATTCCGTAGTGCTGCCTCCCAGTCAGAGAAGTTTGACCCATCATTCCTCAGTCTAGTTGACTGATTCATGGAGTCCATGAAGGCTTTTAGCCAGGATTCACGTGCTAGCTTGGCACTTGGCATTGGGTCTTCACCAGCCATTTTAGTTTTACAGCAGTTTTAATGAACGTGTTCTACACTGAAAGAAGATAAAACAAAACCATATAAGCAACTTATTGTTGTGATTTAAGTCTATATTAAATTGAATTTAAACTCGTAGACTCATGCATTTATATAATTGATCTCCCTCAAGAATTATATAAACGATCCCAAGACTCAATTTCCGTATATTGATAAGCCCACAGTTTGGCTAATTCCAATCGTTGGAACTCTTGGTCGATAGATTTCCGTAAATCCTATCTATTAGTCCATCTCAGTCACTGGAATATTATCGAGTGACCATGATGTTGAGATAAAATAAATCATCTGTTCCCACTTACCCGACGTAGAAGGGGTCATATTATGCCTACCGACGAAGAAGGGATACATGGGAGGCTGATTTATAAAGACTAATCTCAATTTTTGGTTATACGAGGAAGACCCCATCAACTCTTATTTATCCATATTTAAGTGAACTAAAAACTAGCATTTGCGTGAATGAATTAAATAAAGTGATGGCTTTTAAATTGACATGTGACATCTGTATTGTCACAGAAAACTAACGCGTGACCTCTACATGAGTCAGTTTTCAGGCATGATATAGGTGGTTTGGTTTTTAGGCGGAATATGATGCAAGCTATTATCGATGAAAGCGTAAAGATAAATGCAATAAACGTAAATAAAAGTCCTAGTGTGGCCTATCCTACCAAAATAAACATAAAACAACTAGGAATCCACTGTTGGACCCTAGAAGCTTGTCTTGATGTTCCATCTTGGTCCTTGCAGCGGGAGTGAGCATCCGGCCTCCGTCTTGTCTTTGGTCTTCACAAAATTACTAATTTAAATTACAAAAGTAATCCTAGATACATTCTAATTTAAATACAAAAGTAATTACATGGCAAAAACCCAAAACGGAGATTCAAGATCTCAAAATTACAAGCAAGATCGTGTCCCATCATTACGGTAACACAATCTTCTAAGGCCACACTAAGTTACAACCGTTTGCAAAAAATTAAATACGTTATTGAAAGTATTCAAGGCATTCACAAGACGATAAATAAAATGCATCAACTAAATAAAATTTATACATGACATAATACTGTTATTATGATTAATAAATTTATACCAAACCACCTTTTAAGATTAAAATTATGTGACTATACCGCTTTAATCACCAATTTTAATAAACATATAATCCATTATTTTAAACTGTTTTAAAACAATATGTATCAAACGAGGGTGAACCGTTTCACTAAACAATACACTATTTCCGTATATAGTATATTATTTTAAGCCATGTGAAAATAAGAAAACAAGTTATTTTCGAAAAGAGAGCCCGAAACATGAGCACTCGACCGAGCAGCAGAGGCACTCTATCGAGTGCCAGTGTCACTCGATCGAGTGCAGCAGGGGCTCGATTGAGTGACTCTTTAAAACGCAATCGCTGCACTTTTAAATCAAAACGAGTTTATAACTTGGATTTAAAACGTGTAAATCATATATAAACAACAACAAAAGATTCACATATTGCTAAAAATATCGATTAATTAACAATATGCAAATAATAATCGAAGAACAAGATCGATTTCTCACAAAAATCACACGCACGGGCCTGGTACGAGGGCACTCGATCGAGTGCAACAGGGACTCGATCGAGTGCCTGCGACAGAATGTACGGTTTTCAAAATTTAAAACTTATGAAAGACACAATTGTAAAATTTTCATGGCCTAATGCTCTGATACCACTTGTGGGGAATATAACACGTATTCACCCTAAATTTGCAGGATTATAATGAAATATGCAATTGTGAATATTGTCATAAGATTAAAAACATGAGAAAAGATGTACAACCTTTAGTCCTCGCGCAAAAGGCCTAAGAACAGGAATTAATGCAAATTCCCTCCTATAACTTGCACCCAAGACTTTGAATGAGACGAGGCCGCGTGTGCTAGAAATCCTCTCCAATTGCCTTGCAATATAGGGAGAGCCCTTGAGGTTTTAGATGTGAGATCTGAGGTTTTGGGAGAAGAGTGCTCTCAAAACCCTAATTTTTCTTGAGAATTGTTTAAGCAGTGAAACAAGAGTAGTCTACATAAGGAGAAGGACTCTCCTTATGTAGCCCTAGGATTCGGCCGAAATAGGGTTTGGGTAGGAGTGGGCTTTCCACTCTTACCTTATCCTAATGCGTGATTCGACCCAATTAGCTTTAAGTTGTTCGCGGGTTTTATTTATAAATCGTAACATGTTATCAGATATTAATACGGTCGATATATTAATAATGGTCTGACAAAATACGATATTGTATAATTACCCAAATTAATATAACTGTTTATATTAATACGCGAATACAATATTTAATTAAATATAACCGTTTATATTTAATTTACGAATTAATCATGTAATCCGTATTAGCTAAAATTATTTAATCCGTATTAAATAATAATCTCAACATCTTATTGACTAATTTAATAGTCAATACCTCTGACTAACCGTTTAGTCATATCCGGCAAAATGTGACTGTATTTTCATACCTTCACATCTCTCAAACGTGTCCTATAGGTGTGACGTATAGGGACCAGTCGACCACCGCCATCCGTATGACAATAACGTCAAACTTATCTAGCAAGCCAACCGTTATTGATAAACGTGGATCAACTGGTAATAATACAGAAGTATGCCCTTGTGATCCTTAAAGAGATTTAATAAGTCATTGTACTTAATTGTCAAGGACACCAGCCCCAACAGAAAGTTCCACTAAGGATGTTTTAAACATCGAAAAGAAAGGGAAAACGAGCTTCAAGAAGAATGCTTTCAAGGGCAAGGGCAAGAAAACGTTCAAGCCCAAACCGACCAAAGAAAAGACCTTTTCGAAAGGTGCTTCCACCTCATCTTCGAAATCTGAAGATAAGTGCCATTATTGCACAGGGATAGGACATTGGAAGAGAAATTGCTCCAAATACTTAAGCGATCTCAAAAATGGGAAGGCAACCGCCGTAGGTAATAATTCTCGTTTAAATTCATGTCATTTATCAACTTATGTATAGTGATACAAATATGTTGATATTTACCCTTTTTAATTGTTTTAAAGGGCCACCTCCTAATGATAAGGGCAAGGAGAAGGAAGCGTGAAGTTCCTTACTTGGATGACTATGGTAGCGTCCAATTGATCGAAGACTTGAAGAGCTAGGCTCTAATTTTCATATTGCCTTCTTTAATATTTTGCAATTTATTTTCTTGTAAGACAAGGATTCAAATCCTAAAACAATGGTTGTAATTTTGGATGTTAGTGACTTGGTTTTCAACCCAAGTCACTACTTTTGTTCCTAATCAATTATTTGATTTCTAAAATAAATTGCATACCTTGTTAAAACATGAATAATAGTGATCTTGTCACGCAATAAACATTGATACGATCAATATAATATAATCAAAGTGTTGATTAAAACGGAGAACTACACCCCATGAGATACTTTCAATCAAAATGAGACATCATCAGTTCATTATAAGAGTTTCATTTTAAGTGAAAATGAGAATGAGTTCAACACATCTATATAACTTTTCAATCATTCAAATACATTGGTTTAATCGAAAATAGCTATCCTTATACGAATAAAGATTATTGTTAAAAGGATAGAGTGGGAGAAAGATTTTCGCCCGCAAACCAATGATATAAATGTAGGATCTTAGAGAAGAATCCCAAAAGGGAGTCTTAAGAAGAACCCTAAATGAAGAAAGAAAGAAACTACGAGAGGACACTGAAGAAACTACGGGAGGACACTAGAGGAAATGTTCCTTATGTTCATTGTTTCAAAGAGAGGAGACATGAAACCCCGTATGAAATCGGAAGGAAATCGGTTCCTTGAAATAATGATATTCTCAAAATTATAAGATAATAGAGGAGAAATCATCTCAGTCCCCGCGACAGTAGTATATGTTGTATCGAAAAGTGATGTTATGAATTCATGAGATGTTGATTGAATAAAGGTAGATCACTATAGGGATAGTGATGGTGATAATGATTCAAGTTATAGATAAAGATTTACATGCAAGAAATGAAAGGTTCATTTAAGAGATCGAGTGATATTGTTTTTAGTGGGAGCGATATTCATTAAAGAATTGAACCTACCATTTAGAGAGGATGGGTGATTCTTTAAAGTGTAAAGAATAAGAGGTTCTCAATTCTAGATGAACAAAAACTTTATATCATAAGATGATGGAGCTTTACGGGAAGGTTTATTATATTGATAATAAATGGTCGCCCATTAGAAATCAAAGTGGTTAAATATGTTATTCATATTGATGAATAAAGCCTTGATCAAATAGCCAACATGTTTGAAAATAATTAGAGTGATGAAATCATAAATAACTACAATATAGATTTCAGTACATAAGCGACTAGATAATTTCGAGTGATTCTTTAATCCCTCTAGTATATCAATACGTCACGAGTTATAAGATAACAGTAGGAGCTTTCCTCAGGAAAAGAAACTCAAAATCTAGAATGAGTTCTAGATATGTACTCAAATAAGATCATATTATGCGAGATAATATGAATTAGAAGGAGACCAAAATTTGTAAGTTTTGCAATCATGAATAAAATGTTTATTCGCAAAACATTAATACAAATTGATGATCGTGCATCAAATGCAATGAAATAGTATTGACTATTTTGCATGACAATGTCATTTGAGTTATAATTAACTCAAGATGAAAGATACTTTGTCAAAATCCAAATGGGTTGTAAGAGACAACATTGAACCCCATAAAGTGAACTGGATTGATTTAGTATAGCCCATGGCCGCTTACATGAGGTGACATCTCAAAGCGACTAGAATGTGAGGCGACTGATGACAAGTTCAAGTGCCATAGAGTCATATGTGATGACTAGTCGATCACATAGGCAGACTGCAAGAGACACTCTGTCGGGCAAAGTGACCGCTTATAGAGTTCTGGAAATTTTATAATAGCCGGGTCGTGGCAAGAGCTGCTATAGTATTCTTGTAAGTCAATTCTTAGACTAAAGACTACTCTCCCAAGATGGTACAGTTTAGGCATAACCTTGATCCATTCTCTACGACTTTTCGTAACTGGAGTCAAATGGGATTCCTTTGGGTTATGACTAACTGTGACTAGTTAAAGGAAGTAGTACGATAGAAATTGTCCACCCCTTGTTAGGGTTGTTCAAATCTCAAGGCCACTCGAGGAGAAGTTAACTGGAAATGCGTGGCCACGCTCAGAACGTATCTATGGTAGATAATTCCGGTCAAACAGTTGTTCTCCAGATCGAGGAAACCGCTCATAATATGATCGAATGCAAGTACGACCTCAGAGAAACATCTTGCATTGAGTGGGAGATTGTAATAGGACAAGAGAATTGGTGACGCACACTTGTCGAGGACAAGTGGGAGATTGTTGGGAAATGTGTCCTCAACAATAGTGCGATCACGTAATTAAATCTCATGACGAGAATGCGCAAGGGATGATACGAAATTATATTAGTCAACTAACCAACATTAATCGGTAATGATTGGCTAGCTAGAGTTTGACATTACTGTCGTATGACGGTGATGGTCAGTTGATCCCTTTAGGTCACAACTATAGGACAATTCCCTTAAATTGATAAAGTGATCAAATGTATATTGATACGATTTGATCATATTCCTTAAACTCGTATATCGAGAAATCAGAGGTTAAATCTTATTGTAAGATTTATGTTTAAAATTGAAACGTGTCAATTGTTAAACAATAAATGATATTTTATAATATCGTAATTAGAATGAATTGGGCTATATATAATACAAAGGTTGTAAATCGTATTGACGATAAATTATCATTTTATATTTGTAATTTCGAATTACTTGTCAATTGATAAATATAATTTATTTAAATATACAATATTTATATGATAAATATTTATATCAAGATAATTGTATTTTATTACCTAAAGACATATAAGATGTCACATAATATACAATCTTACATTTGACAATTTTATAAAATGAAATCCATATTATGCTTAAGTTGGGCGGCTAAATGGGTGTGGTTGTGGGTGATTATTGTGTATTAAACACACCTTAATCATCATGTTTAAAGGTATATCTTGGAAACACAATCTAGGCCACCCTAAGTTGCATGGGTTAGAGAACTTGTCTCCCCTTTGTAGCTCCCCATACCCGGCCTCCCACTAACCTAAGCAACACCATTTAAAATGTTGTTGCATGCTCACAACTCATTCTAATGCTTGCATAATTTTCTAAGTGTGAGAAAAACTAAGAAAAATCGTCTAGATATTATTATAAGATAATAACAATACTAATTATATAATAGATATAAGATTAGTATAATAAGTTCATATTAGAACTTATATTTTTTAAGGAAAATCCGTTTCATGTACTAGCATACTCGAGATTTCGGATAATTTGAGGGTTGTCTTGGTGCATCACTAAGGAGGTGTTCTTGTTGAATACTTGGAGGATCATCCTAGCATTTCGTTTGGACCGTGTGTAAGGGTTCGAATCTTCTATTTCCGCATAATGTTATTAGCATGCATAAGATCTAAAGTTTGTTTAATTAAAATGTTAATTAATTTTGTTAGTATGACTAAAAGTATTAGTTTATGTGATAACTAAACCTAACAGATATAACCAGATAAAAATGCATTCAGAGGACCAGGAAAAAACCGCCTTCAGGTCTGAACGAGGTATCTACTGTTATAATGTTATGCCATTTGGGTTAAAAAATGCAGGTTCTACCTACCAAAGGCTGGTGAACATGATGTTCAAAGATCAAATAGGCAAGACCATGGAAGTCTACATAGATGACATGGTAGTCAAGTCCAAAGCGGCCAGCCAGCATGCCCAGCCTGTGAAAGAAACCTTCAGCATATTGAGAAAGTACCAAATGAAGTTGAACCCTTCCAAGTGCACATTCGGAGTATCCAGCGGAAAATTCCTGGGGTATCTGGTGACGCAGAGAGGGATTGAGGCAAGTACCGAGCAGATCAAGGCACTCCTTCAGCTGGAATCCCCCCAGAAACCGAAGAACGTGCAGAAGTTGACCGGCAGGGTGGCCGCCCTCAACAGGTTCATATCCAGATCCTCCGACAGATGCAGCCTGTTCTACTACATATTGCGAAAGAGCCAAAGATTTGAGTGGACAGAGGAGCACGAAAAAGCATTTACAGAGCTGAAGCGGTACCTCAGCACCCCTCCACTCCTATCCAAGCCGGGGAGCCACTATACCTGTATCTCTCAGTAACAGAAGTAGCAGACAGCGCAGTCCTGGTACGGGAACACGAAGGGGTCCAGCACCCAGTCTATTATGTCAGTAAGTCTCTGCTGACTGTAGAGACAAGGTACACAGCCCCTGAAAAACTAGTTCTTGCTTTAGTTACGGCTTCATACAAATTAAGACCTTACTTTGAGTCTCACTCCATATCAGTCCTAACTAGCTACCCCCTGAGACCTATATTGGGTAAGCCAGAATTATCTAGAAGAATGTCCAAGTGGTCAGTCCACTTAAGTGGTTACGACCTGAAATTTGAAACTAGAACTGCAATAAAATCACAAGCTCTTGCAGACTTTGTCTCTGATTTTAGCCCAGGATTGGAGAAATAAGCTGCCCGAGAAATCCTACCTCCAGAAATGGACTCTGAGGAAAATTGTTGGACGCTGTACGTAGATGGAGCCTCCAACAGCCGGGGAGCAGGAGTAGGGATGGTGCTCAGGTCTCCTCAGGGGGATATGATCGTCCAGGCAGTACGATGTGAATTCCAGGCAACCAACAACGTGGCAGAATACGAAGCCTTGATACAAGGACTCCATATAGCCCTGGACCTCAAAGTCAGATACCTCCAGGCATTCAGCGACTCGCAGCTCATAGTGAACCACGTCAATGACGAATACGAGGCCAAAGACCCCAGAATGATAGCCTACCTGGAGGTGGTCAGAGACAGGAGAACCAGGTTTATCACCTTCAGAATAGAACAGATACCCAGAGAGCAGAACGCGGAGGCAGACGCATTAGCAAATCTGGGAGCCACATTCAAACCAGGGGATATCTCCTCGATCCTGATCACCCACGTGCTGGAACCATCAACTTCTCAGGAAGACCGGGAAGTTGAAAACTCCAGCACCCAATGGGAAGCAGGATTAGGCGTCCTTAGCAGCACCACAGAACAGCAAGAGCCAGACGACTGGAGGAAACCCTACCAAAATTGGCTGCAGGATGAAACTCTTCCAACAGACAAAAACGAGGTAAGAGGATTCAAAATGAAAGCCTCCAGATTTGTCCTAATAGATGGTGTATTGTTCAGGAAATCGCTCGCAGGACCTTACCTAAGATGCCTGGGCGAAAAAAGAAGGACAGACGGTCTTGCATGACCTCCACAGCGGAGACTGCGTAAATCATGTAGGGGGCAGGAGCCTGTCTAATAAAGCAATCAGGATGGGGTACTTCTGGCCGACAGTACGAAGGGACGCAGTGGAGCTTGCCAAGAAATGCGTAGCCTGCCAAAAGCACGCACCTGTCATACACCAACCCGCCGAGCCTCTGCACCCAGTCATATTGCCTTGGCCCTTCATGAAGTGGGGAATGGACATCGTAGGACCATTACCCAGAGCACCGGGGAACAGAACCTACATGCTCGCATTAACGGACTACTTCTCCAAATGGATAGAGGCAGAAGCCTTCCCGCATGTTACAGAAAATCAGGTGATATCTTTCCTTAAGCGTAACATAATCTGCAGGTTTGGTATACCTTCTGAAATAGTGTGTGATAATGGCTCACAGTTCATATCTAACAAAACAGAAACATTTTGTGCCAGTTGGAATATCACTCTACTAAAATCTGCTCCCAGGTACCCACAGACAAATGGCCAGGCCGAGTCCAGCAACAAAATCGTCATGAACAACATGAAGAGGAGGCTGGAAGAAGCTGGGGGCAAGTGGGCAGACGAACTACCTCTGGTTCTGTGGTCTGACAGAACCACACCCAAAACAGCAACATGCCAAACCCCTTTCAGCCTGGTGTTTGGAGCAGAAGCGGTCATCCCAACAGAAGTGAAGGTACCGACCCAGAGATACGGCTGCCTGACAGAAGAGCGCAATCAAACAAAAATGGCGAGCAGCCTAGATACGGTCGACGAACTCAGGACCAGCGCTGCCATCAGAATGGCAGCCTACAAGCAGATGGTAGCCCGGAGCTACAACAAGAATGTGAAGGTCAGGACCCTCCAAGTAGGAGACATGGTCCTCAGAAACGTGTTCCAGAACACGAAGAACCAGAAAGCCGGGAAATTCGCCTACAACTAGGAAGGACCCTACCAGGTGGAAAGTGCAACGGGAAGTGGATCCTATGGATTGATGGACATGGAGGGAAACATGGTGCCTAGGCCTTGGAATATCCTTCATCTCAAAAAATATCACATATAAAGAAAGAGCATCTCAGAGCTCCCTCAGAACCTGCGTCCAAAACCTAGGGTATCTACTTGTTTTAGCATTTTGTGTTTTAATTATCTAAATGTATCATCCTCAGGATCCAGCCATCCTGACGGAGTTATTTGGGAAACACGGTCCCTATAAGTTAATGAAATTTTACTTAGAATTGGTTTTACTACGGGTACTTGCAACATGTCATTTTTTCTGAAAACAAACATGAGTTAAATCACACTCAGCTTTTCACACTGCGTGGGCACAGCGAAGTACGAGCAACTGGGACCTTGTTGCCCACGATGCCTAGCACCCACGAAAGCCTGGCAGCCTCTGACTGAGTTGGGTATACCCTGAAGCCAGCACCCACACTTGGCCAAACATACACAATCATGCATGAACAAACAAAATAAAGGCAAGACGCTAAAAGAAAACGGCTGAGCCACGCAAACAGAAATAAGGCATTCACACAGATACACAAAAGTCATCCATAAGATACGTACTGAAGCAGCACGAAAAGGCTGCTGGAAATCCCTGGGCAAAACCCAGTATAGTTCAAAACAAGCAAAAGCAAACAAAGCCCGCCACGCAGGGCCCAGGGCACAACATAATGTTAAGGGCAGTAGCCCAGCTGAACAACAAAACAAGACGACAAAGTTTGAATGCCACTCAGGGCGCAGAAAATTAACTATCACGGGCGACATCTTCCACCACCGCCTCACCACCAGAGCGCCTGGTGGAGGAAGAACCCTCCTCAGCAGGGACATCAATAACTTGATCCTGAACGACGCCAACGGGAGAAGAAGCAAAAGGAGCAGGACTCTGAACCTCTGGGGAACCGGGGATTGGCGACCGGAGAGAACCATCCGGATTAATATCTGAAAGCTCAGGGACTACGGGGATAACAGGGAACTCACTCGCCATAAAGAGTTCCTCCACCTCCAGGTCCCACTTCACATGTTCCCCCGCCTTGTACTCCCGCAGGCAAGCTATCCTTCCCTCCAAAGAAGAGTAAGGAGCAATGTCGTGCAACACCTTCGCCAACTTCTTCTTCTTGGCTACCACGACCCTCAGCTCCGCCTCTTTCTCAGCAAGCAGGGCGTCTTTCTCCTCACGCAGCTTGGCAATGGTCTCCTCCTGCTCTGCCACCTTGGCCTGGGAAGCCTTCAGCTCCTCTGATTTTCTCACGCACATCCCTCGCTCAGCCTCCAATCCAGTCTTTAGGGAACGCATCTCCTGAACCAGACCCTCAGTTTGGCGACATCCCAACAGCATCATCTGGAACCCCTAAGAAGAGATACGTGACCAGCAAAACGGTTAGTGGGAATGGCCAGGCAAATGTTACCAAAAAAAAAAAAAAAAAGCAGTAAGAAGCGAGGACTTACTGAAAAAATGTTTTCGGTAGCATGGTGCCACAAAGCCATGGTAGGCTGGTTCTTCAGTAATGTCTCGCTAGCAGAAAGCAGCAGGCGGTCAAGAATGGGCCAGGGATCCGCCTCAGGGTCACTGCCAAAACCCTCCGGTAGATAAATTACGTCTTGGCAGAGATCCTCCACCACGTGGTAGGAGGGCTTCCTAGCAAGAGCGATTGAGGCAGAGGCCTTATTGCGGGTCCTGGAGGAAATAGCAGGAGGTGGAAGAGTGAAAGGGGCAACCGAAGGAGTTGAGTCCGATGGGGCAGGCAGGGCAGCTTACTTGGGGGCAGGCAGGGGCTCGCCTGGTTCCGACTTTCTCTTCGCAAGAGGCTTCACCGAGGAAGCAACGACCCTCTTCTTGCGAGCGGCTAGCGTTTCTGCGGGAGTTAGGGTCGTCCTGGCCGAACTAGTTGACATCTCTTCCTGGTCGTCTTGAGCGAATAGAGTGTTGAAGTGGCGGCAATCTGAGTCCAGTCCAAACAGCTTGTTGTAAGACTGTGTAGCGTTGGTCGAAAGAAATAAATCGGGTACACCTGCGCAAAGAAGACAGTAAGAACGTAAGCAATAACGAGAAAGAAGACAAGGAGGAGGGGCTACAAGTACCTCTAGGCCCCACCGGATCAATATAAATGTAATCAGCGGGCGGAGGAAGCGTGTCCACCCGCACGTAGATGAACTATGCAGACCACCCCGCATCCTTGGGCTTAGGTGGAAAGATAATGGGGAGATCCAACTTGGACTTGGCACGCATAGTGAATTGTGCACCACCAAGGCCACGAACCGTGTATACATGGGCAAGATCGCCCAAGGTAATGTTAAGAGAGTAACGCTTATTATTCAGCAGAGAAAGGTAAAGCAATATCCTCCACGCGTGAGGGTTGATTTGCCAGAGTGGGAGTTTGGAATGGTGAAGAAATTCCTGCACAAGTGCAGGAAAAGGAAAAGACAACCCTAGAGAGAAAGGATACAAGTAAAAGGTGGTCCAACCGGGGCGACAGGCGTCAGCCGATTGTCCAGGCTTAGGGACGACAAAGACAATGTCGTCGTCAAAACGAAAAAAATCCCTAACCGTGGAGGGATCAACAAAGGAGAAACAGGAATCGACTAGGTACTCGTTTTTTAACAGAGAACGAGACGGAAATAAGTTAGGGGCCATCGAAGCGGAAACAAGAGAAAAAATGACAGAAGAGCGGTTACCTTAGTTAGGCAGAGAAACGAAAAAAAGGGGCAGTTGAGGAAGATGGAAGTTCGGAAGAGAGAGAAGTAAAAAAGGTAAAAGATAAAGGGTAAAAAGTGAAAAGCAGGGAAGTTAATAAATGGGGGGGTGAGTTTAAATTTCGAAAATAGGGGTAGGGGAGAGTTGGCAAATGGTTGGAGTGCATTAAAGGAAGGCTCTGATAAAAACTGATAAACGTCCCATCACTGTCCTCTGCCAAAAGATTCTGCTCGAAGCCCCTGTCCGAACCCATGTTCAGATCTTGGATCCAGAAGCTGCAGGAGTTCTCGCATAAATCCATTTATGCAAGAACTGGGGGCTAATGTTATACCCCAAAATTGACTATTTTGTATGTCGACACGTGGCATCGCGTAGTTGGGCCAATATTGCATAAGAGGGTCCAAGCCAACAGATTGAGAAGAGTACCGAAGAAGGAGGTAGAAGCACGGAAGAATAAGGGAGAAGGAAAGCCTGCAGGTGCGCGGCTCAAGGTTACCCAAAATGGGCAAACAGGTAAAGAAGCCCAGAATAAAGAAGAATGAAAAGGAAGCTACAAAAGGAAGTCAGCAGACCGTTGGATAGGAGCTTGATCCAACGGTCCATAGGGAGAAAGGGGCTATAAATATGTAAAGAATACACAAGGTAAAGGTCATTCCATCACTTAGCACACTTAGCACATAGAAAAACCCTAGAAAATACTTGTAACAAGAAACACATCCTGCAAGAACATTCTAGTGGAATTTGAAGGCCACCGTCCTCCCGCGGTTTTTCCCTCAAAGGGTTTCCGCGTCATCATCTTCCTTGTATTCATTCATCTTCTAAAACACCTCATTTACAACTAATCACCCATAACTCACTCACATTCAAGTAAGAAATCACTATAACCTCTAAACTAAGTACGAGGTAAATTTTGACCTAAACATTGTACACTAATGTTCATTAGCAATCAATATTTAGGTCACGAGTATTAATATGGAAGGCGACTTAATTGATACAGTACTTAATTTCTATATTAGGATATGATGCGACTCATTTAGTCGGAATTAAATAGCCGGAGTTAGTGTGGTTTTGTTGGTTTTATGTGGTGTTATGTAGCTTAAGTGTAGGTTACTTGTTGGTGAGCCTAAATTAGCTAATGGGTCGGTTTAATAGTGTTTATGACAGTTTTCAAGTGTGGGGATAGATGAGCCCAAATTCCTATGAAGATACCTCAGACGTGTGCGCTTAAGGTGCGCTAATTGACTGCACTAATGTGCGAAAATCACCAAGTGGGCAGCCTCTCCGCGCGACTGAAGTGCGACCGACATTTGTTCAGATTTTAGTTTTTACCTAATTATTATATAAGATTTTTATCTAGGTTTTAGAAGGCTGTTAGCCGCCATTGAGAGAAAAAAACCTTATTTTGCTAATTTTCAAGACTATGTGTAACTAATTTCCCTCTTTCTTGGATTCGAGCAATTGAAGCACTCTTTATACAATTCTAAGTTTGAATGTTTATTAATTTCTTTTCTTGATTATTGTGAATTGCTTGTTCCTAATTTTATGATTGTTGATTTATAATTGCTAGGTGTACAACTAGTGATTGATTTCTTCATTCTATCTGTTAGTATTATTAATTGAATAGGATCTATTAGTTAACTTTACACTAGTAACGACTAGGAATTTATATTGAACGGGATACGTTAATATTCGTTCTTAGAAGCGATTCATATAAATATATTAAGTGCAACTGGATTTTATGCGCTATTTGTTCTCTACCGATTTCTCTATATTCACTGCTGCTGTTAGATTAAACCTTGAACTGGATTGTTAGGGTTGTTTAATGGTTAGGGTTGATTAAGAACGGGATTCGTTTTAATTGACTATTCGTAAGGAGAATCGGAATTTTGACATTCATGATAGAGTAATCAAGATTAGTAATTGAGACCGTCTTACAGTGATCAATTGTTGTCATTGAGTGTGGATATATGCTTGGTTCCAAAACTCTTCCAAATCATTTGATACATCATACATCATTAGCTTTATTACCTAAATTGCATTAGATATTCATTTTAGTTTGTTTGAAAATCAATCCAAAACCCCCTCATTGTTACTACGATCTTTAATTACATTAGAGATCGACTTTTCCTACTTTATAATTGCATAAATTGTTAATCTGATTCCCTTGGGTTCGACCCTTATTTCCGCTTTAGTACTGTTTAGTATTTGGATTTAAGTGATATAAATTGTTAATTTGAGGCATACGACTTTAGCCTGTCCAATTTTGGCGCCGTTGCCGGGGAATTGGCATTAATAATTTTTGTGTTCTAGTGTAGGTTTATGCATAATACTCGTTCTTCTAACCTGAACCTAGAGCCTTTCAATCAAGAGATTGAGCATACTTTTTTCAAGTTACGGAAGGACAAAAGAGGTGTAATAGTGGTTGTTCCTAGAAGCAGCGAATTCAACGATCTACATTCTGAATCTGACGGTTTCGAAATCTCTGAAGAATCCGAACATTCTCTAGATATGGCGGGCACTATTACGGAACTTACTGCACCTGATCCCACACAACAACCTCTTTGTATCACGTATCCTCCTTTGGGTGAGAATGGAACTTTTGAGTTGAAGTTGGAGTTGATTCATCAATTGCCCATCTTCAACGGTCTAAGTGGAGAGGACCCCAATAAGCATTTGTCAGACTTCCATATTGTTTGCTCAAGCATGAAACCGGCTACAGTTACTGATGAACAACTAAAATTGAGGGCTTTCCCATTTTCTCTTAAGGATACGGCACGAGATTGGTTGTACTACCTACCTCTTACAAGCATTGATACATGGGTAAAAATGAAGAAAACATTCCTTGAAAAGTACTTTCCTGCATCCAGAGCTTCCTAATTAAAGAAGGAGATTAGCAATACGGAGCAGAGGGGCAGTGAGACTATGTACGAGTACTTGGAACGTTTCAAGAAGTTGTGTGATACATGCCCCTATCATGGATACACTGCTCAGGACCTCGATATGTATTTTTGTGGAGGTCTTTGTATGGAAGATGCATGTACTGTACATACAGCATGTGGAGGTGGTATCATAAATAAAAGACCAGATGAGGCTTGGGTGATCATTGGTGAGTTAGTTGAGAGCTCCCGAGATTTTGCTAGGAAATATACAAAGCGCAGAGTTAATTCGGTGGGTTCATCTTCCTCCTCTTCTTCCAATCTTGAAGCGAAAGTTGATACTTTGACAAGTCTTTTCAAAGATATGATGTCAGCGCAAGGGGTAGCAATGGTTTGCGAATCTGTTCCGATGGACATCCTAGTGATTATTGTCCAAACATGCAAGAGGGTTCTAAAGAAGAAGTGAATGGGGTATGGGAAAGTATACCGCAGAAGAAGTGGGATCCTTTTTCTAACACTTACAACCCGGGGAGGAAAGCACATCCAAATTTTCGGTGGGGAAATTCTCAAAACACTAAGTAATTTGGACAAGGTGGCCAATCCGGTCAACCTAAAACCCAATTTTTAGCCAGACCACCGGTTCAAAATGTGCAGCCTACTCAACCCCCTCCACCTAGTGGTCAAATGTCCACTGAAGATATGATACGTGCATTGGTTACTAGTCAAGCCACTGTGATTCAAAATCAAAAGGAGAACAAGGCTAGTATTCAGAATATTGAGACTCAATTGGGTCAAATGGCTACTACCATTAACCGTTTGGAGGCTAGAGATTCTAATGCACTACCGTCTCAAACGGTGTTGAATCCAAAGAATGTGAGTGCAGTTTCTTTGAGAAATGGGAGACAACTAGTAGAGGCCGAAAAGGTGAAAAGAAAAGATAAAGGACCGGTAATTCATAAGGTAGAGGAAGAGATAGTGATCAAGGAAGCTGAAAAAGCATCTATTGACAAGGAGAAGGAGCCGATTCCCTCTCCCATACCGATGGTGGAACCGGAAGTACCATTTCCCGATGCACTTAAGAGGACTCACCACTTTGAGCACGGTAAGGGCATCTATGAGGTATTTTAAAAGTGTGAGGTAAATATTCCCCTTCTTAATCTCCTGAAAGGTATTCCTAAATATGCAAAATTCTTACAGGAGTTGTGTACTTTTAAACGGAATAACAAGTTGAAAGGGGTAAAGAAAGTGAAGGTTAGTGAACATGTGTCCGTTATTTGCCTCAAAAGTGTAGTGATCCGGGCATGCATGTTCACTATTCCTTGCACCATTTGAGACACTAAGATTCAAAAGGCCATGTTAAACCTAGGAGCTTCAATTAATGTGATGCCCTACTCCTTGTACCAATCTATGGGACTTGGTCCTTTGCATGCTACTAGTGGTGTTATCTAGTTAGCTGATAGATTAAATGTTTACCCAAAGGGGATTATCGAAGATGTGCTTGTGTTGGTTGATAATCTTATCCTTCCTGCTGATTTTTATGTGCTAGACATGGAACATGATAAACATGCGGCTCCTATCTTGTTAGGAAGACCATTTTTAAAAACTGCTAGCACTAAAATTGATGTATCTAGTGGGTCTATGACTATGGAGTCTAGTGGTCAGGTCGTGGAGTTTAACATTTATGATGCAAATGAAATATCCTGATTACCATCATTCTGTGAATTTTATTGACATTGTTGACCCTTTGGCCCAAGATTTCTTTGTTTTTAATGGTGATGATGAGTTGCAGGTAGCTTTGGAGAATAGTGTGGATGGTCAAGAGGTAGAATATGTTTTTTTTGCTAACTTGCAGGAAGTTGTGGCCGACTTGCATAATTGGAGGAGCTTCCTTTGAGTTTGAATAAAAAATTTTCATTAACTGTTCCTTCGGAGAAGTTATTGCCATCTGTTTTGCAGGCACCTGTGGTAGAACTTAAGGCCATTCCTGAGCATTTGAAGTATATTTTCCTTGGTGAGGGAGAAACACTTACTGTTATCATCTCTAGTAAGCTCACCAAGGAACAAGAAGGAAGGTTGAAAGATGTGCTTGTGGAGAACAAACTGGCTATTGGTTGGACTATTGCCGACATCAAAGGTATTAGTTCAAGTACTTGTATGCACCGGATTTTGCTAAAGCATGAAGCCAAACCGGTAAGGCAACCACAAGGTCGATTCAATCCTCCTATTATGGAGGTGGTGAAGAAAGAAGTTCTCGAATTGCTTCAAGTAGGTATGATTTACCCTATTTCTAACAGTAAATGGGTGAGTGCTACCCAAGTAGTCCCTAAAAAGTCTGGGGTGACCGTAGTTGAGAACAAAAATGGTGAGCTTGTACCCACTAGGATCCAAAACGGGTGGACGGTTTGTATAGATTATAGTAGGTTGAATGCGGTAACTAGAAAATACCAATTTCCTCCTCCCTTTATTGACCAAATGCTTGAAAGGCTAGCGGGAAAGACTTATTATTGTTTCTTAGATTGTTATTCGGGGTATTTTCAAATAGTTATTGCCCCTGAGGATCAAGAGAAAACCACATTTACTTGTCTTTTTGGTACCTTTGTGTATCGACGCATGCCTTTTGGACTTTGTAATGCACCAACTACTTTTCAGCGATGTATGGTTAGCATATTTTCTGAGTATGTTGAACGTTTCATTGAGGTCTTTATGGATGATTTTACGGTGCATGGTGATTCTTTTGACACTTGTTTACACCATCTATCTCTTGTTCTTAAGCGTTGTATTGATACTAACCTTGTCTTGAATTCTGAGAAGTGTCACTTTATGGTGGAACAAGGTATAGTACTGGGACATGTTGTGTCTTCAAAAGGTATTGAGGTAGATAAAGCTAAGATTGATACCATTTCTTCTCTACCTTATCCTACGAATGTTCGTGAAGTTTGATATTTTCTTGGCCATGCAGGTTTCTATCGCAGATTCATTAAAGATTTCTCTAAGATCGCTTCACCCTTATGCAAGTTGTTGCAAAAGGAGACAGATTTCATCTTTGACAAGGCTTGAAAGGAGGCTTTTGATGAACTGAAAGGTAGGCTTACCTCCGCCCCGATTATTCAAGCACCAGATTGGTCTCTTTCCTTTGAGATTATGTGTGACGCGAGTGATTATGCCTGGGGAGCGGTGTTGGGTCATAAGAATGAGAGGGCTTCCCATGTCATTCATTATGCATCCATGTCCTTAACTGAAGCACAACGAAATTACACCACGACTGAGAAAGAGCTTCTAGCCATTGTTTTTGCTTTGGAGAAATTCCGGTCCTATTTACTTGGTACAAAAGTGGTGGTATTTTCAGATCATGCAGCACTGCGTCATTTGATGGAAAAGAAAGAATCTAAGCCGAGGTTGATTAGATGGATTTTATTGTTGAGTGAATTTGATTTGGAGGTGAAAGACAAGAAGGGAGCAGAAAATGTCGTGGCAGACCACTTAAGTCGGTTGGTGGATGTTGATGCGAATCCACATTAGAAGAATTTAGTGAAAGGATTATTCCCCGATGAAAGCTTGTTCACTATTCGTTCCGTGGAGCAATGGTACGCCAACCTTGTTAATTTTCTCTGTTCTTCTAGATTTCCACAAGGCTTTTACAAATCTCAAAAGGACAAGCTTTGTAGTGATGCGAAGTATTATGTATGGGATGAGCCTTATTTGTGGAAGCATGGTTCTGACCTAATCATAAGAAGGTGTGTACCAGAGAATGAGATGACTTCAATCCTTACATTTTGTCACTCACATGCTTGTGGTGGTCACTTTGGTGCAAGGAGAACGGCGAGAAAAGTTCTTGATTGTGGATTTTACTGGCCT
This sequence comes from Silene conica, assembly GCA_029255685.2. Taxonomy (NCBI): domain Eukaryota; kingdom Viridiplantae; phylum Streptophyta; class Magnoliopsida; order Caryophyllales; family Caryophyllaceae; genus Silene; species Silene conica. The sequence goes on from CM055315.2 coordinate 57,141,203, forward strand.
ACGTTGTTTAGAGATGCTAATGGATTTTGTCAAGCTTGTGACAATTGCCAAAGGGTAAGCAATATTTCCCGAAAGAATGAGATGCCGCAAAGTTACATGTTGAATTGTGAGATTTTTTATGTTTGGGGAATCGACTTCATGGGTCCCTTCCCAAATTCATATGGAAATCTTTACATATTATTGGCGGTGGATTATGTGTCTAAGTGGGTGGAGGCTATTCCCACTAAGACTGATGATTCAAAGGTGGTGGCGGATTTTATCAAGGCTAACATATATATTTGCTCGATTTGGAATTCTGAAGGCCTTGATTAGTGATCGTGGCACACATTTTGTCAACAAGACAATTGGTGTTTTGCTGAAAAAGTGTTGTGTTTCCCATAAAGTTTTCACGGCGTATCATCCGCAGACTAATGGACAAGCTGAAGTGTCCAATACAGAAGTTAAATCCATCCTTGTGAAGACGGTGAATCCCAATCGGAAGGATTGGAGCTTGAGATTAGAAGATGCATTATGGGCTTATCGAACGGCCTATAAAACCCCGATTGGTATGTCACCTTATCGACTTGTGTTTGGGAAAGCATGTCATTTACCAGTCGAGTTGGAGCATAAGGCATATTGGGCGATCAAAAGCTTTAATATGAGTCTCGATGACGCGGGGTTGCATCGGAAGTTGCAATTGCAAGAGTTGGAAGATCTCCGACTCGAATCATATGAGAATGCCGCTACTTACAAAGAAAGAATGAAGGCTTGGCATGACAAGATGATCTTGAGACGGGATTTCAAAGTTGGTCAAAAAGTTTTCTTATTCCAGTCCCGCTTTCGTCTATTTCCAGGTAAGTTGAAATCCCGTTGGATTGGTCCGCTTATAATTACTAACGTTTATCCTCATGGTGCAGTTGAGGTACGTGATCCAACAACGGATAAAGTTTTGAAGGTGAATGGGCAACGACTGAAGCCCTATTATGATGCTGCTGAGTTGGAAGTGGTAGAGTCATTTGATCTCTACGACCCAATTTACGAAGATTAATCCCTTCACTAAGTCAAGCAAACGACTATAAACAAAAGCGCTAACGGGAGGCAACTCGGGGTTTTGTATCTTCTTTTTGTTTAATTCTTCTAAGTTGTATTTTTTATTTTCTTTCAAAAAAAAACCAAAAAAAATTTGTTAGGTTTATTTTATTTTCGTTTTTACTTTATTTTATTCTGACGGATTATTATGTGTGCTAGGAACTTTTCAAGACGGAGAGGAAAAAATGAAAAAGAGAGAAATTAATGTGAATTCGTGACATTGGAAGCCTTGTTTCGGAGTGTGCGTCTTAGTCGCACCTCTGTCGCACTAATTGAGTGCGTACAGACGGAAAAAAAAACCAAATGGGCAGCAGCCTCCTAAATTGCGTACGTTCGAGGTTCAATAGAGGCGCGACCTAAGGTCGACCTCAGTTCACTCTTGACGCGCTCAATTCCATAATCATGTATATTTCTCTCTTCATCTCTTTTCCATCTTACTTCCCAAAACTCAAACAACACAACGACAACCGCAGCCCTCTTATTTTCGAATTCTCGTCTCAAATTACTGTTCCATTCACGAAAATTCCTCAAATTCTTCCCATAATTCTCGTTGCTTGCTTCGAATTGGTTCAATTTCATCTAAAATTACTGGAATTGGTTCGAAAATCGACGACCTCAAACCCTAATTTTTGGGATTTCGCAACTTCAAGCCAATTCTTCCCCAATTCGTGTTAAATCCTTGTTCTGTCACCAAAAACAAATTCCAGAATCTGCTTTATTTTGGCGTCAAGGGTTTGTGTCAGTCTTCAAATCTGAGATTTTGGGATACATTGGGGAATTTTGACCCTAATTTTCGCACAATTTGGGGCGCGATTTGGGGCATGATTTGTGTCGTTTCTGGAAAGTTGATCTGGTAAGTCACTATGTTTCCCTTATTTGTGTCGTTTAAATTGTTGTGGGAGTTATTGTTGGAGTAGTCATTGCTGTCTTATCGGTTTTTAGCGTCGACGTAAGGTCGTATAACAAGAAGTAGTGTTGTGTCGTGGTTAGGTGGTTGGAATTACAAAAAAAAAAATCGCTGCTAGTGTCGCGGTTCGTAGTGTCACGGGTAGTGTTGTCACGGTCGTAGTGTTGCAGTCATAGTGTTGTTGATGTCGTCGTGTCGTAGTTAGGGTTGTTGCTGTCGCTTGGTTTGTTTGAGGAGTTTTTTTTTTTGAGGAGTTTTTGTTGCAGGTTGTTACTCTCCGAAATATGACGACAAAACGAAAAAAACCCACCCAGAAAAGCTACAAAAACTACCCCAAAAGTTGTTGCTAGTACCTCACGTGCTAGTGGCGTTGTAAATTACATGGGCTGTACTTTGAATGAGGAACAAAAGAAATATTGGCGAGCCCTTACCCTTCCCAAACGAACCATTCGAGTGACAAAGTTTTTTGACCGGGATGCATTAAGGGAGTCGTTGGGAGTTCTTGAGGCAGTGACAGAGTTGTTGCGTCGGGCTGGGTTGAGTGAGTTTTTTAATAGGGAGGCTGAGACATATGAGTGACTGACGCTAGAGTTCTTATCAACCGTTGAGGAAGTGCCTGAGAGTGACCCTCTAGCATTCAATTTCAGTTGATGAATACAAAAACCGTTATGTCTTATCCTACTTTGAGGGAAATTTTTGGTGTAGCCCTACGAGCTAATACAAAGCGTTGGAATGGGCGTACTTGGGCGGAAACAAATGAGTTTTGGTATGCTCTTACCCATCACCATCACACGGGGCGCACTCAGAAAAGTTCTAGGATTCCTCATCCGGCATTTCGTTTCATTCATCGTGTCCTTGTGATGACTTTCTTCTGTCAAGGGGAGCTTACCAATATTACCCGGAATGAGATTCAAATGTTATGGAGTATGGGGCCGGAAGGAGTGGGTCGACCAGATTGGGTTAGTCAGTTTGTTCAAATGTGTATTGAGATTCGGGGAGTGAAGACTGGTAAACTTGCTATGGGAGGTATGGTGACCTTATTGGCGGGTCACTTAGGGTATGAGTTGTATCCTAGAGATCAAGTCTGTGGGGTCTCTTCTCTGGATATTGCTTCCTTGTGTTGCCATATGAAAATGATAGTTCGAGTTGCTTGTGAGGAGCCGGCTTATGCTTTACAGATAGGCACGGTTCTCAAGACACCATACTTGAGGCTTCCTCGACCAGAGGGAGTTCCGATTCCGGTGGGACCGTGCGATAGTGACTTATACATTCCTCAGCACCCTCCTGAGCTGCTTGTTCTCACTGCTGCCATAAAGACTATTGAAATGACTAATGAGGAGGTTGACATGGAAGAGGACGAGGCTGATGGTTCAGGCGAGAATGAGGCTAATGGGGTTGTGTTGAGTAATATATCCTATATTTATAATATATTGTTTTATGTTTTAATAATGACAAGTCTAAATAATTATGTTTTATATGCATATGCGTGTAATCGTGTGTTTAAGTGTACAGTTAATTATAGAGCGAAGATCGTAGTTTAACAAAGTATAATTCATTCGAAGAATTGAAGAGAGATCAAGCTCATGATAAGTGTCAAGTCTTTTTGAAGATTTACAAGACACAAGTTTTATTCAATATAAAGAATTCTTAAGTTATGGATCATTCCTATAACTATTGAAGAAATGAAATTTGCATAATATAAGTCAAAGCGTGAAAATTTATGCGTGCTATTAATATATTATTATATATTAATTTAGTAATCTTATAAACGGTTTTAAAATAAGAAATATTCTTTAGTTAACGAGAATTAAAGTATTTATCTTATGAGGTAAATATTTATTCTAAAATACTAAGGATTTTATTTTAACCGTTATTGTCAAAATTCAAGTTCCTAGGGAAACGTGCTTCTCGAAATATGTCTCGAAGAACGTGTTCTATGAGACGTACGTTGGGACGTGCGTGGGGAAGTGTGTCAAGGAAGTATTCCTTACTTTTCCTACACAACTACTAACATGTTTCATATTATCTTTATGGTTAATTAAATAAATAAAGATATTTATTTAATATACTTAAAGATTAACTAGGATTTGAATAAGAATATAATTTATTATATTATTGACAAGAATTAGGATTTGATTCAAAGTAGGATTCTATATTTTGTGGTATAAGATGTTTTCTAAATCAAATAGAATTGTGGAAATATTATCTTATATCTTAAATTAATATTATCTTATTAGAGTCCTTTCCTAATTCATATAAGATTAAACTTTAAATATTGCCTAGAATTAGTATTCTAGATAAACTAATATTTCTAAACTATCTAGGATTAAACCTAAGTCTAAATTACTATATATACATCATATTACACGTCCAAGAAAGACGATCAACACGCCTCACGAAAATCAAGAGAAAATCAAACGGACGTAGTCTCTCACGCGTCTCGATATCGTGCAATCATTGTCAGAATTCGTATACAAGTTTACAAGCATTGAAGAATATTTTCATACATTCAAGATCATCAATACAAGAAGTTGTTAAAAGTTTATCTTACTTACTTAAGATAGATTCGAGTATTTAACGGTACTCATTGTAAGCAAGTATTTCACGATACTTGTCGTAGCTAGATATTTTACGGTATCTAGATTGAGTTACAACTAATATCAAAGTTGTACGAGTTGGGTTGATAAAATTGTAATCCGGAGAAGGTACTAATTTTATTAATCGAGAATAGTGGACGTAGGTTTCGATTTGTGAAACTGAACCACTTCAAAAGATCGTGTCTCCTTTACTTTATCGTCCTTACTCATTACTTGCTATTACCACACGTTATCAACATACATCGAAGAAGAATCGAAAAAGTTGGCATACTCAATTCAACCCCCCCCCCCCCCTTCTTGAGTATATCTAGGTCAATAGACTCTTCAATTGGTATCAGAGCCTCGTGCTCTTGAAAGCCTTACAGCTTGAGATTGATCCTTCTATTGATTTCCAATGGATTCAAAACACCTTAAGTGTCCTATCTTCGATGGAAAGAACTACAGCTTGTGGAAGAACATGATGACCCACTACGTCAAAGGATGTGACTGGGAATGCTGGAAAATAATTCAAACTGGACCAACAAAGATCTTGGTTGCATCTGCAAATGGAACCACATATGAGAAACCAGAAAGTGACTATGTGGAAGCTGATTACAAGATTGCTGAGAAAAATTCAAAAGCCATGAGTCTACTCCAAAACGGTATGATTACTTCTGAATTTGATCGCTTCTCTTCTTGTAACTCAGCTAAACAAATATGGGATGGCCTAGAACTTGCCTACGAAGGTACCTCCGCAGTCAGGAAACATCGTATAGACTTGCTTATTCAACGATATGAACTTTTCACTATGGAAAAGAATGAATCGATTGATAGCATGTGTGCACGATTCTCCTGCATACTTAATGAACTGCGGAACCTTGGTAGGAAGTATGATTCTGAGGACATAGTCAGAAAGGTCCTTAGAAGCCTTACCAAAAAGTGGCAACCTAAAGTCACTGCAATTGAAGAAGCTCGTGATCTCTCGACCATGACTTATCAAGAACTTATTGGATCTCTAATGGCTCATGAGATCATGCTCAATAGAGATGATGATGATCATCCTAAAAATAAAAATATTGCCTTACAAGCCTCTACAAGTGAAGAATGCGAACCTGAACTGGAAGATGAAACAGTTCTATTCGCAAGACGCTTTAAAAAAGCAGTCTTCAAAGGTAGATTTACCAAATCCAACAATAGAGCAAACGACAAGAAAAAGAGTGACTCTAAGCAAACCTTCTTCAAACGAGGGTGCTTTAAATGTGGTGATCAAGGGCATATGATCAAGGACTGTCCAAGCTGGGACAAGATTAAAGACAAATCCAAACGAGATAAAACCAAAACTGAATTTAAGAAGGTTATGCTCGCATCTTGCTGGGGAGAATTAGATTCCGAAGATGACGAAGACTCTGAAGAAGAGGAAATTGCTAACCTGTGCCTAAGCAACATTAGTTTGGATCTAATCTTCGACGATCATGACTCATCACAATTCTGCCTCTATGGAGAATCTGACTCTGAAGATGAAGACCAAGAGGTAAATTTTTTACAGCTTAAGAGTCAAGTTAAAAATTTATCTAAATCTGCTTTAATTAATTATTTCGAACAAACCTTAGACCAATGTCAAGAACAAAGTCTTGAATTAGAGGAGCTGAAAGAACAGATTCTTGACATTGCTGAGGAAAATCAACTCCTAAAGGCCAAAGCTAAGAAACTGAAATCCAAGGTTAACATTGATACAAATGTTAAATTGGAAACAGTAATGTCTGAGAAAAAAAATTCTTGAGTCTAAAGTTACAGCCAATGAAGCTGTAATCTCAAAATTAAATCTCTACATTAAAGAGCTTGAATCTAAGAATAGAGCCAATGAAGCTATAACCTCAGATCTAAAAAGGTCTAATGAACTTCTAAAGAGTAAATCTACACCAGTTGTTGTAGATGAAACTCATCTAGAAGAAGTTGAAATCGTCGAGCAAAAAATCATGGATCTAGAATTCAACTTATCCAAAGTTAAAAAGGAACACGCGCAAATAGTGTTCAATTTTAATAAAGACATTCAAGACTTGAAAGATCATAACAATGTTGACCATACCTCCTGCATAAAAGAAATAGATTCCTTAAAAGACCTTCTTCTTCATGCTCGAAAGGTTCACGAAAAATGGGAAGGAAGTACTAACGTACTAAACTTCTTAACTGAACAATCTGATAACAACATGAAGATGGGTCTAGGTCATGAGTGCTATGGTAGGAGAGACCATTCTAAATGTCAACAAAAACCTGATGAACGTGACTTTAGAAAAAGAAAGTATGTAGATCTACCTGAATACTTAATTTGCACTTATTGTGGTCATAACGGACATCTACGAGAAAACTGTGTAAAACACGCACTCGACTTCAAAACTGGAGTCAAATTTGTTAAATCTCTAGGTATACCAAATGACTCCATATCTATCATTGATAGTGAGGAAGGTAATGAAAAGGTTGAGGAAAGAAATAATGACCATAGATGGTTCTATGACATGTCCTTTGATTACGCAGAAAAGAAAAATAGAACCACTCAAACTCTAAACCTACAACCTACAAAAAACGAAACCCAAAGACTCACACTAGACCAACAAAGCCTAACTACCACAGTTACAAAAAACCTATAGTGAGACAAGTCTGGGTTAAAAAGGAAGATGTTTTTATTATTACTAACTCAAAAGGACCCAAGTATGCTTGGGTACCTAAGTCCTGTCTTTAAACTATTTTGTGCAGATAATCGCTAAAGAAAATAATCTATGGTACCTCGACAGTGGATGCTCCCGACACATGACAGGTGACGCCAACCTATTCACTACCTTAGAACCATTCGACGGAGGAAAAGTCACCTTCGGTGACAACAAAAAGGGAAAGGTAATAGGTATCGGTAAGATAGGCGTCTCAGCTTCTCACTCTATTAGCGATGTATATCTGGTAAGTGGTCTTAAACATAACTTAATTAGTATATCCCAGTTATGCGACAAAGGAAACAAAGTTGTTTTTCATGCAGATGTTTGTCGTATAATTATGGAAGGTACAAGTAAAGTTATTCTTGAAGGTCATAGAAAGAAAAATGTTTATATGATTGATTTAAACATTGTGCCTACTGACTCTCTCTCATGTATGAAAGTTACGTTAGATGATCCATGTCTCTGGCATAAGAGATTTGGGCATATTAGTTCTCCTATTCTTAGCAAATTGAAGAGATGGGACTTGGTCGAAGGTCTTCCCAAGATCAGATTTGATCAAGAAAAGATGTGCGACACATGTGCACGATGTAAACACGTCAGATCATCCTTCAAACCAAAAAGAATAGTAAGTACTAACCAAGCTCTTGATCTAGTACATATGGATCTCTGTGGCCCTATGAAGGTAAGAAGCAGAGGCGGTTCCAGGTATGTTTTCGTTCTAGTTGATGATTATTCTAGATTTGTTTGGCCTATCTTTCTTCACTCTAAAGATGAAACATTTGATGAATTTGTTAGTCTTATGAAACTTGTTCAAAACAAATTAAAGACTAAACTAGTAACTATTCGAACTGACCATGGAACTGAGTTTGACAACCATGCTTTTATTGATTTCTGTAAATCCAACGGAGTTGGACATAACTTCTCTGCACCTAGAACTCCACAACAAAACGGAGTAGTAGAACGCATGAACAGAACCCTAGAAGACATGGCTAGAACAATGCTTCTTTGTAGTGGCCTACCTAGAAACTTTTGGGCTGAGGCTATTAGCACAGCTTGCTATATTCATAATCGCGCTATGATTAGACCTATCCTTAAAAAGACACCCTATGAACTTTTACGTGGTCGTAAACCTAATATATCTCATCTAAGATGTTTTGGGAGTAAATGCTTTGTTCATAACAATGGTAAAAATCGTTTAAGCAAATTTGACCCTAGAAGTGATGAGGCTATTTTCATAGGATATTCTGATCATAGTAAAGCCTATAAAGTTTTTAACAAACGTACTTTATGCATAGAAGAAAGCATACATGTTATCTTTGATGAGAATAATGCTTTCGACAAGCCTTTACAGGACGAAGAGGAAAACCTAGACGAACCTGACTTTAGGTTGTCAAGGGAAGATCCTCCTGAAATAGAAAATAACGATGAAGGCGAAATTCAAGGAAACACTGATGAACTTGACTTAGAAGGAAATGGTGCGAGAAATGAAACTACAGTTGATGATACTGTAGATAACTCTCAAACCAATGACTTAGAACCCAGAGTTGTAGCTAATGAAGCTACAACTTTGAATCAAAACCAAAGGGAAGAGGGCATAGTTATACCTGACTCTCCTACAAACCCTAGTTTGGATTCAGGGGGAACAAGTCAAAATCCCGAGTCAAGCAGTAGCAATGAAAACAATCAATCAAGAAACTAGAGATACAAAGGCTCTCACCCTCTGGATAATATCATAGGAAGCCTTACAGAAGGAGTTCAAACTCGAAGAAGCTTAAACAACTTCTGTTCCTTCTACTCCTTTCTCTCCACAATTGAACCTACAAATATAAAAGAAGCTCTTGCAGAACCTGACTGGATAGTCGCTATGCAAGAAGAACTACAACAATTCGAAAGAAATAAAGTATGGCATCTTGTTCCTCGTCCAAAAGATAGATCAGTAATTGGAACAAGATGGGTATTCAGAAATAAATTAGATGACTCTGGAGTCATCGTTCGTAATAAAGCAAGATTGGTCGTTCAAGGATACAACCAACAGGAAGGGATCGATTATGACGAAACCTTTGCTCCTGTTGCTCGCCTTGAAGCGATTCGCTTGCTCATAGCATTTGCTGCACATAAAGGAATGAAATTATTTCAAATGGATGTTAAGACTGCATTCCTTAACGGATATCTTCAGGAGGAAGTCTATGTTGAACAACCTCCTGGGTTTCCTGACAGCAAACTCAAGGATCATGTGTACAGATTGGACAAAGCTCTCTACGGGCTGAAACAGGCCCCTCGAGCATGGTACGATAGACTATCAAAGTTTCTATTAGAAAGCGGCTTTAAGAGAGGATCAGTAGATAAGACACTATTTCTGAAAAGCGAAAATTCCGATCTACTAGTAGTCCAAATCTACGTTGACGATATTATATTTGGCTCAACCAACAAAAAGCTGTGCCAGTACTTCTCAGAGTTGATGACATCCGAGTTCGAGATGAGTATGATGGGAGAATTAAAATTCTTCCTTGGTCTTCAAATCCAACAAACGAACGAGGGTATCAAAGTGCATCAACAAAAATACGTCAAAGAACTAATTAAGAAATTCGGAATGGAATCCTCTCATTTTATGCCTACCCCAATGGTAACAGATAAGAAACTCACCAAAGACGAGGACGGTAAGTCGGTAGATGAAACTACCTATAGAGGTTGCTCCTTAGACAGGAAAAGTATCTCTGGACTTGCGATATTCGTTGGACCATGTATTATATCATGGGCATCCAAGAAACAAAATTCAGTCGCCTTGTCAACCGCAGAAGCAGAATATATTGCAGCCGCACTGGTATGTTCCCAACTCCTATGGTTAAAACAACAGTTACTTGATTATGGTATTGACGTGGGATGTGTACCTATATTATGTGACAATACGAGTGCTATTATAATATCTAAAAACCCGGCTCAGCACTCGAGAACAAAACACATAGAGATTAGACATCACTTCTTACGTTACCATGTAGAAAAGAAAAACATTAAGTTGGAATTTTGTAGTACGGAAAAACAATGGGCGGATATTTTTACTAAACCTTTGGCTAGGGAACGATTTGAGACTCTACGATTGGAAATTGGTTTAATCGGTGGCACCTAATCAATCTTAAGAGCAGAAAATAACCCAATGATTGACTATGAAAAGACTGAATTATATGACTGTGTCCGTATATTCCGCTGCATGCCTATGTGTGTTATTTTTTATTGGATGCTCAAATTTTGATTATTTCATACTACGTGTTATACGAACGTACACAACCAAATTTCGCAAATCAAAATAATAATATTCACATATTTATAAATCCATATTAACGATATTATTATATTAATATTATATATATATACGTATAATTACGTATCTCAAATACGTAACTAATAATAAAATCGTACTTACCAAATTCACGTAACAAATATCGTAAATTTACGTTTTTACCTAAAATCTACCCTACCTACCCCACGTGATGACCCCACCTTTTCCACTTACACACCTTACCTATAACCCTATAAACGTCATCTACTCTCTTACACTAACCTCACTTTTCACTTCACCATTATTACCATAACCGTCTCCCTCACAAGAATCCCAACAATAAAAATCCCAATCTCAATCACCATTAAAACCAAAGCTCAAATCCAAAAATTTAAACCTTTTAACCCATACACAAAACATGCCTCCAATTTCTGCTAGACGATCTACCCGAAACAGACCCTGTTCTCCAAAATTACCTACCCCGACTCCATCACCACCACCGTCCCCGGAGCCGATTACTGTGACCATTCCGAAATCAGAAGGAAGCAAACGACGCAAGTTGGATAAGGGAAAGGGTGTTATGGAAGACGAGTTATTTCAAGAAGGTCTCTCTCCTCGACCTCTGTTTCAGGACGTCTCAACCGAAGCTACTCAAGCGGGTTTGGAGAAAGTTCGTGTCACTAAACACGAAGGTATGTTAATGGAATGACTCTTACCTTATTCCATACATGCAGGACGATTTTACCCCACTTCTTGGATTAATGAGACTCCGTCTCTAACATTCTTTAAAGATTTCCTAATTTTTCAAGAGTGGCTTTATATTAGTAATTTCTCGGGTCTTATTTTCCCTATTGAAGTAATCCAATTTTATGCTACTGTGAAATTGTCTGAGAATGGGGTAAAGGCTGTCATAAATGGGAAGGAAGTAGAGATTTTAATGGAGGATATGTGTCGGATTTTCAAATTGTCGAGTGACGGGTTGGTTCTTGACCCAAGTAAAGAGTGGTCAAATGTGTCGAAGGATGAGAAGATGGTTGTTAAAAAGTATTTTGATGAACAAGCTACTGAAGTCAGTCCTCTTTTAACAAACTCGTTTAATCCTAAACTTAAATTCTTCGTGAACTTTCTTTGGAATACGATATTACCTCGTCGTGGTGGACGAGATAAACTTAGTTGTTGTGATGCTATTGTGTTGTACAAGTGGTTAGTCGGAGAAAGGGTTAGCTTGGTTCCTTTGGTATTCTCGAAAATCGTGCATGTCTCTAAAGTTCTTGTTAAAGAACGGTTCTGTACGACTTTGGATATTCCATACGGAATGTGGGTATCCGAGTTGTTGTTTCAGGCTGGTGTTGTTGACATCGGTAGTTATGGGGTGATTCCTCGTGACCGAATGAGCAACAAGGTTATGAAATTAATGGGGATCTTTGGTAAGAATGGAGACCTTCTGTTTGGGCGTGAGACTGAGGAGTCAAAAGGGAATGGAAATTTGGTGGATTTAGAGAATAAGATGGATAAAATCTTCCTGTTAATGTCGGAATTCAAATCTCCTAAGAGTGAATCTGGGCATAAGGAGGCTGGTAGTATCGGGTTGGAGGAGTGGATGCAAAGGATGGAGGGTCATCTTACTCATATGAGTCGTGAGATTAAAACAATTAAGGAAGAAATCGTCATGGTCAGTGACCGTCATCAGTTTCTCACAACTCAAGGAGGGGCTCTTGTTCGTGATACGATGATGCTTCGAGAAGATGGTACACAGTGTTTATCCGCGGTTAAAGCATTGTCCCTCAAAGTATTGAACTTCGAGCGTGCACTAGACGGTCAAGGACGTAATGTTGCTAGTTGCCTTGATCGGTTGGACACCTTGGAGTTTCGCTCTCGTCCTGGATATGTCAATCCTAACATCGTTCATCATCCCCGTTAAGAATTAGTCGTAATTGGTGCCCTGTTTTGTTTCGTTTTGCAGGTCAGGGGAGTTGGCTTTGGGTTCTGTTGGTGGATGGTGGTATTCCTAGCCCAATACTCTTCCCTAAACCAAACTATATTAGCCGTGTTATCTTTTGTGGTTCTGGCCCATTTTCTTTAAATCCTAATTCGGCCCAGATGGCTTTGTATTAAAACACTTGCTTTCCTCTACTTTTCAGCCCATTACGACACTTTATTACTACTTTTGGCCCAAGTGGCGTATGATCTTTACATTCGGCCCATTAAGGCCTTATCCTTTGTAAATTCGGCCCATAGACTATCTAGTACTTGGTTGTGCGTCATATTTCCGTTCGTATATCGTGTTTTCATGTTTTAATTAAGTTTGTGTATTTAAATTCGAATTGCATGCTTAGGTTTGTTTCGTATTATATCATTCTAGTCGTTTTATGTCCTTGTTTCCGTCTTTTCAATGATGTCAAGAGGGGGAAAAGAAATGCGACCTAGATTACGAATTTGCCTAAGATTGCTCCTTGTCGTAACGTTTTGTCTCTCAAAGTTCTTTTTAGTAATTGATTTAGTCTAAAAATAGAAACCCTAGTTGATCTATATTATAAAAGACCAATATTATGTTAAGGGGGAACGTTACTACGATACACTTAGACACGATTCTAGGTAAGACTTGCCATCATTAAAAAGGGGGAATTTGTTGAGTAATATATCCTATATTTATAATATATTGTTTTATGTTTTAATAATGACAAGTCTAAATAATTATGTTTTATATGCATATGCGTGTAATCGTGTGTTTAAGTGTACAGTTAATTATAGAGCGAAGATCGTAGTTTAACAAAGTATAATTCATTCGAAGAATTGAAGAGAGATCAAGCTCATGATAAGTGTCAAGTCTTTTTGAAGATTTACAAGACACAAGTTTTATTCAATATAAAGAATTCTTAAGTTATGGATCATTCCTATAACTATTGAAGAAATGAAATTTGCATAATATAAGTCAAAGCGTGAAGATTTATGCGTGCAATTAATATATTATTATATATTAATTTAGTAATCTTATAAACGGTTTTAAAATAAGAAATATTCTTTAGTTAACGAGAATTAAAGTATTTATCTTATGAGGTAAATATTTATTCTAAAATACTAAGGATTTTATTTTAACCGTTATTGTCAAAATTCAAGTTCCTAGGGAAACGTGCTTCGAGAAATATGTCTCGAAGAACGTGTTCTATGAGACGTACGTTGGGACGTGCGTGGGGAAGTGTGTCAAGGAAGTATTCCTTACTTTTCCTACACAACTACTAACATGTTTCATATTATCTTTATGGTTAATTAAATAAATAAAGATATTTATTTAATATACTTAAAGATTAACTAGGATTTGAATAAGAATATAATTTATTATATTATTGACAAGAATTAGGATTTGATTCAAAGTAGGATTCTATATTTTGTGGTATAAGATGTTTTCTAAATCAAATAGAATTGTGGAAATATTATCTTATATCTTAAATTAATATTATCTTATTAGAGTCCTTTCCTAATTCATATAAGATTAAGCTTTAAATATTACCTAGAATTAGTATTCTAGATAAAGTAATATTTCTAAACTATCTAGGATTAAACCTAAGTCTAAATTACTATATATACATCATATTACACGTCCAAGAAAGACGATCAACACGCCTCACGAAAATCAAGGGAAAATCAAACGGACGTAGTCTCTCATGCGTCTCGATATTCGTGCAATCATTGTCAGAATTCGTATACAAGTTTACAAGCATTGAAGAATATTTTCATACATTCAAGATCATCAATACAAGAAGTTGTTAAAAGTTTATCTTACTTACTTAAGATAGATTCGAGTATTTAACGGTACTCATTGTAAGCAAGTATTTCACGATACTTGTCGTAGCTAGATATTTTACGGTATCTAGATTGAGTTACAACTAATATCAAAGTTGTACGAGTTGGGTTGATAAAATTGTAATCCGGAGAAGGTACTAATTTTATTAATCGAGAATAGTGGACGTAGGTTTCGATTTGTGAAACTGAACCACTTCAAAAGATCGTGTCTCCTTTACTTTATCGTCCTTACTCATTACTTGCTATTACCACACGTTATCAACATACATCGAAGAAGAATCGAAAAAGTTGGTATACTCAATTCAACCCCCCCCCCCCCCCCCCCCCCCCTTCTTGAGTATATCTAGGTCAATAGACTCTTCAGGCTGATACTGGTATTGGGGCTGATACTGGTGAGGGGGCTGATTGTTGAGAGGTTATTGGTGATTCGGTTTGGAGAGACCGTGTAGAGCTTGAGTTAGAGGAATTACGGGATGAGATAGAGAGTGTACATGATGCGACCAGGGAGTGTTTGCGGCACTGTAACGTGCCATGAGTGACATGTTCACCACCATGTATCCGAGTTCTTACACACCTCCTGAGGCTTCCTTGTTGTCCGAGTTAGCCACGAAACGTATTGACAGAGAGGCTCGTGCTAGAGCCCGGCAGACCCGGCACTTAGGGTCTCCTTCTTCCTAGCTAGTGGTATGACTTTTCCCCTTGTCTTTTGTGTTCCCGTACAACATTGGGGACAATGTTTGGTTCAAGCATGGGGAGGGGTATATGCACTTTTGTACATATTTTATTTCGTCATTTTTATAGTTTATTTTCTTTACTCTTTCTTTATACAAAAAAAAAGAATCAAAAAAAAAGAAAAAAAAGAAAAAAAGAGATACCCGACTAGGTGAGAACACGAAAGGGCGCTTAGGCAAAAATGGGAAAAGTGGCCGAGGACGGAGTGAAAACCCGAAAGGGGGCTCCGGGTAAAATGAAGAATCGAGTTGCGTGCCGCGAGAGTAGTGTGACGAAAATAGCTAGAGTGAAAACCCGCAAGGGCGGGCGCTCTAGGCAAAATGAGAGAAATAGGAAAAAAAATTCAATCTCACATTGGTCTTCTATTCTGTTTTTGGTGAGGCGTCATAAGAAGGGTGATAAAGAAGGTCGGTCGGGTAGGATTAGTGGTTAAGGTGAGGAGAACCGTGGTGCTATGTTGTTGTTGATTGCACCTTGCTTTGGCGGTTGTGGAATTGGAGTCAACTGGAGTAGTGGTGGTTAGGAAATTCACATGGTTTCTTTGGTTATTGTTGAGCTATAGGTGAGGATGCTGTTTTGAGGAGTTTTGACCCATGTGAATTTTTGCTAGGATGGAGCAATAAGGGGCGTAGTTTGTCTTGTGTTACTTGCACTGTGTTGATTTAGGTCACTAATTGGTGTTGCGTTGCTCCATTGTCATTTGAAGAAGTGGGTAACTCGGGTGTGGTTGGTGTGTTGCTATTTTATAGTAGCGGTAGTTTATGCTTAGAGGGTGTTTTGGAGGGTGAGTGAGGAAACGGAGCATTATTGTTATCGGTCATTTTCGACCATGTGTTGTGTTTGAGCTAATGTTGTTTTGCGTTTCTTTGTGTTCCTTGGTTTTACATCGAGGACGAGTAAAAGTTCAAGCATGGGGAATTTGATGCGACTCATTTAGTCGGAGTTAAATAGCCGGACTTAGTGTGGTTTTGTTGGTTTTATGTGGTGTTATGTAGCTTAATTGTAGGTTACTTGTTGGTGAGCCTAGATTAGCTAATGGGTCGGTTTTATAGTGTTTATGACAGTTTTCAAGTGTGGGGATAAATAGGCCCAAATTCCTATGAAGATACCTCAGACGTGTGCGCTTAAGGTGCGCTAATTGAGTGCACTAATGTGCGAAAATCACCAAGTGGGCAGCCTCTCCGCGCGACTGAAGTGTGACATAAGCGCGACTGAAGTGCGACCAAGGTACGAGTGAAGCGCGACGGGCATTTGTTCAGATTTTAGTTTTTACCTAATTACTATATAAGATTTATCTAGGTTTTAGAAGGGTATTAGCCGCCATTGAGAAAAAAAACCTTATTTTGCTAATTTCCCTCACTATGTGTAACTAATTTCCCTCTTTCTTGGATTTGAGCAATTGAAGCACTCTTTATACAATTGTGAGTTTGAATGTTTTAATTTCTTTTCTTGATTATTGTGAATTTCTTGTTCCTAATTTTATGATTGTTGATTTATAATTGCTAGGTGTACAACTAGTGATTTTTCTTCATTCTACCCGTTAGTATTGTTAATTGAATAGGATCTATTGGTTAACTTTACACTAGTAACGACTAGGAATTTATATTGAACGAGATACGTTAATATTCGTTCTTAGAAGCGATTCACATAAATATATTAAGTGCAACTGGATTGTATGCGCTATTTGTTCTCTACCGATTTCTCTATATTCACTGCTGCTGTTGGATTAAACCTTGAAATGGATTGTTAGGGATGTTTAATGGTTAGGGTTGATTAAGAACGGGATTCGTTTTAATTGAGTATTCGTAAGGAGAATTGGAATTTTACATTCACGATAGAGTAATCAAGATTAGTAATTGAGACCGTCTTACAGTGATCAATTGTTGTCATTGAGTGTGGATATATGCTTGGTTCCAAGACTCTTCCAAATCATTTGATACATCATACATCATTAGCTTTATTACCTAAATTGCATTAGATATTCATTTTAGTTTGTTTGAAAATCAATCCAAAACCCCATATTGTTACTACGATCTTTAATTACGTTAGAGATCGACTTTTCCTACTTTATAATTGCATTAATTGTTAATCTGATTCACTTGGGTTCGACTCTTATTTCCGCTTTACTACTGTTTAGTATTTGGATTTAAGTGATATAAATTATTAATTTGAGGCATACGACTCTAGCCTGTCAGGATATTAGGTCCATTAAGTTACGATTAGTTACGATGGTTATCGTCTAGGATTTATGGTAGTGTGGTTTATTATATATAGACTCATGTATCCTTTCATAAGAAGAACAACTCAATCAATAATACAATTCATTACGTTATTCTCCCTCTATTATCTTAATATGGTATCAGAACCTCCTTCTTGAGTACTCTAAAAACCGCTTCCGCGTTCTTGCCGGGGTGGCCGGAAATCTACACCCACCGCTGGGATTTTACAAACAAAAAAAATGAAAAAAAAAATCGTACAAGTTCCCCTCCTCTGCTTCTCTAGTCTACTGTTACGTTCTAAATTCAACATTTGATAAGCACTTAAATGTCAATGGTGTTTTTTTATTTATTTTCTCGGAAATTTAAAAATAATAATGGCGTTCTCGGATGCTTATTTTCTCTATTTTGAATTGTTATTAATATTTTCTTCTCCGTTTAAGGTGGTGTTTAAATTAAATTTGGAATCCGAAAAACTTAACATTCTCCAAATCTTGAAATTTTAACGGATAATTTTCCGTCTTTTTTATATTTGTCAGGTTCGATTAAAGTTCTTGTAAATTAACTCATATTTTCGACAAGTCCGAAAAAATTAATGTTCTTGTTTGGAGCTTTTCTCACGAGTTTTAATACTCAGTTATCTTACCAACTTTGCAGAGATGAAGATCTAAATAAAGACGAAAAAAAGACGAAGATTTTTTATTTCTTTTCTACTTTTTGTTTTCTTTGTATTTCTCTAATTATAAAGTTCGTACAAATGTACTGCCTTTACGATTGCGGGAGTATTAGGATATTAGGCCCATTAGAGCCGACTATATCGGTCTAGGATTTACCTTAGTAGTCTCTATTATAGATAGAGACATGTATTCTAAAGAACAACTCAATCAATAATATTTCATCTACACCCTGTTAAGATTACAAATCATCAAAGTTAAACATAAAGATTGTAACCCACAAATCAAGGAGCAAATCATTCGTGATTTGCTAACAGCATATTATTTACCCATAATTAGTTTTATTCTATTCAAAAATAAGCTTCTCTAATTATGGTGTAATCTATATGTAATTATAGTGTATATTTTCTATCCTTTCTCAACCCATGTAATTATGTTATATATATGCAGCTTTGTAAACATAAATATTATCAACACAATTCATAACATTACTATATCGTTTACATGGTATCAGAGCACAATGGTTTTGCGGAGAGACGTCATCGACATATAGTCGAAACAGGCTTAGCCTTACTCACCCAAGCCCAATTACTAACTCTGCTTGAAGGACCCTTCATCAATGGCTCCTACCAATGGCAACCCTCCACCAAGCCACCACCACAAGCCCTAGCCGTTAATAAGTCCTCAAGTCACTTATGGCACCATCGACTTGGACATCCATCCAACTCTACTTTACGTTTGTTGAACTCTAAGTTTAATTTCAATATTTCTGATTTCTCACATTGTCATTCATGTTTAACACAAAAGTCACAAATTACCATTCTCTATTAATTATCTCAAGTCGAAAGCACCACTAGATCTCGTCTATTCTGATGTATGGACCTCACCACTTGTTTCCATCGATGACTACAAATATTACGTTATCTTCGTTGATCACTACACACATTATTTATGGTTATACCCCTTAAAAAATAAGTCCGATACTATACTCACCTTCACCAGATTTAATAACATTATTGAAAAATATTTCAACCGCCCTATACGACAATTTTACTTCGATAACGGTGGTGAATATCTGAAGTTAAACCCAACTTTACTTAATAATGGTGTAACCCATCTAACGTCCCCTCCGCACACACCCGAGCACAATGGTTTTGCGGAGAGACGTCATCGACATATAGTCGAAACAGGCTTAGCCTTACTCACCCAAGCCCAATTACCAACGTCTTTTTGGCCATACGCTTTCTCTACGGCAACATACCTGATTAATAGGTTGCCCTCACAAACTATAAACAACCAATCTCCTTATACTCTTCTATTCGGTCAAGAACCAAACTATACAAAACTACGACCGTTTGGATGTTTATGTTACCCCTGGTTAAAACCGTATACTAGCCATAAACTTGACCCAAAATCCATATCATGTGTTTTTGTAGATTATTCAACCACACAAAGTGCGTATCTATGTCTCGATCCAAAAACAAATAGAATCTACACATCGCGACATGTACGTTTTATCGAAACCGAATATCCATACAATGCCCATAATACCACGTCTATCACTCCAACTCTACACCAATGGTGTACCCTAACCATTCCTATCATTTCCCAACAGGAACCAACCCAACCACCCTCCATTATACCTCCTCCATCACCACCACGTACACCACCATCCTCCTCTCCCTTTACTACGTTACAATCAGCCACTACCTCTCCCTCCCCTTCGACAACTCAGACTCCTACACCATCCGCCTCCACAGCTTCACCACCCCCACCACACACCCCTTCAGTTCACAAAACCCGACTCTCAAACAATATACTTAAACCTAACCCTAAATACTACGATAAAGACAAATTTGCAAATACTGCCAACCTAACTTCCTCTCCTACCATGCCAAATACAACCAAACAAGCCCTCTTAAGCCCACAATGGCGCGCGGCCATGGAAGAGGAATATGCCGCCCTAAAACGAAACCAAACATGGACCTTAGTACCCCCTCACCTAGCACCTAATGTTGTTGGTTGCAAATGGGTTTATCGAATAAAATATAACACCGACGGAAGTATCAAACAACACAAAGCAAGACTCGTTGCCAAGGGATTTCATCAAAGACCCGGGATTGATTATTCGGAAACATTTAGCCCGGTAATCAAACTGACAACAATCCGACTCATCCTCACACTCGCGGTCGTGAACAAATGGTATCTACACCAAATAGATATTAATAATGCTTTCTTGCAGGGACGACTCTCGGAAACCGTATTCACGAGCCAACCAGCCGGTTTCACTGACACTACTAATCCATCTTATGTTTGCAGACTAGACAAAGCAATTTATGGGCTCAAACAAGCACCACGAGCATGGTACAACGAACTAAAATCGTACCTTTTGCACTCAGGTTTTCAAAACTCTATCTCTGACCCTTCTCTTTTTATACATAAAAACACCACAACCACCCTTTTTGTCTTAGTATATGTTGACGACATTATCGTCACTGGACCACATAAAAACAGAATCACCGATTTTATCACACATACTTCGACCAAATTCTCTATAAAAGATCTTGGACCATTATCATACTTTCTTAGCATAGAAGTCACCCCTACCACCAATTAGGAGTGAGCAAAAAATTCCGATACGGTTTTATAATACGGATACAATATGGTATACGATTTGAATTATACGAATTTCCGTATATACGATACGGATATCCGTATATACGATACGGTTTTTACAAAACCGTACCGTATCCAGGTCGGGCAAAAACAAAACCGTATATACGGTTTGAAATTTTTGTATAAAAAAATTAATGAAACGCAAAGTTCAGCTTTCAGCTTCCATTCTTAATGGTTTTTATGACTTATTTTACTAATTTATCTTAATAAATAAAAAATTAGGCTTTCATTAGATGTAGCCATGTTAGATGGAACTATTAACACTTAATAACTACAATATTTAATTGGGCATATCTCACCAAACCTTATCCGTATATACGATATACGGATTCCGTATACACGGTTTTTCCAGGTACCCGAAAACAGTATAAACGGTTAAACCGTATCGGATCCGTATAGTGATTTTTGCGATTTTTAAAACCGTATACCCGATACGATTTTCAAAACCGTACCGGGTATACGATTTTGCTCACCCCTACCACCAATGGCTTACATCTACATCAAACCAAGTACCTATACGATCTTCTAGCCAAATTCAATATGACCAACTCAAAACCGTCAACTACACCAATGCTCACACACCCTCCTCTCATTAAAGAAAGCACTGCCCCTATTGAAAACGAGACGGACTATCGGTCCATTGTCGGAAGTCTACAACATCTTGCTCTCACACGGCCCGACATAGCCTTCTCTGTCAATAAACTCGCACAATTTTTAACTCACCCAACCAACATGCATTGGACTGCCCTAAAACGACTAATGCGATACCTAAATGGAACCCTAACCTATGGCATACACCTAACCAACAATACACCAATGACCTTACACGCGTTTTGTGACGCGGACTGGGGAGGTGACCCACAAGACTATTTATCTACAACCGGGTATATTATCTACTTAGGCAACAATCCTATTTCTTGGTCTGCCAGGAAACAAAAAGCAATCTCAAGCTCGTCTACCGAAGCCGAGTTTCGCGCGGTGGCAAGCACTTCAGCTGAACTATTATGGCTACAAAACCTACTGCATGAACTAGGAATTAAGACGACTAAACCGCCGACGATATACTGTGATAACCTTAGCAATACCCATTACTCGGCCAACCCTATTTTTCACTCCCGAATGAAACATGTAGCACTCGCGTTTCACTTCGTCAAAGAACAAATACGCAAAGGCAACATCTGAGTGCAACATATAACCGGAACTGATCAACTCGCGGACACTCTGACAAAACCGTTACACAAGCCGCGTTTCCTCATGCTCTCTAACAAGATTGGTCTCCGCTCTCGCACGTCCATCTTGAGCGGGAATGTTAAGACTACAAATCATCAAAGTCAAACAAAAAGATTGCAACCCACAAATCAAGGAGCAAATCATTCGTGATTTGCTAACAGCATATTTTTTACCCATAATTAGTTTTATTCTATCAAAAAATAAGCTTCTCTAATTATGGTGTAATCTCTATGTAATTATAGTGTATATTTTCTATCCTTTCTCAACCCATGTAATTATGTTATATATATGCAACTTTGTAAACGTAAATATTATCAATACAATTCATAACATTACTATATTGTTTACACACCCAACGATGGGACTTTTCACAAAAAAAAAAAAAAAAAACAAGTTCAATTGCTCTTAAAATCAAAGACAACTAAAGTTGCCGTGACTTCAAGTATTTTTTTTGGTTTTACAATTGACTTTCCCAAAATTCTTTTATCAAATAAAATATATCATTTCCTCAATTTTGAATCTTAATTAATATTTTCTTCTTCGTTTAAGGTGGTGTTTAAATTAAATTTGGAGTCCAGAAAACTTAGCGTTCTCCAAATCTTGAAATTTTAACGGATATTTTCCGTCTTATTGATATTTGTCAGGCACGTTCGATTAGGGTTCTTGCAAATTAACTCATATTTTCGACAAGTCCGAAAAAATTAACATTCTTGTTCGGAGCTTTTCTCACGAGTCTTAATACTCGTTTATTTTACCAACCTTGCGAAGATGAAGATCTAAATGAAGACGAAAAAGAAACGAAGATTTTTATTTTCTTTTTATTATGTGTTTTCTTTATATTTCTCCAATCGTAAAGTTGGTCTTACGTACTGCCTTTACGATTGCGGGAGTGTATTAGGATATTAGGCCCATTAGGTTACGATTAGATACGACGGCTATCGTCTAAAGTTTATGGTAGTATGGTTTATTATATATAGACTCATGTACCCTTTCATAAGAAGAACAACTCAATCAATAATATAATCCATTATGCTATTCTCCCTCTATTATCTTAACATTCTCTATGAAGGGTTGTAACTTATGTTGTGAATAATCTTGTATTTTCCTAAATCGTTTTATACAATTTGTAGCTCTAATAAGGTTTTATTGACTTGCTTCCCAAGATAATATGTGCGGTCGTCCATTTAGACCTAAATTGCTTAATAAGTTTTGGGCTAAATCAGGGTGTATGTAGTTGGAGGAAAGCTACACTTAATTTCTTCGAAGTGCTATGAATTCTCTTGTTAACCTTCATAACCTTCCAAAACCATTGCTACACGCTTCTACCTCTTCCCAAAAATTACTCTTACAAGAGAATACAAATTCTCAAAAAATTTCCCTTCTTGTATAGGGAACGAAATGAAATTTCATGACATGCTTGATTTTTTATTAGTTTTAGAGTTTAAGTTTTTCTCATATTAAAATACAATGAGATGAAATATAAAAATATTAACATATATATATTTGAATCAATAAGTAATAAACTAATAGTGTATATCACAAGCAAGACACTTAGCATAACGTAACCCCCCGAAAGAAAACATTGATGGGAATAAGCTCAATTGTTTCATTGTAGACCCAGTCGACCTTGCGTGCTTATTCCAAGTCTTCATGAAATAAAGGCCGCTACCACATTCACTGCATTTTGCGGCCGTACTGGCAGCATTTAGCATGGGGACAGTCTACTCCTTAGATGAACCACCTATGCCTTTACATTTTTCAGTCAATACTTTTTAGCCGATTACTTCAGTTGAGTTTGGCTCCTCGCTATATTAACAGAACTCGAGATTGCTTGATGTTAATGTTATAAAAGGAACAAAAACTTCCTATGTCTACTCTACTCTTCCGTTACAGAAAGTTGAACACATCTTCCTTTGTTTAGTCAGCACATGGAAGCTTTAGAGGTTCTTAGATAATTTCGTTGGCATAGCCCACAAGATTAGAGTCTAAAAGTTAAAATTCGGGTAAATTTCTCAAATGGATCAGGTTCAAACCTCCCCAAGAGCAATCTTGTGGAGCATTTATGGCCTGAGCCTATCTCTGTCTTCTACACTTCAACATTGTTACTCTCGGTGACTTACCTATTTTAACTAGTTTGCAATTGCAAGATATCACGTATATCCGAGGGTTTACCCATTGGGTACTGAATGGTACTTTATAAGCAAAATTGAGATGACTTATTCAATGCGTCTCGGTCCAGGAAGGGTGTAAGCAAAACAATGAGAAACATTACATGCCATTAGACGTTCATTAGATGTGATTAAAAACATATCATTGATAAGTTATTCGGTAGCATAAGATAATTAGATATGGTGCATCTACAAAATACAATTCAAACATAATGGAGCAAAAAAAAGCTCAAGTGGCAGCCATAAGTACCAAAAGATAATGTTAAGATCACACGATTATCACTGATCACATAACTTCCAATAGAATTATAACTAGCACTGGCTATTGGTGCTGCAGCATTAACGAAATAAAAAAGCTAACCACTATTGAGTTGCATGGACACCAAGCGTGAACCTACCTGAATGCAACTTGGAGCTCATGTTGTAGAGAAACATAAAACCGAGCAATTAGATGAAATGAGATATCTCTCACGCATGAGCGTAAATGTTGCAGCAAAAAAAGAAACAGCCTGCAATAGAGAGATAAATAGGGTCAGGGCAATGCCAGGCAAAATAAATATGTTCATGGGAAAAGAGGTGAAACCGAAAAACATGTTCAGAGAATAAGGCTTTCTTATACCATATGTATTTAGGGTTGTTCGGCCCAAGAATGTGAAGTGAAACGGATTAGAATGATATATGAACTTTGATTGGTTTGATTGCTTCTACTCTAGGGGGAAGAGAGTTGGAATCTTAGAGGGAGGGTAAAAGAGGGATTCAAGGAGGTTGGAATTGAATTAGAATCCATCAATTATCTAAGTCCTTTCCAATATAAGCCAAACAAACCTTAGAATTGCCTAAATTCATACAAGCACATTTCTTGCGTTATGTTGGCAGTTGGCATTCACGAATAAACATGCTAGAATGCTAGATAACAAGAGAATGGGTCACAATGCAAAAATTGCGTCAAAATTCCAAATGCAGAGCATAGAAATAGATCGCAGTCATACGTTCTACATTCTAATGAAAAGATCTACACCCTCTACCATACTGAAATACCATAAATTTACAAACTAAATATGAAAGAGACTTTTTTTCCATATTGTAGGTCATCTGTTTGCGATCTATAGACAAAAGCAAGGAACACTCATCACTTGATATCGTTTGGATCTATAGACAAAAGCAAGGCACACTAGTCACTAGATATCGTTTGGGATCTATACCATCCCTGATGACTAAGTCAAAATCATCTCTTCCTACTCCCGAGGTAACCTCAAGATCTACAGGCATCTTTCCCTTTGCATCCCTTAACAATCCTGATTGGTTATATTGAATTAATCTTGATGATCTAGTAAAAGAAATTGGAACCCTTAGGCCCCAAAAATCGAGGTACAACTATGTACGTCTGGTTCTCATTGTCAAAAAGCAACTCATAATCCACAGGTGTGCTTTTCAAACTAAGATAACACTATCTCGATTGGACCACGTTGCAAGTTATAGATAGTTTAGAGAGCTCAACATCATGTAAACTCGTGAAGAAAAAGCCAATACCAGCACAGACCTATTTCTATAAAACTGCCACCAATGTTGCATGATGTGTGTTTGGTTTGGTTAGGGGAATGGGTTCTGAGTTCGCTGAAATCTGCTAAATCAAATATAAACAAATCCAGCAACCTAGTTTGCAAACACACTTCATTCAACTACAAGCTAGTCCATTTGAGGATGGGATGACCGAACCCTAAACCATGCAACAATTATCGCAACCACACTTGGATCATATTTAATAAAAAAGACGGAAGAGATTGAAGGGGTCACAAGGATCCGAGTGTCATTGATTAGGTCTAGTTGTGTCATGGAGTTTACATATTGAGGATAACATCTGAGCATTCTCTCCCTCCTTTTCCTTACTTACATTCCCTTTTTTTTAATGGAGATTACCTTCTACCAAACATGTACTTACTTGTAAAGAGGCATAAACTTAGTAAGAAGATATAGCACCTTGGAATCAGTTAATCGTTAATGAAGCATAAACAAGTCAACATACACATAAAACTTCATGGCAAAAGCAGAGAACATTGTTAAGGAGTAGCACATCAGCTAGGCTAATTACAAGAACTGAAACTTTTATCCTACAATTGAATTACAAGTACAAATTTGTGTAAATGACATATACACTGTTGCTGAATACGAATTTATTCGAGCGTCCAAATCTATAGTCCCACACTCCCACTACCAAAAATGGAACAGCAAAGGACTAACAATTAGGAATCTCACATAAGACTATTCTCTCCTACATTAAGGCATACATATTCTCCCCGTATCTATTGTCGTCAACAATTATTCATGGTGTCGCAGTCACTTGTTTACCTATTGTATTCTTCATGAGATGTATTTTAATTGAAGGCAAACAAATAAATGCGACGGAGGGAGTATTTGTTGGCCTATTTGTAGGATTCCTAGCACAATAGCAGCCATATCTTACGGCTTAGATCATGGTACTACCATTAGTTCTTAAGCATTGTACCATTATATAGTTGTACATTACTTTACTGTGAATCATCAATATGAATTCGCGAAATTTACTTGGTAACCAGAGCATATTATCCTTCCTAAACACCCCATCACCATTTTTTTCGGCCATCTCACACAACTTCCCCATGGCTTTCAACAACATGACCATCCCAAACTTTCACGAACCCACAAAACCTCTGATACTTATCAAAATGACCAATTGTACCTGTACTATGCTCACTGCACAAACATCTCTCTCTTTGAAATTCGAAATTGAAAACCTTCTCCCTCGCAAACAATAATGGCTGAAATGGAAAGCCTGACTCCACCAGCAAAACTGAGAGTGCGCCCATTCCCAATCCCACATATTTGTTACCTCTATCTCAATTCCATATTATGTGGGAATCAGATGAGAATAAAATGGGATTCGAAGGAAACAGTAGTAGAGTAGATGAATAAAGGCATACACATCTGAAAAAAAAAATGAAAATTGAAAAAAGAATGTAAATATGAACCTGACAGTATGTCGGAAGAAATCTAGGTGCGGAAGAACTTGAGAAGGATAAAGCATAAGAAAAGAAAGAAGATTAAAAGGAAGAGATAATCAACAAAGATAAAGAATTTGGTTGAGAAATCATCCTTGTTTTTCTTGGAGTATTTCTGGTCAACCTCCTCCATTTGCTCCAACCTTGCCATCTTACTTCACGTTTCAGCCTTCTTTCAATCTCTTCCTGTCTTTCTGATCTACAACTTCCTCAATGTAAATTATCTATATTCCGTGATTATCTTTCCAATCTTCATGAGCAGTTAAAAAAAATTGGTTTGGGTCGGCTTCCGGTCGACTTATTTTCACATTTACAACCAGGATGTTCATTCGTGGTTCGGTTCACGGAACCGCATATTTAATTCGGTTCGCACGTGATTCGGTTTGGCAAAACTTTGCACCTAAATTGCACCGTTACTAACGGTTATAAACGGTTCGGTTAACCACTTTAAACGGTTATTTGTGGTTCGGTTACCGATTAACCTATAAAGATGCTAACTATAGTTTTGGAAAAATTTATCTAGTAGTTTAATTTATTTTTAATATTTAATTATACTCAACAATAAAGTTATTAGTCAAACTTTAATATTAATCATTTTAACCATTTTTGAATTTGGAAACACTTTTTAATTACACAAAAGAACTATTTTTTATGTAATATTTTAATTTTTTGTTTACTTATTTGTAAACGGTTCGGTTCACGGTTAACCTCTTTTCTAAAATTGCGAACCTCAACCGAACCGTGTCCATGATAAATTTAACGGAATCTAACCATAAAAATGTACGGTTTTTCGGTTCGGTTTATTATGAACACCCCTATTTACAACTAGACTTGTACGCCGAGCCGGGCCGAAGGCAGACTGGGCCAAGAAAAGTCAGTCCTGGCACAGCACTAAAACAACGTCAGGCTTAGGGGTGTTACCGAGCCAATTTGAGCTCGAACTCAGGTGGGCTTGGAATCGGCTCGGAAACTTGAACTTGAGCTCGGAATCTGCTCGGAATTATCCGAGCTTAAAAAATCAAAGTTTGAAATCAACTCAGATTAGGGTCGAGCTCTATTCGAGTTCGGTTAAATATTTATTTTCTTTACTTATTAAACTTTTAAATCAAATTAAAAATAAATATAATTTAAGAAAATGCAAATATAAGAAACATATGATTATAAATGCTAAAATGACATTTTATTAGGAACAAAAGTAATTACAAAATGACAAAATAGCTAAAAATAATAGATAAAATCAGTTTAAATGAACTTTCGATTCTGAGCTCTACTAAGCTCGGAATCGGCTCGGATCTGGATCACCCCGACTCGAAATCGGCTCGGTATTAGTTTTGACCGATTTCGAGCCGAGCTTTTACCGAGCTGATTCCGAGAGCTCTACGAGCCGGCTCAGATCACTTACATCCCTAGTCGGGCTAGGATGGGCCAAGAAAAGGCAACTGTAACACCCCGTATTTTCGTAAAATCTAATTTAAGCGTTTTAAGTTATTTTACATAATAAAATAATATTTTAATAATTTATTTCGAAAGATTTTAATTTAATAAGTAAGATCCGTCTTAAGAACCTTAAGTCCTTAAGACGAATACAAACTTGGTAAACTTAAACTCGTATCTTAAATATTGGTTCAAGTGTCCGACCCATTTTATTTACTCGGAAAGGACAGTCCATAAAACCCCATAAACCCCTTTCCATCGACATATTCCTCCATCCTCAAATATTTCCACTGTAAAAATAATCCTCACAAAACCTCCATTTTATTCATCTCTTTTTGAGAAATTCTTCATCATCCGTTCATCGATTTGAGGAGTGGGCTTAGACGATCCAGAAGTCGATAGCTACTTGGTTGAGGAGGATCTTTAGCCGGAATCGCTTGAAAGGTGACGATAATGAGATAACTCGGCCTTTATGTGTATATTAGCAAGTTTGTGGTGTTCTTGTATTTAGTTCCTGATTTTGTTAAAATATAATGCTTAAAGGACTTAGTAACATGTTTAGGAATGTGTTATTGTGTTGAATTCAAGCTTGTTGATGTTCTTAAGATCATATGTTGTTTTCTGAAATTTGCACATTTTGCGACGGATACTCTATGTAATCATTTGAGGATTGTTATGGGACTTGTATGCTGTTAGGATAGTGATATTTGATGTTTATAATGTTGGGCAAATCATACTTGTAATGATTATTGAAGTTTATAGGTCGATTTGTGAAGTTTGAAAAGGATTGGAAAATGCGATTTTGCGTTACAGGCTCTCTGAGCCGGTCGACCGACCGGCCGCCGGTCGACCGGTTGAGAGTGCGTTTGTGTGTTTTTCGTGTTTTCGAGAATTTGGCCTTGGACTGCCAGCCGGCCGACCAGCTGCCTGCCGACCGGCTGGTAGTCTCTTGTGTTGTGTCTTGTTGCGAAAAACCTAGGAAGAATGGGAGCCTAGCCGGCAGACCGGCCGCCTGCCAGCCGGCTGGGAGTGCATTTGGGTTGGTTTACGAAATAGCAAAGGCGAGGGAAATGGGGTTCCCAGCCGGCCGACCGGCTGGGAGTCCTTATGTGTTTTGTTTTCAAAAAGGAAGTGTAGGCTGAGGAGGTCACCAGCCGGCCGACCGGCCGCCTGCCGACCGGCCGCCTGCCGACCGGCCGCCTGCCGACCGGCTGGGGACCCCTGTAAGCTATTTTGAAATCGTAATTTATTCGTAACTTTCAAACGGTTAATCGGTTTTGATTGAAACTTGTTTTGTGTACTCGTGATATGTATTTGAGGTCCCCGGAGGATGGGCAACATTATATTGGGTTCGGGAATGGAGTAAGGATAGAGACCCCCCGGTCGGGTAACCGAAAGGGAAACCGGCTCTCCCTCATCTTAGTTCCCGGGGTCAATTAAATGTTGATTAGAAGTTGAAAGGTAGAGCTATAGAGTAGTTCATAGACCTGGATGATATTGTTTTGATGCGTATTAAGTTATGCCTTAAGCTGGCCTCTGAACTTAATACGTAGGTTGTTTGTCGTGTATGGGAACATTCGTTGAGTTTTCGCCTCTGAGTTCCATACATGTCTGTTTGTCGTGTCTGGGACATGCGTTGAGTTTTCGCCTCTGAGTCCAGACATGTATGTGTGATCGCGTCAGGACATGCCTTAAGCTGACCTCTGAGTCTGACGAGTAGAGCAACTGCACGACGGGGCAGTCATATTGTCATACCTTACCCGGAGTGCAGGTGTTTGGTACTAGAACATGCGTTGACTTTTCGCCTCTGAGTTTAGTACCTTGTGATGTGGTAGGGGAACATGCGTTGAGTTTTCGCCTCTGAGTTCCTTACTTGTGATAGTGAATTGAATGCTAGTCCATGCGTTGAGTTTTCGCCTCTGAGTCTAGTGTTCTGTGATAGCCGGTCCATGCGTTGAGTTTTCGCCTCTGAGTCCTTGCTTGATATTGTGAACTTGGTATCTAGGTTATGCGTTAAGATGTCGCCTCTGAACCTTTATACTTGCTGAATGTTTGGTAACTAGGTTATGTCTTAAGTTGACCGCTGAACCTCTTTACTTGATGATATATCTGCTTGCCTTAGAGTTTGGTACAGTGTCAGATATGCATGTTGAAGTTTATGATTATATTGCTGGAGTTGTAATCTGTTCATCCAAGGCATTGGATGACTCTTTTATCGGTTTCATAAATAGTTGGATTGAAAGACCCCCCGATTGGGTAACCAGTAGGGAAACCGGCTCTCCTTCCTAACGGTTTATGAAGTTGGTTGAGAGCCGTGCACTAGAGTCTGCATGTTAGTAAGAGATCAGATGATGAGATGTTTATGCTTCACATGTTGATATATGTTGGAGTGTTCTGTATTGTTTTATGTGTTACGTGTTGTCACAAAAGGTGGCTAGGAGAACTCTAGTCACTCCCCACTGATTGTGGCGTACATGTTTTCATGTATGTAGGTACATGCAGGTTGGAGATGAGATCACAGGAGGGCTAGCGAGTGATGATCCTTCATCATATGACTTATACCCTATCGTTAGCTAGACTGTTAGACTTTTGTTACTTTACGTTTTGGTGCCTATAGGGATGTTCCATCCCAGGCTGTGTATATATTTCATTTCAGTACTTAGAACTGTTACTTATCTATTTTGGTTTCAGTTTCAGTTTCTGTTTCAGTTTAAGACTTCTCGCATGTTGTTTATCTTTTAAAAAGTTTTAATTCCGCTGCATTTTTAGTACTTTTGTATGTTTATATTTCCGCTTTCGCGAGGGGTTTTACAGTTGGCATCAGAGCATTATTGCTCCCGACGCACTCATGTGACCCCCAACCTTAACTTGACCAAATAAACAAATAATGAATGAGAGATGGGTAGATCTAAGGATTTATTTTGTAGTCTATTTGTGAATGCTAACTGCTAAGCTAATACTTGTTTTCTCTTTTGAAGGATGGTGAGACCTAGGGCTGCTGATAACATTGTGCTGCAAGCAATTCAGCATTTGCTTGAGACTCAGAGACAGCAAGCAGGGAATGTTCCACCTCCTCCACCGCCAGGCAACGAGGCTAATCGTCCTGGTAGTTTCTCATGGATAGCTTCGCAGATGTCCCGTAGCCACGTGAAGACTTATGGTGGCGAGGTTGATCCGGTAGCTCTTACCGAGTGGTTCAGAGAGATGGAAAAGAGCTTCACTATGTATTCGGTGGGTAGAGAGGATAGAGTGCGGCTAGCCACTCACTTTCTTACCCTTGAAGCCGATAGGTGGTGGGCGTTGACAGGACCTACTTTCACTCTTGATCCTTTGTTCGATTGGGAGGCTTTTAAGGATAAGCTCGAGACGAGGTTCTATCCTAAAGATCTCAGATCACAGCGACTCAAAGAATTCATGGATTTAAAGCAAGACAAGATGTCAGTTCAGGAGTTCACAGACCGATTCAACCAGCTTGCTCACTTCGCATCGAGATTTGTCAGAGATGAGGCCGAGAGAGTCTACTTTTACCGTGGCAAGCTAGGGCCACGCATCGAGAGCATGGTTCGTCGAGATTCGACTTCTTTTGTAGAGGTATATGATGATGCTATTTGGGCCGAGAGTTCTATTCGTGCCATAGATGCTGAGACCCGTGCTGCTACTTCTAGTGTGACTCCTCACCAGAGATCAGTATACTAGGGGAAGAGACCATTTGTTCCTTCTACTTCTTCGCCTTCTTCTCAGAAGAAGCGTTTTGAGAGGTTCTCTGCTCCGGTTGCTAAGACCACATTTCACACCGACACTGCTTCTACTGTTTGCCGCCGTTGTGGTAAACCGCTTCATCCAGGGTTTGATTGTTTCAAGAATGCCTATAAGTGTTATACTTGTAATGGATACGGGCATAGGTCCTTTGATTGTCCTGAGAAGGATACTGTTATTGGCAAGGCTGCCACTGCTGCTGCGGCGACTAGAGGAGGAAAGCCGAAAGGGAAGATTTTTGTGATGACTAGGGCTGAGGCTGAGGCTCATCCAGATATTGTTGCCGGTATCTTTTCTATTCTTGGCGCTGAGTGCCTTATTTTGTCCGATACTGGAGCTTCTCTTTCTTTTATATCGACTCAGTTCGCAGACCGTTTAGCTCTTGAGTCTTCATTGGTTGAGGAGACTTCCATTTCCTTACCTTCTGGAGACGTGTTTTCCTGCTCTTCGTCCCATAGGGATGTTCCTATTATTATTGGTCAAACCACATTTCCAGCGGACTTACTGAGATTTCCTCTCGAGGAGTTTGACATTATCCTCGGTATGGATTGGTTATCGCGATACCATGCTCGCTTCGAGTGTCGCGACCAGAAAATCTGCTTGAGGAGTTCTTCAGGAGTTCGTGTTTCCTATAGGGGAACTCGCCCTCAAAGGGGTGTTCGTGTTATCTCTTCGATGAAAGCATCTCATCTTCTTAGGAAGGGTTGCCAAGCCTTCCTATGTGTTGTTACAGCTGCTAAGCCATCGCTACCGAAGCTTGAGGATGTAGCCATTGTTCGTGAGTATCCAGATGTTTTCCCAGATGACTTTCCAGGGATACCGCCAGAGAGAGATGTGGAGTTTACTATTGAGCTTGTTCCAGGTACCGGACCGATTTCCAAAGCTCCTTACCGTATGGCTCCGCCAGAGTTGAAAGAGTTGAAGCAGCAATTGGAAGAGATGATCGAGAAAGGGTTCATTAGACCGAGTGCTTCTCCGTGGGGTGCTCCCGTTTTGTTCGTTAAGAAGAAAGATGGTTCCATGAGACTTTGCATTGACTATAGAGAGCTGAACCGAGTGACCGTGAAGAATAGATATCCTTTGCCTAGGATAGACGACTTGTTTGTTCAGTTGAGAGGTGCTTCGAGGTTTTCCAAGATTGATCTTCGATCGGGTTATCATCAGATTCCAGTGAGGGAGGCTGATATTGCGAAGAATGCTTTTCGTACCAGATATGGGCATTTTGAGTTCGTGGTTATGCCTTTTGGGTTGACTAATGCACCTGCTATCTTCATGGATCAGATGAACCGTACCTTCAGTGAGTATCTTGACACTTGTGTTGTGGTGTTTATTAATGATATCCTCATATACTCTAAGACCGATGAGGAGCATGCTGAGAATCTTAGATTGATTCTTGGGATTTTACGTCGTTAGAAGTGGTTCGCAAAGTTCTCTAAGTGTGAGTTTTGGCTTTCTAAGGTTGCATTTCTTGGACATGTGATATCTAGTGAGGGAGTTATGGTTGATCCCGCGAAGATTGAGGCCGTTGTGGATTGGGAGAGTCCCAAAGACGTTGGAGAGATCCGCAGTTTCCTTGGATTGGCTGGTTATTATCGTAGATTTGTTGAGGATTTCTCTAGATTGGCTCGCCCGATGACTCAGTTGCTGAAGAAAGAAGCCAAATTTGTGTGGACCGACAAGTGCGAGAGTTCTTTTCAGGAATTGAAGACCAGATTGACTTCCGCCCCCGTGTTAGCTTTGCCAGAGATTGGAGTTGACTTCGATGTGTATTGTGATGCTTCGATGTTAGGACTAGGATGTGTATTGATGCAAAGTGGTAAGGTGATAGCCTATTCATCTAGACAGTTGAGAGTTCACGAGGTGAACTATCCGACACATGACATGGAGTTAGCCGCAGTCGTTCATGCTTTGAAGATGTGGCGACATTATCTGATTGGATCCCATTGCCGTATTTTCACAGATCACAAGAGTCTTAAGTACATTTTTACCCAGAAGGACCTTAACATGAGACAGAGACGTTGGCTAGAGTTAGTGAAAGATTACGACATCGAGTTGTTATATCATGAGGGAAAAGCCAATGTAGTTGCTGATGCGCTTAGCCGCAAGACTTCTCACTCGATTAGTGCCATGAGAGTATTGCCCGATGAGTTGTGTTCCGAGTTCCGGAAATTGAGGTTAGAGATGGTGGGTAATGGTTTTGATTGGTTAGCTGCTATGACTACCGAGCCGTCTTTATATTGGGAGATTCGCCAGAGTTTACCTTCAGATGCCAATTTCAAGAAGTTCGAGGCTAAGATTTCGAGTGGTGTTGCACCTGACTTAGTGATTGATGTTGATGGTTTCCTTAGGTTCCGTGGTAGGATGTATGTTCCCGATGTGCCAGATCTGAGGAAGAGGGTTATTGATGAGGCTCATTTGACACCGTATTCAGTTCATCCGGGTAGAGAGAAGATGCACAAGGACTTAAGACTTATATTTTGGTGGCCCGGGATGAAGAAAGACATTCTGGATTATGTTAGTAGGTGCTTGACTTGTCAACAAGTCAAGATAGAGCATATGAGGCCTGGTGGTTTGCTACAGCCGCTTCCCGTCCCTCAGTGGAAGTGGGAATGCATATCTATGGATTTTTTGTGACAGCTTTGCCTAAGACTGTGGGAGGCAAAGATGCGATTTGGGTTATTGGGGATCGACTAACTAAGTGTGCTAGATTCGTGCCGATCAGAGAGACGTGGGATATGGACCGTTTAGCCAGGGCTTATATTTCTGAGATAGTCCGTTATCATGGTGTCCCGAAGGAGATCGTTTCAGATCGAGATCCGAGGTTTTGTTCTAGATTCTGGAAGGCTTTACAAGAGGCTATGGGTAGCCGTTTGTTGATGAGCACCGCATTTCATGCCGCGACCGATGGTCAGTCCGAGAGGACTATACAGACACTAGAGGATTTGCTCCGCGCTTGTGCCCTCGATTTTCAGAGATCTTGGGACAGTGTTTGCCGTTGGTAGAGTTTTCTTACAACAACAGTTACCATGCTTCCATTGGTATGGCTCCGTACGAGGCTCTTTACGGAAGGAAGTGCCGTAGCCCGATCTGTTGGGATCAGGCGAGTGACGTGCGCGACCTTGGACCTGACCAGCTAGCTGAGACCATTGACCGTGTACAGCTCATTAGGAATAGGATGAAGGCCGCTCAGGACCGGCAGAAGTCCTATGCTGATGTCCGTCGTAGACCCTTAGAGTTCAAGGGGGGTGACAGTGTCTTTTTGAGGGTGTCTCCGATGAAGGGCGTCAAGAGGTTTGGCGTTAAGGGCAAGCTGAGCCCTAAGTACATTGGACCTTTTGTGATCGCGAAGAAGATTGGCGCCGTAGCTTATCGTTTGGACTTGCCTCCTAGTTTGGGCAAGGTTCATAACGTCTTTCACGTTTCCCAGCTCCGCAGATATGTTAGTGATCCGAGTCATGTACTGCACAGAGAGATCGTGAACCTAGAGCCGAGTCTTGCCTTCGAGGAGCGTCCAGTGAAGATCCTTGACCGACAGGAGAGGAAGCTTAGGAGCAAGGTGGTGCCCTTGGTGAAGATTATATGGCGTTGCGGTGATGTCGAGGAGCAAACTTGGGAGACTGAGGCATCGATGCGTATCGCGCATCCTTCCCTTTTCGATTGAGGTATAGTTAGTTAGAAGTTATCTTCGTTCGAGTTTCGAGGACGAAACTTTTTGAAGTGTGGGTGATTGTAACAACCCGTATTTTCGTAAAATCTAATTTAAGCGTTTTAAGTTATTTTACGTAATGAAATAATATTTTAATAATTTATTTCGAAAGATTTTAATTTAATAAGTAAGATCCGTCTTAAGAACCTTAAGTCCTTAAGACGAATACAAACTTGGTAAACTTAAACTCGTATCTTAAATATTCGTTCAAGTGTCCGACCCATTTTATTTACTCGGCAAGGAGAGTCCATAAAACCCCATAAACCCCTTTCCATCGACATATTCCTCCATCCTCAAATATTTCCACTGTAAAAATAATCCTCACAAAACCTCCATTTTATTCATCTCTTTTTGAGAAATTCTTCATCATCCGTTCATCGATTTGAGGAGTGGGCTTAGACGATCCAGAGGTCGATAGCTACTTGGTTGAGGAGGATCTTTAGCCGGAATCGCTTGAAAGGTGACGATAATGAGATAACTCGGCCTTTATGTGTATATTAGCAAGTTTGTGGTGTTCTTGTATTTAGTTCCTGATTTTGTTAAAATATAATGCTTAAAGGACTTAGTAACATGTTTAGGAATGTGTTATTGTGTTGAATTCAAGCTTGTTGATGTTCTTAAGATCATATGTTGTTTTCTGAAATTTGCACATTTTGCGACGGATACTCTATGTAATCATTTGAGGATTGTTATGGGACTTGTATGCTGTTAGGATAGTGATATTTGATGTTTATAATGTTGGGCAAATCATACTTGTAATGATTATTGAAGTTTATAGGTCGATTTGTGAAGTTTGAAAAGGATTGGAAAATGCAATTTTGCGTTACAGGCTCTCTGAGCATTTGTGTGTTTTTCGTGTTTTCGAGAATTTGGCCTTGGACTGCCAGCCGGCCGACCGGCTGCCTGCCGACCGGCCGGTAGTCTCTTGTGTTGTGTCTTGTTGCGAAAAACCTAGGAAGAATGGGAGCCCAGCCGGCAGACCGGCCGCCTGCCAGCCGGCAGACCGGCCGCCTGCCAGCCGGTTGGGAGTGCATTTGGGTTGGTTTACGAAATAGCAAAGACGAGGGAAATGGGGTTCCGAGGCGGCCGACCGGCTGCCTGCCGACCGGCTGGGAGTTCTTATGTGTTTTGTTTTCAAAAAGGAAGTGTAGGCTGAGGAGGTCACCAGCCGGCCGACCGGCTGGGGACCCCTGTAAGCTATTTTGAAATCGTAATTTATTCGTAACTTTCAAACGGTTAATCGGTTTTGATTGAAACTTGTTTTGTGTACTCGTGATATGTATTTGAGGTCCCCGGAGGATGGGCAACATTATATTGGGTTCGGGAATGGAGTAAGGATAGAGACCCCACGGTCGGGTAACCGAAAGGGAAACCGGCTCTCCCTCATCTTAGTTCCCGGGGTCAATTAAATGTTGATTAGAAGTTGAAAGGTAGAGCTATAGAGTAGTTCATAGACCTGGATGATATTGTTTTGATGCGTATTAAGTTATGCCTTAAGCTGGCCTCTGAACTTAATACGTAGGTTGTTTGTCGTGTATGGGAACATGCGTTGAGTTTTCGCCTCTGAGTTCCATACATGTCTGTTTGTCGTGTCTGGGACATGCGTTGAGTTTTCGCCTCTGAGTCCAGACATGTATGTGTGATCGCGTCAGGACATGCCTTAAGCTGACCTCTGAGTCTGACGAGTAGAGCAACTGCACGACGGGGCAGTCATATTGTCATACCTTACCCGGAGTGCAGGTGTTTGGTACTAGAACATGCGTTGACTTTTCGCCTCTGAGTTTAGTACCTTGTGATGTGGTAGGGGAACATGCGTTGAGTTTTCGCCTCTGAGTTCCTTACTTGTGATAGTGAATTGAATGCTAGTCCATGCGTTGAGTTTTCGCCTCCGAGTCTAGTGTTCTGTGATAGCCGGTCCATGCGTTGAGTTTTCGCCTCTGAGTCCTTGCTTGATATTGTGAACTTGGTATCTAGGTTATGCGTTAAGATGTCGCCTCTGAACCTTTATACTTGCTGAATGTTTGGTAACTAGGTTATGTCTTAAGTTGACCGCTGAACCTCTTTACTTGATGATATATCTGTTTGCCTTAGAGTTTGGTACAGTGTCAGATATGCATGTTGAAGTTTATGATTATATTGCTGGAGTTGTAATCTGTTCATCCAAGGCCTTGGATGACTCTTTTATCGGTTTCATAAATAGTTTGATTGAAAGACCCCCCGACTGGGTAACCAGTAGGGAAACCGGCTCTCCTTCCTAACGGTTTATGAAGTTGGTTGAGAGCCGTGCACTAGAGTCTGCATGTTAGTAAGAGATCAGATGATGAGATGTTTATGCTTCACATGTTGATATATGTTGGAGTGTTCTGTATTGTTTTATGTGTTACGTGTTGTCACAAAAGGTGGCTAGGAGAACTTTAGTCACTCCCCACTGATTGTGGCGTACATGTTTTCATGTATGTAGGTACATGCAGGTTGGAGATGGGATCACAGGAGGGCTAGCGAGTGATGATCCTTCATCATATGACTTATACCCTATCGTTAGCTAGACTGTTAGACTTTTGTTACTTTACGTTTTGGTGCCTGTAGGGATGTTTCATCCCAGGCTGTGTATATATTTCATTTCAGTACTTAGAACTGTACTTATCTATTTTGGTTTCAGTTTCAGTTTCAGTTTCAGTTTAAGACTTCTCGCATGTTGTTTATCTTTTAAAAAGTTTTAATTCCGCTGCATTTTTAGTACTTTTGTATGTTTATATTTCCGCTTTCGCGAGGTGTTTTACAGCAACCCTGGCACAACATTGTTGGACTATTTGAACAATTTCCAACGGCTATATTTGCAGGATTGGGCCGGGTTGGACCACATTTGGCACTGGGCTGGTCATCGGGCCGGGCTGACAAAATCTAGCAGTGGCACAGGCTCTAATCGATAACGGGTTGGGTTGGGCTGGCACTGGCCCTGTGTAGGCTGGAAAAAACGGGTCCATGTAGCAGGGTTGAGTCGGGTCGGGCCGGACTGGCCCGCTACGTTGTCTAGCTCTATTTACAACAACTAGTTGGTTACCCGCGACCGAAAATGTTGCGGTATCCTATGACGTTACTTTGAAGTCTTTCTACGAGATAATGAATGGGATGTATATTTTTTCTATTAATTTCCGTAAAATTTGGCATATGACCTAATTTGTGTAAATGGTTATTCAATTTTTCCCTTCATTATATTATGGGTAAAATTCACATTCTCGGGGCCAAGAGAAACACCCCCAATAAGGAAATACAAGGAAATTAATAAAGGCAAAATTGTGCCACCAAAGAAGCAGCCCATAAGCAATGTTCAGAAAGTCGTTGGGATCAGTTAAAAGGAGGAGAAACAAACTCCCATTTCCTCTTAACAACACGCAAGATTGTAGGAGCGGGATCAAGGAAGACCGAACTCCGCTCTACACTACTATAAAACAGTTGAAAATCTCAAGACTAAGGCATTCAATCTCTCCTCCGCAAAGCATAAAGACAAAAACATCAAGCAATCACATTTATTTTCATACTCTTAAAATTCCTTTCTTGTACCCTTGTCTACCGCATTTCCTCGATTATAGAGCAAAATTAGTGGGATTCGGTATCCCCCCCCGCCCCGGGCAGTTGTTTTCCATACCATGTTTTCCACGTCACCAAAATTCCATGTGTTAACCTTTTTTCTGTCGTTTATTTCGTCCATTAGCATCGTTACAATTTATCTCTCATTTGGTTAACGAATAGTTACTTTAACCCACATCTAAACTAAGATCCGATATTATTTTACCACAACAATTTGGCGCCCACCGTGGGGTAAAGTGATTATTTCAGCGCCGTAATTTCCTAAAAATCCAATCATCACCATGTCTGGAACCAACCCAATCCCTCTAGCACTCAAAGCATGTCAGCCCAGACTTCCAGGACCAGACCACCAATATCTGTTAGACATCCACCTGCAGCCTCAAGCTAGATGACAGCCTCCATCATATCTCCCAAGACCATGCCATAACTCTCCAAGCCCTCTCAGATGCCCAAATCCATTCCAGCATATGGACCTCAAAAATAGAGCAAAGAGAGCAGCCCCAGTAAAAGTGCAACCATGATTCCAATTCAAGCCTAGGAGCATGTGTTAGGTATAGTAGCCAAGGCAGCAGGACCTGCTGGTCCAGACCCAATTCAAGTGGTGGTCCAAAGGATGGATGCTCTGCATCAGGCCATAGAAAGTCTAAAGAGGGACAATTAGGACACCCGAGCCCAAATCACAGTAGCGACCCAATCTGCACCACCAACCAACCCAAGGCCGCCATAGATTCTGGAACCAATAGGGAGTATGAGACTGATGAGCTCTATTTTGGTCGTTATTTTCGTTGTTTATTCTTCATTTTCGGTCCCGATATGACCTCGTTTTGCGTGCCTCTGCTCGCTTTTATGCCCGTTACCTCGACTATTCCTTTTTGGTTTACATTTTGTAGGTATTGTGGCGGGGCCGAAGAAACGGGAGCAAACGAGATGAATTTAGAGCGATTTATGAAGAAATATGAAGAAATGTGAAGGAAGCTAGCCCAGGCCCTCTGAGCCGGTCCCCAGCCGGCGGCCGGTAGGCCGGCTGGGAACCTTGACTTGTGTTTTTGGCGAAAAAAGAAAGAAAGTTTCAGATTCAAGGAACAAGGCCCCCAGCCGGTGGCCAACCGGCAGCCGGTCAGCCGGCTGGGTGAGGCTTTCCATACTTAGCCATTTTCGAAGATTGAAGAGCAATGCATTGTTGGGCAGGTTCAAGTGAAAGGACTCCCAGCCGGTGGACAACCGGCAGCCGGTCCACCGGCTGAGGGTACCTGTGCAATGAAGAAATTGAAGAGAAAAGTCAGATTGGCCAAATAGGTCTCCCAGCCGGTGCCAGACCGGCAGCCGGCTGGTCGGCTGGGAAGCATAGCCTATTGAAGAATTTTTCAGAAGTCAAAATTTGGGCTCCCGGCCGGTTTACCACCGTCAGCCGGTGGATCGGCTGAGAAGCCTTTCTCAGATTTTCGCGTACTATATAAACCCGCACTTAGTCTTTCATTTTACAACATATTACTTATTACGCATTCTTAAGCTTATTTTAGGGTTTTTTACTGTTGGATTACTCAACACTTAGACTCAAAAAACACTCTTAATATTTTAATCTTCTTTAGATCCTTACTTAATCTTTGAATATTTGTTAACCTCTCTTGAGGATTCTTCTTAGCTTTGTTTTTAAGTAATTGTAGAGGATTTTTTGGGTTGTATTTTTGGGAGATTTGAAATAATCTTTCAACTTGTCATCCAAGCTACTTCCTTTTCCTTAGTTAATGGTATAATCTTCTTCATCTTTACTTTGTCTTTGCATTTCCTTTAAGTTTTGCTTGTTCAATTGTTTACTCTTACTTAATCCAACATGTTTAGCATTTCCTCATCATTTGTTTACATATTTATGTTAGCCATGTGTGAGTAGTTCCCCTACTAGGGTTAGGGGTGTGCTTTGGTTTGTTGATAGCTATGAATCTTGTTTAGGGCTAGGATTTGGTTCTCTTCTTTGCTAGGTTTTCATTTGTGCATGTTATATGTTTGATGAAATGTCTCAACGACGGTTGGACATGATTCTCATTGTTGTTGGCCTTTGATGATAGTCTAGGGCTTTCATGGACATGTATGTATGTTAGGTTGGCCTTGTTTGTAGCGAAAGCTAGGATAGGGATCGACTATAGGTGAGTCAAATCGATAGACGAGACAAACCTAGGCCTAGTATAGTGGAGACCTTAGATTCCCTTGCATGATTCGTTACCAACCTACCTTAGTACCCCCGACACCTTAGTATCTTTTATTCATCGATTTCATCTTGACACATTTGCTTTAATTTATCTTTAGTAGTTGTTAATCAATCACAAACCTATTACCCGACTCGAGCTCGAACTAGAACGTAACTATACTACTTCCCCACCGTCCTTTGGGTTCGACCCTAAATTATACTACTTAATTTGGGAGTTTATAAATTGTTTTTGGTGCCGGGATTGACGACAAAAACCGGCCATCAAAATGGCGCCGTTGCCGGGGACGGTGTTTAGAAGTTGTGTAGTTTAGTTTTAGTTTTAGTCTAGAGTTAGTTGAGCTTGTTTTGTTTTGACCAAAGATTTGGTAGTTAATTGTAGAGTGCTTGTTTTATTGCTCACCCTAGTGTTTAACAAGCACTAGGACGACTAATTTGTTTGCAAAGTTTTATGCCTAGGGGTGACTCTAACTCTTTGTTGTCATCTTCCGAACCGGAGAGGCTCTTTCGGGCCTTAAGGAGGAAGACTATTGCAAGGGTAAGAATTGCATCCCAAGCATCTACTAGCCAAAACAACCCCTCTTCATCCGAACCACCAAGTCCCAATCAAAGCAATCCTAGCCCAACATCCGAAAGTTTTGACAATCCGTTTTATCAATCACCACCACAATCACCACACTTTCCAAACAACCATCCAATTCATATAATGGCCGCTCTTCGTGATCATAACCGGCCCAATCACAATGACACCACCAATCCAATCAACTTCGGGGTTCTTGTTCCTCAAAATTTCGAAATACACCCTTCGCAAATGAGTTCAATCGAGAAGAATGCCTTTAGCGGGGCTTCTCACGAAGATGCTCATGGGCACTTGAGAAAGTTCAAGGGTAAGGTCGCAATGATAAAGAAAACGGGAGTACCCGAGGAGACACTAAGGCTTATGCTTTTCCCCTATTTCTTAACCGACAAGGCGGATAGGTGGTTAAATGTCCATGCTCCGAATACATTCACCACATGGGACGACTTGGCAACGGCTTTCCTTGCCAAGTACTACCCATCCTCCAAGACCGCGATGCTCCGAAATGAGATAACTCAGTTTCAACAAGAGGAGGGAGAATCTTTGGGAGAAGCTTGGGATAGATACCAAGATTTGCTTGCTAAGTGCCCACACCACAGGATACCACCTTGGTACACAACCCAAACCTTTTTTCAGACTCTTCTCCCCCGGACTAAAGAAATGGTTAATGCATCGGCGGGTGGTAGCTTTGACCACTTGCCACATGAGGAGGGAACGGAACTCATCAAGAAGATTGTTGATTCAGAGGAAAATTATGGTACTAGGGGGAATGTCTTGAGGAAGAGTAGCAAGTACCCTAGTGAGCACCTTTCCAATGCAAAGGCAAACGAAGAAACCAATGCCAAGTTGGACATGTTAACCAAGAAATTGGAAGAGTTGACTAAGGGCTCCACTACCAAAGAAACCAAGAGCAATGTCCCGGGGATGTACCAAGTAAATAGTGTTGCCATATGTGATTTATGCGGAGGAAATGGGCACACATTTGAAGTTTGTGCAAACAACTCAATTGAGGGAAGTGGAAGTGAGGAAGAATTGTATGCTTTTCAAGCATTCAACAATCCTAGAAACCAAAATACTTTCAACCCCAACTCAAACTACTATCACCAAGGGATTAGAGGTAGTCCTTATATGAGTTACAAAAGCACCAATGTGTTGAATCCTCATCAAATTCAACAACCTCAAGGGCAAAACCCCCCCGGTTCTCAACCAAGGGGTGAAAACTTCAACCCAAGGAACAATTTCAACAACAACAATTTCTACCAAGGCAACCAATCTAATCAAGCCAATCAAGGCTTTCAACAAGGTTTCAATGATCCAAACTTCAACCCCAATTTCCAAAACAACCAAAATCCACAAAATTTCAATCCAAATTTCAACAACAACCAAAACTACAACCAACACCAAAACCAAAACTTCAATCCACCACCATTTCAAAACAACCCCAATCAAAATCAAACCAACTACAACCACAACCCACAAAATCCCAACAACCCAAATTACAACCAAAATTTCAACCAAAACTTTCCACCAAACAATCAAGGCCAAAACTTCAACAATCAAGTTCCGAAGGGCAACTCCCAAGGTGGGGGTGCAAGGAATGATTATGGGTTCCCCTTGCCCCTCACCAATGCACCTCACCAAGATACTAGTGATTCCCAAGTGGGTGAGTTATTGAAGCTTGTCAAGAACATGCAAGCAACTCACACCCAAGAGATGGCTAATTTGAAGAGTGCCAACCAAAGGGAGATACGGGAAATGGAGGCTCGAGTTGCCTCTCAAGCTCTAGCCAATCCACAAAGGCCACCGGGCGGCTTCCTTGCCCAAGGTCAAAGTTCCAAAGATGCATCACACAATCACCAAGCACATGCGGTGATTTTGAGAAGTGGAACGGAGCTAGAGGACCCGTACAAAGACTACAACTATGGTGAAGAGGAGCCTATCTTAGAACTTGTGAAAGACAAAGGAAAAGAAGTTGATGGTGGCAATTCAAGGGATGATGACTTTTATGTGGAGGACCTCCCTTATGAGGAGAAAGAAGATGAAGTTATCTTGGAGGAGGTGGATGTTAGCCAAGAGAAGTTGGTTCCAAAACCAACTACTAAGGTAACAAGCAAACCAACACCCACCAAGGTACTATCTAACCCTCAACCAACTAGCTTGCCTTATCCTTCAAGGGCTTTGAAGGGAAAGGAAAACTTCAAGTTCACAAATTTTTGTAAAATGATTGAAAAACTTGAAGTGACTCTTCCCTTTACGGAGGTGATATTGAAT
Organism: Silene conica; assembly: GCA_029255685.2. NCBI lineage: Eukaryota > Viridiplantae > Streptophyta > Magnoliopsida > Caryophyllales > Caryophyllaceae > Silene > Silene conica. The sequence goes on from CM055315.2 coordinate 57,185,797, forward strand.
ATGCCAACTTACTCCAAATTTTTAAAAGAAATCTTGTCGGGCAAGAGAACCTTGGGTGACCAAGAAGTAATGGCTATGAGGGAGGAGTGTAGTGCACTTCTCCTCCAAAAGGAGCCAAAGAAACTTGGTGATCCGGGGAGTTTCTCTATCCCTTGCATAGTTGGTGGCATTCCAATCTCTCGTGCCCTTTGTGATTTAGGAGCTAGTGTAAGTGTACTTCCTTTGAAAGTTGCAAAAAGAATTGGCCTGAATGATTTAGTTCCTACAAGTATCACCCTCCAATTGGCGGATAGGTCCGTCAAGCGCCCTTTGGGAGTGCTTGAGGATGTACCCGTCAAGGTGGGTAAGCATTTGATTCCCGCCGATTTTGTCGTCCTTGATATTCCGGAGGATAGCCACACTCCCATCATCCTTGGTAGGCCTTTCTTGGCTACCGGAGGCGTCTTGATAGACGTTAAGAATGGGCGGCTCACCTTTAGAGTTGCGGATGACAAAATTGAGTTTAATCTACCTACTATGATGAAAGGTCCAAAGCATGATGAGGCATTTACATTGGACATTGTGGAGCAAGTGGTAAGGGAGATGGTAGAGATGGAAGAAGAGGAGGAAGGCCACATGGAACAATTATGTGGCATCACAACTAGTGAAGACAAGGAAATGGATGAGAACATTGAGCTAGAAGATGAAGAAGTTGAGAAGGTGGATGGAATGCTCCCTCCAAAGGTACAACTCAAAACCCTTCCTCCCTCCCTCAAGTATGCCTTTCTTGGGGAGGGAGAGGCTTACCCGGTGATCATCAATGCCAACCTCAATGAGCAACAAGAATCCAAACTCATTTCAACTTTAAAGGATCATAGGAGCTCATTGGGGTATAGCCTTGATGACATCAAGGGGCTAAGCCCGAACCTTTGCATGCATAGAATAGTTCTTGAGGAGGGGAGTCGACCTAGAGTGGAAGGCCAAAGGAGATTGAATCCGAAAATGGCGGATGTAGTGAAGAGTGAAGTCCTTAAATTGCTTGAGGCCGGAATCATATATGAGATCACGGATAGCCGGTGGGTGAGCCCCGTCCATGTTTTCCCCAAGAAGGGGGGTGTAACTTTGGTTACACAAGAGGATGGGACTCTCCTACCGACTCGTCCGGTGACGGGGTGGAGGATGTGTATCGATTACCGTAAGTTGAACGCGGCCACTCTCAAAGACCATTTCCCAATCCCCTTCATTGATCAAATGCTAGAGAGGCTTGCGGGGCATTCGTACTATTGTTTTCTTGACGGTTATTCCGGGTTTTTTCAAATACCCATTCACCCGGAAGACCAAGAGAAAACAACTTTTACATGCCCCCAAGGTGTGTATGCTTATCGGCGGATGCCATTCGGGTTGTGTAATGCACCCGGCACCTTTCAAAGGTGCATGATGGCCATCTTTGCCGATTTTCTTGAGAAATCTATGGAGGTTTTTATGGACGATTTTAGTGTTCATGGTGATTCATTTGACCTAGGGCTTTCTAATCTTGTAAATGTGTTGAAAAGATGTGAGGAGCACAATCTTGTCCTCAATTGGGAGAAATGCCATTTGATGGTAGAGGAGGGGATTGTGCTCGGTCACATAGTGTCCAAGAGGGGCATAGAAGTTGATGGTGCAAAAGTGGCGGTCATTGAGAACTTGTCACCCCCCACCAATGTGAAAGGGGTGAGGAGTTTTCTTGGACATGCCGGCTTTTACCGGCGTTTTATCAAAGATTTTTCCAAAATTGTCAAACCATTGACTTCTCTTCTTCTCAAGGATGCTCCCTTTTTGTTTACTAATGAATGTCTTGAAGCCTTTGCTAGGATCAAAGAAGCGCTTGTGACGGCTCCTATTATTCGTGCTCCGGATTGGGGATTGCCTTTTGAGATTATGTGTGACGCATCCGACTACGCGGTAGGAGCGGTCCTAGGTCAAGTTGTGGATAGGAAACACCACGTGATATACTATTCAAGCAAGACTCTTGATTCAACTCAAGCAAAGTATTCCACGACCGAAAAGGAGATGTTGGCAATCGTGCATGCCATTGAGAAGTTTAGGCAATATCTCATGGGATCTAAAGTGGTGGTGTACTCCGATCACACCGCTTTGAGGCAATTAATGTTGAAGAAAGATGCCAAGCCAAGACTCTTGAGATGGGTTCTTTTACTCCAAGAATTTGATCTAGAGATAAGAGACAAGTCGGGGTCGGAGAATGTGGTTGCGGACCACTTGTCTAGATTGACTTTTGAGGATCATGGTTTGCATGATAGAGATGGCCCAATCAATGAATGGTTGCGTGAGGATAGTTTGATGGCAATAGGCAATAAATTGCCTTGGTTTGCGGATATTGCCAATTATCTTGTTAATTGCTTTATCCCGGAGGAGTTGGAAGCAAGAGAAAGGAGAAAGTTGAAAGTGGATGCTAAGAGATATTTTTGGGATGATCCCTACCTTTTCAAAAAGTGTGGGGATGGGCTCTTGAGGAGATGCGTATCAAAGGAAGAGGGGCTTGAAATTGTGGATCGGGTTCACAACTCCGCCTATGGAGGGCACTTGGCGGCTTCACGGACTATAGCCAAGGTTCTTCAAGGAGGGTTCTTTTGGCCTTCAATGTTCAAAGACATTCACGATGTTGTTAGATCTTGTGATGCTTGTCAAAGGTCGGGCAACATCGGTAAAAGGAATGAGATGCCCCTAAAAACCATCTTGGAGATGGAGTTGTTTGATTGTTGGGGGATTGACTTCATGGGACCTTTCCCCAATTCATGCGGGAATGAGTACATCTTAGTAGCCGTGGATTATGTCTCGAAATGGATTGAGGCGGTTGCCTCCCCCACCAATGACTCCAAGGTAGTGGTAAAACTCTTCAAGACCATCATCTTTCCCCGTTTTGGAGTGCCCCGAATAGTGATAAGTGACGGAGGTTCTCACTTCCGGAAACATACATTCAAAGCCCTCCTAGTCTCCTATGGAGTCACCCACAAGGTAGCACTTGCCTACCATCCTCAAACTAGTGGGCAAGTGGAGGTTTCAAATCGTCAAATCAAGGCTATTCTAGAGAAGGTGGTGCAAAAGAACCGGAAAGATTGGTCCCAAAAATTGAATGATGTGCTATGGGCTTTGAGGACGGCCTACAAAACACCCATAGGAATGACTCCCTACAAGCTTGTGTACGGGAAAGCATGCCACCTCCCGGTGGAGCTTGAGCACAAGGCTTGGTGGGCCTTGAAGGAGATGAACTTCGATTTAGACATGGCCGGGGAGAAGAGATTCTTGCAAATGAGTGAGCTTGAGGAGCTTAGATATGAAGCTTATGAGAGTTCAAAACTCTATAAGGAGCAAACGAAGAAGTGGCATCATGCCAAGCTAGTGAAGAAGAATGTGAGCATAGGAGACCTTGTTCTCCTCTTCAATTCAAGAGTCAAAAACTTTCCGGGGAAGCTTAGATCACGATGGTCCGGGCCCTTCAAAGTGATGGATATTTCACCTCATGGGGCCTTTGAACTTTGGAGTGAAGGCGGTGGCACCTTCAAAGTCAACGGGCATCGGATTAAGCGCTATTATCAAGGAGATTCCAAAGGCACCGTCGAAGTTGTTGACCTCGGGGACCCACTCCCCGAGGAGGATTGATTTCAAGGAAGATTGATCGTGAAAGGTTTGGTGGAGTCACTTAATAACCACCGGTTGTAAGTATTAGTTTCTTTTAGTTCATCTAGATTTCATGTTAGTTTCATGGTTAGTTCGGTTTTTAGTTTAATTTTTAGCTTGCATGAGATATTTGGATATGTTTGTTGCTTGTTAGTGGATGATTCATGAGTATAGTCGGAGGATTATTGGCAAAACCGTCATAGGCAAAGTTGATTTTTATGTTCAAATTAAATTATTTCTCGAAATTGTGTACAGGTACTCCCAGCCGGCCCACCGGCCGACGGTACCCTACCGGCTGGGAGGACCTGGACACATTTCTGTTTTTAATAGTTTATTTGGGCAGATTTCAGATTTTGCATCCCCAGCCTGTACCAAACCGGCAGCCGGTCAGCCGGCTGAGAAGACGATGACTTAATCAAAAATTGGAAAAACTCAAGAGGATGTGATTCCCAGCCGGTAGGCCGGCAGCCGGTCCACCGGCTGAGAATCATGTGTTGTGTGAACCAAAGTGAAGAAAAAGAAAGGAGAAGGATTCCCCCAGCCGGTCGGCCGGCAGCCGGTCCGCCGGCTGGGAGTGTTTTTGTGAGTTGAAAAGAAGAAGAAGAGAAGACGAAGGATGATGAAGGCTGATTTTGAGCCGATCGGCCGGCAGCCGGTCGGCCGGCAGCCGGTCCGCCGGCAGCCGGTCCGCCGGCTCAGAATCAAATACCTTTAGAAAAATTTCGAAAAAAAAGCAAAAAATACCAAACCCTCACTCTCAGCCGGTCGACCGGCGGCCGGTCCCAGACCAGCTGGGAGTGTTCTGTCGGGTATTTTTAAAAGATAACCACTCCCTTTTTCTTCATTTCTACCTCATTTCTTCTTCATTTCCCTTCATTTCTTCCACTCTCTTCCTTATTTCCTCATCTCCCATTCATCCCTAACCTTCAAAAACACCCACAAACTTCACCAAACTCTCTCAAATCAAAACCCCCTTTACTCCCTCATCACCTCTCCTTCAATTAACCATGTCGGGAAGAACAGAAAGGCGATCCAAATCAAGGCACGACCCTTCGGTGGAGCAAGAGGTCGAAAATGTAATGGGGAGTGGCAACATTGGCCCGGATCCTTGCTTTCCCGGTCTCACCTTTGCCTCAATCCAACAAAAAGGTAATTTCACATATTTTAAGAATCGCCCCCTTCACCCTACTAGGTTTATTGATAGAGCCGGATTGAGAGACTTAGGGATTGAGAAAATAACTGCGGCTCTTTTTGAGGGTTTAGGTATGAAAACCTTGTATGAGACAAAACCGGTTCACACATCTCCCCGGTTAACTTGGGAATTTTTGAGTTCGTTGGTTGTTACTAAGAACCGAAATTTGGGGAAAGTTGCATTTTTAGAGTTCCGATTGATGAATAGGGAACATCGTCTCACTTTAGAGGAATTTGCCTTAATTTTTGGGCTAGACGGAAAACTAGCCATTAAGCCTCCGGAGGGCTTTGATACCGAGCTTATTTGGATAGCCATCACCGGTCTTGTAAGTGATAGAAGCAGAAAGAAACCGGCTAATAGGGTGCATTTGGCACCGATTAGGATATGGCATAGGTTCATGGGGTGGACCGTTTTCTCTAGGGATGAGCCGCACAACTTCACTACTACGGAGCTCGAGATACTTGGTTGTTACTTGGTTGGTGGCCCGAAATTAAACATTGCTCACCATATGGCCCTTCACTTGAGTAGGTTGGCATCCCAACCTCAGCTTACTACCCCTATTTGTGTTGGGGGGATGGTCACCTTGATTGCCAACAACCGTTGTCAAAGGCACTTCACGGTCGACTTCATTCAGGGCGAGAATGTGTTATCTAGCCGATACTTGCAGGATGCTTTGGGGTGGGTACGGTATAACCCCAGTGATCGCAAAGAGTATTGGCAGATTCGGGTTGACAACAAGTTGAAGAATTCAGTCCCTTTGCCAAACACCGAGTTGATGAAAGTTGTGCCGGGGAAAACCTCTTACCTCCTTGATATCGAGGCGGACCCCGAGGACCTCCCACCAGACCAGCGTGCCCCTAGAGTTTACACCAGAGATAGAGTCGGTGCCACTCCTACCGACCTCCAGTTTGAGCCTTTTCAGCAGCCCTCCATTTTCATGTCCCAGTTTCAGAGTGGTCCCTCATACTTCCAGGGATCCACCTCCGCCTCCGGTCCATCTTCTTCTTCATGCCCCCCAAAGCTTATTGATTTCATGGCCCGAGTTGACTTGGGCATGAAGAGTGCAGCGGATTTAGCGGACCAGCGCCAAGCCATAGCCGATGAGCGGCATAGGGATTTGACCTATAGGCTTGATTACCTTTACCATGATCAAGCTTATGGGACATTTCCGAGTTATGATCGGTCCGTCCGCGAGGGTTATCATCATCCGGATGGTGGTCGCCCGTCATACTACATGCCTCCTGATAGGGGTTATGTGCCTCCCGAGGGGCGTTTTTACGGGGAAATTAATGTTGCCCCGGGTTATTTCTCAGACCCGATCTTTCCCCCCAATTTCCGGGGAAATGCGGACCCTCCGAGGCATTCTTCCTTCCATGGCGGCTTTAGTGATGCGGGAGCTAGTGGGTCGCATGCCTCTCCTTTCCGTGATTTTGTGAACAACCCGAACGACTTCATGGTCGTTGATGGGGGCAATGGCGAAGAAGATGTAGGCGGTGATGGTGATGAAGATGATGGTGATGAGTGACCACCTTTGGAGGTGGTTGGTGATGACTTTGCTCCCATGGAAAAATCCAAAACAAAGCAAGTAACTCCCTTAATCCAAATTTCGATTTAGTTTGCATTTCCTTTATAGCATGCATTTAGAGTAGTTAATTTAGTTTACTTAGTTAGTTTTAGTTTCCTTTTCATGTTTTCACATCATTAGTTTAGATGCATATAGTTGCATTCATTTAGATGCATTAGATTTATATTTTTGTATCATATTGTCACATGTAGTTTGCATACATGTAGTTTAGAACATTTAGTTTAGCTTTTAGTTTTTCATCTTCTTTTGTCTCTTTTTGTTTTTATTGCCTTCTTAAAAATCAAAAATCAAAAAAAATTGAAAAACCAAAAACTTTCAAAAATATGTTCTTTATTTTCCGGTTTTCCTCCTCACATTATGCATATAAATAACTGTGGGGAGGAAGAACCGTTTATTTCAAAAAAATACAAAAACAAGTTTTATTTTCTAAAAAATTTCAAAAAAGCCAAAAACATGTTGTTTTCGCTCTTTTTCTTCATTTCCCCCTTTGCACTTTGTTACATTGAGGACAATGTAAGTCTTAAGTGTGGGGAGGAAAAATATCCACTTTGTGTATATTTGTTTGCTTTTGTAAGTATGAAAACTTCAAAAATACCAAAAAATCGAAAATTTTCAAAAATTTCAAAAAAAAATATGTTTTTCCTTTCTTTTGTTTTTGTTCTTTGTTTGTTTTGTATATATATGATTGTTGGACTAACTAGTTGCAGATATGACGACAACCCGAGGCATTAGGAGAATGAAGATGCTTGGTATACTCTTTCCTACTTCTTTCTCCCCCTCCCGATTTCTTTTTATGTTGATATCATGAAGGAGAACGGGATTTTTGTGCCTTGGATGTTCCTTCGGGGAACTTGTGGTTGTTGTGGTTGATGTGCTGTTAGTTTAGCCTTCTAGTTGTTGCTTGTTTGTTGTGTTTGGTTTTAGTTTGCTTTTGTTTCACATGCTTTTTCGTTTTCATAGTTTTGTGAATATGTGTTAGTCGGTTTTTCCGTTTAGTTTTTGCTTGTAAATATGCATACACTACTACAGAAACCCTTAAGGACATCGGTTAATGGACATCAGATTTTGGAAAAATCTGATGTAATTAATTTGCACATCAGTTGATTACAAAAATCTGATGTCCTTATAAAATAAAGGACATCGGTTTCTATTTCAAACCGATGTCCATAAGTATTGATTTTAATGCACATCAGACTAAATGACAACCCATGTACATTAATTGATCAAGGACATCAGTTATTTAAGTAAGCCGATGTTAATTGTTGATGTAAAAAACGCGCAAAACATAAAACCCTAGTCAGTGTACGTCGTCTTTCATTCACCCTTCACCTCTTCCTCATCCTTCCGCCTCCTCACCCTCACCCTCACCCTCACCCACCCATCTTCATCCATCGTCGCTATCATCACCCAACCTCTCCCACTCGGTGCTGCGCTCCTCACCAAAACCCTAACCTTCGCCGCTGCCTTCTCCGCTTTCGGCGACCCTATCCCATGGCTTGTCAAGTCACTCTGCCAAGCGTGCGGGAGTAATGTCGGCGACGGAACTGAAGGCAAGCTTGGCTCCTGGCTTATGCTTACGTGTTTTCAAAACTCCGTCATTTTCCGATCTATTTTCAGATTTATCCTCTTCCATGCCAGGTCCTAAGCTTAAAGTAGCTGTACTAGTCAGTGGTGGCGTTGACAGCAGCGTTGCTCTTCGCCTTCTTCATGCGGCTCGTCATTCCTGCACTGCTTTCTACCTCAAAATTTGGTTCCAGGTATTTATTCATTTATATATTATATATCCATCTACCTCTCCTTATAATATTTTCAGGTAATGGTTTCAATGAGCAATGAGTAATTTTGACGGATTAAATGGATATGTAAGTGGGAGAAATTGAAGCTCTTATTAATAGTGTAAGTTGCATTATTTTCGAATTTCTATTACATCATCTGTACTGTGTAGCTCTGTGTGAAGTCGGAATCAATGACGAAAACTCACAATAGCTCATCCAGAACTCGGAATTAATTAAGACAGCGGGTGTCTGGGCAGGGAATGCAACAGAACAGTTATGGTGGCGGTGGCAGAGGCGGCAGTGGCGGTGATGCATTCGCAAAATCAGATGAGCAGTGGCAGTGGGATAGAGATGCACAGCAAATGTCGCCTACTCTTTACAGTGATGGCCAAGGGGGATACGTGAGCAAATCGTTTTATTCGAATCCGAATCCGGGCGCAAACCAAGAGTCGGGAAGAGTGAGTTCTCAGGTAGAGCAAGATATGGAAATTGGATACGAAGAAAATGCTGCAGCGCCACGTACTCTTGAAGATGTGGAGCGGAGATTCCGAGATGATATTATGAAATTGATTAAGGAACAGGATGAGACTGAGGATGCTGAACATGCTCGTCACAAGGAGGTTAGTTCTTGTCTGATCACAAACTCGTTGTTAAGACCGTCTTAAGCAAGACTTAATGAGACGGTATCAGCTGAATTATGGTTTATTTATGTTGGTATTTTGGGGCTGTTTGTATTTGATTTCAAGCCCAGAAATTTAGCATAATCTCATGTTTGGTATATCATTCATAATTGTACCCCAAAGCAATGCGAGGCGAAACGGTTAAATTGAACCTATGCTGCTTCAGTTGATAGTTGGAGTACTGCTTCTAGTACAGAAGCATGAATGTAACATCCCGTATTTTCGTAAAATCTAATTTAAGCGTTTTAAATTATTTTAAGTAATAAAATAATAATTTGGCAATTTATTTCGAAAGACTTTAATTTAATAAGTAAGATCCGTCTTAAGAACCTTAAGTCCTTAAGACGAATACGAACTTGGCAAACCTTTTAATATCCGACTCAAGTATCCGTGTAAATATCCGTTCCACTTTAATTATTCGGAAAGGACGACTCACTTGTCCTCTTATAAGTAATATGTCGACATAATTCATCTCCTTCAACTTTCATTTTACAGTAAACCAAATCTCACAAAAACCTCCTTAAAACCTCTCCTTCTTTTGTGAAGTTCTTCATCATCCGTTCATCAAATCGCAAAAGTAAGTACGTTTTCGGAATCCTCGTTCGATTTCCAAGCCATCTATCATTTTCATTTTGCAAATCCTTAAACTCGGAAATGGGGTTGTTTTCCCTAAATCTCGTTTTAAGTCCTTAAACTCGTTTGTTTATGTTGTGGGCGAAGGCTTAGACGATCCAGAGGGTGTTAGCAACTTAGTTGAGGAGGATCTTTAGCCGGAATCGCTTGAGAGGTGACGATAATGAGAAACTCGGCTTTTATGTGTATATTAGCATGTTTGTTGTGATTCTTGTGTTGATTTCTTTTTTTGTTGTTATACATTGATCAAAGGACTTAGTAATATGTTTAGGATGCTTGCTATGTGAAGATTTCATGCTTTAAAGTGTTGTTATATGTTCGTAAGCATATTTTCAGTTTTTCTCATTTTGCGACGGATGCTTATCAAATTCACTTGAGGATTGTTATGGGACTTATGTGCTGGTAGATTAGTTACACATGGTGTTTGATAATGTTAGGAAATCATCAATTGTAGTCTTACTTGAGTTGTCGTGTCGAATTATGAAGTTTTCAATAGGTTGTGATTTTGCGAAATTGCGTATCAGGCTCTCTGAGCCGGTCGACCGACCGGCCGCCGGTCGACCGGCTGGGAGTGTGTCTTTGTGTTTTGCGATTTTAGAAAAAAAGTTGGCCTTAGGACTGCCAGCCGGCCGACCGGCTGCCTGCCGACCGGCTGGTAGTCTCATGTGTAGTGTTGGTGTTGTTTTGCGAAGAACCTAGGAAAGAATGGGAGCCCAGCCGGCAGACCGGCCGCCTGCCAGCCGGCTGGGAGTACGCATGGGTTGGTATACGAGATTGTGAAGGTTAGGAAATGGATTCCCAGCCGGCCGACCGGCTGCCTGCCGACCGGCTGGGAGTCCCTTGTGTTGTCTTTGTTTTTAAAAGAAAGGAAAGAAGGCTGGGTTGCCAGCCGGTGGACCGGCTGCCGGCCGACCGGCTGGGAACCCCTGTAGCATATTTTGATTTCGTAAATCATTTGTAACTTTCAAACGGTAAATCGGTTTTGATTGAAACTCGTTTTGTATACCCGTGATATGTATTTGAGGTCCCCGGAGGATGGGCAACATTATATTGGGTTCGGGAATAGGGTAAGGATAGAGACCCCCCGGTCGGGCAACCGAAAGGGAAACCGGCTCTCCCTCATCTTAGTTCTCGAGGTCAATTAAGTGTTGATTAGAAGTTAAAGGTAGAACTATAGAGTAGTTCATAGACTTGAATGATATTGTTTTGATGCGTATTAAGTTATGCCTTAAGCTGGCCTCTGAACTTAATACGTGAGCTGTTTGTCGTGTATGGGAACATGCGTTGAGTTTTCGCCTCTGAGTTCCATACATGTCTGTTTGTCGTGTCTGGGACATGCGTTGAGTTTTCGCCTCTGAGTCCAGACATGTATGTGTGATCGCGTCAGGACATGCCTTAAGCTGGCCTATGAGTCTGACGAGTAGAGCAACTGCACGACGGGGCAGGCAGGTTGTCATACCTTACCCGGAGTGCAGGTGTTTGGTGCTAGAACATGCGTTGAGTTTTCGCCTCTGAGTCTAGTATCTTGTGACGTGGTAGGGGTCCATGCGTTGAGTTTTCGCCTCTGAGTTCCTTACTTGTGATAGTGAATTGAATGTTAGTCCATGCGTTGAGTTTTCGCCTCTGAGTCTAATGTTCAGTGATAGCCGGTCCATGCGTTGAGTTTTCGCCTCTGAGTCCTTGCTTGATATTGTGAACTTGGTATTTAGGTTATGCGTTAAGATGTCGCCTCTGAACCTTTATACTTGCTGAATTATTTAGTACCTAGGTTATGCGTTAAGATGTCGCCTCTGAACCTTTGTACTTGCTGTTTTATATCTGCTTGCCTTGTTGATGGTACAGTGTCAGATATGCATAGTATGTTATTGTTGTTATATGAGTTGTGGTTAAATCATCCAAGGCATTGGATGACTCTTAGTTCGGTTTCATAAATAATCGGATTGAAAGACCCCCCGACTGGGTAACCAGTAGGGCAACCGGCTCTCCCTCCTATTTGTTTATGAAGTTAGTTGAGAGCCGTGCATGGTAATCGCATGATAGCAGGAGATCAGATGAAGAGTTGTTTATGCTTCACATGTTGTTATATGTTGGAGTATTCTGTATTGCTTTATGTGATACGTGTTGTCACAAAAGGTGGCTAGGAGAACTCTAGTCACTCCCCACTGATTGTGGCGTACATGTTTTCATGTATGTAGGTACATGCAGGGTTGGAGATCGGGGTTCACAGGAGAGCTAGCGAGTGATGATCCCTTCATCAGTTGACTTACCCGTTTACGCTTAGCTAGACTCTTAGACTTTTGTTGCTTACGTTTTGGTGCCTGTAGGGATGTTCCATCCCGGGCTGTGTATATATTTCATTTCAGTACTTAGAACTGTTACTTATCTATTGTTGTTTATTTCAGTTCTGTTTCCAGTTTTCAGTTTAAAGCTTCTCGCATGTTAGTTTAGTTTGCTAAAAAGTTTTAATTCCGCTGCATTTTTGGTACTTTTATGTGTTTATATTTCCGCTTTCGCGAGGGGTTTTACAGTTGGTATCAGAGCATTATTGCTCCCGACGCACTCATGTAACCCCCAACCTTAACTTGACCATTTAATCGAATAATGAATGAGAGATGGGGTAGATTTAAGGACTTAAATTGTAGTCTGTTTTGTGACTGCTTTTATTAGGTTCTAACGTGTTTGTTGATTGTCTTTGATTTTACTTTATTGTCTTCCAATCGACGAACCGTGGACTGATCCATCTGACGATGAAGACCTGAGTTCCTACCGAAGATAGAAGATTCGTGCTACTGTTGGAGAATGCTTCTAAGCCTTGAAGATACTTCTCTTTCTTTGTGCATCACCTTTTTCGATAACTCTGGATGCACATCCTTCTTTTAGAATATTTGTCTATCTTGCTTGAACAGATCTTCATATCTTTTCAGCTTAATCTTGTTGCTTGCTTTCTTAAGGTGCCCTCTAGGTAACCTTCTCTTTTATTGGATTTGGAGGAACTAGTCTTAGGATAACCGTAAGCTGTGTTATGAGAAATATTGTTATTTGAGGAATAACTTAAGAGGTATCGAGAGACATGTTTTGGTGATCCAAGGATCTAGTTGTCTATCCAATTGGGAGAGTAAAAGTGAGTGATAGGATACTTACTTGAAGGTTGAGTTGTATACTTAATATTCGGTGGAACCTAACCTTGGGAACCATGCTTAGATCGTGAAAATATGTGGATTGAAGAGTACTGTTTAAGGAGTTAGATAAGATACTTAAGGTTATAGAGCAACCTGAAAGAATAGGCTTAAGATGCTAATGATGATGAGTGTATGATGAAGTGAGTTAGTATCACTTGACTTAGGTGAGTGATTGAGCTGAGAAAGGCTCCTTGTTGAGGAATACGAATCATTTGCTATAATAGTGGAATACTCGAAGAGGTTGAATCACTATGTGACCCTAGGTGGCTTAATAAATCTTAGCGTTTATTTATTGAAAAACTTAAGAGAAATTTGAAGTTGCACCACCAGTATGTGGATGGAATGAAGTAATTCATTGAGAGATGTAAGTTCGGAAAAACTTGATGGTTTAAAAATTGTTATCTGGTGGACAGTAGAGTAAACAAATAAAGTGGATATAGCATATAGGGAAGATGACCTGAAAGTGTTATTGAATTGTCATTAGTGGAACTAGCAGAGATGTGACATCTCAAACTTTTGGGAATAGGTAGTTATAATGATGATACCGTTTAGAGTTGAAGGATAAGGGTATATGGATCATTGGAGGAATTGTTCGTGAGAACCGATAATTGAATGACTTGATGTGGAAAGTAAGAAGTGAGAATCCCGTGAGAATAGTGAGAGACCCGCACCTTGGGAGATGTCCGTAATCGTTTCTTTCATATCGCTTCTCTCCTTTCCTTTCCTTTGCTTCTCCTTCTGATCATGGCTTCAATTTCATTGGAGTCCATAGCCTAAAGTTTCTTACCTTGTCATCTCGTTGTTCCTCGAGTCGTTATCTTATGACTCTCTCGGAACCTGTATCGTGTTTGTCTCTGAGGTTCATATCTCATCTCTTCTTTCGTGAGCCTTGTTCCTTTTCATTTAGATTAGTGGCGAGATCGACCTGTTCTTGGGGTAGAGATACATGCCTTGAGGAATGCTTGGTTCTGCGTTGTCAGGATTTGGTTGAGAGAGTTGGTGAGAATAATGTTCGGGCAATGTTGGACAGTGTGCCGTCTTGAGAGTCCATGTTAGATGGATTGTGTGTAAGTGATCTTTGTAGATTTCTAAGCACCATTTTAGGATTTGAATAAAATGCTTGGAGTTATAGATGAATTTTGAGAAATGTGCCTTAGATAGTGATGAAGTGGTCAAATGGATGAATGAGGTAAGTTAGTGCTACTTGATCTTGAGGAATTGCTTAATCGCAGGAGGGATCACTTACTTGAGGAACGAGAGTTATTGGTAACTGTGTGAGAATATTGAGACATTTACAAGTAGACTTATGGAGCTGACTGAGTATTGACCTTGAGTTACTTATTGAACCTCAGCGTTTACCTATTGAGATACTTAAGGAAATTGTAAGATGCCCCACTGTTAGGTGGATTGTTTTTGATAGCTGTGGAATAATGGAAGTTTGTTGGCTTAATAATACTTCGATGGTGATTGATGGGTAACCATTGATGTCTGAGGTAATCATGGAGTAGAAATTTGTAACTTATAAGTTTCATAAATATCAATTGAGGAATCTCGGAATGTGAGTGCCTAAATCTTATGGAAACTATAAGAGTGAAAGTTGTTACTTCTGTGGAACTTTCTTTGGGATATATATTGTTGGTAAGTGGTTGGAAATTAGAGATTCAGAAGTTGTTGCCTTGGTAAAGTTTCGATTTGAATGTTCACTGCGATAAAAAAAAAAAAAAAAAAAAAAAAAAAAAAAAAAAAAAAAAAATTGGGAATTTAGGATTTCGAAGCACCTTGTGGAATAAGTTGTTGGGATCAAACTGTTAAGGATTTAAGGTTATAGGATAATGAGTACCGTATCTGGGGTTTTGAAGTTCGTTGTTATGATGATAGAATTCCAGTTCAGAGTTTTGGAAGACTTCTCGTTGAGGAATACCTTGTCCCGTGGAGGAAATAATGGTAAGAGGGATCGTGAAACCATTGAGAGACTAGAGATCACTTGAATCGTCCTTCTTGGGGTATATTGGGAACCGCTGTAACGGTGCTTTGATTATGGATCGAGTGATTAGTGACCCCATGTTTAGCAAGAGTTACTGTTTTCCTTGACCTCTAACCTGGTTGATTCATTCCTTCGATCCTTCCTTGTACGTTCTGCCAGCTGTGAAACTAGGAACTCTTAATCCTTCGTGTCGAAGGTAATCTCTATGACTGTTTCTGCGCTCCCAGCGACTGTTCTTGAAATTCGTTTCCCTATTGTTGATTCTAAATTTGCTGTTTTTGGAAAATCTTACTGCTTTTGGAGTTGGAAACTACTTCCTCTTCCGTTGGAGGTAACCTTTTGTTTTTTTTTACAATTTTACTCTTTCAAGAATTTGAGAATAAAAGTTAATTTTGAAGGAAACCTGGTTTGAAAGAGCCGAATGTTTTACAACTTTGAGGGATTTCAGCGTTGATTGCCACTGAAACTTGTTATTGGAGACGTCTGATAACCTGTGCTGTGCTTATCAACACCGAATCAATCTAAATTTTGAATTTTGACTGATTTAAATTTGGGACTTGTCTCAGATTTGGAATGTCGGACTCTCGAATACGTAACGAGGATCCCACGTCCAGTGACAAGACTTGTACCTTGAACTCTTTTGCTCCTTAAAAACCTCTTGGAAGATAAAGTTTTGAATTGAACCGCTGGTTCATTTTGAAAGTTTTAGTTGTTTCGTACTTACTTCTACCCTCGAGTTTCGAGGACGAAACTTTTTGAAGATTGGGTGATTGTAACATCCCGTATTTTCGTAAAATCTAATTTAAGCGTTTTAAATTATTTTAAGTAATAAAATAATAATTTGGCAATTTATTTCGAAAGACTTTAATTTAATAAGTAAGATCCGTCTTAAGAACCTTAAGTCCTTAAGACGAATACGAACTTGGCAAACCTTTTAATATCCGACTCAAGTATCCGTGTAAATATCCGTTCCACTTTAATTATTCGGAAAGGACGACTCACTTGTCCTCTTATAAGTAATATGTCGACATAATTCATCTCCTTCAACTTTCATTTTACAGTAAACCAAATCTCACAAAAACCTCCTTAAAACCTCTCCTTCTTTTGTGAAGTTCTTCATCATCCGTTCATCAAATCGCAAAAGTAAGTACGTTTTCGGAATCCTCGTTCGATTTCCAAGCCATCTATCATTTTCATTTTGCAAATCCTTAAACTCGGAAATGGGGTTGTTTTCCCTAAATCTCGTTTTAAGTCCTTAAACTCGTTTGTTTATGTTGTAGGCGAAGGCTTAGGCGATCCAGAGGGTGTTAGCAACTTAGTTGAGGAGGATCTTTAGCCGGAATCGCTTGAGAGGTGACGATAATGAGAAACTCGGCCTTTATGTGTATATTAGCATGTTTGTTGTGATTCTTGTGTTGATTTCTGTTTTTGTTGTTATACATTGATCAAAGGACTTAGTAATATGTTTAGGATGCTTGCTATGTGAAGATTTCATGCTTTAAAGTGTTGTTATATGTTCGTAAGCATATTTTCAGTTTTTCTCATTTTGCGACGGATGCTTATCAAATTCACTTGAGGATTGTTATGGGACTTATGTGCTGGTAGATTAGTTACACATGGTGTTTGATAATGTTGGGAAATCATCAATTGTAGTCTTACTTGAGTTGTCGTGTCGAATTATGAAGTTTTCAATAGGTTGTGATTTTGCGAAATTGCGTATCAGGCTCTCTGAGCCGGTCGACCGACCGGCCGCCGGTCGACCGGCTGGGAGTGTGTCTTTGTGTTTTGCGATTTTAGAAAAAAAGTTGGCCTTAGGACTGCCAGCCGGCCGACCGGCTGCCTGCCGACCGGCTGGTAGTCTCATGTGTAGTGTTGGTGTTGTTTTGCGAAGAACCTAGGAAAGAATGGGAGTCCAGCCGGCAGACCGGCCGCCTGCCAGCCGGCTGGGAGTACGCATGGGTTGGTATACGAGATTGTGAAGGTTAGGAAATGGATTCCCAGCCGGCCGACCGGCTGCCTGCCGACCGGCTGGGAGTCCCTTGTGTTGTCTTTGTTTTTAAAAGAAAGGAAAGAAGGCTGGGTTGCCAGCCGGTGGACCGGCTGCCGGCCGACCGGCTGGGAACCCCTGTAGCATATTTTGATTTCGTAAATCATTTGTAACTTTCAAACGGTAAATCGGTTTTGATTGAAACTCGTTTTGTATACCCGTGATATGTATTTGAGGTCCCCGGAGGATAATGGGCAACATTATATTGGGTTCGGGAATAGGGTAAGGATAGAGACCCCCCGGTCGGGCAACCGAAAGGGAAACCGGCTCTCCCTCATCTTAGTTCTCGAGGTCAATTAAGTGTTGATTAGAAGTTAAAGGTAGAACTATAGAGTAGTTCATAGACTTGAATGATATTGTTTTGATGCGTATTAAGTTATGCCTTAAGCTGCCCTCTGAACTTAATACGTGAGCTGTTTGTCGTGTATGGGAACATGCGTTGAGTTTTCGCCTCTGAGTTCCATACATGTCTGTTTGTCGTGTCTGGGACATGCGTTGAGTTTTCGCCTCTGAGTCCAGACATGTATGTGTGATCGCGTCAGGACATGCCTTAAGCTGGCCTCTGAGTCTGACGAGTAGAGCAACTGCACGACGGGGCAGGCAGGTTGTCATACCTTACCCGGAGTGCAGGTGTTTGGTGCTAGAACATGCGTTGAGTTTTCGCCTCTGAGTCTAGTATCTTGTGACGTGGTAGGGGTCCATGCGTTGAGTTTTCGCCTCTGAGTTCCTTACTTGTGATAGTGAATTGAATGTTAGTCCATGCGTTGAGTTTTCGCCTCTGAGTCTAATGTTCAGTGATAGCCGGTCCATGCGTTGAGTTTTCGCCTCTGAGTCCTTGCTTGATATTGTGAACTTGGTATTTAGGTTATGCGTTAAGATGTCGCCTCTGAACCTTTATACTTGCTGAATTATTTAGTACCTAGGTTATGCGTTAAGATGTCGCCTCTGAACCTTTGTACTTGCTGTTTTATATCTGCTTGCCTTGTTGATGGTACAGTGTCAGATATGCATAGTATGTTATTGTTGTTATATGAGTTGTGGTTAAATCATCCAAGGCATTGGATGACTCTTAGTTCGGTTTCATAAATAATCGGATTGAAAGACCCCCCGACTGGGTAACCAGTAGGGAAACCGGCTCTCCCTCCTATTTGTTTATGAAGTTAGTTGAGAGCCGTGCATGGTAATCGCATGATAGCAGGAGATCAGATGAAGAGTTGTTTATGCTTCACATGTTGTTATATGTTGGAGTATTCTGTATTGCTTTATGTGATACGTGTTGTCACAAAAGGTGGCTAGGAGAACTCTAGTCACTCCCCACTGATTGTGGCGTACATGTTTTCATGTATGTAGGTACATGCAGGGTTG
Organism: Silene conica; assembly: GCA_029255685.2. Taxonomy (NCBI): domain Eukaryota; kingdom Viridiplantae; phylum Streptophyta; class Magnoliopsida; order Caryophyllales; family Caryophyllaceae; genus Silene; species Silene conica. Next base: position 57,203,894 of record CM055315.2, read on the forward strand.
GAGATCGGGGTTCACAGGAGAGCTAGCGAGTGATGATCCCTTCATCAGTTGACTTACCCGTTTACGCTTAGCTAGACTCTTAGACTTTTGTTGCTTACGTTTTGGTGCCTGTAGGGATGTTCCATCCCGGGCTGTGTATATATTTCATTTCAGTACTTAGAACTGTTACTTATCTATTGTTGTTTATTTCAGTTCTGTTTCCAGTTTTCAGTTTAAAGCTTCTCGCATGTTAGTTTAGTTTGCTAAAAAGTTTTAATTCCGCTGCATTTTTGGTACTTTTATGTGTTTATATTTCCGCTTTCGCGAGGGGTTTTACAATGAAAGCTATCATGTAAAACCCATCATTTCAATTGCCCAACTATTAGATATTATGAACAGAACACATAATATATGGTAATTTTCTGCTTTATGCAGGGACCTGGTCTGTTTGAACCGATACATGGGTCTGCTCCTGATATAGCTGGACAGGTTAGTTCTACAGGAAACTTAATCTTAATCATCCTACTAAATGCAGTTAATATAAAAAGGAAACTAATGAGAGTTATGTTGTCTATAAATGAAGGACAAAGCGAACCCTCTGGCAACGATCCTAAGCGCTGCAATGCTTCTGAGATATGGTCTTGGTGAAAATAAAGCTGCGGATATTATTGAGGCTGCTGTAATGGAGACACTTGATAAAGGTTTTCGAACTGGTGACATATTCTCTGCCGGAAACGTATGTGCTAGAATTCTCATTCTCTATGCTTGTTTATGTTTCTTATATCGTTTATAAATTTTGAGGGTGTAGAAATCATGCAAGTTGTCTGTAATGGTGCTTTTCCATACTCATTCTGAATAACATTTGCTCCCCTCCCCATAGGTATCTGACTATAACGATATCTGAATCTTGAGTTCTTAACTTCACACCTCTACGTTCTAACCGAATTTGGATAATTTGAATTTCAGAAATTAGTCGGGTGCAAGGAGATGGGGGACCAAGTGCTGAATGCAGTGGATTCTCGAGTGTCTGCCCCTGTTTGAATTCAACAAATATGCATCAAGAACTGAAGAACTAGAGTAGTGCGGTAAGTTCTCGTCCCAACAACTTGGGTATCTGTAACAAGTATGTTTAGATTCAAGGATTAAGGGAGTATCGGGATGTATTGTTTGCAATAAGTTGAGCTCATAAGGCAACTTAATGCTTGAGGGATTCAAATGTGAAGTTATGTCTAACAGAGAGTGATTTTATCAGCTAGTCGCCAGACGAGTAGGTAAGAGTGTGTCTCGGTGTATGAAGGATTTCGTTCGTCTCACATGTAGAGCATATTAATTTGCTAAATCAGGAGTAACAACTAATATTAAGCAGCTTGGAATTTTAATATAGGACATTATCATGGTTCTTATTCATTTACTCTCAAGTCTTTCCATAATCCTTTAGTTTCTAACACACAAATGATTTTACAGGAATTAACCGGTTTGACAATAACCAACATCAAAAGGATTGAGAAGGCAGAAGCACCATTACATGGAAACTCGTCGAAAACATCTGCTAATAAAGTGACATCTTTTTGTACAGAATATTTTGGTTTAATTTTTCGTTATCTTTTTGATGAATTTGGATAATGTATATGAAAGACGACCGACCTTTGTCGTGATTTGCTTTGAATTTGTTTAATGAAAGACGAACGACTTTGTCGTGCTTCGCTTTGAATTTGTGTTTGTTTGGTTGATGGTATGGCAGTCTGGTTGGCATCTGAATAATGTATACTGGTGGTACAAATTACCATCAGTACCAGCTTTTTTTTAAAAAAAAAAAAGAACATAAATGGACATCAGATTACATCTAAAGAATGATGTGCATACATATGAAGGACATCAGACATATTAAACCTCCGATGTGCATACATATGAAGGACATCAGATGTGGGCTAAATAATGATATGCATAAGAATGATGGACATCAGACTTATTAAACCTCCGATGTGCAATAACATAATGGACATCAGATGTGAGCTAAAGTCTGATGTGCATAAGGATAATGGACATCAGACGTTTTGAACATCCGATGTGCATTATCAAATGGACATCGGTTGCACAACCGATGTCCTTGATACCCATAATGGACATCAGTGAACTCTACATCGGTTGCTAATCCGATGTCCTTGACCATAAAAGTCCGATGTCCTTAAGGCTTTCTGTAGTAGTGATAGGAGGTTGAATAGTGGAGGGTATATGCCGTCAATGATGATTTTTGTCTTGCCTGTGTCTTTCCCCTCCTAATAGCTTGCACCGTTGATATCACCTTGTTAGGGTTCTTGCTCGCAAGGACCCGGAAGTCTAGGCTTAATGACCAAGTTTCGACCACCTTGTGAGACCGTGTTAGACCTTGACTCGACCTAAGACCGACATTAGCTACTCAAATGTGAGGATAGAGCCTCCTTTTTAGTCGGTCCATCAAACCGACTCAGTTTAGGATTGTGAGTAGTCCTCCTTACGTGGTGTGTTATGTTTATACGCATAAGAATGGCGCTAGTTCCTTATTTCCGTGATTTATGTTCATGTGCATGTGAGACAACTTTTGTTCCAAATAAATCAACTCCACATTTGCCAAATTAGCCTTGTTTTGACCCTTGCATCTTATTTCCCTTTTGTTTAACCACTTTGAGCCTTAACCTTTTCATTTGGCCTAAACTACTAAATGAACTACATACCAAAAACATCCTTCCTTGATCAAGAATGGTTGCTTTTATGGTGATTTGTTAGTGGTAGAGCCGGGGATTTAGATGCCGGTTGGTGGCTTCTTCCGTTGTGGTCTTTGCTTTGTTTTTACTTGTTGTTTGGGAGTTTGAAAAAGAAAAGAAATGAAAAGATGAAAAAAGAAAGAAAATAGTGAATCAAAGAAAAAAGTTGAAAAAATCTTGAAAATTCCAAAAAGAAAAATGTAAATACGTGTTATGAAAAAGAAAAAGGCTAGCAACTAGTCCCTTCCATCAAGGGGACTTAGAAAAAGCCGTTGCTACAATAACACGGTCTTTTGATGTTTTTGCACGCGTACCGGGTTTACACATTTTTTGCATGAGATTTGATTTTCAAGTCATGTGTTAGGGTGTAGACGTTGTGCGGTGTTTCTAATAATGACCGTTTTGTCTAAGTTTGTGATGGGTCCGATTTTTCCAAAGTAAGTGGGGTTTATGCAATTTTTGCTTGGTTTTGCAAAAACCAAAGTTAGGGCATAGACATTTCTTAGTTGTTGTAATAAGGTGTTGTTTTGATTATGGCGACCATTCTTGTTTTTGAACCTCAAATCCTAGAACGGTGCTTGCACCAAACCGTTTTCACCTAACCCAAGCCCCATTACATCCTTGTAGTTGTTCTCATCATGTGCATTTGCATTTTTCATTGATTTTTGGATGGAGTACCATTCTAGATTGCGGGCATGCTTCGCAAGTTGAGGTAGGTGAGTGATTTTGGTTACTTTTTGTCACAAAAATCGCCCCCCTTTCTTTCCTTGTGTGTTGAGTGTCACCCGTGAGAGTCGGTACTTAGGGTTCTTTTATCGGTTATGGGTCTTGCATGGAGTCGAATCATGTGTGTGTCGTGTCATTCTTGGAAGTATAGCTTAGTACTTCCGATTGCCCGCCTTGAATTAGTTTCTTGGTCTTTGGTGATGTCATTCTTGGTTGCTTGAGCTTGATTTAGGGGTTTGACACCTTGGTTAGACTTTGAGTCGGCATCCTCCGCTTTAGACCTCCTTTGTTTTGTTTTTTTTTTCAAAACCCCGCTTGAATGAGGCGAGCGGTTTTCTTTCTTTTCCGATGCATGTTGCTTGTCTATACGTGTTTTGTTTTTACTTGTTGGCATCAAAAGTTTTGTAGCAAGACCTTACTTGCCTTGCAATAGGGCATTCTCCCTCATGAATGTCAAATTGTGAGTTGAAAGGGCTACGGGTGTAGCTAAACCCGATTCGGCTTATAGTTAGCTTAGTTAGTAGTTTCTTTGTTTTCTAATAAGGGTTATGTAGTCACTTGATCTCTTACTCGAGGACGAGTAAGGTTTAAGTGTGGGGAATTCAGATGAGCTCTATTTTGGTCGTTATTTTCGTTGTTTATTCTTCATTTTCGGTCCCGATATGACCTCGTTTTGCGTGCCTCTGCTCGCTTTTATGCCCGTTACCTCGACTATTCCTTTTTGGTTTACATTTTGTAGGTATTGTGGCGGGAGCGAAGAAACGGGAGCAAACGAGATGAATTTAGAGCGATTTATGAAGAAATATGAAGAAATGTGAAGGAAGCTAGCCCAGGCCCTCTGAGCCGGTCCCCAGCCGGCGGCCGGTAGGCCGGCTGGGAACCTTGACTTGTGTTTTTGGAGAAAAAAGAAAGAAAGTTTCAGATTCAAGGAACAAGGCCCCCAGCCGGTGGCCAACCGGCAGCCGGTCAGCCGGCTGGGTGAGGCTTTCCATACTTAGCCATTTTCGAAGATTGAAGAGCAATGCATTGTTGGGCAGGTTCAAGTGAAAGGACTCCCAGCCGGTGGACAACCGGCAGCCGGTCCACCGGCTGAGGGTACCTGTGCAATGAAGAAATTGAAGAGAAAAGTCAGATTGGCCAAATAGGTCTCCCAGCCGGTGCCAGACCGGCAGCCGGCCGGTCGGCTGGGAAGCATAGCCTATTGAAGAATTTTTCAGAAGTCAAAATTTGGGCTCCCGGCCGGTTTCCCACCGGCGGCCGGTGGACCGGCTGAGAAGCCTTTCTCAGATTTTCGCGCACTATATAAACCCGCACTTAGTCTTTCATTTTACAACATATTACTTATTACGCATTCTTAAGCTTATTTTAGGGTTTTTTACTGTTGGATTACTCAACACTTAGACTCAAAAAACAATCTTAATATTTTAATCTTCTTTAGATCCTTACTTAATCTTTGAATATTTGTTAACCTCTCTTGAGGATTCTTCTTAGTTTGTTTTTAAGTAATTGTAGAGGATTTTTTGGGTTGTATTTTTGGGAGATTTGAAATAATCTTTCAACTTGTCATCCAAGCTACTTCCTTTTCCTTAGTTAATGGTATAATCTTCTTCATCTTTACTTTGTCTTTGCATTTCCTTTAAGTTTTGCTTGTTCAATTGTTTACTCTTACTTAATCCAACATGTTTAGCATTTCCTCATCATTTGTTTACATATTTATGTTAGCCATGTGTGAGTAGTTCCCCTACTAGGGTTAGGGGTGTGCTTTGGTTTGTTGATAGCTATGAATCTTGTTTAGGGCTAGGATTTGGTTCTCTTCTTTGCTAGGTTTTCATTTGTGCATGTTATATGTTTGATGAAATGTCTCAACGACGGTTGGACATGATTCTCATTGTTGTAGGCCTTTGATGATAGTCTAGGGCTTTCATGGACATGTATGTATGTTAGGTTGGCCTTGTTTGTAGCGAAAGCTAGGATAGGGATTGACTTTAGGTGAGTCAAATCGATAGACGAGACAAACCTAGGCCTAGTATAGTGGAGACCTTAGATTCCCTTGCATGATTCGTTACCAACCTACCTTAGTACCCCCGACACCTTATGAAGAGTCTATTGGTGTAATATACTCAAGAAGGGGGGGGGTTGAATTGAGTATGCCTTCTTTTTAAGTCTTCTTCGATGTGTGTGAGTTTGTATGATGATCGTTGAGTAGAGCAAGTAATAAAGAGAGACACGATATTTTTGAAGTGGTTCAGTCTCACACTCTGAGACCTACGTCCACTATTCTCGATTAATAAAATTAGTACCAACTCTGGATTACAATTTTATCAACCCTACTCGTGCGACTTTGATGTTAGTCACAACTCTATCTAGATACCGTTAAATATCTAGCTTCGACAAATACCGTTAAATATTTGTCTTACAACGAGTACCGCTAAATACTCAATCTATCTTACGTAAATAAGATAAAGTCTTCAATGTTTTCTTGGTGTCACAATCTTGAATGAATAAGATCAATGCTTGAGCACTTGAATCTTGAATCGGATTTGACAATGATAACCTCGAACTTTGAAGAATATGAACGGCGGTTTTTCTCTCTCGATTTGCGTGTATATGTGTTGTATTTTTCGTGTGTTTTAATGTATCATGGTAGTCTATTTATATAGAATATGTATCTAGGTAATTTAAACCCTAGATGATTTAGGAATATTACTTAAACTAGAATACTAGTCTTTTTAGTAATATTACCTTAAATCTAATCTTAATATATTTAGGAAAGATTTAATAATATACTATATGTATTATATAAGGAATCAATTTCCTAATTTATATTTAGGAAAGATCTTTATATAATAAACAATTAGTATCCTTATTAAATCAACTTCCTAAATCATGTCAAAGATAATAAAATATATTACCATAATATAATCTTAGTTTGTTTAGGATATTAAATAAATACATAATATTTATTTAAGTAACCCTTACACGACTTATGGCAATCGTGTCATATTACACGTTTCCTAAAGTCGAAACATACTATATTTAGATTATATATTTTTGACAATTAAAATCATATAAAAATCCTTAGTTTATTTTAGTAATAAATAATTATCTCATAAGACAATTATTTATTCCTTATTTAACTTAAAGATATTTTATATAATCCTATTAAGATTAACAATTCTATTTATTAAAATAGAATACCAATTAAACACTAATTCTACACGATACTAATATAGAAACAAGTTTCAACTCAAACACATATATATTCCGATCATTTCTTCACGATATAGAGTTATAGCTATGGGCTATAACTTGAATCAATCTTGTACTAAAGCTATAGTTGATAAGTATAACTTTAGTTCATTATGCGCGCTTGTGATCTTCTATCAATCTTCGACTTAGTCAATTAACATGCTTGAATCTTTTATACTTGATTGATGAGATCTTGTTACTAATGTTCTGTACACTTAGCACACGATTATACATACGAGTATACAATATATAAATGGCTAGACTTGTCATTATCAAAACATAAACATATATACTATATATATATTTGAATATATGGTTCAACAAATTCCCCCTTTTTGATGATGGCAAGTCTTTCTTAGATTTCGTGTCTAAGTGTATGTTCCCCCTCAATATAATAATGGTCATTCATAGCAAAGATCAACTTAGGGTTTTTATCTTCTATCTATCCCATATCCTTTAAGAACCCTAAGAGACAATGAATTACGACAAGGAGCAAGCTTAGGCAAATTCTAATCCAAGTCGCATATTTTCCCCCTCTTGACATCATTGAAAAGATGAAAACAAAGACATGAAACGACTAGAATAATATACGTACGAAGCATAAGCAAGCATATAAACGAGGCGAAATAATATGAACATAGAGAATATCACATAACCACATACGTAATGTTTAAAATATACACAACCAAATCGAAAATACTAAGCCAATGGGCCGAATGTGGGGCAATGTTTTAAGAAAATGGGCCTGGCTGAGTTAGTGCATAATGGGCCTGCAAAAGATAACAAATACGATGGGCTAAGTCAAAAGGAATTAGAAGGTGAGGCCTGTTTGGGTTTAGGAAATCCGAAGAAGCAAAAGATGAGAGAGCTTCGGATTTCTAATGGGCCAGGGAAAGGTATTGGCCACAAGACAAAAAAAGTTCATAAGTCCACCCCAGACTTAAAACAACAACAAACCAATCTTCAAATCAACAACGAAACAGAGACGGAGATGACGAATTACGAACGAGAGCTTGAACCCGGATTCTTTGCATAAGGATTCACATAGTCGGGTCGGGTACGGAATTCGAGGGTCTCCAACCTATCGAGACAACTGTTCACGTTCCTGCCTTGAGCATTAAGTGCGATTTCGAAGTTAAGGACCTTGAGCGAGAGTGCCTTGACGGCCTCAAGTGCTTTAGAAGCATCCTCTCGCAACAACCCATGATCACGCACGATAGCTCCTCCTTGAGATGCAAGAAACGAAAGACGATCACTCATGCTCAACAACTCCGAACAGACAACAGATACCTCCGAGCCAATTTTCACCATGTGCTTATCCACTTTCTCCATCCATTCCTTTACCCTATCCTCAAACTCGCGTCCACCTCCTGTACGACTTCCAGAAGCACCCACGTTTTCTTTTTCTTGCTTAACTTGACACAACCCAATAATGGTATCCATCTTAGCCTCCAAACCTTCAAATGAGGGAGATGGATTTGGATTAGGACCCTCCTCAACCGATTTTCCGAATGCCAAATCAATTCCATCAACCATGATACCCATCAATTTGAGCAACTTATCACACATTCGATCTCGAGGCTTAACACCATAGCTACACTCGTCCACAACACCCTTTTTCAACAAGATTTCGGAAACCCACATTCCATAAGGAATATCAAGTGTTGAACTTGGTTTTTCTTTGATTAAAACAGAGGAGGTTTGACAAATTTTCGAACACAATAGGAAAGCAAGATTAATTTTGTTGCCTTCTAACCAATGAAACAACACAATAGCTTCAATACTTGACAACTTATCACGACCACCTCTCCTAGGTAGAATCGTGTTCCAAAGAAAGTTCACAAATAGCTTTAATTTGGGCGAAAACGAATTAGTGAGAAGAGGAGAAATTTCCGTGGCACTAGGATCAAAATAATGTTTGATCATCATTTTTTGTTCTCGGGTTACCACTCCCCACTCCTTACGGGTATCAATTTCAAGACCATTGGGATCAAGGTGGAAAATTTCACAAATATCACCATAAGAAATCTCGACATCTTTACCATTGACCACAGATTTTAACCCAGATTCACTCAATTTAACAGAGGCAAAGAACTGTACCAACTCAATAGGAAATATCAAACCCGAAAAGTTACTGATATACTTCCATCCCTGAAACTCCAAAAACTTTTTAAAGAAGAGCAAGGACTTTGACCCTTCGACCCAAGATGTCGGGTAGAACCGACCCGAATGAATGGAATAGGGAAGAAGACGATCAATGAGCATACCTTCATGTTTCGTCATACGAACTCGCTCGAGTCCTTCCTTTGTGGCTTCGTCGGAGTAATCTTTGAACAGAGGACGAGGATTCTTGAGGTTTGATCCTAGTTCTTGCATGTCATCAGAGACGGAGGATGAGACTCGATTTAGTTTTCGACGCTTAATGTTGTCGGGGGTTGGACTTGCGGTGGCAATGGGTGTTGGAGACGGTGGTGGTGACGGAGTAGGTGAGGGTGGAGACGGTTTCTTTTGTTGAGAGCGGGTTGCACGAGATGGAGGCATTGTGTTTTTAGTAAATTTAGTGGTTTTTGGTCGGGTGGTGATGGAGGTTTTAGGCGGAGGTTTAATGGTGTTTTGATGAATTTTGAGGTTTTGTGTTTGTAATAATGGTGAGGTAAATTTGTGGGTTTGGTAATAATGGAGGACGGTTAAGGTAAGTTGAGGGAGTTGAGGTAATAATGTGGGTTGGGTGGAAAGTCAAAGTCTAGGGGTAGTAGGGAGGCACGTGGCAGGTGAGTGTGGGGTTTGGTTTGGGCGTAGACGTGGCTTAAGGGGGGAACCATTACACACACTTTGTGTGTTTAATTTTGAGGTACATATTTTTGTTTTTATAATATTTGAATATTATTATTTTGTATATATATTGTGATATGTATGTTTGGGTTAAATTATAATATGTGACGTAATATAATTTTGAGATCGGTTGTGCACACATTCATATGTAAATTATATAAAATAACTATAATCACAAAATTTATCACCGAATATATACATACACATGCAGCGGAGTATACGGACACAGTCATATAATCTCATCTAAACCGTAGTCAATCATTGGGTTATTTTTGCTTTTAAGATTTGATTAGGTGCCACCGATTAAACCAATTTCCAATCGCAAAGTCTCAAAGCGTTCTCTAGCCAATGGTTTAGTGAAGATATCTGCCCACTGTTTTTCCGTACTACAAAATTCCAATTTTATATTTTTCTTTTCAACATGGTCTCTTAGAAAGTGGTGTCTAATTTCAATATGTTTGGTCCTCGAGTGCTGGGCTGGGTTTTAGATATAATTATAGCACTCGTATTATCACATAATATAGGCACACATCCAACATCAACACCATAATCATGTAACTGTTGCTTTAACCATAAAAGTTGAGAACATACCAGTGCGGCTGCAATATATTCTGCTTCAGCAGTTGAGAGAGCGACAGAATTTTGTTTCTTGGATCCCCAAGATATAATACAAGGACCTACAAAGGTAGCAAGTCCCGAGGTACTTTTTCTGTCTAATGAACACCCTGCATAATCCGCATCTGAATATCCTACTAGGTTAAAGTTACAGTCCATGGGATACCATAGATATAATTTTGAGGTTCCAATTAGGTATCTTAAGATTCTTTTAACTGCAATCATATGTGATTCTTTTGGTGCAGATTGGAATCTCGCACAAACACAGACACTAAACATTATATCTGGACGACTTGCTGTAAGATAAAGAAGTGAGCCAATCATACCTCGATAAGTTGTTTCATCTACAGGCTTACCATCTTCGTCTTTGGTTAACTTCTTATCTGTGACCATTGGAGTAGGCATTGCATGAGAGGTTTCCATTCCAAATTTCTTTAACAACTCCTTGACGTATTTTTGTTGATGAACTTTGATTCCTTCTTCAGTTTGTTGTATTTGAAGTCCAAGGAAGAACTTTAGTTCTCCCATGATACTCATCTCGAACTCAGAAGTCATCAACTCAGAGAAGTACTTGCACAACCTTTTATTAGTTGAGCCAAAAATAATATCGTCAACATAGATCTGAACGACTAGTAGATCTGAGTTTTCACTTTTAAGAAATAGGGTTTTATCCACAGATCCTCTCTTGAATCCACTCTCCAATAGGAACTTTGATAATCTGTCGTACCATGCCCTAGGTGCTTGTTTCAGACCATATAGAGCTTTGTCCAGTTTGAATACATGATCCTTGAGTTTGCTGTCAGGAAATCCAGGAGGTTGTTCAACAAATACTTCCTCTTGGAGATAGCCATTAAGAAATGCAGTCTTAACGTCCATCTGAAAAAGCTTCATTCCCTTGTGTGCTGCAAATGCAATAAGTAGTCTTATTGCCTCAAGACGAGCAACAGGAGCAAAGGTTTCGTCATAATCGATCCCTTCCTGTTGGTTGTATCCTTGAACCACTAATCTGGCCTTGTTTCGCACAATGACTCCAGTGTCATCTAATTTGTTTCTGAATACCCATCTAGTTCCAATGACAGTTCTGTCCTTAGGTCGAGGAACAAGATGCCAAACTTTGTTTCTTTCAAATTGCTGGAGTTCTTCTTGCATGGCAACTATCCAGTCTGGTTCTGCGAGAGCTTCCTTGATATTTGAAGGTTCAATGGTGGAGAGAAAGGAGTAGAATGAGCAAAAGTTATTTAAGCTCCTTCGAGTTTGAACTCCATCTGTCAGGCTTCCTATAACATTGTCTAGAGGATGAGAGCCTTTGTATCTCCAGTTTCTTGATTGATCATTTGCATTCCCTGAACTTGACTCGGGATCTTGACTTGTTCCCCCTGAATCCAAACCTGGGTTTATAGTCAGGTCAGGTATAACTCTGGCCTCTTCCCTTTGGTTTTGATTCAAGGTTACAGCTTCATTAGCTATAACTCTGGGTTCCAAGTCATTGGTTTGAGAGTTATCTACAGTATCATCAACTGTAGTTTCATCTCTCGCACCATTTTCTCCCAAGTTGAGTTCATCATGAATTCCTTGAGGTTCTCCTTCTTCAATTTCCATTTCAGGAGGATCTTCCCTTGATAACCTGAAATCAGGTTCGTCTAGGTTTTCCTCTATATCCTGTAATGGCTTATCGAAGGCATTATTCTCATCAAAGATAACATGAATACTTTCCTCTATGCATAAAGTACGTTTGTTAAAAACTTTGTAGGCTTTACTATGGTCTGAATATCCTATAAAGATTGCTTCATCACTTCTAGGGTCGAATTTGCTTAATCTGTTTTTACCATTGTTGTGAACAAAGCATTTACTACCAAAGCATCTTAAATGAGATATGTTTGGTTTACGACCTCGAAGAAGTTCATAAGGAGTCTTTTTAAGGATAGGTCTAATCATAGCACGGTTATGAATATAGCAAGCTGTACTAATAGCCTCAGCCCAAAAGTTTCTAGGTAGGCCACTACAAAGAAGCATTGTTCGAGCCATGTCTTCTAGGGTTCTGTTCATTCGTTCTACGACTCCATTTTGTTGTGGGGTTCTAGGGGCCGAGAAGTTATGACCAACACCATTGGTTTTATAGAACTTAATAAAGGCATGATTGTCGAACTCAGTTCCATGGTCAGTACGGATTGTTACTAGGTTTGATTTATATTTGTTTTGAACAAGTTTCATAAGACTAACAAATTCATCGAATGTTTCGTCTTTAGAATGAAGAAAGATTGGCCAAACAAATCTAGAGTAATCATCAACTAGAACGAAAACGTACCTGGAACCACCTCTGCTTCTTACCTTCATAGGGCCACATAGATCCATGTGTACAAGTTCAAGAGCTTGTTCTGTGCTTACCACTCTTTTTGGCTTAAAGGATGATCTGACGTGTTTACATTGTGCACATGTGTCACACATCTTTTCTTGATCAAATTTGATCTTTGGAAGACCTTCGACCAAGTCCCATCTTTTCAGCTTACTCAGAATAGGTGAGCTAATATGACCAAATCTCTTGTGCCACAAACATGGATCATCTAACGTAACTTTCATGCATGATAGAGAATCAGTAGGTACAACATTTAAATCAATCATATAAACATTTTTCATCCTGTGACCTTCAAGTATCACTTTACTGGTGCCTTCTAAGATTATACGACATATATCTGAATGAAAAACCACTTTATTTCCTTTGTCACATAATTGAGATATACTGATAAGATTGTGTTTGAGACCACTTACAAGGTATACATCATTTATAGTATGAGAGGATGAAATACCTATCTTACCAATTCCGATGATCTTTCCCTTTTTGTTATCACCAAATGTGACTTTACCTCCGTCAAAAGGTTTTAGGGTTTGGAATAGGTTTACGTTGCCTGTCATATGTCTTGAGCATCCACTGTCGAGATACCATAGATTATTTTCCTTGGCGACAAACTGCACAAATAATTTTAAAGACAGGATTTAGGTACCCAAGCATACTTGGGTCCTTTGTTGTTAGTAATTACAAATACATCTTTATTTTTAACCCAAACTTGTCTTACATAGGTCTTTCTATGTTGGTAGTAGTTGGGTTTTGATGTTCTTGTGTAAGTCTTAGTTTGGACTCTTGGTGACCATTTTTTGTGTGATGTTTGAAGAGTCTGTTTGGTTCTGTTTTTCTTTTCTTCGTAGTCAAATGTCATGTCATAGAACCATCTGTGGTCAATGTTTCTTTCCTCAGTTTTGTCACCATCACTATTAGAGACAGAAATAGTGTCGCTTGGAGTTCCTGAGGATTTAACAAACTCAACTCCGGTTTTAAAATCTTGTGCGTGTTTTACACAGTTTTCTCGGAGGTGTCAAGTATGACCACAATAAGTGCATATTAAATACTCAGGAAGGTCGGCATATTTCCTTCTTCTAAAGTCTCTATCTGTTGGACTTTGTTTACACTTTGAGTGATCCCTCCTTCCATAGCATTCGTGACCTAAACCCATCTTCATGTTGTTGTCGGATTGTTCAGTTAGGAAGTTTAGAACGTTAGTGCTTCCTTCCCACTTATCGTGAACTTTCCGAGCATGAAGAAGAAGGTCTTTCAAGGAGTCTATTTCTTTCTTACATTCACTATGGTCAGTGTTGCTAGACTCTTTTAGGTTTTGAATGTCTTTATGGAAGTCAGACACAATTTTGGCATGTTCTTTCTTGATTTTAGATATACTGAATTCTAGATCCATGATTTTGCTTTCGAGAATCTCAACTTCTTCCTGATGAGTCTCATCTTCGACCATAGTCGAAGATTCTGACTTAAGCCGTTCATTAACCTTTCTTAATTCTGAAGTTATAGCTTCATTAGCTATAACTTTAGATTGAAGCTCTTTAATGTTGAGTTTTAGTTTTGAGGTTATAGCTTCATTAGCTATAACTTTAGACTCAAGAACCTTTTTCTCAGACATAACTGTTTCCAACTTAGCATTTGCTTCAATGCTTATTTTGGATTTCAGTTTCTTAGCTTTGGCTTTCAGAAGTTGATTTTCCTCAGCAATATCGAGGATCTGCTCTTTCAAGTCATCTAACTCAAGACTTTGTTCATGACATTGGTCTAGGAGTTTCTCAAAATATTTAATTAGCATAGCCTTAGATAAATTTTTAACTTGACTTTTGAGTTGAAGAAAATTTACCTCTTCGTCGTCGTCGTCGTCGTCTGATTCTCCAAGGAGACACATGTTAGATGCGTCATCTTCATCATTGTTGTTTGAGATTAGATCTAAGCTGACGTTGCTTAGGCACAGGTTTGCTACCTCTTCTTCTTCAGAGTCCTCGTCATCTTCAGATTCTAATTCTCCCCAGCATGACGCAAGCATTACTTTCTTAAACTCTGTTTTGGTCTTTTCTCTTTTTGACTTGTCTTTGATTTTGTCCCAACTTGGACAATCTTTGATCATGTGGTCTTGTTGTCCACACTTGAAACATCCTCTTTTGAAGAATGTTTGTTTGGAGTCAGTTTTCTTTTTGTCGAACGTTTTGTTGTTAGGGTTTTTGTATCTACCTTTGAAAACTGCTTTCTTAAATCGTCTAGCGAATAGAACTGTTTCATCCTCAAGTTCTTCTTCGCTTACCTCGCTTGTGGAGGCTTGTAGGGCGACGCCCTTTCCTTGGGGATCATCATCGTTTTTATTTAGTATGATTTCGTGTGCCATTAAAGATCCAATCAACTCTTGGTAAGTGATTTTAGATAAATCACGTGCTTCCTCTATGGCCGTGACTTTAGGTTGCCACTTTTTGGTGAGACTCCTAAGAATCTTACGAATGATATCCTCAGAATCGATCTTTTTGCCAAGGTTCCGCAGTTCATTAATAATACAAGAAAATCGTGCAGACATGCTATCAATAGATTCATTCTTTTCCATATTGAAAAGTTCATATCTTTGAACGAGCAAGTCTATACGATGTTTCCTGACTGCGGATGTTCCTTCATAAGCAAGTTCGAGAGTATCCCATATTTCCTTAGCGGAACTACAGGATGAGAATCTATCGAATTCTGAGGTTATCATACCGTTCTGTAGGAGGCTCATGGCCTTAGAGTTTTTCTCTGCAATTTTGTAGTCACTTTCCACATAATCGCTTTCCATCTTTTCATAGGTTGTTCCATTGGCGGCGGCGACCAAGATCTTCTTTGGTCCAGTTTGGATGATCTTCCAACATTCCCAATCACAACCCTTGATGTAATGAGTCATCATATTTTTCCATAAGCTATAGTTCTTGCCATCGAAGATAGGGCACTTGAGATGCTTGGAATCCATTGATGAAAGAGTATATAATATAGAATCAATAGAAGGATCAAAACTCACGCGGCTAGGCGATCAAGAGCACGAGGCTCTGATACCAATTGATGAGTCTATTGATGTAATATACTCAAGAAGGGGGGGGGGTTGAATTGAGTATGCCTTCTTTTTAAGTCTTCTTCGATGTGTGTGAGTTTGTATGATGATCGTTGAGTAGAGCAAGTAATAAAGAGAGACACGATATTTTTGAAGTGGTTCAGTCTCACACTCTGAGACCTACGTCCACTATTCTCGATTAATAAAATTAGTACCAACTCTGGATTACAATTTTATCAACCCTACTCGTGCGACTTTGATGTTAGTCACAACTCTATCTAGATACCTTTAAATATCTAGCTTCGACAAATACCGTTAAATATTTGTCTTACAACGAGTACCGCTAAATACTCAATCTATCTTACGTAAATAAGATAAAGTCTTCAATGTTTTCTTGGTGTCACAATCTTGAATGAATAAGATCAATGCTTGAGCACTTGAATCTTGAATCGGATTTGACAATGATAAGCTCGAACTTTGAAGAATATGAACGGCGGTTTTTCTCTCTCGATTTGCGTGTATATGTGTTGTATTTTTCGTGTGTTTTAATGTATCATGGTAGTCTATTTATATAGAATATGTATCTAGGTAATTTAAACCCTAGATGATTTAGGAATATTACTTAAACTAGAATACTAGTCTTTTTAGTAATATTACCTTAAATCTAATCTTAATATATTTAGGAAAGATTTAATAATATACTATATGTATTATATAAGGAATCAATTTCCTAATTTATATTTAGGAAAGATCTTTATATAATAAACAATTAGTATCCTTATTAAATCAACTTCCTAAATCATGTCAAAGATAATAAAATATATTACCATAATATAATCTTAGTTTGTTTAGGATATTAAATAAATACATAATATTTATTTAAGTAACCCTTACACGACTTATGGCAATCGTGTCATATTACACGTTTCCTAAAGTCGAAACATACTATATTTAGATTATATATTTTTGACAATTAAAATCATATAAAAATCCTTAGTTTATTTTAGTAATAAATAATTATCTCATAAGACAATTATTTATTCCTTATTTAACTTAAAGATATTTTATATAATCCTATTAAGATTAACAATTCTATTTATTAAAATAGAATACCAATTAAACACTAATTCTACACGATACTAATATAGAAACAATCGTTTCAACTCAAACACATATATATTCCGATCATTTCTTCACGATATAGAGTTATAGCTATGGGCTATAACTTGAATCAATCTTGTACTAAAGCTATAGTTGATAAGTATAACTTTAGTTCATTATGCGCGCTTAAGATCTTCTATCAATCTTCGACTTAGTCAATTTACATGCTTGAATCTTTTATACTTGATTGATGAGATCTTGTTACTAATGTTCTGTACACTTAGCACACGATTATACATACGAGTATATAATATATAAATGGCTAGACTTGTCATTATCAAAACATAAACATATATACTATATATATATTTGAATATATGGTTCAACACCTTAGTATCTTTTATTCATTGATTTCATCTTGACACATTTGCTTTAATTTATCTTTAGTAGTTGTTAATCAATCACAAACCTATTACCCGACTCGAGCTCGAACTAGAACGTAACTATACTACTTCCCCACCGTCCTTTGGGTTCGACCCTAAATTATACTACTTAATTTGGGAGTTTATAAATTGTTTTTGGTGCCGGGATTGACGACAAAAACCGGCCATCAGGGACTATTCATACCAATCCTGTCATAACTAGTCACCAGGCTAGATCAATAAGGGGTGACGTCAAGTAGCGCCATGGAGCCTAGTGGACTTGGTGTTACATATATGTACATTAATGATCTGCGGTTTGCTCGTTGTGGCGAGCAGGAATTAAGTGGTAAGGCTGCAATCCCCACTGGCGGCGAGAGTTATCTACTGCGATGGGTAACCTGACAGGGCTACACACTTCGGTGTGTAGTCGGTTACTAGTGAGTGGGGGAGCTAACAGAGTGATTGGTTGTGCAATTGTTACATTATGTTGTTGCTTACTCGTTATGTTTATTCAGTTGACTAACTCTATGTTGTTGTTTCAAACTGTGGTGATCCATTCGGGAATGGTGAACAATTGGTTTAGTAGGTGTTGATGGATGATGTGTTGTTGTGCTTTTCTGGGAAAGTGAGTGTCAAGACGAGTTATTAGATGTTTGCTCCACCGTAGTTGTAATCGTTGTTTCCTTTGAATTCAGCTATTAAGTAGTTGTAATATAAAGTCGTTCCTTAATTGACAAATTGATATACTCTACCTTGGGCAACTGACATGGTAGCACAATTGGCCACCGAGGAAGGTCTACTAGTTAAGGTTCTATGGTGGATGGGGTGTTACAATATTATTCTCGCATAAGGAAGTTATCCATTCAATCGCTTATACCCATAGCACGATAAATTATTCTTTTGTCTATTATTCTCCTCACTTTCCCATTATCCCATTTAAACTCGTACCGTTCGAACTGCCCATCTGGCACAACACATTCATCAACCGCCTCTTTGAAATTGCCCATCTGCCATTGCGCCTTGTAGACGCCCTTCATATCATTCGTAAATAAAATTTCATTACAGCCCTCTATGCATACCCAAGGTAATGAAGGTTGCCGCCCTAGAATGCATAGAAGTTTCCACGAAAGTTTTTTATCCGTATCAACAGGCCACCCATAGAAATCCGAGACTCTACAACCAGTTGCCTACTCTCTCATAATAAAGTCCATATGATAAACCGAAGCGAAAAAAACTCAAAACGAACACCTTTTCGCCAGCAAAATACAAGACCACCAAACCGAGATACGCTATCAAGTTCCATACCCTTCGAATTTCTTACGGAGGGTCCTTATCTCACGGCCTCTTAGTTTCGTCTCGCAATGAAACACCATGATCGGGGCCTTTCTCCGTATCAAGTAACAGAATTTTCCAACTGCGTCAATTGCATGTGACACCCCCGTCAATTGTAAATTTTGCCTTCTTCCCTGACATTGACACCTCCATAATTGTATTTAATAACATCGTTTTTTAATCTAGTTTCTTTATTTATTTCATTTGTTACACATTTTATTTCCTGTTTTTGTTTTGTATTTTATAAGGGTCATAATGGTTACCGTCTTAGGCCCTGTTCTTTCTGACTTATTTTCAGCTTGTTTCAGTTCAGCTCATTTCAGTCTTGTGTAGTTCAGCTCAGCTCCATTTAGTTCAGTTCAGCTCAATTCAACTTCATATAATTCAGTTCAGTTCAATTCAACTCAACTTTATTAAATTCATCCCACATTTTTATTTTTATTATTATTATATTTATTTATTTTTCTATATTTTATTATTAATTATTAATTATTATTGTTGTTGTTTATTATTTTTAATATTATTATTATTTTATATATATTTTTTTTATCATTATTATTATTATTAATTATTAATTATTAATATTAATTATTATTATTATCATTATTATTATTATTATTATTATTATTATTATTATTATTATTTGTGAAACATGGGAGATTAGAAAAAAAGGTACTTGAGAAGTAAAATTTGATAACATTCAAATAGCAATATTTGTTAACCTAATCGAAAATCATAATCTTGAAAATATAAATATCATTAGAACAAAAGACATCATTTATCTTGCTTCGTTATTAACTTTCATATCATCTTGATGTGCTTCATTATGATGGTCATTATGGACACCAATAACACACCCTATTTTTTTGAACTTTGCCCATGAGTTTCTTCCGTTCTTTATCATCCATGATTGAATCTGTTATTCCTTGAGTATTTTGATGTTTATAACTGGTATACTAAGTTTATGCATCCTAATAAAATTATTAATAACTTATTTTATTATTTTTATTAAAACCCCAAACTTATATTAATCAAACAAGACATTTTATTATTATTATTATTATTATTATTATTATTATTATTACTACTACTACTACTACTACTACTACTACTACTACTACTACTACTACTATTATTATTATTATTATTATAGTTAGTTCAATTTAATTAAACTTCATCCACTTCAATTAATTTTAGTTTCATTTAGTTCAGTTCTGTAACACCCCCATTTATTTAAGAGCCTTTAGCAAGACATTCTCATATAAATAGGACCGTTACCATCCCGGAATATCCGAGGTAGTGAATAACAAGGTAAACAAACCAAAGGTAATTTATATAAATATTGATTAAATTTGAACTTGGTATTACAACAATTACGAGTTCCAAACTTAATAAAGTGAAAGTACAACTGACGATATCTAAATGTGATCTAACTCTAAGTAGGTCCATGCCATGTCTCTCTCCATGCCAAGCTCCTAGTCCAATGTCACTGACCTGAAAAATCTACTCCCCATTCCGGATCATCGTAGGTGTACACGAATACACAGGGTCAACCGCGAGGTTGAGTAGAAAGATAAATAAGACAACAATATAATATTCTCCGCACCGATCCAACGCCAAATAAACTCCGCACCGATCCAACGCCAAATAAACTCCACACCATATCACAGACCCTTTATCTCCGCACCAAACACAGACCCTTTATCTCCGCACCAAACACAGACCCTTTATCTCCGCACCAAACACAGACCCTTTATCTCCGCACCAATCACAGACCCTTTATCTCCGCACCAAACACAGACCCTTTATCTCCGCACCAATCACAGACCCTTTATATTCACATCGTATTATATCACAGAATAATATAGATAACGCTATATACGATCACATGGTATTATGTCACAAACATGCTTAAAACAAATAAGAACAGTTTACACATCGTCATATACCAGTATCTCCCCTACCTCAATTGCGGATTGACAACCGAACAGCTGCTAGAAATGTTCCACTTTGAACAGTCGAACTCAGTTCCTATAATTAGTATTGAATATCAATTTCTACTCAGACAATTAAACAATTATTCGATCATGTTCATTATTGATTTGCTTATCACACATTGTAAATATACATATCAACACACTCATATACCCGCCAAACAATATTAATTAATTATACCTATCAATCATCCTTAGCCAAATATGAACTTACTAATTATAGACTTACTATATATAGACTTACCACATATAGCATAAAGCCAAATAATCGATTATTACTAAATCAATAACAATAACCATATATATAATCAGTATTCATCACAATATTCCTTAATAATATAATAACCATAAATAACACATTACCATATAATTACAACTCATAACAACAATAATAATACAACTAATAATAATAATATAACTAATAACAATAATATTACTAATAATAATAATAATAATAATAATAAACAAACTACAACAAACAAACTACAACAAACAAACTACAACAAACATCCAACCTGTGTTCTATTCTCGACTCCCCCAGCCACATAACCACCGCGACCACTGCCGACAACCACTGCCCAAAAACTCTACACCACCAACTCCACCCCCGGCAGCCCCCGGGCTTTTCGACTCCTTAAGGCGAGGAGAACCGAGGTCCCCAAACACCCTACTCCATCCCGTAACTCCCAAACCCCCTGAAATAACCCCATTGCAGCCACCGCCTGCTGCCGCGACAACCCCTGAGACCACCACCACTTACACCCCCGACATCAGACCAGCCAACAAAAGTGGTACCACTGTGTCGACCCTCCCCTAGTCGACAGTGGTACCACCCCAAACCCCCACGACAGAACAGCCACAACAGACCCCTTCCTGACAACCCGTGTCAAAGCCTCCTATTCCGCCCTAACCAGACACCCCTGACCACCGTGACTTCCTCCACCCTCACCACTCAACTGACACTTGACTCAAACGCCGCAACCCATACAAATCAAACAACTGAACTCATCCAAGAAACGTAATCAATTAACATAATAAAATCTGTACAGAACGTGTTAAGACAACAACATCCCTGTCAACGTGTTAACCACCCTGCACGACGGTTAACGACGGCCAACGACACCCCTCTAACAGCCTACATATGTTCTTTATACGACCCATTACACAATTAAGCAAAATCAGTAAAGATTAAAACATGTTAGCCTCATCTAAACAACGTGACAAACTGCGAGTACAACCAGGGATATAACAACGTGATGAACATACCCGTTTTACGGCCAAAACGAACCACCCCACGTCAGCCTACAACCACCGTGTATAGCCTCTTCCTCTCCTTTGATGTGACGGCTGCGTGCTAGAGGTGTTTGAAAGAGAGTTAGGGTAAGTCTTAGGGTTTGGAAAAGGGCTTGAAGGTGACGGCAGACATAGACTTATGATAGGGTTTTTGAAATAATGCTCAAACCATTCGTGGGCTTGGGTAATGGCACGCCTAACGAGGCCCATGCCGTCATGCTGGAGGTCCAGGGATCGAACCCCAATATCGACATTGTCATTGTGCTAAAGGTCTAGGGATCGAACCCTCACAACAACATAGCTACATGACTTGATAACTACTTAAACATAGTTACTTAATATCGTAAAACAACTATCGTCACTAAATAACTTAGTTATCGAGACTAAGTTTTCGAGGTATTACAGTCTTCCCCCCTTAAAATGATGTTCGTCCCGAAGTTCGCCACCCCATAACGGTAAAGAACCGCGAGATGTTAACGCGGGATGTTACATTCTATCCCCCTTAAGAAAACTTTGTCCCCAAAGTTTAATACACAACTACAGCACATGCTACTTCAACAATCACGATATAGTGCAACATACACAGCAGATTCATCAAGTATATTTAAACAATCATGACCCACCAATTAGCCATGTCATAGCAACTAGTCATATCGTAAGCTAATAAGATTTTACAATCCTATCCTCCTTAAAACATGGTTACGTCCCCGTAACCCCATAAACATTCTAACTCATTACTCCATCTTACTCATCACTTTACCACATAAAATCTAAATCCAAGTAACCAAGTATCTCACTCATCGTCGCATCTAAGACCAAAGACAAGAGGTGAGTGAACTGACGGAATAAAACGCAAATCAATACTTCCATCCCAATATCGATTTCAACTCAAGATATAACTCAATAACCAAGGTCACACTGGATCGCAAACACAACATGGCACAACGGCCTAATAACTCATATCTCAATACTAGTAACCAATTCCCATCTCGATTTCAATATCAATATTGTTACATGTCCCATGAAAGGAACTGCTCAACACTTAGAGAGTGAAACTCTAAGCTACTCACCCACGAGTCAAGGTCAACAAATGAGACAACTCGATAAGACACTGAACTGCAACCTCAATCTCAACACAACATCATTCATGGTCTTGTTCTAGACTCACGAGCAACTCAATCTCCTCAGTACTTACCTTCCAAATTCATAGACATACTTGTATGTATACTTATCATACCACAATGCATAAAATAAGGATCTGGACGCTATACCAAACCAACCAAATACAAACCCTTATGCATAAACAACTAATCGATTACCTAAGAGTTTACCGATTTCACAACTCAACCTGTCTCACAAACAAAAGAATTATCCTATCAATAGAAATTATTAACTATCAAAATAGAATAATAATTGTTAATATTCAACTCAAATAAGCACTCGTAAGAGAGTCATATCAATTATCATGTAACATGCAACCTCGAACAATAATAAAGTATTAGGGTCGGTAGGATCGTGTTGCGCAGTAAAACAGATTCGGAATAGGTAACACTTGCGTACCCTTGAAATTTCATCACAATTTAATATATTAACCACAATGTAAACAATTAAGAAGCTCATAGTTCATACTTAACAAATTTGAAATGTTTCATGCTCATAATCATATTACAGAAGCATATCATATTTAGGAGAAGACATAGTGCAGAATTAATTAACGTAATTGTTCATGGAACGTAGACATATTTCACAAGACACACATAACCATAGACTCACAAGGTCTTTTAACATCCCCAGGTATCAATTAATTAACAAAATCACTTACGTCCACTCGCATTACATCATTCATCATATATGACTTGCATAATAAGGATTTCATACAATGCGCAGCAATTAAGCATTCAAGCAGGATTTCATCTACACATAGCTACAGGATTGTCATTTTGCAAGCAAACACCATATTTATCAAACATCAAGCTTAATCCTGAATAGTCATCACTTGGAAAACATTTTGAACTTTGGAAACCTTGAAGTGGAAATTTATAAACATGAATCGAAAGAAAATCTTACAAGTTGTAGATCGAAACAAGACCATACGGAGACATTCTGACTCTCATTTACCAAAACATTGTTCTTGAAAATTGTAGCTCATGAATTATGAAACTTTAACGATAGAGTAAACGAGTTCGCAAGACTAGTACCTCCATAAACCACATGTCAACCAGTTAATAACTCAATATATTATGATCAGATTTTAAACATAGCAGATGCAATTCAGTTTGTGACATAACAATATACAGGAAGGTGTTGTAAAGATTATTAGTTCAGTGAACTAGTCAATGATATACCATAAATGTATGAAAGAACATCAATACGACTCACATTGTTCAAATAATCACCTTTATTTATGACAATTAGATTGCTATATCATGCTAACAAGTTTACCAGTCCAATTTCATCTACCACCTGGCAAGATCATTCTGTGATAACATGATTTAAACATTACATACGAACATCACATACTTATTTTGGGCATAACCCTAAAAGTAAGAGTGTCGGTATAATTGAAACGATTTGATATAAAATTTGACAAAATAAAGGAGGCCACATTATCATATAGCAAGGTTCATATTCATATTATGTGTCTACTATTCATGTTACTGATGCTATAGCAGGATATCACATAGCCACATCACATAATTCACATTTGCTTATATGAAACTTACATAACTCGCAATTCCACCAAATGAACATTATGCAGCAATTTATAAAAATCATAATTAAATAATCGCTTAGCTATCGTGCGAGCGATTATAATTTTTTTTTTTTTTTGAAAATATAAGAATTAGCTAAACATAGGAAAAGAATCGAATGCATAACTCAAGGGAATCATTTAATATAATTGGTCTGAACAAGAACTTTACAGGAATTCAATAGAAAATTGGGTAACTTGCAAAATTACAATTAAGTAACGACTCGTTAAGATTTTACATGGCTTATCATTTTGAAATCGTGAACGAATTTTCTGAACAGTAGAGTCGGAAATATGCATAAACAATAACCAAGTTTAAATTATCTCTTTTACAAAAAGTTGGGTCAAACGGGACTGTGCAGTAGCAATCTGACCACTGTCAACTAAAAGTTTCATTTTCATATTCAAATATGGAACACATTAAAAATGACAGCCCGTACAAACAAGGTAACATTCTGAAAATTTAATTAAAATGTTGGTTCCGTTACAATTCACATTACCACATCAAAATTCAGTCATTCTTCTCCCAAAACACGTTGACATATCATTTGAAGCATATACATCACTTTATGCCACATTAACATTCATTTCTCATTACTACAATACTCGTTATCTGGATCACGGTGAAGATTTCAAAACTGAAAGTAGGATCAACTAAATAACTTGATGGTTATACCTATGTATCTAAAGAAACTAGTTTCTACTAACGCACAAACAAAACTTATCCAGGTATGGAAATATAAACTAAAAGCTACTATGAGGTCCCATAATGATTACGAACTTCACATCAACTTTAAACGCGTAGTAGGCATAAAATCTCGAGTACGATATATGTAACACATATCTATATACATTCATGGCTTATGGAAACACATTCCGCAAATCACTAGACATGGATTACTATAACATTTAAATCTGATAGGTCATAACCAAATACCAAGTAATATATTGCAAAAGTTATGTTAGTCATTTAATAACCAGATATCCTATAGACAATTCGAGACACCAAAAAAAAAAAAACACATGATCATAACACTCTAATTCAGCATACAATAAATATACACCCATTCCTGAAAATTTCGATTCAATCATTTATATCAATCAGCGTTTCAAAATCAGTCGCATTCTTCTTATGCATATCATCCTACTAGCCAAGCTTATATTTCAAACTCGTATTTCAATTTCCATGTCCTCAATACTTAAAGTAATACATTTCTCAATCACTTTCCAATATCAAACTCATAGAATACAATGCTTCATTAACAATGTACACATTATTACTTACCTCATTCCGCCCCTGCAAAAATTGTTAGCACAAGATAACTAGGTCACTATATATATATATATATTCTACCCCACTCTTCAGTTACTCTCATTGGGTTCCCGAGACAGAACCAAAAGGGCCCAGGTTTGGTGTGAGGGGGCCCCTAACTCATCCCATTCCTTTTTGGGGCACCTATCAGTCTCATCTCGGGGTTCATTTTATTAGACTCTTCCTACATTCATTATTATTTATTTGGTTAGGCCTGAGGATCGTTCGCTCTGATACCACTTTGTAACACCCCCATTTATTTAAGAGCCTTTAGCAAGACATTCTCAAATAAATAGGACCGTTACCATCCCGGAATATCCGAGGTAGTGAATAACAAGGTAAACAAACCAAAGGTAATTTATATAAATACTGATTAAATTTGAACTTGGTATTACAACAATTACGAGTTCCAAACTTAATAAAGTGAAAGTACAACTGACGATATCTAAATGTGATCTAACTCTAAGTAGGTCCATGCCATGTCTCTCTCCATGCCAAGCTCCTAGTCCAATGTCACTGACCTGAAAAATCTACTCCCCATTCCGGATCATCGTAGGTGTACACGAATACACAGGGTCAACCGCGAGGTTGAGTAGAAAGATAAATAAGACAACAATATAATATTCTCCGCACCGATCCAACGCCAAATAAACTCCGCACCGATCCAACACCAAATAAACTCCACACCATATCACAGACCCTTTATCTCCGCACCAAACACAGACCCTTTATCTCCGCACCAAACACAGACCCTTTATCTCCGCACCAATCACAGACCCTTTATCTCCGCACCAAACACAGACCCTTTATCTCCGCACCAATCACAGACCCTTTATATTCACATCGTATTATATCACAGAATAATATAGATAACGCTATATACGATCACATGGTATTATGTCACAAACATGCTTAAAACAAATAAGAACAGTTTACACATCGTCATATACCAGTATCTCCCCTACCTCAATTGCGGATTGACAACCGAACAGCTGCTAGAAATGTTCCACTTTGAACAGTCGAACTCAGTTCCTATAATTAGTATTGAATATCAATTTCTACTCAGACAATTAAACAATTATTCGATCATGTTCATAATTGATTTGCTTATCACACATTGTAAATATACATATCAACACACTCATATACCCGCCAAACAATATTAACTAATTATACCTATCAATCATCCTTAGCCAAATATGAACTTACTAATTATAGACTTACTATATATAGACTTACCACATATAGCATAAAGCCAAATAATCGATTATTACTAAATCAATAACAATAACCATATATATAATCAGTATTCATCACAATATTCCTTAATAATATAATAACCATAAATAACACATTACCATATAATTACAACTCATAACAACAATAATAATACAACTAATAATAATAATATAACTAATAACAATAATATTACTAATAATAATAATAATAATAATAATAATAATAATAATAATAATAAACAAACTACAACAAACAAACTACAACAAACAAACTACAACAAACAAACTACAACAAACATCCAACCCGTGTTCTATTCTCGACTCCCCCAGCCACATAACCACCGCGACCACTGCCGACAACCACTGCCCAAAAACTCTACATCACCAACTCCACCCCCGGCAGCCCCCAGGCTTTTCGACTCCTTAAGGCGAGGAGAACCGAGGTCCCCAAACACCCTACTCCATCCCGTAACTCCCAAACCCCCTGTAACAACCCCATTGCAGCCACCGCCTGCTGCCGCAACAACCCCTGAGACCACCACCACTTACACCCCCGACATCAGACCAGCCAACAAAAGTGGTACCACTGTGTCGACCCTCCCCTAGTCGACAGTGGTACCACCCCAAACCCCCACGACAGAACAGCCACAACAGACCCCTTCCTGACAACCCGTGTCAAAGCCTTCTATTCCGCCCTAACCAGACACCCCTGACCACCGTGACTTCCTCCACCCTCACCACTCAACTGACACTTGACTCAAACGCCGCAACCCATACAAATCAAACAACTGAACTCATCCAAGAAACGTAATCAATTAACATAATAAAATCTGTACAGAACGTGTTAAGACAACAACATCCCTGTCAACGTGTTAACCACCCTGCACGACGGTTAACGACGGCCAACGACACCCCTCTAACAGCCTACATATGTTCTTTATACGACCCATTACACAATTAAGCAAAATCAGTAAAGATTAAAACATGTTAGCCTCATCTAAACAACGTGACAAACTGCGAGTACAACCAGGGATATAACAACGTGATGAACATACCCGTTTTACGGCCAAAACGAACCACCCCACGTCAGCCTACAACCACCGTGTATAGCCTCTTCCTCTCCTTTGATGTGACGGCTGCATGCTAGAGGTGTTTGAAAGAGAGTTAGGGTAAGTCTTAGGGTTTGGAAAAGGGCTTGAAGGTGATGGCAGGCATAGACTTATGATAGGGTTTTTGAAATAATGCTCAAACCAGTCGTGGGCTTGGGTAATGGCACGCCTAACGAGGCCCATGCCGTCATGCTGGAGGTCCAGGGATCGAACCCCAATATCGACATTGTCATTGTGCTAAAGGTCTAGGGATCGAACCCTCACAACAACATAGCTACATGACTTGATAACTACTTAAACATAGTTACTTAATATCGTAAAACAACTATCGTCACTAAATAACTTAGTTATCGAGACTAAGTTTTCGAGGTATTACAAGTTCAGTTCAGCTCAGTTCAATTCAGCTCGATTAAATTCAGTTCAGACCAACTCAGTTTAGTTCAGTTTAGTTTAGTTCAGTTCAGTTCAATTCAATTCAGCTTCATTCAGTTCAATTCAGCTTAATTTAGTTCAGTCCAGTTCAGCTCGGCTCTAAAAAGCCTGAAAGAACAGGACCTTCATTCAGTAGATGAGGACTTCTCATCTAGTTCTGATGGTAGTGATTTTGAAGACCAATTTGAGAGGACTGAAGAAGATAAAGTTGTGGGTGAAGAGTTTTTCCAAGAAGGGAATCTTGAAGGATTGATCGACTCCCTTAGACAAAGCTTGAATGAATTCAGGTCTGAAAGTTCAACAGAAGATGAGGTTGAAACAAATAAAGATGCTCTAAATGATGCAGTAATTCATCCTCCCAATAGTAGTGGTTTGTTTGGAGTTGATAACTTAGATGTCAGGCTATGGAATGAAAGTGATGGAGAATCAAAAGGGTTGAGGAGTGTTCATGGATCTGATGAAGAAATAGAGGTAGATCCAAATCCTGTATTTAACCCTGAAGTTGATTTGAAGAAGAACATTGTGTTGAAGAAAGACTTGAAATTTCCACCAGTAGACAACTCAAGTAGATCAGACAACTGCATCTACCAGTGCCCCTTCAGACCCAGCAAAGTTCCCCTTAGACCCATCAGAGTCAAGCTATTTGATTTTGTTTGCTTAAGTTATGTTGTAGTAGAATTAAGAAAATGTTATTTTGAGATTAAAGTTGTAACATCGGCCATTTAGAGATGACCGTTTTGATTTGAATATGAATTTGGTTATTGGTTTAATTCAGTAACTTAAGCAAATCATACTTTGAATCAGTTGCACCCTATTAAGTAACAGGATATATATGATGTTGCCTTTTGGATTGGATAATATTCCATAAGCAAAGTAGTGAGCAACATGTTCTTGTTGAGGAAACATATTGCTTATATTATTCATTTAGTGAGCTGCATATTGCTAATATTATTCATTTGCTGGGGATAAATATTGGAATACAACTGCTCTTGTCTCTTGTATGCAGAACTGATTTTGTAAATCATTGCCTTAATGTGAAATTGAAATGGAATATGAAATTTAAATGGAAGAAATTCACCACACATTTTGTAACTCCAACATTCATTTTGCATTCCTCAACAAAATTCAATAACACATTTTCCTTACATTACAATTACACAATAATTTAAAGCATGAAAAAAAACAATCATAACCACTCAAACAACAACCACCACAGTAATTCCAATTAATTTGTAGGTTTTAAATATTTTCATAACACCATGATTCTTCAATTTTGCTTCTAAAACTGATAATCTTTCTGTCATTATCCTATTGTCCACAAGCAAGTCGTTGATGAGTTCTCTTTGCCAAGCAGTTTGTCCCCCATCATACCACCTGAAAAATGAACATCCACGCCTCCCACTTAAATGGTCATAGTAATTACAAGTTAGGAACCTTCTTCCTGGGTTCGTTGACGTCCATGACCTCACCAAAGCTTGTCCCTTTCCACAGTGACATGTTGGAGTGGACCCTTGCGAGACCCTTGAAGACATCTTACAGTTGTAAACTAAAATTTGAAGATTTAGGGAAAAAATTAATGGAGAAATGAAGGAGATGAAAATGGAGGAAATAGAGGGAAATCTGGAATGATAGAAACTGAAGGAATTTAAAGGGAGAAATCGAAGGAGATTAATGGAGGAATTTAAATCTGGGAAATGGGTTTTAATTAAGGAGGGAAATGAGTTTTAATGGAGGAAGGAGATGGGAGGGTAGGATGGGTATTAATTTGGGTTTGAAATAATAATAAAAAAAAAAGGCCGAAATAAACTGATTTCCGTCATTTTTTTTGCAATTTCCGTCATGATGGTAGTAATCGTGTAAGGTTTTACACATTTTGGATAATTATTTTTGAATAATTCAACATATTAGATAGTATTATACAAAATTTTAGACTTATTAGTATTAACTAGTTTTAAACCCGTGCAAAAAAATGCACGGGTCGTAATAACATACGGTATTATTAGATATAGGAGATCGAAATGATTAAATATAAAATGTCACGTCAATATAAATAGTTTACAGTTTGATATTTGATGAACATATAATTTAATTTACTAATAACTACCACTCGATGCAAATTACGCTACAAATACTTGAAAATTCCTTTGAAACTACGCGGACATGTCGTATTCGATGTACATTTATTCCTGTCACATATCAATTTTCTAATTACTCGTATATATTTTTCTTCAAATATTAGTTTTAAGCAAAATTGTGTTAAAGTTTATCTTATTTTAACAAATATTACTTTCGTTTTTCTTCGACTCTCCAAAGTTATTTGGAGTCGCTTTTCAGTCTTATAAACTTATGAAAATACATTTTACAATAACTCATTAAAATTGAAAGGTAAACATATGTAATTTATGGAAATTATTTTAATGTTCTCCAAATTCTAATTGTTAGGACTAAAAAAATCCTTTTATAAAATTAGATTACTTAAATGCGAGGCAAATGTGAGTTAAGATAGTGGTGGACCATTTTTACAAAAATATTTCTGGATTTTAATTGGTTGAAATATTCCTTTCACGAAACATTCATTTTTAATATTATTTTAGCAACTTTTGAATATCGTTTTTTAACTTAAAACTGTCCTTAAACCCGAGTACTATAAGTTCAGACAGAAAAAATGTTCCTACATTTCTATGCCCTAAAACTACAATTAATTTATCTACGTAAACATGATTTAAACATCAAATTAACATCACAATATATTGCCACAATATATTTACAACATATTGCCACAACATATTTAAATTTACCACAATTTTAGTGTAATTGTACAGCAAAACTATATTTATCAGGGAATCGAGACTGTTTGTATTTAGTTTTAAAAATTCGATTAGTCGGGCTTTTGTTACCTTCGTATTTCTGATATTCTTCATTTTACTAACAGTATGCGAGGCGTATAAGGCAATATATGAATGAGCCTAGCATCTTGACTCGCTTACAACACAATAATTTACAATATAATTATATATATGTCAAATCATTTTTCTAATTAAATATTAGTATTTTTACATTTTAAAATTTAAACTTTGTTATGTTAATAATTTTCCAAACTTCACATCAACCCATACTAATTGCTACGTTCAAATTCACTTACTATTTTAGGCAAAAAAACAAAAAGTCGTATGCAGGACAGTCTTATTCTTACAGTCTTACTAAAAATATAATTGTTCTTCTTGTTCTTTTTTTGTTTTTATTTCGAGCTAGTCATGGTAACCAATCTTGGTACGATAGTTGTAACCGTTTAGTTACATGTGGTGGTTTTCTACCCGTTGGATTCCGTTTTGGGGCGGAAAATGGAGACCAAAAGAGTGCGGGTACGGAATATGTGTTGTTGAATGTTAATGAGGTTGATAAGGTCATAATGGTGGCGTGGAAGGATTATTACGGTGAATGAGTTTGATTGGAAACGTTTTTCAACACTAGTCTTAACTGGAATCAGTTTTAATACCTCCCGACAACACAAAACTTGACTGTTTTGTATGGTTGTTTACCGCCGAAGACTCGAGTTTGGGAGCAGTTTGGCTGTAAGATAAATGGTACTGCAACAATGGGCTATTACGTGAAAGGAATAGTCAATCCGCTTGACTATAATTGTAAGTTGGGTGTTGTGGTTCCAGGTGAGATGGATCCTGAAATCGGGTTGAAGAGAGTGTTTCAAAACGGTTTTCAGTTGAATTATACCCTACAAAATCACAATTTTGGGTTCTGTCAGACTTGCGAGGTGACACCCTCAAATGGGAGTTGCGGATACGATAACAGTTGAAACAGAACCGTTTGTTTATGCCCATACGGACTTGAAGATATCAAGTGCAAAACCAATTCAACCGCCATCCCACCCAAGGTATAACTATTTAGAGGTTTTTGTTTGATCTTAGTTTGGCAATTTTACAAAATTTAGTGCAAAGCGATAAATATTCCTTTCACGAAACATTCATTTTAACATTATTTTAGCAACTTTTGAATATCGTTTTTTTAACTTAAAACTGTCCTTAAACCCGAGTACTATAAGTTCAGACAGAAAAAATGTTCCTACATTTCTATGCCCTAAAACTATAATTAATTTATCTACGTAGACATGATTTAAACATCAAATTAACATCACAATATATTGCCACAATATATTTACAACATATTGCCACAATATATTTACAACATATTTAAATTTACCACAATTTTAGTGTAATTGTACAGCAAAAGTAAATTTATCAGGGAACCGAGACCGTTTGTATTTAGTTTTAAAAATTTCGGTTAGTCGGGTTTTTGTTAGTTTCGGATTTCTGATTTTCTTCATTTGTGTTTTAAGGTAAACTCCCACACGGACAATAAGTTGCGTTTACGCGATTTTACTAACAGTATACGAGGCATATGAGACAATATATGAATGAGGCTAGCATCTTGACTTGCATACGACACAATAATTTACAATATATATATATATATATATATATATGTCAAATCAATTTTTTAATTAAATATTAGTATTTTTAATTTTTAAAATTTAAACTTTGTTATGTTAATAAATTTTCCAAACTCCACATCAATCCCATGCTAATTGCTACCTTCAATTTCACTTGCTATTTTAGGCAAAAAACAAAAAGTCGTATGAAGGACAATCTTATTCTTACAGTCTTACTGAAAATATAATCGGCCATTAAACTCCGTACAGGAGATACTTCAATGAATCCTACTTCTTCTTCCCCTTCCCTTTTTCTTTACATTTGAGCTCATAGACCTCTCAACGGCATTCTGAGTTCTTTCACAGATTATGTCCTGTTACATTAAAATTTGAAATTAAGAATACACGGTTAGAAAAACAGAAGGAAGAAGAGAACCTTAGAGGTAACATCATGAAATTTATAATTGTTCTTCTTGTTCTCTTTTGCTCTAAGAATATGCAATTAAAAGCGTACTTTTTCAGAATGCAAATTTCATTTACTCACATTTGCTCGTCTTCTTCCTTCTTTTTATAGCTATGCTTCCTTTCATTGAATTCTCCCTGTACTATATTCAAAACCCATTTTGATCTTCCTCAAATTTTCAAGTAGTTTATTACTCACAAGCTAACCACTCCTCATATTTACACCAAGCTAACAAAAATAACATACATTGCTCCGTAACACAAGATAAAGTTCACTTCCTTTCTCCTATCTTGTTTACTTCTCTGCTTCGTTCAAGCTTACGGAAACAACGTATCCTCAAGGTGGTTTGACAGTTTCAATTACAATTTGGTTTCATGCGGTACTTTAC
Source organism: Silene conica (assembly GCA_029255685.2). NCBI lineage: Eukaryota > Viridiplantae > Streptophyta > Magnoliopsida > Caryophyllales > Caryophyllaceae > Silene > Silene conica. The sequence continues at coordinate 57,237,700 of CM055315.2, forward strand.
CTCGCATTGGATTTCCGTTCTGCGGCGACTTATTTAGGCCGAAAGAGTGTGGCTATCCTCATCTTGGTGTAAGATGCGAAGATGGATTCACGGCTACCTTGACGATTGATGGTTTTGAGTATATTTTGATGAGGGTCGTTGAGGAAGATAAGAGGATCCGTCTTCGGCGAAAAGACTACGACAAGGGGAATTGTCCAAAACCATTTCTCAACACAACAATGGACTTGAAAAATTTTCGGTATGCTCCGACAACTGAAAATCTGACTATCCTGTACGGGTGTGAACGCCCGAAAAGCCGAATTATACCGCGGTTCAAGTGTAGGATTGATGGAGTTGTTCAAGATACGGGTTACTGTTGGAGCAGTTTGTGTAGGAGTAATATTAAGCCGAATGATTTTTTTCATATATAAAAAGTACAAATGCCCAACTTATAAAGTGCAAAATTAATAATACAAATAACTTCGAAGAATTGACAATATTTTACTTGAAATGTTATGTTTTCATTTAAGTTGGTTAATTTTTATTCCATCATTCTCTATTTTGGTGATATTATATCTCACTTTGTAACAAATTGCATGTAATTACATTATAATATATAATAAAATGGTCATAATTAACAAATTTTAGCTTTCACCCATAAATTCATGATTGGTGTGAGTTATGATGATAGGTCTTATTTTGTATGCTTAACTCTCATTCTCTTAGAGTGATCGATCGTCTAAATAACATAAATGACAATAATTCGTAATAAGATAACTAGTTCTAATGCCCGTGAAATTCACGTAACTGGATATATTATTACGCTGGTGGTATTGTGCAAGTTCGGATTTCTATCCGCATTTAGCTCTGATGACAAAAGAAACTCGTAAGAAAAAAAATTATTAATCAAAACTCTATATTGCCATAATATATAGTCAAAATATATTTACCAAAGTTTTATCACGGATTATTAGCATTTTGCCACGAATATTGTTACGTTTATTAGTGTTTTGCCACAATTATTGTTATTATTATTGTTGTTTTCATTTTTTTTGTAATTAATTCAATCTAAGAGAAGTTTGTTAAACTTTAAATTTCTAAACTTTTATTTGTGAATTATAATTCAAAGTAGATTGAATGATTAACATTTTTTAAATAATTATGGTGAAAATAATATTTTAATGTGGCATGCGCTAATAGTCTCGCATTAAAAATTCAAAAAACAGATGTTACTCATTAGTATCTGTTTTTTGGGATAGAATATGAGTAAATATTAAGAGAACTAATATAAACAGATCATATATCAAAAATCGATGAGTATATATAATGTATTTTTGCATGTTATCATCAAAGCATCAATAAGAGAACAAAATCAAATGCATCATATCTCATTAGTACTTAAATCACATGAAAAATATAAATTTACCATTTTAAACAACATAATTAAATATATAGATAATACTATATTTATAGTAAACTTGCGTTAGTCATATTTGTAATTTGTTGTTAATATCAATTTTAATAAATTCACTACACGTTAACAATGATGAATATATTAAAATGATCCACAAAACAAACTATCACTATTAAAAATGTGAAATTAAAAAAATAAAGTTACAATTTAGTCAAGCTAGAATTTCTTTCACAAAAATTTCACCATAATTCACTGATATTATATTCGATCATCGACGATTTAAAGTGTCTTCATAAGTATTTGACAATGCCTAAAACGAACTATATAATACAAATGCTTGTCAAATTCCCCATCTCTCGTCTATTTCTCTCTTATTTTCTCATTTCTTCTCAATTCAATTTGATTTATGCTCGCCTCAAAGTAAAGATATAAAAGGTGTTGGAAAATAAATCAAATGAAATATTTTGGTCAAAATAAACAATTTTTTTCATTAATTTGTTTTTGCTAAGAATGTGCTAGAATTTGTATTAACCTTCACAATATCAACTTCTCAATAATTACCAACACACAATTAGTCATCATACATGTCAAGCTTGAATGAAGATTGGAGCACCTAGACTCCGGCAAATCAATGAATACATGTACATATATCCCGTACAAGACTAAATTAATAAGATTGATAGAATCATGTTATGCAGTAAAACAGAATCAGAATAGCCAACACTTACGTGCCCTTGAAATTTTAACTCACACTCAGCCTATTTCCATCAGTGTAGACAATCAGCCACTCGCATGTCATAAGTGACAATTTAAAACATTTCATGTTCATAATCGTATTATAGAACCAAATCATGTTTTATAAAATACATAGAGCAAAATTAGTTAACGTAATTAAACATGGAGCATTTACATATCTCACAAGGTATACATAAATCATAGAGTGACAAGACCGTTTAACATTCCTAGATATCAATGGGTTAAAACCATTTAGCTACATGCCTCATCCACTCACATTACACCATTTATCATGAAACTGGTAAAATATGTGTCTTGCAGATTAAGGGGTTTATATAATATGCAGCAATTAAACATCAGGGCAGGATTTCGTCAACACGTAGCTACAGAATTTGTTATGTTGCGAACAATCACAATAATTATCAAAACATCACGCGTTATCATGAATAATCATCACTTGGAAAACATTTTGAACCTTTGAAAACATTGAAGCGGTAATTTGTGGCAATTTATAAACATGAATCAAAAGACAATTTTACAAGCTATAGATCGAAACAAGACTACACGGAGACATTCTGACTCTTATTTACTAAAACATTATTCTTGTAAATTGTAGCTCATGAATTATGAAAATTTAGCGATAAAAGTAAACGAATTCACATGACTACTATTTCCATAAATCACATGTCAACCAGTTAATAACTCAATAAATTAGGATCAGGTTTTAAACATAGCAAATGCAATTCAATTTGTGACATAACAACATGCATGAAGGTGTTATAAAGATTATTAGCCCAGTGAACTAGACAACGATATCCCATAAATATATGAAAGAACATCAACACGATTCACATCGTTCAAAATAATCACCACTACTTATAACAATTAGATTGTTATATCATGCTAATAGGTTTACCATTCAAATTTTAGTCTACCACTTGTCAAGACTCTTCTCTGATAATTATGATTTTAACATCACATACGAACAACACATCATTATATCGAGGTCATATCATTAGAAAGTAAGAGTGTTGGTATACTTAAAACTATTTTATATAGAAATGAACAAGATGACGTTATCATATAGTAAGGTTCACATTCATATCATATGCCTACTATTCATGTTACTAATGCTTTATCAGGATATCACATGGTCACAACGCATAATTCACATTTGATTAAACTTTTATATAAGATTTACATAACTCACAACTTAAATGGTTTGGACAAGGACTTTACAGCAATTCATCGGAATATTGGACAGCTTGCAAAAACAATCACAATTAAACAACTCGATAAGTTCTTACATAGCTTATCATTTTGGAAACGTGAAAGAATATTTTAAACAGTGGAGTTGGAATTGTACATAAAAGTAAACACGTTTCAAATGACTTCATTTACAAAAACATGGGTCAAAACAGAACCGGACAGTAACAATCTGACCACTGTCAACTAAAGTTTTATTTCTCTCAAAATATAACTCCTATTATCGTGAAATCAAAAGCATTGTAAAACCAACTCAGAAGGTTATCATGCATAAATTTTCATAGTCAATTATGGAACACATATAAAATGACAGCCCGTACAAACCAGAAAACATTCTGAAAAAAAAAATTATTAAAATTTTGGTTCCCTTGCAACTACACATTACTACATCCACACTCAACCTTTCTTATTCCAAACACATTGACAATCATTTGAAGCATAGACATCACTCTGTACCATATTAACATTCATTCCTCATTTCAATTGTAGTTGTCATCAAAATACAGTAAAGGTTTCGAAACTGAAAATAAGATCAACTAAATAGCTTGATAGTTATACATGTGTATCAAAATAAATTAGTCTCTCCCATCGCACAAGCACAACTCATCCAAGTACGGAAATATAACCCAGGGACTACTACGTATCCCTTATTGATGTCTGACTTCATAACGAATTTAAATGCGTATAATAGGCATGAAATTTTATGTACGATATACGCAACACATAATTATATACATTCATGGCTTAGGACAACACATTCCGCACATCACTAGACATGGATTACCATAACATATGAGAAGATCAACAGAATTACTCGTCTATACAAGGAGTTAAACACCAATGTCATATCATAACGATAGTCATGTAACATCAGATAATCGTGTGAACATTTCAAAATACCAAAATCATATGATCACATCACTTTTAACTATGGCTCAACAAATACACCTCCAACCTCTGAAAATTTCGATTCAAGCATCCAGATCGATCCACATTTCATATGACACATATCCATCCAACGCACATCATTAAACATAACTCACATATTACTTACCTCATTCCTCTCCTGCGAAAACGTTAGTACAATATAACTGGGTCACTATATAGTCTACCCCACTCTTCAATTACTCTCTTTGGGTTCCCGAGACAGAACCGAGAGGGCCTATGGTTTGGTGTGAGGGGGCCCCTGACTCATCCCGTTCCTTTTTGGGGCTCCTATCAATTTCATCTCGGGGTTCATTTTATTAGACTCTTCCTATATTCATTATTATTCATTTGGTTTAGGCCTGAGGATCGTTCGCTCTGATACCACTTGTAACACCCCGATTTATTAAGGAGCCTTTGGCAAGACATCCTCAGTAAATTGAGATGTTACCATCTAGAAATATCCGAGGTAGTGAATAACAAAGTAAATCAAACCAAAGTACTTTATATAAAAACTGATAAAATTTAAACTTCGATGTTACAAATACTTCACAGCGGAAATTAAAGTACAACTGATAACTACAAAGTATGTGATCTACATCTAAGTCGGTCCATCCAAGTGCTCACGCCATCCCATGCTCCCACAGCACCAACTTTCCTGTCAAAACTGCTCCCCATCACGGATCATCACAGGTGTCACACGAATACACAAGGTCAACCACGAGGTTGAGTAAAGGAAAAGTAAACCACCAAACATTACTATAAATAGAAATTCAATCATCCCTACTCCAAATCACAAGACCCATTAACTCCGCACCGATCACAGGGCCCATTAACTCCGCACCGATCACAAGGCCCATTAACTCCACACCGATCACATGGCCCATTAACTCCGCACCGATCACATGGCCCATTAACTCTGCACCGATCACAAGGCCCATTAACTCCGCACCGATCACAAGGCCCATTTCTCATCACCTCATATCGTATCGCAGAATATATAATCGCATATCACAATATACCAATCAAATATTAATATAAAATAATCATGGTTATCATCAAATAACAACAGAGTAATCATTAGTATATACACCGTATTTCCCCTACCTCAAATAGCAGGAATGCAGATAAATCCAAAGCTCGCTAGAAATGTTCCACGCAAAACCCGCTACCTAAACGCGTATACGTAACGAATTAATAACCTTCCCGAACCTCATAACAACCTACACTTACTATAAATGGAAAGTTTCCAAAAATAGAAACTTCCCAAAAATTGAAACTCCCATGATTCACCACTTTCCCGACTCATAAATCTGACTACTCCAAAACCGTACTCAAAAGTAAGAATAATAAAACGTAATACTAACGAGTGACAACAACTTTAGATTTGATTATAATAACAACAATAGAAAATATAATAATAAAGAATACTAAGAAATACTAATAATAACAACAATAATAATGATAATAATAATAATAATAATAATAATAATAATAATAACATCAATAATAACGTTACTAATACTAACGTTACTAAAACAATAACGGACACTACAAGACTTATAACAAAACTCGACTCCCACTTGTTTACTCTCCCTTACCACCGCAACTCACTCCCACCGCCACCAACAACCACCAGCAGCGAAACCCAGAACCACCAGCCACCCTACGTGACCACTGGCAACCAGGTCGCCGGCCACCGATGAGTGAAGCAGACCTCCCAAACCCGCCTGAAACCTCACCCTACCACGCGACCAGCCACCCTTGATGTTTCCGTCGACAGCCGACCAGACCAAACCACCTCCCCTGACCGATACCCAAACACTACCTTGACACCAGACACTTAAACCACGGTGGTACCACCGTGTCGACCTCCCCCGAGTCAACGGTGGTACCATCCCAAGCCACCCCTGTACACGCTCAAACACAACCCATAAAGGAACAAGGGAAACGAATACCCCTGTTGACTCTGCCTCAGCCGTCTGAACCCACCACGACAACCACCATGAAAACCCCCTGCCTACCACCAGTCCCCTCACCTCAATAACCCCAAAACACGAGGCAAGGAAAAACATCGAAACCCACACGAACTGAACACGTTCAGACCCTTGTTTAACTATTCTGTAGAAACCCGTGTGACAGGCGGCACAAAACGCCTGGTCTGGTGTTACTTGGTGGTTGGCGAGGGCATGACTATGGTCAAGACACGACTACCCAGAACATAGGTTATAACTACGTAGAGAACAGACACAACTACTAAGAACATATGACTAAATTAATACATAAAAACATGTGACAGAAACCCAGGAATAAAACTGTGTTGAGCATACCTATCCCGGGTCAGTTCGAAGGGTTCTAAGAACAGATAATCCGTCCGTGAAAGCTGGGTTTCTCCTCTGGGTGGTGGCAGCAGCAAGTTTAGTGTGTTGGTTGTGTAAACGTTGTTGTAGAATTAGGGCAGGAAAGCCTCGATGTATGACGGCATAAGCAATAGGTGAGTAAGGTCATTTGAGGGTTTTCTAAGATGGTGGGCTAAAGTGTACGTGTGATGTGCACAACATTCAAGGCCCAATTATGAACCAAAAGTCTCAAGATCGAACCCCACTAGCGACACGTAACTATACAATTCGATAATTTAATTATCGAATACCAAAACCATTTAAATACTATCGTCACAACAAATATAAGAATAAATATCATAACAACATTTTCGAGGTATAACAGTTTACACACTTAATAACACATTTATTCGATTAATTATCGAATACGAGCGTTCAAATAACTATTAACACGTCCAAATAATTATTAAATAATAAAATAAAATATAATAAAAATACGGATTATTACACGAATCAAGGTCCAGTATCTCTGGGCCACTGCTTGGGGTGATGACACCTAGGTCCAGCCTGGTGATGACTTCCCGGGGAATCAACCGGTTCAGCCCTCCCCTTCCGAAGGGATTGAAGGTATGTCCGGGTCCTGGCTGCAGTACTCTGGGCGCCTGAGCTGGGTGGGCGACTGCGGCGATATACTCTCTCAGGTTCAGATTATCTTTCTTCAGGCCTTCTATGGCTTCCTGCAGAGCACTCATCCCCTGGACCACCATCTGCATCGGATCTGGGCTGGGGATTCTTGGCAGCGGGCCTACTCTAGGTATCTGGGCTTCTCCACTTCTACTAGGGCTGCTTTCTCTGCTCTGCCTTGAGGGAGTAGGCATAGGGGCTGATCTGAGGACCTGAGGAGGTTTGCTGGACGGGGCAGCAGCCTTTGAGGCTGTGGTTTGACAAACGGTGGGGGGTGATCCTGCGAGACCAATGGACACGGTAGGGTTGGTCCCGCTGGACTAGGCTGGCATGCTCTAGGAACTGGAGGGATTAGCTTTAGTCCCAGACATATTTTTGTGACGAGATGATGATTTCAAATATTGGAATGCGCACTATGCCCCACGGTGGGCGCCAAATTGTTTTGGTAAAATTTCTACCGGGTCAATTGATTGTGATATGGGTCAAAGTACCAACCAATAAGTGAATGTACGTAAAAAATCGAATGAAAAGAACCCAGAAATAAAAGAATGGACACACGAGATTTTGGTGGCGCGGAAAAACCCAATGAGGGAAACAACCGCGGGGGGAACGGAATCCCACCAAGTTTTCACTATTTTTGAGAAGGATCACTGCGTTGAGCTTAGTACAAATGTGGGCGTGCGTAAGTAAAAATTACAATGTAGAAGTGAATTGTAACAACCTGGATTTAAAAATGCAAATAAGCTAGATAAATATAGCATATTATATTAAAATATCATGGTGGCGGAAACACCATGACAATAAATCCGAGTGTTACCAAAATAGATAAAACAACACTTAACTACGCATACAACTACTCTCGTTAATGGAAACTCGTCCAAAATAAAACAATATGGTTTGATTATTAAACATCATATTTCTTATTTATTTTCTCTCTCTTTTAACCCATCCAGGACCAAGAAGCACATCAACCTGAAAAAAATATCAACATTGCATCCACCGTCAGTGGGGAGTAACTAGGAGTCCTCCCAGCCATGACTTAAGAAAATCAGGAAACAATTATGAACAAATAATAAGAGACAACATATAATCCATTTAAAATATGAAAACATGTGAACTTCATAAAAGAAATCCAATATCATGTAAATAATCACAAATGCGTAGGCAATATCAAGACATAAAAGTAATACAACATGATTCTTTAAAATGTGTCACCAACATTCAAAACTTTGTTTTACTTACATGATTATATGAAATATTGTGAAAAACGTGGTCATAATGAAAAGAAATAGAACCAATTTACCTGAATGATATATAGAAGTGGTATAAACATCCAGAACTTAGACCATAATTACATAGAATAACACGAGACAAGAACGAGCGCCGTCTAGAGCCATAAACCTGACCCTAAACCTCGATGTCATGAACATGACACCAAGACAACCCTACGGTAGGACACATAACAGTGAACCCATGCCTAAGACTGGCCAGACTCTCGAGGGACATAACAGTCTAGTTAAGGCGTAAATGTGCGGACCCTTAACTAGTCAAGGCGTAAATGTGCGGACCCTTGACCCCCAAACGACATATCCGTAGACTCATAAGAGTATCCAATAATAAGGACGGTCAACCCACAGCAGGCCATAAACCTGACCATGCTATGGTACTAGGTAGGCCATAAACCTGAACCTACCCAGTTTGGTATTGCTCATCTCAAATAGACCATAAACCTGAATCTACTCGATATCTTATACTCTAGCTAAACCATATAGAAAATGGAACAAATTCCAAAGGATAACAAATGTGCACCATGAATAACAACATGTTAACATGCCAACACGCTCATAACCAAGCGATAGATAATATCGGATCAAGTTCACCAATTGGTCGTCAAAGCTAGAGCATAAGTTCAACTTTTCTAATATAAAACAAAGACAGTCATTTAAATATATAATTTATGCAAGATGATAACACAAAAAGTGTATACATGACATTTAGCTTTGTAGAAATAACAATAAATTCTTAACACAAATATTCATAATGAATTTCACGCACATTACATATGTCCTCTACCGTAAAATTCATAATTAATTCAAATAAAATCAAAATGATACAAGGCCAATTGGGTTGGATTAATAAGACTCTTAGGTACAATATTTGTCAGATAACCAATTCCAAATGACGAACGTAATAGAGATTTATAAACTGATCTTTACAGTATGTCATAAAACGTCGCACAAAAAGTATCGCTTCATAAAACGGGTCAAACAAATAATTTTGGAGCAAAGTAAAATACTAATATCATCTAAACTCTTCAAAGTTTAATTATAAAAATTACCCAGAAACTTTTCAAAGTATAAAAGTGGTTTTAGAAACAATCTTTGAGCTACTGTCCGTTTCGCGAGTATTTCAGCGCGTTGTTCGTAAACATTTTATTGTGAACAAACGACGTGTAAGAAAATTACGAAATTTTAAAGGTAGACTTTAGACTTAAAATAAATATGAGTCTCTTTTCAACTTTTTCAGAGAAAGACATTTTAAGATGGAGAAATAAATTAAATAAAAACATTCCACAATAAACTACTTAACCCAATTTTATAATTTTATCTTAAAGGGCATGTAATAGGCGTTTTTATGCATAAATAAAGAAATAATTAAGAAAAATATGTCACAAACATTAATAATTTATTTTTCATATTTATATTTCAGAATATACCTAAAAATAATTTATAATTAATTTATTTCTATTTATTTATTATTCAACACAATTTAACTTTATTTATGGATTAATTAGCCATAAAATTCATAAATATTTATAAAAACTAATAATTCGACATGCAATATTTTAATATACTAAAATAAGTCATCCTAAGATGAAAAATTCAAGTTTCACATTTATTTTTATAATTTACATATTTACTAGAGATTAATTGCCGAAAACACGAATATATATTAAATAAGAGCAATAATAATTATAAAAATAAAATAATCAACTTAAATACTATAAATATATTTATGTACCAGAATAAAAATCAAATGTATAATTTTCGAAATTTTTAATTTATGTTTTATATATTTCTAGACGATTATCCCAAAAAAAACGTAATTAAATATCAAATAACAACAATTAAACATATAATAATTTTGGGACTCAAATAAACACATGCAAACTCATAAATAATGATAATAAATCAGAATATAATCAAAAATTTAATTTTCATAATTATCTATATATTTTACACACTAATTAGATTGTTAAATCGCATAAAACACAATTAAATCGTAAAAATTATTAAATACTTATAAATTCATCACAAATAATAAAAATTACTATATATAAATCATGAATTTCATATATTCCCATGTTTTAAACATCATATATATTATCAATCTTGTTATAAACTCATAAAAGCACTTGAAAATCAAAAATCATAGAAAGGAGAAAACCTAGTTACCTTGCTAGAGATTAAACTTAGTAAATAAGTAGAACAATATTATAAGATCAACCCAAATGATCTTCCTCAATCAAGGTCTCTTGCTCACCTCCTTGAACAAACATAAGAATTAAAACAATTAATCAAATAGTACTCAAAATAAACTTGGATAAAGAAAATGAGAAATAAGTAATGACTTACACTTACTAAAGGATAAGATAAAATAGATGTGAAAAATGAAAGAAATGAATGTTGGAGATGTGTGATGAATCTCACGTGAAAATGGAGAAGAAGTGATATATTTTTGTTGTGTTGGGTAGGTTATGACTTGTAGAGTAAATAGGTAGTGTAGGATTAGGATAATAATTTAGGATATTAGGCACATGGCTATTAAGACTTTGGGCACCAAGGGACCAAATTTTCAACTTAGCATGTGTCAAGGTAATGATTACACAAGGTGAGTGATGATTACACAAGGTGGGTGATGATTACACAAGATGGATGAAGTAGTGACGAAATGAGTTTCCTGTCGGCGGATTTTTGCGACAATCTTCCGTATTTTGGGCATAATTTTCTCCACAAAAATGCGATTAAGGTGATTTTGGTGGCGTTGGAAAGCTAAGAGAAAGAGCTAAAACTTTTATTTTATAGTCAAGAGACAGAAATGTACCTAAAACATCTTAAAATTAGCATCAATGACAAGGTATTCACACGTTTAAGGAGTGTAAGTTTAAGACGGGTATTTGGATTTTTATTGTCGAAAAAGATAGATTTTGGATGAGATTTTCTTTCTTGTGGAATCATTCTTATTATTTAAAATAAGAGTTTAATTATATAGTATGATGTAAAAATTACGGGGTGTTACATGAATGCCTCATGAATGACCTAATTTTTCCTTTTATAAGCATGGACTTCTGGTCAGCTGGTCCTGGTCCTGGTCCTGGTCAGGTCCGGGAATATAGGAGTGAGTTGAGGGGAATATGCTTCTAGGGTTTGATCTTTTCATATCCCCTCCAATAACTCTTTTCTGGGTGTGAATTGGCCTCCTGATGGGCTGCTGCTTCCTGGCGTGCTCATGGGCCCATTTACATAATGAAAAATTTTTGGGCTAAACATCTGACATCATGGAAGTCCGCGCGTCGGAGTTGTTGGCTATCGTCGCTGGCGACGACAACATGTGGTAGGTGGCGACGATAGGTTAATATATGTTGAGGGGGGATTTGAATGGTGGTAAAGGTTTGAGGAGGATATTTAAGAATCTGGAAATTTAATTTGGGGAAAAGACTCGTGAGTGAACAAAGGAGAGGAGAGAGAAAGAGATTTAATTTGGGGTCTTATTCTTTATACGTGATAGATATGTGGCTTGTTTGTTTCAGGCTCAACCGTTGGGTTGTCTTATAATCTAATGGTTATATGTCGTTCTCACCGTTCTTACCGAGTGTTCGTTCTCACCCGATCCTTTATATATATATATATATATATATATATATATATATATATATATATATATATATATATATATATATATAGAGGCAGGATCCGGTGAGTCCACCTAAATATTTGAGTCCATGAGTCCATTTAGAGTATCATAAGTTGTATTAAAAAAAATCACTTTTTTTTACACTACAAAGTCTACAATATCACAATCTTTTCAATACAATATCACATGAAACAATATCACGCATTATATAAAACAATATCACGAAATTTTTTCCAAAACTTTTTTTCCCGAAATTTTTTTTTTTCAAAATTTTATTTTTTTCAATTTTTTTTCTCAAATTTTTTTCTCGATTTTTTATATAATTTTTTTTTGTGATATTATTTAGAAGAACCGGTGATATTGTATTGAGTAACTTGTGATATTGTAATAAAAAAAAATCAAAAACAATTTCAAGAATAAACGCCTTTTGTTAAACAATATCACGCACTATATTAAACAATATCACAAAATTTTTTCAAGAACTTTTTTTCTCGGAAATAATTTTTTCAATTTTTTTTTAAAATTTTTCTCTCGAATTTTTTTTCCGAAATATTTTTTTCTCGATTTTTTTTTTTGTGATATTATTTTGAAGAACCGGTGATATTGTATTGAGTGACTTGTGATATTGTAATGAAAAAAATCGAAAATAAATTCGAGAAAAAACGCCTTTTGTTAAACAATATCACGCACTATATTAAACAATATCACGAAATTTTTTCAAGAACTTTTTTTTCCGGAAATATTTTTTTCAAATTTTTCTCTCGAAATTTTTTTCCGAAATATTTTTTTCTCGAATTTTTTTTTTGTGATATTATTTTGAAAAAACGGTGATATTGTATTGAGTAACTTGTGATATTGTAATGAAAAAAATTCGAGAAAAAACGCCTTATTAAAAAAACCGTGTTTGTTTTAAAAAAATGCATACTGAAAAAGAGAATTTTTTAATAAAGAAAATGTCATTTTAAAAGAAAACACAAAAAAAAAGAAAAAAAAAAGTAATATTGAAAAAGAGAAAACCAAAAAAGGAAAAAAATTCGATATTGAAAAAACGTGATACTTTTTTATATAACTTATGATATCATTGTTAGACTCATGGACTCAAACATTTAGGGTGGACTCATGTGATCCCAACTCTATATATATATATATATATATATATATATATATATATATATATATATATATATATATTATATTAAATAAATAATAATAAATATTAATTAGTTAAATACAACTAATTGTATCATAACCAACAAAATCGTTTTTTTTCATTTATTATTATAAAATAATATAATACAATATATATAAATATTTTTTTAGGAGAATATAATTAATTATGGTATAATTAAAAAATTTCAATATCATATATTAAAATTTTACGTTATTTATAAATATCATATATTTATGACTTGCATTTTAAATATAACATTTTATATTTAAATAATGAATTAACATTTAATTTATATCTCCTAATATTATTTAGGATTAATTGATAGAAATACTCCGAAGTATGAGTGAACTACTCAAAATACTCTAAACTTTATTTTAACTACCAATATAACCAACTAATGCCCTCATTTGCTTTGGATAGAATTTGTTGTTTTGTTAACTTATTGTAGCATGTTTTAATGGTGTGATTAGCTGAATAGATTAACAGAGAAGTAAAAAGAAAAAGACAGGTTAAAGAATGGTTAGAAATTTCTTCACTTATTTAGCAGGTAGCAGGTCATATATTATAATTAAAGCGAATGAGAGCATTAATTGGTTATATTGGTAGTTAAAATAGAGTTTGGAATACTTTGAGCAGGACGCTCATAGTTCAGAGTATTCTTATCAATTAATCTTATTAAATAATCACATCGATCATTATTACATTGACTAACCTTTTAATCGACTAACCTTTTAATCATTTAGAGCATCAATATAATTATATTTTCGTATAATCATATCTCTCAAACACATCCTCTAGGTGTGACCTTTAGGGACCAGTTGATCATATCCCTGTGAACTTTTAAGAGATTTATTCATGTTGTCGCACTAACTGTGAAGGACACTAGCTCCAACAATCGTAAGTGCAATTCCTTCAATTTTCGACCCAATTCATTATACCACAAATAGGGTTTCAACCAAACATATGAATACAAACCAAAAGATGTAGCTAGAAACTTATTCTACCACATTAAACCATAATGGCAAGATAAACTATACAATTTTCTACTTAAAACATGCATCTTTTAAACCAAATTAACACCAATTAAGCTTGCTTCATACAATTCTAAATAGACTAAACCGTTTCTTTGAAACTAGCTATATTCAAGTAACTAAGATGTTAGGGTGATCAATCCACACAAATAATTACTCAAAATGTGAAATAAAACTCAAAGGAAACAACATTAGATAGATTAAAAGGGGTTGAAAGAGTCTTACAATGTCAAAGTATAAAACTTTGATAAGATTACACCAAGAAATAAGAAGATTAGTTTCTCATTTGAAGGATTAGAAACTAAAATAAGGAAAGATTAATTATTTTTAAGCTTAATTCTAGAGTGGAGATGAGATAGGATATGATGAATGCTGTCTTTTTGAACTTCAGCATATATATATCCTCTCACGGAACCCTAGGTTGATCCCTCATTGAAAGCCCAACAGTGAAATATAGAAAACCGTAAAACAAAATTGCGCAGGCTATGCAAACTTTCCTCTTGCCCGCGCTATCGGGCGCAGCTCCGCAGCACTATCGCGCAGGCTGCACCGTGGCTCGCATTTGAATTCTTTCTTGGCTTCAATACGCAGCTGTGTGGCTTCCTCGCGCAGCCTGCGCCTGGGCTTGTTCCTTCAACCATTCCATTTCCTTCTTATGTTCACTAAGTATTGAATGTTAAGAGTGATTAATATGAGTAGTGCATGATTAAGTATTGAATGTTAAGTGAACTTATGATAGTGATTCATGAGTGACCTACTTCACATGATATGATTTATGTTGGAGTATGTATGGTTGATTATATGATTAAATGTTATGTGTTTATGACAATAAGTGGATGGGAGAACCTCTAGTCACTCCATACTGAATGTGGCGTACATGTTTCATGTATGTAGGTTGGTGCAGCTTGTACATGAGGGATCCGTTGAGGCTAGCTAGCGAGCGATGATCCTTCATCGATTTGACATTCACCTTTATCGTGTAGCTAGACCTTCTTTTTGACATTTCAGTTTTGGTGCCTGTAGGGATATGTTATCCTGAGCTGTTGTTTTGTGATTAAAGTTTATACTTATCTAAGTTTTATTTCTTCCGCATTTCAGTTATCGTAGTACACCTCGCATGTTAGTTTAATTATGTTAAAAGTTTTAATTTCGCGCAAAGTTTCATGCATTTATATGTTTTACTTTCCGCTGCCGCGAGGGGTTTTACACCTCTACTAGCTATTAGGTCCTGGATCCCTAGAGGTAGAGGGCTGGGAACCGATCTGGGCTGGATCACCGTAGCAATCTGGGCCTTGAGATCATGGTTATTCTTCTTCAAGCTTTCTACTGCCTGGCGCAAGGTGTCCATTCCCCTTATCATTTCATACATTGGGTCTGGTGGGGAGGTTCATGCGCCCCTAGGGATTCCTCCAACGGGTTCCTCATGAATTTGGGTCTTGGCTGCCACCTCGCTCCTGCTAGGACTTCTTTCCCTGCTAGATCTTGCTACACTATACGGCGCGGCTGTCTTAGGCACATGTGGAGGCTTAAAGGGTGGTGGTATGGATTTTGATGACATGGTAGTTGTGGCCATCTGGCTAACCGAGGTGGTTGCAACGGCGGGTCCCACGGTTGCTAGAATCGTCTTGGCCCCAGTTGAGTGGGCTGGCGCAACTTGACTGGCTGGAGGACTCTGACTGCTTCTAGACATGGATGCATGCGGCTGAACTACACGAGGCTTTGGCTACAGAAATTGATCACTATGCCTCATGGTGGGCGCCAAATTGTTTTGGTAAAAAATTTCCTAATGTTGAATATGATATTTTGGGTTAAAATTATATATCTGTGACCTAAGAACGCGTATTGAAAAAGAAATAACAACGAGGGAAAGTAAATGGCACGAAAAACTTTGGTGACGCGGGAAACCCGTTGATTGAGCCGCGAGGGAGATGGAATCCCACCAAGTTTTCACTATAATGCTTGTGACAAATACAACGAGATAGAAATTGGAAGAATAAAATGTTTGCTAGATAATATCCTCAAGTTCTCGTCTGATTTTTTCGATGCCTCCTTCCTCAGTTCCTCCTCGTGTTTAACTATTTATAGCAAGGGACGGTGTCGTAGCCGTTTGCACCAAGCTTCTCCTAGTCTCGTGGAGTTGGTTACTTAAAAGTAGGTAACCAATTTGACTCGACCTTGGACGGTTTTACTTGCTTATAATCTCGCTGATCCAACGGCCCATATTTCTTTTGATTTACTGGTTAGATGACTCGCAATGTCATTAATTCTATTTATCCAATTTTTTCAATAAATGCACATCAATGAACAAAAATACGTAATACTAGGTAGAAGTGAAAGACGAGTATGAGAGCCACAAGAATCCCGTGAAGTCACTTGGGTAACTAGGATTAATGTATCTTATGCTCTAGTTTTTTAATTTATAAAAATTGACCGTGTCCCAGAGAAAAAATCCCGTGAATTTGGGTTGGGTGTTAATTGGAGTTTGTGCCTATTATAGGCTAGCTTCAAAACCGTGGTGTGTGTGTAACTGTGGACCGAGCTGGTTTTATTTGGAAGGCAGCCGCTCCCTAATTTGCGGAGTACAAGTCTAGAAGACAAACACATTGGCCTGTTCGTGATCGTTGTCTTCAATTCAATTTCAAATCGAAATCCAAATCAAAACCCTAAAATCGTAAAAGTTTATAGGGTTTCGATTGAGAATTGTGATGGGGAGTTTAATAAGGAGTTTTTTTCAATCATTGTTGAAATTATTTAATGGAGTGATGGGAATGTCTGGAATAGCGATGGTTATATATGGTATTTGGATGATGAGAGTTTGGGAAAACGAAACCGGTGAATCCCCATTTCATGATTCTGATTTCCCTCTTCCTTGGTATGTATAAATGTATAATGTATGTCATTCTCTCTTATCTCTAGTATTATTATATGCTCATTCTATAATTCAAACATCTCTAATCTTACAGGTTCATCTATGCTTTTCTCGGACTTGGCCTCATCTATTGTATCATCGGATTCTTAGGACATGTTGCCGCAGAAACAGTCAACGCTTGCTGCTTATATATTGTATCCTTTCTAACCCCAATTCTCATTACTCTCTATCAATCTTCCATTTTTGTTTTACTCTAATCTTCGCCTTAACACTGCCCAGTACATGATGTTTCTCTTCTTAATACTTGTGCTACAAGCTCTCTTAACTGCAGATGTATTTCTAAACCGTAACTGGGAGCAGGTATTCACCATTTCCTCTCATTCTAATTCTAATCATATATCTTCGTATATCGCCACTTTCCTTGTTATGCATTTAATCTCAGTAATGTGACCTTCTTCCAGGAATTCCCCAAGGATGCTACAGGGAATTTGCATCATCTCAGAATCTTTTTGCGTGACAATTTTGACTTTTTCAAATGGATTGGCCTTACAATTCTTGCTGCACAGGTGTTCTTTCCCTCCCTCCCTCAATCCCTCCTTGTCACCACGTTATGTAGAGTAAACTTAGCTACAAGTATCCTATACCAAAACGTGTCTGTCTGTTGGACTCACTTTTTGAAGAAACTCAATCTATTTCTTTTGTCTAAAACGAAGAGTCCATGTGTCATACCATGTCGGACTGTTGAGTTTCGGATACAGGTACGTTAGTAATATGAGGAGGCAGAGTAATAGACTCCACGCCCATCTCTCTCTGCTTTATTCGATTTTGGGTTAATCTATTTTGATCATCTATTTACCCTCTTTGCAAACAGTGTGATAAGACTTGTAATGGTAATAAAAAAGAGTCAAATAACAAGAAATACTTGCAATGATATGCCTTCAGCATTTACTAGTCTTTCCATCATTTGTTATAATGACCTAAAGAAGGTTTTACAATCTTAGGCTGTCATTGGTTGTGTTAGAGATCACATACCAATACTAGTTTTCTTAAGGTCTATGAGTGTATTAAACCTTGGGGTTGTATGGAGCTTCTTCTTTGTACTTTTTGACCTTTTAACTGCAACTTGCTAAGTTGTTGCCTTGAAGTAAAATTTGGTTATATAATTGTATTATCTTATGATGATGGATCAAGTAAATTAAAGAGTTAATTGATAGCCACATCTTATTCTATGGTGTATCACTTTTCCAAAAGTCCTACACATTGTAAATTTTTTAACCAAAATTCCTCCCTTGGAACTTTTTCTCCAAACCAGCAACTAAATGTTGCCATTTTAGGGGTAAAACGGGAACATTTTTGCTTGAAAAATAATTACGAATTTTCTTTATTAGTGCTGAAAAATGAATTGCCGAAGGAGGGGTTGATGTTGGTTTGTTTTTTTCCTGTTTTTTTTACGCCAAAGCTTGTTTTTTGTTTGAGGATTTAAGGAAATACTCAAACAAGAATGTCAATTGTTAAATTTTGAAACATATAGGAGTTTTTCGAAAATGTGGTGTTCCCTCCATTTCAATAGGTGGTTTATTTTTCAAAAAATGTGAGGTTGATTTTGAGAATTATAAAGGACCATTCTATTTAATTGTAGTTTGAGATTTCATTTTGCAATTGGTCATTCTGGTATGATCTCAGTGGTCGCGACATAAATGTGGTGGTTGCGACATAAATGTGGCTCATATTGCTTGTACTATGCTTGCAATAACCTTTAAAATCTACATGTCGGTCATGGTACAGTGTCACGGCTAATATTTAATACCATGCAACAGACGCAAAGTCACAAGGAGTAATTTATTGGTTTTCCTCATGCCCAAATTGCTTAGGTTGTTAGTTAGGTAGTTGTACACTTGTACTTGTATGCGACGAACACGTCTTTATTTAGTCGGGCACATGTGACAAATACCATATTCGACTTTAAAATAGAACTATAGCAGATGTTCTTGCAGTAGCAACAACCCTGCTATTAAAGGCTCCCTAGTCAGTCACTCGTCACTCGTTGTTTGGATAGAGGGAATTGGAGTGTGGTTTGGATACAATTTCCCTTCAAATCTTGCCTATTATGAAAAGATTTTGATTAGGCTTGGAGGAGGGAAAATAGATCCCTCCAAATCTCTCCTCCTCCATTTCCCTTCACCCTCATTTGTTATCCAAACAAAGAATTTTAAATCACCCACTCTCTCTCTCCCTTTCTTTTCCCTCCAAATCTCTCAATCCAAACATACCAGGGTGTGCTTGGATCTTAGTTTAAAAAGGCGCGCCTCAGGCGCGCCTAGGCGCAAGGCGAGGGTAGGCGCAAGGCCTGGGGCATCAGAGGAAGGAGGCGTGGCTGTGTGCAGAAGGCTCAAAAAGGCGCGCGCCTCAAGTGAAGGCTCAAGGCGCAACAAGGCGCGCCTTATTCACTTTAGGCTCTAGAAGACACTTTTTCACTAAAAGTCACATGTTAAACATGTGACTTTCCTTACTTATAATATCTTAGATTAAAAAAACATTCTTTAACCTAATTTTAACTATCTTTTAATATATTTTTGATGTGAATTAATGTGTTTTAGTAATACTTAGTGTGTAGAACTAGTTTAAAGGCTCATACAAAAAAGATGCGCCTCGCGTTCAAAAGGCGCGCGCCTTCGCCTTGCGCCTTGCGCCTCATCGCCTCGGTGCGCCTTGCGCCTCTTCAAACTAAGGCTTGGATAGCAAAAGTGGGGGCAAATGGAGGGGAGGGGGAAGGCGGGAAGGGGAAGTGAGAGAAGGGAAGGGGAGGGAGAATGGATACAATTTCTTTCGAAATTTTACCTATTGTGAAGAGATTTTGATTAGGCTTAGAGGAGGCTCCATTTCCCTCCACTCCCATTTGCTATACAAACAAGAGATTTTAAATTCCTTTCTCTCCCTCCCTTTCTTTTCCGTACAAATCTTTCAATCCAAACACACCCTAAATGAAAATGTACTCTGTATACTTTGATATTTCTGTGGAGTTACAAGCTCATTTTTCTTTGGCTTTGGAGTATAATGGGTAAAGCAAAAAAGAGTCACTAAACGCATTGCACCACTTATATACTAAATTAGTAGTCTATCGACGTAATTCTCAATCATCTAAAAACAATCCTTTTTCTCCCTTTTTTTATTTTCAACATAGGGAAAGGCTGATTACCATCCCATTTTAATATGAGGTAGGCGAGAAGCTTTGAAGCTATGGCGAAATGTTATTTTTGTGCTATATTACACCTGTAAAATGAATTAGATTACACAAAAAACTGGAAACACACTCGTATCCCTCTCAAACCTAACCGTCACAAAATCAATTCAGAAACCAGATTACAATTCTCTCATTGACGACAGTCACATACATTGGTAATACTTGAAACATGATTCATTTTGCTCATCTCTGGGTATTTAATTGTTTGGTCAGTAACATTATGTTATTCTGGTTTGTCAAATACTGACACAGCTGAATTTTGAATTGTAGGGACTGTCGTTTCTGTTGGCTATGGTGCTTAAAGCACTCGGCCCTCACAGCGATAGGTATTATGACAGCGATGAAGAGTATGGCGCTTCTAGAGTTCCTCTTTTGAGGAATGTGGGTGATTCCCCTTCTTACGTGGTTGTAGATCCTCTGTATGGGCCAAATAAGTAACATAATCACAAATATATTTTTAATGTGGTAAGTTATACTCCGTTCAATTCATATTGTCCCATTGGTATTTTTTTGGGGTCAAACAATTTTCTCGTGATATGTGTTTTTTAATGGTATCAGGGGAGTGGATTTTCATGACTAAGAAATGGAAACCTGGGTTGAGAAATGAATGTTTGCTTGACCGACTGGCTGGAGATTGTAAATTGGTAACAAGTTTGTTTCAGCTCATTACAATTTGTGATTGTTTTATGATACTATTGGTGGAAATTATTAGCTGTGTAAATTCTGATGGTTCTATTGTACATAAACACAATCCATAGACGAACACGCTGACAGACAATTGCTCCGCAGCTTACGCCACTTCATTGTTATGACGCATTTCATTCTCAGAATTCGGGATTATGACTTGGAAAGCAATTTAATTTCTTATTTGATAGTCTTTTTCTTTTTAACCTTTTTTCTTTGTTTTTTCTTTGTGCGTCGGTAGTCAGATCTATCTTCCAGTGCGTAAATGTAAATTGCATTAGTACCACTCGCGAGACGAAATAAATGTACAAAATACAACATCTTACAACTTGATGTAACTTGCATTACATAAAAAACTTATTTGCTAAATTTTCAAATGTGATTTTATTTAATCCCACCCACTTTTATTACCCTGTTTTGAATTTAGCTTTTGTTAAAAAAAGTCTCAATTTTTTTCTCTTCTCTTCCTCTCAACCCAACCAACTTACTAATAATTTAGCGAACAATGAATTTTAATTCGCATATATCACAAGTAATTTCATCAATTTATTAATAAATTTATTAATACACGTATTTTAATTGATTGAATGGATGTTTTTTTTATTTTAATTTTAGAAAGAATAATTTTTACAATTAAAGTTTGAAATTTAGGGATTTGGAATTTTTGGATTGTTTAAGAGGTGGTTGTTGGTGGTCGTCTTATTGGACGAGGTAGGGTGGTCGGTTTATGGTGGCTATTGGTGGTGTGTTCTAGTTTGTGGAGAGTTTTGATGCGGATCTCTAGCTCAGATTGATCCTCCTTAAGAATACTAGTGCAGCGGAATTACACTCTTAAGATAGATAACAAACTTATTAGTAACTTTGATGAAATAATACAAATAATGAACGAACTATGGATGATGAACGATGATGAACGATGAACAATGATGAACGAAGTGATGAACGACGCTTGTGAGAACAACGAACAAGACTCGAAACAAGACTTGGACGAATGGTTTGTGAATGATGGCTTGTGGACGAGATCTTGATGCACGATGGATGATGGATTGTAGATGGATAGATGATGTATCCTCAACCTTCTCTCGCAAAAGATGGAATTGGCTAACACCCTGCAAATCAACCTCGCAAAGTCGATCCCAAAAACTAAGCTCGCAAACTTAATTAATGTCACTCAAAAGCTCACACAGAAACTTATGAATTTTATTGATTTCTCAACTCAAAACTTCGATGCTAAAAACAAAGAAAACGGTTGCCTTTTATAAGGCCTTAAACCGTGTAAAAACCCTACCCTAATTAAGATAAGAATACCTTAATTAGTCCCTACTAGGAAACCCTAATCCTCTACTTAAGTTCAAACAAAGAGATTGATTAGGATTTTAGACTCCTAAACCTAATATAATTAAGACTCCTAGTCCTAATATAACTATGAATCCTTTAACAACTAGGATTCCTTATCTTACTAGAACTATGAATCCTACAACAATTAGGATTCCTATTTCTACTAGAATTGTGAAACCTACTTCTACTAGGACTCCTATTTAACTTAGGATTATGAATCCTATTACAATTAGGAAACCTAATACAAAACCTACTAAGACTAGAAAACATAACTTCCTAATCTTATTTTATTCTTTAACTCAAATAAAATACACAACAAAAACGAAACCCTAATTTTGGACGAAACCCTAGCTAGCCGTGACCTTTAGGCGTGCGTCCCTAGGTTCCTTCGTACCCTAGTTTAGTCTTGACCAAGTCTTCACTTGTATCCTTCTTCACATAGCCTTTAGTAAATATTAACCAAGGATGTTCCAAAGTCTTTCGGAACCTTCTAGAATCTTCTTTTATTCCTTGTAAAGCTAGTTTGAATATCCTCACGGATCCATGGTCGAATCCATTTAGTGTGAATCTTGACCTTGACTTTTTATTAGGAAAGTTTTGACATGCTCCCGCATCATACTCTCCTTCTTTTGAAAAAGTTGACCTCAAATTTTGTCTTGTGCTATTCTTGGTCGAACCATTCCCACTCCACCATATTGCTTCACGTATTAATCTTGGCTCCATTGGTTTAGAACAATTGGTTAGAACCCGAACCCCTTGCTTCTTCCTCGGTTCAAACTCGTTCTCTCTCTTGTCCCTTACTCGACTCCAAGCTCCTTGCAATAATAAATTGTAAAGCATAGGTTTTATAGTATTGTTAGTCCTACTCCTTGTAGGATTCGAAGTAGTAGCATCCCCATTGTCGATAGTATTCCCATTCGAACTCCAATTAGGGTTACTCATCTCCTTCTCCACGCTACACTCTCCCTCGTGCACCTCTTCATCTAACTCCCTCCTAGCTCCGTCATCCACCCCTCGTCCTTGACCCTCACGGCCCTCCATGAACTCTCCTAGGGTTATGAACAAGCTCTCCTTCTTATATTGGGAGTCTTTGGTATTTGTAGTTGTCATAGGTTTTAGATTGTAGGTAGTGCCACCTGGATCAAAATTACACCTTCCAAGTCGAACGATTCTTGTAATAACAGGACTAGGTAATCCCACAGTTTCCTGTATAGAAGCAATTTTTTTACGACTTTCCTGATCTTCAGTCCAACCCAACTTACGCTTTTGCTTTTTTTTCCCCATGTTACCTTCATCAATCCATTTTTCTTGTACACGTAGATTATGAACGGAATAAATTGTTTGTGGTATAGCAATCTTACCTTTCTGAATTTCACCACCGCCTAACAACCCTACTTCGTTCACCGTTGGCATGTGAGTATCCTTCTCATGAGTAATATCGTCACTCTCCTCAAGAACTTGTTCAACGTCATGGTTAAAAATAGCTGGTCGATTAGGAGCAAATAACGAAATATTCTCTATAGTAGATGCATCATTACTCAATGGCTTAACAACGATGATCTCATTTTCTTCCCTTGGCTTAACATTCTGAATATAAGAGTCTTCTTGATGACAATCCTTTGGATTGTTTGTTCCTGCAATATCAAGTACCTGTACAATCCGAAACTCGCTGGACCTATTTGGTGGCTTATCTTCATACTGCCTTATTGCTTCTTCGCGATCAACCCTAGAAGAGTCAATCTTTACGCTTTGAGCAGCCTCCTTTTCTTTTGTAAGAATCTCCGTTACCTCCTTGGCCTCTATGAGTATATTTTCTTTGTTTGTCTTAGCTTCGGGAACCTTCTTAGGTAGTATAGGTTTGAGGTTATAGTTTGTTTTATCTTTGGTAACACTATACACATTTGATCTCCCCTTGTGTTCAACCCCACGATCGAACTGCCACGGTCTTCCCAACAAAATATGACTAGCACTCATGGAGACGAGATCACACCGTAACTCATCGTGGTACGGTCCTATTTGAAAGGTGACTAAGGCTTGCTTCTTGACATCTATTCCCCCATCATCGTCTAACCAATGCAATTTGTAGGGTTTGATTCGGTCCCTTGTTGGTAGGTTTAGTTTTTCAACGACCTCTAAGGAAACAAGGTTTGCACATGATCCACTATCTATAATAAGATTACAAATTTTGTTGTGTACCTTGCATCTTGTATGAAAAATTTGCTCTCTTTGGTTGCCTTTTATGGTTGTGGTCTCGATGTGTAAATTTCTTATCATAAGACACTTTCTTTGAACCCTTGTCTCTCGTGTGTTAGCTACCACCAACACGTCTTCCCATGACCGGTTTTCTTTTTCGTTTCCCATGATCACGATTTCCCAAGACTGATCTAATAAGGATTAGATCAAGAGCCGAAGCTCTGATACCAAGTTGATGCGGATCTCTAGCTCAGATTGATCCTCCTTAAGAATACTAGTGCAGCGGAATTACACTCTTAAGATAGATAACAAACTTATTAGTAACTTTGATGAAATAATACAAATAATGAACGAACTATGGATGATGAACGATGATGAACGATGAACAATGATGAACGAAGTGATGAACGACGCTTGTGAGAACAACGAACAAGACTCGAAACAAGACTTGGACGAATGGTTTGTGAATGATGGCTTGTGGACGAGATCTTGATGCACAATGGATGATGGATTGTAGATGGATAGATGATGTATCCTCAACCTTCTCTCGCAAAAGATGGAATTGGCTAACACCCTGCAAATCAACCTCGCAAAGTCGATCCCAAAAACTAAGCTCGCAAACTTAATTAATGTCACTCAAAAGCTCACACAGAAACTTATGAATTTTATTGATTTCTCAACTCAAAACTTCGATGCTAAAAACAAAGAAAACGGTTGCGTTTTATAAGGCCTTAAACCGTGTAAAAACCCTACCCTAATTAAGATAAGAATACCTTAATTAGTCCCTACTAGGAAACCCTAATCCTCTACTTAAGTTCAAACAAAGAGATTGATTAGGATTTTAGACTCCTAAACCTAATATAATTAAGACTCCTAGTCCTAATATAACTATGAATCCTTTAACAACTAGGATTCCTTATCTTACTAGAACTATGAATCCTACAACAATTAGGATTCCTATTTCTACTAGAATTGTGAAACCTACTTCTACTAGGACTCCTATTTAACTTAGGATTATGAATCCTATTAAAATTAGGAAACCTAATACAAAACCTACTAAGACTAGAAAACATAACTTCCTAATCTTATTTTATTCTTTAACTCAAATAAAATAAACAACAAAAACGAAACCCTAATTTTGGACGAAACCCTAGCTAGCCGTGACCTTTAGGCGTGCGTCCCTAGGTTCCTTCGTACCCTAGTTTAGTCTTGACCAAGTCTTCACTTTTATCCTTCTTCACATAGCCTTTAGTAAATATTAACCAAGGATGTTCCAAAGTCTTTCGGAACCTTCTAGAATCTTCTTTTATTCCTTGTAAAGCTAGTTTGAATATCCTCACGGATCCATGGTCGAATCCATTTAGTGTGAATCTTGACCTTGACTTTTTATTAGGAAAGTTTTGACATGCTCCCGCATCATACTCTCCTTCTTTTGAAAAAGTTGACCTCAAATTTTGTCTTGTGCTATTCTTGGTCGAACCATTCCCACTCCACCATATTGCTTCACGTATTAATCTTGGCTCCATTGGTTTAGAACAATTGGTTAGAACCCGAACCCCTTGCTTCTTCCTCGGTTCAAACTCGTTCTCTCTCTTGTCCCTTACTCGACTCCAAGCTCCTTGCAATAATAAATTGTAAAGCATAGGTTTTATAGTATTGTTAGTCCTACTCCTTGTAGGATTCGAAGTAGTAGCATCCCCATTGTCGATAGTATTCCCATTCGAACTCCAATTAGGGTTACTCATCTCCTTCTCCACGCTACACTCTCCCTCGTGCACCTCTTCATCTAACTCCCTCCTAGCTCCGTCATCCACCCCTCGTCCTTGACCCTCACGGCCCTCCATGAACTCTCCTAGGGTTATGAACAAGCTCTCCTTCTTATATTGGGAGTCTTTGGTATTTGTAGTTGTCATAGGTTTTAGATTGTAGGTAGTGCCACCTGGATCAAAATTACACCTTCCAAGTCGAACGATTCTTGTAATAACAGGACTAGGTAATCCCACAGTTCCTGTATAGAAGCAATTTTTTTACGACTTTCCTGATCTTCAGTCCAACCCAACTTACGCTTTTGCTTTTTTTTCCCCATGTTACCTTCATCAATCCATTTTTCTTGTACACGTAGATTATGAACGGAATAAATTGTTTGTGGTATAGCAATCTTACCTTTCTGAATTTCACCACCGCCTAACAACCCTACTTCGTTCACCGTTGGCATGTGAGTATCCTTCTCATGAGTAATATCGTCACTCTCCTCAAGAACTTGTTCAACGTCATGGTTAAAAATAGCTGGTCGATTAGGAGCAAATAACGAAATATTCTCTATAGTAGATGCATCATTACTCAATGGCTTAACAACGATGATCTCATTTTCTTCCCTTGGCTTAACATTCTGAATATAAGAGTCTTCTTGATGACAATCCTTTGGATTGTTTGTTCCTGCAATATCAAGTACCTGTACAATCCGAAACTCGCTGGACCTATTTGGTGGCTTATCTTCATACTGCCTTATTGCTTCTTCGCGATCAACCCTAGAAGAGTCAATCTTTACGCTTTGAGCAGCCTCCTTTTCTTTTGTAAGAATCTCCGTTACCTCCTTGGCCTCTATGAGTATATTTTCTTTGTTTGTCTTAGCTTCGGGAACCTTCTTAGGTAGTATAGGTTTGAGGTTATAGTTTGTTTTATCTTTGGTAACACTATACACATTTGATCTCCCCTTGTGTTCAACCCCACGATCGAACTGCCACGGTCTTCCCAACAAAATATGACTAGCACTCATGGAGACGAGATCACACCGTAACTCATCGTGGTACGGTCCTATTTGAAAGGTGACTAAGGCTTGCTTCTTGACATCTATTCCCCCATCATCGTCTAACCAATGCAATTTGTAGGGTTTGATTCGGTCCCTTGTTGGTAGGTTTAGTTTTTCAACGACCTCTAAGGAAACAAGGTTTGCACATGATCCACTATCTATAATAAGATTACAAATTTTGTTGTGTACCTTGCATCTTGTATGAAAAATTTGCTCTCTTTGGTTGCCTTTGATGGTTGTGGTCTCGATGTGTAAATTTCTTATCATAAGACACTTTCTTTGAACCCTTGTCTCTCGTGTGTTAGCTACCACCAACACGTCTTCCCATGACCGGTTTTCTTTTTCGTTTCCCATGATCACGATTTCCCAAGGCTGATCTAATAAGGATTAGATCAAGAGCCGAAGCTCTGATACCAAGTTGATGCGGATCTCTAGCTCAGGTTGATCCTCCTTAAGAATACTAGTGCAGCGGAATTACACTCTTAAGATAGATAACAAACTTATTAGTAACTTTGATCAAATAATACAAATAATGAACGAACTATGGATGATGAACGATGATGAACGATGAACAATGATGAACGAAGTGATGAACGACGCTTGTGAGAACAACGAACAAGACTCGAAACAAGACTTGGACGAATGGTTTGTGAATGATGGCTTGTGGACGAGATCTTGATGCACGATGGATGATGGATTGTAGATGGATAGATGATGTATCCTCAACCTTCTCTCGCAAAAGATGGAATTGGCTAGCACCCTGCAAATCAACCTCGCAAAGTCGATCCCAAAAACTAAGCTCGCAAACTTAATTAATGTCACTCAAAAGCTCACACAGAAACTTATGAATTTTATTGATTTCTCAACTCAAAACTTCGATGCTAAAAACAAAGAAAACGGTTGCCTTTTATAAGGCCTTAAACCGTGTAAAAACCCTACCCTAATTAAGATAAGAATACCTTAATTAGTCCCTACTAGGAAACCCTAATCCTCTACTTAAGTTCAAACAAAGAGATTGATTAGGATTTTAGACTCCTAAACCTAATATAATTAAGACTCCTATTCCTAATATAACTATGAATCCTTTAACAACTAGGATTCCTTATCTTACTAGAACTATGAATCCTACAACAATTAGGATTCCTATTTCTACTAGAATTGTGAAACCTACTTCTACTAGGACTCCTATTTAACTTAGGATTATGAATCCTATTACAATTAGGAAACCTAATACAAAACCTACTAAGACTAGAAAACATAACTTCCTAATCTTATTTTATTCTTTAACTCAAATAAAATAAACAACAAAAACGAAACCCTAATTTTGGACGAAACCCTAGCTAGCCGTGACCTTTAGGCGTGCGTCCCTAGGTTCCTTCGTACCCTAGTTTAGTCTTGACCAAGTCTTCACTTGTATCCTTCTTCACATAGCCTTTAGTAAATATTAACCAAGGATGTTCCAAAGTCTTTCGGAACCTTCTAGAATCTTCTTTTATTCCTTGTAAAGCTAGTTTGAATATCCTCACGGATCCATGGTCGAATCCATTTAGTGTGAATCTTGACCTTGACTTTTTATTAGGAAAGTTTTGACATGCTCCCGCATCATACTCTCCTTCTTTTGAAAAAGTTGACCTCAAATTTTGTCTTGTGCTATTCTTGGTCGAACCATTCCCACTCCACCATATTGCTTCACGTATTAATCTTGGCTCCATTGGTTTAGAACAATTGGTTAGAACCCGAACCCCTTGCTTCTTCCTCGGTTCAAACTCGTTCTCTCTCTTGTCCCTTACTCGACTCCAAGCTCCTTGCAATAATAAATTGTAAAGCATAGGTTTTATAGTATTGTTAGTCCTACTCCTTGTAGGATTCGAAGTAGTAGCATCCCCATTGTCGATAGTATTCCCATTCGAACTCCAATTAGGGTTACTCATCTCCTTCTCCACGCTACACTCTCCCTCGTGCACCTCTTCATCTAACTCCCTCCTAGCTCCGTCATCCACCCCTCGTCCTTGACCCTCACGGCCCTCCATGAACTCTCCTAGGGTTATGAACAAGCTCTCCTTCTTATATTGGGAGTCTTTGGTATTTGTAGTTGTCATAGGTTTTAGATTGTAGGTAGTGCCACCTGGATCAAAATTACACCTTCCAAGTCGAACGATTCTTGTAATAACAGGACTAGGTAATCCCACAGTTTCCTGTATAGAAGCAATTTTTTTACGACTTTCCTGATCTTCAGTCCAACCCAACTTACGCTTTTGCTTTTTTTTCCCCATGTTACCTTCATCAATCCATTTTTCTTGTACACGTAGATTATGAACGGAATAAATTGTTTGTGGTATAGCAATCTTACCTTTCTGAATTTCACCACCGCCTAACAACCCTACTTCGTTCACCGTTGGCATGTGAGTATCCTTCTCATGAGTAATATCGTCACTCTCCTCAAGAACTTGTTCAACGTCATGGTTAAAAATAGCTGGTCGATTAGGAGCAAATAACGAAATATTCTCTATAGTAGATGCATCATTACTCAATGGCTTAACAACGATGATCTCATTTTCTTCCCTTGGCTTAACATTCTGAATATAAGAGTCTTCTTGATGACAATCCTTTGGATTGTTTGTTCCTGCAATATCAAGTACCTGTACAATCCGAAACTCGCTGGACCTATTTGGTGGCTTATCTTCATACTGCCTTATTGCTTCTTCGCGATCAACCCTAGAAGAGTCAATCTTTACGCTTTGAGCAGCCTCCTTTTCTTTTGTAAGAATCTCCGTTACCTCCTTGGCCTCTATGAGTATATTTTCTTTGTTTGTCTTAGCTTCGGGAACCTTCTTAGGTAGTATAGGTTTGAGGTTATAGTTTGTTTTATCTTTGGTAACACTATACACATTTGATCTCCCCTTGTGTTCAACCCCACGATCGAACTGCCACGGTCTTCCCAACAAAATATGACTAGCACTCATGGAGACGAGATCACACCGTAACTCATCGTGGTACGGTCCTATTTGAAAGGTGACTAAGGCTTGCTTCTTGACATCTATTCCCCCATCATCGTCTAACCAATGCAATTTGTAGGGTTTGATTCGGTCCCTTGTTGGTAGGTTTAGTTTTTCAACGACCTCTAAGGAAACAAGGTTTGCACATGATCCACTATCTATAATAAGATTACAAATTTTGTTGTGTACCTTGCATCTTGTATGAAAAATTTGCTCTCTTTGGTTGCCTTTTATGGTTGTGGTCTCGATGTGTAAATTTCTTATCATAAGACACTTTCTTTGAACCCTTGTCTCTCGTGTGTTAGCTACCACCAACACGTCTTCCCATGACCGGTTTTCTTTTTCGTTTCCCATGATCACGATTTCCCAAGACTGATCTAATAAGGATTAGATCAAGAGCCGAAGCTCTGATACCAAGTTGATGCGGATCTCTAGCTCAGATTGATCCTCCTTAAGAATACTAGTGCAGCGGAATTACACTCTTAAGATAGATAACAAACTTATTAGTAACTTTGATGAAATAATACAAATAATGAACGAACTATGGATGATGAACGATGATGAACGATGAACAATGATGAACGAAGTGATGAACGACGCTTGTGAGAACAACGAACAAGACTCGAAACAAGACTTGGACGAATGGTTTGTGAATGATGGCTTGTGGACGAGATCTTGATGCACAATGGATGATGGATTGTAGATGGATAGATGATGTATCCTCAACCTTCTCTCGCAAAAGATGGAATTGGCTAACACCCTGCAAATCAACCTCGCAAAGTCGATCCCAAAAACTAAGCTCGCAAACTTAATTAATGTCACTCAAAAGCTCACACAGAAACTTATGAATTTTATTGATTTCTCAACTCAAAACTTCGATGCTAAAAACAAAGAAAACGGCTGCCTTTTATAAGGCCTTAAACCGTGTAAAAACCCTACATTAATTAAGATAAGAATACCTTAATTAGTCCCTACTAGGAAACCCTAATCCTACTTAAGTTCAAACAAAGAGATTGATTAGGATTTTAGACTCTAAACCTAATATGATTAAGACTCCTAGTCCTAATATAACTATGAATCCTTTAACAACTAGGATTCCTTATCCTACTGGAACTATGAATCCTACAACAATTAGGATTCCTATTTCTACTAGAATTGTGAAACCTACTTCTACTAGGACTCCTATTTAACTTAGGATTATGAATCCTATTACAATTAGGAAACCTAATACAAAACCTACTAAGACTAGAAAACATAACTTCCCAATCTTATTTTATTCTTTAACTCAAATAAAATAAACAACAAAAACGAAACCCTAATTTTGGACGAAACCCTAGCTAGCCGTGACCTTTAGGCGTGCGTCCCTAGGTTCCTTCGTACCCTAGTTTAGTCTTGACCAAGTCTTCACTTGTATCCTTCTTCACATAGCCTTTAGTAAATATTAACCAAGGATGTTCCAAAGTCTTTCAGAACCTTCTAGAATCTTCTTTTATTCCTTGTAAAGCTAGTTTGAATATCCTCACGGATCCATGGTCGAATCCATTTAGTGTGAATCTTGACCTTGAATTTTTATTAGGAAAGTTTTGACATGCTCCCGCATCAAGTTTAGTGGTGGGATGAGTGGTGGTGGGGCGGCTTAGTATACATGGCTTTTTTAAATTACTTTGCTTTTGATTATTATCTTCTCTAATTGAGTGTGAAAAGTAAAAGGAGTAAAATCGAAATAACAAGATAAAATGTGCAAGATAAGCAAAATCGTGTGCGGGGTTTAGTAACTCCCAAAAAAAAATCGATATAACTAACGATACGAATAACACTAATAAACCGCCTTGATTGTTATGAATTGCCTGCCAATCTCAGAAAATCAGATACATGCCCAAACCAACATGCCCCTTTGAGATTTGCATGTGAAGGAAGATGTTGGAGTTACACCATGTGTAGGGGAGGTTTGCTACACTTCCAATAAGAGGGTGTCATGTGTCCATTTTGTTGGAATCTGATTTTTGAATCTTTCTTGAGATTCCTTGCATTAAAGGCCCACTTGCATGATTACCCTACCTAATTACCCACTTAGTTATAGTTTAATGCATGTTTACATTTTGCAAGTTTTTACTTTTTGTACACATTTTGTTTTTGAGAATACATTTAATGTATTTTGTATTTAGTTTGTACAGTATACGTCATACGGTATACGGTATGCGGTATTTATACGGTATACGATATACGGTATTTATACGGTATATTTGAATTTATTTATAATTTTAATATATTACTTTTTTTAATATCCGTATTTTCGTATTTTAATATCGTATTTATACGGTATACGGTATGTTTCTCTTGAATTGATATGTTTTTACTAAAATTAATAAAAAAAAATTATTTTAAAAAATAGTAGATGTTTTTTTATGTTGACTTGATGTCTATTTACCCATCTATTGGATATATGTTTTATAAAAATTATTTTTAAGGTAAATGAAAAAAAAAACAAGTAGATATACTTTATTTACGTTTTTTTTCCCACTAAGCATGTCCTGAGTACTTTAAATTAAATAAAGATTCTAAAGTAATCAGTTGTTTACAGTGGCTGGGTTGGTTGATTGTTGTCTGTGTTAGTTGTCGTTTGTTCCACAGGTCTCGTGTTCGAGCCTTGTTGAGTGCCATTATGTAATATTTTTTTGTCATTTGTTTTTGTGAGTGATTATTTCATTATTTTACTTTAGTTTCGTTTATTTTTTTCTTTGTCATTTAAAATTTCTGAGAAAATTGTAAATGTTTCCGTTACTTGTATTTATTTTAGTTAAATAATGATTTTGCAAATATTGATTGAGCAAACCCGACTCTTATATATTGACACAAATATGTATTAACAAATCCGAAAATAAAAGCTGAAAATCAATTACAATGTTCAACCAAATCTACTGTAATTTGTGTACAAAGAGTTGGAGAATTGCGACCGTTGTTGAGAGTCGGAGAACTGCGAAGACGAGTATTGCGGCCAATACTGATGTGGCTGGGTTACCGTGGGCGTCGTTTGAGAAGCTGCAAAAATCGGAGTGACGTCCGTCGGCGTATTTCGTGTGTCGCTGAAACAGCTCATGTACGATGATCCTTCACCGTTAGGTGGTTGGTTTGTTCGGGTCGTACTGGTTGGCAGTATATTACCCGTGCCATCGACAGCCTTGGGGTTTCTCCTCCTCTTTTTCTGTTTATCCAATCGCCTCCTTCCCATCCCACGCCTGCTTGGAGGATCGGCAATGTCGTCTTCCCGTCTCGCTGTGTTCGCCTTGGGCTGCTTTAAACTTAACCTATTCCGACCCCAAACTCTCAATGACACCTCACCTGCCGCAAAGGAGTCTACGACCTGTATCCCGGCTAGAGCCTCAAGTTCGTTGATTAGTTCGTCCGTACGAGTCTTGTAGATTGCGGACGCCTCATCGCTTTGCATCGCCAATCTTTTAATGTAGTCGTTTTTCATACTCATCCCGACTGATTTTTTGTTGCGTTCATTTGTTTCCGGGTCGTAATACCCTACACGGATGGCCTCATATAATTTTAGCTAACACGGATTACATGATTAATTCGTAAATTAAATATAAACGGTTATATTTAATTAAATATTGTATTCACTTATTAATATAAACGGTTATATTAATTTGGGTAATTATACAATATCGTAATTTTATCAGACCATTATTAATACATCGACTGCATTAATATCTGATAACACGTGTACGATTTATAATAAATACCCGCGAATAATATTTAGCAAAACGGGTCGAATCACGCAAAGGAATAAGGTAAGAGTGGAGAAAGCCCACTCTCACCCACCCAATTCGGCCGACCCAATGAGGCTACATAAGGAGAGTCCTTCTCCTTGTGTCAGGTGATTCATTCAACTGGTTAATTGATAATCTCAAGAATTAGGGTTTTGGAATTAGGGTTTTGAGAACATTATTTTCCCAAAACTCAGATCTCACATCTAAAACCTCACAAAAGCTCTCCCCATATTGCAAGGCAATTGGAGAGTATTTCTAGCACACGCGGCAACATCTCATTCAAGTCTTGGGTGCAAGTTATAGGAGGGAATTTACTTTAATTCCTGTTCTTAGGCCTATTCAAGCAAGGACCCAAGGTTGTATTCTTTTTCATGCTTTTAATTAACTTATGACAATAATCACAATTGTATGTTTCGTTATAATCCTTTAAGTTTAGGGCGAATACATGCTTTATTCCCCACAAGTGGTATCAGAGCCAAGGCCACGAAATTTTACTTTTGTGTTTTTCATAAGTTTTAATTTAAAATATTTGAAAATCGTTTCTGTCTGCCGTGTGGGTCGTTCGACCCATTATTGCGGTCGGTCGACCACCTCCCGCGTAGGGTTTTTGTTTTTCGGCAGTTTCTCTTTTGCGTTTTCAGAAACTCGGTTTCTTGTTTTGTGGTCGGTCGACCTGGTTAATAGGTCGGTCGACCATTTTGCTGTTACAAAAAAAAAAAAAAAATTTTTTTCGTCAGTAGGCCAGGTCGGTCGACCCCATGTTGAGGTCGGTAGACCACTTCCCTGTAACAGTCGTTTTATTTTTCCCGAAAATAACTTGTTTTTATTTTCCCATGGCCTTAAGTAATATACTGTATAGGGAAATAGTATATTATTTTTGTGAAACGGTTCACTCTCGCATGATACATATTATTTTAAAACGGTTTAAGATAATAGATTATAAACTTATTAAAATTAAAGTGGTTAAAACGGTATAATCACATAATTTTAATCCCGTAAAGGTGGTTTGGTAAAATTTGTTAAATCATAATAACAGTATTATGTTATGAATGAATTTTAATTTTAGTTGATGCATTTAATTTATCGTCTTGTTGAATGCTTTTTGAATGGTTTCTATAACGTATTTAATTTTGCAAGCGGTTGTAACTTAGTGTGGCCTTAGAAGATTGTGTCACCGTAATGATGGGACAAAGTCTTGTAATTTTGAGATCTTGAATCTCCGTTTTGGGTTTTTGCCATGTAATTACTTTTGTATTTAAATTAGAATGTAAATAGGGTTATATTTGTAATTTAAATTAGTAATTTTGTGAAGACCAAAGACGGAGACCAGATGCTCACTCCCGCTGCAAGGACCAAGATGGAACATCAAGACAAGCTTCTAGGGTCCAACGGTGGATTCCAAGTTGTTTTATGTTTATTTTGGTAGGATAGGCCACACTAGGACTTTTATTTACGTTTATCGCATTTATTTTATGCTTTCATCGATAATAGCTTGCATCATATTCCGCCTAAAACCAAACCACCTATAACATGCTGATTAGTCTAGTTTAGTAGATGTTAATAAAGTTTATTTTGATGATTAATTGATGGATTGGGAAGTATTTTATTGGATTTTAGTGAATATGTCTTTGGTGTTGGTTTGAGATGGAATTGTGCATTTTCATGGGATAAATGGATTGATTTCTTATTAGGAATGAAGATGATCTTCTTTGGTGTTGGTATTGGGCTAAAGATGTTATGTGAGTGAATTCTAAAGCAAGTCAAAGCCCAAAGACTAAGACAAAGCATTGAAACATCCAAGGCAAAATGACTTTGGATTCCACATTGTATTCCTACAACTCCTTAAATCTCATTCATTTTGGCAATTATGTTCATGCTTTATGAGAGTTTATGGAGATTCTCCTTTATGAGACTTTATGAAGATGCTATTTGAAGACCTATATAAAGGAGTATTGTTGATCAATGGAGAAAAAACTTCTTCTACACACTTTACATACTTTCTCTACCTTTTAATCATTAGAATACAATTTTCATAGTTTATTTTAGATAGTTTTATTTGTATGGAAGAGTAAGTTACTCATCTTGGGTCAAGCAATTGAAGCAAATGAATTAGTGTTTTGTAAGACTCTTTACTCTATATTTTTATCTCTTGAATATTAATTTTTATTCTCAATTAATTATTATGATTATTGATAGTTTTTACTAGTTTGATCACCTAGTTTATATTATCTCTAATCTATTGCTAGTTTAGGAATTTGAATATTTTGTTCAATTACCTAGACATTAGTAGCAACTATTGTTCATCAATTGTATGCTTTTCATCGTTGTTTAATTGTAGGAGAATAATAATCATATGAATTAAAGTGTAGAACCGCTTGTGTATGCATTTGTTCTTCTTTGCTGGCTTCTCTAGTTATAACCCATGGCATGATTAAATTTAGATACGCTTGGACTAGATTGTCATCACGATAAGGGTTGTTTATGTGCGCTTTTCGCAGTGAACAACTAAAAATAAGGAGAAGTAGAAAATCATGTTTTCACAACAAAGTATTCAAGAGTAAATAGAGTCTAAAAGTGTCAATGATCAAACCTATATCATTTGTGGAAATTGTAAGACCCAAGACTTCTTTTTATAATTTCATTCACTCTAATATTTTAATATTTTGCTTTGTTAGATTTAGATTTAAAATTGCAAACACCCCCTAATTGGTGACATTAAAATTATTTACACAAACACACATTAAACATAGACCTTCCTTGTGGGATCGACCCCTACTTACCCTCGCTATTGTTAGAGTTCGTAGTTGATTATAAATTGTGAATTTGGAGACTCGCGACAAGTCTAGCCAAATTTTGGCGCCGTTGCCGGGGAAGACAATTGTTTTATTTGTGTGCTTGTAAATATTTCTTGTCAATTTTTTTTACGGGTCTTGTGTCTTTTAATTAGAAAATGTGTTTTCATTTCCCCCAACATGAGCATGAATTACTTCATCACTACTTTCAAAGGCTAGAGATATATTTGGTAAAACACCCATCTTTATGTAAGAGTCAAGGTTTCTGGGTTGGACTTTTTCATAGTTTTAATCAAGATACTCAAATAGATGTTCAAGTAGAAAGCGAGGGTGGATTTTTCAAGTTGAAACATGAAAAGAAATGGGATGTGCTTGATCTTTTGATTGATAATTCCCACCAAATTGAAATGACTAACTCAACTTTAAATCTCACTCCTTGTCTTGATACCCCAACAACTATTGAATCGAGTCAAAATGATGATATGAGCAACTTTGATGATTCTAATTCTCTTACTTTTGATGCGAGTACTCCAATTTGTGATGAAGATAGCCATGACTTTGATTTGTTCACCTTGTCCTATATTGAACCCGACATAGATTTTACCATACCCCCGCAATTTGATGACGACTTTTTGGGTGGAGATTCGGGTGATATATTATGGGATTTAGATAACAATTTTGTTCGCAGTGGAGAAAACATGTTAGTTAAGATGACCCGGTTGCATAAAGAACCATACCACGAGTATGTGATCATTTTTTATATGCCTAAAGAAACGGATAAAAATAATGTTCATGACTATATTTTTATGAGTTCTGAATGGAATCTTATCATTATAAGCTTTTATAATGTGTTAACTCACTCTTTTGATAGCTTATATGATCTTCTCCTACGGGCATTGACATCTTCCGCTCTTAATTTGATTATTGTTTTGATTAAAGGGGTAGTACTGCGTGACCCCATAATTGGTTTTTGAGCTTCAATGTGCGTCGAGCGGGACTTTAAACCAGAGCTTACGGGAGGCAACCCTGTTTTTGTTATTTGATATTTTTGCTTTAGTTTTGAATAATGTAGTTTGGATTTTCACATGGAGCTACTTGGGTGATGAGTTGATGATGGAGGTGCATTTGCAAGTTTGGATGATTTCTTTTGTTGGGTGTAATTTGAAGAGAAGTTTAAAAAAAAAGAGGAAGAAAAAGAGAGAAAAACAATTGGGAAAAAATGAAACAAACCACCGACACAAGCAGCCACAAAACACATCCAAACAACATCACAAAGTTCAACCCCAGCGGCCATAACCGCATGATGCGGCCAAAACAGACCCCAACCATGCTTTTGTGCGGCCCGAGCAGCATCACGCGGCCACAACAGCGTCACGCGGCCACCGCAACCCCTTGTTCCTCTCGGGCTTGTCTCCTATTTCTCGAGCCACTGCTCTCGGCAAACACCTCCCGCGGCTGCTCTTTCTGCCCACACACACACCCACCCCTAGCGGCAGCCTAGTATGCCTTTCTCACCGCTGCTCTCGACCCCAACAACCTCCAGCGGCATCTTCGAGCCAGCCCCCCCCTCCCCCCCCCCCCCCCGCGGTTCCCTTATGTTTCCTCAGACCACCGCGGCCACCTCCAATTCCACCAGGTCACCTTTCCTTCTTCACTTACTTCTTCCTTCACACAAACAACAACAAAAAAACAAAATAAAACACATCAATACTAACACAACAGCCGCATCACCGCCTCCCTCGCGGCCATCTATTCAACCCTCCAGCCACGCTCCTCGGCAGCTTCTCTTCACCACGGCCACCTTCCGTTTCCTCAGGTACTCTCCGTCTTCTCTTGCTCCTTGTTCCTTCACCACAAAAACAAAAACCAGAAAGAAAACAGAAACGCAACACAAAACCCGACTCAGCTCCATTGTTCCTCATTCGAGATGCTCATACACATTCTAAATCACACAAATTTGTTTCTCAGTTTTGTTGTCTCCTTCCTCTTACCGATTTCCATTGTTAATTCTTCCAATTTGTGAAAATTTTCGAATTTCTGGATCTTCACATTAAGGGATTCGAAACTTTTCGAAATTGAGGTTTAATTGAGTCGGAAATGGGTTTGTATTCCACAATAATGAGTATGCCCAATTAATTCTCAATCTTTAAGAGAGAAATTTGCCATATTTTGGATGAAAATTTCATAATTTATCTCTTCTTTTTTATTATTTGCTGGAATTTCATTCTAGCTTTAATTTAAAAGCATTATAATTGTTTATGGAGAATTTGATGGTGAATTAACGGAATTTGGGATTGAAATTGTTGCAATTATTTGGAGGGAGATTTGGTGGTGTAAGGGAGCTTTGTTGTTTTTGTTGTTTACTTGGAGGGAGTCTTTGTTACGAATTTGCCATTGTCGGGATGATAACCACTTGTTGCCAAACTACACCCGTTTCTACCTCAAACCAACCTGGAACCCAAAAGAAAAAAAAAACCAAAAAAAAGAAATCCAAATAAAAGCCGAAAAAAATAATACTTTCAGCACATATTTCTTTTCCTTTTCCGTACCTTACTTTTATTGTACCTCACATTGGGGACAATGTGAAATTCTAAGCGTGGGGTAGTTGGGAAATGCCATTTGTATATATACTTTCTTAAGAAGAAGAAGAAAAAAAAATGAAAAAAAAAGAATAAAAATAACCCGGCTAGGTGAAAACCCGCAAGGGCGGGCGCCTAGGCAAGATTGGGTAAAATGGCCGAGGACGGAGTGAAAACCCGAAAGGGCGCTCGGGGTAAAATGAAGAATTGAGATGCGTGCCATGAGAGTAGTGTAAGGAATAAAAGCTAGATTTAAAACCCGCAAGGGCGGGCGATCTAGGCAAAATGAGAGATTGAAAACAAAAAAAAGGAAAAAAAAAGTTACTTCGTTACTTGTTCTATCTTGGAGATGGCCACATAAGGAGGTTTGAAGGGTGGTTCGGGTTAGGTTTATTGTTGCGTAGGAGAGATTAGGAGGGAGTGAGTGGTGTTTGTTATGTATTTTAACATATGATACATTTTGCTTTTCATCTTCATATTTGGATGTGTAGTTTGTGGTTGTATTGAGTTGTTCGGAGGGAAGCAAGGTCACATGGTCCTTCTATTTGGATTTGTTTATGCATTTGCCTACTTGAGGAAGATCGTTGTAAGGAGAAGTGATAGTTGAGTGGCGATTTTATGGTGTGCTTAGTGAATGGAATTAGCTTGGAGTAGAAGTGAGGTTGTGTGATGTGTTTTGAATTGGAGCAAGCTATTCATGTTTCGTTATATAGACTTTGGTGTGTGGGTTCTCATTGACTTATCTTCGAGTTTTACTCGAGGACGAGTAAAGGTCTAAGCATGGGGTAGTTTGATTAGTCTAGTTTAGTAGATGTTAATAAAGGTTATTTTGATGATTAATTGATGGATTGGGAGGTATTTTATTGGATTTTAGTGAATATGTCTTTGGTGTTGGTTTGAGATGGAATTGTGCATTTTCATGGGATAAATGGATTGATTTCTTATTAGGAATGAAGATGATCTTCTTTGGTGTTGGTATTGGGCTAAAGATGTTATGTGAGTGAATTCTAAAGCAAGTCAAAGCCCAAAGACTAAGACAAAGCATTGAAACATCCAAGGCAAAATGACTTTGGATTCCACATTGTATTCCTACAACTCCTTAAATCTCATTCATTTTGGCAATTATGTTCATGCTTTATGAGAGTTTATGGAGATTCTCCTTTATGAGACTTTATGAAGATGCTATTTGAAGACCTATATAAAGGAGTATTGTTGATCAATGGAGAAAAACTTCTTCTACACACTTTACATACTTTCTCTACCTTTTAATCATTAGAATACAATTTTCATAGTTTATTTTAGATAGTTTTATTTGTATGGAAGATTAAGTTACTCATCTTGGGTCAAGCAATTGAAGCAAATGAATTAGTGTTTTGTAAGACTCTTTACTCTATATTTTTATCTCTTGAATATTGATTTTTATTCTCAATTAATTATTATGATTATTGATAGTTTTTACTAGTTTGATCACCTAGTTTATATTATCTCTAATCTATTCCTAGTTTAGGAATTTTAATCTTTTGTTCAATTACCTAGACATTAGTAGCAACTATTGTTCATCAATTGTATGCTTTTCATCGTTGTTGAATTGTAGGAGAATAATAATCATATGAATTAAAGTGTAGAACCGCTTGTGTATGCATTTGTTCTTCTTTGTTGGCTTCTCTAGTTATAACCTATGGCATGATTAAATTTAGATACGCTTGGACTAGATTGTCATCACCATAAGGGTTGTTTATGTGCGCTTTTCGCAGTGAACAACTAAAAATAAGGAGAAGTAGAAAATCATGTTTTCACAACAAAGTATTCAAGAGTAAATAGAGTCTAAAAGTGTCAATGATCAAACCTATATCATTTGTGGAAATTGTAAGACCCAAGACTTCTTTTTATAATTTCATTCACTCTAATCTTTTAATATTTTGCTTTGTTAGATTTAGATTTAAAACTGCAAACACCCCCCCAATTGGTGACATTAGAATTATTTACACAAACACACATTAAACATAGACCTTCCTTGTGGGATCGACCCCTACTTACCCTCGCTATTGTTAGAGTTCGTAGTGGATTATAAATTGTGAATTTGGAGACTCGCGACAAGTCTAGCCACATGCCTGAAAACTGACTCTTGTAGAGGTTACGCGTTAGTTTTCTGTGACAATACAGATGTCACATGTCAATTGCAAATCCATCACTTTATTTCATTCATTCACGCATATGCTAGATATTAGTTCACTTAAAATGGATAAATATAAGTTGATGGGGTCTTCCTCGTATAACCAAAAATTGAGAATAGTCTTTATAAATCAGACTCCCATGAATCCCTTCTTCGTCGGTAGGCATAATATGACCCCTTCTACGTCGGGTAAGTGGGAACAGATGATTTATTTTATCTCAAAATCATGGTCACTCGATACTATCTAGCGACTGAGATGGACTAATAGATAGGATTTACGGAAATCTATCGACCAAGAGTTCCAACGGTGGAATTAGCCAAGCTGTGGGCTTATCAATATACGGAAATTGAGTCTTGGGATCGTTTATATAATTCTTGAGGGAGATCAATTATATAAATGCATGAGTCTACGAGTTAAATACATTTTAATATAGA
Organism: Silene conica; assembly: GCA_029255685.2. Taxonomy (NCBI): domain Eukaryota; kingdom Viridiplantae; phylum Streptophyta; class Magnoliopsida; order Caryophyllales; family Caryophyllaceae; genus Silene; species Silene conica. The sequence goes on from CM055315.2 coordinate 57,280,042, forward strand.
CTTAAATCACAACAATGAGTTGCTTATATGGTTCTGTTTTATCTTCTTTTCAGTGTAGAATACGTTCATATTAAACTGCTGTATAACTAATGGCTGGTGAAGACCCAATGCCAAGTGCCAAGCTAGCACGTGAATCCTGGCTAAAAGCCTTCATGGACTCCATGAATCAGTCTACTAGACTGAGGAATGATGGGTCAAACTTCTCTGACTGGGAGGCAACACTACGGAATGCTGCCATTGCTGACGGAAAGCTCAAGTACTTAACTGAGCCCATTCCGGCACACCCAGGAACTGGAGCTAGAGCTAATGAAGTTCGCGCTCATAGCGACTTCGTCATGGAAGCGGGTGCGATAAAGAACGTACTCATCTATGCAATGGAATCCAATTTGCAAAGACGCTTCATAACCCATGGTGCAAACAAGATTTTCACCACGCTCACTAACGAATTCTCAAAAGCTCCGAGAATCGTTTCTTATGAGCATACCTGTCGCTTCTTTGAGGCGAAACTCCAGAAGGGCCAAGCGGTTAGCCCACATATTCTCAACATGATTGAGAATATTGAGAAACTGGAGGCCCTAAACTGCAAGATCAGTGAGAACATAATTGTTGATCGAATGCTTCATTCGCTTCATGATGGGTTCGCCCTCTTTAGGGCCAACTATTACATGAACGACATGAAGAAGACTCCTCATGAGCTCAACTCCCTTCTCGTACAGACCGAGATGGATCTGAAATTAAGTGGGAGCGTGAAGCAGGATGTTCTCATGATCTCCAACAAGGGTAAGGGTAAGGGAAAAGCTAAAGCTCAGGGCGACCTAACGGTAGGTGCCCAAGTTTAAGAAGTCAGGATTTACTAAGAGTGGGCCAGGTGAGTCAAGCAACTCACAGGGCAAAACAAAGAGCAAGGATACTAGCATGGAATGCCGTCATTGCCACAAGACTGGGCATTGGAGGCGCTCATGCCCCGTGTATCGTGAGGACATTAAGGCAGGCCACGTTACTCCTGTTGGTATGTCTTCTTCTTCTTTTATTCACATGATTGAGATTAACCATGCAAGTTACGGAACTTGGGTACTAGATACTGGTTGTGGTTCTCATCTATGTAATCATTTGCAGGGCCTCCGAAACCAAGAACCCCTCATCAAGGGTGAGGTTGACCTGCGTGTCGGGAATGGAGCACGTGTTGCTGCAATCTCGAGGGGAACATACGTGATCCAGCTTCCAAGTGGATTCGAGTTATCTTTATATAACTGTTTTTATGTTCCTTGTTTATCCAAAAACATTATTTCAGTTTCTGCACTTGACAAACTTGGTTTTTCATTTGTAATAGAAAATAACAGTTGTATTTTCTCATTACACAATATGATTTATGGCAAGGCAGTTTCCATGAATGGAATTTATGTTTTAGATCAAACCACTGAAATATTACATGTGAATAATAAGAGATTAAAGGTAGGTGACAAAGATCAAACTTACCTATGGCATTGTCGTATGGGACACATAAATGAGAAACGCGTAAAACAGCTCATACAGAATGGAGCTATCTCGGCCTTTGATTTCGAATCATATGGCACGTGTGAATCATGTCTCATCGGTAAGATGACTCGTATTTCCTTCAAAGGTGTTGGAATGCGCGCTGCCGACCTATTAGGACTCATACATACGGACGTATGTGGCCATATGTCGATCAACGCACGAGAAGGCTATAGGTATTTCATCACTTTCACGGATGATTTGAGTAGATATGGCTATGTCTACTTGATGAAACATAAAAGTGAATCCTTTGACAAGTTCAAAGAATACCAGAATCGGGTACAAAACCAACTGGGAAGAAAGATTAAAGTACTACGTTCTGATCGTGGTGGTGAGTATCTTTCACACGAGTTTGATCAACACCTTAAAGACTGTGGCATCGTGCTACAATTGACTCCACCTGGAACACCACAATTAAATGGTGTGTCCAAACGGAGAAATCGAACTTTACTTGATATGGTTCGATCCATGATGAGTCACACCGTTGTGCCTGATTCATTGTGGGGCTATGCTCTTTTGTCAGCCGCTCTAATACTCAACCGAAGTCCGTCTAAAGCCGTTGACAAGACTCCATATGAATTATGGAAGGGAACGGTCCCTAACTTGTCCTTTATTCGGGTTTGGGGCTGCGAGGCTTATGTCAAGTGGAGACACGAGGATAAGCTCGGCCCGCGATCGGTCAAGACATACTTTATAGGTTATCCAAAGGGAACTTTTGGTCATTACTTCTACTCGCCAACCGAACAACGTGTTTTTGTTGCGGCTAGTGCGACGGTCTTGGAGAAAGAATTTCTCGAGAACAAGTCGAGTAATAGAACCTTCGATTTATCGGAGGTTCAAGAACCAACTACCGAGCAACCATTGGAGGAAACAGTTCCTTCAACCGAGGCTGCGGTAGATATTCCTGAGGAACCTAGGAGGTCAGGAAGAGTCTCTATTCCTCCGGACAGATACATTGGTATGGTCGAGTAACATGATATAGATGACGTCTTACTCCTAGAGGGTAATGAACCCACAACCTATAAAGGTGCCATGACTAGTTCTGACTCAAAGCTATGGCTAAAAGCCATGCAATCCGAGATGGACTCCATGTATGAGAACAACGTGTGGGATCTTGTGGACCTACCTACAAAGGTACGTCCCCTTCAATGCAAATGGCTTTACAAAATAAAGATTGTCGTGGAAGGTAAACAAGATATCCATAAGGCAAGACTAGTTGCTAAAGGTTTCACCCAAGTGTCAGGCTTGCACTACGATGAGATCTTTGCACCCGTAGTCATGCTACGTTCCATTCGGATTATCTTAGCGATCGCCGCATTTCACGATTATGAAATCTGGCAAATGGACGTTAAAACCGCCTTCTTAAACGGTTATTTGGAGGAAGAGTTGTACATGGTACAACCCGAGGGTTTTATTGATCCAGAAAATCCTAAGAAGGTTTGCAAGCTTAAGCGTTCCATCTATGGACTTAAGCTAGCATCACGGAGTTGGAATCATCGCTTCGACCAAGTGATAAAAGAGAATGGGTTCATTCGATCAGTCGAGGAACTATGTCTCTATATCAAGTCGAGTGGGAGCAAGATTGTTTTCCTAGTACTGTATGTCGATGACATACTCTTGATTGGGAATGACATACCTCTCCTTTCTTCGGTTAAAGCATGGTTGAAAAACCATTTCTAGATGAAAGATCTGGGAGAGGCACAAAGAATTTTGGGCATCCGTATCTACAGGGATAGATCACGACGGATGTTGTCTCTCAGTCAGGATTCTTACATACATAAGATTCTGGAGAGATTCAGCATGACGAACTCCAAGAAAGGGTTCTTTCCTATGACTACTGGGCTTCACTTGAGCAAGACTCAAGAAGCTAAGACATTGGAAGAGAAAGAGCGCATGAGTCGGATTCTTTATGCTTCGGCTATAGGATCGATCATGTATGCCATGATATGCACACGTCCAGACGTTGCATATGCATTGAGTATGACAAGTCAATTCCAAGCTCATCCAGGTGAACAACATTGGATGGCCGTGAAAAACATTCTTAAGTACCTACGGAGGACTAAAGATTGGGGATTGACTTACGAAGGCGACTCGACGCTCTGCGCCACGGGTTACGCAGATGCTAGCTTCCAAACGGAGCGAGACGACTCGAAATCTCAGTCTGGATTCGTTTTTACTCTTAATGGCGCTGCTGTCAGCTGGAAAGGTTCTAAACCAAGTTTTATAGCAGATTCTACAACTGAGTCCGTGTACAAGGAGATATTTATTGATAAGATAGCTACGGATGACAACATAGCTGATCTTCTCACAAAAGCATTACCACCTGATAAGCATGAAGGGCACATTCATTCCATGGGAATTAGATGTGTCCCTAAGTTGTAGTACTCTTTTATGAATTCATGTAATAATTCATTTTCTCGTGTACTCTATTCAACCTCATTGTTATGATATATAATGTTTTGTTTTTCATGTGGAATTGTACGCCAATTTTGAACACCACAAAGTGAACTGAATAACATTACATCGTTTTTAGTCCTTGATTACCCACTTGAGCTGATAACTCAGGTAATCATTTTGTGACGTTGGTTGATGTTGGGATCAACGAGCCATAAGTCACACGGCTGACTGACCAATCACAAAGGCGAGTTATACAGATATCTCGTAGGACACCCCGTGACAACGTTATGGAGTCCTAAATGTTTTATAACATTGGGTGCCAGGTCGTGGATAGCACCTCCATAGTGTTCCTTAGAGTCGAGTCTTTTGACTTTCAACTGTCTCTTGAGATTAAGGCAAATTTTGGGTAACTTTGGTTTCTTTCCCACAGTCATCGTAACAGGGGCCAAGAGGATTTTTTCTGGGTTATTTCATGCTGCGCGATATCGGCAGGATTCGAGTTGAGGGAAATATCCAAACCCTTATCAGGATTTTATCATTTCTCATGGCCACTCGAGGAGTAATAACTGAAATGCATGGCCATGCTCGAATACAGATTCGTTTTATCAGTTAAGTTACTCTCTAGTCGGGGAAACCACTCTTGATACAGATCGCTTGTGAGATACGACCTTTGCGAATGCGGATTTGCAAATTGTCTTACATTGAGTGGGAGAAATTTTAAAAGGATATGAGAATCGGTTATCGCACCTACACTTGTACGGACAAGTGGGAGTTTGTTGGAGCTTGTGTCCTCCACATGTAGTGTGATAACGTCATTGCACATACCCTTGTACGGACAAGTGGGAGATTGTTGGGGCTGGTGTCCTTGACAGTTAGTACAATGACTTACTAAATCTCTTAAAAGATCACAAGGGCATACTTTAGTATTATTATCAGTTGATCCACGTTTATCAATAACGGTTGGCTTGCTAGATAAGTTTGACGTTATTGTCATACGGATAAAGGTGATCAACTGGTCCCTAAACGTCACACCTATAGGACACGTTTGAGAGATATGAAGGTATGAAAATACAGTCACATTTATGCCGAATATGACTAAACAGTTAGTCAGAGGTATTGACTATTAAATTAGTCAATAAGATGTTTAGATTATTATTTAATACGGATTAAATAATTTTAGCTAACACGGATTACATGATTAATTCGTAAATTAAATATAAACGGTCATATTTAATTAAATATTGTATTCACGTATTAATATAAACGGTTATATTAATTTGGGTAATTATACAATATCGTAATTTTATCAGACCATTATTAATACATCGACTGCATTAATGTAATACCCTGTATTTTAGCCTCGGCCAACGACAATCAAACTCTGTTTTATACAAGTATTTCAAATGGAATGTTTATAAAGTATTTTACGAAAACTGTTATTATTTCATAAATCATATTTCTACGATTATTTTGTATTTCATAATTATTTTATATTTGATGGTTATTTCATCAAGTGACATTTCATTCGTATTTCTTTAATTTTGATAATATATTTATAATCCAAATATATTCCCTATTTTATATTCTCATTATACTTGTTTTATTATTAAATCGTAATCATATTTACATTTTAATTGTGTTTTATTTTTATTGTGTTTTATTTTAATATTTAGTTGCTAGGGCAACGTATTTATAATTATTTAAACGTTCGTAATCGATAATTAATTTATCGATTATGTGTTGTACGTGTTAGTAAGGGGTCGAATATGTGAATGAGTGACAAAACCGAGTTTTAGTTTAAGCTTGGGCCTTGATTTGCGTGCCCTTACTAACAGCCCAAACCGACTTCTACAACTAAAACACAAATCAGACTTTCAGACCTCATTTCTGCCACCCCATATAAAACACTCACCAAAACCCTAACCCTAATCTAATCGACACCTGTCTATCACACACAACATACAACAGCCGCCATAGAGAGGAGGAGGGGAGGTTTACACGGTGGTCTAGGGTGGTCTAAGGGTGGTAGTTTTGCTTAGGAAAAGAGGTACACACACACATACACTTCGTTCTTCTCTGTTCCTTGTGTTTTTATTGCTTTTGTACACTCTTGTAATCGTGCTTAAAGTTTCTGATCTTCACATATTATGAATCTAGGATGTGTAGTAGTCGTTTTTAGATCTTTGTTGTGTCTTTCTTGGCCGCCTAGGACCACCGTCGAAGGGCGTTTAGTCGTTGGTGTCAGAACAGAAAACTAATTTCAGAACAGTATGTTTGTGAGTGATGTTTGCGGTTGTTCCTGGGTCTTCGTGGGTACACGGTTTAGATGGGTACTAGGGTAGTGTATATGGTGGTATGCTGGGGTGTCGTATGGTGGTTCTCGTGGTTGTTCTTAGTCGTGCGTAAGGTTGTTAGAGGGGGTTTCGTTTTGGTGGCTGCAGCATAAAACAGGGTGTTGTTTTGGGTAGGCCGTGTTTATTGTCGTCTAGGGGGTGGTGATTACGGTGTCAGCAACCACTGGCTCCGTCCCTGGAACCACCGTGGCTCAGGGGTGAGCCTGGTGGTGTCATGGGTGAAGGCGGTGGTTGAGTTTGGTGGAAAAAGGGACGTGGGTAAGGGTTGGTCACGGTAGTGTACTGGCCGTCATTTTGCGCGCGTTTTAATTCGTTTGCGTGGGAGGGGCTGTTACATTTTGAATGCTACTATTGTTTAATCATTTTGAGGTTCTAGTATTAAAACTACTACTATTATTATTAAATAGTAAGACAAAAATATTATTAGCCTTAGTATACATGTGTTTTATTATTATTATTATTATTATTATTATTATTATTTTCATGGTTGTAATAATAATATTATTATTTTGATTAGTATTTTTAGTGATTTGTAAAACTGATAAATAAGTTTTATACACGGATGTGACGGTCATCAATAGTTCGACTATTTTTCCACGTTCGGGTAATTAATTGAAGATTGAGTATAAAAGTAATGAGGACGAGTTAGTTGAGTTTGTTTAATTTATTTTGTGATGGTACTCTGTTATATTAGTTACGTTAATTAGTAGTATTGTTATTATAAGTTTATTATTCGTATTTATAATAATTATGTGATGGTTATTTATATTATTTGATTAGTTTATGTTTGATGTTATTAATAATTTAAATTGTTTAGTTCATGTTTATTTAGTTTGGATCAATTAGTATAATTAGTTGAACTGGTTTAGCTAATTTGTTTAAATAGTGTTGTGACGTTAATTTTAATTAATCACCTAATTAAGTTAATTGACTAGTCGTGCTTAATATAGTATCGTTATGCGTAATACATTACTTGGTTAATTAAATTGATTGGTTGATACACTATACTTTGTTTATGTAGTTATACTAGATAGTAATTGTTTATGTTATATTGTTAGGTGACGGTATTGAAGTGACATAACTCTGTTTACTTGCTGGCTTGCTATTGGATTATATTGCTATCCAGGTAGGATACACTAACCTTATACTCTATGATGTGTTATGAATGGATGTGGTATTGTGTGTTATGGATGCCGAGTATGATTGATGTGAGAATGATATTAGTTGGTTTGATTGTGGATTATTGGTAATGGCATGAGCATTTCATTATTTGATAGCATGATTGAATAATTATATCGTTGCATTCAGGAGCATAGCATATGCATTGATTACTGAGAAAGTTATGGTCAGATATTGTTCTGATATAAAAGCCCAGGGTGGTTCTGCAGACCAGGCCTGGTGTCTTATCAGCTATTGAGCTGGTGTTCGGCGAAGGCCGATTATAGTCTGCCGGGAGGTTCGGTATGGCTGGGTGTTACGGGTTTGAGATTGAGAATGAGATTGAGCTCGAGCATATCATGGCATTTGCATATCATCATTGTTGCATTATTTATTATTGTGTTATCCTACTCAACCGCGAGGTTGACAGTGTATTCGTGTGACACCTACAATGTTCCGGAATGAGGAGTAGATTCTACAGGTCAGAGACAGATGAGCTAGGAGCTGGGGCAGGAATGTGAGATACATACTCTGGACCGACTTAGAATTATATCACATCTAGAGAAGTCATCAGTTGTATTTTCTTTTCCGCTGTGTAGTAACTGTAATAATCAAAGTTTAAATTTTATCAGTTTTATATAAAGTACTTTGGTTGTTTTACTTTGTTATTCACTACCCCGGACATTCTGAGATGGTAACAACTCTATTTATTTGAGAATGTCTTGCTAAAGGCTCTTAGATAAATGGGGGTGTTACAAAGTGGTATCAGAGCAAACGATCCTCAGGCCTGAACCAAATGAAAAGTAATGAACATAGGAAGAGTAAAAAAAAACGAACCCCAGGCTAGTAACTGTTAGGAGCCCCCAGGATTGGGATGAGTTAGGGGCCCCCTCAAACCAAGCCACTGGCCCTTTCAGTCTAACCTGGTAACCCGTGAGTGATGTAGAGAGTGGGTAGTAACAAATAAAAGATCAGGCATTGCCTATATTATACTAACAGTTTTGCAGGAGCGGAATGAGGTAAGTAATGATGTGAGTTATTGTTAAGGTGTGTATTGGAAGAATGTGATTGATACTGAAATGCTGAGTGATCTGAATGATTGAATGTGGAATTATCAGAGAATGGATGTATATTTATTGGACGATAATTTCGGTGATAAGATCATATGATTGCGGTGTTTCGAAATGTCCATATGATATTTGGTTATTAAATGACTATCGTAACTATGTAATATGTTGGTTGGTATTTGGATATGAATGATCAGATTTATATGTTATAGTAATCCATGTCTAGTGAGATGCGGAATGTGATGTCCCAAGCCATGAGTGTCATATAGTTATGAGTTACATTTGTATATAAATGTGTAAATGTGGAGTCATTTAGTTGATCTACTCTTCTGTTTTGTAATATTTACTGTGTTCTAGATGACAATTACAGCTTGATATGATGAATAAATGTTATATGATGCAAAGTGATATTATGATTCAAATGATATGTCATATTTTGGAGGAAGTATGGTTGTGTGATAATGTGAAGTAATTTTAAAAGGAACCAAAATTTTGATAAATTTTCAGAATGTTACCTTGTTTATGCGAACTGTTGTTTAAAATGTGTTCCATATATGAGTATGAAAATTTTAATTATGATAACCTTCTGAGTTAGCTTTCCGATGCTTTTGGTTTCATGTTAGTAGGAGTTATATTTTGGGAGAAATAAATATTTTAGTCGACAGTGGTCAGATTGTTATTGTACAATTCTGTTTTGACCCATGTTGTTGCAAAGGAAATCATTTAAAACGTATTTACCATTTTTGCATGATTCCAATTTCACTGTTTAGAACATTCATTCATGTTTTCAAAATGATAAGCCATGTAAAACCTTATGGGGTCGTTATTTAATAGTAATTTTGAAGTTGCCCAATTATCTGCATAACTGTAGTAAGGTTTCTTTGATTATTTAATTCCTTATTTATTTATTTTTTTTTTTTTCTAAAAACTATAATAGCTCGCAAAATAGCTAAACGGTTATTTAATTATGATTTTTGGAGGTTGCTGCGTGATGTATGATTGTTGAAATTGTAAAGTTTTACATATAAAAGTTTAACCAGATATGTATTTTGTGATGCAACCATGTGATATCCTGATATGGCATTAGTGGCATGGACAGTAGGCATATGATATGAACATGAACTTTATTATATGATAATAAATCTCTTATTTTGCAAGTTATATTTATCACCGGTTTAATGATAAATGATGTAATGTGAGTAGACGGGAAATGTATCTAAGTGATTGAACTTATTTGTACCTAGAAATGCTAAGCTGACTTGCTAGTGTATGATTGTCGTATATCTCGTGAAATATGTTATTGCTCCGTCTTTAATTACATTAATTAAATTTTGCCTAATGTCAGTTTCTCTTATCTGCATAAACATGATTTTGCCTCTATAATATGATTATGAGCATGAAGTGTGTTGATTTGTCAAGTATGAGCTGTGAACTAGCGGATTGTCTACATTGGTGTAAATGTGTTAAGGTGTGTTAAAATTTACAAGGGTACATAAGTGTTAGTTACCTAGATTTTGTTTTAACTGCGTAGCATGAAATTGACAAGTATGTGTTGTTGCTTGAAAACTCGGATGCTAGTTGCCAGTATAGCGTAATTAGCTTATCAGATGATTGGTGACTGTGGTTTCGGTAAACTTCTTGAGCATTGGATGTGAAATTTTGTAATGGCGTTACGGGGACGTAACCATGTCTTAAGGAGGATAGGATTGTAAAATCTTAATGATCTTTGATATAGCTAATTGATATGTCGTGCTTGTTTGAACATACTAGATAATCATGTTTACTTTTGTTGTGCATTATATTGTGATTCGGAAATTATCTTTTAATTTAGATATGCGTTAAACTTTGGGGACAAAGTTTTCTTAACGAGGGTAGAATGTAACATTTCGCGTCTTGAAGCCTGTATAAGTGTTGTTTGTGTTTGTTTCGTGCTTGTTAGATGTTTCGTTACCGTTACGGGGTGGTGAACTTCGGGACGAAGTTCAATTTAAGGACGGAAGACTGTAATACCCTGTATTTTAGCCTCGGCCAACGACAGTCAAACTCTGTTTTATACAAGTATTTCAAATGGAATGTTTATAAAGTATTTTACGAAAACTGTTATTATTTCATAAATCATATTTCTACGATTATTTTGTATTTCATAATTATTTTATATTTGATGGTTATTTCATCAAGTGACATTTCATTCGTATTTCTTTAATTTTGATAATATATTTATAATCCAAATATATTCCCTATTTTATATTCTCATTATACTTGTTTTATTATTAAATCGTAATCATATTTACATTTTAATTGTGTTTTATTTTTATTGTGTTTTATTTTAATATTTAGTTGCTAGGGCAACGTATTTATAATTATTTAAACGTTCGTAATCGATAATTAATTTATCGATTATGTGTTGTACGTGTTAGTAAGGGGTCGAATATGTGAATGAGTGACAAAACCGAGTTTTAGTTTAAGCTTGAGCCTTGATTTGCGTGCCCTTACTAACAGCCCAAACCGACTTCTACAACTAAAACACAAATCAGACTTTCAAACCTCATTTCTGCCACCCCATATAAAACACTCACCAAAACCCTAACCCTAATCTAATCGACACCTGTCTATCACACACAACATACAGCAGCCGCCACAGAGAGGAGGAGGGGAGGTTTACACGGTGGTCTAGGGTGGTCTAAGGGTGGTAGTTTTGCTCAGGAAAAGAGGTACACACACACATACACTTCGTTCTTCTCTATTCCTTGTGTTTTTATTGCTTTTGTACACTCTTGTAATCGTGCTTAAAGTTTCTGATCTTCACATATTATGAATCTAGGATGTGTAGTAGTCGTTTTTAGATCTTTGTTGTGTCTTTCTTGGCCGCCTAGGACCACCGTCGAAGGTGTTGGAAACTAAGTTCCCTTATATTATACTCATATCTAATGTGAGTTTTGTTTCTTTAAGTTTAGGTCATAAAACTTAAATAGATCTTATGCATGCATGATGATATCATAAGATGAGATAATCCTTACATTGGTTTTAGAAGGTTTATACTCAATAATCACCTATTATTTGAGTCTTCAAAACCCGAAATACCCTTACAACGATCTAAGAAAAATCGTCTCCAAAAGATACGTATCAAGGACCCGATCTCAAACTAATACTAATTTTGTTACTAGAAAATTAGTATAAGTAAACTAGAGTTAGTAATAATATTACTCTTAATATTATTAGTACTAGAAATGATTTACTAAACTTAGAGAACTATTTTCTAAGAGAAGATGAGAATTAGATGTTGGATGTATGTTGTGTATGAATGAATAAGCTACCAACACCACACTTAAGCTTGTAGTGAGTATTGTAGTGCAATATATAGAGCAAAATATGCTCACAAGTGAGAGCATATGGCCGGCCAAGCAAGCCATCCAAGGCCAATGCATGCTCCACTTTTACTTACACAAAAGGGTGAAATATTCCTTACAAGATGCTTTATGTGTAAGACACATAATCACTTTGTTCATTCTTGCACACAAACATCATACACACATACACATTACACGGTTCATTATGGGGCTTAATATAGACCCATTTTATTTTTGTCAATTGTGTTAATTTGTAATATGTCACACATGTCTCATAACACATGACATAAATTGTTAATTATGTAATTTTAACTCTTTAAAATTCATAATTCACAATTTTATAGCATTTAAATAATCTCTCTAGTAATTCGAAATTACTATCTTATAAAAATGTAATATCATAATTTTAATTACAACTCTTTGTAATTTTATGATCAACCGTGTTAATTCTCAATTTAATCGTCAAACGAATAAATAAAAATCGTGTAATAAAACAATTACTTTCACAATTATTATTATAACCCCATTACAATAATTTTCGTCACGTAAAATCATTTCCAAGTTTCTAGTTATTAATTAATTCGTATCCAATACAATATTAATTAATTATTCCATTGAGACGGAATTCCTTAAAGATATGACCTTAAGGGATCAACTGATCACCACCATCATATGACGATAATGTCAAACTCTAGACAGCCAATCATTATCGATAAATGTTGATCAGTTGACTTTAAAAGAGTAACACTCCCAGTTGTGTTTTCATTCAAATGAGTTTTAATTATGTCAACACACTATTGTCGAGGACACTTCCTCCAACAATCTCCCACTTGTCCGAGACAAGTCTGTGTTACCAATTCTCTTGCCCTATTACTATCTCCCACTCAATGCATGGCGTCCTCTCAGGTCGTGCCGGCAATTGATTAAAATCTAGAGTGGTTTATCTCGATCTGGAGTTACTGTGGGGAATAAAACGCGTATTCACCCTAAATTTGCAGGATTATAATGAAATATGCAATTGTGAATATCGTCATAAGATTAAAAACATGAGAAAAGAAGTACAACCTTTAGTCCTCGCGCAAAAGGCCTAACAACAGGAATTAATGCAAATTCCCTCCTATAACTTGCACCCAAGACTTAGTTTGAGACGTGGCCGCGTGTGCTAGAAATCCTCTCCAATTGCCTTGCAATATAGGGAGAGCCCTTGAGGTTTTAGATGTGAGATCTGAGGTTTTGGGAGAAGAATGCTCTCAAACCCTAATTTTACCCTGAGATTATTTTACAGTGCAACAAGAGTGGTTGATATAAGGAGAAGGACTCTCCTTATATACTACACATGGCCGGCCGAAATTGGACATAGGGTAGGAGTGGGCTTTCCACTCTTACCTTATTCCAATGCGTGATTCGACCCATTTAGCTTTAAGTTGTTCGCGGTATTTTTAATTATAAATCGTAACATGTTATCAGATATTAATAACGGTCTGATAAAATACGATATTGTATAATTACCCAAATTAATATAACTGTTTATATTAATACGCGAATACAATATTTAATTAAATATAACCGTTTATATTTAATTTACGAATTAATCATGTAATCCGTATTAGCTAAATTTATTTAATCCGTATTAAATAATAATCTCAACATCTTATTGACTAATTTAATAGTCAATACCTCTGACTAACCGTTTAGTCATATCCGGCAAAATGTGACTGTATTTTCATACCTTCACATCTCTCAAACGTGTCCTATAGGTGTGACGTATAGGGACCAGTTGACCACCGCCATCCGTATGACAATAACGTCAAACTTATCTAGCAAGCCAACCGTTATTGATAAACGTGGATCAACTGGTAATAATACAGAAGTATGCCCTTGTGATCCTTAAAGAGATTTAATAAGTCATTGTACTTAATTGTCAAGGACACCAGCCCCAACAGTTACAACTACTGACCGGAATTATCTACCATAGATACCTTCCGAGCGTGGCCACGCATTTCTAGTTATTATTCTCCTCGAGTGGCCTAGAGATATTTCTCAACCCTGACAAGGGGTGGACAATTCCTAATTGACTTATTCCTTCCGGCTGGCCACAACCCATCATAACCCAAAATATGTCCTTATAAACCCCAGTTACGAAGGTGTTAGGACATAAATCAAAGTTAATCTGAAAACTATGCCACCTCAGAGAACAGTCATCAGTCCAAGAACTGACTCATGTGAAACACGATAGATGCTCCCGCCACGACCAGGCAGTCTTTTAATAAGAGTACGCCAGAGCCCTATCAGCGGTCATTAGCCCGGCAAATGTATCTTAACATGTCTATGCCTAGGTGATCGATTATTCATCCCGTATGACTCTATGGCAATTGAACTCGCCATCAATCGCATCACACATCCGGTTGCATTGAGATGTCACCTCACTTAAGCAACTAGGGGCGAGGTCATGATAATTCAATTCACTTTAATGGGGTTCAATATGGTCTTACCATCCCATTTGAATTTTACTTGACCTTTCGTGAGTTACAAATAACTCAAACAATTAGTGGATTACACCATCCAAGTGGTCAACCTTTGAACACCATTTAATTTACAATCAGCTTTAGGGTCTCTCGTTTACATCCCTTAAAATTGTAATTATCTTCATTTTGAGTAAACCAGGTTTACCACGGTTCGTGCGAGCGTTCACTTTGCGGATCATATCCTTACATTGATCTTTCCTCTGAAAGAGACAAGTCATTCTCATGACTAGCGAATAAGATTATGTGCATTGTGTAACTCCCAGCCACAGCAATGCCTTTACATAATTTGTGAACTTACACATTTTGTAGAATCTTGTGATGACCATGTAGTTAAAATACAAGTCATTGAGATGCATAGTCAATGAATGTAAGCCAAAGATTATCACAAATCTTTGCTTGGTATCTTGGAACTTGAGTCGTTGCAAACCTTTTACCATACGACTAAGTTATCTTCTAAAATCTTGAATTTGTCTTTCATCTTCATTGGAGAATACTTTGACAATTTACCAAGGTTTAATCATTGGTTTAACACCTGCTCCAAGCGGTTGTCCTGTAAGCGGTGCGCATCCACTTTACACGATTATACTAATGGCGGAAACATTAGTGATTTAAACGTGCAAACAATAGTACTTAAGGTTCGATAAATTTCCATGATCACATCATGGTTATACTATCTTCATCTCCATGAACAACCTTAATACTAACATCAAGATGTCTCTTATAATCTCAACTAAACATCCCATGTTCAATTAGATTTAATTCATATCAATATGTCATCTAGAACCAAAAACTCGTGTACCTTTTATAAGTATCAATGCTTCATTCCAAACGAGCAATGAGTTGTTTTAGATACGTTTACTCCCACTAAACTCTTGTTCTTGCCTGATTCTGAAGATCCCGAAGTCATACCCATGACTCAATAGCTTCAAATCCTGGAGCGAGAACTCCCACTGAACTTTACATTTAACCATAAATCATAAAGCTCCCACTCAATTCAATGTTCCTTAACATTTAATGAATTGAAATGGTTGGGACTTAACCATATGTGCTAATAGTCACATCCTTTTCAAATACCCTTTTGAAAAGCGGTTACTGAGTTTACTGAATTCATTCTCAATGAATCATTTCACTACTTTCAACAAAGTTACCCTTAACTTTGCAGATTACAGACATTCACATGTCTACTTATGTTTCTCTTGATAAATCTCATTTATCAGCATGTATATCTAATAAATTTCATGGTTCTTAGAATTTGCATTGGCACATTTAGATCACCATCTAAATCCAAGAACCCTTTCTTGAGCGTTTGCAAAATCTTTTGAATAATTTTCTTCGAGTGTTCTCCCGTAGTTTTTATAAGAGTCTTTTCTTATGGTGTACAATTTCTGTGTGTGGAAACTTTTAGTTCCCCACATTTATCTTATCTTGTACTGTACGAGGACTCTATCATGGATCTTATCCATGTATAGAATTTTTCCTTACAAACTTCAATAATTTATTCTTGAAGTATCCCCCAGGGCCGGGGCCGTTGGGATATAAGGCGTAGATTTTTACCAAACCGTAGATCTTATCTACAACCTTTGGGCTTATCCACAACTTTTGGGATGATAAGGCGTAGAATCTTATCCACAGCCTAATCTACCTTTTACAACCATAAGGTGTAGATTTTCTTAAATCGTAGATCCCATCCACAACTTAATCTTCCTTCTTATCTTTCACATAACCAAAACACAATAAATCCTACTATTCACTAATAGATCATTTCCATTGTGCTTATCAAAATCATATGCTATTTGTGGCTTTTCAAATTTCTCCCACTCTATCTTTGTAATAATAATCCCATTTTATCACCAAAGATAGCTTCTAAGGCCACAAGCTATGACTTTGATGTTGGTTTGTGTACCCTTATGATTTATTACAGAAAATTTTTGTTTTAAGGCTTAGATAGTTTAGAATGGTTGACAACTTTTCCTCTTTAATCAAGTTCTTAACTTAATTTGATTTTGATTTGATTTGAGTTAAGTATCCTATACTTATTCCGTCTCAATGACCATACATTAAATTGTCACAAGCAATTTTATTTTATGTTAAGATTTGCAAGTGTTAAAACTAATTAAGAACATAAATATAAAACCAATAGTGACTTGGGTTGAAAACCAAGTCACCTCATTATCCAAAATACAACCAATTGTTTAAAGGATTAACATTTCCTCGTCCAACAAGGAAATGAAATACGGATTTTAAATTGTTCTTACAACACTTGAAATACTAGTAAAATAAGCAGAAAAACAAAGCTCCTTGATCATTCTGAGTGGAGCTACTCTTAGTTCCATTGATCCATTAAGCTTGATTTTTCTTTCCCTTATTTTTGTTTCCATGCCCTAATTCAAGTAAGAAGAGCATTCACATCACAACTTGTATCATAATACGTTAGTTGAGATTAACACAAAATAGAGACAGTTATCATACCAACTGGAAGAATCTTCCCAGCTTTGAGATCGCTGAGATATCTGGAACAATTCCTCTTCTTATGTCCTTTATTATTACAATAAAAGCACCTGGCTCCTTGAGGAGCGCTCTTGTTGGGATCTGATGTACTTGCCTCCGAAGACACATTCTTTGAACCTTTAAAGGGTTGCCTCCCCTTAGCCCTACCTTTCCTATCGAACTTTCCTTTGCCCTTAACATTTATATAGAGCTCATCCTTAGGGGAACTAACATTTAGGTCCATATCCCTTTCTACTTGCACGATCATATTGTGCAATTCATCGAGAGAGATGTCTTGGTTCCTTATGTTGAAATTCATTCGGAATTGTACATAAGTCTTCACCTTAGACAAGGAATGGAGGATTCTGTCAATCACAAGTTCCTCAGGAATGTCCACTTGATTCATCCTTAGGGTTACTACATGCTCAATTATCTTGAGTACATGCGGGCTAACCTTTTGCCCCTCCTTAAGGTTGAGATCAAAGAAAGCCGATGCCGCCTCGTATTGGACAATTCTCGAAGCCTTTGAGAACATTGTCACAAGCCTGGAGTATCTCATAGGCCGTGCCAATCTTTATGACACTCCTTTGGAGTTCCGGCTCCATCGAGAAGATCAAAACATTTTTGATTGCCGCAGACTCCTTCTGATAAGTATCATAGGGTCGTCTTGCTGCGGCGGTGGCATTTTCTGCAGGTTCAGGAGGTGATTCTTCAATGAGGAATTCGGTCTTACCGTCTCCCTCTGCCGCTAACAATAGTTGGGCATCCCAATCGGCAAAGTTCGCCCCATTCTTTTCTAGCTTACAGCGATCCATGAAGGAACGTAACCATGAAGTGTTTGTAGTAGTGGAAGTAGTCATGATTGATATTGATACGAAGACTACAAAATTTTTAAACATATGAAGAAATTAAATGCTAATCGTTTTAATTTTCATTTTAACTTGTAAACATATTTACTAAGTTGATGCATCTATAAAATGACCTCTATCCAATTTTATAAATGATTCCAAGACCCAAACCCATACTATCGAAATCGTGAACCACTGGAACTCCGACCCAATGATATGGTTTGGTGGGTTAAAACCGGTTCTACCTTAGAACTCTTGGTTGATGACAAATCATAAATTATACATCTTAGCCCGGAACACATTGACCACTGGTCCTCTACACTTCCGTTGAGTACAAACCAAATTTCAAATGCATCGGGATGCGATCCGCCCACTGGACTGAATCCATCCCATCGCCCCACTTATCCTACGTAATGGGGTTCGTACTGCCCACTGGACTAGCACCACCCCACGAAATAGAAGCTCATGGGTTGTACTATTTGGTAAGGCTAATTCTCAATTGTTTTTGTTTAATATAGAGGTCTTGTCAATTTATTATCCATCTCCTTTAAGCGAATTAAATTGGTGAACTCGATAATTATCATTGACACGGTCGTTTTTAACGATCTAAACTAATATGCATGTTTATGGCGATTTGGCTATGCATGCAAACATATTTAAAATGCAAAAATAAAAGCAATAAAGCAATAAAATCCTAGTATGGCCTTCCTAGTAATAGTAAAAACTAATTAACTATTACAAATTCGGAAACCAACTCCATGGTCCCTTGAACTTTATTGGCACGCCATCCAAGAAAACACCGTCTTGTCGGAACTCCTTTCCGTATGGCACCGTCTTTAGGATCTCCGGAATTACAATAAAATAATACAACTATTCTATTGTAAAACTGAAAATTTAAATTACAAACCCGTGATACGAGATCACATAAATTACAACCGAATCAATATTCCCTTTCATTACGGGTAATATTGATTAAAACTAAGGCCATACTAAGAGAAATTACATAATTCCAAATTATATAAATAACATTCAAAATATGACATTCATATTAAATAAATTGTAATAAATAAATTATGTATGCACATGCTCAATTTTTAATGCCAAATCGCCTTATGGGAGCAAATATCTCATATTTGTTTACGGTTTTTACGGATATGCGCGATTTTAACTATTAAAATCATCCAAAATTACATAAATCTCATTTATGTCCAAGTTAATCATCCTAACTTACTTTAGGAATCAATGTTTAGTCTCTACTAATATTTGATCATGATCTAACTTGATTTTGCATTATTGTTCATAAATTACTTGTATTTTCGGGAAAAATAAACAAAATACGGCCAAATGAGTCAATAAAATTCGAAATTTAAAATTCAAAAATTTTAAACTTTCTGGAAATTTTCTGAAAATTCAGAAATTAATAAAATGGTCTTATGCAAATATTTATGGTTTATTTCTTAAATAAATCGAATAAAAGCCGTTTTTACGGTTTAAAATCCGATTTAAATCATAAAAACTTGAAATAAATTGCTATAAATTTTTAGTCATCCTAAAATATATATTAGAACCTGAAAATGACCAAAAATTTCAGACCATGCTCGAAAATTTTATTTTCGACTCATAAATTACGATTATTAGCTAATTAACTCATTAAAAAATAATAATCATAAAAACAGAAACTTTTTGATATCCAACTTTTAGATCTGATGTTCCTATCATATAAGACATCTATGGGTAAAATTTCATGCCATAATATTAAGATTAACTATTTTTAACACAATAAGTCATTATTTAGCCGATTTTAACTATTAAAATCATAAATCATGCATCACTTGAGAATAAATTCCCAAAACTTACACACATACTGTAAATATTGCATGTGACATTGTGTAAAGTTTTTATGGCAAAATTCCAACTATAACTATTAAAGTCGAATTTAAGTCACTATTAATACGATTTTTACTATAAAAAATCATTAATCATGCAAAATAAGTCCAATAATTTCGAAAATTCATACAGGCACTTTATATATTGCATGTGACTTCTCATAAAATTTTTAAGGTTAAATTCGAAATATAACCATATATACCCATTTTTGCTCATATTATGACTATTTATCTCATAAAATTCATAATTCATGCATATTAACTCCATTTCTTACGAAAAATCATATACAATATATTAAGTATGCATGTGAGAACATATCAAAAAATCTCGGCCAGAAACTATTTTTAGCTATTTTTCCCAATAATTGTTTAAAACCGATTTAAACTACAAAATATACAAATAAATATAAAAATGAACAATAAAATCCATAAAATTATTTTTATGTCCTAAAACCATTTTAGAAACAGAAACTTTAACATGCAAAATTATTTTGTGATTTATCATAATAAACACAATAATTTCGAAATTTTTGAAATGTGTATGTTAAACCGATTTTAACATAAAACATGAATCCGATCATGCATGCAACAACCGTAATGCTCTGATACCAATTGTTGGAAACTAAGTTCCCTTATATTATACTCATATCTAATGTGAGTTTTGTTTCTTTAAGTTTAGGTCATAAAACTTAAATAGATCTTATGCATGCATGATGATATCATAAGATGAGATAATCCTTACATTGGTTTTAGAAGGTTTATACTCAATAATCACCTATTATTTGAGTCTTCAAAACCCGAAATACCCTTACAACGATCTAAGAAAAATCGTCTCCAAAAGATACGTATCAAGGACCCGATCTCAAACTAATACTAATTTTGTTACTAGAAAATTAGTATAAGTAAACTAGAGTTAGTAATAATATTACTCTTAATATTATTAGTACTAGAAATGATTTACTAAACTTAGAGAACTATTTTCTAAGAGAAGATGAGAATTAGATGTTGGATGTATGTTGTGTATGAATGAATAAACTACCAACACCACACTTAAGCTTGTAGTGAGTATTTTAGTGCAATATATAGAGCAAAATATGCTCACAAGTGAGAGCATATGGCCGGCCAAGCAAGCCATCCAAGGCCAATGCATGCTCCACTTTTACTTACACAAAAGGGTGAAATATTCCTTACAAGATGCTTTATGTGTAAGACACATAATCACTTTGTTCATTCTTGCACACAAACATCATACACACATACACATTACACGGTTCATTATGGGGCTTAATATAGACCCATTTTATTTTTGTCAATTGTGTTAATTTGTAATATGTCACACATGTCTCATAACACATGACATAAATTGTTAATTATGCAATTTTAACTCTTTAAAATTCATAATTCACAATTTTATAGCATTTAAATAATCTCTCTAGTAACTCGAAATTACCATCTTATAAAAATGTAATATCATAATTTTAATTACAACTCTTTGTAATTTTATGATCAACCGTGTTAATTCTCAATTTAATCGTCAAACGAATAAATAAAAATCGTGTAATAAAACAATTACTTTGACAATTATTATTATAACCCCATTACAATAATTTTCGTCACGTAAAATCATTTCCAAGTTTCTAGTTATTAATTAATTCGTATCCAATACAATATTAATTAATTATTCCATTGAGACGGAATTCCTTAAAGATATGACCTTAAGGGATCAACTGATCACCACCATCATATGACGATAATGTCAAACTCTAGACAGCCAATCATTATCGATAAATGTTGATCAGTTGACTTTAAAAGAGTAACACTCCCAGTTGTGTTTTCATTCAAATGAGTTTTAATTATGTCAACACACTATTGTCGAGGACACTTCCTCCAACAGAAGGGCGTTTAGTCGTTGGTGTCAGAACAGAAAACTAATTTCAGAACAGTATGTTTGTGAGTGATGTTTGCGGTTGTTCCTGGGTCTTCGTGGGTACACGGTTTAGATGGGTACTAGGGTAGTTTATATGGTGGTATGCAGGGGTGTCGTATGGTGGTTCTCGTGGTTGTTCTTAGTCGTGCGTAAGGTTGTTAGGGGGGGTTTCGTTTTGATGGCTGCAACATAAAACAGGGTGTTGTTTTGGGTAGGCTGTGTTTATTGTCGTCTAGGGGGTGGTGATTACGGTGTCAGCAACCACTGGCTCCGTCCCTGGAACCACCGTGGCTCAGGGGTGAGCTTGGTGGTGTCATGGGTGAAGGCGGTGGTTGAGTTTGGTGGAAAAAGGGGCGTGGGTAAGGGTTGGTCACGGTAGTGTACTGGCCGTCATTTTGCGCGCGTTTTAATTCGTTTGCGTGGGAGGGGCTGTTACATTTTGAATGCTACTATTGTTTAATCATTTTGAGGTTCTAGTATTAAAACTACTACTATTATTATTAAATAGTAAGACAAAAATATTATTAGCCTTGGTATACATGTGTTTTATTATTATTATTATTATTATTATTATTATTATTATTATTATTATTATTATTATTATTTTCATGGTTGTAATAATAATATTATTATTTTGATTAGTATTTTTAGTGATTTGTAAAACTGATAAATAAGTTTTATACACGGATGTGACGGTCATCAATAGTTCGACTATTTTTCCACGTTCGGGTAATTAATTGAAGATTGAGTATAAAAGTAATGAGGACGAGTTAGTTGAGTTTGTTTAATTTATTTTGTGATGGTACTCTGTTATATTAGTTACGTTAATTAGTAGTATTGTTATTATAAGTTTATTATTCGTATTTATAATAATTATGTGATGGTTATTTATATTATTTGATTAGTTTATGTTTGATGTTATTAATAATTTAAATTGTTTAGTTCATGTTTATTTAGTTTGGATCAATTAGTATAATTAGTTGAACTGGTTTAGCTAATTTGTTTAAATAGTGTTGTGACGTTAATTTTAATTAATCACCTAATTAAGTTAATTGACTAGTCGTGCTTAATATAGTATCGTTATGCGTAATACATTACTTGGTTAATTAAATTGATTGGTTGATACACTATACTTTGTTTATGTAGTTATACTAGATAGTAATTGTTTATGTTATATTGTTAGGTGACGGTATTGAAGTGACATAACTCTGTTTACTTGCTGGCTTGCTATTGGATTATATTGCTATCCAGGTAGGATACACTAACCTTATACTCTATGATGTGTTATGAATGGATGTGGTATTGTGTGTTATGGATGCCGAGTATGATTGATGTGAGAATGATATTAGTTGGTTTGATTGTGGATTATTGGTAATGGCATGAGCATTTCATTATTTGATAGCATGATTGAATAATTATATCGTTGCATTCATGAGCATAGCATATGCATTGATTACTGAGAAAGTTATGGTCAGATATTGTTCTGATATAAAAGCCCAGGGTGGTTCTGCAGACCAGGCCTGGTGTCTTATCAGCTATTGAGCTGGTGTTCGGCGAAGGCCGATTATAGTCTGCCGGGAGGTTCGGTATGGCTGGGTGTTACGGGTTTGAGATTGAGAATGAGATTGAGCTCGAGCATATCATGGCATTTGCATATCATCATTGTTGCATTATTTATTATTGTGTTATCCTACTCAACCGCGAGGTTGACAGTGTATTCGTGTGACACCTACAATGTTCCGGAATGAGGAGTAGATTCTACAGGTCAGAGACAGATGAGCTAGGAGCTGGGGCAGGAATGTGAGATACATACTCTGGACCGACTTAGAATTATATCACATCTAGAGAAGTCATCAGTTGTATTTTCTTTTCCGCTGTGTAGTAACTGTAATAATCAAAGTTTAAATTTTATCAGTTTTATATAAAGTACTTTGATTGTTTTACTTTGTTATTCACTACCTCGGACATTCCGAGATGGTAACAACTCTATTTATTTGAGAATGTCTTGCTAAAGGCTCTTAGATAAATGGGGGTGTTACAATTAATATCTGATAACACGTGTACGATTTATAATAAATACCCGCGAATAATATTTAGCAAAACGGGTCGAATCACGCAAAGGAATAAGGTAAGAGTGGAGAAAGCCCACTCTCACCCACCCAATTCGGCCGACCCAATGAGGCTACAGAAGGAGAGTCCTTCTCCTTGTGTCAGGTGATTCACTCAACTGGTTAATTGATAATCTCAAGAATTAGGGTTTTGGAATTAGGGTTTTGAGAACATTATTTTCCCAAAACTCAGATCTCACATCTAAAACCTCACAAAAGCTCTCCCCATATTGCAAGGCAATTGGAGAGTATTTCTAGCACACGCGGCAACATCTCATTCAAGTCTTGGGTGCAAGTTATAGGAGGGAATTTACTTTAATTCCTGTTCTTAGGCCTATTCAAGCAAGGACCCAAGGTTGTATTCTTTTTCATGCTTTTAATTAACTTATGACAATAATCACAATTGTATGTTTCGTTATAATCCTTCAAGTTTAGGGCGAATACATGCTTTATTCCCCACATTTTCGCCATCGATCCAAGATGTATTTATCCGGGATTCCCTTAACGTCTAACACGTCGAGGCACTTCATTATATGGCGGCATAAGATCCCACGGAATTCAAACATCTTACACCCGCAAATATAGTCACCGTACCTCGTGTTGATGGTGACCTCGAATGTCCTGCTATCTTCCCTCCAAATTGGCTCTGTGACCTTTGAAGTGGCGTTGTACCTCTTAATGTAATCGAAAGGGCTTGGTTGTGTTTCGACGTTGGTGCTAATGCATCCGTAAACCTCGCTCTTCACCTCTTTGAATTTGGCGTTCGTGTAAACCTTACTATAGATGGCCTCGAACAGTAACTGGGATCCCATTTCAGCGGACTCTTTGCAACCCTAGCGTTGTTCACCTTCTCATCCTCTACCTTTTTCTGTACGACATCATCGTACGGCTGCATGAACTGCATCAGTTCGGTTTCAATATTCACGTGTCCTTTGATGAGCCAGTTTGTCTGCTCACTCCTCTGCGTGGAAGACATACCATCAGAGTAAGTGTCCTTCCAATACACCGTCATCCACCTTTCTCTTATCGACCACGCGTCGGCTAACCACCTGTTCTGTCGCAAGTGGTGTTTATCCATAAATTCGGCCCACAGAGAATACAATTCATCGATCGTCACACTTTCGTGAACTATTGTGCGCATATCTTTGTCTATGGCATCGAATTTAGGATGGTGCTTCAAATGATTATCAAAGTTCTGTAGAACATGCCAAAGACACAATCTGTGATCCGTTTCCGGGAATACAGCTCTGATGGCGCCCACCATTTTCCCGCATTGATCGGTTAGTAGCACCCTTGGAGCTCTGCCCATGCATTTCACCCAGTTGTTGAATACCCAGGTGAAGGACTCCGTCTCTTCGTGTGATATTAACGCTGCTGCGTAAAGTATTGTACTCCCGTGGTGGTTGACACCGACAAAAGGGCAGAATGGCATCTCATACCTGTTGCTTAGGAAAGTGCTATCAAATGAGACCGGGTCACCAAATGCCTGGTACATGGCACGACACCTTGCATCAGCCCAAAAAATATTTAGCAATTTATTATCCGTGTCCCTCTCAACATCGTAGTAGAAATTAGAATTCTGAGCTTTCAACATTTCGAAATGATCAAGAACCGCCTGAGCGTCACCGCGCAATCTGGTTTTGCGTCGTTCAACGTTCACCAAGTTTCTGGCGTCCTTACCGGTGAAAGGAAGATTTTAAAGTCCTCCAACCTCCCTAACCAGAGTGTTGACGCTGCGGGTGATGGGGATGCCTGCCCTGTCATTCATCATCAACCTTTCTTTGAAATACTCGTTTACGTGCCTGTAGTGGACGAAGTGTCAACTCATTTCCGGATTAACTTCGTGATTATGCTCCAAATTACATGTTCTGATTACAAATTTCCCATTTTCCTCATTAATTGACCGAATATAAATGTTTTACATACCTCTGGTTGTTTTATTTTCCGGGTTGGACTAGCCTCCGAACACATTAGCCTGATCTTGGACATCATATGGAACCGCGGTTCTTCCTCACCAGCGCCGTTCTTTCGTACTCCCTGTGACTTGAAAGACAGCATAATTATGCTACTCCGAACATATAGTTCAAATTTCTTCTTGTATGCGTAGGTGAAACAAAAAGCGGCGAAGGTCTCCACGGAATCAAATTCCATGCCTACGGTGGGCTCCACAGCAGGTCCTCCGTCGCCATTTCCGTCAAGAACATCGGCTGCCTTTCGTAGGATGTCAGTGTTGGTGTCAACCTCTTCAAAAATGTCGTTCTCTCCTTGTTCCGATACTTGATAGTTTTCGTTTAAGTCAAAATTGTTGGCCATTAATATGAAGGTTATCTGCTTTATTTTTTTATTTGGAGAAGATGAAGTTTGCAAGTTCAATATGAGTAATTAATTGATTTCTTTCTTGAAATTTCTTGTAATTGGTTGGGTAACTGTGAAGCTTATGTGTAAGCTTAATATTAAAATAATATTTTTAATTTGTTCGTGATTTTACGATAAACTGTTAGGAACGAGGAATATTTATGGTAAGAAACGTGTTTTTTTAGAAACGAGTATGTATAGAGTATGTATACAACTTTTTTTAACAAAAAGAACGTTTTCAAAAAAAAGGACTACGTAATCAACTTCCTTGCAAACAAAAAAAACGTTTTTAAAAAAAGATGTTCAGTTCTAAAAAAACTTTTATTTTGAAAAAAACGATATTCAATTTTAAACGATATTTGATTTTGAAAAATGACTATTGATAAAAATTTGAAAGATTAAATTTACTAGTTGGATTTGAAAGATTAAGTTAACTTTACAACTTTGATTTGATAGATTTAGTTTGCAAGTTGATGATTAATTGTTATTTTATTATAATTTTTTATTGTAGTTTTGGGTAATTGTGAAGCTTGTAGTGGAAGTTTTGCTTTAAAATGAGTTTTTGGAGAAGCTTGTTGTGGAAGCTTTGCTTTAAAATGGGTTTTTGGAACATGGTTTAGGGTTTACGCTGTTTAGGGTTTAGGGTTTAGGGTTTAGGGTTTAGGGTTTAGGGTTTAGGGTTTAGGGTTTAGGGTTTAGGGTATAGGATTTAGGGTTTAGGGTTTACTATTTTCTGACCAGAGTATATGGTTTAGGGTTTAGGGTTTAGGGTTTAGGATTTTGGATTTAGGGTTTACTATTTTCTGATCAGAGTCTATGGTTTAGGGTTTCGGGTTTAGGTTTTAGGGTTTCGGGTTTAGGGTTTAGGGTTTAGGGTTTAGGTACATACGATCGAACGGATAAGATTGGATTGTACAATCGTAAGACCCTAGTAATTCAGTAAATTACCTACGATTGGGTTCGATCACAAAAATTTGAAACGTATATACTTCAGATAGTACGATCTGGAGTAGCATCATAACTTGTTCCTACGGAAACACAAACTTCAAAATTCGAATACACAATCCGATCTTATGATCCTACTATTCCGATCTTATAATTCTACAATCCGATCACCAAATTATCTATTTGACTAAATTAGTAGGATCTTATGATTCCACAATCCGATCCTAAGGACACTGCTATAGAGAACCTACTATATACTTTAGTAGAGCCTAAACCCTAACCCCGTAAAACCCTAGACGCTTACGTTAAGGTAAACCGTAAATGTAACCGTTTATTCAAAAAACCATTAAGACGTCATATTGTGATTTTAGAATAGTAATAGATTTGAAATATGAACTTGATTAGTGACGAATTCGATTTTAGAATGGTAAAATATTGTAAATATGAACTTCATTTTAGACGAATTTGATTTTAGAGTAGTAATACATTAAATATGAACGAGATTTTTAGACGAATTACATTATACTTAATTAGTATGTAACCCGATCCAGCGTCAATTATGTATTTTACTAAATTAGTACGATCTTACGAATCTACAATCCGATCCTACCAATTCGATCCTAAGAACACTACTTTCAATATAGAAACTACGATATACCGTACATTCTTACGTTACTGTAAACCGAAATCGTAACCATTTATTCACATAACCATTTATTACATACTCCTCCGTCCCGGTCATTTGTTATCTATTTCCATTTTGGGGTGTATCATTGAATTGTTATCTATTTCCATTTTTGGCAACTTTTTGTGGATGACATTTGATTACATGTGGGGCCATATAATTTGTGTGGTCCAAATTCATTTATACTTCTTTTCTTAATCTTTGTGTCAAAAGCAATAGATAACAATTGATTGGGACGGAGGGAGTATTAAATTATAAGGATTCGATTTTAAACGACATACTTTGATAGAAGTACGGGTGCTGTTGAGACGAGACAACTCGAGTTCGGCTCGGTAAAAGCTCGGCACGTGTGAGGTCGACTCGTGTTCGGGCTAGGCTCGAAAGGTTCCCGAGTCGAGCCGAATTTAAATATGATTTTGATTTAGCATATGATTTGTACGTTATTAAAATATGACAACAAATCCTAACCATTCATTCAAAATAAATTACATTATGAAGAAGATCTTGGCCATTGGTTTGGTGTGTGTCACACGGATTACCAACTTAATGTGGTTCTTTCACACGGATTACCAACTTAATGTGTTTCTGATATTCTCTATAACTCGTGTGTGTTCGACTAGAGCTCCGGCTCGTGTGATTTTAAATATGAATTTTATTTAAGAATAGTAGTTGTAGTGTCACACGGATTACCAATTTCATGTGTTTTAAACATTACATCAAATCTTGAACATTCATTGCAAAATAATTTTAATTATAAAGAAGATCTTGGCCTTTGGTTTGCTTAGTGGCACATACTCACACAGATTACCAATTGAATGTCTTTTATATTTTGTCTATAAAAATAACAAAAGCCAACTTCATCCATCCACATTTCTCTCTCTTTCTCTCCAAACCTAAAAACCCTAATAATTACGTTTTCTCTCTTTATCTCCACACCCATCACCTTCTCTCTCTTTCTCTCCAAACCCTCACCTTGTTACCATTAAAAACAAACCTAAAAACCCTAATAATATGGAATCAGTTCGTACCCATACCGAGGCACTTCTTCGAAGTTACGAGGAAGCATTAACCTTTGTTCGTCAACAACAACTCAAGTTGATGAAGTTGGCGGTTTCGATCATTGAACTTCGTAATGAAGGTTGTGAGTTAGGTATTGGGGGTGAAGAAGAAGTACTCGACAATGGCATCGAGTTGTTGATGCTAACTTACAATGTTTGCGGTACAACCGTGAACATTTACAAGGACTGTGTAAATGAGTTGAAGGATCGATTAAGTAGAATGTAATTTATTTATCATTTTGTTTATTTTGTTAATACTATGTACGTTACATTCTAATTAATGGTATAAAATTTTGTGTTATTATATTTTTTAAACGTTTACTTGACTTAAGTTTGTTTGCATGTTCAGAAAATTGAATAACAAATGGTAAAATAGAAGAATTTATAAATTAACTTGAGATTAAATTTAAGGTGAGATTAGTATAATTGTGGACGAATTATGGACAATTTAAATCTACATTTAATTATTTCAGTTTTTTCGAGGAATTATGGACAATTTAAATCAACATTTTGGAGGAATTATGGACAATTTAAGTTAGTATGGACGAATTATGGGAAGATTAAATCAACATTTTGGACGAATTATGAACAATTTAAGTTAGTATTACACAATTCATTTAAAATACTAACTTCCTTGATTATAATTACCGATTTTTTAGTGTCTTTAAAAAATTCGTGTATTATATTTATCGATGAATTGTACTATTCCGAATGTAAACAAATAATCGATATATCAATTAACTACAATTAGTGAGGTGTCTTGCTCAAACAATTCAAGGTGACACGTGTACATTGTGCATGCAAATTACAAGGTTGAACTCACTAATATATAAGGCTTCTATCGCCTTAATTTTACTCATAATCTCAACTTAACTAAACTTAGCATTTCTCTCAAGTACTCTCTACAAACACTCCTCCTTCCAAAACCCCTTAAACACTAACAAATGGAAGCCATCAGAAACGACACCAACAACCTCATCAAAGCCTATGAGGCTGCCATAACCCTTGCCCGTGAGCAACAACTCACGGTCATGAAGGAGGTGGTTGCGATAATAGAATTTCGCAACCTTGGTTGTATATTAGGTATCGCTGGGGCATATGAGGCCCTTCAACCGAGTATCGATCTGTTGTTGGCGGCATTTGCAAATGGTGCTGCCAGTATTGTGGAATACAACAGATGTATTTCTGAGTTGAAGGACCGTCTTAATAGGATGTAGTTTTTTTTATTTTTTTTTTTTAATTTTCTCTTTTTTAGTTTTTTTTAATTAGTATTTATGTATATGTATGTTTATATTATTAATGGTAAGGCTTTATTTTGTTATTTTGTTTTTTTAATATTTGCATGTTTTAATTTCGTTCGTTTTTTTGGCTACTAGTTTATTTTAATAATTTGCATGAGAAATAAAATGGCTTAGAAATAAAATGAAATCGTTAGAATAGTAAAACGAAAAATAAAATGAAAAAGTTAGAATAGTAAAATGATAAACAGTAATTTAAATTATAAACATTAGGTTAAAAAAATTTAAGAAATTATAACGACTCAAAAATACGTAACTCCGCGAATTCTACTTAACTTTATCGTTGCATGTTATTAGTAAATTAAAGTACGTAGAAATAAGTTAACTAAGTATTGTGAACTTGTATTAAAAAAAGTCGTGATGAATTGTATTAACAACGTAAAGAAAAGAAACGTACAATTATCGATGATAAGATCGTAAAAATATTATCGTTTCATGTAATTAGAATTTGGAAGAGTATTGCACAAGCCACCCTAAGGGTTCACATCAAACCGACAAAAAGTAGTGTATGACTTCCTAAGTTGTCAATCAATGTCAGAGTAAATCCTTCTAAAATCTTCTGTTTAGGTTTTTTCAGGAGTAATTCTTAATATTTAATTAAGTGTTTAATTATTTAAAATGGCGTTTAATTATGTAAGAGACGATTTATTTATAAGAGACGTTTTTTTCACTTAGTTAAAACCACCATAGTATAAGGGCCAAATTGACAAATTTAAGTGATTAAGTGATTTTTTTTCCTCATTAATTATTAAAAGTAACTAATAAAATTAATTTCATCCCAAATACAGTAAATTTTTAAAATGACAATTGAGAATAACTTTACTTTTTGGAATAAATTATGCCACAAGCATTTTTTTTCATTTTTCTTAATACGTTAGTCTAGTGCAAATTAGAATCATGAAGGACTAGATATCTTAAAACGGGTTTGCATATCGGATTTGAGTTACATCAATATAGATTGGTCAAAATATGGTCATAAATACACGTCAAACCAAAATAAATATCGAGTTTATTTTGTGAAATGGAGTCAAGTCATGATTAATATGGGTCAAAATGTATTTTTAATAATGTGTTTCCTTTAAATTTAGATATTTTACGGTGTAAAGACCGGACAAGTGTTTAACTCAAAATTTGTGTGCGATTTTAAGTCATTTTAGGTAAAGGAGTTCGATTAAGTGGCTCACGATCTCGAAAAAAAATTAAAGTATAGTTAGTCGCATTTATAGGTTGCGTTAGTTCTTAATAGTTTACAAAAATTATGCATTTTGCGAAGGAAAGCGCGGACTGACGAGTACTACGAAAGACGAATGATTAATAAATCGTATAGTGTAATTAACGACGAGTTGTATTATGACCGTAATCAAATAATCGTATCGTATATTTAGTGAAGAGTATTGCACAAGCCACCCTAAATGGTCACAATCAAATTAATGTAGAGAATCTTACCAAATCTTTTGTTTTTCTATCATAAATGGTCATAATCATTACTAATTTTATGCAATTTATTTTTAAAGTTTTGCAATAATTATTATTTTAAAATTAATTTTAAAATATTATTATCATTTTTACGTTTTTTTTTATTGTCTTACAATAAATACACTGCTATGAACATTTAATTTACTTTGGGATTTTTAAGGTTTTTTGCAATAAATACAAAGTATTGAACATTTAATTTAATTTGAGTTTTTTAAGGTTTTTTGCGTATTAAATACACTGCATTGAAGAGTTAGACGTGATTTATTTCACATTTATATTCCGTCACTAGTTTACGTAACGCATTCTTACTTACCTCGTTTTTTCGTATTTTTTAAAAAAATTTGTAATAAATAGACTGCGTTGAAAATGTAACAAATTATGGATTTTATAGGTTTTTTTTAATTTCGATTATTGTCTATAAATAAACCGTCATTAGTTGTTATTTTTTCAAGTTTTCAATTAGTTTCTATAAAATCTCAAGCTTCCAAGTTTTCTCCAAAAAATAAACTTCGTATTCGTTAAACCGCAACCCTCTTTATGGATGCAATAAAAAAGACACCGCACTTTTGATCAAAGGGTACGAGGCTGCAGTAACCCTCGCCCGTGAACAACAAGTCACGTTGCTGAAGGAGGTGGTTTACATCCTCGAATATAGGAATCGTTCATGTTCGCAAGGGATTGAGGGTGCCCATGAAGCGCTCCAGTCCAGCGTCGATTTATTGTTCGTAGCATACCACAGTTGTGGTACGAGTATCACCGAATACAACAAGAGTATTATTCAGTTGAAGGATCGTCTTAGTAAGATGTAGATTTTAATAAAAATTATTGTTTTTTTATTAAGTTGTATTCACGTTGGTCTCTTAATATTATTCGTATTTTCCAGTTTCGTTCCATTCTACGTATTTATATGTTCTCATTTAATAGTTAACGATTCCACAATTTCAACGACTTTTAAAATATAAAACCGACTAATTTTACCAAACGACTACTCAAATTACGATTTCCCCACATCTTATTAAAATGTAAAATAAAAAAAGTCAAATTAAAAAAACTTTTCGATTTCTGCATTTCTTGCATTTTCAATGCATAATCATTACATTTTTGTGTGTCTCAATGCAAGTCTCTTTTTTTGTTCAGTTTTTTCAATCAGCATTAATTAGCCATAATTAGCTGTAAATAAATATATTTATAATAATACTTAAATTACTTTTAATTGCTAAAACCAACGTCCAAATATTTTATTAATAAGAAAATTACTGCATCGAATATTTTCAAATGACGATTCCATAATTTATTACTTAACAATTTAACTTATTAATAGACGATAACTTAATTTCAACAAGTCTTATATTTTAAAACCAACTTTTTCAACAAAAAAACTATTAAAAATAATATGTGTTGTTGTCGTGTTATACTTATAATTCGTGTTATAGATTTATTTACGTAGTAAACATTGTGTACATGGTTGAACACAAAGTAGTAAATTAAATAAAGAAGTAAATTTAATAAATAACTAACTCCTTGAATTCCCTAGGTCTTATTACAATTATTCTGGAAATCTTTTTAATTGAATAAGATTTGAATAAGATTTAGTAAATTTAATAAATAACGACTTTGAATAAGATTTTCCGTAGGTCTTATTAGATTTTCCGTTCATACTTTATTAGATTTTCCGTTCATACTTTATTATTCTGGAAATCTTTTTAAATGAAACGACTTTGAATTTTACAAATTTATAATTCATTTCGAATAAATAAAACGACTTTCAAATTTATAACATTACAACTTCTAAAAAACGACTACACAAATTCACTAGCAGACAAAAGGGTATTGAATTTATTTAGAAATTAAATTACAACTTCTAAAATTAATTACCTTTTTTATTTTTAAAATAAAACAAACTTTAACTGAAAGGGTATTGAATCGGGTCGTACAAATTAAATTAAAAACAAAATCGATTGATTTCAATAAAACATGCAAAACTATTTTAATGAGTTGTTATTTTTTTACAATTTCTTTTCAATTTTAATCACTTGTTATTATTTTTAGCATGCAATTACTTTACCAAATCAAATTTCAATTTTTTAATTACTCTACTTTTAATAATTTACTAGAACATGTTAATGTAAATCATTGAAGTAAAACACTAAAAATTACCAACAAATCAAAACATGCAAAAAAACCCAAACAAAATCCACCAAAATATCCATTGATATTAAAACTAAATATTAAATTTACATACTAAAAACCAAATACTAAAACCGAAAAAATAAAAAAACCTACAACCGACTAACACGATCCTTCAAACTACTAACTTCTGCAAGGTAATCTTCTAAATTCACACTGCAATATTCGTACGCCAGCATCAACAGAAAGATGGTAGGTTGGAGTGCTTCATGAGCACCCAGAATCCCTAGATCACAACCCAGGTTTCGGAATTCCATCACCGAAACCACCGCCCTCAACAGGGATAGTTGATCCTCACGAGTCTTGCTTATTGCATCCTCGTAGGACTGGATCAACTTAGCCATGTCTGACTTAAGAGCTTCCATTTTTTTAGGGTTAGGGTTTTGAGGGAAAGGAAAGAGAGGGGAGGGTTTTTAGAGAGAAGTCAAAGTAACTTTTAGAGAAGGAGAAAGTCAGGATAAGTGACCTTTAGGAAGTGAAAGGATGAGATTTGGATGGATTTTTGTACTTGACTAACAATTTAAAAATACACTTTTGTATTTTAAATGAACGGCTAGGATTTCATCTCAATTAAACTTTCATTTAAAATTAAAAATTATGTGTAATCAATACTTATCACTTTTGTGTCGTCTTATCGTCTAAAAATATTTATCGTCTAACTTAAATGATCCGATCCTATCGTAAATTTAAATTAAACGTACTTATAAAATTTAAAACTACTAATTGTAATTATTAACCAAAGTCTTATTAGATTTTCGGTTTCTCAATGCAAATTAATGATGGTATCTTTTAATCTTCTACGAATTATTCAAGTGCACCGACTTTCAATTTTTAAAAATTACAAGTTCAAAAAAACGACTTTCAATTTTTAAAAATTACAACTTCAAAAAAACGACTATACAAATTCACTACCAGACGAATGGATTTTGAATTTATTTTGAAAATTAAATTACCTTTTTACTTTTTTTAAAAAAAACTAACTTTAACCAAATGAGTATTGAATTTATTTTGAAATTAAATTAAAAAGAAATTCGATTGATTTAATTAAACATGCAAAACTATTTCAATGAGTTGTTAATTTTTTACAGTTTCTTTTCAATTTTAATCAGTACTATACAAAATCAATTTGGACTTTTTAATTAGTCTACTTTTAATAATTTAGTAGAACATGTAAAGGTAAATGACTAAACTAAAACACCCAAACAAAATCAAAACATGCAAAAAAACCCAAACAAAATCCAACAAAATATCCATTAATATTAAAACCAAATACTATATTTACATACTAAAAAGTAAATACTAAAACCGAAAAAAAAAACCTACAACCTACTCAGATGCTCCTTCAAACTACTAACTTTTGCAAGGTACTCTTCTAAATGGACTTCGGAATATTCGTAAGCCAGCAGCAACAGATAAATGCTAGGTTGGAGTGCTTCTACAACACCCGGAAACCCTAGAGCACAACCCAGGTTTCGGAATTCCATCACCGAAACCACCTCCCTCAAGAGGGACAGCTGCTCCTCAAGAATCTTGCGGATTGCATCATCCTCGTAGGTCTGGATCAAGTTAGCCATGTCTGACTTAAGAGCTTCCATTTTTTTAGGGTTTTAGGGTTTTGAGGGAAAGAAAGGAGAGGGTGGCGGTTTCTAGAGAGAAGTCAGAGTATTTTTTAGAGAGAAGGAGAAATTCAGGAAAAAAAGTGACGTTTTGGTCTTTTGGAAGTGAAAGGATGAGACTTGGATGGACTTTTGTACTTGACTAACAATTAAAAAATAGACTATTGCAATTTAAATGAACGGCTACGATTTCATTTCAAACTTAGGGTTTCAATTGAGAAAGAGACTATTGCAATTAATAAGATGAGATTTAGGTGGGTTTTAGGCTTTTTAGGGAAATGAATTGTGTAAGTTTAAATTATCGTCTCAAATAAATCTAATGTCTTATCGTTTTAATTTATCTTTTATACAAAACTGAATTTTAAATGGAAATTTTAAGTAAATGAAGTACTATCGTGCGCCAATTTTAATTTTATATTACGTTCTCAAACGTCAACGCCCTAAAACCCTAAAACCTTAAAACCTAAAACCCGAAAACCCGAAAACCCGAAACCCTAAAACCCGAAACCCTCTCACCATTTTACTTAATAAGAACGGTTGCACGATCCGATCCTATCGTAAATTTAAATCAAACGACGTACTTATAATATTTAAAACTACTAATTGTAATTATTAACCAAAGCTTCCACAACAAGTTTCACAACAAGTCATCATTCAAATCCCACTTGTAAACTTAATCTATCAAATCAAAGTTCTAAACTTAACTTAATCTATTCAAATCCAACTAGTAAACCTAACTTAATCTTTCAAATCCAACTTCTAAACTTAACTTAATAAAATGTAAGTAAATATTAAACTCATTAAGATTTCTTTTTAGAAATAAAATCGTCTCACATTTTTACATATTACTGGTTTTAACTTACGATTGACAACGAACCATTCTTTCAGTTCTTTACGTTTTCTTTCAACGAAACGTTCTTAATAATATTATCGTCTCGCAATTTTTATGAATCGAAAATAATACGATCAATTTTATAATAACACAACAAGTACGTTATTCATTTTCACCTATTCTTTTTTTAAATTATGATTAACTATGAACAATTTCATTTAAACTGCATTCAAAAATAAAATTGCCATCAATATACTGATCAATTAACAACTCTAACTTTTTAAAAACATCTTGTTAAATAAAAGTCAAGAATAACTAAAATAGCACCAAGTTAAATTATACTCCATAATTGAAGGGAAAACACTTTTTTCATTATATAATCAACATAATTTACATAAACTAAAAACAGAAAAATACAAATAAATAAAAAATAACTACACCAATAAACCTAAAACATAAAAATATAACTAAGCCGAAGTTGATGAGAAAAAACGAAAGTTTAAATGCGACTACATCCGACGCAACCATCGAACTTAAGCTTCTTAGAACTATTCCTTGAATGAATAGTTCTCCCAATTAATCTTTGAGACTTCTTCGGAGGGGCTAAGTCGGGAGTTGATAGGCACGGGGATTTCCCTTTCCCCTCGGGGGAAACCCTACGCCTCTTTGGTGTCACCAAGGGAGGCGGTATCACCTCCACCACCTCGTCCTCGTCCACCGCCTCCTCCTCGTCCACCGCCTCCTCCACCCTTATGATGGACATGTCCACCTTAGGGCAAGCCATCATCTTCACCCCTTCCCCAACATTCTTTCAATACATCTTATCGAGCTCAAACCTCCCCCAATTTAACATGTTAAACTCTTCCTCGTACAAGTCAACGAGGAAGGGATTACCATAGTAACCGGGAGAAGCACGCTCAATGGCGGTTTGGACACTTTTAGGACCGATTTCTTTAATCAACTCCCTCAAAAATAAACGTGTGCATACAATGTCCCTAACATGCGATTTATTTTCTTCCGACATTCTTAAGATGATTAAATTACTTTACTAGTTGTTGAGTTTTAGCTAAATCTTAGAAGTACTTATTAAAAATGGACTAAGAAGAATGTATGAAGAAATATGGAGGGAACACCAACTATTTATAGAACATCTTTTCCCTCCAAAAATCACAACTACCAAAGAGATTTTCCCTCCAAAATAATACAAAAAATGGTAGGGTAACAAACCCTCTCACAATCACTATTCACTATTATTTTTCCCTCCACAAAACACAACTACCAAAGATATTTTCCCTCCAAAAAATTACAAAAAATTCGTAGGGTAACTAACCCTCTCAAATTAACTATTATTTAAATAACAGATATAAAGTAATAAGTATGTTTAATCCTACACAATCTTCAGTTATTTGGCACTAGTTTGGTGGTAAGTTCTTCGACAATGAAACTGCATGTCACCGGTCCGAATCCTGCTGATGGCCATTTTCCTTTTCCTTAAATTAACTATTATTTAAATAACAGATATATAGTAATAAGTAGGTTTAATCCTACACAATGTTCAGTCATTTGTTACTAGTCTGGTGGTAAGGTCTTGGATAATGAAACTGCATGTCATGGGTTTGAATCCTGCTAATGGCTATTTTGTTTTGTCAAATATTCCTTCTTTTACGAAAGTATTTATCAACATACCATATTAAATATTTAAAATAAATAAATTAACTACAAATTTTATTCTAAATATTTATTACCCTTAAGACGTACAGTACTATTTTTTTTATTTAAAATAATATTTTTAAAAATTAGTTATATTTTCGAATATATAAGAAAAATAATAGTGACTTGTTTTTTTTAAAAAAATAAAAAACCAACAATTTTTTTTTTCAAAAAAATAACAGAAATATATGAACAATTTAATAACACAAATATATAACTTACTGTATAAAAAATGGTTTATATAAAAAAATATACGTATAAATATACCGTATAAATACACCGTACAAATACAAGATACATTAATAATACAGATATACGGTATATATACGAAATATATGAAAACCTCACAAAAAAAGAATACAAAAAGGCATACTACTTAATGACATAATTAGGAATTATAATATGTTAATAAAGTACAAAAGCATTAAATAACAGTCATAATTAGAGGAGATAATGAAAATGAAAGATTCCTTCTGACAGCCACGTGTCACCATCCCATTCGTAGTGTAGCAAATGCTTCCTACACCTGGTGTAGATGTAGCCTTTTCGGCATGTGAATCTCCATCCTCGATTAGACAAGACACATGAGGGGAAAGAAAGAAACGATCATAATAAATTGGACTAATTTTTCTTAGGCGTTATACAATTTACTACTATCATCAAATCATTATTTCAAGGCCATTTAGCATATCTATCTATATAATAACATAAAAAGCCTAGATCGAGTAATATTAGAATGACACGTGGCGCATTACATTGACATGCTAGAATGACACGTGACGCACTACATTGAAATGCTAGATCAATTTTTTTTATCAAAAAAAATGTAAAAATAGAAAATGAAAATACAAAGTACAACAAAACATATATTGGGTAGTTACTTAAAAATAGGTGTCGACTACATTTAAATATTTGACCAATTTTTTATTATTATTTAAAAAAAAGTAAAAATCGGAAAATGAATAAGCAAAGTAGTATTCAATAGACTAATTACTCATCTTATTGAAACTTTCATTTATATTCCATTTAATAATCGTAATTTTGTGTTAGACTTTTTATATTCTAATGTTACGAAAACATTTCTCATATAAAAGAAAATGAATTGATAAAAATTCTAGCACATTTCTAGCAAAAACAAGATTAATGATAAACTTTGTTTATTTTCACCAAATTTTTCCATTTGATTTATTAAGTACATAAAAAACCTAGATTGAGTAGTTATTAATAACATGTGTACACTCTACATTTAAATGTTTGACCAATTTTTTATTATTATTTTTAAAAAACGTAAAAATAGAAAATAAATAGACAAAGTAGTATTTAATAGACCAATTAATAATCTTATTTAAACTTTCATTTATATTTCATTTAATATTCATAATTTAGTGCTAAACTTTTTATATTCTACTGTTATTCTACTTGAATGTATAGTAGTATCCATAGGTTATGAGTCACCGATTGTGTTTTTATTGTGAGCATTTGGCTAGCCTACAGATGGAAATTGTCTTACAATATATGAATATTGATATTAGTGTGGTTGTGTTACGAATAAACACGAGTATTTCTGGTTTGAGAATCTTTATAATGCTTGTTTAAGACTGAAGCCGAGTATACGGGTTACAGGGGATTGATATTTTGGATTGTGTATGATTGGTATTACATTTTCTTTTATCGTTCTCTTTGACCTTACTTGTGGGTGAGTAACTTAAAGTTCATACTTTAAGTGCTGAGCACGGTTCTGTGAACCTTGACGATATTGATACTGATATTGAGATGGAGATTGAGATTGGGTGCTATTATTGAGTTATGGGGCCTTTGTGCCAGGTTATGTTTCTGGTCTAGAGTGACCATGGTTACTGAGTTGTATCTTATGAGTTCGAAATTGATATTGAGATGGATATAGGGTCTCGCGGGTTATTCCGCCAGTTCACTCACCCCTTGTACTTGGTCTTAGGTTCGATGATGAGAATATGATACTTGGTTATTTGGAGTAAGATTTTAGGAGATAATGTAATGAGTAAGATAGAGTAATGAGCTGGAATTTTATAATAAGGTTACGAGGACGTAACCATGTTTTAAGGAGGATAGGATTGTAAAATCTTAATGATTTATGATATAGCCAGTTGTTATGACATGGCTAATTGGTATGTCGTGATTGTTTGAACATACTTGATAACCCCGAGTACTTCTGTTATGCGTTTTATTGTGTTTCATGAAGTATCCTTTATTTTAGTGGTATGTTAAACTTTGGGGACAAAGTTTTCTTAACAAGGGTAGAAGGTGATATTGCGTATTTTAAAAATACCTTTATTAGTTTCTGATGTTATATGAGGTCACACCTTGTGTTCGT
The DNA here is from genome assembly GCA_029255685.2 of Silene conica. Taxonomy (NCBI): domain Eukaryota; kingdom Viridiplantae; phylum Streptophyta; class Magnoliopsida; order Caryophyllales; family Caryophyllaceae; genus Silene; species Silene conica. The sequence continues at coordinate 57,320,191 of CM055315.2, forward strand.
TGCGTGCCTTCTGACCAGTTTTGTGGACCATGGAAGGGTGAACTTCGGGACGAAGTTCATTTTAAGGAGGAAAGACTGTAATACTCCGTATTTTTATTATATTTTATTTTATTATTTAATAATTATTTGGACGTGTTAATAGTTATTTGAAGGTTCGTATTCGATAATTAATCAAATCAATGTGTTATTAAGTGTGTAAACTGTTATACCTCGAAAATGTTGTTATGATATTTATTCTTATATTTGTTGTGACGATAGTATTTAAATGGTTTTGGTATTCGATAATTAAATTATCGAATTGTATAGTTACGTGTCGCTAGTGGGGTTCGATCTTGAGACTTTTGGTTCATAATTGGGCCTTGAATGTTGTGCACATCACACGTACACTTTAGCCCACCATCTTAGAAACCCCTCAAATGACCTTACTCACCTATTGCTTATGCCGTCATACATCGAGGCTTTCCTGCCCTAATTCTACAACAACGTTTACACAACCAACACACTAAACTTGCTGCTTCCACCACCCAGAGGAGAAACCCAGCTTTCACAGACGGATTATATGTTCTTAGAACCCTTCGAACTGACCCGGGATAGGTATGTTCAACACGGTTTTATTCCTGGGTTTCTGTCACATGTTTTTATGTATTAATTTAGTCATATGTTCTTAGTAGTTGTGTCTGTTCTCTACGTAGTTATAACCTATGTTCTGGGTAGTCGTGTCTTGACCATAGTCATGCCCTCGCCAACCACCAAGTAACACCTGACCAGGCGTTTTCTGCCGCCTGTCACACAGGTTTCTGCCGAATATTTAAACAAGGGTCTGAACGTGTTTAGTTCGTGTGGGTTTTGATGTTTTTCCTTGCCTCGTGTTTTGGGGTTGTTGAGGTGAGGGGACTGGTGGTAGGCAGGGGGTTGTCATGGTGGTTGTCGTGGTGGGTTCAGACGGCTGAGGCAAGTCAACAGGGGTATTCGTTTCCCCTGTTCCTTTCTGGGTTGTGTTTGAGCGTGTACAGGGGTGGCTTGGGATGGTACCACCGTTGACTCGGGGGGAGGTCGACACGGTGGAACCACCGTGGTTTAAGTGTCTGGTGTCAGGGTAGTGTTTGGGTATCGGTCAGGGGAGGTGGTTTGGTCTGGTCGGCTGTCGACGGAAGCATCAAGGGTGGCTGGTCGCGTGGTAGGGTGAGGTTTCAGGCGGGTTTGGGAGGTCTGGTTCACTCATCGGTGGCCGGCGACCTGGTTGCCAGTGGTCACGTAGAGTGGCTGGTGGTTCTGGGTTTCGCTGCTGGTGGTTGTTGGTGGCGGTGGGAGTGAGTTGCGGTGGTGAGGGAGAGTAAACGAGTGGGAGTCGAGTTTTGTTATAAGTCTTGTAGTGTCCGTTATTGTTTTAGTAACGTTAGTATTAGTAACGTTATTATTGATGTTATTATTATTATTATTATTATTATTATTATTTTTATTATTATTGTTGTTATTATTAGTATTTCTTATTATTCTTTATTATTATATTTTCTATTGTTGTTATTATAATCAAATCTAAAGTTGTTGTCACTCGTTAGTATTACGTTTTATTATTCTTACTTTTGAGTACGGTTTTGGAGTAGTCAGATTTATGAGTCGGGAAAGTGGTGAATCATGGGAATTTCAATTTTTGGGAAGTTTCAATTTTTGGAAACTTTCCATTTATAGTAAGTGTAGGTTGTTATGGGGTTCGGGAAGGTTATTAATTCGTTACGTATACGTGTTTAGGTAGCGGGTTTCGCGTGGAACATTTCTAGCGAGCTTTGGATTTATCTGCATTCCTGCTATTTGAGGTAGGGGAAATACGGTGTATATACTAACGATTACTCTGTTGTTATTTGATGATAACCATGATTATTTTATATTAATATTTGATTGGTATATTGTGATATGCGATTATATATTCTGCGATACGATATGAGGTTATGAGAAATGGGCCTTGTGATCGGTGCGGAGTTAATGGGCCATGTGATCGGTGCGGAGTTAATGGGCCTTGTGATCGGTGCGGAGTTAATGGGCCATGTGATCGGTGCGGAGTTAATGGGTCTTGTGATCGGTGCGGAGTTAATGGGCCCTGTGATCGGTGCGGAGTTAATGGGTCTTGTGATTCGGAGTGGGGATGATTGAATTTCTATTTATAATAATGTTTGGTGGTTTACTTTTCCTCTACTCAACCTCGTGGTTGACCCTGTGTATTCGTGTGACACCTGTGATGATCCGTGATGGGGAGCAGTTTTGACAGAAAGGTGGTGCTGTGGGAGCATGGGATGGCGTGAGCACTTGGATGGACCGACTTAGATGTAGATCACATACTTTGTAGTTATCAGTTGTACTTTAATTTCGGCTGTGAAGTATTTGTAACATCGAAATTTAAATTTTATCAGTTTTTATATAAAGTAGTTTGGTTTGATTTACTTTGTTATTCACTACCTCGGATATTCCGAGATGGTAACAGCTCAATTTACTGAGGATGTCTTGCCAAAGGCTCCTTAATAAATCGGGGTGTTACAATTCGTCTGTGTTCAGAGCACCGCATGTAACACCCCCATTTATTTAAGAGCCTTTAGCAAGACATTCTCAAATAAATAGGACTGTTACCATCCCGGAATATCCGAGGTAGTGAATAACAAGGTAAACAAACCAAAGGTAATTTATATAAATACTGATTAAATTTGAACTTGGTATTACAACAGTTATGAGTTCCAAACTTGATAAAAATGAAAGTACAACTGACGATATCTAAATGTGATCTAACTCTAAGTAGGTCCATGCCATGTCTCTCTCCATGCCCAAGCTCCTAGTCCATCTGTCACTGACCTGTAAAATCTACTCCCCATTCCGGATCATCGTAGGTGTACACGAATACACAGGGTCAACCGCGAGGTTGAGTAGAAAGATAAATAAGACAACAATATAAAATACTCCGCACCGATCCAACGCCAAATAAACTCCACACCATATCACAGACCCTTTATCTCCGCACCAAACACAGACCCTGTATCTCCGCACCAAACACAGACCCTTTATCTCCGCACCAAACACAGACCCTGTATCTCCGCACCAAACACAGACCCTTTATCTCCGCTCCAAACACAGACCCTTTATCTCCGCACCATATCATATCACAGAATTATATATCACAATATACCAATCATATAACAATATAGATGAACATGGTTAATACCAACCAATAAACAGATTACACATCTCATATACGTAGTATTTCCCCTACCTCAATTTGTAGAAAGATAACCAACAGCTGCTAGAATTATTCCGTCTCGAACTCGGAACCTATAAATAGTACTTAATGTCAACATCCAACCACACTACCAACCACTACTGAAATATTCGATCAAGTTCATAAATGATAAACTTATTCGATCATGATTAGTCGATTACAACAATACACCAATCATGTTACTTACTATATATAGATTTACTATATATAGACTTACTAAATATATCATGCGATTCCAATACTCAATTATCATTATATCGAGACAACAACAATATGGGTAAATAGTAATAACCACCATGCTCATTGATAATAATACTAATCATAAGTAATAGCAACAATCATAATATCAAAACATTCTTATCATGCCGTTACAATTATATCACTAATTACAACAATGCTTAATTCTAATATTAAACACCAATTATATTATTAGTAGTAATAATAATAATAATAAGAAATAATAATAAGAATAAGAATAAAAGTAATAATAGTATTAGTAGTATTATTAACATAATCCTATAAAATCAACACCCAAAATAAAAAAAAATCATACTAATAATACTAACTAACAATAATATAATAGTAATACAATAATAATATCAACAACAACCAAATAACAATCCCCAATTAAACATGTTACATGCTTAAAGAAAAAAAACTCCTTTTACGAACTCAAACGAAAACTCAACTATAACAACTCAGCAGACCGCAACCGCGAACCACCCCGACAAACACCACCTTCGACACCAACTGCCACCACCAAACTCACCAGCGCCACCACCAGGCTCGCCTCTGAGCCCTGGTGGTTCGTGGGAGACCAGTGGTGGCCGTCGACACCTCTTCCAGGACCGACTACAGCCGACAGAACTCTCTGCCACAACCACTGATCCATACATTAACGTAACAGACCCCAAAACGAAACCCCCTCGACTAGCAGACTCGATGACTCTAAACTACCGTGACTACCACCACATAAACCTCCTAACTACCATAAAACCAACTGTCCTAGCACCCAGAACAACCGCGCATAGAATAAGCATCGAATCACACTCAAACACCATGTGTCCAGCACTCTATTTTGACAACGTTTGCAAACGACTCTGACACAGTTATAAAACACCATCTACGACGGTCAACGGTGGTCAACGACGACCCTATACTGAAACAAGTACGACTAGTAAACTTCATAGATCAACTTTAGGCAAATATCAGGAACTAATAACATGACTTACACAATTAAAACTGACGAAAGAAGGGCAAGGGAACAGAGAAAACGGTCTGTTTCAGGTGGGCGTACCTCTTTTCTCGCCTGAACGACCACCCTTGGCTCCCCTTGACCACGGTGACAACCCCTCCGTTGCGAACCCAGATGTAGCGGCATGACTCCTTGTGAGGGTGAGTGTTGATAGGTTTAGATTAGGGTTTTTGGTAGGTGTTAAAACAGCGGCAGTCACTAGGTAGTATGTATTTTGTGTAGTTTATGTGTGTTTGACGAGGTGTGGGCTACCTTGGTTGGTGCACGCAGTTCGAGTCCCACAACCGTCACTTAAACGTGATTAGCAACTAATACCCTACCCGACACTACACCAAACACAAATAAAAATATAAACACGTATCCGATAAACTAATAAAACGTATCCGATAACTAATTATCGAATAGATTTCTTTTGCAAGGTTACAAATTAACACACCAACTTTATCCGAAGGCCCATAACTTATTTAACTAATAACCCGTCATAAGCATATAAATTAAATAATAAAACGGGTTATTACAATCTTCCCCCCTTAGGATGAACTTCGTCCCGAAGTTCACCCACTCACATCAGCAACAAAACACACCCACCACACGACTCACACGACTCACTCCTGATAAAATCTCATGTAATGTTACATCTCGTGGTAGGCCAACAAACTGGTCACTCGACACATAACGAACACAGAATCTGATGCCAACAACATTAATAAAGTAATTACTTTAGACACGAAATGTTACATTCTACCCTCGTTAAGGAAACTTTGTCCCCAAAGTTTAACGTATAACTAAACTAAATGATATATCATGAAACACAATAACTGCATACAGAGGTAAATTATCAAGTGTATTCAAACAATCACGCCATACCAAAATAGCCCAGCCTTAACAACAAGCCATAACATAAATCAAAAGATTTTACAATCCTATCCTCCTTAAAACACGGTTACGTCCCCGTAACCTCATTATAAAATTCTCAGCTCATTACCTTGTCTCACTCATTTCCTTTATCTCATATCATCTAACTCCAAGCAACCAAGTATCACACTCATCGTCGCATCTAAGACCAAAGACAAGGGGTGAGAGAACTGGCGGGCTAAAACCATAAATCAATACTTCCATCCCAAAATCACATCTCCATAACGCTTTCAGACTCAAAATGTGACTCAATAATCAAGGTCATACTTGACCGAAAACACAAAGTGGCCCAACGGCTCAATAACGCATAACCCAAACCAGTGACCAATTCTCATCTCAAATCCGATATTAACAATGTCAATTATTGCATTAAAGGACCTACTCCACTCTTTGAGAGTGAAACCCTACGCTACTCACCCACGAGTCAAGGTCAAAGAATACGACAACTCGATAAAATACTGAACTGCAATCTCAACCTCAAAGCAAAAACAATCATGGCCTTTTTCTAGACTCACGGGCAATTCAATCCTGTCGAACTCAATCTCGTCAGTACTTACCTTCCAATTTCATTGACTTACTCATATGAATACTGACAATTCCACAGTTCATAACATAAGAATCTGGACGCTATACCAACCAACCTAATACAAACCATTATGCATAAACAACTCACCAATTACCACAAGTTTACCCGTTTTATAGACAAAAGGATTATTTATCGATAGGAGAAATTAACTATCAAAATAAAGGAACAATTACAAATTTTCAACTCAAATCAGTACTCAAAAGAGACTCATACCAATTATCATATAACATATAGCCTCGAACAATAATAAAGTATTAGGGTCGGTAGGATCGTGTTACGCAGTAAAACAGATTCGGAATAGATAACACTTATACACCTATGAAATTTACCACAACTTTAATATACTAACAATGTAAAGAATTAAGAAGCTTATAGTTCATACTTGACAGATTAAATGTTTCATGCTCATAATCATATTATAGAAGCAAATTATATTTAGGAAAAGACATAGCGCAAAATTAGTTAACGTAATTGACTTGTACAACGAGAGGTTTTTTTTTTTTTTTTTTTTTTTTCATATATATATTGCGTATAAATTAAACATGCGGGCAGGATTCCATCATCACGTAACTACCGTATTTGTCATGTTGCAACAGTCACTATAACATCAGAAGTTGTCAGGGATAATCTCCACTTTGAAAACATTTTGAAAAATTTGAAACATTGAGGTGGTAAATTGGTGACCTTTTACAAACATTAGTCGAAAGGCAATTTTCACAAGTTGCACTTTGAAACGAGACCACACGGAGGCATTCTGACTCTTCTTTACTAAAGATTGTTCTTGTAGTTCATGAGTTATGAAAGTTTTATCGACCATAAAAAAATAATTAAATAAATAAATAAACGAATTCACAAGAGTAGTACTTTCCATAAATCATATATCAAACAATTTAGTAGTTCCGAAACATCGTGACCATATTTTATACATATCAACATGCTCTTCACTTTATGGCATAAAAGTACACACGAAAAGTTGTAAGATTGTTATCGCAGGGATTAGACAGGGTTATACCATCAATATACGGAAGCACATCAACATGTTTCACACTGTTCAAATAGTCACAATTACGCATAACAATTAGATTGTTATATCATGCTAATAAATTGACCAGTTACATTTCATTTTATCGCTTGGCAAGACTATTCTGCAATCAATATGATTTTAATATTACATACGAACATCACATAACTCACATTTGATTACACATTCATATGAAACTTACATAACTCACACTTTCACCAATTAAACAATATGTAGCAATTTACACAGATTATAATTACATATCCACTTAGCCATCTTGCGGGCTATTATAGTTTTAGAAATATGAAGTATTAGCTGGGCATAGGGAAAAGAATCGAAGGCATACTTCAAAAGAATTATTTGTAACACAACTCAATTAGTCTGGACAGGGACTTTACAATCATTCAACAGAAATTTGGGCAACTTTCACAATTCAAAACTAAATGACGACTTGTTAGGTTTTCATACAATTTATCATACATAAAATTTTCATACACAGAGAGAGAACACATTTTAAATGGTACTCCTCGCAAGCAAGGTAACATTCCGAAAATTTATCAAAATCTTGTATTCCTTAAATATAACCATTATTTTCCGAAATATGTTGGCATACAAATGAGGCATATACATCACTTGTACCATAACAACATGCATTCCTCATTTCAACAATAATTATCATCTAGAACACGGTAAAGATCTCGGAACTGAAAGTAGTCTCAACTAAATAACTCGATAATTATACTTGTGCATATAAATAATTTAGTTTCTACCAGCACATACCCACAACCTATTCAAATACGGAAATATAAACTAGGAGTTACCACAAAATCACTTATTGATTACTATCTCTATAACAAATTTTTAATGCGTATAAAGGCATAAAATCTTAAGTACGATATATGCAGCATATAACTATATACATTCATGGCTTAGGGTACTCATTCCGCATATCACTAGACATGGATTACTATTACATCTGAATCCGATCATTCATATCTAAATTCCAACCAATATATAACATAGATACGATAGTCATTCAATTCCAGCTAATCGTATGAACACTTCAACTATCAAAATCATATGATCACAGCGCTCTAGCCATGGCTCAACAAATACAACAACCAAACTCCGATAATTTTATTTCAATCATCCCTATCAACCCACAGTTCATATTGCACATATCCTTAATCAGGACTCACATATGACTTACCTCGTTCTTCTCCTGCAAGAACGTTAGCATAAAATAACCAGGTCACTATATAGTCTACCCCACTCTTCAATTACTCTCTTTGGGTTCCCGAGACAGAACAAAAAGGGCCCAGGACTGGTGTGAGGGGGCCCCTAACTCATCCCGTTCCTCTTTGGGGCTCCTATCAGTTTCATCTCGGGGTTCATTTTATTAGACTCTTCCTACGTTCATTATTATCCATTTGGTTTAGGCCTGAGGATCGTTCGCTCCGATACCACTTTGTAACACCCCCATTTATTTAAGAGCCTTTAGCAAGACATTCTCAAATAAATAGGACTGTTACCATACCGGAATATCCGAGGTAGTGAATAACAAGGTAAACAAACCAAAGGTAATTTATATAAATACTGATTAAATTTGAACTTGGTATTACAACAGTTATGAGTTCCAAACTTGATAAAAATGAAAGTACAACTGACGATATCTAAATGTGATCTAACTCTAAGTAGGTCCATGCCATGTCTCTCTCCATGCCCAAGCTCCTAGTCCATCTGTCACTGACCTGTAAAATCTACTCCCCATTCCGGATCATCGTAGGTGTACACGAATACACAGGGTCAACCGCGAGGTTGAGTAGAAAGATAAATAAGACAACAATATAAAATACTCCGCACCGATCCAACGCCAAATAAACTCCACACCATATCACAGACCCTTTATCTCCGCACCAAACACAGACCCTGTATCTCCGCACCAAACACAGACCCTTTATCTCCGCACCAAACACAGACCCTGTATCTCCGCACCAAACACAGACCCTTTATCTCCGCTCCAAACACAGACCCTTTATCTCCGCACCATATCATATCACAGAATTATATATCACAATATACCAATCATATAACAATATAGATGAACATGGTTAATACCAACCAATAAACAGATTACACATCTCATATACGTAGTATTTCCCCTACCTCAATTTGTAGAAAGATAACCAACAGCTGCTAGAATTATTCCGTCTCGAACTCGGAACCTATAAATAGTACTTAATGTCAACATCCAACCACACTACCAACCACTACTGAAATATTCGATCAAGTTCATAAATGATAAACTTATTCGATCATGATTAGTCGATTACAACAATACACCAATCATGTTACTTACTATATATAGATTTACTATATATAGACTTACTAAATATATCATGCGATTCCAATACTCAATTATCATTATATCGAGACAACAAAAATATGGGTAAATAGTAATAACCACCATGCTCATTGATAATAATCATAACCATAAGTAATAGCAACATTCATAATATCAAAACATTCTTATCATGCCGTTACAATTATATCACTAATTACAACAATGCTTAATTCTAATATTAAACACCAATTATATTATTAGTAGTAAAAATAATAATAATAAGAAATAATAATAAGAATAAGAATAAAAGTAATAATAGTATTAGTAGTATTATTAACATAATCCTATAAAATCAACACCCAAAACAAAAAAAAATCATACTAATAATACTAACTAACAATAATATAATAGTAATACAATAATAATATCAACAACAACCAAATAACAATCCCCAATTAAACATGTTACATGCTTAAAGAAAAAAAACTCCTTTTACGAACTCAAACGAAAACTCAACTATAACAACTCAGCAGACCGCAATCGCGAACCACCCCGACAAACACCACCTTCGACACCAACTGCCACCACCAAACTCACCAGCGCCACCACCAGGCTCGCCTCTGAGCCCTGGTGGTTCGTGGGAGACCAGTGGTGGCCGTCGACACCTCTTCCAGGACCGACTACAGCCGACAGAACTCTCTGCCACAACCACTGATCCATACATTAACGTAACAGACCCCAAAACGAAACCCCCTCGACTAGCAGACTCGATGACTCTAAACCACCGTGACTACCACCACATAAACCTCCTAACTACCATAAAACCAACTGTCCTAGCACTCAGAACAACCGCGCATAGAATAAGCATCGAATCACACTCAAACACCATGTGTCCAGCACTCTGTTTTGACAACGTTTGCAAACGACTCTGACACAGTTATAAAACACCATCTACGACGGTCAACGGTGGTCAACGACGACCCTACACTGAAACAAGTACGACTACTAAACTTCATAGATCAACTTTAGGCAAAGATCAGGAACTAATAACATGACTTACACAATTAAAACTGACGAAAGAAGGGCAAGGGAACAGAGAAAACGGTCTGTTTCAGGTGGGCGTACCTCTTTTCTCGCCTGAACGACCACCCTTGGCTCCCCTTGACCACGGTGACAACCTCTCCGTTGCGAACCCAGTTGTGGCGGCATGACTCCTTGTGAGGGTGAGTGTTGATAGGTTTAGATTAGGGTTTTTGGTAGGTGTTAAAACAGCGGCAGTCACTAGGTAGTATGTATTTTATGTAGTTTATGTGTTTGACGAGGTGTGGGCTGCCTTGGTTGGTGCACGCAGTTCGAGGCCCACAACCGTCACTTAAACGTGATTACCAACTAATACCCTAGCCGATACTACACCAAACACAAATAAAAATATAAACACGTATCCGATAAACTAATAGAACGTATCCGATAACTAATTATCGAATAGATTTCTTTTGCAAGGTTACAAATTAACACACCAACTTTATCCGAAGGCCCATAACTTATTTAACTAATAACCCGTCATAAGCATATAAATTAAATAATAAAACGGGTTATTACACCGCAACCCAGTCCAGTACAGCCTGCAGGTAATCCTACGCCTTGTTTTCCCCCTAGGACTGATCCTCTGACTTTTTCAGGTACACCTCCGCAGCCTTCAGTGGGATGGACGCCAGAGACCCTTGTTAGTCTGCACCCGTGATCCAGTTCAGCGCTGGTGGATGGGCAGGAGGAGCACCAGTGCAGTTAGTAGTTGGTTGGCATCCAGGGCCAGGGCTCAACCCATCTGTGGTAACCAACCCCCCTGCCAGCCAACCGTCCTCAGGGACTTGTGGAAGAGCCCCTCCTGGTTTCTTCCCTCCGCCTGTCAACCCGTTCTAGGAGTAGGCAGCCTATCAGACCAGCATTATCAGGAGCTGAAGGATATGATCACCAAAATACCCGGCATGCCCAGACCCCTGGAGAAGGCATCCCAAGATAGCTATGCAGATTTACCCTTCATTGACAACATTGCTCTGATCAATGTGCCCAAGAGGTTTGTGCCACCAACCATGACACTATATGATGGGACGGCCGACCCCCTGGACCACATCAATCAGTACACGCAGAAAATGGTGGTGGTGACCGCAACCGGAGCACTCAAAGAGGCCTGCATGTGCAAGGGATTTGGATCAACCCTGTCAGGAGCAGCCCTGCATTGGTTCGTAGGACTGCCCAACCGCAACATATCTTCCTTTGCAGATCTGGTTAATGCCTTTAATCAGCAGTTCGCCAGCAGCATGAAGCCAGAAAAGCAGACCAGTAATCTTTACAGGATTGTCCAAGGATTCGAGGAAACAACTCGAGACTACCTCACCAGATTCAACAAGGAGAAGGTCGCCATTCCGAATTGTGATGTACCCACCGCCATTGAAGCCTTCCGCAGAGGGTTACATCACGATTCAGACCTGTACAAGCAGTTGACAATGCACCCATGCACTGCCTTTGCTGATGTACAGGCCCAGGCAGTTGCAGCAATGATGCTGGAAGAGGACGCTGCCTCCAGAAGAAGCACCTACGACACAGAAGCTGTGTCCAGGAAAGCGCCAGTGGAAAAGAGGGGTGAAAGATCAATGCCCTATAGCAAACTAGTGAGCAAAGTATCAGAGAGCACCGGTGGTAAAAGCGATGCAAATCCACCTCCAAAGGTCAGTGAGTATGGCTATACCACCGGGATGGTTGGCCTGTTGAAGGCCTTGAAAGAACTCAAGGGAGTCTTATGGCCAAAGAAGAAAGAGAAACGCCTAATGACCGCCGTGATGCCAGCAAGAAATGTAAATTTCATGATGACATAGGCCATACCACGGACGAATGTTATACCCTCAGGAAGGAGGTCTGATTCCAGTATGAACGAGGCAACTTGGACCATCTGCTCCTAGAGAAGTCCACCAGAGTCAATGCAGCCAGCCAGGTGCAGCCCTCACCAGCTCCTCCCTGCAACAGAATTGTCAATGTCATCACCGGAGGATCAGAGCTGTGTGGGCTCACCTATTCAGCAGCCAAAAGACGCGTGACAGCAGCTAAGGGAGACAAGCCAGAATCGTCATGCATAATAACACGGCAGGACCTCCCAGCAGTGATCTTTGACGAGACAGATGCACAAGCCGTACCAGAGCAGCACCATGATGCCTTGATCATCACATTGAACATTAGCAATTGTGAGGTCAGGAAGGTCATGATAGATACAGGAAGCTCCGTCAACCTGCTAATGCTGGATGCCCTGAAGAGCATGGGATTTGACGAAAAGGACCTGACAAAGAAAGTTATTCCCCTGGTCGGATTCAGCGGAGAAACAGCGCATACCCTAGGGGAAATCACCATCCCAACCTACGCCGGAGGGCTGAACAAACAGGTAAGATACTTGGTTATTGATGGTCCATCTACTTACAATGTTATTCTAGGCAGGCCCTGGATCCACGAAATGCGAGCAATCCCGTCAACGTATCACCAGTGCCTGAAATTCCCTACACCGTGGGGAGTCCAGGAGATACGGGGACACCATAAGGAGGCCAAGGACTGCTACAAAGTAGCTCTCAAAAGGACCACCAGGCCACCAGCCGCCAGAGCATAGCAATTACAGCAGCTGCACATCCAGGAGGAATATATCGAGCCCCAACAGGCAGAAATCGATGAGGTCCGCCTAGATGAGCAGTATCCAGAAAGGACCGTGTTCGTAGGCTCAGAATGCTCTGGAGATCTACGCCAGCAGCTCCTCCAGCTGCTCAGAAAGAACGTGGACTGATTCGCCTGGTCCCACAAAGACATGATTGGCATAGACCCAGAGATCATAACACACAAGCTCAGCATAGACCCAGGATTCAGACCAGTGCAGCAGAGACGTAGGAAATTTGCAGCAGAAAGAAACCAGGTCATAAACCAGGAGGTGGATAACCTTCTGGAGGCAGGAAATATTAGGGAAGTCAAGTACCCAGAGTGGTTATCCAACGTAGTGGTGGTACCAAAAAAAAATGGCAAGTGGAGGGTCTGCGTGGATTTCACAGACCTGAATAAGGCCTGCCCCAAAGACCCATTCCCCTTGCCACATATAGATGCTATGGTGGACGCCACTGCAGGCCACGAAATGTTGACTTTCCTAGACGCCTGGAGCGGGTACAACCAGATCAAGATGGACCCGGTAGACCAGGAAAAGACAGCATTCAGATCCGAAAGAGGCATTTACTGCTACAACGTAATGCCCTTCGGTCTCAAGAATGCTGGCTCTACATATCAACGGCTCGTAAACATGATGTTCAAACACCAGATAGGACGAAACATGGAAGTATACATAGACGATATGGTGGTCAAATCCAAGCAATCGGTGGACCATACCCAGCACCTGGAAGAGACATTTAACACCCTCCGGAAGTATAAGATGAAGCTAAATCCAGCTAAGTGTACCTTTGGAGTTTCCAGTAGGAAATTCATGGGGTATATGGTTACGCAGAGAGGAATAGAAGCCAGCACAGAGCACATCAAAGCAGTTCTGCAACTGGAATCACCCCAGAAGCCTAAATATGTGCAGCGTCTAACAGGGAGAGTAGCAGCTCTGAGTAGATTTATTTACAGGTCCTCAGACCGGTGCAGACTATTCTATGACATTCTAAGGAAAAGCCAGAAGTTTGATTGGACACCAGAGCACGAGAAAGCATTCCAGGAACTAAAGGAGTACCTGAGCAGCCCACCCCTGCTCTCCAAACCAGAGCAGGGGGAAGTGCTGCTCCTGTACCTCTTCGTAACCGAAGCAGCTGTCAACGCAGTACTGGTCCGGCAGCACGAGGGAGCTCAGCATCCGGTGTACTACGTCAGCAAGTCACTGCTACCAGCAGAAACAAGGTATACCTCACTTGAGAAACTAGTATTGGCATTGATCACGACATCCTATAAGTTGCGCCCGTACTTTGAGTCTCATACCATCTCGGTGGTTACTAATCACCCCCTCAAGACGGTCATGAGAAAGCCAAAGCTCTCAGGACAAATGACTAAGTGGTCTGTGCACCTCAGTGGATATGATCTCCAGTTTGAACCACGCACAACCATAAATTCACAAGCCCTCGAAGACTTCGTCTCCGACTTCAGCCCAGCACTCCAGACCAAAGTAGAGCAGGAAATCCTGCACCTACACAAGAGTGCCAAGCCAGGCACCTGGGAATTACGGGTGGATGGGGCATCAAACGCCAGAGGGTCAGGAGTTGGGTTGATCCTCAGATCACCAGAGGGCGACTTGATCACCCAAGCAGTCTGATGTGAGTTCAAGACCACAAACAACGTAGCTGAGTATGAAGCCCTAGTCCTGGGGCTGCAATTGGCTCTGGACATAGTGGTCAGCTGCATCAGCGTGTAAAGTGATTCGCAATTAATTGTGAACCATGTCAATGGAGTATACGAAGCAAGGGATCCAACAATGGTGGCTTACCTATGCGTAGCAAAGGAGTTAATAGGCAAATTCGTAGAATTCTGCATCCATCAGGTACCTAGGGAGCAGAATGCAGAAATAGATGCACTAGCAACCCTGGGATCAACCTTCAAACTAGCCGACATAGCCAGTATTCCAATCACCCATGTTCTCAGACCAGCCATTCCTAGACCAGATCCAGACCAGGAAGAACTGCCCATCTGCAGCAGCAAGCCAGACCAGGAACCAGAACAGGATTGGCGAAAGCCGTACCTGGACTGGTTACAACATGATATCCTACCCAGCAGTAAAAAAGAGGCACGTAGTTTCAGGATGAAGGCTTCCAGATTCCTGCTAATTGATGGCATCCTGTTCCGGAAATCATTAGCAGGACCATATCTGCGCTGCTTGGATCAGACTGAGGCATAGACTGTCTTGCATGACCTCCACAGCGGAGACTGCGGAAATCATGCAGGGGGAAGAAGCCTGTCCAATAGAGCCCTCAGAATGAGGGACTTCTGGCCCACAATGTGCAAGGATGCAAAGGAGTATGCAAGAAAGTGTGACGCCTGTCAAAGGCATGCATCTGTCAATCACCAACCAGCAGAACCCTGCACCCAGTCATATCCCCATGGCCTTTTATGAAGTGGGGGATGGACATTGTGGGACCCCTCCCCAGAGCACCAGGAAACAAGCTGTATATGCTGGCCATGATAAACTACTTTTCTAAGTGGATCGAAGCAGAATCATTCACCTAGACCACTGAAGCACAGGTCATCTCTTTTATTAAGCGTAATATATTCACCAGATTTGGTATACCTTCGGAGATAATATGTGACAATGGTTCCCAATTCATTGGGAAGAAAACCGAGGCTTTCTGCGCTGGGTGGAACGTATCACTCCAGAAATCTACCCCCAGAAACCCTCAGTCCAACGGACAGGCTGAGTCCAGTAACAAGATCATCATTGAAAATATGAAAAAGAAATTACAAGAAATGGGAGGGAAATGGGCAGAGGAGCTCCCTCTGGTCCTGTGGGCTGACAGAACTACTCCAAAAGTAGCAACAGGTCAGACCCCCTTCAGCCTTGTCTTCGGAGCAGAAGCGGTAATTCCTTCTGAAGTCAAAGTCCCAACCCACAGATACGAGTGTATAAATGAGGACCAGAACCAAGTGGAAATGGCAAGTAGCCTGGACACTGTTGATGAACTCAGGACCAGCGCCTACGTCAGAATGGCCTCATATAAGCAAATGGTAGCTCGGAGCTACAACAAAAATGTCAGAATCAGGACCTTGCAAGTGGGGGATCTGGTCCTGAGAAAGGTGTTCCAGAACACCAAAAACCGACAAGCTGGAAAGTTCGCCTACAACTGGGAGGGCCCATACCAAGTTGAGAGCATAGTTGGTAATGGGGCCTACAGACTAATGACAATGGAAGGGGAAATGATACCCAGATCATGGAATATACTTCACTTAAAAAAGTATATCATCTAGAGGTGCCTCCACCGGACCAGAGCAGTTCCCTTAGACCTCAGGTTCTGCTCTGTATAAAGTATATTTTGGTTCAGCGAAAAAAAATTTATCTTTATTTTATGTTTTTATAACTTAAGTTTGATAATCTAAGTCTTATAATTTAAAGCCTTGGTACATTTAAAATCAGTTATCGAGTCTTTTGAAAATAAAGGAAAATTTTGTTACTTATTTTCTGGACCAGAAATTGTTTATCCTAGTAGACTGACCTAAAGAGGAAATCTGCACTGATCAGAGGAGAACCTAAGTCAAGCTTGGCACCCCAGTATAGGGACGGGTATCTAAAATACCAGGCCAGCACACCAAAGCAGCGATGGCTAAAACACAATGAAACATGCATGTACAAAGAAAACGCCAGAAAACGGCAGAAAACCAACGATAAGCAAAGCCCCGCACAACGGGGGAACAAACGATCAGCCCAGTAGCAGAATTGTTTTTGTTGGTCCACCCGGACCAACAGCAAAAGCTTACAACAGATTAAGCCCACGCAGGGGCACCAAAAGTTCCAAAAACAAAAGTATTTTCGCCCATATCAGGGCCCAACAATATGAATTTTAAAAGAACCTACTCATCAGGAGTAGGTCCAGCAGCAGCATTGTCATCTTGGGTGGGGCCAGAGGTCACCTCCTCTCCAGCATCTTGGGACCCCACCACCTCTTCCTCACCATCATCTGAAATAAGGTCAATGTTCAGGCCCTCAGGGAAATCTGCAGCAAAGGCTTCCTCCAGAGCAGCTAAGTCCCAGATGGTATGCTTACCCTCATGGAACTCCTTAACGCATTTAATCCTGGTCTCTTCAGCAGTGTAGGCAAAAGCCTCAATTAGAGCCCCCTATAGGGCAACCTTCTTCTGCTCCAGGCCTTCCAGCTTCAGAACCAGCTCAGCCTCTGAGGCCAAGGCCCGCTCCAGCTTGGGCTGTGCCTCTGCCAGCTGGCCCTGAAAAGCCTCTTCTTGCGCCTTTAGCATCTCCTGGCCCAAAGCTACATCCCTGCGAGAACGCTCCACAGCCTGCCGCAGATTCTCCCTCAGAGCTTCCTCCAACTCCAGCTTCGTCGCTATCTCCTGCTCCCTCTTCGCCAGAACTGCCTGCATCCTCTCCACCTCCTACATCCTCCCCAGAGCCTCTACATGAGTTGTTTGTATACGATGAAGGTCTGCCAACAGAGCCTCGCTCTGCTGTTTAGCACACAGTGACAGCTCCAAAGCCTGAAGATACAGACTAGATGAGATTAAAAAAAAAAAGAACTACCTCGAAGGTAACCTCTGCGGCATGCCTAGTCAGGTCTTTGAAAGGACATGGCCTCAGGATGGAAGCAGAGGCAGGGAACAACAAAGAGTCCAGGGCAGGCTAGAGATTGGTTTTGGATCCACCAAAATCCCCCGAGAATTCCAGGTGCAGTACAGTGGAGGAGGACCCCCCAGAAAATGTCCGAGGCAGAGGCTCGGATAAAATTTTAAAGCTAGGGGTGGGAATATCGGCAGGGATTTCAAAAGGAGACGGATCAACAAAGCCGGAAGTCGCAGGAACAGATTCCTGGACCGGTTCAATAGCATTTACTTCAATGGGGCAGCCTTGGACCCAGCTCCAGTGGGAGGCTCCTCAGCAGCGACAACCTTCTTTTTCTTAGAGGACTCAGCGTCCCCAGGGGTAAACCTTTTTCTTCTTAATTGCATCACCCTATCCACGTTGACCCTGGGCCTGCCTGAAAACTACACCAAGAGGTTAAAATCACCAGACCAACATAAAACACGCTAAAAAACAACCAGACAAGTAAGCCATACCTTCCTTCTTCACCGCCAGAATAGCAGAATCCATGACCAGCTTGGAGAATGTCCTCTCCCCAGCAGGAAGGTCAAGGAGCTTGGCCTTAGAAGTAGGGGGATCCTCGGACTCAGGGAGCTTGGCTAGGCTAGCCCCCGAAGAGACAAACCGACCATTAGTAAAAAGATAACAACAGAAGAAGTCCGAACCAGAAAAATAAAGTCAGAGCAGAGATTATACCTTCCACGGACTGCCACTTGGAGAAAATATAGTCGGGGGAGTAGGGCAAGGCATCGATCTTGACGAAGATGAAGCGAGTGAACCACTTGCTATCATCCAGAGTGGTAGAGAAAACAATGGCAGAAGGCATGCCATCATGCCCACGAATGGTGCACTGAGAATGGCCCAGAGAACGAGGGGTGAACCACTGCCCCAAATCTGCCAACCCAATATTCAACCCTCATTCACGATTCAGAGCACAAATGCTGAGCAAGATCCGCCATGCATGCGGAGCAACTTGGCACATAGCCAGCTTGGTTAATTTCAGGAAATCGATGATCAAATCAGGAAAGGGGAACCTCAAACCCAGACGGAAGGGGTACTCGTAAAAGCAAGTCCATTCTTCCCTCTCAAAGTCGACCTTCTCGCCTGAGAGGGGGAAGTGATAGACAACCCCATCCGGAAAGCCAAACCTCACCTTGATAACGGAGACGTGAGATTCGTTGAAAGCAGAGTCACATAGGTGTTTAGGCGCAAGTAGCCCCTGCGAAAGGAAGGGACCAGAGTAGTCCCCCGACGCAGGAGAGGAACAAGATGAACCTGCAGTAGCAGGAGCAGTAGAGGGAATAGCAGAAGAAGAACCAGGAGTAGACATTGTAAATTCCGAAAGTGGTAAAAAAAATTTAAGCAGTGGAGAAGGTAAAAAAAGCAAGAAAGCAATGAAGGTAAGAAAGAAAATTCGTGATAAAGGAAGGTAAAAGTGAAAAGAAGGATGGTTAAAGAGTATAAATAGTAGAAATAGGCGGTTAAAAGTGAAGGGTGAATTTTGATTTCGAAAGTCAAAAGTAAATGCTAGTGGGAAGTTGAAATGACTGAGGGGACATGTCATTAATGGGTAGTTGAGAAGGTGGCATAGTTGGTCATCCACGTGTGCAGCATCAGAAGTCCCCAAGCCAACATCAGAAGTCCCAAAGGCAGAAGAAATTCCAGCCCAATTGAAAGTCAAGTCAGGCTGAAATTTGGGGGAAATTGTTTAGCCCAAAAATTTGTCATTATGTAAATAGGCCCATGAGCACGCCAGGAAGCAGCAGCCCATCAGGAGGCCAATTCACACCCAGAAAAGAGTTGTTGGAGGGGATATGAAAAGGTCAAACCCTAGAAGCATATTCCCCTCAACTCACTCCTATATTCCCGGACCTGACCAGACTAGGACCAGGACCAGCTGACCAGAAGTTCATTCTTTAAAAGGAAAAATTAGGTCATTCATGAGGCATTCACTTCTACGTAGTAATTTTTACTTACGCACGCCCGCATTTGTACTAAGCTCAACGCAGTGATCCTTCTCGAAAATAGTGAAAACTTGGTGGGATTCCGTTCCCCCCGCGGTTGTTTCCCTCATTTGGTTTTTCCGCGTCACCAAAATCTCGTGTGTCCATTCTTTTATTTCTTCGTTCTTTTCATTCGTTTTTTTTACGTACATTCACTTATTGGTTGGTACTTTGACCCATATCACAATCAATTGACCCGGTAGAAATTTTACCAAAACATCAGCCGCAACCCCATAGAATTCATTCAACATTTCAAACCGTCAATTTTTTAACCTTACAAATGGCATGATAGCCATCAGTCGTTTTATTAAATTAAATTGATTTTATTTTTTATTGGTTTTAAAATAGCATTGATTTATTATTCTTATGAGTAATTTGGTCGTCGAAGTTCATCAATAAGGAAGTAGGCAGCAACGTCGGAGGTTGATAATGGTGGTGGTGATGGAGCGGTTGGTCGTACATGTGTTGTTAATGAGGTTTTGATAATTTTTGTAAGCCTATTAATAAATTCTATGTATTATTTTTCAATCAATATGTGCGAAAAAATGTAACTAGATTGAAAAAGAATGTAGGTACACCGTACACGGCAATAAAATGTATCTACAATTTATGTAAATAGTGGACATAGTATAGAAAAAAATGTATCTAGAATATTTAAATGTGTATTTAATATAGAAAAAAATGTATCTTGAATATGTAAACCGTGTACCTAGTATAGAAAAAAAATGTATCTAGAATATGTAAACAGTGTACCTAATAAAGAAAAAAATGTATCTAGAATATGTAAACAATGTACCTAGTATGGAAAAAATGTATCTAGAATATGTAAACAGTGTACCTAATATAGAAAAAATGTATCTAGAATATGTAAACAGTGTACCTAGTATAGAAAAACATGTATCTAGAATATATATAAACAATGTACCTAGTATAGAAAAAAAATGTATCTGCATCGCCATAAAATGTATAATTTATGTAAAAGCGTACCTATAATAGTTTAAATTGTATCTGAATTTTTTGGAAAAAAAAAATCTACAAGTGTCTAAAGTGTATATGAGATTTTGTAAGAAAAAAATATATAACTTATATTTTTTAATGTTTAAGAGTGGTGAATAAAAATGAAGTTATAATTAAATACTTAAAGTTGTTGGAGTAGTACGAAAGAAGCTTGGTTTTGATAGCATTTAATTAATGATTAGATAAGAATTTTATATCATTCGTTGATCTTATTCTTATCCAAGGGAGCAGAGTTGTTCTCACCGTTCTCACCGAGATGTGTGTATATATATATATATATATATATATATATATATATATATATATATATATATATTTTGTAACACCCCCATTTATTTAAGAGCCTTTAGCAAAACGTTCCCAAATAAATAGAGCTGTTACCATCTCGGAATGTCCGAGGTAGTGAATAACAAAGTAAAACAGCCAAAGTACTTTATATAAAACTGATAAAATTTAAACTTTAGTTATTACAGTTACTACACAGCGGAAAAGAAAATACAACTGATGACTTCTCTAGATGTGATATAATTCTAAGTCGGTCCAAAGTCTACATCTCACATTCCTGCCCCAACTCCTAGCTCATCTGTCTCTGACCTGTAGAATCTACTCCCCATTCCGGATCATCGTAGGTGTCACACGAATACACTATCAACCTCGCGGTTGAGTAGGACAACACAATAATAAATAATGCAACAATGATGATATGCAAATGCCATGATATGCTCGAGCTCAAACTCATTCTCAATCTCAAACTCATACCCTTGCACCAAGCCATACCGAACCTCCCGGCAGACTATAATCGGTCGTCACCGAACACCAGCTCAATAGCTGATAAGACACCAGGCCTGGTCTGCAGAACCACCCTGGGCTTTATATCAGAACAATATCTGATCCACATCTTTCTCAGTAACCAATGCATATGCCATGCTCATGAATGCAACACTAAAATAAATAACCATTAAGTATCATGCTCAGATAACTCATACTTGCATCCATAATATACAAGGCAACCTCCATTCGTAACACATCACAGAGTAAACATCCATTCATAACACTTCATAGAGTATAGTGTCAGTGTATCCTACCTGGATATATAGCAATATAATCCAATAGCAAGCCAGCACGTAAGCAGAGTTATGTCACTTCAATACCGTCACCTAACAATATAATATACATCATTACTAACTAATATAACTACATAAACAAATATAATATATCAATTATTCACATTAACGATTTAAATCATATATTATGCATAACGAGACCGTATAAAAGATGACTATTCCAATTAACTTAAACAACTTGTCCTTATTACTTTAATCACCAACTTCAATTAAATAATGAACATTGAAAACACAAACGAATTATTGTTAACCGTCACATTCTTGTATAAACATTTACTTAACAACTTATATAATTAATTATCGTAAACAACATTTTACTAATAATAATTAACTATACTACAACAAACATTAACAAGCATATTACTAATAATAATAATAATAATAATAATAATAATAATAATAATAATAATAATAATAATAAGGCCGATTTGCATACTACTACCTATTAAAGTTAGAAATTTTCAAATTACTACCTAATAAGTCTATTTATGCAAAATACAACCTAAAAAGTTACAACTAAATAGAAACTACTACTAATTAGACGGAAAAGAGAGTTTGCAACTAATAAATCATCGGAGCTTTTGTTAAGACTATTTTACCCTTACACTCTAACAAATTGGCAATTACCCAATTTCAATCCTTTACATTTAATTTCCTTACTTTTAACCTAAAGCATCACAGTAAATAAAATTTACAGCGATTAATCAACAAAGTCAAGCGGTTTTCAACATCGTCATCGTCCTGGATCATCTTTCCATCATAGATACAGGTCGACTACTTCTATTTCTTACTTGTTTATCTTGTTATTTTTGCTAATGTCAGAAATTTTCGCTTAAGTAGTGATTTCCAGAAGAATGATTTTCGCTTCTGTATGCACTGTGTTTAATTTTCATTTTTGGGTGCAATTATACTATGAGAATCGATCATAGAAATCTTGAAATACAAATTCAGATTGAAAACGGACACTATCCGTCTCAAGTTGGACGGATAGTGACTCTCTCCCAATATGCAAGTGGCAAAATCTATTGGTGCTCCATTTCCTACCCATTTGCTTATTGTGAGAGAGAAATATACGTTTTCAATTTGTGACGGATAGTATCCGTCACAAGCAAGACACATTGTAAAACACAAATTTAATCTTGAAATACCTGCTTGTGAAATCCTTATTCGTTTCATGCGTGTAACCAGGTACTCTCTCATCACCAAAGAAATATAGGGTGAATATTCTAAGCCAATTATACTCCTTTAAACAAAATGGAGCCATTTTTGTCACTTACGTTAGAATATGAACCAGAAAGCCAGAAGAGAATTGGCATTAAGAGTGACTATGCAATGGATTTATTAATTTGTTTAATTATTTCTAAAAAAGGAGAATAAAGAGAGAATTTGGAAAAAGAAGGAAAATAAAGAGAAGAGGAAGAAGAATTAATGGAAAAAGAGAGATCGAGAAGCTAATGTTAATGGAGGGAAAATTTGGGTTGATTAATTTTGGGAAAGCAGGATTACTTGAATTATTATTAAGGGGTAGTATGGGTATAACTTAATTAATAGTTTACGAAAGAAACGAATTTAGTCAATATCGGGTGAGTTTGGTAGTTTAAGTTGTGTTTTCCGTCGAATAGGTTGTAAACTGATAATTTTTGGAACTTTATAGGTAGTAGTTTGCATAATTAATCATAATATGTAGTAAAATGAAAATTTGTAACTATAATAGGTAGTATTTTGCCATTTTTCCTAATAATAATAATAATAATAGTATAATATAATAATAATAATAATATAATATAATATAACATAGTACGTAGTACGTAGTACGTAGTAGTGTAGTACGTAGTATTAATAATAATAATAATTATTATAATAATGCCAAGTTGTCAACAGCATAAAACACGACACAACAAAAGCCTACAAACACGATAACACAACCACGCACCTTCAGCGTTCACTACTTCCTACCGTCACTACCACCAGTCTGACCACCCACGACCACCATGATGGACCCGCACCTTTACACTGTACCACCCCGTACATCATCCACCCCCTGGCAACCACTTGCGGCCGCTATACAAGCCACCCCCAATGACCCAAAACAGCCCGCTCATACCCGTATCTCCTGTTTCCCTCCGGCAGCGATCGCACGAACCACCAACAACCACCACTCAAGACACCTACCCAGAGCCGCCAGTCACCGACCAACCCAACCCCATCAACCACCATCCCTCTCGTGGCCCCTACCACGAGAAAATCGCGAGTAAAACCATGCGTATACACCGTTAACATCATCACGCTCTGTTTCCCATTACTTCCTGCCACCGTGCACCCAGCGCCTCCCTCGCCACCACTAGACAACCACCGCTGTCTCAACCTACCCAGAAACCAGACCCACCAACCCTAGGCCTAGTCAACACGACCCACGCGCTCCTTGACTCTGTTTGTAACGTAACCCCGTATCCTTGTCGAAAACCGCTCTCACTACCGCCACAACCACCACCACGGGTCACCCTAGATATCATCATAGTCCCTTCCATCTCTTCTATCCCATACCTTAAACACAATTCAGAGAACATGAGATAGACGAGAGGAAAAAGGGTAGGAACTTACCGAGGTTGAGGATACTCGATAAGGCGTCGCTGGAAGCAACGAAGAAAGCTTTGCCTGTGTGTGCGCGGATATGGAAGGTAGGTGGTGAATTAGGGTTTCGGTAATCGAGTTGTACGAGGAGGAAAGGGAGTTGGGTTATGTCCAGGGATAGGCTTGGTATGTTATGATAAGTAAATTAGGGTTCCTTATGTTTGTTCACTCGGTTCACCCAACTCCAAAACCGAACCCCACACCTTCTTACTCGGTCCATCACGCATTTCGAGACCCTCTGACATCTATATTCCGTTCTCAACTCGTTAACTTATGGAAACGAGTACATATAATTAATTATACTCGTACTAATACTCATACGGAAAACACGGGTATACAATTTAATTTAATATTAATAGATAATAATTACATAAGAATATACAAAAACGAGAAATACATATAAATTAGGAAATATATTTAATTATAAATATATTATTAAAATTAAAGAAGTACGAATCAAACGTCACTTTATGAAATAATTATCAAATATCTAATGATTATGAAATACGAAATAATCGTAGAAATACGATTTATAAAATTATAACAATTCTCGTAAAATACTTTATAAACATTCCGTTTGAAATACGTTTATAAAACACGGTTTGACAGTTGTTGACCGATGCTAAAATACGGGGTATTACAGTCTTCCCTCCTTAAAATGAACTTCGTCCCGAAGTTCACCACCCCGTAACGGTAACGAAACATATAGCAGCATGAAACAATTACAAGTAGCACTTATATAGGCTTCAAAACACGAAATGTCACATTCATTCTACCCTCGTTAAGAAAACTTTGTCCCCAAAGTTTCAACACATAACCAAGTTAAAAGATACTTCACGAATCACAATATAATGCATAAAAAAAGTAAACATGATTATCAAGTATATTCAAACAAGCCCGACATATTAATTAGCCATATCAGAAATCACAAGCACGACATATCAATTAGCCATATCAGAAATCATTACGATTTTACAATCCTATCCTCCTTAAGACATGGTTACGTCCCCGTAACCCCATTATAAAATTCCACATCCTATGCTCAAGAAGGTCATCGAAACAACAGTCATAAATCATCTGATAAGTTAATTACTCTATATTGGGCAACTAGCATCCGACTTTTAAAGCAACAAACATATTTGTCAATTTCATGCTACGCAGTAAAACAAAACCAAGGTAACTAACACTTATATACCCTTGGAAACTTTAACACAACATAACACATTTACACCAATGTAACAATCAGCTAACTCGTAGTGTTTATATTTGACAAATTAAAACATTTCATGCTCATTTTATAGGAGCAAAATCATGTTTATGCACACAAGTTTTAGAAAAGACATTAGGCAAATATTTAATTAATGTAATTAAACGCGGAGCAATAACATATTTCACGAGATATACACCAATCATAGACTAGCAAGTCAGCTTAGCATTTCTAGGTATAAATAAGTTAAAATCACATAGGTATATTTCCTATCTACTCACATTACATCATTTATCATAAGACTAGTAATAAATAATTTGCAAAATAAGAGGTTTATATCATGTGGAACAATTTCATATTCAGACAAAATTTCATCAACATCTAGCTACAGATTCTATCATGTTGGAAAACAATTACCATAATTATCAAACATCGGCTTTATCATAGGTTATGACTTTGAAAACATTTTGAAACTTTCAAAACGATGAAGTTGTAATTAATGGCAATTTATAAACACGAATCAACTGATGCTTTTACAAGTTACATATCGAAAACAAGACTAGCATTCCTACAAGTCATGTGTCAACCAAATTTCTAATTCAATATATTGTGATCAGATTTAAACATAACAATATGTAATTCACCTTGTGGCATAACAATAGCGTCGGTATAACAGAAACTAACTTTATGTAAAACTCACCAATAATAATTAAGGTTATATTATTATATAACGAAGATCATATCCATATCATATGCCTACTGTTCATGCTACTAATGTCATATCAGAATATTACATTGTTACATCACATAATTCATATTTGATTACACTTTTATATTGAAAACTTACATAACTTACAATTTCAACAATCATACATCACGCTGCAACTTCCAAAAATCATAAGTAAATAACCGCTTAGTCATTTTGTAAGGTATTATAGTTTTTAGGAAATATAATCAATCAACTAATTATAGGAAAAAGAATCAAACGCAAAACTTAAGGGAATTATTTATAACACATTTTTCAACTCAGTTGGTCTGAACAGAAACTTTACAGCAATTAAACAGAAAATTGGACAACTTGTAAAAATCATTATTAAATAACGACTCATTAATATTTTATGTGACTTATCAATTAAAAAAAAACATGAATGAATATTCTAAACATTGGAGTTGGAAATATGCATAAACAATAAATACGCTTTAAATGGTTTCTTTTGTAAACACATGGGTCAAAACGGAACTGTGCAGTAACAATCTGACCACTATCGACTAAAATATTTATTTCTCGCAAAATATAACTCATATACACATGAAACCAAAAGCACCGAGAAGCTAAATCAAAAGGTTATCAAACATAAAATTTTCACATTCGTATAGAAAACACATTTTAATTGGCAGCCCGTACAAACAATGTAACATTCTGAAAATTTATCAAACCCCCCCTTTTTTTGTTCCCAAAAATCACTTCACATTATCACATTTACATACAACCATTATTCTTCCAAACATGTTGACATATCATTTGAAGCATAGAAATCACATTGCACCACATTAACATGTATTCATTATTTCAAACTGAAATTGCCATCTAGAAAACGGTAAAGATTGCGAAACTGAAACATCTTACTATAGCATAACTATATAGCACTCATGGATTAGGACAACACATTTTGCATATCACTAGACATGGATTGCCTAGGCAATTAGTAAGATAATAACAATTATAATCTCAAAATTCGATCAGATTTGCCTAGTAAGCCCAAACAGTAAACTCTTGCAAAGAATAAGACATTCAAATAAGAAGTGTATACAAATTTAGAATATCAACAAAACAATTATCACCGGACACGACACCCGTTTCGGTCTACTAGCTTTACACATAAAACTTAACTTGATTCCACATCCTGTATCAACATAACATGGTTGACTCTACTAACCATTCCAGTCAATCATGGTCATATCTCTCCTATATCTAACCTCTTAGGTAGCTATAGCTTATGGTGTTTCTATCATCAACTCATTACACATATCATTATACTATATCTCTACCTAAGGGTGCAGGGATCATATAGCCGCATACATATCACCATACAAGGCAAAATCATATTTCAAACTCATATTCAAAACTCATGTTCTCCATACTTGAAATAATATATCTCAATCAGCATTCAATATCAATCTCATGATTCACAATATAGATTACCAACCATATTTCACATCATAACTTAGCTCATTCATTTCCTGCCGAAGCGTTAGTACAATATAAATTAGGTCTTTTCCTTTATTCTATACTACCCACTCTCTACATCTCTCAAGGTAACCAGGTTACACTGAAAGGGCCAGTGGCTTGGTTTGAGGGGGCCCCTAACTCATCCCAATCCTGGGGGCTCCTAACAGTTACTAACCTGGGGTTCATTTTATTAGACTCTTCCTACGTTCCTTATTATTCATTTGGTTTAGGCCTGAGGATCGTTCGCTCTGATACCACTTTGTAACACCCCCATTTATTTAAGAGCCTTTAGCAAGACGTTCCCAAATAAATAGAGCTGTTACCATCTCGGAATGTCCGAGGTAGTGAATAACAAAGTAAAACAGCCATAGTACTTTATATAAAACTGATAAAATTTAAACTTTAGTTATTACAGTTACTACACAGCGGAAAAGAAAATACAACTGATGACTTCTCTAGATGTGATATAATTCTAAGTCGGTCCAAAGTCTGCATCTCACATTCCTGCCCCAACTCCTAGCTCATCTGTCTCTGACCTGTAGAATCTACTCCCCATTCCGGATCATCGTAGGTGTCACACGAATACACTATCAACCTCGCGGTTGAGTAGGACAACACAATAATAAATAATGCAACAATGATGATATGCAAATGCCATGATATGCTCGAGCTCAAACTCATTCTCAATCTCAAACTCATACCCTTGCACCAAGCCATACCGAACCTCCCGGCAGACTATAATCGGTCGTCACCGAACACCAGCTCAATAGCTGATAAGACACCAGGCCTGGTCTACAGAACCACCCTGGGCTTTATATCAGAACAATATCTGATCCACATCTTTCTCAGTAACCAATGCATATGCCATGCTTATGAATGCAACACTAAAATAAATAACCATTAAGTATCATGCTCAGATAACTCATACTTGCATCCATAATATACAAGGCAACCTCCATTCGTAACACATCACAGAGTAAACATCCATTCATAACACTTCATAGAGTATAGTGTTAGTGTATCCTACCTGGATATATAGCAATATAATCCAATAGCAAGCCAGCACGTAAGCAGAGTTATGTCACTTCAATACCGTCACCTAACAATATAATATACATCATTACTAACTAATATAACTACATAAACAAATATAATATATCAATTATTCACATTAACGATTTAAATCATATATTATGCATAACGAGACCGTATAAAAGATGACTATTCCAATTAACTTAAACAACTTGTCCTTATTACTTTAATCACCAACTTCAATTAAATAATGAACATTGAAAACACAAACGAATTATTGTTAACCGTCACATTCTTGTATAAACATTTACTTAACAACTTATATAATTAATTATCGTAAACAACATTTTACTAATAATAATTAACTATACTACAACAAACATTAACAAGCATATTACTAATAATAATAATAATAATAATAATAATAATAATAATAATAATAATAATAATAATAATAATAATAATAATAATAATAGTATAATATAATAATAATAATAATATAATATAATATAACATAGTACGTAGTACGTAGTACGTAGTAGTGTAGTACGTAGTATTAATAATAATAATAATTATTATTATAATAATGCCAAGTTGTCAACAGCATAAAACACGACACAACAAAAGCCTACAAACACGATAACACAACCACGCACCTTCAGCGTTCACTACTTCCTACCGTCACTACCACCAGTCTGACCACCCACGACCACCATGATGGACCCGCACCTTTACACTGTACCACCCCGTACATCATCCACCCCTTGGCAACCACTTGCGGCCGCTATACAAGCCACCCCCAATGACCCAAAACAGCCCGCTCATACCCGTATCCCCTGTTTCCCTCCGGCAGCGATCGCGCGAACCACCAACAACCACCACTCAAGACACCTACCCAGAGCCGCCAGTCACCGACCAACCCAACCCCATCAACCACCATCCCTCTCGTGGCCCCTACCACGAGAAAATCGCGAGTAAAACCATGCGTATACACCGTTAACATCATCACGCTCTGTTTCCCATTACTTCCTGCCACCGTGCACCCAGCGCCTCCCTCGCCACCACTAGACAACCACCGTTGTCTCAACCTACCCAGAAACCAGACCCACCAACCCTAGGCCTAGTCAACACGACCCACGCGCTCCTTGACTCTGTTTGTAACGTAACCCCGTATCCTTGTCGAAAACCGCTCTCACTACCGCCACAACCACCACCACGGGTCACCCTAGATATGGTCATAGTCCCTTCCATCTCTTCTATCCCATACCTTAAACACAATTCAGAGAACATGAGATAGACGAGAGGAAAAAGGGTAGGAACTTACCGAGGTTGAGGATACTCGATAAGGCGTCGCTGGAAGCAACGAAGAAAGCTTTGGCCTGTGTGTGCTCGGATATGGAAGGTAGGTGGTGAATTAGGGTTTCGGTAATCGAGTTGTACGAGGAGGAAAGGGAGTTGGGTTATGTCCAGGGATAGGCTTGGTATGTTATGATAAGTAAATTAGGGTTCCTTATGTTTGTTCACTCGGTTCACCCAACTCCAAAACCGAACCCCACACCTTCTTACTCGGTCCATCACGCATTTCGAGACCCTCTGACATCTATATTCCGTTCTCAACTCGTTACCTTATGGAAACGAGTACATATAATTAATTATACTCGTACTAATACTCATACGGAAAACACGGGTATACAATTTAATTTAATATTAATAGATAATAATTACATAAGAATATACAAAAACGAGAAATACATATAAATTAGGAAATATATTTAATTATAAATATATTATTAAAATTAAAGAAGTACGAATCAAACGTCATTTTATGAAATAATTATCAAATATCTAATGATTATGAAATACGAAATAATCGTAGAAATACGATTTATAAAATAATAACAATTCTCGTAAAATACGTTTATAAAACACGGTTTGACAGTTGTTGACCGATGCTAAAATACGGGGTATTACATATATATATATATATATATATATATAGAATTGGGATCCTATGAGAACCACCAATATAATGAGAACCATGAGAACTCTACCTTACGGACTTTTTTAAAAGAATTAATGACATATTTGGATTCGGCATGGAATTTTAAGGCTGGAGAACATATTTCTTGGTCTAGAAAATATATACTAGTGACGGAAATGAAGGTGAGATACGTTTTATTAATTTTCATGCACCTACTACCGATTTTTACGCATCTATCATTTTTCATGCACCTAGAACTCGTTTTAATGCACGTACAACCTCTTATTTCATGCACCTAGTAATCATTTTCATGCATGTAAAAAATTTCATGCACGTAGTGGTTGTTTTCGTGCATTTATAGCCATTTTAGTACGCCTAATTGTATTTTCGTACACTAAGTATATATTTTGTTAATTAAATCAAATTTTTTTGTTTATTGATACTAAAGTATGTATTTGAATAACTTAAACTAATGGTAAATGATCCAACGAAACATTCGAAGCGAGATATGGTAGAGATTTAGTGAGGGTTCTCATGGTTCTCATTATAAGGGTGGTTCTCACCGGATCCCGACCCTATATATATATATAGATTCGGGATCCGATGAGAACTACCAAGATAGTGAGAACTGTGAGAACCAACTTGCAGCCCTTAGAAATAACTGAAATTTGACGATTGAATTTGGTTTTAATAATAAGTTCTCGAAACTTCCAAGCCATCAGGCCCCCAAATCCTCCAAACTTACTCACTTTTCAAATCTCTCTCTTCTATCGTCCTCTTCAATCATCCTCTTGATAAAATCACTCTATGATCATCCTCTGTGATCATATCACTCGCCGATCATCATGTTTTTGAGTCTTCTTAAACCGCATCACAATTACGGTTCAATCCATCGACCACCATCATTTTCGCTCCTTCCATCGAGCACTTACGCGGATTCTGGTAAATGCGATTATTCTTTAAACCTCCCCTAATTTGTTCTCTCTGGTTTTAACTAAGATTTCTCTGATTTTGAGTAGCTTACAATTTTTGTAATTTCTCATATTTCTCTTTTATTCCCCAATTTTACGATTTTAGTTATACAAATGAGTCTGAATAAGGTTGAAATCTTAATTGCATTCCACTGTAATTCCCTATTAATTCTTCAATTTACATAGTTAATCGCTGAAAGTATTATTCGATCACTATAATATCTTTTGTTCTATGCTGATTTCGATTTTTTATTTAGAATCCTAGTTTTAATTTTGTGTTGGGTAATTATTATGATTGGATTCCTATTGAATACTTGGCTATATTGTTTGCAATATAGAGCATTACTATAATTGATACTAGGATTTTATTGTAATAATTTCAAATTCTGGGTATCATTATTGACATCAGTGACATGTTTCATCTGGTTTATTGTCACATATTTACAACTTAAGCTTTATTGGTAAAGTTTTAAGCACTTTGACTTTCAATTAAAAGTAAAACGTAAAAACTAACTAGTACTCCAACAGGTGGGAGTGTTATAAATGAATTATTAAGTTCGTCAAGGATTCTCAGATAGTGTTTTAACTTTCTCAACCATGAGTATTGATAAATCTCAATTCGTTCACATTTTGCTAAATTTAGTTATGTTTCTTTGTAGTTGCG
This sequence comes from Silene conica, assembly GCA_029255685.2. Taxonomy (NCBI): domain Eukaryota; kingdom Viridiplantae; phylum Streptophyta; class Magnoliopsida; order Caryophyllales; family Caryophyllaceae; genus Silene; species Silene conica. The sequence continues at coordinate 57,352,736 of CM055315.2, forward strand.
TTCTTTACGCTGATTATCTTGCTTTGGTGTGTAAATTATTTCAGCACCTCATCTTTCGTCTTCAACGTAAAGTCTAACAAAATCGCATATAAGACGAGATTCTGTCTATATTGGTGGTCTCTGACCTTAAAATAGTTATCGATTAAGCCATTTCATCTGCAATTGTTTTGAGCTTTTCTATTTCTATTTATCAGTTGAGATGAAATCAATCTGCCTTAAGTTGTGTTTTCAAATTGTTCACAATCAAATTAAAAATTTTAGCAATATATATATTACCCAACTGGTTTTATTGTTGATTAAAGAATCAGTTTTACGACAATTTATAGTTCGTTCCCATGAAGATTTATTTCCAAGCTTCTTTTTTCATCATTTATGTAATTAGATTGTCTATTATTGAATTAGTGTTTACTGTCAAATGCAAACTTCTAGTATAATGGTGTATAATGTCCTAAGCAAATTGATACTACTAAGTCAAATTCCTAGAGAAAAGAAGGTAAGTAAAGAAATTATGTAAATGATATTTATCTAGAACGTGGGTAAGCAGCCCTCGTAAAGCTATTGGAGAGGAGAAGGAAGACAGTTCTAACATAATAGAAATGAACGACTCTATTAGACGAGGTTGGGAAAATTAGAATATCGTGATGTAATAAAAGAGCTTGCCTTATAGTAGTTGAAACACTTTTTGTGGTAACTACAGCCAACCTACTATACTTCTTTTTATAATCTTGTGAAATGCTCACACCTATTTCTAAAGCATTAAAAGAACGGATGTTTGCTTGTTGTTACCTCGTTAAAGTATAGGGGAAGAGCACAATTCTAATGAAAATCATATATACGGAGGAATTCGTCTATCTCTTTTTGTCCTTGTATAGTAGTCGACGACGTGAAACCGTATACACCAGAGATAATATGTAGTTGAGTAAGTATACACATACAATCACAGTTTTGGAAGGATGGTATTTAGTTTAATCTCTCAGGTTTGATTGCTACAAACTCAAGAAGCCCTCCTACTTCTTTGCAACTATTGCCAACATTCTTAGGCGATATTTCACTAGTGATATTATTGGTGTTCAAACCAAGCCAAACAAAGGTTGTGCAATTACCCAGTTCTATAGTTCTATCGTTATTTCACCTGTGAAGTTGTTGTCTGGGTAACAACATTATTGTGCTAGGAGTTTGAATTTAAATAGCAAGCATTTGCATTTTAACCCTATATGTGCATGAAATAAGGTTCTATGTACATGAAATAAGGTCTTATGTGCATGAAATAAGTGTCAAGTGGGCATGAAATATGGAGTTCGAATTTCAATAGAAAGCATTTACATGTTAAGCCTATATGTGCATGAAGTAAGGTTCTATGTGTATGAAATAAGGTCTTATATGCATGAAATAAGTGTTAAGTGGGCATGAAATAAGGTTTTATGTGCATGAAATAAGGTTGTGTGCATGAAATAAGGTTCTATATGCATGAAATAAGGTTCTATGTGCATTAAAAAAAATTTGAATTGCATTGTTAGTTATATTATGAAACTAATTATTGTTGGTTAAAGACATTAATTTTAATTATATGCGCATGAAATAAGATTCTATGCGCATGAAATAGGGTTCTATATGCATGAAATAAGGTTTTATGTGCATTAAAACGTTTTTCAATTGCATCATTTGGTTATATTATGATACTCTTGGATAAGGACATGAATTTTAATATTATGTGCACGAAATAAGGTTTTATGTGAATATATTAAGTTTCTATGTGCATGAAATAAGGTTTTATGTACATGAAATAAAAGAAATGAGTATGAAGGAGATTTAATGTATGTACTGGCCTTTCAAGGCATTTTAGTGTATGTACTTATGTCAGTTATTTAGGCGGCATTAATCATAAAATACGCCCGTTATTTTATACTCGTATTTGTTTAGCGTATTCTAAAGGCTATTAGCTCAATGATAGAGCGATGTGCACATTTTGCACAAAGGTATGGGTTCAAATCCCATATAGCCTGTTAAATAAAAATCCCATGATTGAAACGTATCAAGATGCAAGCAATATAGTACAACTAAAATTAAATAGGCCATAAGCATACTAAGGCAATGACGAGTAGGCTATAATTAGACTCATACATGCAACAATAACACAAAGGAGGCAGTGTAATAACTTTGTTGATAAGAATTTCAAAGAGTAGTTTATGTTATTATGCATAGAAACTATGATCATATATTATGGCCTTTGGCGATCTCAATGTAAAAGAAACATTCTTACTTACAAGCCAATGTGGGAGTTGAACTCACATCTTGTGCATTGCACAATGCTCTGCCATTTGAGCTAATTGGCTTACGAAATAAGTAAAATCTAAGTAGTTGTAATGTAAAAATAAATAGTAATGATGATATCAAAGATAGTACAATTTGATATGTTAATGTTTGATTAAATCATTATTAATGAACATATGTGATCAATTAACAATGAATGAGGCCAACTAGCAAAAAACACTTCTAGGAAGTGTGTGCCACTCATATCAGATCAGTAACCAACAAGAGAATAAGTTGGGTATATAAGGAGAGGACAACTATACATCATTTGTATGCTGTAGATAACAACATATATAAGTTCAGAAAAATATTCACTCTTTTAAGTATGTAATGATGCCATCGGAGCTAAGAAGTGTTGGCGCATAGAAATATGATTGAGTAGATTTACACATCCGTCGTATATGATTGAGCTCTACAGCCTTCATTTTTCTCTATACAGTTGAAAGAAATGTAGGTGCATAGAAATATTTCGTAGATACATGAAAACAACCACTATATGCACAAAAAAATAAACATCAACACAGGAAACTAAGGTTGTGCCTTTCTTCAAGTAAGATATGCAACATAATAAAAAATTCAATAAACTTGCAAAAACTCAAAGTCAAAATATCATCAACTTACACTAGGAAGCACGTATATACATACACCCAACCCATTGACACCATATTTACGACGAGGTAGCAGCCCACGTTGTCTCCACCATGAACCAGACGAACCCCACAAATGCACACATTAATACTCTATATATAAAAGTTAGGCTGCTAGATACACAATTCTATTCGTTTAGCAAAATATACATAAACACACCATGGCATCGAATTATTGAAAGCATCAATTGGTTCAGACCACCCTGTAGTTCATATACATTATTACACCTTACAATTATTACACCTTACAAATGCAATAAAGTATTGCTCGGATACACTATTTCACCTCAAAGAGTCACACGAGCGCAAAATATAGCCCAGGTACATAACAATTATCTTCACGTGTTTACGTCAAAGATACACCAACACAAAGGTCATGTACACGAGTTCACCTTAAATTGCAACATATTATAACTCAGATGCACTATTACACCTCACTTATACACTAAACTATAGCTCACATAAACGGTTTCAGCTCACAAAAGCACAAAAAAATAGCTCAAACTTTACTCGTTCACCTCGCAAATACACCGAAACGTAGTTCATAGTATCTCAGTTATACCTTGGTGCTTTTTTTTGTGGTTAAATACCGTATATAGATTACACCAGCGAGATAATGTATCTAAGCTAGACTTTGGTGTCACATAAAATTGTGTAAATTGGATTATTGTACAAGAATAAATTTAATTAGCATGTGGCAAATTTACCCTGCAACACTTTGCAGAGCAACACAAATTGAATAGAAGTCACGATTTAATATTTAAATCTTTCAATTACATTGTATAGCTTCAATAATAAGAACATCAAAGTTACATGATTCAACATAAAAATTGAATTTAACAAGATTATTGTCATAACACTTATTAATTAGTCAAACCCTATTTTCAAATTCTAGTGTACCTAAACCCAGATTTTAACAGATTCATGTGTCAATATTCCGCTGAACATTAATTTAGTATACAAATCTTGATTTTTTTCAACAATTTGCACAAAAATCGGTAATATCAATATTAATTATTCATGTTTTGGGAAAAAATGAAAATGAAAATATAACTTGAATCGAATACAAACCTCATTGAATTGAAAAGATGTAATCTACGACATTATTATAGACTTAAGGGAAATCGCAGTGGCTGAAGTCGCTGTGTTCTTGTAGCTGGTTTTTTATTTTATTTTTCTGGAGATTTAGAGAGAATTTGGGGAAAAAAAAAGTAAAAATGGGAAAGTTAGAAACGAGAAACATTATGTGAGAATTGAGATAATAACCCAAAGTATTTGTTGCTCTGTCACAAAGCATGAGAACAATTCTCAGCTCTTGATTTAGTTTGATCTAATAACAGCTTTTATTAATTCAGAAGTTCTCATGGTTCTCATTATACTAGTGGTTCTCACCGGATCTCGACCATATATATATATATATATATATATATATATATATATATATATATATATATATATTATGACCAAGAAATCTGATTTTTGTTTGAAATAAAATCATTTTAGGTTTGGATATCACTAACAAAATTATTCAAATTTATTTTTAAAAATAATAGGAGAACAAATTGGTTCACTACATAAAAAAATGGATAATATCAGTTTTCTTTTAAATAGAAAAGGTACATCTGGAGAAAATAATTCTTCGTCCTCTTCTTCTAATTCATATGTATCTTCTTCGGCCGTCAGTATCCAAGGACCGCCTGAAATTAAGAACTTTGTTTTAAAGCAAAAACCGGAATGGGAAGCTAGATTAACAGAGCAAGTAAGACTTAGTGAACAAGTTCAAAACTTTCTTAAAGAAAAAATGGAAAACTTATCTATAAAAACTCTTAGTGAGGACTTTACTAGCCGTTTTTATAATAACATAGATAACAAAGAAGTTATAAAAGATGAGGTCAACAAACTTGACACAAAGTGGGCTGATAAACCCACTCAAAGACTATATTACTACAATCGTCCTTCCCCCATAGATGTTCTGCATGAAGAACAAGAATACCAGTTAAACAATAGTTACAGTGGGAAGTGTATTTACGAATGGAATATTGACGGGTATACTGACAAACAAATTTATAATCAAATCCATAGAATGCTTATGTATTCTACTATTTGTAAAAGTTCTGGTAATAATGATGTTAACATAGCTAAGATGATAGCTGCAGGATTCACTGGTCAACTTAAAGGTTGGTGGGATAATTATTTAGGCACAATAGGAAAAGAAGCCATTCTTAACACTACAACAAATGTTGAGGGTAAAGAAAAAGAAAACGCAGTTTATACTCTAGCTATAAATATTGTTGAGCATTTTACGGGAAGATATTCTGAAAATCATGAGAATATAAGAATTTTACTACAAAATCTTAGGTGGAAAACACTTACTGACTTTAGATGGTATAAAGACACTTTTCTTAGTAGAGTTATGGAACTCCCAGAATCTAATAGTACACATTGGAAAGCTAAATTTGTGGATGGATTACCAAATTTATTTGCAGAAAAGGTCAAGAAATCTCTCAGAGGAAATCTGACATCTATCCCTTATGATAGTTATACTTATGGTAAACTTATAGGAACCTGTACCCAAGAAGGTCTGAACCTATGCAATGAAATTAAATTAAATCAACAATTAAAACGTCAAAATTTGGTTGAAAGAAATCAACTTGGAGAATTTTGCAGCCAATTCGGTATGGATATGCCAGCTTCTTCTCATAAGAAGAAGAAGAACTCTAATAATTCTTATCCAAGTTATAAGCAGAAAAGAAGAAAGAAATATTATTCTAAAGAAAAACTAGATAAAAAGGCTGATAAAAAAGCCTTTAGAAAAGCTTATAAGAAGAATAAGTCAGACAAACAAATTGTCTGTTATAAATGCAATAAGGTTGGCCATTATGCTAAAGATTGCTGGACTAAGAATAAAATTGCTAGTCTTGATGTTGACGATGGAATAAAAGACAAGTTATACAAACTCTTTTTAGTCTCTGATGAGGAACTTGAAGAATCTAGTTCAAGTTCTGATAATGAGGTTAGGATAATGGATAATGATTCCTATCTTTCTGAATATGAAAGCTCAGAATGTGAGCCTTGTCTTCAGGGTAAATCATGTGAAAAGAATAATACACATAATGATGAATTTTATAATCTGATCTCCCAGTTTCAAGAAAATCAAATAAATGTCTTAGATAATAACCATTGGGTTGAGTTACTTAGAACCATTAAAGACGCCGAAATAAGGTCCAAAATTATAGACCAAATAGATAGTGAATCTGGTACTTCCAATACTAAGGTTAACTTTCACCACGATACAAATTACAGGGAACCATATACTATGTCTGAAGTTTATAACCTCTTAAAAACACGTCATGTAAATTCTCACCCTACATCTTTAAAAGACATTCTTTCTGAGATTGAAAATCTTAAGTTAGAAATAAAAAATCTAAAAAATGAGACTAAAAGTCAAGACACCAGAATTTCTAATCTAGAGATGTTAAGTCTTTTAGACCAGACTTCAGAAAATAAAAGGAACCAAGATATTCCTGAAATTTCTGAAAAAGATTCAGATTTACCTAACAAAGTCCTTGGGACTAAGGAAACTATGAACACTATAAATATGGATAACGAGTTTCTTCAAACTCTCGAGACTGTTGTTAGTCAAAAATGGTATATCAAAATTATCTTAAAAATTGATAATTATTTTTCAAAAGAGTTTACTGCTCTTATAGATAGTGGAGCAGATTTAAATGTTATTCAAGAAGGATTAATTCCTACGAGGTATTTTGAAAAAACTTCCCATACACTTTCTCTTGCAGGTGGAGAAAAACTTAATATTAAATTTAAGCTCCCTAGAGCTTCTATTTGTGTTGATGGAAAATGTATTCCATTAAGTTTTTTACTAGTTAAAAACAAATTATCCACCCAAGTTATTTTTGGAACACCATTCCTTAATAAAATATATCCTCTTACTTATGTAGACAAAGAAAAAATTATTGCAACTTATGATAATGCTTCCATTACTTTTAGGTTTATAACAAAACCTTATCTAAAAATTTTACATCAAATGTATGATCATTTGCTTTTAAAAGAAAACCAATTAAGTTTTTTAAAACAAGAAGTTAATATATTGACCATTGAAGATCGTCTTCAGAATCATAAATTAAAGGAAAAAATTAAAATTTTATTTGACTCTTTTTCCACCGATATTTGTGGGGATCATCCAAATGCTTTTTGGAATAGAAAGAAACATGTAGTAAATTTACCTTACGAGGATAATTTTAAGGAGGAAAATATTCCTACCAAGGCTAGACCCTGTCAGATGAATTCAGAGTATCTAATACTTTGTAAAAAAGAGATAGCTTCTTTGTTAGAAAAAAAATTAATTGGACCTTCAAAATCACCATGGTCATGCACTGCTTTTTATGTTAATAAACACTCGGAATAAGAAAGAGGAGTCCCTAGACTTGTAATTAATTACAAATCTTTGAACAAAGTTCTCAAATGGATTAGATATCCAATACCCAATAAAAAGGATCTCTTAGATAGACTATATGATTCTATCATATTTTCTAAATTTGATTTAAAATCTGGTTATTGGCAGATCCAAATTAACCCTGCTGATCGTTACAAAACAGCTTTTAATGTTCCCTTTGGACAATATGAATGGAATGTTATGCCTTTTGGCCTTAAAAATGCTCCCTCTGAATTTATGAAAATCATGAATGAAATTTTCATGAGTTACAGTGACTTTATTATAGTTTATATTGATGATATTCTGGTTTTCTCAAAAACTATTGAGATGCATTTTAAACATTTGGATATTTTTAAAAAAATTGTTATGAATAATGGGTTAGTGATATCCAAACCTAAAATGATTTTATTTCAAACAAAAATCAGATTTCTTGGTCATAACATTGAAAAAGGAAATATAATTTCAATCAATCGAAGTATAGAATTTGGTTCAAAATTTCCTGATGAAATAACTGATAAAACCCAATTACAAAGATTTTTAGGAAGTTTGAATTATATCTCTCCCTATTACAAGAACATTGCCCAAGACACAGCCATTTTATATGACAGGCTAAAAAAGAATGCTCAGCCTTGGACCGAGGAACATTCTAAAGCAGTTAGACTAATTAAAAGAAAAGTTATTTCGTTACCTTGTTTATCTCTGGCAAATCCTCATTGGGACAAAATAATTGAGACGGATGCTTCTGATATAGGATATGGTGGTATTTTAAAACAAGTTGATCCCGCCAACAAACAAGAATTTTTAGTGAGATTTTATTCAGGCAAATGGAATAATGCGCAAAAGAATTATGCCACTGTCGCAAAAGAGATTCTTGCTATAGTAAAATGTGTTTTAAAATTCCAGGATGATTTATACAATAAACATTTTACTATCAAAACTGACTGCAAAGCAGCCAAGTTCATGTTTTCAAAAGACTTTAAACATGATGTTTCAAAACAAATGTTTGCCAGATGGCAGGCTCATTTAGCTCCATTTGATTTTACAATTATTTATAAAAAAGGGGAAGATAATCATCTCCCTGATTTTTTGACAAGAGAATATTTATAATATTCTTTTCTTTTCAGGAATGCTTACCCGCAGTAAAGGTAGCCCCTCTCCTAGAGGAGGTAGAGGTCGTGGTAGTCCTCCCTACAGAGGAGGAAGAAGTCCTAGTTATACCATAGCTCAGTATGGTAATAAAAAGCTTATAGCAGCAGATTTATCTGGAGCCAGTCAAACTGAGCTCGAAGAATTTACAAAATGGAAACAGCTTCAGAAAAAAGACACTGATATTGCTAGTTCTTCCTCAAAACCCTCATTTTCTTCAGCCGTTCAAAACACTACCCAAAAGGAAGATGATATGTTTCAAAATAAGGAGAAAAGAGTAATACTCTTACTCAATGAATCTGATAAGAAGTGGGAAGATAAACCTTGGATGCTCTATGACAGGTATCTAGGAGGACATGATTATACTATGGAAACATATAAACCGCGACATTTTTATGAGACAATACTCTCTAGCAATGGTTGCACTTTTACCCATTTTACTGGGACAAACAAGGAAATTTATAATTTCTCAAAAATTATCATTGCCCAAATAATATCCATTAATGACTGGGGAATATCCCCATTAGCAGAAAAAACTATTATCATAAAAGGGGCACTAGTTAAATACAATTATTGGGATTATATCCAAGCTTTTGATAAGGTATTCCTTTATGAGAATGATAAACGAAGTCATACTTGGTTTATTAAAATTAATTCCGAGACTTATAATCAAGATCTTCCAATATGGTTTATTAATTGGTGGAACTTTTATGGAACTTCAGAAAATATTCTCCCTCCTATTCTAAAAGAATACTTTGATAAATGGAAGATGATAATACCATCATGCCAAGAAGATAAAATAATTCCTAAAGAAATGAGATTTTTTATAGAATTCTCTATTCCGTGGATATGGAGAACTAGTCCTACAACAGGTTATAGCCAGGGCTTCTTTTGTCTTATACGACGATCATATTCTCGTTTTTGGGACACCATGGTGAAAACCGATGATAAAGGGCAGTTAAACTGCACCCCTACAATAAATCTTATTGAAGAAAAAATTAACTCTTATACGAGTTTGAAAGAACTGGAAGATAAAGAAATCAGAGAAAAGGAGCAGAATAGATTCCTTGAGCTTTTAGAGGATGATGAGTCAATGGATATCTATGAAGCTTCCGAAGAAGAGATAATAAGAGCATATATGGAAGGTCTAAAAAAGACTCTTAAATTGAAAAAAGAAGGGGATAAAAATTCCTCGAAAAGTGATATATCGATGGCCTCCAATAATAGCCATAATTCACTCAGCACCTTGCTACAAGATTCCCAAGACCCAGAAGATAATTCTGAGACTGGGAAAAATAATTTGTATTTTCATTAACAGTTGTTAAATTATTGGTCTGTACTGTAGGCATTTTATAATGCATTAGTGTCATATCGCTATTATTAAATAATGACGTAAGCACTTACGTCTACGTTTGTAACCCCACTTCTCTATATAAGGGGCTTGTGTTTTTCTTTAAAGGCAGGTTCTTACAACCCCTCTCTCTAGATTCTCTCCTCTCTCCCTCTCTCTCTCTCTCTTGTAAAATATTTGGTTCTATAAATAAAATCTTGTTCTGAGCACAACTTGAATCTTTGTAAGTATTTTTAAATTCTGTACTCTTACTTTTATTTTTATTTTACATTCCCAGGATGAGCCTTATAGGCTAAATCCTTTGTGTTGAATTATGTCCGACTAAATCGATTGATCAAAAGCACCATGGTAATAATATTACAAGTGGTGATGGTGCTTTGGTACTCTGAGAAGGTCCGGCTGATAATTTAAACTTTTTTAACCAATTATTATGGACTCTTGGGTCCTTTCTGTTTGCCTGCTTTGCCGAAGAAATGGCGTTTAAGGCCTTGTGAGGTGGACATTGAGTTCCAAAATAATTGGTAAAACTGTTGGTTTAGTAAAAATCTTACTCTTATGAGTTTGAATCTATTTGGCTGGATGATCGGTGTATGCTGAGCTCCCCTTATGGTATATATATATATATATATATATATATATATATATATATATATATATATATATATATATATATATATATAGAGAGAGAGAGAGAGAGAGAGAGAGAGAGGCAAGATCCGGTGAGTTTGTCACTTTTCGTGAGTTACCCCCGTATTTATATACCATTAGATATTAAGAGATCAAGGGTTGAGATGAAAAAGAAAATACACGCTGTATAAACCAAGTATTTATCATTTTGTCATACTATCTTTTTTCTACCTACTATCAAACAAAACAGCAAATTGAAAACTTTCCATTCATAACACCTGAAAGTCACAATGATTTTTCTTTTTTCTGAATACTTTTGCATTGATTACAAGATGGTGTTTTTTTCTTATGAATACTCTCCATTGATTACAAGATAATTATTAGCGATGTACTAAATCGATTGCATTATCCTTCTTTGAATTCAATTAGCGATTAGTATATTTGAACAGATTTTGTAAAATTTTCATTTAATTTACTTGTTTGTTTATTATAATAGCTATCTTAATTGCTTTAATGCTAATTTACAATTTGTCGTCCCTTGTTTTATTACTCTAGGCAATAGCTAGGTTACTCTAAACAATACTTAGTGTTATCTATTAAATAAATACTCTTACTTTATACAATAACAACATTTACTCTATACAATAATTAGTTTATTGTTACTTTATATACACTAACTATTAATACTCTGTATAATAACTTGTGTTACTCTATAAAATATACCCTTACTTTATAAAATAACTATTATTACACTACATAATAACTAGTGTTACTATTTAAAATAACTAGTCTTACTATATATATAATAACTATTATTACTCTAGACAATAGCTAGTGTAACATTATTAAATAACTACCCTTACTCTATTGTTGTTATTCTAATGTAGAAATTTAGTTATTGTAATGTAGATACTTAGTTATTGTAATGTAGAAACTCAATTATTGTAATGTAAAACTTTGGTATTTGTAGTTATTATAATGTAGAAACTCAATTATTGTAATGTAAAATTTTGGTATTTGTAGTTATTCTAATGTAGAAACTTAGTTATTGTAATGTAAATACTTAGTTGTTGTAATGTAGAAACTCAATTATTGTAATGTAAAACTTTGGTATTTGTAGTTATTCTAATGTAGAAACTTAGTTATTGTTATGTAGATACTTAGTTATTGTAATGTAGAAACTCAATTATTGTAATGTAAAACTTTGGTATTTGTAGTTATTCTAATGTAGAAACTTACTTATTGTAATGTAGATACTTAGTTATTGTAATGTAGAAACTCAATTATTGTAATGTAAAACTTTGGTATTTGTAGTTATTCTAATGTAGAAACTCAGTTATTGTAATGAGTAAATCGTGTTATTGTATTGAGATTAAACTCAAATGTATTCAATTTTCTATGTTGTGTTTGTTTTTATCTTATTTAATTGAATAATTACTCTTACTATATACACTAACTATATTACTCTCTACAATTGTTACTCTTACTCTATTAAATAATTACTCTCACTCCAAACGATAACTTTTATTATTCTAGACAATAACTAGTGTTACTCTATTAAATAACTACTCTTACCCTATACAATAACAACTTTTACTCTATACAATAACTAGCTAGTGTATCACTCTATACACAATAATTATTAGTGCTCTATACAATAACTTGTGTTACTCTATACAATAACTATTTTTACTTTTTTATACAATAACTATTATTACACTATACAATAATTATTGTTGCTTTGTAAAATAATTACTTTATCTATCCTATACAATAACTTCTATTAACTATTTCGATATTACTCAAGATGATAATTAACTAGTGCAATAATATACAGTAACACGTGCTACAATATTTGATAACTTATTTATTTGCCAATTTGGGATTCGAAACCACACTTTATGCAGATAGGATACTGCTCTACCTTTTGCGCTAATAGACGACAAAGTTACTGGAAAATGGTTGATAATCTAGATTAGCACACCAACTGTTTGTTAAAATGTCGAGTTGAATAATGTAAAAACTCGGTTATTTTAACGAAGAAATGTGGTTAATGAATAATTATTGAAATGCAGAAACTCAATTATTGTAATGTAGAAACTCAGTTATTATAATGTATAAACTCAATTATTGTAATGTAGAAGTTCCACGTGTTACTGTATATTGTTCCATTCAAGTGTGAACAAAGGAAGTACCAAGCGGAGCTGAAAGGAGTGAGTTGGTTTCGCTTTGTTTAAGCATGAATCACTAATGCGATGGTAAGCATTCCTAGCTTTGCTAGTAGTAGTGGGTCTAGTTTCTAGTGAAAGTTTTAATTCGAGCTTTTCGAAATAAGATTTCATAAAACGTAGAAATTCTAGGCAAACGATGAAAGTCGATGCAAATGGCAAAGTCAACGTTGATCAAGGGACTTCTACTTGTAACTCAATTAATTCTGTTAATTTTGTCAGAATTTTAGTGTTTGTCACAATACGTGAGAATGTTTGAGAGAGAAAAAAAAAGTGTAATACATGCGTATGTTAATAGTAACAGGATTAGCAGGTGTTTTTGTAAGGATGGGCTTCATTGGGATACTGTTAAGGACTTAGTAAAAGAGTTTTACAAAACAAGGGAATTCAGTTATAATGAATTAATTTGATGAAAAAGTAGATTTTTGTAAGTTGGACAATATTAAATCTTAGCCATCCATCTTTGATAAGATTAGTGGTCCAAGTTTAGAGGTGTAACTCACTAAAAAACACAAACTCATATGATCTTAATTCTATATATATATATATATATATATATATATATATATATATATATATATATATATATATATATATCAACCAACTTTAACATAGTGGCCCCTCCTCGTGCATAGTTCTCCGTGCCGAATTACATATAGCTCTGTCAATCCGTGCCCATTGTCGAGTCTCTGTTGACCGTCCTCTTGACCAAGTGAAGTCAGGTCCCGAGTACTTTAAGTCCATCCAAAATCAGTCGGACCATTGCCCCATCCTGGTTAGTACGAATGGTTTGCCCCTATCCCTGGAATTTTGAGGCCCTTTCGTTTTCAGGCAGCGTGGCTATCGCACGAGAAATTTAACGAATTTGTGGACTCAAATTGGAACAATGAACTCCCTATGGTACCATTTATTCGAGAGTTCGCTGATAAATTACAGCTATGGAATCAACAAACATTCAGGAACATTTTTGCGAAAAAAAGAAGTCTCGAAAGACGACTTCTTGGAGTGCAAAAACGACTTGCTTCGAACAGTATGAACTATCTCTTTAAATATGAACAGAAACTAAAAGACCAGCTTGACAAAGTTCTCAAAGAAGAGGAGTTCCTATGGTTCCAGAAGTCCCGGATGGAGGCGATTTGCGACGGAGATCGCAATACGAGGTTGTTTCATTTAAGTACGATCATTAGAAGGAATCACAATCGGATCGAAGCCTTACAAGACAATGAGGGGAACTGGTGTTGGGATGCGACGGAGGTTAAGGGCATGGTGTTGGATTACTTCAAATCCCTTTTTAGTGGACATACCCAGGAAGTCGAGTTGTCACAGCTGCGTATCGGGTGCTTCCCTACGCTTAATGAGGACGAAATAGCGGGCTTAAAACGTCCCTTTAGTGCTCATGATGCTAAGTGCGCCCTCAATCAAATGTCGCCCTTCAAAGCACCGGGACCGAATGGTTTTCAGGCCCTCTTTTATCAGACACAGTGGGAAGTGATCTCGCCGAGTGTGATCAAACTCGTACTCGGGGCTGTTAACGAAGCTGAAATACCGAATGGTTTGAGCGAAGCTTTCATCTCGCTCATACCCAAGGTAGACCATCCCCACTTGGTAAGCCAATTCCGACCCATTGGATTATGCAATGTGACCTATAAAATGATCACGAAGATGATCGTAAACCGGCTCAAACCAGTCTTGCCTATATTGATTAACCCAGTACAGGCCAGTTTTGTTCCTAAACGGCAGATATCAGACAACATAATTATTGTCCAGGAAGCGTTACACTCAATGAGACAGAAGAAAGGAAGGAAAGGATATATGGCTCTAAAACTCGATTTGGAAAAAGCATATGATAAATTGGAATGGCCTTTTATCAATCACACCTTGATTGATATGGGGCTACCTTTTAATCTCATTCGAGTTATCATGAAACTTATTCAATCCGTCACCTTAAACGTGCTATGGAATGGGGAAAAAACAGAATATTTCGCTTCTACTCGTGGCATCCGTCAAGGCGACCCACTTTCACCATATCTTTTCACCATGTGTATGGAAAAGTTGAGTCAATTGATAGCCCATGCTAATGATTTAGGGAAGTGGCAAGGATTACCAGTTTGTAAGGATGGACCGGTTTTGTCTCATCTGTTTTTTGCCGACGATATCATACTGTTTGCTGAAGCGACTAAAGAACAAGCCCAGGAGTTGAACCGATGTCTCGATATTTTTTGTAAAGCTTCAGGCCTGCGAGTTAGTCGTGCAAAATCAAAGGTATATTTTTCCCCTAATGTCGAAGCTGACAACAGGGAAGTTGTTTCAGAAGAACTCGGTATTGAAATGACAGACAACCTAGGGATGTACTTTGGCATTCCGACTATTCATGGACGGGTGACGAAAGAGACATTCGATTTCATAATTCAAAAGGTTGATAAGCGATGAATGGGTGGAAAACGCGGGGACTCTCCTTGGCGGGAAGGACTACGTTGGTCCAATCGACACTTAATGCTATACCGTCATATGCAATGCAAACGTCGAAGGTCCCTCGGGCTGTGTGTGACGAATTGGACAAAAAAGCAAGGCGCTTCTTGTGGGGTGGTGACCAGGAAAGACGAGGCCTCAGCTTAGTGTCTTGGGATATGGTGACAAAAGAGAAGGAGTCGGGGGGTCTCGGCCTTCGATCCATGAGACAGGTAAACACGGCCTTCATGGCAAAACTAGGGTGGCGGCTTCTAACTGAACCCAATGCTTTGTGGGCACGTGTTCTGCGCCAGAAATATTGTAAAGGAAGATGCGATTTGAACATGTTCAGCGAGAAAAACGTAAGCTCAAACGTGTGGAAAGGAATCGTGGAAGCAAGCAATGTTCTTAAACAGGGAATAGGATCAGCAATTGGGAATGGACACGACACTTTGTTCTGGAAGCATAGATGGGCTAGTGATTCGTCATTAGAAAGTCAAGCCATATACTCGATACCAGCCACCATAAAGCATGGCCTCGGTGGAAGAAATGTGGGATAACGCCACGGGATGGAAATGGGAGGTTTTCGCGGATTTCTTACCGACTAATGTGCTCCAAACGATTGCGTCCTATGAGTTAATGCTGGAGGCTGATAAGACGGACCAATTTTATTGGGCCAAAACGACTTCGGGTTACTTTTCAGTAAAATCTGCCATTCGGTTAATAAGACGTATGGGTATTACCTCATATTAAAATTGAAAACATTGTTTTTAGCGAGATCAGCGATACTAGTTGGAAGTGTCTCATGGGAGAAATGATAAACTTCACCCATAGGACTTAGATGAGCGAGTTCATGCGCAACTCGATTATCTTTCCGACTAATATGTGACCAAACAACCGAAACTAAACTATTACACTCCTTTAAAATATCATCAATAACAAGGAAAAAATCACTTCTACCGGTCTTCTTGCCAAGCAAAGCTTCAACAACTTCTTTGCAGTCACTCTCCACCCGAACATGCCTCTGCCTGCATCGAATTGCTTCACGAATGCCATTAAGAGCTGCTTCTGCTTCCTCCATCCTCGCACTTCGTTCCATAGCTGTCCTTCCTGCCAAACCCCATAGCACGACTCCTCTCTTATCACGACAAATAGCACCAAAACCCATTCCACATCCCGTCTTCATACTCGCATCAACATTTATAACAACAGCCCGGTCTCCCTCATCCCTCCCTGAACCCCTGCAGTCCCTCTGTTCCTGCCCTCTAATGCTCTTCGTACCTCCCTCTCGCCTCCCAGTCCCCGTGAATCCCACCGTGTCCTGCTCACTACGCCAGCCATCTGCCCCCCTCCTTCCCGCACTAGTGTCCACTTCAGTCCCTTCCCCCCGTATCTCCCTCTAGATGTTAGTTACTCTTGAGATCACCTTCCCGACCTGCACATGTTCATTCTCAAACACCCATCGATTTCTCGCCTCCCAAATCGCCCAACACGCCACCATCATTGTCTCTCTATCCCTCGATATGAACTCACTCCACACATCCTCCACCCACTCCCTTACCCGCTCATACCCATTTGTCGACCTCAACTCCAACCCCAAACCCTCCCATATCCCATCCACCCACCCACAACCCATAACGAGATGTAATCCCGTCTCATGTGTGTTATTACAAACTAGACATCGCGGGTCTATGCCATTGACACGAGTAGCCAAGTTGCTCTTAGTCGCGATAGCATCATTACAAAACTGCCATATGAACGTCTTGATTTTCGGCCAAACATTAGCACTCCTAATATGCTTCCATAGCCACTTCTCCTTTGCTCTTTCCGATTGACCATCCTCCTCTCCGAAATCTCCGACTAGAGCTTTGTAAGCAGACCGTACTGAATAAAGTCCATCTTTCTCAAGGTCCTAGCACCATGAATCTTCAGGTTTAGTTGTGCACACTCGCATATTCAAAATTCGATCATGCTCAAACGGTAGGAACATAGACCTTACTTTCGAAGTATTCCAGCCGTTTCCATTCGCAAGAAACAGCTCTGCCACCACCATAGTTTCATCATGCTCTCTCCTTGGTGATAGAATTCGCCTATGTTGTGCACCTAAAACCCATGGGTCAGACCATACTTTAGTGCTAAGGCCGTTCCCAATCCGCTTTCGAAGTCCTAGCTCAAGAACCTTCCGTGCTTCCCATATCCCACACCAAGTATAACTTGGGTTATTCCCCAAATTTGCCTTCATAAACGAAACCGACGCAAAGTATTTGCCTCCTAGAACCCGAGCCACTAAACTTGTGCGATTCACAACCAACCTCCATGCTTGTTTACCAAGAAGCGCCATATTGAAGTCGTGATAATTTCGAAAACCAAGTCCCCCTAGGCTTTTGGGGTGGCATAATTTATCCCATGATATCCACGGGATTTTTCTTTTACCGGATTCCGCACCCCACCAAAATCTGGACACCATGGATCGTAGGTCGTTGCAAAAGCTAATCGGAAGTTTGAAGACACTCATAGCGTAAGTAGGGATAGATTGGGCCACGACCTTTATCAGAATTTCCCTACCGGCCTTCGTAAACAACTTCCCACGCCACTCTTGCAGCTTCCTACTAATTTTCTCCTTAATCGTCCTCACAATGGCCTGTTTTGATTGACCCACAACGGTTGGAAGCCCTAAATACTTCTCCTGCTCCTCTACGATCCTCACCCCTAAGCACGCAGCCACGCTCCGTTTAGCATTCACATTCGTTCCTTTGCTAAAGGAAACAGTCGTCTTATTGTAATTGACCATTTCCCGACATTTGTTCATAGCTATTAAGGATATCTTTGACTCTTCGCGCTTCCACCTCGTTTGCCTTCACAAAAAATATGCTATCATCCGCGAATAAAAGATGGGCCACCATAGGTGCCTCACGAGCCACACGTATGCCGTGAATAGTATTATTCTCCATTGCTCGTCTCATAAGCCCCGAAAGCACCTCAGCACATAGCACAAATAAATATGGGGACAAAGGGTCCCCTTGTCGGATCCCCCTGCTAGGACGAAATGTTTCTGTCGGTTGCCCATTAACCATTATCGAAAAAGATACTGTTGTCACACACTCCATAACTCTATTAACCCATCTGCAATCAAACCCCATCCGGTTCAAAACTCGCTCCAAAAAACCCCACTCGACCCTATCGTATGCCTTAGCCATGTCCAGTTTTAAAGCCATATGCCCCGTATCGCCTCTATCATTCTTCATATGGTGGAAAAGCTCGAAAGCAACCAAGATATTATCAGTAATTAATCTCCCTGGCGTAAAAGACGATTGGTTTTCCGAAACTATATCACCCATGAACAACTTAAGTCTATTAGCTAAAACTTTAGAAACAAGCTTATATATTACATTACATAGACTTATAGGACGGAAATCAGTAATTTTATCCGGCGCTTTTTCTTAGGAATCAAGACAATGAGAGTCTTATTCAAATCCTCCGGGAATGGGTTGCCTCGCAAAATGCCCAACACTGTTCGAATCACCATAGGGCCCACAATATGCCAATAAGTTTGAAAAAAGAGACAATTCATACCGTTGATACCTGGGGCCTTTAACGGATACATTTGGTTCAACGCTTCGATGACCTCAAACTCGCTGTACTCCTTCCTCAGTCCATCATTCATATAATTTGTAACTCTGTGAGCAATAACATCTAGCATGGATGTGTTCGTTGGTGGGCAGTCCGAAGTGAACAATTTTTCGAAATAGGATTTCGCCACCCGAGAGACCGCTTCTGTTCCCACGTGTACACACCCCTCATCATCAACAAGTTTAGAAATATTATTTTTCTTCTTCCTCTGACTTGCTTTTCGGTGAAAATAAGCCGTGTTTCTGTCCCCTTCTTTCAGCCATAGAGCCCGCGACCTCTGTCGCCAAAACATCTCTTCTTGTTTTTGCAGGTAATTGATATCCCGCAACACCCTTTTCCGTTCAGCTACTGCCCCACGCGTTCTCCTCCCTTCGTTCAGCCTACTTAGTTTCAGCCTCATTGCCCTTAAATCTCTGACAATCTTATCATTATTACATAATTATTATATATTAAAAGTAATATATATAAAAACTTCATCTAGCATAAGAATTGGGCATATTTCTACACATTTTGGGTGCAACCAATAGGAGAATAACGAATTCGATATTTGTTCTTAGGCCTAAACAATCTAGGACTAAAGGTTGATTCTTATTCATGTTATTTATTTACATATTGCATATGAGACGATATTATCATATTATAATGTTTTGTTATAATCCTAATAATTATGTCCAAATATACCGATATTTCCTACATCTTTCTCCCCTTTCTAATTTAATTACTTTTGTTTTTATTCTTGTTACCTTTATTCTTTTAGTACTTTTAATTAGTTATTATCATGCCTTTTTATGCTATCGTCTTAATGGTTAGCGTAGTCCCCAAAGCGATGAGTAGCTAATTCCTTTGTATGTTGGGATGAGGGAAATCACGGTATTAAATTAGTAGGATTGACATGTTTAGTTAGTTTTGCGATGAGGGTTGTTTGATGACAATTTAATTGTGAATTGGTCGATTGAATGCATGCAGGAGACCGGTTTATTTAGTTAAACTTGACCTAGATCGAGAGATTGGAATGATAGACTTGCCTATAGAACAATAGAATAAATCTAATAGAGCAAAAATTATTTATAGGCTTCTAGGGTGATTTGAGACCGAAATGAGATAATTGCTACCCACCTTATCAAAGACTGACTGACCTATTTTAATCTGATAACGTAATACCGTGGTGACCCAATTCCTGACATACTCCCTTATCTTGTTTAGACTTATTATTTTCTAACCTTAATTCTCTTTTCTTTATTTCTCTCTCTTATAATCATCTCATTAGTTAGACAAACACAATCTAAAAACGCCCAATTTGTGACCGAACGAACTAGTTTTGCATATAGATATTTCCCCCCTGTGGAGATCGACCCTACTTCAACTAGCTTCTAGTTAGTAGACTTAGGTTATTATTTTTGGTGTATAACGACACACATCATTCGTCACATTTGATCAGTCCCCCGTATCGTGGAGAGCCAAGAAGCAAGTCACCATAGCCAAGTCCACGGCGGAAGCCGAATGGCGAGCAATGGCAGAAGCAACAAGTGAATTAATTTGGTTGAAGTCATTTCTAGCCTCCTTAGGAGTTTTCCACGAAAAACCAATAAACCTCTATTGTGACAACCTCGCAGCAACTCACATAGCCAAGAACCCCGTGTTCCACGATCGTACAAATCATATAAAGATTGATTGCCATTTCATTCGACAACATCTTGTTAACCTAACAATTCGTACACTCCACATTCAGAGAAAACAATAAATTGCCGACTTATTCACTAAAGCTCTAGGAGGTGAAGCGTTCGATTATCAATCTCACAAGTTGGGAACGTGTACTACCAAGTGGTCCAACTTGAGAGGGAGTATCAAAATGAGGATATGATATCGAATATCTTACGATATTATTCAAGAATAATATTGTCACGTAATATAATTTTCTTATTTGCTAGGCTGTAAATATTCTAGTCAATACTTTTGTCTATCTTTTACCTTGTTTATAGAGCTTAGTTACCATCTGCTAAGATCTTTTATTCACTATATATGTAACCTCTGTTCTGGTTGTTGATCAATAAGAATCAATTCCAAAAGCTCTTTGTTTATCGATCATGTAGGAAATGGACTGGTAGTATTGAACAATGTGTGTTTGGTAAAAAGTTACTGAAGTTGAATACGTGATTTGTGGGTTAAAGCAACCAGACCGAGATCAAAGGATAATAAAAACAAATTTGCGAAGTACGAAAAACGAATGACACAAGAGATTTTGGTAACGCGGAAAAACCTGTTGAGGGAAACAACCGCGTGGGGAGACAGAATCCTACCAAATATTTCACTATAATATTACGGAGAGTTACAATGTAAACAATGGAAATAGGAAAGTTTTATGCTTTTGTGAGTACAAGTATCGCATGCCAGGAATTAGATGATTTTTGCTCTGTTTCTCTCGCTCCTTTTATAGTGATTCGCTTGTCCTTGTGAACGTTGTCAGCTTCTCCCTAGTCTTGAGCAGCTAGTTGCCTGTCTATAGGTAACTGCTTTTGAGACTAGGTATATAGGCTATTTGTGTTATTGTATGAGTCCAATTCTTTTGATCCAACGTGCCTCTGCTCTTCTGATCTAATGACCCTTGCTTTGCCACGTCATCCATGTTATTTATATGTTTTATCCAATCAACTCATGCCATGTGTTAAGTTGGAAATATGTGTAAATTTTTCTCAACAATTATGAAATCATCTGAACTCGATGACGATAGATTAGAACACACCCAATTTGATGGGTTTAAACCTAGTTACTTTAGTTTATATATTACGAGTGATGGCCGATGGGTATAAGTAAAAAAGAAACCCAATTTGCTACGCGTGGGAGCAGCAGTTTAAGCCTTTGAGGTAGATCGAAGAAGATATTAAAAATGGAGGAAGTGGTTATATTAGAGTTAAAGAGGAAATCAGCAGAGTATTCTAAGGTAGTGGAGGATATTGTAAGGATAGAGAAGAAGATCTTCCCTAAACACGAGTCTTTATCAGCATCTTTCGACAATGAACTTGGTAAAAGGAATACTGGATTACTTTATGCTTCTCAACGTATTAATGGCGATATTGCTGGCTACGTTATGTACTCTTCCCCTTCTTCTTTGCTTTCCTTCATCACTAAACTTGCAGGTCTGTCTCTCATTCTCACTCTCCCTCTATTATTCATTTATTCTATCTACTCCTATTCTCGATTGCTGCCGCCTTTTCCATTCCCCTAATGCTTCTTCTCTAGATTATAACTATACTGTATTGAAAATGAATAAAAATCGTTACGCCTCGATCGTGCCCACTGCCCACTGCTGCATCCTTGCGATTAATGCTGAGGATAGGATAATTATGCTAGATGCATGGAAACTGGCCATGTTGACAGCCAGAGAATCGGCTGTTAGATACTACGGAGCAATTGTCTAATTGCTTTACCCTTCACCCTAGCTTCTCCCTATATGCGTAGTTAGTATATAAGCTCAGACCACGCATAGGACAAGAGTGCAGTAAAGTTGCAATAATTTGACAACTCCCCCTTCCTTACCTCTCCAATGTTGGCAATGTACCCTGAATGGAAGAGTAGTGAATTCCGAAGTGACCTTTCCGAGCAGCTAAGTTTACATAAACGTTAAGAAAGATGGTAATTCTATTTTTAAATTTTATGCAACTCTTCTTTTGCTCTTTCTTAAGGAAATATCGTGATAGTTCTCCTTTAAAACAGAATCTTTATTGCCTCTCTTCCTCTTTGTAGTTTATTTAGTAATCAAAGCAGATAAATTTTTGCAGAGCCAAAAACAAAGATTATATAAATGAGAACATCAGAAAAACATTATGTGGAAATTCAGAATCTCATGAATACAATTCTAGGAAGTAGCACTAGCATACGAAGAGGTACCCGGGGTAACAGACGAAGTAGCCGAGGCATAGCTAGTCTGCTCTGTCAATGGCTGGTTGGACGAGAGCTCTGAGAAAAACATAATGCTTTCTTCATTACCAACAAACACTTGTAGAGACCGGGGAATGGGAGGCATATCCACATCCAAAAACCCTTCAAGAACTTGAACAATATGCCCCATTGATGGCCTATGATCTTCCTCATCTTGAATACACCAACATGCTAGTTTACATACTCTACTTATTTGATCTTTCTCTCCATCACCTTCTAATATAGGGTCTAGTATGGTTAAGATATCTTCTCCTTCAGCTAATTTGGTCATAGCCCAAGTTGGGAAGAATTCAAACTTTGCTGAACTAGCATTTCTTCGACCAGAAACTAGCTCAAAAAGCAGCATTCCGTAGCTATACACATCTGCTTTTGCTGTGATTGCCATCCCTGAAATCCACTCTGGGGCTAGGTATCCCCGTGTACCTCTAATTGTCGTCAACACTCGACTAAACTCCCTTCCAACAAGCTTAGCCAACCCAAAATCTGCCACCTTTGCACAAAACTCAGAATCAAGGAGAATGTTTTCTGGCTTAATGTCACAGTGTATAATACAATCCCTACATTTTTCATGCAGGTAAGCCAATCCTCTTGCTATTCCAATTGCTATTTGATACCGAAGTTTCCAACTTAAGATTTGCGACTTCTCTTTTTTAAAGAGATGGGTGTTCAAAGACCCATTTGGCATATATTCGTACACCAGCAATCTTTGTGTTCCTTCTGAGCAAAACCCACGAAGGCGTACAAGATTAACATGTTGAATGTTCCCTATTGCACTAACTTCTGTTCTAAATTGCTTCTCCCCATGAGTAAAACTAATACATTCAAGTTTCTTCACTGCAATGTCAGTTAAATCTGGCAATGTTCCTTTGAAAACAGATCCAAACCCACCTTCCCCTAACTTCTGTAAGAAATTCTTAGTCGACAATTGCAGATCTCTATACCCAAATCTCATTAATGAGGTCTCCATTCTTTTTGCAGCAATGACTAACCGCCTTTTTTGTCTCCAGTTGGCAACAAATCCAAGAACTAATAGAACCACCAAACCAGTTACCAGACCCATCACAATACCAATAACCAATTTTTTATTCCCAGTAATTGTCGGAACCTCTGTGGCCGCCATTCTAATATACAGAGTTTTCCCAGTCGGATCACTGTCAGCAAGTTGTTTCATATTAAGTAGTTCTCCAAACCATACAAAACAACCGTCAGTATCATAAGCATAAGCACTACAAGAACAATTTCTTAAACAAGTCGATTCACATTCTTGTAAACTCGGAGTTAAAGCAAATTGTGGATGTTCTGGCAAAACCTTACTAGGACTCATCAAAAACTTATCCCCACTACTATCATTCCCATGAAACTGGCATGAAAGGCTGGTTTTTCTAGAACACCCTCCAGAATAATCATTCAAATTCCAATCGGTGGTAAATTTCGGGTCAAACCCTTGTAAGCAATGACAATACGGAAGAGAGGTCTGGTTGCAATATCCAAAAGCCCCACAATACGAGTAAACATCACATTGCTGACCTGGCTGTGACCAGAACAGAACCCATTGCTGAATACTCTCAACCCATGTTAATTGCTTAAGTTGCCCTGAAATATCCATAACTAGCCTTGTTTTGAATGAAGGGTTAACAACCCAATACGTGATATAACTCTCGTTCTCATTATCGATATAATCAAAGCTATAAAGCTGTGATTTTAGAAACTTTAGTTCAGGAATCAGACTGAATATCCTTTGATCTGGAAGCCATAGACCACTTGTCCAATATAACTGAGATTGATTCCATAACATGATAAACTGACTAGCGTTCGGATCGCGTTCTATGGTGAAAAGTCCTGTTGTAGGATTGTCTAAGTTGGTCCAAGACGTTAGACTACTCATCCACTTGGTTTTTTTGTTCAAACCCAGCTTACCATTTGGCATAAGTGTATCAGTTGGGTTGTCAAAGCTTTCCCAAAGGAGATTACCTGAACTTTGGCTTGAGCTTTTCGCGTATCTTAAAACAAGATTGCCATCATCTTGGAGTATTGATACTATAGAATTATTATTGGATGTATTCAAGTTCAAGTTTGTAGACCAAACCAGAGATTCAGACTCACCAGAAACAAGTGCCAAATTTCCGTCAGTAGAGATTTTCAGCAAAGATGAATACTTGTCAGAAATGGGGTTGTTTCGATTTGCTACCCAAACGACAGTTTTGACGGGGATTTTCTTGTACCATATGCCAATGTAGTAGTCTGAAGAGTTACCTGGTTTGAAAAATCCTAGTTCAAAGGAGCCATTTGCTGAAATTATTGTTTGGTCACCTGAGATATACTTACTTGTTGTGATGGTGTCATCTCCATGGCAGCAAAGAAATGTTACAAGCAAGAAAACTGAGAGCTTAGCAAAAAAATTAGCTTGGAAACTATTGTTGATAGTAGCCATGTCTTTAAAAAACATACAAACCATACTACCGGGGAGCAAGAGTTAATGAAAAATACTTTGTTTCCAAGAAATTTATGTTAGTGGTTAATTAGATAACATCACCCATAAGCAAGAAACTTCGGGTCATATTTTATTTGGTAGGTGAGAAAAGTTGAGTAATATTAGTATCATTAATGAAGATTTAGTTTCAAAACAATTACATTAATAAGCTAATTTTTGTATGATACGGTCTCATATGAGATGACTAGCTTTATGGGAGTTTTATTAATTTGTATTAACATAAATTAGACTTGGTCATCTAAAGTATTAAAGCAATCTGATTTGTAAACCCAATATACCTAATCCTCCACCCACTGGACGTCAAGTTGACTATAAGCAAGAAAATTTCAGCTGGAAAGAATAAATGGTGTTACTTTTGTGATTAATTTAAGGGTTTTTTTTGGGAGAAACTACCTTATATTTATGTCCATTTGTGAACAACTACCTTACTTTTTATTTTTTGTTAAAAACTAACTTACATTTTGCTTTTTTTTTGTTAAAACCTACCAAAAATATGACTCGGGCCAAGTTCCGACGATAATTGTGGTTAGATTGATCACAACAACAAATGTACTTCTCTCTATTTGGTAGAGAGGCACATAAATTATTGGAGTCTTCAACTTAAGACAAAGGTAAACACTTTTTAGAAAAGAGTTGGGGATTGAGGTGGGTTATTACAAGGCATATTATGCTAAGGAAAAGGCATTAAAATGATTTATGGGGAAGCAGATGAACAATATAGAGTATTTTAACAAAAAAAAATCCAAGTTATCGTCGAAAGTTGGCCTGAGTCATATTTTGGTAGATTTTAACAAAAAAAAAAAGTAAAAAGTAAGGTAGTGTTTAACAAAAAAAACAAAAAGTAAGGTAGTTGTTCACAAATGGACATAAATATAAGGTAGTTTCTCAAAAAAAAAACTTTTAATTTAATTTATGAAGTGTGTATCCATGATTTTTGGGCGTTGGACTCATGTTAGATTCTTAGAACAGTGGGTCAGTGCCATTATTTGTGACTTAATGTTTGTTTATCGGTAAAGCAGATGATAACAATTGACTATGGTATGGGACAAAGGGATCCGTAGTTTACAAAATTAAGATTAAATTTTCCGAGTTTTGGGCTATTCCAATTGCTATTTGATAAAGGTAAAGGTAGGCCTGGGAGAAGCAGTGTTACTGTGTTAGGTTACTTAGGTAGATGGTGTTGAATCAAAAACCTAGGGTAGTACTAGCGAATAGTAGATTAAAAATGGAGGAAGTGGTTATATTAGAGTTAAAGAGGAAATCAGCAGACTATTCGAAGTTAGTGGAGGATATTGTAAGGATAGAGAAGAAGATCTTCCCTAAACACGAGTCTTTATCAACATCTTTCGACAATGAACTTGGTAAAAGGAATACTGGATTACTTTATGCTTCTCAACATATTAATGGCGATATTGCTGGCTACGTTATGTACTCTTCCCCTTCTTCTTTGCTTTCCTTCATCACTAAACTTGCAGGTCTCTCTCTCACTCTCACTCTCCCTCTCCCTCTCCCTCTATTATTCTATTTTACTATAAGTTGCTACTATAAGAAAAGGTTATTTTTCAAATATAATGTAGCTATTGACATCATTATTTGATTTGGTAGGCTTTGGAGGGGATTGGGGGCATAATCAATTTTTCTAAGGCACTATGCCTGATGATGCTCTTACCTAGATTATAACTAGAATATTTTGATAATGAATAAAAATCATCACTTATCAAAATGGAAAAAGAATTAATTACCGCCTCCTATCGTACCCCCCACTGGCCACTGCTGGCCACCGTTGGCCACTGCTGCATCCTTAAGATTAATGCTGAGGATAGGGTGATTATGCTAGAATCTAGATGCATGGAGATTGGCCATGTTGGCAGCCAGAGGAGCAGCTGTTAGATACTACGGTGCAATTGTCTAATTGCTTTAGCCGTCACCCTAGCTTCTCCTTATAAGGCATAAGCGTAGAAAATATATAAGCTCAGACCACGTCACCACGCATAGGATAAGAGTGTAATAAACTAGTAAAGTTCTAATAATTTGACAACTCCCTGTTCCTTAATTTTCCAATGTACCGTGAATATAAAGTATATAAGGCTATAAGCTGAGACCAAGGGACGTCACAGTTATATTATATTTTGAAGAGACCTTTCCGAAACCTGGTGGAGAAAGATGGTAATTCTATTTTTAAATATTCTTGAACTTGTTTTGCTCTTTCTCAAGGAAATGTGGTGATAGTTCTCCTTTAAAAGAGAATGTTCGTTGACTGTCTTCCCCTTTGTGGTTTAGTGATAGATAAATATGATTGTTATGTTTGGTAGTAGAGCAAGGAAATAAGCTTCTTATATTTTCATACTAGATGTTTGATATTCGCTGTTGTCTTCTACACACGACGTGATTTAGAATGTTGACATTTCTGATCTTATTACAGAAGAACAATCCGTAACATGCTAACACTCTACTCTCTTTCCTTCTCTGAAACATCCAGTCAAAGAGAAGTACAGAAGACAGGGGTATGGTGAAGCACTGCTCAAGGCCGCGATTTCAAAATGTCAAGCTAGGAATATTCACAGAATTTCCCTCCATGTTGATCCTTCAAGAATGCCCGCTGTGAGTCTGTACCAGAAACTTGGTTTCCGCATAGATTCTACCGTTGAAAAGTACTACTCAGCTGACCGAGATGCATATAGAATGTTTTTGGATCTAGACATCGACGACTGCTGTTGCATATCAGGATCTTAGCAACCGTTGATTGATTTCATGGGATAAAATGAAAGATGGAGGCGGAGATGATTAACTATCACTCTCATTTCGGAGAGTTGATAGACTTTATCAACATTTAAGGGGGAACAATTGAGTCCCTATCCGTACTATGCCTGACAACTTATATACTTCACCACCATCCTTACATTGGCTTTCTAATTGTTGTATTCACCTAGTTAGATACTCCCTCCTATTCGGAATAAGTGTCACATTTCGGGTTGGGCACGAGAATTAAGGAATTCATTTGTTTAATGTAAAGTAATGTGTGGGGTGGGAAGATTGGAGAGAGAGAATGTATTATTGATTATTATTGTGAGTAGAGGTGATTAAAATAAGTAGTGTTGTGGGGTATTATTGTGGGTTAGAGTGAATAAAATAAGTATAAATAATGTCCCAAAATGGAATATGTGACGATTACGTGAATAGACGAAAACGGCAAACGTGACAGTTATTCAGAATAGGAGGGAATATGTTGTATGTTTGAAATGATTACTTCTATATTTTTTAACAGAGAGACTGGTACTATCCATCACAAGTTGAACACGGATAGTACCCTCTCACAATATCACAAGTGGGAAGGCAAGTGGGGTGCTCCATTTAAGTTCCACTTGATTACCACTTTTATTTTGTGAGAGACTATCCGTCTTCAACTTATGACGGATAATATCCGTCCTCAATGAGAATTTGTGATTTTTTTATATCACTAGTTGTGGTATCCTTCGATTAGTTTGGTATTATATTTTTGAAATGACTAGTTGCTATTTGGTGAAAATAGGATCAGCAATATAAATTGTTTTAGTTTTACTACCAAGCAATGAGGTTAAAGCTAAATAGTAAATTTAGGTAACCAGGATCCAGGACATAGCCGAACTTTAACACCCGCTATTCTTGATTTAGACGGGACACTCTGATCTGAAACAATAAGACAATTTTGTAACTATTTTATAGTTAAATGTAACCACTGCTGAAAAGAGCTTATACCGCCTATCATAAGCTGTAACACTGCTATACCATTGTTACATTTAACAATAAAATGGTCACATATGCCCGTCCGAAACTTTGGACGAAATTTGGCCGTCTTAAACAAGAATTTACGAAAAAGCATAACAAAAAGAATATATCTCTGAAACAAATCAGAACTTTTTGGTCATCGCCCTTCAAATTCTGAATAAATTTATATAGTAAAAAATTACACTTTGCCCTTCTAATTTCAATAACAGTAGTAGTATCACTTAGCATACGAAGAGTTGGTAATTCTTTGATGTACCTCCCACATTAAGGTAATTAACATCAACAGGTACCTTCCCGAAATCATCTGCAAAAATTAAGCATGGAATCACAACCATCCTCAGAGTTCACAGGAAAACCATTGTTTGATTTCAAGTTACAGGAAAACAAACCTTCATATATTGTACGTGCGACTTGCACATAATCAGGTATGAGATCTCTATATATGATCCCTTCCGGATGAGCATCCAAAACAACCAAGACGCCTAATGGAAAGTATAGCAAATGTAAATCAGCAATTTAGTACGCGAAAAATTATGGTTATTGTAGTAGAGCAGTAGGGCACGTATATGTCATATAAAGTTATCTCCTTGTTTGTTTCACATTTATCTTCCTGTTTTATATTGCTATATCCTGGTATACATCAGTTCCTTCATCCTATTTATGTTGTACTTGTTTGCCAAACTACCGGGAGCAATACTGCTAGCTATGTTATTCCAACTCGACTACATATTATGCGCAGTGTGTTAGGTTGTCGGATACGAGTTAGGACAAATTTGTGAAAAAGTTTCATAATTTCTGGGTATAAATGAAGTATCAAAGACTTGAAAGTGTTGGAAATGCAAGACATATCCAAAGTGAAGTATCGAAATAACATAGTTTTGTAGATAACGTATGGTCTTGCTTGTATGTAATGAGCCTGTGAAGTACTCCGTAATATTTAGTTACAAATGAGAAAGGATGAGTGGATTACCAGGTGCCACCCAATCTCTACTTGAAGTGCTTGGCATTGGAGCCAGCCAAAGAATGTTCCTCAAATTCATTTCCTTGTCATAAGCTACGTTAGTACCTGCATTTAACAGAGCTTCAGTAGAATAAGTCAATTAACACAAGGAATTGGTTTTGCTGTGATCATCAAGGTTGGATGAAATCTCAGTCAGTAATGATTGAATTTGTCTTAAATGTAACCATTTCATGTCAGCTGAACTCACCAGCATAAATACAACCATTCCTTATCCGAGCTTTAAGTTCTGAGAGTTTCTGGTTAAATTGAGTATTACCACCAACAGCATACCGGAAGTTTTGCACTACAGTTTCTTAGGTTTTAAATTTCAACTTTATTTTGTCATTTTGCACTAGTTTTTCAAGTACTAAAAGTCCAAAACCACAAAAATCTGAAAGAAGACTAGGAGGTTTGAACAAGTTGAAATATTTAGGAGTTTACATGTTCATTGACAGTACAAGGGAGAGTAACATTTTAGATTAGGTAGTATGTTCAACTGAATAGGAAATGTTAGTGCTGGCACATACCTCTTTGGCAGTACCCCATATTGAACGGGAAAACCTTTTTCTCATATGCTGGGTATTCCTTGGCATGAAATCTGCCATTTAATTTTGTAATATAGACAAAAAAAATAGTCAAGTCCCGTCGTTGAATAGAAGTATGAACTATGAAGGAACCTAACAAAAAGTCAAATGATAAACAGACAATCACACAGCAGTCAGCATATCAATCAGTTAACAATAAGTGCTAAAAATTCTAGAATAGTACCCAGGACTCCAGGAGGCTAAAAGGCTACTTCTTGCCTCTAAATATGTGTCCAAGTGTCACACTCATGTGGGATTGAAGAGTATCGGACACAGGTAGCAACTCTAGCAAGTTTATATAACAAGTCGAAGCAATACAGAACATAACGCATCTCCATGAACAAAGCCTCGAAGGCACACAAAGCAACAATCAGAAAAGGAAAATATTGTGTTGAGATCATGTCACAGACAGCCAGTTAAAATAACTAGCAATCCTATACACCAAACTGAACTATAACAGTCAAAGTAGATAGTTAGCCATCAAGTGCAAAGCAAGCAACATTAGATCTGCAGAATGTAGTACCAAATGATCCTGTCCATACTGCAGTATGCTTCTAGCTAATTATTCATCCATACATTTATTTAGAATGGCAAATCAGTTCCTGAGCTCAAAAAGCAAACAAGTGTAGAACTGCCAAGGAGATCAATGACTCGGTAGCTGCTCAGACATTGGCAATACTCAATGTAAAGTCACAGTCACAGGCGGTTTACAGCAAAACATTCATTAAAGCAATCCATCTGAAAACAGGTGGACTTATCTTAGAGAATGTGAGGTTAAGGAACTTACAATATTCCAAGTCGTCCTGTTTCTTTAGCCAGAAAGAGGTGGCCATGGAAAAAATCGTATCGGGTCAATGACACATTGAGTCCAACAGATGGAGCTCGAGAAACAATGATTTGGAACAAGAATCTTATGTAAGCATTCAAATCCTGAAAATATTGATAGGCAATCCACATGATCCATCCAAAACTGGAAACAAACTAGACCTGAAAAGTTATACAAAAAAGTCAAGTATTATTTGGTGCAAACCTCATGTATAAAGTGTCTGCCATAAGGAGTTCTAGTGAGCTCACACTTGCATTCCTTGGATCCTTCAATATCAGGCACCTACAACATGCATGCCTCCGTCTAAAAATTACGATTACTCACGTTGTTAACACTCAAAATTAGGGCAGTCTAACTGGGAAAGAGGACTCACGGGAATAGGGGTGGGATCTAAGGCACGGTAAATAGCATCAGGATCAGCGGCGGAGTCAACGGAGAGACGAGCGAGCTCCAAAACAGCGGAAGGGGGCCACCATATGCGCGCATTATCAACATCATCCCTCTCTCTCCGTTGACGAAGTTGAGTCATCGATCTCCGTTTCCCGTCGGAGATTGTTTGGTTGAAGGGAACGAGGAACTTGAGGCAGGACCAGAGGTCTCGGGCGACGGTGGGGTCAACTTGGGCACCGCGGTGGGGTGGGCCCAGTAGAGAGAGAAGGTCGACTGCAGTGGCTTTAATGGGGGTAAGTGTGCGGTGGTGGCTCTGGTTGAGGTTGTGCGACGCAGAGATGGTGGTGGTGGTGGTGGTGGCGAAGGAAAAGGAGAGGAAGAGTGCGAATTTGAGGGAAGAGGAGAGGTGGTGTTTAAGCTGCCTGCTCCTCATTTGTCGGAGGTTCCGTAATCCCGGATAATGGCATGGGCGCGTATCAGCGTATGGCATACCTCCGGTATTTGCCAATGCCTTGTTTGCTACTGTTATTATCATATTTGGGTAATGTCTCGGTTATTTGTTTACACTAGTTGTTCTTCCGCGCGCGATGCGCGAGGAATTTTAAGGGACGTTATTTCTCATAATGTAAATATTTATAATTTCAACAAAGTTTTGATATTTTGGTTCATATTATAGTATAACTAATGAATGGAGTATTTGAATGTGTGAATCATTTTCATGATTGTATACGCATGTAATAAACTTACTATCTTGATAGTTACTATTGATATCGGAAATGATTGTTACGAATATGAAATGCACAATTTTATTAAGATTTCATAATTTAATGCAATATGTTTACACCCATAAGTACTCTACCTTGTTGATCTAAATCTTCAACTTTAAATCATTGGAATACAATAGTCAATCTAAAGTTTAAACACTTTTGCATCAAAATTATTGCTACGGGGTTATCAGTCAGAGTCGTAATATGCTTCATCCTCTGAGAATATATTAAACGGACCATCTTCGTAGACACTTAAATCGTCTTGGTCCCTATTACCCTCCATCCAAACGTGGTAGATGTATCTTGCTTCCTTTGTTGGTAAATCAAGGCAGCTACATTGGATAGAAAAAACACGACCCCGCCTTGTCCTGGTGATTAACCCATTACTCCTTTCGCTTTTTACTTGACTCCTATAATCAGCCGCTATTTTAGATGTTTCTTTGCCAACTGCAAACAGAGAAGCCCATTTTTTGCATACTTCAGCCATATTACGTTTGTCTATATGGCTGAGTCTGCTGAATATGCTGGTCATTAACTCATCAGAACTGAGCAATAGATGGTGTACTCTGCTTGCTCCATCTCCTTCCTTCAGCACGTACTGCGTGTTGAACATTGTTGTTGATGTGAATTGTTCCCTTTTCCATTGTATGTAATCACGCTCGAACTTATGCCTATCTTCTTTGTCAAAGTAGACAACACGAACACAAGGAGGCATACTTGTGAAACAGCAAAATCTAGATATTGAAGCTACATAATATTAGGAACAACATAGCTTGTACAGGAAGATATGAAGTTTAGAGCAAACGATAACATCTTCAAACAAGCAGTTTATTATATGGTTTGGATAAACAATGAGATTATGAATGGTGTTGTATTTGGCTTCTTTATTGGTATTTGATTAATGTTGTTCGTGTCTCTCTGCAAGACACAATTAACTACCACCATCAATACCTTGAGAGTTCATAATTTCAATATCTTTGAAAGCACTTGAAGCTACACTGTAAATAGGCTGTTATACACCACTCATTTGGTCATCATTTGTTTTGGTTTCCAACATCACGTTAGCATTTGTTTTCGGCTGATGCTTGATCTATCACGCACCTCCATACAACCAGCCACATAAATTATCTGTATCCTACTACTACAACACATAAACTATGTCACTCTATACATGGCATATTGGCAGTATTGCTATCTCCCACCCTACTCCCCTATACTGACTCTGTCAATTTTCGTATCCTTGTTTTCATATAGTACACCCGAATAGCCAACACAATACAATCGTCCTAGTATAATATACGAAGGGATGACAAACAGTTATCCAGTTCAGATATAGTTACACGAGATTAAGGGTGCATATGAACACTATAATTCGGAAAGAAAAAGAAAGCTAATCAGCAGCAAAATGCGGGGTATCATGACCTGCATAAATTCTGATTAAAGCCAATTCTGAATTAACAACATTTTCTGCCATTATTTAGATTTTTTGAGTATTCCAGAGTGACTAAATTAGATATCATCTATAAAAGGACATTATGAAAGAACCAGGTAAAAGGCCAAAAGGGTGGGCTACTGTGATATAGGTGTATTTCATTATCTGTTTCATCGTCTAATGGTAATTATTAATAATGGGGTTATCTGGAGATTTATTCGGAATGATGACTACCAACTTTCGTAATTAGAGTTAATGATGGGGCTTCCTTACAAGATCGTCTGACCAGTGGTTTCTGATTATTACATCACCCCAGGTACTTCTCCTATTCTAATGGATTTGAGTGAAATATTATTAATTACACTTAGCAATGCTAGAGTCTGTACTTCAGGAAGTATTGGCAACGTTGTCCGTAAGTGCGTGCACTATCCTTAAATTTAAAACAAGATCTTCAACCCAATTCAAGATCAGTACAGGGCTCGACCCTAGTTTACAGGCCTACAATGACAAATACATATCTACTTTTATGAGTTAATCTATAAGTTTTATTACTTAGATGCACACTATTTATGCAGAAGTCTATCACTACCCTTCCTGGCTCTTTCAACCCACAAGCCAGTCCTCGATACTATCTAATTCCCGAGTTTTTAACAAGGCTATATCCCTCTTGGAATTACCGAAGGAAGCCAATGGGCCAATAAATATACACTTTACAGATACTTACAGCCAAAAGTCAGGATCCATTACCAAACCATGCTGAACTACAGGCTATATGTATATCTACATTGTCTCTTACTCTTAACCCAGATTCGTCATCATAACCCAGACATACATTTAACATTTCCTTGATTTTGGAGAAATTGTATGTGTATTTCAACATTAAGAACATTTTAATGCAATAGTTAATCAAGACCACAGCAGTTCAATCAATTAACACGATAGTCAATCAAACTAATCAATAATTCTCAACAAAACAATTCTAATAAATAATTACTATTAGAAATAATGTTCATGAACATATAATCGTATCAGTATGATAACTGTAATTTTATGTACAATTCATTAATACACTGTTTAGGTTTGATTACATAAAAAAAATGAAAAAACATACCTTAACGGCGGCAAATAGTGGTATGGTAATTGATGCAGTGTTTTGGTGGTGAACCTACATTCGTGTGATGGTACAGTCTGATGAAGGAGGCTGTAGGTAATTTTTTTTGATTTTTTACAAAGAGTATTCAGAAGGAGATCAAGTGTAGAAATGAAAAGAGAGAAAGTGGTTTATTTTTTTTTTTAATTATATTAATTTAATACACGAATTCTTATTTGCAACAACACTATCCGTCGCAAGCTTGTGACGGATACCGTTTCCTCTCACAAAATACCCACTTGGTCCCCTTTCTCCACTAACTCATTTCATATCTATTTTATCTCACAAAATATCCGTCACAAATAACGACCCGTTGCAAGCAAAACTTACTAAATTTAATATACAACATACCCTAAATTGGATATATATTAAAAGTTAAATGTAAATTAAGCACTTTTAAAAATTATCTCAATATTAGTGAATTTGATTATAAATTTGAATACTTCATTCTAAACAAACGATTTTAAACACATCAATGATTTCATAATTAAGATGTATAATTTATATGTGGATAAGTACTTGTATATTTTAAAAAAGATATTGACTAATTTTAAAATTCAAACGAGGATGTATAAACAGAATCGGAAAGTAAAAACGAGGAAGTAAGATACGGTAATGAAATGAGAAAAAGACAAAGAAAAGACTAATCATTACTTAGCATGCGTATAGGACATTGCTGTGCTGTTTATCTTAAAGGTTGTATGCAACATGGTAAGTATACCTTCAGTTTAGTGACAAACATTAAACACCATCTGTCAAAAGAAAAGAGGGCTTAACACTACTAATGAACTCAATGATTAAATTGCACATTATAGTAAATTACATTATGTTCTAAATGTATTCTATATTTTATTAATACACAATCATTTGTTAACTGAAATTGTGAAGTTAACACAGCCCTCCCTCTAGTTAAGCGGGTTAGATACGATATCAGTGTTACCTTTGGGAGGGATCCCATGTGATGCGTTTCATAAAAGTTAGAGACCCAAATTAAGGATAGGAATTATGTCATAATAGTGCGTTAATTATCCCAATTAAAATACCTTTCCATCCTTGCCTCCAAACATGACTTAGTCAAACATACCAACCCCATTCGGCATCTCATACGAGAAAAGTTCATAAACTTCCTCCGAAGTAAAAGGTAACAGTTGCTTATCACGTTTGTATTAACACATTTATTAACGTGATTATTTTTACTAAACATTATTAAAAGTTTTAAGCATTTTACATTCTTAGAAAATTCATTATGCTAAATCAAATAAGTTCATACATGACTATATTTTGTCTTATAAATTAACAATAATACGATAATTTGGATGAAACATTTATTAAAAGAAGAATAAAATCGTTTCAACTCATATCGTCGCTATACAGAAATACGCGATTTAAGAAAAGTACGGATATAATGGTAATAATTACATAAACCATTAGATGCTAAACTAAATGACGGCTAACATGCCCTTACGTTTCCCTAAACTATCTGATTAGACACTACTGTTCTGTGTAATTACTACGAGTAGCTGTTACCCTCCAACCTTCATCATGCATACTCCATTCTGATCATTGTCTCTGCCCACATTCCCAAAACTCGTGCACATCTAAAATGGAGAAACCTTGTGGAAAAGTAATATACTTTAACGATGATGATAAGCCAGAATTTGTCGAAAAATACGTTAATTGGAAAAAAAGTCAGTTTCAGTCCACCACCTTATTTTCAAAAGTAACTGTTGAAGAGGAAATGCCCTTTGGTAGCAGACCTCATCACCCATTCCTCAGTTTACCAGAACTCAATGATCATGTCTTCAACAAGCTCGATAGGCAAGGCAAAAGGAGTATGGCGGAGGTTTGTAAGGCATGGACAGGGCAGTATCTTGTTGGTATAGAAACATCTAAAGTTGACCTAGATTATGATCATGAACTTGAGAGGGAAAATCGTGGAAATGAGATATGAGTGAGCAGAAACAAGAGGATGGTGTCAATCTCCTGCTCATGCAAGCCACGAAAGTCTAAAGCTAAGAAGAGAAAGGGACGTTACAGGAGGGGTAGCAGCTCAAAGTATGCGTATGTTGAGAAGTCTGGCAGCGAGGGGTACTATGACTCTGATTGCTGAGCCTGCCAATAAGGCAACCGATTATCTTTCTGAATATACATCTGTTATGTTTATAGCTAATGTAATGGAGGATTTTATACATGTTTTTGAGTTAAGCACCTTTCTTTTGGCTGCATTATTTCAATTTGGACTGCTCACAGCATTGTTTATTTTTGATTATTAATGCAATTTATTTGGCAACAAGCTAATACGTTTGTAACCTGTAATATTATGTTGTTAGAATTTAGGGATTATACCATAATCAGTAGGTAACTTGTAAGATTGATTGTTTCTCCTGGATGATGATAGAACTTGGCAGTGTATATGGTTATGTTTCTTTTGTGTTTATGATTTCAGCGATTTGAATTTGTCTTTTGATCAGGAGGAACTCGTGAACATATACATCTTCTCATAGTAGATAAACTGTTGTGTGGCATATTACTTTTAGTTTAAGGTGCTATGTTACTGGGGTTTTGTTGGTAATCTTCAACCATTAACAACTTCCTTATGATAATGGTGTTATATATTAATCTGTGTATTGGAGCTATATAGACGTGTGTATTAGCAGATTGGGTTTCAAGAATACTGTATACGATTTCATTGAGCAAGGCACTCAATGTCATTATTGGACACCGAAACAATAGGCGTACGATTTATGGTGTTAGTCTATTGTAGCTACAAACCATGGAGCATCTCAAGTTATTAAATTAGAATATATAGATGAACTTGTAATATAAAGAGTTCAGGTTGACATGCCTTTGGTAACTAAGCAGTCATTAATTTTGCATACTATGAGCACCATAACAGCAACAGATAAACGGGTAACATAGATAGAGTTCATGTTGACACTGATTCTTAATTTGGGGTAGTCACTGGTTCTTAATTTGGGGTAGAGAGCACTGCAGACGGGGATCCTGTCTTCTCCTTCCTACACTTCCTTTTTGGGAGTTGTGGGTGTGACAAACTTATTGCCACATCTTTCCCTGAATCAACAATTGTTGGATAGCTTAGAATCACAGGCTGGTCATCTTTGGCAGACTCATCACTACCGATTGTAGACATACTCTCGGCATGCTCTGTATAATCAGTAGGTTTCAGGTGTTTGATGTTAACATCCCCAACATGCTGGCTTTCTAGTGTGGTTCCTTCATTTGTTTGTCCCACAGTGAGTTCAGGACCACTGCTCTCAGCACTCACTACGACACGCTTTATTATCCATTGCAGCACATTGTTGGTTGACAGGCTATTAGCTGGAGCTACTTGAGCTTTGAAAGGCTCTGTGTCAAGTAATCCTTTGAGTGTTGTAAAGGTTGGCTCATCAGACTGCGAAGCAATACACCAGTTAATATGAAGAGTACTATTAATTTAGAAATAAAACAAAGTAATTTAGACTCACATTATGCTTCATATGGAATATGTCAGATGCGGACATCCTGAACAGTTGTTCAGTTACATCTGTAAACATAGTAAAGGATAGTGTTCCAGTGCCATCCGATACGTCACAATTGAAAGTAACCCTACATTTCACAAACGCATTCTTAATGGAATGTATATTTTCAATTTCACCAAAGACAGTGTTAACCTGGTCTTATTCATAAATATAATGCACTGCTCAGTTATATATAACTCAATAATTGTCAAAGGAGCACAAGTCTTACTTTGGTTCTGAGGTGCAGTTAGGTTTAGCGCAGCTGTCACAAGTATATGTGTTGCCTGGTTGTATGTTTGACCGCTTTGAACAATTTGAGCAACCCATGTATGCATTAATTTTCTCAAAATCAACATCTGGGATAGTTACTTCTAACCAATGCCTCTCATCTTGCAAGGTTGTTTTAGCCTGTTTGTAGTATTTAAGACACATAACCCTACTGTTAATCATCTTGAAATCTCTCATTTGTACTAAATATATGAATACAATCTGTGTTAAAACTTCTGTAGTGTTTGGACTATTGTTGCGTAGCTACGACATTCTGTTATGATGTAGTAATATTGGATTATTGATACAGTTTCAGTTATAAATATGGTGCAGGAAAAGATGCAGGAATTTTGCTTCCTTTTTGGAACAAAGGGTTGAGATGGTTGTCGTACTGTCAGTGAGTACAGGCATCTTGACATTAAATAGTCGGTTTTGCAACTTCGTCAACGCCATAGTGTGGCTAGCCATCCTGCACATTCACGTAGTTCAAACATTAGCAGGATTACATTCTGTCTAGAATATGTTTTGTTTTCTTGCGTGTAGCCTAGTTCAGTACCATGCTTTGAGAGCATCAGCTTTATCACCATCTGGTGAGTGTACAAAAACAGTTGAAGCAGATGCTGTCATTGAAAATCCTGCTACATCGCAAACTGTATTAAGATACTGCTAAATGTTGTAATGATGCAATATATTAGACTATGGCACGTGTACAGCCAGATTGACCGTAACTATCAGAACCTTTACGCATTGATACTCTGAGTGCTGTTATGCCAACTGCTCTAAATTTTCCAGGTTCTGATGTCAGCAGAGTGCAGTCATCCTGAACGAGATCATCCCAAACTGAGATGGACAAAGGTTGTGTAGTACTGCAAGAGCATTTATATTAGCAACAGCAGTATCATGATGTTTAATGTTATCGATATGTAGAATAATATGTATTTCAATGTGTCAAAGTATGTGGCATCAGTTACCTTTTGTCGATTAATATGACTTCACGGACAGCTGTTTCACGGGCCTTTGCCGTGACAATCTTCCTTGGCTGGTCTTCTACAAAGAGTACAACACCAACTATATCTACAATGCATAAAACGTATGTTCGTAAAACGCTAATTACAAACAGAAGACATTGTTAGTACATGCAATATATACAGACATATTATTATTTTGAAGTGTACCAAACATTTCACTATAGTCAGGTGCCCGAGGTATCTGTGAAATTGGA
Source organism: Silene conica (assembly GCA_029255685.2). NCBI lineage: Eukaryota > Viridiplantae > Streptophyta > Magnoliopsida > Caryophyllales > Caryophyllaceae > Silene > Silene conica. Next base: position 57,392,924 of record CM055315.2, read on the forward strand.
CGATAGTTAATATCAGCACATCCACCATCAATGTCCATAGGCATGATAACGGTACGTCTATTGAAGGTCATCTGATAATCTAGACCAGATTCATTTGTTTGCTCAGTATCTATACATCCCATATTTTCTATTGCGCCACACATTCCGTTAGTAAAACTACTTAATTAGCCACTTGAAATCAACAGGAACGCAACACTTTGGAATAAATTAAATGATTATGTATAATTGTTTGTAAGAGGAAGATATTACACAGCCTTGAAGATACATAATGGACTATATTCAGAATAGATTAGAAGACAACAATTAACCAAGCTAATCCTCGCATTATAGCATAGCTGGTCCCTCTCCATTACGAGGGAAAGAACCGCTTTCTGTATCTTACGATGCAATGAACAAAGCATAGACATTTGAGCAGGAGTTTATACAACACGATCAATCATATCGCTGTATATCTGAAACTCCTTAGCAGCACCTTAATAAAGAAAGATTTTCTCGCAACGTCTCTGCTGGACTATGACACTGAATTATTAGCCAAATGTACTGCATTGTTAACTTGTAGCCTAGAGGAGGGAACGGTGCCTGAACATCGTCTATTGTTCATTTCGAAGGACAAGGAGTTGTTAAATGACAAGTTTTATAGTACCATCACCAAAAACAAGCATTCGTTCTTACATCCTATCAAAACTTGTAAGATAGATGTGCTGAAACCCTTTGAAGTTTTCAGAACATCAGAGGTATTTCATGCCATAAAGCTAACACGAATAGTTTGTTCTTCTGACCAAAGCAGGCCTGATTCATGGATGTTTTCTATGATCTGTACCTTATATTCCCACTTCCTTTCCCCCCCCCCCCCAATATTGTAATGTCCTTGAAATTAGTCTTAGTAGTAAGTAGTACCATTATTGCAGACTAGAGTTTACAAGATTTCTAAATTGTAATCTGACTAAAGCTGAATTACATAAATGCAGTTCTAAAACATATATGTATTCTCATGTTGCTACTTAATTCTGCGTGGACCAGCCACTCGTTTTCTTAGGCGGTTGCCCACAGCGGTTCCTTAACTATCAATCATTCAATAACTGTACGCTAAAGTGACTCATTCTTACCGAACATATGATATCCACGTTTTGCAATCATAATACAAAGTACCAATGCAAGCTGACTGAGCACCCAACAGATACACAATGGGTAAAAACAGTACGTTTTACCAAACATTAATCTAATGCCAGAAGCTTATGAGCATAAAGAGATACTCTCAATAGCTATAGGCCGTTACGTAGGCCATCGCGAAAGACCAGGCACCACAAAAACAACTACAAGCATACAACCTAGAACATACTAACATCAGCCGCGGTGTACTGTCAATACATATTTTTCAAATTAGGGATACTTGGGCCAACTCCCACTTCAGTTCCTGCGTTAAAAAGAGTGACCTTGCTGGCTTAACCTGAATGTAAAAACAACTGTTCTTCAACTGATTTTCCACTTGTGACAGATAGTCTTCCTTTTCCTAACACAGCCAGTCAAACAATATACATGAAATGTCAGCATAGTAACAAAAGCACATCAACAGGAAAAGCTGAATTAGCCTAAATCTTAACTGAAGCATCGTACAATAACAACAGTAGCGCACCAATTACCTGTGGAAGCATTGAAAAGAGTACACCCGCCTCCACATCATTGAGTTTTTCTGCATTATCAGTCAATGCATTGAAACTACAAGCGCCGGTCTCATCCTCTACATCCACTGCCACCAGTATTCTGAAGTAAAGAATAAGTCAGGGGGACTACCATCAATAACATACTCATTCTATAAGCCGCAGTTTCATTACCTCGGAGAAGACACAACATTCTCTTGAATGCATGCATAACACGTGTACAAAATACCAATTTCTTCATAACCACCAGTACCACAACTACTACACCCAGTGTAGAATTGTATATTATTCTTATCAAGCCTAAGGAGATTGACACACAACCAATGCCGTTCATCCTGCAGGGTGTCCCTTACCTGTTAGGACGACAAAGCAACATCAAACACTGTTTGCAAAACTAATCACAGATTGCTATACTACGCACTGTACATCTAACATCAGTACTCATGGCAATCTGAGGGACACGTTCCAATTTAGGGAACCACGATGGCCAAAAAGGTAGATAGTACAAGACATAGACATACATCCTGTTGGAGAAGACATCCAATTGTAGTAATTATGCGCTCAGTTCCTGGACAGCGAACATCGCAAATCTTTTTGTGTTTATTAGCCAGAAGCCTATAACCACCATTTCTCCTGCAACATCACGATTATGTCATAAAACGCAATAAAACTACAGGCGCACACCAAATAAACAAGCACCTACCAGTGACGCAACATATCAGCCTCCTGGCCTTGTGGGTTCAGGTTCACAACCGTATCTCTCGTAGAAGAAAGAGAAAAACCTAACCAATAAAAAACGGTCGTTAGCATCCGCAGTCATTGATAGTAAACGTGCGCAGTCATGTGTGGAACGATTGGCAGCACTAAATACCATTTCGGGAGCATGATCTCAGATTGGTAAAACTGATGACAGAGAAGGACGTTGCATTAACCTCCAAATTCCTGCAAACTCGCACAGCAGGCTTTTCCCAAACAGTGACCATGATAACCTGATCAGAACTGCATACACAGCAGCGAGAATTTGTCAGCATACAGGCCTACGGTTCCACACCAACACATACTATATATAGTAAGTTAGATGACTGTTCTTCCTGAATAGAACATTCCTTGAATCAATAACGAAGATTTCAAAGAGCTCACAAGTATAACCAGCCGGCCTGGGTTTCTGACATATCCGGTCAACAAATAAAACAATACCCAGCACATCTATACACAGAACAATCTGAAATTAGCAGATCTAATACATATTAAAGACACTGATAACCTACTTATATCACAGCGTCTCACCATAACAATGTTCGAGTGAGATTTTTTTGGGTATACACGCAACTGGCACGTACTGAACAGGATTTAGGACCTGGCTACCACGCACGGGCTGAACAACAGTTTCACTATTAAAAATAATTTCATAAACTTGGTTATCCTGGTCGCCCCAGCAATGTCCTCATACCACCCTGACTTTAGCATTAGTAATCTCATACTCGACATGATAATGCATGACATCACCAAACAACTTTAGTTCCTCATTGTGGAATGCAGCTCTGAGCCTAGAACCCTGCAGTTTCATTAAGAAAATGATAAAATTCCCATCCTAAGCGTTCAGGACATCAGAACCAATCAGATGTGAAGACGAGGAAAATACGTCAGTATCAACAGGGTATATTCAAAGATTACAGATAAACCATTTTTAGTTATGAAAATCTAGATACGGGGCTCTCAAATGATCAATCCCTAATGGAGCAGTACCCATACGATGTAAAATAAACGCAAGCTGATATTTCCCAGACTCTTGTTCTAAATATAATACACCAGTCAGAACTGTGCAATCCCGACCATAAAACATTTGAGTTAGTTTATGTAACCACAGGAATGAATGAATGAATGAATGAATATAACGAACAAAACTTTACAACTTTTGCATACACATCCCATAATGATCCCTCAACCGCGCTGTCTGAAATACTTTGCAAACAACAACTACGAAAGAAGCCAGTACATATCATACAGTAAATGAATGAACAAACATAGGAATGAATGTAACCAACACACACTGACAGGCCTTTTATAAGCCGTCCCAACAGAATACATTACAGATTATTACAATCATCCTTTTCAAAACCACCAAATAATCAATGAACGGCAAATGAGACCAAATGAGAGCCCTTTAAAAGTTCTGTATTCAGGACCTATCCCATTAATGTTAAGAACAAATTAAGCTTGTACATATTATCTCAACAAACATATACCTTTTCATCCTCAAACGTTATCAGCTCACACTCAAGAGGATGTGCAGTCAAGGAACCATGTATATTTATCTTCTCTATTACTCTAGCTCTTATAGAATACCGTCCATCCCTTCCTGCAAGAGTCCTAACACACTGTCGTAGAGGTTTCATAATGTCCTAAACAACAAGGAACCATTAAAATACATATCTAGAATTAGCCATTGCTCTGTGCGTTGAACCGGAAATTAAAATAAAAAATGAGAACCAATCTGAAAACAAACCTGTAAGAATGCCACTGTGATGAGAGCAAACACACTTAAGGACAGTAGCTTTAATAGGCTAGCTTGCTTGTAAAGTCAGCCAAATGATTTTGCAAAACCACAAATAAGATAATAGATAGTACTTTCAAAGTATGGGCAAACTGAATAGTTACTGACAAGTCATTACCTACACATACCTACAAGCTAACATGAACTGTTTGCACACTAACCACGTACAAATATTTACATTAACTACCAACTACAAGATCATACAAACTGTACAAATTACATTCAGATAACCAAAATTCCTAAAATAATTTCAAAACATAATTAATAACAAAATAAGGAAGAGTTAATGATCCACAGGAACCAACCTGTTGTGATATGATCATCAGGAAGACTACCAACTACAAGATCACACAAACTGTACAAATTACATTCAGATAACCAAAATTCCTAAAATAAACTCAAAACATAATTAATAACAAAATAAGCAAGACTTAATGATCCACAGGAACCAACCTGTTGTGATATGATCATCAAGAACCACTGAACACATATTCACATTGACTACCAACCACAAAATCACACAAAATTTACAAATTACATTCAGATCACCAGAAGTTATAAAATAATCTCAAAACATAACTAAGAACAAAATAAGGAATAACTAATGATCTGCAAGAACCAAAACACATAAGCCATCTATGCTCAATCACACAATATAATCAGTAATACATTAAAAGAACAGATGAGTCTACAAACATAAGTACATATTCATAAACAGATAATAATTGTTCAAAATCAAACTCAACAGACACCAATAGCCATACATAAATAAGTTTACCACCAAATAACAATTATACTACAAGTCTACAATCACCCATGAAATGCAAAGCAAAAGTATAGCAGCAGATTATAATTAAGATACATAACAGCACCACCACTCCTAATCAGTAGACCACCCTTCAGGTGAAGAAACATTAGGCCTAAACAACTCCTCTTCCATGTAGCTATAATATATCTCGTATATTTCAATGTTCTCGAGAGGGCCAGCGAATATTTCACCGGTAGCCATACAAAGATGGTATAGAGTCATGTGACGGACGACTGTTTCACATCTTTTGAAAAATTCAACAACCTCCTCCTCAAGCATCGTCAACTCGCTCCTCTTCATATCGACAGTTGCTGATTACAACAAACAACATCTGTATAAGATTATCCTATAACTAAGCGTATTTAAGAAAATTTCACTTGAATCATTAAAAAAGAAGGAGTACCTGAGGTGATCTGATCATCAGGAACCACTGGTCGGAGAATCTTGTAACGAGGCCCAATCATTAACTCTAATGACGAAAGTCGGTAATCATGCTGTCGAATAAGCCTCCAGATAACCTCATTAATCATAACTACCAAAAGACGATCAAACAGAGGACGAAATCCAGTAACAATTTCATAAATTTTTTTCTGCAAATAATGCACCTCATCAACATCGTTTAGAGGCATAGTGAAGAAATCAGTATAAAAATGTTTAAAGCAATGAAACCACAAGAATGTGTAAAATAAAAAGCAGAAAATGAAGAAACGGCAGAGGAACAGAGTAATAAGTAGAGTAAGATGGAGGAAGAAGACAAGAAGCACACTGCTCATCACATGCACCGTGCGTGCTCTACTGCTCTACTGTTCACCTTATGGCAAAGTTCACACATTTATAAGGGTTATTAAAATAAAGAATGAGAACCAATCTGAAAACAAACCTGTAAGAATGCCACTGTGATGAGAGCAAACACACTTAAGGACAGTAGCTTTAATAGGCTAGCTTGCTTGTAAAGTCAGCCAAATGATTTTGCAAAACCACAAATAAGATAATAGATAGTACTTTCAAAGTATGGGCAAACTGAATAGTTACTGACAAGTCATTACCTACACATACCTACAAGCTAACATGAACTGTTTGCACACTAACCACGAACAAATATTTACATTAACTACCAACTACAAGATCACACAAACTGTACAAATTACATTCAGATAACCAAAATTCCTAAAATAATTTCAAAACATAATTAATAACAAAATAAGGAAGAGTTAATGATCCACAGGAACCAACCTGTTGTGATATGATCATCAGGAAGACTACCAACTACAAGATCACACAAACCGTACAAATTACATTCAGATAACCAAAATTCCTAAAATAAACTCAAAACATAATTAATAACAAAATAAGCAAGACTTAATGATCCACAGGAACCAACCTGTTGTGATATGATCATCAGGAACTACTGAACACATATTCACATTGACTACCAACCACAAAATCACACAAAATTTACAAATTACATTCAGATCACCAGAAGTTATAAAATAATCTCAAAACATAACTAAGAACAAAATAAGGAACAACTAATGATCTGCAAGAACCAAAACACATAAGCCATCTATGCTCAATCACACAATATAATCAGTAATACATTAAAAGAACAGATGAGTCTACAAACATAAGTACATATTCATAAACGGATAATAATTGTTCAAAATCAAACTCAACAGACACCAATAGCCATACATAAATAAGTTTACCACCAAATAACAATTATACTACAAGTCTACAATCACCCATGAAATGCAAAGCAAAAGTATAGCAGCAGATTATAATTAAGATACATAACAGCACCACCACTCCTAATCAGTAGACCACCCTTCAGGTGAAGAAACATTAGGCCTAAACAACTCCTCTTCCATGTAGCTATAATATATCTCGTATATTTCAATGTTCTCGAGAGGGCCAGCGAATATTTCACCGGTAGCCATACATAGATGGTATAGAGTCATGTGAGGGACGACTGTTTCACATCTTTTGAAAAATTCAACAACCTCCTCCTCAAGCATCGTCAACTCGCTCCTCTTCATATCGACAGTTGCTGATTACAACAAACAGCATCTGTATAAGATTATCCTATAACTAAGCGTATTTAAGAAGATTTCACTTGAATCATTAAAAAAGAAGGAGTACCTGAGGTGATCTGATCATCAGGAACCACTGGTCGGAGAATCTTGTAACGAGGCCCAATCATTAACTCTAATGACGAAAGTCGGTAATCATGCTGTCGAATAAGCCTCCAGATAACCTCATTAATCATAACTACCAAAAGACGATCAAACAGAGGACGAAATCCAGTAACAATTTCATCAATTTTTTTCTGCAAATAATGCACCTCATCAACATCGTTTAGAGGCATAGTGAAGATATCAGTATAAAAATGTTTAAAGCAATGTAACCACAAGAATGTGTAAAATAAAAAGCAGAAAATGAAGAAAAGGCAGAGGAACAGAGTAATAAGTAGAGTAAGATGGAGGAAAAAGACAAGAAGCACACTGCTCATCACATGCACCGTGCGTGCTCTACTGCTCTACTGTTCACGTTATGGCAAAGTTCACACATTTATAAGGGTTATAGAAACGGTCTTATACTAATTAACTATAACACCCGTGAAAATTCACGGGATTGTTCAATTCAATTTTTATACAGAAAGATCAATTAAGTTGTTAAATAAGCTAATAACGGTTGTGGTGTATATGTAAATACTTTAATAAAAATAAATAAATAAAGTCTAATATAATAAGATAAAAGTTGGTATTTTCAAATACAAAGTACAATAGAGGAGGATATAAAAACTGGAAAGTCTAAGAGAAATTCATAGTTTCTCGAAAATCTCCTTGTAAACAACATTACTTGTTATGGTAGACATGTGTTTGTCGTCATCTAAAATAAGGACTTTTAGACCATCCTTATTTGTAACGCGGGAGATATCAACGTCCAACTGTCCATGGGTGAAGAGTGGTCTAGGAAGATAAAGACCAACACGGGATAAAGATTGCCTTAACTCTTGTTAGTAGTCATTGCAAAGCAAACTGCTAAGGGAAATTGTCTCCTTTCAAACTTAACGGGAAAGATGGACTACCTAAAAGATTATTAATATAAATCATACCTTAAAACAATGAAATAGTCAAAGTCTAATATAGATGAACACCGAAAATTGAGTAGAAATAACTAAAAACAAAAAATTGAATACAAAAACAACAGTAACATCATTTGTTAATTGCTCTATAGAGTTGTGCTGCTTTAATGGTTTAGAAGTGCGCGTTTATCGTGTTTTCGACAAAAATTCTAAATTTGTATCATGTGGTAATTATTATTTTGGCAATACTCTAAATTAAATTCCAAGTAATTCTGATAAAATGTAAATACCTAGTATAATTGTTTTATAATTACAATTTTTTCGAAATCTGATTTTTTTATAGTAATTGCATTAATAGTGCAAGCTGATTTGATGTTGTATTATAATTGACCAATTTTGAGTGATAAATATTGATGTGATCTAATTAAATTGATAGTATGAACTGTGGGAATATAGCATGTATTCACCCTAAAACATGAAGGATTATAACGAAACTTACAATTGTGATTATTGACATAAGATAAAAACATGAAAAGAATTACAACCTTGGGTCCTTGCTTGAATTGGCCTAAGAATAGGAATTAAGATAAATTCCCTCCTATAACTTGCACCCAAGACTTTGTTTGAGACGATACCGCGTGTGCTAGAAAGGCTCTCCAATTGCCTTGCAATGTGGGGAGAGTTTTGTGAGGTTTAGATGTGAGATCTGAGTTTTGGGAGAAGGATGCTCTCTCAAAACCCTAATTGTGAGAATTATGAATTACCAGTCACCTGACAAAAGGAGAACTCCTCTCCTTTTGTATTACTTCGGTCGGCCTATCCATTAGGGTAAGAGTGAGCTTTCCACTCTTACCTTATTCTAATGCGTGATTCGACCCATTTTGCTAAAATATAATTCGCGGGTATTTATTATAAATCGTATACATGTTATCAGATATTAATGTAGTCGATACATCAATAATGGTCTGACAAAAATACGATATTGTATAATTTGCCAAATTAATATAACTGTTTATATTAATACGCGAATTCAATACTTAATTAAATTTAACCGTTTATATTTAATTTTACGAATTAATCATGTAATCCGTATTAGCTAAAATTATTTAATCCGTATTAAATAATAATCTCAACATCCTATTGACTAATTTAATAGTCAATACCTCGTGAGAAGGATACTCGCCACCACGATTAGATCGAAGTGCTTTAATCTTTCTTCCTAGTTGGTTCTGTACCCGATTCTGGTATTCTTTGAACTTGTCAAAGGATTCACTTTTATGTTTCATTAAGTAGACATAGCCATATCTACTCCAATCATCCGTGAAAGTGATGAAATACCTATAGCCTTCTCGTGCGTTGATCGACATAGGGCCACATACATCCGTATGTATGAGTCCTAATAGGTCGGCAGCGCGCATTCCAACACCTTTGAAGGAAATACGATTCATCTTGCCGATGAGACATGATTCACACGTGCCATATGATTTGACATCAAAGGCCGAGATAGCTCCGTTCTATATGAGCTGTTTTACGCATTTCTCATTTATATGTCCCATACGACAATGCCATAGGTAAGTTTGATCTTTGTCACCTACCTTTAATCTCTTGTTATTCACATGTAATATTTCGGTGGTTTGATCTAAAACATAAATTCCATTCATGGAGACTGCCTTGCCATAAATCATATTGTGCAATGAGAAAATACAGCTATTATTCTCTATTACAAATGAAAAACCAAGTTTGTCAAGTGCAGAAACTGAAATAATGTTTTTGGATAAACTAGGAACATAATAACAGTTATACAAAGATAACTCGAATCCACTTGGAAGCTGGATCACGTATGTTCCCCTCGAGACTGCAGCAACTCGTGCTCCATTCCCGACACGCAGGTCAACCTCACCCTTGATGAGGGGTTCTTGGTTTCGGAGGCCCTGCACATGATTACATAGATGAGAACCACAACCAGTATCTAGTACCCAAGTTCCGTAACTTGCATGGTTAATCTCAATCATCTGAATAAAAGAAGAAGAAGAAGACATACTAACAGGAATAACGCGGCCTGCTTTAATGTCCTCACGATACACGAGGCATGTGCGCCTCCAATGCCCAGTCTTGTGGCAATGGTGGCATTCCATGCTAGTATCCTTACTCTTTGTCTTGCCCTGTGAGTTGCTCGACTCACCGGGCCCACTCTTAGCATATCCTGGTTTCTTAAACTTAGGCTTACCTACCGCTAGGTCGCCTTGAGCTTTAGCTTTCCCTTTACCCTTACCCTTACTGGAGATCATGAGAACATCCTGCTTCACGCTCCCACTTAATTTCAGATCCTTCTCGGTCTGTACGAGAAGGGAGTGGAGCTCATGAGGGGTCTTCTTCATGTCGTTTATGTAATAGTTGGCCCTAAAGAGGGCGAACCCATCATGAAGCGAATGAAGCATTCGATCAACGATTATGTTCTCACTGATCTTGCAGTTTAGGGCCTCCAGTTTCTCGATATTCTCAATCATGTTGAGAATATGTGGGCTAACAGCTTGGCCCTTCTGGAGTTTCGCTTCAAAGAAGCGACAGGTATGCTCATAAGAAACGATTCTCGGAGCTTTCGAGAATTCGTTAGTGAGCGTGGTGAAAATCTTGTTTGCACCATGGGAGATGAAGCGTCTTTGCAAATTAGATTCCATTGCACAAATGAGTACGTTCTTTATCGCACCTGCTTCCATGACGAAGTCGCTATGAGTGCGAACTTCGTTAGCTCTAGCTCCAGTTCCTGGGTGTGCCGGAATAGGCTCAGTTAAGTACTTGAGCTTTCCGTCAGCAATGGCAGCATTCCGTAACGCTGCCTCCCAGTCAGAGAAGTTTGACCCATCATTCCTCAGTCTAGTAGACTAATTCATGGAGTCCATAAAGGCTTAAGCCAGGATTCACGTGCTAGCTTGGCACTTGGCATTGGGTCTTCACCAGCCATTTGTTATACAGCAGTTTAAATTGATCGTGTTCTACACTGAAAAGAAGATAAAAAAAAAACCATATAAGCAACTCATCGTTGTGATTTAAGTCTATTTTAAATTGTATTTAAACTCGTAGACTCATGCATTTATATAATTAATCTCCCTCAAGAATCATATAAACGATCCCAAGACTCAATTTCCGTAAATTGATAAGCCTACAGCTTGGCTAATTCCACTGTTGGAACTCTTGGTCGATAGATTTCCGTAAATCCTATCTCATAGTCCATCACAGTCGCTAGATAATATCGAGTGACCACGATGTTGAGATAAAATAAATCATCTGTCCCCACTTACCCGACGTAGAAGGGGTCATATTATGCCTACCGACGAAGAAGGGATTCATGAGAGTCTGATTTATAAAGACTAGTCTCAATTTTTGGTTATACGAGGAAGACCCCATCAACTTATATTTATCCATTTTAAGTGAACTAATATCTAGCATATACGTGAATGAATGAAATAAAGTGATGGCTTTCCATGTGACACGTGACATCTGTATTGTCACAGAAAACTAACGCGTAACCTCTACATGAGTCAGTTTTCAGGCATGTTATAGGTCGTTTGGTTTTAGGCGGAATATGATGCAAGCTATTATCGATGAAAGCATAAAATAAATGCAATAAACGTAAATAAAAGTCCTAGTGTGGCCTATCCTACCAAAATAAACATAAAAACAACTTGGAATCCACTGTTGGACCCTATAAGCTTGTCTTGATGTTCCATCTTGGTCTTTGCAGCGGGAGTGAGCATCCGGTCTCCGTCTTTGGTCTTCACAAAATTACTTATTTAAATTACAAATATAATCCTATTTACATTCTAATTTAAATACAAAAGTAATTACATGGCAAAAACCAAAACGGAGATACAAGATCTCAAAATTACAAACAAGACTGTGTTCCATCATTACGGTAACACAATCTTCTAAGGCCACACTAAGTTACAACTGTTTGCAAAAATTAAATACGTTATAGAAGCATTCATAAGCATTCACAAGACGGTAAATAAAATGTATCAACTAAAATAAATTCATTCATGACATAATACTGTTATTATGTTTAACAAATTTTTACCAAACCACCTTACGAGATTAAAATTATGTGATTATACCGTTTTAATCACCTCAATTTTAATAAATTATAATCCATTATCTTAAACCGTTTTAAAATAATATGTATCATACGAGAGTGAACCGTTTCACAGAAGTTGATATACTATTTCCGTATATAGTATATTACTTTTGGCCAAGGGAAAATAAAACATGTTATTTTCGAAAAATTAAAACGCCTGTAACAGAGATGAGGTCGACCGACCATCTGACAGTCAAAAATAGACTTCCTGTAACAGCACCAAGGTCGACCGACCTATTAACCAGGTCGACCGACCAAAAGTGTAAAACGAGTTTCTGAAAACGCAAGTCGCTGCACTTTAAAACCAAAACAAGTTTTTATCTTTGATTTAAAACGTGTAAATCAAAATTAAACAACAACAAAAGATTCACATATTGCTAAAAATATCGATTAATTAACAATATGTAAATAAGAATCGAAAACAAGATCGATTACTCATAAAAAGAAAACTGCCGAAACAGAAAACACATGCAGGAGTCAGTCGATCGACCGCAACTGTGGGTCGATCGACCGACATGGCGAAAAAAACGCGATTTTCGATTTTCAAAACCTTAGGAAAAACACAAATGTAAAAATTTCGTGGCCTTGGCTTTGATACCACTTGTGGAAATATAGCATGTATTCGCCCTAAAACATGAAGGATTATAACGAAACTTACAATTGTGATTATTGACATAAGATAAAAACATGAAAAGAATTACAACCTTGGGTCCTTGCTTGAATTGGCCTAAGAATAGGAATTAAAGTAAATTCCCTCCTATAACTTGCACCCAAGACTTTGTTTGAGACGATACCGCGTGTGCTAGAAAGGCTCTCCAACTGCCTTGCAATATGGGGAGAGTTTTGTGAGGTTTAGATGTGAGATCTGAGTTTTGGGAGAAGGATGCTCTCTCAAAACCCTAATTGTGAGAATTATGAATTACCAGTCACCTGACAAAAGGAGAACTCCTCTCCTTTTGTATTACTTCGGTCGGCCTATCCATTAGGGTAAGAGTGAGCTTTCCACTCTTACCTTATTCTAATGCGTGATTCGACCCATTTTGCTAAAATATAATTCGCGGGTATTTATTATAAATCGTATACATGTTATAAGATATTAATGTAGTCGATACACCAATAATGGTTTGACAAAAATACGATATTGTATAATTGGCCAAATTAATATAACTGTTTATCTTAATACGCGAATTCAATACTTAATTAAATTTAACCGTTTATATTTAATTTTACGAATTAATCATGTAATCCGTATTAGCTAAAATTATTTAATCCGTTTTAAATAATAATCTCAACATCTTATTGACTAATTTAATAGTCAATACCTCTGACTAACTGTTTAGTCATATCTGGCATAAATGTGACTGTATTTTCATACCTTCACATCTCTCAAACGTGTCCTATAGGTGTGACGTATAGGGACCAGCTGATCACCGCCATCCGTATGACAATATATAACGTCAAACTTATCTAGCAAGCCAACCGTTATTGATAAACGTGGATCAACTGATAATAATACTGAAGTATGCCCTTGTGATCCTTAAAGAGATTTAATAAGTCATTTTACTAACTGTCAAGGATACCAGCCGCAACATGAACGTCATGTATGTAACTGTTGCTGGTGAGGCATGTAATGCTATGTTTTTTTTTCTATGTTGCTTAATTGTCTTTATCGGTAGGTCGTTTCGTGAACTATTTTCATTCCACATTCCCAAATTTCACATTATTTCCTTATAATTTATTCTGTATCATAAAAGTATATATATATTTCAGTATAACCAATTTTAATTATATGGGTTTTTCTTATTCAAAAATCAATTCATATTGGTGTTGTTTAATTATATTTTTCATTATAACCAATTTCACATTATTTCCTTATTCATTATAACCGCTTTGTTGTTTTTTAGTTCACTGTTCCTTTAATTCATTAGTGTAACACCCGTGAAAAATCATGGGATTGTGTAGTTTTTTTTTAAAAGAGGACGACAAATTATAATTATTATATAACCAAAAATTTTATTTATTCAATTTGTCTACTTTAGGTCTTAAGAAGTGGAAGACAACTTTGATTTTCGAGGAGTTTATTGAGAATACAAAAAAGGAGAAGAAAAAAGAGGAGAGGAAAAAGATGTTGTTCGCCTTTGAGATTTTCGAGCAACATTGAGAAAGTAAAAAGTTTTTGGTAGCCAATTTGATAAGGTGGTTGGTTTCACAGAATTGATGATTAATAGTTATTGGTATTTTGTAATTAATGTATGTTCACAAAAAAAAGATGAAATAGAGTAGAATAAGAAGAAAAAAACACCAGGAGGAAAGTATGAGAAAGCGGCAAATAGTACTTCGTATGACTTAATTATCAATGCAAGATTGAACGACAGAATGAACGAATTAATATTACAGCATACACACTACAACATTTTTTTATCTCATGAAAATGTAGGAAAGATCAAATATTATTATTGTTTATTTTGGGTATTGCAATGACTTGGGTACTGCAATGAGTAAAACCGTTTTTTTAATAGGTTTTGAGAATTGTTACCCAAGTTAATTAATACAATTATATTAATTATGCACGGTTAATTATGTGGTTCTCAATTAATTTAAATCTTTTATTTGTTTTAGTTTGTTGATATGGAAAGATGGCCCACGCGGTTAAACATGATTGGTTTAAAAAAACTAAAATTGTGAGATTGAATGAGAGACTTGCATTAGCCTAATTCTGAATCCATATTGTGCCACATAGACAGTTTTCCAAGATTCTTTTATATATATAATGATTGATCACAAATTCTCATTGAAAACGGACACTATTCGTCATAAGCTGAATATGGATAGTGGCCTCTTATATAATGCAAGTTAACCTGTGTATAAATTGCTCTATTTTTTCCCATTTTGCATGTCCACTTACTTTATTGTGAGATTAAAGTATCCGTCTTTAACTTATGACGAATATATCCGTCACACGCAAGACTCTTTGTTTATTCGTACACCAAGTTGCCATTTATTTCCTGTAATTTAAATCCACAATGACACAACTTAACTTCTTTCTTTTCCCTTTCAAATGGCTAACCCCGCAACACCTATTTCGGATTATCTTACTTCCATACTTCACTACTTCACTTAAAAATGGTTTTCAGTAACTGTTAGTTTTTGTGTACGAAAGATGAAATTATTCAGACTCTCCAGTTCACGTGAATCGTACAAAATTGTTGGTGCATAACTTGACATTTATGTATGATTACGCTAAATCAATATTCTGCAGCCGACCTTACAACAAAACCTACTATTTAATTGGTTTGGAACTTTATATTCTTGTAATTTTTTTGAATAATCGAATTAACGTTTCATCTTAAGCCAAAAACATTAGGATTATGCAGTAGGTAGCAGTTAAAATAGTCTTGACTCAAGCATAAGACATTGACTATAGTAGTTAGTTAAGTATTATATAACTACTTGTATAAAGCTAACCATAGTTAATTAGCTAGTTAGTTAACTATGTAACTAACTAGCTAGTTAGTTAGCTAACCATATATATATATATATTACATCACTTATAACTATGTAACTACATTTGATCAATATAACAAACACCTTTTATTTACTCTTGGATTTTCTCAATGCAAGCTCATTCATCCATCAATGGAGGTTATCAATCTCAAGTGTTAATATGGTATCAGTCGTCATAGGTATAACGATTCTTCCTATTTGATTACGATCTCGCTAGTTTGTTATAATAATTGATCTTTCAATTGTTTACTTCTAATCATTGATGTAGTTTTTTATATCTTAACTAACTTGTACTCTTATATTAATCTATAGATATTTATCTCATAAGATAAATTATCTATCATATAATGGAGTATGAATGCCAACCCACAACTTGTTGGGCCGTGAGTAGGGCGGCAAGCAAGTCCATGCACTATTGCCTTGTTCAATCCATGGAAACTCTAATAACGTTTTAGAGTGGATGAAGGCAATTAGGGTTTGGCTTATACGTAATATAGTAATTTAAAGAGGCAACAACTCACAAGTTAATTACTCTCTCTAATATTACCAATTTCGTACACCCAAAAAAGATTTCATCCATAAAGACCTATTTTACAACTCTAAATCTTTATATTTTAAAAGATTTGAAAAACAAAATTAAAATTTTGTCGCATGCCTTTTCTCGTGTAACCAAGTTTATAGTCCTGACTCTCTTGAACTATAACTTTGACCTCTTTTATACGTGAGGTTATAATTGAGAGTTATAACCTTCACCATATAAAAGTCAAGTGACTTTTATGACTTTTATATCACTATATGACACAAGAACATATTCTATCTTGATCTTCCTGAAGATCTTCGGAATAACTTCTTGTCTTGACTTCATTTGAACTTCTCTTGGCCGATTCATAAGTCGATCCTCGAGCATTTGATCTTGATGATTAGCAAAGTCTTGTAACCACACAATCTCTTCTTCCTTTAATAATCATATTTGGTATATAAACTAGATAAACGATTAAAGGCAAAATATACACACAAACATAATTACTAATCTTGTCATTATTAAAACATAAACAAATTTGGATATAATTACTCAACAACAGTGAAGTTTTTTCTTCTGCTTTTCTTTGTTCTTCTGTCGTTTGGGTGACGAGTCATAATTATATACATCTTTATGCTTCCCCTTACATACTTTTGTTACGGTTTTGTGCGCTAATCCATGACATATATGCCCTTTTTATCATAAATGTCGATACTCCCGCATTTTGGTATTTCTAATGCAGATGGATGCATTCCTTGTTGGAGGAAGTGTCCTCGATAGTAGTGTGTTGACGTAATTAAAACTCATTTGAATGAAACACAACTGGGAATGTTACTCTTTTAAAGTCGACTGATCAACATTTACCGATAATGATTGGCTGTCTAGAGTTTGACATTATCGTCATATGATGGTGGTGATCAGTTGATCCCTTAAGGTCATATCTTTAGGGAATTCCGTCTCAATGGAATAATTAATTAATATTATATTGGATACAAATTAATTAATAACTAGAAATTTTGGAAATAATTTTATATGACAAATATTTTATAATGGGATTATAATAATAATAGTCAAAGTAATAAAATCGTTTTATTACTCGGTTTTTATTTATTCGTCTAGGAAACGATTAAATTGAGAATGAACACGGCTGATCATAAAATTACAAAGAGTTGTAATTAAAATTATGATATTACATTTTATACAATAATAATTTCGAAATATTGGAATTATTATTTAAATGTAATAAATTTGTAAATTATGAATTCTAATATTTAAAATTGCATAATTAACAAATTGGGTCATGTGTTATGGGACATGTGTGACATGTTACAAATTAACACAATTGACAAAGATAAAATGGGTCTATAACAAGACCCATTTGAACCGTGAAAATGGAGTATATGTGTGAGGTTGTGTGTTTGAGTGAATAAGTAGATTGAGTGTATTATGCAAAAAGAATATTGTGTAAGGCATATTCTAGCTTTTGTGTAAGAAAGAAAGGAGCATGCATTGGCTTCCTTGGCTTGGCTTGGCCGGCCTAATGCACTCAAAAGAGAGCATGTTTTGCTCTATAAAAGACACTCAACACACCTCACAAATGACTAAGTTTTTTGCTAAGTTATTGTTGGTGAATGCTTCACAATTTCACTAACACATTCATACTACAACTCCATTCTCCCATTTTCTTAAGTAAAATAGTTTTATAAGAAAATAACTATTTCCATATTAATAATGATATAAGAGTAATATTATTATTAATTCTAGTATACTAATACTAATTTTCTAGTAACAAAATTGGTGTTAGTTTGAGATCGGGTCCTTGATACGCATCTTTTGCAGACGATTTTTGTTAGATCGTTCAAGGGTAATTCGGTTGGTTGAAGACTCAAGTAATAGGTGATTATTGAGTATAAACCTTCTAAAACCAATGTAAGGACAATCACATCTTATGATATCATCATGCATGCATAAGATCTAATTAAGTTTTTTATGACTAAACTTAAATAAATTAAACTCACATTAGATGTGAGTATAAAATCAGGAATTCATTTTCTAACAAGTGGTATCAGAGCATTACAGTTGTTGCATGCATGATCGGATTCATGTTTTATGTTAAAAACGGATTAACATACATATTTCGAATTTTTCGAATATTTTGTATTTATTATGATAAATCACAAAATAATTTTGCATGTTAAAGTTTCTGATTCTAAAATGTTTTTAGGACATAAAAATAATTTTATGGATTTTTATTGTTCATTTTTATATTTATTTGTATTTTTTGTAGTTTAAATCGGTTTAAACAAACAATTAATGGGAAAAATAGTTAAAAATAGTTTCTGGCCGAGATTTTTTGATATGTTCTCACTTGCATATTTAATATATTGTATATGATTGTTCGTAAGAAATGGAGTTAATATGCATGGATTATGACTTTTATGAGATAAATAGTCATAATATGAGTTAAAATGGGTATAGAAGGTTATATTTCGAATTTGACCTTAAAAATTTTATGAGAAGTCACATGCAATATATAAAATACCTGTATAAATTTTCGGATTTATTGGATTTATTTTGCATGATTAATGATTTTTATAGTAAAAATCGTATTAATAGTGACTCAAATTCGACTTTAATAGTTATATTTGGAATTTTGCCATAAAATATTTACACAATGTCACATGCAATATTTATAGAATGTATATAAATTTTGGGAATTTATTCTCAAGTGATGCATGATTTATGATTTTAATAGTTAAAATCGGATAAATAATGACTTATTGTGTTAAAAATAGTTAATCTTAATATTATGGCATAAAATTTTACCCATAGATGTCTTATATAATAGGAACATCAGATCTAAAAGTTGGATATCAAAAAGTTTCTGTTTTTATGATTATTATTTTTTGATGAGTTAATTAGCTAATAATCATGATTTATGAGTCGAAAATAAAATTTTCGAGTATGGTCTGTAATTTTTGGTCATTTTTAGATTCTAATATATATTTTAGGATGATTAAAAATTAATAGCGATTTATTACAAGTTTTACTAATTTAAATCGGATTTTTAAGCAGAAAAACGCTATTTATACGATTTATTTAAGAAATAAACCATATATATTTGCAAAAGACCATTTTAGTAATTTCTGAATTTTTAGAAAATTTCCAGAAAGTTTAAAATTTTGAATTTTATTTGACTCATTTGGCCATATTTTGTTTATTTTGCCCGAAAATGCAAGTAATTTATGAACAATAATGCAAAATCAAGTTAAATCATGATCAAATATTAGTAAAGACTAAACATTGATTCCTAAAGTAAGTTAGGATGATTAACTTGGACATAAATTAGATTTATGGTATTTTGATGATTTTAATAGTTAAAGTCACGCATATCCGTAAAAACCGTAAACAAATATGAGATATTTGCTCCCATAAGGCGATTTGGCGATAAAAATTGAGCATGTGCATACATATTTTATTATTGCAATTTATGAATGTCATATTTTAATGTTTTTATATAATTTGGAATTATGTAATTTTTCTTAGTATGGCCTTAGTTTTAATCAATATTACCTGTAATGAAAGGGAATATTGATTCGGTTGTGATCTCGTATCACGGGTTTGTAATTTATTTTCAGTTTTACAATAGAGTAGTTATATTATTTTATTGTAATTCCGGAGATCCAAAAGACGGTGCCATACGGAAAGGAGTTCCGACAAGACGGTGTTTTCTTGGATGGCGTGCCAATGAAGTTCAAGGGACCATGGAGTTGGTTTCCGAATTTGTAATAGTTAATTAGTTTTTACTATTACTAGGAAGGCCATACTAGGATTTTATTGCTTTATTGCTTTTATTTTTGCATTATTTATATGTTTGCATGCATAGCCAAATCGCCATAAACATGCATATTAGTTTAAATCGTTAACAACGACCGTGTCAGAAAGAGTCTGCGGCAATCAAAAAATGTTTTGATCTTCTCGATGGAGCCAGAACTCCAAAGGAGTGCCATAAAGATTGGCACGGCCTATGAGATCTACTCCAGGCTTGTGACAATGTTCTCAAAGGCTTTGAGAATTGTCCAATACGAGGCGGCGTCGGCCTTCTTTGATCTCAACCTTAAGGAGGGGCAAAAGGTTACCCCACATGTGCTCAAGTTAATTGAGCATGTAGAAACCCTAAGGATGAATCAGGTGGACATTCCTAAGGAACTTGTGATTGACAGAATCCTCCACTCCTTGTCTAAAGTGAAAACTTATGTACAATTCCGGGTGAATTTCAACATGAGAAACCAAGACATCTCTCTCGATGGATTGCACAATATGATCTTGCAAGCTGAAAGAGATATGGGCCTAAATGTTAGTGCCCCTAAGGATGTGCTCAACATTGATGTTAAGAGCAAAGGAAAGTTCAAAAGGAAGGGTAAGGCAAAGGGGAAGCAACCTCCCAAAGGTTCCAAGAAAGTGTCTTCTGAGGCAAGCACCTCCAATTCCAAGAAGAGCCCTCATCAAGGGGCCAAATGCTTTTACTGCAATGGCAAAGGACATTGGAAGAGGAACTGTTCCAAGTATCTCAGCGATCTCAAAACTGGGAAAATTCTTCCAGTTGGTACGATAACTGTAACACCCCCATTTACCTAGGAGCCTGAACTAGGACTTCCAGAGTAAATAGGACTGTTACCATCCTGGATGACCAGGGTAGTGGATGCTCATAGTGAAAGAAACACAGTACTTTAAATTATAAAAGTTAAACTGAAGTCTATTACAAGGCATAGTCCACAGGACTTCCAAAACAACTGAATGTAAATAAATGTCCAACTGAGAAAAACTAAGTGATCTAGCAACTAGGTAGGTCTAGTCCATGTCTCTCTTCCATGCCCAGTCCTAATCCACCTGTCTCTGACCTGAAAGATCTACTCCCCATTCCGGATCATTGTAGGTGAACACGAATACACTGTCAACCTCGCGGTTGAGTAGGATAACACAATAATAAATAATAATGCATCACAACAATAATATGCAAATGCTTATGTCATGCTCGAGCTCAATCACAATCTCAATCTCAAACCCGAAACACCCAGCCATACCGAACCTCCCGGCAGACTATAATCGGCCGTCGCCGAACACCAGCTCAAAAGCTGATAAGACACCAGGCCTGGTCTGCAGAACCACCCTGGGCTTTATACCAGATTAACATCTGATCCACAATTATCTCAATATCCAATGCACATGCATGCTCATGAATGCAATACAAAAATAACTATTCATATGATATCATGCTCATACAATTCATGCTTGCATCCACATAGATTAAACCACATACATTCATAACCAAACATAAAATATGGAGCCAGTGTATCCTACATGAATATAGCAGTCTGCAAAAAGAAATCACCGTCTAGAAATATTCCACTTCAAACTCCGTCCCTATAAAATTACTTATATCAACTGCTATCCACTCAAATAAACACTACCAAGTTACTTGATCTTGTTCCTACTTGATTTAATTATATCACATTAAGAATATATCCACACATAAGCATGCCCATAATATACAACTCTCATTAACCATGTACACTTACTATTTTTAGACTTACTAAAAATAGAGCTTACTAAAATAGCATCTGACCAAATAAGTCACAAGATTATTAAAACACGTTTTCATATTAATTAATTATCATTTGCTAAATATGGACTTACCAAAATTAAACTTACTAAAAATTAGCATATCCGATAACATCTTCTAACACTATGACTAATTTAACGTGAATTGCCACAAGGCCGTAGTAAAATAAGTATTCACAATAATCGAAACAACACCGTTAACACTTACGCGAATAAGGTAGCATTAGCTTTGGAATAAATTGACATACCATTTAATTAGTAACAAAATAATTTATATTACTAACTATGCTAATGATGATGCTAAAGTTCATAACCAATAAGATAACAAACCCAATTAAAAAAAAAACCCAAAACAAACGTGAACAGCCCGTGACCAAAAACAGAGGCACAACCCTCCGTCAGCCCTCACAACTGCCGCTGCCAACACCAGCCTGCGCCTCTGACTCCTCCACTGGCGCCACCAGGCTCGCCTCTGAGCCTTGGTGGTTCCAGGGGAGGAACCGGCGGACGTCGACAAGCCCACCACTGCCGACAAAAGCAGTCGAAAAACAGTCTGCCACCACCGCTAATTCTAACTATCCCACGACACAACCCAACAATCCCTACTGTAACTCCGACACCACACCCAACGAACCACCGTGACTGTACCCCTTTCATCACCCCGACTACCACCTACGCAAACACCTCAACCACGTACCAAAATCTACACAGTAGGGTAACGAATTACAGACTAAAAGATCATTACTCACGCGCTGTTCTACCCCTGTTATAAAACGACTCTGACCGTCGATAAAACCACCCTCTTACGGTGGTCTATAGAAGACTACGACGACCCTAAACTGACTCTAACGTGACTACCACACTTCCTATAAACAATCTACGAAAAGAACCAGAGACATAAACTTGTATTCACGACACAAACTGAATATTAATATGCGAAGAAAACACACGAAAAACGAAGGAATGTGATTTTACCTACTTGCCCTAGCCAACGGACCACCGTAGCAACCTTTAACCACCGTCTAAAACTCTCTTTCCCACCCTTTGGTATGGCGGCAGGAGAGTGGCAGTGAGATTTGAGCGTTTGATATATTAGGGTTAGGGTTTTTTTGAGGATGTATATATGATGGTATGAGGATGTTGGGGTGAGCGTAGGATTGTTTGTGAGTTGGTGTTATGAGTGGGCCTTGGGTGTTTGCACGCATACCAAGGTCCAAAGTCAAAACGGGGCTTGATTTTAACTTATAGACTCGTAACCTCGGCCTCTTAAAGCTTACTAATTATAAAACATTCACCAAACTATCGAAACCATCGTTCGAACATCAACTAAATAAATATAAATATTAACATGCGTTATAATAAAACACGAGGTATTACAGTCTTCCCCCCTTAACATGAACTTCGTCCCGAAGTTCACCCTTTTCCGGGGTCAACAATTGGTCGCTAAGCACGTACGAACACAAGTTATAACTACTAAAAGTACTTCAAAACACGAAATGTCACATTCTACCCTACTAAAAAGAAAGTTACGTCCTCGTAACATACCTTAGGTAAACAAGTCAGGGTACTTCTCTCTCATTGAATCCTCAGCCTCCCAAGTAGCCTCCTCGACGTTATGGTTAGTCCACAAAACTTTCACAAGCGCGGTCTCCCCATTCCTGGTTTTCCTCACTTTCCTGTCAAGGATCTCCTTGGGTCTCTCCTCATAGGTCAATTGTTCGTTGACCTCAATGATTTCATGATCAAGGATATGGGAAGGGTCACTGATATATCTTCTCAGTTGTGAAACATGAAACACATTATGCACTCTAGATAACGCTGGTGGTAGAGCTAATCGGTAGGCTACCTCACCAACTCGCTCCAAAATCTCGAATGGCCCAATGAACTTCTGACTCAACTTGCCCCTCTTACCAAACCTCATTACTCCTCTCATGGGTGACACCTTCAGCAACACTTTTCCTCCAGCCTCAAAGGTAATGTCACTCCGTTTTAGATCTGCGTAACTCTTTTGCCTATCTTGGGCAGCTCTCATCTTCTGACGGATCACCTGGACCTGTGCTATCATCTCCTGAATCATCTCAGGTCCCAAAGTCACTGTATCAGCTCGATCATCCCAACAGACTGGACTCCAACATTTCCTCCCATACAATGCCTCGAAAGGAGCCATCCCAATGCTAGCATGATAGCTATTGTTATAAGAAAACTCTATCAAGTCAAGTCTGTCCTCCCAAGATCCTCCAAACTCTAGTACACAAGCCCGCAGCATATCCTCCAGTGTTTGGATAGTCCTCTCAGTCTGACCATCAGTTGCTGGATGGAATGCAGTACTCATCTTCAAAGTAGTTCCCATCAGTGTCTGTAACTCTTGCCAGAACTTTGAGATGAACCTGGAATCACGATCAGAAACAATGTCCTTAGGGACACCATGAAGCTTCACCACATGCTTAACGTAAGCCTTGGCCAATTCAGCCTTACTCCAAGTCTCCTTCATTGGTATGAAATGGGCCGACTTAGTCAACCTGTCAACTATTACCCAAATCATGTCATTCCCTCTCGAAGTCCTAGGCAAGCGCACAATGAAATCCATTGATATGCTTTCCCACTTCCACTCAGGTACATCAAGTGGTTGTAACCTCCCTTGCGGCCTCTTATGTTCTCCCTTCACTCTCTGGCATACCAAACATCGAGAGACAAACTCAGCCACCTCCTGCTTCATTTTTGGCCACCAGAATGCTTTCTTCAGGTCTTTGTACAACTTATCCCCTCCAGGATGAACGGAATAAGGTGTAGAATGAGCTTCGACCAGAATCTTTCGTTTCAATTCCTCATCATCAGGTACACACCATCTCCCATCAAATCTCAAGCTATCATCACTGGAAATCTCGAACTTAGAATATGGCTCGGTATCACTAGCTTTGTTCACTGCCTCACGCCACTTCTGAATTATAGGATCACTCTTCTGTCTTTCCCGAATTTCGGAGTATAACTCTGGCTCGATCGTCAAATCCCCCATGGTCTCACCCTTCCTTATCACCGCGATTCCCATCTGTCCCAACTCACGATACATACTCAGCCTGGACATAGCTGTGCATAGAGCGTGAACAGACTTCTTACTCAATGCATCAGCCACAAAATTAGCCTTTCCTTCCTTGTACAGAATTTCCATGTCATAATCTCCAATAAGCTCGATCCATCTCCTCTGGCGCATGTTCAGTTCCCTCTGAGTATAGATATACTTCAGGCTCTTATGATCAGAATACACTTTGAATGTAGCTCCATAAAGATAATGTCGCCACAGCTTAAGTGCAAAGACTACCGCTCCAAGTTCCAGGTCATGCGTCGGATAATTCTCCTCATAAGGCTTCAACTGCCTAGAAGCATAAGCAATCACTCGTCCGTTCTGCATCAGTACACATCCCAAACCCTTCTTAGAAGCATCTGTATAGACTTCAAAATTTTCACTCCCTTCTGGCAAAGCAAGGATAGGAGCTGTAGTAAGACGCTCCTTCAGATCTAAGAACGCCTTCTCACAACTCTCATCCCAGACAAATCTATTCTCTTTCCGCATCAATGAAGTCATCGGTTTAGCTATCTTCGAAAAATATTTCACGAACCTCCTGTAATAACCAGCCAATCCTAAGAAACTACGGATGTCGGCCACATTCCTTGGTCGCTCCCATTTCGAAACGGCCTCAATCTTGCTAGGGTCAACAGACACACCCTCCTTAGACACCACATGCCCCAGAAAGGCAACCTTTTCGAGCCAAAATTCACACTTACTCAGCTTGGCATACAATTGATGATCCCTCAAAGTCTGTAACACCAAGCTCAAATGTTTAGCATGCTCTTCTCTGTTCTTTGAATACACCAGGATGTCATCGATAAACACCACCACAAACTGGTCCAGATAAGGACTAAACACTCTGTTCATTAAGTCCATGAAGACGGCAGGTGCATTAGTCAAACCAAATGGCATCACTACGAATTCATAATGCCCATACCTCGATCTGAACGCAGTCTTGTGAATATCTGCATCTTTGATTCTTAGCTGATGATACCCCGACCTCAAATCGATCTTGGAGAAAACACCAGCTCCACTCAACTGGTCAAATAGATCATCGATGCGAGGTAAAGGGTATCGATTCTTGATTGTTACATTGTTAAGCTCCCTATAATCCACGCACAACCTCATGGTTCCGTCCTTCTTCTTTACAAACAAAACTGTTGCTCCCCAAGGTGACACACTTAGCCTTACATACCCCTTGCTTGCTAGCTCATCCAGTTGCTTTCTCAACTCCTCCAATTCCTTAGGTCCCATGCGATAAGGTGCTTTAGAAATTGGCTCAGCCCCAGGTTTCAGATCAATGCCAAAATCCAAGTCCCTCTTTGGCGGTAACCCAGGAATTTCTTCTGGAAACACGTCTTCAAAATCCCTTACAACATCGATCTCCCTGGCTTGGGGTTTCTCTGCGGTCAGATCTTTCACATGGCACAACAGCATCTCGTCACCCCTCTTCAAACAGGTCTTTAGCGCATTGATAGTTATCAGCTTCAGTTTAGGTTTTACAGAATATCCCTTGTAGGATACCCTCACTCCCTTGGGTCCCCTCAAAGTGATTTTTCCTTGGTAGCAATCAATGTAGGCCTTATACTTTTTCAGCCAATCCATACCCAGTATCACCTCAAAGCCACCCAAAGGGAATTCTATCAAGTTCGACTCAAAACTTACATTTCCTACTTGGATCATTACATTGGTGTACACTCTATTACAAGCTATGGACTCCCCAGATGGTATGGTTACAGAATCAGCTATACTACTATATACATCGAGTCCTATAGTCCTAGCATGCTCCGCAGATATGAAAGAATGCGATGCACCAGAATCAAATAAAACGAAAGTAGGAAAAGAGTGTACTAGAAATGTACCCGTAACAACATGAGCGTCCTCCTCTGCAGCGTCCTTGCCCATCATGAACAAGGCCCCACTTTTCTTGGCCCCACTCTGGTTCACAGATCCTGCTCCACTCTGAGTGCTAGCCTCTGCCAAGGTCTTTTGGAAATTACCATTACCACTGCTTTGATTCCCTTGGTAACGGTTCTGATTATTGTAGTTATTGAAATTCCGTTGGTAGCTGTTACCCCCGGATCTGTTGTTCGAGTAGCTTGCATTTGGCGTTCTGAAACCACCACTTTGGTTGCCCCGATTATAATTGTTCCCAGCACTCTGAGTTCCAACCCAACAAGTTGCTTGCTTGTGTCCGATCTTCCCACACTTAAAACATGCAACACTTGAACCACTTGCCCCATTCGCAGATCGGTTGCCACCACGATTGCCATTTCCCCCTAGTGCACTGTTGGAGAAAAATGACAGGTACTGGTTATTCGGCTTCTTATTCCCTGAGCTCTCGGCCCCAGATTCTGCTTTCCTCTTGTCACCCTTGGTTTTCTCTTCCTCTTTAATCATGACAGCAATTCTTTCTGCCTGGCCAGCCCTCTCGTACACATCTTCCACAGTCGTAGGCTTAGTTGCTAGAAAACTTCTCTTGATTTCTATGGTTAGCCCTTTCTCAAACCTAGTAGCTAACATTTCCGACGTGTAGCCCAGGTCAGCTACATTCTCTGCCAGCTGCATAAATTTACTGTGATATGCTTCCACAGTCATTTCCTCAGTCATCTTGAAAGAATCGAACTCGGCTCTCAACTTCCCTTTCACATGCTCCGGCACAAATTTAGAGGACAGAATCCCCTTGAATCCTTCCCAGCGCACATATTCTGACCCAATTTCCTCTGCAGCTGCCCTGATCTCTTCTTTATTGTTGTTCCACATTAACCTAGCTGTACCCTTTAGATAGAATACAGCTTGGTCCACCTTCATCGATTCTGGTATAGACAGCAGTTCGAAGATACTCTCGAACTCTCGGCACCACTCTGCAAGTAAACTCGGTGCTCCTTCCCCATCGTACTTGGTGGGGTTGTGCCTAGAGATATTATTGCTCATCTTGACTGCATCAGATTGAGTGTTTGCCCCAATCCTAGCTAGGAGAGCAGCGTTCATAGCTACTAGGCGATCGAATTCCTCTTGCGATACATTAGCAGTGTTGGGTTCTCTCCTAGGAGGCATTTTGCTACACAAGTGACAAATTTTATGAGAATACTAGGTCAACTCCTATTCTGATTTGTTCTTGCTAACATACATACTTAGCATGTAATATATGGTTAAATCCTGATTAAAGGTCTACCTAAAGGCTTAGGGATCACATAACCGCATGCATATATTCATACAAATCTCACTCATAGGCAAAATTAAGACATAAACTCATGTTCTCAAGGCTTAGAAATAACATATATATGGCACTCGTCATGTAACATCATTCTCATGCTTTACAAGATACATATATACTCATCCATCTTTCACATCATAACTTACCTCATTCCCTTGGCGCTGAAATGTTAGTACAACATACATTTATATATATATCTGCCTTGGGTCTTTCCAAACTACCCACACTCTTCAACTCGCAAGCTAACCAGGATAGACTGAAAGGGCCAGTGGCTTGGTTTGAGGGGGCCCCTAACTCATCCCAACCCTATGGGGCTCCTAACAGTTACTAGCCTGGGGTTCATTTTATTTAGACACTCCTATGTTTATTATTTTCATTTTAGTTTAGGCCTGAGGATCGTTCGCTCTGATACCACTTTGTAACACCCCCATTTACCTAGGAGCCTGAACTAGGACTTCCAGAGTAAATAGGACTGTTACCATCCTGGATGACCAGGGTAGTGGATGCTCATAGTGAAAGAAACACAGTACTTTAAATTATAAAAGTTAAACTGAAGTCTATTACAAGGCATAGTCCACCTGACTTCCAAAACAACTGAATGTAAATAAATGTCCAACTGAGAAAACTAAGTGATCTAGCAACTAGGTAGGTCTAGTCCATGTCTCTCTTCCATGCCCAGTCCTAATCCACCTGTCTCTGACCTGAAAGATCTACTCCCCATTCCGGATCATTGTAGGTGAACACAAATACACTGTCAACCTCGCGGTTGAGAAGGATAACACAATAATTAATAATAATGCATCACAACAATAATATGCAAATGCTTATGTCATGCTCGAGCTCAATCACAATCTCAATCTCAAACCCGAAACACCCAGCCATACCGAACCTCCCGGCAGACTATAATCGGCCGTCGCCGAACACCAGCTCAAAAGCTGATAAGACACCAGGCCTGGTCTGCAGAACCACCCTGGGCTTTATACCAGATTAACATCTGATCCACAATTATCTCAATATCCAATGCACATGCATGCTCATGAATGCAATACAAAAATAACTATTCATATGATATCATGCTCATACAATTCATGCTTGCATCCACACAGATAAAACCACATACATTCATAACCAAACATAAAATATGGAGCCAGTGTATCCTACCTGAATATAGCAGTCTGCAAAAAGAAATCACCGTCTAGAAATATTCCACTTCAAACTCCGTCCCTATAAAATTACTTAATATCAACTGCTATCCACTCAAATAAACACTACCAAGTTACTTGATCTTGTTCCTACTTGATTTAATTATATCACATTAAGAATATATCCACACATAAGCATGCCCATAATATACAACTCTCATTAACCATGTACACTTACTATTTTTAGACTTACTAAAAATAGAGCTTACTAAAATAGCATCTGACCAAATAAGTCACAAGATTATTAAAACACGTTTTCATATTAATTAATTATCATTTGCTAAATATGGACTTACCAAAATTAAACTTACTAAAAATTAGCATATCCGATAACATCTTCTAACACTATGACTAATTTAACGTGAATTGCCACAAGGCCGTAGTAAAATAAGTATTCACAATAATCGAAACAACACCGTTAACACTTACGCGAATAAGGTAGCATTAGCTTTGGAATAAATTGACTAACCATTTAATTAGTAACAAAATAATTAATATTACTAACTATGCTAATGATGATGCTAAAGTTCATAACCAATAAGATAACAAACCCAATTAAAAAAAAAACCCAAAACAAACGTGAACAGCCCGTGAACAAAAACAGAGGCACAACCCTCCGTCAGCCCTCACAACTGCCGCTGCCAACACCAGCCTGCGCCTCTGACTCCTCCACTGGTGCCACCAGGCTTGCCTCTGAGCCTTGGTGGTTCCAGGGGAGGAACCGGCGGCCGTCGACAAGCCCACCACTGCCGACAAAAGCAGTCGAAAAACAGTCTGCCACCACCGCAAATTCTGAATATCCCACGACACAACCCAACAATCCCTACTGTAACTCCGACACCACACCCAACGAACCACCGTGACTGTACCCCTTTCATCACCCCGACTACCACCAACGCAAACACCTCAACAACGTACCAAAATCTACACAGTAGGGTAACGAATTACAGACTAAAAGATCATTACTCACGCGCTGTTCTACCCCTGTTATAAAACGACTCTGACCGTCGATAAAACCACCCTCCTACGGTGGTCTACAGAAGACTACGACGACCCTAAACTGAGTCTAACGTGACTACCACACTTCCTATAAACAATCTACGAAAAGAACCAGAGACATAAACTTGTATTCACGACACAAACTGAATATTAATATGCGAAGAAAACAGACGAAAAACGAAGGAATGTGATCTTACCTACTTGCCCTAGCCAACGGACCACCGTAGCAACCTTTAACCACCGTCTAAAACTCTCTTTCTCACCCTTTGGTATGGCGGCAGGAGAGTGGCAGTGAGATTTGAGCGTTTGATATATTAGGGTTAGGGTTTTTTTGAGGATGTATATATGATGGTATGAGGATGTTGGGGTGAGCGTAGGATTGTTTGTGAGTTGGTGTTATGAGTGGGCCTTGGGTGTTTGCACGCATACCAAGGTCCAAAGTCAAAACGGGGCTTGATTTTAACTTATAGACTCGTAACCTCGGCCTCTTAAAGCTTACTAATTATAAAACATTCACCAAACTATCGAAACCATCGTTCGAACATCAACTAAATAAATATAAATATTAACATGCGTTATAATAAAACACGAGGTATTACAATAACTATCCCAATTTTATGTTAATCTCAACTTATGTATTATGATACAAGTTGTGATGTGAATGCTCTTCTTACTTGAATTAGGGCATGAAAGAAAAGATAAGGGAAAGGAGAAACAAGCTTGATGGATCAAGGGAACTAAGAGTAGCTCCACTCGGGATGATCAAGGAGCTTTGTTTTTCGCTTATTTTGCTAGTATTTCAAGTGTTGTATGAACAATTTAAAACCTATGTGTTATTTCCTTGTTGGACGAGGAAAGGGTAATCCTTGAATAATATGTTGTATTTTGGATAATGTAGTGACTTGGTTTTCAACCCAAGTCACTATCGGTTTTATAATTATGTTCTTGTTTAGTTTATACATACACTTGCAAATCTTAAACATAAAATAGAATTGATTGTCACATTTCAATGTATGACCATTGAAACCGAATAGGTATAGGATACCCAATTCAAATCAAATCAAAATCAAATTAAGTTTAGAACTCAATTAAAAGGAAAAGTTATCAACCATCCAAAACTATCTAAGCTTTAAAACGAATAATTTCTGTAATAAATCATAAGGGTACACAAACCAACATCAAAGTCATTGCTTGTGGCCTTATGGCTATCTTTCGTAATAAAATGAGATTATTATTACAAAGATAGAGTGGGAGAAATTTGAAAAGCCACAAATAGATAGCATATGATCTTGATTAAGCACAATGGATATGATCTATTAAAGAATAGTAGGATTTATTGTGTTTTGGTTATGTGAAAGATAAGAAGGAAGATTAAGTTGTGGATTGGATTTACGATTTGAAAAATCTACACCTTATGATTATAAAGGTAGATAAAGTTGTGGATGAGATCTACGATTTGGTAAAAATCTACGCCTTATGATACCAACGGCCCCGGCCCTGGAGGATACTTCAAGAATAAATTCTTGATGTTTATAAGGAAAAATTCTATACAAGGATAAGATCCATGATAGAGTCCTCGTACAGTATAAGATAAGATAAATGTGGGGAACTAAAAGTTCCCACACACAAAAATCATATACCATAAGAAAAGACTCTTATAGAAACTACGGGAGGACACTCGAAGAAAATTATTCAAAAAGATTTTGCAAAGGCTCAAGAAAGGGTTCTTGGATTTAGATGGTGATCTAAATGTGCCAATGCAAATTCTAAAGACCATGAAATTTATAAGATATACATGCTAACAAATAAGATTGATTGAGAGAAGCATAGGCTGACATGTGGATGCCAGCAGTCTGCAAAGTTAAGGGTAACTTTGTTGAAAGTAGTAAAAGTGATTCATTGAGAATGAATTCAGTAAACTCAGTAACCGCTTTTCAAAAGGGTATTTGAAAAGGATGTGACTATTAGCACATATGGTTAAATCCCAACCATTCCAATTCATTAAATGTTTAGGAACATTGAATTGAGTGGGAGCTTTATGATTTACGGTTAAATGTAAAGTTTAGTGGGAGTTCTCGCTCCAGGATTTGGACCTATTAAGTCATGGAATGACTTCGGTATTTTCAGAATCAGGCAAAAACAAGAGTTTAGTGGGAGTAAACGTTATCTAAAACAACTCATTGCTCATTTGGAACGAGGCATTGATAATTATGAAAAGTATACGAGTTTTTCTAGATGACATATTGATATGAATTGAACATAGGATGTTTGGTTGAGATTGTAAAATACATCTTGTTTATAAAGTATTAAGGTTGTTCATAGAGATGAAGATAGTATAAACATGATGAGATCATGGAAATTTATCGAACCTTAAGTACTATAGTTTACACGTTTAAATTCGCTAATGTTTCCGCCATTAGTATAATCGTGTAAAGCTGGATGCGCACCACTTGCAGGATAACCTGTTGAGCAAGAGTTGAACCAATGATTAAACCTTGATCAGTTGTCAAAATGTTCTCCAAAGAAGATGAAAGACAAATTCAAGATTTTGGAAGATAACTTAGTCGTATGGTAAAAGGTTTGCAACGACTCAAGTTCCAAGATACCAAGCAAAGATTTGTGATAATCTTTGGCTTACATTCATTGACTATGCATCTCAATGACTTGTATTTTAACTACATGGTCATCAGAAGATTCTACAAAATGTACAAGTTCACAAATTATGTAATAGCATTGCTGTAGCTGGGAGTTATACAATGCACATAATATTTGTTAGTCATGAGATGACTTATCTCCTTCAGATGAAAGAGCATATGTGGATGTGATCTGCAAAGTGAACGCTCGTTCGCACGTGATAAACCTGGTTTACCCGAAATGAAGATAATTAAAATTTTAAGGGATTTGAACGAGAGACCCTTAATCTTATTGTAAATTAAATGGTGTTCAAAAGTTGATCACTTGGATGGTGTAATCCACTAATTGTTCGAGTTATTTATAACTCACGAAAGGTCAAGTAAAATTCAAATGGGATGGTAAGACCATATTGAACCCCATTAAAGTGAATTGAATTATCATGACCTCGCCCCTAGTTGCTTAAGTGAGGTGACATCTCAATGCAACCGGATGTGTGATGCGATTGATGGCGAGTTCAATTGCCATAGAGTCATACGGGATGACTAACCGATCACCTAGGCATAGACATGTTAAGACACATTTGCCGGGCTAATGACCGCTGATAGAGCTCTGGCATACTCTTATTAAAAGACTGCCTGGTCATGGCGGGAGCATCTATCGTGTTTCAGATGAGTCAGTTCTTGGACTAATGACTGTTCTCTGAGGTGGCATATAGTTTCAGATTAACTTTGATTTATGTCCTAACACCTTCGTAACTGGGGTTTATAAGGACATATTTTGGGTTGTGATGGACTCTGGCCAGCCGGAAGGAATAGGTCTATTGGGAATTGTCCACCCCTTGTCAGGGTTGATAAATATCTCTAGGCCACTCGAGGAGAATAATAACTAGAAATGCGTGACCACGCTCGGAAGGTATCTATGGTAGATAATTCCGGTCAGTAGTTATAACTCCAGATCGAGATAAACCACTCTAGATTTCAATCAATTGCCGGCACGACCTGAGAGGACGCCATGCATTGAGTAGGAGATAGTAATAGGGCAAGAGAATTGGTGACACACACTTGTCTCGGACAAGTGGGAGATTGTTGGAGGAAGTGTCCTCGATAATAGTGTGTTGACGTAATTAAAACTCATTTGAATGAAACACAACTGGGAGTGTTACTCTTTTAAAGTCGACTGATCAACATTTACCCATAATGATTGGCTGTCTAGAGTTTGACATTATCGTCATATGATGATGGTGATCAGTTGATCCCTTAAGGTCATATCTTTAGGGAATTCCGTCTCAATGGAAAAATTAATTAATATTGTATTGGATACAAATTAATTAATAACTAGAAATTTTGGAAATAATTTTATATGACAAATATTTTATAATGGGATTATAATAATAATAGTCAAAGTAATAAAATCGTTTTATTACTCGGTTTTTATTTATTCGTCTAGGAAACGATTAAATTGAGAATGAACACGGTTGATCATAAAATTACAAAGATTTGTAATTAAAATTATGATATTACATTTTATACAATAATAATTTCGAAATATTGGAATTATTATTTAAATGTAATAAATTTGTAAATTATGAATTCTAATAGTTAAATTTGCATAATTAACAAATTGGGTCATGTGTTATGGGACATGTGTGACATGTTACAAATTAACACAATTGACAAAGATAAAATAGGTCTATAATAAGACCCATTTGAACCGTGAAAATGGAGTATATGTGTGAGGTTGTGTGTTTGAGTGAATAAGTAGATTGAGTGTATTATGCATAAAGAATATTGTGTAAGGCATATTCTAGCTTTTGTGTAAGAAAGAAAGGAGCATGCATTGGCTTCCTTGGCTTGGCTTGGCCGGCCTAATGCACTCAAAAGAGAGCATGTTTTGCTCTATAAAAGACACTCAACACACCTCACAAATGACTAAGTTTTTGGCTAAGTTATTGTTGGTGAATGCTTCACAATTTCACTAACACATTTATACTACAACTCCATTCTCTCATTTTCTTAAGTAAAATAGTTTTATAAGAAAATAACTATTTCCTTATTAATAATGATATAAGAGTAATATTATTATTAATTCTAGTATACTAATACTAATTTGCTAGTAACAAAATTGGTGTTAGTTTGAGATCGGGTCCTTGATACGCATCTTTTGGAGACGATTTTTGTTAGATCGTTCAAGGGTAATTCGGTTGGTTGAAGACTCAAGTAATAGGTGATTATTGAGTATAAACCTTCTAAAACCAATGTAAGGACAATCACATCTTATGATATCATCATGCATGCATAAGATCTAATTAAGTTTTTTATGACTAAACTTAAATAAATTAAACTCACATTAGATGTGAGTATAAAATCAGGAATTCATTTTCTAACATTCCTGAGGTTTAAAGGGAATTACATGAGCACCGCGGAGTCGGCAAGACGGAGAACGGGGAAGTTAGGCACGAGAACCGAGGAAGATTGCCAAAAGAAGTTGGAGAAACAAAGACTTGAGCTGACAAGGCAGAGCACTCGATCGATTGCCTTCAACACTCGATCGAGTGCCTTGAGTGCTCGATCGAGTGCTCTTCTTTACTCGGGTTTCCATAATTTGTTTAGTAGTTTACTATAAATAAAGGCCTCATAGCCTATTGTTAAGGACACTTTCATCACTCTAAAAACCCTAATTATTATTAGTACTTCTCTAAAATATTATTAAGCAATTACTTACGGATCTTGTTCTTCTAATTGTGGTATTTAATCAAAATCTCTACTTTATTATTCTTCAATTACTCTCATTCTTAGTTTACTGCTTTATTAATTATGCCTTCAATCAATATTGTTGTAGTTAGATCTCAAGCCATGCGTAGCTAATTTATTTGTCTAGGGAGAAAAGGGATCTAGGTGATTAAAAAGGGGAATCAAACTTTAATGATCTTTTAAACTGCTTATTATTATTGTTCTATTGTTGTCTTAAATCTGATTAGTTAATTAATGGCCAAGATTAGTTAATTAGTCGCACAAATTAGTCTTAAATCTGACCGTAGATTGAGACTAAGATAGGCCAGAACAATTGAATAGACTGACCTAATTATAGCGACCGCATGTTAGGTTTAGATCTAAAGATTATATGAATATCGCCCGGACATATGATCTTAAATAATAATTTTGCCCAATTGAATTAGTTAAATCCCATTCCCCTGGATAATTGCCTATGTGAACTTGATCCCTAGGTCTTTCTTAATACTTGTTTACATCTTTATTTACTTACCTTGCAATTAGTTGATTAGAAAACAAAAACAACAAAAACAACCCAATTGTTACCTTAAGACTTATTTACTCTAGCAAACAATTTTTTAATTCCTCCTCGTGGATTCAATACCTTTCTTACCGCTAGCTATTAGTTAGTAGTATCTTAGGATTACTTTGATTTAGAGTGACGATTTTACCCTTATCAAATTTGGCGCTGTTGTCGTGGAGGCAACAATTTATTTGTTTGTTACTTGTTTAATTTGTCTTCTGTCTCAAGGAACGAAAGTTCCTTGCGACTATTCTCACCCTTTTCTTGTTAGTTCCTTGTATGCCCAGGTCAAATCATTCCGAAATTATTGCTTTTGATCCCGAACCAGAGAGGACTTTTCGCTACTAAAGGAATTTTAATAGTGAAGTGGGTCAAGTAGAAGACTTGAGTATACTTGACAGGATTGAGCCTTTAGTTACCTCAGAAAATCCATCCTCTCACGAGGACGATACTGTTTCTGAGTGTTGGAGCTTGTGTCCTCCACATGTAGTGTGATAACGTCATTGCACATACTCTTGTACGGACAAGTGGGAGATTGTTGGGGCTGGTGTCCTTGACAGTTAGTACAATGACTTACTAAATCTCTTAAAGGATCACAAGGGCATACTTCAGTATTATTATCAGTTGATCCACGTTTATCAATAACGGTTGGCTTGCTAGATAAGTTTGACGTTATTGTCATACGGATGGCGGTGATCAACTGGTCCCTATACGTCACACCTATAGGACACATTTGAGAGATGTGAAGGTATGAAAATACAGTCACATTTATGCCGGAAA
Source organism: Silene conica (assembly GCA_029255685.2). Lineage (NCBI taxonomy): Eukaryota > Viridiplantae > Streptophyta > Magnoliopsida > Caryophyllales > Caryophyllaceae > Silene > Silene conica. The sequence continues at coordinate 57,429,994 of CM055315.2, forward strand.
CGACTGAAAAGTTAGTCAGAGATCGCGGGCCAAGCTTATCCTCGTGTCCCTATTTGAGGCGTTTTTTTCCGCCGCAAATAGTTTTTTCTATTTGCGGCCCCCTTATTTGCTGCTACATCAAAAACGCCGCAAATGGCCACTTTTTGGGCGCCGCAAATAGCTATTTTTCTACTAGTGAATGACCAAAAGTTTCCTTTGGATAGCCTATAAAGTATGTCTTGACCGATCGCGGGCCAAGCTTATCCTCGTGTCTCCACTTGACATAAGCCTTGCAGCCCCAAACCCGAATAAAGGACAAGTTAGGGACCGTTCCCTTCCATAATTTGTATGGAGTCTTGTCAACAGCTTTAGACAGACTTCGGTTAAGTATTAGAGCAGCTGACAAAAGAGCATAGCCCCACAATGAATCAGGCACAACGGTGTGACTCATCATGGATCGAAACATATCAAGTAGGGTTCGATTTCTCCGTTCGGACACACCATTTAATTGTGGTGTTCCGGGTGGAGTCAACTGTAGAACGATGCCACAGTCTTTAAGGTGTTGATCAAACCCGTGTGAAAGATACTCGCCACCACGATCAGATCGAAGTGCTTTAATCTTTCTGCCCAGTTAATCTTTAAGGTGTTGATCAAACCCGTGTCCCATACGACAATGCCATAGGTAAGTTTGATCTTTGTCACCTACCTTTAATCTCTTATTATTCACATGTAATATTTCAGTGGTTTGATCTAAAACATATATTCCATTCATGGAAACTGCCTTGCCATAAATCATATTGTGTAATGAGAAAATACAACTGTTATTTTCTATTACAAATGAAAAACCGAGTTTGTCAAGTGCAGAAACTGAAATAATGTTTTGGATAAACAAGGAACATAATAACAGTTATATAAAGATAACTCGAATCCACTTGGAAGCTGGATCACGTATGTTCCCCTCGAGACTGCAGCAACACGTGCTCCATTCCCGACACGCAGGTCAACCTCACCCTTGATGAGGGGTTCTTGGTTTCGGAGGCCCTGCACAGGATTACATAGATGAGAACCACAACCAGTATCTAGTACCCAAGTTCCGTAACTTGCATGGTTAATCTCAATCATGTGAATAAAAGAAGAAGAATAAGACATACCAACAGGAATAACGCGGCCTGCTTTAATGTCCTCCCGATACACGGGGCATGTGCGCCTCCAATGCCCAGTCTTGTGGCAATGGTGGCATTCCATGCTAGTATCCTTACTCTTTGTCATGTCCTGTGAGCTGCTCGACTCACCTGGCCCACTCTTAGCGAATCCTGACTTCTTGAACTTGGGCTTACCTACCGCTAGGTCGCCCTGAGCTTTAGCCTTTCCCTTACCCTTACCCTTACTGGAGATCATGAGAACATCCTTCTTCACGCTCCCACTTAATTTCAGATCCTTCTCGGTCTGTACGAGAAGGGAGTGGAGCTCATGAGGAGTCTTCTTCATGTCGTTCATGTAGTAGTTGGCCCTAAAGAGGGCGAACCCATCATGAAGCGAATGAAGCATTCGATCAACGATTATGTTCTCACTGATCTTGCAGTTTAGGGCCTCCAGTTTCTCGATATTCTCAATCATGTTGAGAATATGTGGGCTAACAGCTTGGCCCTTCTGGAGTTTCGCCTCAAAGAAGCGACAGGTATGCTCATAAGAAACGATTCTCGGAGCTTTCGAGAATTCGTTAGTGAGCGTGGTGAAAATCTGGTTTGCACCATGGGAGATGAAGCGTCTTTGCAAATTGGATTCTATTGCATAGATGAGTACGTTCTTTATCGCACCCGCTTCCATGACGAAGTCGCTATGAGCGCGAACTTGGTTAGCTCTAGCTCCAATTCCTGGGTGTGCCGGAATTGGCTCAGTTAAGTACTTGAGCTTTCCGTCAGCAATGGCAGCATTCAGTAACGCTGCCTCCCAGTCAGAGAAGTTTGACCCATCATTCCTCAGTCTAGTAGACTGATTCATGGAGTCCATGAAGGCTTTTAGCCAGGATTCACGTGCTAGTTTGCACTTGGCTTTGGGTCTTCACCAGCCATTTGTTATACAACAGTTTAAATTGATCGTGTTCTACACTGAAAAGAAGATAAAACAAAACCATATAAGCAACTCATCGTTGTGATTTAAGTCTATTTTAAATTGAATTTAAACTCGTAGACTCATGCATTTATATAATTGATCTCCCTCAAGAATTATATAAACGATCCCAAGACTCAGTTTCCGTATATTGATAAGCCTACAGCTTGGCTAATTCCACCGTTGGAACTCTTGGTCGATAGATTTCCGTAAATCCTATCTATTAGTCCATCACAGTCGCTAGATAGTATCGAGTGACCATGATGTTGAGATAATATAAATCATCTGTTCCCACTTACCCGACGTAGAAGGGGTCATATTATGCCTACCGACGAAGAAGGGATTCATGGGAGTCTGATTTATAAAGACTAGTCTCAATTTTTGGTTATACGAGGAAGACCCCATCAACTTATATTTATCCATTTTAAGTGAACTAATATCTAGCATATACGTGAATGAATGAAATAAAGTGATGGCTTTACATGTGACACTTGACATCTGTATTGTCACAGCAAACTAACACGTAACCTCTACATGAGTCAGTTTTCAGGCATGTTATAGGTGGTTTGGTTTTAGGCGGAATATGATGCAAGCTATTATCGATGAAAGCATAAAATAAATGCGATAAACGTAAATAAAAGTCCTAGTGTGGCCTATCCTACCAAAATAAACATAAAAACAACTTTGGAATCCACCGTTGGACCCTAGAAGCTTGTCTTGATGTTCCACCTTGGTCTTTGCAGCGGGAGTGAGCATCCGGTCTCCGTCTTTGGTCTTCAAAAGATTACTAATTTAAATTACAAATATAATCCTATTTACATTCTAATTTAAATACAAAAGTAATTACATGGCAAAAACCCAAAACGGAGATACAAGATCTCATAATTACAAACAAGACCGTGTTCCATCATTACGGTAACACAATCTTCTAAGGCCACACTAAGTTACAACCGTTTGCAAAAATTAAATACGTTATAGAAAGCATTCAAAGGCATTCAACAAGACGATAAATAAAATAATGCATCAACTAAAACAAAATTCATTCATGACATAATACCGTTATTATGTTTAACAAATTTTTTACCAAACCACCTTACGAGATTAAAATTATGTGATTATACCGTTTTAATCACATTAATCTTAATAAATTTCTAATCCATTATCTTAAACCGTTTTAAGATAATATGTATCATGCAAGAGTGAACCATTTCACAAAAATAAAATACTATTTCCGTATGAAGTATATTACTAAAGGCCAAGGGAAAATAAAACAGGTTATTTTCGAAGAATAAAACGCATGTTACAGAGAAGAGGTCGACCGACCTCACCACGAGGTCGACCGACCATCTGTCAGTCTAAAAAAAAAACTTCCTGTAACAGCAACAAGGTCGACCGACCTATCAACCAGGTCGACCGACCACAAAACTGGAAAAACGAGTTTTTGAAAACGCAAATCGATGCACTTTAAATCAAAACAAGTTTTTAGCATTTGATTTAAAACATGTAAATCAAATTAAACAACAACAAGGATTCACATATTGCTAAAAATATCGATTAATTAACAATATGTAAACAAGAATCGAAAACAAGATCGATTACTCACAAAAGAAAACTGTCGAAACAGAAAACTCACGCAGTAGTCGGTCGACCGACCGTAACAAGAGGTCGATCGACCCACACGGCGACAGAACGCGATTTTCAAAATTTTTAATTAAAACTTATGAAAAACACAAAAGTAAAAATTTCGTGGCCTTGGCTCTGATACCAGTTGTGGGGAATATAACATTATTCACCTTAAAACATGAAGGATTATAACGAAACATACAATTGTGATTATAGTCATAAGTTAATAAAAACATGAAAAGAATTACAACCTTGGGTCCTTGCTTGAATAGGCCTAAGAACAGGAATTAAAGTAAATTCCCTCCTATAACTTGCACCCAAGACTTGGTTTGAGATGATGTCGCGTGTGCTAGAATGGCTCTCCAATTGCCTTGCAATATGGGGAGAGTTTTGTGAGGTTTTGATGTGAGATCTGAGTTTTGGGAGAAGAATGCTCTCAAAACCCTAATTATCAGAATTATAATTAACCAGTAGTTGACAGAAGGAGAATAACTATCCTTTTGTAATCACTCGGTCGGCCGAACGGATTTAGGGTGAGGGTGGGCTTTTCCACTCTCATCTTATACCAGTGCGTGATTCGATCCGATTTGCTAAATATTATTTGTTTTGGTAAAATTTCTACCGGGTCAAGTTTTTGTGATGCGGGTCAAAGTGTCAACCAATATTAGGATTTACGTAAAAAACGAATATGGAAATTAAAGAAATGAAATAACGACGCAAGAGATTTTTGGTGACGCGGAAAAACCCGTTGAGGGAAACAACCGCGGGGGGAACGGAATCCCACCAATATCTTTACTATGATCGAGGGTATTTTACTGTTGAGACGGATTACAAGTGCTTGCGTGAGTATTAGATTTACAATGTATGAACTGAATGAATAAAGAATGCTCTAGTTTTTCCTTTTATAGCTGCGGATTTTAGCTCAACCGATTCTGCTCTGGCCCTGGAATGTAGGGGTGAATATAGGAGGATATTCCTTTAGGGTTTTGACCCATTCTCCTACTCCAACGACTCTTTTCTTGCGTCTGGTCTGCTTCTGTGACGGGCTGCTGATTCTGAAACTACTTATGGGCCCAACATTGTGATGAAGATTTTTGGGCTAAACAATTCCCCCCAAATTTCGGCCTAACTTGGCTTCAATTGGGCTGGAATTTTACTCTGCTTTCAAGTGTGCTTCCGGAATTCATATGGGTGTTTGAGGGCTGCTGACGATGCTTGCGTAGGCTACCCACTAGGCGGTTTTTCCAACCTCTCATTAATGGGATGTCCCCTCAACTATTTCAACTTCCACTTGCATTTACTTTCAACTTTTGAATTCAAAAGTTACTCTTTACTTTTTACCGTCCACTTCCTCTATACATTGCCTTTCATCCAACTTTGTCACTTTTACCATCTTCAAAATTCATCTTCTTTTACTTCTTTCTTGCTCGTTCTCACTCTATTTTGCAGTAAAAAAATTTTTACTCCAACTCTCGAAATTACATAATGTCTGCTCCCTGCTCTTCCGCTGCTACTCCCACTGGTTGATCGTCTGGTTCTTCTCCTGCTCTGGGGGTCTATTCGGGACCCTTTCCATCGCAGAAGTTGCTGGCTCCTCGATATCTCTGCGATTCTGCCTTTGATGAGTCCCATGCTGCCTTGATCAAGGTCAGGTTCGGCTTCCCAGATGGGGTTGTCTACCACTTCCCCCTCGCCGGCGAGAAGGCGGACTTTGCGAGGGGGGGGGGGGGGGGGGGTGGACCTGCTTCTATGAATATCCCTTCCGCTTGGGTCTAAGGTTCCCGTTTCCTGATCTCATTGTTGATTTCTTAAAATTAACCAAGCTAGCCATGTGTCAGGTTGCCCCTCATGCATGGCGTATTCTGCTTAGTATTTGTGCTCTGAACCGGGAGCGTGGTTTGAACATTGGGCTGGCGGATCTGGGCCAGTGGTTTAACCCACGTTTCTTGGGTCATTCCCAGTGTACAATTCGCGGTCATGACAACATGCCTTCTGCTATTGTCTTCCCCACTACTCCGGATGACAACAAATGGTTCACCCACTTCATCTTTGTTAAGATTGACACATTGCCTACCTCCCCGGACTACATATTCTCTGAGTGGCAGCAAATTGAGGGTATGTTTTCTGCTTCTGAGTTTGTCTCTTCGAATTTTCTCTTGATGTTGCATGTTTGTATTCTGATAGCTGATTTACTTCTTCAGGGAACAGCTTGGCTAAGCTTCCTGAATCTACAGACCCTGTCGCTTCTAAGGCCAAGCTCCTGGACCTTCCTGCGGAGGAGAGGTCTTTCTCCAAGCTGGTCCAGGATTCCGCTGTTCCGGCGGCGAAGAAAGAGGGTAGGATTTCTGCTTAGTTCTCTTTTTGAGTAGGGCTGCATTTGATCTGCTCTGATTTTGCGTTGTTTTATTTTTCCAGGCAAGGCCAGGGTTGATGTTAGCAGAGTTATGCAGTTGCGCAGAAAAAGATTTACTCCTGGGGACACGGGGTCCTCAAAGAAAAAGAAGGTTGAGATTGTTGAGGGGAGCCCTGCGGGAGCTGGGTCCCAGGCTGCCCCGATTGAGGTTGATAATATTGATCCAGTCCAGGAATCGGTTCCTGAGACTCCCTTCACTGACCCGTCTTCTCTTGTGATTCCTCCTACCATTCCTACTTCTGGTTTCAAGCCTATCCTGGAGCCACTGCCTCGGACATCCTCTAGTGAGTCCTCCATTCCTCCTCTGCAACTAGAGATCCCTGGAGGTTTTGGAGGATCCAAAACCAAGCTCTGGCCTACTCTGAATTCTTTGTTGTTCCCCGCCTCTGCCTCTATTCTGAAGAAGCGTCCTTTTCAGGACCTGACCAAGCACGTTGCTGAGGTTTCCTTTGAGGTAGACCTTTTGCAGTTTTTTTTCTTTTTCTCTTTTTTTCTCTTTTTTTATATCTTACTTGATTTGGTGTGCTTTAGGCTTTGGAGCTGGCGTTGTGTGCCAATCAGCAGAGTGAGGCTTTGCTGGCGGATTTTCAGCGTATGAAGGCGGCTCATGATGATGCTGTGGAGAGGATGCAGGAGATGGCTGTGAAGCTGAAGTCGGAGGAGATCCTGAGGGCGAATCTAAGGCAGGTTGTTGAGCGCTTTCGTCGGGAGATAATTATGGGCCAGGAAAAGCTTAAGGCTCAGGAGGAAGCCTCTCAGAATCAGTTGGCCGCAGCTCAGTCTAAACTGGAGCGGGCCTTAGCCTCAGAGGCTGATCTGGTTCTGAAGGTAGAGGCCCTGGAGCACAAAAAGGGTGGTCTGTAGAAAGCTTTGATCGAGGCTGTCTCCTATACTGCTGCTGAGACCCGGATTAATTGTGTGAAGGAGTTCCAGGAGGGTAGTCATACTACCTGGGACTTGTCTGCTCTGGAGGAGGCCTTTGCTGCAGATTTCCCTGATGGCCTGAACATGGATCTGCTTTCGGATGATGAAGAAGAGGGTATGGTGGGGTCCCAAGATGCTGGAGAGGAGGTGTCCTCTGGCCCCACCAGTGCTGACGCTGCTGCTGCTGCTGGACCTGCTCCTGATGAGTAGGTTTTTAAAATTTGTCTGCTGGGCCCTGTTATGGGCGTTAATATTTTGTTTTGTGAACTTTTGGTGCCCCTGCGTGGGCTTTTGTTGTAACTTTTTGCTGCTGGTCCGGGTGGACCAGTAAAAACAATTCTGTTTTGAGGCTGCCTTGGGTGGCCTTTTTTAATCGTATGATCCCCGCTGTATGGGGTTTGCTTTTTTATCTGTTGGTTTTCTGCCGTCTTTCTGGCGTTTTTCTTTTGTACATGCATGTTTCGTTTGTATTTTGGCCATCGCTGTTTTGGTGTGCTGGCCTGGTGTTTTGTATATCCATCCCTATACTGGGGTGCCAGGCTTGACTTAGGTTCTCCTGCGATCAGTGCAGATTTCCTCTTTAGGTCAGTCCACTAGGATAAGTAAATTCTGGTCCAAAAAAATGATGAATTTTTTTCCTTTTAAAGACTCGAAAATTGAAAACACATTTAAGGTTTGAAATTATAAGGCCTAGATTACTAAACTTAGGTAAAAAATATAAAGGCAAGATATCATTCTAAACTTAAATTTATAGACAAAAATATAAAGACAAGATTTTAAGCTGAACTAGAGTAAACTTTATACAGAGTAGAACCTGAGTCTAAGGGAGCTGCTCTGATATGGTGGAGGCACCTTAAGATGATATACTTTTTTAGGTGAAGTATATTCCATGATCTGGGTATCATTTCTCTTTCCATTGTCATTAGCCTGTAGGCCCAATTACCAACTATGCTCTCAACTTGGTAGGGGCCCTGCCAGTTGTAGGCAAACTTTCCAGCTTGTCGGTTTTTGGTGTTCTGGAACACCTTTTGTAACATTCCACTTTTTGGGTACTCGTATTAGTGCTACTTGTGATCATTTCATGCTTGTTATGTGTTGCCTTATCGTCATGGGTTATGGCGAACTTCGGGACGAAGTTCATATTAAGGAGGGAAGACTGTAATACCCCGTATGTTAGCCTCGGTCAACGATAGTCAAACCAAGTTTTATACACGTATTTCAAAAGGAATGTTTATAAAGCATTTTACGTGAACTGTTATTATTTTTATAAATCGTATTTGTACGATTATTTCGTATTTCATAATCAAATACTAATATATTTGATGATTATTTTATGAAACGACATTTCATTAGTATCTCTTTAATTATAATAATAACTTATAATTTAATATATTTTATATTTTATAATTCTTTCTCAACTATACTTAATTTCTATTTTAATGTTTTTATAAGTAAGTTGTCGTATTTATAATATTTGGACCTTTAAACATTCGATTATTATCGAATATGCGTTTATTATATTTTATATGTCAATAGCTTAATGTCGGGTTTGGAATTTTAAGTTCACATTTAGGGCTTCGTTTTGTGTGCAACAAGGAGTATACGAATTGTAAAACTGTGTTTAAGTGTTGATTATGGGCCTCGATGTGCGTGTCATCTACAGCCCACCATCTCGACTTACAACACCTTAACACAACCCTTACTAAAAACACTCAGCCGTCGTATATAAACAACACCACAAAAACCTAGCCTGACCTAATCGACTTTACCTCATTCGCCAAACATCCTGCCGCCACATCTGGGGTTGCAAAGGTGAGTCCTACACGGTGGCCTAGGGGTTCTAGGGCTGTTCGACACACCAGCGAAGTAGGTACGTTCAAACCAGTCTTCGTCCTTCCCCTGTTTTCCCTTACTTTTTAATTTGATAATTCCTTTCATATATCACGTTTTAGGGTCTTATTCTCGTGTGTTAATGTTCTCTGATGTTTAGTAGTCGTGTTTGGACCAAGGTTGTGCCGTCGTTGACCAACATTGACCGTCATGAGTAGTGTAGATATCACGGTGTCAGAATGGTTTTCGTGTTTGTCAAAAACAGAGTTTCTGAACACGCTTTAAGGTGCTAGTATTCGACCATTTTTATGTTGAGGTTTGCTCTGGGTGTTAGAGTCAATAGATTGGGTGTAGTCTGGAGTTTAGGGTGGTGGTTGTCACGGTGGAGTTGGGTGGTGGGTCCAGTCTGTTTAGAGGGTTTCGTTCAAGGGGGTCGCTCCGGTTTGAACAAAAGTTTTAAATTCCAGAAGTTTGTGTTTATGGGTGCTGTTTGCGTGCGCCCTTGAGTCTTAGTGGGTGCGCGTCGTGGATGGGTGTTAGGGTAGTTTTCGTGGTGGTATGCAGGGGTGTTGTAAGGTGGTTTCCGTGGTGGTTTTTAGTCATGCGAAAGGTTGTTTGGAGTGGGTTTCGTATGGGTGGTCACAGCGTGAATCATGAGTGTCTTATCATGTCAGATCAGTAGGTTGTTGCGGGCAGGGGGTGTTTGGGCTGGTGTCGAAGGCTGTTGGGTTTGAGTCGGGGGTTGTGTTCAGCGTCAATAGATGCGTGGTGGTGCAGTGGTCATGACCATCGTGGATGGGTGGTGATTCTAGCCATGTATGGTGGTCGGTAGGGGTGTGAAGTACGGTGTCACGGGACTGATTTGTGGTTGTATGAGCAGGGGTTTCGTATGTCGTGGGTCGCTGTTGTGTTTGCTATATTACTATCATTATTATTATTATTTGTACTATTATCTTTATCATGTTATCATGCTATGTCATTATTATTATTGTTAGTTTATTGTTATTATTATTGTATGGTATGGTTATTAATAATACTATTATTATTATTCTTATGACTACTATTATTTTTATTGATGTTATTTTATCATCTTTGTTATTGTTAATGATATTATTAGTGTGATTATTATTATTAGTAATATTATTCATATTTAATTATTAAGATTGTTAAGTGATTATTATATGTGACGGTTATCAATAGTTGGATTATATATTATATTATATTTTCTATGTTCGTTTGTTTAATCGAAGTTGGTTATAAAAGTTATAAGGACGGGTTGGTCAAGTTAATTGAAGTAGTCACGTTTAATACGGTCACGTTATGCGTAATATATAATTTAAATGATTAATTTGAATAATTGATATATTATATTAGTTGCGTAATTGTGTTAGTTAATAATTAAGTATATTATTTTGTTAGGTGTTGGGTATGTAATGACGTGATTCAGCTGATTGGATGTTAGCTGCGTGATGAGATTATATTGCTATCCAGGTAGGATACACTGACACTATACTTTATGAACTGATATGAATGGACGTTTACTCTGTGATGTGTTATGAAAGGATGTTGCCTTGTATGTGATGGATGCAAGCATGAATTATATAAGAATAATATTGGTTGGATTGATTGTGGATTATTTGCAATGTAACAACCCGACCCACCACGGTCGTAACACACCCCCAATAAGATGGGAGGTAAGCCTTTGGGCCCATTATTTGTCCTCACTTAAGCCCAAAAGCACAAGGCCTTGTTATTAAATGGTGGGTGGAAGCTATTATAAACATATCACAATTCTCACATTCTACCGATGTGGGACAACTTTCCTATCATACTCTTGGGGTATTACAAACTCCCCCACTTAAAGAACACAACGTCCTCGTTGTGCCTCAAACTTGACCACAACCAGGGCCAGAATCCTCCCCCGCTAGGTGTGTGACCCGGGTACTCCCGACCACAGGCTCACCACACGGTCGCAGGGTCGCTCTGATACCATTTGTAACAACCCGACCCACCACGGTCGTAACACACCCCCAATAAGATGAGAGGTATGCCTTTGGGCCCATTATTTGTCCTCACTTAAGCCCAAAAGCACAAGGCCTTGTTATTAAATGGTGGGTGGAAGTTATTATAAACATATCACAATTCTCACATTCTACCGATGTGGGACAACTTTCCTATCATACTCTTGGGGTATTACATGCAATGGCATGAGTATTTCAGTATTTGATAGCATGATTAAATATTTATATTGTGGCATTCATGAGCATGCATATGCATTGGTTACTGAGATATTGTGAATCAGATAGTGATCTGATATAAAGCCCAGGGTGGTTCTGCAGACCAGGCCTGGTGTCTTATCAGCTTTTGAGCTGGTGTTCGGCGACGGCCGATTATAGTCTGCCGGGAGGTTCGGTATGGCTGGGAGTTACGAGTTTGAGATTGAAAATGAGATTGAGCTCGAGCATATCATAACATTTGCATATCATCTTTGTTGCATTATTATTATTGTGTTACCCTAATCAACCGCGAGGTTGACAGTGTATTCGTGTACACCTACGATGATCCGGAATGGGGAGTAGATTCTACAGGTCAGAGACAGATGGACTAGGAGCTTGGGCAAGGAGTGAGACATGGCATGGACCTACTTAGAATTAGATCATATCTAGAGAAGTCATCAGTTGTATTTTCTTTTCCGTTATGTAGTATCTGTAATAACCAAAAGTTTAAATTTTATCAGTTTTATATAAAGTACTTTGGTTTGTTTAATTTGTTATGCACTACCTCGGACATTCCGAGATGGTAACAACTCTATTTATTTGAGAATGTCTTGCTAAAGGCTCTTAAATAAATGGGGGTGTTACAAAGTGGTATCAGAGCAAACGATCGTCAGGCCTAAACCAAATGAATATTAATGAACGTAGGAAGAGTCTAATAAAATGAACCCCAGGTTAGTAACTGCTAGGAGCCCCAGGATTGGGATGAGTTAGGGGTGTGGGGAATAAAGCATGTATTCACCCTAAACTTGCAGGATTATAATGAAAAATACAGTTGTGTTTATAGTCATAAGATTAAAAGGATAAGAAAAGAAGTACAACCTTTAGTCCTCGCGCAAAAGGCCTAAGAACAGGAATTAATGCAAATTCCCTCCTATAACTTGCACCCAAGACTTAGTTTGAGACGTGGCCGCGTGTGCTAGAAATCCTCTCCAATTGCCTTGCAATATAGGGAGAGCCCCCGAGGTTTTAGATGTGAGATCTGAGGTTTTGGGAGAAGAATGCTCTCAAACCCTAATTTTACCTTGAGATTTATTAAACAGTGCAACAAGAGTCTCTGATATAAGGAGAAGGACTCTCCTTATATACTACACTTGGCCGGCCGAAATTGATGTCGGGTAGGAGTGGGCTTTCCACTCTTACCTTATTCCAATGCGTGATTCGACCCAATTAGCTTTAAGTTGTTCGCGGGTTTTATTTATAAATCGTAACATGTTATCAGATATTAATACAGTCGATATATTAATAATGGTCTGACAAAATACGATATTGTATAATTATCCAAATTAATATAACTGTTTATATTAATACGCGAATACAATATTTAATTAAATATAACCGTTTATATTTAATTTACGAATTAATCATGTAATCCGTATTAGCTAAAATTATTTAATCCGTATTAAATAATAATCTCAACATCTTATTGACTAATTTAATAGTCAATACCTCTGACTAACCGTTTAGTCATATCCGGCAAAATGTGACTGTATTTTCATACCTTCACATCTCTCAAACGTGTCCTATAGGTGTGACGTATAGGGACCAGTTGATCACCGCCATCCGTATGACAATAACGTCAAACTTATCTAGCAAGCCAACCGTTATTGATAAACGTGGATCAACTGGTAATAATACAAAAGTATGCCCTTGTGATCCTTAAAGAGATTTAATAAGTCATTGTACTTAATTGTCAAGGACACCAGCCCCAACAATCTCCCACTTGTCCGTACAAGGGTATGTTCAATGACGTTATCACACTACATGTGGAGGACACAATCTCCAACAAACTCCCACTTGTCCGTACAAGTGTAGGTGCGATAACCGAATCTCATATCCTTTTAAAATTTCTCCCACTCAATGTGAGACAATTTGCAAATCCGCATTCGCAAAGGTCGTATCTCACAAGCGATCTTTATCAAGAGTGGTTTCCCCGACTAGAGAGTAACTTAACTGATAAAACGAATCTGTATTCGAGCATGGCCATGCATTTCAGTTACTACTCCTCGAGTGGCCCTGAGAAATGATAAAATCCTGATAAGGGTTTGGATATTTCCCTCAACTCGAATCCTGCCGATATCGCCCAGCATGAAATAACCCAGAAAAAATCCTCTTGGCCCCTGTTACGGTGACCGTGGGAAAGAAACCAAAGTTACCCAAAATCTGTCTTAATCTCAAGAAACAGTTGAAAGTCAAAAGACTCGACTCTAAGGAACACTATGGAGGTCCTATCCACGACCTGGCACCCAATGTTATAAAACATTTAGGACTCCATAACGATGTCACGGGGTGTCCTACGAGATATCCGTATAACTCGCCTTTGTGATTGGTCAGTCATCCACGTGACTTATAGCTCGTTGAACCCACCATCAACCAACGTCACAAAATGATTACCTGAGTTATCAGCTCAAGTGGGTAATCAAGGACCAAAACGATGTAATGTCAATCAGTTCACTTTGTGGTGTTCAAAATTGGCGTACAATTCCACATGAGAAACAAAACATTTTATATCATAACAATAAGGTTGAATAGAGTACACGAGAAAATGAATTATTACATGAATTCATAAAAGAGTACTACAACTTAGGAACACATCCAATTCCCATGGAATGAATGTGCCCTTCATGCTTATCACGTGGTAATGCTTTTGTGAGAGGATCGGCTATGTTGTCATCCGTAGCGATCTTTTCAATAAAAATCTCCTTTTGCTCCACGTAATCTCTGATTAGATGAGCTTTCCGTTGTACATGCCTAGCCTTGCTGCTAGACTTATGCTCCTTAGCTTGGAAGATGGCACCGCTATTGTCACAATAGACGGTGATTGGGTCATTCGAACTAGGCACTACTGATAGTCCTTGTAAGAATTGACGCATCCATATTGCTTCCTTAGCTGCTTCCGAGGCGGCATAGTACTCGGACTCAGTCGTAGAATCTGCTGTAACACTCTGTTTAGAACTTTTCCAGCTGACAGCAGCGCCATTAAGAGTAAAAACGAATCCAGACTGAGATTTCGAGTCATCTCGATCCGTTTGGAAGCTAGCATCTGCGTAACCCGTGGCGCAGAGCGTCGAGTCGCCTCCGTAAGTCAATCCCCAATCTTTAGTCCTCCGTAGGTACTTAAGAATGTTTTTCACGGCCATCCAGTGTTGTTCACCTGGATGAGCTTGGAATCGACTTGTCATACTCAATGCATATGCAACGTCAAGACGTGTGCATATCATGGCATACATGATCGATCCTATTGCCGAAGCATAAGGAATCCGACTTATGCGCTCTTTCTCTTCCACTGACTTAGCTTCTTGAGTCTTGCTCAAGTGAAGCCCAGGAGTCATAGGAAGGAACCCCTTCTTGGAGTTCGTCATGCTGAATCTCTCCAGAATCTTCTCTATATAAGATTCCTGACTGAGAGACAACATCCGTCGTGATCTATCCCTGTAGATACGGATGCCCAAAATTCTTTGTGCCTCTCCCAGATCTTTCATCTGGAAATGGTTTTTCAACCATGCTTTAACCGAAGATAAGAGAGGTATGTCATTCCCAATCAAGAGTATGTCATCGACATACAGTACTAGGAATACAATCTTACTCCCACTCGACTTGATATAGAGACATGGTTCCTCGACTGATCGAATGAACCCATTCTCTTTTATCACTTGGTCGAAGCGATGATTCCAACTCCGCGATGCTTGCTTAAGTCCATAGATGGAACCCTTAAGCTTGCAAACTTTCTTAGGATGTGCTGGATCGATAAAACCCTCGGGTTGTACCATGTACAACTCTTCCTCCAAATAACCGTTTAAGAAGGCGGTTTTAACGTCCATTTGCCATATTTCATAGTCATGAAATGCGGCGATCGCTAAGATAATCCGAATGGAACGTAGCATGACTACGGGTGCAAAGATCTCATCGTAGTGCAAGCCTGGCACTTGGGTGAAACCTTTAGCAACTAGTCTAGCCTTATGGATATCTTGTTGTCCTTCCACGGCATGCTTTATCTTGTAAAGCCATTTGCATTGAAGGGGACGTACCTTTGCAGGTAGGTCCACAAGATCCCACACGTTGTTCTCATACATGGAGTCCATCTCGGATTGCATGGCTTCTAGCCATAGCTTTGAGTCAGAACTGGTCATGGCACCTTTATAGGTTGTGGGTTCATTACCCTCTAGGAGTAAGACGTCATCTGTATCGTGTTCCTCGACCATACCAATGTATCTGTCCGGTGGAATAGAGACTCTTCCCGACCTCCTAGGTTCCTCAGGGATATCTACCGCAGCCTCGGGTGAAGGAACTGTTTCCTCCAATGGTTGCTCGATAGTTGGTTCTTGAACCTCCGATAACTCGAAGGTTCTATTACTCGACTTGTTCTCGAGAAATTCTTTCTCTAAGAACGTCGCACTAGCCGCAACAAAAACACGTTGTTCGGTAGGCGAGTAGAAGTAATGACCAAACGTTCCCTTTGGGTAGCCTATAAAGTATGTCTTGACCGATCGCGGGCCGAGCTTATCCTCGTGTCTCCACTTGACATAAGCCTCGCAGCCCCAAACCCGAATAAAGGACAAGTTAGGGACCGTTCCCTTCCATAACTCGAATGGAGTCTTGTCAACAGCTTTAGACGGACTTCGGTTAAGTATTAGAGCGGCCGACAAAAGAGCATAGCCCCACAATAAATCAGGCACAACGGTGTGACTCATCATGGATCGAACCATATCAAGTAAAGTTCGATTTCTCCGTTCGGACACACCATTTAATTGTGGTGTTCCAGGTGGAGTCAACTGTAGCACGATCCCACAGTCTTTTAGGTGTTGATCAAACTCGCGTGAAAGATACTCACCACCACGATCCGAGCGTAGTGCTTTAATCTTTCTACCCAGCTGGTTCTGTACCCGATTCTGGTATTCTTTGAACTTGTCAAAGGATTCACTTTTGTGCTTCATTAAGTAGACATAGCCATATCTACTCAAATCATCCGTGAAAGTGATGAAATACCTATAGCCATCTCGTGCGTTGATCGACATAGGGCCACATACGTCCGTATGTATGAGTCCTAATAGGTCGGCAGCGCGCATTCCAACACCTTTGAAGGAAATACGAGTCATTTTGCCGCTGAGACATGATTCACACGTGCCATATGATTCGAAATCAAAGGGCGAAATAGCTCCATTCTGTATGAGCTGTTTTACGCGTTTCTCATTTATGTGTCCCATACGACAATGCCATAGGTAAGTTTGATCTTTGTCACCTACCTTTATTCTTTTATTATTCACATGTAATATCTCGGTAGTTTGATCTAAAACATAAATTCCATTCATGGAAACTGCCTTGCCATAAATCATATTGTGTAAGGAGAAAATACAGCTATTATTCTCTATTACAAATGAAAAACCAAGTTTGTCAAGTGCAGAAACTGAAATAATGTTTTTGGATAAACTAGGAACATAATAACAGTTATATAAAAATAACTCGAATCCACTTGGAAGCTGGATTACGTATGTTCCCTTCGAGACTGCAGCCACACGTGCTCCATTCCCGACACGCAGGTCCACCTCACCCTTGGTTAGGGGTTCTTGGTTTCGGAGGCCCTGCACATGATTACATAGATGAGAACCACAACCAGTATCAAGTACCCAAGTTCCGCAACTTGCATGGTTAATCTCAATCATGTGAATAAAAGAAGAAGAAGACATACCAACAGGAGTAACACGGCCTGCCTTAATGTCCTCGCGATACACGGGGCATGAGCGCCTCCAATGCCCAGTCTTGTGGCAATGGTGACATTCCATGCTTGTATCCTTGCTCTTTGTCTTGCCTTGTGAGTTACTCGACTCACCAGGCCCACTCTTAGCAAATCCTGGTTTCTTGAACCTGGGCTTACCTACTGCTAGGTCGCCCTTAGCTTTAGCCTTCCCTTTACCTTTTCCCTTACTGGAGATCATGAGAACATCCTGCTTCAGACTCCCACTCAACTTTAGATCCTTCTCAGTCTGTACGAGAAGGGAGTGGAGCTCATGAGGAGTCTTCTTCATGTCGTTCATGTAGTAGTTGGCCCTAAAGAGGGCGAACCCATCATGAAGCGAATGAAGCATGCGATCAACGATGATGTTCTCACTGATCTTGCAGTTTAGGGACTCCAGTTTCTCGATATTCTCAATCATGTTGAGAATATGTGGGCTAACAGCTTGGCCCTTCTGGAGTTTCGCCTCGAAGAAGCGACAGGTATGCTCATAAGAAACGATTCTCGGAGCCTTGGAGAATTCGTTAGTGAGCGTGGTGAAAATCTTGTTTGCACCATGGGTTATGAAGCGTCTTTGCAAATTAGATTCCATTGCATAGATGAGTACGTTCTTTATCGCACCCGCTTCCATGACGAAGTCGCTATGAGCGCGAACATCGTTGGCTCTAGCTCCAGTTCCTGGGTGTGCCGGAATGGGCTCAGTTAAAAACTTAAGCTTTCCGTCAGCAATGGCAGCATTCCGTAGTGCTGCCTCCCAGTCAGAGAAGTTTGACCCATCATTCCTCAGTCTAGTTGACTGATTCATGGAGTCCATGAAGGCTTTTAGCCAGGATTCACGTGCTAGCTTGGCACTTGGCATTGGGTCTTCACCAGCCATTTTAGTTTTACAGCAGTTTTAATGAACGTGTTCTAGACTGAAAAGAAGATAAAACAAAACCATATAAGCAACCTATTGTTGTGATTTAAGTCTATATTAAATTGAATTTAAACTCGTAGACTCATGCATTTATATAATTGATCTCCCTCAAGAATTATATAAACGATCCCAAGACTCAATTTCCGTATATTGATAAGCCCACAGTTTGGCTAATTCCAATCGTTGGAACTCTTGGTCGATAGATTTCCGTAAATCCTATCTATTAGTCCATCTCAGTCACTGGAATATTATCGAGTGACCATGATGTTGAGATAAAATAAATCATCTGTTCCCACTTACCCGACGTAGAAGGGGTCATATTATGCCTACCGACGAAGAAGGGATTCATGGGAGGCTGATTTATAAAGACTAGTCTCAATTTTTGGTTATACGAGGAAGACCCCATCAACTTTTATTTATTCATATTAAGTGAACTAATATCTAGCAAATGCGTGAATGAATTAAATAAAGTGATGGCTTTGCAATTGACATGTGACATCTGTATTGTCACAGAAAACTAACGCGTAACCTCTACATGAGTCAGTTTTCAGGCATGATATAGGTGGTTTGGTTTTTAGGCGGAATATGATGCAAGCTATTATCGATGAAAGCGTAAAGATAAATGCAATAAACGTAAATAAAAGTCCTAGTGTGGCCTATCCTACCAAAATAAACATAAAACAACTTGGAATCCACTGTTGGACCCTAGAAGCTTGTCTTGATGTTCCATCTTGGTCCTTGCAGCGGGAGTGAGCATCCGGTCTCCGTCTTGTCTTTGGTCTTCACAAAATTACTAATTTAAATTACAAAAGTAATCCTAGATACATTCTAATTTAAATACAAAAGTAATTACATGGCAAAAACCCAAAACGGAGATTCAAGATCTCAAAATTACAAGCAATATCGTGTCCCTTCATTACGGTGACACAATCTTCTAAGGCCACACTAAGTTACAACCGTTTGCAAAAATTAAATACGTTATTGAAAGCATTCAAGGCATTCACAAGACGATAAATAAAATGCATCAACTAAAAACAATTTATACATGACATAATACTGTTATTATGATTAATAAATTTATACCAAACCACCTTTTAAGATTAAAATTAAGTGACTATACCGTTTTAATCACCAATTTTAACAAACATATAATCCATTATTTTAAACTGCTTTTGAGCTGGTGTTCGGCGACGGCCGATTATAGTCTGCCGGGAGGTTCGGTATGGCTGGGAGTTACGAGTTTGAGATTGAAAATGAGATTGAGCTCGAGCATATCATAACATTTGCATATCATCTTTGTTGCATTATTATTATTGTGTTACCCTAATCAACCGCGAGGTTGACAGTGTATTCGTGTACACCTACGATGATCCGGAATGGGGAGTAGATTCTACAGGTCAGAGACAGATGGACTAGGAGCTTGGGCAAGGAGTGAGACATGGCATGGACCTAATTAGAATTAGATCATATCTAGAGAAGTCATCAGTTGTATTTTCTTTTCCGTTACGTAGTATCTGTAATAACCAAAAGTTTAAATTTTATCAGTTTTATATAAAGTACTTTGGTTTGTTTAATTTGTTATGCACTACCTCGGACATTCCGAGATGGTAACAACTCTATTTATTTGAGAATGTCTTGCTAAAGGCTCTTAAATAAATGGGGGTGTTACAAAGTGGTATCAGAGCAAACGATCGTCAGGCCTAAACCAAATGAATATTAATGAACGTAGGAAGAGTCTAATAAAATGAACCCCAGGTTAGTAACTGCTAGGAGCCCCAGGATTGGGATGAGTTAGGGGCCCCCTCAAACCAAGCCACTGGCCCTTTCAGACTAACTTGGTCACCCTTGAGAGATGTAGAGCGTGGGTAGTATAGAATAAAGGACAGGACCCAATATGCATATATATATTGTACTAACGTTTTCGCAGAAAAAGGGAATGAGATAAGTATGATGTGAAATATGGTGGGAGATCTGTGTTGTATGAGACTTATATTGAATGTTGATTGAGTTGTATTATCTTCAAGTGTTGAGAACATGAAAATTGGAATGTGATTTTGAAACATAAGCTTGACTTGTATGATGATGTGCCTTAGAAAAATACGACAAATTTTTAGATGTTGATTGATCTGAACGATTGCATTGAAATTTTAGAGAATGGATGTCTATTTATTGAAAAATAATTTTGAGTGATAATATCATGTGATTTTGGTGTTTAGAAATTTTATATGATATCTGGTTAATAAATGACTATCGTAACTATGTAATATATTGTCTTGAATTTGAACATGAATGATCAGATTTAAATGTTATAGTAATCTATGTCTAGTGATATGCAGAATGTGTTGCCCTAAGCCATGAATGTCATATAGCTATGTGTTGTATGAATATTGATTTATTTAGTTGATCCTACCTTTCAGTTTCGCAATCTTATCGCTTTCATGATAGTAAGTAAAATTGAAATAATGAATGAATATTAATATGGTGCGATGTCATTTCTATGCTTCAATATATGCGTCAACATGTTTTGGGAATAGTTGTGTTTTGATATGACGATGTAAAGTAATAATGTGAAATATTAAAGTAACCGACATTGTAATAAGTTTCCAGAATGTTATCCATTTGTATGGGTTGCCGTTTAAAATATGTTCTCTATATGAATGTGTAAGTTTTATGTATGATGACCTTATGAGTTAACTTTCTTCTGATTTTGATTTCAAGTTAAAACGACTTATATTTTGAAGTAAAAGAATATTTTGGTTAACAGTGGTCAGATTGTTACCGCACAGTTTCGTTTTGACCTATGTTTTGTAAAGGAAATCATTTAAAACGTGCTTAATGTTTACGCATATTTCCAACTCCACTGTCTAGAATTTTCATTCACGTTTTCAAAATGATAAGCCACGTAAATCTTAATGAGTCGTTATTTAATAGTGAATTTTGCAAGTTGCCCAATTTTCTGTCCAATTACTGTATAGTTTCGATTCAGACCAACTGAGTTGTAAAATTTTTTGTAGATAATTTTCTTAAGCGTTGCAATTGGTTCTCTTTCCTATGGTTAGTTAATTCTTTATTTAATTACGATTTTTGGAAGTTGTTCCGTGATGTATGATTGTTGAAATGGTAAAGTTTTAAATATAAAAGTTTCATCAAATATGAATTATGTGATGTAACCCTGTGATTGTAATCTTTATGGTTTCTTCATGTATATGGTTATGCCACAAACTGAATTATATATTGTTATGTTTGAATCTGATCACAATGAATTAGTAATGTGGTTGACACGTGACTTGTAGGGATGCTAGTCTTGTCTTCGATCTGTAACTTGTAAAAATCGTCAGTTGATTCGTGATTGTAAATTGTCATTAATTATGACTGCATCGTTTTGAAGGTCTTAAAATGTCTTCAACGTGATAACCCATGATAAAGATGATGTTTGATAATTATAGTAAATGTTTTGCAACATGATAGAATCTGTAGCTACATGTTGATGAAATTTTGCCTGAATATGCAAATTGTTCCACATGATATTAACATCTTATTTTGTAAGTTATCTTTATTACTGGCTTTATGATAAATGGTGTATTGTGAGTAGATTGGAAGTGTACCTACGTAATTTTAACTTATTTATACCTAGAAATGCTAAGTTGACTTGCAAGTCTACGATTGGTGTATATCTCGTGAAGTATGTTATTGCTCCGTATTTACTTACCTTAATCAGATATTTGTCTAATGTCTTTCTAAAACTTGTATGCAAAAACATGATTTTGCTTCTATAATATGGATATGAGCATGAACTGTTTTAATTTATCAAGTATGAACTATGAGTTAGCTGATTGCCTACATAGGTGTAAATGTGTTAAGTTATGTTCAAATTTTCAAGGGTTTATAAGTGAGTTAACTTGATTTCGTTTTATTACGTAGCATTAAATTGACAAGTATGTTTGTTGCTTTAAAAGTTGGATGCTAGTGCCTAGTATAGAGTAATTAGCGTATCGGGTTGTGATTGTTGTTTCGGTGATCTCTTTGACCAATATATGTGGAGTTTTATAATAAGGTTACGGGGACGTAACCATGTTTTAAGGAGGATAAGATTGTAAATCTTGATGGTTTTCGACCTGGCTAAGTGGTATAGATGTTGTGATTGGCTGATTGAGAATTACCATGCATGGAGTCTGCTGTTTTAAATTGTTATATTTCGATCAATGTTGTGGTTCTTTAAGTGTCTTGTACTTCTGTTGTATGTTAAACTTTGGGGACAAAGTTTCTTAAGGGGGATAGAATGTAACATTCCACTTTTTGAGTACTCGTATTAGTGCTACTTGTGATCATTTCATGCTTGTTATGTGTTGCCTTATCGTCATGGGTTATGGCGAACTTCGGGACGAAGTTCATATTAAGGAGGGAAGACTGTAATACCCCGTATGTTAGCCTCGGTCAACGATAGTCAAACCAAGTTTTATACACGTATTTCAAAAGGAATGTTTATAAAGCATTTTACGTGAACTGTTATTATTTTTATAAATCGTATTTCTACGATTATTTCGTATTTCATAATCAAATACTAATATATTTGATGATTATTTCATGAAACAACATTTCATTAGTATTTCTTTAATTATAATAATAACTTATAATTTAATATATTTTATATTTTATAATTCTTTCTCAACTATACTTAATTTCTATTTTAATGTTTTTATAAGTAAGTTGTCGTATTTATAATATTTGGACCTTTAAACATTCGATTATTATCGAATATGCGTTTATTATATTTTATATGTCAATAGCTTAATGTCGGGTTTGGAATTTTAAGTTCACATTTAGGGCTTCGTTTTGTGTGCAACAAGGAGTATACGAATTGTAAAACCGTGTTTAAGTGTTGATTTTGGGCCTCGATCTGCGTGTCATCTACAGCCCACCATCTCGACTTAAAACACCTTAACACAACCCTTACTAAAAACACTCAGCCGTCGTATATAAACAACACCACAAAACCCTAGCCTGACCTAATCGACTTTACCTCATTCGCCAAACATCCTGCCGCCACATCTGGGGTTGCAAAGGTGAGTCCTACACGGTGGCCTAGGGGTTCTAGGGCTGTTCGAAACACCAGCGAAGTAGGTACGTTCAAACCAGTCTTCGTCCTTCCCCTGTTTTCCCTTACTTTTTAATTTGATAATTCCTTTCATATATCACGTTTTAGGGTCTGATTCTCGTGTGTTAATGTTCTCTGATGTTTAGTAGTCGTGTTTGGACCAAGGTTGTGTCGTCGTTGACCACCATTGACCGTCGTGAGTAGTGTAGATATCACGGTGTCAGAATGGTTTTCGTGTTTGTCAAAAACAGAGTTTCTGAACACGCTTTAAGGTGCTAGTATTCGACCATTTTTATGTTGAGGTTTGCTCTGGGTGTTCGAGTCAATAGATTGGGTGTAGTCTGGAGTTTAGGGTGGTGGTTGTCACGGTGGAGTTGGGTGGTGGGTCCAGTCTGTTTAGAGGGTTTCGTTCAAGGGGGTCGCTCAGGTCTGAACAAAAGTTTTAAATTCCAGAAGTTTGTGTTTATGGGTGGTGTTTGCGTGCGCCCTTGAGTCTTAGTGGGTGCGCGTCGTGGATGGGTGTTAGGGTAGTTTTCGTGGTGGTATGCAGGGGTGTTGTAAGGTGGTTTCCGTGGTGGTTTTTAGTCATGCGAAAGGTTGTTTGGAGTGGGTTTCGTATGGGTGGTCACAGCGTGAATCATGAGTGTCTTATCATGTCAGATCAGTAGGTTGTTGCGGGCAGGGGGTGTTTGGGCTGGTGTCGAAGGCTGTTGGGTTTGAGTCGGGTGTTGTGTTCAGCGTCAATAGATGCGTGGTGGTGCAGTGGTCATGACCATCGTGGATGGGTGGTGATTCTAGCCATGTATGGTGGTCGGTAGGGGTGTGAAGTACGGTATCACGGGACTGATTTGTGGTTATATGAGCAGGGGTTTCGTATGTCGTGGGTCGCTGTTGTGTTTGCTATATTACTATCATTATTATTATTATTTGTACTATTATCTTTATCATGTTATCATGCTATGTCATTATTATTATTGTTAGTTTATTGTTATTATTATTGTATGGTATGGTTATTAATAATACTATTATTATTATTCTTATGACTACTATTATTTTTATTGATGTTATTTTATCATCTTTGTTATTGTTAATGATATTATTAGTGTGATTATTATTATTAGTAATATTATTCATATTTAATTATTAAGATTGTTAAGTGATTATTATATGTGACGGTTATCAATAGTTGGATTATATATTATATTATATTTTCTATGTTCGTTTGTTTAATCGAAGTTGGTTATAAAAGTTATAAGGACGGGTTGGTCAAGTTAATTGAAGTAGTCACGTTTAATACGGTCACGTTATGCGTAATATATAATTTAAATGATTAATTTGAATAATTGATATATTATATTAGTTGCGTAATTGTGTTAGTTAGTAATTAAGTATATTATTTTGTTAGGTGTTGGGTATGTAATGACGTGATTCAGCTGATTGGATGTTAGCTGCGTGATGAGATTATATTGCTATCCAGGTAGGATACACTGACACTATACTTTCTGAACTGATATGAATGGAAGTTTACTCTGTGATGTGTTATGAAAGGATGTTGCCTTGTATGTGATGGATGCAAGCATGAATTATATAAGAATAATATTGGTTGGATTGATTGTGGATTATTTGCAATGGCATGAGTATTTCAGTATTTGATAGCATGATTAAATATTTATATTGTGGCATTCATGAGCATGCATATGCATTGGTTACTGAGATATTGTGAATCAGATAGTGTTCTGATATAAAGCCCAGGGTGGTTCTGCAGACCAGGCCTGGTGTCTTATCAGCTTTTGAGCTGGTGTTCGGCGACGGCCGATTATAGTCTGCCGGGAGGTTCGGTATGGCTGGGAGTTACGAGTTTGAGATTGAAAATGAGATTGAGCTCGAGCATATCATAACATTTGCATATCATCTTTGTTGCATTATTATTATTGTGTTACCCTAATCAACCGCGAGGTTGACAGTGTATTCGTGTACACCTACGATGATCCGGAATGGGGAGTAGATTCTACAGGTCAGAGACAGATGGACTAGGAGCTTGGGCAAGGAGTGAGACATGGCATGGACCTAATTAGAATTAGATCATATCTAGAGAAGTCATCAGTTGTATTTTCTTTTCCGTTACGTAGTATCTGTAATAACCAAAAGTTTAAATTTTATCAGTTTTATATAAAGTACTTTGGTTTGTTTAATTTGTTATGCACTACCTCGGACATTCCGAGATGGTAACAACTCTATTTATTTGAGAATGTCTTGCTAAAGGCTCTTAAATAAATGGGGGTGTTACAAAGTGGTATCAGAGCAAACGATCGTCAGGCCTAAACCAAATGAATATTAATGAACGTAGGAAGAGTCTAATAAAATGAACCCCAGGTTAGTAACTGCTAGGAGCCCCAGGATTGGGATGAGTTAGGGGCCCCCTCAAACCAAGCCACTGGCCCTTTCAGACTAACTTGGTCACCCTTGAGAGATGTAGAGCGTGGGTAGTATAGAATAAAGGACAGGACCCAATATGCATATATATATTGTACTAACGTTTTCGCAGAAAAAGGGAATGAGATAAGTATGATGTGAAATATGGTGGGAGATCTGTGTTGTATGAGACTTATATTGAATGTTGATTGAGTTGTATTATCTTCAAGTGTTGAGAACATGAAAATTGGAATGTGATTTTGAAACATAAGCTTGACTTGTATGATGATGTGCCTTAGAAAAATACGACAAATTTTTAGATGTTGATTGATCTGAACGATTGCGTTGAAATTTTAGAGAATGGATGTGTAACACCCCCATTTATTTAAGGGCCTGTACTAGGACTCCTCAGATAAGCAAGGGTGTTACCATCTCGGTTTCCCGAGGCAGTAGATGCAAAGGAAAGAAAAACAGTACTTTAATTTGATTTAACTCACGACATGTTCTTACATCAAAACCAAAAGGTCTTAACAACGTAAAAAGAAGTACAACTCAATTAAACTGACTAAGGCGATCTAGACATCTAAACTGGTCCGGATCCAAGCTCTTTCTCCCATAGCTCCCCCTTAGTCTCAGCACCTGTCATTCTGCTCCCCAATAAGGTTCATCACAGGTGATCACGAATACATAGGGTCAACCACGAGGTTGAGTAGGTAAAGAATAACATAATAAAAATAATTAATAAACTCCGCACCGATCCAACGCCAATAAACTCCGCACCGATCCAACACCATATATATACTCCGCACCGATCCAACGTCATATATACTCCGCACCGATCCAACGCCATATATACTCCGCACCGATCCAACGCCATATCAAAAGGCCCAATAAGCAAGTATATTCATATCATATAATAACACGGAATAAGATAACAACTCAATACAATGATCACAGGATATTAGGTAGCAAACATGTATAATGCCAAATGAGAATAGATAACACCGTATTAATATACCAGTACTTTCCCCTACCTGATATAGTGGCAACGCAGATAAACCCGAGGCTTGTTAGAAATGTTCCACGCGAAACCCGTTACCTAACCAAATATTACTAAATTAATAAACACCCTAAAACTCGTAAAACATACATACACATTCTATTTATAGACACCCCCTATATATAGAAAGCTCCCAAAAATAGTAACTTCATAAGATAAGCAAGCACTTTGATTTTGAAATTCAAATTTAAGTCTTTACCATAAATAAGATTCCACCCATAAATACTAATTATATTACAAAATCATTCCTTAATTAAAATAATATAAATACTACTATTAAACATATTACCATAAATATTTAAATGTATTTATAAAAATAACTTAATGGAAATAAATAATAAAAGGATAAGAATTAAAAGAAAATATAATTAATAAACAAAAACAACAAAAACAGCCCCCAACATAAACCCGCGACTCCCTAACCAACAGCCACCCTACAGCGCCACCTAGACGCGTCCAACCACCACAGGCGACCACCGACCAAACACCCCGACCGCACGCTACCACCACGACCACTCGCCAACAGACCGACCACCGCCGGCGAGTTGAACCATGGCCTGGATCAGGCCTGGTTCCTCACCTACTGTTCTGACACGCGACTTCAACCCCCACCACGACGCCGACTCAGCCACCACTACCAGCCACCGTGACCACCAACCTCACCCCTGAACTCCAGACTCTAGACATGGTGGTAACGTTGCACTGACCTCCCCCAAGTCCTCAACGTTACCACCCCCAAACACCCATGAACCCGACCAAAGCAAACATCACTGAACAACCACCGTTACACCCTCACAACCCCTCCTGACAAACAACCCCGTACCACTACGACCAGACGCCACCATACCCCGAGACCACCACCACGTGAAACCCCCAAACACCATCTATCTAAACACCCAGAGACCCAAAACAAGAGACTTAAAACAAAACCAGAAACTGATCATAAAAACGCACCCAGACCAAACCACTGTTGAAGGCGTGTTATCCCCTTTCCCTGTCCCTGTGTTTACCACCCTCGAACACAAGTAAAACAACCAACGACACCACACTAAGGACTAAAACGTACCCTTAACACAGTATAGAGTAAACTCATGTAAGAACAACCAGTAAAACACACGTTAACAGACCCTTAAACAAGCGACAAAGACTAAGCATAAAAACTGAATTACAGAGATCGTGGTGATCGTACCAGTTTCGTGGCCTGATCGAGACACCCTAGGACGGCTCACCACCACCGTGTACAGGTCTATTTTCTTCTCTAAGGGGGCGGCTAGGTTATGGTGGAGTGAGATCTGATTATGAGTAGGGTTTAGGTTAAGGAAAAGCTACTATATATGGCGGCATAAGGAGGGGGTGTTCGCTGCTCTATAACAAACCGTGTGGGCTGTCTTTTGTCACACATTTCGAGGCCCACACTAGGCACCCATGAGGTCTCAAGTTCGACCCCTACTAACACCATACTACCACTAAGAACATCAAGTAACTTGATTCCCATTTCGAATCCCACTGACGGCCAAAACACCTATCAAAACATGAGTGTGCGCAAGCTTATAAAACGAACATTTTAACGAATAACTCCTCGCTTAACTATAACAATCGTCCACGAATTACTAAAATCTAAATAAAATCCGGGTTATTACAGTCTTCCCCCCTTAAATTGAACTTCGTCCCGAAGTTCACCCATACCTAGGTGTCAAAACAAACAACCCAAACAAACCTGAACCCCACAACTATCACACAAAGCAATCAAAACTTGCTCAAAACACAGAATGTTACATTCTACCCCTCTTAAAGAAAAGTTACGTCCGCGTAACTTACCTCAACCAAAAAGATGTGGGTAACGCTCCCTCATAGCTGCCTCAGGCTCCCACGTAGCCTCTTCCTGATTGTGATGTGTCCACAGAACTTTCACCAAGAACGTTTCCCCATTACGAGTCTTCCGTACTTTCCTGTCCAAGATTTCTTTCGGAGTCTCAATGTATGCCAACTGCTCATCTACCTCAATCACCTCATGCTGAAGCACATGAGACGGATCACTCACGTATTTCCTCAACTGAGACACATGGAACACATTATGGACCTTGGATAGGGTTGGAGGCAAAGCTAAGCGATATGCCACCTCTCCAACTCTGTCCAAGATCTCAAATGGCCCAATAAACTTCTGACTCAATTTACCACGCTTGCCGAATCTCATCACACCCTTCATCGGAGAGACTTTCAGTAGTACCTTCTCTCCGACCTCGAATGAAATATCGCTCCTCTTCAGATCGGCATAACTCTTCTGTCTATCTTGGGCGGCCCTCATCCTCTGACGAATAATCTGAACCTGCTCCACCATCTCCTGAATCATATCTGGCCCCAATGTCACAACATCAGCTCGATCATCCCAACACACAGGGCTCCGACACTTCCTTCCATACAGAGCCTCGAAAGGGGCCATGCCTATGCTTGCATGGTAGCTGTTATTATAAGAAAACTCGATCAACCCCAGTCGATCCTCCCAAGAGCCTCCGAACTCAAGTACACAAGCCCTCAACATATCCTCAAGAGTCTGAATCGTCCGCTCAGTCTGACCATCAGTAGCCGGATGAAAAGCTGTACTCATCTTCAACTGGGTACCCAAAGCAGTCTGCAGCTCCTGCCAAAACCTGGATATAAACCTCGAGTCCCGATCTGAAACGATGTCCTTGGGTACGCCATGCAGTTTGACCACATTCTGAACATATGACTTAGCCAATTCAGCTTTACTCCAGGTATCTTTCATGGGAATAAAGTGAGCTGACTTAGTTAAACGATCCACGATCACCCAAATCATGTTGTTGCCCCTCTGAGTCCGAGGCAACCCCACGATAAAGTCCATCGAAATATTCTCCCACTTCCATTCTGGCACATCCAACGGTTGCACTTTCCCTTGCGGTCTCTTATGCTCCCCTTTCACTCGCTGACAAGTCAAACATCTCGACACAAACTCTGCGACTTCCTTCTTCATATTAGGCCACCAAAACGTCTTCTTAAGATCCTTATACAACTTATCTCCCCCTGGGTGAACAGAATAAGGAGTAGCATGAGCTTCAGTCAGGATCTTCTTCTTTAGCTCCTCAACACTCGGTACACACCATCGCCCACCGAACCTCAAACTACCATCAGTATGTATACTGAACTTGGATGCCTCATCACCATTTCCATTCTCCACCATTAAACGCCACTTCTGGATTCTCTCATCGTTCTGCTGCAATTCCCGAATCTCCCCATATAACTCAGGCTCCACTGTCAAGTCACCAAGAGTGTCCCCTTTTCGGATCATGAATATTCCCATCTCCCTTAGTTCACCATACAACCTCCCTCTCGATCTGGCACAATCCAAAGCGTGTATTGACTTCCTACTTAGAGCGTCAGCTACCACATTTGCCTTGCCCTCGTGGTAGACAATCTGCATATCATAATCTCCGATCAACTCTATCCACCTCCTTTGCCTCATGTTCAACTCTTTCTGGGTGTAGATATATTTCAGACTCTTATGATCAGAAAACACCTTAAAAGTGGCTCCATAAAGGTAATGACGCCACAATTTCAGTGCAAAGACCACAGCGCCCAATTCCAAATCATGAGTCGGATAATTCTCTTCGTAGGTCTTCAACTGGCGAGAAGCATACGCGATCACTCTACCATTCTGCATTAGCACACAACCCAACCCATGCTTTGAAGCGTCGGTGTATACTTCAAAATTATCACTCCCAACTGGCAAGGCCAGGATAGGAGCTGTTGTCAGGCGTTCCTTAAGGGTTAGGAATGCCTTCTCACAACTCTCATCCCAGATATAACGGTTCTCCTTCCTCATCAAGGATGTCAACGGCTTTGCTATCTTTGAAAAATCTTTGACAAATCTCCGGTAATAACCAGCTAAACCCAGAAAGCTTCGAATCTCACTCACATTCTTTGGACTTTGCCACTTAGTCACTGCCTCGATCTTACTAGGGTCAACAGCCACTCCCTCTTTTGAAATTACATGCCCCAGAAATGCCACTTTCTCCAACCAGAACTCACACTTGCTCAACTTAGCATTGAGCTTATGCTCCTCCAAGGTCTGAAGTACCTTCCTCAAATGATCTTCGTGCTCTTCTGCATTCTTAGAATATACCAGAATATCATCTATGAATACCACCACGAACTTGTCTAGATACGGGCTGAAGACTCGATTCATCAAGTCCATGAACACCGCAGGGGCATTAGTCAATCCAAAGGGCATAACCACAAATTCATAGTGGCCATACCTCGTTCGGAAAGCGGTCTTCGGAATATCTTCATCCTTTATCCTCAATTGATGATACCCGGATCTCAAATCAATCTTGGAGAAAACCCCGGCTCCACTCAACTGATCGAACAAGTCGTCAATTCTCGGCAATGGGTAACGGTTCTTGATGGTTACATTGTTCAGCTCTCGGTAGTCAACACACAACCTCAAACTTCCATCCTTCTTCTTCACAAACAAAACGGGTGCTCCCCAGGGCGACACACTGGGTCGGATGAATCCTTTCTCAGCTAGTTCATCCAACTGCTTCTTCAACTCCTCCATTTCTTTCGGCCCCATACGGTACGGTGATTTAGATATTGGTCCCGCTCCTGGTTTGAGATCAATGGAAAATTCCACTTCCCTCCTCGGCGGTAACCCTGGAACGTCGTCTCGAAAAACTCCCTCAAACTCCCGTACCACAGGTATCTCACTAGTCTTGGGGGTCTCAGCCTCACAATCCCACATTTGACACAGAATCAGACTCTCTCCTTTCCTCAAGCTAGATTTCAAGGTGTTGACAGATATGAATTTGATTTTTGGCTTGACTCGGTATCCCTTATAGGACACCCTCACTCCCTTGGGTCCCTTCAATGAGATCTTCTTTTGATGACAGTCGATGAAAGCTCGATACTTTCCTAGCCAGTCCATCCCCAAAATCACCTCAAAGCCCCCCAGAGGAAACTCTATGAGGTCACAATAGAAAGTTGCTTCCCCAATTTCGATGGGTACACTACCATATACTCTACTACAGACTATCGACTCGCCTGATGGTATGGTTACTGGATCCGCGATCCAATCAAATCTCTCAAGTCCCAAAGCCTTAACATGATCTCTAGACACAAACGAATGGGTGGCACCGGAATCGAAAAGTACAAAAGTAGACTTAGAGTTCACAAGAAAAGTACCGGTTACCACATGTGCATCCTCCTGAGCTGCCTGCTTTCCCATGGCAAAGAGCTTGCCACTGGACTTGACTCCACTCTGGCTGGCACCAGATGTCCCAGCCTGCTGGTTTCCTGTCGTCCCCGTCTTGTTGTTGTTCCCACTTCCATTGTACTGATTCTGATATGGACGGTTCTGATTGCTGTTGTTGTAATTCCTCTGATAGTTGCTGCTGCCTCCAGACTTCGCACCTCCACCATAGTTTGTCATGGGTGTGCGATAGCCACTGCTGCCATAGGACTGAGTACGGGATCCCTGGTATCCGGAGGTAGGTGTACGATAGCCCCCGGACTGATTTCCTCCAGACGAACGACACACCGCCTGCTTATGTCCCCTCTTTCCACAGCCGAAACACACAATTCCTGCCGAACCACTGCCAGAAACCCCACTCATGTGATTTCCCCCACTCTGATTTCTCCCACCACCAGAGGCACTACTCCCGAAGTACCCACTGAACTTGTTATTACTTTGCTTTTTCGACCCCGAACCCTCTGCTACTGTTTCAGCTTTCCTCTTTTCTGCCTTGGACTGTTTGTCCTTTTTGATCATAACCGAAAGCCTCTCCGCCGCCCCAGCCCGTAAATAGATGTCACAGATTGTGGTGGGCGGAGCTGCAATCAGTCTCTTTTTGATGGCGATAGATAATCCCCTCTCAAATTTCATGGCTAGCATAGCATCGTCGAAACCCATGTCTCCC
Source organism: Silene conica (assembly GCA_029255685.2). NCBI lineage: Eukaryota > Viridiplantae > Streptophyta > Magnoliopsida > Caryophyllales > Caryophyllaceae > Silene > Silene conica. The sequence continues at coordinate 57,462,289 of CM055315.2, forward strand.
ATGTAGTGCACCAACTGGATGAACTTCCTGTAGTAAGCCTCTACGGTCATGTCCTCCGACATCTGGAATGAGTCGAACTCCTCTCTCAGCTTGCTCTTTTGGAATTCTGGTAAAAACGCCTCGTTCAGAACCCCCTTGAATGCATCCCACGGAACAAACGCGGACCCACCCTCTATAGCTGCTTCCCGGAGCTCTCCCTTATTCGCGGTCCACCAATCTCCAGCCATACCTCTCAGATAGTGGGCAGCCTGGTCCACCATCAGCTCTTCAGGGCAGTCCACTAACTCGAACAGGTTACCGAATTCTCTGCACCAGGCCCCCAGCAAATGAGGCTCACCCTCCCCGGTGAAATGGGTGGGTTGGTGCCTTGCAATTATCGTGCTCATTTTCGCGGAGTCCATTCGTTTAGCCTTTAGAGTCTCAATCTCAGCTCGTAAAAGATCTAACTCCTCTTGTGTGATGTTAGCGAGGTTGTCTCTTCGCGGAGGCATACTATAATACAACAGAAAAGGAATGAGTCCCGACTCGTGTGGGTACCCATTAAGATTAGGGCTAAGATCATATCTAGAGAAGTCATCAGTTGTATTTTCTTTTCCGTTACGTAGTATCTGTAATAACCAAAAGTTTAAATTTTATCAGTTTTATATAAAGTACTTTGGTTTGTTTAATTTGTTATGCACTACCTCGGACATTCCGAGATGGTAACAACTCTATTTATTTGAGAATGTCTTGCTAAAGGCTCTTAAATAAATGGGGGTGTTACAAAGTGGTATCAGAGCAAACGATCGTCAGGCCTAAACCAAATGAATATTAATGAACGTAGGAAGAGTCTAATAAAATGAACCCCAGGTTAGTAACTGCTAGGAGCCCCAGGATTGGGATGAGTTAGGGGCCCCCTCAAACCAAGCCACTGGCCCTTTCAGACTAACTTGGTCACCCTTGAGAGATGTAGAGCGTGGGTAGTATAGAATAAAGGACAGGACCCAATATGCATATATATATTGTACTAACGTTTTCGCAGAAAAAGGGAATGAGATAAGTATGATGTGAAATATGGTGGGAGATCTGTGTTGTATGAGACTTATATTGAATGTTGATTGAGTTGTATTATCTTCAAGTGTTGAGAACATGAAAATTGGAATGTGATTTTGAAACATAAGCTTGACTTGTATGATGATGTGCCTTAGAAAAATACGACAAATTTTTAGATGTTGATTGATCTGAACGATTGCGTTGAAATTTTAGAGAATGGATGTGTAACACCCCCATTTATTTAAGGGCCTGTACTAGGACTCCTCAGATAAGCAAGGGTGTTACCATCTCGGTTTCCCGAGGCAGTAGATGCAAAGGAAAGAAAAACAGTACTTTAATTTGATTTAACTCACGACATGTTCTTACATCAAAACCAAAAGGTCTTAACAACGTAAAAAGAAGTACAACTCAATTAAACTGACTAAGGCGATCTAGACATCTAAACTGGTCCGGATCCAAGCTCTTTCTCCCATAGCTCCCCCTTAGTCTCAGCACCTGTCATTCTGCTCCCCAATAAGGTTCATCACAGGTGATCACGAATACACAGGGTCAACCACGAGGTTGAGTAGGTAAAGAATAACATAATAAAAATAATTAATAAACTCCGCACCGATCCAACGCCAATAAACTCCGCACCGATCCAACACCATATATATACTCCGCACCGATCCAACGTCATATATACTCCGCACCGATCCAACGCCATATATACTCCGCACCGATCCAACGCCATATCAAAAGGCCCAATAAGCAAGTATATTCATATCATATAATAACACGGAATAAGATAACAACTCAATACAATGATCACAGGATATTAGGTAGCAAACATGTATAATGCCAAATGAGAATAGATAACACCGTATTAATATACCAGTACTTTCCCCTACCTGATATAGTGGCAACGCAGATAAACCCGAGGCTTGTTAGAAATGTTCCACGCGAAACCCGTTACCTAACCAAATATTACTAAATTAATAAACACCCTAAAACTCGTAAAACATACATACACATTCTATTTATAGACACCCCCTATATATAGAAAGCTCCCAAAAATAGTAACTTCATAAGATAAGCAAGCACTTTGATTTTGAAATTCAAATTTAAGTCTTTACCATAAATAAGATTCCACCCATAAATACTAATTATATTACAAAATCATTCCTTAATTAAAATAATATAAATACTACTATTAAACATATTACCATAAATATTTAAATGTATTTATAAAAATAACTTAATGGAAATAAATAATAAAAGGATAAGAATTAAAAGAAAATATAATTAATAAACAAAAACAACACAAACAGCCCCCAACATAAACCCGCGACTCCCTAACCAACAGCCACCCTACAGCGCCACCTAGACGCGTCCAACCACCACAGGCGACCACCGACCAAACACCCCGACCGCACGCTACCACCACGACCACTCGCCAACAGACCGACCACCGCCGGCGAGTTGAACCATGGCCTGGATCAGGCCTGGTTCCTCACCTACTGTTCTGACACGCGACTTCAACCCCCACCACGACGCCGACTCAGCCACCACTACCAGCCACCGTGACCACCAACCTCACCCCTGAACTCCAGACTCTAGACATGGTGGTAACGTTGCACTGACCTCCCCCAAGTCCTCAACGTTACCACCCCCAAACACCCATGAACCCGACCAAAGCAAACATCACTGAACAACCACCGTTACACCCTCACAACCCCTCCTGACAAACAACCCCGTACCACTACGACCAGACGCCACCATACCCCGAGACCACCACCACGTGAAACCCCCAAACACCATCTATCTAAACACCCAGAGACCCAAAACAAGAGACTTAAAACAAAACCAGAAACTGATCATAAAAACGCACCCAGACCAAACCACTGTTGAAGGCGTGTTATCCCCTTTCCCTGTCCCTGTGTTTACCACCCTCGAACACAAGTAAAACAACCAACGACACCACACTAAGGACTAAAACGTACCCTTAACACAGTATAGAGTAAACTCATGTAAGAACAACCAGTAAAACACACGTTAACAGACCCTTAAACAAGCGACAAAGACTAAGCATAAAAACTGAATTACAGAGATCGTGGTGATCGTACCAGTTTCGTGGCCTGATCGAGACACCCTAGGACGGCTCACCACCACCGTGTACAGGTCTATTTTCTTCTTTAAGGGGGCGGCTAGGTTATGGTGGAGTGAGATCTGATTATGAGTAGGGTTTAGGTTAAGGAAAAGCTACTATATATGGCGGCATAAGGAGGGGGTGTTCGCTGCTCTATAACAAACCGTGTGGGCTGTCTTTTGTCACACATTTCGAGGCCCACACTAGGCACCCATGAGGTCTCAAGTTTGACCCCTACTAACACCATACTACCACTAAGAACATCAAGTAACTTGATTCCCATTTCGAATCCCACTGACGGCCAAAACACCTATCAAAACATGAGTGTGCGCAAGCTTATAAAACGAACATTTTAACGAATAACTCCTCGCTTAACTATAACAATCGTCCACGAATTACTAAAATCTAAATAAAATCCGGGTTATTACAGTATGTCTATTTATTGAAAAATAATTTTGAGTGATAATATCATGTGATTTTGGTGTTTAGAAATTTTATATGATATCTGGTTAATAAATGACTATCGTAACTATGTAATATATTGTCTTGAATTTGAACATGAATGATCAGATTTAAATGTTATAGTAATCTATGTCTAGTGATATGCAGAATGTGTTGCCCTAAGCCATGAATGTCATATAGCTATGTGTTGTATGAATATTGATTTATTTAGTTGATCCTACCTTTCAGTTTCGCAATCTTATCGCTTTCATGATAGTAAGTAAAATTGAAATAATGAATGAATATTAATATGGTGCGATGTCATTTCTATGCTTCAATATATGCGTCAACATGTTTTGGGAATAGTTGTGTTTTGATATGACGATGTAAAGTAATAATGTGAAATATTAAAGTAACCGACATTGTAATAAGTTTCCAGAATGTTATCCATTTGTATGGGTTGCCGTTTAAAATATGTTCTCTATATGAATGTGTAAGTTTTATGTATGATGACCTTATGAGTTAACTTTCTTCTGATTTTGATTTCAAGTTAAAACGACTTATATTTTGAAGTAAAAGAATATTTTGGTTAATAGTGGTCAGATTGTTACCGCACAGTTTCGTTTTGACCTATGTTTTGTAAAGGAAATCATTTAAAACGTGCTTAATGTTTACGCATATTTCCAACTCCACTGTCTAGAATTTTCATTCACGTTTTCAAAATGATAAGCCACGTAAATCTTAATGAGTCGTTATTTAATAGTGAATTTTGCAAGTTGCCCAATTTTCTGTCCAATTACTGTATAGTTTCGATTCAGACCAACTGAGTTGTAAAATTTTTTGTAAATAATTTTCTTAAGCGTTGCAATTGGTTCTCTTTCCTATGGTTAGTTAATTCTTTATTTAATTACGATTTTTGGAAGTTGTTCCGTGATGTATGATTGTTGAAATGGTAAAGTTTTAAATATAAAAGTTTCATCAAATATGAATTATGTGATGTAACCCTGTGATTGTAATCTTTATGGTTTCTTCATGTATATGGTTATGCCACAAACTGAATTATATATTGTTATGTTTGAATCTGATCACAATGAATTAGTAATGTGGTTGACACGTGACTTGTAGGGATGCTAGTCTTGTCTTCGATCTGTAACTTGTAAAAATCGTCAGTTGATTCGTGATTGTAAATTGTCATTAATTATGACTGCATCGTTTTGAAGGTCTTAAAATGTCTTCAACGTGATAACCCATGATAAAGATGATGTTTGATAATTATAGTAAATGTTTTGCAACATGATAGAATCTGTAGCTACATGTTGATGAAATTTTGCCTGAATATGCAAATTGTTCCACATGATATTAACATCTTATTTTGTAAGTTATCTTTATTACTGGCTTTATGATAAATGGTGTATTGTGAGTAGATTGGAAGTGTACCTACGTAATTTTAACTTATTTATACCTAGAAATGCTAAGTTGACTTGCAAGTCTACGATTGGTGTATATCTCGTGAAGTATGTTATTGCTCCGTATTTACTTACCTTAATCAGATATTTGTCTAATGTCTTTCTAAAACTTGTATGCAAAAACATGATTTTGCTTCTATAATATGGATATGAGCATGAACTGTTTTAATTTATCAAGTATGAACTATGAGTTAGCTGATTGCCTACATAGGTGTAAATGTGTTAAGTTATGTTCAAATTTTCAAGGGTTTATAAGTGAGTTAACTTGATTTCGTTTTATTACGTAGCATTAAATTGACAAGTATGTTTGTTGCTTTAAAAGTTGGATGCTAGTGCCTAGTATAGAGTAATTAGCGTATCGGGTTGTGATTGTTGTTTCGGTGATCTCTTTGAGCAATATATGTGGAGTTTTATAATAAGGTTACGGGGACGTAACCATGTTTTAAGGAGGATAGGATTGTAAATCTTGATGGTTTTCGACCTGGCTAAGTGGTATAGATGTTGTGATTGGCTGATTGAGAATTACCATGCATGGAGTCTGCTGTTTTAAATTGTTATATTTCGATCAATGTTGTGGTTCTTTAAGTGTCTTGTACTTCTGTTGTATGTTAAACTTTGGGGACAAAGTTTCTTAAGGGGGATAGAATGTAACATTCCACTTTTTGAGTACTCGTATTAGTGCTACTTGTGATCATTTCATGCTTGTTATGTGTTGCCTTATCGTCATGGGTTATGGCGAACTTCGGGACGAAGTTCATATTAAGGAGGGAAGACTGTAATACCCCGTATGTTAGCCTCGGTCAACGATAGTCAAACCAAGTTTTATACACGTATTTCAAAAGGAATGTTTATAAAGCATTTTACGTGAACTGTTATTATTTTTATAAATCGAATTTCTACGATTATTTCGTATTTCATAATCAAATACTAATATATTTGATGATTATTTCATGAAACAACATTTCATTAGTATTTCTTTAATTATAATAATAACTTATAATTTAATATATTTTATATTTTATAATTCTTTCTCAACTATACTTAATTTCTATTTTAATGTTTTTATAAGTAAGTTGTCGTATTTATAATATTTGGACCTTTAAACATTCGATTATTATCGAATATGCGTTTATTATATTTTATATGTCAATAGCTTAATGTCGGGTTTGGAATTTTAAGTTCACATTTAGGGCTTCGTTTTGTGTGCAACAAGGAGTATACGAATTGTAAAACCGTGTTTAAGTGTTGATTTTGGGCCTCGATCTGCGTGTCATCTACAGCCCACCATCTCGACTTAAAACACCTTAACACAACCCTTTCTAAAAACACTCAGCCGTCGTATATAAACAACACCACAAAACCCTAGCCTGACCTAATCGACTTTACCTCATTCGCCAAACATCCTGCCGCCACATCTGGGGTTGCAAAGGTGAGTCCTACACGGTGGCCTAGGGGTTCTAGGGCTGTTCGAAACACCAGCGAAGTAGGTACGTTCAAACCAGTCTCCGTCCTTCCCCTGTTTTCCCTTACTTTTTAATTTGATAATTCCTTTCATATATCACGTTTTAGGGCCTGATTCTCGTGTGTTAATGTTCTCTGATGTTTAGTAGTCGTGTTTGGACCAAGGTTGTGTCGTCGTTGACCACCATTGACCGTCGTGAGTAGTGTAGATATCACGGTGTCAGAATGGTTTTCGTGTTTGTCAAAAACAGAGTTTCTGAACACGCTTTAAGGTGCTAGTATTCGACCATTTTTATGTTGAGGTTTGCTCTGGGTGTTCGAGTCAATAGATTGGGTGTAGTCTGGAGTTTAGGGTGGTGGTTGTCACGGTGGAGTTGGGTGGTGGGTCCAGTCTGTTTAGAGGGTTTTGTTCAAGGGGGTCGCTCAGGTCTGAACAAAAGTTTTAAATTCCAGAAGTTTGTGTTTATGGGTGGTGTTTGCGTGCGCCCTTGAGTCTTAGTGGGTGCGCGTCGTGGATGGGTGTTAGGGTAGTTTTCGTGGTGGTATGCAGGGGTGTTGTAAGGTGGTTTCCGTGGTGGTTTTTAGTCATGCGAAAGGTTGTTTGGAGTGGGTTTCGTATGGGTGGTCACAGCGTGAATCATGAGTGTCTTATCATGTCAGATCAGTATGTTGTTGCGGGCAGGGGGTGTTTGGGCTGGTGTCGAAGGCTGTTGGGTTTGGGTCGGGTGTTGTGTTCAGCGTCAATAGATGCGTGGTGGTGCAGTGGTCATGACCATCGTGGATGGGTGGTGATTCTAGCCATGTATGGTGGTCGGTAGGGGTGTGAAGTACGGTATCACGGGACTGATTTGTGGTTATATGAGCAGGGGTTTCGTATGTCGTGGGTCGCTGTTGTGTTTGTTATATTACTATCATTATTATTATTATTTGTACTATTATCTTTATCATGTTATCATGCTATGTCATTATTATTATTGTTAGTTTATTGTTATTATTATTGTATGGTATGGTTATTAATAATACTATTATTATTATTCTTATGACTACTATTATTTTTATTGATGTTATTTTATCATCTTTGTTATTGTTAATGATATTATTAGTGTGATTATTATTATTAGTAATATTATTCATATTTAATTATTAAGATTGTTAAGTGATTATTATATGTGACGGTTATCAATAGTTTGATTATATATTATATTATATTTTCTATGTTCGTTTGTTTAATCGAAGTTGGTTATAAAAGTTATAAGGACGGGCTGGTCAAGTTAATTGAAGTAGTCACGTTTAATACGGTCACGTTATGCGTAATATATAATTTAAATGATTAATTTGAATAATTGATATATTATATTAGTTGCGTAATTGTGTTAGTTAGTAATTAAGTATATTATTTTGTTAGGTGTTGGGTATGTAATGACGTGATTCAGCTGATTGGATGTTAGCTGCGTGATGAGATTATATTGCTATCCAGGTAGGATACACTGACACTATACTTTCTGAACTGATATGAATGGAAGTTTACTCTGTGATGTGTTATGAAAGGATGTTGCCTTGTATGTGATGGATGCAAGCATGAATTATATAAGAATAATATTGGTTGGATTGATTGTGGATTATTTGCAATGGCATGAGTATTTCAGTATTTGATAGCATGATTAAATATTTATATTGTGGCATTCATGAGCATGCATATGCATTGGTTACTTAGATATTGTGAATCAGATAGTGTTCTGATATAAAGCCAGGGTGGTTCTGCAGACCAGGCCTGGTGTCTTATCAGCTTTTGAGCTGGTGTTCGGCGACGGCCGATTATAGTCTGCCGGGAGGTTCGGTATGGCTGGGAGTTACGGGTTTGAGATTGAAAATGAGATTGAGCTCGAGCATATCATAACATTTGCATATCATCTTTGTTGCATTATTATTATTGTGTTACCTTACTCAACCGCGAGGTTGACAGTGTATTCGTGTACACCTACGATGATCCGGAATGGGGAGTAGATTCTACAGGTCAGAGACAGATGGACTAGGAGCTTGGGCAAGGAGTGAGACATGGCATGGACCTACTTAGAATTAGATCATATCTAGAGAAGTCATCAGTTGTATTTTCTTTTCCGTTATGTAGTGTAATACCTCGAAAACTTAGTCTCGATAACTAAGTTATTTAGTGACGATAGTTGTTTTACGATATTAAGTAACTATGTTTAAGTAGCTATCAAGTCATGTAGCTATGTTGTTGTGAGGGTTCGATCCCTAGACCTTTAGCACAATGACAATGTCGATGTTGGGGTTCGATCCCTGGACCTCCAGCATGACAGCATGGGCCTCGTTAGGCGTGCCATTACCCAAGCCCACGACTCGTTTGAGCTTTATTTCAAAAAAACCCTATCATAAGCCTATGCCTGCCGTCACCTTCAAGCCCTTTTCCAAACCCTAAGACTTACCCTAACTCTCTTTCAAACACCTCTAGCACGCAGCCGTCACATCAAAGGAGAGGAAGAGGCTATACACGGTGGTTGTAGGCTGACGTGGGGTGGTTCGTTTTGGCCGTAAAACGGGTATGTTCATCACGTTGTTATATCCCTGGTTGTACTCGCAGTTTGTCACGTTGTTTAGATGAGGCTAACATGTTTTAATCTTTACTTATTTTGCTTAATTGTGTAATGGGTCGTATAAAGAACATATGTAGGCTGTTAGAAGGGTGTCGTTGGCCGTCGTTAACCGTCGTGCAGGGTGGTTAACACGTTGACAGGGATGTTGTTGTCTTAACACGTTCTGTACAGATTTTATTATGTTAATTGATTACGTTCTTGGATGAGTTCAGTTGTTTGATTTGTATGGGTTGCGGTGTTTGAGTCAAGTGTCAGTTGAGTGGTGAGGGTGGAGGAAGTCACGGTGGTCATGGGGTGTCTGGTTAGGGCAGAATAGGAGGCTTTGACACGGGTTGCCAGGAAGGGGGTCTGTTGTGGCTGTTCTGTCGTGGGGGTTTGGGGTGGTACCACTGTCGACTAGGGGAGGGTCGACACAGTGGTACCACTTTTGTTGGCTGGTCTGATGTCGGGGGTGTAAGTGGTGGTGGTCTCAGGGGTTGTCGCGGCAGCAGGTGGTGGCTGCAATGGGGTTGTTTCAGGGGGGTTTGGGAGTTACGGGATGGAGTAGGGTGTTTGGGGACCTCGGTTCTCCTCGCCTTAAGGAGTCGAAGGGCCTGGGGGCTGCCGGGGGTGGAGTAGGTGGTGTAGAGTTTTTGGGCAGTGGTTGTCGGCAGTGGTCGCGGTGGTTATGTGGCTGGGGGAGTCGAGAATAGAACACGGGTTGGATGTTTGTTGTAGTTTGTTTATTATTATTATTATTATTATTATTAGTGATATTATTGTTATTAGTTATATTATTATTATTAGTTGTATTATTATTGTTGTTATGAGTTGTAATTATATGGTAATGTGTTATTTATGGTTATTATATTATTAAGGAATATTGTGATGAATACTAATTATATATATGGTTATTGTTATTGATTTAGTAATAATCGATTATTTGGCTTTATGCTATATGTGGTAAGTCTATATATAGTAAGTCTATAATTAGTAAGTTCATATTTGGCTAAGGATGATTGATAGGTATAATTAGTTAATATTGTTCGGCGGGTATATGAGTGTGTTGATATGTATATTTACAATGTGTGATAAGCAAATCAATTATGAACATGATCGAATAATTGTTTAATTGTCTGAGTAGAAATTGATATTCAATACTAATTATAGGAACTGAGTTCGACTGTTCAAAGTGGAACATTTCTAGCAGCTGTTCGGTTGTCAATCCGCAATTGAGGTAGGGGAATACTGTATACATGATGACGAGTGATCTGTTATTATTATGTTAACTATTTATATATTTTATTGGATGATTGGCATTATATTGAGTTGATTGTCTCATATATTTCTGTTATATAATATGATGTGAAAATACTGGGTCTTGTGATACGGTGCGGAGTTATTTGGTGTTGGATCGGTGCGGAGTTTGTATGGTGTTGGATCGGTGCGGAGTTTGTATGGTGTTGGATCGGTGCGGAGTTTATTTGGCGTTGGATCGGTGCGGAGTTTATTTGGCGTTGGATCGGTGCGGAGTTTATTTGGCGTTGGATCGGTGCGGAGAATATTATATTGTTGTCTTATTTATCTTTCTACTCAACCTCGCGGTTGACCCTGTGTTTTCGTGTACACCTACGATGATCCGGAATGGGGAGTAGATTTTTCAGGTCAGTGACATTGGACTAGGAGCTTGGCATGGAGAGAGACATGGCATGGACCTACTTAGAGTTAGATCACATTTAGATATCGTCAGTTGTACTTTCACTTTATCAAGTTTGGAACTCGTAAGCGTTGTAATACCAAGTTCAAATTTAATCAGTATTTATATAAATTACCTTTGGTTTGTTTACCTTGTTATTCACTACCTCGGATATTCCGGGATGGTAACGGTCCTATTTATTTGAGAATGTCTTGTTAAAGGCTCTTAAATAAATGGGGGTGTTACAAAGTGGTATCAGAGCGAACGATCCTCAGGCCTAACCAAGTAAATAATAATGAATGTAGGAAGAGTCTAATAAAATGAACCCCGAGATGAGACTGATAGGAGCCCCAAAAAGGAACGGGATGAGTTAGGGGCCCCCTCACACCAAACCTGGGTCCTTTTGGTTCTGTCTCGGGAACCCAATGAGAGTAACTGAAGAGTGGGGTAGAATGTATATATATAGTGACCTAGTTATCTTGTGCTAACAATTTTTGCAGGGGCGGAATGAGGTAAGTAATAATGTGTACATGGTTAATGAAGCATTGTATTCTATGAGTTTGATATTGGAAAGTGATTGAGAAATGTATTACTTTAAGAATTGAGGACATGGAAATTGAAATACGAGTTTGAAATATAAGCTTGGCTAGTAGGATGATATGCATAAGAAGAATGCGACTGATTTTGAAACGCTGATTGATATAAATGATTGAATCGAAATTTTCAGGAATGGGTGTATATTTATTGTATGCTGAATTAGAGTGTTATGATCATATGTTTTTGGTGTCTCGAATTGTCTATAGGATATCTGGTTATTAAATGACTAACATAACTTTTGCAATATATTACTTGGTATTTGGTTATGACCTATCAGATTTAAATGTTATAGTAATTCATGTCTAGTGATTTGCGGAATGTGTTTCCATAAGCCATGAATGTATATAGATATGTGTTGCATATATCGTACTCGAGATTTTATGCCTCCTACGCGTTTAAAGTTGATGTGAAGTTCGTAATCATTATGGGACCTCATAGTAGCTTTTAGTTTATATTTCCATACCTGGATAAGTTTTGTTTGTGCGTTAGTAGAAACTAGTTTCTTTAGATACATAAGTATAACCATCAAGTTATTAGTCGATCCTACTTTCAGTTTTTGAAATCTTCACCGTGATCCAGATAACGAGTATTGTAGTAATGAGAAATGAATGTTAATGTGGCATAAAGTGATGTATATGCTTCAAATGATATGTCAACGTGTTTTGGGAGAAGAATGACTGAATTTTGATGTGGTAATGTGAATTGTAACGGAACCAACATTTTAATTAAATTTTCAGAATGTTACCTTGTTTGTACGGGCTGTCATTTTTAATGTGTTCCATATTTGAATATGAAAATGAAACTTTTAGTTGACAGTGGTCAGATTGTTACTGCACAGTCCCGTTGACCCAACTTTTTGTAAAAGAGATCATTTAAACTTGGTTATTGTTTATGCATATTTCCGACTCTACTGTTCAGAAAATTCGTTCACGATTTCAAAATGATAAGCCATGTAAAATCTTAACGAGTCGTTACTTAATTGTAATTTTGCAAGTTACCCAATTTTCTATTGAATTCCTGTAAAGTTCTTGTTCAGACCAATTATATTAAATGATTCCCTTGAGTTATGCATTCGATTCTTTTCCTATGTTTAGCTAATTCTTATATTTTCAAAAATAAAAAAAAAAAAAAAAACTTTTTATCGCTCGCACGATAGCTAAGCGATTATTTAATTATGATTTTTATAAATTGCTGCATAATGTTCATTTGGTGGAATTGCGAGTTATGTAAGTTTCATATAAGCAAATGTGAATTATGTGATGTGGCTATGTGATATCCTGCTATAGCATCAGTAACATGAATAGTAGACATATAATATGAATATGAACCTTGCTATATGATAATGTGACCCCCTTTATTTTGTCAAATTTTATATAAAATCGTTTCAATTATACCGACACTCTTACTTTTAGGGTTATGCCCAAAATAATTATGTGATGTTCGTATGTAATGTTTAAATCATGTTATCACAGAATGATCTTGTCAGGTGGTAGAATGAAATTGGCCTGGTAAACTTGTTAGCATGATATAGCAATCTAATTGTCATAGGTAAAGGTGATTATTTGAACAATGTGAGTCGTATTGATGTTCTTTCATACATTTATGGTATATCATTGACTAGTTCACTGAGCTAATAATATTTACAGCACCTTCCTGTATATTGCTATGTCACAAACTGAATTGCATCTGCTATGTTTAAAATCTGATCATAATATATTGAGTTATTAACTGGTTGACATGTGATTTATGGAGGTACTAGTCTTGCGAACTCGTTTACTCTATCGTTAAAGTTTTATAATTCATGAGCTACAATTTTCAAGAACAATGTTTTGGTAAATGAGAGTCAGAATGTCTCCGTATGGTCTTGTTTCGATCTACAACTTGTAAGATTTTCTTTCGATTCATGTTTATAAATTTCCACTTCAAGGTTTCCAAAGTTCAAAATGTTTTCCAAGTGATGACTATTCAGGATTAAGCTTGATGTTTGATAAATATGGTGTTTGCTTGCAAAATGACAATCCTGTAGCTATGTGTAGATGAAATCCTGCTTGAATGCTTAATTGCTGCGCATTGTATGAAATCCTTATTATGTAAGTCATATATGATGAATGATGTAATGCGAGTGGACGTAAGTGATTTTGTTAATTAATTGATACATGGGGATGTTAAAAGACCTTGTGAGTCTATGGTTATATGTGTCTTGTGAAATATGACTACGTTCCATGAACAAATAGGTTAAGTAATTCTGCACTATGTCTTCTCCTAAATATGATTTGCTTCTGTAATATGATTATGAGCATGAAACATTCCAAATTTGTTAAGTATGAACTATGAGCTTCTTAATTGTTTACATTGTGGTTAATATATTAAATTGTGATGAAATTTCAATAGGGTATGCAAGTGTTACCTATTCCGAATCTGTTTTACTGCGTAACACGATCCTACCGACCCTAATACTTTATTATTGTTCGAGGTTACATGTTACATGATAATTGATATGACTCTCTTACGAGTGCTTATTTGAGTTGAATATTAACAATTATTATTCTATTTTGATAGTTAATAACTTCTATTGATAGGATAATTCTTTTGTTTGTGAGACGGGTTGAGTTTTGAAATCGGTAAACTCTTGGTAATCGATTAGTTGTTTAGGCATAAGGGTTTGTATTTGGTTGGTTTGGTATAGCGTCCAGATCCTTATTTTATGCATTGTGGAATGATAAGTATACATACAAGTATGTCTATGAATTTGGAAGGTAAGTACTGAGGAGATTGAGTTGCTCGTGAGTCTAGAACAAGACCATGAATGATGTTGTGTTGAGATTGAGGTTGCAGTTCAGTGTCTTATCGAGTTGTCTCATTTGTTGACCTTGACTCGTGGGTGAGTAGCTTAGAGTTTCACTCTCTAAGTGTTGAGCAGTTCCTTTCATAGGACATGTAACAATATTGATATTGAAATCGAGATGGGAATTGGTTACTAGTATTCAGATATGAGTTATTAGGCCGTTGTGCCATGTTGTGTTTACGATCCAGTGTGAAACCGATATTGGGATGGAAGTATTGATTTGCGTTTTATTCCGTCAGTTCGCTCACCTCTTGTCTTTGGTCTTAGATGCGACGATGAGTGAGATACTTGGTTACTTGGATTTAGATTTTAGGTGGTAAAGTGATGAGTAAGATGGAGTAATGAGTTAGAATGTTTATGGGGTTACGGGGACGTAACCATGTTTTAAGGAGGATGGGATTGTAAAATCTTATTAGCTTACGATATGACTAGTTTCTATGACATGGCTAATTGATGGGTCATGATTGTTTAAATATACTTGATGAATCTGCTGTGTATGTTGCACTATATCGTGATTGTTGAAGTAGCATGTGCTGTAGTTGTGTATTAAACTTTGGGGACAAAGTTTTCTTAAGGGGGATAGAATGTAACATCCCGCGTTAACATCTCGCGGTTCTTAAGCGTCACTTGTGAAGGTTCATGCTTGCTAAGTGAGTCTTTACCGTTATGGGGTGGCGAACTTCGGGACGAAGTTCATTTTAAGGGGGGAAGACTGTAATACCTCGAAAACTTAGTCTCGATAACTAAGTTATTTAGTGACGATAGTTGTTTTACGATATTAAGTAACTATGTTTAAGTAGCTATCAAGTCATGTAGCTATGTTGTTGTGAGGGTTCGATCCCTAGACCTTTAGCACAATGACAATGTCGATGTTGGGGTTCGATCCCTGGACCTCCAGCATGACGGCATGGGCCTCGTTAGGCGTGCCATTACCCAAGCCCACGACTCGTTTGAGCTTTATTTCAAAAAAACCCTATCATAAGCCTATGCCTGCCGTCACCTTCAAGCCCTTTTCCAAACCCTAAGACTTACCCTAACTCTCTTTCAAACACCTCTAGCACGCAGCCGTCACATCAAAGGAGAGGAAGAGGCTATACACGGTGGTTGTAGGCTGACGTGGGGTGGTTCGTTTTGGCCGTAAAACGGGTATGTTCATCACGTTGTTATATCCCTGGTTGTACTCGCAGTTTGTCACGTTGTTTAGATGAGGCTAACATGTTTTAATCTTTACTTATTTTGCTTAATTGTGTAATGGGTCGTATAAAGAACATATGTAGGCTGTTAGAAGGGTGTCGTTGGCCGTCGTTAACCGTCGTGCAGGGTGGTTAACACGTTGACAGGGATGTTGTTGTCTTAACACGTTCTGTACAGATTTTATTATGTTAATTGATTACGTTCTTGGATGAGTTCAGTTGTTTGATTTGTATGGGTTGCGGTGTTTGAGTCAAGTGTCAGTTGAGTGGTGAGGGTGGAGGAAGTCACGGTGGTCATGGGGTGTCTGGTTAGGGCAGAATAGGAGGCTTTGACACGGGTTGCCAGGAAGGGGGTCTGTTGTGGCTGTTCTGTCGTGGGGGTTTGGGGTGGTACCACTGTCGACTAGGGCAGGGTCGACACAGTGGTACCACTTTTGTTGGCTGGTCTGATGTCGGGGGTGTAAGTGGTGGTGGTCTCAGGGGTTGTCGCGGCAGCAGGTGGTGGCTGCAATGGGGTTGTTTCAGGGGGGTTTGGGAGTTACGGGATGGAGTAGGGTGTTTGGGGACCTCGGTTCTCCTCGCCTTAAGGAGTCGAAGGGCCTGGGGGCTGCCGGGGGTGGAGTAGGTGGTGTAGAGTTTTTGGGCAGTGGTTGTCGGCAGTGGTCGCGGTGGTTATGTGGCTGGGGGAGTCGAGAATAGAACACGGGTTGGATGTTTGTTGTAGTTTGTTTGTTGTAGTTTGTTTATTATTATTATTATTATTATTATTAGTGATATTATTGTTATTAGTTATATTATTATTATTAGTTGTATTATTATTGTTGTTATGAGTTGTAATTATATGGTAATGTGTTATTTATGGTTATTATATTATTAAGGAATATTGTGATGAATACTAATTATATATACGGTTATTGTTATTGATTTAGTAATAATCGATTATTTGGCTTTATGCTATATGTGGTAAGTCTATATATAGTAAGTCTATAATTAGTAAGTCATATTTGGCTAAGGATGATTGATAGGTATAATTAGTTAATATTGTTCGGCGGGTATATGAGTGTGTTGATATGTATATTTACAATGTGTGATAAGCAAATCAATTATGAACATGATCGAATAATTGTTTAATTGTCTGAGTAGAAATTGATATTCAATACTAATTATAGGAACTGAGTTCGACTGTTCAAAGTGGAACATTTCTAGCAGCTGTTCGGTTGTCAATCCGCAATTGAGGTAGGGGAATACTGTATACATGATGACGAGTGATCTGTTATTACTATGTTAACTATTTATATATTTTATTGGATGATTGGCATTATATTGAGTTGATTGTCTCATATATTTCTGTTATATAATATGATGTGAAAATACTGGGTCTTGTGATACGGTGCGGAGTTATTTGGTGTTGGATCGGTGCGGAGTTTGTATGGTGTTGGATCGGTGCGGAGTTTGTATGGTGTTGGATCGGTGCGGAGTTTATTTGGCGTTGGATCGGTGCGGAGTTTATTTGGCGTTGGATCGGTGCGGAGTTTATTTGGCGTTGGATCGGTGCGGAGAATATTATATTGTTGTCTTATTTATCTTTCTACTCAACCTCGCGGTTGACCCTGTGTTTTCGTGTACACCTACGATGATCCGGAATGGGGAGTAGATTTTTCAGGTCAGTGACATTGGACTAGGAGCTTGGCATGGAGAGAGACATGGCATGGACCTACTTAGAGTTAGATCACATTTAGATATCGTCAGTTGTACTTTCACTTTATCAAGTTTGGAACTCGTAAGCGTTGTAATACCAAGTTCAAATTTAATCAGTATTTATATAAATTACCTTTGGTTTGTTTACCTTGTTATTCACTACCTCGGATATTCCGGGATGGTAACGGTCCTATTTATTTGAGAATGTCTTGTTAAAGGCTCTTAAATAAATGGGGGTGTTACATGTAGTATCTGTAATAACCAAAAGTTTAAATTTTATCAGTTTTATATAAAGTACTTTGGTTTGTTTAATTTGTTATGCACTACCTCGGACATTCCGAGATGGTAACAACTCTATTTATTTGAGAATGTCTTCCTAAAGGCTCTTAAATAAATGGGGGTGTTACACCTTTCTCAGGACTAGATCTCCTACTTGCAGGGTTCTGATCCTGACATTTTTGTTGTAGCTCCGAGCCACCATCAGTTTGTATGAGGCCATTCTGACGTATGCACTGGTCCTGAGTTCATCAACAGTGTCCAGGCTTCTTGTCATTTCTACTTGGTTCTGGTCCTCAGTTATACTCCCGTATCTGTGGGTTGGGATTTTGAGTTCAGAAGGAATTACTGCTTCTGCTCCGAAGACAAGGCTGAAGGGGGTCTGACCTGTTGCTACTTTCGGAGTACTTCTGTCAGCCCACAGGACCAGAGGGAGCTCCTCTGCCCATTTCCCTCCCATTTCTTGTAATTTCTTTTTCATATTCTCAATAATGATCTTATTACTGGACTCAGCTTGTCCGTTGGACTGGGGATTTCTGGGGTTAGACTTCTGGAGTGATACGTTCCACCCAGCGCAGAAAGCCTCGGTTTTCTTCCCAATGAATTGGGAACCGTTATCACATATTATTTCTGAGGGTATGCCAAATCTGGTGAATATATTACGCTTAATGAAAGAGATGACCTGAGCTTCGGTGGTCTGGGTGAATGATTCTGCTTCGATCCATTTAGAGAAGTAATCTGTCATGGCCAGCATGTACATTTTTTTTCCTGGTGCTCTGGGGAGAGGTCCCACAATGTCCATCCCCCACTTCATAAAAGGCCATGGGGATATAACCGGGTGCAGGGGTTCTGCTGGTTGATGGCTGACGGATGCGTGCCTTTGACAGGCATCACATTTCCTTGCATACTCCTTCGCATCCTTGCGCATTGTGGGCCAGAAGTACCCTATTCTGAGGGCCCTATTGGATAGGCTTCTTCCCCCTGCATGATTTCCACAGTCTCCGCTGTGGAGGTCATGCAAGACTGTCTGTGCTTCGGTCTGGTCCAGGCAGCGCAGGTATGGTCCTGCTAATGATTTCCGGAATAGAATACCATCGATCAGCAGGAACCTGGAAGCCTTCATCCTGAAACTGCGTGCCTCCTTCTTACTGCTGGGCTGGATATCATATTTCAACCAGTCTAGTTATGGTTTTCGTTAGTCCTGCTCCGACTCCTGGTCTGGGTTGTTGCTGTAAATAGGCAATTTTTCCTGGTCCGAATCTGGACCAGGAATGGCTGGTTTGAGAACATGGGTGATTGGAATACTGGCTACGTCGGCTGGTTTGAAGGTTGAGCCTAGGGTTGCCGGTGCATCTGCTTCTGCGTTCTGTTCTCTGGGTACTTGCTGGATGCAGAATTCCACGAATCTGCTGAATAACTCCTTTGCTACACACAAGTAGGCCACCATTGTGGGGTCTCTTGCTTCGTATGCTCCATTGACATGATTCACAATTAGTTGTGAATCACTGTATACATTAACATGGTTGATTCCCATTTCCAGGGCTAGTTGTAGTCTCAGGACTAGGGCTTCATACTCAGCCACATTATTTGTGGTCTTGAACTCACATCGGACTGCTTGGGTGATTAGATCTCCTTCTGGTGATCGGAGGATTAACCCAACTCCGGACCCTCTGGAGTTTGAAGCTCCATCTACTCGTAACTCCTAGGTGCCTGGTTTGGCACCCTGGTGTAAGTGCAGGATTTCCTGCTCTGCTTGGTTCTGGAGTGCTGGGCTGAAGTCGGAGACGAAGTCTGCGAGGGCTTGTGACTTTATGGCTGTGCGTGGTTCAAACTGGAGATCGTATCCACTGAGGTGCACAGACCACTTAGCCATTCGTCCTGATAATTCTGGCTTTCTTATAACCGTCTTGAGTGGGTGATTGGTAACCACTGAGATTGTATGAGACTCAAAGTACGGACGCAGCTTATAAGATGCTGTGACCAATGCCAATACCAGTTTTTCAAGTGAGGTATACCTTGCTTCTACTGGTAGTAATGACTTGCTGACGTAGTACACCGGGTGCTGAGCTCTTTCGTGCTGTCGACCAGAACTGCACTTACTGCTGCTTCGGTTACTGAGAGGTACAGGAGCAGGACCTCCCCCTGCTCTGGCTTGGATAGGAGGGGTGGGCTGCTCAGGTACTGCTTTAGTTCCTGGAATGCCTTTTCGTGCTCTGGTGTCCAATCAAACTTCTGGCTTTTTCTAAGAATATCATAGAATAATCTGCACCGGTCTGAGGATCTGGAAATAAACCTGCTCAGGGCTGCTACTCTTCATGTCAAGCGCTGCACATCTTTAGGCTTCTGGGGTGATTCCAGCTGCAGAACTGCTTTGATCTGTTCTGTGCTGGCTTCTATCCCCCTCTTTGTTACCATATACCCCAGGAATTTCCCACTGGAAACTCCAAAGGTACACTTAGCTGGATTTAACTTCATTTTGTATTTCCAGAGGGTGGTGAATGTTTCCTCCAGGTGCTGGGTGTGGTCTGTTGATTGCTTGGATTTGACCACCATATCATCTATGTAGACTTCCATATTGCGTCCTATCTGGTCTTTGAACATCATATTGACGAGCCTCTGGTACGTGGAACCAGCATTCTTAAGACCGAAGGGCATTACGTTGTAGCAGTAGATGCCTCTTTCGGACCTGAATGCTGTCTTTTCCTGGTCTGCCGGGTCCATTTTGATCTGGTTGTACCCGCTCCAGGCATCTAGGAAAGTTAACATTTCGTGTCCTGCAGTGGCGTCCACCATAGCATCTATATGTGGCAAAGGGAATGGGTCCTTGGGGCAGGCCTTATTCAGGTCTGTGAAATCCACGCAGACCCTCCACTTACCATTCTTTTTTGGTACCACCACTACATTAGATAGCCATTCTGGGTACCTGACTTCCCTAATCTTTCCTGCCTCCAGAAGGTTATCCACCTCCTGGTTTATGATCTGGTGTCTTTCTGCTGGGAACTTCCTGCGCCTCTGCTGTACTGGTCTGAATCCTGTATCTGTGCTGAGCTTGTGTGTTATGATCTCTAGGTCTATGCCAATCATGTCTTTGTGGGACCAGGCAAAGCAGTCCACGTTCTTTCGGAGCAGCTGGAGGAGCTGCTGGCGCAGATCTCCACAGCACTCTGAGCCTACGAGCACGGTCCTTTCTGGGTGCTGCTCATCCAGGTGGACCTCATCGATTTCTGCCTGCTGGGGCTCGATGTACTCCTCCTGGATGTGCAGTTGCTGTAATTGCTATGCTCTGGCAGCTGGTGGTCTGGTGGTCCTTTTAAGAGCTACTTTGTAACAATCCTTGGCCTCCTCCTGGTCTTCCCGTATCTCCTGAACTCCCCACGGTGTAGGAAATTTCAGGCACTGGTGGTACGTTGACGGGATTGCTCGCATTTCGTTGATCCAGGGCCTGCCAAGAATAACGTTGTAAGTAGATGGACCATCAATAACTAAGTACCTTACCTGTTTGTTCAGCCCTCCGGCGTAGGTGGGGATGGTGATTTCCCCCAGGGTATGCGCTGTTTCTCCACTGAATCCGACCAGGGGAATAGCTTTCTTTGTCAGGTCCTTCTCGTCAAATCCCATGCTCTTTAGTGCATCCAGCATTAGCAGGTTGACGGAGCTGCATGTGTCTACCATGACCTTCCTGACCTCACAGTTGCCGATGTTCAATGTGATAATCAGGGCATCATGGTGCTGCTCTGGTACAGCTTCTGCATCTGTTTCGTCAAAGGTTACTGCTGGGAGGTCCTGCCTTGCTATTCTGCATGATGATTCTGGCTTGTCCCCCTTAGCTGCAGTTACACGTCTTTTGGCTGCTGAGTAGGTGAGCCCACACAACTCTGATCCTCCAGTGATGACGTTGACAATTCTATTGCAAGGAGGAGCTGGTGAAGGCTGCACCTGACTGGCTGCATTGACTCTGGTGGATTTCTCTGGGAGCAGATGGTCTAGGTTGCCTCGGTCATACTGGAATCGAACTTCTTTCTTGAGAGTGTAGCATTCATCCGTAGTATGACCTATGTCATCATGGAATTCACTTCTTTTGCTAGCATCACGGCGGTCGTTGGGTCGCTCCTCTTTCTTCTTTGGCTATCTGACTCCCTTGAGATCTTTCAGGGCCTTCAGCAGGCCAGCCATCCTGGTGGTAAAGCCATACTCGCTGACCTTTGGAGGTGGATCTGCATCGGTTTTACCACCAGTGCTCTCGGACACTTTGCTCACTGGCTTGCTATAGGGCTTTGATCTTTCGCCCCTCTTCTCTACTGGTGCTTTCCTAGACACAGGTTCTGTGTCATAGGTACTCCTTCTAGAGGCAGCGTCTTCTTCCAGCCTCATGGCTGCGACTGCCTGGGCCTGTACATCAGCAAAGGCAGTGCACGGATGCATTGTTAACTGCTTGTACAGGTCTGAATCGTGATGTAACCCCCTGCGGAAGGCTTCGATGGCAGTGGGTACATCACAATGCGGAATGGCCACTTTCTCTTTGTTGAATCTGGTGAGGTAATCTCGAGTGGTTTCCTCGAATCCTTGAACAATTCTGTATAGATCGCTGGTCTGCTTTTCTGGTTTCATGCTGCTAGCAAACTGCTGATTAAAGGCATTAACCAGATCTGCAAAGGAGGAGATGCTGCGATTGGGCAATCCCACAAACCAGTGCAGGGCTGCTCCGATAGGGTTGACCCAAATCCTTTGCACATGCAGGCCTTCTTAAGTGCTCCGGTTGCGGTCACCACCATCATTTTCTGTTTATACTGATTTATGTGGTCCAGGGGGTCGGCCGTACCATCATATAGTGTCATGGTTGGTGGCACAAACCCCTTGGGCACATTGATCAGGGCGATATTGTCGATGAATGGTGAGTCTGCATAACTGTCCTGGGAAGCTTTCTCCATGGGCCTTGGCATACCAGGTATCTTGGTGATCATGTCTTTCAACTCCTGGTAGCGCTGGTCTGAGAGACTTCCTGCTCCAGGGAATGAGTTGACTGGCGGAGGGAAGAAGCCTGGAGGAGCTCCTCCCCAGGGACCTGAGGTCGGGTTGACTGGCGGAGGGAAGAAGCCTGGAGGGGCTCCTCCCCAAGGGCTTGCGGCTGGTTGATTGACTGCTACAGAAGAATTGAAACCTGGTCCTGGATGCCAACCAACTGTTGACTGTGCTGGTGCTCCTCCTTGCCACCCTCCTATGCTGGACTAGTTCACGGGTGCTGCTCCTACTGAGGTCTCTGGCGTTCGTCCGATGGTAGGCTGCGGAGGGGTACCTGAAAAAATCAAAGGATCAGTCCCAGGGGGAAAACAAGGTGTAGGATTACCTGCAGGCTGAACTGGTCTGGACTGCGGTGCTCCAAACACAGACGAGTCCAGATCCAGTATCTCTGGGCCACTACTCGGGGTGGTGACACCTAAATCCAGCCTGGTGACGATCTCCTGGGGAATTGGCCGGTTCAATCCCGCTCTCCTGAAGGGATTGAAGGTCTGCCCAGGCCCTGGTTGTAACATTCTGAACGGCTGCTTTGGACGTGCGACTGCGGCGATCTGCTCTCTCAGGTCCAGGTTGTCCTTCTTCAGGCCCTCTATGGCCTCCTGCGGAGCACTCATTCCCTGAACCACCATCTGCATCGAATCTGTACGGGGAGCCTGCGGTTCCTGGCCTACTCCGGGCGTCTGGGTTTCTCCGCTTCTGCTGGGGCTGCTTTCTCTGCTCTGCCTTGGAGAAGCTGACACAGGGGGTGATCTGGGAACCTGAGGAGGTTTGCTGGATGGGGCCACAACCTTGGAGGTTGTGGTCTGACTTACGACCAGGGATGGTCCTGCGAGACCAGCAGGTACAGTAGGGTTGGTCCCACTGGACTGGGCTGGCATGCTCTGGGAACTGGAGGGGTTACCTCTGGTCCCAGACATGTTCTTTGTAACGAAATGACGGTTTTATATATTGGAATGCGCACTATATATGCCCCACGGTGGGCGCCAAATTGTTTTGATAAAATTTCTACCGGGTCAAGTTTTTGTGATGCGGGTCAAAGTGTCAACCAATATTAGGATTTACGTAAAAAAACGAATATGGAAATTAAAGAAATAAAATAACGACGCAAGAGATTTTTGGTGACGCGGAAAAACCCGTTGAGGGAAACAACCGCGGGGGGAACGGAATCCCACCAATATCTTTACTATGATCGAGGGTATTTTACTGTTGAGACGGATTACAAGTGCTTGCGTGAGTATTAGATTTACAATGTATGAACTGAATGAATAAAGAATGCTCTAGTTTTTCCTTTTATAGCTGCGGATTTTAGGTCAACCGATTCTGCTCTGGCCCTGAAATGTAGGAGTGAATATAGGAGGATATTCCTTTAGGGTTTTGACCCATTCTCCTACTCCAACGGCTCTTTTCCTGCGTCTGGTCTGCTTCTGTGACGGGCTGCTGATTCTGAAACTGCTTATGGGCCCAACATTGTGATGAAGATTTTTGGGCTAAACATTAGTCGCGGGTATTTATTATAAATTGTATGCATGTTACCAGATATTAATGCATTTGACAACATCAATAATGGTCTGACAAAATACGATATTGTATAATTGGCCAAATTAATATAACTGTTTATATTAATACGCAAATTCAATATTTAATTAAATATAACCGTTTATATTTAATTTTACGAATTAATCATGTAATCCGTATTAGCTAAAATTATTTAATCCGTATTAAATAATAATCTCATCATCTCATTGACTAATTTAATAGTCAATACCTCTGACTAACTGTTTAGTCGTATCCGGCATAAATGTGACTGTATTTTCATACCTTCACATCTCTCAAACGTGTACTATAGGTGTGACGTATAGGGACCAGTTGATCACCGCCATCCGTATGACAATAACGTCAAACTTATCTAGTAAGCCAACCGTTATTGATAAACGTGGATCAACTGATAATAATACTGAAGTATGCCCTTGTGATCCTTTAAGAGATTTAGTAAGTCATTGTACTAACTGTCAAAGACACCAGCCCCAACAATCTCTCACTTGTCCGTACAAGGGTATGTCCAATGACGTTATCACACTACATGTGGAAGACACAAGGCTCCAACAACTCCAACATATACAAAACATGTGAAGCATAAAATCTCATTATCTAAATCTCATATCACCATGCAATTACTAATGCAAGGCTCTCAACCAACTTCAGAAACTATTTGGAAGAAGAGCCGGTTTCCCTGACGGTTGCCCGACGGGGGGTCTTTCAGTCCAAACTATTTACGAAACTGACTAAAGAGTCATCCAATGCCTTGGATGAACAAATCCATAATCAAAGTACTATACTCATCAATATCAACAACTATATCTGACACTGTACCAACTCTAGGCAAGCAGATATAACATAGCAAGTATAAAGGTTCAGCGATCAACTTAAGACATAACCTAGATACTAAATTACTTTCACAATCAAGGACTCAGAGGCCAACTTAAGGCATAGACCTTGATATCAATAATCACAAGCAATGCGTCCAGAGGTGAACTTAACACATATCCCACTACCATACAAGTAAAGGGTCCAGAGGTGAACTTAACACATGTCCTAATACACAACTCATTAATGGGTCCAGAGGTGAATTTAACACATATCCCACTACAAACAAATGTCGGGTCCAGAGATGAACTTAACACATATCCCAACATACAACTTAGTAATGGGTCCAGAGGTGAACTTAACACATATCCCACTACAAACAAATGTCGGGTCCAGAGGTGAACTTAACACATATCGCAACATACAACTCAGTAATGGGTCCAGAGGTGAACTTAACACATATCCCACTACAAACAAATGTCGGGTCCGGAGGTGAACTTAACATATATCCCAACATACATACACAAGCAATGAGTCCAGAGGTGAACTTAACACATATCCCACTGCCACAAACAAGTATTGGGTCCAGAGGTGAACTTAACACATATCCCAATACACAGCTATCGCACACCGGGTCCAGAGGTGAACTTAACAGATTTCCCGATATACGACAACCGATCACGTGTCAGGTTCCAGAGGTGAACTTAACACATATCTTGACACGCCACAAGCAAAACACGTAATGGGTCCAAAGGTGAACTTAACACATATCCCATCACGCGACATACAACTCACGTGTTAAGCCCAGAGGACAGCTTAAGGCATATCTTAACACGCATAAATCCAATAGCATCCAAAGATAGTAACTAACCTATAGTTCTAATCTCTTATACCACTAAACAACACTTAATTGATCCCGGGAAGTAAGTTGAGGGAGAGCCGGTTTTCCTTTCGGTTACCCGACCGGGGGGTCTCTATCCTCTCTCCATTCCCGAACCCAATATAGTGTCGCCCAACCTCCGGGGACCTCAAACACACATATAAGGTACACGGAACGAATCTCAAACAAAACCGATCAACCGTTCAAAAGTTAAAGGCTGATTTAATGAGAACATAGGCTCTCAGCCAGTCTGGGACCGTCTGCCGGTCAGCCGGCTGGGAGTCCCTTCCCAATGCCATCATAAACTCTAAAGAACAAGAAAATGAGGCTCTCAGCCGGTGGACCGTCTGCCGGTCTGCCGGCTGGGAGTCCCTTCCCAAGAACAACACACTTTCAAAGAACGAAGGAAAGTGGCTCTCAGCCGGTGGACCGTCTGCCGATCAGCCGGCTGGGAGTCCCGCCCATAGCCTTCTTAAGATTTTACCAAAATCCAAGAAGGGACTTTGAGCCGGTCGACCGGCGGCCGACCTGCCGGCTCAGAGTTCCTTCACAATATCAGAGCATACAAAAATCAAGTCTGACTCTGAGCCAGCCGACCGGCTGCCGGTCAGCCTACTGGCTCGGAGTTCCTGCACGCAAAAATCAAATTTTCGTATATGATTCTAAACTTCACAAATCGAATCCAAACTTCCAAAATTGCAACCAATATACATTACCCAACATCTATAAGACTTATATGTATCACAAGCAAGCATCAATTTCCACAACTATGCCACATTAAGTTGATACTTTATATTCGGCTTAAGCATAGAAATTCTGAAAATCAACATCTAAGCATGTGAATCATAATCTAAGCATATAACCATCACATATGAACAATCCTAACATGTTTCTAAGTCCCAATAACATCAACAATATGCAAAATCAGAAACTTCCCACAACAATTCATGAAAACATGCTATTATAACAAATAAAGGCCGAGTTTCTCATTATCGTCACCTTTACTTAGCGAAACCTTCGAGATCTTGTTCAATAATCACCAAGTTCTCTTCCGGCTAACACAAACACCGCCTAAAACAACAAAACATCAAACTATTCACGAATTTCGAAATTCCAAGACCAGGCCGAAATTTTGAAGGAAAGATTATAAGGTAAAACTTACCTAGAAAGAAGGAGGGCGAGAAGAGGAATCCGTGGCCGCGAAAATCGTCTCAATCGGATAAGAAACGAAGATTCTATGAGCATTTTAAGATTGAAGGAGAAAAGATGCAAAAATGGTGTTTGTTGTTATGTTTGCAAATCTGAAAAATGAAACGAAGAAGAGGGGTGGAGTATGGTGGAGTTAGGGTTTAGTGAGAAAAAAGAGGGGAAATGGGTCCATTAACAAGTTAGGCCCATAAGACAAGTTTTAAGACGGTTTAAGCGGAGAACACCGACTTAAGGTAACTACAAACTTAAGACGATATAAATATTTCCGGACTATGAAATTAAATTGTTAAGACGTAAATTACGCAATTAAATGAAATCTTATTTAAATCCTTTTAAATATTCTCACGTAAATTAATCAGTTATTTAAAAGAAATACCAAGAATTACGAAATATAAATTATTTCTCGAACTTGAACTTAAAATCTTTAAAATTCCATGTCCCGAAATATTGGGATGTTACAATCACCCCATCTTTCAAAAAGTTTCGTCCTCGAAACTTGAAAACGGAAATAAGTAAGAAAACAACACTAGCTACCATAACGTACTACCTGGGTTTCGGTAACCCAAGTGTAATACTCCGTATTTTATCATATCTTATCGTATATGTTTTTAATAGTTAATATTTATATTTACGTGTTGATGTTTTTTGGGATGTTTGTATTCGATAATCTAATTATCGAATAAGTGTTTTATAGTTTACATGTGGTTGATGAAGAGTCGAGTTTATGTCTTAGCGGTAAATCGTGTTTAAGTAATAGAACTGGGCCTCGATTTGTGTGCTATCACAACCAGCCCATCTCGTCACTTATCACATAAGTCATACTAACATAATGTAAAGCTTCCCTGCCACCATACAAAACACGGTTTCCTAACCCTAATATCAACCTAACGACACAACACTTCCTTACCCACTCTATGCCGCCTCATCTGGGCCTGCTAAAGGGAGTTTTTTGCGGTGGTCAAAGGGGTTCTAGGGGTGGTCGTTGGCCACGGCAAAAAGGTATGTTCACCATAGTTTTCGAAAAACCTGTGTTCCCTCCGTTTTGGATTCAATTGCCTCAATCGTATATCATACTTACAATCGTAATTTCCGCATAACCTTAATCTATGTGGGTTAGTGATCATGTTTTGACCATGGTAGTGTCGTCTTTAACAACCTAGAGCTGTCGTGTCTCGCGGTTGTCATGGGTGTCAGCCTCGTTTCTTTTCGAAGTTCAAAACAGGGGTTGCGAGTAGGCTATTTTGCGTGTCAATCCTATGGAGTTTCTGTGCACGTTTGCTTTGGGTTTTAGGTTTATTAGATTGGTGGTAGTTAGGGGTACAGGAAGGATGCTACCACGGAGGTTCGTGGTGGCGTGTGGTGTTTTATTATGGGTTTGCGTACGACTGGTTCTTGGGTTAAAACAGGGGTCGGTGTTTCGGTGTTTCGGTGTTGGGTTCGTACTCGGTTGTTGGCATCATGAGTGGTGGTTGGCGACATGAGTGGTGGTTGGCGACCACTGACTACCTCCCTGGAGCCACCGCGGCTCAGTGGCGAGCCTAGTGGTGCCAGTGGGGAAGCCAGTGGTGGCAGGTGGTGTTGGGGGTGGTGTTTTGTCGGGGGTTTATGTCTCGGGGTTGGGGTCTGTTTGTGTTTTGGTTTGTTGCGTACGGTGGTCAGTCTTAGTTAGGGTTGTTATGGGCTGAATATGTACACGGGTTAAAATACTAGCTGGATCAATTGTTTGGGTTTTGTCACCTTAAGTTTATCAAATTGATATTATTATTATTATTATTGTTATTATTATTATTATTATTGTTATTATTATTATTATTATTATTATTATTATTATTATTGTTATTATTATTATTATCCAACTACATGTTATTGTTATTATGATCGTCGGTATCTTTTAGTGCGTAAAAATAATTATGTGACTTTGGGAAAGTTTATATTTTGGGAAGGTTTCCATTTTGGGAAACTTTCCAATTTTAGAAGTTACTATATTCGGCATTTTGTCACGATTCTAAGTATAGGATGAGGTAAAGATTGTAATCGTTGAATAATATATGTTTAGGTGACGGTTTCCGCGGGGAACATCTTTCGGAGCTATTGACTGTCTTTCTGCAAGTTGAGGTAGGGGAAATACTTGTATACAATGTTGAGTAATCTGTTTTTATTTGGTATCAATCATGTTTTATATTATTATACGATCGTAACAATGTGCTATTTATTTATATATTACTGAGTTGTGATCAGTGCGGAGTTAATGGGCGTTGTGATCGGTGCGGAGTTAATGGGCGTTGTGATCGGTGCGGAGTTAATGGGCGTTGTGATCGTTGCGGAGTTAATGGGCGTTGTGATCGGTGCGGAGTAATTGGGCCTTGTGATTCGGAGTGGAGATGATTGAATTTCTATTTATAATAATGGTTGCTTGTTTACCTTTCTTCTACTCAACCTCGCGGTTGACCCTGTGTATTCGTGTGACACCTACAATGATCCGGAATGGGGAGTGGATTCTACAGGAAAGAGATAGTTGAGCTAGGAGCTGGGACGGGAATGAGAGATGCGGACTTGGGACCGACTTAGATCTACATCACATATTGAGTAACCGTCAGTTATACTTTTATTCTTACATGTAGTCCCTGTAACATCAATGTTTAAATTCTATCGGTTTTATATAAAGTACTTTGTATTGTTCTACTTTGTTATTCACTACCTCGGACTTTCCGAGATGGTAACAACTCTATTTATTCGAGACTGTCTTGCTAAAGGCTCTTGAATAAATGGGGGTGTTACAAAGTGGTATCAGAGCGAACGATCCTCAGGCCTAAACCAAATGAATAATAATGAACGTAGGAAGAATCTAATAAAATGAACCCGAGATGAAACTGATAGGAGCCCCAAAAAGGAACGGGATGAGTTAGGGGCCCCCTCACACCAAACCTGGGCCCTTTTGGTTCTGTCTCGGGAACCCAATGAGAGTAACTGAAGAGTGGGGTAGAATACATAAGTATATATATAGCGACCGGATTATTTTGTACTAACGTTCTTGCAGGTGAATAATGAGGTAAGTAATATGTAAGTTATCATTAATGACGTATGTTAGAAGGATATGTGAGATATGAAATGTGGATCGAGTTGGATGATTTAATTGATATCCCAAGAGGATGGATGTGTATTTATTGAGCAATAGTTAAGAGTGGTGTGACTATATGATTTCGGTATTTTGAAATGTTCATATGATTATCTGGTATTTAAATGACTATCGTTAGTATATGACTCTGATGTTTAACTCCTTGTAAGGATGAATAATTCAGTTGATCTTATAATTATACGTTATAGTAATTCATGTCTAGTGATATGCGGAATGTGTTTCCATAAGCCATGAATGTATATAGATATGTGTTGCATATATCGTACTTAAGATTTTATGCCTACTATACGCATTTAAAGTTGAGGTGAAGTTCGTAATCAATATGGGACCTCATAGTAGCTTCTAGTTTATATTTCCGTACCTGGATAAGTTATGATTATGCGTTAGTAGAAACTAATTTCTTTAGATACACATGTATAACAATCAAGTTATTTAGTTGATCCTACTTTCAGTTTTGAAATCTTTACCGTGATCCAGATAACGAGTATCGTGGTAATGAGAAATGAATGTTAATACTGTACAAAGTGATGTCTATGCTCCAATTATATGCCAACGTGTTTCAGAAAAAGAATGGTTGAGTTTCGAGGTAGCAATGTGAAGTTGTAAAAGAACCAAATTGTTTTAATAAGTTTCCTGGATGTTACCTTGTTTGTACAGAATGTCATCTTAAATATGTTACATATTTGAGTATGAAAATTTTATGTATGACAACCTCCTGAGTTGGTGTTACAATGCTGTTGGTTTCATGTTAATAGGAGTTATATTTTGAGTGAAATAAATCTTTTAGTTGACCGTGGTTAGATTGTTGCTGCACAGTTCCGTTTTGACCCATCTTTTTGTAAAAGAAATCATTTATGACTTGGATATTGTTTATGCATAATTCCACCTCTACTGTTCATAATATTCGTTCACGTTTTCAAAATGATAAGCCATGTAAAACTTTATCGAGTCGTTATTTAATTGTGATTTTTTTTGTAAGTTGCTGCATAAGGTTTAATTGGTGAAATTGTGAGTTATGTAAGTTTCATATAAAAGTTTAATCAAATGTGAAGTATGTGATGTGACCACGTGATATCCTGATATGGAACTAGTAACATGAATATTAGACATATGATATGTATATGAACCTCACTATATGATAGAGTAACCTTCCTTATTTCGTCAAGTTTTATATTAAATAGTTTTAATTATACCGACAATCTTACTTTTTAGGGTTATGCCTCAAAATAATAATGTGATGTTAGTATGTAATGCTAAAATCATGTTTATCTGTGAAGAGTCTTGCCAATTGGTAGAATGAAATTTAACTGGTAACTTATTAGTATGAGAATCTAATTGTTATACATAATTATGACTATTTTGAACAATGTGAATCTCGTTGATGTTCTTTCGTCTATTAATGGTATACCTTTGACTAAGTCCTCTGCAATTATAATCCTTCTAATTTTTTTTTTTATATTGGTATGCAATAAAGTGAATTACATATTACTATGTTTAAAATGTGATCACGATGTATTGAATTATTAAGTGGTTGACATGTGATTTATGGAAGTACTAGACTTTTGAATTCTTTTATTTTTATCGTTAAAAAAATTTCATAATTCATTAGCTATGAGTACAATGTTTTGGTAAAGAAGAGTCAGAATGTCTACGTGTAGTCTTGTTTCGATCTATAGCTGTAAAATTGCCTTTCGATCCGTGATTATAAATTGTCACAAACTACCATTTCAACGTTCAAACGTTTCAAGATATTTTCAAAGTGATAAACCAGGATAAAACTTGATGTTTGATAATTATGGTGATTGTTTGCAATATGACAATTCTATAGCTACGTGTTGAGGAAATCATGTCTGAATGTTTAATTGTTGCGCATTATATAGAACCCTTATTTTGCAAGTCATAATATTAATAGTTTCATGATAAATGATGTAATATGAGTGGATGGGTAATGTACCTAAGTGATTTATGTTAACTTGTTTAATCTAGGAATGTTAAACGATCTTGTTAGTCTATGATTGATGTATATCTTGTGAAATATGTCAATGCTCCATGTTTAAGTATGTTGATTAATTTTGCTCTATGTCTTTTCCTAAAATATGATTTCGCTTCAATAAGGTGCTTATGAGCATGAAATGTTTTAATTTGACAATTATGAGCTACGAGTTTGTTGATCGTCTACATTCGTGTAATATGCTGAGTTTGGGTTGAAATTTCAAAGGAGTATATAAGTGTTAGCTACTCTGATCCTGTTTTACAGTGTAAAATGATGGTTCCACCGATTATAGTATTATTATTATTATTATTCGGGAATATATGAATATGTGCTAATTGATTTGTCGGAGTCTATGTGCTTCAATATATACCCAAGCTGACACGTTTTGATGACTATTATATGTTGGTAATTATTGAGGAGTTGCCATTGAGAATTTTATTGAATATGTAGTAGTATACATATGTTATGAGTCACCGATTGTTCTTTATTTTGCGAGTTGGGTTGTGTTATAGGGAGGATAAAGAGTATGAGATATAGAGTATAGATTTAACGTACCCAAGCAGTTGATTTTATAGTTGACCCTCGTGTGGAATAGTGATGTTAATCTCACTAATAATTGTGCGGGAATGTGAGCATTTGGCTAGTTTTGCAGAGGGAAATTTGTTTTTGCAATATATGAATATTGATATATATTAGTCCGATTGTGTTACGAATGAACACGAGGTAATTCTATTTGAGAATCTTTATATTGCTTGTTTATGACCGAATTGGAGTGTACGGGTTACAGGGGATTGATAAATGTTGGATTGTGGGTAGTTGGTAACGCATTTTTTTTATATATATTATCGTTCTCTTTGACCTTAACTTGTGGATGAGTAGCCTAAAGTTCATACTTTGAGTGCTGAGCACGGTTCTGTGAACCTTGGATGATATTAGTATTGATATTGATATTGAGTTTGAGATTGGTTACTAGTAGTGAGTTATGGGGCCGTTGTGCCGAGCTTTGTTTATGGTCTAGTGTGACCATGGTTATTGAGCTATACTTTAAGAATTTGGAATTGATATCGAGACGAAAATATTGTTTTGCGGTTTATCCCGCCAGTGCACTCACCACTTGTCTTTGGTCTTAAGTCTGACGATGAGAATACAATACTTGGTTACGGGGAGTAAGATTATATGAGATACAGTAATGAGTAAGACGGTGTAACGAGCTGGAATTCTTATAATGGGGTTACGGGGACGTAACCATGTTTTAAGGTGGATGGGATTGTAAAATCTTAATGATTTATGATGTGGCTAGTTTTATGACATGGTTAATGGGTACGTCTTGATTGTTTGAATATACTTGATAAATCTTAATGATTTATGATGTGGCTAGTTTTATGACATGGTTAATGGGTACGTCGTGATTGTTTGAATATACTTGATAAATCGTGATTACTTATGTTATGCATTTTATTGTGTTCATACGATATCCTTTAATTTAGTTATACGTTAAACTTTGGGGACAAAGTTTTCTTAACGGGGGTAGAATGTGACATTCCGTGTTTTAAAAGTACCTTTATTAGTTTCTGACGTTAGGTGGTGTCACATTTGGTGTTCGTTACGTGCTTAGTGACCAGTTTGCAGAGCATGGGATGGTGAACTTCGGGACGGAGTTCATTTTAAGGAGGGAAGACTGTAATACTCCGTATTTTATCATATCTTATCGTATATGTTTTTAATAGTTAATATTTATATTTACGTGTTGATGTTTTTTGGGATGTTTCTATTCGATAATCTAATTATCGAATAAGTGTTTTATAGTTTACATGTGGTTGATGAAGAGTCGAGTTTATTTCTTAGCGGTAAATCGTGTTTAAGTAATAGAATTAGGCCTCGATTTGTGTGCTATCACCACCAGCCCATCTCGTCACTTATCACATAAGTCATACTAACATAATGCAAAGCTTCCCTGCCACCATACAAAACACGGTTCCCTAACCCTAATATCAACCTAACGACACAACACTTCCTTACCCATTCTATGCCGCCTCATCTGGGCCTGCTAAAGGGAGTTTTTCGCGGTGGTCAAACGGGTTCTAGGAGTGGTCGTTGGCCATGGCAAAGAGGTATGTTCACCATAGTTTTCGAAAAACCTGTTTTCCGTCCGTTTTGGATTCAATTGCCTCAATCGTATATCATACTTACAATCGTAATTTCCGCATAACCTTAATCTATGTGGGTTAGTGATCATGTTTTGACCATGGTAGTGTCGTCTTTGACCACCTAGAGTTGTCGTGTCTCGCGGTTGTCATGGGTATCAGCCTCGTTTCTTTTCGAAGTTCAGAACATGGGTTGTGAGTAGGCTGTTTTGCGTGTCAATCCTATGGAGTTCCTGTGCACGTTTGCTTTGGGTTTTAGGTTTATTAGATTGGTGGTAGTTAGGGGTACAGGAAGGATGCTACCACGGAGGTTCGTGGTGGCGTGTGGTGTTTTATTATGGGTTTGCGTACGACTAGTGTAACACCCCCATTTATACAGAGGCCTGAGCTAGGACTCCCCAAATAACTAAGGGTGTTACCATCTGGGTTACCCGAGGTAGTAGTTTACAAAGGAAGAAACACAGCACTTTATTAAGTATTTAAAGTTTAAACATAAGTCTCAAAAGGATTACAACTGCTTATGGAAACAAAACTAAAAGTTCAACGTGTCGGAAGCTATAAAACTGAGCTATAACTAGACTGGTCTGGTCCATATCCTCTCCACCCTTCCAGCATCCATATGTCTAAACCTGTCATTCTGTTCCCCAATAAATTGGATCAACGCAGACACAATCAAACAAATAGCAGGGTCAACACGAGGTTGAGTAGGTAATAAAATCACAACATGAATAACAATCATAATAACTCCTCCATCTTCTCCACAACCACCACATCTCCAACACCCCACATCTCCATCACACACCACACCTCCCATGGCCATATCACAAGTCCCATATCACAAGACCCTTTATCACAAGACCCTTTATCATAACACCCGTTCTCCACAATTATCAGTCCTCATTCAATCATATTAAATCATACAATAAGTGTATATATGTATATCAACCAAATACAATGTACTCATGTCAACTCACAATCACAACACAAATATTCCCCTACCTCAAAACTGCAGAAGACAAAGGCAAGTGAGCAACGGCTATTAAAAATGTTCCACGCGGAAATCACCACCTAAACATAGATTATATAAATAATAAGCTTCCCTAAACTTGTAATATACACACATTCTATTTATAGAACTTCCTAACGCATGTGATACAAATACGATTACTATAAATAGAACTTTCCTAAAAAGGCACCTTCCAAAAAATAGTAACTTCTATATTAGGTAACTTTCCAAAAATAGATAAATCAGTTCGAATTTCAAATTATTTAAAATATGCATTAATACCACATCTTACAATAAATCTCAAACCATTTCCTTTAATAAGCATAATATCTTTATTAATAACAAAATATTATTACCATAAATACATAAGAAAATAATAATAATAATAATAATAATAATAATAATAATAATAATAAAGTAAATAAATTAAAAAGAAATAAAAATGAAGTACACCAAAACACACGAAACAGCCCTACACTCACCCACGGCTCCCTCGTGAACAGCCCCTCACAACTCCAGTGTGACACGCCCAGCCACCACCGACAGCCACCAACACCAACGCCCCGACTGCCTTCTACCACCACAACCACCACCCATCTGACCGACGGCCGCCGATGAGTTGAACCAGGGCCTAGATCAGGCCTGGTTCCTCACCTACGACCCTGTCCCCACGACTTTAACCCCCCACCGACACAAACCCTGCCGCAACTACCACCACCCGTGACCACCAAAACCACCCCTGGACTCCAGACTCTAGACACGGTGGTAGCATTGCACTGACCTCCCCCGAGTCCTCAATGCTACCACCCCCAAACACCCCTGTACACGACTGACAACACGACACTGGACTGCAACACAAACACAACCCCACGAACACCCCTGTCAAACCACCCTGTACCACCGTAGCCAGACACCACCGTAACCTGGAACAACCACCATGAGAAACCCCCATAACCACCTGCCACTACGACCAAAGACCCAAAACAAAAGACATACAATAGATCTAAAAGACTGATTATAAAAACGCATCAAAACAACCTGCTGAACCCGTAAAAACTCCCTTCCCTGACCTCCATTTTTAACACCTTCGAAAGTGTGTAAAAACGACCAACGACTACCACCCACGACCATCATAAACTCTCCATACATCCTAGTATAAAACGCAAATACAAACAACTAGTAAAACGTGACTGCATACCCTCAAACAGACGACAAAACAATACATAAAAAAACTGAGATTACAGATGTCGTGGTGTGCATACCAGGTTCTTGGTCAAAACGAGGCACCCTAGGTCCGCCTATAACCACCGTGAGCAGGCTCCTTTCCTTCCCTAAAGTGACGGCTAGGTTTTTGTGAGATCTAGTTTGAGTTTGAATAGGGTTAGGGTAAGGAAAGCTCTTGCTATATATGGCGGCAGACACACACTAGCTCACTGTTTCTATATTTCCGTGTGGGCTGCCTCATTGGCACGCCAATCGAGACCCACTGCAGGCTACCCATAGGTCTCCGGTTCGAGCCACACAAATAACATACACCAAATATTATTACATGATGCCTTGGTCCCAAATTCGAACCCCACAACAACCCTTAAATGCTCATCCAAAACGAGTATACACGAGCTTCTAAAACGACTATATTTAAAAAGTAACTCACCGCTTGTTCGTAAATTACCCATGAATTACGTCTTTTAAATAACAAATATTCGGGTTATTACAACTAGTTCTTGGGTTAAAACAGGGGTCGGTGTTTCGGAGTTTCGGTGTTGGGTTCGTACTCGGTTGTTGGCGTCATGAGTGGTGGTTGGCGACCACTGACTACCTCCCTTGAGCCATCGCGGCTCAGTGGCGAGCCTGGTGGTGCTAGTGGGGAAGCCACTGGTGGCAGGTGGTGTTGGGGGTGGTGTTTTGTCGGGGGTTTATGTATCGGGGTTGGGGTCTGTTTGTGTTTTGGTTTGTTGCGTACGGTGGTCAGTCTTAGTTAGGGTTGTTATGGGCTGAATATGTACACGGGTTAAAATACTAGCTGGATCAATTGTTTGGGTTTTGTCACCTTAAGTTTATCAAATTGATATTATTATTATTATTATTATTATTATTATTATTATTATTATTATTATTATTATTATTATTATTATTATTATTATTATTATTATTATTATTATTATTATTATTATTATTATTATTATTATTATTATTATTATTATTATTATTATTATTATTATTATTATTATTGTGGGTGGTTGCCGGGTGTGGTGTTTGCGGGTTTTTGCCCTATACGGTTTTCACGGGGGGTTAGTGTGTGTTTGTTTGCCAATTACTATTTTTGGCAGGGGTGTGGACTGTCTTCAGGTGCGGGGCCCTTTTCGTACGTGGATGCTATGTCTGGCCTCGTTCGGTACCATTATCCTTTTGTGGGACTCTCTGGTTGTCAAGATGGTCGTGGAAATGGGCTTAAAAAAGCTTCCATGCTGACTCATCTGCGTGATCGGCACTGTACCGGTGATGCTCAGGTTATTACTCGACAATCTCTTACTTCTTTGTCTATTTTTGACGAGGCTGAGACTACCTTTCGTCGTATGGGTATTTGGTTATGCGGGGTTTGTTTTAAAACGCATGCACATAGTAAGCGTTGTTTACATGGGGATGGGTCTTCTGTTGAGGCACCAAATTCGGGAGATGGGGTTGTCTCTTTCGTTCTTTACGACTTTCCTAGACCATCTGAGCCTGACTCACTCTTGCTTTCTGATGGTGTTGATCATGAGGTTGTGGGTGGTTTCACTGTTACTTCTATTGATCGTTTGTTATCTAAGGGTCTGAGAACTGTGAAGTCCATCCCCCCTCGGTGTCGTCTTGGTTTCTCTCGGGTTCTTAAAGGGGCCCTTGATGCTGTGATCTGTTCTCCTTCCGAAATCTCATCTTGGGTTGCCTTGCTTGTTTTACCCCTATGTATTCTCAAAACCTTCTCTCCGCGGAGTAGTCGTGAGTGTCGTGCTGCTGTCCGACGTCAGCGACAGGAGGAGAGCATTTCT
Source organism: Silene conica (assembly GCA_029255685.2). NCBI lineage: Eukaryota > Viridiplantae > Streptophyta > Magnoliopsida > Caryophyllales > Caryophyllaceae > Silene > Silene conica. The sequence goes on from CM055315.2 coordinate 57,500,493, forward strand.
AGTGCTATTTGTTCTTGGGGAGTGCCTGGTGGCATGTTGCAGGTACTTCGGGATACCTTAGCAGCGTCTTCTCCTTCGTTTCGATTTGAGGAGGAGCTTGATATGGGTGAGGCTAACGTTAAGCAGTGTAAGAGGAAGATTTGTGATGGTCATTACACCGCCGCTGTTCGCGTGCTTTCATCTTCTGGAGTTGCTCCTTACAATACGGCTACTCTTGCGGCTTTGGCAGATAAGCATCCTATCGTCCCTTCGCCTGTATTTCCTTCTCGGTCTGCGGGTACTCCTCCTCTTGTTGCCTCTGTTTCAGCTGTCCTGGGTATGATTCGGGGATTTCCGCGTGGTACTTCTTGTGGGCGGGATGGTTTTCGTGCTCAGCATCTTCTGGATTGTTTGAGTGGTGCTGCGGCCGCCGTTTCCGATGAGTTGTTGGCTTCTATCACTGGGGTTGTTAACCTCTTTCTTGAGGGACGGTGTCCGCTGGTTCTTGGTGAGTATATTGCGAGTGCGCCGCTGGCCCCGCTTGTCAAGCCGGGTGGTGGTATCCGCCCTATTGCCGTTGGTACGATTTGGAGGCGCCTTGTATCCAAGGTTGGTGCTTTTATGATTGGTCCATCTTTGAGTGGTTATTTTGATGGACTTCAGTTTGGGGTTGGTGTTTCTGGTGGGGGTGAGGCTATCCTGCATGCGTTGAACCGATTGGTTGAGAGTCGGGGTGATGAGGTGGGTCTTTCTATGCTGTTGGTTGATTTCCAGAACGCATTTAACATGGTTGATAGGGAGGTCATGTTGCGTGAGGTGTGTAGTCAGTGCCCTGCTCTTTCTTCTTGGGTGGAGTTTTGTTATTCCCGCCCCGCTCGTTTGTATTATGGTGAGCATAGCTTGTGGTCTTGTCAGGGTGTTCAGCAGGGTGATCCTTTGGGGCCTTTGCTCTTTTCGCTGGTGTTACATCCTTTAGTTTGTAAGATCCGTGACTCGTTCGACTTGAGTTTGCAGGCTTGGTATTTGGATGATGGCACTATTGTCGGGGATACCGTGGTTGTGGGGAAGGTTTTGGACATGATTATGGAGGATGGGCCTCGATCCGGTCTCCATCTTAATATTGGCAAAACCGAGGTTTTTTGGCCTTCTGAAGACCCCCGGAGCCGGGAGTTGGGCGTTTTCCACTCTGATATTGCACGCCCTCTGCGTGGTGTCAGAGTCCTTGGTGGTCCGGTGAGTGTGTGCCCAGGTTTTCGTAGTGAGGTTGTGATGGAGAGAGTGACTAGGACGATTGGGCTTATGGACTCCGTCTCTTTGATTGGTGATCCGCAGTGTGAGCTTCTTTTGCTCCGGGCCTGTACCGGTATCTCGAAGCTTTATTTCGCTTTGCGTACTTGTTCCCCTGATGCTTTCGGGACCGCTGCACCTATTTTTGACGTGGCATTGCGTTCTCATCTAGAGCGTATCGTCACTCCTTTTGGTCCGGGTTTCGGTGACTGGCAATGACGGCTTGCCACCCTCCCTTTTTCCTTTGGGGGTCTTGGTGTGTACGCCGCCTCCGACGTCCTGCGCTATGCCTTCTTAGCTTCTAGGCTGCAGTCTGTGGAGCTGCAGGATCGGCTCCTTCGGGTTTCGGGTGTCCTTGACACCGGACCCTCTTTTCAGTCAGCTCTGGGTGCTTTTGCTGCGGTTACGGGTTCTGATTTTCTGCGCAATCCTTCTGAGATCGCTGCCACCAAACTTATGAAAAAATTGGCAGATGTTTATTTCACGAGGGTTGTTGCTTCAGCAGAATCAGATTTCTCTTTGACTCCTCGTCAGATTATGCTTTGGAAGTCTCAGCTGGGAGGACACTCATTTGATTGGCTGCGTGTGGTCCCTATTTCCGGTTTGGGGCAGACTATGAACAGTAGGACTTATCGGTGCGTGCTCAGTTATCGGCTGGGTGTTCCGTTATTCTCGGTATCCGTGCCATGTTCCGCCTGCTCCCGGGTTTTTGATGGGGATATCTTCGGGGATCATGCTGTATCTTGTGTTAGTGCTGTTGGTGTCAAACATCGGCATAACCTGGTTCGTGATACTCTTCTGGATATCTGCTTCCGGTCGGGGATCTCTGCTGGTCGGGAGGTAGATATTGGTTTGCTCGATGGGGCGGGAGGGCCCTTGCGACCTGCAGATGTGCTGCTCTATTCATGGGATCGGGGACGCGATGTGTGCGTGGATTTGGTTGGGTCTTCCCCTTTGACTCAGTCGGGGATGGCTGATTTTTCACCAGGAGGGGTCGTGGTGGATGCTGCTCGGAGGAAGTGCGCCAAGTACCGGGACTTGTGCGCGGGGCATGGATATGGCTTCTTGCCTTTCTCTTTCTCTTCTCTGGGGGAATTGGGGGAAGATGCTGTTTCCTTGCTCAAGCGGATTCAGAAGTTTTCTGTGTCCCAAGATGCTGGATCGAAGACCGCTGCCTTTATTTTTTCTCGCCTTAGTTTCGCTATTGCTAAGGGAGTGGGCGCCCAGCTTGTTTCTCGGGTGCCCACCAATCTCATGTAATCCTTCTTTCCGGTTTTAATAAAATCTCATGGTTTATTATTATTATTATTATTATTATTATTATTATTATTATTTTTATTATTATTATTGTTATTGTTGTTATTAATATTATTATTATTATTATTATTATTATCCAACTACATGTTATTGTTATTATGATCGTCGGTATCTTTTAGTGCGTAAAAATAATTATGTGACTTTACTTTTCGGTAATTGCTATTTCGGGAAAGTTTACATTTTGGGAAGGTTTCTATTTTGGGAAACTTTCCAATTTTAGAAGTTACTATATTCGGCATTTTGTCACGATTCTAAGTATAGGATGAGGTAAAGATTGTAATCGTTGAATAATATATGTTTAGGTGACGGTTTCCGCGCGGAACGTCTTTCGGAGCTATTGACTGTCTTTCTGCATGTTGAGGTAGGGGAAATACTTGTATACAATGTTGAGTAATCTGTTGTTATTTGGTATCAATCATGTTTTATATTATTATAAGATCATAACAATGTGCTATTTATTTATATATTACTGAGTTGTGATCAGTGCAGAGTTAATGGGCGTTGTGATCGGTGCGGAGTTAATGGGCGTTATGATCGGTGCGGAGTTAATGGGCGTTGTGATCGTTGCGGAGTTAATGGGCGTTGTGATCGGTGCGGAGTTAATGGGCCTTGTGATCGGTGCGGAGTTAATGGGCCTTGTGATCGGTGCGGAGTAATTGGGCCTTGTGATTCGGAGTGGAGATGATTGAATTTCTATTTATAATAATGGTTGCTTGTTTACCTTTCTTCTACTCAAACTCGTGGTTGACCTTGTGTATTCGTGTGACACCTACAATGATCCGGAATGGGGAGTGGATTCTACAGGAAAGAGACAGTTGAGCTAGGAGCTGGGACGGGAATGAGAGATGCGGACTTGGGACCGACTTAGATCTACATCAGATATAGAGTAACCGTCAGTTATACTTTTATTCTTACATGTAGTCCCTGTAACATCAAAGTTTAAATTTTATCGGTTTTATATAAAGTACTTTGTATTATTCTACTTTGTTATTCACTACCTCGGACTTTCCGATATGGTAACAACTCTATTTATTCGAGAATGTCTTGCTAAAGGCTCTTGAATAAATGGGGGTGTTACACCAAGACTGTATCTTTCAAAAATTTCCTAGAAGAAAAAGATTTTTAAGGTACAAGTCTCTGTCAATGGACCTTGAGATTCTCGTTACGTATTCAAGAGTCCGATATTCCAAATCTGAGACAAGTCCCAAAATTAAATCATTAAAAGTTCGAAATTTAGATCGATTCGGTGTTGATAAACACAGCACAGGTTATCAGTCTCCAATAACATGTTCCAGTGGCAACGAACGCTGAAACCCATCAAAGTTGTAAAACGTTCTGCTCTTTAAAATCAAGTTTTCTTCAAAATCGACCTTTATTTACTTTCAACAAAAGAGGGAGCAGTTTCCAAATTCTCAAAACAATTAAGATTTTCCAAAAATTACAACTTTTAGGGTTAACAATAGTGAACAAATTCCAAGAACAGTCACCGGGAGCGTAGAAACGATCATAGAGATTATTTTTGACACGAAGGATTGAGAGTTTCATGTTTCATAGCTGACAGAACATACAAGGAAGGATCGAAGGAAAGAAACAACCAGGTTAGAGGTCAAGGAAAACGGTAACTCTTGCTAAACATGGGGTCACTAATCACTCGATCCATACTCAAAGCATCGTTACAACAATTCCCAATATATCCCAAGAAGGACAATTCAAGTGATCTTTAACCTCTCCATGGTTTCACGATCCCTTTTACAATTATTTCTCCACAGAACAAGGTATTCCTCAACAAGAAGTCTTCCAAAACTCTGAACCGGAATTCTATCACCATAACAACGAACTTCAAAACCCAAGATACGGTACTCATTATCCTATAACCTTAAATTTTGACAGTTCGATCCTAGCAAACCTATTCCACAAGATTCGATATCTTAAATTCCCAATTTTATTATCACAGTGAACATTCAAATCGAGACTTTACTAAGGTAACAACTTCTAAATCCTCTGATTTCCAACTACTCACCGACAACATGCATCCCAAATGAAGTTCCAAAGGAGTAACAATTTTCACTCTTAAGTTTCCATAAGGTTTAAACATTCACATTCCGAGATTCCTCAATTGATATTTATGAACACTTACAAGTTTCAAATTTCTACTCTATGATTACCCCAAACATCAACGGCTACCCATAAGTACTGATGCACGTCGTTGAGGGTACCAAAGATAAAATTTATAATTCCTAACCTTTAACTATAGATAGCGAAACTCAGGGTCGAACCAAAGAGAGGTGGGGAATGTTTATTGTTTGATGTCAATGTTTTAGGGTAACAAAAGTGGGGATTTGATTGATTGTTGCTAAGTCTAGAACAAATATGAAAATAAAACAAGTGAATAAGGAAGAGAGTAAAACTATAGTAAAAGAGATGCTAGGATGTTTGGGTAATAAATAGCTAAGATAGTATAAACCCTAAAGTCAACATGTATTGCAGTCACGTAAGGGGTGTAACATATCCTTTAGGTCTATGCTACCTAATAGCTCCTTTCGGCGTATGCTATTAGTTCTTAGGTCTCACAATTATTGGGTGTCAACAATAAGGGTGATTCCTAAATCTTAGGTCACATACTTTTCAGTCTTGAGTAAGCTAGTCGTCTTAAGGCGTAAACCAATGCCCTTCTCGTATCTTCCAATCTTGGGTAGGTCATTACTAACATCCTACAAGTCTCCCTTGGGTCTCATTGTAGGATACTATAGTCAACGAAGTAAAACGAAACAGAATTCATACGCGTGTCGGTCGACCGACCAGCTACCCCGGTCGGCCGACCTCCACCCAGCAACAGGTCGATTCGGAATTTATACTACCTACGCATATCTACCCCTATATCCTAACATATGAAATTGGCTACTCATAACTATTGAAACAATAATGAAAACAAGGATAAACATGGAGATCATAACGAATATCAATCTAAACATGCAATCATTAATAAGGTTTTGGGATTCTATCTTAAACCATAATTCTAAACTAATAATAATAGAACTGAAATTAAGAGAGGAATTACCGGAAATCGGAATTGAGGTAGAAAGGAACAAACTTTATTGATGAATGCTTGAAAGATTGATGAACAAAACTAAAAGTATTTGAGAATTATTATTGAAAGATTACAACTAAAGATAAAACTAAATTCTAAAACTTAATTGTAAAACTTGATGTAAGACTTGATGATGAAACTCGATAGATCCAAGATGATAGATGATTTTAAACCCTAATCACGCCCCTTGCTTAAATAGGCGGAAAGATTAGAGTTTCGTAATGAAACAAACACTTCAATGGGCTTTCGGAAAGCTTCTCGGTATGCGCAGAGGTCGGTCGACCTATGTTGTAGGTCGGTCGACCTGTTATCGGGCTTCAGTGATTTCTGGATTTTCCATAACAGAGGCCTGGTCGGCCGACCCATGTTGTAGGTCGGTCGACCTTTTTTCCTGTAGGATTGCCTTGATTTGTCTCGGTTTGACTTCTTGGCACTTGGTTAATTTTTTGAGTTGACTTTCCTTCGTTCCTTGGTTATGAAAGATCTCGAGGGCAGAAGTTTGGTATAAAATCGTCCCTTTTCCGCATAAATCTGCAAAAGTGCATAAAAATACGAAAGTAGACAATTGTTGGGAAATAAAGGCTAAAACATAGTAAATGAGCGATAAAATGCGTGTAAAAATAGATGTAAAACATCATAAAATAGACACGCATCAAATTCCCCAAACCAAACCTTGTTTTCCCTCAAGCAAGAAATAGACTCGATCTTAACTAATGGAACGATTTCAATGTCAGAGCGAAATTTACATGTAAGCCTAGACCAATGCCAAACACAAAATGAGAAAGTATTTAAATCATGCAACCGAGTTGTGGTGGTGTCAAATTTTGCAAAACTAGAGACTATAGAGACTTTATACCATGGACTCTCGCGGTACGCTCGAGACACTCATGAAGCAAAGGGTGAGTATATGTAGAAGATAGAAAGAAGTATATTGTAATGACACTCACCTAACTGCGACCCATGAAAACATGCCTGCAATCTAACATGGACAAAAATTCTACAACTATGTATAAACATACTCATCAAGTGACTCGGATACATGCAATTGAGGTAATGAAAGATATGTGAGGTAAAAGGTAAAAAGTGGTTAAGATTTTTTGGATTTGTGGGGTTAGTAGCCAAGCTAGTAAAACCGTTTCCCAACAACATATTTCACAACTTTTTGACATTAAGAAAGTGCCCTTTTGTAGCACAACTCTCACATTAAATATAAGAAAGGACTCCCAAATATTTTGAATGAAGAACGGGAGTGATAACATGTGGAAGAAAGGGATTTCAGAACGAAATTTTGAATTTCTGATGCTGTCAGTTGGTCGACCGACCTATGAAGGTGGTCGGTCGACTGACTTCTGTACGTTTTTGATTTTTTCGTTTTTCCTTTCTTTCTTTCCTTTTTTCTGAACTTTTCTGTTCTTTTCCTTTTCTTTTTTTCTTTCTTTCTTTTTTTCTTTTTGCTCAGGATAGCATACAAGCCAAGATGCCTCAAAAAATGAACCAAAGACCACAAATACTAGCTTGGAAGGGTAGGCTAAGTATGGGATGTAGTTTTTGGGGAATAAAAAGGCAATTTTGGCTTATGTAAGGCTTATGGGTAAATAAGAAAAAAGGGATCCCAAATGCACGTACCGAGACCCAAAACGAGATAGTAAAACAAGTATATAGCAATTCAAGTTCATGTTTATGCATATTGATGTAACATGTTCCAAGGGGAGTACTACTCACATCCTAGACAACTGGTTTAAGAATGAAACCAGGAAATAAGCTCTAAAAACTTAGAATGTATAGTAGGCTTGCCAAGGTATAAGTCAAGTCTCAAGATATACAAATTGACAAAAACTCGTAGATATGCAAAAGACTCTCATACTAAAACAAGTTGACAAGGCAATGGTAAAGGCATAAACATGTATGATAACAAAATCATCCTTGAAATACTCTCATTCCGACTCGACCTATATGCTAAAATAAACGTGCATTTTTTTGGAAATTTTTGAATTTTCTATTTTTTTGGATTTTTGTATATGCAAGGAAAACAAAGAAAAGAACAATGCAATACGGGAATGCAATAAACGTGTGACAAAATGCAATGGAACAATGCATGTGACACGAAACCATTGCCCAAACCAACCCGCACAATGTCCCCATTGTGCATTAGCCTAAGTAAAGGTTTCATAAAATTGAAGACATAATGCAAGGAAAACAAAACCAAGGAAGAAAAAATGGAAAGAACTCACTGGATTATCAAGCGCATGAGAAAACCTCCCCAAACCAGCCTAAGCTGGGAGGTTTTGGTGGCCAGCAGTGCCACTCTAAGTACCCAAGATGGTTGCATGATTCCTGAGGAAGAAACGAGCAAGCTGTAACAGATGGGTAGGTCGACCGACCTACGTCTCTGGTCGACCGACCTTCCTGCAGACTGCAGGAATTCCAGAATTGCAGGGATCAGGTCGACCGACCTACGTCTCTAGTCGGTCGACCGCCTCTACTGCACAACGACCTTCTTTTCTTCGGAAACAACTTGTATTAACCAAGTCATTCTTCCTCAAACCTGAAAAATCATCATATATGCGCCCAACAAATGCGCAAAAATCCCAGAACCAAGTCTAAAATGTCTTAACTACGCAAAAAGAAAAACGAAAAAGTTCTAAAATCTAAAGCAAACAAAATTTAAAAAGTCTCAACAAAACAGAAAGTAAATTGTCTTGGGAGCTTAAAAATTTAAACAACTATCCGCTAAAGATGCGGAAAATCTCAGACCACGGCTTTTGGCGATATGTCGTAGTCTCCACCGTGTTTCTTTGAATGGCAAAACACGTCTCCTCTCCGTCGCAAAGCATATGCGACGGACTCTTCTCTTGTGCTTCTCTTCTTCTTCTCTTGTCCTCCTCATCAGCAATGTCTGGATCCTCATCCTCCTTATAGCTTAGGATCCCTAGTCCTCCTCTTTGCACTATGACGTCCTTTATTGTGGGTTTCCCCAAACCAATTCCTACATTAGTCACAATAGAAGCATCCTCCATATTGCTCCCAATCTGGGGCGGAGGTGTAAAAACAGGTATAGGAGTAGGTAATAAAGAAGGGGAAGTGGTGATGACCTTATACTTCTTTTCAGAAGCAATAGCATTACAAGTAATAGGGGTCATAGCATCCTTCTTCCTATAGGATAAACCATAAATGATAGAATGCTTTCCTACTTTGAAGGTCAAGGTCCCAGTGCCCACATCTATGATGGCTCCCGCAGTGTGGAGGAAAGGTCTTCCTAGTATTATAGGTATCGGGCATCCTCAGGAATGTCCAAAACTACAAAGTCGACTGGGAAAAAGAACCTATCTATACGCACATGGATGTTTTCCAACACTCTTATGGGTTCCATAGATGTACGGTCGGCCATCTGGACGGTCATGCTGGTGACTGCAAAATTTGTTATCCCGAGTTTTAAGGCTACGCTTAGGGGCATGACACTAATGCTGGCTCCTAGATCATATAGGGCCTTTTTAACAGGGAAGGTCCCTATATTGCAAGGTACAGAAAAACTTCCAGGATCCTCCAGCTTATGAGGGGCAATAACATGTGACAGGAAACTGGAGGATTCTTCGGTGAGGGCTACCGACTCAACTTTATCTAGAGACCGCTTTCGTGATAAAAGTTGTCTCATAAATTTAAGATATGAAGGAACTTTTTGAACTAGTTCTAAAAACGGAACTTGAACATTCAATGAACGAATTACGTCTTTAAATTTATCAAACGATACCTGTTCCTTGGTTGGTATGAGTCTTTCGTGATAAAAGTTGTCTCAAGCGATACAAACAAAAGGTCCGTCTTGAACGGCATTCACCTGGTACGTTCCTCCTTTACTCCCGCTCCCAATCTCGAACTTCCCTCCACTCTCTAGCTTATCTAACTTGGCCATCAAGGCCTCGATAGCAGCTACGTTAGACTCAGCTTTCCTTTGGTTACCGCGGGAAGTTCCATGTTCAGCATGGTGTACAACAACATCTTCTATTATCTTGAGACCTTTAGTCTCTCCAGAATTCTCTTGGAACCTTCCGTTGGCTGCAACATCTAAGTAGGCCCTGTTGTCGTCATAGAGACCATTGTAGAACTGGTTGCATAGAAACCATTGTTCGAACCCATGATGTTGTATGGATCGAACAAGTCTCTTGAACCTGTCCCAAGCCTCACTGAAGTCTTCATTAGGCCCTTGTTTGAAACTTGTTATCTGCGCCCTTAAAGCATTGGTCTTGGCCGCAGAGTAGTATTTCCTGTAGAATGCCAAGGCCAAGGTGTTCCAATCTGTGACTCCCGCAGCAGTGCGGTCTAGATCTCGGTACCATTCCCTAGCTGAGTCCCTGAGAGAGAAGATGAACATGGTTTGTTTAATCTGATCCTGTGTCACTCCTTCTGGGGGTGCAATAGAGCATATGTAATCTGTGAAGATTTCGATATGCTTTGCGGCATCCTCATTGGCCGAGCCTCCAAATTGGGTTTTCTCTACCATTGTGATGTAGGCAGGCTTGGCCTCGAATGACTTCCCAGTACCTGCAGGTAAAGTAAACCCCTTGTGTATAGGTCCTTCACCTGAGGCATGGAGTGACTAGCGATGGTAGCTTCTTCGGCCATGTTTTCTTCCTCTTTTGGAAAAACTTAGAAATAGGTATTTGATGGTGTTTTTGGTGTGGATGGATTATGGGGTGAGTTTGGTTGTGAAGTTGGTGTTTTTGGTGAAAGTGGTTGTTTAAAGATGTCCTCTTGGAATAGGGAAGATGGTGAGCCTCCTTCCTTATTCTCTAGTAACTGCTTCCTCTTTTCTCTTAGAGTCCTCTCAAGCTCGTGGTCTAGTGGTAGGAGTTCTCCTTGAACTGACCTGCGCATAAGACGGAAACTACAAGAAAAAAGTTAGAAGGTTTAAGGAACAAAAGTTCCTTAAACGAAAGAAACAAAAACAAGAAACAATAAACACTGGCGTCACCTCCCCGGCAACTGCGCCAAAATTTGATGCCCGTCGTTGAGGGTACCAAATATAAAATTTATAATTCCTAACCTTTAACTATAGATAGCGAAAGTCAGGGTCGAACCACAGAGAGGTGGGGAATGTTTATTGTTTGATGTCAATGTTTTAGGGTAACAAAAATGGGGATTTGATTGATTGTTGCTAAGTCTAGAACAAATATGAAAATAAAACAAGTGAATAAGGAAGAGAATAAAACTATAGTAAAAGAGATGCTAGGATGTTTGGGTAATAAATAGCTAAGATAGTATAAATCCTAAAGTCAACATGTATTGCAGTCGCGTAAGGGGTGTAACATATCCTTTAGGTCTATGCTACCTAATAGCTCCTTTCGGCCTATGCTATGAGTTCCTAGGTCTCACAATTATTGGGTGTCAACAATAAGGGTGATTCCTAAATCCTAGGTCACATACTTTTCAGTCTTGAGTAACCTAGTCGTCTTAAGGCGTAAACCAATGCCCTTCCCGTATCTTTCAATCTTGGGTAGGTCATTACTAACATCCTACAAGTCTCCCTTGGGTCTCATTGTAGGATACTATAGTCAACGAAGTAAAACGAAACAGAATTCATACGCGTGTCGGTCGACCGACCAGCTACCCCGGTCGGCCGACCTCCACCCTGAAACAGGTCGATTCGGAATTTATACTACCTACGCATATCTACCCCTACATCCTAACATAAGAAATTAGCTACTCATAACTATTGAAACAATAATGAAAACAGGGATAAACATGGAGATCATAATGAATATCAATCTGAACATGCAATCACTAATAAGGTTTTGGGATTCTATCTTAAACCGGATACTATAATTCTAAACTAATAATAATAGAACTGAAATTAAGAGAGGAATTACCGGAAATCAGAATTAAGGTAGAAAGGAACAAACTTTATTGATGAATGCTTGAAAGATTGATGAACAAAACTAAAAGTATTTGAGAATTATTGAAAGATTACAACTAAAGATAAAACTAAATTCTAAAACTTTATTGTAAAACTTGATGTAGGACTTGATGATTAAACTCGATAGATCCAAGATGATAGATGATTTTAAACCCTAATCACGCCCCTTGCTTAAATAGGCGGAAAGATTAGAGTTTCCTAATGAAACAAACACTTCAATGGGCTTTCGGAAAGCTTCTCGGGCTTCGCAGAGGTCGGTCGACCTATGTTGTAGGTCGGTCGACCTGTTATCGGGCTTTAGTGATTTATGGACTTTCCATAACAGAGGCCTGGTCGGCCGACCCATGTTGTAGTTCGGTCGACCTGTTTTCCTGTAGGATTGCCTTGATTTGTCTCGGTTTGACTTCTTGGCACTTGGTTAATGTTTCGAGTTGACTTTCCTTCGTTCCTTGGTTATGAAAGATCTCGAGGGCATAAGTTTGGTATAAAATCGTCCCTTTTCCGCATAAATCTGCAAAAGTGCATAAAAATACGAAAGTAGACAATTGTTGGGAAATAAAGGCTAAAACATAGTAAATGAGCGATAAAATGCGTGTAAAAATAGATGTAAAACATCATAAAATAGACACGCATCAAGTACATAAATAGGCAAATGCTGAGGTTCTATAAGTAACTCAAGATCAACACTCAGTCAGCTCCATAAGTCTACTTGTAAATGTCTCAATATTCTCACACCGTTAACAATAACTCTCGTTCCTCAAGTATGTGGTCTTTTCTACATTCAAGAAACTCCTCAAGATTAAGTAGCGGTAACTTACCTCATTCACCTATTTGACAACATCACTATCTTAAAAATGTTCCTCCAAAATCACCTAGGACTCCAAGTATCGTATTTATATCCGCAAATGGTACTTCCCAATCTACAATTACCACTTACATCTAGCCACTTAACATGAAACTTTTAAGACGGCACACTATCCAATATCACCCAAATATTATTATTATAAATTCTCTCAACCAAATTTTGACAACGCAAAACCAAGCATTCCTCAAGGCATGTATCACTACTCCAAGAACAAGTCAATCTCGCCACTAATCTAAATAAAAAGGAACAAGGCTCACAAAAGAGGGGATGCGATACGAACTTCAGGGACAAACATGACACAGGTCTCGAGAGAGACACACGGAAGACGACTCGAGGAACAACAAGATGACAAAGGTAAGGAACTTTAGGCTATGGACCCCAATCAAAGTTGAAGCCAAGAGCAGAAGGAGAAGCAAAGGAGAAGAATGGAGAGAAGCGACGTGAAAGGAACGATTGCTGAATCTTCCAAGGTGCGGGTCTTTCACTATTCTCACGGGGTCCTCACTTCTTACGTTCCAAATCAAGTCATTCAATTATCGGTTCTCATGAACAATTTCTCCAATGATTTATATACCCTAATCTTCCAAACTTTAAACGATATCATCATTACAACTATTTATTCCCAAAAGTTTGTGATGTCTCATCTCAACTAGTTCCTCAAATGACAATTCAATAATACCTTCAGGTCATCACCCCTATATGTTATATCTACTTTACTTACCTCACTGTCCACCAGTTAACAATTTTTAACCAACAAGTTTCTGAACTTCCATCTATCATTAAAGTACCTCATTCCATCCACATACTGGTGGTGCATCCTCAAATTTCCCTTAAGTTTTTCAATAAATAAACGCTAAGATTTATTAAGCAACCTAGGGTCACACAGTGATTCAGTTTCTCTAAGCTTAAGTCATAACCTCTTCGAGTATTCCACTATTATAGCAAATGATTCGTATTCCTCAACAACGAGCCTTTCTCGGCTCAATCACTCACCTAAGTCAAGTGATACTAACTCACTTCATCATCCAATCATCATCATTAGCATCTTAAGCCTATTCTTTCAGGTTGCTCTATAACCTCAAGTATCTTATCTAATTCCTTAACAGTACTCTTCAAGTCACAAATTTTCACAATCTAAGCATGGTTCTCAAGGTTAAGTTCCACCAAATACTAAGTATAAAACTCAACCTTCAAGCAAGTACCCTATCACACACTTTCACTGTCCCAATTGGATAGACAACTAGACACTCGGATCGCCAAAGCATGTCTCTCGATACCTCTTAAGTTATTTCTCAAATAACAATATTTCTCATAACACAGCTTACGGTTATCCTATGACTACTTCCTCCAAATCCAATAAAATGGAAGTTTACCTACCGGGCACCTTAAGAAAGCAAGCAACAAGGTTAAGCTGAAAAGATATGAAGATATGTTCAAGTGAGATAGACAAATATTCTAAAAGAAGGATGTGCATTCGGAGTTATCAAAGAAGGTGATGCACAAAGAAAGAGGAGTATCTTCAAGGTTCAGAAGCATTCTCCAACAATAGCACGAATCTTCTATCGTCGGTAGAAACTCCGATCTCCATCGCCAAATGGATAAGCCCACGGCTCGTCGATCGAAAGATATAAAAGGGAAGTCAATGACAATCAACAAACACGTTAGAGCGCCTAATAAGAGCAATCACAAAACAGACTACAATATAAGTCCTTAAACCTACCACATCTCTCATTCATTATTCAATTATATGGTCAAGTTAAGGTTGGGGTTACATTAGTGCGTCGGGAGCGATAACGCTCTGATACCAACTGTAAAACCCCTCGTCGTAGCGGAAAAATAAAACATACAACATGCCAAAATTTACGTGGAATTTAAACTTTAACATGCATAAAAACGAGGTGAATTAAAACTGAAACTGAAAGTAAAATATATATACAAACAGCCTGGGATGGCACATCCTTACAGGCACTCAAAAACTGACATGTAAACTAAAGTCTAGCTAACGTAAACGTGTAAGTCAATCGATGAATAGGATCATCGCTCGCTAGCTCCATGCAACCCTCTGCCAACCACCTGTCATGTACCTACATACATGTAAACATGTACACCACAATCAGTGGGGAGTGACTAGAGTTCTCCTAGCCATGTTTTGTAACAACACGTAACACATAAGCATACAATATACTCCAACATATACAAAACCTGTGAAGCATACAATCTAATTATCTGAATCTCATATCACCATGCAATTACTAATGCAAGGCTCTCAACCAACTTCGGAAACTATTTGGAAGGAGAGTCGGTTTCCCTGCCGGTTGCCCGGCCGGGGGGTCTTTCAGTCCAAACTATTTACGAAACTGACTAAAGAGTCATCCAATGCCTTGGATGAACAAATCCAAAATCAAAGTACTATACTCATCAATATCAACAACTATATCTGACACTGTACCTGTAGGGTTTTAGTTACTCATAAACTAATACTTTAGTCATACTAACAAAATAAATTTAATTAACATTTTAGTTAACACTTTTATTAGATCTTATGCATGCTTAATATATGCGGAAATGGGAGAGATTTCGAGTCCTTACACTCGGTCCAAATGCTAACAAGGATGATCCTCCAATGTTCAACAAGAACACCTCCTTTGTGATGCACCAAGACAACTCCTTAACCAACCGAGATCTTGAACAAGCTAGCACAAAAATCGGTTTTCCTTAAGATAAATCATAATCTCTTAATTAGAATTATTATTTCAATACTACAATTAGTATATTTATTATCTTATAATATTGATTTTGAGGTTGTGAAATTATCTCCTTACTTAGTGAATTTTCGGCTAAGGAGAGAAGTAGAATGAGGATGTTATGTATCTTATATACTAAGCATCCATTTTATTAAGAAAACAATTAACTTAAGCATGGGCATGGGGAAGGAGGGTAGCCGGCCTTAGGGAGCCACAATGGGGAACATCTTGACTTCTCAAGGCACTAGGGTGGCTCTAGGTTAGTGTTCTCAAGGTGACTTTAATGATTGTGTTTATTCACTAATAAACACTAATCATGCCCTTAACTAACCTACACAAAACCGACACCCACACATAACATATAGTCCATTTTATAATTTTTGTCAACTTCACAATTGTATATTATGTTACATGAATTATGTCACAATATTATAAAATAACAATTGTTTTAATTTAATTATACATATTTAACAAGTAAATATTATTCATAAATTAATAAATCATATTTATAAAGTTGACTAGTAATTCGAAATTACTATTAAATAAAATGGTCATTCATAATAATCGTCAAAACGATTTACAACTTTTGTAATAATTATAACCCAATTCATTCTAATCACGGTATTATAAAATACCGTTTATTGTTTAATAATTGACACGTTTCAATTTTAAACATAAATCTTACAATTAGATTTAACCTCTGAGTTCTCGGTATACGAGTTTAAGGAATATGATCAATTCGTATCAATATACATTTGATCACTTTATCAATTAAGGGAATTGTCCTAAAGGTGTGACCTAAAGGGATCAATTGACCACCACCGTCGTACGACCGTAATGTCAAACTCTAGCTAGCCAATCATTACTGATTAATGTTGGTCAGTTGACTAATATAATTCGTATCATCCCTTGCGCATTCTCGTCATGAGATTTAATTACGTGATCGCACTATTGTTGAGGACACATTTCCCAACAATCTCCCACTTGTCCTCGACAAGTGTGCGTCACCAATTCTCTTGTCCTATTACAATCTCCCACTCAATGCAAGATGTCTCGCTGAGGTCGTACTTGCATTTGATCATATCATGAATGGTTTCCTCGATCTGGAGAATTACTGTCTGACCGGAATTATCTACCATAGATACCTTCCGAGCGTGGCCACGCATTTCCAGTTAACTTCTCCTCGAGTGGCCTTGAGATTTGAACAACCCTGACAAGGGGTGGACAATTTCTATCGCACTACTTCCTTCAACTAGTCACAGTCAGTTACAGCCTGAAGCAATCCCATTTGACTCCAGTTATGAAAAGTCGTAGAGAATGGATCAAGACTATGCCTAAACTGTACCATCTTGGGAGAGTAGTCTTTAGTCTAAGAATTGACTCACAAGAATACTATAGCAGTTCTCGCCACGACCCGACTATTATAAAATTTCCAGAACTCTATAAGCGGTCACTTTGCCCGACAGAATGTCTCTTGCAGTCTGCCTATGTGATCGACTAGTCATCACATATGACTCTATGGCACTTGAACTTGCCATCAATCGCCTCACATTCTAGTCGCCTTGAGATGTCACCTCATGTAAGCGGCTAGGGGCTATACTAAGTCAATCCAGTTCACTTATGGGGTTCAATATTGTCTCTCATAGCCCATTTGGATTTTGACAAAGTATCTTTTATCTTGAGTTAATTATAACTCAAATGACATTGTCATGCAAAAACAGTCAATACTATTTCATTGCATTTGATGCACAATCATCTATTTGTATTAATGTTTTGCGAATAAACCTTTTATTCATGATTGCAAAACTTACAATTTTGGTCTCCTTCCGACTCATATTATCTCACATAATATGATCTTATTTGAGCACATATCTAGAACTCATTCTAGATCTTGAGTTCCCTTTCCTGAGGGACGCTGCCACTGTTATGTGGGGAATAAAGCATGTATTCACCCTAAACTTGCAGGATTATAATGAAACATACAATTGTGATTATTGTCATTAGTTAATAAAAAGCATGAAAAAGAAATCAACCTTGGGTCCTTGCTTGAATAGGCCTAAGAACAGGAATTAAAGTAAATTCCCTCCTATAACTTGCACCCAAGACTTTGTTTGAGATCATGCCGCGTGTGCTAGAAAGTACTCTCCAATTGCCTTGCAATATGGGGAGAGTTATTGAGGTTTTAGATGTGAGATCTGAGTTTTGGGAGAAGAATGCTCTCAAAACCCTAATTATCAGATTTGTGATTCCTGTAACTGACATAAGGAGAAAGACTCTCCTTATGTAGCTATAAGGGGCGGCCGAATCGGTCTTGGGTAAGGGTGGGCTTTCTCCACTCTTACCTTATTCCTTTGCGTGATTCGACCCGTTTTGCTAAATATTATTTGCGGGATTTTTAATTATAAATCGCATACATGTTATCAGATATTAATGCAGTCGATGTATTAATAATGGTCTGATAAAATTACGATATTGTATAATTACCCAAATTAATATAACTGTTTATATTAATACGCGAATACAATATTTAATTAAATATAACTGCTTATATTTAATTTTACGAATTAAACATGTAATCCGTGTTAGCTAAAATTATTTAATCTGTATTAAATGGTAATCTCAACATCTTATTGACTAATTTAATAGTCAATACCTCTGACTAACTTTTTAGTCGTATTCGGCATAAATGTGACTGTATTTTCATACCTTCACATCTCTCAAACGTGTCCTATAGGTGTGACGTATAGGGACCAGTTGATCACCGCCATCCGTATGACAATAACGTCAAACTTATCTAGCAAGCCAACCGTTATTGATAAACGTGGATCAACTGGTAATAATACAGAAGTATGCCCTTGTGATCCTTAAAGAGATTTAATAAGTCATTGTACTTAATTGTCAAGGACACCAGCCCCAACAATCTCCCACTTGTCCGTACAAGGGTATGTGCAATGACGTTATCACACTACATGTGGAGGACACAAGCTCCAACATGTTATCTTATAACTCGTGACGTATTGATATACTAGAGGGATTAAAGAATCACTCGAAATTATCTAGTCACTTATGTGCTGAAATCTATATTGTAGTTATTAGTGATTTCATCACTCTTACTATTTTCAAACATCTTGGCTAAATTATCAAGGTTATTCATATCTAACCAATTTTAATTTCTAATGGGCGACCTTTTATTTTCAATATAATAAACTTTCCCGTAAAACTCCATCATCTTATGATACATGGTATTTGTTCATCTAGAATTGAAAACCTCTTATTCTTTACACCTTAAAAAATCACCCATCCTCTCTAAATGGTAGGCTTAATTGTTTTAATGAATATCGCTCCCACTAAAATCAATATTACTCGATCTCTTAAATGAACCTTTCATTTCTTGCATGTAAATCTTTATTTATCACGTGAATCATTATCACTATCACTATCCCTATAGTGATCTATTTTCATTCAATCAATCATCACCCTCTTTTCATGTCTTCGTTTCCTCGAGACGAGTATGACATGATAATCCCTTATAACTACATTGAGAGGATTGAGATGATTTCTTCTCTTTTATCTTATAAATTTAGAAAAATCATTTATTAAGGAACCGTTTTCCTTCCGATTTCATACGGGGTTTCATTTATCCTCTCTTTGAAACAATGACATAAAGAACATTTCCTCTTGTGTCTTCCCGTAGTTTCTTCAGTGTCCTCTCCTAGTTTCTTTTATTCATTCATTTAGGGTTCTTCTTAAGACTTCCTTGTGGGATTCTTCTCTAAGATCCTACATTTATCTCATTGGTTTGCGGGCGAAATATATTGTCCCACTCTATCCTTTTAACAATGACCTTTATTTGTATAAGGATAGTATATTTGATGCAACCAATGCTTATGAGTGGATAAAAGTTACTAGGTTTGATAAATACATTCTCATTTTCACTTAAAATGAAAATCATATAATGAACTAATGATGTCTTAATTTGATTGAAGGTATCTCATGGGGTATAGTTCTCCGTTTTAGTCAACACTTTGATTATATTATATTGATCGTATCAAGGTTTATTGCGTGATAAAATCACCATCATTCATGTTTTAACAAGGTATGCAACTTATTTGAGAAATCAAGACATTGATTAAGAACAAAAGTAGTGACTCGGGTTGAAAGCCAAGTCATTAATATCCAAAAAATACAACCATTGTTTTAGGATTATAATCCTTGTCTTACAAGAAAATAAATTGTTCTTAGCAAATAAAATGCAAAATATGAAAGAAGACAATATGAAAATTAGAGCCTAGCTCTTCAAGTCTTCGATCAGTTGGATGCTACCGTAGCCATCCAAGTAAGGAACCTCACGCTTCCTTCTCCTTGCCCTTATCATTAGGAGGTGGCCCTTTAAAACAATTAAAAAGGGAAAATATCAACACATTTGTATCACTATACATAAGTTGATAAATGACATGAATTTAAACGAGAATTAATACCTACGGCGGTTGCCTTCCCATTTTTGAGATCGCTTAAGTATTTGGGGCACTTACGCTTCCAATGACCGATCCTCGTGCAATAGTGGCACTTGTCTTCGGATTTTGAAGACGAGGTGGAAGCGCCTTTCGAAAAGGTCTTTCTTTGGTCGCTTTGGGCTTGGACGTTTTCTTGCCCTTGCCTTTAGAGGCATTCCTTTTGAAGCTTGTTTTCCCTTTCTTATCGATGTTCAAAACATCCTTGGTGGAACTTTCATGAAGTCCCATGTCCCTTTCGGCTTGGACGAGCATCTTATGCAACTCATCCAACGTAGTCTCTTGGTTTCGCATATTAAAATACACCCGGAATTGAGCATACGATTTGACCTTATTGAGCGAGTGAAGACCTCGGTCAATTATGGGAGAGTCGGAAATATCAACGTCTTGCGTTTTTAGAGTCTCCGCAAGCTCAACGAGTTTGAGCACATGAGGGCTTATCTTTTGTCCTTCCTTCAAGGTAATGTCGAAGAAGGCGGAAGCTGCCTCATATTGAATCACCCTTGGAGTTTGCGAAAACATGGTCGCAAGCTTGGTGTATATTTCATACGATGTGGTCAACTTGATCATACTCCTTTGGAGATCCGGCTCCATGAAGAAGATGAGCACATTTTTAAGAGCGGAGGACTCTTTCATGTAGGCTTCATAGGCCTCACGAGTTCCGATCGTTGAACGAGCGGTTGGAGCGGGAGGAGCGGCTTCGGATAGGTAACGACTCTTATCGTCACCTTGAGCGGCCAAAAGTAATTGCGCATCCCAATCCTTAAAATTGGAAACATGCTTATCGAGTTTGCAACGATCCATAAAGGACCGAAGCCATGATACGTTACTGAGAGGTGAAGCGTCGGTTGCCATTGATGATGTTGAAAATTAAACTACAATAAAATGAAGGAAATAAAACAACATCATTTTAAAAATTCATAATTTAAACTAAACACTTAAACAAGTTAATTAGTTATTTACTTAATGATCTCTTACCCAATTAAGTAAACAATCCCGAGACCCTAACCCATACTAATCCGGGCACGGTGTAGCCGATTCAACCCGTATCGGTATAATTTGGTGGATTAACCTCTTAATCGGTTCTACCTTAGAACTCTCGGTCGACAATTTTCTAAAAATCGTCTTTAGCCCGAACTTATTGCAACTACGGTTACGAATACTTTCGTTGAGATCGACCAAATTTCAAGGTGTAATCTTATTACCCCACTTACCCAACGTGACAATTTTAGTACCCCGGTATAGCCGAGCCTACGTCTTGTGAAGAAGGGATTCATGGGTCCATACTTTTTGGTAAGGCTAAGTCTCAATATTTATATGTAAGAGATCTAGTCAATTTTATTATCTATCTCCGTTTAACTGAACTAAGTCGGTGAGTTATGGATAAAATAATGACTAGGTCGACTAAATCGAAAATGCATGAGACGATATATGACGATTTGGCTATGCATGCAAACATATAGAAAGCAAATAAAAGCATAAAATAAACCCTAGTATGGCCTTTCCTAGAAAAGAAATAATAAAAGTACAAATTCGGAAACCAACTCCTTTGGTCCCTTGAACTTCACGAGGCACGCACTTCGAGGTAAACACCGTCTTGTTCGGAACTCCTTTCCGAATGGCACCGTCTTCAAGGATCTCCGGAATTTACAAAAATTACAACTTTTTTAGTCTACTTTATACATTATAAAATAGAAATAAATTACAATTGGGTGATACGAGATCACAATATTACAACCGAATCGGTAACCCCTTACATTACGGGAAATACCGATTAAAAACTAAGGCCATACTAAGTAAATTACATAATTCCCAAAATTACGTAAATAAATCATGACATTCATAATAAAATATGCAATGCTTATGAATATATGAACTATCATGCAAACCCTAAGCCAAATCGTCCTATTTAAATATCAATTATATAAATAGTTATCGTATACCTCGGTTTATGGAATTGCGTGTTTTAACGTTTAACAACACTATGCATAATGTGAATCGGTGTTCATCCTTAAGTTAATCATCCCAACTCATTTAGGTTTCAAAATTTTGTCTTACTCAAACTTTGAACATGACTTAACTTAATATATTTTAATATTGTTCGGTATTACTCGGTTTTACGGGAAAAATAATATAAAAATCGAAAAGAGTCATAAAAATTTTGAAAAATTCTAAATTCAAATTTTGAAAAATATGGAATGTTCTTAAAATTTCATAACCTTAAAATATTAGTATTTATACGGTTTTAACATTTATTTCGAAAATAAGACGTAAAATGAGCATTTTAAGTCGGAAAATTCAATAATTAGTTCCATAAATGCATATAAAATACTAATAATATTTTTATACCTTCCAAAACACTTTAAGAACATAAAATGGACAGAAAAAAATAAATTACACACTGCCCAATAGCCGAAATATAATTAATATGACTCTTTTTATTCGATTTTAAATGCAACTTTTTAAACAAATTAAAATTAAATAAATCAGAAACTTTTGGCTCCCAAGAATAATTTAGTGATGAACATATCATATATTACTATTATGGGTCGAATTTTTCGGCCATTTTAACAACTATTGCAAATTTTAACGATTTTCGTCATATGTCGTACGATTTTAACCTTTAAAATTATTTCTCAAGCATAAAATAAGTTAAAAATCTCGAAATTTTTGTACATGCTGGAAATAATATATATGACATTGTGTTAAATTTTTATGGCCAAATTCCAACTTAAACTATTAAATTCGAAATAATGTCACTAATTTCCCGATTTTTACATTAAAAATTTATAATAATGCAATATATGAGATAAATTTCTGGAAAATTTAGCATACATTTTAAATATTGCATGTGACATACTCATAAATGTTTATAGTCAAATTCGAAATATAACTATATAAACCCATTTTTATTCATCTTATTGCATTTTAACATTTAAAATTCATATCTCATGTATTATACGTCCATAATTTACGAAAAATCATATTCATATTATAGGATATACATGTGATAACATACTGAAAAATCTCGGCCAAAAGGCGATTTTAACTTTTTTTCCCAAAATAAACAACTTTTAACCATTAAAAACTAATAAAACCGAAAATAAATATACCAATGAACAATATTCATGCAACATATATTCCAAATATTCTAAAACATTTTAGAAAACAGTAGGTATTCATGCTTAAATAATTTCGGCCATATCTTATATCAAACGAAATTCCAACTTTTATTTTGTTATCTTAATAACTACGTAAAAACGTAAACGGAAAGCATGCAAACAACCTAGTTGCTCTGATACCAATTGTAGGGTTTTAGTTACTCATAAACTAATACTTTAGTCATACTAACAAAATAAATTTAATTAACATTTTAATTAACACTTTTATTAGATCTTATGCATGCTTAATATATGCGGAAATGGGAGAGATTTCGAGTCCTTACACTCGGTCCAAATGCTAACAAGGATGATCCTCCAATGTTCAACAAGAACACCTCCTTCGTGATGCACCAAGACAACCCCTTAACCAACCGAGATCTTGAACAAGCTAGCACAAAAATCGGTTTTCCTTAAGATAAATCCTAATCTCTTAATTAGAATTATTATTTCAATACTACAATTAGTATATTTATTATCTTATAATATTGATTTTGAGGTTGTGAAATTATCTCCTTACTTAGTGAATTTTCGGCTAAGGAGAGAAGTAGCAAATGAGGATGTTATGTATCTTATATACTCAGCATCCATTTTATTAAGAAAATAATTAACTTAAGCATGGGCATGGGGAAGGAGGGTGGCCGGCCTTAGGGAGCCACAATGGGTAACATCTTGACTTCTCAAGGCACTAGCGTGGCTATAGGTTAGTGTTCTCAAGGTGACTTTAATGATTGTGTTTATTCACTAATAAACACTAATCATGCCCTTAACTAACCTACACAAAACCGGCACCCACACATAACATATAGTCCATTTTATAATTTTTGTCAACTTCACAATTGTATATTATGTTACATGAATTATGTCACAATATTATAAAATAACAATTGTTTTAATTTAATCATACATATTTAACAAGTAAATATTATTCATAAATTAATAAATCATATTTATAAAGTTGACTAGTAATTCGAAATTACTATTAAATAAAATGGTCATTCATAATAATCGTCAATACGATTTAAAACTTTTGTAATAATTATAACCCAATTCATTCTAATCACGATATTATAAAATATCGTTTATTGTTTAATAATTGACACGTTTCAATTTTAAACATAAATCTTACAATAAGATTTAACCTCTGATTTCTCGGTATACGAGTTTAAGGAATATGATCAAATCGTATCAATATACATTTGATCACTTTATCAATTAAGGGAATTATCCTAAAGGTGTGACCTAAAGGGATCAACTGACCACCACCATCGTACGACAGTAATGTCAAACTCTAGCTAGCCAATCATTACCGATTAATGTTGGTCAGTTGACTAATATAATTTGTATCATCCCTTGCGCATTCTCGTCATGAGATTTAATTACGTGATCGCACTATTGTTGAGGACACATTTCCCAACAATAACAACTCTAGGCAAGCAGGTATAACATAGCAAGTATAAAGGTTCAACGGTCAACTTAAGACATAACCTAGATACTAAATTAGTTTCACAATCAAGGACTCAGAGGCCAACTTAAGGCATAGACGTTGATATCAATAATCACAAGCAATGAGTCCAGAGGTTAACTTAACACATATCCCACTACCATACAAGTAAAGGGTCCAGAGGTGAACTTAACACATGTCCCAATACACAACTCAGTAATGGGTCCAGAGGTGAACTTAACACATATCACACTACAAACAAATGTCGGGTCCAGAGGTGAACTTAACATATATCCCAACATACAATTCAGTAATGGGTCCAGAGGTGAACTTAACACATATCCAACTACAAACAAATGTCGGGTCCAGAGGTGAACTTAACACATATCCCAACATACAACTCAGTAATGGGTCCAGAGGTGAACTTAACACATATCCCACTACAAACAAATGTCGGGTCCAGATGTGAACTTAACACATATCTCAACATACATACACAAGCAATGGGTCCAGAGGTGAACTTAACATATATCCCACTGCCACAAACAAGTATTGGGTCCAGAGGTAAACTTAACACATATCTCAATACACAGCTATCGCACATCGGGTCCAGAGGTGAACTTAACACATATCCTGATATACGACAACCTATCACGTGTCAGGTCCAGAGGTGAACTTAACACATATCCTGACACGCCACAAACAAAACACGTAATGGGTCCAGAGGTGAACTTAACACATATCCCATCACGCGACATACAACTCACGTGTTAAGCTCAGAGGCCAGCTTAAGGCATACTTTAACACGCATCAATCCAATAGCATCCAAAGATAGTAACTAACCTATAGTTCTAATCTCTTATACCACTAAACAACACTTAATTGATCCAGGGAACTAAGTTGAGGGAGAGCCGGTTTCCCTTTCGGTTACCCGACCAGGGGAGTCTCTATCCTCTCTCCATTCCCGAACCCAATATAGTGTCGCCCAATCTCCGGGGACCTCAAACACACATATAACGTAAACGGAACGAATCTCAAACAAAACCGATCAACCGATCAAAACTTAAAGGCTGGTTTAATGAGAATAGGGGCTCTCAGCCGGTCTGGGGCCGTCTGCCGGTCAGCCGGCTGGGAGTCCCTTCCCAATGCCATCATAATCTCTGAAGAACAAGAAAATGAGGCTCTCAGCCGGTGGACCGTCTGTTGGTCTGCCGGTCTGCCGGCTGGGAGTCCCTTCCCAAGAACAACTCACTTTCAAAGAACGAAGGAAGAGGCTCTCAGCCGGTGGACCGTCTGCCGGTCAGCCGGCTGGGAGTCCCTCCCATAGACTTCTTAAGATTTTACCAAAATCCAAGAAGGGACTCTGAGCCGGTCGACCGGCGGCCGACCTGCCGGCTCAGAGTTCCTTCACAATCTCAGAGCATTCAAAAATCAAGTCTGACTCTGAGCTGGCCGACCGGCTGCCGGTCAGCCTACCGGCTCAGAGTCCCTGCACGCAAAAATCGCATTTTCGTATATGATTCTAAACTTCACAAATCGAATCCAAACTTCCAAAATTGCAACCAATATACATTACCCAGCATCTATAAGACTTATATGTATCACAAGCAAGCATCAATTTCCACAATTATGCCACATTAAGTTGATACTTTATATTCATCTTAAGCATAGAAATTCTGAAAATCAACATCAAGCATGTGAATCATAATCTAAGCATATAACCATCACATATGAACAATCCTAACATGTTTCTAAGTCCCAATAACATCAACGATATGCAAAATCAGAAACTTCCCACAACAATTCATGAAAACATGCTATTATAACAAATAAAGGTCGAGTTTCTCATTATCGTCACCTTTACTTAGCGAAACCTTCGAGATCTTGTTCAATAATCACGAAGTCCTCTTCCGGCTAACACAAACACCGCCTAAAACAACAAAACATCAAACTATTCACGAATTTCGAAATTCCAAGAGCAGGCCGA
This sequence comes from Silene conica, assembly GCA_029255685.2. Taxonomy (NCBI): domain Eukaryota; kingdom Viridiplantae; phylum Streptophyta; class Magnoliopsida; order Caryophyllales; family Caryophyllaceae; genus Silene; species Silene conica. The sequence continues at coordinate 57,526,781 of CM055315.2, forward strand.
AATTTTGACGGAAAGATTATGAGGTAAAACTTACCTAGAAAGAAGGAGGGCGAGAAGAGGAATCCGTGGCCGCGAAAATTGTCTCAATCGGATAAGAAACGAAGATTCTATGAGGATTTTAAGATTAAAGGAGAAAAGATGCAAAAATGGTGTTTGTTGTTATGTTTGCAAATCTGAAAAATGAAATGAAGAAGAGAGGTGGAGTATGGTGGGGTTAGGGTTTTGTGAGAAAAAAGAGGGGAAATGGGTCCATTAACAAGTTAGGCCCATAAGACTTAAGGTAACTACAAACTTAAGACCATATAAATATTTCCGGACTATGAAATTAAATTGTTAAGACGTAAATTACGCAATTAAATGAAATCTTATTTAAATCCTTTTAAATATTCTCACGTAAATTAATCAGTTATTTAAATGAAATACCAAGAATTACGAAATATAAATTATTTCTCGAACTTGAACTTAAAATCTTTAAAATTACAAGTCCCGAAATATTGGGATATTACAATACAGACTCTACCTTATCTAGAGACCGCTTTCGGGTTAAAAGTTGTCTCATAAATTTTAAATAAGAAGGAACCTGTTGGACTAATTCTAAAAATGGTACTTGTACATTGAGTGAACGAATAACATCTTTGAATTTGTCGAAGGATACCTGTTCCTTCGTGGGTAGAAGTCACTCCGGATATGGAGGAGTAAAGCTTTCAGCATTTGCAGCTCTTCTTAAGAATTTGGGGGTCTTGTCACCCCGAAACAGGAATTCCCTTAGGTTATCAGGCATCTCGGGCCTAAAGGAATCCACCTGTTCAGCTACCTCGGTCGGTCGACCATCCTCCTGCTCTGCAGAATTTCCAGAAGCTACTGGAATTACATCCGCGGTCGACCGACTGGCATCTTTGGTCGGCCGACCAGTATCACTGGTACTCGGGTTCTGTTTTTTCTCCTTTCCTTTCCCACCAGCTTTCTCACTTCCAACTTTGGCCCCGCTCCGCAGTGATATGATGTTAAGGGTCTCCTTTTTCTGGTCCGTCTTGGTCGGAAGTTGACCGGGGACCCGTGTATCATTCTTGCTCGCAATTTGCGCAATCTGGGATTCTAACATCTTCATACCTGCCTCTCGCGCCTGAGACTCCTTCTAGACCAACCCGATAAGATTTTGGATTAAGGTATCCGTATTCGGTGGTGGGTTTGAAAGTGGTTGTGGGACGAAAGGTGGTTTTTGATAGTTTTGTTTGTGCGGAGGGACGTAAGCTTGGTATTGTTGTGGTTGTGGAGTAAGGACGTTTTGACTCGTCCATCTCATATTGACGTGGATGTTGTCGTTGTTAGGATCGTAAATTTATTTTCCGCGGTAGTGTTGGAAAGCCGCGCACGTCTCATTTGGTGAAGTACAAAATTTTGAAACCTGCCCCTCTCCTCCGCATCTCTCACAAATAAACGGCCCGTCAGAAACGGCATTTACTTGATACATGCCACTACTACTTCCCCCTCCAACCTCAAACTTACCACTACTCATCTCGAGCTTATCCAACTTAGCCATTAAGGCCTCAATAGCCGCAACATTCTGTTGGAAAACGAGATCCATACTTGTTTACCATAATAATCTAGTCTTACTAATTATTTTACATTTTTAATTAATCTCATATTAATTATACTCAAGATCTTATGCATGCAACAACATATGCGGAATAATAATGAAAAGGGTCTTACAACCGGTCCGAAATAGTGCTAGGACGATCCTCCACGGAGCAACCAAAATAGCTTGCCTCCTTTACGTTGCACCCAAGACCTACCCTTAAACACCAAAGACCGAACTCGAGCTAGGAGACGGAATTAGGTTATCTTAAAACCGTGTGCTAATAACAATATGATTAGTATACTACAAATACGGAGTATTATCTAAGTAGTATTTAGGAGGTTTTTACTTGTTTTCTTTTCTCTAGAAAATAAGCATAAGCATTAGTCTTAATATGTGATGGCTCACCTATATTTATAGACAAAGTAGGTTTTGTTGGGGTTGTTGGTGTGTCGTGTAAGTAGAGCAAAAATAAGAGAGATTTTGATGCTCTTTTGTCTCTTATGCTCTTAGGGTTGCATGCCTACAACTTGTGTATTAAGGCAACATCATTATGTTTCTAATAGATCTATATTCAACTACAAGCAACCCATAATCACATAATATCACACGACACATATTATGTAAGATGGACCTTCATTTTACAAAATGTGATTTGTACAATTGTATAATATGCAACATCCTATGTGACATAATTAAATTGTATTAATTTAAAATATATTTATCATATAAATAATATTTCTAAATTAATTAAATCATATTTAACAAATTATTTAGTAATTCGAAATTACTCCCAACATATGGTTATCATAATAATTGTTGATACGATATATTAACAACATTTGTTATAACCATGAACCATTCATTATACTAATCTTGATATTTCTAAAATATCGTTTAATATTTGACAATCGATACATTTCAATTTCAAATACGAATCTTACTTTAAGATTCAACCTCTGAATTCTCAATATACGGTTTTAAGAATATCGATCAATCTGTATCCTATACAATTAATCAATATATTATTTAAGGGGTCTGTCCTATAGGTGTGACTTAAAGGGATCAACTGACTACCACCGTCATACGACAGTAATGTTAAACTCTAGTCAGCCAATCATTACCGATTAATGTTGGTCAGTTGACTAAATCAATATTGGATCGTCCCTTGCATATTCTTTTCATAAGATTTATGACAATGATTTTTATCATTGTCGTGATCGCACTATTGTTGAGGACACATTTCCCAACAATCTCCCACTTGTCCTCGACAAGTGTGCGTCACCAATTCTCTTGTCCTATTACGTCATCTCCCACTCAATGCAAGGTGTCTTCCAGGTCGTACTTCCATTTGATCATATCTTGAGCGGTTTTCTCGATCTGGAGATTTAACTGCTTTGACCGGAATTATCTACCATAGATACCTTCCGAGCGTGGCCACGCATTTTCAGTTAAACTTCTCCTCGAGTGGCCCTGAGATTTAAGACAACCCCGACGAGGGACTGGACAATTCCTATCCTACTGTTCCCTTCGCTAACACAGTCCATCATGACCCAAAAGAAGCCCATTTTACCCCCTTTAACGGTTGATCGTAGAGCTAAAATCAAAGTCAATCTGAGGCTGCATCACCTTGGGCGAACAGTCTCAAGTCAAAGAATCGACTTATGTGAATAATATAGTAGCTCTCGCCACGACCAGGCTAATTATAAAATTTCCAGAACTCTATAAGCGGTCACTAAATGCCCGACAGAGTGTTACACAGTCTGCCTATGTGATCGACTAGTCATCCCATATGACTCTATGACATTTGAACTTGCCATCAATCGCCTCACATTCTAGTCGCTTCGAGACGTCACCTCATACAAGCGACTATGGGCTATACTAAGTTAATCCAGTTCACTTTACGGGGTACAAATTGACTCTTACAACCCATTTGGATTTCACAAAGTATAAATTGTGAGTTAATAATAATATTAATAACTCAAACGATAAGAGTGATTGTTATGTGCGAACAATCAATACGATATTGTTGCTCCACATAAACAATCTTTGATGATCATACATCAATTTGTATTAATGGTTTGTTATGTGAATATAACCTATCTTCACATCTTTTAAACCTACAAATTTCGGTTTCCTTTTGACTCATATTATCTCGCATAATATGATCTTATTCAAGTACATTTCAAGTCTCTTATACTCGACTCGAGTCTCCTTACTTTAAGGAAGCTCCACTGTTTTCTAAAAACTCATGACATGTCATCCTTATGAACATAGTCATACTGTACTAGAATTTATATTGTAGTTTACCTAGATTCGATCTACTAGGTCTCCTCGAGAAACTTATATCGAAATAGGGCTTTATTTCAACTTATGGCATTTTGATCAAGGTTATATGAATTTAACATTTTCATATCTTGGATTCAAATCCAAACCTTGTAAACTAATCAGTGACGTTTCATTATCACATAATAAACTCACTTACAATTTATGTTCTCAACATACATTCATCTAGAATTGAAAACCTCATATTCTTTACTTTTTAAATAATCACCATTCTCTCTAAATGGTAGGTTTCGTTTCCTTGATAACTTTTCTCCCACTGAATTCCATATTACTATCTTATAGTTTAATAACTCCCACTGATTAGGTAATATCTTCAAACATTTTCTCAACTCATAATGAACATTTCATTTTGATTTACTTCAAACATTTTCTCAACTCGCTATGAACATTTCATTTTTCATTTTCCTTCCCACGAGAACGGGAGATGATTTCTCCTCTATTATCTTTATAAAACAGAAACATTAACATTATGGAAACGATTTCCTTCCGTTAACACTCGCGGTTCCCTTTGTCCTCTCTAGGAATTAATGACAACATATGGAACATTTCCTTTTTGTGTCCTCGCGTAGTTTCTTCTGTGTCCTCTCGTAGTTTCTTCTATCCAATCTTTTAGAGTTCTTCTCAAGGACTCCTCATAGGACTCTTCTCAAGGATCCTATGTTTATTTCATTGGTTTACGGGCGTAGAATTTCTCCCACTCTATCCTTTAAAATAACCGTTATTTAAGAAGGATAGCATTTTCGCTCGTCAACAATGTATTGGATAAAGAATTATGTGAGTTGTGAGACTTTAGTGCTCTCATTCGTTTTAAGGTAATCATCTTATAACGAACTGATGTTCTTATGTTTGAATTTGAAGTATTTCACGGGATGCAATTCTCGTTTTTAAGTAAGTCGTATTACTTTTATAATGATCCTATCATATTACTCATGTTATTTACCATATGAAAGCATTTTAAAACAACCAAACATGTTTGATTAAGAACAAAAGGATGACTTGGGTTGAAAACCAAGTCACCACTAATACAACCATTGTTTCAACAAGATTCTTGTCGTACAAGAAATACAAAGTTCTTAAATTAAAATTCAAAAGAAAGAAGACATCAAAAGAAAATTAGAGCCATGCTCTTCATGTCTTCAATCTCGGATGCTACTTTAGCCATCCATGGAAGGAACTTCAAGTTTCCTTCTCCTTCTCCTTGCCTTTGTCTTTGGTAGGAGCCCCTTTAAAACAATTTATAAACGGGTGAGAATCAATAACTTGTATCAATATACAAAATTGATTAAATAACATGAATTAGACGAGAATTTATACCTACAGCAAGAACCTTTCCGGCTTTGAGGTCATGGAGATACTTCGGGCAATTCTGCTTCCAATGCCCCATCTTAGTGCAATAATGGCACTTGTCTTCAACCTTTGACGACGATGTAGAAGAAGCACCTTTCGTAAAGGTCCTCTCTTTAGGAGATGCGGGTTTGAAAGCTTTAACATTTTTACCCTTGTTGGCCTTGCGCTTAAACTTCCTCTTGCTTTTTGTATCGATATTAAGTACATCCTTTGTGGAACTCTCATTAAGTCCCATATCCCTCTCTGCTTGGACCAACATCTTATGTAACTCGTCCAAGGAGGTTATTTGATTACGCATGTTATAGTTTACTGAACATACGATTTCACTTTGTTGAGGGACTGAAGGATTTTGTCAATAATAAGCGAGTTGGGAACATTCACCCCTTGCAACTTCAAGGTTTCGGCTAGCTCAACCATTTTGAGCACATGAGGACTAACCCTTTGACCTTCCTTTAAGTTCAAATCAAAGAATGCGGAGGCCGCCTCATATTGGATTACCCTAGGAGCTTGCGAAAACATGGTCGCAATCTTAGTGTAAATCTCATTAGCCGTGGCTAGCTTAATCATTCTTCTTTGGAGATCCGGCTCCATCGAAAATATAAGCACGTTCTTCAAAGCATGTGACTCTTTCATGTAGGCCTCATAGGCCTCACGAGTCGCTTCTGATGAACGAGCACCGGGAGTGGGAGGAGCGGCAATGGTAAGATAACGAGTCTTATCGTCGGCTTCCGCGGCCAACACCAATTGGGCGTCCCGATCTTTAAAATTGGCGCCATGCTTCTCAAGCTTGCAACGATCCATAAAAGACCGAAGCCATGAAACACGATGTGGGAGTGGTGGAGCGTTATTTGCCATTGATGATTGAAAGTCGAAATTGAACTACAATAAAATTAAGGAATTAAAACACAATTATCGTTTTAATAAATAAACTTGTAAATTTTAAACAAGTTAAACATCTACTTAATGATCTCTTACCCAATTAAGTAAATGATCCCGAGACCCAAATACATACTAACTTGGGCACGGTTTAGCCGATACATCCCTCATTAATATGACTCGGTAGATTAACTCCTTAATCAATTCTACTTTTAGAACTCTCGGTCGATAAAATTACACTAATTCTTATCTTAGCCCGAACTTATTACCACTACGGTGGCTCGAATACCTTCGTCGAGATCAACCAAATTTCAAGAATAAGTAATCATATTACCCTACTTCACCAACGTAATAAGGTTTGCACCCCGGTTTAGCCGAGCCTACTCCCTTATGAAGAAGATCCTTCGCGGGTCCTTTACTTTTTAATAAGGCTATGTCTCGATTTTTAAATAACGTAAGAGATCTTGTCAATTTATTATCTATCTCCTTTAAGTGAACTAAGTCGGTGAATTATCGATAATTTAATTGACACGGTCGATAAAATCGATGAAAAGCATGAGTTTGGATGACGATTTGGCTATGCATGCAAACATGATAAGCATAAATAAAAGCATAAATAATAAAACACATATAAAACCCTAGTATGGCCTTTCCTAAAATAGAAAATAAAGTAAATTACAAATTCGGAAACCAACTCCTTTGGTCCCTTGAACTTCACACGCGGCACGCATCCCAAGGCAAACTCCGTCTTGGTCGGAACTCCTTTCCGAAATGGCACCGTCTTCAAGGATCTCCGGAATTACAAATAATTACAAATTTTCTATCTATTTTATACATTATAACATAAAATAAAACAATAAAATAAAGTGATACGAGATCCCATTAAATTACAACCGAATCGATAAACCCTTACATTACGGGAAATATCGATTAAAATCTAAGGTCATACTAAGTAAATTACATAATTCCAAAAATACGTAAATAAAATATGACATTCATAAACAATAATTAAATATGCAATGCTTATGTAAAATGCAAAACCTAAGCCAAATCGTCCTATTTAAACACGTTTTAAATATCGTTATTCGTAATAACACGGTTTTATGGAATAACGTGATTTAAACAATTTTAAAATCACTAATCACTCTATGAATCACTATTCATGATTTAGTTAAGTTTCCTAACACATTTTAGGATTCAAAATTTAGTCTTACTCAAATTTCGAAAATTAACTTAACTTATTTCAATATTGTTCGGTTTTAATCGGTTTTACGGGAAATAGCATTAAAATAATCAAACGAGTCATAAAAATTTCGAAAACTCAAAATTCAAAATTTTGAACATACTGAAAATTTTCAAAAATTTCAGATCCTTAGAAAAAAAAAAAATTCCGAAATACACCATTTATTTCGTAAAATTGCCGTGTACATGCATAAAATTTCGAAAAATTCAAAATTAATTCAAAAATTATGAAATAAAATACCAATATAATTTTTACATCTTCCTAGACACTCAAAGTATCTGAAAATGCATAGAAAAAACAGATGCACACTGTTTAAGATCTGAAAAATAATTATGACTCCTCCAACACTCAATCTCAACTTTAACTTTTAAAATTAAAATTTAAAATTTCAGAAACTTATGGCACTAAATAAAAATATTTTGATGATCATACATAATATGACTTATATGGGTGAATTTTTCGGACCATTTTAGCAACATTTACTATTTTTAATAATTCGTGTCATATATTACGCGATTTTACCGATTAAAATCGTTTCTCAAGCAATATTCGAGATTAATAGCTCAAAATTCACATGCATGCTAGAAATAATATATGTGACACTATATTAAATTTTTATGGTCAAATTCGAACTTAAACTATTTAAGCTAAAATATGTCACTAATATTACGATTTTTACGATAAAAATCAATATTCATGCAATATTAACGAAAAATTTCTGAAAATTTTATCATATATTTTATATATTGCATGTGACATCTACAAAAAAATTTATAGTTAAATTCATAATATAACTATTTATCTCATATTTAACTCATTTTATCTCATATTTAACTCATTTTATGACTATTTAACCATTAAAAATTCATAAACCATGCATAAAACTTAAATAATTTCGAAAATTATATATTCATAATATGTTAAATGCATGTGAGAACATATTTAAGATTCATGGCCAGAAACATTATTTAGCTATTTTTCCCAAATAAAAACATTTTTAACCGATTTATAACATGAATTAACCAATTTAATTACAATGATGAACAATATTATTCCATAAATCATCAAAATGACTTAAAACTATTTTAAGACCAGAAAGTATACATGCAATATGATTTTCGTGCATATCCTATATGTACTACTCATTTTCGTTTTTAATTAAAATCGTATTTTCTCGCAAAAACGTATAAAATCGAGTTGCATGCAAGCAACCTAGTGCTCTGATACCACTTGTTGGGAACTCGGGTAGTCTTTACTAACAAGTTCATATTATTAGTCTTACTAATATACTAATTAATCTCATATTAATTTAGTTTAATCGATCTAAATCTTATGCATGCAAAAATGAGATGCGGAAATGATAAGGAAACAGATTCTTACAACCGGTCCAAGTAAGTGCTAGGACGATCCTCCACGGAGCAACCAAAATAGCTTGCCTCCTTTACGTTGCACCCAAGACCTACCCTTAAACACCAAAGACCGAACTCGAGCTAGGAGACGGAATTAGGTTATCTTAAAACCGTGTGCTAATAACAATATGATTAGTATACTACAAATACGGAGTATTATCTAAGTAGTATTTAGGAGGTTTTTACTTGTTTTCTTTTCTCTAGAAAATAAGCATAAGCATTAGTCTTAATATGTGATGGCTCACCTATATTTATAGACAAAGTAGGTTTTGTTGGGGTTGTTGGTGTGTCGTGTAAGTAGAGCAAAAATAAGAGAGATTTTGATGCTCTTTTGTCTCTTATGCTCTTAGGGTTGCATGCCTACAACTTGTGTATTAAGGCAACATCATTATGTTTCTAATAGATCTATATTCAACTACAAGCAACCCATAATCACATAATATCACACGACACATATTATGTAAGATGGACCTTCATTTTACAAAATGTGATTTGTACAATTGTATAATATGCAACATCCTATGTGACATAATTAAATTGTATTAATTTAAAATATATTTATCATATAAATAATATTTCTAAATTAATTAAATCATATTTAACAAATTATTTAGTAATTCGAAATTACTCCCAACATATGGTTATCATAATAATTGTTGATACGATATATTAACAACATTTGTTATAACCATGAACCATTCATTATACTAATCTTGATATTTCTAAAATATCATTTAATATTTGAAAATCGATACTTTTCAATTTCAAATACGAATCTTACTTTAAGATTCAACCTCTGAATTCTCAATATACGGTTTTAAGAATATCGATCAATCTGTATCCTATACAATTAATCAATATATTATTTAAGGGGTCTGTCCTATAGGTGTGACCTAAAGGGATCAACTGACTACCACCGTCATACGACAGTAATGTTAAACTCTAGTCAGCCAATCATTACCGATTAATGTTGGTCAGTTGACTAAATCAATATTGGATCGTCCCTTGCATATTCTTTTCATAAGATTTATGACAATGATTTTTATCATTGTCGTGATCGCATTATTGTTGAGGACACATTTCCCAACACATTCGACTCAGCCTTCCTTTGATTTCCACGGGAGGTCCCGTGTTCAGCTCTATGTATCGCGACATCCTCAATGATTTTGAGACCCTTGGTCTCCCCAGAATTATCTTGGAAACTCCCATTAGCAGCAGCATCAAGGTAAGCTCGGTTATCGTCGTATAGCCCGTTATAGAACTGGTTGCAAAGAAACCACTGTTCGAATCCATGATGAGGTATGTATCGAACGAGTCTCTTGAACCGGTCCCAGGCTTCACTGAAATCTTCGGTAGCTCCTTGTTTGAAACTGGTGATCTGCGCTCTCAAGGCATTAGTATTGGCCGCGGAATAGTATTTCCGATAGAAAGCCAAGGCTAATGTGTTCCAGTCGGCCACTCCCGCAGCAGTACGGTCTAAGTATCAGTACCACTCCCTAGCCGAGTCTCGGAGGGAAAAGATGAACATTGTTTCCTTGATCTGATCTTGGGTCACTCCATCTGGAGGTGCGATAGAGCATATATAATCTGTGAAGATTTCTATATGCTTAGCTGCATCCTCACTGGTCGCGCCCCCGAATTGATTCTTCTCCACCATGGAGATGTAGGACGGTTTGGCCTCGAATGGTTTCCCCGTGCCCGCAGGTAGAGTCAACCCTTTATAGAGGTCATTTGCCTGCGGCATGGAGTGACTTGCGATGCTTGCTTCTTCGGCCATCTTTTCTTCCTCTACTTCTAGGGTTTAAAAGTGGTTGTTTATGGGTGTTGTGGGTGAGGGTGGATTATGAGATGATTGTGGTTGGGTTGGTGTATGAGTGTGATGATGTGGTGATGGTGGTGATCGAATATGTCTTCTTGGAATAGAGAAGATGGTGAACCTCCTTCTTTATACTGCAGAAAACGCTTCTTCTTTGCTCTAAGAGTCCTCAAGCTCTAGGTCAAGTGGTAGGAGTTCTCCCTGAACTGACATGCGCATAAGATGGAAACTACAAGAAAAGAGTAAGAAGGGTTTAAGGAACAAAGTTCCTTAAACACAAAAACAAAAACAAAAAACAATAAACACTGGCGTCACCTCCCCGGCAACGGCGCCAAAATTTGATACCCGTCGTTGAGGGTACCAGAGATAAGATTTATAATACCAAGCTTTGATTATAGATAGTGAAAGTCAGGGTCGAACCACAAGGAGGTGGGGAATGTTTATTGTTTTAGGTCAATGTTTTTAAGGTAACAAGATTGGGGGTTTGATTGATTTGGTTTCATGCTAGGTCTAAAAATAAAGACAGAGACAAATCAAGAGATAAGAAAGAGATAAAAAATTATGATAAAAATGATGCTAGGATGTTCGGGTAATTAATAGCTATGATGGTATGTAACACCCCAAGAGTATGAGAGAAAAGTTATCCCACATCGGTAGAATGTGAGGCTTGTGCTATGTTTATAATAACTTCCACCCACCACTTAGTAACAAGGCCTTGTGCTTTTAGGCTTTTAGGATTTGTGTTACGATAGTGGTGGGTCGTCTTGTTACATGGTATAAATTCTAAGTCAACATGTGTTGCAGTCGCGTAAGGGGTGTAACATATCCTCTCGGTCTATGATACCTAATAGCTCCTTTCGGCCTATGCTATTAGTTTCTAGGTCTCACAAATATTGGGTGTCAACAATAAGGGTGATTCCTAAATTCTAGGTCACATACCTTTCAGTCTTAAGTAATAACCTAGCCGTCTTAATCAGTAACCAATGCCCTTCCCGTATCTTTCAACCTTGGGTAAGTCATTACTAACATCCTATAAGTCTCCTTTCAGTCTCATTATAGGGTATTATAATTAACGAAACAAAGCGAACTGAAAACATGCGCGAGGTCAGTCGACCGACTAGCTAACCCAGTCGGCCAACCAACTACCTCATTCGACCGACCAGTACAGGCCGATTCTGTTTTTATACCATCTTCGCAAATGACTCCCTACATCCTAAAATAAGCTATTAGCTACTCATAACTATGATAATATCGATAAAAACAACAGTAAAAACAGAACTCATAACTAAGAATAACATAAACAAGCGATAATCAATTAAGGCTTTGGGATTCTACACTAAACCGGAGGCAAGCAATTCTTTATTGATAACAATACAAAAACTGAAATCAAAGGAGAATTACCGAATAAGGATTAGGATAGAAAGAAATAAACTTTATTGAAGCCGCGTGGAATGATTGAATGTATACTAAGAACAATGCTAGAAACTAGAGAGACTAAACAGAAAAATTAATAGAGGATTATTGTAAAACTAAGAACTTGTCTCTGATAAAAAGCTAGATGATATAAGATGAAAAAAAAACTAGATACTAATCCCTAATCACGTCTTAGGTTTAAATAGAGATTACAAAGGTGATTATCAATAACCTAATCCGTGTATGGGCTTTGCGGAAATTTCTGGAACTGCGCCTTGGTCGACCGACCAAGGGATGCGGTTGGTCGACCGGTTATCGGGCCTAGTGGACTTATGCTTCCGTAGATTGACTTCTGGGTTTGAGATAATAGGTGTCTTGGTCGACCGACCATGAAAGTCGGTCGGTCGACCGGTTTTCCTGTGTGTCAGCCTTGAATTCGCCTTAAATTGATCTTTTGGTCCTGGGTTTGCGCTTTGAGTTGTGTTCTCCTCATTCCTTGGTTATGCAAAAATCCCGAGGTAGCAATTTGGTATAAAATCATCTCTTTTCCGTATAATTCTGCAAAAAGAGCATAAAATATCGTAAATGAGCTCTAAAATGCGTGTAAAAATAGATGTAAAACATCATAAAATAGACACGCATCAATCGTTCTCACCGGATCTTGCCCCCCTCTCTCTCTCTCTCTCTCTCTCTCTCTCTCTCTCTCTCTCTATATATATATATATATATATATATATATATATATATATATATATATATATATATATATATATATATATCTATATAGATATATATATATATATATATATATATATATATATATCTATATAGATATATATATATATATATAGATATATATATATATATATATATATATATATATATATATATATATATATATATATCATTACTAATCATCTATTACACTTAGCCGACATCGGAAACTAATTTGAGGAGAGAGCCAGCTTCCCTTCCGGTTGCCCGGCTGGGGGGTCTTTCTCCTCAAATCCATTCCCGAACCCAACATAAGCGCCGCCCAATTTTTGGGACTCCAATAAGCATACGAATCATACGGAAGAAGAATCAATGCAGTCCGACATGTGAATCATAAGTTACAACAATTTACAATGGGCAGCGGCTCTCAGCCGGCTGGCAGACCGTCTGTCGGTCAGTCGGCTGGGAATCCATCTCTCTTCAATATCCTTTATAATTCAATAAAAGGAGAAAGGGTCCTCAGCTGGTGGACCGGCTGCCGGCCACCCGACTGGGGATCCCTCCTCGTCAACTCTTTACATTTCTTTTCTCAAAGGAGCAGGGGTCCTTAGCCGACCCACCGGCCGCCGTCCGGCTGGCTGGGAGCCCCATTCACAAATTTCTGCAAGAAAAGCAATTACCTTATGACGGATTCTCAGCCGGTCAGCCGGTTGCCGGCCGCTGACCGGCTGGGAACTCCTTGTTCCCGCGATACATATTTCGACACTTGAAACATATTCAAATCCCTTAAGACACATCCCAATTCATGATTTTCACTCCAAATTCATGTTACCCAGTAAGAAATACATGTATAACATACACACCCATTAACTTAAATTCACATATACACCAATTCCATATTCAACACCATAATTTCATCCTATTTCATATGAACCATACTTGAACATATAAAACACCAAACATGTGAATGAAACCATATTAAAAGTATGCAAATCAGATTCTTAACATGCTCACGTTCTTAAATTGCTATCAGCAACCTAACCAACACATTAAACATCCAAAAATCACATAGAAATGCTAATTTATGACATAGGCCGAGTTTCTCATTATTGTCACCTTTACTTAGCGAAATCCTCGAGCTCCTCTTCAACAATCACCAAGCCTTCTTCCGGGTTGACACAAGCACCGCCTAAAACAATAAAAACACCGAAATGAGGCACGAATGCCGAGCTAGGGCGGAACAGCCCAAAAACCCGTTGAACCGAAATACGAAGTTGATTACCTTAAACGACGGGGACGATCTCACGAGTCTATAGGCGCAAGAATCGCTACATTCCGTTAAGAAATGAAGATTCTATGAGAATATTTGTGAATTGGGGATTTTATTTAAGATGGGAAATGAGTTTCCTGATTCTTGTTTTTCTCACTTGGAGAACAAGAAAGAAGATGGTAAGGAAAGGGCTAGGAAGCTTCCTTCCTCTATTTTCTTCAAAGTACAAGTAAATTGAGACGGTTTTAATAAAATGTTCGGAAATGCTTGTTACGGAAATGCCAAGGAAATTAGATTACATCTCAAGATTAAATAAATCTCAAGACGGGATTTACACATTATTTCTAAAATATGAGTTTACGAATTTAAATAGAATATTATTAAATTCTGAAAAATACTATAGTTAATTTAAAATAAGGTTTACGAAAATAAGGGATGTTACATTGTCACCGAGACCATACACATAAACTCCCAGACCAACAGATAGAAGCAAACCAGAACAACAACATTGCATACTACTGTTTTAGACCAGAAATAGAAATAATTTTAACCATATTGCACTTCTTATTGCAACTTTTAGTCACCACTTCTGTTGTTGTTACCATCCACTAGCTGCTGCTACTGCACTACTTTACCTATATCCACTGCTGTTACTACTATATACTGTCACTGCACAACCAACACGCTTCTACTCACTGCTGTTTACTGCTCCACTACTCTATTACTCTGCACTTACTACTCTACTGCTGGTCTGATATTGTTATTCTATATACCGCTACTCTCTACTAATGCCTATACTTACTACTACTGCTATACTACCTCTGCACTCTGCTGGTCTACCTGCACATCTGTCACTGCGTGTTACTAGAGACTTTTGTTTACTGCTTCTACTCTACTTGCTCTGTTTTTACCATTGTAACATCACTGCATCTACTAGTCTATTACTTCTACCCACTGCACACTACTACTACCTACTGCACCCACTGCCACATTAATGTCGGCACTCACTGTTAAGTTCAGTCTCTCTGCGTGTCTGATGTGGTCACCACTTACCACTGCATTTGTTGTTTTATGCCACTACACACTGCTGCTCCTACCTACTTTACACACTGCTACACTACTGTTGTTGTATTTCTGCGTGTTGCACATATATGCTACTGTCACTCACGACTTCATATACTTGATATCTGCACCCACAACTACTCACGGATAATGTGTTCTAGTCTAATGCTCTATAATCACTGTGTTATGCTGCTGTCTTTGCTAAACACCACTGCTCCTGTTATATACTTAGGCTAGTAGGTTGCGGTGTGTTATTACTTTGCATCTATGGCTGCCACTACTACCATGAACTGCCACTACATTGTATTTTTCTTCTTTTTTTGTATCTGCTGGTATGTATAAAGTAAAGGGAGGGGTTGCAAGAATTATATCCACCATTTAGCATGCGTGTGTCGGCCATTGGTGAAGTTGAGCACCGCATGGTCAGAATGAAGGCTAAAAGAGGTGCCTCGAATACATTAGATTTCTAGGAGTAAAAAGTCGGGGCAGAATTAATATCTTGTAGAATAGGGGCAAGGACATGAAAGCCCTTCACTGAAGTCAATGGATAGGGTATTCAAGCCCAAGGTCAATTTAGGAGAAGTCAGTGGATAGGGTATACTGTTCTCTTGCTTGCTGCTCAATCTCCGTTCGAGTTAGAAAAACTGAACTATATTGCTAGCATAGCGGCTGATGGTCAGACTAACGTACTCCTCGTACGTATAAAAAGACACTTTATGATGTATGTAATGTAATATTTAATTGAAATTGTACGTTTGTAAATTACGTAATTAGTTAGTGCGTATCAAAGAATCAACACCTTTCATCGTCATTCTAATAGGCTTATAACTTGCTTGTGTTATGTTATATTTAGGTTTTCTACTCATCACAAGAAGAAGAGTAATACACGAATGGTGAGATAAATGAAGTGCGGGACAAGTGGGCTACGTACTTCACCAGCCGATGTGTTAATTAGACATTAACTCGTATGTATCGACTTTGCTTAATTTCTACCTAAACGATTCGAGAGGATATCTGTAACACCCCCATTTATTTAAGGGCCTGTACTAGGACTCCCCAGATAAATAAGGGTGTTACCATCTCGGTTTCCCGAGACAGTAGATACAAAAGGGAAGATAAACAATACTTTAATTAAATAAAGTTAAACTCAAAGAACGAGCTCATACATCCAAATTATAAAAACTGTCTTGTAAAACTAAAGTACAACTCATGAAAAGACTTCTATGGTGATCTAGACTCTAGACTGGTCCGGATCCAAGCTTCTCCCTTCCCTTAGCTCCCAAAGTCTCAACACCTGTAAATCCGCTCCCCAATAATTTGGTTCATCACAGGTGATCACGAATACACAGGGTCAACCACGAGGTTGAGTAGAGGAAATATAAACAACAAACATTACTATAATAGAAAGTTGATCATCTCTACTCCGAATCACAAGACCCATTACTCCACGCCAATCACAAGACCCATTAACTCCGCACCGATCACAAGACGCATTATCTCCGCACCAATCACAAGACCCATTATCTCCGCACCAATCACAAGACCCATTATCTCATCACCTCTTATCGTATATCAGAATTATATAAACAAATACACAATATAACGATCACATGTTATTATAAAACAGCCATGTTTAATACCAAATAAAAGCAGATTACTCATCATTATATACCAGTACTTCCCCTACCTGGAATAGCAGGAAAGCAAATTAAGTCCAAGCTTGCTAGATATGTTCCACACGAAACACGCGACCTAAACACGTACACATAATAAATTAATAACCTTCCCGAACCCCTTAACAACCATACTTAAATAGAAACCTTCCATAAGTGGAAAGTTTCCAAAAATAGAAACTTTCCAAATATAGAAACTTTCCAAAAATAGAAATAGAACTACCATGACTTAAATAATTCCCGACTCGCATCTTTAAATAGTACGACCCCAATCCACAAAGTAAAACATAATACTAATAACGACACTAATAAAAATAATACCAACATTAATAATAATAATAAATAATAATAATAATAATAATAATAATAATAATAAGTAATAATAACAATAACAACCGACACATGAAAACAGCCCAACACCTTCACCAACCCGACTCACGACCAAAATCCCACCTATTACCACCGTCGTTCACCCCACAGCCACCAGACCGGAACCCAGAACCACCCACGCTCCTGGCGACCACCGACAACCAGGTCGCCGGCCACCGGTGAGGTGAACCCACTCCACGAAACCCCCTGAAACCCAACCGAAAACGCGAACAGACCCTTCTTTCCATACCCCTGTCGACGGCTGACCAGGTCCAACCACCACTCACAACCGTTACCCCGAACACCCTCTAACACTGACCACCTGGACCACGGTGGTACCACCGCATCGACCTCCCCCGAGTCAGCGGTGGTGCCACCCCCAAACACCAATACCCGAATGATAGCAAGAGACCTGAACTCAAACAAAGGGTAAACTCCCTGACTCGACACCACCTAAACTACCCGAGACCATACTGACGACCACCGTAATTCACCCCTGGTCACCACATAACCTCCCCAGCAATAACCATTAAAAGATGATAAACAGAAAAGCATCGACACCCACACAAACATGGTCGGTCAGACTCGATGATCTTAAAATCGATTAAGCGATTCGTGACACATGCCTGAAAACCACCCTCTCTGGTGTTGCACGGTGGTTGACAGTACCACGACAAGGGTCATACACGACATACACACCCCATAGACTAAATACACGAAAACAACAGACCCAACAAGCAACGAAACGCGACTTAGAAAACATACCAAAACGCAGCTGTGAACGATGAGTAAAACAGTGTTACACGCACCTACTTTACGAGTAAAAACGACCACCCCTTGCTTGCCTTACAACCACCGTGAGATCCCGAGTTTCCACTTAGTACGACGGCTGAGGTTTGTGTGGAGTTTTGATAGGGATTAGGGTAAATTAAGCTAGGGTATGGCTATAATAACAGGCGGCATGCAGGTAGGGTTTACACGGTTATGTAAAAGACTAAGTATGGGCTGGTATACTAGGCACGTTAACCGAGGCCCATACGATCACAAGTCACAAAACCCTTTTATGACAACTTAGCAAATACGATACGGCACTTATAACTATTATGAACATAGATATCGTAGAGAAACATCGAGGTATTCCAGTGTTCCCCCCTTAAAATGAACTTCGTCCCGAAGTTCAACCTTACTCAGGTGGGCAACTAACTTACCCAAGCGAAAAAGAGACACAAAACATTAATTAAACCACAGGATATTACATTCCATCCCCCTTAAAGAAAAGTTACGTCCGCGTAACTTACCTCAATCGAACAGATGTGGATAACGGTCTCCCATGGACGCCTTGGCTTCCCTTGTAGCTTCCTCTAGATTATGATTAGTCCACAAAACTTTTACAAAAGACGTCTCCCCATTGCGAGTCTTTCGAACCTTCCTGTCTAGGACTTCTTTTGGAGTCTCCGCGTAGGCCAACTGTTCATCTACCTCAATCACCTCGTGCTGTAGAACATGTGATGGATCACTCACATATTTCCTCAACTGAGACACATGGAACACATTATGGACCTTAGATAGGGCTGGAGGTAAAGTTAAACGGTATGCCACCTCCCCAACCCTGTCCAAAATCTCAAACGGTCCAATAAATTTCTGACTTAGTTTGCCTCGCTTCCCAAACCTCATCACACCCTTCATTGGAGACACGTTCAACAATACTTTCTCTCCTATGTTGAACGAGATATCGCTCCTCTTCAGATCTGCGTAGCTCTTTTGTCTATCCTGAGCGGCCCTCACCTTCTGTCGAATAATCTGAACCTGCTCCACCATCTCCTGAATCATATTTGGCCCTAGAGTCACAACATCGGCTCGATCATCCCAACACACTGGGCTCCGACACTTCCTCCCAAACAAAGCCTCGAAAGGGGCCATCCCAATACTGGCATGATATCTGTTGTTATAAGAAAACTCTATCAATCCCAGTCGATCCTCCCATGATCCTCCGAACTCCAGTACGCAAGCTCTCAACAAGTCCTCAAGAGTCTGAATCGTTCTCTCAGTCTGTCCGTCCGTAGCTGGATGGAAAACTGTACTCATCTTCAACTGGGTACCCAAAGCGGCCTGCAACTCCTGCCAAAAGCGGGATATGAACCTCGAGTCTCGGTCTGAAACAATGTCCTTGGGTACACCATGCAGTTTAACCACGTTCTGGACATATGACTTAGCCAACTCGGCTTTACTCCAGGTATCTTTCATCGGAATAAAGTGAGCAGACTTAGTCAAACGATCCACGATCACCCAAATCATGTTGCTGCCCCTCTGAGTCCGAGGCAACCCCACAATAAAGTCCATCGAGATGTTCTCCCACTTCCACTCTGGCACATCCAATGATTGAATCTTTCCCTGAGGTCTTTTATGCTCCCCTTTCACTCTCTGGCATGTCAAACATCTGGACACAAACTCTGCGACTTCCTTCTTCATATTAGGCCACCAGAACGTCTTCTTAAGGTCTTTATATAACTTATCACCCCCTGGGTGAACAGAATAAGGAGTGGCATGAGCTTCAGTCAGGATTTTCTTCTTTAGCTCCTCACCCTCCGGAACGCACCATCGCCCACTGAACCTCAAACTACCGTCGGTATGAATACTGAACTTGGATGTAGCCTCCCCAACCTCACTCTCAACCATCCCGCGCCACTTCTAGATCCTCACATCACTCCTTTGCAACTCCCGAATCTCCCCATACAACTCAGGCTCCACTGTCAAGTCACTAAGAGCATCTCCTTTCCGGATCATGAAAATTCTCATCTCCCTTAGTTCGCCATGCAACCTCACCCTCGATCTGGCACAACTCAAAGCATGAACTGACTTCCTACTTAGGGCATCAGCTACCACATTTGCCTTCCCTTCGTGGTAGACAATCTGAATATCATAGTCTCCAATCAACTCTATCTACCGCCTCTATCTCATGTTCAACTCTCGCTGGGTGTAGATGTACTTCAGGCTCTTGTGGTCAGAAATCACCTTAAAGGTGGCTTCATAAAGGTAATGGCGCCACAATTTAAGTGCAAAGACCACAGCTCCCAATTCCAAATCATGGGTCGGATAATTTTCTTCATAGGTTTTCAGTTGGCGAGAAGCATACGCTATCACTCTCCCATTCTGCATTAGTACACAACCCAAACCATGCTTCGAAGCGTCAGTATACACTTCGAAATTTTCACTCCCGACAGGCAAGGCAAGGATAGGAGCTGTTGTCAGACGTTCCTTAAGGGTCAGGAATGCCTTCTCACAACTCTCATCCCAGACGAAACGGTTCTCCTTCCCCATCAACGACGTCAACGACTTCGCTATCTTTGAAAAATCCTTGACAAATCTCCAATAATATCCAGCCAATCCCAGGAAGCTTCGAATCTCACTCACATTCTTCGGACTCTACCACCTAGTCACAGCCTCGATCTTACTAGGGTCAACAGACACCCCCTCCTTTGAAATTACATGCCCCAGGAATGCGACTTTCTCCAACCAGAACTCACACTTACTCAACTTAGCATTGAGTTTATGTTCCTCTAGGGTCTGAAGTACTCTCCTCAAATGGTCCTCGTGCTCTTCTGAATTCTTGGAGTACACCACGATATCATCTATGAATACCACCACGAACTTATCCAGATATGGGCTGAAGACTCGATTCATCAAATCCATGAACACAGCTGGAGCGTTTGTCAAACCGAATGGCATAACCACAAATTCGTAGTGGCCATACCTCGTTCTGAAAGCGGTTTTTGGAATATCTTCATCCTTTATTCTCAACTGGTGATACCCGGATCTCAAGTCGATCTTAGAGAAAAACCCAGCTCCACTTAATTGATCGAACAAGTCGTCAATTATTGGCAAAGGATAACGGTTCTTGATGGTCACATTATTCAGCTCTCGGTAGTCAACACAGAGTCTCAGACTCCCATCCTTCTTCTTCACAAACAGAACAGGTGCTCCCCAGGGTGACACACTGGGTCGAATGAATCCTTTCTCAGCTAATTCGTCCAACTGCTTCTTCAATTCCTCCATCTCCTTTGGTCCCATACGGTACGGTGATTTAGATATAGGTCCCGCCCCTGGTTTTAGGTCAATGGAAAATTCCACTTCCCTCCTTGGCGGTAATCCTGGAACGTCGTCTCGGAACACTCCCTCAAACTCCCGCACCACAGGTATCTCACTAGTCTTAGGAGTCTCAGCCTCACAATTCCACATTTGCACAAAATCAGACTCTCTCCTTTTCTCAAGCTAGACTTAAGGGTGTTGACGGAAATGAACTTGATTTTAGGCTTGACTCGATATCCTTTGTAAGACACCCTCACTCCCTCAGGCCCTTTTAAGGAAATTTTCTTTTGGTGACAGTCAATAAAAGCTCGATACTTCCCTAGCCAGTCCATCCCTAGGATCACCTCAAAGCCCCCCAACATAAATTCTATGAGGTCACAAAAGAAATTTGCTTCCCCGATTTTGATGGGTACACTCCCATAAACCCTATTACAAGCTACCGACTCTCCTGAAGGTATGGTCACTGAGTTCGCGACCCAGTCGAATCTCTCCAGTCCCAAGGCCTTAACATGATCTCTAGACACAAAAGAATGGGTGGCACCGGAATCAAAAAGTACGTAAGTAGGTTTAGAGTTCACAAGAAAAGTACCGGTCACCACGTGAGCATCATCCTTAGCGGCCTGCTTCCCCATGGCAAAGAGCTTGCCACTGGATTTGACTCCACTCTGGCTGGCAGAAGATGTCCCAGCATGCTGATTCCCTTCTGTCCCCGTCCTTTGATTGTTCCCACCTCCATTGTACTGATTCTGGTACGATCGGTTCTGATTGTTGTTGTAGTTCCGTTGATAGTTGCTGCTGCCTCCAGACTTCGCACCCCCACCATAGTTTGTCATGGGTGTGCGATAGCCACTGCTACCATATGACTGAGTGCGAGATCCTTGATACCCTGAAGTCGGCGTACGATAACCTCCAGACTGGTTTCCCCCAGATGAGCGACATACTGCCTGTTTATGCCCCATCTTTCCACAGCCGAAACAAACTATTCCAACCGAACCACTGCCAGAACCCCCACTCCTGAAGTTGCCCCCACTCTAGTTCCTCATACCTCCTGAGGCACTGTTATAGAAATAACCACTGAACTTGTTAGTGGTTTCCTTTTTCGACCCGGAACTTTCTGTTACAACTTCAGCCTTCCTCTTTTCAGATTTTGACTTCTTGTCTTCCTTAATCATATCTGAGAGCCTCTCCGCCGCCCCAGCCCGTAAATAGATGTCCCGGACTGTGGTGGGCGGAGCAGCAATCAGTCTCTTCTTGATAGCAATCGACAACTCTCTCTCGAACTTCATTGCCAGCATGGCATCATCGAAACCCATGTCCCCCACGTAACTCACCAACTGAATGAATTTTCTGTAATAAGCCTCCACCGTCATGTCCTCCGTCATCCTGAAGGTATCGAACTCCTCTCTCAGCTTACTTTTCTGAAATTCTGGTAGGAACACTTCATATAAGATCCTCTTGAATGCGATCCAAGCAACAAACTGGGTTCCATCCTCTCTAGCTGCCTCTCGGATTTCTCTCTTGTTCCTGGTCCACCAGTCTCCGGCCATACCCCTCAGATAGTGGGCTGCTTGGTCAACCCTCAATTCTTCAGGGCAATCTATCAGCTCGAACAGGTTACTGAATTCCCGGCACCAAGCCCCCAGCAAATGAGGTTCCCCATCTCCGGTGAATTGGGTAGGGTGATGCCTCGCGATAATCGTGCTCATCTTTGTGGAGTCCATACGTTTGGCCTTTAGGGCCTCATTCTCAGCTATCAAACGGTCCAATTCTTCTTGCGTGATGTTAGCGACATTATTTCTTTGCGGAGGCATACTATAATACAAAAGAGAATAAATGAGTCCCGACTCATGTGTGTACCCATTTGGATTAGGGCTATGGTCCCTAAGCATTAAAGTCAATAAACATGTAACAACTCGACCCACCATCGTCGTAAAACAAACCCAATAAGATGGATGTGCACTTTTGGGCCCGTTAATTGTCCTCACTTAAGCTTAAAAGCACAAGGCCTTGTTACTAAGTGGTGGGTGGAAGTTATTATAAACATATCACAAGCCTCACATTCTTCCAATGTGGGACGAATCTCCACACAATCTCATATTTCATACTCTTGGGGTGTTACAAACTCTCCCGCTTAAAGAACACAATGTCCTCATTGTGCCTCAAACTTGACCTCAACCAGGGCCAGAATCCTCCCCCGCTAGGTGTGTGACCCGGGTACTCCCGACCACAGGCTCACCACACGGTCGCAGGGTCGCTCTGATACCATTTGTAACAACTCGACCCACCACCGTCGTAACACAAACTCAATAAGATGGATGTGCACTTTTGGGTCCGTTAATTGTCCTCACTTAAGCTCAAAAGCACAAGGCCTTGTTACTAAGTGGTGGGTGGAACTTATTATAAACATATCACAAGCCTCAAATTCTACCAATGTGGGACGAATCTCCACACAATCTCATATTTCACACTCTTGTGGTGTTACAAAACACCTATCATATAGAGTAGTACTTTTCTATAACATGGTTCGGGAATCACATAACCGCATATCGCTAGACATGATGAGAAAAGAATTACTGACATGCTTCAAATCACTTCACATATCCATATTAATATACACCTTTTGTATTCACACAATAAAAATTCGTTCATGCTTTTGCCCGTACTGGCCTTTCCCAAACGGTCACATATACCAAGAGTTCTCATAACAATATACCATCACTTCCATCACCTCCAAATCTACCCTTTTCTCTCGTATATTCACTCTGGGTTCCCGGGTAAAACTGAGAGGGCCAATGGTTTGGTGTGAGGGGGCCCCAGAATCATACTTTTCCTTTAGTGTGCTCCTAATAGTCCTATCCCGGGGTTCATTTTATTTAGACTCTCCTACATTCATTGGGTTCATTAAGTTAGGCCTGAGGATCGTTCGCTCTGATACCACTTTGTAACACCCCCATTTATTTAAGGGCCTGTACTAGGACTCCCCAGATAAATACGGGTGTTACCATCTCAGTTTCCCGAGGCAGTAGATACAAAAGGGAAGATAAACAGTACTTTAATTAAATAAAGTTAAACTCAAAGAACGAGCTCATACAGCCAACTTATAAAAACTGTCTTGTAAAACTAAAGTACAACTCATGAAAAGACTTCTATGGTGATCTAGACTCTAGACTGGTCCGGATCCAAGCTTCTCCCTTCCCTTAGCTCCCAAAGTCTCAACACATGTCAATCTGCTCCCCAATAATTTGTTTCATCACAGGTGATCACGAATACACAGAGTCAACCACGAGGTTGAGTAGAGGAAATATAAACAACAAACATTACTATAATAGAAAGTTGATCATCTCTACTCCGAATCACAAGACCCATTATTCTCCACGCCAATCACAAGACCCATTAACTCCGCACCGATCACAAGACCCATTATCTCCGCACCAATCACAAGACCCATTATCTCCGCACCAATCACAAGACCCATTATCTCATCACCTCTTATCGTATCTCAGAATTATATAAACAAATACACAATATAACGATCGCATGTTATTATAAAACAACCATGTTTAATACCAAATAAAAGCAGATTACTCATCATTATATACCAGTACTTCCCCTACCTGGAATAGCAGGAACGCAAATTAAGTCCAAGCTTGCTAGAAATGTTCCACACGAAACTCGCTACCTAAACACGTACACATAATAAATTAATAACATTCCCGAACCCCTTAACAACCATACATACTATAAATAGAAACCTTCCATAAGTGGAAATTTTCCAAAAATAGAAACTTTCCAAATATAGAAACTTTCCAAAAATAGAAATAGAACTACGATGACTTAAATAATTCCCGACTCGCATCTTTAAATAGTACGACCCCAATCCACAAAGTAAAACATAATACTAATAACGACACTAATAAAAATAATACCAACATTAATAATAATAATAAATAATAATAATAATAATAATAATAAGTAATAATAACAATAACAACCGACACATAAAAACAGCCCAACACCTTCACCAACCCGACTCACGACCAAAATCCTATTACCACCGCCGTTCACCCCACAGCCACCAGACCGGAACCCAGAACAACCCACGCTCCTGGCGACCACCGGCAACCAGGTCGCCGGCCACCGGTGAGGTGAACCCACTCCACGAAACCCCCTGAAACCCAACCGAAAACGCGACCAGACCCTTCTTTCCATACCCCTGTCGACGGCTGACCAGGTCCAACCACCACTCACAACCGTTACCCCGAACACCCCTTGACACTGAACACCTGGACCACGGTGGTACCACCGCATCGACCTCCCCCGAGTCAGCGGTGGTGCCACCCCCAAACACCAATACCCGAATGATAGCAAGAGACCTGAACTCAAACAGAGGGTAAACTCCCTGACTCGACACCACCTAAACTACCCGAGACCATACTGACGACCACCGTACTTCACCCCTGGTCACCACATAACCTCCCCAGCAATAACCATTAAAAGATGATAAACAGAAAAGCATCGACACCCACACAAACATGGTCGGTCAGACTCGATGATCTTAAAATCGATTAAGCGATTCGTGACACATGCCTGAAAACCACCCTCTCTGGTGTTGCACGGTGGTTGACAGTACCACGACAAGGGTCATACACGACATACACACCCCATAGACTAAATACACGAAAACAACAGACCCAACAAGCAACGAAACACGACTTAGAAAACATACCAAAACGCAGCTGTGAACGATGTGTAAAATAGTGTTACACGCACCTACTTTACGAGTAAAAACGACCACCCCTTGCTTGCCTTACAACCACCATGAGATCCCGAGTTTCCACTTAGTACGACGGCTGTGGTTTGTGTGGTGTTTTGATAGGGATTAGGGTAAATTAAGCTAGGGTATGGCTATAATAACAGGCGGCATATAGGTAGGGTTTACACGGTTATGTAAAAGACTAAGTATGGGCTGGTATACTAGGCACATTAACCGAGGCCCATACTGACGCGTGAGGTCTCGAGATCGATCCCTCTTACGATCACAAGTCACAAAACCCTTTTATGACAACTTAGAAAATACGATACGACACTTATAACTATTATGAACATAGAAATCGTAGAGAAACATCGAGGTATTACAATATCATTCCAGACTTTTTATGGTTTTTTAATGTTAGTTGTGAAGAATGTTGATGCTAGCTAGTATGGTAGTTGATGCTAGGTAGTATGGTAGTTGTAATATATATATATATATATATGTATATATATATATATATATATATATATATATATGTATATATATATATACATATATATACATATATATACATATATGTATATACATATATATACATATATATACATATATGTATATACATATATATACATATATATATATATATATATATATATATATATATATATATATGTATATACATATATATATGTATGTATATACATATATACATATATATACATATATGTATATATATATATGTATATGTATATACATATATATATGTATATACATATACATATATATATATATATATATATATATATATATATATATATATATATATATATATATGTATATACATACATATATATATGTATATACATATATATATATATATATGTATATACATATATATATATATGTATATACATATATGTATATAATGTATATGTATATATATGTGTATATACATATATATATGTAATATATATATATATATGTATATACATATATATATGTATATATATGTATATACATATATGTATATATATGTATATATATATATATATATGTATATGTATATACATATATATATGTATATACATATACATATATATATACATATACATATATATATGTATATATATATATATACATATATATATATAGACTTGAGATCCGGTGAGAACCACCTTACAATGAGAACTTTGTGAGAACTCTACCTTACGGACTTTTTTAGAAAAAATTAATGACATAATTGGATTCGGCATGACATTTTATAGCTAAAGAACATATTTCTTGGTCTAAAAAATAAATACCAGTGACGGAAATCAAGGTGAGATACGTTTTATTTATTTGCATGCACCTACTATCTATTTTTTCGTATCTATCATTTTTCCGCCACTAGTATTTATTTTTTAGACCAAGAAATACGTTCTCTAGCCATAAAATTCCATGCCGAATCCAATTATGTCATTAATTTTTTTAAAAAAACTCCGTAAGGAAGAGTTCTCACCGGTTTTCATTGTAAGGTGGTTCTCACCGGATCCCAACCCTATATATATATATATATATATATATATATATATATATATATATATATATATATATATATATATATATATATATATATATATATATATATATATAGGGTTGGGATCCGGTGACAACCACCCTTATAATGAGAACCGTGAGAACCCTCACTAAATCTCCACCATATCTCGATTCGAATGTTTTGTTGGATCATTTACCATTAGTTTAACTTATTCAAATACACACTTTAGTATCAATAAACAAAAAATTTTGATTTAATTAACAAAATATATACTTAGTGTACGAAAATACAATTAGGCGTACTAAAACGACTATAAATGCACGAAAGCAACCACTACGTGCATGAAATTTTTTACATGCATGAAAATGATTACTAGGTGCATGAAATAAGAGGATGTACGTGGATTAAAACGAGTTCTAGGTGCATGAAAAATGATAGATGCATAAAAATCGGTAGTAGGTGCATGAAAATTAATAAAACGTATCTCACCTTGATTTCCGTCACTAGTATATATTTTCTAGACCAAGAAATATGTTCTCTAGCCTTAAAATTCTATGCCGAATCCAAATATGTCATTAATTTTTTTTTTAAAAAGTCCGTAAGGTAGAGTTCTCATGGTTCTCATTATATTGATGGCTCTCATATAATCCCAATTCTATATATATATGTATATATATATATATATATATATATATATATATATATATATGTATATGTATATATATATGTATATGTATATATATATGTATATGTATATATATATGTATATGTATATATATATGTATATGTATATATATATATATGTATATGTATATATATATATGTATATGTATATATATATGTATATGTATATATATATGTATATGTATATATATATGTATATGTACATATATATGTATATATATATATATATATATGCGTATATATATATATGTATATATATATACATATAAAATGAAGCGTATGTATTGGATGAAATTAGTTTTGCTTGGTTATATGCAATGACATACGGGTTGACATACAATCATTGAACAAAACCGCCACATTGGAGCAACATATTTGCTGTACAAATTGCTATTGCAGGAATCAAATGAAATGTGCCCAAATAATTATTAAAATATATTTTTAAATCAATAAAATCTATTTGCGGCATCAAAAGAAAAAAGCCTCAAATAAGCCAACCTATCTGCGGCGTTTTAGTTAAAACGCCTCAAATAAGCTAACATATTTGCGGCGGTTTGAGCAAAAAAAACGCCTCAAATAGCTCAATAAATTGCGGCGGTTTGAGCAAAAAAAGCCTCAAATAGCTCTCTCATTTGCGGCATTTTTATCAGAAAACGCCTCAAATAGCATGTCATTTGCGACGTTTTTTTCCGCCTCAAATAGACTTTTCTATTTGCGGCTCCCTTAATTGCTGCTGCACTATAAACGCCGCAAATGGCCATTATTTTGACGCGTCAAATATCTTCTTTTTGTACTAGTGTAAGAATAAACGAGAAATAATTATAAAATAGGAAATATATTTAATTATAAATATATTATTAAAGTTAAAGAAATATGAATGAAATGCCATTTTACGATATAATCATCAAATATAAAATGATTATGAAATAGGAAATAATCGTGGAAATACGATTTATAAAACAATAACAGTTTACGTGGAATTCTTCATAAACGTTCCTTTTGAAATACGTGTATAAAACATGGTTTGATTGTCGTTGACCGAACCTAACATACGGGGTAATACAGTCTTTCCTCCTTAAAAAGAACGTCGTCCCCAAAGTTCACCACACTACCCATCTGTAATACCCCGTATGTTAGCAGGGGTCAGCGACGGTCGAACCATGTTTTATGCGCGTGTTTCAAAAAGAATGCTTATAAAATATTTTACGTAAACGGTTATTATTTTATATAAAGTATTTCTACGATTATTTCGTATTTCTTTAATTTTGATAATATAATTAAAATTAATATATTTCTTATTTTATATTTATTTATCATCTTTACTTGTTTTATTAATTGAGTCGTAATTATATTCATATCCTATTTTTTTTTATATATTCTTATAATTAGTTTAATTAATATTTACTAACTCTAATTACACTATTTAGTCTGTGTAAATAATTTTACGTACTCGGTTATTTTAAGTTGGGTTAAATACGGAATATAGACACATAAATCCTAGAGATGCGTGATGGGCTGTTAGACTCGAGTTATGACTATGGTTTGATGGGCTTGGGCTCGGAATGGTTTATGGGAACCGTATTGATCAAAACAACACAAAAAAAAATGATAGTAAAAGAAACCCTAGCACAACCTCAATACCGACATACCAGTTACACCTCCCAACATCGACATATCAACCCTAATCAGCCTACAATCACCGTGAGGTCCAGTATGAACAAGTAGTTTGCATCGCCATCATCATCATCACCATAATCGTCAACCACCTTGACCGGTAAGCAATCGTTTTGTCGACAATTCACCGTATGATTATGTTATTTATTTCGTGTTTTGAATTACGTATTCGAACTGCTTTCGGTTTAAGTTTGATACGAGGCTCTGGGTGGTGGTCGTGATAGTGTAGTACGGTGGTGGTAGGGCGGTGATTGATGGTCGAAACCTGGTTTTGACAATCTGTTAGAGGCGGCAGAAACAATCAAACAGGCGTAGAAACAGAGGAGAAACACGGTTGGGATGGGAATGTTTGAGTCGGTTTTGGACCTTCATATGGGGATGGGTTGCTCCTTGGTTGGTGGTTATGGAATCCTAGGATAGTGGCGATCACCGTGGTACCTTCGGGGTGGCTGTGAGTGGTGGTTAACGGCAGCAATTGCGGGGGAAAGATAGACCATTCACGAGGAACATGAGAAACGTGAAAACAGGGCATAGAACGTGTGTGGCAGGTGGGTTTGGTGGTTGTTTTGTAGGAGTTTTAGGTGAGACGGGAGGAGTATAGGACCACCCCTGGAACCACCGTGAGCCAGTGGTGACAAAGGTGGTGGCCAGAGGTGGTGTGGGTAGCGGTGGAGAGAGAGAGGAGCGTGAGAAAAGGGGAAGTTGGGGCTGGTTGCTGGAAACAGAGTGGCGTGAGCGTGTGCAACCAGTTTTGAGTCGTCGTGGTGGTTACTGTGGTGGCCCCTGGTGGTGTCTATGGCGTGGGAGTGGTAGTTGGTAGTATATAGGTAAGTTTAGGTTTAGTGGTGGTGGTCGTTGGTGGTCAGGCTGGTGGTTTTAGTGGCGGGAAAAGAGGATATCAGGGCTGTTTGGGAGCGGTTGCGTCGGGGCTGTTTATGCCTTTGTTATTTATACGTTGATCGTGATTGTTGAGAATGTGTGTTATTATTGTTATCATTATCATTAGTATTGTTGTTGCTAATATTATTATTATTATTATTATTATTATTATTATTGTTATTATTACCATTGTAATTATTATTAGTATGATTATTAATAGTGGTTGTTTTAAGTAGTTTACATTCCTTTTATACTTAGCAATTTGGTTAGTTGACTTGTTGTTTACTCTATCTCGTGACCGTATTTTGTCTAATAGACTTATTGAGTTAATTAAATTATGTCACGTTTAGTACGACCTCGTTAGGCGTAATTGTTTTAATTAATTAATTAATTAATTTGTTTTAGGTGGACACATATATTGTTTACGTAATTATATTAGTGAGTAATTATGTATATTATATTGTTAGGTGACGATTTTGAAGTGACAATATATTGTATACTTGCTGGCTTGCTTTTGGACTACATTGCTATCCAGGTAGGATACACTGGTACCATATTCTATGCCGTGCTTTGAATGGATGTGTATATTGTATGATATGGATGCAAGTGTAATTATTATGAGAATGATATATAGTGGTTGAACATTTTTATATTGCATTCATAAGCATGACATATGCATTGGATACGGATTGAGATGATGAGATATTATTGATGAGATATTATTGGGCCCAGGCTAGTTCTGCAGGACTAGACCTGGTGACCTCAGCTGTTATGCTGGTGTTCGGCGACGGCCGAGTATAGTCTGCCGGGAGGTTCGGTATGGCTGGGAGTCACGGGTTTGAGATTGAGAATGAGATTGAGCTCGAGCATATCATGACATTTGCATAGCATCTTTGTTGCAGTATTTATTATTGTGTTACCCTACTCAACCGCGAGGTTGACAGTGTATTCGTGTACACCTACGATGATCCGGAATGGGGAGTAGATTCTACAGGTCAGAGACAGATGGACTAGGAGCTTGGGCAAGGAGTGAGACATGGCATGGACCTACTTAGAATTAGATCATATCTAGAGAAGTCATCAGTTGTATTCTCTTTTCCGTTATGTAGTAACTGTAATAACCAAAAGTTTAAATTTTATCAGTTTTGTATAAAGTACTTTGGTTTGTTTAATTTGTTATTCACTACCTCGGACATTCCGAGATGGTAACAACCCTATTTATTTGAGAATGTCTTGCTAAAGGCTCTTAAATAAATGGGGGTGTTACAAAGTGGTATCAGAGCGAACGATCCTCAGGCCTAAACCAAATGAATAATAATGAACGTAGGAAGAGTCTAATAAAATGAACCCCAGGTTAGTAACTGCTAGGAGCCCCAGGATTGGGATGAGTTAGGGGCCCCCTCAAACCAAGCCACTGGCCCTTTCAGTCTAACCTGGTAAACCTTGAGTGATGCAGAGAGTGGGTAGTAACAAAATAAAAGATCAGACCTTGCCTATATCGTACTAACAGTTTTGCAGGAGTGGAATGAGGTAAGTTATGATGTGAAATATGGTTGGTGATCTGTATTATGAAGCATGATAATGATATTGAATGTTGGGTGAGATATATGATTTTCAAGTATTGAGAACATGAGTTTTGAATATGAGATTGAAATATAAGCTTGACTTGCATGATGATGTGCATTAGAAGAATACGACAGATGTTGAAATGTTGATTGATCAGAATGATTGAATTGAAATTTTCAGAGAATGAATGTATATTTATTGAGCAATAATTTGAAGCCCTTTGATCATATGATTTTGGTGTTTCGAAATGTCTATTTGAAATCTGGCTATTAAATGACTATCGTAACTATGTAATATATTGTTTGGTATTTGAATAAGAATGATCAGATTTATATGTTATATTAATCCATGTCTGGTGATATGCATGCGGCTATATGATCCCAGCACCCTTAGGTAGAGATATAGTATAATGATATGTGTAATGAGGTTATGATAAGTAGCAGCTTAGTGATTTCGATGACATATTTTCGTACTTAAACAAGTTGTGATTGTTACGGTGGTAGAAACTAATGCATCGTTTATACGTATATAACTATTTAGTTATTTAGTTGACTCTACTTTTTAGCTTCGCAATCTCTACCGTTTTCTAGATGGTATTTTCGGTTTGAAATAATGAATAAACGTTAATATGGTGCAATGTCATTTCTATGCTTCAAAATATGCGTCAACATGTTTCTGAGAGTGGTTGTGTTTTTATATGACGATCTGAAGTAATAATGTGAAATAATAAAGTAACCAACATTATAATAAGTTTCCAGAACGTTACCTTGTCTGTACGGACTGCCGTTAAAAATGTGTTCTCTATATAAATGTGAAAATTTTATGTATGATAACCTTATGAGTTAGCTTATAATTATTTTGATTTCATGTTAATACGAGTTATATTTTGCGAGAAATAAATATTTTAGTCGACAGTGGTCAGATTGTCACTGTACAATTCTGTTTTGACCCATGTTTTTGCAAAAGAAATCATTTAAAACGTGTTTATTGTTTATGCAAAAAATTTCAAGTCTACTGTTTAGAATATTCATTCAAGTTTTCAAAATGATAAGCTACGTAAAATCTTAAGGTGTCGTTATTTAATGGTAATTTTTGCAAGTTGCCCAATTTGTTGTCTAATTGCTGTAAGGTTTCTGTTCAGACCAACGGAGTTGTAAAATTTGTTATAAATGTTTTCCTTGAGCTTTGCATTTGATTCTTTTTCGTATGATTAGTTAATTCACTATATTTTCTAAAAACTATAATAGCTCGCAAAATAGCTAAGTGGTTATTTAATTATGATTTTTGGAAGTTGCAGCGTGATTTATGATTGTTGAAATTGTGCGTTATGTAAAATTTCTATATAAAAGTTTAATCAAATATGAGTTATGTGATGTAACCATGTAATTTTCTAATATGCCATTAGTATCATGAACAGTAGGCCTATGATATGGATATGAACTTTGTTATATAATAAAATAACCTTAACTATTATTGGTGAGTTTTATATAAAGATAGGTTCTTTTATACAGACGTTATTGTTACGCCACAAGGTGAATTACATATTGTCATGTTTAAATCTGACCACAATATATATTGAATTAGTAATTTGGTTGACACGTGCGTTGTGGGAATGTTGTTCTTGTTTTCGATCTGTAACTTGTAAAAATCGTAAGTTGATTCGTGTTTATAAATTGCCATCAATTACAACTTCATTGTTTTGAAAGTTTCAAAATGTTTTCAAAGTGACAATCCGTGATAAAGCTGATATTTGATGCTTATGGTAATTGTTTTGAAACATGATAGAAGCTGTAGCTACATGCTGATGACGTTTTGCCTGAATATGAAATTGTTCCACATGATATAAACCTCTTATTTTGCAAGTTATATGTATTACTAGTTTTATAATAAATGATGTAATGTGAGTAGATGGGAAATGTACCTAAGTGATTTTAATTTATATACCTAGAAATACTAAGTTGTCTTGCTAGTCTATGATTGGTGTCTATCTCGTAAATATGTCACTGCTCTGTGTTTAATTACGTTAATTAAATTTTGCCTAATGTCATTGTCTCTTATCTGCATAAACATGATTTTGCCTCTATAATATGTTTATGAGCATGAAGTGTGTTGAATTGCCAAGTATGAACTATGAATTAGCGGATTGTCTACATTGGTGTAAATGTGTTAATTTTCGGTCATAATTTTTCAAAAGTATATATGTGTTAATTACTTTGATTCTATTGCGTAGCATGAAACTGACGAGTATGTGTTGCTTTAAAAGTCGGATGCTAGTGCCTAGTATAGAGTAATTAGCGTATCGGTTTGTGACTGTTGTTTCGGTGATCTCCATGAGCAATGGACGTGAAGTTTTATAATGAGGTTACGGGGACGTAACCATGTCCTAAGGAGGATAGGATTGTAAAATCTTGATGTTTCACGACCTGGCTAAGTGGTATATATGTTGTGATTGGCTGATTGAGAATTACCATGCATGGAGTCTGTTGTTTTAATTTGTTATGTTTCGATCAATGTTGCGGTTCTTTAAGTGGCTTGTACTTCTGTTGTATGTTAAACTTTGGGGACAAAGTTTCTTAAGGGGGATAGAATGTGACATTTCGCTTTTTGGGTACTCGTATAAGTGCTACTGGTGATCGTTTCATGCTTGTTATGTGTTTCCTTATCGTTATGGGTTATGGCGAACTTCGGGACGAAGTTCATTTTAAGGAGGGAAGACTGTAATACCCCGTATGTTAGCAGGGGTCAGCGACGGTCGAACCATGTTTTATGCGCGTGTTTCAAAAAGAATGCTTATAAAATATTTTACGTAAACGGTTATTATTTTATATAAAGTATTTCTACGATTATTTCGTATTTCTTTAATTTTGATAATATAATTAAAATTAATATATTTCTTATTTTATATTTATTTATCATCTTTACTTGTTTTATTAATTGAGTCGTAATTATATTCATATCCTATTTTTTTTTATATATTCTTATAATTAGTTTAATTAATATTTACTAACTCTAATTACACTATTTAGTCTGTGTAAATAATTTTACGTACTCGGTTATTTTAAGTTGGGTTAAATACGGAATATAGACATATAAATCCTCGAGATGCGTGATGGGCTGTTAGACTCGAGTTATGACTATGGTTTGATGGGCTTGGGCTCGGAATGGTTTATGGGAACCGTATTGATCAAAACAACACAAAAAAAAATGATAGTAAAAGAAACCCTAGCACAACCTCAATACCGACATACCAGTTACACCTCCCAACATCGACATATCAACCCTAATCAGCCTACAATCACCGTGAGGTCCAGTATGAACAAGTAGTTTGCATCGCCATCATCATCATCACCATAATCGTCAACCACCTTGACCGGTAAGCAATCGTTTTGTCGACAATTCACCGTATGATTATGTTATTTATTTCGTGTTTTGAATTACGTATTCGAACTGCTTTCGGTTTAAGTTTGATACGAGGCTCTGGGTGGTGGTCGTGATAGTGTAGTACGGTGGTGGTAGGGCGGTGATTGATGGTCGAAACCTGGTTTTGACAATCTGTTAGAGGCGGCAGAAACAATCAAACAGGCGTAGAAACAGAGGAGAAACACGGTTGGGATGGGACTGTTTGAGTCGGTTTTGGACCTTCATATGGGGATGGGTTGCTCCTTGGTTGGTGGTTATGGAATCCTAGGATAGTGGCGATCACCGTGGTACCTTCGGGGTGGCTGTGAGTGGTGGTTAATGGCAGCAATGGCGGGGGAAAGATAGACCATTCACGAGGAACATGAGACGTGAAAACAGGGCATAGAACGTGTGTGGCAGGTGGGTTTGGTGGTTGTTTTGTAGGAGTTTTAGGTGAGACGGGAGGAGTATAGGACCACCCCTGGAACCACCGTGAGCCAGTGGTAACAAAGGTGGTGGCCAGAGGTGGTGTGGGTAGCGGTGGAGAGAGAGAGGAGCGTGAGAAAAGGGGAAGTTGGGGCTGGTTGCTGGAAATAGAGTGGCGTGAGCGTGTGCAACCAGTTTTGAGTCGTCGTGGTGGTTACTGTGGTGGCCCCTAGTGGTGTCTATGGCGTGGGAGTGGTAGTTGGTAGTACATAGGTAAGTTTAGGTTTAGTGGTGGTGGTCGTTGGTGGTCAGGCTGGTGGTTTTAGTGGCGGGAAAAGAGGATATCAGGGCTGTTTGGGAGCGGTTGCGTCGGGGCTGTTTATGCCTTTGTTATTTATACGTTGATCGTGATTGTTGAGAATGTGTGTTATTATTGTTATCATTATCATTACTATTGTTGTTGCTAATGTTATTATTATTATTATTATTATTATTATTATTATTATTATTATTGTTATTATTACCATTGTAATTATTATTAGTATGATTATTAATAGTGGTTGTTTTAAGTAGTTTACATTCCTTTTATACTTAGCAATTTGGTTAGTTGACTTGTTGTTTACTCTATCTCGTGACCGTATTTTGTCTAATAGACTTATTGAGTTAATTAAATTAGGTCACGTTTAGTACGACCTCGTTAGGCGTAATTGTTTTAATTAATTAATTAATTAATTTGTTTTAGGTGGACACATATATTGTTTACGTAATTATATTAGTGAGTAATTATGTATATTATATTGTTAGGTGACGATTTTGAAGTGACAATATATTGTATACTTGCTGGCTTGCTTTTGGACTACATTGCTATCCAGGTAGGATACACTGGTACCATATTCTATGCCGTGCTTTGAATGGATGAGTATATTGTATGATATGGATGCAAGTGTAATTATTATGAGAATGATATATAGTGGTTGAACATTTTTATATTGCATTCATAAGCATGACATATGCATTGGATACGGATTGAGATGATGAGATATTATTGATGAGATATTATTGGGCCCAGGCTAGTTCTGCAGGACTAGACCTGGTGACCTCAGCTGTTATGCTGGTGTTCGGCGACGGCCGAGTATAGTCTGCCGGGAGGTTCGGTATGGCTGGGAGTCACGGGTTTGAGATTGAGAATGAGATTGAGCTCGAGCATATCATGACATTTGCATAGCATCTTTGTTGCAGTATTTATTATTGTGTTACCCTACTCAACCGCGAGGTTGACAGTGTATTCGTGTACACCTACGATGATCCGGAATGGGGAGTAGATTCTACAGGTCAGAGACAGATGGACTAGGAGCTTGGGCAAGGAGTGAGACATGGCATGGACCTACTTAGAATTAGATCATATCTAGAGAAGTCATCAGTTGTATTCTCTTTTCCGTTATGTAGTAACTGTAATAACCAAAAGTTTAAATTTTATCAGTTTTGTATAAAGTACTTTGGTTTGTTTAATTTGTTATTCACTACCTCGGACATTCCGAGATGGTAACAA
The DNA here is from genome assembly GCA_029255685.2 of Silene conica. Classification (NCBI taxonomy): domain Eukaryota; kingdom Viridiplantae; phylum Streptophyta; class Magnoliopsida; order Caryophyllales; family Caryophyllaceae; genus Silene; species Silene conica. Next base: position 57,564,448 of record CM055315.2, read on the forward strand.
CCCTATTTATTTGAGAATGTCTTGCTAAAGGCTCTTAAATAAATGGGGGTGTTACACCATCACCAAAACAAAATCAACTGATACCCTACTCTAGATCACTACCAACATAAATGGCATGTGTTACATTCCACCTCCCTTAAACCAAACTTCGTCCCGAAGTTTAACAACTGTCTAAGAAAGATCTCAACCACACAACCAAACACGACACTCCTCCACTCCTCTCCACTGACTCCCTAAATCTTCTATGAAGACATTCTACTACGGTCTATCCTCTTTAAAAGAAACAGGCCAACAAGTAAAAGCAAAATATATATACTTATATAACTCGCATCCTTGCACCAGCTCAAAAGATTCCACATTATGCAATACTTCCATGTATAGAGCCACTGATCAACTCATGTAATAATTAACAACCATACTTTCGCGATTTTCCTATCTTATCCTCCTTAAACCTGGTTACGTCCCCGTAACCTCCATCACATTTATATATCACTAAACACCGATCATTATTATATATAAAGGAGAAGCGACATGCTAGAAGATAGTTAATCACAACATGCTACTCATTTCTCATTTCACCACAACTAAACAGTAATTATGACTTACAGAATACGTCTTCTCGCTAAAGGTATTACGTTACCAAAACATACGACATGTGAACATCTGAGCACAACTCGAATTATCATATAAATATTCACGTGGTCACAACACAATTTGACAACATCCATTGCTTGCCTGAAAGGGTACCTCCCTCGTGCTGTCTTGATTCTTAAGATCTTCTCCTCATTTTCGCCCCTTGATTCCTATTTTGTCTGAAGCTGCTTTTGTGTAAATAGCAGTTCAGGCTTCAGCTACCTAAGATATTCATATCCAGTCACAAGTGAAAACAGTAATTGCATGATTTAGTAGTAGATTTAGGAAGAGAAATTTTTATTGTACAAAGTAGTATAAGGAAGAGAAAATGGTATCCAGATATGATACAAGGAATCCTTGACATATTTAGAAGACTACTGTCTGCTTCATATAATCTGATTTCTGTAATCAAATCAGTAAAATGTTTAAATGTGAGTGTTCTTGTTTAGATTCGTTGGTCAAAGTTCGCCACTTTTTTATGTTGAAATCTTATACTCATTTCAGCTTTGGGTTGGGCCTGTGAGCAGGGCTGCAAAAGAGAAAGAGTTCAGGGTAAGATTGTGCCACCCAGAGTATTCTACAGGTAAGTATGATGTTATCTCTTCAGTATTGACAGTAAATTCTTAAAGTTTCGTTGAAAGTAAGGGACTTTTGCTGGGACATGGTATTGTTTTATATAGAATAAAACACGTGTGAGAATCTTCAGGGTCGCAGACTTGGACCCTTGGTACTGCTCTTAGTCCCATTGTGTGTCATGCTGGAATGGTTGTTAGACAAGGACCGGTTTTTCCTTTGTTATGATGTCACTGATAATTTTTGGTTGAGGTTGATTTGTATTGTATATGTGAAAAGAAATGGGTGTGTTCTTGTTCAATCATGGATTTTCATAGTATAAATGGTGTGTAAATGTGTAATGGTGCACAATGGTAGAACGACCATGGTAGAACCGTGGAACTGATTATCGAGTCGTGACTACTTCTTACATTGTTGTTACACTTTGATGCAGGTCGGGTTGTTGCCAATAGACCAAGTATTCTATCGACTATTGACCGTTGTCGAGATGATTATTTTTGGCATTTTGTTTCTAGTTGGGTGTACTTGTAGGGTGAATACGTATCTTGTAATTGTTTAATTCAAAATCTTGTGATTATTTATACCCCTTGATGTATAATTTTGTTCACTTTGACAATATGAAAGGTTTTTGCTAGTTCCTTGGATTATTGTGTATATATTATTTGTTCATTAGAAAATTACGGTATTGAAATTCCTTAGAAAATCATTATTTTAAAAAAATATAAATGTTTTTAATGACGGATCCATTAGAAACGATGTGAAAAAATTAAACGAGTTAAAACGGCGGTTGTGTGTAAAAACCGTCGTTTTATATAAACCTAAAACTACGATTGTGTTTAAAACGTCGTTTTATATAAACTTAAAACGACGGTTGTGTTTAAAAAACCCTCGTTACATATGAACCAATAACGGCGGTTGTGTTAAAAAACCGTCGTTTTATATAAATCTAATACGGCGGTTGTGTTTATAACCGTCGTTTTATATAAACCTAACACGACGGTTCTATTTAAAAATCGTCGTTTTATATAAATCTAATACGTCGGTTCTGTTTCAAAACCGCCACAATATGTAACTTTAGCGGCGGCTGTACAACCGCCGCAAGCTAAACGAAGCCGCGATATACGACACACCCAAAAATTATAAGAACCGCCGTAAAAAGGCCATTTACAACCGCTGCTATTGGGGTTTTTCTACTAGTGAAATCACCTGAAACATTGCACTGCTCACCATTTCCGTACACAATGGATCTACTCAGACACCACAGACAAAAATACACAAGCATCAGTCTCAGTACATAGTAGTTACAAGAAGATACCACGGTAACATAATAACAAGGCATAACCGTAATAAGCTCTGACATTCACTTCTCGTCGTTCTTCATCCACAACCTTACCGTCACAACATCACAACCATTTCACGGAGTCATCTCAAAGCATATCTCCCCATTTACCGCAACAAGAGCTACGTAGTTCACTAATGTGCACATCCTCTCCGTGGCGGGTCCCACGGAGAGAAATCATAGGAGTGAGATCCGTTTCCCGCAACGGTCTCAGCCATTACCTTCCAAATTCTGTGACCACCACGTGACCACACTTTCGCCGGTACCAACCAATTACAAACTCATAACACAGTAAAGCATCATCAAAACATAGATATCGCATAACTAATACAAGTACTGGACTGAGTAGGATCACCTACCTGACATGTGTATGCCCGATCCTTGCGGAACTCCGACATGGTATGAACGACGCCTCCCTAAAGTGGATTCAACCCGTTAATACACTTAATATATAGACCGATGATATGTTAACAAGATAGGGATGAGACACTTACCGAACTTGTTGTACAAACGGTAGGGATTAGGTCTTGCGTCGGTTAGCCCCAATTGGTAAGGCGATAGGTATACATGGAGGTATAGGGAGAAGAGGGTGGCAGAAGGAGATGAGTTCTATCTGTTCTAAGGTTGCAGAAATGAGAAAGCGTTTAAATATTATTGGGGTTTTTACTTGGATTCCGACGCGAAATGAACCGGCTCACACGAGGCACTCGGCCGAGTAGGGCTCACTCGGTCGAGTACCATACACTCGACCGAGTAGGTCTCACTCGGTCGAGTACTACTCACTCGACCGAGTACGCGTCACTCGGTCGAGTGTCATTCACTCGACCGAGTCCACTCAGTTAGTTTACCTACTAAGATCTTTCATTTTCACCCCTTAGATTTTTTCTAAGTCCGAAGGTTATAGTCCTTGGTCTAATTACCGTGTCTTTAAACCCGGGTGTTACAATCTTCCTGTAACATCCCAATATTTCGGGCTTCGAAGTTTAAAGATTTTAAGTCCAACTTCAAAAATAATTTATAATTCGTAACTTCGTAATTTCATTTAAATAACTAATTTAATTTATGTGGAAATTATTTACAGAGTTTGAAGTGAGAGTTCATTTAATTGCGTAATTTATGTCTTAGCAATTTAATTTCGTGGTCAGGAAATAATTATGTCGTCATAAGTTTATAATGACCTTAAGTTGGTGTTCCTAGATCAAACCATCTTAAAAACTTGTCTTATGGGCCTAACTTGTTAACGGACCCATTTTCCCACATTTTCCTCACAAAACCCTAATCCCACCATCCTCCACCTCTCTCCTTCACTTCACTTTTCAGATTTGTGAAAACATAAGAAAAATCGAAGGATTTTTTAAAATAGTGCTTAAAAAATAAACATTTCTCATTTTGGGTCGGAAATGAAACTATTTGTTGAATTGGTGTCCACGTAGGCTCGGAAAATTTCGAACCTGGAACACGGGATTGACACGCCATTTGGAATGGCGTGTTTACCCTAACAATATATGAAAAAAAAAGTTAGAGAGAAACACGCCATTTAAGATGGCGTGTATGTCAACGATATAAAACTCCTACTTTTCCTTTAATCTTACAGTCAGGGCCGTCAGGCTCAAAGCTTCCATCTCTTTCTTTCAATATCCATTTATCCTGCAATTTTCTTTTCACCTCCTTCAATTTAGAAACACAAGATTCTCCCTTTAATTAGTATTACTACAACTAATCCTCATTTCATAGTTTGGTAGATTTTGCTAAATTTTCTCCACGGTTAAACAATTTTTTTTTTAAATCTGCTTAATGTTTTCTGGGTTTCAATCCCACTTAATCACTAGTTACTCTCCTTTATCATTTCCGCACCACAAGATCCAAATTAATAACCTCCGTCTTTTGAATAAATCACCAATTAATTTCAACCAAGAACGACGTCGGCAACGATTCGAAATGGGTAACTATAATCTCCGATGGTGTCAACGGTAGCCAAACCTGTGTTGCGTCGGAGTGGATCGTTGGTTAGATGGTGGTAGATTTGTGATCAGTGGTTAGATGGTGGTAGATTTGTGATTCGTAAACGGGTTGGTAACTGAGAGGCTGAGAGGCGCGAAGGAGTTGAACTTGAAGTAGGAGGTATGGGAACAAAGGCGTAATATTGGAAACTGAACAAAGTGTGTTGGAAAGACACGCCATTCCAACTAGCGGGTCTATTCCAATATACACGCCATTGACAATGGCGTATTTACGTCAAACATTTTTTAAAAAAAATTCAGTGTTTTATTATACACGCCATTAACAATGGCGTATTTGTTCCGCATTCTAGGTTTATAGATTTTCGAGCCTACGTGGACACCATTTAAACAAATAGTTTAATTTCGGACCCAAATGATAATTTTTTGCTTGAGCATTATTTTAAAAAATCGTTCAGAAAAACCACTATTTTTCATATTTCCAACTCCAACCTTCAAATGCTCATAAAATCTTCGTTTATCAACAGAATTTAGCAATTCTTGCGCCTAACGACTCGTGAGATCGTCCCCGTCGTTTAAGATAAACAATCTTACAATTTGGGAGAGTTGAATATTCGGCCTGTTCATGGATTTCGAAATTCGTGTTGGGATATATATGTCCTCACCAATAGTGCGATCACATAATTAAATCTCATGACGAGAATGCGCAAGGTGTTACGTTTTAGTTACTCATAAACTAATCATTTTAGTCATACTAAACAATATATTAATTAAAATTTTAATTAACTCATAATGTGATCTTATGCATGCTTAATAATGCGGAAATAAGACAGTTCTCGAACCCTTACACACGGTCCGAATGAAAGCAAGGATGATCCTCCGAGTATTCAACGAGAATACCTCCTTTCTGATGAACCAAGACAACCCTTAACACAAACGAGATCTTGAACAAGCTAGCACAAAACCGGTTTTCCTTAAGATAAATCCTAATCTCTTAATTAGAACATTATTTCAATACTACTACTAGTATATATTTATATTATCTTATAATATTAATTTTGAGGTTTGAAAATTCTCTCCCTTGCTTAGTAATTTTCGGCCAAGAGTGAGAGGATGATAAAGGGTTTGATGTATCTTATATATCATATATACCTATCTTAATTAACAATTAACTTAAGAAGTATATGGGGAGTTGTAGTAGCCGACTAGGGCATGGGGAAGGCTTAAAGGGATGCTTGTTGAGATTACTCATGGCCTAGGTATGCAACCCTAACCATTAGGTGCTAAGCTAGGTAATAATTGTGTCCTTAATATCAAAACACAATTAAAACACCCTTAATCCATCCCATGAAACCGGCACCACCATATTAAAATGTAGTCCATTTTACAATAGTCTTTAATCAATTGTATAAGTGTGACTTCTAAGGTGTTACACTATAATAACAATTGTTATAATTTGAAAATGCATATTTATCACATATGAATACCATTTAAAAATTAAATAAATCATATTTTTTATTTCGACATGTAATTCGAAATTACGAACATATAAAATGGTCATTCATAATTTATCGTCAATACGATTTACAACCTTTGTAATAATTATAACCCAATTCATTCTAATTACGATATTATAAAATATCGTTTATTGTTTAATAATTGACACGTTTCAATTTTAAACATAAATCTTACAATAAGATTTAACCTCTAATTTCTCGATATACGAGTTTAAGGAATATGATCAAATCGTATCATTATACATTTGATCACTTTAACAATTAAGGGAATTGTCCTAAAGGTGTGACCTAAAGGGATCAACTGACCACCACCGTCATACGACAGTAATGTCAAACTCTAGCTAGCCAATCATTACCGATTAATGTTGGTCAGTTGACTAATATAAATCGTATCATCCCTTGCGCATTCTCGTCATGAGATTTAATTACGTGATCGTACTATTGCTGAGGACACATTTCCCAACACAAGGGATGATATGAAATTATATTGTCAACTGACCAACATTAATCAGTAATGATTGGCTAGCTAGAGTTTGACATTACTGTCGTATGACGGTGGTGGTCAGTTGATCCCTTTAGGTCACACCTATAGGACAATTCCCTTAATTGATAAACTGATCAAATGTATATTGATAAGAGTTGATCATATTCCTTAAACTCGTATATCGAGAAATCAGAGGTTAAATCTTATTGTAAGATTTATGTTTATAATTGAAACGTGTCAATTATCAAACATTAAACTATATTTTTGAAATATCGTAATTAGAATGAATCGGGTTGTATATTATTACAAGGGTTGTAAATCGTATTGACGATTAATGAAAATGACCATTTTATATTATTGTAATTTCGAATTACTTGTCAAATTATTAAATATGATTTATTTAATTTACAAATGATATTTATTTGATGAATATGCATTTTAAATTAAAAACAATTGTTACTTATTTTAAATGTGACACATTGTATGTCACATATGTACAATTGTACAAATTGACATAATATAAAATGGATGTCCATTTTATCCATAAAATGTGACGGTTTGGGGAGGTGGTTAAGGGGTGATTATTACTCTTAATTACCCTAAGACATAATCATTAAAGTAAACCGTGAGAATAAGAGCTATGGCCACCCTATGCACATTGAAAAGAGAAGATGTTCCCCTTTTGTGCTTTCCTATGGCTGGCTACCCCAAGCCCCAAAACACCCTCTTATAACTTGTTGAAAAACACAAGTAAGATCATTCTAACTCTTGGCAAAAAATTTCTAAGTAAGAAAATACATAAAACCTCTAAAATTATTATGAGATAATAATAATACTAATTCAATAATAGTTATAATATTAGTTATAATAATTCTAATTAGAGATTATAATTTATATTTAAGGAAAAACCGTTTCTAAAGCCTAGCTTGTGTTAGTCTCGGTTCTTAAGGGTGTCTTGGGTGCATCTTGAAGGAGGTATTCTACTTGGATACTAAGGGTTGGAGGATCATCCTTGCATCATTCTTGGTCGAAATAAGTGAGCTTTCGATTCCTTTTCCGCATTATTATTAGCATGCATAAGATCTAAACTATATCTAATTAAAATGTTAATTAACTATTTCAATAGTATGACTAAGTTTTTAGGGTTAGAGACCTTAGAACCTAACAATTGGTATCAGAGCAAATCGGTTGTTTGCATGCTTTTCGTTTATATTTTTACGAAGTTATTAGATAACAAAAATAAAATTGAAATTTAAAAGCATATTTGATATGGCCGAAATTTCTAATGCATGAATACCTACTAGTCCTAAATTTATTTTAGGATATTTGGAATAATTTTTGGATATATATTGTTCATAAGTATTTTTATTCGGTTTTTGTCATTTTTAATGGTTAAAATGAATTATTTTTGGGAAAAATAGCTATTATTAACTTCTGGCCGAGATTTTTTAGTATGGTTTCACATGTATTCCTATGATATGAATATGAATTTTCGTAAATAATAGAGTTAAAATGCATGGTTTATGAATTTTAAAAGTTAAAATGCCATAAAATGAGAATAATTGGGTTTATATAGTTATATTGCGAATTTGACTATAAAAATTTTTGAGTATGTCACATGCAATATTTAAATTTATCTTAAATTTTCCAGAAATTATTTTCATATATTGCATGATTATTGATTTTTAGAGTAAGAATCGGATAATAGTGACATAATTTCGACTTAATTAGTTAGAGTTAGAATTTGGCCATAAAAATTTTACACCATGTCATATATATTATTTCCAGCATGTATAAAAATTTCGAGATTTTTATTTCATGTTATGCTTGAGAAATAGTTTTAATGGTTAAAATTGTACGATATATGACATAAATTGTTAAAAATAGCAAAAGTTGTTAAAATGGCCGAAAAATTTAACCCACAAAAGTCATATTTGATATGTTCATCACCATATTTTTCTTGGGAGCCAAAAGTTTATGCATTTTTAATTTTTAATTTTTAATTGTTAAAGTTAAAAAATTGAATAATAAGAGTCATCTTTATAAAATATTCGGATATTGGGCAATGTGTTCTTTAACTTTTCTGTCCATTTCAGTTTCTTAAAGTGTTTTGAAAAGTGTGAAAATATTATTAGTATTTTAAATGCTTTTATGGAGGTAATTTTTGGAATTTCCGACCTAAATACGCGGTTTTACGTCTTATTTATGAAATAATTAATAATACCGTATAAATAATAATATTTTAAAGTTTTGAAATTTTAGGAAGATTCTAGAATGTTCAAAATTTGAATTTTGAATTTTTCGAAATTTTATGAATCTTTTAGAATTTTATATTATTTTTCCGTAAAACCGATTAATACCGAATAATATTATAATATTAAGTTAAGTCATGTTCAAAGTTTGAGTAAGACTAAATTTTGAAACCTGAATGAGTTAGGATGATTAACTTAAGAGTGAATTTCGATTCACATGATGCCAAATGTTTTTAATCGTTAAAACACGCAATTCCATAAAACCAAGGTATACGATAACTATATATATATATATATATATATATATATATATATATATATATATATATATATATATATATATATATATATATATATATATATATATATATATATATATATATATAAATGATATTTAATAGGACGATTTGGCTTAAGGTTTGCATGTTAGTTCATATTCATAAGCATTGCATATTTTATTATGATTGTCATAATTTTATTTACGTAATTTTTGGGATTATGTAATTTACTTAGTATGGCCTTAGTTTTAATCGATAATTCCCGTAATGTAAGGGGTTATCGATTCGGATGTAATTAATGTGATCTCGTATCACTTTATTTTATTGTTTTATTTTATAATGTATAAAGTAGATAGAAAAGTTGTAATTTTTGTAAATTCCGGAGAGCCTTGAAGACGATGCCTTTCGGGAAGGAGTTCCGACCAAGACGGTGTTTTCCTTGGGATGCGTGCCTCGTGAAGTTCAAGGGACCAAGGAGTTGGTTTCCGAATTTGTTTTTTTAATTCTTTTCTATTTTTAGGAAGGCCATACTAGGGTTTCTTATGCTTTAAGTTTTATGCTTTTATTTTGCTTTATATGCTTGCATGGATAGCCAAATCGTCATATCATGTCATGCAGTTTATTCGAGTACATCGACCTAGTCTTTTAAACTTATCGATAATTCACCGACTTAGTTCACTTATACGGAGATAGATAATAAATTGACTAGATCTCATACAATATAAATATTGAGACTTAGCCTTACCAAAGAGTATAGACCCATGACTCCCTTCTTCATAAGAAAGTGGGCTCGGCTACACCGGGGTACTAAGCTTGTTACGTTGGGTAATATGATTACACCTTGAAATTTGGTCGATCTCAACGAAGGTATTCGTAACCGTAGTTGCAATAAGTTCGGGTTAAAGACAATTTATAGGAAATTGTCGACCGGGAGTTCGAAGGTAGAACCGATTAAAAGAGTTAATCCACCAAATTATATCAATAAGGAATGAATCGGCTACACCGTGCCCGAATTAGTATGGATTTGGGTCTCGGAATCGTTTACTTAATTGGGTAATAGATCATTAAGTAAATGCTAAACTTGTTTAATTTTATATAATTACGAGTTTTAAATGATGTTGTTTTAATTCTTCGCTTTTATTTGTAGTTTAATTTTCAACATCGTCAATGGCAACCAACGCTTCACCTCTCACTAATGTATCATGGCTTCGATCCTTCATGGATCGATGCAAACTCGATAAGCATGGTTCCAATTTTAAGGATTGGGATGCGCAATTAGTTTTGGCCACTCAAGGTGACGATAAGACTCGTTACCTCACCGAAGCCGCTCCTCCCGCTCCAACCGCTCGTTTCGCGGCTCCAACTCGTGAGGCTTATGAAGCCTATATGAAACAGTCCTCCGCTCTCAAGAATGTGCTTATCTTCTCCATGGAGCCGGATCTCCAAAGGAGTATGATTAAGTTAAGCACGTCATATGATATTTACACCAAACTTGCGACTATGTTTTCACAAACTCCAAAGGTGATTCAATGTGAGGCGGCCTCCGCCTTGTTCGACATTTGCATGAAGGAGGGACAAAAGATTAGCCCTCATGCACTCAAATTAGTTGAGTTTGCGGAGACTCTCAAGTTGCAAGGAGTTGAGGTTCCCGACTCCCTCATCATTGACCGAGTTCTTCACTCTCTCAATAAGGTGAAATTGTATGCTCAATTCCTGGTGAATTTCAACATGCGAAATCAAGAAACTACATTGGACGAATTGCATGAGATGCTCGTCCAAGCCGAGAGAGGCATGGGACTTCATGAAAGTTCTACTAAGGATGTTTTGAAATCGAAAAGAAAGGGAAAGGCAATTTTAAAAGGAGTGCCTTGAAAGGCAAGGGCAAGAAAATGTTCAAGCCTAAACCTGCTAAAGAGAAGACCTTTTCGAAAGGCGCTTCCACCTCATCTTCAAAATCTGAAGACAAGTGCCATTATTGCACGAGGTTAGGGCATTGGAAACGTAATTGCCCCAAATACTTGACCGACCTCAAGAATGGAAAGGCAATCGCCGTAGGTAATAATTCTCGTTTAAAATTCATGTTATTTTTTCAACTTATGTATGGTGATACAAATTGTTGACTTTCAACCTTTTTAATTGTTTTAAAGGGGCACCTCCTAGTGACAAAGGCAAGGAGAAGGAAGCTTGAAGTTCCTTACTTGGATGGCTATGGTAGCATCCGATTGATTGAAGACTCAAAGAGCTTGGCTCTAATTTTCATTATTGTCCTCTTCAATTTATGCATTTTATTTTCTAGAACAATTTCTTTTCTTGTAAGACAAGGATTTAAAATCCTAAACAATGGTTGTATTATGGATAATAGTGACTTGGTTTTCAACCCAAGTCATTACTTTTGTTCTTAATCAAATTATTGATTCCTAAAATAAATTGTATGCCTTATCGAACATGAATCAAAGTAATCTTTATAAATCATTAAAGAAATACCATGAAACGTTCATTGTAAAATAACATTGATACAATCAATATAAAGAATCAAATGTTGATTAATTAAAAACGAGAACTACACCTCAAGAGAAAACATTCAATCAAACTGAGATATAATTAGTTCATTATAAGATGATCATTTTAAGTGAAAATGAGAATCAATCCTAATACTATTCATCATTCAAAAAATTGGTTATGGTAAATTACTATCCTTATGTAAACAAAGCTTATTTTAAAACCATAGAGTGGGAGAAAATATTTCTCGCAAACCAATGGTATAAATGCGGGATCTTAAAAAAGAATCTTACAAGGGTTTCTTATGAATAACCCTAGATGAATAAACAAAAGAAACTACGAGAGGACACTGAAGAAACTACGGGAGGACACGAAAGGAAATGTTCCTTATGTCATTATTTCTAAAAGAGAGGATAATAGAAACCCCGTATGAAAAAGGGGAAAAACGTTTCCTTAATAATGATTTTTCTAAAATTATATGATAAAAGAGGAGAAATCATCTCAATTCTCTCGATGGTAGTTATAAGGGAATATCATGTCATATTCGTCTCGAGGAAACGAAGACAAGAAATGAAAAATTCATTTAAGAAATGATGTTGATTGAATGGAAGTAGACCACTATAGGGATAGTGATACTGGTTCAAGTGAAAAGTTCATTTAATAAATGATGTTGATTGAAGGGAAGTAGACCACTATAGGGATAGTGATACTGGTTCTGGTTCAAGTAGAAGCAAATGAATAACATGCGTGAAATGAAAGGTACATTTAAGAAATATCAATCACTATAGAAAGAGTGATATTGGTTTTAGTGGGAGCGACATTCATTAAAGAATTGAACATACCATTCAGAGAGAATGGTGATTCTTTAGAGTGTAAAGAATAAGAAGTTCTCAATTCTAGATGAATAAAATAAAATATATCATAGGATGATGGAGCTTCACGAGAAGGTTTATTATATTGATAATAAAAGGTCACCCATTAGAAATCAAAATGGTTAGCTACATTATTCATATTGATGAATATAAACCTAAAACATTTGATTAAATAGCCAAGAAAATGTTGGAGTGATGAAATCACTAATAACTAAGTATGTCACGAGTTATAAGATAATAGTGGGAGCTTCCTTCAGGAAAGGAAACTCAAGATCTAGAATGAATTCTAGATATGTACTCAAATAAGATCATATTATACGAGGTAATATGAGATGGAAGAAGACTTAGATTTGTAGGTTTTTGAAAACATGAATAAAAGGTTTATTCACAAAGTCAAACAACTAATACAAATTGATGAATGTGCATCAAATGCTATGGAGCAGTAATATTGTATAGACTGTCCATACATGACAATATCGTTGAGTTATGATTAACTCACAATTGAAACATACTTTGTCAAATCCAAAATGGGTTGTAAGAGACAACTTTGAACCACATAAAGTGAACTGGATTGACTTAGTATAGCCCCTAGCCGCTTATATGAGGTAACATCTCGAAGCGACTTGAGTATGAGGCGATTGATGGCAAGTTCAAATGCCATAGAGTCATATGGGATGACTAGTCGATCACATAGACAGACTATGAGAGACACTCTGTCGGGCAAAGTGACCGCTTATAGAGTTCTGGAAATTTTATAATAGCCCGGTCGTGGCAAGAGCTGCAATAGTATTCTTATGAGTCAATTCTTAGACTAAAGATTACTCGCCCTAGATGGCACAGTTCTGATATAGCCTTGATTCATTCTCTACGACTTTTCGTAACTGGAGTCAAATGGGATTGTTTTGGGTTGTGATGGGCTGTGGCTAGTTGAAGGGAGTAGTGCGATAGAAATTGTCCACCCCTTGTCAGGGTTGTTCAAATCTCAAGGCCACTCGAGGAGAAATTAAATGGAAATGCGTGGCCACGCTCGTAATGTATCTATGGTAGATAATTCCGGTCAAACAGTTATTCTCCAGATCGAGAAAACCACTCATGATATGATCTAATGCAAGTACGACCAGAGAGACACCTTGCATTGAGTGGGAGATTGTAATAGGGCAAAAGAATTGGTGACGCACACTTGTCGAGGACAAGTGGGAGATTGTTGGGATATATATGTCCTCACCAATAGTGCGATCACATAATTAAATCTCATGACGAGAATGCGCAAGGGATGATACGAAATTATATTTTCAACTGACCAAAATTAATCAGTAATGATTGGCTAGCTAGAGTTTGACATTACTGTCGTATGACGGTGGTGGTCAGTTGATCCCTTTAGGTCACACCTATAGGACAATTTCCTTAATTGATAAACTGATCAAATGTATATTGATACGAGTTGATCATATTCCTTAAACTCGTATATCGAGAAATCAGAGGTTAAATCTTATTGTAAGATTTATGTTTATAATTGAAACGTGTCAATTATCAAACATTAAACGATATTTTTGAAATATCGTAACTAGAATGAATCGGGTTGTATATTATTACAAGGGTTGTAAATCCTATTGACGATTAATGAAAATGACCATTTTATATTATTGTAATTTCGAATTACTTGTCAAATTATTAAATATGATTTATTTAATTTACAAATGATATTTATTTGATAAATATTCATTTTAAATTAAAAACAATTGTTACTTATTTTAAATGTGACACATTGTATGTCACATATGTACAATTGTACAAATTGACATAATAAAAAAATGGATGTCCATTTTATCCATAAAATATGACGGTTTGGGGAGGTGGTTAAGGGGTGATTATTGCTCTTAATTACCCTAAGACATAATCATTACAGTAAACCTTGAGAATAAGAGTTATGGCCACTCTAAGAACATTGAAAAGAGAAGATGTTCCCCTTTTGTGCTTTCCTATGGCGGGCTACCTCAAGCCCCAAAACACCCTCTTATAACTTGTTGAAAACACAAGATCATTCTAACTCTTGGCAAAAAAATTCTAAGTAAGAAAATACATAAAACCTCTAAAATTATTATGAGATAATAATAATACTAATTCAATAATAGTTATAATATTAGTTTTAATAATTCTAATTAGAGATTAGAATTTATATTTAAGGAAAAACCGTTTCTAAAGCCTAGCTTGTGTTAGTCTCGGTTCTTAAGGGTGTCTTGGGTGCATCTTGAAGGAGGTATTCTACTTGGATACTAAGGGTTGGAGGATCATCCTTGCATCATTCTTGGTCGAAATAAGTGAGCTTTCGATTCCTTTTCCGCATTATTATTAGCATGCATAAGATCTAAACTATATTTAATTAAAATGTTAAATAACTATTTCAGTAGTATGACTAAGTTTTTAGGGTTAGAGACCTTAGAACCTAACAATTCGTGAACCTCTTTTGATGTTTTCTTTGTTTTAGGCGGTAATTGTGATAACCCGGAAGAAAATTTGGTGATTATTAAAGAAGAACTCGAGGATTACGCTAAGTAAAGGTGACCGTGATGAGATTACTCGGCTTTGTTGTTATTTTCATGTGACATATGTTTATGTGTGAATTTGTGGTATATTTGAGGATGGATATATGTTGCGGATGTTTATGAGGTAATTTCAAAAGTTATTAAAGTATTGTGGTTGTGTTTATGAGAATAACTGATGAACTTTGTATATCCGTCACAATTTTGGGTTCTTGCTTAATTAATGATTTAATGGCTTGAGATTCATGCTTTTATGTTTAAGATTGATGAGGATGAACCACTTGGGATATTGTTGGGATTATATGCTGTAAGTATAGTAGGAATCATGCTTGTAATGTAGCTTGGATGAACATAGGCGAAATTGGGGATGAAATCGTGTATTTGCAGGAAACTGTCGCAGACTGCAGTGAATACCACGGGCTGCGGCGTTCACCGCAGGCCTGCGGCCTGGCCAATGCAGGCTGCATTTTCCACAGGTTTGTGCTGTTTGTTCGTGGTTTATGCGGGCTTTTTTGGGTAATCGATACTAATTGGTTTTAGTATGTTTTGAGTGATGATATGGGATATATATGCCTAGCTTAAAATATATGTTTGAGCTAGGTGATAATGTTGGGGCTGGTGTCCTTGACAGTTAGTACAATGACTTAATAAATTTCTTTAAGGATCATAAGGGCATACTTCAGTATTATTATCAGTTGATCCACGTTTATCAATAACGGTTGGCTTGCTAGATAAGTTTGACGTTATTGTCATATGGATGGCGGTGATCAACTGGTCCCTATACGTCACACCTATAGGACACGTTTGAGAGATGTGAACGTATGAAAATACAGTCACATTTACGCCGCATATGACTAAACAGTTAGTCAGAGGTATTGACTATTAAATTAGTCAATAAAATGTTGAGATTATTATTTAATACGGATTAAATAATTTTAGCTAATACGGATTACATGATTAATTCGTAAATTAAATATAAACGGTTATATTTAATTAAATATTGAATTCGCGTATTAATATAAACAGTTATATTAATTTGGCTAATTATACAATATCTTAATTTTATCAGACTATTATTAATGTATCGACTGCATTAATATCTGATAACATGTGTGCGATTTATAATTAAAACCCGCGATTATATTTTAGCAAAACGGATCGAATCAAGTATTAGAATAAGGTAAGAGTGGGAAGCCCACTCTCACCCTAACCCTAATTCGGTCGACCAAGTAGTACAAGATGAGAGGACTTCTCTTTTGGTCAGACTACTGATTCTACTGATAATCATATCTCAAGAAAAATTAGGGTTTTTGAGAGCATTCTTCTCCCATAACCCAGATCTCACATCAAAAATAAAAAAGGGCTCTCCCTATATTGCAAGGCAATCGGAGAGGATTTCTAGCACACGCGGCATCGTCTCAAACCAAGTCTTGGGTGCAAGTTATAGGAGGGAATTTGCTTTATTCTGTTCTTAGGCCAATTCGCGCAAGGACCCTAGGTTGTAATTCTTTTCATGTTTTTCTTATCTTATGACCATAATTCACACATGTATATTTCGTTATAATCCTTCATGTTTAGGGTGAATTCATGTTTTATTCCCCACAAGTGGTATCAGAGCCAAGGCCACGAAATATTTTACATTTGTGTTTTTCATAAGGTTTTTAAAAATTGAAAATCGGGACTTTTTGCGATGTCACTCGATCGAGTCACTGTTGCACTCGATCGAGTGCCTCCGTACCCAGTTTCGGCCGTGTGCTTTTTGTGTATAATCGATCTTGTTTTCGATTTTTATTTAAATATTGTTGATTAATCGATATTTTTAGCAATATGTGAATCTTTTGTTGTTGTTTATTCTTGATTTACACGTTTTTAAATCAAGGACAAATACTTGTTTTGGTTATAAAAGTGCAGCGATTTACGGTTTTAACCAGCAACTCGATCGAGCCCTGCTGCACTCGATCGAGTGACTCTGTTACTGGATCGAGTGCCTCTGTTGCTCGATCGAGTGCTCTTGTTTCTGGCAGTTTATTTTCGAAAATAACTTGTTTTATTTTCCCTTGGCCAATAAGTAAGTATACTATATACGGAAATAGTATATTAACTTTTGTGAAATGGTTCACTCTCGTATGATACGTATTATTTTAAAACGGTTTAAGATAATGGATTATAATTATCATTAAGATTAATGTGATTAAAACGGTATAATCACATAATTATAACCTCGTAAGGTGGTTTGGTAAAATTTGTTAAACATAATAACGGTATTGTGTCATGAATGAATTTTGTTTTAGTTGATGCATGTTATTTATCGTCTTGTTGAATGCTTATGAATGTTTTCTATAACGTATTTAATTTTGCGAACGGTTGTAACTTAGTGTGGCCGTAGAAGATTGTGTTACCGTAATGATGGAACACGGTCTTGTTTGTAATTTTGAGATCTTGTATCTCCGTTTTGGTTTTTGCCATGTAATTACCTTTGTATTTAAATTAGAATGTAGATAGGTTTACTTTTGTAATTTAAATTAGTAATTTTGTGAAGCCCAAAGACGGAGACCGGATGCTCACTCCCGCTGCAAAGACCAAGATGGAACATCAAAACAAGCTTCTAGGGTCCAACGGTGGATTTCAAGTTGTTTTTATGTTTATTTTGGTAGGATAGGCCACACTAGGACTTTTATTTACGTTTATTGCATTTATTTTATGCTTTCATCGATAATAGCTTGCACCATTTTCCGCCTAAAACCAAACCACCTATAACATGCCTGAAAACTGACTCATGTAGAGGTTACACGTTAGTTTTCTATGACAATACAGATGTCACGTGTCACATGCAAAGCCATCACTTTATTTCATTCATTCACGTATATGCTAGTTATTAGTTCACTTAAAATGGATAAATATAAGTTGATGGGGTCTTCCTCGTATAGCCAAAAATTGAGACTAGTCTTTATAAATCAGACTCCCATGAATCCCTTCTTCGTCGGTAGGCATAATATGACCCCTTCTACGTCGGGTAAGTGGGAACAGATGATTTATTTTATCTCAACATTATGGTCACTAGATACTATCTAGCAACTATGATGGACTAATAGATAGGATTTACGGAAATCTATCGACCAAGAGTTCCAACGGTAGAATTAGTCAAGCTGTGGGCTTATCAATTTACGGAAATTGAGTCTTGGGATCATTTATATAATTCTTGAGGGAGATCAATTATATAAATGCATGAGTCTACGAGTTTAAATACAATTTAAAATAGACTTAAATCACAACGATGAGTTGCTTATATGGTTTTGTTTTTATCTTCTTTTCAGTGTAGAACACGATCAATCTAAAACTGCTATATAACAAATGGTTGGTGAAGACCCAATGCCAAGTGCCAAGCTAGCACGTGAATCCTGGCTAAAAGCCTTCATGGACTCCATGAATCAGTCTACGAGACTGAGGAATGATGGGTCAAACTTCTCTGACTAGGAGGCAACATTACGGAATGCTGCCATTGCTGACGGAAAGCTCAAGTACTTGACTGAGCCAATTCCGGCACACCCAGGAACAGGAGCTAGAGCAAACGAAGTTCGCGCTCATAGCGACTTCGTCATGGAAGCGGGTGCGATAAAGAACGTACTCATCTATGTAATGGAATCCAATTTGCAAAGACGCTTCATCTCCCATGGTGCAAACAAGATTTTCACCACGCTCACTAACGAGTTCTCGAAAGCTCCGAGAATCGTTTCTTTTGAGCATACATGTCGCTTCTTTGAAGCGAAACTCCAGAAGGGCCAAGCTGTTAGCCCACATATTCTCAACATGATTGAGAATATCGAGAAACTGGAGGCCCTAAACTGCAAGATCAGTGAGAACCTAATCGTTGATCGAATGCTTCATTCGCTTCATGATGGGTTCGCCCTCTTTAGGGCCAACTACTATTACATGAACGACATGAAGAAGTCTCCTCATGAGCTCCACTCCCTTCTCGTACAGACCGAGAAGGATATGAAATTAAGTGGGAGCGTGAAGCAGGATGTTCTCATGATCTCCAGTAAGGGTAAGGGTAAGGGGAAAGCTAAAGCTCAAGGCGACCTAGCGGTAGGTAAGCCTAAGTTCAAGAAACCAGGATTTACTAAGAGTGGGCCCGGTGAGTCGAGCAACTCACAGGGCAAGACAAAGAGTAAGGATACTAGCATGGAATGCCACCATTGCCACAAGACTGGGCATTGGAGGAGCACATGCCCCGTTACGGAACTTAGGTACTAGACACTGGTTGTGGTTCTCATATATGTAATCATGTGCAGGGCCTCCGAAACCAAGAACCCCTCATCAAGGGTGGGGTTGACCTGCGTGTCGGGAATGGAGCACGTGTTGCTGCAGTCTCGAGGGGAACATAAGTGATCTAGCTTCCAAGTGGATTCAAGTTATCTTTGTATAACTGTTATTATGTTC
Source organism: Silene conica (assembly GCA_029255685.2). Lineage (NCBI taxonomy): Eukaryota > Viridiplantae > Streptophyta > Magnoliopsida > Caryophyllales > Caryophyllaceae > Silene > Silene conica. Next base: position 57,583,833 of record CM055315.2, read on the forward strand.
CTAGTTTATCCAAAAACATTATTTCAGTTTCTGCACTTGACAAACTTGGTTTTTCATTTGTCATAGAGAATAATAGCTGTATTTTCACCCTAGGACTCATATATACGGATGTATGTGGCCCTATGTCGATCAACGCACGAGAAGGCTATAGGAATTTCATCACTTTCACGGATGATTTGAGTAGATATGGCTATGTCTACTTAATGAAACATAAAAGTGAATCCTTTGACAAGTTCAAAGAATAGCAGAATCGGGTACAGAACCAGCTGGGAAGAAAGATTAAAGCATTACGATCTGATCGTGGTGGCGAGTATCTTTCACACGAGTTTGATCAACACCTTAAAGACTATGGCATCGTTCTACATTTAACTCCACCTGGAACACCACAATTATATCGTGTGTCCGAACGGAGAAATCGAACTCTACTTGATATGGTTCAATCCATGATGAGTCACACCGTTGTGCCTGATTCATTAAGGGGCTATGCTCTTTTGTCGGCCGCTCTAATTCTTAACCGAAGTCCGTCTAAAGCTGTTGACAAGACTCCATATGAGTTATGGAAGGGAACGGTCCCTAACTTGTCCTTTATTCGGGTTTGGGGCTGCGACGCTTATGTCAAGTGGAGACACGAGGATAAGCTCGGCCCGCGATCGGTCAAGACATACTTTATAGGCTATCCAAAAGGAACATTTGGTCATTACTTCTACTCACCAACCGAACAACGTGTTTTTGTTGCAGCTAGTGCAATGTTCTTAGAGAAAGAATTTCTCGAGAACAAGTCGAGTAATAGAACCTTTGATTTATCGGAGATTCAAGAACCAACTACCGAGCAACCATTGGAGGAAGCAGTTCCTTCAACCCCGGCTGCGGTAGATATTCCTGAGGAACCTAGGAGGTCGGGTAGAGTCTCTATTCCTCCGGACAGATACAATTGGTATGGTCGAGGAACATGACATAAATGACATCTTACTCCTAGAGGGTAATGAACCCATAACCTATAAAGGTGCTATGACTAGTTCTGACTCAAAACTATGGCTAGAAGCCATGCAATCCGAGATGGACTCCATGTATGAGAACAACGTGTGGGATCTTGTGGACCTACCTGCAAAGGTACGTCCCCTTCAATGCAAATGGCTTTACAAGATAAAGCATGCCATGGAAGGACAACAAGATATCCACAAGGCAAGACTAGTTGCTAAAGGTTTCACCCAAGTGCCAGGTGATGCGTGCCTATTTTATGATGTTTTACATCTATTTTTACACGCATTTTTTCGCTCATTTACTATGTTTTAGCATTTATTTCCCAACAATTGTCTACGTTCGTATTTTTATGCTCTTTTGCAGATTTATGCGGAAAAGGGATGATTTTATACCAAATTTATGCCCTCGGGATTTTTCATGGCTAAGGACAAGAAGGAACGAAGCCTAGCGCACATTTCAAGGCCTGTAGATAGCCTAAACAAGCAAAGAATCGATCCACGATGTTGCAGCCTGTTTCAATTGACTATATATCGAGTTCTAGAGCTGATAATGAAGTGGTTCCAATTGGAGGTGAACGCTTATCCTCTTAGCTTTCCAACGCCGCGAGAATCACTTGATTACGATGAGTAACGAAGAAATGGCAGCTGTTTTAAGATCGACGCGCGCTGCAGTCCCGACATCAGGTCGACCGACCTCAGCGCAGACCCAAAAGTTTCCCCGAAGCCCATTAAAGTGTTTAGGTAATTAGAAAACTCTTTATTTCCGCCTATTTAAGCTGAATTACGTGATTAGGGTTATTGATTTAGATTTCTATCAAGTTTTCTACCTAGTTTTCTATCATAGAATTACAATTTAGTTTTAGCTTTAATCTTTCAATTATCATCACACACTTTTCTTTAGTTTTATTCTGTAACACCCCAAGAGTATGAGAAGAAAGTTGTCACACATCGGTAGAATGTGAGGCTTGTGATATGTTTATAATAGCTCCCACCCACCACTTAGTAACAAGGCCTTGTGCTTTTGGACTTAAGTGAGGACAAATAATGGGCCCAAAAGTGTGCACCCATCTTATTGGGTTGTGTTACGACCGTGGTGGGTCGGGTTGTTACAAATGGTATCAGAGAGACCCTGCGACCGTGTGGTGAGCCTGTGGTCGGGAGTTCCCGGGTCACACACCTAGCGGGGGAGGATTCTGGCCCTGCTTGTGGTCAAGTTTGAGGCACAACGAGGACGTTGTGTTCTTTGAGTGGGGGAGTTTGTAACACCCCAAGAGTATGAGAAGAAAGTTGTCCCACATCGGTAGAATGTGAGGCTTGTGATATGTTTATAATAGCTCCCACCCACCACTTAGTAACAAGGCCTTGTGCTTTTGGGCTTAAGTGAGGACAAATGATGGGCCCAAAAGTGTGCACTCATCTTATTGGGGTTGTGTTACGACCGTGGTGGGTCGGGTTGTTACATATTCATTGTTCATCAATCTTTCAACAATAATCAATAAAGCTTGTTCTTTTCTGCCTCAATCCTTATTTCCGGTAATTCCTTTCTTAATTTCAGTTTCATTATTGTTATTTTAGAATTGCTTGTATCTATCCGGTTAAGTTAGAATCCCAAGCCTTTATTATTATTGCATGTTTAGATTGATGTTCTTTATAATTTCCATGTTTATTCCTATTTTTATTATTGTTTCAATAGTTATGAGTAGCTAATTTCATATGTTAGGATGTAAGGAGTAAATATGCATAGGTAGTATAATTCTCGAATCAACATGTCGCAGGCAGGAGGTCGACCGACCACCATTATAGGTCGACTGACCTACTTGTGTTTGAATTCTGTTTCGCTTTAAATTGTAGACTATAATAACCTACAATGAGACCAAAAGGAGACTTGTTGGATGTTAGTAATGACCTACCTAAGATTGAGAAATATGGGGAGAGCATTGGTTTACATCTTAAGACGGCTAGGTTACTTAAGACTGAAAGGTATGTGACCGAGAATTTAGGAATCACCCTTATTGTTGACACCCAATAATTGTGAGACCTAGGAACTAATAGCATAGGCCGAAAGGAGCTATTAGGTAGCATAGACCTAAAGGATATGTTACACCCCTTACGCAACTGCAATACATGTTAACTTAGGATTTATATTATCTTAGCTATTTATTACCCAAACATCCTAGCATCTCTTTTATCATAGTTTATTCTCATCTTTATTTACTTGTTTTATTTCATATTTGTTTTAGACTTAGCAACAATCACTCAAAACCCCCCTCTTTATTGTTACTTATTAGATTAAAAATTAGCAAACATAATTAACCTTGTCTCTCTGTGGTTCGACCCTTACTATCACTATCTGTAGTTTTAGTTTGGTTTATAAATCTTATCTTTGACACCCACAACGACGGGTATCAAATTTTGGCGCCGTTGCCGGGGAGACGGTATAATTTTGTTTGTTAGTTTTTAGTTTATTTTCCTTGTCTTAAGGAACATCGGTTCCTTAAGACCGTTACTTACCTTTTCTTCTAGTTTTGTTTTAGAAGACAGGTTTTTGAGAGGAAGACTTGAGTACTCTCAGTGCTATTGCGATCATGTCTACTATATCTGATAATCTTCAGCCAGCAGCACACCACCTTCCCCAAGGATTTACTCTCCCCTTTGAAATTCAACTTTCCTATATCGAATTAGTGGAGCAAAATCAGTTTGCAGGCCTACCGGATGAGGATCCTTGGAAGCATTTGGAGCTATTTACATATTATTGTTGTTCCATACCCGTACCGGTTGGAGTAGCACAAGATGAGGTTAAGGAGAAGTCGTTTCTTTTCTCCCTGAAAGACTCTGCGCGTCAATGGATTCGCTACCTTGATAAGGTTGCGGCTAGAGTTACAGATTGGACTTCTCTAGCATTGGCTTTCTGCAAACAGTACATTTCACCAGCAAAAACCAATGCTTTGAGAATTCAAATCTCAAATTTCCAGCAAAAACCCGATGAGAAATTTCATGAAGCATGGGCCCGTTTTAAGAAGTTGGTTCGATCCGTTCCTCACCACGGCTTTGAGGAGTGGTACCTTTGCTACCAATTCTATAACTCTTTGTATGATGACTACAGAGCCATCCTTGATTCGGCTATAAATGGTGGATTTTATAATGTAGCTTATGATAAGGGTTGGGATATTATTGAAGAGTCAGCGGTTCATAGAGCTGAAAATGGAAATTCACGTGGTAATTCACTGAAAACAAGTATTGAAATAAGTCATGTTGCCGCACTTGAAACATCCAATAACGCCCGTTCCGAAAAACTTGAGACAGCTTACGAGGGACCAACCCCAAAGGATGATTCTGCCGCAGTTCAGGACGAAGAAATTGATCCCGTGCACAGGTCAGAAGGTCGATCGACCATAACATCAGGTCGACTGACCTCGACGCCTGACGTGAGATTAGTTTCTGCAGAACAGAAAAATTTCGATAATACAGCACCTGGTCGATCGACCAGTATACCAGGTCGACCGACCGCGTTACCTGAGCAGATTGTGGGTTCGCCTCCTGAACTACCTGACTCTCCTCTCATCAATGCCTCGACGGAGATTCTGAAGTTAAAAGAGCCGAAGATTGTTGATTCTGCGACAAGCATTGCAGTCCCGTATCCGGATCATTTGGAGAAAGTAAAATTGGAGCATCAGTTCGGGAAAATCTTGGAGATCGTCAAGGGCCTTGAGCTTAAGAGAAAATTGGAGGACCATCCTTTTATTTCTGTTGTTGCAGGTCATGGTAAAGAGGGCATAGGAGATCCTGGTGATATTAGTGAGACAAAATTGGAGCAAGTTGCTGAAGAAGATAGGCCGGGCAAAGTAAAGAAGCGTGCCATAGCTTACGCGACACCAGATACCCTTCCTCCATCTAGGCCTGTTGTCTGGAAGCCCAGAGTAGCGGTCCATACTGCTGAAAGGACTTCTTTTAGCCAAGTGCCCTACTTTGGGGTATCTTGCTGCTGAGTCGTAGTGCTAGTCAAGTGTTTTATTTCAGTTTTTGTTGGACCATTTTTTTTGTTCTTGTTTTTAGACTTAGACCCTTTTTGCTTTTGTTGCTTTGTTTTGAGACACTTTAGACATGGTTCTGGGATCTTGCGCATTTGTTGGGCGCATATATAATGCTTTTTCAGGTTTAAGGAAGAATGACTTGGTTGACACAAGTTTTTCCCGAAGAAAAGAAGACCGCTGTGTAGCAGAGAAGTCGACCGACTGGAAATACGGGTCGGCCGACCTGATCCCTGCATCCCTGGAATTCCTGCAGTCCGCAGGAAGGTCGGTCGACCTAATACATACATGGGTCAGTCGACCTGCCCATCTGCCACAGTCTGTTCGTTTCTTCCTTGAAATCGTGCTACCATCTTGGGTACTTGAGTGGCACTGCTAGCCACCAAAACCTCCCAGCTTATGCTGGTTTGGGGAGGTTTTTCTCATGCGCTTCATAATTCAGTGAGTTCTTTCCAGTTTTTCCTTGGTTTTTATTTTCCTTGCACTTCTCTTTAATTTTGTGAAACCTTTACTTAGACTAATGCACAATGGGGACATTGTGCGGGTTGGTTTGGGGAATGGTTTCGCGTCACATGCATTGTTCCATTGCATTTTTGTCACACGTTTATTGCATTTCTGTCTTGCATTATTCTTTTCTTTATTTTCCTTACCTATACAAAAGAAAAATAAAAAAAATGAAAAAATTCAAAATTTCCAAAAAATGCACGTTTATTTTAGCATATAAGTCGAGTCGGAACGAGAGTATTTCAAGGATGATTTTTTGCTATCTTACATGTTTATGCCTTTACCTTGCCTTGTCAACTTGTTTTAGTATAAGAGTTTTTTGCATATCTACAAGTTTTCGTCAAACTATCTGTATATCTTGAGACTTGACTTATACCTTGGCAACCTACTATACATTCCGAGTTTTAGAGCCTTATTCCTGGTTTCATTTTTAAACCAGTTGTCTAGGATGTGAGTAGTACTCCCCTTGGAACATGTTACATCAATATGCATAAACATGAACTTGAATTGTTATATACTTGTTTTACTATCTCGTTTTGTGAATCTTGATACGTGCATTTGGGATCCCTTTTCTCTTATTTACCCATAAGCCCTACATAGCCAAATTTGCCTTTCTATTCCCCCAAAACTACATCCCATACTTAGCCTACCCTTCCAAGCTAGTATTTGTGGTCTTTGGTTTAACTTTTGAGGCATCTTGGTTTATATGTTATCTTGAGCAAAAAGAGAAAGAAAAAGAGAAAGAAAAGAAAGAAAGAAAAGAGAAAAGAACAGAAAAATTCAGAAAAAGAAAGACAGAAAAGAAAAACGTAACGAAAAAAAAATCAAAATACACAGCAGAAAGTCAGTCGACCGACCCCCTTCATACGTCGGCCGACCACCTGACAGTGTTAGAATTCAAAATTTCGTTCTAAAAATTCCTTTCTTTTATATGTTATCACTCCCGTACTTCATTCAAAATATTTGGGAGTCCTTTCTTATATTTAATGTGAGAGTTGTGCTACAAAAGAGCACGTTCTTAATATCAAAAAGTTGTGAATTATGTTGTTGGGAAACGGTTTTACTAGCTTGGCTACTAACCCTACATATCCAAAAACATCTTAACCACTTTTTACCTTTTACCTCACATATCTTTCATTACCTCAATTGCATGTATCCGAGTCACTTAATGAGTTTGTTATACATAGTTGTAGAATTCTTGTTCATGTTAGATTGCAGGCATGTTTTCATAGGTCGCAGTTAGGTGAGTGTCATGACAATATATTTCTTTCTATCTTCTACATAAACTCACCCTTTGCTTCATGAGTGTCTCGAGCGTACCGCGAGAGTCCATGGTATAAAGTCTCTATAGTCTCTAGTCTTGTAAATTTTGACGACACCATAACTCGTTTGCATGATTTAAATACTTTCTCGATCATTTGTACTTGGCATTTGTTTAGGCTTACATGTAAATTTCGCTCTGAGATTGAAATCGTTCCATTAGTTAAGATCGAGCCTATTTCTTGCTAGAGGGCAAGCAAGGTTTGGTTTGGGAAATTTGATGCGTGCCTATTTTATGATGTTTTACATCTATTTTTACAAGCATTTTGTTGCTCATTTACTATGTTTTAGCATTTATTTCCCAACAATTGTCTACTTTCGTATTTTTATGCTCTTTTGCAGATTTATGCGGAAAAGGGATGATTTTATACGAAATTTATGCCCTCGGGATTTTTCATGACTAAGGACAAGAAGGAACGAAGCCTAGCGCACATTTCAAGGCCTGTAGATAGCCTTAACAAGCAAAGAATCGATCCACGATGTTGCAGCCTGTTTCAATTGACTATATCTCGCGTTCTAGAGCTGATAATGGAGTGATTCCAATTGGAGGTGAAAGCGTATCGTCTTAGCTTTCCAACGCCGCGAGAATCGCTTGATTACGATGAGTAATGAAGAAATGGAAGCTGTTTTAAGATCGACGCACGCTGCAGTCCCGACATCAGGTCGACCGACCTACTAATTGGGTCGACCGACCTCAGCGCATACCCAGAAGTTTCCGCGAAGCCCATTAAAGTGTTTAGGTCATTAGGAAACTCTTTATTTCCGCCTATTTAAGCTGAATTACGTGATTAGGGTTATTGATTCAGATTTCTATCAAGTTTTCTACCTAGTTTTCTATCATAGAATTACAATTTAGTTTTAGCTTTAATCTTTCAATTATCATCAAACACTTTTCTTTAGTTTTATTCATTGTTCATCAATCTTTCAACAATAATCAATAAAGCTTGTTCTTTTCTGCCTCAATCCTTATTTCCGATAATTCCTTTCTTAATTTCAGTTTCATTATTGTTATTTTAGAATTGCTTGTATCTATCCGGTTAAGTTAGAATCCCAAGCCTTTATTATTATTGCATGTTTAGATTGATGATCTTTATAATTTCCATGTTTATTCCTATTTTTATTATTGTTTCAATAGTTATGAGTAGCTAATTTCATATGTTAGGATGTAGGGAGTAAATATGCATAGGTAGTATAATTCTCGAATCAACATGTCGCAGGCAGGAGGTCGACCGACCACCATTATAGGTCGGCCGACCTACTCGTGTTTGAATTCTGTTTCGCTTTAATTTGTAGACTATAATAACCTACAATGAGACCAAAAGGAGACTTGTAGGATGTTAGTAATGACCTACCTAAGATTGAGAAATATGGGAAGGGCATTGATTTACATCTTAAGACGGCTAGGTTACTTAAGACTGAAAGGTATGTGACCCAGAATTTAGGAATCACCCTTATTGTTGACACCCAATAATTGTGAGACCTAGGAACTAATAACATAGGCCAAAAGGAGCTATTAGGTAGCATAGACCTAAAGGATATGTTACACCCCTTACGCGACTGCAATACATGTTAACTTAGGATTTATATTATCTTAGCTATTTATTACCCAAACATCCTAGCATCTCTTTTATCATAGTTTATTCTCATCCTTATTTACTTGTTTTATTTCATATTTGTTTTAGACTTAGCAACAATCACTCAAAACCCCCCTCTTTATTGTTACTTAATAGCGTAGCAAACATAATTAACCTTGTCTCTTTGTGGTTCGACCCTTACTATCACTATCTATAGTTTTAGTTTGGTTTATAAATCCTATCTTTGACACCCACAACGACGGGTATCACCAGGCTTGCACTACGATGCGATCTTTGCACCCGTAGTCATGCTGCGTTCCATTCGGATTATCTTAGCGATCGCCGCATTTCACGATTATGAAATGTGACAAATGGACGTTAAAACCGCCTTCTTAAACGGTTATTTGGAGGAAGAGTTGTACATGGTACAACCCGAGGGTTTCATTGCTCCAGAACATCCTAAGAAGGTTTGCAAGCTTAAGCGTTCCATCTATGGACTTAAGCAAGCATCACGGAGTTGGAATCATCGTTTCGACCAAGTGATAAAAGAGAATGGGTTCATTCGATCAGTCGAGGAACCATATCTCTATATCAAGTCGAGTGGGAGCAAGATTGTTTTCCTAGTATTGTATGTTGATGACATACTCCTGATTGGGAATGACATATCTCTCCTATCTTCGGTTAAAGCATGGTTGAAAAACCATTTCAAGATGAAGGATCTGGGAGAGGCACAAAGAATTTTGGGCATCCGTATCTACAGGGATAAATCACGATGGATGTTGTCTCTCAGTCAGGAGTCTTACATAGATAAGATTCTAGAAAAATTCAGACTGACGAACTCCTAGAAAGGGTTCCTTCCTATGGCTACTGGGCTTCAATTGAGCAAGACTCAATAAGCTAAGACATTGGAAGAGAAAGAGCGCATGAGTCGGATTCCTTACGCTTCGGCCATAGGATCAATCATGTATGCCATGATATGCACACGTCCAGACGTTGCATATGCATTGAGTATGACAAGCCGATTCCAAGCTCATCCAGGTGAACAACACTGGATGGCCGTAAAAAACATTCTTAAGTACCTACGGAGGACTAAAGATTGGGGATTGACTTACGGAGGCGACTCGACGCTCTGCGCCACGGGTTACGCAGATGCTAGCTTCCAAACGGATCGAGACGACTCGAAATCTCAGTCTGGATTTGTTTTTACTCTTAATGGCGCTGCTGTCAGCAGGGAAAGTTTTAAACAAAGTGTTACAACAGATTCTACGACTGAGTATGAGTACTATGCCGCTTCGGAAGCAGCTAAGGAAGCAATATGGATGCGTCAATTCTTACAAGGACTATCAGTAGTGCCTAGTTCGAATGACCCGATCATCGTTTATTGTGACAGTAAAGGTGTCATCTTCCAAGCTAAGGAGCATAAGTCTAGCAACAAAGCCAGACATGTACAACGGAAAGCTCATCTAATCAAAGATTACGTGGAGCAGAAGGAGATATTTATTGATAAGATCGCTACGGATGACAACATAGCTGATCCTCTCACTAAAGTATTACCACGTGATAAGCATAAAGGGCACATTAATTCCATGGGAATTAGATGTGTTCCTAAGTTGTAGTACTCTTTTATAAATTCATGTTATAATTCATTTTCTTGTGTACTCTTTTACAACCTCATTGTTATGATATTTCATGTTTTGTTTTTCATGTGGAATTGTACGCCAATTTTGAACACCACAAAGTGAACTGATTAACATTACATCGTTTTAGTCCTTGATTACCCACTTGAGCTGATATCTCAGGTAATCATTTTGTGACGTTGGTTGATGGTGGGTTCAACGAGCCATAAGTCAAACAGTTGGCTGACCAATCACAAAGGCGAGTTATACGGATATCTCATAGGACACCCCGTGACAACGTTATGGAGTCCTAAATGTTTTATAACATTGGGTGCCAGGTCGTGGATAGGACCTCCATAGTGTTCCTTAGAGTCGAGTCTTTTGACTTTCAACTGTCTCTTGAGATAAAGGCAGATTTTGGGTAACTTTGGTTTCTTTCCCACGGTCTTCCGTAACAGGGGCCAAGAGGATTTTTTCTGGGTTATTTCATGCTGCGCTTACATCTGCAGGATTCGAGTTGAGGGAAATATCCAAACCCTTATCAGGATTTTATCATTTCTCAGGGCCACTCAAGGAGTAGTAACTGAAATGCATGGCCATGCTCGAATACAGATTCGTTTTATCAGTTAAGTTACTCTCTAGTCGGGGAAAACACTCTTGATACAGATCGATTGTGAGATACGACCTTTGCGAATGCGGATTTGCAAATTGTCTTACATTGAGTTGGAGAAATTTTAAAAGGATATGAGAATCGGTTATCGCACCTACACTTGTACGGACAAGTGGGAGTTTGTTGGAGCTTGTGTCCTCCACATGTAGTGCGATAACGTCATTGCACATACACTTGTACAGACAAGTGGGAGATTGTTGGGGCTGGTGTCCTTGACAGTTAGTACAATGACTTATTAAATCTCTTTAAGGATCACAAGGGCATACTTCAGTATTATTATCAGTTGATCCACGTTTATCAATAACGGTTGGCTTGCTAGATAAGTTTGACGTTATTGTCATACGGATGGCGGTAATCAACTGTTCCCTATACGTCACACCTATAGGACACGTTTGAGAGATGTGAAGGTATGAAAATATAGTCACATTTATGCCGGATATGACTAAACAGTTAGTCAGAGGTATTGACTATTAAATAAGTCAATAAGATGTTGAGATTATTATTTAATACGGATTAAATAATTTTAGCTAATACGGATTACATGATTAATTCGTAAATTAAATATAAACGGTTATATTTAATTAAATATTGAATTCGCGTATTAATATAAACAGTTATATTAATTTGGCTAATTATACAATATCGTAATTTTATCAAACAATTATTAATGTATCGACTGCATTAATATCTGATAACATGTGTGCGATTTATAATTAAAACCCGTGATTATATTTTAGCAAAACGGATCGAATCACGTATTAGAATAAGGTAAGAGTGGGAAGCCCACTCTCACCCTAACCCTAATTCGGTCGACCAAGTAGCACAAGAGGAGAGGACTTCTTCTTTGGTCAGACTACTGATTCTACTGATAATCATATCTGAAGTATGCCCTTGTGATCCTTAAAGAGATTTAATAAGTCATTGTACTAACTGTCAAGGACACCAGCCCCAACAATCTCCCACTTGTCCGTACAAGTGTATGTGCAATGACGTTATCGCACTACATGTGGAGGACACAAGCTCCAACAGATAATTAGTAAGTGATTAGGGTTTGGTCTTATGTTAATTAATTCTCAAGTTTATTTAAAAAGCTTGTCGGACTTAATTAGTTAATTATTAGTAATCGTTAGGCTTATAATGTTGAGTCTTAGGTTGCTAAGGAACTTAATTGAAATGGGTTATCTCCTATTCATATGTTAGGTGATGGATTGTAAGTAGCCTAGTTGTTATGGGGATATGCTTTAAGTTGGCCTATGAGCCTAATTTTTATTGATCCGTATTGAGCTATACCTTAAGTTGACCTCTGAGCTTAATACGTGAGCTAGTTGTCATATAAGGGGATATGCTTTAAGTTGGCCTATGAGCCTTTTATGTGTTTTCCTGTCGTGTTTGAAATATGCCTTAAGTTGGCGTCAGAGCTCAGACATGTTTTATGTGATCGTGTTAGGACATGCCTTATGCCAGTGTAACACCCCCATTTACCTAGGAGCCTGAACTAGGACTTCCAGGGTAAATAAGACCGTTACCATCCTGGTTAACCCAGGGTAGTAGATAATCATAGTGAAAGATAAACAGTACTTTATAAGTAAATTGTTAACTGAAAGCCGGTACAAGACAAGTTTATGAAATAGGTCCAAAAACCATACAACTGATAACAACATCGACTAAAACATGTGAAAACTAAGTGATCTAGAACTAGGTCGGTCCATGCCATGTCTCTCATTCCATGCCCAGCTCCTAATCCTGTTGTCTCTGACCTGAAAGATCTACTCCCCATTTCGGATCATTGTAGGTGAATACGAATACACTGTCAACCTCGCGGTTGAGTAGGAATACACAATAATAAACAATGCAAACAAAGGTGATATGCAAATGTCATGAAATGCTCGAGCTCAATCAAATCTCATTCTCATACCCTTGCACCAAGCCATACCGAACCTCTCGGCAGACTATACTCGGTCGTCACCGAACACCAGCTCAACAGCTGATAAGACACCAGGCCTGGTCTGTAGAACCACCCTGGGCTTTACATCAGAACAATATCTGATCCATATCTTTCTCAATATTTGCATATGCCATGATTATGAATGCAACAGCAAAAAATTAATTATAAACTATCATGCTCAGAATTCGTACTTGCATTCAACAGGCAATGCACATCCACACATAACTTAATACAGAGTAAAGCAGCAATGTAACCTACCTGGAATAGCGGTATGTAATTAAGCAGTCACCGTGTAGTAGTATTCGACCTCGAATTCCGTCCTTATGGTCATTACTTAATATTAAATTCTACTCGTGAAATCACATTGTATTAACTAATTATAACTTACTAAATACGGGCTTACCAAAAATAGCACTTACCAAAAATAACATATGATTTCCTTAATCGATTATTACCAAATTAATATTACCTCACTAAAAAATATCTAATAAGCCATTTAATAATAGTAGTAACACCAAAGATATTATCACTACACTTTACTAAATAACAAGTATGTATTGATAATACTAATAATAAGGATATTAAGAGTAGTAATAAAAATAATAATGAACGATAGTAGAATAATAACCAATAGAAGCAAGATTAGTGTAACCCAACATGATTAGTTAACCAATACTAGAAGAGGTGATAGGAGGTCGACAAATGTAAACACAACCCAACAAACACACGACATACGCTGTAAACAATCCTTCAAAAACTCAGCCGTGACCCTCGACAACCACCGCTCTCAACACCATCGGCAGCCTCTAGCCTCCCCACTGGCACCACCGGGCTCGCCCTTGAGTCGTGGTGGTTCCAGGGAGAAGGTCAGTGGCCGTCGACCACTGCCCACGGCACCAAACCTCGGTAACAAACACGATAGCACCACCCAGTACCCCTCTGTTCATGGTTCTGCAACTACTTTTAAACTCAACACAAATTTTCACACAACCACCACGAACCACCGCGAGATCAACCTTAGAAATCCTCATACTACCCACTAACATACTACCCCGACACCCGTGGTGATTGTGAACAGGAAACGAGTATATATTATGGTATAGAGATTCATGTCTAAAACACTGTTCTGACACGACACAGAACCAACTCGTACCCCCACAACGAAACCCGCTACTACACTAACACCACACACCGACAACCGCCGTGACAACAGCCACGTGAACCCCCTGACTACCCCCTTCCAGACACTTGAATAAAAACATACAAAACTATACAGATTATCAAACGAATCATTTTATAAATTCCCTTGTTCATCACGATATTACTGAAACAGCGAAAGAAACGACTCTAACAGCCACCTTAAACCACCATATACAACGGTCAAGGAAGGCTAATGGTGACTCTACCCTGACCCAAACATAACTATTAACATCATAGTTCAACCTCACATGATTAACAGAACCAAAGCGTTGCTTATAATATATGTAAAACGCATCATAAAAGAGGACAGAACAGCGAAAACAGAACGAAAACAAGGTGAGTTTACCGTATCTTAGCAGCAAACGACCACCGTTGACCACCCTTAAACCACCGTGGACCCCTTCTCCTTAAACCTTGATGTGGCGGCAGCAGATGTATGTGAGGGTTGAGATGTGTTGATGCTAGGGTTAGGTTTTCTAGGTAGGTCTATATAAGGCGGCAGCAAGTTGTGTGTTGAGGTGTTTTACGTTGTTAAGGTGTTATGTCGAGTGGGCTGAAGTTTGATGGCACGCAAAACGAGGCCCAAAGTTATATCTTACACGGTTTACTACTAATGATAAGTCCGACCCCTTAATAACACATGTGAAAATAAAATAAAACTTGTTCGATTAACCAATTATTTGAATACGAATATTAATTATAACACATCAAATTATTAATTATTAAATATAAAATAAACTAAAAGAAAATACGGACTATTACAGCTAGCCTTTGCGTCTGACAAGTAGAGCAATTGTACAACGAGGTAGATATGGTGTTGATGCCTTGTTTAGAGTACAGTTGTTGGATGCTAGAGTATGCCTTAAGTTGGCCTCTGAGTCTAGTGTTATGTGATGTAGTAAAGGGGTATGCCTTACGATGGCCTCTGAGTCCTTTAGTTATTGAGTGAATTGGATGCTAGTCTATGCCTTAAACTGGCCTTTGAGTCTAGTGTCTTGTTGATTAGCAAGGAGTATGCTTTAGGTTGGCCTCTGAGTCCTTGTTTGTGAAAGTGAATTGGTATTTAGGTTATGTCCTAAGTTGACTGTTGAACCTTTATACTTGTTGATTGCTATGTTTAGGTTATGTCTTAAGTTGATCGCTGGACCTTCATAGTTAGTGAATGTGATTTTGAATATATATTATGTTTAGGTTATGTCTTAAGTTGACCGCTGAACCTTCAAACTTAGTGAATGTGAAAGTGAATATATACTATGTTTAGGTTATGTCTTAAGTTGACCGCTGAACCTCCATAGATAGTGAAAGTGATGGTGAATATGCATGTATGCTTGTATGGATTATATATATGAGTGAGGCATGAGGTATTTGAGGAAAGTGAATGTAAGATGATGAATTATGATTAGTGTACTTCACATGTTGTGGTTATGTTGGAGTATACATGTTTGAGGATATGATTATATTCATATGTTATGTGTTTGTGGCAACAAGTGGCTAGGACCATCTCTAGTCACTCCCCACTGACTGTGGCGCATATGTTTCATGTGTGTAGGTTGGTGATTGTTGTGCACGGGTTTCACATGGCGCTAGCGAGCGATGATCCTTCATCGATGACATTTACCTTATTCGTTAGCTAGACCTTATTTTTGATAAACAGTTTTGTGCCTGTAGGGATATGCTATCTTGAGCTATGATTTGTATTTAATACTTAACTAGGTTTAAATCCGTGAAATTCACGGGACTACTTTTAAAATGTAAATGAATTTATATAGTTATAGGATTATATCTAAGATATAATGATTTACAGAGTAATTAATTTTGAATTATTGACCATAGACGAGTAAGACTTGATATAAAATTAGTACGTATGCTTAAAATGAGTGTAACCGTGTAAGACAAATGGTTATAAGACTCGGTTAATAAAAATAATAATTTAAAAGTTGGATAACTTACATTTAACAAAATGGATCATCTTACAATTTAAAATCGTCTAACAATATAATTAATATAGTTAAAATATTTAACAACATACATAACATTAAGAGAACAAAAAAAATGTCCCACTACATAAAACAAACATAAGAAAATAATTTAAATGAAATACTCTTCAAACACGAAGAATAAAAATTGGAAGTGAAAAACATGAGTGTAGCAACAAACAACTCTCATCTGCTTACCAAACTCAGACTCACAAAGACGAATATCATAATACCGATAAGCAAAGGATAATATCAATTTCTATTGCCACAAAATGTCATTGTCAATCATAAATCAACATAATAAAAGCAAAGCTAAGCTTGAATTAATCTTTCTTTTAATATTTATTATTATTAGAAACTTTAAGAAATTGGAATTTATTCATCTTTACCTGATGAGTGATGGAGATGGAGGCTAATGTTGGAAGTGAAATTTGTACTGATTTTTGTAGGTTTCTTTAAGAACTAATTGCGTTATTTTGAGGAAGAGATTTCGCATATTAACTTTTGGTCAATTATTTTTGGAATATTAATAAAGTTTAAAAAGATAATTTTCATATTTCTTCTCGTATTAGACAATTACTTACTTTTATTAATTTGTACTTCAGCTTTTATAGTGATGGAATATGGAATATTCCATTCATATTCTACAATTGATTTCATTCCATATACCATCCCACTGATTTGGCAATCACAATCTTCAGTTAGATATATGGAATATAATTTATTTACCTTTTTTTAAAAAAAATTGGTTTTATTTTTTATGGGGCTCTCATTAATTGACACATAAGATTGTGCTTGATAACTAAGATGCCATGTCAGCGATGTGTCTATTGCATTAGTAAAATATATGATTATGTTTCATTTCATTACGCATTTCAGTTTTGTAATAATACACCTCGCATGTTAGTTATGTTTCTTAAAAAGTTTTAATTCTGCTGCATTTTTAGTACATTATATGTTTATTTTCCGCTGCCGCGAGGTGGGGTTTTACATTTGGTATCAGAGCGTTATCGCTCCCGACGCACTCATGTGACCCCCCAAACTTAACTTGACCAAATAAACAAATAATGAATGAGAGATGGGGTAGTTAAGGACAAGTGGTAGTCTGTTTAATGATTGCATTTATTAGGTTCTAACGTGTTTGTTGATGGTCATTGATTTCACTGTTATATCTTTGAATCGCCGAACCGTTAGCTTATCCATTTGGCGATCAAGGCTGGAGCTTCTACCGAAGATGGAAGATTTGTGCTACAGTTGGAGAATGCTTCTGAGCCTTGAAGATACTCCTGTTTCTTTGTGCATCAGCTTCTTTGATAACTCCGGATGCACATCCCTTTTATTGGAATATTTGTCTATCTTACTTGAGATCTATCTTTATATCTTTTCAACTTAACCTTGTTGCTTGCTTTCTCGAGGTGCCTTGTAGGTAATCTTCACTTTTATTGGATTTTGAAGAACTGGTTTTGGGATAACTGTAGACCGTGTACGGGAAATGTTGTGATTTGAGGAATACTTAGGTGGTATCGTGAGACACGTTTTGGGATCCAAGTGTCTAGTTGTTTATCCAATTGGAAGAGTGAAAGTGAGTAATAAAGTGCTTATTTAGAGGCTGGGTTTTCTACTTAGTATTCAGTGGAACTTAAACTTGAGAACCATACTCAAATTGTGAAGATTAGTGGATTCAAAGGTACTGTTTAAGGGGTCAGATGAGGTACTTCAAATCACAGACGAATTTGGAAGAATAGGTTTAAGATGTTATTGATGATGAATGGATGAGTGTGGTGAGTTAGTAACACTTGACTTAGAGAACATGATTTACTCGAGGAAGGACTTGTGGTTGAGGAATAAGAACCCTTAGTAATAGTAATTGTTTATCGAAAGAGCTTACGAGTTAGACTTGGAAGAACTTGTTTAAGCTATATTTGACCTTAGTTACGTAATAAATCTTATAGCTTAACTATCCAAGTACTTGAGGAATTTAGAAGGGTACGCATAAGGTGCTAACATGGTCGAATGGATGAGTGAGGTAAGTTAGTGGTTACTCGACCTTGAGGATGTGATTCGCTTGAGGAATAACCTATTGTATGAGGAATGAGAATCATTGGTAATAATAGTTGAGTATTGAAAGAATTTATTATTTAAACTTGGAAGAGCCGGTTAAATGTTGACCTTAGGTCACTTGATGGATCTAAGCGTTTACCTATTGATGTACTTAAGGGATTTTGAGGATGTACCACTAGTGTGAGATTAGGATATAGTAATTCGTTGGAAAGTGAGAGTTAGAGACTTGATGATTTAAGAGTTTGTATATGATGGGAAATGATGTAAGTGAAGTGGACATAGCGTATGAGTTTAGTGACCTGAGAGTGTTATTGAACTGTCTTTTGAGGAACTCACAGAGATGAGGCATCTAAAACTTTTGAGAATAGGTAACTGGAATGATGATATTGTTTAAATTTTGAAGAAATTATGGTATAGAAACCGTTTGAGGAAATGTTTCGTGAGAACCGATAATTGACTTGCTTGATTTGGAAAATAAGGAGTGAGAACCCTATGAGAATAATGAGAGACTCGAACCTTAGAAGATTTCTGTAATCGTTACTTTTATATCGCTTCTCTCCTCTCTTCTTCCTTGATTCTCCTTCTGCTCTTGGCTTCACTATTATTGGAGTCTGTAACCTAAAGTTCCTTACTTTGTCATCTCCTTTGTTACTCGAGTCCTTTTCCGTGTGTCTCTCTCGAGATCTGTATCGCGTTGGTTCCTGAAGTTCGTAACTTATCTTCTCTCCTGTGAGCCTTGTTCCCTTTCATTTAGGTTAGTGGTGAGATTGGGTTTTCCTTGGAGTAGTAATACATGCCTTGAGGAATCCTGTTTTGCGGTATCGGAATTTAGTTGACAGAGTTCGTGTTATGATATTGGAGTAATAATAGATATTGTGCTGTGTAGAGAGTTTCATGTTAAAGGCCCAATCGTGCGAGTGCCACTTGTGGATTTGCGTCAACCTTGAGGCTAATGATGACTGTATCTTTTTATGAGGATAGTGATGGGCTTATGGAAACTGTTTGAGTGAAAGATGTACTTCCTTGGGAACTTTATTTTGGGGTGCTTCCTTTTAGTAGTGAGGTTTTGAAGCTTGAAGATTTGAAGGTTGTTACCTTTGTAAGACCTTGTTTTTGGAAGGATCACTTTATGGTAATAAGATATGGAATTTGAGGATTTTGAAGTGCTTCCGTGGAAGGAGTTTGATGGAATCGAGCTATTTAGAGCTAAAGGTTATGGATGATTTTGTTAAGGCCCATTCGATTGGGAAGAGTTACGGTGTAGAGAATATTGTGTCCTGGATTTTGAGATTTGATGATATAATGGAAATTTGGTTTAGAGTTTTGGAAGTGCATGAATCTTGGTTTAGGATCTGTGCTTAGGCTTCTACCCTGAGTGAAATCCTTAACTATTGGTGAACGGATATTAGGGTGATCTAAGCTCGTGGCCGACCTCATTTTCGTGAAAATTTCAGGTTAGTGTGAGTTGAATGAGAATTTGGAATTTCTCCTTGGTGAGAAATGTCTTGTTCTGTGGATAAGTTAGTGGTAAGAGAAATCGTGGAACCCTTGTGAGTTTAGAGGTTATTTGAATCATTTTCTAAAGGATGTATTAGTAATCGTTGTAACGATGTTTCGATTGTGGACTGAGTGGTTAGTACTCCCGTTTTCCGCAGAGTTATTGTTTTCCTTGACTTTTAACCTGGTTGTTTTGTTCCTTTGATCCTCTCTTGTAAGTTTCTGTTAGTTGTTCAACTGAGAGCTTGTTAGCCTTAGTGCTAAATGGTCCGTATGGTGATTCCGTACTTTCTGTGATCGTTTCTGGAATGGTTTCCATTTCCGTTATTGATAACTTTTGCTATTTTCACAAATCTTACTTGTTTTGAGAATTTGGTTAATCGTGAAAGTGCGTAGCTTGTGATGTTGGATGCTAAGTGTAAATTATGTTATTGTATGTATGCTTCCTGTAACCTTTCTGAATTATTTTCCCTTATGTAAATAGTAAACTTTCGCTATCCTCGCAAACTTTACTCATTTTTATGACTTGGGAATAAAAGTTACTTTTGGAAAGTCAGGTTTAAAGAAGTTGAAGGTTTTACGATTTTGATTGATTTCAGCGTTGATTTGATGTTAGAACCTGTTATAGGAGACGTCCGATAACTTGTACTATGCACATCGACGCCGGATTGATTAGTTTTGAAAATTGATTTATTTTCTCTTTGAACTTGTCTCTGATTAGGAATGTCGGGCTCTTGAATGCGCAATGACTACCCCAACACTCCTTGACAAAGACTCGTGCCTTGGAAATTATTTTCGTAGCCGCGAAATAAATCTAAGTTTTGAAATCTCGAAATTTTCGTAAACATTTTGGATGATAGCGTTATCTTTTATAATTTAACCTTTTCTGCTATCAAGTTTTGAGGACGAAACTTTTTGAAAGGTGGGGTGATTGTAACATCCCAGTATTTCGGGCTTGGAAGTTTAAAGATTTTAAGTCGAACTTCGAAAATAATTTATAATTCGTAAATTCGTAATTTCATTTAACCAACTAATTTAATTTATGTGGAAATGTTTTAAAGAGTTTTAAGTGGGAATTGATTTAATTGCGTAATTTATGTCTTAGCAATTTAATTTCATGGTCCGGAAATAATTATGTCGGTCTTAAGTTTATAGTGACCTTAAGTCGGTGTTCCTAGTTCAAATGGGGCTAACTTGTTAACGGGCCCATTTTCCATCATTCTCCTCACAAAACCCTAACCCCAGGCCACCATCCTCCACCTCTCTCCTTCACTTCACTTTTCAGATTTGTGAAAACATAAAAAACTACCATTTTTTTTTATATTTCCACCTCCAACCTTCAAATGCTCATAAAATCTTCGTTTCATACCGAGATTTAGCGATTCTTGCGCCTAAAGACTCGTGAGATCGTCCCCGTCGTTTTAAGATAAATACTCTTTCAATTTGGGACAGTTGAATTTTCGGCCTGTTCATGGATTTCGAAATACGTGAACCTCTTTTGATGTTTTTTTTGTTTTAGGCGGTAATTGTGATAACCCGGAAGAAGATTTGGTGATTATTGAAGAAGATCTCGAGCATTTCTCTAAGTAAATGTGACCGTGATGAGATTACTCGGCTGTGTTGTTATTTTCATGTGACATGTGTTGATGTGTGAATTTGTGGTATATTTGAGGATGAATATATGTTGTGGATGTTTATGAGGTAATTTCAGAAGTTATTAAAGTATTGTGGTTGTGTTTATGAGGATATTTGATGAACTTTGTATATCCGTCACAATTTTGGGTTATTGCTTAATTAATGAATTAATGGCTTCAGATTCATGCTTTTATGTTTAAGATTGATGAGGATGAACCACTTGGGATATTGTTGGGATTATATGATGTAAGTATCGTAAGAATCATGCTTGTAATGTAGCTTGGATGAACATAGGCGAAATTGGGGATGAAATCGTGTATGTGCAGGAAAATGTCGCGGACTGCAGTGAATACCGCGGGGTGCGGCGTTCACCGCAGTCCTGCGGCCTGGCCAGTGCAAGCTGCGTTTTCCACATGTTTGGATTCGTGGTTTATGCGGGCTGTTTTGGGTAATCGATACTAATTGGTTTTAGTATGTTTTGAGGGATGATATGGGATATATATGCCTAGTTTAAAATATATGTTTGAGGTAGGTGATTATTAGTAATTGATTAGGGGGTGTCTTATGTTAATTAATTCTCAAGTTAATTTAAAAAGCCGGCCAGTCTTAATTAATTAATTAATAGTAAAACTGGGGGGGCGGGGAGGTTTAAGGTTGATTGATTATCTCTAAGTCTAATTAAAAGATAAAGACAAGATAAAACTGAAATAAGATGTGAATAAAACTAATGATAAAAAGGATGTTAGGATGATTTTTTCATAAAAGCTACGATGGTATAAAGTCTAGGCCAACATGTAATGTAGTCGCATAAGGGGTGTAACAAATCCTCTCGGTCTATGTTACCTAATAGCTCCTTTCGGCCAATGCTATTAGATCCTAGGTCTCACAAATATTGGGTGTCAACAATAAGGATGATTCCTAAAGCCTAGGTCACACACCTTTCAGTTTTAGTAACCTAGCTGTCTTAAAAGATTAACCAATGCCTTCCCCGTATCTTTCAATCTTGGGTAAGTCATTACTAACATCCTATAAGTCTCCATTCAGTCTCGTTATAGGGTATTATAATTAAGGAAATAAAACAGTGTGAAACATACGCGAGGTCGGTCGATCGACCAACTATTTCAGTCGATCGACCGACTACCCCAGTCGACCGACCAGTTAAGCCGGTCGGCCGACCAGTTAAGCCGGTCGGCCGACCAAAGTCTGCTACAGGTCGTCTGATTTGGACCATCTACGCAAACATTCACCTACATCCTAACATATGGGTTTAGCTACTCATAACTACAGTAAGAACAACAATAACAATTATAAAACCAGAATTCATAACAATCAAAACAATAGGCATGCAATTAACAACAAGGTTTCGGGATTCTAAACTAACAGGATACTAGCAATCTTATGAAAAAGCAATAAAAGAACTGAATGTAATAAGAATTACCGAGTAGGGAATTAGGGTAGAAAAAAATGCTTATTGAATTGCGTGGAACGAATTGTAAGAATGAACTAAGAACAATAACCCTAATCTTAATACAAACTTTTGTGAGAAAAGTAACTGAAAGATTTAAATATTGCTGAAAGATTAAAGAGTAAAGTAAAAGATGATCAGTCCTAATGACGGATTAGCCTTTTTATAAGTGTTTTCCAAGTTTTCTTCTTTGACCTAATTCCTTCACGGGCTTTTGCGAGTTTTCTGAAGTCTGCGCTGTGGTCGACCGGCCGACCGATTATCGGGCCCAATAGGTCTTTTGGCTTCGAAATTGGAATTCTGAACTTGACATGTCAGCTACGTTGGTCGACCGACCAGGGTAGTCGGTCGATCGACCGGTTTTCCTGATTGTCAGCTTGTGATCTCCTTTTAAGTTGGTCTTATGGTCCTTGATTTTCGCGTTTGATGTCGTTCCCTCCTTGGTTATGCAGAATTCCCGAGTGTAGCATTTGGCTTGAAATCGCCTCTTTTACGCATTCTTTTGCAAAATAGCATAAAAATACGAAAGCAGACAAATGTTGGGAAATAAAGGCTAAAACTCGTAAATGAGCTCTAAAATGCGTGTAAAAATAGATGTAAAACATCATAAAATAGACACGCTTCAAATTCCCCAAACCAAACCTTGCTTGCCCTCAAGCAAGAATTAGACTCGATCTTAAACTAATGGAACGATTTCAATCTCAGAGTGAAATTTACATGTCAGCCTAAATCAATTTAATGCAATGTCAACAAGGTAAAAGTAAATGAATCATGCAAACGAATTATAAAGTTGTCAAACTTGCAAATCTATTGACTAGAGAGACTTTTCACAATGGACTCTCACGGGTCGCTCAAATCACACATTAAGCAATGGGTGAGTGTTTGTAAAAGATAGAAAGAAGTGTTTTGTAAAGACACTCACCTAAGTCTGACCCATGAAAACATGCCTGTAATCTAACATGAAAAATAACTCTACAACCATGCATATACATACTCATTAAGTGACTTTGACACATGCTTTGAGGTAATGAAGGATATGTGAGGTGAAGGGTAAAAGAGGTTAAAACGTTTTTGGACGAGTGGGGTTAATAGCCAAGCTAGCAAAACCGGGTTCCAACAATATATTTCACGACTTTCAACATTATGAAAGTGTTATTTTATAGCACAAGTCTCACATAATTTTAAGGAAACGACTCCCAATTATTTTGAATGAAGTACGGGAGCGGTAAGATATCAAAGAAAGGTATTTCCTGAACGATTTTGAGTCCCTGTTTCTGTCAGCTGGTCGACCGACCAGGTGATGCGGTCGGTCGACTGACTCTCAGTGATTCTTCAATTTTTTTCCAGTTTCTCTTTCTTTTTCTGATTTTTCTTTTCTTTTCTATCTTTCTCTTTCTTTTCTCATGAGGACAAACAAAAACCAAAGATGTCTCAAAAAAATTCCATTGACTACAAATACTAACTTGGTAGGGTAGGCTAAGTATATGATGTAGTTTTAGGGATAAAAAGGCAGATTTGGTTATGTAGGGTTTATGGGTAAAATAAGAGAAAGGACCTCAAGTGCACGTATCAAGACTCACAAAACAAGATGGCATATAGGTACATAGCAGTTCATGTTCATGTTTATGCATATTTATGTAATATGTTCCAAAGGGAGTACTAATCACATCCTAGATAACTGGTAATGAATGAAACCAGGAATAAAGCTCTAAAACTCAGAATGTATAGTAGTTTGCCAAAGTACAAGTCAAGTCTCAAGAAAAGCAAATTGTTTGACAAAAACTCGTAGATATGCATATGACTCTTATACTGAAACATGTTGACAAGTCAAGTCATAGGCATAAACATGTGAAATTTCAAAGTCATCATTGAAATACTCTCGTTCCGACTCGACCTATATGCTAAAGTAAACGTGCATTTTTTTGGAATTTTTGAATTTTTCTATTTTTGTTTTTTGAATTTTCTTGTATATGCAAGGGAAATAAAAAAAAGAACGATGCAAGAAAGAAATGCAATAAACGTATGACAAAATGCAGTGGAACAATGCATGTGACACAAAACCCTTCCCCAAACCAACCCGCACAATGTCCCCATTGTGCATTAGCATAAGCAAAGGTTTATGAAATAAAGGGAAAAAAACGAAAGAGGAAAAATAAGGAAAACATGGAAGGAACTCACCGGATTTTTAGCGCGATGGAAACCTCCCTAAACCAGCGGGAGCTTAGGAGGTTTTGGTGGCCAGCAGTGCCAACCCAGCGACCTGAAAAAGGGACAATAAGATAACCCTTTTCGGGGAATAACGAGGTCTTGGGTGGTAAAAGTTGGTTTTAAAGGTTTGAAGTTGAGAAGAAAAATGAAAGTATAAAAGAAAGAGTGAGGAGAAAGACTTCCTAATCGTTCTTCCACACTTCCCGAGGTAAACAAAAACAGCCTGTAGCAGCTGAAGTGGTCGACCGACCACACCACTTGGTCGACCGACCAAGTGGCAGGTTTCAGAAACTGCTGGGCTGCAGGGTCCTGGTCGACCGACTGATGAAATAGGTCGGTCGACTGCTCTTCCTGTGCAGTGCTCTTTTTTTCTTCTCGAAATTAACTTGTAGGATCGAGTTAACCTCCCTCAACCCTGTAAAAACATTATATACGCGCTCAAAACATGCGCAAAATCCAGAAACCCAAGTCTAATTGTCTCAACAAAACCACAAAAGCAAAAAATTGTCTAAGTCTAAAGCAAAAAGAAAACTAAAAGTCTTAAAGCTAAATAGTAAATTGTCTTAAAAACTCAAAAATTGCAAAGATTTCATCCGCGAAAAATGCGGAAAATCTCGGACCATGGCTTTCGGCTAAACGCCGTGGTCTCCACCGTGTTTGCTTTGATCAGAAATCACGTCTCCACTCCGTCACAAAGCATATGTGACGGATCACCTTCTTTAGCTTCATCCCTCCTCTCCTTGTCCTCTTTGTCTACCTCGTCTAGATCATCATCCTCTTGGTAGCTCATCCTCTTTGTCCTCCTCTTTGTACGATAGCCTCCTTGACCTTAGGTTTTCCTCCTTGCTCTCCTTGCTTCCCCAAACCGATCCCTGCAAAAGGTGAAACAAGAATGTCCTCCATATTGCTCCCAATCTGGGGCGGAGGTGTAAAAGCATGAATTGGTGTAGGCTTTAGAGTGGGGGACGTGGTAATGACCTCATATTTCGGTGTGGAAGTGATCGCATTGCAAGTAATGGGGGTCATGACATCCTTTTTCCTGTAGGACAACCCAAAAATGATAGAGTGTTTCCCCACTTTGAAGGTCAAGTCCCACTCCCCACATCAATAATAGCACCCGCGGTGTGCAAGAAAGGTCTCCCTAAAATAATGGGTATGTGGGCATCCTCGGGGATGTCCAAAACCACAAAGTCGATGGGAAAAAAAACCTATCTATGCGCACGGGGATGTTTTCTAACACCCCGACAGGTTCCATTGAGGTACGATCTGCCATATGCACGGTCATACTAGTCACAGCAAAGGTAGTCATCCCTAGGTTTTTGGCCACACTCAAGGGCATAACACTAATGCTAGCCCCCAAGTCATAAAGGGCCTTCTTAACTGGGAAGGTGCCTATGTTACAAGGAACGGAAAAACTACCCGGGTCTACTAGTTTGTGAGGTGCAATTACATGAGAAAGAAAACTAGAGGACTCTTCAGTAAGAGCTACTGACTCAACTTTATCTAAAGACCGCTTCCTAGTCAAAAGTTGTCTCATAAATTTTAAGTATGAAGGTACTTGCTAGACTAACTCTAGGAAGGAGACTTGTACATTAAGACTACGGATAACATCTTTGAATTTCTCGAAGGATACCTGTTCCTTCGTTGGAAGTAGCTTTCTGGGTATGGAGGAGTAGAGCCTTCAGCATGTACGACTCTCTTCAAGAAGTTCGGGGTATTGTAACCCCGAATAAGGAACTGCTTCAAGTTATCAGGCATTTCAGGCTTGTACGATTCTGATTCTTCAGCTGAGGTGGTCGGTCGACCACCTTCCTCGGTCGGTCGACCGATCTCTGGCACTTCAGAATTTCCAGTAGCCACTGGAACATCGTTTGACTTTCTGTCTGTGGTCGACCGACTGTCATCAGTGGTCGGTCGACCTCGTGCACTGCTACTCGCACCCAACTTTTTCTGACCCGCTTTCTCCATGGCCTTAGGAGTTCCCACCTTTGCTCCACTTCGCAAAGAGATGATATTTTGGGTCTCTTTCTTCTGGTCCGTGTTGGTCGGAAATTGACCCGGAGCCCTTGTGTTATTATTGTTCGCGATTTGAGCAATTTGAGACTCAAGCATTTTCATTCCAGCCTCTCTTGCTTGCGACTCCTTCTGAACCAGCCCAATGAGTTTTTGAATCAAGGCATCGGTATTTTGTGGTGGGTTCGAAGGTTGTTGTGGGACAAAGGGTGGCTTTTGGAAATTTTGCTTATGCGGTGGGATGTAGGCTTGATTTTGTTATTGTGGAGGTTGTGGGTTTAGGACATTTTGACTTGTCCATCTCAAGTGAGGGTGGATGTTGTTGTTATTGGGATCATAGAAATTATTCCCACGATAGTGTTGGAAGGCTGCACATGTTTCATTAGGAGATGTGCAGAATTTTGAAACATGGCCTTCTCCTCCGCATCGCTCACAAGTGAATGGCCCAGCCTAAATGACATTCACTTGGTAAATACCACCCTTGCTTCCTCCTCCTACCTCGAACTTATCCAATCTCTCCATAAGAGCCTCAATAGCTGCGACCGAAGACTCGACCTTCATTTGGTTACCTCGAGAGGTCCCATGTTCGGCTCTATGCACAGCCACATCCTCAATAATCTTGAGACCCTTAGTCTCCCTAGAATTATCTCGAAACCTCCCATTAGCTGCGGCATCAAGATAGGCACGATTGTCGTCGTACAACCCATTATAGAACTGGTTACAAAGAAACCATTGCTCGAATCCATGATGGGGGATGGATCGAACAAGTCTCTTGAACCGGTCCCATGCTTCACGGAAATCTTCGGTTGGCCCTTGTTTGAAGCTTGTGATTTGGGCCCTCAAAGCATTAGTCTTTGACGCGAAATATATAGTATTTCCGGTAAAAGGCTTACGCTAATGTGTTCCAATCAGTAGCTCCCGCAGCAGTGCGGTCAAGATCTCTATACCACTCCCTAGCCGAGTCTCGTAGAGAAAAGATTAACATGGTTTGCTTTATTTGATCTTGAGTCACCCCATCCGGAGGCGCGATGGAACAGACATAGTCAGTAATTTTTTTTTTTCCGCCGCATCCTCGTTTGCCGCTTCCCCAAACTGATTCTTCTCCACCATTGAGATGTAGGATGGTTTGGCTTCAAAGGATTTTCCCGTGCCTACAGGTAACTTGAACCCTTGGTAAAGGTGATTTCCCTGCGGCATGGAATGACTCACAATACTGGCTTCTTCGGCCATCTCTTCTTCTTTATCGGGTTTTGGAAAGTTAGTATTTGTATATGTGGTGGGTGTGGGTGGATTATTCGGTGAATGTAGTTGATTTGGTGAGTGAGGGTGATTTGGTGATGGTGGTTGGTCAAAAATATCTTCTTGGAATAACGAAGATGGAGAACCTCTTTTGTTATTCTGTTGAAAAAGCATTTTATTTGCTCTTAGCGTCCTCTCAAGCTCTAGGTCAAGTGGTAGGAGTTCTCCTTAAACTGACCTGCGCATAAGATGGAAACTCCAAGAAAAGAGTGAGAACGGTTTAAGGAACAAAGTTCCTTAAACACAAAAACATAAACAATAAACAATAAACACTGGCGTCACCTCCCCGGCAATGGCGCCAAAATTTGACACCCGTCGTTGAGGGTGCCAAAGATAAGATTTATAATTACGTTAGCTTAAACTAGATAGAGTAAGTCAAGGGTCGAACCACAAGGAGGTGGGGAATGTTTATCGTTTTAGGTCGATGTTTTAAGGTAACAAATTGGGGGTTTTAAGATTGATTGATTGTCACTAAGTCTAATAAAAAGATAAAGACAAGATAAAACAGAAATAAGATGTGAATAAAACTAATGATAAAAAAGGTTGTTAGGATGATTGCTTCATAAAAGCTACGATGGTATAAAGTCTAGGCCAACATGTAATGCAGTCGCATAAGGGGTGTAACAAATCCTCTCAGTCTATGTTACCTAATAGCTCCTTTCGGCCTATGCTATTAGTTCCTAGATCTCACAAATATTGGGTGTCAACAATAAGGGTGATTGCTAAAGCCTAGGTCACATACCTTTCAGTCTTAGTAACCTAGCTGTCTTAAAACATTAACCAATGCGTTCCCTGTATCTTTCAATCTTGGGTAAGTAATTACTAACATCCTATAAGTCTCCTTTCAGTCTCGTTATAAGGTATTATAATTAACGAAATAAAACAGTCTGAAACATACACGAGGCCGGTCGATCGACCAACTTTTTCAGTCGATCGACCGACTACCCCAGTCGACCGACCAGTTAAGTCGGTCGGCCGACCAAAGTCTGCTACAGGTCGTCTGATTAATACCATCTACGCAAATATTTGTTGGGAAATGTGTCTTCAACAATAGTGCGATCACGTCAATGATAATAATCATTGTCAAAATCTTATGAAAAGAATATGCAAGGGACGATCCGATATTTGATATAGTCAACTGACCAACATTAATCGGTAATGATTGGTTGGCTAGAGTTTGACATTACTGCCGTGTGACGGTGGTGGTCAGTTGATCCCTTTAGGTCACACCTCTAGGACTAACCCCTTAAATATACATATTGATCAATTGTATATGATACGAATTGATCGAATTCCTTAAAACCGTATATCGAGAAATCAGAGGTTGAATCTTAATGTAAGATTTATATTTGAGATTGAAATGTGTCGATTATCAAATATTAATCGATATTTTTGAAATATCGAAATTTGAATATGAATGAATCGTGGTTATGACAAATATTGTATATCGTATTGACGATTATTATTATAACCATATATTGGGACTGTAATTACGAATTACTAAATTATTTTGTTAAATATGATTTAATTAATTTTGAAATAATATTTATTTGATAAATGATTATTTTAAAATTAATACAAATAAATTATGTCACATGGGATGTTACATTTTAATATTTGTACAAAAGTATAATTGTAAAATGGAGTCCATTTTACAACTTAATGGACCGTGTGTTTTTTGTGTTGTGGGTGGATTAAATTGTTTAATTCATTTTAAGAGACAAAATGAAAACATAACCTTAACTCTAATTATTGGCTCTTGTGCCTATGATTATGGGTAAGCCCAATTTAGCTCTAACCCTTCCCTAGGGCTTAACTCACACGACACTACTTACCCTCTCCCATCCTTTTGCTTTAAAAGTGTAAGACACACACAAAATTCATTCACTACTTCAAGAGCGTACAAAATTCTAGTGTGAGAAAATTGAAAAACCTCATAATATTATTGGATAATATTATCTATATATTATAACAAGTATTATAATATTTCGGTTAAGGTTCTAATATAATTAGAACTTGTTTAAGGTAAAACCGTTTGTTCGTTCACCTAGTCTGTGCTTGCATTCGGTATTTAAGGGTAGGTCTTGGTGTATCGTAAAGGAGGCAAGCTAATTTGGTTGCTCCGTGGAGGATCGTCCTAGCACTCATTCAGACCGTTAGTAAGGCCATTTCCGTTATTATTCCGCATTTACTTTTGCATGCATAAAGATCAATATATATATATATAAATATATATGTGTATATATATATATATATACAAATATATATATATACACATATATATATATATGTGTATATATATATATATATATATATATATATATATATATATATATATATATATATATATATATATATATATATATATATATATATATATATATGAGATTAATAATTAAATAATTAGTAGGACTAATAAAAGGTTGGTTAGTATGACTAAGGTTTCCTTCAAGTGGTATCAGAGCATTTGGTTGCTTGCATGCAACTCGATTTTTACGTTTTTGCGAGAAATACGATTTTAATTAAAAACGAAAATGATTAGTACATATAGGATATGCACGAAAATCTTAATACATGTATATTTTCTGGTCTTAAAATAGTTTTAAGTCATTATGAATGATTTATGAAATAATAATGTTCAAAGTTATTATTAAAATTGTTTAATTTATGCTAAAAATCGGTTAAAAACGTTTTAATATGGGAAAAATAGTAAATTAAAGTTTCTGGCCGAGATTTTTATATATGTTCTCACATGCATTTAACATATTATGAATATATAATGTTCAAAATTATTGAAGTTTTAAGCATGGTTTATGATTTTTAATGGTTAAATAGTCATAAAATGGGATAAAAATGGGTTTTTATAGTTATATTTTGAATTTAACTATGAAAATTTTTGTAGATGTCACATGCAATATTTAAAATGTATGATAAATTTTCCAGAAATTTTTCTTTAATATTGCATGAATATTGATTTTTATAGTAAAAATCGTAATATTAGTGACATAATTTAACTTAAATAGTTTAAGTTGGAATTTGACCATAAAAATTTTATATAGTGTCATATATATTATTTCTAGCACGCATGTGAATTTTGAGCTAGTTATTTCGAATTTTACATGAGAAATGATTTTAATCGTTAAAATCGAGCAATATATGACACGATTTATTAAAAACAATAGTAAAAGTTGCTAAAATGGTCCAAAATTTTAACCCATATTAGTCATATTTGATATGATCATCATCATATTTTTCTTGGGTGCCAAAAGTTTGACACCCGTCGTTGAGGGGTGCCAAAGATAAGATTTATAAAAACCTCAGCTTAAACTAGATAGGATAAGTCAAGGGTCGAACCACAGAGAGACAAGGTTAATAATGTTTGTGAATTTAAAGTCTATTGAAAGTAACCAAAAAAGGGGGGTTGATTGATGATTCGAACTAACAACTAAGATAGCAAAAATAAACAAGAATACTAAAACAAGGTAAAAGGAGATTAGCAACTTCGGTTCCCCATGGCTGAAACAAGTCAATAAAGGGTAAAATAACCAAATAACACAATCCCAAGGAACAAAGAATAAACCTTTAGGTCAATATTCTACCCAATCGTCACGGTCTTAGGGTTCCTAGAAAAGCACTAAACTTTCGTTCATAGGGCAATCCCAAAGTTATTGTTAAACTAATCCTAACAATCTTTCAATCTTTAAAGGATTAGTTCACCAACAAAAATGGGGGATTGGTAAATTAATCAAAGAACCATTAAAATCTAATCTTGGACATGGTTCCCCTAATTCCTAATCACAAGAATTAGTTATGCATAATCTTAATCATAAAACTAGAACTAACAACATTCAAGAACAATAAGAAAATTAACATGATTGAAGATGAAGATTTAAAGGATGAAAATATAAATTGATTAACAATAATAAGAAGAACAATAAAGTTAATTAATAAGGAAAGATTAAATTGGATCAAACTTACAAAACTAATTGGAAATTAAGAACAAAGATGAAAACTTGGGAATTCTTCTCTCTAACTATGGAGTTTTTGCTAATGTGGACCGCTTAACCTAATTATGAAGCTTAGGCGTCCTTAAATAGACTCCTAATTACAAGATTAAAAAAATATAAGCCAAAATAAAAGTCCGGAACCCGTCGCCAGGTCGGTCGACCTCTTAAGTAGGTCGGTCGACCTTGAATGATGTAGTCAGGCCTTCTGAAATATGCGCGTTGGTCGGTCGACCTATTGAGTAGGTCGGTTGACCGATTCCTGTACATTCCAGCCTTAAATTTGCTTGTACGCACCACTTGGTTCGCGTAAACACTCAAAATAGCTTCCGAGGGACGTTTAAAGTTCGGTTTTGCTCACTTCCGCGTATTCCTACAATTAAAACATAGAAATGCCAAAGTAAACCGTTTCGGGAGAAATAGTAACTAAAAGTTACGAAAATGCATAGAAATACGTGCCGAAAGTATAAATAAAATGCATAGTATAGGCACGTATCAAACTCCCCAAACCAAACCTTGCTTGTCCTCAAGCAAGCACTAAGACTCAAAAGAAAAGAAAAAAAAACTTCTATTGGAACGGATTTCATACTATTAGAACCAAAAACAACACCATGCCCAACCAATTTAATGCAACTTCCAAAGAAAATCAAGCATATTGCCAAAAGTAAAACGAATTGAACATGTTGGAATAAAATGCTAAACTTTCAACCTTGCAAGACTCATTCTAAATGGACTCTCGCGGTACGCTCGAGACACTCATGAAGCAAAGGGTCAAATATATGTGAAAGACAAGAAAATAAACAAGATTATAGACTCTCACCTATCTACGACCCGTAAGAACATGCCTGCAATCTAACATGAATAAAATCTCTATAACCGTACATATGCATTCTAACACTTAAATGACCATGACACATGCCGAGGCAATTTGGGATTGTGAGGCTAAAGGTAAGAAAGGGTTAAAATGAGTTAGGGAAAGAGGGGTTAAACCGAGCTAACAACCATCCAACCACACTGTAAGATCACTTCCATTTTTTTTCATAAGACAAGCCAATGCTCAAAATTTGAGAGCAAAAATCACAACTCCTCTTTTTCTCCCTTCTTTCTCTTCTTTTGTTTCAAAAACAACACCCTTGTTCAGTGGTCGTGGTCGACCGACCATGTAAGTCAGTCGGCCGACCACCCCTGAAAACAGGCAGCTTCGAAATTTTCAGCTGGGTTTTTTTTCATCCTTTTTTTTCTTTCTTTCTTTTTCTTTTTCTGATTTCAGTTACCCCTTTTTTTTTTTCTTTTTCATTTCTTTTCTTTTCTCCTTTTCACCATTCTCACAATATCAAGATTTTTCAACGAAACACAAAACCAAAAGATGGCCAAAACAGTCCCATCATACTACGTTACAAGCTCGGCTAGGGTAGGCAATTTTTTTAGGATGTAGTATATGGGATAAAAGAGTCAATTTGGCTATGTGAGGGTTATGGGTAAAACAAGAAAAGGAAACCTCTACCACATGTGTCAACAAACCATAAACCTGAATGCCTATATCTATTAAGTAGACAAAATTCATGCTTATGCACATTGATGTGACATGCCTTAGGAGGAGAAACTACTCACAAACCTACATGAAATCGGTCATGAATGTCACCGATTTATTAAGCTCTAAACCTTAGAATATGTAGTAGCTTGCCAAGAAGAGAGTCAAGTCTAATAATTTAGCATAAAATCAACAAAAACTCGTAGATGATGCAAAAGACTAGCTTGAATTTTTTTTTGAAAATGCAAGGCAAGGCAATATGCGACATGTGAGGCATAAATCGTATCCGTCCGTTCCGACTCGACCTATATGCTAAAGAAACGTGCATTTTTTTTTTGATTTTTTTGTATCTATGCAAACTGAAAGGAGAAAAAGTAACTGAAATGCAATAAACGTGCGACAAAAAAAATGAAATGCAGACACAAACACAACAGAAGAAAAAAAACAAACGACACCTAAACAAATGCAGACTCAAAAGGAGTATGCATATACCCTCCCCAAACCAAAACGCACAATGCCCCCATTGTGCTCATCAGCATAAATCCACAGCATAGGGATGGGGATAGGCAAAGACAAAGAATAGAAGAAAAAGGAAAAAGACTAAAGCCTGCAGAAAGAGGCTAAAGGGGATAAAAAGAAAAAACAAAAAACTACTTACAAGGTAAAAGAACCTCCCCAAACCGAGCATCGAAGAGGGGAGGTGTGGGCTCGTCACTAATCCTCGGGGTCATATTCTGACCCACTCTGCTCCTCTCCCTCCTCCTCTTCGTCATCGGAACCTGTGCCTGTTCCTGAGGCGGATCCCGATGTCTCCCCTTGTACTTGGTCGCCCACCTGAGGTGTGTACCAGGTGGGGTGAGTCCATGGGCCAGTGGGGAGCCTACCCTGAGTAGCATACTCCGAGTAGACCGGGTACTGGTAGAGACAATAATCGTTCAACTGTTTCCGGTTGAACTGCCTGCAAAGGTCCCCCACCATGAGTGGGAGAGATCTGTTATCAACGACAGGAGGAATATGAACATTAGGAGGAGCAGCAAAATCAATGGGGTACCCCGTCCCAGGTGCATCAAAGTGGGCACCAGGGGCAGGGACCCTACGGCCTCTAAAGGTGCCTCCTCTAAGTGGAAGGCGGTAAGATGGAAGGAGGGCTCTAGGCTCCCCCTGAATCATCAAGGGGTAACATGGGGGGAGCCATGGTGATGGGGATGCGATCACTGAGGTAAGTATCTACCTTCCAATAATCCTTCCTATCCACCCAATGCACGGATTTGACATAGGCCATGTCCATGTACCGGGAGAGAGGGTGAAGCGCATCCTCAAAGCGGGGGCACTGAAGAACAAGTGAGCGAGCCAAACGAGTGACTAGCCCACCACAAACAATAGTAGTCAAAGAAGTTCCCTCGCCCACCGCCACAAAGAGAGAGGCAACCAAATAAGCGGTTTTATAAAACCGCTGACCCTTACGTCTGTCATTAAGATAGCCAGACAAAATAGAGAGCTCAATGTTTTTAACATTTTGAGACTCCTTACGGCCGAAAACAGTGTTGGCCAAAAGATGCAAATAATAACGGGGAGCGAGTAAGTGAACGGTAATGCTCTTCTTCCTCCTATCGCTGAAATCAGAAAGGCAAGACCACATGACAGTGTACGACTCAGAAGAGTCACCCATACGACCCGTAGAAGATGTAACAACCCGACCCACCACGGTCGTAACACACCCCAATAAGATGGGATGTATGCCTTTGGGCCAAATTATTTGTCCTCACTTGAGCCCAAAAGCACAAGGCCTTGTTACTAAGTGGTGAGTGGGAGCTATTATAAACATATCACAAGCCTCACATTCTACCGATGTGGGACAACTTTGTTGGGGCTGGTGTCCTTGACAATTAAGTACAATGACTTATTAAATCTCTTTAAGGATCACAAGGGCATACTTTTGTATTATTACCAGTTGATCCACGTTTATCAATAACGGTTGGCTTGCTAGATAAGTTTGACGTTATTGTCATACGGATGGCGGTGATCAACTGGTCCCTATA
This sequence comes from Silene conica, assembly GCA_029255685.2. Classification (NCBI taxonomy): domain Eukaryota; kingdom Viridiplantae; phylum Streptophyta; class Magnoliopsida; order Caryophyllales; family Caryophyllaceae; genus Silene; species Silene conica. The sequence continues at coordinate 57,619,398 of CM055315.2, forward strand.
CGTCACACCTATAGGACACGTTTGAGAGATGTGAAGGTATGAAAATACAATCACATTTATGCCGGATATGACTAAACAGTTAGTCAGAGGTATTGACTATTAAATTAGTCAATAAGATGTTGAGATTATTATTTAATACGGATTAAATAATTTTAGCTAATACGGATTGCATGATTAATTCGTAAACTTAAATATAAACGGTTATATTTAATTAAATATTGTATTCGCGTATTAATATAAACAGTTATATTAATTTGGGTAATTATACAATATCGTAATTTTATCAGACCATTATTAATACATCGACTGCATTAATATCTGATAACATGCATACGATTTATAAACAAAACCCGCGAATAAAGTTTAGCTAAATGGGTCGAATCACAAATTAGAATAAGGTAAGAGTGGAAAGCCCACTCCTACCCTATTGGAAATTTCGGCCAAAAGAGCTACATAAGGAGGAGGACTCTCCTTATGTCAGGGACTCTTGTTTCACTGTTTAAACAAATCTCAAGGAAAAATTAGGGTTTTGAGAGCTTTCTTCTCCCAAAACCTCAGATCTCACATCTAAAACCTAAACAGCTCTCCCAATATTGCAAGGCAGTTGGAGAGAATTTCTAGCACACGCGGCCTCGTCTCATTCTAAGTCTTGGGTGCAAGTTATAGGAGGGAATTTGTGTTAATTCCTGTTCTTAGGCCTTTCGCACAAGGACCAAAGGTTGATTTCTTTTTCATGCTTTTTATCAACTTATGACTATAATCACAATTGTATGTTTCATTATAATCCTGCAAGTTTGGGGCGAATACATGCTTTATTCCCCACAAACTTTTCCTCTCAAACTCTTGGGGTGTCACTAGTAGAAAAACCCCCTATAGCGGCGGTTGTAAATGGGCTTTTTACGGCGGTTCTTACAATTCTTGAGTGCGCCGTTTATTTTGGCGTCGTTTAGCCTTTGCGGCGGTTGTGCAACCGCCGCTAAAAGTGACATATTATGGCGGTTTTGAAACAAAACCGCCGTATTAGGTTTATATAATACGACGGTTATTAAACAGAATCGTCGTGTTAGGTTTATTTATAACGACTGTTTTTATACAGAACCGTCGTGTTAGGTTTATATAAACGACGGTTTATAAACACAACTGTCGTTTTTGGTTTATATAAAACGACGGGTTTTTAAAAGAACCGTCGTGTTAGGTTTATATTAAACGACGGTTTATAAACACAACCGCCATTTTAATTTATATATAACAATAGTTTTTTAAACAGAACCGTCGTTTCAGGTTTATATAAAACGGCGGTTTTTAAACAGAATCACCGTATTTAATTTATATAAAACGACGGTTTTTAAACACTACCGCGGTTTTAGGTTTAGGCAATGTCTTATAAATTTAACAATAGAAATATCGAAATGAACTTAAAATACATACACAAGAATGCAACCAACTACCAAAAACCTTGTATATCATTTGTCATAGAAATAACGTCGTGTTCAAATAATATACATCCAAGTCTATAAATAATCACACAAATAGCTTAGCTAATAATTAATCAACATTACACAATTTGCCTGAACAATTTCCTAAAGTGTTGGTAGCCTACACCTCTTTGATATGCTTCATCTCCTACATAAACGCTGTTAAGAGGACGTAAATTACAATCACATAAATTTTGTAAATAGTCGTTTCCCCTTGAACAGATTTCCTGTGATAACAGAAGTCTCACATTCATGAACAAGTGAACACATGCATCAGTAATATAAAAAAGGGAGCCAGTAAAGACTCAAAAGGATAGACGAAAAAATTGGGGGAAAAGTGGAGATAGCCAAGAACTTACACGTTACCTTCCACATTTTCTATATTCGACTATTCACATTACCTTTCACATCCTAGTCCAATACACGATATTCCAACATGTGTACGACATTTATCACTTGAACCCTGCATTTCAAACTGAAAACATGAGAAACTTTCATAAAATAGCCACATTCGGTAATTCAATATGCACTTGCGTATTCACCTCCTACTGAAGCTACTTGGAACAATCTGGTTTGGAATCAATGGAATGTTCCTAAACATTCACTATCAGCTGACTTATGATGAACGAAAGGCTGAACAAGAAGGAGAAGCTGTGGAGAATTGGCTATAATACTAATGCTGACTGTTATTTGTGTGGGATAGAAACTGAAACTATTCATCATATTATAGTGAAGTGTCGTTATAGAAGCAAAATTAGGAAGTGCATTGAGCATTAAATTGGCCACAAATTTACAGACCCCAATGGCCAACACATGGCAGCAAAGTAGCAGATGCAGTCAGTACCATGGCGCTAGTTGCCTACAATTATGCTATTTGGAGGATTCAAAATAGAGCATTATTTGAGGGGTACCTTAGAAGCCCAACAACATAGGTGGAGGAATTGATGTCTGAGATTAGAATTTAGAAATCGTATAAAGGGAAAGATGATAGCTAAGAAACATACTATGATAGAGAAGGAATGGATTGCACCGCTATTACAAATCTATGTATATATTCTCTATATGATACCGTTTTGTTTCCCGAAGAATTATAGACAAAGCGAACTGGCAACAGGAACTTGGAATATTAAACAAGAAGCTAAGGGAAAAAAACAAGTATTGGCTGCCAAACAAAAACCATAAAAGGATTACAACCGTTCTGCTGGAGTTAGGAGGTTTTTATATGAAAACAATTTGGCTAACACTGTCCTACACGTCACAAGCATTACAGACAATCTTTGTGAAAAATTAAACTACTCTGCTGCAACATTACTACCAATACTATAGTGTCAGAGATTCAGTAGACAGTGCAAGGATTCACTAATCTCTGCTAACATTAGTTTTCCTTCCAATGTTCCATTTCGGTAAAGTTAACTACCAATTTTCCATTATTGAAAACTCAAAAAACTGAATCAAACTCAGAGACGAATACCAAAATGCAAAAGGTTCAACCTAATTAATCAAAGTAATCAAGATTGATAACTCTATTATCGAGTATTAAGTAGAAACAACAGTAAATATAATATGGTAAAAGAAGAAAAGAGAGGGTAAAAAGAAAAGAGAATACGTCTTTAGAAGCAACCCTGTAAATGGCCAGAAACCATAAAAAACTCATATTGTCATACAATCATTAAAAACTACTCCACCACACCACCTATCATACAACTCTCATAAGCCAACTCTCATAAGCCAACTTGACCGAATTCATTCTAACCAACATTTTAAACAGAAAACAAACAGTCTATGGCATTTTCTTATTACACACATCAATTCACATTGCTCAATTAATAAACAAATACACAAGTCCTACCAATTATAATCTGAAGTCCTATTTTAATATTGCATTTAATATAAAGAACAGAGTTGATTTGGTTGTCAAACATGAACACATGGTGCCATTGATTTTTTATTGTTTTTCACAACTACCCTTGCACCAAAAGTGACTCATCCCCCTTAAAAACTCGATACACCAGGTTGAATCTAGGACCCTAACCTCACTTATGTGGTCCTAATTTATGACCGATGACTATACAATAAAGATAGTATCAGAATTTCCCATCCAAGAATGGGCTATTTCTGCCATGGGAACTAATATGAAAGAAAGCTGAAAAATATTAGACATCAATCTCTACAGCAAAAAATAGCAGACCCACATCCATCCTCCCATCATCTACTCAAAGGTCAAGTTATAATAAGCAGTTTTAATCTTGAAAGGCCTAAACCATTGAGATGAGTATAACTGTATAACTGTCATGTCCAGCTAGATAAGAGACTTGCCAGTGAGAATACTTTCTTTTAAAAAAATTGGTGGATTGACATCAGTACAATTAATAACCTATAAGGGGCCCAACTTTGGAGGTATGACCAGAAGGGTATCAAGCATGGTATTAAGTTGCGGTGTTGGTCGCTATTGCAGTAATCGTGGTGAGTCCTGGTTCCATACTATAATGTGGTGGCGTATCCAGTGTCATGCTTATCGCCGCTTGTTTTATATTGCTCACATAGGCACATTGCACGTAAAATACCACAAATTGATGTTACGGTACCAAAAGAATTGCTATAGCGACCATCAAAATAGATAAGATAGGTCTCAAAAATGGCGAACACACTACAAGATACAGGGTTAAGGTCCTAGATGCAAATAGAAGATCAACTGGCATAGATAACCATCATGACAATCAGCTATCTTTACATTCTTAGTTTTAATTTTTCCAATTCCTCAATTATTATCATAAAAGTTGTCACAAGCAGGTTAAGAAAAAAGGTGATGGCTGGTAAACGTCGAGATGCGTGTTAATATGTCACTCAAACTTTATCAAACATAGAATGCCATGGGATTTATTTACCAACTGTTGTTTATTTGATCATGTATCTTTTTACAAGAAAGTATGTCTAGATAATATATCTTGCTACTTTTGCAATAAAGTTTGGATATTCTCAACTATCATGAACACATAATATGCCAAATTACGAAAGAAAAATACAACATTAGATACCCAATGTTACTTTAAAGCTACTATGTTTGAAAAACCCGAGGAACACTCTAATACAATATTAACTCTGTTCTTTATATTAAATGGAATAGCCTGTATAATCTGAAGTCGGGCAGCATCTGGACAACTGGTTACAAATCCTACCATTCAGAAAGTTGGAGAAGCATTATGTCTGTGCGTGATGACCTATTGCAGCTAGATGGGTCAATTCTTGCTGCTCAACATCTTCTCTCTCAATGTGTGGTCAAAAAAGATGTTCAGGTGGCTAGAATGTATGAATTTTGAGACCTAAATCAGTTAAAGTCATATGGGCTAAAGCTCTTTGGAATGCTGTCGTAATCCCCAAGTAAGCACAGCTTCATCAGTACAATTGTAGTACAAAAAAAGTTACCTACTGTCAATAATCTCATGAAAAGAGGCTTGGTTATTGTCAATAGATGCAATCTTTGCCTGAAGGATGCTGAAACTCACACGTCACACTCATGTTTTCTTTAAGCGTCAATTCTCAACTACCCTTTGGAGAGGAGTTCCATCATGGTTATCTATTATGGGCAGATCTGACAGTGTTTGGACTGAGTTGATGTGGTGTGTTCAGAGGAGAGTCAGAAAGCATTGGTAATGCGGATTATACTATTGTAGTATTGCTGCAACCATCTATTTAATCTGGACTGAAAGGAACAGAAGGATTTTTGGAGGGAAGCAGAGTGACCCCTATCCTCAAGGCTCACGGTATCTACTCTTTTTCCAGCCTCTTATGCTTACTAACGGGCTATTGTACTTTATTTTATACTTCCGCTGTTCCAATAAAAAAGGAAAGTCTCAAATGAAAGAGAGTATATATTCTTTTTCGATATTATTATACTACTACAATCAATCTACCCCAATGTGTCAATCAACTCAAACTTTTGTCCATGAAAGCTACATTAGTTAACAACAACAAGGTACCTACATCTAATATATAAATATATAAGGATGTTCTAATAGAACGACCATGTATGAACTGGTTCATCCAGACAGTAACAGAATAATATGCTTGATGTACTTACAGTTGCAAAACAAGTGCTCAAGAGTTTCTGGACTTGCGTATTATCAACAGAACAACAGGCATCGTTTTCTAAATTTCCCGAGAGCCTCTCAAGTCAACAAATACAGTAGCAATTTCAAACACTCCAGTCTCACAATAAAACTAGAAGCAGTAAGAATCTAAGCATTCAAATGACTATGCCTTATAGGGGAATCACAAGAAAGTCAGTGTCCCTAAACGAGATAGAATTCAAATGACTATGACTACATAGAATTCAATAACACAATAGAATCCATATCAATAACAAAATAGAATACCTTCGATTGAGATATGCAGAGGCGAGAACATAACGTATGTCGTGTTGAAGGAGATCGAAAAGCGGGAATACGGCAGAGGCATGCACGGTAGGGAGTTGGTGAACGACGGTGATAATGAACGAAGGATTAAGCAACGGAGGTTACTTGTTGGCGGTTTTGCGCTCGGGGTGATGAAGAGTCGGGGTATGGGTAGGACTCTATATGGCGGTGAAATTTGCCTTTTGTGGTTTAGTAATATGGGGTTGTTAATTGATTAATTAATATTATTAGATTATTAGATATTTAATTATTAGTTGTTAATTGATTAATTAATATTATTAGGTATTTAATTATTAATTGATTATTGTTATTATTATTTAATTATATTTGTTGTTTAGCGGATTTTGGTTTTGATATTATTCGTAAATAATTATTATTATTTGAAGGTAATAAACACGTATTATTAACTTTAACGTCGGTTCTAGTTAAAACCGCCACAAAAACATATAACGGCGGTTCTTTAATACAAAAATTTTGTCAAGTATTATTAGCTTTAACGTCGTTATTAACGGCGGTTGTATTTACAACCGCTATAATTGACTTATAGCGGCGTTTGCTTATCTAAAACCGCCGTAAATATCTACTTCTATTACGGCGGTTCTTACCTTAAACCGCAACAATAGACCTCCTTCACCTTAAAAAATTCCCTCCGGCCATTTTTTTGGGCTTTTCGCGACGGTTCTATTAGAACCGCCGCGATAAAGGCGTCGCCATAGGGGTATTTTCTACTAGTGTGTTACAAACTCCCCCACTTAAAGAACACAACGTCCTCGTTGTGCCTCAAACTTGACCACAACCAGGGCCAGAATCCTCCCCCGCTAGGCTAATGACCCGGGTACTCCCGACCACAGGCTCACCACACGGTCGCAGGGTCGCTCTGATACCACTTTGTAACACCCCCATTTACCTAGGAGCCTGAACTAGGACTTCCAGGGTAAATAAGACTGTTACCATCCTGGTTAACCCAGGGTAGTAGATAATCATAGTGAAAGATAAACAGTACTTTATAGGTAATTGTTAACTGAAAACTGATACAAGACAAATTTATAAAAAGGGTCCAAAATCATACAACTAATAACAACCTCAACTAAAACATGTGAAACTAAATGATCTAGAACTAAGTCGGTCCATGCCATGTCTCTCATTCCATGCCCAGCTCCTAATCCTATTGTCTTTGACCTGAAAGATTTACTCCCCATACCGGATCATTGTAGGTGAATACGAATACACTATCAACCTCGCGGTTGAGTAGGTTCACACAATAATAAAATGCAACAACTAATAATATGCAAATGCTTATAACATGCTCGAGCTCCATCTCATTCTCAATACTCATACCCTTGCACCAAGCCATACCGAACCTCCTGGCAGACTATAGTCGGCCGTCGCCGAACACCAGCATAACAGCTGAGGTCACCAGGTCTAGCCCTACAGAGCTAGCCTGGGTCCAATAATATCTCATCATCATCTCAATCTGTAACCGTACTCATGCCATGCTTATGAAAGCAAAAATAAAGAACCAACACTGTATATGCATCTCATAAATAATCGTACTTGCATCCATAACATCCAATTCACATACAAACATAACACAATACCAAAAGTAGTTTCAGTGTAACCTACCTATAAGGCAAGTCTGCAAATGAAATCACCCTCTAGAAGTATTCCACATCGAATTCCGTTCCTATATTTATTGCTAAAAGTCAATTTTACTCTTACAACCAACACTACGGAAACACTTGTTCAATTGATTACCTGGGTCAAATATATTTACTATAAATAGACTTACCAAAAATAGATTTACTAATATTAGCATCCAACCATTAATAAATCAATTATTGTTACCCATAATAAACTTAGTAATTATTTGGTATACTATACTTACTACGTAACAACCATACTACCCATTTATATAACCAAAAAAAGGAGTATTAAAAATAATAATAAACAATAGTAGATTAACAACCAATAGAAACAAGATTAGTGTAATCCTAACATGATTAATTAATCAAAACTAGATGAGAGGATAGGAGTACGATGTACATAAACACAACACGCGACAGTACACAAAACAGCCTACAAAAGCCCAGCCGTGACCCTCGACACCCACCGCTCTCAACACCATCGACAGCCCCTGGCCTCCCCACTGGCACCGCCGGGCTCGCCCCTGAGTCGTGGTGGTTCCAGGTAGGAGGTCAGTGGCCGTCGACCACTGCCGACGACACCAAAACTCAGCAACAAACACGACAGCACCACCGGTACACCCTCTGTTCACGGTTCTGTACCTACTGTTAAGCCAATTACGAATTCTCCCACAACCACCATGAACCACCGCGAGGTCATCCTTTACAACCCTCATACCACCTACTAACATACTACCCCGACACCCGAGGTGATTGTGAACGGGAAACGGATATAAATTATGGCATAGAGGTTCATGTCTTACCCACTGTTTCAACCCGACACAGAACCAACTCGTACCTCACAACGAAACCCGTTATTATACCAACACCACCCACCGACAACCGCCGTGACAACCGTCACGTGAACCCCCTGACTACCCCCTTCTAGACACTGAAAAAAAACACACAAAAACTATACAGATTATCAAACGAATCATTGTCTAACTCCCTTGCTCATCACGTAATTACTGAAACAGTGAAAGAACGATTCTTACAACCACCTTAAACCACCCTATACAACGGTCAACGAAGGCTAAGGGTGACTCTTCTCTGACCCAAACATAACTATCAACTTCATAGTTCAACCCTACATGATTAACAGAACCAAAACGTTGCTTATAATATATATAAAACGCATCATAAAAGAGGACAGAACAACGAAAACAGAGTGAAAACAAGGTGAGTGTACCGTATTTTAGCAGCAAACGACCACCGTGGAACACCCTTAAACCACCGTGAACCCCTTCTCCCTAAACCTTGATGTGGCGGTAACAGAAGTATGTGAGAGTTGAGATGTGTTGATGCTAGGGTTAGGTTTTCTAGGTAGATCTATATAAGGCGGCAGTAAGTTGTAATCTGAGGTGTTTTACGTTATTGAGGTTGTATGTCGAGTGGGCTGAAGTTTGAGGGCACGCAAAATGAGGCCCAAGGTTATATCTTACACGGTTCACTACTAAAGATAAGTCCGACCCCTTAACAACACATGTGAAAAAAAAAAAAAAACTTGTTCGATCAACCAATTATTTGAATAGGAGTATCCAAATTACTATAACACATCAAATTACTAATTATGAAATATAAAATATACTAACAGAAAATTCGGGATATTACAGAAGATAAGCCTAAGTACTCGGCAAATTCACTTAAAGTTAAAGAATATGTAACATTAAACAACCGAAAAGATATGCACTTATTATCGTAGCCGGGGTAATAAGCTTGAACATTAAAAATAAAAGAGGAAAAGAACTCAAGAGTAACAAGAGGATAAGTGAACTCATCCATCGTGACGAGTCCCGAAAAACCCGTCCCGTAGAGCAAGGCCACCACATCGTCAAAGCAACCCAAGGCCTGCAATGCCGGCACGCATAAGAACCGGGTGACCACCACAAGGCAATAGGTCGAAAGATAGAGGAGCCGGGCTTTTTGCGCCGGAGTATGAAAGATGACTTGCGGATAGTTTCGTGTCAAGCGTCGTCAATCCCCCGGTCCCACTTGCTCGGCCTCTTGAAGTGCTTGCTCCGGAAGTGCGAGATCGTTTTCCTCCTTGTCCTCGGCTAGACATAGTGAATCTGCAAAAGTACAACAATAACTCTCAATACTTAGACTCCTTGTAGTATAGAAACATTTAATCATCAAAATAAAAGAGTCAAGTTACGAAATAAAAAGTTCCTGTAACAGTAACGAGGTCGACCGACCTCACCTCGAGGTCGACCGACCATCTGCCAGTATAATCAGATTTTTTGTAACAGTACCAAGGTCGACCGACCTACTACCCAAGTCGACCGACCGACCAAACGAAAAATCGAGTTTCTGAAAAACGCAGTTTGGTCGGCCGACCTCCATTCCGAGTCGGTCGATCGACGGTTATCACAGTATGAATGAGCGGTTCGAATTTCGACTGAAATTAAGCATAAAAAATGTAGGGGGAAATTCAAACTAACCCTAACAGCACAAAAACCACACAAGAATACAGATCTGAAACTGTAGAAGCTAATGAAGAAGGATAATCAAAAGGAAAAACAAAAAACATAAGAGGAATAAACTCTAAGAACAAAAATCAAACTGAAAAATATAAACAAGAAACTACCTAAAACGGAAATAAGAGACTATAGAACGAAAAAGAAGGAAAGGAAAAGCTAAAAAAAACACATACCTTTGATGGGAAAATGAGAAAAAGCAAGAAAAATGAGTGAAGGATGAAGGAAGGAGGCAGTTAGGGTTTTTAAGAGAGAGGAGGGGTGTTCAAAAGTGTGAGGAAAATGAGTTGTTTTCAAACAAAATTAAACTTAAAACCCTTACTCCAAACCCGGACCACTGCCTCGAGGTCGGTCGACCTGATGTAGAGGTCGGTCGACCTCCGTCCTGCGTACCTGCTCTGTCAGAAGTCATTTATTGCTGTCAGAAGGTCGGTCGACCTCACTGGTGGGTCGGTCGACTTACGTACCTGACAATACGGCCTATTTTTTTCTGCAAAAGCTCAATATTCCATCAAAAGGTGTAAAGACATGACAATCACGCGTCCCTAAAAAAGAAATTACAGAAAAATCAAAATTAAGCTAAAACACGGGTTGCCTCCCGGTTAGCGCTGGTTTAAGAGGTCTCGCACGACCTTTTTACCTATCACGAAGCATCCGAAATTGGGTCAAAGTAAGAAACTTCAACCTTTCCAATAAATTCATTCTCTCCACGGAAATGCTTCACATACTGGCCATTAACTTTAAACCTCTCACCTGATGAGGTTTCTAGCTCAATTGACCCAAACTTTGAGACAGCTGTGATGGGGTAGGGTCCGCTCCACCTGGATTTCAGCTTACCAGGAAAAAGACGAATACGAGCATTAAAAAGCAAGACCTTATCACCTACCTGGAAATCACGCCTAATAATCCTCTTGTCATGTCAGCGCTTGGTTTTCTCTTTGTAAATTCTGGCATTGTCATAGGCAAGCAGCCTAAATTCTTCTAACTCATTCAGCTGCAATAAACGTTTCTCACGGGAAAGGTTAGGGTCTAAATTAAGATCACAAATTGCCCACCAAGACTTGCGTTCTAACTCAACTGGTAAGTGGCAAGCCTTACCATAAATCAACCGGAATGGTGACATTCCGATTGGAGTTTTAAACGCAGTTCTATAGGCCCACAAGACATCATCAAGCTTTAGGCTCCATTCTTTCCTAGACTTAGAAACAACTTTGGCTAGGGTCTCCTTGAGTTCTCTATTAGATTTCTCAACTTGACCACTAGTCTGAGGGTGATCTTCTAGACCCCTACGATGTTGGACACCGAATTTATTTAGCAAGAGACCTAATTGTTTCTCCTTAAAATGCATACCCCCATCACTAATGACAACCCTAGGGACTCCAAAGCGAGGAAATATGATTTTTTTAAATAATTTAATAACAGCTTTTGCATCACAATGGGGAGTAGCAATAGCTTCAACCCACTTAGATACATAATTAACAGCTACAAGAATATACCTGTTACCTTGACTACTGGGGAAAGGTCCTTGATAATCAATGCCCCAGACATCAAAAATCTCTACCTCTAAAATATCAACCTGCGGCATCTCATGTCTTTTTGAGACATTCCCAGTTCTTTGACAAGCATCACAACTACCTACAAAATTCCTAAAGTCAGCCTGCAAAGTAGGCCAATAAAAACCTGACTGTAATACCTTAGCCACGGTCCTGGATGGACCGTGGTGAACACCATATGCAGAAGAGTGGCATGCTTCCAGAATGTCCTTCACCTCCCACTGGGGGACGCATCTCCGGATAAGTCCATCTCCGCATTCTTTGAAAACAAAAGGGTCATCCCAAAAATACTGTTTCGCGTCAAACATAAATCTTTTCTTTTGTTGCCATGACAACTCTGGAGGAATTTTACCTGTGACAGCAAAGTTAGCAAAATGAGCATACCAAGGAGGGGGATAAAAACCTGAACTATTAATGATAAATAAACTCTCATCAGGAAATGAATCATCAATAGGTAAAGAATCTTCCCCATCAGTCAACTGTAGGCGAGATAGGTGGTCAGCTACCACATTCTCCGTGCCCTTCTTATCCCTAATCTCAATATCAAATCTTGCAGAAGGAGTATCCATCTCAACAGCCTTGGCTTTGAATCTTTCTTCTGGAAAAGGCCTTTCAAAGCTGCATGGTCAGTGTAAACAATTACCTTATTACCTACCAAATAAGATCTGAATTTCTCTAAGGCAAAGATTACAGCTAGCATCTCCTTCTCGGTGGTGAAGTAGTTGACTTGAGTCTCATCTAGGGTACGGCTCGCATAGTATATAACATTAAGAGCCCTGTTCTTCCTTTGGCCTAGCACAGCACCCACAGCATAGTCGTTGGCATCGCACATGATCTCAAATGGGAGATCCCAATCTGGTGGCTGGATGATTGGTGCTGAGACCAAAGCTTCCTTCAACCTGTTAAAAGCTAAAAGGCATTCATCATTAAACTCAAAGACAGCATCCTTAAGGAGTAACTGTGTAAGTGGTTTAGCAATCTTAGAAAAGTCCTTAATGAAACGCCGGTAAAAACCTGCATGTCCTAAGAAACATCTCACCCCCTTAACATTAACAGGAGGGGGTAATTGCTCAATCACTTGCACCTTTGCTTTATCTACATATATACCCTTATAAGATATAAGATGCCCTAACACTACCCCCTCAGTAACCATAAACTGACACTTTTTCCAGTTTAAGACAACGTTTACATCAATACAGCGCTGCAAGACTTTATCAAGGTTAGCTAAGCATTGATCAAACTCACTACCATAAACAGAAAAATCATCCATAATTACGTCCATAATGTTTTCTATAAAATCAGAAAAGATACCCATCATACACCTTTGAAAGGTAGCAGGAGCATTACACAACCCAAAAGGCATTCTGCGATATGCAAATACACCTTGTGGGCATGTAAAAGTAGTCTTACTCTAATCATCCGGATGGATGGGAATCTGGACAAAAGCTGAATGACCATCTAGAAAACAGAAGAATTTATTAGAAACAAGTCTCTCAGTCATTTGGTCAACAAAAGGAAGGGGGAAATGGTCTTTCTTGGTGGCGGCATTTAAATGTCTATAATCAATGCACATCCGCCACCTTGTTACTACGTACTCTAGTAGGTATTAATTCATTTTTATCATTTTTAACCACTGTGGTTCCTCCTTTCTTAGGAACCACCTGAACTGGGCTAACCCACTTGGAGTTGCCAACTAAATAAATAATACCTGCATCAAGAAGTTTCATTACCTCAGCCATAACTACCTCCTGCATCTTAGGGTTCAACTTACGTTGACCCTGTCTATAGGGCTTATGCCCTTCCTCTAACTCTATCCTATGCATGCAAACATCAGGACTGATGCCCTTAATGTCATCCAAAGAATAACCTAAAGCTTTCCTATTCTTTTTGAGAACAGTCATTAAGGCAGAAAGTTGGTTAGGATCAAGTTTAGAACTAACAATTGCAGGATATTGTTCAATATCATCTAGGAAGAGATACTTAAGATTAGGAGGAAGTGGCTCACGCTCTGGTACCTTCACCTCTACGGCCTGAACCGAATCAGTACTAATAGAATAGCAAATGTTTACCAGATTAGCATTAGCCAAGCTTATAAGCTTCTTATCCTCTTCCTCAATCAGCTCATATTCCTCTATCTCTTCTTCCAAAACATCCAGCTCTTCAGCATTCTCAGCTGGATTACCTGCACACTTATCCAAAATTTTTAAATCTTCTAAGGGGTCCTTGGTCAAGGACTCCCTCTACTTATGGATAACATTCCTGTCAATAATATCAATGGACCAACATGTATCATCAGTAAGAGTAGTTGCCTTATGGGCAAGACTAAACTAGATAGTGTCGTCTCCAACCTCCAAAGTAATGATCCCGCGTTTGACATCAATCACAGCCCCAGCTGTGTGTAAAAAGGGTCTACCTAAAATAATAGGTATCTGACTATCCTCAGCAATGTCTAAAACAACGAAATCTACAGGAATAAAGAACTTTTCCACTCTTATAAGGACATCCTCGAAGACCCCTAGTGGTCTTTGGGTTAATCTATCAGCCATCTGTAAAGTAATATTGGTAACCTTAAGTCTACCTATGTTAAGTCTCTCACAAAAACAGAATAAGGCATAACACTGACACTAACCCCTAGATCACAAAGGGCTTTCTCTATAACATGATTACCTATAGTACAAGGGATAGAAAAACTACCTGGGTCTTTCAACTTAGGTGCTACATTGTTTTGTGAAAGAACATAACATTCTTCCACATAAGCAATAGCACCTTCGTCTTGAAATTTTCTTTTACGATTTAAAACATCTTTCATAAATTTAGCATAAGAAGGTACCTGGGTAATTAAGTCAGTGAAAGGGATGGTTACCTCAAGATTTTTCACCATCTCCAAAAACTTACCAAATTTCCGATCCTCTTTTGAATTCTTCAAGCGTTCGGGATACGGAACGGTGACACTAGCCGTAGGATCAGCTACCTTCGGCTTCTTTAGCTGTAAAATCTCAGTGAGGTCTTGAATGAGGGAAGGGTCCAACAATTCGGGATCTGAAATTTCCTTCTGTCCAGGGACTATGGTCGGTCGACCTTCTGTGGAGGTCGGTCGACCAGATGCGCTGTTATCAGATTTCGTCTGATTTCCAGAAACTAATCTCACGTTAGGTACCTCGGTCGGTCGACCTGACGAAGCGGTCGGTCGACCTTCGGACCTGTGTACGGGATCAGTTTTTTTGTCCCGATCTTCAGTAGAATCACCCTTGGAAGTTGGTCCATCATAAGCACGACCACTCTTGAGATTTATAGCATTTAATGTCTCTATGGAACTCTCACAACCGCCCGGAGAGCTAGCAATTTGATTAGCAGCTAAAATTGCTAATTGCTCCTCAAGAGTCTTCAAGGAAGCCACTTGAGCCTTTTCCATTTCCATCATTTGTTTCATTAGAGCATGAACAAGCTCTCTCAACTCCGCAGTCTCACCCGTGTTGTCAACCGTAGTAACTAGGTTCGCACTTTCAAGCTTCAGCTGGATTGCCTCAAGCTTTTCAAAACGGGCTTCAACGGTTGTCTCAAGAGCCAAAACCCTATCCATCTCCACATTCAACCTTCGCGAATTCCCAGGTGAACTCCCAAATTCGGCCCTATGCACCGCCATGTCTTCAACAGTATTCCAACCCTTCATGTGGTTGGTATTATTTTGAAATCTTCCATTGGCAGCCGCATGAAGAATCACCTTATAATCATCGTAGAGAGCGTTGTAAAATTGGTTACACAATTACCATTGAGGAAAACCATGGTGAGGAATAGAACGGGCCAATTTCTTGAACCGATCCCATGCTTCACAAAATTCTTCATCCGGGCCTTGTTGAAAGTTAGTGATTTGGCTCCTCAAGTCATTGGCCTTCGCAAGAGGGAAGTATTTTTTATAGAAAGCCAATGCCAAGGAAGCCCAATCCGTAACCTTCTCAGCTACCCTATCAAGGTAACGGTATCAATCTCTCGCGGCATCTTTCAATGAATAAAGGAACATCATTGCCTTCACCTCATCCTGAGTCACCCCGGCAGGTATATGTATGGAACAACAATAATCCGTGAATGTCTCAACATGCCTCAGCGGATCTTCGTCGGGTAGACCATAAAATTGATTCCGCTCCACCAGAATGATGTAGGTCGGGTGGAGCTCGAATGAACCAGTGGTAGGAGTAGGCAAGGTGAACCCCTTCGGTAAATCTTACACCTTTGGTTGTATGTGATCATAAATAGTAGCCATGTCTAAGAATGAGAGAAATCAAGCCTTCCTCCCAAAAACCTGTCTTCTAATATGCAAAAACAACACTAGAAGAAAAGGTAAGTAACGGTCTTAAGGAACTTCAGTTCCTTAAGACAAGAAAAATAAACTGAAAATCTACAAACAAAATTATACCGTCTCCCCGGCAACGACGCCAAAATTTGACACCCGTCGTTGAGGGGTGCCAAAGATAAGATTTATAAAACCTCAGCTTAAACTAGATAGGATAAGTCAAGGGTCGAACCACAGAGAGACAAGGTTAATAATGTTTGTGAATTTAAAGTCTATTGAAAGTAACCGAAAAAGGGGGGTTGATTGATGATTGGAACTAACAACTAAGATAGCAAAAATAAACAAGAATACTAAAACAAGGTAAAAGGAGATTAGGAACTTCGGTTTCCCATGGCTGAAACAAGTCAATAAAGGGTAAAATAACCAAATAACACAATCCCAAGGAACAAAGAATAAACCTTTAGGTCAAAATTCTACCCAATCCTTACGGTCTTAGGGTTCCTAGAAAAGCACTAAACTTTCGTTATTCATAGGGCAATCCCAAAGTTATTGTTAAACTAATCCTAACAATCTTTCAATCTTTAAAGGATTAGTTCACCAACAACAATGGGGGATTGGTAAATTAATCAAAGAACCATTAAAATCTAATCTTGGACATGGTTCCCCTAATTCCTAATCGCAAGAATTAGTTATGCATAATCTTAATCATAAAACTAGAACTAACAACATTCAAGAACAATAAGAAAATTAACATGATTGAAGATGAAGATTTAAAGGATGAAAATATAAATTGATTAACAATAATAAGAAGAAAAATAAAGTTAATTAATAAGGAAAGATTAAATTGGATCAAACTTACAAAACTATTTGGAAATTAAGAACAAAGATGAAAACTTGGGAATTCTTCTCTCTAACTATGGAGTTTTTGCTAATGTGGACCGCTTAACCTAATTATGAAGCTTAGGCGTCCTTAAATAGACTTCTTATTACAAGATTAAAAAAATATAAGCCAAAATAAAAGTCCGGAACCCATCGCCAGGTCGGTCGACCTCTTAAGTAGGTCGGTCGACCTTGAATGCTGTAGTCAGGCCTTCTGAAATATGCGCGCTCGTCGGTCGACCTATTGAGTAGGTCGGTCGACCGATTCCTGTACATTCCAGCCTTAAATTTTCTTGTACGCACCACTTGGCTTAAGAATCCGGATCCTTGCTTCGCGTAAAAACTAAAAATAGCTTCCGGAGGACGTTTAAAGTTCGGTTTTGCTCACTTCCGCGTATTCCTACAATTAAAACAAAGAACTGCCAAAGTAAATTGTTTCGGGAGAAATAGTAACTAAAAGTTACGAAAATGCATAGAAATACGTGCCGAAAGTATAAAGAAAATGCATAGTATAGGCACGTATCAAAGTTTCTGAATTTTTATATTTTAATTTTAAAAGTTAAAAGTTAAAAATTGAAAATTGTGAGAGTCACAATCACTATTTCGGTCCTTAAACAGTGTAAAACTGATTTTTCCTGTCCATTTCAGTCACTAAGAGTGTCTTGGAAGATGTAAAAATTATATTGGTATTTTATTGCATGATTTTTGAGGTAATTTCCAATTTTCCGTCTAATTGTGCATTTTACACGGCAATATTACGAGATAAATAGTATATTTCGAAAATATTAATGTTGTAAGGATCTGAAATTTTAAGAAAATTTGAAGTATGTTCAAAATTTGAATTTTGAATTTTCGAAATATTTTATGACTCTTTTGATTATTTTATTGCTATTTCCCGTAAAACCGATTAAAACCTCACAATATTAAAATAAAAGGTTAAGTTATTTCGAAATTTGAGTAAGAATAAATTTTGAATGTTAAAATGTGTTAGGATACTTAACTAAATCGTGAATAGTGATTCATAAGGTGATTAGTGATTTTTAAAATGTTAAAATCACGTTATTCCATAAAACCGTGTTATTGCGAATAACGATATTTAAAATGTGTTTAAATAGGACGATTTGGCTTCGGTTTTTCATTTTACATAAGCATTGCATATTTAATTATTATTTATGAATGTCATAATTTATTTACGTAATTTTGGAATTATGTATTTTGCTTAGTATGGCCTTAGTTTTTAGTCGTTAATTCCGTAATGTAAGGGGTTATCGATTCGGTTGTAATTTAATGTGATCTCGTATCACTTTATTTTATTGTTTTATTTTATAATGTATAAAATAGATAGAAAATTTGTAATTATTTGTAATTCCGGAGATCCTTGAAGACGGTGCCTTTCGGAAAGGAGTTCCGACCAAGACGGAGTTTGCCTTGGGATGCGTGCCGCGTGTCAATTTCAAGGGACCAAGGAGTTGGTTTCCGAATTTGTATTTTACAATTAAAATTTCTATTTTAGGAAGGCCATACTAAGATTTAT
Source organism: Silene conica (assembly GCA_029255685.2). Lineage (NCBI taxonomy): Eukaryota > Viridiplantae > Streptophyta > Magnoliopsida > Caryophyllales > Caryophyllaceae > Silene > Silene conica. The sequence continues at coordinate 57,637,698 of CM055315.2, forward strand.
TTATGCTTTTAAGTTTTCATGCTTTTATATGCTTAACAAGTTTGCTTGTATAGCCAAATCGTCATTCAAACTCATGCATTTCATCGATTTTATCGACCGTGTCAATTAATTTATCGATAATTCCCCGACTTAGTTCACTTAAAGGAGATAGATAATAAATTGACAAGATCTCTTACGATATTTAAAAATCTCGACATACCTTACCAAATAGTAAAGAACCCGCAAAGGATTTTCTTCATAAGGGAGTAGGCTCGGCTAAACCGGGGTGCAAACATTATTACGTTGGTGAAGTGGGGTAATATGATTACATTCTCGAAATTTGGTTGATCTCGACGAAGGTATTCGAGCCACCGTAGTGGTAATAAGTTCGGGCTAAGATAAGAATTAGTGTAATTTTATCGATTAAGGGGTTAATCTACCGAGTCATATTAATAAGGGATGTATCGGCTAAACCGTGCCCGAGTTAGTATGTATTTGGGTCTCGGGATCATTTACTTAATTGGGTAAAAGATCATTAAGTAGATGCTTAACTTGTTTAAAATTTACAAGTTTAAATTTAATTATTAAAACGATAATTGTGTTTTAATTCCTTTATTTTCGTTTGTAGTTCTTTTTCAACTATCAATCATCAATGGCAAATAACGCTCCTCCACTCCCACACGTTTCATGGCTTCAATCCTTTATGAATCGGTGCAAGCTTGGGAAGCAAGGCACAAATTTTAAGGATTGGGAAGCTCAATTACTTATAGCTGCGAAAGGTGACTATAAGATTCGTTTCCTTACCGAAGCCGCTCCTCCAGTTCCCACTACTCATTCCACGATTACAACTCGTGAGGCCTATAAGGTCTATATGAAGGAGTCGAACATTCTTAAGCACACGATTATTTTATCCATGGAGTCGGACCTCAAAGAGAGAATGATTGTGTTTAGCACGGCAAATGAAATTTACTCTAAGCTTAAGAATATGTTTTCTCAAACTCCTAGGACATTACTTCATGAAGTGATTTATGCCTTATTTGACCCAAACTTGGATAAGAGTCATATTATGAGTTCTTATGTGCTCAAAAAAAGTTGAGCCATCCGAAATCTTGAAAGTACAAGGGACGGAAGTTCCAGATCATCTCATAATAAATCGAATTCTACGCTTCCTTAGTATGCCCTCACAAGCAGAAAAGGAAATGGGACTTATTTGAAGTACCAAGAAGAATATGATCGACATTGAGAAAAGGAACAAAGGGAAGTTTAGGAAGAGTGGTAGAAAAGGCAAAGGCAAGAAGGCATCCATGACCACTCCATCCAAAGAGAAGACCTTTTCGAAAGGTGTTTTCACATCATCTTCAAAGGTTGAAGATAAGTGCCTCTTGTTAGGTTTAGATGTCTCATAATCTAATTATTTTAGTCAAACTAATAAGATTTTAATTAACATTTTAATTAAACAACTTTAGATCTTATGCATGCTATAAATAATGCGGAAATAAGGAGATCTGAACCCTTACACACGGTCCAAATAAAATGCAAGGATGATCCTCTAAGTATTCAACAAGAACACCTCCTTTGTGATGCACCAAGACACCCCTTAATGAAACCGAAACTTGAGTATGCTAGTACCAAAAACCGGTTTTTCCTTAAACAATATGCTAATCTTATTAGAAATATTAATCAAATACTATCACTCATATAATATATATATTATTATTATCTTTATAATAACTTAGAGAGGTTTTGGATGTTTTATATTTTCTTACCTTAGAAAATTATGCAAAGCATTAGGATTAGAATGATTTGTGATCTAATCACATATTTAAGGTGGGTTGCATGGGAAGGGGTGGCCGGGTATTGGAAGGAGAAAAGGAGGGAACATGTTCTCTTTTCAAGGCTCATAGGGTGGCTATAGGGTGTGAGTTCTCAAGGCATCATTGAACATAATGATTAAAGAACAATTAACACTTAAAACACCCTACAACCACCTCCACTAATCCGGCCATCCTTAGCTTAAAATGGTCATCCATTTTACACTTTGTCAATTGTATAATTGTGCATTATTTAACATGTTATATGACACAAGTTAATAAAACATAATTATCTTAATCTAAAACATATAAATATTTATCGTATGAATATGTATATAATTAATTAAATCATATTTATCAATTGACAAGTAATTCATAATTACTAGTATAAAATGGTTATTAATGATAATCGTCAATACGATTTACAACCTTTGCATTAATACACATCCCGATTCATTCTAATTACGATATCGTAAAATATCGTTTATAGTTTAACAATTGACACATTTCAATTATAAACATAAATCTTACAATAAGATTTAACCTCTGATTTCTCATTATACGAGTTTAAGGAATATGATCAAGTCGTATCAATATACATTTGATCACTTTATCAATTAAGGGAATTGTCCTATAGGTGTGACCTGAAGGGATCAACTGACCACCACCGTCATACGACAGTAATGTCAAACTCCAGCTAGCCAATCATTACCGATTAATGTTGGTTAGTTGACTAATATAAATCGTATCATCCCTTGCATTCTCGTCATGAGATTGAATTACGTGATCGCACTATTGTTGAGGACACATTTCCCAACACCTCTATTGCACAAAGACTGGTCATATAAAAAAAATTGCCCGATGCACTTGGCCGACCTAAAGCTTGAAAGGTTCACACCTTTGGTAATAATTCTCATTTAAACTCATGTTATGATATTAAGTTTTGTATATTGATACAAGTTGTTAATTCTAATCCTTTTTAATTGTTTTAAAGGGACTCTTTCGGAGAACAAGGGCAAGGAGAAACGAGAAGGAAACTTGAAGTTCCTTCCATGGATGGCTAGAGTAGCATCCAAAATTGAAGACATGAAGAGTATGGCTCTATTTTTCCATTTTGATGTCTTCTTTCATTTTCCATTTTAAATTTTAAGAACGTTGTATTTCTTGTATGACAAGAATTCGGTTATTTCAAAACAATGGTTGTAATTTGAATATTGGTGACTTGGTTTTCAACCCAACTCATCCTTTTGTTCTTAATCAAGTATGTTGGTTTTTTAAAATGCTTAGTATGTTACATAACATGAGTTGATACGATTTTCATAGATCGTGATAAAGTACCTTGAATAGTTCACCGTACGCTTGACATGATAGGATCATAATAAAGTAATTCGATTTAGTTAAAACGAGAATTACATCCCGTGAAATACTTCAAACTCAAACATGAGAACATTAGTTCATTATAACATGATCACCTTAAATGAATGAGAGTACTAATGTCTCACTACTCATATAATCCTTTATCCAATACATTGTTAACGGGCGAAAATACTATCCTTGTTAAATAACGGTTATTTTAAAGGATAGAGTGGGAGAAATTCTACGCCCGCAAACCAAAGAAATAAACATAGGATCTTAGAGAAGAGTCTTATAAGGAGTCCTTAAGAAGAACCCTAAGGGATTGGATAAAAGAAACTACGAGAGGACACAGAAGAAACTACGCAAGGACACTAAAGGAAATGTTTCTTATGTCATTAGTTCCGAGAGAGAGAGCAAAGGGAACTGCGTGTGTTAACGGAAGGAAATCGTTTCCGTGATGTTAATATTTCTGTTTTTATGAGATAATGAGGAGAAATCGTCTCTTGTTCTCATGATAATAGTAGTTCTTTCCATGGGAAGGAATATGAAAATGAAATGTTCATAATGAGTTGAGAAGATGTTTGAAGTAATTACCTAAACACTATGAAGATAGTGGGAGTTATTTAACTATAAAGATAGGGATACGAAATTCAGTGGGAGAAAAGTTATTAGGAAAATTGAACCTACCATTGAGAGAGAATGGCGATTCTTTAAAAGTAAAGACTATGAGGTTTCAATTCTAGATGAATGCATGTTAAGAACACCATAGGATGATGGGCAATTATAAGTGAGTTTATTATGTGATAATGAAACGTCACCGATTGATTTACAAGGTTTGGATATGAATGCAAGATATGAAAATGTTAATTCATATAACCGTGATTAAAATGCCAAAAGTTGAAACAAAACCTTATTTCGATATAAGTTTCTCGAGGAGAACTAGTGGATCGAATCTAGGTGAACTACAATATGAATTCTAGTACAGTGTGACTATGTTCATTAGAATGACATGTCACGTGTTTTATGAAAACAGTGGGAGCTTCCTTAAGGTAAGGAGACTCGAGTCGAGTATGAGGACTTGAAATGTACTTGAATAAGATCATATTATACGAGATAATATGAGTCGGAAGGAAACCGAAATTTGTAGGTTAAAAGATGTGAATATATGGTACATTCACACAGTAAACCATTAATACAAATTGATGTATGAGCATCAAAGATTATTCATGTGGAGCAGTAATATCGTATTGACTGTTCGCACTTAACTATCACTCTTATCGTTTGACTTATTATTAACTCACAATTTATATACTTTGTGAAATCCAAATGGGTTTTAAGAGACAATTTTGAACCCCATAAGTGAACTGGATTAACTTAGTATTGCCCATAGTCGCTTGTATGAGGTGACGTCTCGAAGCGACTAAAGTGTGAGGCGATTGATGGCAAGTTCAAATGTCATAGAGTCATATGGGATGACTAGTCGATCACATAGGCAGACTGTGTAACACTCTGTCGGGAATTAAGTGACTGCTTATAGAGTTCTGGAAATTTTATAGTTAGCCTGGTCGTGGCGAGAGCTACTATATTATTCACATGAGTCAATTCATAGACTAGAGACTGTTCGCCCAAGGTGGCACAGTTTTCACATTGACTTTGATTTTTCCTCTACGATCAACCGTTAAAAGGGGTCAAATGGGCTTCTTTTGGGTCATGATGGACTGTGTTAGTCGAAGGGAACAGTAGGATAATAATTGTCCAGTCCCTCGTCGGGGTAGTCTTAAATCTCAGGGCCACTCGAGGAGAAGTTTAACTGAAAATGCGTGGCCACGCTCGGAAGGTATCTATGGTAGATAATTCCGGTCAAAACAGTTAAATCTCCAGATCGATAAAACCGCTCAAGATATGATCAAATGCAAGTACGACCAGGAAGACACCTTGCATTGAGTGGGAGATGACGTAATAGGACAAGAGAATCGGTGACGCACACTTGTCGAGGACAAGTGGGAGATTGTTGGGAAATGTGTCCTCAACAATAGTGCGATCACGTCAATGATAATAATCATTGCCAAAATCTTATGAAAAGAATATGCAAGGGACGATCCGATATTTGATATAGTCAACTGACCAACATTAATCGGTAATGATTGGCTGATTAGAGTTTGACATTACTGTCGTGTGACAGTGGTGGTCAGTTGATCCCTTTAGGTCACATCTTTAGGACTAACCCCTTAAATATACATATTGATCAATTGTATATGATACGAATTGATCGAATTCCTTAAAACCGTATATCGAGAAATCAGAGGTTGAATCTTAATGTAAGATTTATATTTGAGATTGAAATGTGTCGATTATCAAATATTAATCGATATTTTTGAAATATCGAAATTTGAATATGAATGAATCGTGGTTATGAGAAATGTTGTATATCGTATTAACGATTATTATTATAACCATATATTGGGAATGTAATTACGAATTACTAAATTATTTTGTTAAATATGATTTAATTAATTTTAAAATAATATTTATTTGATAAATGATTATTTTAAAAGTAATACAAATAAGTTATGTCACATGGGATGTTACATTTTAATATTTGTACAAAAGTATAATTGTAAAATGGAGTCCATTTTACAACTTAATGGACCATGTGTTTTTTGTGTTGTGGGTGGATTAAATTGTTTAATTCATTTTAAGAGACAAAATGATAACATTGCTTTAACTCTAATTATTGGCTCTTGTGCCAATGATTATGGGTAAGCCAAATTTGGCTCTAACCCTTCCCTAGGGCTTAACTCACACGGAACTACTTACCCTCTCCCATCCTTTTGCTTTAAAAGTGTAAGACACACACAAAATTCATTCTCTACTTCAAGAGCATACAAAATTCTAGTGTGAGAAAATTGAAAAACCTCATAATATTATTTGATAATATTATCTATATATTATAACAAGTATTATAATATTTCGGTTAAGGTTCTAATATAATTAGAACTTGTGAAGGTAAAACCGTTTGTTCGTTCACCTAGTCCGTGCTTGCATTCGGTATTTAAGGGTAGGTCTTGGTGTATCGTAAAGGAGGCAAGCTAATTTGGTTGCTCCGTGGAGGATCGTCCTAGCACTCATTCAGACCGTTAGTAAGGCCATTTCCGTTATTATTCCGCATTTACTTTTGCATGCATAAAGATCAATATATATATTAATATGAGATTAATAAGTAATAATTAGTAGGACTAATTAATATGAGGTTAGTATTTGGGAGGTATGTCGTATCATATATGAAGGTGTCACTAGTAAGACACTTATTAAAATTGAGGGAAATTGTGGATGGGATTTTCTTGACTTACCATATGAGGAGCAATGTGAGCTTCTTAAACACTTAATCCAAGCCCGTGAAGAAACAAAGGGGCATCTGAAAGCTGACATTAGTGACCTAGAGGACACTAGGGATCTTTTTGTTGAGGGTGATCCTATTACACCCATTGCTGAAGATTCGCTCACTCTTGAAGCGGATGAGTATGACATCCTACTTCGCTCTCTTTCCCTTCCCGTTGATGAAACTGATTTGGATACAGCTGATGAGTTAGAAATTCATCCCTTGACTGACGAACCTATCTTTGTAGGTATTAGTCATGAACATGTTTCTGATATGTTTGAACCTTCTGTTACTGAACCTTATTATGTGCAGGATTCATTTGTTGACATTTCTGATGTTTTAGATGATACTAGTGAATGTTCTGCACAAGGATCTTTTACAAAGGATCCTTCAGAGGCTTTGATATGTTTTGAGACATGTGCAGGTGAATCTCTTATTAGGGAAGCTGAACTGGATACTCCAGAGGTTGCAATACATGAGACGAAGTCCATAGTCGGCAGAAAGAGAAGAGTTCTCGATTGAGTAGTACCGCTTACTCGATTAAAAAATGTAGAGAACAAAATCACTCAATCGAGTGATTCCATGGCTGAAAAGAAGAGGCCAAGGAAGAAGAAACCAAGGAAGGTGTTGGCCCATGACTTGGGAGTTGACGACCCCAGAAGGTGGAAGGCTAGAGCTGCGGATGATGACCCATCCATCTACATAGTGGAAAGGAGCCCGTCTACGCAGATCAGTACAGCTGAAGGAGTTGCTTGTAGTCAGAAGCCGTGGTCAAAGATTTTTCGCATCCTTTGCGAATAACTTCTCCTTGTCGCTCAGTTTTTCAAGACTATTTTGCTGTTTTTTGAGACTTTTTGTTGTTTTGCTTTTAGACTTAGATACTTTTTGCTTTCGTTATTTAGTTTTTTTGAGACTATAGACTTGGTACTCTGGGATTTTGCGCAAGTTTTGGGCGCGTATAATGTGTTTTACAGGTTTTGAAGAGAATTAACTCAATCCATTGAGTTAATTAGAAGAAGAAAACGAGCACTGTTACAGGAAATGTGGTCGGCCGACCAGATGCATCAGTCGGCCGACCGATGACTGCAACCCAGTATCCACTGTTCACCAAGCAATGGTCGGTCGACCAGGCCCTGTGGTCGGTCGACCACCACTGCTGCTACTGCCGGTCTCGGTGACCTCGGGGAGCGTGCAAGCAAGCCTAGGGAGTCTTTCTCCCTATCCTTTATTTTATGCTCTTAATTTCCCTTCTATTTTTCATTCTTGTACTTTTCGTTTACCACCCAAAACAAATTTAATTTCCGAAAAAGGTTGTCTTGTGTCTTTTTCAGGTCTATAAGGTAGCACTGCTTGTAACATCCCGTATTTTCGTAAAATCTAATTCAAGCGTCTTTAAATTATTTTAAGTAATAAAATAATAATTTAATAATTTATTTCGAAAGGTTTTAATATAATAGGTAAGATCCGTCTTAAGAACCTCAAGTCCTTAAGACGAATACAATTTGGCAAGGTTAAGTTCCCGTATCTTAAATATCCGTTCAAATGTCCGACCCGTTTAATTGACCCGGAAAGGACAGCCCATAAAACCCCCCATAAACCCTTCCATCGACACAATTGCATCCCCTCCATTTTCATTTCACTGTAAACATAATCCTCACAAAACCTCCATTTTATTCATCTCTTTTTGAGGAATTCTTCATCATCCGTCGATCAAATTGAGGTAACGATAACATTTCCGGAATCCTTGTTCAATTTCCAATCCATCTATCACTTCCGTTTCTCAATTCCTCCATTTCGAAAATTGGCCTGTTTTACACAAACTCCGTTTTTGTGTTCTTAAACCCGTTTTTCATGTTTGTAGGTGAAGGATTGGACAACCCGGACATCGATAGCTACATTGTGGAGGAAGATCTTTAGCCGGAAAGCTTGAAAGGTGACGATAATGAGAAACTCGGCCTATTTGTGAATATTAGCACTTTTGTTGTTAATCTTGTCATGGTTTCTGATTTATGTTTGAGTTTATGATTTCTAGACTTAGTAACATGTTTAGGATGAGGTTATGTTGATGAATTTATGCTTGAATTTGGTTGATATGTGTTCTTAAGCTTAATTTCAGTTTTTCTCATTTTGCGACGGATACAAGAGATATTCATTTGAGGATTGTTATGGGAACTAATTGCTGGTAGATATGTAGTATTGGATGTTCGGAAATGTTGGGTAAACGTAACTTGTATCATTTGTGAGGAATTGGTGTCGATTTGTGATGTTTTCGAATAGGCTAAAAGTTGCGAAAATCGTATTAGGCTCTCTGAGCCAGTCGACCGACCGGCCGCCGGTCGACCGGCTGGGAGCGTCTTTGGGAGTTTTGTAAATTTTGAAAGAATTAAACCTTGGGACTGCCAGCCTGCCGACCGGCTGCCTGCCGACCGGCTGGTGGTCACTCCTTGCGTTGTGTTTGTGTTTTTGCGAAAGACTTACTCAGAGGGGAGCCCAGCCGGCAGACCGGCCGCCTGCCAGCCGACTGGGAGTACATTTGGGGTGGGTTTGCGAGTTTGTAAAGCTAAGGGAATGGGTTCCCAGCCGGCCGACCGGCTGCCTGCCGACCGGCTGGGAGTCCCTTTGTGTTGTTTCGTTTTGGAAAAGAAAGAAGGAAGGCTGAGAGGTCACCAGCCGGCCGACCGGCTGCCTGGCGACCGGCTGGGGACCCCTGTAGGCTATTTTGAGGTTTTTCGTAATTTGATTGTAACTTTCGAACGGTTAATCGGTTTTACTTGAAACTTGTTTTGTGTACCTTTGACATGTATTTGAGGTCCCCGGAGGATGGGCAACATTATATTGGGTTCGGGAATAGGGTAAGGATAGAGACCCCCCGGTCGGGCAACCGAAAGGGAAACCGGCTCTCCCTCATCTTGTTCTCGAGGTCAATTAAGTGTTGATTAGAAGTTAAAGGTAGATCTATAGAGTAGTTCATAGACTTGAATGATATTGTTTTGATGCGTATTAAGTTATGCCTTAAGCTGGCCTCTGAACTTAATACGTGGACTGTTTGTCGTGTATGGGAACATGCGTTGAGTTTTCGCCTCTGAGTTCCATACATGTCTGTTTGTCGTGTCTGGGACATGCGTTGAGTTTTCGCCTCTGAGTCCAGATATGTATGTGTGATCGCGTCAGGACATGCCTTAAGCTGGCCTCTGAGTCTGACGAGTAGAGCAACTGCACGACGGGGCGGTCAGGTTGTCATACCTTACCCGGAGTGCAGGTGTTTGGTGCTAGAACATGCGTTGAGTTTTCGCCTCTGAGTCTAGTATCTTGTGATGTGGTAGGGGAACATGCGTTGAGTTTTCGCCTCTGAGTTCCTTACTTGTGATAGTGAATTGAATGTTAGTCCATGCGTTGAGTTTTCGCCTCTGAGTCTAATGTTCAGTGATAGCCGGTCCATGCGTTGAGTTTTCGCCTCTGAGTCCTTGCTTGATATTGTGAACTTGGTATTTAGGTTATGCGTTAAGATGTCGCCTCTGAACCTTTATACTTGCTGAATTATTTAGTACCTAGGTTATGCGTTAAGATGTCGCCTCTGAACCTTTGTACTTGCTGTTTTATATCTGCTTGCCTTGATGATGGTACAGTGTCAGATATGCATAGTATGTTATTGTTGCTATATGAGTTGTGGTTAAATCATCCAAGGCATTGGATGACTCTTAGTTCGGTTTCATAAATAATTGGATTGAAAGACCCCCCGACTGGGTAACCAGTAGGGAAATCGGCTCTCCTTCCTATTTGTTTATGAAGTTAGTTGAGAGCCGTGCATGGTAATCGCATGATAGTAAGAGATCAGATGATGAGATGTTTATGCTTCACATGTTGATATATGTTGGAGTGTTCTGTATTGTTTATATGTTACGTGTTGTCACAAAAGGTGGCTAGGAGAACTCTAGTCACTCCCCACTGATTGTGGCGTACATGTTTTCATGTATGTAGGTACATGCAGGGTTGGAGATCGGGGTTACAGGAGAGCTAGCGAGTAATGATCCATTCATCAGTTGACTTACCCGTTTACGCTTAGCTAGACTCTTAGACTTATGTTGTTTTTGTTTTGGTGCCGGTAGGGATGTGCCATCCCGGCTGATGTATTAATTTTATGTTTCAGTTTGATACTTAGTACTGTTACTTATCTATTTGGTTTCAGTTTCAGTTTACGTTTCAGTCTAAGACTTCTCGCATGTTTTATCTTTAAAAAAAAAATTTTAATTCCGCTGCATTTTTGGTACTTTTATGTGTTTATATTTCCGCTTTCGCGAGGGGTTTTACAGTTGGTATCAGAGCATTATTGCTCCCGACGCACTCATGTGACCCCCAACCTTAACTTGACCAGATAAATAAATAATGAATGAGAGATGGGTAGATCTAAGGACATATTTTGTAGTCTATTTGTGATTGCTAATTGCTAAGCTAATCCTTGTTTTCTCTTTTAAAGGATGGTGAGACCCAGAGCTGCTGATAACATTGTGCTACAAGCAATTCAGCATTTGCTTGAGACTCAGAGACAGCAAGCGGGGAATGTTCCACCTCCTCCACCGCCGGGTGGCGAGACTAATCGTCCGGGTAGCTTTTCCTGGATTGCCTCTCAGATGTCCCGAAGCCATAATAGGACCTATGGAGGCGAGGCTGACCCAGTAGCCCTCACAGAGTGGTTCAGAGAGATGGAAAAGAGCTTCACCTTATACTCAGTCGTTAGGGAGGATAGAGTGCGTTTAGCCGCTCACTTCCTGACATTAAAGGCTGACCGTTGGTGGGCGTTGACTGGACCTACCGCTGTTCTTGACCCGATGTTCGATTGGGAGGCTTTTAAAGACAGGCTCGAGGCGAGGTTCTACCCCAAGGAGTTGAGATCGCAGAGGTTGAAAGAATTTATGGATTTGAAGCAAGGCAAGATGACCGTTCAGGAGTTTACTGACAAGTTCAACCAGTTAGCTCACTTTGCATCGAGATTTGTTCGTGATGAGGCTGAGAGAGTGTATTTCTACCGAGGGAAGCTAGGGCCGAGGATTGAGAGTATGGTTCGTCGTGACTCTACTTCTTTTGTGGAGGTGTATGATGATGCTATTTGGGCCGAGAGTTCTATTCGTGCCATAGATGCTGAGACCCGTGCCGCTACTTCTAGTGTGACACCTCACCAGAGATCCGTGTACCAGGGGAAGAGACCATTTGTTCCTTCTACTTCTTCGCCTTCTTCTCAGAAGAAGCGTTTTGAGAGGTTCTCTGCTCCAGTTGCTAAGACCACATTTCACACCGACACTGCTTCTACTGTTTGCCGCCGTTGTGGTAAACCGCTTCATCCAGGGTTTGATTGCTTCAAGAATGCCTATAAGTGTTATACTTGTAATGGATATGGGCATAGATCCTTTGATTGTCCTGAGAAGGATACTGTTCTTGGCAAGGCTGCCACTGCTGCTGCAGCGACCAAAGGAGGCAAGCCGAAGGGGAAGATCTTCGTGATGACTAGGGCTGAGGCAGAGGCTCATCCAGACATTGTTGCCGGTATCTTTTCTGTCCTTGGTGCTGAGTGCCTTATTTTATTCGATACTGGAGCTTCTTTGTCATTTATATCGACTCAGTTCGCCGACCGTCTAGCTCTTGAGTCTTCATTGGTTGAGGAGACTTCTATTTCCTTACCTTCTGGAGACGTGTTTTCCTGCTCTTCGTCCCATAGGGATGTTCCTATTATTATTGGCCAAGCCACATTTCCAGCGGACTTACTGAGATTTCCTCTCGAGGAGTTTGACATTATCCTCGGTATGGATTGGTTATCGCGATACCATGCCCGCTTCGAGTGTCGCGACCAGAAAATCTGCTTGAGGAGTTCTTCAGGAGTTCGTGTTTCCTATAGGGGAACTCGCCCTCAAAAGGGTGTCCGAATGATTTCTTCGATGAAAGCTTCTCATCTTCTTAGGAAGGGTTGCCAAGCCTTCCTGTGTGTTGTTACAGCTGCTAAACCATCGCTACCGAAGCTTGAAGATGTAGCCATTGTTCGTGAGTATCCGGACGTGTTCCCAGATGACTTGCCAGGGATACCGCCAGAGAGAGATGTGGAGTTTACTATTGAGCTTGTTCCAGGTACCGGACCGATTTCTAAAGCTCCTTACCGTATGGCTCCGCCAGAGTTGAAAGAGTTGAAGCAGCAATTGGAAGAGATGATCGAGAAAGGTTTCATTAGACCTAGTGCTTCTCCGTGGGGTGCTCCCGTTTTGTTCGTTAAGAAGAAAGATGGTTCCATGAGATTGTGCATTGACTATAGAGAGCTGAACCGAGTGACCGTGAAGAATCGATATCCTTTGCCTAGGATAGATGATTTGTTTGATCAGTTGAGAGGTGCTTCGAGGTTTTCTAAGATTGATCTTCGATCGGGTTATCATCAGATTCCAGTGAGAGAGGCTGATATTGCAAAGACTGCTTTTCGTACCAGATATGGGCATTTTGAGTTTGTAGTTATGCCATTTGGGTTGACTAATGCACCGGCGATTTTTATGGATCAGATGAACCGTACCTTCAGTGAGTATCTTGACACTTGTGTTGTGGTGTTTATCGATGACATCTTGATATATTCGAAGACCGATGAGGAACATGCTGAGCATCTTCGATTGATTCTAGGGATTCTGCGCAGACAGAAGTGGTTCGCAAAGTTTTCGAAGTGTGAATTTTGGCTCTCGAAGGTTGCCTTTTTAGGACATGTGATATCCAACGAGGGTGTGATGGTAGATCCCGCAAAAATAGAGGCTGTAGTTGATTGGGAGAGTCCCAAGGATGTTGGAGAGATCCGTAGCTTTTTGGGTTTGGCTGGTTATTATCGTAGATTTGTTGAGGATTTTTCGAGGTTGGCTCGCCCGATGACTCAGTTGCTGAAGAAAGAAGCCAAATTTGTGTGGACCGACAAGTGTGAGAGTTCTTTCCAGGAGTTGAAGACCAGATTGACTTCCGCCCCCGTGTTAGCTTTGCCAGAGATCGGAGTGGACTTCGATGTGTATTGTGATGCTTCGATGTTAGGACTTGGTTGCGTACTGATGCAGAGTGGTAAGGTGATAGCATATTCATCTAGACAGTTTAGAGTTCATGAGGTGAACTATCCGACACATGATTTGGAGTTGGCTGCAGTTGTTCATGCTTTGAAGATGTGGCGTCATTACCTAATTGGATCTCATTGCCGTATTTTCACAGATCACAAGAGTCTTAAGTACATTTTTACTCAGAAAGACCTTAACATGAGACAGAGACGTTGGCTAGAGTTGGTGAAAGATTACGACATTGAGTTGTTATATCATGAGGGAAAAGCCAATGTAGTTGCTGATGCGCTTAGCCGCAAGACTTCTCACTCGATGAGTGCCATGAGAGTATTGCCCGATGAGTTGTGTTCCGAGTTCCGGAAGCTGAGGTTAGAAATGGTGGGTAGTGGTTTTGATTGGTTAGCTGCTATGACTGCCGAGCCGTCTTTATATTGGGAGATTCGCCAGAGTTTGCCTTCAGATGCCGATTTCAAGAAGTTCGAGGCCAAGATTTCGAGTGGTGTTGCACCCGAGTTGGTGATTGATGCTGATGGTTTCCTTAGGTTCCGTGGTAGGATGTATGTTCCGGATGTGCCAGATTTGAGGAAGAAGGTTCTTGATGAGGCTCATTTGTCACCGTACTCCGTTCATCCAGGAGGAGAGAAGATGCACAAGGATTTGAGGCTTATGTTTTGGTGGCCTGGTATGAAGAAGGAGATCTTGGATTATGTTAGTAGGTGCTTGACTTGTCAACAAGTCAAGATAGAGCATAGGAGACCAGGTGGTTTGCTACAGCCGCTTCCCGTTCCTTAGTGGAAGTGGGAGTGTATATCTATGGACTTCGTTACAGCATTGCCTAAGACAGTTGGAGGCAAGGATGCGATTTGGGTTATTGTTGATCGTCTAACTAAGTGTGCCAGATTCGTGCCGATCAGAGAGACATGGGATATGGATCGTCTAGCTAAGGCTTATATTGCTGAGATAGTCCGATATCATGGTGTCCCGAGGGAGATAGTTTCAGATCGTGATCCGAGGTTTTGTTCCAGGTTCTGGAAGGCCTTGCAGGAGGCTATGGGTAGCCGTTTGTTGATGAGTACCGCATTTCATGCCGCGACCGATGGTCAGTCCGAGAGGACTATACAGACATTAGAGGATTTGCTCCGTGCTTGTGCCCTTGATTTTCAGAGTTCTTGGGAGCAGTGTTTGCCGTTGGTAGAGTTTTCTTACAACAACAGTTATCATGCTTCCATTGGTATGGCTCCGTACGAGGCTCTTTATGGTAGGAAGTGCCGTAGCCCGATTTGTTGGGATCAGGCTAGTGATGTTCGTGACCTAGGACTGGACCAGTTAGCTGTTACTATCGATCAGGTTCAGCTTATCAGAGGTAGGATGAAGGCCGCACAGGACCGGCAGAAATCCTATGCTGATGTTCGCCGTAGACCCTTAGAGTTTGAGGTGGGTGATCGAGTCTTCTTGAGGGTTTCTCCGATGAAAGGTGTTAAGAGGTTTGGAGTTAAGGGCAAGTTGAGCCCTAAGTATATTGGACCTTTTGAGATCGTGAAGAGGATTGGTGCTGCTGCTTACCGATTGGACTTGCCTCCTAGTTTGGGCAAGGTTCATAGCGTTTTTCATGTTTCCCAGCTCCGTAAGTATGTTAGTGACCCGAGTCATGTTTTGCCTAGAGAGATCGAGAACTTGGAGCCGAGTCTTGCTTTCGAGGAGCGTCCAGTGAAGATCCTTGACCGTCAGGATAGGAAGCTTAGGAGCAAGGTGGTGCCGCTAGTGAAGATCCTTTGGCGTTGCGGTGATGTTGAGGAGCAGACGTGGGAGACTGAGGCATCGATGCGTATCGCGCATCCTTCTCTTTTCGATTGAGGTATAGTATATAGATTTATTTCCGTTCGAGTTTCGAGGACGAAACTTTTTGAAGTTGGGGTGATTGTAACATCCCGTATTTTCGTAAAATCTAATTCAAGCGTCTTTAAATTATTTTAAGTAATAAAATAATAATTTAATAATTTATTTCGAAAGGTTTTAATATAATAGGTAAGATCCGTCTTAAGAACCTCAAGTCCTTAAGACGAATACAATTTGGCAAGGTTAAGTTCCCGTATCTTAAATATCCGTTCAAATGTCCGACCCGTTTAATTGACCCGGAAAGGACAGCCCATAAAACCCCCCATAAACCCTTCCATCGACACAATTGCATCCCCTCCATTTTCATTTCACTGTAAACATAATCCTCACAAAACCTCCATTTTATTCATCTCTTTTTGAGGAATTCTTCATTATCCGTCGATCAAATTGAGGTAACGATAACATTTCCGGAATCCTTGTTCAATTTCCAATCTATCTATCACTTCCGTTTCTCAATTCCTCCATTTCGAAAATTGGCCTGTTTTACACAAACTCCGTTTTTGTGTTCTTAAACCCGTTTTTCATGTTTGTAGGTGAAGGATTGGACAACCCGGACATCGATAGCTACATTGTGGAGGAAGATCTTTAGCCGGAAAGCTTGAAAGGTGACGATAATGAGAAACTCGGCCTATTTGTGAATATTAGCACTTTTGTTGTTAATCTTGTCATGGTTTCTGATTTATGTTTGAGTTTATGATTTCTAGACTTAGTAACATGTTTAGGATGAGGTTATGTTGATGAATTTATGCTTGAATTTGGTTGATATGTGTTCTTAAGCTTAATTTCAGTTTTTCTCATTTTGCGACGGATACAAGAGATATTCATTTGAGGATTGTTATGGGAACTAATTGCTGGTAGATATGTAGTATTGGATGTTCGGAAATGTTGGGTAAACGTTACTTGTATCATTTGTGAGGAATTGGTGTCGATTTGTGATGTTTTCGAATAGGCTGAAAGTTGCGAAAATCGTATCAGGCTCTCTGAGCCGGTCGACCGACCGGCCGCCGGTCGACCGGCTGGGAGCGTCTTTGGGAGTTTTGTAAATTTTGAAAGAATTGGACCTTGGAAATGCCAGCCGGCCGACCGGCTGCCTGCCGACCGGCTGGTGGTCACTCCTTGTGTTGTGTTTGTGTTTTTGCGAAAGACTTACGCAGAGGGGAGCCCAGCCGGCAGACCGGCCGCCTGCCAGCCGGCTGGGAGTACATTTGGGGTGGGTTTGCGAGTTTGTAAAGCTAAGGGAATGGGTTCCCAGCCGGCCGACCGGCTGCCTGCCGACCGGCTGGGAGTCCCTTTGTGTTGTTTCGTTTTGGAAAAGAAAGAAGGAAGGCTGAGAGGTCACCAGCCGGCCGACCGGCTGCCTGGCGACCGGCTGGGGACCCCTGTAGGCTATTTTGAGGTTTTTCGTAATTTGATTGTAACTTTCGAACGGTTAATCGGTTTTACTTGAAACTTGTTTTGTGTACCTTTGATATGTATTTGAGGTCCCCGGAGGATGGGCAACATTATATTGGGTTCGGGAATAGGGTAAGGATAGAGACCCCCCGGTCGGGCAACCGAAAGGGAAACCGGCTCTCCCTCATCTTGTTCTCGAGGTCAATTAAGTGTTGATTAGAAATTAAAGGTAGATCTATAGAGTAGTTCATAGACTTGAATGATATTGTTTTGATGCGTATTAAGTTATGCCTTAAGCTGGCCTCTGAACTTAATACGTGGACTGTTTGTCGTGTATGGGAACATGCGTTGAGTTTTCGCCTCTGAGTTCCATACATGTCTGTTTGTCGTGTCTGGGACATGCGTTGAGTTTTCGCCTCTGAGTCCAGATATGTATGTGTGATCGCGTCAGGACATGCCTTAAGCTGGCCTCTGAGTCTGACGAGTAGAGCAACTGCACGACGGGGCGGTCAGGTTGTCATACCTTACCCGGAGTGCAGGTGTTTGGTGCTAGAACATGCGTTGAGTTTTCGCCTCTGAGTCTAGTATCTTGTGATGTGGTAGGGGAACATGCGTTGAGTTTTCGCCTCTGAGTTCCTTACTTGTGATAGTGAATTGAATGTTAGTCCATGCGTTGAGTTTTCGCCTCTGAGTCTAATGTTCAGTGATAGCCGGTCCATGCGTTGAGTTTTCGCCTCTGAGTCCTTGCTTGATATTGTGAACTTGGTATTTAGGTTATGCGTTAAGATGTCGCCTCTGAACCTTTATACTTGCTGAATTATTTAGTACCTAGGTTATGCGTTAAGATGTCGCCTCTGAACCTTTGTACTTGTTGTTTTATATCTGCTTGCCTTGATGATGGTACAGTGTCAGATATGCATAGTATGTTATTGTTGCTATATGAGTTGTGGTTAAATCATCCAAGGCATTGGATGACTCTTAGTTCGGTTTCATAAATAATTGGATTGAAAGACCCCCCGACTGGGTAACCAGTAGGGAAACCGGCTCTCCTTCCTATTTGTTTATGAAGTTAGTTGAGAGCCTTGCATGGTAATCGCATGATAGTAAGAGATCAGATGATGAGATGTTTATGCTTCACATGTTGATATATGTTGGAGTGTTCTGTATTGTTTATATGTTACGTGTTGTCACAAAAGGTGGCTAGGAGAACTCTAGTCACTCCCCACTGATTGTGGCGTACATGTTTTCATGTATGTAGGTACATGCAGGGTTGGAGATCGGGGTTACAGGAGAGCTAGCGAGTGATGATCCATTCATCAGTTGACTTACCCGTTTACGCTTAACTAGACTCTTAGACTTATGTTGTTTTTGTTTTGGTGCCGGTAGGGATGTGCCATCCCCGGCTGATGTATTTATTTTATGTTTCAGTTTGATACTTAGTACTGTTACTTATCTATTTGGTTTCAGTTTCAGTTTACGTTTCAGTCTAAGACTTCTCGCATGTTTTATCTTTAAAAAAAAAGTTTTAATTCCGCTGCATTTTTGGTACTTTTATGTGTTTATATTTCCGCTTTCGCGAGGGGTTTTACACTGCTGGCTACCAAAATCTCCTAGCTCACGCCGGTTTGGGGAGGTTTCCGTTCGCGCATATATTCTGTGAGTTCCTTCCATATTCCTTCCTTAGTTTTATTTTAACGCAAATTCCCTTTTTCTATGTTTCTTTGCATATGTTATTGCACAATGAGGACATTGTGTGGTTTGGTTTGGGGAAGGGTTTTGCGTCGCATACATGCTTTTATTGCATTTATGTTTCACGTTTATTGCATTTCCGTTTTGCATTGTTGTTTCTTTTTGCTTGCATATACACAAAAATCCAAAAAAAAAAATTTCAAAAAATTTCAAAAATTTCAAAAAAAATGCACGTTCATTTTAGCATATAGGTTGAGTCAGAACAATAGTATTTCAATGATGACAATGCATTTTCATTTGTTTATGCCTAAGCCTTGCTTGTTAACATGTTTTAGTAGTAGAATCACATGTATAATCTACGAGTTTTTGTCAAACTAGTTGTTAAATCTTGAGACTTGAATTTTATCTTTGGCAAACTACAACACATTCTGAGTTTTAGAACTTTATTACTGGTGTCATCCATGACCAGTTTGTTAGGATGTGAGTAGTACTCCTCTTGAGACATGTTACATCAATATGCATAAACATGAACGTAATCTGCTTTATACCTGTATGCTATCTAGTTTTGTGATTTTTGACACGTGCAATGAGGTCCCTTTTCTTGTCTTACCCATAAGCTTCACATAGCCAAATCTGCTTTTTTGTCCCATAAGCTACATCACATACTTAGCCTACCCTATCCAAGCTAGTATTTGTGGTCACGGGAACGTTTTAGGTCATTTTTGGTTGTTATGCTCTCATTTGAGAAAGAAAGAAAAAAAAAGAAAAAAGAAAAAGAAAAAGGAAACAGAAAAAGCGAGAGAAAAATAAAAAAAAATATATTGCACATCAGTCAACCGACCAAAGTCCTTGGTCGGTCGACCAAATATCAGTAATCAGAAAAAATTCGCAGTTATTCAAAGTTTCATTCTTTAGCGATTTTTGCTCCCATGTTTAATTCATAACTTTTGGGGAGCTGTTTTCCTAAATTTGTGAGATTTGTGCTACAGAAAAAAAGCACCATGTTCATCTATATTGGGTTTGAAAGTGATGAAATCTTTGTTGTTTGGATCCCGTTGTTTGCTAGCTTGGCAACTTAAACTCCACTTATCCAAACCATCTTAGCCTTTCTTACCAATTACCTCACATATCTTCCTTTACCTCAGAATGTGTCAAAGTCATTAGATTGGTATGTATATGCACGGTTGTAGAGTTTATTTTCATGTTAGATTGCAGCCATGTTCTCATGGGTCGAAGTTAGGTGAGTGTCACTACAAAATTACTTCTTTCTATCTTTTACATACACTCACTGTAACATCCCGTATTTTTGTAAAAGTATATTTTAATAATTTAAAGTAGTTTTCGGAATTTAATAATATATTAATTATAATTCGTAAGTTTTATTTTAAGAAATGTCGTTGAGTTCCGTCTCAAGTTTATTTAATCTAAAGGCATCGTGTTTTCCTTGGTTTTCCGTTTACAAGAAATTCCTGAACCGCTTAAGTGAAACCCGTCTCAAGCTTAACTTAAAACAAATTGTGAAAGGAACCTTCCTCCTCATTTCCTTAACATTCATAAACCCTTGCTCAAGAAATAAAATATCAACTTTCAATTGTTCTTCACAAACAAAAATCCCCAATTCACTAATCTCTTCATAAAATCTTCATTTCTTATCCGATTGAGACGATTCTTGTGCCTACGGATTCGTGAGATCATCCCCGTCGTTTTAAGGTAATCAATTTCATATTTAGGTTCGATCGATTTCTGGACTGTTCTGCCCTAACTCGGTTTTCGTGACCTTTACGGGGTTTCCGATGTTGTTAGGTGGTGCTCGTGTCAACCCGGAAGAAGACTTGGTGATTATTGAAGAGGAACTCGAAGGTTTTGCTAAGTAAAGGTGACGATAATGAGAATACTCGGCCTTTGTCTTAAATTAATTGGACATGTGATTTTCTTATTGTTTATGTGAAAATTAGTTGTTGATTACATGATTTTAGTATGAATATGTTGTGGGTAGTTTAATTTCTGAGTTGGGTGTATGAAAAATTCGTTCGGGTTGCATTGCCATTGTCGTTCGTTTGGGCTGAGCTGTAGTTCACTAGTACAAAAATCCCCTATTGCGTCAAGGGATTTACGTCGGTTCTAATAGAACTGAAGCAAATAGTACTTATTTTGGGCGGGAATCCAATTTTACAATATAGACAAGGTATTTGCGTCAGTTCTTAAGAAGGAACTGATGCATTTGAGTGAGTAAATTTGCGTCGGTTGTTCTATTAACCGATGCATTTGACTAATAATTTATATTTGCATCAGTTATTTAACAGAACCGACGTATTTACATTTGAGAAGTTGCTTCAGTTTCAGGTTAAAACTGACGTATTTACTATAAATTAAAAAAATATCAACTACGAGTTTTATATTAGGGAAAATAAGAATTCGAATATGCACTGTACTGTTCTCTTTCATAATCAAAAGAAACGAACCCTTGCTCTTATTCCTTAGTTCGTCAGTTCGCTTAGTTCGTTTATCTTCATCAACTTCGTCACTTCGTGCTTCTTCAACTTCTATTTCAACTTCAATTCATCAGTTGCAAGCTTTTTCGCCAATTAATGTAAGTTTTATTCCTTAGTTTTCTGTAAGTTTTATTCCTTAGTTTTCGCCGATTAACGAACCCTTGCTCTTATTCCTTAGTTTTCTGTGAATTTTGGCTTTAATTTCTCGTTTTAGTGACTAAATTGTTGTTATTACTGGTTCCCTTTGACACGAATTCATGCCATTGATACCCTTTTCGCCTATTACAATACTAATTAGGGGTCACGGGTGGCTGTAGTTACTCATTCGTGCAGATGCTGGAATGGGGCTGGATAGGTTATGGTGTTGTCAGTGCAGGGGTAGGGGGTCTGTACTGACCGCACCAGGTAAGTAGAATAAGGCAGCGTAGATGTTTTAGTTAAGGAAGTATGATAAAGACCTTGGTTCTAGTGGCGCAAGGCTGGCGTGCTGATGAACAACACTAATAGGGGCAGAGGTGTTGGAAACTAAGGTAGTCTTACTAACTAGTTCAAGTTATTTAGTCTTACTAATTATACTAATTAAACTCATATTAATTTAGTCGATCGATCTTAATCTTATGCATGCAAAAAGAGATGCGGAAATGTTAAAGAAACGAGTTCTTACAACCGGTCCAAGAATGTGCTTAGGACGATCCTCCACGGAGCAACCAAAATAGCTTGCCTCCTTTACGTTGCACCCAAGACCTACCCTTAAACACCGAGACACGAGCACGAGCTAGGTGACGGAATCGGTTGCCTTAAAACCGTAAACTAATACTTACTTTATTAGTCTACTAAAATGCTACAACAATATGTAGTATAAATATTATATGAATAATATTTTAGAGGTTTGTATTTCTACTACTAGAAATTATTATTAGAGTTTTATGTTTCTTACATTTAGAAAATAAAACATAAGTTTAGAATGGTAGAATGAATAGCCATGCATGTGAACAATTCACATTGTATATATGTTGTGAATTGTGGCGTGAGGTGGTCTCCAAAAGGAGAGAATCTCTTTTCTTTTTAACTCTACCCATAATACATAGGCATGTATACCTATTAATAGGTTCAAGACTACCCTCATGATTGTGTTTGTAAGACCATAATTTAAACAAATTTGTTCTTCTATTACTCACAATCACACGCCACTTTCATTTATAAAATGGACTTCCATTTTACAATTTGTAATTTGTACAATTGTATAATATGTAACATCCTATGTGACATAATTCAATTGTATTAATTTAAAATATGTTTATCATATAAATAATATTTCTAAATTAATTAAATCATATTTAACAAATTATTTTAGTAATTCGTAATTACCATTCCAACAAATGGTTATCAAAATAATCGTCAATACGATATATTTACAACGTTTGTTATAACCATGTACCATTCATTATACTAATTTCGATATTTCTAAAATATCGATTAATATTTGACAATTGACACATTTCAATTTCAAATATAAATCTTACTTTAAGATTCAACCTCTGAATTCTTGATATACGGTTTTAAGAATATCGATCAATCTGTATCCTATATGCATTGTGAGATGGGGAGAACCATTGAAACCAGACTCCTCATTTCTTTGTCTATATGCATCGTGAACTAACTGTTGCATGTGAGTCAAAGGTGGAGTTGTTTCCATAGGTTCATCGACTAATGTGTGCTCCAATTGTTCTCCATGAAAAATCCAAGTGGAGTAGTTACATATTATTCCAGAACTAAGCAAATGTACATTCACTTCGTCTGGACTTAACAACTTACTGTTTACGCACTTCACACAAGGACAATATATTTTACCACTAGAAGAGGATATGTCACGGGTAGCATATCTTATGAAGTCGCGAACTCCTAATCGGTATTGTGCACTTTCCTTACGACTAGCCAAATTTTCCTTGATTAAAATCAGATCCATCAAACTGAAAAATAACATCACTTTGATGGTTAACAACTCAGAACAAGTATTTTAGCGGGTTAAAAAGATAATAGCTAACGCTCTTAATAGTATTGCTTCTAGACTTCAAATTCTGTCAATTAAAAAGATACTAAGATTACATGAGTGTACTGATGCTACGCTTATCCATGGTCTAAGGCTACTCCTATTTCCTATTAGTCAGTCTTACATATAAAAAGGATGCCTAGGAGGATGAACATTAAAATTATAAAAAATACAGATGAACATTAAAAATCAACTAAAATTATAAAAAATAAAGATGAACATTAAAATTATAAAAAATACAGATGAACATTAAAAATCAACTAAAATAAAGACAAAATCAACCAAATCTCGTTCAATTCACAACATAATCTACTAAAATTATAAAAAATACAGATGAACATTAAAAATCAAGAAGCTACAAGGAATAGTATACATGGCACTACCAGTATTAATTGACAGAGTGTATTAGAATCATTGAAGCGTAATTCGATATATACTCCATATGAAATCGGATAATTCGATATATACTCCATATGAAAAGCGGATAATTGCTACCTTTAAAATCAATTATCAATTATTTTCGATTCCAAATTAACAGTAATTTACAAACACACTTTGATCCCAATAATTGACAAGTAAAACAAAAAATTGGAGTATAAATAATAACAGTGAGAAAGGAAAACAATCAAAAATTAGAAGGATTGAAATATTGATACCTGAATATGGGATTGAAGAAGCTCTTGAATTTCGAATTCTGCCGTTCGTCTTCTTCGCAGGAGAGGTTCTGATGAATACTCCGTAGGTTTTATTTTTCAAGTGTTTTGGAAACTAGGGTGAATTTTCCAGATTATGTTTGGCGCGTCGGTATTGTGCGCTCGATTTTGTGCGGTTTTTTAATTAATTTGGGTTAGTGTAGTATTTTTGTCGAGGCGCTTTATTATAGCGCTTCATACTTTAGCTTAATTAAACAAATTTCAGCAGTTTTTTAATAAGCGTCGGGAGATGTGCGCCTCTATATCCCATTCTTGTAGTAGTGTAATCAATATATTATTTAAGGGGTCTGTCCTATAGGTGTGACCTAAAGGGATCAACTGACTACCACCGTCATACGACAGTAATGTTAAACTCTAGTCAGCCAATCATTACCGATTAATGTTGGTCAGTTGACTAAATCAATATTGGATCGTCCCTTGCATATTCATTTCATAAGATTTATGACAATGATTTTTATCACTGTCGTGATCGCACAATTGTTGAGGACACATTTCCCAACAAGAGGGTCTGCGTGATAGGCCTGAGTTATATCGGGCCTAGTTGATGATAGTAGGAATGGCGTGAATAGGAGCATCGTGTTTAGAATTTGGTCGAGTTATGAGCTGTTGATTTGGGCAGAGTCTGAGTTTCTAGCCTGGTACTGGTTTATACCAGTTGCAGGTCGTATGGGACTGGATTTTGGCTGCTGTTAATGGCTCGAGAATGGACAGTAGCAGGTCTGGTTGTGCTGATCAGACTTTGTGTTAGAGGCAGGATGTTGGGATGGCCAGGCATATGTGCATCGAACAGAATGCGCAGGGCTAATGGGTCTGCAACTGCCGCAGGGGCTGGTAAGAGTGCATGAGCTGTGGGCCTGGTCTTGTGCTGGCCATAATGCTCTGTTACAGGAATTTGCAGGGGTTTATTTCCCTGGTTCTATTGATGCACAAATTCTGGAATGTGCAGGAAATGTTAGAGAACCAGCTTGGCATTCTTTTGGATGACTAAGAGTTTGGTTTCATAATTAAGTGAGCTAGGTGTCGCAAAGAAGTTACAAGGCCGAGCTATAGCGTAGTCTTTTGTTTTGATATAGAACTTCCTTGTAATTTTGACTAAGATTGGGACTGCCTAAGGAATGGGGGGTGAGCATAGTAGTAATGACAGTAGCAGTAGGAAGTGGGGAACACAGATCAGTAGCAGTAGGAATGGGGAACACAGATCAGTATGTACAACAGCAGTAGCAGTAGGAGCATAGAAAGCGTAGTTCAGTAATTAACATTGAAGTGAGGTGAATGCAGTAGTAATGACAAGAATGCAGTGGTATGTAATGGTATGAGTAGTATAGATAGTAATGGTGCTATTGTTGCTAATCTTGCATTAATCATCTTCGTTTGGTTGGTCTTTTTTGTTGTCTCCATGTTTTGTATTTGTGATTGTGAATATAGATGGATTAATGTGATTATGTGAATGAGTTGGAGTTAAGGAATTAATACAAATCATTAGTGTATATGAGCTAATTAGGGAGGTGTTTTTATAGGGCATTTGATCACTTTCTTTTGGAATTTTTGTTATATATAATTCACAAATTCTTATTTCACACCGACATTGTCCGTTTAAGCTTAAAGTGGGTAAAATACATATCAAATCACTACCTGTTGTCTAGAAAATGCCAAAAAATATCTTTATTACCACCGTTTGGTAGTATTAATAATGTTATTGTTGGCGATAAATGAGTCTAATAAAAGCTATTATTCTATTTTGTGACTCAACATTCAATCTCTCTTTTATTTCTCATTAGTCTAATAACAGCTATTATTCTATTTTTAGCGGTGTATGGTGATGCCTATGGATAGGAGTTGGATGTATGGAAAGTGAGATTTCCATTTTATAGAACGGGTTAATGATTTTATCACGCATGCTATTGCACATCAAAAATTAAATGGGGATGAGAAGCTACTCATTTGTCCGTGTAGCGTATGTAAGAACCAGGCAAAGGTAAACTCTGTAACTATGCGGGAACATTTTCCAGTGAAGGGGTTTAAACCTGATTATCATGTATGGATATGGCATGGAGAGAAAGACAATGACATGGAAGGCACCTCAAATGCTGTAAATGAGGAGAACAAGTTTGACAATGTGGATGAATTTGAGATTCATGGTTTTGATTTTAATAACATTGGCAATGATAACGATGATAGTCATGATAAGGAAAACAACGTAGAGGGTGAGAATATTGATAAAATGATGGATGATTTAGAAAAAGATTTCATAGAATGTCCAGAAATGTTCCAGGAGCTAGTTGATGATTCTAAGAAACCATTATATCCGGGTTGCTCCAAATTCACCCGTTTATCAGCTGTGTTGAAGTTGTGTACCTTAAAAGCGGCGAATGGATGGAGTGATAAGAGTTTCACCGCTTTAGTGCAACTTTTATCAGAAATGTTGCCAGAAGATAATGAGCTTTCATCTAATACTTATCGATGTAAGAAAGTATTGTGTCCACTAGCTACGAGTTACCAAAAAATCCATGCCTGCCCAAATGACTGCATTTTGTTCTGGAAAGAATATAGTGACTTGGATAAGTGTCCACGATGTAAAGCATCGAGGTACAAAGTCAACCATGCTAGCGATAAGAAGAAACGGAGCCCAGTTAAGGTCTTATGGTATTTGCCAATTATACCGAGGTTAATGAGGCTTTTTGCAAATCCAAAGGATGTAAACTATTTGGTGTGGCATCACGAAGAGAGAAATAAAGATGGTAAACTACGACATCTGGCAGATACACCCCAATGGAGAACAATTGATAGAACCTTTCCTGAATTTGGTGGAGAGCCTAGGAATTTAAGACTAGGGCTTTGTACTGATGGAATTAATCCTTTTGGGACTCTTAGTACCCAACATAGCAGTTGGCCAGTAATGCTAATAATTTACAATCTGCCTCCTTGGCTTACAACAAAGAGTAAATATATTTTACTTACGCTCCTAATATCGGGTCCTAAACAACCTGGTAATTAATGACATAGACGTATATTTGGCGCCACTAATAGAAGACTTGAAATTGCTATGGAATGTTGGTGTAAGGGTGTTTAATGCAGCTACCGGCTCACACTTTCAAATGCGTGCTATGCTATATTGTACAATTAATGATTTCCCACCTTATGGAAACCTTTCTGGTTATATGCTGAAGACTGCCAAGGGGTACCCCGTTTGTTGTGATGACACTGAATCTGAATGGCTGGAGAATTGTGGGAAATATGTATACACGGGTAGTCGTCGATTTCTTCTCGAAAATCATCCATATCGTAAGAGAAAGAAGGCATTATATGGAAGAACTGAGCACCGACCACCTCCTTTATTTTTGAGCGGAGAAGAGTATCACAAACGAGTTATGAATATCAGCACAAAATTTGGAAAACCGTACAAACCTCCACCAGATGGGGTGTACCACACAAAGAGGTCCATCTTTTGGGACCTACCATATTGGGAGCACTTATCGGTTAGGCATTGTATTGATGTCATGCACGTAGAGAAGAATGTGTTTGATAGTATCATTGGCACTTTGCTGAACATGCCTAATAAGACTAAGGATGGGGTCAAAGCTAGATATGACATGGTTGCTAGGGGGCGTGTCGAGGTAGAACCAGTTGAAAGGGGGAACCGTACTTACCTACCCCCAACTTCCACAACTTTATCGAAAGAGGAGAAGGTGGCATTGTGCGAGTCTTTAAAGGGTATGAAGGTACCGCATGGATATTCCGCCAACATAAGTCGTCTTATGTCATTAAAATATCTGAAGTTAGTGGGATTAAAATCTCATGATTGTCATGCTCTGTTGACACAACTTCTCCCTGTGGCTATTCGGTCCGTTTTACCTAAACATGTTAGACAAGTGATCACTAAGCTTTGCATATTCTTTAGTGCAATTAATGCTAAAGACATTGATCCGGAGTCTTTAGATAAGCTACAAGCTGATATCATTGTGACACTTTGCGAACTTGAAATATACTTTCCCATCAGTTTTTTCGACATTATGGTTCACTTAATCATCCATTTGGTTAGAGAAATTAAACTGTGTGGTCCGGTGTTCCTCAGAAACATATGGGCTATGGAGCGAAAGATGGGGACGTATAAGAGGCGAGTGAAGAATCGGTATCGACCCGAGGCTAGTATTGTTGAAGCGACTGTTGCTTGTGAGACACTTGGGTTCTGCCAAGATTACTTGACCACTGTGCAATATATCGGACTCCCTACCTCTAGGCATGAGGGACGGCTACAAGGGAAGGGTACTTTCGGGAAAACGTTTATTACAGTTGACCGTGATTGTTTTGATAAGGCACATATGTATGTTTTGCAACACATGACTGAAGTTCATCCATATTTAGTTGATCATATTGCCTTCATCAAAAGTCAAAATCCAAATAAACGTGAAGGTTGGGTGGTAAGTGAACACAATCGGACATTTGTACACTGGTTTAAAGGGAAGGTGATGACAGAGTTGTCAAACACAACACATAACCTAAGTGAGAACTTAAGATGGTTATCATATGGTCCTAAGCTCACCATCATATCTTATGAGGGGTATGATATTAATGGGTTTTGCTTTTACACAAGTCGTCAGGATGCGAAAAGTACGATGCAAAATAGTGGTGTTACAGTTGTGGCATCGTCAGTTGAATATGTAGGAAAGGGTAAACAACCTGTAGATATAAGAAAGCCTTACTATGGGGTAATTGAAGACATATGGGAGCTTGATTATCATGACTTTTCAGTACCCTTATTTCGATGTAAGTGGGTCGATTGTGACAAGAGAGTTAATGTTGATGATATGGGTTTCACCTTAGTAGATTTCAATTTTGTAGGTCACAAAAGCAAAAAAAAATTTCTATGTTGAGGATCCCTTAGACAAGAAACGGGCTGTTGTCCGTAATGGTAAAAGACGCATTCTTGGTGTAGATGGTGTTGTTGATGAAGAAGAGTATGATGAAGTTGATGAACTTTCTCCTTTTTCGACCATTTGCCAAAATGTGCAAGTACTACGGGACGAAGTCTATATGCAAAATGACCACAATGAGGGGATTATGGTTTGATTAATTCAAATAATAGATTACATCCTTGGCTGATTTTTGAACTAGTTTGTAGACGATTATGTCATTCATTGGAAACTTTTACCTCTCAATAGACACTTTTTAATTTTATTTTAATCTGCTTCTTTGTTTATTTTGCTTTTCTTATTTTGTTTTGATGAAATGCGAGTTGATGTTATACTGCATGAAACATAGTTAACTCTCCCTGTTATATTATGACAATACTTGTTTGTTTTATTAACTTATGAATTAAAGTGTTATACTGCATGAAACATAGTTAATTGACCTAGTAGAAGACACTATTGACAATGAAAACCATAAATACTGTCTCTAGAGTGTAAGTCGGAATTAACAGTAAGTGTTCCTTAATGCACATAACAATTTGTTTTTTATTACTAATGAGATCTTGCATTATCATCTGCTTCAATGTACAGGGTTTATTTCTAACACATTTGTGTGCTGTTAGCTTTTGACAGTTGACAACTGTATTCGTGAAATGGTTCTATATGCTCTTAAGTACATATTATTTGAGATGCATTGTTCTGTCATAAATAGTTTCCTCATTTGTAAATTTTCACATGTATTCTGATTATCTTGATGTTGTATCTGAAATCCTTATGTGATGATAATTCTGTGACAAAATCCAAACTTTGGCTCTCATGATTATTCTGAGATTCATGGTGTTGTACATTCTGCCATAGTTGTTGTACATTCATGGTGTTATGCTATCATAAACCGACAGTTTATGAAACGCACATTAGCACAATTTTACTGCAATCTTCTCAAATAACAAGTAGCACAACATAGGATTAAACTGGACAAGTTTTTATTTCTCATCAGATTTACTTGACATAATACTTATTCACTGATAAGTATGCAGTTTCAAATATGTTGGTTGTGTCACTTGTGTGTCGT
The DNA here is from genome assembly GCA_029255685.2 of Silene conica. Taxonomy (NCBI): domain Eukaryota; kingdom Viridiplantae; phylum Streptophyta; class Magnoliopsida; order Caryophyllales; family Caryophyllaceae; genus Silene; species Silene conica. The sequence goes on from CM055315.2 coordinate 57,667,492, forward strand.
GTCTTAAATCAGAATAAGCATGTTTCAAATCTGAACTGAGAAAACTTTATTGTTTCTTTTTTTGCTTGAAAACATTTCTTATTTTCGTTCCACATTGATCGGACAGCCATTGGATACAGCATCATCCAAGATTTTCGTGCCCACATTGATCGGACAGCCATTCTATTTGTTTGTTACTGTTACAGAATGGGTAAAGGAGATAAAGATGGAGATAAAGGAGATAAAGATTCGCAACCAAAAAAGAAGACAAGGGGTCCGGCAACGGGTAAAACATTTGAAGAGATTCTTAGTAGTACTGAGACTGTAGCAAACCAAGCAAAAGTGATAAAAAAGAGGTACTACATATTGAGTTTAATAAGCGTGGTCAGGCTTACGGACGGTGGTTGAAGACATTTCATTCTGATATGGGAAAGTTGGCGCGAAATATTAGGATCACTAAAAGTTGGGATGATGTAACATATGGCGAGAAAAGTACAATGTGGTATTGTGCAAAGGTAGGAAATTACTAGTATTATGATAATTTGATTTAAAATATTAATATTAGATGTTTTCTTATATATATACTTTTTTCCCCAGAAAACATGGAATCTCGAGAAGGACAAAGAAAAGTTAATTTTAAGGATTCTGCGTAATTGATTTAAGGATTGGAAGACGAAGATGACAAATACCTACATTTTCCCTAAACAGAAGTCTGATGACGGAGAAGCAAAGTCTGACGACGAAGAAGAAAAGTCTGATGATGGAGAAATCACTATTAAAAGTCCAGTTGAAAAGTACAAACAACTCACGCAAGAGGATTGGGACGAATTTGTTAAGTAGCGCACGAGTCCTGCACACCTGGTTAGTGTGACGTTTATTGTTTATTGATTGATTAATAAGTATAGGCATTTTTGATTTTATGCTTCATTGATAGATTTGATTAGTGACGTATTTGAGAGTTTCTATTATAGGAGAAGAGGAAAAAGGCTCAAAATGCACAGAAGCATAATGTACATCCACATTTTTTGGGTAGAGCCGGGTATTTAGGCAAGCAAGATAAATGGTATGTAGAAGAACTTGAGAAAGAGACAGAGCATCTACCTAATCAAGAACCCTCTCTTACCCAGCAATCGGTAGTGGAACGTCTTAGTGATCGAGGCTATGTTTGGATCAAAGCACATACCCCGCCAAGTAGTTCTAGTGCTCAACCTCCACCAAAGTTGCAAAAAGTTATTGATGAATATGCAAGTTCATTCTAAGCAAATACAAAGTAATTAATATGTTTTCTTATCAATTTAGTAATTTATTATTATTGCATTGTATCATTTTTCCTTTATAACAGGGGACTTGGAAGCAAAAGGAGGAAAATGGGGAGTTTGTTCCTTCCAGATTTGAGGATGCGTTGGTGACAGCATTAGGGAAACCAGAGCACAATGGTAGGACGAGAGGAGTTGGTGGCTCTGTTGGTCTCCAAACTTATTTTGGAAAACCACGGAGTCGAGATAATCATGGAAAGCGGTATACGGATGAAGAAATCAAGTTGTTTATTGAGAAGGCTAAGAATGAAGCTCTGGAGCAAATGAGTTCAGTGATTGAACAGAAGGTAGCTGAAGCTATGAGAAATCGTGGTAAAGTGTTATCTGAGGCCAGTTTTGAGAACTTGCCAAAGAACCACTCTCCTAATGAACATGGTCATAGTAGTTGTCATTCAGCCCATCAAAGTGACCGATTCATCGAATTAAAGGTGATAAGTTCCGACATTTTTGCACCAAATTTGACAATTTAACAATTTAACTAACTTTTAACCGTATTATGCCAATGTCTTAGGAGAGAATTCCTTGTCGACTTGCAATCATTGAAGACGGAGAAGTGACTGTTGTTGCTCACGGGATGGTTTCACCATGGGTTGAAGGCTTAAATGTACACAACACACCATTGATCATGCAGAACGCCCATGTGTCCATCGATAAAGTTATTAAAGCTGGTGCACAACTACCATGTCCATGGAATGGATTTAGTAGGGTTTGAGAAGCGGAAGGGAGTTTTGCACAATGGCCTAAGACCTTGAGTTTGTTAGGTGAAGACGAGGTAATAAGTGATTGTTAATTCTCGATTAGTAATAAAGTATGTTAATCATAAGTCAGTTATGTAGGTTTAATTTTTAGTTGCCACTGATTTTGTTCAAATATTATTATTTTTATTAGGTCAATAAAGAAGAAAAGGCTCGAAAGAGAAAAGCCAAGTCGAAAGATACTAAAGAATCCGGCAATAATATGGTTCAAAAGAAGGTAGTTAATAAGTTGAAAGGGATTTATTTATAGATTCCGATGCTAAGGTTAAATTAGTTGCAATGTTGCATATTGGTAGTTTTATCTACTCTTATTATGTTATGATAGATAGCAAAACTTGAAAAGGACAAGGGAAAAGTAGGGACATTTCAAGATGTTGACAAAGTAGTGGCCCCTCTTAGTGATGAAGACGATGTAAGTGATTGTTAATTCTCGCTCCTTTTTTTAACTCTTGCTTTTTCTACTTTAAACTTCAACCTAGCCAACTCTTACTATTTTTATTAGGCTAATAAAGAAGAAAAGACTCAAAAGAGAAAACCCAAGTCGAAAGATAGTAACGAATCCGGCAATAAGGTTCAAAAGAAGGTAGTTAAGTTCAATTATATTTATTTATATGTAGGTTCCAATGCTAAGGTTAAATCAATTGCAATGTTGCATATTTGTAGTTTTATCTATTGTTATTATGTTATGATAGATATCAGAACTTGAAAAGGACAAGGGGAAAGTAGGAACATTTGAAGAAGATGACAACGAAGTGGCCCCTCTTAGTGATGAAGAAGTTAAAGCCTTGAGTCATCACTGCAGGATCTTAGAAGAGAAGTTGTGCTCTTTGTCAACCACCACTACATGCCTCAAAATTGTCATTAATGCCTCAGTATTTAATTACACATAGAATAATGATGTTGAATGCCATTTGACCATCGTTGAAATTAGGCAGATGTTCCGATATTTATGGCTAAATGTTGTTATGCTTCAAGCTTGGGAAAGGTATGTATAGTATGAACCTATTTCATTTATTGGTGTTTTGTTCAGTAGTGATAGTTTGGTTACTAATTTGCTTACAGTTTTATGATGGAAATTGTATATATAGTTTCTTGTATCAATGTGCAACTACAATCGGAAACACTACATTATTTGCATACTTGTGCCCCGTGAAACTCGTGAAGTATATCTATTGTCCAAAACAATGTGAAGCGTATGTGGCTCATGCTATGAAAATTCAAGAAGATAAGAAGTATATCATGGGAGCATTTTTTGAAGGGTAAGTATTTAACTTTCAGCAGTTGTTGGATTCTGTATGATTATGTGTTGGTGACTTAAAAGATCGAGTCTTTTTTCACTTGTTTCATTTGTTATTTATTTGTTTTGAATACAACAATCATTGGATGTTGGTTGTGATTTGTGTGGAATTGAACACAATGTATATTTTGGACTCACGAAGACGGGATCCAAAGAAGATGGGCATAAAAAAGGTTCTTGAAGGTGCTTGGCTACTATATTGTGCGTACGAGGAAGATGCAACTATAATAGTAAAAGTACTAAACTATATATAAAACACATCAAGGTACCTCTAAAGCTTACTTGAACTATTTAGAACGTTCAATAGATTTTTTCTCTCCTTTATGTAAATTTTGTTCTTTCCCACCATTCCAATTCTTGAGTTCTTATAATGTAAATTATAGCTAATTAGTTGTTATATGTATTAACTAGTACTTATTATATTGTTTTTTAAATTTTAGTGTCCGCAACAACCAGGGGATTATGAGTGTGGTTATTATGTCATGAAATGAATGTATGACATAACCTTCTATCATTGTAAATCTGTGGAGGTAGACTTTGAAGAGGTAATTCAATCTTGCCTTAGCTTTTCATTGTCAATTATATATCAGTTTTTCATTACATTTATTATATATTACTATAATATTTATTTTGAAAATGCAGAAAATTGCTACTACATCGGTGTTAATGGTCGATCTCAATGTGGTTAGAGAAGTTTGGGCTAACAAATGTTTAGATAATCTACAATATTCAAAATAGAGTAACTTGGTGTCACTATGACTTCTGTTGGATTGTTAATTAGCTTAGATTGTATATGTTTTGAACGTTGTGGAAACGTTTGTTGTTATGTTGGATTGGATTTTGGAATGAATGTTGTTGGTTCGAAGGAAATGTAATGTCTTTTGGTTGGATATTTTAATGCAGGTGGTTTTAAATTTCTGGTGTTTTGGATATCAACTTTATAGGAAGGTGCTGCCGAAATTTCGGTAGCGGATTTTTTTTTAAAAACTTAAAAATAAAATACATCATTTCTTATAAGAAATTACGCAAATGGTAATTAGTTATTGCATCGGTTTTGAAAAGAAATGATGCAAAAAAATAGAGCAAAAGAGTCAGTTCCTATAATAACTGACGCATATATTAGTAAACTTGGCGCTAAAACAACATATCAAATACATCAGTTTTAACAAAACTGACGCAACAAGTAGAGGAAAAAACGTCAGTTTCGTTTATAACTGATGCATATACTATTCAATTTTGCGCGAAATTAAGGTACTAATTGCATCAGTTGTTGGGAAACTGACGCAAAAGCTAAGCGCAAAAGCATCCGTTACTGGAAAACTGATGCAAAAACTAAGCTATTTGCGTCGGTTCTTCTAGCAATTGCATCCGTTGTATTGTAAGAACTGATGCAAATGATACATCAAATGCATCAGTTGTATACTAAGAACTGATGCAAATATCTGTTTTTTGTGTCAGTTTCAGAACCGACGTTTCAATAAACGTCACCTCCAAAAACGTCAAGCAAGAACCGACGCAATAAGTCCTATAGAACGGACGCAATAGGGTGTTTTTGTACTAGTGGTTATAAATGTCCACGTTGTTGCACTGTTCTTTAATTGCTGCTATTGTTACTTCGCGTTGCTATTGTTGTTAATTGTTGTTGGGTTTTCTGTCATCATCATTATCACTGTATTATGTTAAAGAAGAGAAGGAAAGTAAGGTAGGATATCACTTAAGTAATTCAGCTACACTTATGTCCCAGCGAAAGGAATTGACATGATGGCAGCCTAGTGAGCAGACATTTTTATGGTCCAAAGATAAGCTTGTTATTTGCTAAATTGAGGTTTTTATTGCCACTGAGTTCAACACTATTTGATTCAAGTAGGTGAATTGTAATAATTACTATCCGTCACATGTTCATGTCTAAAGATAAATTTCAGTCTAATTTATGTTGTTATATGAGGGAGTGGATAATAGTTAGTGAGTAATTAGTATCCGTCACATATTCATGTAGTTCATCTCTTATATGTGGTTACTACTCGGTTAATGTTGTTGTTGTTACGTTGCTGTGACTGTCGCTATTTGTTGCTGGGTATATGTTGTAATAGTTGTTGTCCTCCATTCCTTTCCTGCGTTTTTTTGTATGCTGTGTTTGAAGTTGTAGCTGGTGTGGTCTTTTGTTGCTGTTAATATCGGTACTACCTGCCCTTACTCACTAATTATACTACTTTTACGCACTTCCTATATACTACGAACTACTACGAACTATTAATGGTGTTAATTTGACAACTATTCCTTACTACTTCCTGTGATTTCTATTATTTATTATTATTATTATTATTATTATTATTATTATTATTATATTATTTTACGTACGTACTTGAATTAATTAATTTACGTACGTGCTTGATGGCTTGTTTACGTTTAAATATAATACGTTAGAAATCGTTTACAAATTAGTAATGGGTTACGGTTTTATTTTAAGAAGCATGTCTAAATGATTAATTAGTCAATCGGTTTCCCGAATAATTAAAATACGACTTGTTATATTAATTTCTCACATGTTAATTTTATTTAGACAATATGAGGATCTAATGTTAAATGTTAAATTAGTTCTTGTTTCTATTTTCCGAATGAACTATATATTTAATTTACGTTTATTTTGTTATTTTATATGCGTAATGATTTCCGTAAAGAATATATGTTATTTAATATGAATTGTATGCTTGTTTGAAGTCCCAAGGAATTGGGCGGCGCTTATGTCGGGTTCGGTAATGGATTTGAGGATGAAAGACCCCCCGGTCGGGCAACCGGAAGGGAAACCGGCTCTCGCCTCAAATTAGTTCCCGAAGCCGGCTAAGTGTTACATGGAGGTTTAGAGATGAGATATATACGAAATGATTGTCATTCGAGTTTGAGTTGTTGTACATCTTTGAGATGACATATTGTGATTTGTGTAAACCTGTTGTGCGCTGCTATAGTACTCGAGTTCTCACCTGATTGCATTGTGTAGCTGGTTGGCCGTAGTGACTTGGTCTCACGGTCAGGTCTTAGATTGTCTGCCCGCCTTCAGGCATATCTCGTTCCTAGCTTGTTCGGGTCTTGGGGGTGCCTCGTGCACTTGTCGAATCGGGGATCGTGATTCGTTTGCGCTCCGAGAGTCTGGCCAGGTTTAGACTAGGACAGTCATTTGATGTCGTCCTACCAGGGGGTTGTATAGTCTGAGATTGGGGATGTCGTAGTATATAGACGAGTCGATTGTCGGCCTGATCATAGTAGTAAGAGTCGAGTCACTTGGTGACCTATCTCTTGTTTGTAGAGTCACTTGGTTGACCTATAGTTGTTGGAGTCGAGTCACTTGGTGACCTATCTCTTGTTTGTAGAGTCACTTGGTTGACCTATAGTTGTTGGAGTCGAGTCACTTGGTGACCTATCTCTTGTTTGTAGAGTCACTTGGTTGACCTATAGTTGTTGGAGTCGAGTCACTTGGTGACCTATCTCTTGTTGATGTAATTGGATGTTGAGCATGCCTTAGTTTGTGTATAAGATTGTATGATACTTGGTTATCTTAGTATTGTTCGTCCAAGGCATTGGACGACTCTTAGTCTGGTTTCGTAAATGGTTTGGATTGAAAGACCCCCCGGCCGGGCAACCGGAAGGGAGACCGGCTCTCCTTCCAAATAGTTACCGAAGTTGGTTGAGAGCCTTGCATAAGTATTTGCATGTTGACTTGAGATTCGAATATTGAGATTTGTATGCTTCACATGTTTTATATATGTTGGATTATATTGGATGCTTTTGTGTTATGTGTTATTGACAATAGGTGGCTAGGAGCACTCTAGTCACTCCTCACTAACTGTGGCGCACATGTTGTATGTGTGTAGGTACATGAGGGCTGATGCAGGGGGTTACGTTGAGGCTAGCGAGCGACGATCCAATCATCGATGACTTACCTTTATCGTGTAGCTAGACCTTAGACTAATGATTTCAGTATTTTGTGCCTGTAGGGATATGCTATCCCGGGCTGCTTTTGTATTGTACTTATATACTTAGTTATGTTTTCTTTCTTCCGCATGTTTAATATTGTTAAGACACCTCGCATGTTTTCTTATCATGTCAAAAGTTTTAATTTCCGCGTATTTTTGGCATGTTTTGTATGTTTACTTTTCCGCTGCCGCGAGGGGTTTTACAGTTGGTATCAGAGTGTTATCGCTCCCGACGCACTTATGTAATCCCCAAACTTAACTTGACCAAAAACTTGAATAATGAATGAGAGATTGGGTAGATTTAAGGACAAGTGGTAGGCTGTATTGTGATTCCTTTTGTTAAGTTCTAACGTGTTTGTTGATTGTCGATGAGTTTGCTTTTTATATCTTTGAATCGACGAACCGTGAGCTCATCCATTTGACGATCAAGACTGGTGTTTTCTACCGAAGATGGACGATTCGTGCTAACGTTGGAGAATGTTTCTGAGCCTTGAAGATACTCCTCATATCTTTGTGCATCGTCTTCTTTGATAACTCCGGATGCACATCCCTTCTTATTGAATAGTTGACCATCTTCCTTGAAATCTATCTTCATTTCCTTTCGACTTATCCTTGTTACTTGCTTCTCGAGGTACCTTGTAAGTAAACTTCCCCCTTGATTGAGTTTTGAGGAATTATCAACCTTCTTGACTCGATCTCTAGTGACTCCGCCTCCTTGATCTTAAGTTGTTGTCTCTGTGCTTTCTGTAACCGTTTTGAATTGTTTTCCTTTCTGAGGATTTTAAACTTTCATTACTTTTGCAACTTTACTATTTTTGAGAAATTTGAAATAAAAGTTTATTTTTGGGAGGTTTAGTTTGAAGAAAGTTGAAAGTTTTACAACTTTGATGGATTTCAGCGTTGATTTGCCATTGGAACTCGTTATTGGAGACGTCCGATAACCTGTACTATGCTCATCGACACCGGATCAATCTAAATTTTGGGATTTTAACTGATTTTCACCTTGGTTTTGCCTTCGGATTAGAACGTCAGGTTCTTGAATGCGTAACGAGAACCCCAATGTTCCTTGATGGAGGCTGGACTATGGAATTTACCTTTTGAAATTTGGGAAAAAGCCTAAGTTTTTGTATATCAAAGTGTCTGTGAAAGTTTTGGTTGTAGAGTTGTCCTTGTAACTGCTTTCAAGTTTCGAGGACGAAACTTTTTGAAAGATGGGGTGATTGTAACATCCCGTATTTTTGTAAAAGTATATTTTTATAATTTAAAGTAGTTTTCGGAATTTAATAATATTTTAATTATAATTCGTAAGTTTTATTTTAAGAAATGTCGTTGAGTTCCGTCTCAAGTTTATTTAATCTAAAGGCATTGTGTTTTCCTTGGTTTTCCGTTTACAAGCAATTCCCGAACCGCTTAAGTGAAACCCGTCTCAAGTTTAACTTAAAACCAATTGTGAAAAGAACCTACCTCCTCATTTCCTTAACATTCATAAACCCTTGCTCAAGAAATAAAATATCAACTTTCGATTGTTCTTCACAAACAAAAATCCCCAATTCACTAATCTCTTCATAAAATCTTCATTTCTTATCCGATTGAGACGATTCTTGTGCCTACGGATTCGTGAGATCATCCTCGTCGTTTTAAGGTAATCAATTTCATATTTAGGTTCGATCGATTTCTGGACTGTTCTTTCCTAACTCAGTTTTCGTGACCTTTACGGGGTTTCCGGTGTTGTTAGGTGGTGCTCGTGTCAACCCGGAAGAAGACTTGGTGATTATTGAAGAGGAACTCGAAGGTTTTGCTAAGTAAAGGTGACGATAATGAGAATACTCGGCCTTTGTCTTAAATTAATTGGACATGTGATTTTCTTATTGTTTATGTGAAAATTAGTTGTTGATTACATGATTTTAGTATGAATATGTTGTGGGTAGTTTAATTTCTGAGTTAGGTGTATGAAAAATTCGTTCGGGTTGCATTGCCATTATTGTTCGTTTGGGCTAAGTTGTAGTTATACATGTCCACGTTGTTGCACTGTTATTGAATTGTTGCTATTGTTACTTCCCGTTGCTATTTTTGTTAATTGTTGTTGGGTTTTCTGTCATCATCATTATCATGTATTATGTTAAAGAAGAGATGGAAAGTAAGGTAGGATATCACTTAAGTAATTCAGCTACACTTATGTCCCAGCGAAAGGAATTGACATGATGGCAGCCCTAGTGAGCAGACATTTTTATGGTCCAAAGATAAGCTTATTATTTGCTAAATTGAGGTTTTTATTGCCACTGAGTTCAACACTATTTGATTCAAGTAGGTGAATTGTAATAATTACTATCCGTCACATGTTCATGTCTAAAGATAAAATTCAGTCTAATTTATGTTGTTATATGAGGGAGTGGATAATAGTTAGTGAGTAATTAGTATCCGTCACATATTCATGTAGTTCATCTCTTATATGTGGTTACTACTCGGTTAATGTTGTTGTTGTTACGTTGCTGTGACTGTCGCTATTTGTTGCTGGGTATATGTTGTAATAGTTGTTGTCCTCCATTCCTTTCCTGCGTTTTTTTGTATGCTGTGTTTGAAGTTGTAGCTGGTGTGGTCTTTTGTTGCTGTTAATATCGGTACTACTTTTGCTGCCCTTACTCACTAATTATACTACTTTTACGCACTTCCTATATACTACGAACTACTACGAACTATTAATGGTGTTAATTTGACAACTATTCCTTACTACTTCCTGTGATTTCTATTATTTATTATTATTATTATTATATTATTATTTTACGTACGTACTTGAATTAATTAGTTTACGTACGTGCTTGATGGCTTGTTTACGTTTAAATATAATATGTTAGAAATCGTTTACAAATTAGTAATGGGTTACGGTTTTATTTTAAGAAGCATGTCTAAATGATATGATTAATTAGTCAATCGGTTTCCCGAATAATTAAAATACGACTTGTTATATTAATTTCTCACATGTTAATTTTATTTAGACCATATGAGGATATAATGTGAAATGTTAAATTAGTTCTTGTTTCCATTTTCCGAATGAACTATATATTTAATTTACGTTTCTTTTGTTATTTTATATGCGTAATGATTTCCGTAAAGAATATATGTTATTTAATATGAATTGTATGCTTGTTTGAAGTCCCAAGGAATTGGGCGGCGCTTATGTCGGGTTCGGTAATGGATTTGAGGATGAAAGACCCCCCGGTCGGGCAATCGGAAGGGAAACCGGCTCTCGCCTCAAATTAGTTCCCGAAGCCGGCTAAGTGTTACATGGAGGTTTAGAGATGAGATATATACGAAATGATTGTCAGTCGAGTTTGAGTTGTTGTACATCTTTGAGATGACATATTATGATTTGTGTAAACCTGCTGTGCGCTGCTATAGTACTCGAGTTCTCACCTGATTGCATTGTGTAGCTGGTTGGCCGTAGTGACTTGGTCTCACGGTCAGGTCTTAGGTTGTCTACCCGCCTTCGGGCATATCTCGTTCCTAGCTAGTTTGGGTCTTGGGGGTGCCTCGTGCAATTTTCGAATCGGGGATCGTTATTCGTTTGCGCTCCGAGAGTCTGGCCAGGTTTAGACTAGGACAGTCATTTGATGTCGTCCTACCAGGGGGTTGTATAGTCTGAGATTGGGGATGTCGTAGTATATAGACGAGTCGATTGTCGGCCTGCTCATAATAGTAAGAGTCGAGTCACTTGGTGACCTATCTCTTGTTTGTAGAGTCACTTGGTTGACCTATAGTTGTTGGAGTCGAGTCATTTGGTGACCTATCTCTTGTTTGTAGAGTCACTTGGTTGACCTATAGTTGTTGGAGTCGAGTCACTTGGTGACCTATCTCTTGTTTGTAGAGTCACTTGGTTGACCTATAGTTGTTGGAGTCGAGTCACTTGGTGACCTATCTCTTGTTGATGTAATTGGATGTTGAGCATGCCTTAGTTTGTGTATAAGATTGTATGATACTTGGTTATCTTAGTATTGTTCGTCCAAGGCATTGGACGACTCTTAGTCTAGTTTCGTAAATGGTTTGGATTGAAAGACCCCCCGGCCGGGCAACCGGAAGGGAGACCGGCTCTCCTTCCAAATAGTTACCGAAGTTGGTTGAGAGCCTTGCATAAGTATTTGCATGTTGACTTGAGATTCGGATATTGAGATTTGTATGCTTCACATGTTTTATATATGTTGGAGTATACTGGATGCTTTTGTGTTATGTAATATTGACAATAGGTGGCTAGGAGCACTCTAGTCACTCCCCACTGACTGTGGCGCACATGTTGTATGTGTGTAGGTACATGAGGGCTGATGCATGGGGTTACGTTGAGGCTAGCGAGCGATGATCCAATCATCGATGACTTACCTTTATCGTGTAGCTAGACCTTAGACTTATGATTTCAGTATTTTGTGCCTGTAGGGATTTGTTATCCCAGGCTACTTTTGTATTGTACTTATATACTTAGTTATGTCTTCTTTCTTCCGCATGTTTGATATTGTTAAGACGCCTCGCATGTTTTCTTATCATGTCAAAAATTTTAATTTCCGCGTATTTTTGGCATGTTTTGTATGTTTACTTTTCCCCTGCCGCAAGGGGTTTTACACTCACCCTTTGCTCATTGTGTGATTTGAGCGACCCGCGAGAGTCCATTGTGATGAGTCTTTATGACTGACAGATTAGCAAGTTTTGACAACTCAATAACTCGTTTTCATGATTCATTTACTAGTTGCTTGTTGACTTAGCATTAAATTGGTTTAGGCTTTACATTTGCTTTTCGCTCTGAGATTGAAATCGTTCCATTAGTTTAAGATCGAGTCTAGTTCTTGCTTGAGGACAAGCAATAGTTTGGTTTGGGGAATTTGATGCGTGTCTACTTTATGATGTTTTACATCTATTTTTACACGCATTTCAGAGCTCATTTATAAGTTTTTGGTTATTACTTCTCCTATTTCGTCTACTTTCGTATTTTTATGCATTATTGCAGATTTATGCGGAAATAAGTCGATTTCGAGTCAAACCCGTCCTCAAGTGATTTGCATGGCTAAGGACACAAAGGAACGAAGAAGAAACGAAGCCTAGCGCACATTTCAAGGCTTAAAGATAGCATAATCAAGGGTGCGTACAGTTTACGAGCTTTAAGAAGCGAAGAATCGATTCAAGATATTGCAGCCTGTTTCAAATGGTTATATCTCGCGTTCTAGAGCTAATAAATGAGTGATTCCAATTGGAGGTGACAGCTTATCCTCTTAGCTTTCCAACGCCGCGAGAATTGCTTTATTCTGATGAGCAACGAAGAAATGAAAACTGTTTTAATATCGACGCGCGCTGCAGAATTTGTCAGAACGCATTACTGCACCTGATCTTTGGTCAATCGACTGACACATACAGTCGGTCGACCAAGGCACCTGAAGAGCGAGGTTTTAAAAGTCAATATTAAAAGATCAGAAGCTTCAACTAACCCGACATCTGGTCGATCCACCAGTACCACCGGTCGGTCGACCGCAAGGCCTTTTCCGGAAGTTCAACAAAAGATAAGGGAAGGACATTAGTTAACGTTTTAAGATAGCTAAGTTACTAAGACTGAAGGGTATGTGACTTAGACATTAGGAATCACTTATAATGTTGACAACCAATATATGTGAGACCTAGCGACTAATAGTATAGGCCGAAAGGAACTATTACTTAACATAGATCGAAAGGATTTGTTATACCCTTTACACGACTTCTTTACATGTTGACCTAAACCGTCTGCCATCATAGTTATAGTGACCCAATCATCCTAACATCTCTTTTATCATCTTATGTACATCTTATTTTCAGTTTTGTTCTTGTTTTATTTGCTAGACTTAGTGGAGACCAAAACACAATCATAAACCCTCTTTTGTCACCTTAAGACCCAAGACCTAGAACAGTTAGCACTCTCAACCTCCCTGTGGTTCGACCCTGACTTACTCTATCTATAGTTTAAGTTTAGGAATTATAAATTTTATCTTTGACGCCCTCAACAACGGGTATCAACATGCATAAGAAATAAATCATATACCATACTATATATACATATCGCATCTCATAGCCTCACATATCATACTATATATACATATCGCATCTCATAGCCATGCGATTGTTTATCTCCCCTTTTTAAGGAACTTCGTCCCCGAAGTTCACCCGATAACACCTCCCTCAGTCCCGAACGATCACATTACCATATGCCCGTGGACATCGGGCTTACCACCCTTCCCAGGTGAGGTATTAAGTCAATATCACAGTACTCGGTCGAGCACTATATGCTCGGTCGAGTACAGTCTACTCGGTCGAGTGTAAGCCACTCGGCCGAGTTTAGAAAACTCGGTAGAGTTTGGCATACTCGACCGAGTATGGTACACTCGGTCGAGTACTTTCTGCTCGGCCGAGTCCTCCTCGGCAGTCCCTGCACAAACAAGAACACATTCATATCTAACAGTAATAGAACTAACATCTGGCCCTAAGGCCTTTACCAACACTTGTCCCTGCTAGCCCGTACCGCGTGGGTATGCTAACATTCACAACATAGTCTAAATTACTAACGGGTCCAAAAGTTACGAGTTCATTAAAGTTACTAGTAAAAACATCATCTTGAGGCTACTCATGCCTCGTTCCCATCTTCATTATTTCTATCTTCTTGCATCCGTCCCTCCGAGTACGCCACAACATCAGTCGCACCAGCATCCCCTTCATAGCTTCCATAGCCGGATATCTCCCTGTAACAACCCGACCCACCACGGTCGTAACACACCCCAATAAGATGGGAGGTAAGCCTTTGGGCCCATTATTTGTCCTCACTTAAGCCCAAAAGCACAAGGTCTTGTTACTAAGTGGTGGGTGGAAGTTATCACAAGCCTCACATTCTACCGATGTGGGAGAACTTTCCTCTCATATTCTTGGGGTATTACAAACTCCCTCACTTAAAGAACACAACGTCCTCGTAGTGCCTTAAACTTGACTACAACCAGGGCTTGAATCCTCCCCCGCTAGTTGTGTGACCCGGGTACTCCCGACCACAGGCTCACCACGGTCGCAGGGTCGCTCTGATACCATTTGTAATAACCCGACCCACCACGGTCGTAACACACCCCAATAAGATGGGAGGTAAGCCTTTGGGCCCATTATTTGTCCTCACTTAAGCCCAAAAGCACAAGGCCTTGTTACTAAGTGGTGGGTGGAAGTTATCACAAGCCTCACATTTTACCGATGTAGGACAACTTTCCTCTCATATTTTTTGGGGTATTAAACTCCCCATGCTCTCATCTTCCTTGGTCATCCAACTGACTGCCGTAGTTGGCTCCCCACGGTGCTGCCATCCATCTACCAGGCTTTTGACAACGCTCTGGCCAACTAGCACGATCCACAATAAAGGCTCGGAAGACATACACCAGCATCATTACCAGTTCCGCTCCACCAAGTTGGATCAGCTGTCTGCAGGCCCACCCCATGATGTAACGGTTAACCTCATGCGTGTCCCTCAAAAACAGGGTGGCCGATAGGCGCTCTGCAAACTCCTAAGGCTGCATGTGTGGGTCCTGTATTGTCGGGTATGGGGAGTAGTGGGGAAATTAGGAAGACTGCTGGGTCTGGTAAGGCTAAAAAGGATGGGTATCTCTTGGAACTTTGTCCTCTCCCTATACGGGTCTCCCTAGACCGACGACTCACCTGATACGCCCCTCTGCTGCGCGCGGTCTCCGACAACTCTACCCGAGCCTCTCTAGGGATGGTGTTGAATCTGGTAGCAGATCCGGTCCCGAGGTCTCAGCATTGTCGTCCTCATGCTCAAGGGGTGGAAGGTACTCGGGGTTAGGGATCCTCCACCAGAAGCCATCCCTCACCCTGAACACCTATCCACCATCAGCCAGTTTCTTGATCCACTTAACCCTCACTAGGTACTCCTCATCAATGGTCGGTACGGTTTCATGTAAATCTCTCATGTCTCCCTAGGGCTGGAAATCCACTAGCCTCTAAGCTAACCAGGTCACGATGGCATCACATCCAATGTGGCGGTTCCTGTTTTATGTCATATCCGCCAGACTAGCACACACCGTGGCTGGGGCACTAAAGTACACATGCTCCTGGCGACGGGGGTTGAGGTAAGATGCCAATAATAGAACCTCATGGGTGTTCAACTTACTCACATCATCCCTATGGTAAAACATGTAGGTCAAAATCCCGAGGAAGATACGGAGAGTGATGTGCTGCACTTCATTAATCAACATAGCACTCACATCATGGTGCTCCCGACCCGTGAAGAAGGAAAAGACTCTCGGTGCCTCGAGCTCCTCGCATACTACATCCCTCAGGTACTGCTCATTATCATCCTCCAAACCCAAGTGGTCGACAAACTGGTCCAAGGTCAAAGTATGAGTCTGGTTCATCAGTCGGAAGTTGGCCACACACCCTGTTACATCATACATAAAAGAGTTGAGGAACTCCAAGGTCAAAAACGCATACGTCTTCTTGCGAAGACAAAACAGCCCCATCAATCCTAACACTTGAAACATATGGTATAGGTCATCCTCGATCTCAAACTCCTCCAGGATGGCGTGATCCACGTACCTGGTGGCCCTCATGGTACGACCAATCCAGTCGACAAAACGGTTTCGCTGGTTGAAATCAGCAAACTCAACCTGTGGGTATTCCCCCACCCTTGGCACCACCACACCTCCTTCCCAGTTACCCGATCCACTAGACTCGCCAAGAGTAATTCTTTGCTCTTTTGGATGACATTCCTCCAAACCTTAGCATCTGGAACAAGAAGATTTTCAAAAAAAGACACTAATTTTTTTAAGGTTTTAAAAAAAATCTCGGGTTTTAGACCCATATCGAGCGTCTCTAACTTATTCTAAGGAATGAATACAACCGATACACCGGTGGAAATAACTCCCAAGTTAGATTATGGTCAAGCCTTAGGAAAGGGAAACCCCCTTCAATAAATGTATATCATAAAGTGACCCAAATATGGTTCCAGGTATCAGATTTGGATTTCCCGGTACGATTAAGACGTTAAGAACGAAGTGGAAGCATCAAACAATGGCAAATAGTTGATTACTTGCCTACTACCATGAAATCTGAGTTTTAAAATCGATTTGGGTAAGAAGATATCAATGCCAATGCTAACTCGAAAACTGAAATTGAAACTTTAAAAACTTACCTTGAATGTTGATTGAAAGACGGAGATGAGAATGGAGCGGTGTGCGAAAGGCCGACAAAATGCAAGAACTTGAAATCTTGGGGGTTTTTAGGAGGGTTTTTGAGAGAGAGAGAGAGAGAGAGAGACGCTTAAGGGGCGGGATATAGGGAGAAATAAGAAGTCTGGTTGTTTTATCGAATTTTAAGAAGGTGCGGAACCCGGTTTTCCCAAGGGCACTCGGTCGAGTGTTACACACTCGGTCGAGTGTCATATACTCAGTCGAGCCCCGAGTACTCGATCTCTAATACTCGGTCGAGCGGTGATTACTCGGCCAAGTGTTCTCCACTCGGTCGAGTGCTCTGTACTCGATCAAGTACCAGTTCTCAGTTGCTCAAACTATTCTACTAACAAGACACGACTAAAGGTTTTTAAAACAAAAAAAAGCTTGAACCTAAAATCAACGTTGCTTGGGTGGGGGTGACTGAGAAAAGTCACTCCTCTCCAGTTAGTTCGAAACCTCCACCAAGTCATACAAGTACTGTAACACTCCCCTAACTCAGTTACTTCGCAAAGCGTTATCCGCATAACGGAGTTTCCCACAACTCAGTTCCATTACCCAAGTAGTTTCTAAACATCAAAGTCTAAGCTTTAGAACGGAGCAACCCGACTCCATTAAGAAGTCTTTTACTTATTCCAACTAAAACTAGTACTCACACCATATTTCTCATGAAAACTGGGGCTTCACTTCCCCGACTCATATAACACACAACAATAGTATATCATACTACCCTTTAGCGTGGTGGTTGGCTTAACTGTGTTGGAGCCGGAATGCTGAAGTTTTTTTCCGAACCAGGGGTTCCCAACGCACATACCCCAAATTCATTTTATTAGACTCCCTATTTTCATTAGATTCATTGGTTTCAGGCTCTAAAATCGTCGCTCTGATACCACCTGTAACACCCCCGAATCCCAAGGAGCCTTGACTAGATCTTCCTTATAACACAGAGGCGCTACCATCTCGGTTACCCGAGGAGTAAATATATAATAGACTATTACAGAACTGTTTAAGATTCGATACATAAGTTACAACTCTACATAAAAAGGAAAATACAACTCTGTCTGACACCATACTATAGGTAGGATCTAAACACTATTCTTTCGTCGCCACGTCCCTAGATAACATATAAGCATCCATGCATCACATCCAAATAAATCACCCGAAACATTACACTACTCACTATTTCCGTACACAATGGATCACCGCATACACCATATAAAAACATACACAAGCGTCAGTCTCAGTACATAGCAAGTACAAGAAGATACCACAGTAACATAATAACAATGCATAACCGTAATAAGCTCTGGCATTCACTTCTCATCGTTCTTCATCCACAACCATACCGTCACAACATTACAACCATTTCACTGAGTCATCTCAGCGCATATCTCCCCACTTACCGCAATAAGGGGTACCTAGATCACTAATATGCACATCCTCTCCATGGCGGGTCCCATAGAGAGCGATCATAGGAGTGAGATTCGTTTCCCGTAACGGTCCCACACATTGCCTTCCAAATTTTGTGACCACCACGTGACCACACTATCGCCGGTACCAACCACTTACAAACCCATAACACAGTAAAGCATCATCACAACATTAATATCGCATAATACAAGTACTAGACTGAGTAGGATCACCTACCTGACATGCGTATGCTCGATCCTTGCGTGACTCCGACATGGTATGAACCGCCCCTCCCTAATGTGGATTCTACCCGTTAATACACTTAATATAGAGACTGATGATAGGTTAACAAGATAGGGATGAGACACTTACCGAACTTGTTGTACAAACGATAGGGATTAGGTCTTGCGTCGGTTAGCCCTAATTGGTAAGGCGATAGGTATACATGGAGGTCTAGGGAGAAGAAGGTGGCAGGAGGAGATGAGTTCTATCTGTTCTAGGGTTGCAGAAATGAGAAAGCGTTTAAATATTATTGGGGTTTTTATTTTGATTCCAACGCGAAATGAACCGGCTGACACGAGGCACTCGGCCGAGTACAGTCCAATCAGCCGAGTAGGGTTCACTCGGTCGAGTACCATACACTCGACCGACTAAGTCTCACTCGGTCGAGTACTACTCACGCGACCGAGTACGCGACACTCGGTCGAGTGTCATTCACTCGAGCGAGTCCACTCAGTCAGTTGACCTACTCAGATCTTTCCTTTTCACCCTGTAGATTGGTTTTTAAATCCGAAGATTATAGTGCTTCGTCTAATTTACCATGTCTTTAAACCCGGGTGTTAAAATTTCGTTTTAAATTCTGCAAATAACAGTCATATAAGGTCATGAAATTCATTCACATTATTGTAACAACAAGGTTATATTATCATATAATAAACTTTACATTCATTTCATATGTCTACTACTCATGCTACTAATGTCACGTCAGAATATTATATGGTTACATTACATAATTCATATTTGATTAAACTTTTATAATTAAAACCTACATCACTTACAATTTCAACAATCACACATCATGCTGCAACTTTCAAAAATCATAATTAAATAAACGCTTAGCCAATTTGTTGGCTAGTATAGTTTTTGGAAAATTTAATGAATTAACTAATTATAGGGAAAAAGAATCAAATGTAAATGTTAAGAGAATTATTTATAGCAAATTTTACAATTCAGTTGTCTGAATAGGAACTCAACAACAATTAGACAGAAAATTGGGCCAACTTGCAAAACTTACTATTAAATAACGACTCGTTAAGATTTTACGGGGCTTATCATTTTGAAAACGCAAATGAATATTATAAACAGTGGAGTTAGAATTAAGCATAAATAATAAACACGCTTTAAATTGTTTCTTTTACAAAAACATTGGTCAAAACAGAACTGTGCAGTAACAATCTGACCACTCTCTCCTAAAATATTTATTTTTCGCAAACTCTAACTCGTATTAACATGAAAACAAAAGCATTGAAAAGCTAACTCAGAAGGTTTTCATACATAAAAATTTCATATTAATATATGGAATACATTTCAAATGGCAGCACGTACAATCAAGGTAACATTCTGAAAACTTATTACAATTTCGGTTCCTTTAAAATTTCATATTACTTCACATTATCACATTTAAACACAACCATTTTTTTCTTCAAAACATGTGGACATATCTTTTGAAGCATAGAAATCACATTGCACCATATTAACATTTACTCATTATTTCATACTGTAATTCTCATCTAAAGAACGGTAAAGATTGCGAAACTAAAAGATAGAATAAACTAAAAAACCTAATAGTTTTGTATGTATGAATAAATGAATTAGTTCTTACCATCGGCACAATCATAAATTATTAAAGTACGTAAATATAAACTAGAAATCATTAAGGTGCCACTTATTGAATACTAAATTTATAACTAAATTAAATGTGTATAAATAGACATAAAAAGATCGGCATGTAATTGAAGTATGATCTATGTAACATGCATGGCTTGGGGCAACTCATTCCGTATATCACTATACATGGATTACTAAGGCAAGTAGTAAAATAATAACAAGCATAAAAATCTCAAAATTCGACTACATTTGCATAATACGCCAAACATCAAATTTTGCAAAGAAGAAGGCATTCAAATAAGAAGTGTATACACGAATAAAATCGCAACAAAAGAACAATTATCGACGTCACACATCACGTGTTTCGGCATACTGGCTTTAACACATAAGACTTACCTTGATTCCGTATCCTGCAACAAGTTTAGAATACATTCTAAATTACAGACATACACGATTTCTAACTACAAACAATAACAGATTCCTATGAAATCTAGTTCCTTTAAATTCTTACCTCTCCGTTCCCTTGCTAAGGTATTGTAATACCTCGAAAACCTAGTCTCGATAATTAAGTTTATATTGTGTCGATAGTTTGTTTTATGGTTTTAAGTAATTATGTTTTAAGTAATTAAGCAATTTATGTAGTTATGTTGTTATGAGGGTTCGATCCCTAGACCTCTAGCACGTTGGCATGCGCCTCGAGATGTGTGCCCATGCCAAGCTCACACGGTTTTAGTTGAGACACAATTCTATAAATGTAACACCCCCATTTATTTAAGGGCCTGTACTAGGACTCCTCAGATAAATAAAGGTGTTACCATCTCGGTTTCCCGAGGCAGTAGATATAAAGGAAAGATAAACAGTACTTTAATTAAAATTAAACTCATAACATGTTCTTACAACTGTATCCGAAGTCTTAACAGAATAAAGAAAGTACAACTCCTGCTAAACTGACTAAGGTGATCTAGACTCTAGTCTGGTCCGGATCCAAGCTCTTCCTCCCATAGCTCCCCCTTAGTCTCAGCCACCTGTCAATCTGCTCCCCAATAAATTGGTTCATCACAGGTGATCACGAATACATAGGGTCAACCACGAGTTTGAGTAGGGAAAAGAAATAACAACACAAACAATATAATAAACTCCGCACTGATCCAACGCCAAATAAACTCCGCACCGATCCAACGCCATATATACTCCGCACCGATCCAACACCGTATAAACTCCGCACCGATCCAACACCGTATAAACTCCGCACCGATCCAACGCCATATATACTCCGCACCGATCACAAGACCCAACATTCTCCGCTCCATATCACAAGACTCATTATTCGTCACATCGTCTCGTGTCACAGAATTATTCAATCAAATAAAGCAATATATCATTCATTCCATATAATCAGATGAACATTCTTAACAATGATTAATAACCAAATAACTCATCAACAGGCATACGGTATTCCCCTACCTCGAAACTGCAGATAGATAGCGGAAATCGAGCAACTGCTACTAGAAGTGTTCGACACGGAAACCTCCACCTGTATAGCGATTTAATCGAACAGCCCTAGACCCACGTAAAACCACCGTACAAATCTCCTTTCTCTAGTTTATGGTGGCGGCTGAAGTAGTGAAGTGTTAGTTGAGTGTAGGATAGGGTAAAAATAGGTCAGAAATTGGATGGAATAAGGCGGCATAAGGGAAGGGGTGAGCGTGAGTTTGAGCGTGGATTTGAGGGTTTTTAATAAATTATGGGCTGACTATTGTAATCACAAAATCGAGGCCCAAAGGTGTACGAAAGGTCCCTAGTTCGAGTCCCCACAAGCTCTAAAAGACATACTCCATTAAATAAGTTATCGCTCGATGAGTAAACTATCGAGCACTAATTTGCACGTTTATAATAATAAAATTCGTAATTATTATAATAAAACATACGGGGTATTACAGTCTTCCCCCCTTAAAATGAACTTCGTCCCGAAGTTCAATCATACTCACGAAACCCATACCCCAATTCAGACATAGTCATATGCCAGCATATAACACCTACTCAACACAGACTTGAAACATGATAACATAAATGAAAAAAAAGCACGGATTACGAATGTTACAGTCTTCCCTCCTTAAAATGAACTTCGTCCCGAAGCTCACCACCCATATCGGTAAAGAAACACGTAGCAAGCATGAACAATCACAAGTAACACTTAAGAACCGTGAGATGTTACATTCCACCCCCCCCCCCCCCCCCCCCCCCCTTAATAAAACTTTGTCCCCAATGTTTAACACACAACCGAAACACATGACACTTCAACAACCACGATATAGTGCATAACAGAAGCAACAAGGTTTTCAAGTATATTCAATTAATCAAGACATAACAATTAGTCATGTCATAACAACTGGCATATCATAAAATCATTAAGATTTTACAATCTTATCCTCCTTAATCATGGTTACGTCCTCGTAACCCTGTTATAAAATTTCATCTCGTTACTCTGCCTTACTCATTGCATTATCTCCTCAAAAAAAAAATCTTACTCCAAGTAACCAAGTATCATATTCTCATCGTCGAACCTAAGACCAAGTACAAGGGGTGAGTGAACTGGCGGATAAACCGCTAAACAATACCTCCATCTCATATCGACTCCAAACCAAATAATATAACTCAAGACCCTTGGTCACTCTGGACCGTAAATATAACTCGGCACGCATGCCCCATTACTCATTGCTAGCAACCAATCTCAATTCAATATCGTTATTGTCAAAGGTTCAAAGAACCGTGCTCAACACTTAGAGTAAAACTCTAAGCTACTCACCCACGAGTCGAGGTCACAGAAATCGACAAATCAAACAGAATACCACTTAACAATCTTACTGTCAAAATAATCAACTTAAGCTTACCAACAAAAGCCAACATCTCAATACTTCTCAGACCACCAAACTTAGAAAAAAAAAAACTAGCTCACTTGACAAAATATCATGGTTCAAGCTCTAGTGCTAATAACAACTGATTTTCACTCTTCAAAGGACATTAACAATGGCACTCTTGTTCCCAACTAAACAATTCAATATTGTCTTTATACCTCAAATCAGTCAATTACACAGAACAACCCATCTCAAAATTAAACCCGTCTCACAAACAAAAGATTTATCACATCAATAGAAAATTTTAACTATTAAAATAAAAGGACAACCGCTAATATTCAACTCAAATCAGTACTCAAAAGAGACTCATATCAATTATCATATAACATATAACCTCGAACAATAATAAAGTATTAGGGTCGGTAGGATCGTGTTACGCAGTAAAACAAAATCAGATTAGCTAACGCTTACATATCTTTGAAATTTTGACACGACTCAGCATATTTCCACCAATGTAGACAATCAGCAAACTCGTATCTCATAATTGACAATTTAAACATTTCACGTTTATAATCATATTATATCAGCAAGACTCATATTTTGGGAAGGACATAGAGTAAAATTAATTAACGTAATTAAACATGGCGCATTGACATATTACACAGATACACACCAATCATAGACTAACAGGTCCATTTATCATTCTTAGATGTCAATAAGTTAAAATCGATTAGGTACATCTCCTATCCACCCACATTACATCATTTATCATGAAACTATCAACATATGTGACTTGCAAAATAAGGGGTTTACATACTGCGCAGCAATTAAATTCCCGTGCAGGATTTCATCAACACATAGTTACATAATCTGTCAAATTGTAAACATTCAGCATAATGATCAAACATCAAGCTTTATCATGGTTTATCACTTCGGAAATAATTTGAAACATTTGAAACATTGAAACGGTAATTTGTGACAGTTTATAAATACGAACAAGAAGGCAATTTCACAAGCTATAGATCAGAATAAGACTACACAGAGACATTCTGATTCTTCTTTACTAGGACATTGTTCTTGTTGCCCTTGAATTATGAAAATGTTAACAATAAAAGTAAACGAATTCACAAGACTAGTACTTCATATTTCACATGTTAACCAATTAATAATTCCACATATCTTGATCAAATTCTTAATATAACAATATGTAAGTCACTATATGGTATAACAATACACTTGGAAAAGTTATAAAAATTATATTCACAGGGAACTAGACAGAGATAACCCTCAATAGACGAAAAAAAACATCAACAAGATTCTCATTGTTCAAATAATCACAATCACAATTACGTATAACCATTAAATTGCTATATCATGCTAATAAGCTCACCAGTTACATTTCATTTTGCCATTTGGCAAGACTTTTCTTAGTTAAACATGCCTTTGACATCACATACGAGCAGCACATCATTAAAAATTAGACATATACCGGAAATAATTTTATATTAAACTTGACGAGATAAACAAGGTTTCGCGATCATATAGTGGGGTTCATACTCATACCCTATGCCTACTATTCATGTTACCAAAGTCATATCAGGATATCACGTGGTCACACCACATAATTCACATTTGATTAAACCTTTTGGTACGAAACTTACATACCTTACAACTCCACCAATTAAACGTTATGCAACAACTTACAAAAATCATAATTAAATAACAATTTAGCTAACGTGTGAGCAAACATAAACTTTTAGTAAATATAAGGAATTAGTTAAACAGAGGAAAAGTATCGATTTCATACCTCAAGGAAATTATTTAATACCATATTTACAACTCGAACAATTTGAACAAAAACTTTACAGCAATTCAACAAAATTTTAGGCATCTTGCAAAAATCACAATTGAATAACAGCTCGTTAAGATTTTACATGTCGTAAATTTTTGAAAACGTGAACGAACATTCTGAACAGTAGAGTTGGAACTATGCACAAGCAAAACCAAGTTTTAAATGATTTCAGTTACAACAGATAGGTCAAAACGGGACTATGCAGTAACAGTCTGACTACTATCGAATAAAAGAATTATTTCTCCCAAAGACATAACTCATATCAAGATAAAACACAAGTATTGGAAACCCAACTCAGAAGGTTATCATACATAAAATTTTCATCCTCAATTATGAAACACGTATAAAGTGACAGCCCGTACAACCCAGGTAACATTCTGGAAATTTATTAAAATTTTGGTCCCTTTGCAACTACACATTACTACCTCCACACTCAACCTTTCTCATCCAAACACATTAACAATCATTTGAAGCATAGACATCACTCTGTACCATATTAACATTCATTCCTCATTTCCAATTGTAGTCGGCATCAAAATACGGTAAAGGTTTTGAAACTGAAAATAAAATCAATTAAATAACTTGACAGTTATACAGGTGTATCCAAGTACGGAAATATAACCTAGTGACCACTATGTATCCCTTATTGATGACAAACTTCATAACGAATTTAAATGTATATAACAGGCATAAAATTTTAAAAACAATGTACGCAACACATGACTACATACATTCATAGCTTGGAACACACATTCTGCATATTACTAAACATGGATTGCTAAAGCAATTAGTAAGATAATAAAATCAAAAGTCTCAAATTCCGATCACATTTGCCTAGTATGCCTATCAGTAAACTCTTGCAAAGTATAAGGCATGCAAATAAGAAGTGTATACACATAGAATAGTACAGGCAATTATCAACGTGCACGGCCTCCGGTTCGGTCTACCAGCTTTACCCATACGACTTAACTTGGTTCCACATTCTATAACGACATAGCATAGCTGGCTCTACTAACCATTCCAGTCAATCATGACCATATCTCCTCTACATCTATCCTTTTAGGTGACTATAGCTCATCAACTTATTACACATATCATTATACTATATCTCTACCTAACGGTTCAGGGATCATACAGCCGCATGCATATCACTATATATACAAGTAAAGCTCATATTCAAAATCTCTTGTTCTCAATACCAGAAATAGTAGATCTCAACCACATTCAACATCAATCTCATGATTCGCAGTATATATTACCAACCATATCTCACATCATAACTTACCTCATTCCTTCTCCTGCAAGAACGTTAGTACAAGACAACCTGGTTACCATATAATCTACCCCACTTTTCAATTTCTCTCAAAGGTTCCCGAGACAGAACAGAAAGGGCCCAGGTTTGGTGTGAGGGGGCCCCTAACTCATCCCGTGCCTTTTTGGGGCTCCTATCAGTTTCATCTCGGGGTTCATTTTATTTGACTCTTCCTACGTTCATTATTATTCGTTTGGTTAAGGCCTGAGGATCGTTCGCTCTGATACCACTTTGTAACACCCCCATTTATTTAAGGGCCTGTACTAGGACTCCTCAGATAAATAAAGGTGTTACCATCTCGGTTTCCCGAGGCAGTAGATATAAAGGAAAGATAAACAGTACTTTAATTAAAATTAAACTCATAACATGTTCTTACAACTGTATCCGAAGTCTTAACAGAATAAAGAAAGTACAACTCCTGCTAAACTGACTAAGGTGATCTAGACTCTAGTCTGGTCCGGATCCAAGCTCTTCCTCCCATAGCTCCCCCTTAGTCTCAGCCACCTGTCAATCTGCTCCCCAATAAATTGGTTCATCACAGGTGATCACGAATACACAGGGTCAACCACGAGGTTGAGTAGGGAAAAGAAATAAATACACAAACAATATAATAAACTCCGCACCGATCCAACGCCAAATAAACTCCGCACCGATCCAACGCCATATATACTCCGCACCGATCCAACACCGTATAAACTCCGCACCGATCCAATGCCATATATACTCCGCACCGATCACAAGACCCAACATTCTCCGCTCCATATCACAAGACCCATTATTCGTCACATCGTATCGTGTCACAGAATTATTCAATCAAATAAAGCAATATATCATTCATTCCATATAATCAGATGAACATTGTTAACAATGATTAATAACCTTTAACTCATCAACAGGCATACGATATTCCCCTACCTCGAAACTGCAGATAGATAGCGGAAATCGAGCAACTGCTACTAGAAGTGTTCCACACGGAAACCTCCACCTGTATAGCGATTAAATAGAACAGCCCTAGACCCACGTAAAACCACCGTACAAATCTCCTTTCTCTAGTTTATGGTGGCGTCTGAAGTAGTGAAGTGTTAGTTGAGTGTAGGATAGGGTAAAAATAGGTCAGAAATTGGATGGAATAAGGCGGCATAAGGGAAGGTGTGAGCGTGAGTTTGAGCGTGGGTTTGAGGGTTTTTAATAAATTATGGGCTGACTATTGTAATCACAAAATCGAGGCCCAAAGGTGTACGAAAGGTCCCTAGTTCGAGTCCCCATAAGCTCT
Source organism: Silene conica (assembly GCA_029255685.2). Classification (NCBI taxonomy): domain Eukaryota; kingdom Viridiplantae; phylum Streptophyta; class Magnoliopsida; order Caryophyllales; family Caryophyllaceae; genus Silene; species Silene conica. The sequence continues at coordinate 57,694,614 of CM055315.2, forward strand.
AAAAGACATACTCCATCAAATAAGTTATCGCTCGATGAGTAAATTATCGAGCACTAATTTGCACGTTTATAATAATAAAATTCGTAATTATTATAATAAAACATACGGGGTATTACAATAAACCCTACCGAGCATCACCCTACTGTCGTCACATTCAAACACTTTTTCTAACCTAAAAACTATCCTAATCCTCTTTCAAACACCACACCTCCACAACCGTCACAACAAAGGGTAAGTAGGCAGTAATCACGGTGACTCTAAGGCAGGCAAGGGGTGGTCGAAACGCTCGAAAAGTGGGTAACGGTTTCCGCGTGGAACATTTCTAGCAAGATTGTGATTGACAGTGCTGCTACAATTTGAGGTAGGGGAATGTCGTATACCTGGTGATGAGTAATTTGTTTATTAATTGATGTTAACCCATGTTCATCTTATTATCTTATATTGTGTTTATTTGACTGCCTAATTCTGTGACACGATACAATGTGATGAGGAATGGGTCTTGTGATATGGAGCGGAGTATATTGGGTCTTGTGATTGGTGCGGAGTATATTGGGTCTTGTGATCGGTGTGGAGATAATGGGTCTTGTGATTGGTGTGGAGAATAATGGTCTTGTGATTGGTGCGGAGAATAATGGGTCTTGTGATTCGGAGTGGAGATGATTGACTTGCTATTTATATTAATGTTTGGTTGTTTACTTTTCCTCTACTCAACCTCCTGGTTGACCCTGTGTATTCGTGATCACCTGTAATACCTCGTATTTATTTATTATTCGATAATTAATTTATCGAATATGTTATATCTCATTTCTTTAAGACTCGGGTTGTGATTTTATTAGTTAAACCGAGACTTAGTATTATAAGTTAACTCGAGATAATTCTATAAGTTCTATATGATAATATCGTATTAGCATTATACTAATCGCTATCATAAGTATATCGACTAAGCAAATAATGTTGCGTGTTATATTTATACATCGCGTTGAGGTTGGGTCGTAGTAATTAAGACGAAGGTCGTATTCGTATATGGGTCAAGCCCGAGTCATACTACCGACCAAATATACAAACCCTATCTCCTTTACCTACGTTCTAACCCACGACTCCCAAAACCCTAAAATATATACGACTCCCAACTCCCAAAAACCCTAAACGCTATACTTTCGTTTCCCTCATCAGTGACGGCAGAGTAGGAACGAGAGAAAGAGAGACGGTGGGTGGTTCAGGGCGGTTTAAGGGTGCTTCAATCGGATCTCAAGCGAGTATAAGGTAAGCCCCGTTTCGTTTTCGTCTTTGTTATTTACTTTTGCTTCCACCGTGGTTATGATATCGCCAGGAACGAGTCGCCGTGGTGGCTGGGGCTGGTTGCGTGGGTAAGGGCGAGTGTAGGGGTTTTGGGTCAGGTGTCGCTGGTGGTCGTAGACGTCGGAGATGGGGGGTTAACGTGTGTCTAATTTACGTTTCCGGGTCTGCTTGCGGGAAAGGGCTTGGGGTGGTGCCACCGGTGACTCGGGGGAGGTCGACACGGTGATACCACGGTGATAGTATGGGTCTGGTGTCGTGATGGTGGTAGTTCTGGTTGTTGTCGGGGTTGCGAGTGGTGGTTGCGGGTTCGGTAGAAGTCGCGTCGTGGTAGTCGGGTGTCTAATCCAGGCGTGGTTACGGCTGAGGTGGGACACGCAGGTCTCTGGTGAGGGTGGTTGGTGGTGGCTACGGCGGTGGTGGTTGCGGCAGCAAGGTGGTTGGGTTTTACGCGGGTATAGGTGTCGCGGGTTTGTCTTGGTAGTACGTAGTAGTATATTATTACTATTATGATTTTATTATTATTTTATTATTATTATTATTCTATTATTATTATTATTATTATTATGTTATATTATTATTATAACATTGTATTTATTGTTATAGTATTTTAAGTTTTTGTTAAGTTGAACAATTGAAGGGTTTTACGAGTCGGGAAAGTTACTATTTCGGGAAAGTGTCCATTTTGGGAAACTTTCCACTATTAGAAGGTTACTAATTATAGTAGGTGTACCTTGTGATATGGGGTTTTGGGAAGATTATTGATTCGTTACATATACGTGTTTAGGTAACAGTTTCCGCGGGGAACACTTCTAGCGAGCGTTGGACTTATCTTCATATCTGCTATTCGAGGTAGGGGAATACCGTATGCCTGTTGATGAGTTATTTGATTATTAAACGTTGTTAACAATGTATGTCTTATTATATTGAATGAGTGTGAAATATTGCTTTATTTGATTGAATAATTCTGTGACACGATACGATGTGACGAATATTGGGTCTTGTGATATGGAGCGGAGTATATTGGGTCTTGTGACTGGTGTGGAGTATATTGGGTCTTGTGACTGGTGTGGAGTATATTGGGTCTTGTGACTGGTGCGGAGTATATTGGGTCTTGTGATTGGTGTGCAGGTAATGGGTCTTGTGATCGGTGCGGAATTTATTTCGCGTTGGATCGGTGCGGAGTTTATTTGGCGTTGGATCGGTGCGGAGATTATTTGGCGTTGGATCGGTGCGGAGTTTATTTGGTGTTGGATCGGTGCGGAGTTAAGGGATGATTGATCCCAATATATATTTTATAAGTTTGTTTATTTATTTTCCTCTACTCAACCTCGTGGTTGACCCTGTGTATTCGTGATCACCTGTGATGAACCAAATTATTGGGAGCAGATTGACAGGTGGCTGAGACTATGGGAAGCTATGGGAAGAAAGAGCTTGGATCCGGACCAGACTAGAGTCTAGATCACCTTAGTCAGTTTAGCACGAGTTGTATTTTCATTTTATAAGACAGTTTGGTTTCAATTGTTAAGAACATGTTATGGAGTTTAAATTTTGGTTAAAGTACTGTTTATCTTTCCTTTGTATCTACTACCTCGGGAAACCGAGATGGTGACACCTTTATTTATCTAAGGAGTCCTAGCACAGGCCTTTAAATAAATGGGGGTGTTACATCACCTGTGATGAACCAATTTATTGGGGAGCAGATTGACATGTGCTTGAGACTATGGGAGCTAAGGGAAGGGAGAGCTTGGATCCGGACCAGACTAGAGTCTAGATCACTATAGTCTTTTGTCATGAGTTGTACTTGTTTTATTTAAGACAATTTTCAAGATGGTTGTAAGAACTTGCTTTTAAGTTTAACATTTAATAGTAAAGTACTGTGTTCTTTCCTTTGTATCTACTGCCTCGGGAAACCGAGATGGTAACATCCTTATTTATCTGGAAAAGTCCTAGTTCAGGCCCTTAAATAAATGGGGGTGTTACAAAGTGGTATCAGAGCGAACGATCCTCAGGCCTAACCTAATGAACCTGATGAATGTAGGATGAGTCTAATTAAAATGAACCCCGGGATATGACTGTTAGGAGCACACTGAAGGAAAAGTATGAGTTTGGGGCCCCTGTGGGGAATAAAGCATGTATTCGCCCTAAACTTGAAGGATTATAATGAAATTTACAGTTGTGAATATTGTCATAAGATAAATAAAAACATGAAAAAGAATTCAACCTTTGGTCCTTGTGCTTATGGCCTAAGAACAGGAATTAAAGTAAATTCCCTCCTATAACTTGCACCCAAGACTTGATTGAGATGATGCCGCGTGTGCTAGAAAATACTCTCCAATTGAATTGCCTTGCAATATGGGGTGAGCTTTTTGAGGTTTTTGATGTGAGATCTGAGTTTTGGGAGAAGAATGCTCTCAAAACCCTAATTCTGAGATTTGTGAATTACCAGTAACTGACAAAAGGAGAAAGACTCTCTTTTTGTAGTATATGGGTCGGTCGGCCGAAAGGGTATAGGGAAAGAGTGGGCTTTTCCACTCTTATCTTATTCCTTTGCGTGATTCGACCCGATTTGCTAAAATTATAATTCGCGGGTTTTATTTTTATAAATCGCATACATGTTATCAGATATTAATGCAGTCGATGTATTAATAATGGTCTGATAAAATTACGATATTGTATAATTACCCGAATTAATATAACTGTTTATATTGATACGCGAATACAATATTTAATTAAATATAACCATTTATATTTAATTTACGAATTAATCATGTAATCCGTATTAGCTAAAATTATTTAATCCGTATTAAATAATAATCTCAACATCTTATTGACTAATTTAATAGTCAATACCTCTGACTAACTGTTTAGTCGTATCCGGCATAAATGTGACTGTATTTTCATACCTTCACATCTCTCAAACGTGTCCTATAGGTGTGACGTATAGGGACCAGTTGATCACTGCCATCCGTATGACCATAACGTCAAACTTATCTAGCAAGCCAACCGTTATTGATAAACGTGGATCAACTGATAATAACACTGAAGTATGCCCTTGTGATCCTTAAAGAGATTTAATAAGTCATTGTACTTAATTGTCAAGGACACCAGCCCCAACAGCCCCCTCACACCGAACCATTGGCTCTGTCAGTTTTACCCAGGAACCCAGAGTGTATACGAGAGAAAAGGGTAGAATAGGAGGAGATGGTAGTAATGGTGAATCGTGATGAGAATGTTCTTATATGTAAATAACCTGGATAAGCCAGTAAGGATATGTGCATGAAGGAATTTTATTTGTATGAATACAAAGGATGTATGATGTATGGATGCATGAGGTGATTTGAATCATATCAGTAATTTTATCATGTCTAGTGATATGCGGTTGTGTGATCCCTAAGCCATGTTATAGATAAGTGTTACTCAATATGTTAGTTGTTTATGGACTATGATGCTTAGGGAATATAACCCTAATCCAAGTGAGTGCCCACTTGAGCCGGGACTCATTTCTCTTCTTTGTATTATAGTGATGCCTCCGAGAAGAAATAATGTCGCTAATATCACTCAAGAGGAGTTGGATCGTTGGATAGCAGAGAATGAGGCCCTAAAGGCCAAACGCATGGATTCCGCGAAAATGAGCACTATCATTGCGAGGCATCACCCTACCCAATTCACTGGGGAGGGGGAACCTCATCTGCTAGGAGCATGGTGCCGGGAGTTCAGTAACTTATTCGAACTGGTGGATTGCCCCGAAGAACTGAGGGTTGACCAAGCAGCCCACTACCTTAGGGGTATGGCCGATGACTGGTGGACCGGAAACAAAGGAGAAATTCGTGAAGCAGCTAGAGAGGATGGGACCGAGTTTGTCGCCTGGATCGCGTTTAAGAGGATCCTATATGAAGTGTTCCTACCATAATTCCAGAAAAGTAAGCTGAGAGAGGAGTTCGATACCTTCCGAATGACAGAGGAGATGACGCTGGAGGCCTATTATCGGAAGTTCATCCAGTTGCGGAGCTATGTGGGGGACATGGGTTTTGATGATGCTATGCTGGCAATGAAGTTTGAGAGGGGGTTGACAATAAATATCAAGAAAAGGCTTATTGCGGCTCCGCCCACCACAGTCCAGGACATCTACTTAAGGGCTGGGGCGGCGGAGAGGCTCTTAGAAATGATTAAGGAGGACAAGAAGACAAAGTCTGAAAAGAGGAAGGCTGAAGTGGTGACTGAAAGTTCTGGGTCAAAGAAGCAAAGCACCAATAAGTACAGCGGGTACTTCAACAGCAGCGCCTCAGGCAGTGTAAGGAATCAGAATGGGAGTAACTACAGGAGTGGAGGTTCTGGCAGTGGTTCGATAGGAATAGTATGCTTTGGCTGTGGAAAGACGGGGCACAAGCAGGCGATGTGTCGCTCATCTGGGGGAAACCAGTCTGGAGGTTATCGTACGCCGACATCAGGGTATAGTGGACCACGTACTCAATCTTATGGTAGCAGTGGGTACCGTACACCCATGTCAGGCTATGGTGGGGGAGCGAAGTCTGGAGGCAGCAGGAATTATCAGAGAAACTACAACAATTATCAGAACCATTCGTATCAGAATCAGTACAGTGGAGGTGGACATAGCCAGAAGACGGGAGCGGAAGGAAATCAGTAGGTTGGGACATCTACTGCCAGTCAGAGTGGAGCTAAATCCAGTGGCAAACTTTTTGCCATGGGAAAGCAGGCGGCTAAAGATGATGCTCATGTTGTGACCGGTACTTTTCTCGTGAACTCTAAACCTACTTTTGTACTTTTCGATTCCGGGGCTACCCATTCTTTTGTGTCTAAAGAGCATGTTAGGGCCTTGGAAGTTGAGAGGTTTGATTTGGTCGTAGATTCAGTGACCATACCTTCAGGAGAGTCGATAACTTGTAATAGAGTTTATAGAAGTGTACCAATCAAAATTGGGGAAGCAATTTTCCATTGTGACCTTATAGAATTTCCACTGGGGGGTTTTGAGGTGATTTTGGGGATGGACTGGCTGGGGAAGTACCGAGCTTTTATTGACTGTCATCAGAAGAAGATTTCCTTGAGGGGACCTAAGGGAGTGAGGGTGTATGTCTTACAAGGGATATCTAGTCAAGCCTAAAGTCAAATTCATTTCCGTCAATACCCTTAAGTCTAGCTTGAGGAAAGGAGATAGTCTGATCATGTGTCAAATGTGGAATTGTGAGTGATGCATGCCATTTATATAGTCCTTTTAGACTTCTTTTGCATGCATTTATATGCTCTCTTGCTAACACCTTACTACTTTTAGCCCCGAATTGCCTACTTTGAGCCTTCTTGTATTAATTGCAGGAATATACTCGGAAGTATGTACTCGGAGCCGAATATTGTCCTCAAGGTTGCATTTAGAAGGTCAGGAGAAGTGAACCACCCTTTGTATCAGGTCAAGGAAGCGTGTTTTTGAAGTCAACCGTCCAAGTCAAGACCAACCCCAGTCGATCGACCATTTCTAGCCGACAAGTAAGTCGATCGACTGCTCTTTTAGTCGATCGACCACTTTTGGTCGATAGGAAAGTCGATCGACCAGATGCTAAGTCAATCGACCAGTTTCTCTTTTCCGAAGCCCAAATTTAACCTAAGCCCATTAGGTCGTCGGATGGGAATCAGATCATTTCATTTTTAAGCAGCTTTTGGAGTTTTCTTTGGAGACAACTTTTACTTTAATCTTCATTTTTTATCTTTTATCTTTTTATACTCTAAGAAACTTGTAATCAGTAATATTTCCGTAGCATTTCCTAGCCTTCAAGAATTCTGCTTTGCCATTTACCTTCGGTAATTTAATTTGTTTTGTTCATTTTATTCTCATTTCTTTACTACTTGCTTTTTCCATTGTTTTATATTGCAATTTTTATAATCGCGATCATGTACTCCCTCTCCATTAATTATTCTATCTCAATCGTTCCCTATATTATGCGTAGCTAATCCTCTAGACTAGGATATAGGTGATCCAATGATAATGTGACGATGTTCGTTTAGGTTAGATCCGTTGTTGGTAGTTTGTCTCTGTTGTTAATTATGACATTTATTTGTGTTTAATTGGTTAAGTCGATGTAGCTAATTAATCGTATGGTAAACCCCGACCTAAGATCGAAAGCCTGATGAGGGTTAGACCTGTCATAAACATTAGAGTGCCCTAATAAGTTGCGAGAGCCCGTTAGAAGCATTCTAGGGCGAATAGCGATCCGAGAGGACCTTTTCATTACCCCTTAGACCGGTAACTGCGACTGATCTGCGACCTAAACCCTCTATCGTTACACAATCATTGGTGAACCGACTATCCTAGTTTTCTCTACCTTATATTTTTACACTCTTTTCTTTACGCTCTTCTTTTCTCTCTTTCCTTCACTACTTTTAGTTTAGTCAAAACAACAATCAAAACTCCCAAATCTGTTACCTTGACGGACTTTAGTCTAGCATTTAGAATTCATATTAGTCTCCCTGTGGATACGATCCCGACTACCTTGCTACATTAGTTAGGCCAGTTGGTTATCTTTGATAGGTTGCGACAGCCGTGTCAGTGAGGCTGAGACCCTTAAGACTAGCGAGATACCTATAGTGCGGGAGTTTGAGGGAGTATTCCGAGACGACGTTCCAGGGTTACCGCCATGGAGAGAAGTGGAATTTTCCATTGATCTAAAACCAGGGGCGGGACCAATATCTAAATCACCGTACCGTATGGGACCGAAGGAGATGGAGGAATTGAAGAAGCAGTTGGATGAACTAGTTGAGAAAGGATTCATCCGACCCAGTGTGTCACCCTGGGGAGCACCTGTATTATTTTTGAAGAAGAAAGATGGGAGTTTGAGGCTATGTGTTGACTATCGGGAGCTGAATAATGTGACCATCAAGAACCGATATCCTTTGCCCAGGATTGACGACCCGTTCGATTAGTTAAGTGGGGCTGGGGTTTTCTCTAAGATTGACTTGAGATCAGGGTACCATCAGTTGAGAATCAAAGATGAAGATATTCCAAAGACCGCTTTCAGAACGAGGTATGGCCACTATGAATTTGTGGTTATGCCATTTGGATTGACTAACGCTCCAGCTGTGTTCATGGATTTGATGAATCGAGTCTTTAGCCCATATCTGGATAAGTTCGTGGTGGTATTCATTGATGATATCCTAGTGTATTCCAAGAATGCGGAAGAGCACAAGGATCATTTGAGGAGAGTACTTCAGACCCTGGAGGAGCATAAGCTCAACGCTAAGTTGAGCAAGTGTGAGTTCTGGCTGGAGAAAGTCGCGTTTCTGGGGCATGTAATTTCCAAGGAAGGGGTATCTGTCGACCCTAGTAAGATCGAGACTGTGACGAAGTGGCAAAGTCCGAAGAATGTGAGTGAGATTCGAAGCTTCCTGGGATTGGCTGGTTATTATCGGAGGTTTGTCATGGATTTTTCGAAAATAGCAAAGCCCTTGACGTCGTTAATGAGGAAGGAGAACCGTTTCATCTGGGATGAGAGTTGTGAGAAGGCATTTCTGACCCTTAAGGAACGTCTGACAACAGCTCCTATCCTCGCCTTACCTGTTGGGAGTGATAATTTCGAAGTTTATACTAACGCTTCCAAATATGGATTGGGTTGTGTGCTAATGCAGAATGGGAGAGTGATCGCGTATGCTTCTCGCCAACTGAAGACCTATGAGGAAAATTATCTGACTCATGATTTGGAATTGGGAGCAGTGGTCTTTGCACTTAAACTCTGGCGCCATTACCTTTATGGAGCCACTTTTAAGGTGTTTTCTGATCACAAGAGTCTGAAATATATCTACACCCAACGAGAGTTGAACATGAGGCAGAGAAGGTGGATAGAGTTGATTGGAGACTACGATATGCAGATTGTCTACCACGAAGGCAAGGCAAATATGGTAGCAGATGCCCTAGTACGAAGTCTATTCATGCTTTGAGAGTTTGAGGTGTGCCAGGTCGAGAGTGAGGTTGCATGGCGAACTAAGGGAGATGGGAATTTTCATGATTCGGAAAGGGGATGCTCTTAGTGATTTGACTGTGGAGCCTTAGTTGTATGGGGAGACTCGGGAGTTACAAAAGAATGATGCGAGGATCCAGAAGTGGCGCAAGATGGTTGAGAGTGAGGGTGGAGAGACTGCATCCAAGTTCAGTATTCATACCGACGGTAGTTTGAGGTTCAGTGGGCGATGGTGTGTTCCGGATATTGAGGAGCTAAAGAAGAAAATCCTAACTGAGGCTCATGCTACGTCATATTACGTTCACCCAGGGGGTGATAAGTTGTATAAAGACCTTAAGAAGACGTTCTGGTGGCCAAATATGAAGAAGGAAGTCGCGGAGTTTGTGTCGAGGTGTTTGACATGTCAAAGGGTGAAAGGGGAGCATAAGAGACCCCAAGGAAAAATTCAGTCACTAGATGTGCCAGAGTGGAAGTGAGAGAATATTTCTGTGGACTTCATTGTGGGGTTGCCTCGGACTCAGAGGGGCAACAACATGTTTTTGGTAATTGTGGATCGATTGACTAAGTCCGCTCACTTTATTCCCATAAAAGATACCTAGAGTAAAGCTGAGTTGGCTAAGTCATATGTTCAGAATGTGGTCAAGTTACATGGGGTGCCCAAGGACATTGTTTCGGATCGAGACTCGAGGTTCATATCTAGATTTTGGCAGGAGTTGCAAGCCGCTTTGGGTACCCAGTTGAAGATGAGTACAACTTTCCATCCAGCTACCGACGGCCAGACTGAGAGAACGATTCAGACCCTAGAGGATATGTTGAGAGCATGCGTACTCGAGTTCGGAGGATCTTAGGAGGATCGACTGGGATTGATAGAGATCTCATATAACAACAGCTATCATGCCAGTATAGGGATGGCCCCTTTTGAGGCTTTGTATGGGAGGAAGTGTCGGAGCCCTGTGTGTTGGAATGATCGTGCCGATGTTGTGGTTTTAGGACCGGATATGATCCAGGAGATTGTAGAGCAGGTACAGGTTATTCGACAGAAGATGAGGGCCGCCCAGGATAGATAGAAGAGCTATGCTGACCTAAAGAGGAGCGATATTTCATTCGATGTGGGAGAGAAGGTGTTACTGAAGGTATCTCCAATGAAAGGTGTGATGAGGTTCGGAAAGCGTGGCAAGCTGAGTCAGAATTTTATTGGACCATTTGAGATTTTAGACAGAGTTGGAGAGGTGGCATACCGATTAGCTTTACCTCCAGCCCTATCCAAAGTCCATAATGTGTTCCATGTGTCTCAGTTAAGGAAATATGTGAGTGATCCATTGCATGTTTTACGCCACGAGGTGATTGAGATGGATGAGCAGTTGTTCTATGTTGAGACTCCGAAAGAAATTCTGGACAAGAAGGTGCGCAACACTCGAAATGGGGAGACAGCGTTAGTGAAAGTTTTGTGGACCAACCATAATCAGGAGGAAGCTACATGGGAGGCCGAGGCATCCATGAGAGAGCCTTACCCGCATCTGTTTGATTGAAGTAAGTGTAACACCCCCATTTATTTAAGAGCCTTTAGCAAGACATTCTCAAATAAAGAGAGCTGTTACCATCTCGGAATGTCCGAGGTAGTGAATAACAAAGTAGAACAATACAAAGTACTTTATATAAAACAGATAAAATTTAAACTTTGGTTATTACAGTGACTACACAGCAGAAAAGAAAATATAACTGATGACTTCTCTAGATGTGATATAATTCTAAGTCGGTCCAAAGTCTGCATCTCACATTCCTGCCCCCGTTCCTAGCTCATCTGTCTCTGACCTGTAGAATCTACTCCCCATTCCGGATCATCGTAGGTGTACACGAATACACTGTCAACCTCGCGGTTGAGTAGGATAACACAATAATTATAATGCAAAAGTTAAATGATATGCAAATGCCATGACATGCTCGAGCTCAATCTCAATCTCAATCTCAATCTCAAACTCATACTCATACCCTTGCACCAAGCCATACCGAACCTCCCGGCAGACTATAATCGGTCGTCACCGAACACCAGCTCAATAGCTGATAAGACACCAGGCCTGGTCTGCAGAACCACCCTGGGCTTTATATCAGAACAATATCTGATCCATATCTTTCTCAGTAACCAATGCATATGCAATGCTCATGAATGCAACACTAAAATAAATAACCATTAAATACCATGCTCATATAACTCATACTTGAGTCCATAATATACAAGGCTATATCCATTCATAACACAATCACAGAGTAAACATCCATTCATAAAACTTCATACAGTATAGTGTCAGTGTATCCTACCTGGATAAAAATATAATCCAATAGCAAGCCAGCAGGTAAACAGAATCATGGCATCTCAAAATCGTCACCTAACAAATAAAAAATACGTAATCACTAACTAATACAATTACGCAAATTAATATAATATATCAGTTATTTAAATTAACCATTTAAATAATATATTACGCATAACGAGACCGTATTTAACACGTCTACTTCAATTAACTTGACTAACCCGTCTTTATTACTTTTATAACTAATTTCGATTGAACAAACGAACATAGAAAATATAGTATATAAACAAACTATTGATAACCGTCACATATAAAACTCACTTAACAATCTTAATGATTAATAACATAAACAATATTTACTAATAATACTAATACTAACAACACTAGCAATAACAATAATAAAATGCTAATAACTACTAATGACAATAATAATAACAACATGTAAAAAATAATGATATACTAACAATAATATACTACTACTACTACTACTACTAATAATAATAATAATAATAATAATAATAGAATACTATACTAACAGCAACAATGCCTAACCACACAAATAATATAATAATAATAATATAGTAATAATAGTAATATACACGTAGCTAAACAAAATCAATACACAAACCTTACGCAAAACCTTCGAATTACACTAACAGGCCCTTACGACCAACCCCCTTCTAACAGCCTACTTACACAGCCCATAACGACCACCCTACAGAGCTAGAACCACCACCCATCCATGGTGGTCGTGGCCACTGCACCATGACGCACCTATTGACGCTGACTACAACCCCTGACTCAACCCCACCAGCCTTCGACACTAGTCCAAACACCCCCTGGTCACAACCACATACTCGGATCCGTGACCGACACCTCCTGCAATTCTGATTACCACCACCTGTACCACTACCCTAGCCACCACATATCACCACCCCAGGCACCTATAATTCCCCAACAACCCCCTGGTGGTAAGCACCAGGCTTCGACACCAACCACCACCCTCTGACAGCCGTCACAAATTCGAAGTACACGTCTTAAACCCTCTGTTTCTGCGCTATGTACTGTTTCCTAAAACGACTGTCCAAACGCGTTTCCCGACCACCACACACCACCGTAGGACCACCAATACAACCTACTAACACATCACTACTAGTATTCATGGTCTTATAACAGGATTAAATAATAAAACATGTCAAAACGATTAAACCAAAACAAAACAGAGTAAAATATATATAACGTTCCTGTCGACATTCATGGCGCTTGTTTTAACAGTTATAGTGATCCCATGATGGTTTAAAAACGATAAACGCGATATTCATGCTACATGGATTACTCACAACAACACAACTCTAGTCGAAAAACTGATAAAAGGGTGTAAACACTTACGAACTTCCTACTGTCCAACTGTCTATGAAAACGATGATGGTGATCGAAAGGTGATGATGTTCTTACTTGTTTTCTTTCTCCTTCGTTCTTCTCACGCGGCATAGCAAGGTTTCGTTTTGTTGATGAAAGGAGTAAGGAGGAGATGAAGGCCAACGAGTGATACAGAAGTAGGGTTTTGTTTTTTTTTTTGTTTGATGCAGCTTTGTCGATGGATGGAAAAGTAGGGTAGAATGTGGTGGTAGTATTAGGGTTTGTTAATTGTCATAAGTCTTGTTGTATGTTAGGTCAATTGTTAACACGATTTGTCATCCTACCTAAGTCCAAGCCCATTACCAAATAGTCCATCACGCAACTCGAGGTCATATACGACTATATCCCGAGCTTTAACCCGTAACATAAAATCAACGAGACATATAAATAATTTTATTAATTAAATAATGAAAATATTAATTAAATTAAGAATATAAAATTATTAGTAATTACATAAGAATATATAAAAATTTAAATTTAAATATAATTACGACTTAAATAATAAAACAAGTATAAATGAAAAATAAATATAAAATATAAAATATATTTAATTATAAATATATTAACAAAATTAAAGAAATACGAATGAAATGTCATTTAATAAATAATCGTCAAATATAAAATGATTATGAAATATGAAATAATCGTAGAAATACGATTTATAAAGTAATAATTGTTTACGTAAAATACTTTATAAACATTCCATTTAAAAATACTTCTATAAAACACGGTTTGACTGTCGTTGACCGAGACTAAAATATGGGGTATTACAGTCTTCCCTCCTTAAAATGAACTTCGTCCCGAATTTCACCACCCCGTAACCGTAACGCAACATATAACAAGCATGAGACAATCATAAGTAGAACTTATATAGGTTTCAAAACGCGAGATGTCACATTCTACCCTCGTTAAGAAAACTTTGTCCCCAAAGTCTTAACGCATAATCAAATTAAAGGATACTTCACGAATCAAAATATAATCTAACTCTATAAAAGCGATAGAATTTAACTTAATCTTATTGGCTCATTGAAATAAGGGATAAAATGACCCACTAACTTTTACAAGTTTAATTTCCCTTCTCCTAAATTCAGAATTAATCTGATCTTTCATCATCTCTAAGTTGTATTTTGATCGTTCCTCATCCTAATTACGTAATCGATTCCAGTATTAAATTTCGTCATTGTTAGAATAAAATACGATATGATCAAATTATTGTTAATCGAAAATATAAATAACAGTATACAATGGTCCAATAAAATACGATATATAACGGTCCAAAAATTAAATCCCAAAAACAAAAATTTACAAACAGGAAAAATAATTACAGTCCAAAAATTAAACTTCATTGTATTTTCCAATCAAATCAAATACAAATTATTAAGATACCAAACAAAATAAAATACGGTAAAACACGATATACAACGGTCAAATATATATCAATGATTACATTTTCCCAATGTCATATAAAAATAAAAATCATGTATATTGGACAAAATAAAAATCGTGTATATCCGCGCAAAAAATAAGCAAACGGGAATTCAACCTAAATAACTCAAAGTCTTTTTGTTGAATTTTATATAAATTCAACTAAAAATCTAAACAATATGAGGTTGACAATGAAACAAATTAATCGGTTTATTTGAGCAATTTCTGGAATCTTACTATTATGATAATAACAATAAAATGCAGTAATAAGGAAACAACTTAATCAAGTTCAAATTCCTTATCTATAAAAGTAATAAATTTTATTGCATTTTCATTGGTTGCTCAATTTTAGGAAGCTAAAAAAAACCTTCTTTCTCACCCGTCTCACCACTGACCCAAAGAAGTTTAATTTTTCTTTATTTTGCTTTTCTCCATTTAACATTCTAAAATTACAAATAATTTTTACCTTCATAAGAGAACAAACACAACTTTACTCCGAATTCGAAAATTAAAAAATCAAGAACTTTACTCCGAGTTCGAAAATTTAAAAATCAAGAAAATTCTACTCAGAAACATAAATTCAACAATATTAAAAGAAAGTTGGACAATTAGAAGTAATTAACAAATATTTAAACAAAAAAAGTAGTCATATAGAGGTATATAAACGAAAAAAATTATACGTACAAAGAGTTAAAAATTAACAAAGAAAAACGTAAATTTAAAAAATGAAAAAAAATATGAGGAGATACAAATCAATAAAAAACGTAGATTGGAAAATGAAGAACACGTATATCAAAGATTTTTGATTATGATCAAATAAACCCAATCTATAAAATTAACAAAAAATTTTCACCAAAAAAATAAAATAAAATAAAATAAAAATAAAATAAAATTAACAAAAAATATAAATCTTCGATTTTCGAGAAAATATAACAACCTTCAACTCTTCAAGACTTGGTCAATTAAAACTATAACAATATTGACATCGAGAAACAAAGATGGTTTTAATAACAATACATTATACATTATTATTTTCTATATAAAAACATTTCTTTAAAGATTTCTATCATTTTACTTTCATTTAAAGCTTAAGTTATTTATAAGGTAAACTATAGAAATACTACAATTTCTTTATCTATTTTATATGGTTCAAATTTATTTCATAAACTTTGATTATTTATGTTAATAACATTAAAATTGAAAATTTATTTCATTTTATAATAATCTTTAAAAAAAATAATTAATTTAATACCAGTAAATAAATTATTGGAGTCAAAATTATTCTCGAATTGATAATTTATATATTTCTCATTTAAATTCAGGTTGAATTATATTTGCACTAATTAATCAATATATTTACGAAATTTTTAGAAACAGATCCGTACATTTTTTTGTACGGGCATAAAACTAGTGCCTAACAGAAGTAAACATTGTTATCAAGTATATACAAACAATCACGACATATCCGTTTTCCTTGTCATAACAACTAGCCATATCATAGATCATTAAGATTTTACAATCATATCCTCCTTAAAACATTGTTACGTCCCCGTAACCCCATTACAAAATTCCACATCAAATGCTCAAGAAAACCACCGAGACAACAGTCACGAAACATCTGATAAGTTAATTACTCTATATTGGGCAACTAGCATCCGGGTTTAAAGCAACAAACATACTTGTCATTTTCCTGCTACGCAGTATGACAAAGTTAAGGTAACTAACACTTATATACGCTTGGAATTTTATTTTTTTTTCCCTTTAACACAACTTAACACATTTACACCAATGTAAAGAATTGGCTAACTCAGAGTTCGTACTTGAAAATTTAAAACATTTCATGCTCATACTCAAATTATGGAGGCAAAACTCTTGTTTATGCACATAAGAGAGAATGACATTAGACAAAATTTCATCAACATGCATGTAGCTACAGATTCTGTCATGTTGCAAAATAATTATCATAATCATCAAACATCAGCTTTATCATGCATTATCACCTTGAAAATATTTGGATACTTTCAAAACGACGAAGTAGTAATTAATGACGATTTATAAACATGAATCACTGACGATTGTACAAGTTACAGATCGAAAATAAATCTAGCATTTCCTCAATTCACATGTCAACCAATTTACTAATTCAATATATAGTAATCAGATTTAAACATAACAATACATACTTCAACTTGTGGCATAACAATAGCGTCGGTATAACTAAAACTAACTTTATATAAAACTCACCAAAATAAGCAAGGTTATACTGTCATATACTAAAGTTCATATCCATATCATATACCTACTGTTCATGCTACTATTGTCAGGTCAGAATGTTACATGGTTGCATCACATAATTCATATTTGATTAAACTTTTATATTTAAAATAACATACCGTTTCAACAATCACACATCACGCAACAACTTCCAAAAATCATAATTAAATAACCGCTTAGCTATTTTGCGAGATATTATCGTTTTTAGAGAATATAAGGAATTAAATAATCATAGGAAAAAAAATCACATGCATATCTTATGGGAATTATTTATAACATATTTTAAACTCAGTTGGTCTGAACAAAACTTTACAGCACTTACACAAAAAATTAGGGCAACTTGCAAAAATCACGATTAAATAACGACTCGTTAAGCTTTTACGTGGCTTATCATTTTGAAAACATGAATGAATATCTTAAGCAGTGGAGTTGGAATTAAGCATAAACAATAAATACGTTTTAAATGGTTTATTTTTTTCAAAATCATGGGTCGAAACAGTACTGTGCAGTAACAATCTGACCACTATCGACTAAAGTATTTATTTCTTACAAAATAGAACTCGTATACACATGAAACCAAAAGCATTGAGAAGCTAAATTAGAAGGTTATCACACGTAAAATTTTTGCATTCATATAGAAAACACATTTTAAATGGCAGCTCGTACAAACAAGGTAATATTCTGAAAATTTATCAAAATTTTTGTTCCTAAAAAAATCACTTCACATTATCACATTTAAATACAACCATACTTCCTCCAAACATGTTGGCATATCATCTGAAGCATTGAAATCTCATTGCACCATATTAACATGTAATTGCCATCTAGAAAACGACAAAGATTGCGAAACTGAAAATAAAATCAACTAAGTAACTCAACAATCAGGTATGTGTAGACAAAACATTAGTTTCTATCACCGTAACAATCACAACTTATTTAAGTACGTAACTATATCCTAGAAGTCTCTAAGGTGCCACTTATCAGCAACTCATTACACATATCATTTTACTATATCTCTACCTACGGGTTCAGGGATCATATAGCCGCATGCATATCACCAGACATGGATTAATATAACATACAAATCTGATCATTCTTATTCAAATACCAGACAATATATTACATAATTGCGATAGTCATTTAATAACCAGATATCATATAGACATTTCGAATCACCAAAATCATATGATCATATCACTCCAAATTATTGTTCAATAAATATACAACCATTCTCTGCAAATTTCAATTCAATCATTCAGATTAACCGGCATTTCAGGATCAGTCGTATTCTTCTAATGCACATCATCATACAAGTCAAGCTTATATTTCAAAGTCATATTCCAATTTTCATGTTCTCAATACTTGAAATCATATATCTCAATTAACATTCGATATTAACCTCATGTTTCACAATACACATTACCAACGATATTTCACATTATAACTTACCTCGTTCCTTTCCTGCGGAAACGTTGTTACAAAATAACTTGGGTCTTTTCCTTTATTCTATACTACCCACTCTCTACATCTCTCAAGGGTGACCAGGCTAGACTGAAAGGGCCAGTGGCTTGGTTTGAGGGGGCCCCTAACTCATCCCAATCCTGGGGCTCCTAACAGTTACTAATCTGGGGTTCATTTTATTAGACTCTTCCTAAGTTTATTATTTTTTTGTTTGGTTTAGGCCTGAGGATCGTTCGTTCTGATACCACTTTGTAACACCCCCATTTATTTAAGAGCCTTTAGCAAGACATTCTCAAATAAAGAGAGCTGTTACCATCTCGGAATGTCCGAGGTAGTGAATAACAAAGTAGAACAATACAAAGTACTTTATATAAAACAGATAAAATTTAAACTTTGGTTATTACAGTGACTACACAGCGGAAAAGAAAATATAACTGATGACTTCTCTAGATGTGATATAATTCTAAGTCGGTCCAAAGTCTGCATCTCACATTCATGCCCCCGTTCCTAGCTCATCTGTCCATGACCTGTAGAATCTACTCCCCATTCCGGATCAGGTGTACACGAATACACTGTCAACCTCGCGGTTGAGTAGGATAACACAATAATTATAATGCAAAAGTTAAATGATATGCAAATGCCATGACATGCTCGAGCTCAATCTCAATCTCAATCTCAATCTCAAACTCATACTCATACCCTTGCACCAAGCCATACCGAATCTCCCGGCAGACTATAATCGGTCGTCACTGAACACCAGCTCAATAACTGATAAGACACCAGGCCTGGTCTGCAGAACCACCTTGGGCTTTATATCAGAACAATATCTGATCCATATCTTTCTCAGTAACCAATGCATATGCAATGCTCATGAATGCAACACTAAAATAAATAACCATTAAAACCATGCTCATATAACTCATACTTGAGTCCATAATATACAAGGCTATATCCATTCATAACACAATCACAGAGTAAACATCCATTCATAAAACTTCATACAGTATAGTGTCAGTGTATCCTACCTGGATAAAAATATAATCCAATAGCAAGCCAGCAGGTAAACAGAATCATGGCATCTCAAAATCGTCACCTAACAAATATAAAATACGTAATCACTAACTAATACAATTACACAAATTAATATAATATATCAATTATTTAAATTAACCATTTAAATAATATATTACGCATAACGAGACCGTATTAAACACGTCTACTTCAATTAACTTGACTAACCCGTCTTTATTACTTTTATAACTAATTTCGATTGAACAAACGAACATATATAAACAAACTATTGATAACCGTCACATATAAAACTCACTTAACAATCTTAATGATTAATAACATAAACAATATTTACTAATAATACTAATACTAACAATACTAGCAATAACAATAATAAAATGCTAATAACTACTGATGACAATAATAATAACAACATGTAAAAAATAATGATATACTAACAATAATATACTACTACTACTACTAATAATAATAATAATAATAATAATAATATTAGAATACTATACTAACAGCAACAATGCCTAACCACACAAATAATATAATAATAATAATATAGTAATAATAGTAATATACACGTAGCTAAACAAAATCAATACACAAACCTTACGCAAAACCTTCGAATTACACTAACAGGCCCTTACGACCAACCCCCTTCTAACAGCCTACTTACACAGCCCACAACGACCACCCTACAGAGCTAGAACCACCACCCATCCATGGTGGTCGTGGCCACTGCACCATGACGCACCTATTGACGCTGACTACAACCCCTGACTCAACCCCACCAGCCTTCGACACTAGTCCAAACACCCCCTGGTCACAACCACATACTCGGATCCGTGACCGACACCTCCTGCAATTCTGATTACCACCACCTGTACCACTACCCTAGCCACCACCTATCACCACCCCAGGCACCTATAATTCCCCCACAACCCCCTGGTGGTAAGCACCAGGCTTCGACACCAACCACCACCCTCTGACAGCCGTCACAAATTCGAAGTACACGTCTTAAACCCTTTATTTTTGCGCTATGTACTGTTTCCTAAAACGACTGTCCAAACGCGTTTCTCGACCACCACACACCACCGTAGGACCACCAATACAACCTACTAACATATCACTACTAGTATTCATGGTCTTATAACAGGATTAAATCATAAAACATGTCAAAACGATTAAACCAAAACAAAACAGAGTAAAATATATATAACGTTCCTGTCGACATTCATGGCGCTTGTTTTAACAGTTATAGTGATCCCATGATGGTTTAAAAACGATAAACGCGATATTCATGCTACATGGATTACTCACAACAACACAACTCTAGTCGAAAAACTGATAAAAGGGTGTAAACACTTACGAACTTCCTACTGTCCAACTGTCTATGAAAACGATGATGGTGATCGAAAGGTGATGATGTTCTTACTTGTTTTCTTTCTCCTTCGTTCTTCTCACGCGGCATAGCAAGGTTTCGTTTTGTTGATGAAAGGAGTAAGGAGGAGATGAAGGCCAACGAGTGATAGAGAAGTAGGGTTTTTTTTTTTTTTTTTTTTTTTGATGCAGCTTTGTCGATGGATGGAAAAGTAGGGTAGAATGTGGTGGTAGTATTAGGGTTTGTTAATTGTCATAGGTCTTGTTGTATGTTAGGTCAATTGTTAACACGATTTGTCATCCTACCTAAGTCCAAGCCCATTACCAAATAGTCCATCACGCAACTCGAGGTCATATACGACTACATCCCGATCTTTAACCCGTAATATTAATTAAATAATGAAAATATTAATTAAATTAAGAATATAAAATTATTAGTAATTACATAAGAATATATAAAAATTTAAATTTAAATATAATTACGACTTAAATAATAAAACAAGTATAAATGAGAAATAAATATAAAATATAAAATATATTTAATTATAAATATATTAACAAAATTAAAGAAATACGAATGAAATGTCATTTAATAAATAATCGTCAAATATAAAATGATTATGAAATATGAAATAATCGTAGAAATACGATTTATAAAGTAATAACAGTTTACGTAAAATACTTTATAAACATTCCATTTAAAATACTTGTATAAAACACGGTTTGACTGTCGTTGACCGAGACTAAAATATGGGGTATTACAGTAAGTTACGGGGACGTAACTCTTTTTTAAGGGGGGTGGAATGTAACATTTCTGTGTTTTGATTAATGTTTTGTGTTCCAATTTCGCTGAGTGGGTTTGGTTATCACCAGTGTGTGGTTGAACTTCGGGACGAAGTTCATTTTAAGGGGGGAAGACTGTAATACCTCGAAAACCTAGTCTCGATAATTAAGTTTATTTTCTGTCGATAGTTTGTTTTACGGTTTTAAGTAATTATGTTTTAAGTAATTAAGCAAGTTATGTAGTTATGTTGTTATGAGGGTTCGATCCCTAGACCTCTAGCACGTTGGCATGGGCCTCGAGATGTGTGCCCATGCCAAGCCCACACGATTTTAGTTAAGACACAATTCTATAAACCCTACCGAGCATCACCCTACTGCCGTCACATTCAAACACTTTTTCTAACCTAAAAACTATCCTAATCCTCCTTCAAACACCACACCTCCATAGCCGTCACAACAAAGGGTAAGTAGGCAGTAATCACGGTGACTCTAAGGCAGGCAAGGGGTGGTCGAAACGCTCGAAAAGTAGGTAATGGTTTCCGCGTGGAACATTTCTAGCAAGATTGTGATTGACCGCGCTGCTACAATTTGAGGTAGGGGAATACCGTATACCTGGTGATGAGTAATTTGTTTATTAATTGATGTTAACCTATGTTCATCTTATTATCGTATATTGTGTTTATTTGACTGCCTAATTCTGTGACACGATACAATGTGATGAGGAATGGGTCTTGTGATATGGAGCGGAGTATATTGGGTCTTGTGATTGGTGCGGAGTATATTGGATCTTGTGATCGGTGTGGAGATAATGGGTCTTGAGATTGGTG
Organism: Silene conica; assembly: GCA_029255685.2. Classification (NCBI taxonomy): domain Eukaryota; kingdom Viridiplantae; phylum Streptophyta; class Magnoliopsida; order Caryophyllales; family Caryophyllaceae; genus Silene; species Silene conica. The sequence continues at coordinate 57,716,772 of CM055315.2, forward strand.
TGGAGAATAAATATGGGTCTTGTGATTGGTGCGGAGAATAATGGGTCTTGTGATTCGGAGTGGAGATGATTGACTTTCTATTTATAGTAATGTTTGGTTGTTTAATTTTCCTCTACTCAACCTCATGGTTGACCCTGTGTATTCGTGATCACCTGTGATGAACCAATTTATTGGGGAGCAGATTGACAGGTGCTTGAGACTATGGGAGCTAAGGGAAGGGAGAGCTTGGATCCGGACTAGACTAGAGTCTAGATCACTATAGTCTTTTGTCATGAGTTGTACTTGTTTTATTTAAGACAGTTTTCAAGATGGTTGTAAGAACTTGCTTTTCAGTTTAACATTTAATAGTAAAGTACTGTGTTCTTTCCTTTGTATCTACTGCCTCGGGAAACCGAGATGGTAACATCCTTATTTATCTGGGGAGTCCTAGTTCAGGCCCTTAAATAAATGGGGGTGTTACAGGTATTCCCAGTTCAAATCTGAGAGGGCCAAGGTACGAATTAGGCGCACTTTCCTAACCGTACTAAGGGGCTCCTAACAGTTTCTACCTGGGGTTCATTTATTTAGACACATCCTAAGTTCATTAAATTCATTGGTTCAGGACTAAGGATCGTTCGCTCTGATACAACTTTATAACACCCTTATTTATGTAAGAGCCTTTAGCATGACATTCTCGAATAAATAGAATTGTTACCATCTCGGAATGACCGAGGTAGGGAATAACAAAGTAAAACAAACCAAAGTAATTTATATAAAATTGATTAAATTTAAACTTTTATTATTACAAATTACTTAACTCGAATCGAAGTACTAATACAAAACTACTACATGGCAAAAATTAATTACAAAATTACATTGTGATAGTCTGACTAAGTGGACTAATCAACTAATTAGGCAAGTCAACATCCTCATGCTTTCCCTTGAGCTCTCAAAACAGCTAACTCAAGACCTGTCAAAAATATGTTCCCCGTTACGGATCATCACAGGTGTCAACGAATATACGGTCAACCTCGCGGTTGAGTAGCATAACTATTAAGGTACAATAAAAAAATATGCAACAAAGTATGAAGTGAAAATGTCATGCCACTACTGAGCTCAATCACCACCGAATCTCCAATCACAACCTGTTACACCAACCCATACAGAAACTCCCGGTAGAGTATCGTCGACCGTTTTCGAACACAAGCATAAAAGCCGAAGATACCAGGCATGATCCTGCAGAACCATCCCGGGCTTATATCGAAACGGTATACACTCCATGTCTACAATCAGTAACCAATGCATATGTCATGCTTATGAATGCAACAATACTATATTCAATCGTGCCAATAAATAATGCAATACTCATGCCAATGATAATAATCAACACTCTCATGTCATTATGCATAACGAACCAATCTGATGCCAATATCAATAATCAACAACTAATCCAACCAATCATCACATTACATGTAATACACCAACGAAGATAACATATTAAACCGATATTGAGTAGGTATATCTTACTTGGATAGCAATATAATCCAATCATGCAACCAATATCCAACCACAACCAGAATATACACTTCAACTCCTTACATAAACAATTAACAATAATATACGATCACTAATGATTCTAATAACTACTCGTACTCTATATCTACTTAACTTAAGCATAAACTTAATTAAATAAAACAATCACGGAAAAATAATCATAATTATTCCTAATATAAAATTATGTGTTAAACAACGACAACATATAACATTATTAAACCGTCTCAACATTAACATTAATTATTTCCGAATAATAATTAAATAAGAATGAATAAATTATAAGCAATAAATAAATAAAGTTTAAATTATTTAAAAACAACACACGACTCATAATAAAATTACGCATAACGAAAATATATATAAATTCTGAATTAACGAAACTAATAATAATAATAATAATAATAATAATAATAATAATGATAATGATAATAATAATAATAATAATAATAATAATAATAATAATAATAATAATAATAATAATAATAATGAATAAGCTTGCACATACCAACAGCCACATATGACCCTGGTTTCGAATCCCATGACCAACAACATAACCAACCAAACTGAATTACTAACACCTTAATAGTGTGTGCAACCCTTTTCCCAACGACACCACCACGAGTCCCAACCACGAGTATGCACTACCAAAAACTTACCCCACGCCTTGGACATCACCTGCCACCACTACATCCCCCACCATACTTTGCCCAACCAGCCTGCATACACACTTATATTTAATGTTTTCAGCAAGCACTTCGTCTCCCTCTCTTCTAACGCTTTTATCTCTCTCCACCAGGCCCACCTCCATCTTTGGCCACCATCGTTGTCACCACTGACCCACGGTGGTTCCAAGGGTGGTTACCCATCTACCTCATTTCCCCTTTAACTGCTACACGACCCCATGAAAAACGCCTCCTCACACGCACCACTAATGCTCATGCTCTGTTCTGCTTACCCGTTTTTGTTTCAGTCGTAAAGTCGGCCTCACCACAACCACCACCATGATCCACACCACATACGACCACCACCGTTGTCATCACTAACCTACGGCGGTTACAAGGTTGGTCACCTCTTACTCTCGTCTCCCCTCTAACTGTTATAGCAACACCACCAGGTCCTGTTCCCACCTCGTTACAGCCTCTATTTTGTCGCCTCTAACAGTCTAGCCTATGGTGGTGCTCTGGCCACCACGCACCACCCCACAACAACCAACATAACCTATAAACACCCTACTTCAACTACCCAGAACCTTGTACCAAAACGAAATCAATACAACAATTCGAAAAACAATTAAACAAAACGAAACATATTAACGTGAATAGGCTATTGTCGACATAAAAACTAAGCTTACTGGTGGTGGTCATGGTGGTTGACGATGATGATGATGGTGTCTCTCGTTTCTCCTCAATCTCACGCCTCTCTATGCAAGATTAGGGTTCTTCTTGTTTGTCGAAGTTGGGAGGCACAAGGGTGATATGTTGATGTATGGTGTGTTTGTCGATGAACGGTTTGTTATGAGGTAGGGTTTAGTCAATGTAGTTTAGCCTAGGTGAACGAGCCCATTGCTTCTCTTACTCGGCCCATAACTCATCTGGAGACACTTATATATCTATATCATGTCCTTAACCCTAACTTAAAATTATAATTTAATTATACGAATTAAATTATGTAATTTAGTATAAGAATATAAAATTATTAGCATTTACATAAGAATATATAAAAATTAGGATTTAAATACAATTACGACTTAAAAAAAGAAAATAGAAATTAAGTATAAACGAGAAATAAATATAAACTAGGAAATATATTTAATTATAAATATATTACTAAAATTAAAGAAATACGAATAAAATGTCATTTTACAATATAATTATCAAATATAAAATGATTCAGAAATAAGAAATAATAGTGGAAATACGATTTATAAAACAATAACAGTTGACATAGAATACTTCATAAACATTCCTTTTGAAATACGTGTATAAAACATGGTTTGACTGTCGTTGACCGAAACTAACATACGGGGTATTACAATCTTTGCTCCTTAAAAAGAACTTCGTCACCGAAGTTCACCACACTACCCATCACCAAAACAAAATCAACTGACACCCTCTACTCTAGATCACTACCAACAGAAATGGCATGTGTTACATTCCACCTCCCTTAAACCAAACTTCGTCCCGAAGTTTAACAGCTGTCTAAGCAAGATCTCAATCACGCAACCAAACACGACACTCCTCCACTCCTCTGCACTGACTCCCTAAATCTTCTATGAAGGTATTCTACTACGATCTATCCTCCTTAAAAGAAAAGGCCAACAAGTAAAAGCAAAATATATATACTTATATAATTCGCATTCTTGCACCAACTCAAAAGATACCACATTATGCAATACTTCCATGTATAGCACCACTGATCAACTCATGTAATAATTAACAACAAAACTTTCGAGATTTTCCAATCATATCCTCCTTAAACCTGGTTACGTCCCCATAACCTTCATCGCATTTATATATCACTAAACACCGATCATTATTATATATAAAGGCGAAGCGACATGTTAGAAGATAATTAAACACAACATACTACTCATTTCTCATTTCACCACAACTAAACAGTAATTATGACTTACAGAATACGTCTTCTTGCTCAAGGCATTAAGTTACCAAAACATACAACATGTGAACATCTGAGCACAACTCGAATTATCATATATATATTCACGTGGTCACCAAACAATTTGACAACATCCATTTACCAGTATAAAATTCCGAACTTCTTACTAGATGACATAACATGTACTACTTCCGTTATAAAATAAGAGTGGTAACACGTAATGAAACATACATAAAGACACCTACTGTTAATCTCTTTATACAAGAATGGTCAAAGTTAACAACTAATAGTTATAAATAAATACGACTATAAGCATACAAAGGCACGTATCCGATCATTTATATACTTGGTAATCACACCAAATATTGCAAAATAATAACTATATCACATTGTCATACTTAGACTTGTATATTTCGTTTCAACTTCTGCAAATAACAGTCATATAAAGTTATGAAATTTATTCACATTATTGTAACAACAAGGTTATATTATCATATAATAAACTTTACATTCATTTCATATGTCTACTACTCATGCTACTAATGCCACTTCAGAATATTACATGGTTACATTACATAATTCATATTTGATTAAACTTTTATATTTAAAACTTACATAACTTATAATTTCAACAATCACACATCATGCTACAACTTTCAAAAATCATAATTAAATAACCACTTAGCCATTTTGTGAGCTAGTATATTTTTTGGAAAATATAATGAATTAGTTAATTATAGGGAAAAAAATCAAACGCAAATCTTAAGGGAATTGTTTATAGCAAATTTTACAATTCAGTTGGTCTGAACAGGAATTCAACAGCAATTAGATAGAAAACGTCGACTCAAGAAAGTACATCTTCTCAAATAAGAAGCGAACTCAAAATAATTTGTATATTTCTTCTACGAATTATGATAATCTGTTAGCTGGAAAGGATATCTCCTTTTTCCTTGCAGGTTCTTTGTCTTTCATGAGGGTTGACCCCTCATCCCTGAAAATTATATCCAGACGGGAACTCCCCATAAAGCTACTTCAAGGGCAGCTGAAGTTTCCTCCGCTTGTCTTTCATCTAAGGAGCTTGTTGAGAATTCTCCACCTTTTCTCAAGAATGATATGGTGGCTCCAGAGGAGACTGTTTTAGGAATTACTAAAAAGAAGCGAATTTCATCACACGCCGCTCAAGTTAGTAAGGTGTCTGCGGTTCAGTTCAAGTTTGTTGCGGTTCAGGAAGACATGAATAGGAGTTGTAGACGTATGGTGGATTACTCCCACTGTAGAGGTCGTCATGTGGCCCAAACTAGTTTTGTTAGGAAGAAAAGATCTTTGGTTTCTTTCGACTTTTCTCTTTCTCTTTACAGGTTCACAAAGGAGGACGCTAAGATCAATACGGCTAAAAGAAAGGAGACAGCCTTATTTGACTTCGACGATTTTTATGATCCTCCACACAAAAAGTGTCGTCTTACTCTTATTGTTTCATACTCATGTACTATAATTAGTTCGATTAATTGGTTTTCTAATACTCCAAAGAACCCCAAACTTCCGGGATTTATTAAGTAACTAACTTTCCTTTATTTTTTAATAGGTAACTAACTTTCCTTTATTTAAATATCAATATACCTTTGTCTTAAAAAAAACATATTTAGCCGTTGCAAAACTTGAATCCTTATCCTTCCAAATCATTAGGTATTACAACCCTCCCTTCCATGTGAATGTCTTTAGTCGGCCAAACCAAATAATTTCATGGAGAAATTAAAGAAGCCATCAAATTCCATCAAACGCCAGCCGTTAACATTATTCATATAACGAAAAAAAATTAATACAATAATAGTATTAGTCAATGTCTAAATGTTGGTGGATCCCTTTCCCTTTGTCATCAATCTTTGATTAAACTAAATATGAAACTAAATAAGATGACAACAGCCATATGCTTTTCAGCCACCTCATTAATTAAAACACTTCTCAACCTGGGGAACAAACCATCTTTTTCTATATATCACGCCCCAGAAAAATCAAGTTTTAAAGGAGCTGAGGAAGTACTATAGTTGAATTGGTGAATGTTGATTTTATCAACCCATTTTCGTCAGTCCGTCTTACTGCTTAGATAAGGGAACACTTTCAATTTGTCTTTCTCACTTACAAGCTTGTCTGACGTCATAAATAACGATTTGTAGTTGCCGCATTTTGTTGAGTTCGATTAATTTATACATGGATTTGTACTGCTTTTCCACCGTTATCATCAGGGCATAATTGCTTACCATCTTGCAACCTAAGGGCCCGTTAGAAAAATAGTTTTTCTAGAGAAATAATAATCATTTTCTCTTATACATAATAATATTATAGAAATATTATTATTATTTCTATGATACTAATTTCAATTTTCTAGTAACAAAATTGATTTTGGTTTTGAGATCGGGTCCTTGATACGAGCTTTTGGAGACGGTTTCATTATAGACCGTTAGTAGGGGTAATCCGTTTATGCAAGACTCAATTAATAGGAGATTAATTGAGTATAAACCTTCTAAAGCAATGTAAGGACACTTCTTTCATCTTATGTAATCGTCATGCATGCATAAGATCTAGTTAAAGTTTTATGACTAAACTTAAATAATTAAACTCATATGAGATATGAGTTAATAATTTGAAATTTGATTTCTAACATAGGTGCGATGGGGAAGCTGGATGAAACCCACGCAAAGAAATCCATGGGGCTCATGCACGTGGACTTGAAGGTGAACGGGAGGAAGGTCCGAGTTTTGATCGACTCAGGAGCCACCCACAACCTACTGACGAAAGAGGAAGCCAACCGATTGGGATTGGTTTTGAGCGACGTTAACAGCTGCTTGAAGCCTGTTAATGGAAAGCCGAGACGTATCCAAGGAGTGGCTAAGATGATCACGGTCCAAGTAGGAGAGTGGACGGGACAGCTCGACTTCACTACCGTTCCGTTGGATGATTTCAAGTTAGTACTCGGGATGCAGTTCTTTTAGAGAGCATCAGTGGTGTTGAAGCCAAGTGATGGATCAATGTTGTTGATGGGGTTTTCGTAGTGAAGATCGTTGATGTTGACGAGGACAAAGGGAATCTTCGTATATCGACAATGAGGGTGGTGATACAAATGCCGAGGCGCGGATCGAGGGCCAACCGAGAGAATGGCCAAAGGTTCAACTGAACCAAAAGCGAGCAAGACCCAGGCTAACTACACTGCTAAGTGGCCTGGGAGGAGGAATGAGAGCCTACCACCTCAAAGGGAGGTGGACAATGAGGGTCGCGAGACCCAAGTGAGAAGGCCTCGTACCATCAGGTGGCCGCGTCGAAATGTTGATTCGACGTCCTGGAGAACTCACTTTGCCTTGATCTGAACACGAGTAATGAAGTGGAGATGAACAAGGTGAAGGTCTGGTTGAGAAAGCATCGAGCATCGAGCATCGAGCACCGAGGCAGAGACTTTCAAGAATGACCCCGGGCGAGTGATAAATTTGGAGGACATGATGTGTGGAGGTCGCAACGTTAAGGACTTACACTTTATCCTTGACGGGACGTGAAATCCGATCATGGTGTGGACTGAAGACTATCTACGAGCCGGACTAGAGTGAAAGCCAAACCTCAACTTAGCATGGACGTCCACAGCTCACCAAAGATGTCTCACTAAAGCACCGTTCGAGATTTTTATGTTGCCGAGGGCGGCAACCGATTAGGTGGGGAAGAATGTAAGGACCGCATATTTTAGCCGCAAATCTAGCCTCATAGCCAATTATTTGCCCGCGCGGTCCTTTCACTTCGAGCCTTTTTATTTCTTATTTCGCTTTCCATTTCTAGTTTTTTTGTATCATTTAGTATTCCAAGACTACTTCTTGCGTGTCGAATCTTGGAGTCTCGTTTTTAGTTTAAGATATGTTTTTAGGAGTTTAGAAAACGTATCGTTATTCTACACTTTCAATATTCACTGCTACAAGATGAGAAATATCAAATTTGCCTCTCTGAGAGGTGTTAGTCAATGAAATATTGTTTCTCATCATTAAGCTTGTTTATGCTTTCTTATTGTTTTCAATAATCGTATTGCTTACTTTTATTGCATTTGTCTGCCAGACGTTGATAATCGTGACTAGGATTTCCGACACACACCCCGAGACCCGAGATACGTGCTAGTGGGCGATCCCTCACTAATACGAAACCATTATTACTTGCGTTCTTACCCTAAAATTTAGCAAAGGTGCGCACTACGAACCGATAAAAGTACCAGACCGTGACACATGACCAACTACATAACAATATTAGAGTGAGAAAAACGAAAACGATCTCACTCAACTTTCTTATAATAAAGGAATGGAGGCGTTGAATATGTAATGTCAACATATTCTAATCATTTAACGCGTTAATGTTGGTTGTATATGTGTAATGTGTGTCACTGCCGGATCTTTCACTTTACCTAGGATTTGTAGTATTCTCGGACTATGGAGTCTTAAAATCACTTTTTTTTCTAATATACCCCATTTTATTCACGATAAACTGTTAAAGAAACGTAGAAGATTTAAGGATTTTATTATATACTTGATTCATTCAACTTTATTCTACCATTTTAATTATTTACGTCTGTTAACACGCGTTTTATGTGTTAAATATCGTAGCTACGTATTTGCAAAAATTATAAAAGTATTTTCTAATTTATTCGTAAAGACGAACCAAACACGATCCCACATAAATATATTTTCACTTACCTATTGAGAAAAACTTGTAAGTGAATGATCACTTATAAATAGTGTACTAAATAGAATATGGTAGAATTGAGTTGAATGAAGAAAGTAAATATGACCCTTAAAAAAAAGTAAATATGAAGTCAATAAGTCTTCAATGTGAAGGGTTATTCATCACAAACTTGCGACGGGTCAAATACTAACCATGTAAATAGATAAGACAAAATAGATTTGTATTTTTAGGCACTGCCTTTTTGTCTTATCTACCCCCACATGAGTAGTATTTGACCCGTCGCAAACTTGCGACGGATATGCCCGTCACAAATAAGAATTTATGATATAAAGTGTAGTGTTGTGAGTAGGGCTGTTAATGAGGCGAGACAGCTCGCGAGCAACTCGAGATTGGCTCGGGCTCGGGCTCGGCTCGAGAGCTTAACGAGTCAAGCCGAGCACTCGACTCGAAATGCTTGTGAGCGGCTCGAACATATGAAAATATATAAGATATTAATCATATTTTATAAAAAATACTTTAACATTATTATCTTTTTATCATACATATCAAATATCTTGTTGATTTGCTAAAATATTTTTACATAAAATCTTTGAACCTTGCTATTGAAAATAGCGGAAGAAAAAAAAACAAAAAAAATAAACAATCTCATATAGGCTCGAGCTCGTGTTAAAGCTCACAAAGTTTTTTTTGTCAAGCTCGGGTAAGCTCGAGATCGGCTCGAACTCAAATTTTGGTAATCGAGCCAAGTTAAGCATGGCCAAGCTCGGGCTCGGCTCGGCTCATTAACACACCTAGTTGTGTGTGAGGTAATTGGAGAGAGAAGGTATTGTGGGGTATTGTTATGATATAGAGGGATTAAAATAAAGATAAAATTTTAGCAAAAGAGAAATAAGGAAGACATTGTGAATAAAAGGGAAAAAGAAAAGAGTATTTAAAGCAAGAGGGAGTAATATTAATCTCTTTTTTTCCAGATGGATAAAACTACATAAGTAGTTATCTAGTTGGCATTTGACTCATTTGGTCAAACGCACTTATTTTAGTAATAACATAAACTAAGACAACAAAGTAACTACATAGGGTGACAAAAGTGTGTTGATTGCGACTGCGCGAAGTTTCTTCAACATTAACTTCATTCTTGAGGAGACGATCAAAAGTGGTCAAATGATGGAACATAACGTTACTCATTTTAATGAATAGAGCTTCGGAGAAATACCTGCAACTAGACATTAAAAAGTGTTTCGGAGATACATCCCCTAGACTGTGATACACCTTATCTGGAAACCAACAAGACCCTTGACCCATCGAGAGAGAGTAAACTGTATTTACGCCACAAGGACGTAGAAAGAAATGAGAAAAAGTAGACCTTGAAAGGCTACCTCTAGCGGAGATGAAACTCCCACTAGTAGAAAAATAACATTAGGCAAGTACATAAGACTACGGTTGTTTCTAATAACCGTAGCCGTTCATAATTGGCTATGGTTATGTACCAACAACCGTAGCCATTTGTACTTGCCTAATGTCCTTAGAGGAAAATACTACGGTTCTAGCATTGAACCGTAGCCAAATAATAAGAAAAGGCAACGGTTAATTTAGTAAATTCTAAACCGATGCCAATAATACTCACTCGTCAAAATAAATTACCACTTAATAAAACCTACACTAGCCTTTTTAATCCATCCACCTCTTGATTCTCATTGTGAATAGATGACAAAATTCCTGTCAAAATGTTGGGAAATGTGTCCTCAACAATAGTGCGATCACGACAGTGATAAAAATCATTGTCATAAATCTTATGAAAAGAATATGCAAGGGACGATCCAATATTGATTTAGTCAACTGACCAACATTAATCGGTAATGATTGGCTGACTAGAGTTTAACATTACTGTCGTATGACGGTGGTGGTCAGTTGATCCCTTTAGGTCACACCTATAGGACTAACCCCTTAAACGTATATTGATTAATTGTATAGGATACAGATTGATCGATATTCTTAAAACCGTATATTGAGAAATTAGAGGTTGAATCTTGAAGGTAAGATTTATATTTGAAATTGAAATGTGTCAATTGTCAAATGTTAATCGATATTTATGAAATTTCGAAATTAGAATGAGATGGGTTCGTGGTTATAACAAATGTTGTATATCGTATTGACGATTATTATAATAACCATATTTTGAGACGGTGATTATGAATTACTAAATAATTTGTTATGATTTGATTAATTTAGAAATATTATTTATATGATAAATATATTTTAAATTAATACAATTGAATTATGTCACATAAGATGTTACATATTACACAATTGTACAAATTACAATTTGTAAAATGAAAGTACATTTTACACAAAAGTGGCGTGTGATGGTGTGTATAATAAGGACTAATTTGTTTAAATTAGTGCATGACAAAAACATAATGATTGTGTAGGTATGATACCTATATGTAGCCATGCAAACCTAATTGCTTGTGTAAGACAAGCAATCTATTTTGGTCTTACATAACACACTATCACACGACACACCACATACCATCATTATAAGAAGTGAATTTTGTTCACCTTATGAATTCTAATTGATGTTCATCTTTTCTAGTAAAAAAGAAAGATAAAACCAAATATTGTATTTTCTAGTGTGAGAAACAAAATACAATAACCTCTAAAACTATTACTAGATAATATTTTCTAGTATACTAATATTATTATTAGTACACGGTTTTAGCCTAATTCCGTCCTCTAGTATCGGGTTCGGTTATTTGGTCCGTTTAAGGTAAGGTCTTGGTGCTCACCCATTGGAGGCAAGCTTACTTGGTTGCTCTTGGAGGATCGTCCTAAGCATATTTCGGACCGGTTGTAAGAATACGATTCTCATTATTTCCGCTTTTATTTTGCATGCATAAGATCGACTAAGTTAATATGAGATTAATTAGTTACATTAGTAAGACTAAATATTTCGAACCAGCTAGTATGACTACCTCGAGTTCCAACAAGTGGTATCAGAGCACTAGGTTGCTTGCATGCAACTCGATTTTATACGTTTTTGCGAGAAAATACGATTTTAATTAAAAACGAAAATGAGTAGTACATATAGGTTATGCACGAAAATCATATTGCATGTATACTTTCTGGTCTTAAAATAGTTTTAAGTCATTTTGATGATTTATGGAATAATATTGTTCAATATTGTAATTAAAAGGTTTAATTAGTGCCAAAAATCGGTTAAAAATGTTTTTATTTGGGAAAAATAGCTAAATAATGTTTCTGGCCATGAATTTTAAATATGTTCTCACATGCATTTAACATATTATGAATATAAATAATTTTCGAAATTATTAAGTTTTATGCATGGTTTATGATTTTTAATGGTTAAATAGTCATAAAATGAGTTAAATATGGGATAAATAGTTATATTATGAATTTAACTATAAATTTTTTTGTAGATGTCACATGCAATATTTAAAATATATGATGAATTTTCCAGAAATTTTTCGTTAATATTGCATGAATATTGATTTTTATCGTAAAAATCGTAATATTAGTGACATATTTTAGCTTAAATAGTTTAAGTTCGAATTTGACCATAAAAATTTAATATAGTGTCACATATATTATTTCTAGCATGCATGTGAATTTTGAGCTTTTAATCTCGAATATTGCATGAGAAATGATTTTAATCGCTAAAATCGCGTAATATATGACACGAATTATTAAAAATAGTAAATGTTGCTTAAATGGTCCGAAAAATTCACCCATATTATTCATATTATGTATGATCATCAACATATTTTTATTTAGTGCCAAAAGTTTCTGAAACTTTAAGTTTTAATTTTAAAAGATTAAAGTTGGAGATTGAGTGTTGAAGGAGTCATAATTTTTTTTTCAGATCTTAAACAGTGTGTACCTGATTTTTCTTTGCATTTTCAGATACTTTGAGTGTCTAGGAAGATGTAAAAATTATATTAGTATTTTATTTCATAATTTTTGCAATAGTTTTGAATTTTTCGAAATATTATGCATATTATACGGCTATTTTATGAAATAAATAGTGTATTTCGAAAATATTTGAGTTTTAAGGATCTGAAATTTTAGAAAATTTTCAGTATGTTCAAAATTTTGAATTTTGAATTTTCGAAATTTTTATGACTCGTTTGATTATTTTAATGCTATTTCCCGTAAAACCGATTAAAACCGAACAATATTAAAATAAGTTAAGTTAATTTTCGAAATTTGAGTAAGACTAAATTTTGAATCCTAAAATGTGTTAGGAAACTTAACTAAATCATGAATATTGATTCATAGAGTGATTAGTGATTTTAAAATTGTTTAAATCACGTTATTCCATAAAACCGTGTTATTACGAATAACGATATTTAAAACGTGTTTAAATAGGATGATTTGGCTTAGGTTTTGCATTTTACATAAGCATTGCATATTTAATTATTGTTTATGAATGTCATATTTTAATTTACGTAATTTTGGAATTATGTAATTTTCTTAGTATGGCCTTAGATTTTAATCGATATTACCCGTAATGTAAGGGTTTATCGATTCGGTTGTAATTTAATGTGATCTCGTATCACTTTATTTTATTGTTTTATTTTATTTTATAATGTATAAAATAGATAGAAAATTTGTAATAATTTGTAATTCCGGAAATCCTTGAAGACGGTGCCATTTCGGAAAGAAGTTCCGACCAAGACGGAGTTTGCCTTGGGATGCGTGCCGCGTGTGAAGTTCAAGGGACCAAAGGAGTTGGTTTCCGAATTTGTAATTTACTTTATTTTCTATTTTAGGAAAGGCCATACTAGGATTTTATTTATGCTTTTAAGTTTTTTATGCTTTTATTTATGCTTATCATGTTGCATGCATAGCCAAATCGTCATCCAAACTCATGCATTTCATCGATTTTATCGACCGTGTCAATTAATTTATCGATAATTCACCGACTTAGTTCACTTAAAGGAGATAGATAATAAATTGACAAGATCTCTTACGTTATTTAAAAATCGAGACATAGCCTTACCAAAAAGTAAAGGACCCGCGAAGGATCTTCTTCATAAGGGAGTAGGCTCGGCTAAACCGGGGTGCAAACCTTATTACGTTGGTGAAGTGGGGTAATATGATTACTTATTCTTGAAATTTGGTTGATCTCGACGAAGGTATTCGAGCCACCGTAGTGGTAATAAGTTCGGGCTAAGATAAGAATTAGTGTAATTTTATCGACCGAGAGTTCTAAAAGTAGAATCGATTAAGGGGTTAATCTACCGAGTCATATTAATGAGGGATGTATCGGCTAAACCGTGCCCGAGTTAGTATGTATTTGGGTCTCGGGATCATTTACTTAATTGGGTAAGAGATCATTAAGTAGATGCTTAACTTGTTTAAAATTTACAAGTTTAATTATTAAAACGATAATTGTGTTTTAATTCCTTAATTTTCATTTGTAGTTCATTTTTCGACTTTCAATCAATGGCAAATAACGCTCCACCACTCCCACATCACGTTTCATGGCTTCGGTCTTTTATGGATCGTTGCAAGCTTGAGAAGCATGGCGCCAATTTTAAAGATTGGGACGCCCAATTGGTGTTGGCCGCGGAAGCCGACGATAAGACTCGTTATCTTACCATTGCCGCTCCTCCCACTCCCGGTGCTCGTTCATCGGAAGCGACTCGTGAAGCCTATGAGGCCTACATGAAGGAGTCGCATGCTTTGAAGAACGTGCTTATATTTTCGATGGAGCCGGATCTCCAAAGAAGAATGATTAAGCTAGCCACGGCTAATGAGATATACACTAGAGTTGCGAACATGTTTTCGCAAGCTCCTAGGGTAATCCAATATGAGGCGGCCTCCGCCTTCTTCGATTTGACCTTAAAAGAAGGTCAAAAGATCAGTCCTCATGTGCTCAAAATGGTTGAGCTAGCCGAAACCTTGAAGTTGCAAGGGGTGAATGTTCCCGACTCGCTTATTGTTGACAAAATCCTTCACTCCCTCAACAAAGTGAAATCGTATGTTCAGTTTCGGGTAAACTATAACATGCGCAATCAAGTAACCTCCTTGGACGAGTTACATAAGATGTTAGTCCAAGCGGAGAGGGATATGGGACTTAATGAGAGTTCCACAAAGGATGTGCTTAATATCGATTCAAAAAGCAAGAGGAAGTTTAAGCGCAAGGCCAACAAGGGTAAAAATGTTAAAGCCTTCAAACCCGCATCTCCTAAGGAGAAGACTTTTACGAAAGGTGCTTCTTCTTCATCGTCATCAAAGGTTGAAGACAAGTGCCATTATTGCACTAAGATGGGGCATTGGAAGCGGAATTGCCCGAAGTATCTCCATGACCTCAAAGCCGGAAAGGTTTTTGCTGTAGGTATAAATTCTCGTCTAATTCATGTTATTTAATCAATTTTTGTATATTGATACAAGTTATTGATTCTCACCCGTTTATAAATTGTTTTAAAGGGGCTCCTACCAAAGACAAAGGCAAGGAGAAGGAGAAGGAAACTTGAAGTTCCTTCCATGGATGGCTAAGGTAGCATCCGAGATTGAAGACATGAAGAGCATGGCTCTAATTTTCATTTTGATGTCTTCTTTCTTTTTGCATTTTAATTTAAGAACTTGGTATTTCTTGTACGACAAGAATCTTGTTGAAACAATGGTTGTAATAGTGGTGACTTGGTTTTCAACCCAAGTCATCCTTTTGTTCTTAATCAAACATGTTTGGTTGTTTTAAAATGCTTTTATGATACATAACATGAGTTGATACGATTTTCATAGATCGTAATAAAGTACCTTGAATGATTCACCGTACGAAAGAAATGATAGGATCATTATAAAAGTAATACGACTTACTTAAAAACGAGAATTGCATCCCGTGAAATACTTCAAATTCAAACATAAGAACATCAGTTCATTATAAGATTTTCACCTTAAATGAAAGAATATGTTAATATCTCAATACTCACATAATTCTTTATCCAATACATTGTTGACGGGCGAAAATGCTATCCTTCTTAAATAACGGTTATTTTAAAGGATAGAGTGGGAGAAATTCTACGCCCGTAAACCAATGAAATAAACATAGGATCTTAGAGAAGAGTCCTATGAGGAGTCCTTGAGAATAACTCTAAGAGATTGGATAGAAGAAACTACGAGAGGACACAGAAGAAACTACGCGAGGACACAAAAGGAAATGTTCCATATGTTGTCATTAATTCCTAGAGAGGACAAAGGGAACCGCGAGTGTTAACGGAAGGAAATCGTTTCCATGATGTTAATGTTTCTGTTTTATAAAGATCCCGATCTCGTGGGAAGGAAAATGAAAATGAAATGTTCATTACGAGTTGAGAAAATGTTTGAAGTAAATCAAAATGAAATGTTCATTATGAGTTGAGAAGATGTTTGAAGATGTTACCTAATCACTATGAAATCAGTGGGAGTTATTAACTATAAGATAGTAATACAAAATTCAGTGGGAGAAAAGTTATTAAGGAAACGAAACCTACCATTTAGAGAGAATGGTGATTCTTTAAAAGGTAAAGAATATGAGGTTTTCAATTCTAAATGAATATATGTTAAGAACATAAATCATAAGTGAGTTTATTATATGATAATGAAACGTCATCGATCAGTTTACAAGGTTTGGATTTGAATCCGAGATATGAAAATGTTGATTCATATAACCTTGATCAAAATGCCATAAGTTGAAATAAAGCCCTATTTCGATATAAGTTTCTCGAGGAGAACTAAGAGATCGAATCTAGGTTAACTACGATATGAATTCTAGTACAATATGACTGTGTTCATGTGGATGACATGTCATAAGTTTTAAGAAAACAGTGGGAGCTTCCTTAAAGTAAGGAGACTCGAGTCGAGTATAAGAGACTTGAAGTGTACTTGAATTAGATCATATTATACAAGATAATATGAGTCAAAAGGAAACCGAAATTTGTAGGTTTAAAAGATGTGAAGATAGGGTATATTCACATAATAAACCATTAATACAAATTGATGTATGATCATCAAAGATTGTTTATGTGGAGCAACAATATCGTATTGATTGTTCGCACATAACAATCACTCTTATCGTTTGAGTTATTATTATTATTATTAATATTAACTCACAATTTATACTTTGTGAAATCCAAATGGGTTGTAAGAGACAATTTGAACCCCATAAGTGAACTGGATTAACTTAGTATAGCCCATAGTCGCTTGTATGAGGTGACGTCTCGAAGCGACTACAATGTGAGGCGATTGATGGCAAGTT
Organism: Silene conica; assembly: GCA_029255685.2. Classification (NCBI taxonomy): domain Eukaryota; kingdom Viridiplantae; phylum Streptophyta; class Magnoliopsida; order Caryophyllales; family Caryophyllaceae; genus Silene; species Silene conica. The sequence continues at coordinate 57,733,885 of CM055315.2, forward strand.
CAAATGTCATAGAGTCATATGGGATGACTAGTCGATCACATCGGCAGACTGTGTAACACTCTGTTGGGCATTTAGTGACCGCTTATAGAGTTCTGGAAATTTTATAATTAGCCTGGTCGTGGCGAGAGCTACTATATTATTCACATAAGTCGATTCTTTGACTTGAAACTGTTCGCCCAAGGTGATGCAGCCTCAGATTGACTTTGATTTTAGCTCTACGATCAACCGTTAAAGGGGGTCAAATGGGCTTCTTTTGGGTCATGATGGACTGTGTTAGTCGAAGGGAACAGTAGGATAGGAATTGTCCAGTCCCTCGTCGGGGTTGTCTTAAATCTCAGGGCCACTCGAGGAGAAGTTTAACTGAAAATGCGTGGCCACGCTCGGAAGGTATCTATGGTAGATAATTCCGGTCAAAGCAGTTAAATCTCCAGATCGAGAAAACCGCTCAAGATATGATCAAATGCAAGTACGACCTGGAAGACACCTTGCATTGAGTGGGAGATGACGTAATAGGACAAGAGAATTGGTGACGCACACTTGTCGAGGACAAGTGGAAGATTGTTGGGAAATGTGTCCTCAACAATAGTGCGATCACGACAGTGATAAAAATCATTGTCATAAATCTTATGAAAAGAATATGCAAGGGACGATCCAATATTGATTTAGTCAACTGACCAACATTAATCGGTAATGATTGGCTGACTAGAGTTTAACATTACTGTCGTATGACGGTGGGGGTCAGTTGATCCCTTTAGGTCACACCTATAGGACTAACCCCTTAAACGTATATTGATTAATTGTATAGGATACAGATTGATCGATATTCTTAAAACCGTATATTGAGAAATTAGAGGTTGAATCTTAAAGGTAAGATTTATATTTGAAATTGAAATGTGTCAATTGTCAAATGTTAATCGATATTTATGAAATTTCGAAATTAGAATGAGATGGGTTCGTGGTTATTACAAATGTTGTATATCGTATTGACGATTATTATAATAACCATATTTTGAGACGGTGATTATGAATTACTAAATAATTTGTTAAATATGATTTGATTAATTTAGAAATATTATTTATATGATAAATATATTTTAAATTAATACAATTGAATTATGTCACATAAGATGTTACATATTACACAATTGTACAAATTACAATTTGTAAAATGAAAGTACATTTTACACAAAAGTGGCGTGTGATGGTGTGTATAATAAGGACTAATTTGTTTAAATTAGTGCATGACAAAAACATAATGATTGTGTAGGTATGATACCTATATGTAGCCATGCAAACCTAATTGCTTGTGTAAGACAAGCAATCTATTTTGGTCTTACATAACACACTATCACACGACACACCACATACCATCATTATAAGAAGTGAATTTTGTTCACCTTATGAATTCTAATTGATGTTCATCTTTTCTAGTAAAAAAGAAAGATAAAACCAAATATTGTATTTTCTAGTGTGAGAAACAAAATACAATAACCTCTAAAACTATTACTAGATAATATTTTCTAGTATACTAATATTATTATTAGTACACGGTTTTAGCCTAATTCCGTCCTCTAGTATCGGGTTCGGTTATTTGGTCCGTTTAAGGTAAGGTCTTGGTGCTCACCCATTGGAGGCAAGCTTACTTGGTTGCTCTTGGAGGATCGTCCTAAGCATATTTCGGACCGGTTGTAAGAATACGATTCTCATTATTTCCGCTTTTATTTTGCATGCATAAGATCGACTAAGTTAATATGAGATTAATTAGTTACATTAGTAAGACTAAATATTTCGAACCAGCTAGTATGACTACCTCGAGTTCCAACACAAAATTCCTTCATTCATTCCTTGATTCTCATCGTCAATTGTTTTGCCCAAATAAAATCCAGTAACAATCATTCATTGTAATCACAAATAAATCGAATTCTAATAATGAAGACATCGATTAAGAAACTACTGCAACATCATACGCAGAATCGCAAGGACAAAAAAATTACCCTCTTGCTTAATTGGATGAGCTCGCTAAAGTTTCTGAGGTATACGGGTTATCTGTCTATCTTCTTCTTCTTCTTCCTATTATGTTTTACTAATTTAATTTAATTTAATACTCTTGAGTCTTGAGTATTTGAAGATGAATTATTGGTGTTGTTCTTAAAGCTTGTGACCTTCGTGTTACTTATATTAAGATTAGTTAGTTTATGTAATTTGATTGTTGTTTTGTTAAATTTTCAGGTTTTTGTTGAAAATTTCATCGTTTTTTTGTAATGTTTGTTTAATGGTTATGCTATGGACCCCTATTGGAAGCCATTGACGGTTTAATGTGGTAATTGAGTTCTGAAATGATTGATTTTTTCAGGGTTTTGTTCAAGTTTTCAACTTTTTTTTGTATTGTTTGTTTGTCCAATGTTTGTATTATCGACCATATTGGGAGCTGTGGACAGTTTGGAACTAAGGCTAATTAAGTATGAAAATGGTGTATTTTTTAGGGTTTTGCTTAAGTTCTCGACTTTTTTTCGGTGTTGTCGATTTGTCTAGTGTGTTAACTGAGTTTGGAAGAGTGCAACATTTCAGGGTTTTGTTGAAGTTTTCAACCTTTTCTTCTGTAGAGTATTATCTAATGTGTTTACTGACTTTGAAAATGCTCAATTTTTTATTGCTTATTTACAGTGATTAAAGGGTTTCGTGTTGAATTGATTTATCCCCTTTTGGTTAACCCTGTACGTAGGCAAGTTATGGAGTAAATCTTTAGTAATTCCCATTGAAGAACACCTTTTTCCTGTAAAAGAGAACTGTTATCGCCTTATCGGTGATTTTTCAGATTTGTCTTCAGTAGTTTTCATGTCGGGAGATTGTATACATTCCTGAAAATGACCCATATATAATAGTCTCTTTAAGGATTTGAGTTGGTGGTGTATTTCGCCGACACTTATGAATGACTTTCACGGGATATCATTTCTTATGGTTTCCACTGGCTTGCAACTTCACTTACTAGTTATAGTAGTAACTAGTCATCTACGTTTTACAGATGAGTTGAAAACCTTTCACCTGTTGGTCATTTGTGTTTGAAGATTGATCTGGCACTAGTAATCATTGTTTTATGTGTGTTGTTAAAGTGTCGCTGATATTCTGCTGATTTTTTAATAAATTTTCCGACTTGCATAGCATGATCTGTTTTCGCTATTTATATATTCTGACCAACATAGCCTCCCGTAATAGCTTTTTTTAGGTGTTTCGTGTACAAGAATTTCGGTGGAGGCGGAAGCTAGAATGCCCCTTACTCCTCCTGATATGAAAGTAGAAGATTTCACTATTCTGCTATTTCAGTAAGATACATAATATAATATTTATTTCGCCTGCAGTGAAAACATCAGAGATAAAATCACAGAGATAAAATCATAAAATAGGACTATTTGAATCGTGGTATAATATAATAGGACTATTTGAATCACAGAGATAATATACTATTTATTTCGCCGACAATGAATATAGTAGCGCAGCCAGTGAAAACATCACAGAGATAAAATCATAAAATAGGACCTCATGCTGTTAAACCTAGCGTCTTCTTCGACTTATCAAATTTCGCCGGCGATCGCATGAATGTTATTGCAGCAATTGTTCTTCTAGGTATTCTTCATTTCTTTTCGTTCACTTATTTTAATTGCATTTTTATTAAACTGATTTACCCAATTAATTATGGTTTATTGCATTAATTTTTGTTCACTTAGTTCTGTTAGAACATCCAAGTTTGCTTCTGTAATACCCGTAAAATCCGTCAATAAAATAAAATGAGAAATTTATTGATTAAACAAGTATCGCTTAATAGAGACACGTAAAACCGTCGCATGCATCGTTTTCCGTCATAAAATCGTTGACCAATGCATGCCTAGACATGTGGACCAATGCATGCCTAGACACTTGGCTTATGCATTAGGACACTTGTCTAGACATGCAAAGTCCCATTTTCTCTTTGTTTCCATCCTTTCCCACACCACTTTTCAACTCCCCACCAGATTTCATTCTTCAATTTCCCCACACAAACACACACAAACTACAACAAAAAAATATATAGAGAGAAGGAGAGGAAAACGTGAGGGAGAAGAAGAAAGAACAAGAGGAGATCTTGCCTAGCACTAAGTAAGCTTACTTTTCCCTTCAAATCTGATTTTATAACTTTTTAACATGCATTCACATATCACCTAACATCTAAACATGAACTTAAGAATCTACAACCATGCATGCAAAGGATTGAACATAGTAAAAACCGTTATTTTGTCAAAAACGTAGCATGCATGTAGTAGATCTGAAAACACATGTTAAAATGAGTATTTTAAGAAAAAAAAAATTTGGGACTTTCCTTAAGTTGTTATAAAATCACTCACCAAAAATTAGGACGTTTGCATGAACCGTTTAGAAATGAAAAATCATATACTACAGCCTGTTTTCTGCTTAACCGAATCACTAGATCTCAGTTAAAGAGTCATCAAACCATATTTAAAAAAGGAATCAGTGTCTCATCTCTTAATATGTTAAACTAAATTGAGTCTAGATGATAATAGGCTTTTGAATCAACTCGTTTCAATTTGTTAAGAGGGATTTATGATGTAAAACTTTTCATGACTCAGTTTCTGACCATTGTTTTTAAAACGCGTTTTTAGATCTGATAAACCCAATTTTGAGACAACATGCATAACTAACAATATGTTTTAGACACATAAAGGAATCCAATAAAGCCAACCATGCACAAAAATATGACGTTTTGGATTTATTATGAGTTTTACAAGTTTCTGTTGTGTTCTCGAAAAATGTTTTAATTAGTCTTACTTGTTAAAAGCTTACATTTCCATAAAAGGGTAATTTAGTCATACATAAAAATATAATAAGTGACCCATCTCTTCACATGTTAAAGTTTAATTAATGCAAAGTGTAGTAGGCTTTCGTTTCGACGAGTTTCGACATGTTAAGAGTATTTACCACCCCGTAACTTTTTAAGACTCGCCTTTGGACCAACTTTGGTAGACTGTAACTTCGGACCCCTTAAACACGTTTTTAGAATCTTACCACCAAGACATTAAAGATTGAAAACTAACTAAGGAACCAAACCCCACTGGTCTCACCTCAAAACATTTAGTAACGAAGGAGATATGACGATTTAAAGTTTCTGTTTCAAATTTATAAAAACCGAGAAAGTATAGTTATCGCATAATTTACTACAAGTAGCTTAGTAATGGTCGTTCATATAAGTAACTATTATTTTAAATATTATGTAGAGTCGGGATTCATAGAAGAGGCTCTCTAACCTTTAATCGCTCGTAAGGTAAGGGAAACGCTTATCCATACACTCTTATTAAACCGTTACGATTTGTTACTATCTTGCATGGTAAGACTTTTGGTTATATTGAAATATTTATATTGGTTGAAATCATTTTACAAAATGATCATGGATAAAGATTTTTTTGTTTTGATCTTTTGAAACGGGATTGTGTTTAATAGGGAAAGAAGTGGTTTATGATTTTAAAAGTTTTGGGAACCAAAACCGTTTTGCTTTTCTACAAGCTTATGATGAGTTATCAAATTTGAAGGAAATATCTTGTTTATTTGGAAATGGATTCTCATGTTGGTTTGAAACGGTTTTGGTAGAGGGGTAGGTTGTTCCATAATAAGGGACTTCCTATACAGAGCTTCTGATGGGGGTTAGTTGATCGAGACTCCGTCCTCTTATCTTCCTCTTTGGGGTTGGCCCTTAGAGGGGTGTGCACACTCGGGATTCTAGGACAGTTTAGTACATGATTTGGCGAACCCCGTCTTATCCGGTTTAGGGCGAGGGGATCCTCTTCATACGGCCTTTATCCAAGTATATACCGACGTTGGAAATTGTTGGAAAGAAATGTTTTCTTTGGTTTGGAATTATCTTGAAAGGTTGGATATGGATTTGAATATTTTGGAACACTTATATTGTTCTTAATCATTTAAAATTATTTGTTCCCCTTCAACTAACAGTGGAAATTGTGATACTCTGTTTTCAATCTTTCGAAACACTTGTTACACATTATTTTAAAATGTCTTTTAAGTTATGATTTTATATTCCGTTTATTCTTTATTCGGATTGTTTACCTTACTCAACATTATTGTTGACCCTTTTATTTGTTTTGTCCTTGTTGGGACCTGCGGTGATCACAAATTGTGTGAGCAGATCGTGTAACAGGTACTCATGGGAATTAGTCGTGGGATGCACAGGAGAGCGCGCTTAATAGTTTCATTCAAAGACAAATGCTTAAAGACTTTATCTTTCTTTTGGATCGTTGAACTTATTTTCGCTTCCGCAAACTTTAAATTTGGTTGTAATCGCATTTTACTCTTTGGATTTTAATTTTGCATTAGACAACTACCTATTTTATTTCATGGTTAGGTACTACTACCACATTTGGTTTAATTGTGACACACCCATTATCCGAATTTTACTTGAAAACCCTATTTACTAATGAATAGGATTATGGGGGTGTTACAAAGTGGTATCAGAGCGGGTTTCCTTCTTGGATAGGTGATTAGATCTTCATATCTCTTCACCGCCCGTACATTGACCGACCATAACAAATATTTGCAAAAGTTTTCAAAAAAAAAAAAAATATTAAATGACGTCGGTGAGTTGAGTGTGGGATTTATATGGGACGTGTATTGCTATATGTGAATTGTTGGAATAGACTTGGATATTTGAGCACTGTGAATTGAAAGTGGTACGGAATGGAATGCAATAAAATATGTTAATATGATGCGAAATGCAATTGATTAATTTTTCATATATTATGGTGTTATAGAATCGAAGTTTAATTGTGATGATATATGAGACACGTACCTTATTGAATTCGTTGTGATTCATACATGTGATTTTATAACGTGAGTTATTTTGTAACAATCATCACTACTAGTAATCTATTGAATGACATATATTTTGGTTATATTTGAAGGTAAAGCGTAACGACTATAATTATTTGATGTTGTAGTCTCGCCACTTGGGTTACCGCTGAATTTAAGAATGGTGTTACCAATGATACCGGTAGGAAAAATAGAGAACTTAGAGGATTTTGTATGAATGAATTAACCTATTTATGGTTGCCAATTTAGAGATCTCAAATATAGTGAGTTTTAGAAATGAAAGTTGCGTATTGAATTGAGTATTGAAATTGTGAATATGGAAAACTAGAGACGTTATAAAGAGTTAGTCATGCGCATGAAGTTGCGGAATAATAATCTAACTACTTAGTTGAGGTATCAATGAATTCATTAATGTTATTATGGTGATAAGAAAGTATTGAGATACATAAATGGATAATGTTTCTTGGAAGATTAAGACACAAATGATTCGTTTAACTTGGAGGGTTATTAAGAACTATTTGGAAAAAAAAAATTAAATAAGGGATTTACTTTTATGCAACGATGTTTGATGAAGATGATGATGTTATGTGGGTATCAGTGGTATAGATAGTATGAGTAGAAACTATTTACTGAAAGGTATAAAAGAAAAGAATTAAGGTACTAGGACTTGATCAATTGGAGTGATAGTTACGAATATGAATATTAGGTGATCATTAGGGTTCGAGTTAGTGCAAGGATATTAAGGTGTAATTTTATCATATTGACTTTGTTTAAGGCATTGAGTGGTATTTATGATGTAGTTATGAATGCGTTATCGGGATGTAAAGTTATATATATAAGTTATCAATGCATTTTGTGGAGAACTGCATAGATATGGCATACACTTCTTTTGCATTAGTTATGACAAAGAGATTTCACAGGTACGACATTGGTAATTTTGGTGGCAACGAGACTTTGAGGAAATGAAAAGCTTAGACCAAACAGTAGTGATTCTTACTTGATGAAATTAGTTGAGGTAATTAGTATCAAGGACTAGATTTGAACATTAGTACATATGAGTGGAAAGGACATTAAACCCTTAAGGTGAGTAGTTTATTTGACCCAGAGTGATGTAAATGAATTTTATTGGGGATACATGAAGGAACTAGTTTACATATGGTAATTTCTCCTTGGATTTAGAGAGGAGGTCAAAGAGATTTGTGATATTTAAGGCCTGGATGAGTGATGCACATAATGCTTTAATGGTGATTAATAAGAATGAACAATTTGTCGGGGTAAGAGAAATTGTATTATTATACCTGATTGAGAGACTTGTTTATACCTTATAGGCACATTGGTGAGAAAGATAGTTGTTCACGTGCTTAAGCTAGTTATCAGTCATACTATATATAAGACGAGCTTCATTGGATGTGTAAGTAACATATAGAATGAGAAGAGATTATGGATTGGAAAGTAAGATATGTAGTCACAAGGACGTGAGGTGGATAATATGGGAAATTTGAGCTTATGGATTATGAACATGATACCTGTGAGGTATATAGTCTATAAAGAGATGCTAAGTGATTTTGATTAAAGCATGAGCGATAATATACCTCACTAGGGGGCGTAAGAGAAAATGATGAACCCGAGGAAAAGTGCGATCTAGATGTGGATTTCGACTAAAAATTTTAAATGGTGATAATTATGAGGATTTCTGCAATATCTAGGGTTGTTATCCAGGCGTTTATGTAGGTGTAGAATAACAATGTCACGAGTAGTAAATGCGTGGTAAGAATACTAGTTATATTAGGAATACAATAGACATTAGGATAGTAGCCAACTGAGTGTTATGATCTTGCGTAGTAAGATATTAACGATGTGATCTTAGAAATTAAGAAAGTAGGTTACCAATAAACTTGAAGGAATTCTAGTTAGAAGTATTGGACAAGGCAATGTGGATTGATTAACAAGTCATGTGATTATGATCAATTGTGGACATATAATGTAATAATGAAGAGGACTTAGAGGACTTAAAGATTGGTATATATTGATTTCACAAAGGACCAAGTGAAATTAATATATGTGATGAAGTTAAGATATGATCTTGGAATACATATATTGGGTTGCAACTAATGGACATGACCAAGGAACGTACATGGTGAATAAAACCAAAGATTGACCTAGTATGATATGAATTGATCTTATTGAGGAACACTTATTATTTGAGGTAAAAGTTATAAGAATTTCGGAAACTTTTGTCGTAAATATTGAATATATACTTGTGGTATGTGGGATATAAGATAATAATGTTTAAATAATTTATGCTCGGAAGACTTAGTACCGGTAAGAGTGAATTTGTGGAAAAAGTTTAATGGCTAATTAGAGATTTAATGTCGATGGAAAATGCTAAATTTATCAGGGTATGTATTGGTTTTAATAGGTATTAAGAGGTTTGACAGATGTAATGGATTCATGGTTAAGAGATGGAGAAATGAATTTTGAAGTTTTCAAATAAGGATCGACTATGGTTGCTAAATTGAATTACTGATGAGAGACACGAAATGTTATGAAATTTTGGGAATGATAGTACGACTGTGTAATATGAGAATTAAGTTAAGGGTGACTATAATTTCATGCATATTCGCATTTAGTGACATACCGACATACCGACGTAGTTAGTAGTTTATGATTATTTGACTATTTGAGGATAAATTTATTCCGACTTGAGGTTATAGAGAAAATTTTAAGATTTTGGCTTTAAGGAGTTGTTAGCAACGCAATTGGTTGATGGATACTAATGAACACATGTAAAGGGTTTGATGATAGATGAAAATGATTAAGGTAGAAGATATATATAGTTGACTAAAGAGAAACATCTAGAGCTCGCACGTAACTTAGGAACGGATAATGACCGATTATTTAATAACAGGTGGAATAAAAAGTGTTGTGGAGAGTATAACCCATTACGAGGGTAATACGATTTTCTTAGAAGGGAAAGAAGTTGAGCCTGCAATATATAAGTTTGTATGGGATCTTGGAACAAATTAGAGAGGTAGTGCTAGAGCTTGACAATTCGCTATATTATGAGGAGCGGCATGTTAAGATCTTAGATAGTAAAGTTCGAAAGACCCGAAACGGAGAGACCCGTATAATCAAGGTGCTATGGTCGAACCATGACACCGAGGAGGCCACTTGGGAAGCCGAGGAGGCCATGAAACTTAAATACCCAGAGCTCTTTGAGGTAATTACCTAGTTACGAGGACGTAACGCTCTTTAAGATAGGTAGGATGTAATACCTGCAATTTTTACTCTTCTGTTTTATTTGCATTATAAGAGACGGTTATAAATGATATCGTTAGATTTGCTTGTAGGGGAAGTTTTAGAACTTCGAGGACGAAGTTCGTTTTTAAGGAGGGTAGATTGTAATACCCGTAAAATCCGTCAATAAAATAAAATGAGAAATTTATTGATTAAACAAGTATCGCTTAATAGAGACACGTAAAACCGTCGCATGCATCGTTTTCCGTCACAAAATCGTTGACCAATGCATGCCTAGACATGTGGACCAATGCATGCCTAGACACTTGGCTTATGCATTAGGACAGTTGTCTAGACATGCAAAGTCCCATTTTCTCTTTGTTTCCATCCTTTCCCACACCACTTTACAACTCCCCACCAGATTTCATTCTTCATTTTCCCCACACAAACACACACAAACTACAACAAAAAAATATATAGAGAGAAGGAAAGGAAAACGTGAGGGAGAAGAAGAAAGAACAAGAGGAGATCTTGCCTAGCACTAAGTAAGCTTACTTTTCCCTTCAAATCTGATTTTATAACTTTTTAACATGCATTCACATATCACCGAACATCTAAACATGAACTTAAGAATCTACAACCATGCATGCAAAGGATTGAACATAGTAAAAACCGTTATTTTGTCAAAAACGTAGCATGCATGTAGTAGATCTGAAAACACATGTTAAAATGATTATTTTAAGAAAACAAAAATTTGGGACTTTCCTTAAGTTGTTATAAAATCACTCACCAAAAATTAGGACGTTTGCATGAACCGTTTAGAAATGAAAAATCATATACTACAGCCTGTTTTCTGCTTAACCGAATCACTAGATCTCAGTTAAAGAGTCATCAAACCATATTTAAAAAAGGAATCAGTGTCTCATATCTTAATATGTTAAACTAAATTGAGTCTAGATGATAATAGGCTTTTGAATCAACTCGTTTCGATTTGTTAAGAGGGATTTATGATGTAAAACGTTTCATGACTCAGTTTCTGACCATTGTTTTTAAAACGCGTTTTTAGATCTGATAAACCCAATTTTGAGACAACGTGCATGGCTAACAATATGTTTTAGACACATAAAGGAATCCAATAAAGCCAACCATGCACAAAAATATGACGTTTTGGATTTATTATGAGTTTTACAAGTTTCTGTTGTGTTCTCGAAAAATGTTTTAATTAGTCTTACTTGTTAAAAGCTTACATTTCCATAAAAGGGTAATTTAGTCATACATAAAAATATAATCAGTGACCCATCTCTTCACATGTTAAATTTTAATTAATGCAAAGTGTAGTAGGCTTTCGTTTCGACGAGTTTCGACATGTTAAGAGTATTTACCACCCCGTAACTTTTTAAGACTCGCCTTTGGACCAACTTTGGTAGACTGTAACTTCGGACCCCTTAAACACGTTTTTAGAATCTTACCACCAAGACATTAAAGATTGAAAACTAACTAAGGAACCAAACCCCACTGGTCTCACCTCAAAACATTTAGTAACGAAGGAGATATGACGATTTAAAGTTTCTGTTTCAAATTTGTAAAAACCGAGAAAGTATAGTTATCGCATAATTTACTACAAGTAGCTTAGTAATGGTCGTTCATATAAGTAACTATTATTTTAAATATTATGTAGAGTCGGGATTCATAGAAGAGGCTCTCTAACCTTTAATCGCTCGTAAGGTAAGGGAAACGCTTATCCATACACTCTTATTAAACCGTTACGATTTGTTACTATCTTGCATGGTAAGACTTTTGGTTATATTGAAATATTTATATTGGTTGAAATCATTTTACAAAATGATCATGGATAAAGATTTGTTTGTTTTGATCTTTTGAAACGGGATTGTGTTTAATAGGGAAAGAAGTGGTTTATGATTTTAAAAGTTTTGGGAACCAAAACCGTTTTGCTTTTCTACAAGCTTATGATGAGTTATCAAATTTGAAGGAAATATCTTGGTTATTTGGAAATGGATTCTCATGTTGGTTTGAAACGGTTTTGGTAGAGGGGTAGGTTGTTCCATAATAAGGGACTTCCTATACAGAGCTTCTGATGGGGGTTAGTTGATCGAGACTCCGTCCTCTTATCTTCCTCTTTGGGGTTGGCCCTTAGAGGGGTGTGCACACTCGAGATTCTAGGACAGTTTAGTACATGATTTGGCGAACCCCGTCTTATCCGGTTTAGGGCGAGGGGATCCTCTTCATACGGCCTCTATCCAAGTATATACCGACGTTAGAAATTGTTGGAAAGAAATGTTTTCTTTGGTTTGGAATTATCTTGAAAGGTTGGATATGGATTTGAATATTTTGGAACACTTATATTGTTCTTAATCATTTAAAATTATTTGTTCCCCTTCAACTAACAGTGGAAATTGTGATACTCTGTTTTCAATCTTTCGAAACACTTTTGTTACACATTATTTTAAAATGTCTTTTAAGTTATGATTTTATATTCCGTTTATTCTTTATTCGGATTGTTTACCTTACTCAACATTATTGTTGACCCTTTTATTTGTTTTGTCCTTGTTGGGACCTGCGGTGATCACAAATTGTGTGAGCAGATCGTGTAACAGGTACTCATGGGAATTAGTCGTGGGATGCACAGGAGAGCGCGCTTAATAGTTTCATTCAAAGACAAATGCTTAAAGACTTTATCTTTCTTTTGGATCGTTGAACTTATTTTCGCTTCCGCAAACTTTAAATTTGGTTGTAATCGCATTTTACTCTTTGGATTTTAATTTTGCATTAGACAACTACCTATTTTATTTCATGGTTAGGTACTACTACCACATTTGGTTTAATTGTGATACACCCATTATCCGAATTTTACTTGAAAACCCTATTTACTAATGAATAGGATTATGGGGGTGTTACAGCTTCTGGGTCTCGCCATTATTGGTAGTGAAACCATTTAACTAAGCGAGTGATTCCGATTTATTTATCATGACAGATGAAATTGGAAAAGAAAAGGGTGACATCGATCGAGAAGATAATAACAAGGATAAGAAGGGCGGAAATAAAAGCAGAGAAGTTGAGGGGCTCACTTACTGATAATAATAGTAATGCTCATGCTGAAAGTGGTAGTCAATTTGAATCTAAGAGTTCAAAAATTCCTTCGTTTCGTTGAAAAATCCGATTGAAGTCCGGCTCTAAAACCTCTTCAACCTGCTTTCCCTTCTAGTCAATTTTTCCCAATATTTTCATTTAATTGTCTCATATTATATGGTTGTATTTATCAATCTATATCGGTTATTTGAACAATGAGCAACTGACTGGTATTTCCTTGTAATGTTTTTCAAGTTGAATACTTTCTAGGAGTTGCGGACTTGTTTTTCTTGTGTTCATTTAATTTGAAATAGAGATTCTTTCCACTGGATTTTGGTGTGGATGTGGACCATACAAGTGCAGTCGAGCCTGGAAAGTCTACATTCACGGTCAAGGCTGGAATCCGACGAGCTGTGCATGGATGCTGCCAGAATTCTCTACACTTATGTGGCTGCAAAATCCACACCTGAATGAGTAAGTAGTTTTAGAACTTTATTATACTTTTTCAACTATGAGTAAGTAGCTTTAATGGGCTATCATTGTCATTCATAACAAAGCTTGTGTCCCAAGCATAGTTTCGTAAGCTATCTGGCTATCAAATGCTCCCTTCTAACCACTGATAACTTTTCTGTGAATGTGCTTCTGATAGTCATCTGTTTTACTTTCTACTGTTCGTATTCTGCTTAGGTATGGCATCTGATTGGGACTTGGCTGCGAATACCTACTTCTGCTGATCTTGCTGGTTTTATTTCTTGGACTCAGCACCTGTTTAAGGGTTCTGCAACAGCAATTTATTGCTGTAATTGCGTCATTATTGTTATTGTTTATCATCTATGGCAAGAACGGTTGCACAACTTAGTTATCATATTAATTATGTTGTGAATGTAAGGTAGTCTGCTGTAGTTTTTCAGTGCTGGTTTATTTTTTAGATGCATAGTCATTTGTAAAGCTCCAAAATGACTAATATTTTGTTTAATTTCAATAATTTTGGTTGACAATATTCATGAGGCAACCGTTTTTTTTTTATTTTTTTTGCTTAGAAACGGCTACGGTTCTTATTATACAATCGTAGCCTTTTCCTATTTAAGGCTACAGTTACTAGTATACAACCGTAGCCTTTTATTAACATTTGGCCACGGTTCAAGTAAACAACGGTAGCCTTTAATATTTTTGGCTACGGTTAATAAATTTTGGCTACGGTTATTAATTAATAACCGTAGCCTTAAATGAACTTATGGCTACGGTTCACAACCGTAGCCATTTCTCTACCACTTAAGGCTACCCCCTGATTTGCTACGGCTACACAACCGTAGCCATATGGCTTTTTTAACCGTGGCCGTATGCCATTTTTGTACTAGTGTCCTACACTTTAGAAAACAGACCCAATGGACAAAAAACTCGTAGCCAAGAAATGTGAGTAAAATCCTCTTGTTCAGCACCCAAACCCAACCCATATGAACAATACGGGGGGTAACACACACCGAATGAAAGGCTACTCGCGTCTTTTTAAACCCACTAATAAACCCGACACATTGCGAGCACAAAGGGACCATAGCAGCTAGGATCGGAAAATAAAGATAGTTAAAATTTTTATTTTTAAAACTAAGTAAGATAAAGATGACATGTAAAGGTAGCAAAACCACCGCATCCAACCCAACCAACAACACTGCCAAATTCACAAATCATCACCTACCAGACACATCTCGAAGAACAGAAACCCACAACCATGACCACCCACCTCCTTACTACGACGAAAAAAAAAACAAAAAGAAACTGAAAATGGTAGGAGTTCATACAGCACTGGAAACCAACTCAGGACACCTATTTCAACAACCGATTCCTCCTAGGACCACCGCGTTACATGCAAAAAGACAAGCCAAATGACATGACAAGAGAGACACACATGTCAGAGGACCGACACGGAACAAAGGACCGAAAGGTGGGGGAAATGGGGGGATCATCAATCAGTCCAAAGACTGGCCCGACAAAGAAAAACGGCAAAAGGAAAAACCCATTACCCAAAAACTATAACGCAAATGAGAGGTCAGATAAAAGAACACTTTTTTGGACATGCAACATAGCAAATGTATAGACGATTGAAAAACTCAAAGATTAGACAAAAGACACATGCAGAAAGAAATGTCTACTAAGTTTCAAACCCGTACATAAGAAACAAGAAAACATCTTTTTAAACGTGTTCAGGAAAAATAAAGACTCGAAATAACAAATTAGAGACCGGCTTACAACCGTAACCTACACTTACCAGGGGTGGGGGATATGGGGGGATCACCCCTGGGTTGCATGCAAGAGATTCAGTGACAGGACAAGAAATCGGATGTGCAGGAACCTCATGGTTAAAACAGTGACCGTCGAACAACCGACCCACATTCAGAACGCAAACACAGAAAACCACCGAGAAGGAGATAAGCAGAAAAGGTAGTCAGAAAGTCGGGTTGAAACATGAGATGTGAATGATCGCCGGAGATGACCTAAAGATAGACCAGTCTCCGGCGATCTGGTAGAGGACGAAAGGGGGGCAGGTTGAGGTTTTGGGGTTTTTCTTCTTTTTTAAGAGGAAAACAGGCTTTTTCTTTCTCATACAGTAATACTCCCTCCATTTTTTTTCCATTCAATACATTTGCTTTTTCACGTTTGTCAACGGACGTTTTACGTGCTTAATATCTTTAGCTACGTATTTGTAAAAATTATAAAAGTTATATATTTTCAATATACTCGTAAAGACGAATCAAACAAGATCCCACATGAATATTTTTTTTTCTTACGTATTGGGAAAAAATTGAAATTGGAGGTTAATTTATGAATACTGTACAAAAAGCAAATGTATTGAATGGAGTTAAATGGAGGGAGTATGAGTAAAATTAATCTTAGATCACAAGATTCAGAGGTGGTGACTACATTCACTAGCTTGCAACTGATCACTATATTCAGTAGCTTAAACTTTGATTGAATTGGTACCCTAACAAGCGTCAAAGAGTCATTGTAACTGAAAGATGAGGGCTACGCTAACAATATCACTGGTTAGCACCCCTCCTTTGGTATTCATTTGAAGAAGCGCATTAGATTATAAAATGGATTATAGGTAGGGGTAAACTTGTTTGGTGTACTAAGCTGAGTTTGTATTAATAAACAAGTGTCATTTTCTTATGAATAATTTTACCATGTTTAGAAGATAACACAACCTAAAATTAGGAAGTAATTAGGACAAGAGAATTTTGGAAGAGGCCAGGAAATAAAGTAGTAAACCCGTCACTGTTTAGATATGAGTTATGACAGCACGCATTGGCGTAGCTACGGGGATACAGGGGATGCACTTGCCCTTGTTCAGCAATATTTAATTATTAGTTTTAATATGTATCATCAAATCTTATGTGGTGTAGTGGTTTGAAGGCTACATTTTAATCCAATGGTCAAAGGTTCAACTCCCAAGAGTGCCATTTTTTACCTCTATATTTATTTAATACATACTTTTAGACTTTTAGTTCATTTTGATTAAGACTTTTAAATAGCCACTAATTATTAACAAAAGTATTATATTATTGGGCATCAATTTTTTTGGATAACATACTCTTTTCAAAACAGAGAAATATATATTCACGGATTTTTGTTATTTATCTCTACTCGGATTTTTGGATATACTTTTATTTTATTTTCGCGTTTTACGCTATTTGCACGAATTTTTTCCCGAAATTTAGTTTCCATCCGTAGAATCATTGTTAATTTTGCATCCCCTATGTTCAAATCCTAGATACGCCACTGAAAGCACGGTGCTTTAGGGTGTGTTTGAATTGAGAGAATTGGAGTGAAGGGGAGGGGAAGAAAAGAGAGGGATTCAATTTTCGTTGTTTGGTTACAATATATGGAATGAGGGAAATGGGAGGGGAGGGAAATGGGAGGATTCAATTTCCCTCCATTAGACCAAACTATTATCTCTCCATTGTTGGCAAGATTTGGAAGAAAAACTATCCAAACAACCCATCTTCATTCCCCCTCCCTTTCCTTTCTTTCCCTTTGGAGAGAAGGGAAAGGGAAAGAAAGAAAAGAGAAGGGACTGAAGATGAGTTGTTTGGATAGTTTTCCTTCCAAATTTTGTCAACAATGTAGAGATTATAGTTTGGTCTAATGGAGGGAAATTGAATCCTCTCATTTCCCTCCCCTTCCATTTCCCTCCTTCCATATATTGTAATCAAACAATGGAAATTGAATCCCTCACTTTCCCTCCCCTCCCCTTCTCTCCAATTCTCTCAATCCAAACACATCCTAAGGGTGTGTTTGGATACAATTTTAGGAGGGAAAGGGAGGGGAGGGGAGGGGGGGGAGGGGGAGGGGAAGGGAAATGGGAGGGGAAACAGGGACATGGTATAATGGATAGGGGATGTTATGGAATATGAATGAATAATTTAAAGCAGAGTATCATTGTTTTTCTTCCAAATCTCACCTCCTTTGGAAAGAAAACTATTTGTTCTAAATGAGGGAAAACACATCCTCCCATTTCTTTCTCCCCTCATTTCTCCCCCCTCTAAAATTTGTATCCAAACAAGAGAAAACTCATCCCTCCCTTTCTCTCCCCTCCCTTTCCCTCCAAATCTCCCTATCCAAACACACCTTTAAAATTTTAGTTGCAGTGATGAGGCGTGTATGATGACTGAGCTAGGGTCATATTGTTTGATGGAGGTCTAGATTTTAAAGAGTAGATACATTATACATTATACATACATGACACATTATACATACATGACAAAAGTTGACATTGGAAGTAGTTCCATTTGAGAATGAATGAATCTATGAATTAACCAAACTGTATGTGTCTCAACTCTCAACTCAAATACTCATTTTTATTTTTAGAAAAAATTATGAATTAACACCTAATATAATCTATTTTTTACAAATTACCACCTAATATATTCAACTTTACAAATAACCACCTAACTTTCTTATTTATCTACACCAATCTAACTTATTTTAAGTACTTAGGACGGTTATGCGTAATTATGACTCGATTTCATTTTAGTGAAATCCGATCATTTTTTTTATGACCAAACTACCCTTACTAATTATTGGATACACATCTACTCCCTAATTAACCCATCCTTCTATTAGTTCATGATTAACAAACATTAATCTCCTAACCCTAGAAATCAATTTAGGGGTTTCTTCATTTTATCCTCTTTTAACCCTATTAGTTTATAATACTTTACCTTCAATAGAAATAGAAGAAGAAAGGTTGCAGTTAGAGTAAAAAAAAATCTAAAAGAAGTAGAAGGTATCCATTCCTGTCTTGTGAATTTGATCTCCCAAATCTGAACATTAAGATTTGTTCAAATGGATGCAAAATTGAAAACTTTGTACATAGAAATGTGGCGAATGACATCCTCCAAGCTACCGAAAGAAACATTCAAGTCTACAATATTCAATGTAGATAAACTATGACTTGAAAGCCAGGTAAAATATTAAGCAACATACACATGCCAGACCCCTAAAGTTCACTTATTTACCAAGTTTTCCTCTTTTTTACCTTTTTTCTTCGTCTCTTTAAATTTTTTTCTTCCTCATTCTTGGTAGAGTGAAGGGAAGCAATTTACTCAAATAAAGCCGTAGATGTCATGGATCATGATCAAGTAAACTGGCAAGGGTAGAACACAACACCTACACCACGCATACTTGGTAATTGAGATATTTTTTCTGCAGATCCTGAGGTAAGGCTAGTTTGGTCATAAAAAATAATCGAAAGTTGTTAAAATGAAGTCGGGTCGATAATTGCTTAAAATCGTCGTAGGTATGTAAAATAAGTTAGATTGGTGTGGATAAACAAGACAGTTAGGTGATTATTTATAAAGAATATATTAGGTGATAATTTGTAAGAAATAGAACCTACTAGGTGGTAATTCATAATTTTTCCTTATTTTTATGATGGTCTTGCTCCACATTTTTCCTCCAACCACAACTCTCAACTCACAAGTTAGAACTCAAGGACAATGGTAGATTTCAAGGTTTCAAAGAAAAGCAACAATAATTGAATACAAGTCGTACCAACAAATAGTCAATGTCACAATTTGACAACTTGCAACATGTGTAAGCCAGCTATAACCAAATAATAAAAATGCAATATTCATGGACCCCTTCTACTCTTGTACTGTACTAAACGCCTCTTCTTTATTCAACCACACACGTCGTTCTCATTATTAATCACATCACTTTTACTCAGAAACATTTCCATTGCAGTCCAGGCAACCATTTCCATTTCCAATTCCATCTTAAACAAAGCTGACTACCAAAGGTGAAATATCATGAATTAATCAACGTATGAGACTAGTAATAAGTAATTAAAAGGATGATTACAGAAGTAATCACTACAAAGAATGAATAGAATCTTTTATGATACATTACATTAAGTACATTACATAATAACACCAATATATAATTTAACAAAATCACCACCAAATATTGACTTTAACTCAGCACAACACCCACCACCCATTCCTCAATTTCCTCTTCAAATCTTCATAATATTCAAATAATTAACCAAAATGACACAAATCTTCTTTCTTCAACCCCCTCTTTTTCTTGTTTGGTGACAATTATTTTAACGATAGATAAACAAATGATTGAGATAGAGGGAGTAAAAAGAGATTAAAAAAAACGCTTAGCTACGAGCGCAACGAGAGATTCTAGAGCAACCACGGCGGTAAGGGTTAGCCTGAGCTCCAGGACGACAGTTATAGTAGGAGGCACCACGTCTAGAGCAGGGAACTCTGTTCCTGTTCAGCGCACCATAGCTGATATACCTCGTCTGTGCTAAAATACGGCGGTGCACATCAGAATCCATTTCAAACTCATCGGCTTCAGCTAAACACTCACCAACAGTACCCTTACACCCAGATCTACTACTATCACCACTGTACAAACCCACCTCCAAATCCAAGCTTGATTCCACGCTTGAGATTAGAGCTAGGAGGAGTCCCACGGCTAAGATTACAAGGGCTGCTCTTCTTGTGTCGGCCATTGTTAAGGAGGAGGGTAAAGGCGTCTTTTTGTTGTTGTTTGAGGTTTGATGCTTCTTTGCTTGGCTTTATCTCTCTCTCTCTCTCTCTCTCTCTCTCTCTCTCTATGTGGAAATATGGAAATGTGGAAATATGGAAATGACGCGTTTGGGATTTCAGACAACTGGGAACGGCTCCTTTATTAACTTAACTGTTTGTGTCGATGTGGGTGTGCTGTTCTTATATATAGCCTTGTGTTAGGGGAAATGGGTCTTCTTTATCAAGTATTTACGAACATGCCATTCCATATTTAAGAATATACAAATTGAAGCTCAAGATCGATAATGATCATTTATAATATGCAAGTGACATTATCTATGAGCTGCTTCATTTTTCCTCACTTGCTCTCTCACTTGCTTAAGGGCATTATTCATTTTCAGTTTACGATGGATAATATCTGTCACAAACAAAACATTTGGTTAACTAAAAGCAATATTAGTTTTAGTCTCGTGCTGATCCAATATACAAAATAAGTTTTTATATTAATGGGTTTCATTTTCTTTTTGTCAAGTGATTATGATAAGTTTATGATATTGCTTTAGCAATAGCATGTGACCTATTAAGATGCCTAGACAATGACTTCAAGAAAAACGAAAAACAATGACATATTGAAATACAGTTTAAAAGATTTTTCAGTGTCGATGCAATGTCTTTGTTAATATCGCCACACCTATTTGCTTGTAGGACCAAGTTTAGACAATCACTTGTAGTATCAAGGTGATAAAACTGTCGTTGAATTGCATCCTCACAAGCCCAAATAATGTCAAAGCTTCAACATGAATGAGTGAAATAGCCAGAATGATCTTGAATTCCAATGAATCAAAGTTCCTTGAGAATCTCGTAGAACCAACCTGTAGTTGCTTTAAGATTGTTCTTCCACGAAGCGTCACATTTGATTCTTATATGTTGTTGATATCGTAAAGGGCCTATGATTGATGTTGTGAAGTGATGGCGGAGCAATGAAAAAGTATCCATATCATCATTTTCTACCAAATTTCAAGTCTCTCCTTTTGTATCCATGCCAGAGAATTTGATAGTGTTATTGTCAACTTCTAAGTTGATTTTTCTGAATATATCCTCAGAACGAAAAGATTGTCCTTTAAACATGGTGTCATTTCGAACACTCCAGATTCCCCAAAGAGTAGCCATGAAGATTGAAATCAGATACATGTTATCCTTTTTTTTGTAAAAGGTCTGTTATCCAGTTTATAGTCCATGACTGAATCGGTTGATGATGAAGGAAAATCGATAGTCATACTAGTTTACCTAATTATTTAGTCTTACTAATAATTTAGAAAATTAACTCTTTAATTAAATATGATCTTATGCATGCGATAGAAATGCGGAAATAATAAGAATCAGATTCTTACAAACGGTCCGAATGAGTGCTAGGACGATCCTCCACGGAGCAACCCAATAAGCTTGCCTCTTTTACGATACACCAAGACTTACCCTTAAACGGACCAAAAACCGAACCCGAGCTAGGAGACGGAATTAGGTTTCTTAAAACCGTAAACTAATACTCACTAATAAGTTTACGAGAAATATTATCTAAATAATATTTTAGAGGTTTTGGTAATATTTTCTTACACTAGAAAATTTATCTTGCATGAAGGTTAGCTTAGAATATGTGTAAGCATCACATATATAAGGAGAGTTGGGTGGGAAGAGTGAACCGTGTAAGAGGAGTGCATGGGGAAGGGTTTGTATTCCTTTTGTCATACTCACATGCACAATGTTATGTCATAACTTAACCTAATCATAACAATTATAAGATAAAATATCACACATAATTTTATCTTACATTGTCCATTTACACGGCTAACATATTGTAAAATGGACCTTCATTTTACAAATGTAATTTGTACAATTGTATAATATGTGACATCTTATGTGACATAATTAATTGTATTAATTTAAAATATATTTATCATATAAATAATATTTCTAAATTAATTAAATCAAATTTAACAAATTAATTTAGTAATTCGAAATTACTGTCCCAACAAATGATTATCATAATAATCGTCGATACGATATATTAACAACGTTTGTTATAACCATGAACCATTCATTATTCTAATTTCGATATTTCTAAAATATCGATTAATATTTGACAATTGACACATTTCAATTTCAAATATAAATCTTACTTTAAGATTCAACCTCTGATTTCTCGATATATGGTTTTAAGAATATCGATCAATTCGTATCATATACAATTGATCAATATGTATATTTAAGGGGTTAGTCCTAAAGGTGTGACCTAAAGGGATCAACTGACCACCACCGTCATACGACAGTAATGTCAAGCTCTAGTCAGCCAATCATTACCGATTAATGTTGGTCAGTTGACTATATCAAATATCGGATCGTCCCTTGCATATTGTTTTCATAAGATTTATGACAATGACTTTTATCACTGTCATGATCGCACTATTGTTGAGGACACATTTCCCAACAGATGATCCCTAGAGACACATTTGATTCCTAAAGGTGAACTTAGCCAAATATGAGCAGCCACTAGACAATCTCGAAATAAATGTTCAAGTGTTTCCGAACAAATATTAGGCTAACAATGTAAACATGAACATTCCATGATGCAATTCATTTTCAGAAGATCAAACAGACAAGGTAAAGAATTTGTGATGATTTTCCAGAGGAATATCTTCCATTTGTTTGAAACTCTTAATGTCCATAAATTTTTTCGACAGAAAACCATACATGAATTCCATGGAAATTATAAGGCTATTTCCATAACCACTATTTATTGTGTAATTCCCATTTGTTGTAGCATTTCAAATTAACTGATCACAATCATCTTGATACGGAGTTGGTGTTGCCAGAATCCATGTTGCAGTTTCATGATCACATAAACTCCGAATATGATCTTCATCCCATTGCCCATTTGATTTTATCATATCAGAAACCTTTTTATATGGAAGGGACGAAGCATCGATATTCAGTAAAGAACAAAGATTTGATTGTTTTACCCAGTTATCTCTCCAAAAATCCAATTTTGAATTGAAACCAATTTTTCGTGATAACTTAATTTTTAGGAGTTGTAAGCCCCATAAAATACTTCGTCCTCCCCATGACATCTGTTTTAATTTCCAAATATTTGTCTCCCAATTTTTTTGATTTTGATACTTTTACTTGTTTCCCACCACTCGACTTAATAGTGCATTAGGTTGTGTCATAATTTTCCATCCAATCTTTGCAAGTAGACTTTGGTTAATACACTCAGTGCGTCTAAACCCTAATCCACCCACTAGTACAAAACCCCCTATTGCGTCAAGTGATTTACGTCAGTTTACCAAAACTGACGCAAAAAATACTTAAATTTGGCTGGAGTGCGTTTTTGGCCCTATAGTTCAGCAATTTGCGTCGGTTCTACAAAGAAACTGACGTAATTGTTGCGTCAGTTATGTGTGAAACTGATGTTTTTGATCAAATGCATAAGTTGTTTCCTCAACCGACGTATTTAATATTCTATTTTTACGTCAATTACAATTGAAACTGATGCAAATGATATTTAATTAAAAAAAAGAAAACACTCATATACGAATTCATAGACCCTCCTCTCAAAACTCAATCTTCTCACCAAAACCTACTCCTCCTACCAATCACAAACCCTAACTCTGCTACTTCATGGTCGTCCCACCACCTGACCACCATCACCGATCTCCTTTTGTCGTCACACATCCATCACCGTGCTGTAGTCCTTTTGTCGTCGCTCAAAACATCCATCAGTTATTTAGAATCAGGTAATTTAATTATCCTTGCACTGTTTTTTCAATTTCATAATATTTTTATTAATAGTTTAGAACTTAATCGTTACTTTGTTGGCCATATTAGATTTATATACTTTTAAGTTAATTCTTCATCTGGATTTAGGGTTAGTTGATACAAAATTTGGGGATTTTGTATGAAGTTAGTGACTTTGTATAGTACCCAGTATATGATAATTCTTACATCTTTGCTTTTTATTAGATTGTGAATGTCCTTGTAAAGGGAGGAAGAAAGCCTCCTCGCGGAGACCATATTCAGGTATTTTGGAGCTTTGTGCATCAATATTTACTTATTGTAATTGTGAAACTCAATATTAGATGGCTTTTTCAATAGCTCTTATGTTTCATGATACTCTGTATAAGGTTACATATATTTTTGGGTTTCAAAATATACCCGGCCTTAAAAAAAAGCGATCTTCGCCCTTATCCCGCACATCTTTTTGTCTCTTTTCTTCTATCTGGAATCTCATTTGTTGATTTTATTTGTTGGATTTCGTGGCACTGGGATACAGTTTTGTAATTTTTTTGTCACTTCAATCAATTGTTGTGCTTGATATGGAATTATCATCGAGGTACTATATAAGTTGGAGATGGCAATACCCATAGGATGCGATATTTTATCCCTGGCTGCATGTATCAGCTACTGTTTGGCAATACTTGAGTATCTTTGCTTGTCTCAAATTATCCTCAACTCGCATCTGAACCTTTTAGTATACGAAGTTTGGATTTCTTCCGCCTTCAGAATAAAAAAGTCTTTAGTACACTTGAGTATCTTTGCTTTAGTCTAAGATGTATGTATGTTATTGCTTATGTTTTCTGGTAAAACTTGAAAGAGTGATGGAAAACTAAAGTACACATTAACGATTAGAGGAAACATGTAATTTTCTCCTTTCGACACTCTTAGTCGGTTTTCAAGTCCTAAGCCAGGCAATGGAGACTTTACATACATCTTACCAGTATCACAAATACAAGGTCACTATTTTTCGTATTAGCTATCAGCCTCATGCTTAGGCTTGCATTATACTCCGTATTGAAGGAAAACCGTAGTCATACTAACAAGTTCAATAATTAGTCCTACTAATGATTTCTTAAATTAACTCTTTAATTATTTATGATCTTATGCATGCGAATAGAAATGCGGAAATAATAAGAATCGGATTCTTACAAACGGTCCGAATGAGTGCTAGGACGATCCTCCACGGAGCAACCAAATAAGCTTGCCTCCTTTACGATACACCAAGACCTACCCTTAAACACCGAGACACTAACACGAGCTAGGTGACGGAAACGGTTGCCTTAAAACCGTGTACTAATACTATTATTAGTATACTAGAAATATTATCTAAACAATATTTTAAGAGGTTTTTTTTAATATTTTCTTACACTAGAAAATATTTTCATGAAGATTAGACTTGATATGTGATAATCATCACATATATATAATGGGTTGGGGTGTTTGGTGAACCGTGTAAGCATAAGGCATGGGGAAGGGTTTTTAATCTCTTTTCCATGCTCACATGCAAATGGTAAGGTCATGTCATGACATAACCTAATCATACCAATTATAAGATAAAATATCGCATATTGATTTATCTTATAATGTCCATTTTCACGGCACACACAAACGTAAAATGGACTTTCATTTTACGATTTATAATTTGTACAATTACATAAAACATAACATCTTTATGTGACATAATTAATTGTATTAATTTAAAAAGTATTTATCACATAAATAATATTTCTAAATTAATTAAATCAAATTTAACAAATTAATTTAGTAATTCGAAATTACTGTCCCAACAAATGGTTATCATAATAATCCTCGATACGATATATTAACAACATTTGTTATAACCATGAACCATTCATATTCTAATTTCGATATTTCTAAAACATCGATTAATATTTGTCAATCGACACATTTCAATTTCAAATATAAATCTTACTTTAAGATTCAACCTCTGATTTCTCGATATATGGTTTTAAGAAATCGATTCAATTCGTATCATATACAATTGATCAATATATATATAAGGGGTTAGTCCTAAAGGTGTGACCTAAAGGGATCAACTGACCACCACCGTCATACGACAGTAATGTCAAACTCTAGTCAGCCAATCATTACCAATTAATGTTGGTCAGTTGACAATATATAATATCGGATCATCCGTTGCATATTCTTTTCATAAGATTTATGACAATGATTATTATCATTGACGTGATCGCACTATTGTTGAGGACACATTTCCCACACGTATGTGAGCTTCTGGTAAGCAATGGTAATAGTTCACGCATAAGCAAAGGTAATAGTTCACCGCTTCTTTCTTGCATATACTTTCTACTATTTCTGGTTTTGAATTATATTTTCTTTATTTTGGTAATTTTAATCTACAGGAATCCAGCCACATGTTACATTGATACATTCAGATTCACCTCAGGTACTTGAAGATGAATATGGGGGTTTGGTTAGTCCAAGGATTATGTATGTTCCTCTTGTTGTCTCGTTTACT
This sequence comes from Silene conica, assembly GCA_029255685.2. NCBI lineage: Eukaryota > Viridiplantae > Streptophyta > Magnoliopsida > Caryophyllales > Caryophyllaceae > Silene > Silene conica. Next base: position 57,760,438 of record CM055315.2, read on the forward strand.
CGATGATTTTAAAACATTTTCTGCCTATTTCATGCCATAAGTGAAAAGTTGCTGACAGTTTTTTGTTTTTGTTTTGTAAATGCAAAGAAGATTTTGTGGCATATGCTGATGTTTGCTTTAGTGTTTGAGTTGCTTCTCTAGTCTTTGGTCTACTCTTAAGTCTTCTGCTTACAGTTAATGCGCCGTGAATTCTTATTTGGCATTGTGTAAAACCCCTCGTGAAACGGAAATAATAAACAAACAAACATGCCAAAAATACGCGGAATTTAAAACTTTTTAGCATAACTAAACATGCCAGACGTAATACCAAAATCTGAAATGCGGAATAAACAAAAACATAAATAAGTACTAAGTAATAATTACAAAAGCAAGCCCGGGATAGCATATCCCGACAGGCACCAAAACTGTATATCAAAAATGGTCTAACTAAACGATAAGGTAGTAAACTCTCGATGAAGGATCATCGCTCGCTAGCCCCCAGTGTGAACCCCTGCAACACCTGTACAAACCTACACATATACAACATGTGCGCCACAGTCAGTGGGGAGTGACTAGAGATGCTCCTAGCCACTTGTTACCACAAACACAAAACATATGAATAGGAGTAAATCCTCAAAACTGCATACTCCAATCACAACCACAAGATATGAAGTACAATGATCAATAATCACCATATCACTATCCTCAAATATAACATGCCTCAGTCATATATATCACCCATACAAGCTTAAACAGACTTTCACTATCACTTAATCATCCATGAAGGTTCAGAGGTCAACTTAAGACATAACCAAACATAGTATATAAAGAATCACATTCACATTCACATTCACTAACTATGAAGGTTCAGCGGTCAACTTAAGACATAACCAAACATAGCAATCATATTCACTTTCGCTAACTATGAAGGTTCAGCGGTCAACTTATTAGAACATAACCAAACATAGCAATCAACAAGTATAAATGTTTAACGGTCAACTTAAGACATAATCTAGATACCAATTCACTTTCACAAACAAGGACTCAGCAGCCAACTTAAGGCATAGACCTTGCTAATCAACAAGACACTAGGCTCAGAGGCTAACCTAAGGCATAGACTAGCATCCAAATTCACAATCATAAGTAAAGGACTCAGAGACCAGCTTAACGCATACTCCCTTACTACATCACATGACACTAGACTCAGAGGCCATCTTAAGGCATACTCTAGCATCAACAACTGTACTCCAGGCAAGGCATCAACACCCTGGCTACCCCGTTGTACAACTGCTCTACTCGTCAGACTCAGAGGACAACTTAAGGCATAGACTGACGCGATGAAATAAGAACATGTCTGAGCTCAGAGGCCAACTTAAGGCATATCTCAGACACGACACGAAAACACATATAGGGCTCAGAGGCCAGCTTTAGGCATATCCCCATATATGACAGATAGTTCACGTACTAAGCTCAGAGGCCAACTTAAGGCAAACCTTAATATGCATCATTAAAAATTGACATCTAATAAACGTATCATACACAAGTTACTTATACTTAAACTAATAAACGTATAATTAGTTTAAGTATAAGTAACTTGTGTATGATACGTTTATTAGATGTAAATTTGTAATGATGCATATTGAGCTATGTCTTAAGCTGGCCTCTGAGCTTGATACGTGGACTAGTTGTCATATATGGGGATATGTCTTAAGTTGACCTCTGAGTCCTATATGTGTTTTCCAGTCGTCTTTGAGATATGCCTTAATTTGGCCTCTGAGCTCAGACATGTTTTATGTGATCATGTCAAGACATGACTTAAGTAGGCCTATGAGTCTGACAAGTAGAGCAGTTGTACAACGGGGTAGCTAGGGTGTTGATGCCTTGCCTGGAGTACAGTTGTTGGATACTAGAGTATGTCTTAAGTTGGCCTCTGAGTCTAGTGTCTTGTGGTGTAGTAAAGGGGTATGCCTTAAGTTGGCATCTGAGTCTTTTACTTATTGATGTGAATTGGATGCTAGTATATGACTTAAGTTGGCCTCTGAGTCTAGTGTCTTGTTGATTAGCAAGGAGTATGCCTTAAGTTGGCCGCTGAGTCCTTGTTTGTGAAAATGAATTGGTATCTAGGTTATGTCTTAAGTTGACCGTTGAACGTTTATACTTGTTGATTGCTATGTTAGGTTATGTCTTAAGTTGACCGCTGAACCTTCATGGTTAGTGAAAGTGAATGATTGCTATGTTTAGGTTGTGTCTTAAGTTGACCGCTGAACCTTCATAGTTAGTGATTGTGATTGTGAATATTTATATACTATGTTAGGTTATGTCTTGAGTTGACCGCTGAACCTTCATAGATAGTGACAGTGATAGTGAATATGCTACGGTATGCTTGTATGGATTTTATATATGAGTAAGCATGATATATTGAGGAAGTGAATGTAAGATGATGATTATGGTTATGGTATTTCATATTGAGGATTATATTGGATTATATGATTTGAGGATCTGCATGTATATATGTATTTTGTGTTTGTGGCAACATGTGGCTAGGATCATCTCTAGTCACTCCCCACTGACTGTGGCGCAGATGTTTCATGTGTGTAGGTTGGTGATTGATGTATAAGGGTTTGCATGGGGCTAGCGAGCAATGATTCTTCATCGATGACATTACCTTATTCGTTAGCTAGACCATCTTTTTGATACAATTTTGTGCCTGTAGGGATATGCTATCCCGCTCTGAGATTTTGTATTTAATACTTAATTATATTTCATTTCATTTCCGTATTTCAGTTATGTAATAATACACCTCGCATGTTAGTTATGTTTCCTTAAAAAGTTTTAATTCCGCTGCATTTTTAGTATATTGTATGTTTATTTTCCGCTATCACGAGGTGAGGTTTTACATGCTTACATAATAAAATAAGATAATCAAAACACCTATTTGCCACTACTCTTACACGGTCCATTTTACATAAAATGGAATCCATTTTATTTTGGTCAAATGTATAAAATTGTAACATATCACACATGTCACATAACACATGAGACAATTTGTCATTTATGCAATTTTAACTCTTTAAAATTAATAATTCATAAATTCATTACATTTAAATAAGGATTAATTGATAAGAATACTCTGAACTATGGGTATCCTGCTCTAAATACTGCAAACTTTATTTTCACTACCAATATAACCAACTAATGCCCTCATTTTCTTTGAATAGAATTCTTATCAATTAATCCTTTAAATAATTCCACTAATAAATCATAATTACTATCTTATAAAAATGTGTTATCATAATTTTGATTACAACTATTTGCAGTTATGATCGACCGTTTCATTCCCAATTCAATTGTTTCGTAAACAATTAAATAATACTAAGTAATAAAACAATTATGTCACCTTAACAAAATATTATTATAATCACATTACAATAATATACGTTTTACAAAATCAGTTCTAATTTCAAGGTATTAATTAATCTGTATCTATATACAATTAATTAAATAATCAATTAAGACGGAATTCCCTAAAGATATGACCTTAAGGGATCAACTGATCATCACCATCATATGACGATAATGTCAAACTCTAGACAGCCAAGCATTATCGATAAATGTTGATCAGGCGACTTAAAAGAGTAACATTCCCATTTGTGTTTTTTAAAATGAGATTTAAAAATGTGATCGCATTATTGTCGAGGACACAACCTCCAACAAGATGTGTCTCGATAAGTAGTAGACTAAAAGTTTTAATAGACAAACTGAAATATAGTGATGCGTGCATATTATATATACTTTTCAGTACCCTTTTGGAACGCATTTTGATGTTTTACGAGTGATTTTATTTCACTTTATGCCCCGAACACGCTAATTTGTACTTTTCTTGCTAATTTGTAGGAATAACCGCGAAGGTGGTGAAAACCGAGCAAAAGCTGTCCCAAGTACATTATTTTAGAAGATGGAAGTTGTAATAGGCCTTAAAGCATTGGGAAGCGTGAATCGGGGCCAAGTGAAAAGTTATTTGAGGTGCGCACAATGAAGAAAGGAAGCTAGGCAAACAAGGAAGAGCTTCAATTTACTAGTGCCTAATTTGAAGAGACATATATTGAGTTCTACAACATATAACCAGGTGATTCCAATTGGATATGGAAGCTTATCCTCTTATCTTTCCAACGCCGAAAAAATCGCTTGATTCTCACGAGTAATGAACAAATGGCAGCCGTTTGAAATTCAGTGCGTGAAAGAGGAATCACGCGCTGAGAAGTACTCGATCGAGTACTTAATCCGCTCGATCGAGTACTTAACCCCTCGATCGAGTACTCAATCACCTCGATAGAGAGCTTTTGATACCTAATATCCTTAATCGTGTAATTTTCTATTCGATCGAGGAGTTTGTGGATATTTCTACTCGATCGAGAGGTTTGGATTCCTCGATCGAGTAGATTTCTCCTAGTGGGCTTTGTTTCAGTCGTGTTCTAGGTTAGATTTTTGAGTAGGTTAATCCCTCTTATAAAAGGGATTAGCACACCTCTTACGTGGGGGAAGCTCATATCACACACTACTCTCTGCCTATTTTCTACTCTTCACTTTTACTCAAACTTTTAGATCTAACTTTCTTCTTTATTCTTTCTTGCCTCGGATTCCGGATTAATCTGTAATCTTTCTCTCCTCTTTAATTCAATTATTTTTGTTTTTATTCTTGTTACCTTTATTCTTTTAGAATTTTTAATTAGTTATTATCATGTCTCTTTATGCTATCTTTTAAATGGTTAGCGTAGTCCCCGAAGCCATGAGTAGCTAATTATTTTGTATGTTGGGATGGGGGAAATCACGGTATTGAAGTAGTAGGATTGGCATGTTTAGTTAATTTTGCGATGAGGGTTGTATGATGGAAATATAATTGTGAATTGGTTGATTGAATTCATGCAGGAGACCGGTTTATTTAGTTAAACCTAACCTAGATCGAGAGATTGGAAGGGTAGACTTGCCTATAGAACAATAGAATAAACCTAATAGAACGGAAGTTGGTTAGGGGCTTCTAGGGTGATTTGAGACTGAACGTAGATAATCGCTACCCACCTTACCGTAAGACTGACTAACCTATTTTAATCTGATAGCGTAATGTCGTGGTGACCCGAAATCCTGGCATACTCCTTTCTCTTGATTAGGCTTACAATTTCCTCCCTCTATTTCTCTCTTTTAATCTTCTTTTTAGTTTAGATAAAACCAAATTAAAAAAACCCCCATTTTGTGACCGAATGAATTAGATTGCATATAGATATTACCTTTCTGTGGGATTCGACCCTAATTCCGTTAACTACAGGTTAATAGACTTAGGTTTATTATTTTTGGTGTATACGACACACATCAAATTTTGGTGCCGTTACTGGGGAGGCAATTATTCTATTTGCATTTTTAGTTTATTCCCCGTATTAAGGAATTTTAATTCCTTAAGACCATTCTTATCCTCTTCTCTAGTGTTTTTTATAGGTCTTACAGGTCTATTTGACAGTGCTTCGGAAAGTCCACCATGTTCCACTATGTGGGGCAGCAGATGGTATTTTGTGAAAGATGTGGTGCTATGGGGCACAATGCAGTTTGTTGTTTTGCAGAGCGTGACCAAGTCTATGCTTACCGACAATATAGACAAGGTTAGCATACTCCGTACCCACCGCATGGTTATGAGATACCACCACATTCATATCATCAGCAAGGCTTCCAAAAGCCTTATTCATTTCCACCATCACGGGCTAGTTCCTCATCTTCAGGAGGAAATCCGGTCATTAAATGCCGACAAATGAAAAAAAATAAAAAATATATATTAGGGGGAAAAATATAAGGAAAATTTGATTAAATAGTTTGGATAAAATGGTTTTGTTGACTCGGGCAAAAAATGACCCGAGCATCATTAGTCGGGAGGTCAGCATTGAAAACTCGAGTAATTTGAGAAAAATAATAATTTTTCGCAAAAATATGTAAATCATTTAATATTTTTTCTCAAAAATAATAGTGAAGGTAATTTAGAAGAAAATAATATAATTTAAAAAGGTTTCAAAATGTTAACTATATCAACAAGCTTAAGTTTCAATTTCGGTAGCTCATCATAAGAATTCCACAGTTAAGCGTGCTCAAGTGAGAGTAGTCTTGGGATGGGTGACCTCCTGGGAAGGATATACGATTCGCAAAAGTGAATGACTTGTGATTGTAAGTAACGAGTTGAGATAACTAGCCAAACAAGGATTAAAGCTTGACAATATTTCATATGTAACCAAATTTGTGTGGTAGTGTGGTGGTTGTTCACCTCATCCCTTAACCATGAGGTCAGGGGTTCGATCCCTATCTATGGGAATGGAGCAACTCTTTGGCCAGCCGTTCACCTCTTCGTGAGAGCACCCACGGCGAGGGGCACGGTGGACACCCCGGTTTAGACCAAAAAAAAAGATTCCATATGTGAAAGAATTTTCATTATAAGTAAAAAATAATATTTCACATTTTGTTTATTTATTTTTTATTTTTTTTTTTGCCACGGGAATAATTTTGGTCACGAGAATTAATTTTTGGCCACGGGAATTATTAGTCACGTTCTTGTTTTTCCCGTGGCTATCTGTTAGCCACGGCTACTTGGGCCACGGAAGGTATTTCCGTGGCAAAGAGCTTTAGCCACGGGAAATTAGTACTTGCGCCACGAATTTAGCCGTGGCCCAAGTGCTCAATTGTAGTAGTGTAATATTTTAAGGACTTTAAATTATTTTATGGAATATAATAATATTATAATAATAAATCGTAAACTTATTTTAAGTCTTTCCGTTAAAATCCGTCTTAAGAATACCCTTAAGTTCTTAAGATGTTAATTGTTTGGCTTAATTCAAACCCGACTTGAATCCGTTCACAAAACAAGTAACCCGACCCAAATAAGAAGAAAGGACAATATAAACCCTACTTAATCCCCTCCATCATCGACATCTCACTTTTTTTCACAGTAACTTGTTTTCCACCATTGTTCTCCTTTTTCTAGAGCTTAAAATCAACATTTCAACCTCTTCCCGAACTCGAATCGCGGTAAGTCTTACATTTTCGGAATCCTTGCGAGATTTCCAAGCTTTCTATCTCTTTCAATCTCAATTTCGTCGAACTCGAAAAAGACGCTGTTTTGGGTAAATTCTGTTTTAAGCTTTTAAAACCTGTTTCTTTTGTTGTAGGGGTTGATTTAGGGGATCCTAAAGTTGATAGATTCATCATTGAAGAAGAATTTGGAGCATAAATGCTTTTAAGGTGACGATAATGAGAAACTCGGCCTTTTTGTTAAAATAGCATTCTTTATATGTGTTCTTGATTAAAGTTTCTGAATTTGAGTTATTGATGATGTTTAAGTTTAGGATTATGTTAGGAAATATGTTACATATGATGCCCACATGATTTGGTTGATGATTTACATGTTCATATGCAAACATTGTTCAGATTTCAGATTTTAAGTTCTTAAGACGAATACAATGTTTAGTCTTATTTCGTGTTTAAATTGCTCAAAAACCGTGTTTGAGACATACTTGGGATTGTTATGGGATTATATATGTGCTGGTAGGATAGATTTATGGCTTGAAATCTTAGTGTAAGATCATTTGTCGAAAGTTTGAAGGATTTAAGAAAGTGCAGGAAAAACGCGAAGCAGCCTGCCCGTGTAGGGGCGCAGGCTGCGCAATCTGGGCGCAGGCTGCGCAATGGTGGCGCAGCTGCGCAATGCCCTTGCGCAGGCTGCGCAATATCGCTGTTAACATTTTTTTTGTTTAATTGTTTCGTGATTGTTTTGGGGACTTGTTTCCCAATTGCTTAAGTAATGTTTATGTAATGTTTATGAGTATATTTACTTGGTTTAAAATGTATGTTTAGGCTAAGTAAAGTTTGGTCAAGCGATTAGCTAATGGCCTCATGTGAATCCTTTTCAATTGTTTGTTGTAAGGTTTCTTTTCAAGATGTTTAACATGCTTAAGTATCATAGGTTGTGAAGTTTAATCTCTAGGTTAATGGGTAGTTAGCAAGCAATGTTTTAGGATGTTGTTTCTTAGCTAAAGTTAGTTACCACTTAATGGTAATGGGTAGTTACTAAACAATGTTTAGAATGTTGTTTCATTCTCTTCTTAAGTTAATCCTATCCTAGGTTGTTAATGAGACCTAGTGGACCTAGTTGGATGTATGGTGACTCTTAGACTTGTAGGAGGAAAGTCTTAGGTCGGTCATAATTGTTGTTGAATTTGGTTATCTCTTGCTTATGTGTGTTTGAGGTCCCCGGAGGATGGGCGACACTATATTGGGTTCGGGAATGGAGAGAGGATAGAGACCCCCCGGTCGGGTAACCGAAAGGGAAACCAGCTCTCCCTCAACTTATTTCCCGGGATCAATTAAGTGTTGTTTAGAAGTCTAGAAGGTTAGAACCCGTGATCCGGTTGTAGCTTATATCGGACTATGTTTGAGCTAGGATAGTTAGAGTTCTATATATGTATGCTATCGTATTGATGTGTATTAAGGTATGCCTTAAGCTGACCTCTGAGCTTAATACGTGAGCTATTTGTCACGTGATGGGATATGTGTTAAGCTCACCTCTAGACCCATTACGTGTTTTGTTTGTGGCGTATCGGGATATGTGTTAAGCTCACCTCTGGACCCGATACGTGACCGGTTGTTGCATATTGGGATATGTGTTAAGCTCACCTCTGGACCCAGTGTATGATAGCTGTGTATTGGGATATGTGTTAAGTTCACCTCTCGACCAAATACTTGTGTGTGGCAGTGGGATATGTGTTAAGATCACCTCTAGACCCATTGCTTGTGTATGTATGTTGGGATATGTGTTAAGCTCACCTCTGGACCCGACATTTGTTGGTAGTGGGATATGTGTTAAGCTCACCTCTGGACCCATTGCTTGTGTATGTATGTTGGGATATGTGTTAAGCTCACTTCTGGACCCGACATTTGTTGGTAGTGGGATATGTGTTAAGTTCACCTCTGGACCCATTGCTTGTGAATGTGATCTTGGTATCTAGGTTATGCGTTAAGATGTCGCCTCTAAACCTTTATACTTGCTGAATATTTGGTATCTAGGTTCTGTCTTAAGTTGACCGCTGAACCTTTATACTTGTTGTTTTGCATCTGCTTGCCTAGTATTGGTACAGTGTCAGGTGTAGTTGTTGATATTGATGGATATAGTGTATTGATTACAGAATTGTTCATCCAAGGCATTGGATGACTCTTTGGCTAGTTTCGTAAATGGTTTGGACTGAATGACTCCCCGGCCGGGCAACCGGAAGGGAAACCGGCTCTCCTTCCAAATAGATTCTGAAGTTGGTTGAGAGCCTTGCATAGTATTTGCATATTGACTTGAGATTCAGATATTGAGATTTATATGCTTCACATGTTTTATATGTATTGGAGTATGTTGTGTATTTTTGTGTTACGTATCGTTACAAAAGGTGGCTAGGAGAACTCTAGTCACTCCCCACTGATTGTGGCGTACATGTTTACATGTTGTAGGTACATGATAGGTGGTTGGCAGAGGGTTGCATGGAGCTAGCGAGCGATGATCCTATACATCGATTTTGACTTACACATTTGCATTAGCTAGACTCTAGACTTTCATTTCGGTTTTGAGTGCCTGTAGGGATAGTCCATCCCAGGCTGTTTGTATATATTTTACTTTCAGTACTTAGATAGTTATACTTATCTATGTTTCTGTTTATATCAGTTGTTTCAGTTTAAGTTTTTAATTTACCTCGTTTTTATGCATGTTAAAGTTTAAATTCCGCGTAAATTTTGGCATGTTGTATGTTTAATTTTTCCGCTGCGACGAGGGGTTTTACACTTTTGTCCAATAATATCTCCCACTCAATGCAAGATGTCTTTCAGGTCGTACTTGCACGTAATCTCTAGATATTTGGCTAGTTGCAGATGGAAATTTGTTTCTACAATATATGAATATTGATATTAGTTTGGTTGCGTTACGAATGAACACGAGGTATTTCTATTTGAGAATCTTTATATTGCTTGTTTATGACCGAATTGGAGTATACTGTTTACTGGGGATTGATATATTGGATTGTGGATAATTGGTATTGCATTTTTTTTCATATAATCGTTTTCTTTGACCTGAACTTGTGGGTGAGTAGCTTAAAGTTCATACTTTAAGCGTTGAGCACGTTTCTGTGAAACTTTGACGATATTGATATTGATACTGATATTGAGGTGGAGATTGAGATTGGTTACTAGTATCGAGTATGGGGCCTTTGTGCTGAGTTATGTTTATGGTCTAGAGTGACCATGGTTATTGAGTTATATTTTTTTTATTATGAATTTGTAATCGATGTTGAGATGGAAATATTGTTTTGCGGTTCATTCCGCCAGTTCACTCACCCCTTGTCTTTGGTCTTTGGTTCGACGATGAGAATACGATACTTGGTTACATGGAGTAAGATTTTATGAGATAAAGTAATGAGTAAGACGGAGTAATGAGCTAGAATTTTTATGGGGTTACGGGAACGTAACCATGTTTTTAAGGAGGATAAGTTTGTAAAATCTTAATGAGTTATGATATGGCTAGTTGCTATGACATGGCTATTTTGGTATGTCGTGATTGTTTGAATATACTTGGTAATCCTGTTACTTCTGTTATGCATTTTATTGTGTTTCGTGATGTTCCCTTTAATTTGATAATACGTTTAACTTTGGGGACAAATTTTTTTTAACGAGGGTAGAATGTAACATTGCGTGTTTTAAAAGTGCCTTTATTAGTTTTTGATGTTATGTGGCGAACTTCGGGATGTAGTTCATTTTAAGGGGGGAAGACTGTAATACTCCGTATTTTTATTTTATTTTAATATTTAATAATTATATTTGGGTGTTGGGATGTTTGTATTCGATAATTAAATTATCGAATAAGTGTTTTATATTTTACATAAGTTTTTTATTTTCTACATGTGGTTAGTAAGGAGCCGAGTCTACGGTTTAGTAATAACCCGTGTTTTATGTTATGGAATTGGGCCTCGAAGTGCGTGCCTTATACAGCTCACCTCGACAAAAACAATACAAACAACACAAACACCTCGTTATACACCTTCAGGCCGCCATATAAGAATTCACATAAACCTTACCTCTAACCCTAATCAACGCACATACACACACCTACACCTCTGCCGCCACATCCAAGTTTAACGAAAAAGGGTTCACACGGTGGTCTTGGGTGGTTCGTTTGGTCAAGGAAATAGGTATGCTCACCGATTCCTTCGTTAATTCCTGTTTTCTTTGTATTTTCTCATGCGAAATCCTCCAGGTATATACGTTTAGAGTCTCGGTTTATTTCATATCTTTAATCTAGGATGTTTGGTAGACATGTATAAACCATTAGGGAGTCGTCGTGGACCGCCTAGGACCACTGCCTACGGTGGTTTTGGTCGCCTGTTTCAAATACACGTATTTAACTGCAGAACAGAGTCGTGAGCGTGTGATATTGTGTTGTTTTCGAGTCACCGCCAGTTTATGGTTTGAATGGGTGATAGGGTATCTGGGTAGGTGGTAGTCATGTGGTTGGGTTGGTGGTTCTCACAGTGGTTCGAAGGGTTCATGATGGTTTTTGTGCTGGGTTTCGTATTGAGTGTCTGTGTCGTGTTAAAACAAAGGAACAGAGTATTGCGTGACAGATGGGTTTTGTAACGGTTGTTATTGGTTGTGTTGCAGTGTCGACAACCACCGATGACTTCCCTGGAACCACCGCGACACAGGGGCGAGTCTGGTGGCATCGCAGGCGAAGTCGGTTGAGGTGGTTGGTGTTAACAACGGTGTTAGTAGAGGTGGTTGGTCACTGTTTTGGGAAAGGGGTTGTTTGCTTTGTACGTGTTTGTTTTGGGCTGTTTGTTTGTCATCATCCCTTTAGAATATTATCCCAACTTTTACTAATATGGTATTATTATATATTGTTATTATTATCATTATTAACACTATTATTATTATTATTATTAGTTGTATTTGTTATTGTTATGTGTTTTAAGGCTATGGTAATATGTTATTTATGTTGTTGTTATTATTATTATTATTATTATTATTATTATTATTATTATTATTATTATTATTATTATTATTATTATTATTATTATTATTATTATTATTATTATTATTATTATTATTATTATTATTATTATTATTATTATTATTATTATTATTATTATTATTATTATTATTATTATTATTATTATTATTATTATTATTATTATTATTATTATTATTATTATTATTATTATTATTATTATTATTATTATTATTATTATTATTATTATTATTATTATTATTATTATTATTATTATTATTATTATTATTATTATTATTATTATTATTATTATTATTATTATTATTATTATTATTATTATTATTATTATTATTATTATTATTATTATTATTATTATTATTATTATTATTATTATTATTATTATTATTATTATTATTATTATTATTATTATTATTATTATTATTATTATTATTATTATTATTATTATTATTATTATTATTATTATTATTATTATTATTATTATTATTATTATTATTATTATTATTATTATTATTATTATTATTATTATTATTATTATTATTATTATTATTATTATTATTATTATTATTATTATTATTATTATTATTATTATTATTATTATTATTATTATTATTATTATTATTATTATTATTATTATTATTATTATTATTATTATTATTATTATTATTATTATTATTATTATTATTATTATTATTATTATTATTATTATTATTATTATTATTATTATTATTATTATTATTATTATTATTATTATTATTATTATTATTATTATTATTATTATTATTATTATTATTATTATTATTATTATTATTATTATTATTATTATTATTATTATTATTATTATTATTATTATTATTATTATTATTATTATTATTATTATTATTATTATTATTATTATTATTATTATTATTATTATTATTATTATTATTATTATTATTATTATTATTATTATTATTATTATTATTATTATTATTATTATTATTATTATTATTATTATTATTATTATTATTATTATTATTATTATTATTATTATTATTATTATTATTATTATTATTATTATTATTATTATTATTATTATTATTATTATTATTATTATTATTATTATTATTATTATTATTATTATTATTATTATTATTATTATTATTATTATTATTATTATTATTATTATTATTATTATTATTATTATTATTATTATTATTATTATTATTATTATTATTATTATTATTATTATTATTATTATTATTATTATTATTATTATTATTATTATTATTATTATTATTATTATTATTATTATTATTATTATTATTATTATTATTATTATTATTATTATTATTATTATTATTATTATTATTATTATTATTATTATTATTATTATTATTATTATTATTATTATTATTATTATTATTATTATTATTATTATTATTATTATTATTATTATTATTATTATTATTATTATTATTATTATTATTATTATTATTATTATTATTATTATTATTATTATTATTATTATTATTATTATTATTATTATTATTATTATTATTATTATTATTATTATTATTATTATTATTATTATTATTATTATTATTATTATTATTATTATTATTATTATTATTATTATTATTATTATTATTATTATTATTATTATTATTATTATTATTATTATTATTATTATTATTATTATTATTATTATTATTATTATTATTATTATTATTATTATTATTATTATTATTATTATTATTATTATTATTATTATTATTATTATTATTATTATTATTATTATTATTATTATTATTATTATTATTATTATTATTATTATTATTATTATTATTATTATTATTATTATTATTATTATTATTATTATTATTATTATTATTATTATTATTATTATTATTATTATTATTATTATTATTATTATTATTATTATTATTATTATTATTATTATTATTATTATTATTATTATTATTATTATTATTATTATTATTATTATTATTATTATTATTATTATTATTATTATTATTATTATTATTATTATTATTATTATTATTATTATTATTATTATTATTATTATTATTATTATTATTATTATTATTATTATTATTATTATTATTATTATTATTATTATTATTATTATTATTATTATTATTATTATTATTATTATTATTATTATTATTATTATTATTATTATTATTATTATTATTATTATTATTATTATTATTATTATTATTATTATTATTATTATTATTATTATTATTATTATTATTATTATTATTATTATTATTATTATTATTATTATTATTATTATTATTATTATTATTATTATTATTATTATTATTATTATTATTATTATTATTATTATTATTATTATTATTATTATTATTATTATTATTATTATTATTATTATTATTATTATTATTATTATTATTATTATTATTATTATTATTATTATTATTATTATTATTATTATTATTATTATTATTATTATTATTATTATTATTATTATTATTATTATTATTATTATTATTATTATTATTATTATTATTATTATTATTATTATTATTATTATTATTATTATTATTATTATTATTATTATTATTATTATTATTATTATTATTATTATTATTATTATTATTATTATTATTATTATTATTATTATTATTATTATTATTATTATTATTATTATTATTATTATTATTATTATTATTATTATTATTATTATTATTATTATTATTATTATTATTATTATTATTATTATTATTATTATTATTATTATTATTATTATTATTATTATTATTATTATTATTATTATTATTATTATTATTATTATTATTATTATTATTATTATTATTATTATTATTATTATTATTATTATTATTATTATTATTATTATTATTATTATTATTATTATTATTATTATTATTATTATTATTATTATTATTATTATTATTATTATTATTATTATTATTATTATTATTATTATTATTATTATTATTATTATTATTATTATTATTATTATTATTATTATTATTATTATTATTATTATTATTATTATTATTATTATTATTATTATTATTATTATTATTATTATTATTATTATTATTATTATTATTATTATTATTATTATTATTATTATTATTATTATTATCATCTTACTAAATGTTATTGTTGTTATGTCCATCGATATCTTCTAGTGTGTAGAAATAATTATGTGACATTACTTTTTGTTAATTGTTATTTTGGGAAAGTTGCTATTTCGGGAAGTTTCTATTTCAGGAAACTTTCCATTATAGGAAGTTACTATATTTAGTGTCCTTACTATTTTAAGTATACGGGTTTTGTGAGGGGTTGTAATCGTTAAATATTATATGTTTAGGTGACGGTTTCCGCGTGGAACATTTCTAGCAGCTGTTGATTGTCCTTCTACAAATTGCGGTAGGGGAATAAACTGTGAATTTTATTTATGACATGAAATGTGATTGTTCGTTTATTATGAGACTAGTATATGATATCCAATATTGTTGTTGAGATGTTATTATTGTTTTGCCTTGAATATCACTATATGATGCAGGGAGGAGAATTGTGGGTCTTGTGATATGGAGTTGTGTGATATTGGGTCTTGTGATATTGAGTGGTGTGATATTGGGTCTTGTGATATGGAGTTGTGTGATATTGGGACTTGTGATTATTGGGTTATGTGATATGGCCATTGGAGGAGCAGGGACTTGTGATGGAAGTGGTTGTTGAGACGACATGGAGGTGGAAGTATATTGTATTCTATTGTTGTTATGTTTTATCTATTTGCCTACTCAACCTCATGGTTGACCCTGTGTATTCGTTGACACCTACGATGATTCGAAATGGGGAGTAGATTCTACAGGTCCACTACAAAACAATGCTCTATTTGCGACGGACAGGTCCGTCGCAAACAAGGTGAAATCCGTCGCAAAAGCATCATTTGCGACGGACAGTGTCTGTCCCATATTTTTGTCGCAAAAAGAAAATTTGGGATGGATTTTTCCGTCGCAAACAATTTGCGACGGATTGACCAAGGTTTGCGACGGAATGGATTTGACCATATGGTCAAAGTCAGTCAACATTTGCGACGGAATTGCCGTCGCAAAAGAGGACGTTTGCGACGGAATTTCCGTTGCAAATGTTGACTGACTTTGACTTGTTGGTCAACATTTGCGACGGAATTCCGTCGCAAATCGAGACATTTCCGTCGCAAATTCCTGTAGTATTTTCCGGTTTCAGATTTTTTTTCAGCTCCCCATTTCAATTAAATGGCTCATTTTACCCTTTTGTAAGCTCTCCAAACTTGCATATTTCAGCAAAAACAACCCAGCAACAAAGAATTTGTCGGAGACAAGGTTTTTAAAAGGTCTTTTCATAACTAAAATGAAGGTTTTACATATGTTCATCCAACTAAAAACGAACATATGTTCGTCCAACTAAAAACTAAACATAATCCGCGGTAGACCAACTAACCAACCTAATAAAACCTATCTAACAGTGGTGTCAGTGGGCTGTGGGGTGACGAAATGGCTGGCCGTCCTAGCATTGTCGCCGCCGTCATCATCGAAGTCGCGTCTCGGCTGAGAAAAGCCTCCCGGGTTGCAGCTTTGAGTAGTGAACTCCCCCCATTGACTTAAGAACTCTTCAATTGCCTTCAGCCTTTGAGATGTCTCGAGTTCACGTTCTCTTAGCTGAGCATTCTCTTGAAGAACTCTGCTGACGATACCTGCAATTAATAGTCAAACATGGTATTATATTCATTCAGTAAACGGTAAAATAATTGGTTAGTGTTAATCTTTAATATACTATAAAATACAAGCCTGGGGTGTATGATGATGGGTTCCCAGCACTTGAGTTACGACGACGTTCGTAAATAACTGGTGCTGCATTTCCCATACCAAGTATCAGCCCTTTCTTGTTATAGCCGCCATGTTCTTCGAAGTAGATCTCGTTGTCGTCGACATCCTCCTCCGGTATCCCTTCACTTATCATTTTTGTCTTCTTTGTAAAAACCTTTCCCTACAAAACAAAAACAAAGTTTGATTAGTATACGTTAATTAATTACTAAAGCAAATTACTAAAACATAAAGAAAAGTTTCCGATAACTTACAAAGAGTTCTTTCGATTTCGTTGAAAGCCATCCCTTCTTGGCATGCTTCTTCGTCTTCTCCAGCAATTTCAAGGCGGATGGTACATCCCTCCCATCTTCTCCAGTCTGCAATTTAAATCGAACGACACTTGTTAAAAAAAACACTCAAGATTGTCAAAGTTTGCCAATTGTTAAAAAATTACTCAAGACGATGTTTAAGTGAAGTAAAAACTATGAAATTACCATTTCATCCATCATCTGTAGGGTGTTTTTACGACCCATAATGTGAGTACCTAAGGCCTTGCCTTTTTCGGTACTTCCCGACATCCTATTGGCTTTGTTTTTCCCGGATGTGTCTTGAAACTTTGGATCATTCTTTCTAGCCAGAATCTTTTCGAATATATCGGCCGGTATCCAAAACGGCCTTTCCTCCGCAGTTTTCTTGGAAGCGTAGTGGATCTTTTTGCGTAGGCGTTCTTTCATCATGTTGGTCCAAGCCGCCTTAACTGCATCTCTATCACGAGCATGAAAGGTAACATGTTGCTGTTTCAAAAAAAAATATAGTTAAAAAATAACGAAACGAGAAATAGGTAATAGTTAATAAATACCTCAAACCAATCCCACCATTCTTTCTTCATCGCATCCGACGCAAGTGACCAGTTTGGCGCAAATTCCTTGTAGTTCGAAATAATGGTCAAGATTATGAGATCGGAAACGTCTTTGTCATTGAACCTGAAAAAGAGTTAAATTTGAAAATAAAATAATGAAGAAGTAATCATATTATAATCAATATATATATATACAATCAATAAGTAAACAAATGAGATACTTACCACATGCCGCCATCATAATCAGTCGGATCGAGGTGTACTCGACGTGTAGGCGACTGAGGCTGAGGAGCAACAATCTCGTCCTCGTCACTACCTCCCGCTCGTCGTCCCTCAGTCTGACGACTACCACTACCTCGTCGTCTTCCGCCCGGCATATTATCAAACTAATATAGCAACAATTAGAAAGAAATGTTTTACATAATTAAAAACTTGAATAATAAAGGAAATAAGATGATTTCATTGACATTAAGCCATACGGCATCTACAATAATATGAACAAATACAAGATTATCAAATCTAATAGATAGTAGTCCTAATCATCATCATCACTAGAACAATTTATTCCTACATCCTTACAAAGAGAATCTATAATATCTTCATCATCATCCTCATCCTTATTCTCATCCTCATCCTCATGTTGCTCCTCTGCCCCAATTTGTATGTGTTCCGGTTCCTCCACAATTTCATCTTCATCTTCTTCTTCTACTTCAATTGGTGACAGTATTGTTGTGGGGAATAAAGCATGTATTCGCCCTAAACTTGCAGGATTATAATGAAAAAATACAGTTGTGATTATTGTCATAAGATAAATAAAAACATGAATAGAGTACAACCTTTAGTCCTTGTGCGAAATGCCTAAGAACAGGAATTAACACAAATTCCCTCCTATAACTTGCACCCAAGACTTAGATTGAGACGATGCCGCGTGTGCTAGAAATCCTCTCCAACTGCCTTGCAATATAGGGAGAGCTATTCAGGTTTTAGATGTGAGATCTGAGGTTTTGGGAGAAGAGTGCTCTCAAGACCCTAATTTTATTTGAGATTTGTTTTACAGTGAAACAAGAGTAACCTGACATAAGGACAATCCTCCTCCTTATGTAGCTCTTGGCCGAAATTTCTAATAGGGTAGGAGTGGGCTTTCCACTCTTACCTTATTCTAATTCGTGATTCGACCCATTTAGCTAAAATTTATTCGCGGGTTTTATTTATAAATCGTATACATGTTATCAGATATTAATGCAGTCGATGTATTAATAATGGTCTGATAAAATTACGATATTGTATAATTACTCAAATTAATATAACTGTTTATATTAATACGCGAAATTAATATTTAATCAAATATAACCGTTTATATTTAATTTTACGAATTAATCATGTAATCCGTATTAGCTAAAATTATTTAATCCGTATTAAATAATAATCTCAACATCTTATTGAGTAATTTAATAGTCAATACCTCTACCTAACTGTTTAGTCGTATCCGGCATAAATGTGATTGTATTTTCATACCTTCACATCTCTCAAACGTGTCCTATAGGTGTGACGTATAGGGACCAGTTGATCACCGCCATCCGTATGACAATAACGTCAAACTTATCTAGCAAGCCAACCGTTATTGATAAACGTGGATCAACTGGTAATAATACAGAAGTATGCCCTTGTGATCCTTAAAGAGATTTAATAAGTCATTGTACTTAATTGTCAAGGACACCAGCCCCAACAATCTCCCACTTGTCCGTACAAGGGTATGTGCAATGACGTTATCACACTACATGTGGAGGACACAAGGCTCCAACAAACTCCCACTTGTCCGTACAAGTGTAGGTGCGATAACCGATTCTCATATCCTTTTAAAATTTCTCCCACTCAATGTAAGACATGTTGGGGCTGGTGTCCTTGACAATTAAGTACAATGACTTATTAAATCTCTTTAAGGATCACAAGGGCATACTTTTGTATTATTACCAGTTGATCCACGTTTATCAATAACGGTTGGCTTGCTAGATAAGTTTGACGTTATTGTCATACGGATGGCGGTGATCAACTGGTCCCTATACGTCACACCTATAGGACACGTTTGAGAGATGTGAAGGTATGAAAATACAGTCACATTTATGCCGAATATGACTAAACAATTAGTCAGAGGTGTTGACTAATAAATTAGTCAATAAGATGTTGAGATTATTATTTAATACGGATTAAATAATTTTAGCTAATACGGATTACAAGATTAATTCGTAAATTAAATATAAACGGTTATATTTAATTAAATATAGTATTCGCGTATTAATATAAACAGTTATATTAATTTGGGTAATTATACAATATCGTATTTTGTCAGACCATTATTAATATATCGACTGTATTAATATCTGATAACATGTTACGATTTATAAATAAAACCCGCGAACAACTTAAAGCTAAACGGGTCGAATCACGCAAAGGTATAAGGTAAGAGTGGAAAAAGCCCACCCTTACCCAAGACCCATTCGGCCGACCTAAGTAATACAAAAGGAGAGTCTTTCTCTTTTTGTCACTTACTGGTAATTCATAATTCTCACAATTAGGGTTTTGAGAACATCTTTTTCCCAAAACTCAGATCTCACATCTAAAACCTCACAAAAGCTCTCCCCATATTGCAAGGCAATTGGAGAGTATTTTCTAGCACACGCGGCATCATCTCAATCAAGTCTTGGGTGCAAGTTATAGGAGGGAATTTACTTTAATTCCTGTTCTTAGGCCATAAGCACAAAGGACCAAAGGTTGAATTCTTTTTCTTATCCTTTTTAATCTTATGACTATAAACACAACTGTATTTTTCATTATAATCCTGCAAGTTTAGGGTGAATACATGTTATATTCCCCACAAGTGGTATCAGAGCCTTAGGCCATGAAAATTTTACTTTTGTGTTTTTCATAAGTTTTTTTAAAGATTTTGAAAAATCTCGTTTCTGCCGCTGCGTCGGTCGGTCGACCAGTATTAGCGGTCGGTCGACCGCCCCTGTGTGAGTTTTCTGTTTTTTTTTTAAAAAACAGTTTTCCTTTATGAGTTTTCGATCTTGTTTTTCGATTCCTGTTTACATATTGTTAATTAATCGATTTTCTTAACAATATGTGAACCCTTGTTGATGTTAATTTTGATTTACTTGTTTTAATCAAAGTTTAAAAGGTAAAAACTTGTTTTAATTTCAAAAAGTGCAGCGTTTTGCGTTTTCTGAAATTCGTTTTTACTACTTGTTGGTCGGTCGACCTAATTAATAGGTCGGTCGACCGATTTTACTGTTGCAGATTTTTCCGTTTTTCGGCAGGAGGTCGGTCGACCACAAGTTTAGGTCGGTCGACCTCCCCCCCTGTAACAGACTCGTTTTTTTTTATTTTCGAAAATAACATGTTTTATTTTCACATGGCTTAAAATAATATACTATATACGGAAATAGTGTATTATTTAGTGAAACGGTTCACCCTTGTTTGATACATATTGTTTTAAAACAGTTTAAAATAATGGATTATATGTTTGTTAAAATTGGTGATTAAAACAGTATAGTCACTTAATTTTAATCTTAAAAGGTGGTTTGGTATAAATTTATTTATCATAATAACAGTATTATGTCATGTATAAATTGTTTTTAGTTGATGCATTTTATTTATCGTCTTGTGAATGCCTTGAATGCTTTCAATAACGTATTTAATTTTTGCAAACGGTTGTAACTTAGTGTGGCCTTAGAAGATTGTGTCACCGTAATGAAGGGACACGATCTTGCTTGTAATTTTGAGATCTTGAATCTCCGTTTTGGGTTTTTGCCATGTAATTACTTTTGTATTTAAATTAGAATGTATCTAGGATTACTTTTGTAATTTAAATTAGTAATTTTGTGAAGACCAAAGACAAGACGGAGACCGGATGCTCACTCCCGCTGCAAGGACCAAGATGGAACATCAAGACAAGCTTCTAGGGTCCAACAGTGGATTCCAAGTTGTTTTATGTTTATTTTGGTAGGATAGGCCACACTAGGACTTTTATTTACGTTTATTGCATTTACCTTTATGCTTTCTTCGATAATAGCTTGCATCATATTCCGCCTAAAAACCAAACCACCTATATCATGCCTGAAAACTGACTCATGTAGAGGTCACGCGTTAGTTTTCTGTGACAATACAGATGTCACATGTCAATTTAAAAGCCATCACTTAATTTAATTCATTCACGCAAATGCTAGTTTTTAGTTCACTTAAATATGGATAAATAAGAGTTGATGGGGTCTTCCTCGTATAACCAAAAATTGAGATTAGTCTTTATAAATCAGCCTCCCATGAATCCCTACTTCGTCGGTAGGCATAATATGACCCCTTCTACGTCGGGTAAGTGGGAACAGATGATTTATTTTATCTCAACATCATGGTCACTCGATAATATTCCAGTGACTGAGATGGACTAATAGATAGGATTTACGGAAATCTATCGACCAAGAGTTCCAACGATTGGAATTAGCCAAACTGTGGGCTTATCAATATACGGAAATTGAGTCTTGGGATCGTTTATATAATTCTTGAGGGAGATCAATTATATAAATGCATGAGTCTACGAGTTTAAATTCAATTTAATATAGACTTAAATCACAACAATAAGTTGCTTATATGGTTTTGTTTTATCTTCTTTTCAGTGTAGAACACGTTCATTAAAAACTGCTGTA
This sequence comes from Silene conica, assembly GCA_029255685.2. Lineage (NCBI taxonomy): Eukaryota > Viridiplantae > Streptophyta > Magnoliopsida > Caryophyllales > Caryophyllaceae > Silene > Silene conica. Next base: position 57,782,902 of record CM055315.2, read on the forward strand.
AAACTAAAATGGCTGGTGAAGACCCAATGCCAAGTGCCAAGCTAGCACGTGAATCTTGGCTAAAAGCCTTCATGGACTCCATGAATCAGTCAACTAGACTGAGGAATGATGGGTCAAACTTCTCTGACTGGGAGGCAGCACTACGGAATGCTGCCATTGCTGACGGAAAGCTCAAGTTCTTAACTGAGCCCATTCCGCCACACCCAGGAACTGGAGCTAGAGCCAACGAAATTCGCGCTCATAGCGATTTCGTTATGGAAGCGGGTGCGATAAAGAGCGTACTCATCTATGCAATGGAATCCAATTTGCAAAGACGCTTCATAACCCATGGTGCAAACAAGATTTTCACCACACTCACTAACGAATTCTCCAAGGCTCCGAGAATCGTTTCTTATGAGCATACCTGTCGCTTCTTTGAGGCGAAACTCCAGAAGGGCCAAGCTGTTAGCCCACATATTCTCAACATGATTGAGAATATCGAGAAACTGGAGTCCCTAAACTGCAAGATCAGTGAGAACATCATCGTTGATCGCATGCGTCATTCGCTTCATGATGGGTTCGCCCTCTTTAGGGCCAACTACTACATGAACGACATGAAGAAGACTCCTCATGAGCTCCACTCCCTTCTCGTACAGACTGAGAAGGATCTAAAGTTGAGTGGGAGTCTGAAGCAGGATGTTCTCATGATCTCCAGTAAGGGAAAAGGTAAAGGGAAGGCTAAAGCTCAGGGCGACCTAGCAGTAGGTAAGCCCAGGTTCAAGAAACCAGGATTTGCTAAGAGTGGGCCAGGTGAGTCGAGTAACTCACAAGGCAAGACAAAGAGCAAGGATACAAGCATGGAATGTCACCATTGCCACAAGACTGGGCATTGGAGGCGCTCATGCCCCGTGTATCGCGAGGACATTAAGGCAGGCCGCGTTACTCCTGTTGGTATGTCTTCTTCTTCTTTTATTCACATGATTGAGATTAACCATGCAAGTTGCGGAACTTGGGTACTTGATACTGGTTGTGGTTCTCATCTATGTAATCATGTGCAGGGCCTCCGAAACCAAGAACCCCTAATCAAGGGGGAGGTTGACCTGCGTGTCGGGAATGGAGCACGTGTTGCTGCAATCTCGAGGGGAACATACGTGATCCAGCTTCCAAGTGGATTCGAGTTATCTTTATATAACTGTTATTATGTTCCTTGTTTGTCCAAAAACATTATTTCAGTTTCTGCGCTTGACAAACTCGGTTTTTCATTTGTAATAGAGAATAATAGCTGTATTTTCTCCTTACACAATATGATTTATGGCAAGGCAGTTTCCATGAATGGAATTTATGTTTTAGATCAAACCACCGAGATATTACATGTGAATAACAAGAGATTAAAGGTAGGTGACAAAGATCAAACTTACCTATGGCATTGTCGTATGGGACACATAAATGAGAAACGCGTAAAACAGCTCATACAGAATGGAGCTATTTCGCCCTTTGATTTCGAATCATATGGCACGTGTGAATCATGTCTCATCGGCAAAATGACTCGTATTTCCTTCAAAGGTGTTGGAATGCGCGCTGCCGACCTATTAGGACTCATACATACGGACGTATGTGGCCCTATGTCGATCAACGCACGAGAAGGCTATAGGTATTTCATCACTTTCACGGATGATTTGAGTAGATATGGCTATGTCTACTTGATGAAACATAAAAGTGAATCCTTTGACAAGTTCAAAGAATACCAGAATCGGGTACAGAACCAGCTGGGTAGAAAGATTAAAGCACTACGCTCGGATCGTGGTGGTGAGTATCTTTCACGCGAGTTTGATCAACACCTAAAAGACTGTGGGATCGTGCTACAGTTGACTCCACCTGGAACACCACAATTAAATGGTGTGTCCGAACGGAGAAATCGAACTTTACTTGATATGGTTCGATCCATGATGAGTCACACTGTTGTGCCTGATTCATTGTGGGGCTATGCTCTTTTGTCGGCCGCTCTAATACTTAACCGAAGTCCGTCTAAAGCTGTTGACAAGACTCCATTCGAGTTATGGAAGGGAACGGTCCCTAACTTGTCCTTTATTCGGGTTTGGGGCTGCGAGGCTTATGTCAAGTGGAGACACGAGGATAAGCTCGGCCCGCGATCGGTCAAGACATACTTTATAGGCTATCCAAAGGGAACGTTTGGTCATTACTTCTACTCGCCTACCGAACAACGTGTTTTTGTTGCGGCTAGTGCGACGTTCTTAGAGAAAGAATTTCTCGAGAACAAGTCGAGTAATAGAACCTTCGAGTTATCGGAGGTTCAAGAACCAACTACCGAGCAACCATTGGAGGAAACAGTACCTTCAACCGAGGCTGCGGTAGATATCCCTGATGAACCTAGGAGGTCAGGAAGAGTCTCTATTCCACCGGACAGATACATTGGTATGGTCGAGGAACACGATACAGATGACATCTTACTCCTAGAGGGTAATGAACCCACAACCTATAAAGGTGCCATGACCAGTTCTGACTCAAAGCTATGGCTAGAAGCCATGCAATCCGAAATGGACTCCATGTATGAGAACAACGTGTGGGATCTTGTGGACCTACCTGCAAAGGTACGTCCCCTTCAATGCAAATGGCTTTACAAGATAAAGCATGCCGTGGAAGGACAACAAGATATCCATAAGGCTAGACTAGTTGCTAAAGGTTTCACCCAAGTGCCAGGCTTGCACTACGATGAGATCTTTGCACCCGTAGTCATACTACGTTCCATTCGGATTATCTTAGCGATCGCCGCATTTCATGACTATGAAATATGGCAAATGGACGTTAAAACCGCCTTCTTAAACGGTTATTTGGAGGAAGAGTTGTACATGGTACAACCCGAGGGTTTTATCGATCCAGCACATCCTAAGAAAGTTTGCAAGCTTAAGCGTTCCATCTATGGACTTAAGCAAGCATCGCGGAGTTGGAATCATCGCTTCGACCAAGTGATAAAAGAGAATGGGTTCATTCGATCAGTCGAGGAACCATGTCTCTATATCAAGTCGAGTGGGAGTAAGATTGTATTCCTAGTACTGTATGTCGATGACATACTCTTGATTGGGAATGACATACCTCTCTTATCTTCGGTTAAAGCATGGTTGAAAAACCATTTCCAGATGAAAGATCTGGGAGAGGCACAAAGAATTTTGGGCATCCGTATCTACAGGGATAGATCACGACGGATGTTGTCTCTCAGTCAGGAATCTTATATAGAGAAGATTCTGGAGAGATTCAGCATGACGAACTCCAAGAAGGGGTTCCTTCCTATGACTCCTGGGCTTCACTTGAGCAAGACTCAAGAAGCTAAGTCATTGGAAGAGAAAGAGCGCATGAGTCGGATTCCTTATGCTTCGGCAATAGGATCGATCATGTATGCCATGATATGCACACGTCCAGACGTTGCATATGCATTGAGTATGACTAGTCGATTCCAAGCTCATCCAGGTGAACAACACTGGATGGCCGTGAAAAACATTCTTAAGTACCTACGGAGGACTAAAGATTGGGGATTGACTTATGGAGGCGACTCAACGCTCTGCGCCACGGGTTACGCAGATGCTAGCTTCCAAACAGATCGAGATGACTCGAAATCTCAGTCTGGATTTGTCTTTACTCTTAATGGCGCTGCTGTCAGCTGGAAAAGTTCTAAACAGAGTGTTACAGCAGATTCTACGACTGAGTCCGAGTACTATGCCGCCTCAGAAGCAGCTAAGGAAGCAATATGGATGCGTCAATTCTTACAAGGACTATCAGTAGTGCCTAGTTCGAATGACCCAATCACCGTCTATTGTGACAATAGCGGTGCCATCTTCCAAGCTAAGGAGCATAAGTCTAACAGCAAGGCTAGGCATGTACAACGGAAAGCTCATCTAATCAGAGATTACGTGGAGCAAAAGGAGATTTTTATTGAAAAGATCGCTACGGATGACAACATAGCCGATCCTCTCACAAAAGCATCACCACGTGATAAGCATGAAGGGCACATTCATTCCATGGGAATTGGATGTGTTCCTAAGTTGTAGTACTCTTTTATGAATTCATGTAATAATTCATTTTCTCGTGTACTCTATTCAACCTTATTGTTATGATATAAAATGTTTTGTTTTTCATGTGGAATTGTACGCCAATTTTGAACACCACAAAGTGAACTGATTAACATTACATCGTTTTGTTCCTTGATTACCCACTTGAGCTGATAACTCAGGTAATCATTTTGTGACGTTGGTTGATGGTGGGTTCAACGAGCCATAAGTCACGTGGATGACTGACCAATCACAAAGGCGAGTTATACGGATATCTCGTAGGACACCCCGTGACAACGTTATGGAGTCCTAAATGTTTTATAACATTGGGTGCCAGGTCGTGGATAGGACCTCCATAGTGTTCCTTAGAGTCGAGTCTTTTGACTTTCAACTGTTTCTTGAGATTAAGACAGATTTTGGGTAACTTTGGTTTCTTTCCCACGGTCACCGTAACAGGGGCCAAGAGGATTTTTTCTGGGTTATTTCATGCTGGGCGATATCGGCAGGATTCGAGTTGAGGGAAATATCCAAACCCTTATCAGGATTTTATCATTTCTCAGGGCCACTCGAGGAGTAGTAACTGAAATGCATGGCCATGCTCGAATACAGATTCGTTTTATCAGTTAAGTTACTCTCTAGTCGGGGAAACCACTCTTGATACAGATCGCTTGTGAGATACGACCTTTGCGAATGCGGATTTGCAAATTGTCTTACATTGAGTGGGAGAAATTTTAAAAGGATATGAGATTCGGTTATCGCACCTACACTTGTACGGACAAGTGGGAGTTTGTTGGAGCTTGTGTCCTCCACATGTAGTGTGATAACGTCATTGCACATACCCTTGTACGGACAAGTGGGAGATTGTTGGGGCTGGTGTCCTTGACAATTAAGTACAATGACTTATTAAATCTCTTTAAGGATCACAAGGGCATACTTTTGTATTATTACCAGTTGATCCACGTTTATCAATAACGGTTGGCTTGCTAGATAAGTTTGACGTTATTGTCATACGGATGGCGGTGATCAACTGGTCCCTATACGTCACACCTATAGGACACGTTTGAGAGATGTGAAGGTATGAAAATACAGTCACATTTATGCCGAATATGACTAAACAGTTAGTCAGAGGTGTTGACTAATAAATTAGTCAATAAGATGTTGAGATTATTATTTAATACGGATTACAAGATTAATTCGTAAATTAAATATAAACGGTTATATTTAATTAAATATAGTATTCGCGTATTAATATAAACAGTTATATTAATTTGGGTAATTATACAATATCGTATTTTGTCAGACCATTATTAATATATCGACTGTATTAATATCTGATAACATGTTACGATTTATAAATAAAACCCGCGAACAACTTAAAGCTAAACGGGTCGAATCACGCAAAGGTATAAGGTAAGAGTGGAAAAAGCCCACCCTTACCCAAGACCCATTCGGCCGACCTAAGTAATACAAAAGGAGAGTCTTTCTCTTTTTGTCACTTACTGGTAATTCATAATTCTCACAATTAGGGTTTTGAGAACATCTTTTTCCCAAAACTCAGATCTCACATCTAAAACCTCACAAAAGCTCTCCCCATATTGCAAGGCAATTGGAGAGTATTTTCTAGCACACGCGGCATCATCTCAATCAAGTCTTGGGTGCAAGTTATAGGAGGGAATTTACTTTAATTCCTGTTCTTAGGCCATAAGCACAAAGGACCAAAGGTTGAATTCTTTTTCTTATCCTTTTTAATCTTATGACTATAAACACAACTGTATTTTTCATTATAATCCTGCAAGTTTAGGGTGAATACATGTTATATTCCCCACAAGACAATTTGCAAATCCGCATTCGCTAAGGTCGTATCTCACAAGCGATCTGTATCAAGAGTGGTTTCCCCGACTAGAGAGTAACTTAACTGATAAAACGAATCTGTATCCGAGCATGGCCATGCATTTCAGTTACTACTCCTCGAGTGGCCCTGAGAAATGATAAAATCCTGATAAGGGTTTGGATATTTCCCTCAACTCGAATCCTGTCGATATCGCGCAGCATGAAATAACCCAGAAAAAATCCTCTTGGCCCCTGTTACGATGACCGTGGGAAAGAAACCAAAGTTACCCAAAATCTGCCTTAATCTCAAGAGACAGTTGAAAGTCAAAAGACTCGACTCTAAGGAACACTATGGAGGTCCTATCCACGACCTGGCACCCAATGTTATAAAACATTTAGGACTCCATAACGTTGTCACGGGGTGTCCTACGAGATATCCGTATAACTCGCCTTTGTGATTGGTCAGTCATCCGCGTGACTTATGGCTCGTTGAACCCACCATCAACCAACGTCACAAAATGATTACCTGAGTTATCAGCTCAAGTGGGTAATCAAGGACTAAAACGATGTAATGTAATTCAGTTCACTTTGTGGTGTTCAAAATTGGCGTACAATTCCACATGAAAAACAAAACATTATATATCATAACAATGAGGTTGGATAGAGTACACGAGAAAATGAATTATTACATGAATTCATAAAAGAGTACTACAACTTAGGAACACATCCAATTCCCATGGAATGAATGTGCCCTTCATGCTTATCACGTGGTGATGCTTTTGTGAGAGGATCGGCTATGTTGTCATCCGTAGCGATCTTTTCAATAAAAATCTCCTTTTGCTCCACGTAATCTCTGATTAGATGAGCTTTCCGTTGTACATGCCTAGCCTTGCTGTTAGACTTATGCTCCTTAGCTTGGAAGATGGCACCGCTATTGTCACAATAGACGGTGATTGGGTCATTCGAACTAGGCACTACTGATAGTCCTTGTAAGAATTGACGCATCCATATTGCTTCCTTAGCTGCTTCTGAGGCGGCATAGTACTCGGACTCAGTCGTAGAATCTGCTGTAACACTCTGTTTAGAACTTTTCCAGCTGACAGCAGCGCCATTAAGAGTAAAGACAAATCCAGACTGAGATTTCGAGTCATCTCGATCTGTTTGGAAGCTAGCATCTGCGTAACCCGTGGCGCAGAGCGTTGAGTCGCCTCCGTAAGTCAATCCCCAATCTTTAGTCCTCCGTAGGTACTTAAGAATGTTTTTCATGGCCATCCAGTGTTGTTCACCTGGATGAGCTTGGAATCGACTGGTCATACTCAATGCATATGCAACGTCTGGACGTGTGCATATCATGGCATACATGATCGATCCTATAGCCGAAGCATAAGGAATCCGACTCATGCGCTCTTTCTCTTCCAATGTCTTAGCTTCTTGAGACTTGCTCAAGTGAAGCCCAGTAGTCATAGGAAGGAACCCTTTCTTGGAGTTCGTCATGCTGAATCTCTCCAGAATCTTATCTATGTAAGACTCCTGACTGAGAGACAACATCCGTCGTGATCTATCCCTGTAGATACGGATGCCCAAAATTCTTTGTGCCTCTCCCAGATCTTTTATCTGGAAATGGTTTTTCAACCATGCTTTAACCAAAGATAAGAGAGGTATGTCATTCCCAATCAAGAGTATGTCGTCGACATACAGTACTAGGAATACAATCTTGCTCCTACTCGACTTGATATAGAGACATGGTTCCTCGACTGATCGAACGAATCCATTCTCTTTTATCACTTGTCGAAGCGATGATTCCAACTCCGTGATGCTTGCTTAAGTCCATAGATGGAACGCTTAAGCTTGCAAACCTTCTTAGGATGTTCTGGATCAATAAAACCCTCGGGTTGTACCATGTACAACTCTTCCTCCAAATAATCGTTTAAGAAGGCGGTTTTAACGTCCATTTGCCATATTTCATAGTCATGAAATGCGGCTATCGCTAAGATAATCCGAATGGAACGTAGCATGACTACGGGTGCAAAGATCTCATCGTAGTGCAAGCCTGGCACTTGGGTGAAACCTTTAGCAACTAGTCTTGCCTTATGGATATCTTGTTTACCTTCCACGGCATGCTTTATTTTGTAAAGCCATTTGCATTGAAGGGGACGTACCTTTGCAGGTAGGTCCACAAGATCCCACACGATGTTCTCATACATGGAGTCCATCTCGGATTGCATGGCTTCTAGCCATAGCTTTGAGTCAGAACTGGTCATGGCACCTTTATAGGTTGTGGGTTCATTACCCTCTAGGAGTAAGACGTCATCCATATCATGTTCCTCGACCATACCAATGTATCTGTCCGGAGGAATGGAGACTCTTCCCGACCTCCTAGGTTCCTCAGGAATATCTACCGCAGCCTCGGTTGAAGGAACTGTTTCCTCCAATGGTTGCTCGGTAGTTGGTTCTTGAACCTCCGATAAGTCGAAGGTTCTATTACTCGACTTGTTCTCGAGAAATTCTTTCTCTAAGAACGTCGCACTAGCCGCAACAAAAACACGTTGTTCGGTTGGCGAGTAGAAGTAATGACCAAAAGTTCCCTTTGGATAACCTATAAAGTATGTCTTGACCGATCGCGGGCCGAGCTTATCCTCGTGTCTCCACTTGACATAAGCCTCGCAGCCCCAAACCCGAATAAAGGACAAGTTGGGGACCGTTCCCTTCCATAATTCGTATGGAGTCTTGTCAACAGCTTTAGACGGACTTCGGTTAAGTATTAGAGCGGCCGACAAAAGAGCATAGCCCCACAATGAATCAGGCACGACGGTGTGACTCATCATGGATCGAACCATATCAAGTAAAGTTCGATTTCTCCGTTCGGACACACCATTTAATTGTGGTGTTCCGGGTGGAGTCAACTGTAGCACGATGCCACAGTCTTTAAGGTGTTGATCAAACTCGTGTGAAAGATACTCACCACCACGATCAGAACGTAGTGCTTTAATCTTTCTTCCCAGCTGGTATCGTACCCGATTCTGGTATTCTTTGAACTTATCAAAGGATTCACTTTTATGCTTCATTAAGTAGACATAGCCATATCTACTCAAATCATCCGTGAAAGTGATGAAATACCTATAGCCTTCTCGTGCGTTGATCGACATAGGGCCACATACGTCCGTACGTATGAGTCCTAATAGGTCGGCAGCGCGCATTCCCATACCTTTGAAGGAAATACGAGTCATCTTACCGATGAGACATGATTCACACGTGCCATATGATTCGAAATCAAAGGGCGAGATAGCTCCATTCTGTATGAGTTGTTTCACGCGTTTCTCATTTATGTGTCCCATACGACAATGCCATAGGTAAGTTTGATCTTTGTCACCTACCTTTAATCTCTTGTTATTCACATGTAATATCTCGGTGGTTTGATCTAAAACATAAATTCCATTCATGGAAACTGCCTTGCCATAAATCATATTGTGTAAGGAGAAAATACAGCTATTATTCTCTATTTCAAATGAAAAACCGAGTTTGTCAAGCGCAGAAACTGAAATAATGTTTTTGGACAAACAAGGAACATAATAACAGTTATATAAAGATAACTCGAATCCACTTGGAAGCTGGATCACGTATGTTCCCCTCGAGATTGCAGCAACACGTGCTCCATTCCCGACACGCAGGTCAACCTCCCCCTTGATTAGGGGTTCTTTGTTTCGGAGGCCCTGCACATGATTACATAGATGAGAACCACAACCAGTATCTAGTACCCAAGTTCCGTAACTTGCATGGTTAATCTCAATCATGTGAATAAAAGAAGAAGAAGACATACCAACAGGAGTAACACGGCCTGCCTTAATGTCCTCACGATACACGGGGCATGAGCGCCTCCAATGCCCAGTCTTGTGGCAATGGTGACATTCCATGCTTGTATCCTTGCTCTTTGTTTTGCCTTGTGAGTTGCTTGACTCACCTGGCCCACTCTTAGTAAATCCCGACTTCTTAAACTTGGGCTTGCCTACTGTTAGGTCGCCCTGAGCTTTAGCTTTACCCTTACCCTTACCCTAGTTGAGATCATGAGAACATCTTGCTTCACGCTCCCACTTAATTTCAGATCCTTCTCGGTCTGTACGAGAAGGGAGTGGAGCTCATGAGAACTCTTCTTCATGTCGTTCATGTAATAGTTGGCCCTGAAGAGGGCGAACCCATCATGAAGCGAATGAAGCATTCGATCAACGATTATGTTCTCACTGATCTTGCAGTTTAGGGCCTCCAGTTTCTCGATATTCTCAATCATGTGAAGAATATGTGGGCTAACTGCTTGGCCCTTCTGGAGTTTCGCCTCAAAGAAGCGACAGGTATGCTCATAAGAAACGATCCTCGGAGCTTTTGAGAATTCGTTAGTGAGCGAGGTGAAAATCTTGTTTGCACCATGGGCTATGAAGCGTCTTTGCAAATTGGATTCCATTGCATAGATGAGTACGTTCTTTATCGCACCCGCTTCCATGACGAAGTCACTATGAGCGCGAACTTCGTTAGTTCTAGCTCCAGTTCCTGGGTGTGCCGGAATTGGCTCAGTTAAATACTTAAGCTTTCCGTCAGCAATGGCAGCATTCCGTAGTGCTGCCTCCCAGTCAGAGAAGTTTGACCCATCATAAAGCTTTTAGCCAGGATTCACGTGCTAGCTTGGCACTTGGCATTGGGTCTTCACCAGCCATTAGTTATACAGCAGTTTAATTGAACGTGTTCTACACTGAAAAGAAGATAAAACAGAACCATATAAGCAACTTATTGTTGTGATTAAGTCTATATTAAATAGAAATTTAAACTCGTAGACTCAAGCATTTATATAATTGATCTCCCTCAAGAATTATATAAACGATCCCAAGACTCAATTTCCGTATATTGATAAGCCCACAGTTTGGCTAATTCCACCGTTGGAACTCTTGGTCGATAGATTTCCGTAAATCCTATCTATTAGTCCATCTAAGTCGTTAGATATTATCGAGTGACCATGATGTTGAGATAAAATAAATCATCTGTTCCCACTTACCCGACGTAGAAGGGGTCATATTATGCCTACCGATGAAGAAGGGATTCATGGGAGGCTGATTTATAAAGACTATTCTCAATTTTTGGTTATACGAGGAAGACCCCATCAACTTATATTTATTCATATTAAGTGAACTAAAATCTAGCATATGCGTGAATGAATTAAATTAAGTGATGGCTTTGCAATTGACATGTGACATTTGTATTGTCACAGAAAACTAACGCGTAACCTCTACATGAGTCAGTTTTCAGGCATGTTATAGGTGGTTTGGTTTTAGGCGGAATATGATAGAAGCTATTATCGATGAAAGCATAAAATAAATGCGATAAACGTAAATAAAAGTCCTAGTGTGGCCTATCCTACCAAAATAAACATAAAACAACTTGGAATCCACTGTTGGACCCTAGAAGCTTGTCTTGATGTTCCATCTTGGTCCTTGCAGCGGGAGTGAGCATCCGGTCTCCGTCTTTGGTCTTCACAAAATTATTAATTTAAATTACAAATATAATCCTGTTTACATTCTAATTTAAATACAAAAGTAATTACATGGCAAAAACCCAAAACGGAGATACAAGATCTCAAAATTACAAGCAAGACTGTGTCCCATCATTACGGTAACACAATCTACTAAGGCCACACTAAGTTACAACCGTTTGCAAAAATTAAATACGTTATTGAAAACATTCAAGGCATTCACAAGACGATAAATAAAAATGCATCAACTAAATAAAATTCATACATGACATAATACTGTTATTATGATTAATAAATTTTTACCAAACCACCTTACGGGATTAAAATCATGTGATTATACCGTTTTAATCACCAATTTTAGTAAATTTATAATCCTATTATCTTAAACCGTTTTAAAATAATATGTATCAAACGAGGGTGAACTGTTTCACAAAATTAATAATACACTATTTCCGTATATAGTATATTACTAAAGGCCATGTGAAAATAAAACATGTTATTTTCGAAAAAAAAAAAACGAGTCTGTTACAGGGGGGAGGTCGACCGACCTAAACACGTGGTCGACCGACCTCCAGACGAGAAACGGAAAAAATCTGCAACAGCATAGGCGGTCGACCGACTATCAATCAGGTCGACCGACCACCAGACAGTAGAAACGAGTTTCAGAAAACGCAAAACGCTGCACTTTTCGAAATCAAAACAAGTTTTTACCTTTTAAACTTTGATTAAAACAAGTAAATCAAAATTAACATCAACAAGGGTTCACATATTGTCAAGAATATCGATTAATTAACAATATGTGAACAGGAATCGAAAAACAAGATCGATTACACAAAAAGAAACTGTCGAAAAACAAAAACTTTACACAGGGGCGGTCGACCGACCGCTACAGCGGGTCGACCGACCGACACAGCGACAGTAACGAGATTTTTCAAAAAAATTTAAATAAAATTTATGAAAAACACAAAAGTACAATTTTCATGGCCTGGCTCTGATACCACTCGTGGGGAATAAAGCATGTATTCGCCCTAAACTTGCAGGATTATAATGAAAAAATACAGTTGTGATTATTGTCATAAGATAAATAAAAACATGAATAGAGTACAACCTTTAGTCCTTGTGCGAAAGGCCTAAGAACAGGAATTAACACAAATTCCCTCCTATAACTTGCACCCAAGACTTAGATTGAGACGATGCCGCGTGTGCTAGAAATCCTCTCCAACTGCCTTGCAATATAGGGAGAGCTATTCAGGTTTTAGATGTGAGATCTGAGGTTTTGGGAGAAGAGTGCTCTCAAAACCCTAATTTTCTTTGAGATTTGTTTTACAGTGAAACAAGAGTAACCTAACATAAGGAGAGTCCTCCTCCTTATGTAGCTCTTGGCCGAAATTTCGAATAGGGTAGGAGTGGGCTTTCCACTCTTACCTTATTCTAATTCGTGATTCGACCCATTTAGCTAAAATTTATTCGCGGGTTTTATTTATAAATCGTATACATGTTATCAGATATTAATGCAGTCGATGTATTAATAATGGTCTGATAAAATTACGATATTGTATAATTACCCAAATTAATATAACTGTTTATATTAATACGCGAAATTAATATTTAATCAAATATAACCGTTTATATTTAATTTTACGAATTAATCATGTAATTCGTATTAGCTAAAATTATTTAATCCGTATCAAATAATAATCTCAACATCTTATTGAGTAATTTAATAGTCAATACCTCTGACTAACTGTTTAGTCGTATCCGGCATAAATGTGATTGTATTTTCATACCTTCACATCTCTCAAACGTGTCCTATAGGTGTGACGTATAGGGACCAGTTGATCACCGCCATCCGTATGACAATAACGTCAAACTTATCTAGCAAGCCAACCGTTATTGATAAACGTGGATCAACTGGTAATAATATAGAAGTATGCCCTTGTGATCCTTAAAGAGATTTAATAAGTCATTGTACTTAATTGTCAAGGACACCAGCCCCAACAATCTCCCACTTGTCCGTACAAGGGTATGTGCAATGACGTTATCACACTACATGTGGAGGACACAAGGCTCCAACAATTGTTTCACCATTAGGAACCTTTTCTTGAAAGAAAGATTCATCAACGGGAGCATCGACATGTGATCTAGCCTTGGTTTTGAATACCGCTGACCATTGACTTTGATCCTTTTTTATACCTGGATAAGGACTATAGTAAACTTGTTCCACTTGATATGCCAACACAAATGGGTCGTACTTTGCAAATTTTCTACTCCGGTTAACATCCACAAGCTTATATTCCTTATGTACTTGCATGCCTCTTTCGGAGTTATCTAGCCAACTACATTTGAACAAAATGACTTTGTAAGTGTTTTGTGGGCCTGTATAAGTCATCTCAACAATTTCGTCAAGGGTCCCATAGTAGTCAGCTCCTTCAGTGGAACTCACACAAACTCCATTGTTAATTGTGCACTTTTCCAAATCTTTTCCTTGAATGAAAGCTCGAAATTTGTAGCCATTGATGGAATAACGTTTCCATGTTCTGACTCTTCTTGAGGGACCATTTGCTAAGGCAATTAGAACTGGATCTTCTATATTAATAACCTGAGATCTAAACCATCTGGGAAATCTTGTTTCATATTTTTCCCAAACATCATTGCCTACGACACATTCAGGATGTTCTCTCATGATAAAATTTTCAAACAACCTATATTCAAATTAGGGGAATTATTAATATTTGAACAACTAATAAAGTACGTTTCAAATATCAGAATTTAGATTCACCACTTACACTTCGTTACGTTTCAATTCATCAGAATCGCAGTTAGATAAAATGTAGAGGTGTGCACGCTCATATTCGTTATCCTCCAAAAACCTTTCACGACACTTTCTGAGAAAAGAAAGAGAAAGAAAAGAAAGAAGAAAAAAGAAAAAGAAAAGAACAGAAAAAGAAAGAAAAAGAAAGAAAAACTGAAAAAAGTCGAAAAAATCACTGCGAGTCAGTCGACCGACCGCATCACTTGGTCGGTCGACCAACTGACAGAAGCAGGAAGTCTAGAATCGTTCAGAAAATCCCTTTCTTTTACATGTTATCACTCCCATACTTCATTCAAAATATTTGGGAGTCCTTTCCTTAAAATTATGTGAGATTGTTGCTACAAAATAGCACTATAATAATGTTGAAAGTCGTAGAATATGTTGTTGGAAACCGGTTTTGCTAGCTTGGCTACTAACCCCACTTGTCCAAAAATGTCTTAACCTCTTTTGCCCTTCACCTCACATATCCTTCATTACCTCAATGCATGTGTCAAGGTCACTTAATGAGTACGTTTATGCACGGTCGTAGAATTCTTTTTCATGTTAGATTGCAGGCATGTCTTCATGGGTCGAAGTTAGGTGAGTGTCTTTACAATATACTTCTTTCTATCTTTTACATACACTCACCCTTTGCTTGATGTGTGATTTGAGCGACCCGCGAGAGTCCATGGTATAAAGTCTCTATAGTCGATAGATTTGCAAGTTTGACAGCCCCATAACTTATTTGTGTGATTCTTTTACTTTTGCCTTGTTGACATTGCATTAAATTGGTTTAGGCTAACATGTAAATTTCGCTCTGAGATTGAAATCGTTCCATTAGTTTAAGATCGAGTCTAATTCTTGCTTGAGGGCAAGCAAAGTTTGGTTTGGGGAATTTGTTGCGTGTCTATTTTATGATGTTTTACATCTATTTTCACACGCATATTAGAGCTCATTTTACGATGTTTTAGCCTTTATTTCCCAACAATTGTCTACTTTCATATTTGTATGCTCTTTGCAGAGTTATGCGGAAAAGAGGCGATTTCAGGCCAAATGCTACCCTCGGGAATTTTGCATAGCCAAAGGAACCAAGAAACGAGGAGGAAACAACACCCAATGCGCAAACCAAGGACCATAACATCGATTTAAGAAGAATTCAGAGCTGACACTCAGGAAAACCGGTCGACCGACCGAGAACCCTGGTCGGTCGACCAAAGCACCTGTTATCTCAAGTCCAGAATTCAAAATACGAAGACAGAAGACCTGTTGGACCCGATAATCGGTCGACCGACCGCATCACCTGGTCGGTCGACCGCAGCGCAGATTTCAGAAACTTTCGCAAAGCCCGTGAAGGATTAGGCTAAGGAAAAAGCTCTTTTGTTTTTCTTATTTAAGCCTAATTCGTGATTAGGGTTTAGTATCCAGTTTGAGTATCCAGTTTTAGTAGCCATTTTTTACCATCAAGTTTTAGCAGAAAGTTTTATCTTCTAGTTTTTATATCAGTTTTCTTTAGTTTTAATTAGCATTGGTCTTGGATTCATTCAAACAATCGTTCCACGCAATTCAATAAGTTCTTTCTCCTGCCCTAATTCCTTTACTCGGTAATTCTCCTTTAATTTCAGTTTCTTATTGTTATTTCTTATCGAATTACTAGTATCCGGTTCGTATAGTATCCCGAAACCTTGTTGTTAATCGCATGTTATTCACATTGTTTGCTATGAATTCTGTTTCTATAATCTTTATTACTGTTCTTGTTATTTCTATGAGTAGCTAAACCCCTATGTTAGGATGTAGGTGATTAATTGCGTAGATGGTTTAATTTCAGAATCGACCTGTAGCAGACTCTGGTCGACCGACTGGCTTAACTGGTCAGTCGACTGGAGTAGTCCGTCAATCGACTGAAATAGTTGGTCGATCGACCGACCTCGCGTATGTTTTCAGACTGTTTTATCTCGTTAATTATAACACCCTATAATGAGACTGAAAGGAGACTTGTAGGATGTTAGTAATGACTTACCCAAGATTGAAAGATACGGGAAGGGCATTGATTAACGTTTTAAGACGGCTAGGTTGCTAAGACTGAAAGGTATGTGACCTAGACTTTAGGGATCACCCTTATTGTTGACACCCAATATTTGTGAGACCTAGGAACTAATAGCATAGGCCGAAAGGAGCTATTAGGTAACATAGACCGAGAGGATTTGTTACACCCCTTACGCGACTGCAATACATGTTGATTTAGATTTTATATCATCGTAGCTTTTATTAACCGATCATCCTAGCATTCTTTTAATCATAAGTTTTATTCATATCTTTATTTTTGTTTCATCTTGCCTTTATTCTTTTAGACTTAGCATCATTCAAATCAAACAAACCCCCAATTTTGTTACCTTAAGACATCAACATAGAACAATAAACATTCCCCACCTCCTTGTGGTTCGACCCTTGACTTTCACTATCTAGTTAAAGCTGAGGTTTATAAATTTTATCTTTGGTACCCTCAACGACGGGTGTCACCCGCTTCCAGAACGAATCACTATAGGCTAGTGATACGTTATATAACACCCCATCCGATTATGAGGTGGAAATTGAGATGTGTGGAGATTTCTCCCACATCGGTAGAATGTGAGGCTTGTGATATGTTTATAATAACTTCCACCCACCACTTAGTAACAAGGCCTTGTGCTTTTAGGCTTAAGTGAGGAAAATTAACGGGCCCAAAAGTGCACACCTATCTTATTGGGTTTGTGTTACGACGGTGGCGGGTCGGGTTGTTACAAATGGTATTAGAGCGACCCTGCGACCGTGTGGTGAGCCTGTGGTCGGGAGTACCTGAGTCACACACCTATCGGGGGAGGATTCTGGGCTTGATTGCGATCATGTTTAAGGTACAACGAGGACGTTGTGTTCTTAAGTGGGGGAGATTGTAACACCCCATCCGATTATGAGGTAGAAATTGAGATGTGTGGAGATTTGTCCAACATCGGTAGAATGTGAGGCTTGTGATATGTTTATAATAACTTCTACCCACCACTTAGTAACAAGGCCTTGTGCTTTTGGGCTTAAGTGAGGACAATTAACGGGCCCAAAAGTGCACACCCATCTTATTGGGTTTGTGTTACGAAGGTGGCGGGTCGGGTTGTTACACGTTATCTCTAGCATTGGGGCCTGGGTTGGGTGGTAACGGCCCAGTCAAGTACTTGAGCTTACCACCAGCTATGGCTGCATTCCGTAATGCCGCCTCCTAGTCCGCAAAGTTGGACCCACCATTTTTCAATCGCGTGGACGGATTCATGTGGTCCATGAAAGCTTTTAGCTAGGATTCACGTGCTAGTGTGGCACTAGGCATGAGGACATTAGCATGGCCAGCCTTTTGTTATAAATAGTAATATCAAATGTGAAATGATTTCTACACTGAAAAAGGAGAAGAAAAATATGATAAGCAATCATCGATTTGTTAATTTAAGTCTAGTGATAAAACTGTTTAATACTAAGACTTTAACATCCATACAGTTGATCTTCCTCAAAAATTATATAAAGGATCACAAGACTCAATTTCAGTAAATTGATAAGATAACCTTTTGGCTAATTCTACATTTAGAATTATTGGTCGATAAATTTCTGTAAATTTTATCTTTAGTCCACCATAACCACAAGATCGTACAAGGATCATGATGTTGAGGTAAAATAAGTCAAAAGCTGCTACTTACCCAACGTAGAAGGGGTCATATGGAGAGTAAGGTCCTATATGCCTGACGACGAAGAAGGGATTCATAGTAATTTGACTTATAAAAGACTAATCTCAATTTTAGGTTATAGAGGAAGATCCCATCAACTTTATTTTAATCATTTAAGTGAATGAATATCTAGCATGCGAGAATGAATAAACTAAGGTGATGGCTTTAATGTAAAACTGGCGTGTGACATCAGTATGTCAATGTAGACTAGCATACAACTTATATGAGTCAATTTTCATGCAATATTAGGTGGTTTGGTTTAAGCGGAATATGATGCAAAACATATTAAGTGAAAGCAATAAGAACGGAATAAAAAACAAATACTAGTGGAATCAGTTGAGAAGTATTGCAGACAGTATGGATGGTCCTTGGCTAGTGTGTGGTGATTTCAACACTATTATTGATCATTCTAAAAGGTTGGGGGGAAATTGTACTGATGTGGAAATCAATGATTTTAAAGGTTGTTTAGCTTTTTGTGAGTTGTTTGATAGCTCTACATCTGGCTCGTTTTTCACTTGGAATAACAAGCAAGATCCGAGCACAGGATCTTATAGTAGGTTGGATAGAACTTTAATTAATCAATGACTGTTGGAGTAGGAGAATGAGAGATATGTATGCACATTATTTACCTGAGGGTGACTTTGATCACAATCCCTACATCATTAAAAGCAGAATTGAGATGAAGCAGCATAAGAAGCCCTTTAAATACATCAATATGTGGGGCAAATATAAGGATTATGAAGGGAAGCTGAGGGACTGGTGGAATTTGGAGGTTCATGGTACCAAAATGTTTTGTCTGACTAGGAGAATGAAGTTGTGGAAAGGTAAACTGAAAGAGTTTAATCACTCTCATTTTGAGAACATTGAACATCAGCTTACACAAGCTTTGAATGAGGTGCATAAGATCCAAATGAATATTATTCAGAATATGGGAGATGAAGAGTGGATCATAAGAGAGCAAGTGGCTTTGGAAAAATATAAAGAAATACAGGCTGGCTGTAATCAATTTCTGCAACAAAAGGCAAAAATTACTTGGATGAAAGAAGGAGATAGTAATTCTAAATACTTTCATGGAGTTATAAAGAAACACTATGTCAGGAATCAGGTGTTATCAATCAAGGATAGTGTTGTGGTAGAACATGATGATCCAGTGGCTATCCAGGAAGTGTTTTTGGAGTTTTATAAGAAACTGCTTGGAGAGGAGGTTAGAACTCCAGCAGTGAATACAAGCATTATTAATACAGGGCCAGTGTGTAATGCAAGGCATGAAGAAATGATGTTGAAGGTAGTCACTGATGCAGAGATTAAGGCTGCCATTTTTTCCATTCCTGACCATAAAGCTCCTGGGCCTGATGGATATTCTAGTGCATTCTTCAAGGATTCTTGGAATATCATTGGGGATGAAGTTTGTAAAGCAGTGAAGGATGTTTTTGTCACTGGAAAATTGCTAAAACAGTTGAATACTACCATTCTTACTCTTATACCAAAGTGCCAGATGTCATCTCAGGTGACCCAATTTAGGCCTATTGAATGTTGTAATGTGTTATATAAATGCATTACTAAGCTCATATGTAATAGATTCTCAATGGTGTTGCCTGAGTTGATAAGTAAGAATCAAGAAGGATTTGTGAAAGGAAGAAGTATAATTGAAAATATTTTAATCTGTCAAGATTTGGTGAGGCGGTACAATAGGCAGCATGTTTCCCCAAGGTGTATGTTTAAAATGGATTTAATGAAGGCATATGATTCAGTTATTTGGCAGTTTCTGAATGAAATGCTAAGTGCATTGCAGTTCCCTAAGAAGCTTAAGGGGTTGATTATGGAATGTGTGCAGTCTCCAACTTACTCAATAGCTTTGAATGGAGATGTCTTTGGCTTTTTCAAAGGCAAAAAAGGATTAAGACAGGGTGATCCAATGTCACCATTATTAGTCACAGTGGCTATGGAATATTTGAGTCGAATTTTGAAGTGTGCTACTGACAGACTTGATTTCCAGTATCATCCTATGTGCAAGGCTATGAAGTTGACCCACTTAATGTTTGCAGACGACTTAATGTTGTTCTGTAAAGGAGATGTCAGATCAATAATGATCTTATTAAGATCATTTGCAGCATTCTCATAAGCATCTGGTTTGAAGATGAATGCTATGAAGTCAAGCTGTTATTTCAATGGGGTTAAGAGGTAGATAAGGCAGCAGATATTAAGTGTGTCTGGATTTGAGGAAGGGACCTTGACTTTTAGGTATCTTGGAGTGCCTATAACTGCAGGGAGGCTACAAAAGAAAGACTGTGACTGTCTTATTGCTAAAATTACTGATAAAATACATGGTCTTGACACTAAGTAGATGTCATATGCAGGGAGAGTGGTTTTAGTGCAATCTGTTCTGTCAACAATGAATAATTATTGGGCGTCCATGTTTATATTACCCAAAGTTGTGATAAGGAGAGTTGAGAGTGTATGCAGGAATTTCCTGTGGGAAGGCAGTGCAGAATATAATAAGGTGCCGGCAGTTGGTTGGCATAAGATATGTGTCCCAAATAAAGAAGGAGGATTAAACTTGAAACAAGGGGTAAACTGGAATGTTGCTCTGGTAGGAAAGCTGGTCTAGTGGATTGTGGAACAACCTACTCGTTTATGGGTCCAGTGGATTAATCATGTGTATATGAAAAATCAGGATTGGAGAGAGTATAAGCCTTTACCTGAAACTAGATGGTACTTGAGGAAAATATGTACTGTCAAAGACATGGTGAAGGATGGGTTTGTGCAGAATACATGGAGTTTGAGTGCAGGGAAATATACTGTTAAATCTTGTTATGAGTGGTTAAGGGACAAAAGAGATGTAGTGGACTGGTATAAAGCAGTATGGGATCCTTTTGCTCTACCAAAACACTGCTTTATAACTTGGTTAGTTGTGCAGAATGCATTGAAACTAAAGGAGAAATTGTTCCTGTATCATGTGAGTGAGGATGATAAATGTTGTATCTGTGGAATGCATCCAGAGACACACCAACATTTGTTTATGAAATGTATGTATAGTGCAAAGATATTGAGGATGATGGGAGACTGGTTAAGAACAGAGATTGGAGAAGTGGATAGCCAAATGCAGATTGCAAGGAAGAGATGGGGCCGGATAAGGAAACATATTACCAATATCAGTCTTATGGCTTGCTGGTATTGTATATGGATGCAACGCAATGAAGCTCGCATAAATCATCAAATTCAAAGGCCTAAAATGGTGGTCAAGCAGATCAAAGAAATTATAAGGAGTAGAATGTCAGTGATTAGAATGCAAAGAATATCTGACACTGATAGAGTTTGGTTGGACAAAATTCGTCAGTGGTGTATATGGTTGAAAATTGGTTGTAATCCGTTTGATGATCAATGATAAAGCTTACATTTTAACAAAAAAAAACAAATAATAGTGTGGCCTATCCTACCAAAACAAAACAAAACAAAAATACAACTTTGGCATCCATTCAGCAATGGACCCTAGAAGCTTGTCTTGACTTGATGTTCCATCTTGGTGTTCCATCTTGGTCATGTAGTAGGAGTGAGCTCTCCGATCTCTATCTTTAGTCTTCTTAAATTACATTTAATAAATTACAAAGCACAAACCTATTATTACATTCTAATCCAAAAACATAATTTAAAGAAAAATAAAGGAGATTCGAGATCTCATAATTACATCACCAATTATGGATCCTTCATTACGAAAACATAATTTACTAAGGTCACACTAAGTATTACATTTTACGACCGATTGCAAAAATACGTATAACAAACCATTCACAACATTCAACATAATATAATATATGCATTAACTAATAAATTATTCATTCAACACATAATTCCGTAATTATGTAGAGTAATTTACCCAAACCACCATTTAATAATGACTTCAGTTATGTGATAATTCCGTAATTACTCACATAATTTTAATCAATCATAATCCTATTCATATTATCGTATAATATTAATTAATCCAACATTATTTTAAACCTTTTTAAAATAATTGGGTATCAAAACTTGTGAACTTTTTCACAACAACATGTATACATTATCCTTATAATGCATAACAAGAAAAAAAAAAAAAAAAGACGAAAACAGCCCGTAAAAAAATCAGCCGAAATAAAAAACTAAAAACAGGCTGCTCGAAAAAAATAGTTTTTTTTCTTGAACAGTACTGTTTTTTTTTAACGTTTATGAAAATCATACAAAATAAATTTCGTAAACCTAACGCTCTGATACCACTTGTGGGAAAACATCTGTATATATCCCAATACTTTATATGCGGGATTATAAAGAAATTATAATTATGATTTACAGTCATAAACAAAATACGAGATACAAGGATTGAGAACAAGAATTAACCTTTGGTCCTTGCAAGAGGCCTAAGATCAGATATCAAAATAGATATCCTCCTAAATGTTGCACCCAAGATGCTCTGAGAAATACCTTTTCTTGAGCAAGAAACTACAAAAATTACTGTTGATTTTTGTGAATGACAAAAACTAGAGAGAGGAAGGAGTATTGTTATGCGTGTAACTCGTGAGTTTTGTGTGCCATGGATCTGTTATATATATAGCTGAGTGGTAGTTGCTAAGAGGTAGTATATCTCCTGCTAACTACCTTGCTATTAACCATAAGATAGGATTCCCCAAATCAGTATTTGGGTCTACCTATAACACTTCACAACAACTGAATAACTACTCCAGTTGGGTCGTGCTCAACAGACCCAACTGAATATTATTCTACTCGGCCCAACCAATTTTATAAGTATAAGATCGGTTTTTATCCTCTCTTGTGTATAATGTTTATCTTATAAATATCGTATATTTATGATTTACTAATTAAATATAATCGTTTATATTTAACTAAATTATTCAATCTTTATTAAATAATTCCATTACACACACTAATTAAATATAACATTTTACATTTAATTACGAATTAACATTTTAATTCGTCTCAGCTAATATTATTTAATCAGTATTAAATAATCGTATCATCATTACATTGACTAACTGTTCAGTCGTATAAGGTATCAATACGATTACATTTTCATCTAATCATATCTCTCAGATTACATCCTTTAGGTGTGACTCTTAGGGACCAGTTGATCACCGTCATCTGTATGACAATAACGTCAAACTTTCTAGCAAGTCAACCGTTATCGATAAACGTTAATCAACTGATTATAATACAAAGTATACCATTTGAACCTTTAAGAGATTTATACATGTTATCACAGTAACTGTGGAGGACACTGGCTCCAACAAACTTGCCTATAGAACAATAGAATAAACCTAATACAACGAAAGTTATTTAGGGGCTTCTAGGGTGATTTGAGACCGAAAGGAGATAATCGCTACCCACCTTACCGTAAGACTGACTGACCTATTTTAATATGATAAGGTAATATCGTGGTGAACCGAAATCCTGGCATATTCCTTTCTCTTGATTAGACTTACAATTTTCTCCCTCTATTTCTCTCTTTTAATCTTCTTGTTAGTTTAGATAAAACCAAATTCAAAAATCCCCATTTTGTGACCGAATGAACTAGATTGCATATAGATATTACCTCCATGTGGGATTCGACCCTACTTTCGTTAACTACAGGTTAATTGACTTAGGTTTATTATTTTTGGTGTATACGACACGCATCATATAGCATGAACTCATGAGTAGAAGTATATAACAATCTATTTGTTTACAATAGTATTTTGAAAAGTTGTTAATGATTAATTATTAATCTCTATAATTTTTTTCACAATAAATTTGATTAAGTGGTGTAGTACATGTTAATATCTTTTGTCACAAGGTGAATCACATGTTTATGCCGAGTACTATTTTGTTGTAAAATATATAAAACAAAATTCAGAAATATAATAAAATGAGAATTTTACTGACACCTCAAAAATTTTACCCTTGTTTGTAGCAGTTGCCATGCTTGATCCATATAATGTCTAATCATGAAAATTGTATGAGTGTTAGCTTTGTGAATTAACTTTCTTTTGCACCGTACCCACACTAGTTGAGTTTACAGTTTTATGGAAATAAATGTTTGGCAGGCATTCGTCAACGAACTACTTGCAGTTTTGTTTCCGATCTATAATTTAATTCATGTTTAAGATTTGATTCGTGTTTATGCTTGCTACTAAATTCCAATCTCGTTGTTTAGTAGGTTTAAAATGTTTTCAAAATGATAAGTCATGTTAAAACTAAAATGGCGATATTTATGATAAATTTTAACATGACCCAAATTCTGTAGACCTTCTGCATGAACCCTTTTGTGTTAAGAAATTTTCATAAATTGTATGATCAGCTTATGACTCCTAATTTGTTTTCACATTTTATAATTTTTCTTGTTAAGTATGAATTATAGATTATGTAATAATTGATATTGTATCAACTTTACAAATGTGATAATGCATTCATCATTTGAGTTTCATTAAAACTCTTTTCTTTTAAACCGTGTTATATCCAAATGGGTTGGTATAACCATATTGAACCCCATTAAAGTGAAATGAATTAACATAGTTTCGCCCCTAGTAGCTGGAATGAGGTGACGTCTCGAAGCAACAAGAGTGTGATGTGGTTGATGGCAAGTTCAAGTGACATAGAGTCATATGAGATGACTCGTCGATCACATAGGCAGACTATTATGAGACACTTTACCGGGTAGTGACCGCTTATAGAGTTCTGGAAATTTTATATTAAGCTTGGTCGTGGCGAGAGCTACTGTAGTATTCTAAATGAGTCAATTCATTGACTAGAGACTATTTACCCAAGGTGCCACATTTTCAGATTAACTTTGATTTTTTCTCAACGACTTTTCGTAAAAGTGGTCAAGTGAGAATCTTTTGGGTCATGATTAGTTGTGGCTATTCGAAGGGAATATGTTGATAGGAATTGTCCACCCCTTTATCAAGGTTGTTCAAAATCTCAGGGCCACTCGAGGAGTAGTAAACTAGAAATGTGTGGCCATGCTCGGAAGGTATCTATAGTGATAATTTTGGTCAATCAGTTACTCTCCATATCGAGGAAACCACTCTAAATATGATCGATTGCAAGTACGACCTGTAAGACACTTTGCAAATAGGGGGAGATTATAATAGGGCAAGAGAATTGATGACGCACACTTGTCTCGGACAAGTGGGAGATTGTTGGCGTAAGTGTCCTCAACAATAGTACGATCACATGATTTGACTATCACATCTAAATCTCATATAAATAATACTCAAGGGATGATTCTTACATATAATCATCTAATCAACATAAATCGGTAACGGTTTCTTGTCTAGAGTTTGACGTTATTGTCGTATGACGGCGGTGACCAGATGATCCCTTCAGGTCAAACCTAAAGGATTGATCCCGAAACAGAAAACTTAATTGATCGTATATCAATACGATTAATTAAATCATTAATTAGTACGAGATGATAAAATGGAATCTTATTTTCATATGATTAAAAAAATTATATGAGTAAGTAAAACATTATTTTACTAATTATTAATCGATGTTTATGAAACATGCGAAATTCGATTAATCGATTAATTATAATTAAAAATGTGGTAAGTTATAATTAAATTGACTTTTACGTATATGTAATTATGAATTACATGTACAAGTCGTCAATTATTATTTATGCATTAAAGTATTTAATTTGATTAATACATATTATAATGCCTAGTGACATGTTGCATGTCACATGTCACACTTACAAATTAACAAGTAACAAAGCTAAAATGGGTGAGAATATCTATATAAAATAATAAAACAGAAACCACAACACACTCCTTTTTCTCGCCTACTTGCTCACTTGACTACCATATCTCTCCATCAACCCTAATTATTTCCCTAATAAAGTGAAAGCTTCAACCTTCCGTAAAAAACATATTCTTCAACCAAAATATTTATCTTTCTTCAAATCGTAACCCATCTTTTCCTCAACGCCGATTACAAAATTTTCCCACCCATTTTCATGAGTTCTCTACTCAACATATATAATTCTTATGCTAACGAACTTTAGAATGGTTATATCGGTGATTTTGTCACACTTTCTTGTAATACCCCGTAATTTAGTCTCGGTCAACGGCAGTCAAACTATGTTGTATACAAGTATTTCAAAAGGAATGTTTATAAAATATTTTACGTAAACTGTTATTATTTTATAAATCGTATTTCTACGATTATTTCGTATTTTACATTCATTTTATATTCGATGATTATTTCATATTTCATGAAATGATATTTCATTCGTATTTCTTTAATTTTAATAATATATTTATAATTTAATATATTTTCTCTCTTATATTTATTTCTCATCTAGACTTAATTTCTATTTCTATTTAAGTCGTAATTATATTTAAATTCTATATTCTTTATATATTCTTATAATTAATTTAATTTATATTTACTAGTACTAATTACATAAATTAATTAGTATAAATAATCTATACATACTCGTTATTTGAAGTTACGGGTGAGAACGGGATATAACGAATTAGTGCATCGATATGTGTAATGGGCCGAGAAAGATAAGCAACGGGCCCGGTTATCAAGACTAAACTACATGAAACCCTAAACATAACCATCGACACAAATAATCTATCGACATACCATACTACCTCATAATCGACTAAACCAATAACCCTAGTTTGCAAAGGAGAAGCGTGAGATTGAGGAAGGACCAGAGAGAGATCGACACCTTCGA
Organism: Silene conica; assembly: GCA_029255685.2. NCBI lineage: Eukaryota > Viridiplantae > Streptophyta > Magnoliopsida > Caryophyllales > Caryophyllaceae > Silene > Silene conica. The sequence continues at coordinate 57,809,528 of CM055315.2, forward strand.
TATCATCATCATCCCCATCGTCACGGTAAGAGACATACACCTTCGACACAACACCTTGTTTCGTTCTTTTAATTCTTTTGTTTTCGATTCGTTGTATAGCCTCGTTTTGTCTTTAAGTCTTTGGGTAGTCGAAGTAAGTCGTCTATAGGTTGTCTTGGTTGTCGTAGGGTAGTACATGGTAGCCGGAGCACCACCGTAAGAACGGTTGTGCAGCCTCGGGTTAATAACAGGGGAAAACAGGGAGTTGTGAACCCGTCTGTTTGAGGGTGTTTTGCTGGCGGTTGTGGGAGTGTCGAGGGCTGGTGGTTACCACCACGGAAGTCGTGGGTGGTGAGTGGTGTCGATGGTAGTGTCAGGTGGTAGATAGGGTGGTAGTAGTGGTGGCTGGAAAGGGGTTTTCAGAGAGGGGAAACGCGGGTTTTTGACGGTTGCGGTATATTTGTTTGTGGGCAGGGTGTTTTGTGACTGGTGTCGAGGGCTGTTGGGATCGAGTCAGGTGTCGTAGTTTGTGTCAGTGGGTGCACCATGGTGCGGTGGTGGCAGCCATTGTGTCGTGGTGGTGGTTCAGGCATGAGACGTTGTTGGTGTTCGTGAACGTTGGGAATGTTTGCGTATCAATATAATTGTACATTACTTCTTGTTCTGTCATTATGTGAATTATTATTATTAATTGTTTTGTCCTTTTGTGAATTATTATTATTATTAGTAGTAATTATTGTAGTTGTTGTTTTTTGTTTTATCCATGTACTACTACTAATACTACTACTACTACTATTATTATTATTATTATTATTATTATTATTATTATTATTATATTATTATCTTATTATCTTATTATATTAGTATAAGTAGTCTTGTTAGTGTTGTGTTAATTTAACATGTTTTGTCAGTATGTTATAATTATTATTATTATTATTATTATTATTATTATTATTGTTAGTATATTTTTATTATTATTATATGGTATTATTATTATTATTATTATTATTATTGTTATAGTAGTTAATATGTTATTTTTAGTATGATTGGTATTAGTATTACTAGTAATTTTGTTCATGATATTTAATTATTTAACTTGTCAAGTAATTTTATTGTACATGAATGTGACGGTTATCAATAGTTCGATCATAGTTTCTATGTTCGTTTATTTAATTGATGTAGTCATATTTAGTATGGTCTCGTTATGCGTAATATTGATCTAAATAGTTAATTTGAATAATTGATGTTTTATATTAGTTGCATAATTGTGTTAGTTAGTGATTGTGTATATTAAATTTTTAGGTGACGATTTTGAAGTGTCATTATTCTGTTAACTCGCTGGCTTGCTATTGGACTATATTGCTATCCAGGTAGGATACACTGACACTATACTCCATGAGGTGTTATGTATGGATGTTGGATTGTGTGTTATGGATGATGAGTATGATTTACATGAGAATGATATTTGTTGGATTGAGTGTTGATTATTATTATTATTATTGGTATGCGCATTGCGTTATCTAATAGCATGATTGATTAAGAGTATTGTTGCATTCATGAGCATGGCATGTGCATTGGATACGGATTTGAGATGATGAGATATTATTGGGCCCATGCTAGTTCTACAGGACTAGACCTGGTGACCTCAGCTGTTATGCTGGTGTTCGGCGACGGCCGATTATAGTCTGCCGGGAGGTTCGGTATGGCTGGGTGTTACGGGTTTGAGATTGAGATTTGTGATTGAGAATGAGATTGAGAATGAGCTCGAGCATATCATTGCATTTGCATATCATACTTGTTGCATTATAATTATTATTGTGTTACCCTACTCAACCGCGAGGTTGACAGTGTATTCGTGTACACCTACGATGATCTGGAATGGGGAGTAGATTCTACAGGTCAGAGACAGATGAGCTAGGAGCTGGGGCAGGAATGTGAGATGCATACTTTGGCCGACTTAGAATTATATCACATTTAGAGAAGTCATCAGTTTTATTTTCTTTTCCGTTATGTAGTATCTGTAATAACGAAGTTTTAAATTTCATCAGTACAATATAAACTACCTTGGTTGTTTTACTTTGTTATTCACTACCTCGGACATTCCGAGATGGTAACAGCTCTATTTATTTGGGAATGTCTTGTGTAACACCCCCATTTATTTAAGGGCCTGTACTAGGACTCCCCAAGTAAATAAAATCTCGGTTTCCCGAGGCAGTAGATACAAAGGAAGATAAACAGTACTTTAATTAAATAAGGTTAAACTCAAAGAACGAGTTCATACAACCAACTTATAAAACTGTCTTGTAAAACTAAAGTATAACTCATGAAAGACTACTATGGTGATCTAGACTCTATGCTGGTCCGGATCCGAGCTTCTCCCATCCCTTAGCTCCCATAGTCTCAACACCTGTCAATCTGCTCCCCAATAAATTGGTTCATCACAGGTGATCACGAATACACGGGGTCAACCACGAGGTTGAGTAGAGGAAAAATAAATAAACAAGCTTATAATATATATATTGGAATCAATCATTCCTTATCTCCGCACCGATCCAACTCCAAATAAACTCCGCACCGATCCAACGTCAAATAACTCCGCACCGATCACAAGACCCATTACCTCCACACCAATCACAAGACCCAATATACTCCACACCAGTCACAAGACCCAATACACTCCACACCAGTCACAAGACCCAATATACTCCGCTCCATATCACAAGACCCATTATTCGTCACATCGTATCGTGTCACAGAATTATTCAATCAAATAAAGCAATATACCATTCATTCAATATAATAAGATGAACATTGTTAACAACGATTAATAATCAAATAACTCATCAACAGGCATACGGTATTCCCCTACCTGAAATAGCAGGAACGCAAATAATCCAAGGCTTGCTAGAAATGTTCCACGCGAAACTCGCTACCTAAACAGGTATACGTAACGAATTAATATCCTTCCCGAACCCCTTAACAAACTCCACTTACTATAATTAGAAACCTTCCATAAATAGAAAGTTTCCAAAAATAGAAACTTTCCAAATATAGTAACTTCCAAATATAAAAGCTCCCATGACTTAAATAATTCCCGACTCACATATTAATTAACACGAAACAACAACTAAAGTAAAGATCTAACCAATTAAAACATACGAGATGTTGTTATTAAATATATGATAAATGATAACAACAATAAATAATAAGAATAATATCAAAATCCTAATAATAATAATAATAATAATAATAATAATACACCATACTAACCACTCAAGGCCCACTTAATACCCTACCAAACATGCTAAACGTGGTAAACAACGAAATCAAACGCAGCCATAACCCCGTAATCCGACAGCCTTTACCAACATTATACAAGACCGACCACCGTGACAAACACCCGCTCCACCACCACCAACAACCCCTGACTTCCTTTCTGGCACCACCAGGCTCGCCTCTGAGCCACGGTGGTTCCAGGGAGGAGGTCAGAGGCCACCGACCACCACCACCGTCGCCAACCTAACGCGTACAAACTCCCTGCCCCACCATCTTATTACTCTAATCCTATGCGACATACCTGACTAACACTGCCATAAAGACGACATGAACCACCAAGACCCACCATGATAACGACCAACCTACCACCCTGACCAACACCTACACAACTACCTCGACATTCGCGGGAAACAACAACAGGATTTTACTCGAATTCAAATGCAGTACCATACATTTACAGCCCCCAGATCTGACAACAGACTCGCGTATAGAACAGACGGCTAAACAGCCTCCACTGGTGGTCCTCCGTGGTCAAAGACGACTCAACAATGGTCGAAAAACGACTACCACACATCCTAGACTAGCAACATATACAAACAAGAACTAAAAACGTATACTACTCTATGAAAAATGCGAACAGAAACAGAGGGAATAGAACAGAAAAGTGCAATTGTGGTGGTCATACCTCTTTCCCTGTGCAAACGAGCAGCCCTAGACCACCTTAAACCCACCGTGAAACCCTCCTTGACACCCTTTGATATGTCGGCAGTGCTTGTGTGTGATAGTTTGGGTGTCGAGTAGATTAGGGGTAGGGTTTTAAGAGTGCTTTTATATGGCGGCAAGCAGCAGGTCTGGGGTGTTTTGTGTTAAGTGTTGTGTGAACGGTTCTTGGGCTGTTTCACTTGCACGCTTACCGAGGCCCAAGACACACAATTAAACATGTTCTAATCATACTAACCAACCCCGACAAAACACAAGTAGCATATAAAACATACAACCCGTATTCGATAATTAGGTTATCGATAATTAAGTTATCGAATATAACCAACTTAATATTATTAACATGGTAGCAAAATTAAGAAATACGACAATTAAAACATAAAGAAATACGGAATATTACAGTCTTCCCTCCTTAAAATGAACTTCGTCTCGAAGTTCACCATCCCGTGGTCAACAAACTGTTTACTAAGCACGTACGGACATGTGACACCACATACATAACCACAAAACTAATAAAGGTACTTCGAAACACGAAATGTTACATTCTACCCTCGTTAAGAAAACTTTGTCCCCAAAGTTTCATGTATCATCAAATTAAGGGATACTTCATGAATCATAACAACATGCATGACAAAAGTAAACAAGATTATCAAGTATAAACAATCACCATATACCATTTAGCCATGTAAAACATCTAGACATATCATAAATCAAGAGATTTTACAATCCTATCCTCCTTAAAACATGGTTACGTCCCCGTAACCTCATGATACTAAACTCAGCTCATTAAACCGTCTTACTCCTTACTTTATCTCATGCCATCTTACTCCAAGTAACCAAGTATCACACTCGTCGTCAAACCTAAGACCAAGGACAAGGGGTGAGTGAACTGGTGAGATGAACCGCAAATCAGTACTCCCACCTCAGTATCTATTTCAACTCAGAATATAACTCAATAACCAAGGTCACACGGGATCGTAAACACAGTATGGCACAACGGCCTAACAACTCATAACTCAATGCTCGTAACCAAATTTTCCTCCCAATTCAATATCAATGTTATCACATATTCCATTAAAGGAACTGCTCAACACTTAGAGCGTAAAACTCTAAGCTACTCACCCACAAGCCAAGGTCAAAGAATACGACAACTCGATAAAATACTGAACTGCAACTCAAACTCAAACAAAACCAACCATGGCCTTTGTTCTAAACTCATGAGTAACTCAATCTCCTCAGTACTTACCTCCCAAGTTCGTTGACATACTTGTATATATACTTATCATTCCACTATTCATAAAATAAGGGCGTGTACGCCATAAAACAAAAACTTGTACATAACTCAGACTAAACAAATACTAAAAGGTTTCCATCTCACAAACAAAAGAATTATCACATCAATAGAAAATTTTAACTATCAAAATAAAAGGACAACTACTATTATTCAACTCACATCAGGACTCAAAAAAGACTCATATCAAGTATTATATAACATATAACCTCGAACAATAATAAAGTATTAGGGTCGGTAGGATCGTGTTATGCAGTAAAACAGATTCGGAATAGATAACACTCATACACCCTTGAAATTTATCACAAATTTAATATACTACAACAATGTAAACAATTAAGAAGCTTATAGTTCATGCTGGACAAATTAAATGTTTCATGCTCATAATCATATTATAGAAGCAAATCATATTTAGGAAAAGACATAGCGCAAAATTAATTAACGTAATTAAACATGGAACATTGACATATTTTCCAAGACATACATAGTTCATAGACTCACAAGATCGTTTAACATCCCCAGATATCAATTAGTTAATCAAATCACTTAGTTACATTTCCACCCACTCATATTACGTCATTTATCATGAGGCGATTATTATATATGACTCGCATAATAAGGGTTTTATACACTGCGCAACTATTAAACACTCAAGCAGGATTTCATCTACACATAGCTACAGGATTGTCATTTTGCAACCAATCACCATTATTATCAAACATCAAGCTTAAACCTGGTTTATCATTTTGAAAATATTTTGAAATGTTTGAAACATTGAAAGGGTTGTTTGTGACAACATAAATAGGGGTCAAAGACAATTTCACAAGTTACAGCTTGAAACAAGGCTACACTGAGGTATTATGACTCTTCCTTGTTAGGTCATTGTTCTTTTCACTCATGAATTATGAAAATTTTAACGATATAAGTAACAATCACAAGGTTAATACTTCCATAAATCGTATGGCAACAATTAATAACTTACACATCGTGATCAGATTCTAAATATAACAATATGCAACTCACTGTATGGTATAACTAGTACTTGGAAAAGTTATTAAGTTTATATTACAGGAAGCTAGACAGTGATAAACCTTCAACATACGAAAGAACATCAGCCAGATTCACATTAATCAAATAGTTACAATTACGTATAACTGTTAGATTACTATATCATGCTGATAACTGACCAGTTAAATTCCATTCTGCCACTTGGCAAGACTCCTCTCAGATAAACATGCTTTTGACATCACATACGAATAGCACATAGTTATTTTGAGGTCGTAAAATTTGACATATAATTGAAACAATTCTATATTAAACTTGACGAAATAAACAAGGTTACGCTATCATATAGTGAGGGTTCATACTCATACCATACACCTATTATTCATTTTACTAATGCCATATCAGGATATCACGTGGTCACATCACATAAATCACATGTGATTAAACTTTTATATGAAACTTTTATATCTCACGATTTCAACAATTAAACATTACGCATCGACTTACCAATCATAATTAAATAACAGCTTAGCTAACGTGCGAGCGATCATAGCTTTTAGAAAATATAAAGGACTATCTAGTCATAGGAAAATAATCGAATGCATATCTCAAGGAAATTATTTAATACCATTTCCATAACTCAATTGGTCTGGACAAGAACTTTACAGCAATTCAACAGAAAATTCGGCAACTTGCAAAAATCACAATTAAATAGTGGCTCGCTACGACTTTACATGGCATATTATTTTGAGAACGCGAATACATATTCTGAACAGTAGGGTTGGATTTACACATAACAATAACCAAGTTTTAAATGATTTCTTTTACAAAAAGATGGGCCAAAACGGGACTGTGCAATAACAATCTGACCACTGTCAACTAAAAGATTTATTTAAAATTTTGGTTTTATTACAATTCACTTTACTACTTCGAAACTCAACCATTCATCTTCCGAAACACGTTGCATATCATTTAAAGCATGGACATTGCACCATATTAATATTCATTCCTCATTCCAACTTTAATCGTCATCTAGAGCACAGTCAAGATTTCGAGAAACCCACCAAATACTCAATACTTGTACACATTATACGAACGTAACACATAGCTACATGTCATTTATGGCTTGGGGCAACACATTTCGCATATCACTAGACAGGGATTGCTAAAGCAATTAGTAAGATAATAAAAATCATAAATCTCAAATTTCGATCACATTTGCCTAGTATGCCCATCAGTAAACTCTTGTAAAGTATAAGGCATGCAAATAAGAAGTGTATACACACATAGAATAGTACAGACAATTATCAACGGGCACGACATCCGGTTCGGTCTACTAGCTTTACCCATAAGACTTAACTTAGTTCCACATCCTATAACGACATAACATAGCTGGCTCTACTAACCATTCCAGTCAATCATGATCATATCTCTCCTACATCTATCCTTTTAGGTAGCTATAGCTCATCAACTTATTACTCGTATCATTATACTATATCTCTACCTAACGGTTCAGGGATCATATAGCCGCATGCATATCACCATATACAAGTAAAGCTCATATTCAAAAACTCTTGTTCTCAATACCAGAAATAGTACATCTCAATCAACATTCAACATCAATCTCATGATTCGCAGTATATATTACCAACCATATTTCACATCATAACTTACCTCATTCCTTCTCCTGCAAAAACGTTAGTACAAGATAACTAGGTTACTATATAATCTACCCCACTCTTCAATTACTCACATTGGGTTCCCGAGACAGAACAGAAAGGGCCCAGGTTTGGTGTGAGGGGGCCCCTAACTCATCCCGTTCCTTTTTGGGGCTCCTATCAGTTCCATCTCGGGCTTCATTTTATTAAACTCTTCCTACGTTCATTATTATTCATTTGGTTTAGGCCTGAGGATCGTTCTCTCTGATACCACTTTGTAACACCCCCATTTATTTAAGGGCCTGTACTAGGACTCCCCAAGTAAATAAGGGTGTTACCATCTCGGTTTCCCGAGGCAGTAGATACAAAGGAAGATAAACAGTACTTTAATTAAATAAGGTTAAACTCAAAGAACGAGTTCATACAACCAACTTATAAAACTGTCTTGTAAAACTAAAGTATAACTCATGAAAGACTACTATGGTGATCTAGACTCTATGCTGGTCCGGATCCGAGCTTCTCCCATCCCTTAGCTCCCATAGTCTCAACACCTGTCAATCTGCTCCCCAATAAATTGGTTCATCACAGGTGATCACGAATACACGGGGTCAACCACGAGGTTGAGTAGAGGAAAAATAAATAAACAAGCTTATAATATATATATTGGAATCAATCATTCCTTATCTCCGCACCGATCCAACTCCAAATAAACTCCGCACCGATCCAACGTCAAATAACTCCGCACCGATCACAAGAGCCATTACCTTCACACCAATCACAATACCCAATATACTCCACACCAGTCACAAGACCCAATACACTCCACACCAGTCACAAGACCCAATATACTCCGCTCCATATCACAAGACCCATTATTCGTCACATCGTATCGTGTCACAGAATTATTCAATCAAATAAAGCAATATACCATTAATTCAATATAATAAGATGAACATTGTTAACAACGATTAATAATCAAATAACTCATCAACAGGCATACGGTATTCCCCTACCTGAAATACCAGGAACGCAAATAATCCAAGGCTTGCTAGAAATGTTCCACGCGAAACTCGCTACCTAAACAGGTATACGTAACGAATTAATATCCTTCCCGAACCCCTTAACAAACTCCACTTACTATAATTAGAAACCTTCCATAAATAGAAAGTTTCCAAAAATAGAAACTTTCCAAATATAGTAACTTCCAAATATAAAAGCTCCCATGACTTAAATAATTCCCGACTCGCATATTAATTAACACGAAACAACAACTAAAGTAAAGATCTAACCAATTAAAACATACGAGATGTTGTTATTAAGTATATGATAAATGATAACAACAATAAATAATAAGAATAATATCAAAATCCTAATAATAATAATAATAATAATAATAATAATAATACACCATACTAACCACTCAAGGCCCACTTAATACCCTACCAAACATGCTAAATGTGGTAAACAACGAAATCAAACGCAGCCATAACCCCGTAATCCGACAGCCTTTACCAACATTATACAAGACCGACCACCGTGACAAACACCCGCTCCACCACCACCAACAACCCCTGACTTCCTTTCTGGCACCACCAGGCTCGCCTCTGAGCCACGGTGGTTCCAGGGAGGAGGTCAGAGGCCACCGACCACCACCACCGTCGCCAACCTAACGCGTACAAACTCCCTGCCCCACCATCTTATTACTCTAATCCTATGCGACATACCTGACTAACACTGCCATAAAGACGACATGAACCACCAAGACCCACCATGATAACGACCAACCTACCACCCTGACTAACACCTACACAACTACCTCGACATTCGCGTGAAACAACAACAAGATTTTACTCGAATTCAAATGCAGTACCATACGTTTACAGCCCCCAGATCTGACAACAGACTCGCGTATAGAACAGACGGCTAAACAGCCTCCACTGGTGGTCCTTCGTGGTCAAAGACAACTCAACAATGGTCGAAAAACGACTACCACACACCCTAGACTAGCAACATATACAAACAAGAACTAAAACCGTATACTACTCTATGAAAAATGCGAACAGAAACAGAGAGAATAGAACAGAAAAGTGCAATTGTGGTGGTCATACCTCTTTCCCTGTGCAAACGAGCAGCCCTAGACCACCTTAAACCCACCGTGAAACCCTCCTTGCCACCCTCTGATATGTCGGCAGTGCTTGTGTGTGATAGTTTGGGTGTCGAGTAGATTAGGGGTAGGGTTTTAAGAGTGCTTTTATATGGCGGCAAGCAGCAGGTCTGGGGTGTTTTGTGTTAAGTGTTGTGTGAACGGTTTTTTGGGTTGTTTCACTTGCACGCTTACCGACGCCCAAGACACACAATTAAACATGTTCTAATCATACTAACCAACCCCGACAAAACACAAGTAGCATATAAAACATACAACCCGTATTCGATAATTAGGTTATCGATAATTAAGTTATCGAATATAACCAACTTAATATTATTAAAATGGTAGCAAAATTAAGAAATACGAAAATTAAAACATAAAGAAATACGACAATTATCTTATTATCTTATTATATTAGTATAAGTAGTCTGGTTAGTGTTGTGTTAATTTAACATGTTTTGTCAGTATGTTATAATTATTATTATTATTATTATTATTATTATTATTATTATTATTATATTATTATTGTTAGTATATTTTTATTATTATTATATGGTATTATTATTATTATTGTTATAGTAGTTAATATGTTATTTTTAGTATGATTGGTATTAGTATTACTAGTAATTTTGTTCATGATATTTAATTATTTAACTTGTCAAGTAATTTTATTGTACATGAATGTGACGGTTATCAATAGTTCGATCATAGTTTCTATGTTCGTTTATTTAATTGATGTAGTCATATTTAGTATGGTCTCGTTATGCGTAATATTGATCTAAATAGTTAATTTGAATAATTGATGTTTTATATTAGTTGCATAATTGTGTTAGTTAGTGATTGTGTATATTAAATTTTTAGGTGACGATTTTGAAGTGCCATTATTCTGTTAACTCGCTGGCTTGCTATTGGACTATATTGCTATGCAGGTAGGATACACTGACACTATACTCCATGAGGTGTTATGTATGGATGTTGGATTGTGTGTTATGGATGATGAGTATGATTTACATGAGAATGATATTTGTTGGATTGAGTGTTGATTATTATTATTATTATTGGTATGCGCATTGCGTTATCTAATAGCATGATTGATTAAGAGTATTGTTGCATTCATGAGCATGGCATGTGCATTGGATACGGATTTGAGATGATGAGATATTATTGGGCCCATGCTAGTTCTGCAGGACTAGACCTGGTGACCTCAGCTGTTATGCTGGTGTTCGCGACGGCCGATTATAGTCTGCCGAGAGGTTCGGTATGGTTGGTGTTACGGGTTTGAGATTGAGATTTGTGATTGAGAATGAGATTGAGAATGAGCTCGAGCATATCATTGCATTTGCATATCATACTTGTTGCATTATATTTATTATTGTGTTACCCTACTCAACCGCGAGGTTGACAGTGTATTCGTGTACACCTACGATGATCCGGAATGGGGAGTAGATTTTACAGGTCAGAGACAGATGAGCTAGGAGCTGGGGCAGGAATGTGAGATGCATACTTTGGCCGACTTAGAATTATATCACATTTAGAGAAGTCATCAGTTGTATTTTCTTTTCCGTTATGTAGTATTTGTAATAACGAAGTTTTAAATTTCATCAGTATATTATAAAGTACCTTGGTTGTTTTACTTTGTTATTCACTACCTCGGGCATTCCGAGATGGTAACAGCTCTATTTATTTGGGAATGTCTTGCTAAAGGCTTTTAAATAAATGGGGGTGTTACATTCTTCAATTAGTTTTTTTTATTTCTTGAGGTTCGTATCATTATTTTATATGTGCAAATTAAGAAGGACAAATTTCTATTATCAAGGAGCAACTGTGCATGTTCAATCGTTATATTGCACTATAACTATATGATTCTTCTTTTTATTTGTTTATTTAGGTTTTAGTATATGGGTAGACGTTATCTACAAATTATATTGTTCAATCCTGCCAAAATCATTCCAATGAATTGAATCAAGTTATCCTTCTTATCCCGCAAATTTATTTATACATTTTCATAGCATACTTCATTTTCATTTTTTATATATAATGCATATATTATTCGTTTATCGATCAGACGGAAACTAAGTATTTCACCTTTTTCATAGCATACCCCAACTAAGATTGCCCTAGATTTGAATTAGTTTGAAGAGAAAAGTTAAATTTTCATGTACAAATTGATAATCTAAAACATTTACCTGCATGTCTTATATACGATTATATGGTTATCGTCTTATCGATAAGGTTATACGTTAATATATTCTGGGCTCTAACTCTAATTAAGAACCACAAAGCGCAAAACAAAATCTCAAATTATAGAATATTAGCTAACTGAAGTCGAATAGCTTCATTTTTTCATCAATTTGATTTTTCTGCGACTTTCTTCATAATTTTTTGATAGATTCATATATAATTGTTGGTTGTAGATGATAAACTTAGACTTTGAGGGTTTGGATATAATCTAGGGTTTTCAATAAGTTTGGGGATATTATATATTCAATATAAATTCACACAAGTAATTGAGGAGATGGAATTTGATACTTCTTAAAGGCTCTGATGTTGGAATCGACAAAATTCACACTAGACTATCAAAGCCCCAAAGGTTTGAATATCATTGCATCGTTAAATAACTCTCTCCCCTTATCATGCAATAGGTTTGTCAATAACGCTATTGAGATCACCTCTCCAAATTTTTTGTTTTTATAAAATATATATTTACACAACCATTTATTTGTAAAGTGTTTTTTTACAATAAATGTATGAATAACGGACTTAAACTGGAGTATTTGTGCAGTTGATTTCAAAATAGAACTAAATAAAAAAAAGTTAAAGTTACGAAAGGACGAGATATTTGAGCAAACGAAGTGTTCATTATTGTAATTGTTGACCTTATAAGATTATATTATTCACATCCATTACTGAAAATTCACGACCTTTTTAAAATTGATGATATAATCTCTATTATGTTGTGACATTTTACATGTAATTGTAGCTCTTTGATTATATTTTTAAGGACTCAAGAAGTTATTTACGTTTTTTTTTTGTTTTTAGGTGAGTATTTTAATCAAATATAACTAATTTGTTGGATCATATTGTATAGTTACTTTTAAATTATCAATCAAGGTCAATTTTATACAACGTGTTATAACTAATACTCCCTCCTACCTATTATAAGTGTCCCGTTGTTGGTTTCGGTTTATTCGTCAAAGTATCCCGTTGTGTACTTTTAGTAAGTTTTTGGGTTGTTTTATTACCCTTATACCCTTCCCTATTTCTATATATTACCCACCCACCCACCCCTAACCCATTAATTCTTACAAATCCTAACCTTCTCTCTCCAATCTACATACCCCTACACTACACAAAATATTAAACAAGTATTATTCCTTAAATGTTGTACTTTGTCCATAATGGGACACTTATCTTGGGTAGAAGGGAGTATGTTTTAAATTTTCCTTACCCATACCCGTGCATTTATGCACGGGTATTAAACTAATTACGGTAATATGGTGGATGGCCATTAAGAAGATAAGAGAAAAGAAAATATGATTTATGTGATAAATCAAATCACATAAAAAAGAGAAAATGTTTTTTACATTTTGTACATTTTGATAAGAGGAAGAGTGATCGTGTAAGGTCACATCACTTCCTCTCCTTCTCTAAGTGGTCGGCCACCCTTCTTAATAAGAGGACTTTTGTCCTCTTAAAATTACTCTAGTGCTTTTATATTTTACAAATTCAATGCATCCCTCTAAAATTACATAAAAGTGTTTATGTTAAGTTTTGTCTCAAAATCTAATATTCTAATTAAATTACTAGTGCAGTAAAGTTAATATATTAGATTATCTATTAAGGTTTCTACTAGTTTATTTCTAGACCTAAATAATTAGTAGAGTCTCGGGCTGACTCTTGGTGCGTACGTGTTGGAGGATTTTGCGATCTAAAGTTCATCTATTGTGATAATAAGCTCAAGAATAAAATTGGTAGGTGACCAATTTTGTAATTTCCGTAAACTCAATGTAAGGAAAACCTTCTTCAAGTATAGTTTTTACATGTACTAGATCCATTTAAATTAAAGAGTTAATTTGTACATTAATAAGATTAATGAGGTATATGAACCTTACAAAAACACTTACCCGGTCCTAGATTTTATGATTCTATTATGGTTGTAGCCTTTTTTCGAACTGAAAATAACAAAACCCTATTATAACCCATTTAAATGGATATATCATAACCTATTTAAATTAATGGGTTATTCGTGTTGGGTTCGTGTCGCAAGAGCTCAACTCTAACCCGACCCATATAAGTTCGAGTCATGTTTGTGTTGACCCAATTACGTAAATGGGTCAAAACACCTTGACACGAACCCACTCATTTCGTGTCGGGTTTTCGGGTTGTGTCAATGATTGCCACCTCTAATTTAAACCTTTATACCATCCCATGAAGATCATTAAAATTAAGCAACTAATTCTTGTTTTTTTTTAGCTTAATTTCAAATTTCATTCAACTTAACTCACTTCGGTTATTAACCCCAACTTACTGGAGATCTATTAATCTCAACAAATTCTGTTCTATTCTAGTAACTACATTTAATTTTAATTTAATTTAATTTAATTTAATTCAACCTCATTCAAAACAAAAACATAAGAAAAAAAACCAAAATCAATCGTGAAAGACACAAAGTAGTCCAATAAGGTAACAAAAACATTAAAAAAAAAAGAACCAAAATCAATCGTGAAAGACACGAAGTAGTCCAATAAGGTGGTCCGTGTAAATAACATATTCGACTTGACAAGATCTCATATAAGGCTTTGTATACCATTATCGTTAGCATTGCAAGAAGAGACGGCATTGTATCCGCCATACATATGGAATTTCTCAAGTTAAAAAGAGATAAGAACAAATTGGTCCACATAACTAATGATGCTCCGTAAAAGATTATGCCCACTAATGTTTCCTCACTATACAAATTATAGAGTGATTGAGGCTAGAGATGGCAATGGATCCCGGATCCTACCCAGATTTACCAGACCCTATACTCAAGGGTAGGATATGGATCCCATTATTTTAGATCCTTAGGATCTGGATCAGACCCATATCCTTATACGAGTACGAGGGTCGGATCCGGATCCCACCACTAAGATCCAGATCCTACCCTTGGACCCTCTTTTAATTTTATAGGGGTAATTTTTGGATAGATTCGACCCTTCAGAGGTAGATTATGGAAACAAGCAATGAAGTATTAGTATTTATTTTGTTTGGACAATTTGTTTCATTATGAATTGTTGGAATTATAATTATTTTGTGGTTTGTAAACCTTATTTGTAAGTTGTTATAAAACTTTTTAATACTTTGTACATTCTTTTTATTTCTTTTAGACTATGATTTTAAACCAGTGAAGTTAATAGAGGGTAATTCGACAAAAATATCGTCTCTAATTGACAGGTAAAAGTGAAATAGTGTATAATAGTGACTTGGTGCGGTTTCATTTGAATGTATCGTTGAAGATTGACGGATCTGGATTTTATCCAGATCCTACCCAGATCCTTAGGATGCGGATATGGATCTACAAATTTCGGACCCTGAGGATAAGGGTAGGATCTGGATATACCATTTTAAAATGAATCTGGATCTGGATCCTATAGGATCCTGTCCAGATCCTACCCATTGCCATCTCTAATTGAGGCACATCATGTGTAAGTTGCCTCTACTACTAGTATAATAAATTCCTTAACCCTCCATTTTTGAGTTTATTGATGATGTTTGCTTAATTGAACTAAACTACTCCATCTAGTATTATTTGACTAGCTAATTATCACTCATTAACTTAGACCAGGTTCTTTTTGGCTGAAACGATCGAGCTGAATTGAATTAAATGAAGTATAGCATAATTGAACTAAATTGAATGGAAATAAGACTGAGTAAATTTAGTTTAATTAAAAGTAAATTTTGTGCAGAGATTAATTGAAGATAATTGATTGGACGTAAATAAAACTTGACGGAATACAACTCGACAAAACCTAAATGAATTGAAATTAAGTAAGAAAGAACAGAGTCTTACTACGTTTTAGCCATTACCCCATTCGAGACTCACCAAGTGAAACATTTGTGGTTGACAATATGACATACCCCTTATTGTTGTCTCTTATATTACTCAAAATCATTCAGAAGTAGTATATGATATATATATATATATATATATACATATATATATATATATATATATATATATTAAATACTTAAGTGTTGAAATTGACAATTATTTATGAAAATTAAACTGCACATATTTCATGTTTCACGTCTGATGCATCAAACATTGGTACGGGAGTAATTAGAAAAATTGAAATAATTCTTTAGCTGGAGGTCTTCTAATTAATGACTTTATACTCGACCAAATATTGAAAAAGTTTTGACAATATTATATAAAGAAAAGGATTAGTACGTAATAACGTAGCTTAATTTTGTTTGTTTGTGGTTATATTTTATATCTGCTTAACATAAAAAGACTACACATTCAATTAACTAAGTTTACAACAGGGAATCCAGCGGCGTGTCTTATTTATGACGGATACTATATGTCATAAGATGAAAACGGATACTTTTTCTCGTAATTAAACAAATGGGATGACACGTAAAAAAAAAATGAAGCATTCGTTAATGTTGCCACTTGCCAAGAGGTATATTATCCGTTTTCAACTTGTATTGGACAGCGTTTGTTTTGGGAATTTGTGTTATTCTCCTCGATTCTTTTGTCACTCAGTTTGGTTCCACTCACTTCTCTCTATCTTAGGCCTTCCTTTCCATTTTCCTTTTCCTTATTCCAACTTTCTTGAACCTTCTTAATTCCTCTTTTATTACTTCTCTTCTCCTTCCCAAGTTGTTCATTATTAATTAATGGCAGGCGTACCACCAGAAGCTGAACTAAACCCTGAGCCTCTTCAATACAAGGTACTACTTTGTTTAGATCAACACTATCTACTAAGCTTTGCCTTGTTTACCATTTTAGTTTAGTTCGGTTCAATTCCGTTATTTTCTTACAGTTGAGTTGAAAGTTTTTTTGTTAAATCATTTCAATATCCATGATAATATTTTACTAGCTTGTTTTAATTTTTGTGATTAATATATATTTTCAGACGTGGGTATTGAAAGTTTCCATTCATTGTGAAGGCTGCAAAAGGAAAGTCAAAAGAATTCTTCACAGTGTTGAAGGTAAACTTTTCTCCTCGTAACTACCGAGTATTCTCTAAAAATTTTAAACTTTATCCGGCGTATAATAATCTTTCTGTATGTCCAGGCCACTAAGAAAAACTGTTCTTTGTTGATAGAGTTGATTAACTGAGCATTTACATCTGATTACATCTTTTAAAAATGTTTTTTTGGTGACTAAAAATTTAAAAAATGTGATAGACTAGCTAACAAATAGCCTTGATAAGAATAAACTTACAACATGTATTGTCCGATTTCAACCTGTTTTATTTAAGCTAACCATTAGTTATTCTAGTGATTTACATTGTTTTGAAACAAATGTGACAGGAGTATACACCATAGATGTGGATACAAAGCAGCACAAAGTTGTAGTAACAGGGAATGTGGAAGCCAATACTCTACTTAAAAAGCTTGAAAAATCTGGCAAACATGCTGAATTATGGACCAATAACAACAACAACTGTCCACAAAACCAAGAACAACAACCGGCAAATGAACAAGACCCCAACCATACTCAAAATCCTCCCACTGACCAGCAATGTCCTGAAAATCAACAACAAGACCAACAACAGCAACAGCAACAGGTGGTCAAGGAAGTTAGGTTCGATGGAAACCCGCCTCCTACTGGAAACAATCCTCCCCCTCAAGCTAGTGGTGGTGGTGGTGGAGGAGGAAGTAAAAAGAAAAAGAAAAAGAAAAGTAGCGGTAACAGTACCGCTAATGCTAACGTTAATTCTAATGCTAATAATAACAGCTGTGGTAATGGTGAGCAGCAGCAGCAGCAACAACAACAACAGGGGAGTAACGGTGCGGCGCCACAGAGTGAATCGCAAGCGCCCCCAATGGGCCCAGGTCCATGTCAGGGACAGGGTTCATACCCGAATCCAATCCCTGAGGATATGGGTCAGGGGCATCCGGGTTACATGCAATGTGGTAGTATTAGTAGGGTGTACGAGTACCCACCAGCTTACCATGCGCCTCCACAAGTGTACGCAATGAGTTATAACACGGCGTATCCTAGAAGCTATACGGCGTCGTATTATTCTGCTCCAGCATATTCGTACGCGCACGCACATCAAGGAGGTGACGTGGAGATGATTCTACCATCGGATTGGAATGGGCCATCTTTGCAGTTACAGCCGTCGGATTCATTCGAGCTTTTTAGCGATGAGAATCCCAATGCCTGTTCACTTATGTGACTCAACAGGGTTTGTTCGACTTCAGGTTTGGGTTATACCGCTCTGTATAAAGGTCGGGGTAGTTTCCGTAATTTCACAAGTTTTAATTTGTAACTTGTAACTTGTAATTTGTAATCTGCGAGAGTAGTACCAAATAGTACTAATGGAGTAATGGGATTGTAGAAGTAGCCTCTTAATTTAGGACCCATTTTAAGGAAATACTTCGTATAACCAAATAAGGCGGGTCCTCTACTACTGTAGAGTGTGGAGTTGTCACTACTCACTTGTCACTAGTAGGAGTAACTAGTTATCCCTAAACAATTCAATGTTGGGACTTGGGAGATCTTAGACGTTTTTTAGATTTGATTTTTAGGGAAAAATTAGTGCTAAATCTACTCATTAATCTACAACCTCCCCAGGGTTTTGTTATATAGTTCCTCCATTCATATCCAACCTACATATATAATTTTTTCATCCATTCATATCCACTCTACCACTTTTCTAAAATAGAAAACAAAATCACTAAACTACTCTTATGAAAACCATTTATCTACATAAAATGTCATTCCATGGCCCACCTATAATCCATCATCACACATTTAAATTAATAAAAAAACATCTTACACACTTCCAAATGTACCTTTAATAATTTTTTAATAGTTTTCTTAATATTTGTGCAAAAAGCATATATGCGCTTTGGATATGAAGAAGGAAGTATTGCACTTTTATTGTTCTAGTTTGACTAAATGTCATATTTAAGGAAATCTGGGGAAATATAAAAGATACTCCACTAAAAATTAAACACGACATCATATAGGCAAATTGGAAGACAGAGGTTTATATTTCATACTCCCTTATTCATTAGTAAGTCTTGCTTGCGACGGATCACTATTTATAATAGATATTTTGTGAGATAAAATGGATACAAAATGAGTTGGTAGAGAAAGGGGACCACATAAATTGTGTTGGAGAGACAGAAAAAGTTGGTATTTTGTGAGAGAAAACGGTATCCGTCACAAGCTTGCGACGGATAGTGCCGTTGCAAATAAGAATTTGTGCTTATTCATATCCAAATGATATATTTGTATTTTCACGTTTGTCAACGCATGTTTTACGTGGTTAATATCTTTAACTAAGTATTTGCAAAAATTATAAAAGTTATATATTTCCAATTTACTGGCAAAGACGAATCAAACAAGATCACACATGAATATATTTTCTCTTATGTACTGAGAGAAAATTAAAATTAAAGGTTTACTTGTAAATAGTGTAGAAAATAGAAAACTATCATCTAGATAAAAATGGAGGGAATAATTCACTAATACTCCGTAGTTACTATGTTTTCTATTTTTAGTTACTATATTTAGAAATGGAAAATTATTTTAGATTATAAATTGTACAAAAAGTGGACAATAAAAGTGGAACGAAACCAAGTTTTTTTTGGTCTACTGGAGATTCGCGTTCTCTCATAAAATCCAACGAATGGACTGCGAGTTTCTGGTTCAAATCTCTCTCTACATGATGAGACTTGGTCACATGTCTTATAGTGAAGGGTACCTCGCTGATTGAGCTTACATGGTACGTGGTGCTTAGCACAGTATTGTTTCGTGTCCGGCGAGAATCAAACCTCGTTGTCATCAAAAAAAGGTGGAACGAAGGAACTATAAGTGTGTAACAAAAGTAAACAAATAAGAGTTTTTTGTCAAATAACACCTAACATTTACATTGTCTATAAAAATAGTACCTAAAATTATATTTTGCCCAACAACACCTAACACCAAAATCAGTTTTCCGTCAAAAAAAGTCGAGATTTCGTCTTGACGAACGATGAAATTGATTTGACCTTATTTATTCATTCTTTCTTTTCCAGTGATTGATGGGTTGTAAAAGTAATTAGCAATGACTATTATTCTAAAGTGACTTATTTTCATTCAACAAGCCATTTATAACACTTTTTTTTACCAATAAGTCATATCTTCATCAATCCACTTGAAAAAACAATACCCACGCAAACCCGTCTCTACATTATAAAAGTTGCAGGCCATGAATCTCCTACCCGGATTTGGATGTTGTCTCAGTTACTGGAACGCCACAATTGCATCTCACCCGCTTTGTTGAGTTTGAGGATGAGCTTGAATAAGACATTGCGATGGTGAGGGAAAAGGCGAAAACTAGACAAAGTAAGCCCAATTTGGTTTTTAATTTGAAAATTGAGGAATTAAATAACTCAGGAGGAGGGTACATAATGATTTAATTGGAAGAAAATTAAGTTTAATTGAAGGAATATTAGCAAAAGGGGAAATTGGGTTTAGAAAAGGATGATGAAAAGGGTAATGAAATGCATCAAGGCAAAAGAAAGAAGCGTCAAATCAATTTTACCGTGAGTCAAGACGGAATCTTGACTTTTTTTGACGGAAAACTGATTTTGGTGTTATTAGTTTGTGTTGTTGGGCAAAAAACATAACTTTAGGTAATATTTCTACAGACAGTGTAAATGTTAGGTGTTATCTGACAAAAAACTCAACAAATAACGATACAACTAAATATGATATAGTTGTATAAATGATTGAAATGAAGAGACTATATATATTCTAATTTATAAGACATTTAATTTGGGGCTTTGCTTGGTTAAACTCGGTTAGAACCCAAATACCTAATTGACTTCAATATCTTTCGGGCAAACTAATAACTAAAACATTACTACATTCATCCTAGGGATGTCAATGGGGCGGGTCTTGGCGGGTCTCGCCCCGCACCCGCTGATGCCCGTCGTTGAGGGTACCAAAGATAAATTTATAATTCCTAAACTTAAACTATAGATAGTGAAAGTTAGGGTCGAACCACAAGGAGGTGGGAAATGTTTATTGATTGATGTTAATGTTAATGTTTAAAATAACTAAATTGGGGGTTGATTGGTTATTACTAAGTCTAAAGCAAAGATAAAAATAAAACAAGAAAATAAAGATAAGATTAAAACTATATAAAAAGGGATGCTAGGATGTTTGGGTAACAAATAGCTAACGTAATATAAATCCTAAGGTCAACATGTATTGCAGTCGCGTAAGGGGTGTAACATATCCTTTCGGTCTATGGTACCTAATAGCTCCTTTCGGCCTATGCTATTAGTTCCTAGGTCTCACAATTATTGGGTGTCAACAATAAGGGTGATTCCTAAATCCTAGGTCACATACCTTTCAGTCTTGAGTAACCTAGCCGTCTTAAAGTGTAAACCAATGCCCTTCCCGTATCTCTCAATCTTGGGTAGGTCATTACTAACATCCTACAAGTCTCCTTTTAGTCTCATTGTAGGGTATTATAGTCAACAAAGAAAGACAAAACAGAATACATACGCGAGTGGGTCGACCGACCGGCTAGTCCAGTCGGCCGACCACCGCCTTGGTTGACCGACCCATTATTTGAGTCGGCCGACCACGGCTCTGCTACAAGTCGGTCTCGGAATTCTATTACCTATGCATATTCATCCCCTACATCCTAACATATGTATTTAGCTACGCATGATTACTAAGACAACAATAAAAACGGGAATAAACATGGAAAACATAATGAACATCAATCTAAACATGCAAGAATTAATAAAGCTTGGGATTCTATCTTAACCGAATGCAATAATAACAAGAACAATAATGAAACTAAATTAAGAGAGTAATTACCAGAGACAAGATTAAGGCAGAAAAGGAACAAACTTTATTGAATGCTTGAGAATTATTGAAAGATTACAATTAAACTAAAGACGGAATAAAACTAAATTACGAACTTGATTATTATGATGGGGGCTAATTGATAAAAGCTAGATTCTAAACCCTAATCAAAAGATTAGTTTTTATAGGGCAAGAATTTAGAGTTTCCTAAAGACTCCAACACTTCTAATCGATTTCTAAAAAGCTTCTCTGGGCTTCGCTGAGGTCGGTCGACCAGATTTGTGGGTCGGTTGACTTCTTTACGGGCTTCAGGAATTCTGGGCTTCAAAGAACTGGTCGGCCGACCCGTATAGTAGGTCGTTCGACCCGTTACTGCATAAGATTGCTTTGATTCGTCTCGGGTTTGACTTTTGATACTTGATTAATGATTCCTGTTGACTTTCCTTCGTTCCTTAATTGTGCAAAAGTCCCGAGGGCATAAATTTGGTGTAAAATCGTCCTTTTTCCGCACAAATCTGCAAAAGTGCATGAAAATACGAAAGTGCACGAATTTTGGGAATTTATGGCTAAAACATAGTAAATGAGCGACAAAATGCGTGTAAAAACAGATGTAAAACATCATAAAATAGACACGCATCAAATTCCCCAAACCAAACCCTTGCTTGCCCTCAAGCAAGAAGTAGACTCGATCTTAACTAATGGAACGATTTCAATCTCAGAGCGAAATTTACATGTAAGCTTAAACCAATACCAAGTGCAAAATGAGAAAGTATTCGAATCATTCAAACGAGTTGTAGAGTCGTCAAACGTGCAAACTGGAGACTATAGAGACTTTATACCACGGACTCTCGCGGTACTCTCGAGACACTCATGAAGCAAAGGGTGAGTATATGTAAAAGATAGGAAGAAGTATATTGTAAAGACACTCACCTAACTGCGACCCATGAAAACATGCCTGCAATCTAACATGAACAAGAATTCTACAACTTTGTATAACAATCTCATTAAGTGGCCCAGATACATGCAATTGAGGTAATGAAAGATATGTGAGGTAAAAGGTAAAAGTGGTTAAGATGTTTTTGGATTTGTGGGGTTAGTAGCCAAGCTAGTAAAACCGGTTCCCAACAACATACTTCACAACATTTTGATATTAAGAAAGTGCTCTTTTGTAGCACAACTCTCACATTGAATATAAGAAAGGACTCCCAAATATTTTGATTGAGGTACGGGAGTGATAACAAATAAAAGAAAGAGATTTTTGGAACGAAATTTTGAATCTGATGCTGTCAGTTGGTCGGCCGACCTATGATGGTGGTCGGTCGACTGACTTCTGTACGTTTTTTACCTTTTTTTTTCGTTTTTCTTTTCTTTCTTTCTTTTTCTTTCTTTTTCTGTTCTTTTCTTTCTCTTGATTCTTTCTTTCTTTTCTCTTTTTGCTCAAGATAGCATACAAACCAAGATGCCTCAAAATAATCCAATGACCACAAGTACTAGCTTGGAAATGTAGGCTAAGTATGGGATGTAGTTTTGGGGGAAATAAAAAGGCAATTTTGGCTATGTGAAGCTTATGGGTAAAATAGAGAGAAGGATCCCAAATGCACGTATCAAGACTCACAAAACGAGGAAGTAAAACAAGTATATAGCAATTCAAGTTCATGTTTATGCATATTGATGTAACATGTTCCAAGGGGAGTACTACTCACATCCTAGACAACTGGTTTAAGAATGAAACCAGGAATAAGGCTCTAAAACTTAGAATGTATGGTAGGTTGCCAAGGTATAAGTCAAGTCTCAAGATATACAAATTGACAAAAACTCGTAGATATGCAAAAGACTCTCATACTAAAACAAGTTGACAAGGCAAGATAAATGCATAAACATGTGAAATAGCATAAATCATCCTTGAAATATTCTCGTTCCAACTCGACCTATATGCTAAAATAAACGTGCATTTTTTTGGAATTTTTTTTCATTTTTTTGGATTTTCTTTTGTATATGCAAGAGAAATAAAGAAAAACAATGCAATACGGAAATGCAATAAACGTGTGACAAAATGCAATGCATGTGACACGAAACCATTCCCCAAACCAACCCGCACAATGTCCCCATTGTGCATTAGCCTAAGTAAAGGTTTCAGAAAATTAAAGAAAAGGTGCAAAGAGAATAAAAACTAAGGAAAAACTGGAAAGAACTCACTGGATTAATAGGCGCATGAGAAAAACCTCCCCAAACCAGCGTAAGCTGGGAGGTTTTGGTGGCCAGCAGTGCCACTCAAGTAACCAAGATGGTTGCACGATTCCCGAGGAAGAAACGAACAGGCTGTGACGGACGGGTAGGTCGACCGACCCATGTTTTGGGTCGACCGACCTTCCTGCGGACTGCAGGAAATCCAGGAATGCAGGGGCTAGGTCGACCGACCCATAAATCAGGTCGGTCGACCCCTCTACTGCACATCGGTCTTCGTTTCTTCGTTAAACCTGAAAAAGCAATAAATATGCGCCCAACAAATGCGCGAGATGCCATAAATAGGTCCAAAGTCTTAACTACGCAAGCATAACGGAAAAAGTTCTAAAACTACGAGCAAACTAAATTAAAAAGTCTCAAACAACAAAAGTAAATTGTCTTAAAAACTGAAATTTGAAACAACTATCCGCTAAAGATGCGGAATATCTCCGACCACGGCTTTTGACGACATGCCGTAGTCTCCACAGTGTTTTCTTGAGTAGCAAAACACATCTTCTTTCCGCCGCAAAGCATATAGGACGAACTCTCCCCTGGAGCTTGTCTCCTTTTTTTCTTGTCCTCCCGATCTACAACATCTGGGTCTTCATCTTCTTTATAACTCAAGAATCCCATTCCCCCTCTCTGCACTGTGACTTCCTTTATTTCGGGTTTCCCCAAACCAACTCCTGCATTAGTCACAGTAGAAGTATCCTCCATATTGCTTCCAATCTGGGGCGGAGGTGTAAAAACAGATACAGGAGTAGGCAATAAAGTAGGAGAAGTAATGATGACCTTATACTTCTTTTCCGAAGCAATAGCATTACATGTGATGGGGGTCATAACATCTTTTTTCCTATAAGATAGGCCATAAATAATAGAATGCTTTCCTACTTTGAAGGTTAAAGTCCCAGTGCCTACATCTATGATGGCTCCCGCAGTGTGAAGGAAATGTCTTCCTAGTATTATAGGTATATGGGCATCCTCTGGGATGTCCAAAACTACGAAGTCAACTGGGAAGAAAAACCTGTCTATACGCACAGGGATGTTTTCCAACACCCCTATGGGTTCCATAGATGTACGGTCTGCCATCTGGACAGTTATGCTGGTTACTGCAAAATTGGTCATTCCTAGTTTTAGGGCAACACTTAGGGGCATGACACTGATACTAGCTCCTAAGTCGCATAAGGCCTTTTTTACAGGGAAGGTTCCTATATTGCAGGGGACAGAGAAAATGCCAGGATCCTCCAGCTTATGAGGGGCAATGACATGTGATAAAAAACTGGATGACTCTTTAGTGAGGGCCACTGACTCAACCTTATCTAAAGACCTCTTTCTTGACAAAAGCTGTCTCATAAACTTAAGATATGAAGGAACCTGTTGGACTAATTCTAAAAACGGAACTTGAACATTTAATGAACGAATTACGTCTTTAAACTTGTCAAAAGTTATCTGGTCCTTTGTAGGTATGAGTCTTTCTGGGAAAGGAGGGGCTGAAGAGTCAGTATTTGCAGCCCTTTTCAGAAACCTAGGGATCTTATCACCCCGAAAAAGGAAGTCCCTCAAGTTGTTTGGCAGTTCGGGACGAAAAGGAGCTTCTTTCTCCGCATCGGTGGTCGGTCGACCCTCTTCCTCGGTCGATCGATCAGTTTCCTGTACAGCGGATTTTTCTGGAATCTGCTCAGAGGTCGGTCGACCTGGCTCCTGGGTCGGTCGACCTTCCTCGCTGTCTATAAGCTTCGGCTGTTTTTCCTTCTCTTTTTCACCTCCCACTTTAGCTCCACTTCGCAGGCATATGATATTTAGAGTCTCTTTTTTCTGGTCCGTCTTGGTCGGAAGTTGACCCGGAGCCCTAGTATCGTTCTTGCTCGCGATTTGAGCAATCTGAGATTCTAACATCTTCATCCCTGCTTCCCTAACCTGAGATTCCTTCTGAACCAACCCAATGAGATTTTGGATAAGAGTGTCTGTGTTGGGTGGTGGGTTTGAAGGTGGTTGAGGGTTGAAGGGTGGTTTTTGGAAACCTTGCTTATGTGGGGGAATGTATGTGGAGTTTTGCTCAGGTTGCAAGTGCTGTGGGTTGAGAACATTCTGGCTTGTCCACCTCATGTTGGGATGAACATTATTATTATTTGGGTCATAACAATTGTTCCCACGATAGTGCTGGAAAGCGGCACATGTCTCATTGGATGAGGTACAAAATTTTGACACGTGCCCTTCTCCACCACACCTCTCACAAGCAAAGGGTCCGTCTTGAACGACATTCACCTGATAAATTCCTCCCTTGCTCCCACTTCCTATATCGAACTTCCCTCCAGCTTCTAGCTTCTCTAACTTGGCCACCAAGGCCTCAATAACAGCTACGTTAGACTTAGCCTTCCTTTGGTTACCGCGGGAAGTTCCATGTTCAGCGCGGTGCACAGCAACATCCTCTATTAATTTGAGACCCTTAGTCTCTCCGGAATTGTCCTGGAATCTCCCATTGGCTGCAGCATCTAAATAGGCCCTGTTGTCATCATAAAGGCCATTATAGAACTGGTTACAAAGAAACCATTGTTCGAATCCATGGTGTGGTATGAATCGAACAAGTCTCTTGAACCTGTCCCAAGCCTCACTGAAATCCTCATTAGGTCCTTGCTTGAAATTTGTAATCTGCGCCCTCAAAGCATTAGTCTTGGATGCAGAATAGTATTTTCTGTAGAATGCTAAGGCTAAGGTATTCCAATCTGTGATTCCCGCAGCAGTGCGGTCCAGGTCTCTGTACCATTCCCTTGCAGAGTCCCTAAGAGAGAAGATAAACATGGTCTTGCGTCAATCCTTCTGGGGGTGCAATAGAGCATATGTAATCTGTGAAGATTTCAATATGCTTTGCAGCATGCTCATTGGCCGAGCCTTCGAATTGGTTTCTCTCAACCATAGTAATATAGGCAGGCTTGGCCTCGAATGGCTTCCCAGTACCTGCAGGTAAAGTGAACCCTTTGTATAGGTCATTCACCTGAGGCATGGAGTGACTGGCAATAGTAGCTTCCTCTGTCATGTTTTCTTCTTCTTTCAGAAAAAATTGCAAGTAGGTAAAAGGTGGTGTTTTTGGTGAAGGTGGATTGTTGGGTGAATTTGGTTGTGAAGTTGGTGTTTTTGGTGAAGATGGTAATGGTGGTTGCTCAAATATGTCTTCTTGGAATAAGGAAGATGGTGAACCTCCTTCCTTACTCGCTAGAAGTTGTTTTCTCCTTTCTCTTAGAGTCCTCTCAAGCTCGTGGTCAAGTGGTAGGAGTTCTCCTTGAACTGACCTGCGCATAAGACGGAAACTAAAAGAAAAAAGTGAGAAGGTTTAAGGAACAAAAGTTCCTTAAACAAAAGAAACAAAAACAATAAACAATAAACACTGGCGTCACCTCCCCGGCAACGGCGCCAAAATTTGATGCCCGTCGTTGAGGGTACCAAAGATAAATTTATAATTTCTAAACTTAAACTATAGATAGTGAAAGTCAGGGTCGAACCACAAGGAGGTGGGGAATGTTTATTGTTTGATGTTAATGTTTAAAGTAACTAAATTGGGGGTTGATTGGTTATTACTAAGTCTAAAGCAAAGATAAAAATAAAACAAGAAAATAAAGATAAGATTAAAACTATATAAAAAGGGATGCTAGGATGTTTGGGTAACAAATAGTTAAGGTAATATAAATCCTAAGGTCAACACGTATTGCAGTCGCGTAAGGGGTGTAACATATCCTTTCGGTCTATGGTACCTAATAGCTCCTTTCGGCCTATGCTATTAGTTCCTAGGTCTCACAATTATTGGGTGTCAACAATAAGGGTGATTCCTAAATCCTAGGTCACATACCTTTCAGTCTTGAGTAACCTAGCCGTCTTAAAGTGTAAACCAATGCCCTTCCCGTATCTCTCAATCTTGGGTAGGTCATTACTAACATCCTACAAGTCTCCTTTCAGTCTCATTGTAGGGTATTATAGTCAACAAAGAAAGACAAAACAGAATACAGACGCGAGTGGGTCGACCGACCGGCTAGTCCAGTCGGCCGACCACCGCCTTGGTCGACCGACCCATTATTTGAGTCGGCCGACCACGGCTCTGCTACAAGTCGGTCTCGGAATTCTATTACCTATGCATATTCATCCCCTACATCCTAACATATATATTTAGCTACGCATGATTACTAAGACAACAATAAAAACGGGAATAAACATGGAAAACATAATGAACATCAATCTAAACATGCAAGAATTAATAAAGCTTGGGATTCTATCTTAACTGAATGCAATAATAACAAGAACAATAATGAAACTAAATTAAGAGAGTAATTACCAGAGACAGGATTAAGGCAGAAAAGGAACAAACTTTATTGAATGCTTGAGAATTATTGAAAGATTACAATTAAACTAAAGACGGAATAAAACTAAATTACGAACTTGATTATTATGATGGGGGCTAATTGAGAAAAGCTAGATTCTAAACCCTAAACAAAAGATTAGTTTTTATAGGGCAAGAATTTAGAGTTTCCTAAAGACTCCAACACTTTTAATCGATTTCTAAAAAGCTTCTCTGGGCTTCGCTGAGGTCGGTCGACCAGATTTGTGGGTCGGTCGACTTCTTTACGGGCTTCAGGAATTCTGGGCTTCAAAGAACGGGTCGGCCGACCCGTATAGTAGGTCGGTCGACCCGTTACTGCATAAGATTGCTTTGATTCGTCTCGGGTTTGACTTTTGATACTTGATTAATGATTCCTGTTGACTTTCCTTCGTTCCTTAATTGTGCGAAAGTCCCGAGGGCATAAATTTGGTGTAAAATCGTCCTTTTTCCGCACAAATCTGCAAAAGTGCATGAAAATACGAAAGTGCACGAATTTTGGGAATTTATGGCTAAAACATAGTAAATGAGCGACAAAATGCGTGTAAAAACAGATGTAAAACATCATAAAATAGACACGCATCACTCGCACCACGTGGGGCGGGTGTGGGTTATGATTTGGTGGGTCGTGGGGCGGGGATGGTTTTCAAACGCATCATTCGTCGCGGGGCGGGTGCGGGTGTCACATGAGACCCGCCCCATACCCACCCCACCCCACACCCACCCCGCTCGCCCCGCCCCACATGTCCCCGCTCCGCTTATACCCACCTAATAAATAATAATATCTAATAGTAATATATATAGATAAAAAAATATAACTTAAAAGATTAAAAAAAACCTTTAATAAATAAGTAACCCTTGCCTAGTAGTCCAATTAGGCCCAAACAAGTAAGTAACTTCTACTCAGTAGTCCAATAAGGCAATAATCACTAGTTCACTACTTTGTATTCCGTATTTGGGCTGCTATTTGTGCATGTGTTTCGTGGTATATTTGTATGTAAAACCGTTTCATGGCTCAACGGACTCTTGTCAATTGAATGTTAAGGCATTTTGTGAAAACTTATTTGTATAAGTAGTACGACTAGTATATTTTAGATTCACGATTTACATTTCTTGAGGAGCTAGGCGGGTGCGGGTGTACATTAAAAGTTCGCGGGGCGGGCGCGGGTTGACCCCCCTCCGCACCCGCCCCGCCCCATTGACATCCCTTCCCTATTCATCCCATGTAAAATTTCATCAATACAATATTATAAAAAGGGTAACAAAAAATGTCACGTCCACAATGTGACATAACATTAACAAAAAGTCATGTCACTTACTAAACATGACATGAAGCCACATCATTATTTTTTATTTAAAAAGAAAAAGGAAAAAAATTCTAAAACATTAAATGTATCATAACAAACATTAAGATTTGGCCTTTTTAATTTCTATATAAATTAAATAACAATTAGAAATCACAACTCTTAATAAATTTAAAATATCGATGTTTATTATTAGAATATTTTAAGGCATAAATAAATACCATATAATTCTAATTTTTTCGCCTTTTGTAAAAAATTAAATTTTGTTAATATTAAGGGCAAACAATAACATAATCAACATTAAATATTAACCTTTAAATTTTTAAAACTATAACATGTTAAACTTCAAATAAAAAACAATTTCTAATTTTATAACTTGCTAATAAGGGTTTTTTTGTGAGAAACTGCCTTATATTTATGTCCATCTGTGAACAACTACCTTATTTTTTATTTTTTGTTAAACACTACCTTACATTTTACTTTTTTGTTAAAACCTACCAAAAATATAACCCGGGCTAATTTTCGACGATACCTTGGATTTTTTTGTTAAAATATATTATATTATTCATCTGCTTCCCCATAAATCATTTTTAAAGTCTTTTCCTTAGCATAATATGCCTTGTAATAACCCACCTCAATCCCCAACTTTTTTAGCAACTTCTTCTAAAAAGTGTTTACCTTTGTTTCAAGTTGAAGCATCCAATATATAATCTATGTACCTTTCTTCCAAATAGAGGGAAGTACACTTGTTGTTGTGGTCAATCCAACCACAATTATCGTCGGAACTTGGCCCGAGTCATATTTTTGGTAGTTTTTAACAAAAACGTAAAATGTAAGGTAGTTTTTAACAAAAAATAAAAAGTAAGGTAGTTGTTCACAAATGGACATAAGTATAAAGTAGTTTCTCACAAAAAAACCCTGCTAATAATGATAAATAATGCATAAAAGTAATAAAACAATAATACATATTAATGTATATTAAAACAAACCTTTCACATTTCATTTCTCCTTGATGTGTATTTATGTACAAATTAAATTTGCTAATAATGAAAAATAATGCTCAAAAGTCATAAAACTTTACTACATATTTGTGTATCTATTAAATTTGATAATAATATTAAAAGATGATCAAAAGTCATAAAACATATCCTCAATTGGCTATAAATTTTTGAGGAAAGACGACATTTGTGAGTCAAAATTCAAGCCAATATTTTATTGTACTCTCATCGTCAACATAATTGCGTGCTTCAATAATTTTTTTTATCATTATATCAACATAAGGTAAGTATATCAAGGTAATATAATTGTATTAATATTTTAAATTAATTAATTATTTATTTATTTTAAAATTTCGTTGGTTATGAAGTGCTTATCATACCTATTTTAAGTCTTGTTTTGGTCTTATTTAGGAGCTATGAAGTTTTGTGTTGTTGTCCTACTTAAAGGTAAATATACTTATATCTTTATGACTCAGTGCCCTCTTTCTTTCATTATTTAAGGGAAAACTTAATTAATAACGATAACGTTAATATTACATAAATCAAATTCCACCATTTTGTCCGTTATTAATACTCGATGATTTTTTTTGAAGGGATGTGTAACATCCCGTATTTTCGTAAACAATATTTCAAAGGTTTTAAATTATTGTACGGAAAATAATAATATTTTAATATAAATTGTTAAGTTATTGAAATTGAAAATTCAGATATGTATGATAAAGTGAATAGTGAGGTACTAGAATTTGCACGAGCTGCGACTACTTATTGGAAACAAAGGGATAAGGTAAGGTGGGCAATGGAGGGAGATATTTGTACTCAGTTTTTCTTCTATTGGGCGAAAGGACGAAAAGGAAGAAACTTTATTTGAGAGTTAGAGGAGAGCATGGTGAATGGGAGTATGATGAAACGAAGATAGGCTTGGAGTTTCAAAGGTACTTTCAGGATATTTATAACCCTCTGAATTCTGATACTAGGGAGGCGCGTCTTATAGAGTTCCAAAACTCAGTTGTTCATCTGGATGTTAATATTAGGGAGGATGATAGGGATATGTTACTTAAGCCTTATACATCGAGTGAAGTTAGAAAGTCAGTCTTTCAAATGGAGGCGCTAAAGTCACCTGAGCCTGATGGGATCCCCGTAGTGTTATATCAAAAGTGTTGATACTTCTTGAAGAAAGATGTGACTTTGGCGGTACTCTCTATTTTAAATTCGGGTCATGTGTTAAGGGAGGCCAATAGAACCTTCATTGTGCTCATCCTAAAATGTGAAAATCCGGAGGGCGTTAAGGACTATAGACCGATTAGCCTTATTAATGTTTTTATGAGGATAATTTCTAAATGCATAACAAATAGATTGGCAAAGGTTATGGGTTATTTGATGGGGGAATTTCAGAGTGCTTTCATTAAGGGTCGAAGTATCAGTGACAATATTCTGTTGGCTAATGAGACAATTTTTCGTATAAATAGTCATCAAAATGGCAAAGTAGGGAGGCTGGCTTTTAAGGTTGATATGAGTAAGGCTTATGATAGGATGAGATGAGACTTTATAGAAGCGGTTTTATTGAAATTTGGTTTTCCTTAGAAGACTATGAAGCTTATTATGGGATGTTTAACTGTTGGGAAATATGTCCTCAACAATAGTGCGATCACGTAATTAAATCTCATGACGAGAATGCGCAAGGGATGATACGATTTATATTAGTCAACTGACCAACATTAAACGGTAATGATTGGCTAGCTAGAGTTTGACATTACTGTCGTATGACGGTGGTGGTCAGTTGATCCCTTTAGGTCACACCTATAGGACAATTCCCTTAATTGATAAGATGATCAAAAGTATATTGATACGATTTGATCATATTCCTTAAACTCGTATACCGAGAAATCAGAGGTTAAATCTTATTGTAAGATTTATGTTTATAATTGAAACGTCTCAATTATTAAACAATGAACGGTATTTTACAATATCGTAATTATAATGAATCGGGTTGTGTATTAATACAAAGGTTGTAAATAGTATTGACGATTATCATTAATAACCATTTTATACTAGTAATTATGAATTACTTGTCAATTGATAGATATGATTTATTTAATTATATATAATATTTATACGATAAATATTTATATGTTTTAAATTAAGATAATTGTATTATATTACCTTGTGACATATAAGATGTCACATAATGTACAATTTTACAATTGACAATTTTATAAAATAAGGTCCATATTATGTTTAAGGTGGCCGGTTATAGTGGAGGTAGGTGTGGGGTGTATTATGTGTTAATTGCACCTTTAATCATTGTGTTTAAAGGACCTTGAGAACACACACCCTAGAGCCACCCTATTAGTCTTGAAAAGAGAAGATGTTCCCTCCTTTTCTCCTTCCCATACCCGGCAACCCCTTCCCATGCAACCTACTTTAAATATGGTGATTAGATCACAAAATGATTCACTCTAATATTTTGGCAAATTTTTCTAAGGCAAGAAAAATATAAACCTCAAAAACCTCTAAAATTATTATTGCGAGAATAATAAAAATACTAATAATAATAAGTTATAATATTAGTATATTAATTCTAATTAAGAGATTAGAATTTGTTTAAGGAAAAATCCGTTTCTTGTACTAGCATACTCAAGGGTTCGGATCTTGAAGGGGTGTCTTGGTGCATCACTAAGGAGGTGTTCTTGTTGAATACTTGGAAGATCGTCCTTGCATTTTATTTGGACCGTGTGTAAGGGTTCGAATCTCTTTATTTCCGCATTTCCATAAGCATGCATAAGATCTATAGTTTGTTAATTAAAATGTTAATTAAGATTTTGTTTAGTATGACTAAATAATTAGTTTATGAGATAACTAAAACTAACAATTGGTATCAGAGCAACTAGGTTGTTTGCATGCTTTCCGTTTAATTTTTTACGGAGTTATTAGGATAACAAAATAAAAATTGATATTTCTTTTCGTATATTATATGGCCGAAATAATTTATGCATGAATACCTAATGATTCTAAAATGTTTTTAGGATATTTGGAATATATTTTGCATATATTTTGTTCATTGGTATTTTTATCTCGGTTTTATTAAGTCTTAATGGTTAAAAATTGTTTATTTTGGGAAAAATAGTTAAAATCATCTTTTGGCCGAGATTTCAGTATGTTTTCACATGTATTTCCTATGATATGAATATGATTTTTCGTAAATTATGGAGTTAAAATACATGGTTTATGAATTTTAAATGTTAAAATGTAATAAGATGAATAAAAATGGGTTTTTTATAGTTATATTTTGAATTTGACTATAAAACTTTATGAGTATGTTACATGCAATATTTAAAATGTATGCTAAATTTTCCAGAAATTTATCTCATATATTGCATTATTATAGATTTTTATTGTAAAAATCGGGTAATTAGTGACATTATTTCGACTTTAATAGTTTGAGTTGGAATTTGGCCATAAATATTTCACACGATGTCATATATATTATTTCCAGCATGTATAAAAATTTCGAGATTTTTATTTGATTTTATGCTTGAGAAATAATTTTAATGGTTAAAATTGTACGATATATGACGTAAATCGTTAAAATTTCCAATAGTTGTTAAAATGGCCGGAAAATTTAACCCATAATAGTCATATATGATATGTTCATCACCATATTTTTCTTGCGAGCCAAACGTTTCTGTTTTTATTTAATTTTAATTTGTTAAAAAGTTGCATTTAAAATTGGATAAAAGAGTCATGTATTTAAAATTTCGGCTCATTGGGTAGTGTTCCATTTAATTTTATGTCAATTTCATGTTCTTAAAGTATTTTGGAAAGTTTAAAAATATTATTAGTATTTTATTTGCATTCATGCAACTTATTATTTAATTTTCCGACTTAAAATGCTCGTTTTACGTATTATTTTCAAAATAAATATTAAAACCGAATAAATACTAATATTTTAAAGTTCTGAATTTTTAAGAACATTCTAAAATTTTCAAAATTTGAATTTTGAAATTTTCGAAATTTTTATGACTCTTTTTGAATTTAATATTATTTTTCACGTAAAACCGAGTTAATACCGAACAATATTATTATATTAAGTTAAGTCATGGTCAAAGTTTGAGTAAGACTAAATTTTGAAACCTAAATGAGTTGAGATGATTAACTTAAGAGTGAATTCCGATTCACATAATGCATAGTGTTGTTAATCGTTAAAACACGCAATTCCATAAAAACCGAGGTATACGATAACTATTTATATAAATGATATTTAAATAGGAGGATTTGGCTTAGGGTTTGCATGTTAGTTCATATTAATTCTCAAGGGTTCGGATCTTTAAGGGGTGTCTTGGTGCATCACTAAGGAGGTGTTCTTGTTGAATACTTGGAAGATCATCCTTGCATTTTATTTGGACCGTGTGTAAGGGTTCGAATCTCTTTATTTCCGCATTTCCATAAGCATGCATAAGATCTATAGTTTGTTAATTAAAATGTTAATTAAGATTTTGTTTAGTATGACTAAAATAATTAGTTTATGAGATAACTAAAACTAACAGTAACAACTGTTTCTTATGAAGTCTTACCAAAATGGGGTTCCGCGGCCGCAGTTTAAACCGACATGCGGCCTTAGGCAAGGAGATCATTTAACATCCATAATCGTATGAATAAGTAGCTCAAAGAAATTCTTCTCTATGTGCATCACATCCAAATTGTGTCTGATCAACTTTGTTTTCCAATAGGGTAGGTCCCAAAAAATACTTCTTTTAAACCAACCACTCTTTTTCTTTTTTAGCTCTCTAAATTCTTCTTCAGTCCCATCGTTGGTAGATGGCAATTCACGTATAGCCTCCCAAACTGCATCACCTGGGAGTCTATCCGGAGCATCCTCAAGCACCTCCTTTCCTTTTAAGAAGGCTTTTTTGTTCTTTCTATGGACATGCCCATCCGGTAAGAAGCATCTATGGCAATCAAACCAACTAATCTTTTTAGAATTGGGGAGGTAAAATGCTTTGCTATTATCCATGCAATAAGGGCATGCCATTCGCCCCGCTGTTGCCCAGCCTGATAGCATACCGTACGCGGGGAAATCACTTACAGTCCACAGCAATGAAGCTCTTAGTTGGAAGTTTTGCTTCTTGGACACATCAAATGTTTCGACACCGACTTCCCACAGATACTTCAGTTCTTCCACCAACGGTTGTAAATAGACATCCAAGTTATTTTTTGGGTTGTGAGGACAGGGAATAAGTAGTGAGAGGAAAATAAATTGTCTTTTGGAACATAGCCAAGGAGGTAAGTTGTACGGTGTAAGCATTACAGGCCAACACGAGTACGGTCTACCAAATTGACCACAAGGGTCAAACCCATCCGTACACAAGCCAAGTCTCACATTGCGAGGTTCCTCGACAAAATCAGGATACAAACTATCAAAACGCTTCCACTCCTCTCCGTCACTCGGGTGACACATCTTTCCTGGTGTACGGGGGTTTTCCTTGTGCCATCTCATTTGGTTGGCAATATTTTTCATGGCATATAACCTTTGAAGTCTTGGAGCTAGGGGAAGATAAATTAATGGGTGTAATGATATTGGTTTCTTTGTTTTTCCACTCTTCTTACCCTTTTTTCCCTTCAAGATAATATTTCCCTCACTTGTCTCATATCTATCCCTTTGACATTTCTTACATTTGGTTAGCAACGCATCATCTTTCCAAAAAAGCATACATCCTCCAGGACATGCGTCAATCTTTTCATGTGGAAGGTGAAGACCTTTGACCACTTTTTTGGTATTGTAAAAATTACGGGTCATAATGTTATTATCGGGTATAACATCTTCAATTAAAGTAGCAATACTGTCAACCGCTTTAAACGGCATATTGTACTCACATTTTAACGTTACTATCCTCGATGCAACTTGCAACAATGACATTCTGCTCCCCTCATATAAAGTTTTCTCGGAGTCCCTTAGCATATCAAAAAAGGCTTTGGCTTTTGGGTTTGGATCTTCTTCCTCGGTTATAGGTACACGATCGGGATTAGTGAAAACATTCGACTCAAAGGCATCAAGTACCATTTCTCTATATGGGTTCTCGGGTTCAGAAGAGTGTTCGGGATCAGAAGAGTATTTTTCCCCATGTGATATCCAGTTGTAATAGTTTGGAAAAAACTCATTCGTAATAAGATGTTCTTCTACTTCTACCTCAAGTAAATATTTTAAGTTTTTACATTTAGTACAAGGACACCTAAGTTTGCGTTGTTCGAAATCATATGATTCTGAACATCTAGCAAATTCAATAAACTCACGAACTCCCTTTACAAATCTAGCATTAGGACGTTTCTTCTTATCTACTCTTTCTTCGTACATCCAGCTACGTTCAAATCTCTTCATTTTAATCTAGATAATATATAATAATTAAACCAAACACACAACAATAATTTCAATTCAATAAGATTTCAACAAATAATAAGTTCAAGCTACGAATTCAAGTCAATATATGTACTTAAAGATTTCAATTGGGTCCTTATCACTCCAACCTAAACCCATCAATGTATATTTGAAATCACTAGCAAATACATAATTGTGAATTTATTAGTGGGGAAAAAAAATTTGGCAGCAATTCCCCTCAGTTCTTCAAATACACAATGTGAAATAAATTTGTATTTATTTCACATATGTATTCGAAGAACATAAAGAAATTGTTACCAAACTCTTTCCCCACTAATAAATTCACAAGTATGTATTTACTACCTAAGTGACTTGAAATATACAAAGACAGTCCCAAAATGGGGACTATTCATGAATTTCTCCTAACGAGTAATTCATGAACGGGTACTAGGTCAATAGTCATTCAATTCTTCCACGGAAAATATTCACAATAACTTACAATAACATACAAACATAATAATTAACATCACAAAATCATCCTAGAAATCTAATTACTAACTATACTCATCATCCAATTTTCCCCAATTTCTAACCCTAATCACAATAACACCCAATTTTTTTTCCAATTAACTAACTAAAAACATCCTAAAAACATCTTAATAATCTAATTACAAACTAAAATCATCATCCAATTTTTCCCAATTTCTAACCCTAATCACAATAACACCCAATTTTTTTTCAATTCACTAACTAAAAACATCCTAAAAACATCCTAATAATCTAATTACTAACTAAAATCATCATCCAATTTTTCCCAATTTCTAACCCTAATCACAATAACACCCAATTTTTTTTTTGCAATTCACTAACTAAAAACATCCTAATAATCTAATTACTAACTAAAATCATCATCCAATTTTCCCCAATTTCTAACCCTAATCACAATAACACCCAATTTTTTTCAATTCACTAACTAAAAGCATCCTAAAAACATCCTAATAATCTAATTACTAACTAAAATCATCATTCAATTTTCCCCAATTTCTAACCCTAATCACAATAACACCCAATTTTTTTTCAATTCACTAACTAAAAGCATCCTAAAAGCATCCTAATAAGCTAATTACTAACTAAAATCATCATTCAATTTTCCCCAATTTCTAACCCTAATCACAATAACACCCAATTTTTTTTCAATTCACTAACTAAAAGCATCCTAAAAGCATCCTAATAAGCTAATTACTAACTAAAAGCATCCTAATAAGCTAATTACTAACAACATTTGTGAATTACAATAATACTATAAAGGGATTCAATAAAGTTATTAAATCGACTCAAACCTGAAAAACTAGTATGAGGGAGATGAACGACGGTAGTGGGTGGTCCGGTGGCGTTGCGGTGGTGGTGTTCCGGTAGTCGACGGTGGTAGTGGGTGAGGAGAGTTTACGTTTTTTTTTTTTAAAGAAAGTAAGGATAATGAAGGAATGACGGGAGGAAGAAGTTTGGAAAAATTATACAGGGGATTAGGACCGCTAAATTAGCGACCGATATCAGTCGCTAATTTTAGCGACTGATATCGGTCGCTAATTTAGCGACCGTTATCGGTCGCTAAACTGACGCAATGGTACTTTTTGGATTCCCGCGGATTTTTTAGGATAACATTGGGATATGGTTTTGGTCGCTAAATTTAGCGACCGACAGCGGTCGCCCGCTTTTTTTTTTCGGTCGCTAATTAGCGACTACCGTTGCGGTGGCAGGTTTAGTCGCTATCTGGGGTAATTCTTGTAGTGTTTGTTGTTTGTACTTGGAATGGAGGTTCTCTCAAAAGGGGTGATTAGGATGCAGGATTGTGGTCGTCTAAAGAGCATTAGTGTGGCATGTGGAGTGGAAAGACTTACTCATTTGTTTTTTGCGGATGATGCGGTGTTTTTTATGGAAGATCATTGTGAGATTACGGAGTTGTTATATGGGTTAATACAAGATTTTTGTAAAAGCTCCGGTCAACGTGTGAATGAAGAAAAATCTGGGGTACTTTTTAGTCCAAATATGACTCTAAGGAGGGTGCAACGGTGCTTGCGGAATTTGAGGGTTACTAGGAATAGGGGAATAGGGAAATATTTAGGGATTCCTACGGAATTACAAGGTTCAAGGAAGGAGTTGTTTAAAGGGTTGGTGGATAATCTGGCTACTAGGGTGTCTTCATGGAATGGACTTTTTCTGTCCTCTGCGGGTAGATTAACTTTGATCAATTATGTCCTATCCACTCTCTCCAATTACTTTCTATCTGTATTTAAGATACCGGAAAGTGTGGCACATAATATTAATTCTTTGCTAACACATTTTTGGTAGGTAGGATATCGGTCGGGAAAATCTATGCATTGGTGCAGTAAGTTATTATTGGGGTTGCCTAAGAGTAATGAGGGTCTAGGGATTAGAAACATTGAATGTCTAAACAAAGTGTTGTTGGCAAAGCAGACTTGGCGGATTGCGTCGGAAGAAAGCTCTTTTTTTGTAGGGGTGTTTCGTAAGAACTTGGATTTTAAATGGAATTCGCTGGGGAGCTTTACTATGAAAACAAAAGGAGCTATGTCGTGGGGTAGGCAGAGCATTCTCTTGGGACTGGTGTCGATTAAAGAGGAGATAAGTTAGTTACCTGGAAGGACTCTAGACTTAATGTTTGGACATCCAAGTGGGTGGAAGGTGAAAGACCAAATCCAAAAGAGGAGATTCTCTTTTCTGATTACACGTCTTTGAAGGATCCGGAGGTTAGAGATTTAGTAATTGGGGGAAAGGAATGGGATAAAGGAAGGGTAGAGTTTTTGTTTGATGAGGAGACGACAACAATGAAGATTTTGTCCTCAACGGTGAGTGACACTCGTAGACTTGATAAAGTTATTTGGAAATATACTTCATCGGGTTAGTATACAGTTAAGAGTGGATATGGTTTGTTTTTAGAGGATGTTATGCGACAAAGAAGAACTCTTAAAAATAGGAGGAGGTTGAATGCGAAGGGGAAATCTTTTTGTGAAAGTAAATTATGTCATTTACTGATTCCTCAAACCTGGAAAATTATGCTTTGGAAGCTCATCACAAATACCCTTCCAGTTGGATCGGAATTTCAGAGACGTGGTATTAAGGATGATCCGTTATGATTGGGGATCCCGGAGGAGAGTCAATTGAAACAATAGAACACTTGTTTAGGGATTGCCCCTTATCAGCAAGGTTGTGGGCAAGTTCAAATCTGGGGATAAATGTGTCTCGGAATGCTAAAGGGAGGATATGGGATTGGGTTGTTAGCTGGATAAATTACTTAGGTAAGTCTGATGATTCACAATATGGAGTTATCCAGTTCTTGACTATGATTTGGAGTATTTGGATGGTAAGGAGTAATTGTATCTTTAAGGGTGAGATGATGGTACCAGGTGTGTTTTTTAAGGTTTATCGTGATTTGGTGTCTACGGTTGTAAAGGCGATGCTGCAAAAAGCACCCGAGATCCAAGAACGAGTAGAGGATTCAGGGTGGAAGGGGGTAGTTGTTATGAAGAAATACACAATTTTCATCCTGTGAAGATGGTGGGGGATTCAGGGAAATGCTTATGTTATAGAATTAAGGTGGATGCGAGATGAAATGATAGGAGAACAACATGGATTGGACGGATTGGGTATAATCAGGAACGGATAAATGACTTTGAAGGAAAAGATAAAATTTACGCGATTTCTGCTTTTTAGGCTGAGGCTATGGGCTTTAAGAAGGGTATCCGGTTGGCTGTGGAAAAGCAGATACGGCATGTTGAAATTCTTTCGGATTGCTTAAGCTGTATCTTGTAGTTGGCCGGGAAGGAATACAAGAGCATTATCAACTCAAGGACATGTTAGCTGATATACGTGGCTATTTCTCTTTTTTTCACTGTTTAAGTTTTAGTTATATTCCTAGGAGTTTGAACTAGGTGGCTGATAGGTTAGCATCTGAGGCAATGAGTTCATGATCTAAGGAGGTATTTTTCCTATTTTCTCATTCTATGTTTTAAAACGGTGTTAAACCAGAGTTAATATTTATTAAGGAAAAGAAGAAGAAAAGAACCAAAGTTATCGAAATGGTTATGAACACATACAACTGCACAAGTATACAACATTAGCATTGGCACGTTACATTGCAAATTTAGCATGTACATATTTCCAAAAATGAAGTTGAATAACATCTCTGATTATAAAATGAAAATATTTAAAGCAATTAATTAAACGTAATTTATTGTCATGGCTAAATTGTTGGGTTTTACTCTCACGGAATAGTTTCTAACTAAAAATCGTATACATCGTCATAAACAGCTGCTTCGGCTACATCTTCCACCATTTCACCTACTAATAATCCTCCCAATAAGCCTGCTCCCAGCCCAGCTGCCGTCCCTAAACCAAATTTACTCCCTTTCTTTTTGTGGTGTTTCACCGGTTGTTGCACAAATCCTGTTGAAGCTTGCCCCGGGTATCCATATCCACCGGGATATCCATAATCATAGCCCATATGTGGGTTTGGAGGGGGCGGCGCTGGTGGTTGTTGGTGACCCGGGTAGCCTCCATATCCATATGCATTATACCCATATCCCTGTCCATGTTCGTGTCCATGTCCATGTCCATGTCCATATCCTTCATAGGGATAGTTCTGTGGGGGTGCACCATAGCCATAGGGTGCACTCCTATCCAGAGTAGTCGTGCCTGGATGAGGATAATTTTGAGGTGGAACACCATAACTATATGGCGCATTCCCTTCGACAACCAGGCATTGATCTGTACCAGTAGTACCAGAGGTAGGCAGTACTGGTGGATAAGCCATGACAGGTTCGTCATCATCAAGTTTGGAGTCATGATGCTCATTTGTTTGAAAGGCCATGTCATTATTAGCACCATGCTGATGAATTGGCAAGACGGAGGCCTCCATTTTTTGATCAAATGTATACGTAAACTTTTCACCAAACTTGTAACAAAACTCGAGTTGACCCTTAAATCTCCCTGTAGAAGTTTGTACTTGATAGACAACAAGCTTCTCCTCGTTGGGGTGATCCTCAATCACTCCAACGTCTTCAAACAGCTCCTTAAGAGGTACATAAACACGACCCACCTCCTTGTCTCCTAACGTCCTATTTGACATTATTTGAAAAACCAAACCTAGCCGGTTCAACCGAGCAGCTGACTCGTCCACATTGAACCTCATTACATGATTCCATGTCGGGTTTATTCCTCCATCCTTGTCTACCGCGGTTTGTTGCATCGACCGGGGATCACCCGAAACAGAACCCACCACGTAAACGTCCATTGTCGAAAACACGTTTACATCTTTTAGATCTTTACCACTAATTAATTTTACTTCAATTGGACGATACTCCATTATTCTCATATATATATATATACCCGTGTTTTCGTGTTTTGATGAAGGAAAAGATTGGAGAAATGAACAAAAGGGAAAAGAGGAGGCAAAATATGTTTGTAGTAGCTTAGTAGAAGGAAATATATTGGATGAGAGGAAATTGTGGAGATTTAAAGGGGACGAAATCAATGAATTTCAAGATACAAAGTGGATTCGTATGGATTATTGACATAAAATCGGGAATAACTTATGATCTATGTGCAAATTAGCCTTTTATATTTGACTTGTATTAAATTAAAACAAGAATTTTAAAAAAAATGTGCAATTAACCACAAATTAATTTTTTTTACCATTTTTTTTACTTTAACATATTCTTTCCAATTATAGAAACTATTATAAATATATTTTTTAAACAATTAAATATAATATTTAAATATTCAACATAAAATGATAAACATATTTAGTATAAACAAATATTTGGTCATGTAATTTTTCATTATAACTTTATTAACAATTCTCATATTATGAACATTTTTCAACAAAATAAATAAATAAATAAATATTTTTAGCATGTTTTGGTAGGTTTTTTGAGAGCCGTCTTTCAACAAAATATTGAGAGACGACCCATATAAAATATGGAGCATATCAAATATCATATAAAAAAGAATATTGTAGGTAGGAGAGAGGAAAAAACAGATTTAAATTTACATTAAGGCCCTGTTTACCAACAACATATTGGCCATTTTTTAGCATATTGAACGGTTTTAGCATGTTTGACTAGTCAATATGCTAATTTCCGTGTTTGGTAAACAGCATATTAAAAAAACATATTTGGGGTCAATATGCTATTTTACAATGACCTTGTTTGGTAAACAGCGGATTAATATTGCCAGAAACAGATTTCAAAAGCAAATTTGACTAGCAGAATGATTTAGCGGATTTGACTAGCAGATTTATTTAGGCAGAATTATTTTAGAAGTGTTTGGTAATTGACAGTTTAAATTAGCAGATTGTCTAAAATCTTTATAAAATGACATATAAGGACATGACAAAATATTTATTAAATATATAAAGGGAATGTTAGTATTTTATTAAGAGGGTAAATAAGACAATTTTTTTCTTTCTAATATGCTAATCCAATATGCTGGTAGCTAGGAGCAGCATATTGTAAAATAGCATATTGGACCGCAATATACTATTTCAATATGCCATTAACCAAACACTCTAAATAGCATATTGGTAAGTCAAACATGATAAATCTCTCAAATATGTTGAAATTTGGTCAATATGTTGTTTACCAAACAGAGCCAATATGTTGCTTACCCCAACATATATATTGGTTAGCATATTGTAAAATAAGAAAGTTTACTTCATTTTATAAAGAAAATTAACAATCTACTAATCTTAATCTTCT
This sequence comes from Silene conica, assembly GCA_029255685.2. Classification (NCBI taxonomy): domain Eukaryota; kingdom Viridiplantae; phylum Streptophyta; class Magnoliopsida; order Caryophyllales; family Caryophyllaceae; genus Silene; species Silene conica. Next base: position 57,853,665 of record CM055315.2, read on the forward strand.
AATAACCAAACACTCAAATTAATTATGCTAATTGTAATATGATAGTCAAACCTTCTATTAAAATCTGTCATTTATAATCCGCCATTGCAATCTTCTTATGCTAGTCAAACCTTCTATTAAAATCTGTCATTTATAATCCACCATTGCAATCTGTTTATGCTAAAATTAATCCGCTATTTACCAAATAGGGTCCAAATAATTTTAAAAGAAAAAGGAAAGAAATTAAAACAAAATACTTTCCCATTGCAAGATTCTTAACTGCCGTGTAATCTTACCAAAATATGTTCTTACCTTCCAATTTACATCAAACTTCTCTTTTTCTAAAATCAAGTCTTTCGTATTTCTTCAAAAACTGGATTTTTTTCCTATTTCTTCATAAACAATTAATGTTGTTATTTTTTCTCAGTAATCTGAAAACCAAAATTATCACAATGAAGAAGAATACGGGTAGGAAAAGCCCCTTAAAGTCGGTGCCGAGAAAGCGAGTGAAAATCATAATCGGAGTGTTTTAAATATTGTTTGTATCTACATTGTATTTTATCATTGCATGCTTGTTGTAATCAACAACCAAGTTATCAAAAAAAGAGTTTAATCGGTATGTTTGAAATTTAGTTTCTGTATCCTTTTATAGTCTTTTAATTTCGTACAAGTTTTATGAAATTCAGTATACGTATCTTTGAAATTGTGAAGACCATAAGAAATTTTACATTGATTTTGTTCTTTTGTATTATGATACTAAAGTGAAAATCAGGAAGATGTTTGCTGTTAATTTCGTACCAGTTGTAGAAATGCATTATATGTTTGCTATTAATTTTTCTGTACCTTTTATTTTGTATTATGTAACTTTGTAATATTTTTTTTGCTTATATTTCTCTTTAATTTTTGCAATTTTTGTACTAGTGTAATTTCGTACCATTTTTTGTTAATTTAGTACATAATTTTAATTTGGTTTCGCTTAAATTTTTGCTATTTTAGTACCAGTTTATTTTTGTACCGATATTTTTTGATTTAGTACCAGATTTCGTATTTTGTATCTTTGTAATGGTGAAGACCATAAGAATGTGTACATTGAACTTGTTCCTTTGTATGTTAGGAATTTTGTATTTAATATTGTTAATAGTGTATAGATGCAGCTTTAGTATGTAGTACCTTCAATTTATTCATGTGTTTAATAATTGGTTTTTTTGTACACGATTAGTTATATTATTTATCTGTACAATATTTGATAGTAATTGTGCAGTTGTTGTATAAAAAATATGTACTTGTTTTGTTAAAATTAGTACTTAGTATCATTTTATAGCCTAACTACCTGATTTCTTACATTTTGTATAATATATGTACATTATTTGAGAGTATTTGTTTAGTTGTGTTATAGTACCTTGAACTTGTTCCTTTGTATTTCTATTTAATTGTGTAGTTGTATAAAAGAGTAAATTAATAATTACTCCCTTATATATTTCACTTTTCTAAAATTACTCCCTTATATGTTTTTTTTTTTAAAATTACTCCCTTAAATTGAACTCAGGTCAAATATTGCTACATATTACGTTTTACAGTGAAAAATTTATAAAATGGACGAAATTACCCTTTAGTGTATTTATCCCAACCCATCAAACAAACACCTTTCCTTTTACCCAGTGATTGAAATCCCAAATCCTAACCCTAATTTGTAATTCAAAACCCAAATTTTTAATTGAAAACCTCAAATTTCGCAAATTAATCTCAAATAATCTTAACCCTAACTTAAAGATTTAAGGGGATTACTAGAAGCAGGCAACAACAATGAATTCAAAGAGGAAGACGGTAAGTTAATTGTTAATTGTTAATGGTTTCTGCAAAATAATAACAATATAAATTAGAAAGACGGTTACTTGAAACAATTTCAGTTTTTTTTCCAGATAAAAGATGGATTCACATACCCAAATCAATTTGAAACCCTAATTTATATTCAATTTCAATTCAATACAATATCAGTTTTTATGAAGATAAAGAACCCCAGCTTCAATACAATAATATGATTCACATACTTAAATAAAAAATGTACTTACCTTCAAAAAAAATGAAAACTTCAAAACTTGAACAATTACATTGAGAAATTATTTTTAATGAATATAGAGATTGGGTAAAATAGTGAGAAATTAGTTTTGATGAAGATATTGGTAAGTTTTGAGCAAAGGCTATAACGAGATACTCAAATACTAAGGGCCATTTTAATCATAAATTTAGGGAAATGGAGATAAAATTCAAAAATTGACGGAAATACTCATCAGAGTTGAAAAATGGTAGCAATATTTGATCTGAGATCAACTTAAGGGAGTAATTTTAAAAAAAAAACATATAAGGGAGTAATTTTAGAAAATTGAAACATATAAGGGAGTAATTATTAATTTACTCTGTATAAAAATATGAATCAGCTAAGAGTGATAATGATAGGATTGTAGCTTTTAAGGTTCCCAATGACATTCTTACAGACGGAGAAATTCGCTAACGAGCCAAAAATGTAAGACAAATTTCTCTTTCTTGTTCACTGCCACTTAAATTGCTTCCGTACTTGTTTTGATTTTTCATGTACACTTTAATTTGTACTTCCTCCATTTCAATCAATTCTATACATTTACTTTATTCACGTTTGCCAATACCCGTTTTATTTTGTTAATATCTTTAGTTATGTATCGATAAAAATTATAAAACCTTGATATTCACAATATACTCGGTACGACAATTTAAACAAGATCTCACATGACTATCTTTTATGTTATATATTAGAAGTTGTGTCGAAAATTCACCCGACTTATGAATAGTGTCCAAAAATTGAAATGTATAGAATTGATTAGAATGGAGGAAGTACAATATAAGTCTGTACACTTTAATTTGTACATACAATTTTTGATTTTTCACGTACACTGTATTTTGTACAATTTAATTACGTACACTTTAATTTGTACAACTTTTGATTTTTCATTTTTAGATGTACAATTTTGTTTTTGTACATCTAATACTATTCTTTGGTAATTTTTTTTTTTTGGGTAAAAGGTAAGTATATAAAGAATCAACAAATCATCGGGCTACATAGTTCATCATTACAACCAAACAACCTTACAAAAACACAATTACAGCCTCTCAATCCAACGTTGATCCGGCCCATTCAACATTTTTGTGTTCCTATGCAACCATCTAACTTTCACATCCTGACACAATTTCTTAATCATACTAGGTGGATAAGGCACCACCCTATCAAATTTAGCTTTGTTTCTTGCCTTCCAGACTAAGTAAAAGATACCCACCACGCAAGCCCCTGCAATGAGCCTCTGGAGTCCAGTTTTGTTTCTGAGCTTTGAGTACCAAGTAATAACATCAGCCCCTCTGATCCGAAAACCCAGCTTGTCCTGCAGCTCTTCAATGCATTTGTTAAAAAATAGACACTGGCCAAACAAATGCCCGTGAGTTTCATCATAGCTGCTGCACAAATAGCACATTCTATCCCCATTGATCCCCATCTTAGCCATTCTATCCAACGTAAACAAACGTTTATGTTGAGCAATCCAAAAAATAAATGACATCTTAGGAATATTCAGCCCATTCCAACAAAGGAACCTCCAAGGAACTTTCGCAGCCTTATGTCTAAGCTAATCATAACCAGACGTTGCAGTATACCCCTCTGGTCTGCTGCTCCAGGAATCTCCAATATAGCCTTGTTTAAACACATCATTTGTTTCCACAATCTTCTTCCATGGCCAGCTGCAATCAAGTGGAGCTTGATAGTCTTTCCAATGAGTATGTTTCATATACACATGATTTACCCACTTGACCCATAAATGGTCTTTTTTAGTAGCTAACCAGAAGGTGTATTTTCCCAGCATTGCTCTATTAAACTTGCTTGCATTCAACAGCCGCAGTCCACCTTCCTCCTTAGGAGAGCAGCACTGCTCCCAGCTCACACTAGGTGATCGGATATAAGTATCTGCTCCTCCCCATAGATAGTTTCTGCAGATTGCTTCAACTTTCCTCATAATACCAACAGGGATTATAAACATAGAAGCCCAGTACGAATGAAGCGTAAACAGAACAGTTCTGACCAAGGTTAATCTCCCAGCATAAGATAGGTGTTTAGCACCCAAACTTCTAATCTTGCAAACAATACGTTCAATAAGCTTGTGACCTTCCAGCTTAGAAATCTTTTTAGAGGATATAGAGACCCCAAGATACTTAAAAGGAAGATTCCCAATGCTAAAACCAGAAATACTTGTTATATCATCCATAAGCGAATCAGCAACACCATTAAAGTAAATATCAGATTTCTCTTTGTTCAACTGCAACCCAGAGGCTCCAGAAAAAGTCGAGAACCCTCTTAGCAACCACATAATGGAAGAAGCATTACCTTTACAGAACATAAGTAAATCATCCGCAAATAAAAGATGATTCAACTTTAGATGCCCACACATAGGGTGAAATTTGAAGGAATTCTGCTGGGCCACACAAGTGAGGATCCTAGAAAGGTACTCCATACAAATGGTAAAAAGAAGAGGGGATAGGGGATCTCCTTGTCTTAGCCCTCTTTTACCATGAAAGAAGCCAAAATTATTACCATTGACATTTATAGAATAGGAAGGGGATGTCACACAACACATAACCCACTGGATAAACCTCGGAGGAAACTTCAAAGCATGCATCATCTGGTCAAGAAAAGACCATTCCACAGAATCATATGCCTTCTTTAATTCAATCTTAATAAGGCAACGGGGAGAGGCAGCCCTCCTATTATTAAGCCTTACAAGATCCTGACAAATAAGGACATTCTCCACTATGTTCCTACCTTTAATAAAGCCACTTTGACTCTTATTAATAATCTCAGGTAAAACCCTAGCCAGCCTATTACACAGAAGCTTAGTGATACACTTATAGAGAACATTACAACATGCAATAGGTCGATACTCAAGGACACTCACATGATTAGCAACTTTAGGAATCAAAGTTAAAGTAGTTGTGTTCACCTGCCTCAGAATTTTCCCAGTAGCAAAAAAATCAAGAACAGCTGCCGAGATATCTTTCCCAATAATCTCCCAGGAGTCAATATAAAATTGACTAGTGAATCCATCAGGCCCAGGGGACTTATGGGGGGGAATAGAGAACATGACCTGTCTTATTTCCTCAAAGGTCACAGGTTTCATGAGCATAGAACAATGGGAATCATTAATCAAAGGACCACTCCTTACAGTAGCTAAGTGAATAGAATCAACAGCATTACTAGAGCCCAACAACTGATTATAAAACTCCAAAAAGGCATTCTCAATCCCCTTATAATCACTCTGAATATTCCCTTGCACATCCTTAATTTGCAAAATTTTATTGTGCATACTTCTTGCCTTAAATTGATTATGGAAAAATTTAGTATTATCATCCCCTTCACATAACCACTCTGTTTTGCACTTTTGTTTAATGAAACTACAATGGGCTTTCGAAATAACTCTAAAGGAATTAGCAGCCCTAACCTCTTGATTAATCAGCTCCTGGTCACCAGGGTTCTGCTGAAGTAGGATTTGAATTTCCTCAAGATTTTTCTGAGCTAACCCATAGGCATTGTCAATATCAGAAAATCTGTTCCTATTTAGTCTCTTTAGGGGCAGCTTCAAACTCTTCTTTTTAGTCAAGACTTGATACATCCAGGTCCCTGACACTTTCAACTTCCAGTGATGAGATATAATAGACTTGAAATGCTCATCTTGTCCCCACATATTAAAATACTTAAATTGAGGCTTATGCACCCTCTGAACTCTTCTGAAGCAGATACAAGGATTATGGTCAAATAACCCTTCTGGAGGAAAATAAGTATGACACTCAGGATGCATATCAAGCCACTCTGAATTGACCATGAACCTATCCAGTCTAGAGAACACTCTTGTAGAAGCATCATGTTTATTAGTCCAAGTGAAATAGGCTCCCTTGGCTTTAACATCCATCACATCACAGTAATCCACACAAGCTCTGAAATCCTTGATATCATTCCACAAAACAGGCCTGCCAATCCGTTCATTGAAATTCAGTAAATTATTGAAGTCCCCACAAATACACCAAGGACCATTAAAGGAATCCTTCACTCTTCTAAGGTCATCCCACAACTTCATTCTTTCAGCATCAGCAGAAGACCCATACACCACTGTGAACAAAAATTGCTGGCCAGTAGCAATTTCCATAATTCTTGCTGTAATGTGTTGATCTGCCATACTCTTAATAGAGACCCTAAACACATTAGACAACCAAATCAACCAAATTCTCCTTCCAGGATGATACATGAAATTATTCACTCCTTCCCAGTGATGCCCAAAAACATTCAAAATATCCTTACCATCTACCCTTTTTATTTTTGTCTCCACTAAACCAAACAACCCTATCTTATTCAAACCCAGAAATCTCTTTATTTCCAACTGTTTGGTAAGTTTATTCATGCCTCGCACATTCCAACATCCTAAACTATCCATTAGGTATATCTCCAGATGGAACCTCCATTCCCCCTTCCTGCCTTCTTGGTGAACCTCCCAACACAGCAGCATAAGAAGGTGAATCCCCCCTCCTAGGCCCATGTTGAAACTCATGTCTTAATGCAGATGAAGTAACATTAGGATCAGGTTCAGTAGCAGGTATATTAAAAAATTCCTGGGGAGGAGGGTCATCCTCCACAGGAATAGGTTGCTCAGGAACTTTTTGTGGGACTGGTCTCCATACCTGTGTAGGTTTAGGTGGTATCTTGCTCTCTTTCTTCTTCTTACACATGGTATCAGTATGGCCAATCCCCTTACAAACCTTACATACATCTGGTCTCCATTCGTATTCCACTGGAACAACAACATCAGCCCCTTTCTCATCCTGGAAGCTAATACAATCAGGAAACTCCTGACCTACTTCAACTTCCACCATAAGTCTAGCATATCCCAGTCTAGTCTTAGTCACAGTAGGGTTGTCACACCTCACAAACTTCCCTAGCAAGGAGCCTATCTTCTCCAGACTAGACGAACCCCAAAATTTCAAAGGCAACCCAACCAACTTTGCCCAAATAGGAACAAACTTCACCCTCTCCTTAGCCAAAGTACAGTTTTCAGTCCAAGGTTTGATAACCACAGGCTTGCTATCAAACATGGGAAAGCCTTGCTGCAAAACAAGGTTAACAGACTCTAGTTCCGGGAAATGGACTAAGAATTCTTTGGTAATTTTTGATTTCTATATATGTAAACATGCCTATTATATTAATTTTGTACCATGTATGCATTGTGGATGCGAAGTAGTGATTCTAGCAGAAATCGACATCTCATCAGCCAGATCTAGCCTGAACACTACAACCAATAACACTCCCCTGATGGAGGACAACCTAGATCTGGCAAAAGAATTAAGAGAAGTAGCCAGCATTAGAATGGCTGCCTATCAATAAACAGTGGCAAAGACTTACATTAAGAATGTCAAAGACAGTATTCAGGGTAGGAGACCTAGTTCTTAGAAAAGATTTTCCAAATACCAGAGAGGAAAATGCAGGCAAGTTAGCTACGGCCTAGAAAGACCCCTACTTGATCGACTCGATTGCTGGTTAGGGCGCCTATAGGCTGCAAACCCTGGATGGCGAGATGACCCCCAGAGCCTGGAATATCACTCATTTAAAATTATTTCACATGTAGCCTTTTCAGCCTAGGTATGAATAGTAGTTCAGAACGCATTCCTGCCTGGCTTGACTGTTCCAATTTGTATGAAACAAGATGTTATATGAATGAAAGTTTCATATATGTTTTTCTTCCACATGTCTGATTCATTTCCCATATTTGATATCTTGAATACTTGTTTATTCTATGCCTATCCTGATAAGATTTCACATCCTTACTTATTTCGAATACTTGTTTATTCTATGCCTATCCTGATAAGATGTCACATACTTAGTTATTTCGAATCTTAAATACTTGTTTATTATATGCATTCATTTAGCCTGCATTTTTACTTAAACAATTTTTTAAGATTGAGGGTCACTCTAGCTACCAACATATTTTACCACATACATACAAAAAAACCCAACTTTTAGTTGCACAAATCTCAAAATTAGGCCTCATAATCACAGTACTGAGCTCAACTAGAATAACAAGCTAAGGGAAAATCCCTCTGATTCGCTTGTCATGGGTGATAAGCCCTCCAGACAGGCAAAAAGTTCCACCCATCAAAAGTAAAAAGCCTGGCTAAACCCAGCACTTAGCCTGGACAAACCCTGCAAAAAGCCTGGCCAGATCCACCACAAAACCTAGCCTGATCCAGAGAAAAAGTTAGCCAACATCTCAATGTATATACTTGAAATTCCCTTAGAAAAAATTCAAAACCAACTCAAAAAAACGAATACCATAAAAACACATAATATATACATAATAACTGATCAAGCAATGCTGACCAACTACTCAAGAAATAATGTCCAGGGAACATCCCCCCCCCCCCCCCCCCCGCGATGGATGAGACTTGCTACCAATAAACAAAAAACAAAATAATAAAATTATTTACTCCGGGGAACATCCTTCCTTGGATAGGCCCAATACCAACGAAACTAAACTAAGCCATCTTTGAAGTAGGAGCTAATCCGGATCCTTCCTCAGCTCCATTAGCCTCACCCGACTTCTCCTTAGACGCAGGAGACTCTACCTCCTCCTCCGCGCCCAAGATGGCCATATCCGGGAAGCGCTCATCCAAGAGGATCCCACTGGGCCCGGATAGCCTCTAGATCCCTCATAGCGTCTACCCGCCCCTTGCCGAAGAAGTAATGGGCAACATCAGCTAGCCTAGCTTCCGCCAACTCCTTCTCAGCACTCAGCTCTTCATTTTTCTTTAAAAGCTCCTGCATTGCCAGCTTCTCCTCAACCAATTCACCCCGGACAACCTTTTCAGCATTCTTGGCCACTATCTCGCACACCTGGCTGGATCTAGCTGCATCCCGAGCAGAAGCCAACTGAGACTTCAGTTGGACCTCTCTAGCCTAAAAGCTGCTTAGCTGGTCTTCCAAAGTTTCCGCCCGCGCCCGGAGACTCACTAGCTTACAACCACTAACTAGGGTGGCATCCAAGCACTACACAAACCAGAAACCAGACAGATTAAGAATTGAAATAAACAAAAAATATATAACAAATGAGAAGGGAAAACCAATAGCAGACCTCTTTTTCCTGGGTCGTGGCAGCCGCCAGATTGACCATCAGGGTTTTTGTCAAGGCTACCAGCCTGGCCGATGATTCAAAAGTATCCCTAATTAGCTGCCCCTGGTCAATGCTCTGGGCAAAGCTGTTTAGTTCAGCCTTGGCAGCCCTCAAATCGCCAGTCTAACCAGTAATTTGCCTGATCGACTGAACAATAGCAGCCCCTGCAGCTTCCTCTTCCCCTTCCTCTTCCTCTTCAACCTCACCTATCACGACCCTCTTCCTCTTCCTGGAAGAACGCACACTGATCTTCTCAGAGGCCGGTTCAGGAGAGACCAACACGTCCAAGGTCTTCTCGCTGTCACTCCCACTGGCCCCCTTACTCTTAGAGGCCTCATAAATTTTAACCAAGATCTATATACTTAACAGAATAAAAGCACCAATATAAAACAAAACTTCAAATATCAATACATATATGTAATAAACTTACAGGATACTAACACTGACTAGAAAGAGAGCCAGAAGAAGTCTTGCTCTTCCCAACCTTCAGGCCACCCAGAGCAAGCCTCATATAGCGGGGAAGATGCTCCCTACACAGACCGGCAGGCTAAGCACGTTCAGCCTCAGGGGTAGCCAAAAAGGCAGTTATCCATCCAACGGACCCCTTATCTGGATCAACGGTCTAGTCAACAACTGTAAGAAAAAAGAAAAACACACAAGGTATATTAAAATCTCATTTCCATATATTTGTAATTTTTCAGAGCTAAATGAACTTGCAGGAACGAATCTTACCTAGAGGTCATTGCTGGGTATCTCAAATAGTCCATTCCTGGAGTCAGAGTTTCAGTACGGACAAACAAATAAGTCTTTGCCCAATATTTATCATCCCCTGAATCAAGATTAGTGATCAGGGAAGACATCTTGCTCCAAATACGTAAATTAAAACGGCCATCATAGTGATTCCTTAGCTGATACACCGACTTGATATCGTTGATGGTCAAGGTAAGATTTTGTTTGTTGCATAGGTTTTCAATAAAATGAATTAGCTTCCAGATCATAGGCATGACCTGGAAGGGAGACACTTCCATGGAACGCATAGCATCTGCCACCAAAGAAGTGAAAGGTAATCTGCAACCGGCCTTAAAGGCCCACTCATGAATACAGAACCAACCAAACGACACCCAGTTAGCCCTGACGGGACAGTCTTCAGGTATCCATACCTCAACTACCCCGGAGATTATATTTTTCTCTATTAAAACTTGGTCATAGTTTATCTTCGGCAAATTTGGGTCCTTCAATGAAGAACCCAGAGATTCGATTGGTGTGAACACCGAATCCTGGTAAGTATACGATGTAACCCTGGCAGGGGCATCAATGATTGCCACTTCCAGCTCTTCTTGGTGAATAGGAACCTCCTCAGTTGACTTAACAATTTTCTGAAAAGAACTGCGCTTTTTCGGTGCCATCTTCCCTAAAAATTTGAATAGAATACTGGGTGTGTAATTTGATTTAGCAATTTTGGCTTAATTGTGTAAGACTAACTCGCATGAAAAAGAATGTTTTAGAAAATATTGGCAGAGTTTTCTAGAGAGAGGAATTAAAAGAAGGAAGCTAGATTGGAAGAGTTTGGATGAATAAAAATGCACAACAAACCCCCTATTTATAAGGAACAATGAAGATTGAATGGATAAGTCCTAGGGAAAGAAACCCTAGGCGCAGACTCAAGCATGACATCACACAAACTAGCCGTTATCGCCATAATTGTCCAGACAGTAGCGTATGACGTTTGGACTTACTGCAACAGATCTTTTTTGTACTAACTCCTGAGCAGGTTGACATATTATTCCTGGTCTGGTCAGACATGAATAAAATGTCAAGGGAAAATTATTGGGCCTTGATTAGCCCGGTCAGAATTCTTCCTGGTCCGACAATTTAACACAAGCTATGCAGGACAACTTCCGGACAAGCTCATACATACAAGGCATACCAGGGTATAATCCTCACAAGGAAGAGTACATTCCTGATCAGATAAGAAGATAAAGCTGAGTAGAATGAAGGACAACTACCCCTAACTCATTTGATCTGATCAATTCAGCAGCAATCAAGTAACAGAAGATCTTATCCCCTATTTTCGAGGGAGACTAAGTCATAAACCCTAGCAGCATTAGAAGGACGTGTGGTTAGTGCATACAAGGACGTTAAGGTTGAAATAGTCACCCAGAATAATAGGAGAGGAGTCTTATTAATCTGGGGTAGTTATTGTTCATGGAGATGAGTTTTTAGCAGAAAGTTGGAGAATCCAACGTTCATATTAAGAACTATATAAGATCATGTAGTATTATTCAGCAAACAGATTGTATAAGATAATTATTTTTTACATATAAGAAATAAGAGTATTTTACAAGCATTAATAGCATTCTGTTCAGACTTACTCAAGTATTCATTCCCAAATCTTTTTCTCTTCAATCTTCTTTGTTTACGTTCATATCATTTATATTAGAGCTAGATACCCCATCTGAATATAAAAATTAGCTAAGGTCTGCTCTAGAAAATCTTGCTAAAACAGTCTTGAAATCGTTTATTAAGAATAAGCACTACTTCTAAGTGTTGCTCCTTCATATAAATGTGGTTTAGCCATTGGACCCAAAAGCTATTTTGGTTTGTAGTATAGCCACCAGACTCACTTGCCAATGGAGACCTTGTTCCAAGTAATGTTATTTCTTATCCCCAATCGTCCTTCCTCTTTTGTTTTTTTTTTGTTTTTTTTGGAACTCGAAAGCACAACTGAAGCACACATCGCCTTCTTAGCCTGACTATGTGCCAGCCTATTAAGCGACCTGGAAATAAAACTAATACTTAGAAAATGAAACGACGAAAATAACGACTGAAACTCAGCCACAATATCCTGAATCTGATAGCTCTGTTGTTCCAATCCCGCAACCTGCAGAACTCCACTCAGGCAGTCCGAGAGAATCTCCACATGTTTCTCATTGTGATCAAAAGCCCATCGAAGAGCAACCTTAATTCCAATCACCTCAGCTTGAAGAGGGGAAGCCGTAGGAACTTTCCTACCCCCTTGATAAAAAAACCTTCCCAAACTCATCAAAAACCACCCAACCTACACCTGCCTCCATTCCCCCTTTCCAACTAGCATCAACCTTGATCCGCTTGCAGATACAAATCTTCCTATTCCCAACCAATAAGAAAGGTCTAGAATTTTTAACCTTAGTCCTAGCATCCTCATACTCCTTACCCAACAGCTCCTCCCTTCTATCCCTTCTTTTACCCTTCTTCTCCTTCTCATCATTTGCTTCCATTTCCATAGCAACCAAGGAATTATAGAGCCTATACAAACCATCCACCATTATTTTCTCCTTTTTAAAGATAGCCCTATTCCGCATGATCCATATACACCAAATCAAAGCCACAAATTGAATAATACGCCTATCAGCCTCCTGTAGTCTTGATAAGTACTGAAGCCATTCTATCACCCAATCCCCCATACTAATATTATTCAACTGCCCTGACCTAATACCCAAGTTTGAAGATGCCCATACCCTCTGCACAAACTGACAATCCCTAAATAAATGCTCCAAAGACTTCATACTATAACCCATCCATTCTCTACACAAGTGACATCCCCACCCTTCTGTCAATCCAACCCCACGTCTTTGAAACTCTTCCCCCATCGGAAGGGTATTAGTAATAATCTTCCAGAGCAAAACCTTCCATGCTTGCGGTATCTAAAGCTTCCAGAGTTTCGTTCTACAGAATCTCCTACCCCCATAGAAATTTGATGCGTGTCTATTTTATGATGTTTTACATTTATTTTTACACGCATTTGGTCGCTCATTTACTATGTTTTAGCCCTTATTTCCCAACAATTGTGCACTTTCGTATTTTTATGCACTTTTGCAGAATTGTGCGGAAAAAGGACAATTTTACACCAAGCTTATGCCCTCGAGATTTTTGCATAACTAAGGAAAGAATAAAGTCAACTGGAATCATTAATCAAGTGCCAAAAGTCAAACCAAGACGAATCATAGCAACATAACGCGGAAACGGGTCGACCGACCTACTATTTGGATCGGCCGACCAGTCCTCTGTTATGGAAAAGCCCAGAAAATATCTGAAGCCCGTGAATAGGTCGACCGACCCACATAGTAGGTCGACCGACCTCTGCGCAGGATAAGAAGATTTCCGGAAGCCCATCAACGTGTCAGAATCACTAGCAAACTCTAATTGTTCCGCCTACTTAAGAAAATTAGAGGATTAGGGTTTGACATCTATTATTCTCCACCATAATTCAGTTCTTAATCTAGAAATCTTCTATCACCAAGTTCCTAATTCTAGTTTTCATCTTTAGTTATAATCTTTCAATAATTCTCAAGTACTTTAGTTTTTTCATCAATCATTCAATAAAGTTTGTTCCTTTCCATCTCAATTCCAATTTCCGGTAATTCTTCTTTTAATTTATGCTTCATTGTTATTAGTTAGAATTATTGTATTCGTCTTAAGATAAAATCCCAAGCTTCATTATTGATTGCATGTTTAGATTGATATTCATCATGATTTCCATATTTATTCCTATTTCCATTATTGTTTTAGTAACCATGAGTAGCTAAATTCTTATGTTAGGATGTAGGGGATGAATATGCGTAGGTAGTATAAAGTTCCGAGACCAACCTGTAGCAGGGCCGTGGTCGGCCGACTCACATAGTGGGTCGGTCGACCAAGGCGGTGGTCGGTCGACCGAGCTAGCTGGTCGGTCGACCCACTCGCGTTCGTATTCTGTTCGTTTTATTTGGTAAACTATGATACCCTACAATGAGACTGAAAGGAGACTTGTAGGATGTTAGTAATGACCTACCCAAGATTGAAAGATACGGGAAGGGCATTGGTTTATACCTTAAGACGGCTAGGTTACTTAAGACTGAAAGGTATGTGACCTAGGATTTAGGAATCACCCTTATTGTTGACACCCAATAATTGTGAGACCTAGGAACTAATAGCATAGGCCGAAAGGAGCTATTAGGTAGCATAGACCTAAAAGGATATGTTACACCCCTTACGCGACTGCAATACATGTTGACCTTAGGATTTATATTACCTTAGCTATTTATTACCCAATCATCCTAGCATCTCTTTTATTATAGTTTTGATCTCATCTTTATTTACTTGCTTTATTTTAGATTTGTTTCTAGACTCAGTAATAACCATTCAAACCCCCAATTTGTTACCTTAAAACATTAACATCAAACAATAAACATTCCCCACCTCTCTGTGGTTCGACCCTGACTTTCAATATCTATTGTTAAAGTTAGGAATTATAAATTTTATCTTTGGTACCCTCAACGACGGGTATCAAAATTCTTCTCCCATCCGCATTTGACATCTTAGAAGTGAAGTAATTCTGAAACATAATTCCATACCCACTCTTAACAGTATACTCACCACATGTCGTATACGGCCAAAAAATCATATCCACAAAAAACTCTCTATTCAAAGGGATAGTTAAAATCTTTTGAACATAAACCTCATCAAATAACATCTTCAACTTATCCCTATCCCACTCAACAGACTCAGAGATCAACTCCCCAACCAACACATCTTTCAAATGATCATAATCCCCCCCCCCCAATAATATCCTCATTAGGCTCCAGTCGATCTGCCCCAACCCACCGATTAGTCCACACATTCAAATTTGAATTGATTCCTGGTTTCCAAGACAACAGATCCTTAATTGCCTTAAAACCATAGATAATACTACGCCTTCCCCATGACATAGAACCCCCCTCTTTAACTTTAACTCCCCACTCAGAACACAAATTAACCTGTAAAAGGCTACGGAACACCTCTTCAAAGAACGTCTGCTCCCCCTTCACAACTCTCCAAGCTTGCTTAGCCAGCAGTGCTTTATTTAACACCTCAATATTCCTAATCCCAACCCCACCACTACTTTTAGGCAAACCCAGGAAGTTCATACTACACCAATGGAGAGATTTACCTGATTTACATCCTGCCCACCAGAACTGTGACAACAGAGAATTAATTTTCCTTGCCACACTTACCGGTATCTTAAATAGCGATAGAAAATAATTAGATATGGTTGACAGAATAGATTTAATCAAAGTAAGTCTACCTGATGGTGCCAAAAAAACCTCATTCCAAGACGACACCCTCTTTTGCACGTTCTCAATCAGCCCTTTAAATAGATTCCCTTTTGAACCTTGCAGATCTGTCAGAATACCCAAATATTTCCCAAACCCTCTATTTTTGTTTACCCTACACACCCGAAGAGTCCGTTGAATCCTACTCAGCGTCATGTTAGGACTAAAGATAAGCCCAGACTTATTTTCATTAAGACGTTGTCCTGATAGAACACAAAAAGAATCAATTATCTTCATCAAGTTTTCAGAGGCATCATACTTATCATCTAAGAAGAAAACCGCATCATCCGCAAAAAAGAGGTGCGATAATCTTTCCACACCACTTGCAAGTGATCTACCTCTCAGGTTTCCCAACTCCTGAGCCCGACCAATACTCTGTTGGAGGAAGTGTCCTCGACAATAGTGTGTTGACATAATTAAAACTCATTTGAATGAAACACAACTGGGAGTGTTACTCTTTTAAAGTCGACTGATCAACATTTACCGATAATGATTGGCTGTCTAGAGTTTGACATTATCGTCATATGATGGTGGTGATCAGTTGATCCCTTAAGGTAATATCTTTAGGGAATTCCGTCTCAATGGAATAATTAATTAATATCGTATTGGATACGAATTAATTAAAAACTGGAAATTTGGAAATGATTTTACGTGACAAATATTATTATAATGAGATTATAATAATAATGGTCAAGGTAATAAAATTGTTTTATTACACGTTTTATTTACTCGTTTTGGAAACGATTAAATTGAGAATGAACACGGTTGATCATAAAATTACAAAGAGTTGTAATTAAAATTATGATATTACATTTTTATAAGATAGTAATTTCGATTTACTAGAGGGATTATTTAAATGTAATGAATTTGTAAATTATGGATTTTAAGGAGTTAAAATTGCATAATTAACAAATTGGTTAATGTGTTATGAGACATGTGTGACATGTTACAAATTAACACAATTGACAAAGATAAAATGGAGTCCATTTTATCACTAGTTAAACCGTGTAAGTGTGTATGTATAGCATCATAGTGTATAAAATAATACACTACTCATGCATTAGCTTACAAGCCTAAGGTTTAGGTGTGTAAGAGTGTAAGAGTGTGTAAGGCATCTTATGAGCTTTTGTCATAAGTGTAAGAAGTCATGCATTGGCCTTGTGTAGGCATATGGGACGTGTAAACCATGAGCAAATTAGCTTGTGTTGCTCCTTATATACTACACCATACACTAAAATATCTCCGCTAAACATCTTATGCAACATCGACAAATAGAATCTCTTTCTCCTCACATAAAACCGTGTCTTAGGTTATGGACAAGGTCCGTAGGAATTATTCTATTCCATAGAATTTGATAGGAAGGTCCTATGCAAACATAAGATTAACATCTTAAAATTCCTATTAAACCATTATGATTTCTTATAAAGAAACTTAAATAGAAGGGATTTTTAGTTAAAAAGTGTTGATTTAATCTTCTATTCATACATGGTTCTAAAGTCTTATTGCTCAATTTAATAACTTATCGTCTAAAACTTAAGGGTTAAGAACATAACGAAGTTAATATAAATTGGTAAATTGATTTGAGAAAAATCATTGTAACCAATACCACCTCACTTCATAGATATTAACTCCTATGAGGAATTAATTTGGAATTAATTGAAGAAAATTTCTTCTTCAAGTTATAATTCTTGAAGTAAATGAGAGCTGTAAGAAGACCGAATCTTTCTTAAGTAGTTAAGAAAAGAACGAGGTTGAAAGAAAATCGTGTAAGACACGAAGTTAGATACAACTCCAAATTGTAAAGTCTTGGGATGTTGGAAGTATGACTATAACATATTTCGTAGGTAATACTTATGACATTGAGTTTTCATTCTACATTATTTGTATATGAGTGCAAATTGGTGAATCATGTTACTAATTCCATTTTCATGTGATTGAAATATGGTAAAGGAATGACAAAACCCGCTAATCTAAATGGGTATTTGGAGGAGGATGTGTTAATAACACAATCCGAGGGTTCTTGTAAATCCTATCGTCCTAACGTGAAGAAAATCGTATGACGATTTGTCAAGAATGATAAACATGAATGGAACTAAGGTAGTTTCCACTTCATCCGTAAGACATATACATGTTATATTGTGCTTAACCAAGTTTTGGATTTAGAGTAATACATAAATAATAGTTATCATGTACATCATCTCTAAATATAATTTGAGTTTTGCATAAAAGGTAAAAGGTTTTACCATTAGGCAATTGAAACTAATGTTGTACTCAATCTTACCACGATTGGTTTATGGCAAGGCCATACGAATCAAGGTGGTTATATTCCAAAACTAAGGTGGAAATGTCATATGTACCCTAAAACTCTAGTTGGTGCCCCAAATTTTTCAATCATTTCTCGATTGAAAGTCGCATTTGAGGTTAGGAATCTCATGGGTTATGTGAATCTTGCATTCAAAGCAAGTCATTCACCCTATAAACACCTTAAGGTGTGTAGATGAGTGAAATTTCAAATCTTGAAAGACATTTTAATTCTTCGATTGAGGAAATTAACGCGCAAGAAATTCACGTTGAGAATTTTGTGCATTGGCTCAAGAAGATGTTCTTTGAATTAGATAATGATCTAATTAAGCCTAGTAATTTACACCAAATAGATTGTGATAAAGTATCACAAGTTTACTTTCGTAAGCACGTTCATAAAATGCGCGAGAAAATAATATTGAATCATATGAGATATGATTAAATCTTTACAATTAAGTGGGAGTTATTTTCTATTCCGATTTTGTCGAGCATTTATTTTTCCGCCATGTTATAAAGCATGGGCATACAAGTCATATGAGATATGAATAGGCAAGGTGCCTAAGTTGTAGCCTATTTCGAGTGACAAATTTTTCCTACATGATCATGAGAACAAAATGTTTGTGGCTCATGATGCTGTCTATAAAGAAAGGACGATTATTTCTTCTAGACAGAGTGGGAGAAATTTCATTCGAGAATTAAGTTGACGAGTGTCATGTTGCCTTTTTAGTCAACAAACTTGTAACTTATTTAAATGCTTTATTTAGTTTTGACTCTACTTGAATCCGAAATAGCTCAATTGATTAGTGGAAAAGGTTTCGCACGCAAACAATGGAACTTTATTAAAATCGGATCAAATGATATTGTTGGATTTTAAAATCATCTAGGATGAACTTTGAAAATCACAACTATCCTAAGAAAGGAAGACAAGAGTTGAATTTGATAAATTGGTGGCAAAGAGTTTTCCACGCAATAACATAGCTTCATTGAGTTCAAATATGTTTTGACATGTTAGATTTTAAAAGTCATCGAGTATAAGCTTTGAAAAATCGCAACTATCCTATAAAGGAAATGTCAAAAGGTTGAATTCTTTGTTTTTGATCATGTGATAAACTTTTTCTTGAAAGTCAAGAAGTTATGTTTATACATGAAGTTTAGTGGGAGTAAAGCTATGTCACTAGTCTTACATGAATGTGATATGTTGATCATTATGAATGATAAAGACTTGTGAAAGGAACAAATACATCACTAGGATATCCTATCAATGGATATTAGCGTATAAGAAGATATTCTTATGTCGATAAGAATAAGGGTAAGTTCAAATGTTTTGAACTATAGAAATTAAATCTGCATGTTTCCGCTGCAGGATCAATTCTTTACGCTAAGATGTATTACCATTATCAAACTTCGTATACTTGGAGTATGACGAAATGTTACAAATTGAATTTGGAGAGAAGTCTCTATGTGTAGCCATATAGTTCATCAAACACTACTCAATAAGTACTAAAAGGATGAAGTTAAATGTTTGGATACTTCATTGGTTTAATGTGCAAAAGGTTGCACAATACCATGTTCTAAACACATATGGATGGTTAGAGAACCATTTTGACTACAATCATAAAGGAGGAAATCTGTTGGAAATATTCTAGACAGTGGAACAATGGAAGGTATTCAACAAATATGAGTGCACTTATATCTATGAGATATAATAGAGGGAAGAGTGTCTCAGACACTGTAAAAACAGTGGGAGCTATTCTATTGTTAGAAAGCTTGTGTCTAGATATTAATCAAGACACGTACTCGTAAGGTTAGCATAATGAGATTATACATAACCAAGGGAAATTGTAAGGTTATGTGAAGCACAAAAGTTTTTAAGACTTACTAACCAAAGGCCTTCTTATAAGCTTAACATGATAAATCATGTCATTTCAATTGAGTTGAGATGTAATACTATACAAATATGAATTATAGATTATGTAGTAATTGATATGGTATCAATTTTACAGATGTGATAATGCATTCATCGTTTGAGTTATTTATAACTCACCCAAGGTCATGTCATATTCAAATGGGATGTTAAGACCATATTGAACCCCATTAAAGTGAATTGAATTATCATGACCTCGCCCCTAGTTGCTTAAGTGAGGTGACGTCTCGCAACTAGATGTGTGATGCGATTGATGGCGAGTTCAATTGCCATAGAGTCATACGGGATGACTAGTAGATCACCTAGGCATAGACATGTTAAGAAACATTTGCCGGGCTAATGACCGCTGATAGAGCTCTGGCGTACTCTTATTAAAAGATTGCCTGGTCGTGGCGGGAGCATTTATCGTGTTTCACATGAGTCAGTTCTTGGACTAATGACTGTTCTCTGAGGTGGCATAGTTTTCAGATTAACTTTGATTTATGTCCTAACACCTTCGTAACTGGGGTTTATAAGGATATATTTTGGGTTATGATGGACAATGGCCAGCCGGAAGGAATAGGTCGATTAGGAATTGTCCACTCCTTGTCAGGGTTGAGAAATATCTCTAGGCCACTCGAGGAGAAAAATAACTAGAAATGCGTGGCCACACTCGGAAGATATCTATGGTAGATAATTCTGGTCAGTAGTTATAACTCCAGATCGAGAAAAACCACTCTAGATTAAAATCAATTGCGGGCACGACCTGAAAGGACGCCTATCATTGACTGGGAGATAGTAATAGGGCAAGAGAATTGGTAACACACACTTGTCTTGGACAAGTGGGAGATTGTTGGAGAAGTGTCCTCGACAATAGTGTGTTGACATAATTAAAACTCATTTGAATGAAACACAACTGGGAGTGTTACTCTTTTAAAGTCGACTGATCAACATTTACCGATAATGATTGGCTGTCTAGAGTTTGACATTATCGTCATATGATGGTGGTGATCAGTTGATCCCTTAAGGTCATATCTTTAGGGAATTCCGTCTCAATGGAATAATTAATTAATATCGTATTGGATACGAATTAATTAATAACTGGAAATTTGGAAATGATTTTACGTGACAAATATTATTATAATGGGATTATAATAATAATGGTCAAGGTAATAAAATTGTTTTATTACACGTTTTATTTACTCGTTTGGGAAACGATTAAATTGAGAATGAACACGGTTGATCATAAAATTACAAAGAGTTGTAAATAAAATTATGATATTACATTTTTATAAGGTAATAATTTCGATTTACTAGAGGGATTATTTAAATGTAATGAAATTGTAAATTATGGATTTTAAGGAGTTAAAATTGCATAATTAACAAATTGGTTAATGTGTTATGAGACATGTGTGACATGTTACAAATTAACACAATTGACAAAGATAAAATGGAGTCCATTTTATCACTAGTTAAACCGTGTAAGTGTGTATGTATAGCATCATAGTGTATAAAATAATACACTACTCATGCATTAGCTTACAAGCTTAAGGTTTAGGTGTTTAAGAGTGTAAGAGTGTGTAAGGCATCTTATGAGCTTTTGTCATAAGTGTAAGAAGCCATGCATTGGCCTTGTGTAGGCATATGGGACGTGTAAACCATGAGCAAATTAGCTTGTGTTGCTCCTTATATACTACACCATACACTACATGCAAAGTAGTCTTGATGTTGGTGGTTTGTTCATTCATTCACACAATACTACAACATATTATTCTCCTCATTTCTCTTTGAAATAGTCTTCTAAATGAAATAAATCATTGCATATACTAATAATATTAAGAGTAATGTTATTACTATTTCTAGTTTACTAATTCAATTTTTGTTAATTTTTCTAGTAACAAAAATTGTGTTGGTTTGAGATCGGGTCCTTGATACGCATCTTTTGGAGACGATTTTGTGTTAGATCATTATAAGGGTATTTCGGTTTTTGAAGACTCATATAATAGGTGATTATTGAGTATAAAGCTTCTAAAACTAATGTAAGGACATTCACACATCTTATGTAATCATCATGCATGCATAAGATCTTATTAAGTTTTATGACTAAACTTAAAGAAACTAAACTCACATTAGATATGAGTATAAAATCTGGAATCTAATTTCCAACATATATATTCCTAGATAGGGATTCCATACACAGGACAAAAAGGTAAGGGGATAACGGGTCCCCCTGCCTGACCCCACATCTAGGCTTAAACTGCGAGAGAGGTGCACCATTCAAGAGAATTTCATACGAAACTATAGTGATGCATCCTAAAATCACATTAATAAGTGTCTCTGGAAGTCCCACTTTCCTCATAACGGCCTCAACAAAATCCCATCTCATCCTATCATATGCCTTGCTCATATCAATTTTAAATGCAAACTTACCCAACCTCCCAGCCTTTTGATTATTAATTCGAAAGATAGCTTCGTTAGCAAGAAGAATATTATCACTAATGTTCCTACCCGAAATAAAGGCACCTTGGAACCGCCCCACAAGATAGCCCATAACCTTAGCCAACCTATTAGTGATGCATTTAGAGATAACTCGCATAATGACATTGCATAAACTAATTGGTCTGAAGTCACTTACTCCTTCGGGATTTTGACACTTTAGCACCAACGCAATGAATGTTTTATTAAATTCCTTAAGCACCCTTCCCGTGTTGAGTACTGAAAGCGCTGCCTTAGTAAAATCCTTCTTAATGAAGAACCAGCATTTATGAAGCACTTGTGCCGGAATACCGTCCGGACCAGGAGATTTAAGTGGACCCATCTGAAAAACAACCTTCCTCACTTCCTTTCCCGTAAAGGGTTTATTCAGCTTAACAAAGTCTACCTCATTAACCTTTACATCTAGAGCCGAGAGAAACTCCTGGACCCTCTCCCCATCACTACCTCTTGCACCCACATCTTCTAACCTATCACCAGAACCAACTTCAAAGATATTCTGGAAATGTTTCTGAAACTCATCGCCAATCCCCTGCCTATCAGATTCCCAAATACTATCATCCCTCTTAATCCCAACAATAAAGTTTCTGCCAGCCCTTCCTTTTGCCCAATTAAAGAAATACTTTGTACAAATGTCCCCTTCCACAGCCCATTTAACCTTAGCTCTTTGTTGCCAATAAATGGCCTTTGCACTCGTAAATTCTTGCAACTCTTGGTGAACCTTATCATATCTCTCAGCATTCCCAGTTATGATCGCCTCCTCCATATCCTCCTCTAATTTACTATCAAACTCATCCCATTTTCCTGACCAACCCTCCTTCTTGTCAAGGCTCCATTTCCGAATCTCTTGTCGCAAAGTACTCAGTTTCCTAAGCAATCTAAAATAAGGTGATCCAGATGTATTAGTACTCCATTTGTTACGCAACACCTCCATACATTCATCATAGTCCAAGGCCCAAACATCCACCTTATAGGGTCTTTTTACCTTATCTTTAGTTAAAGTGAGATTAAGCTCTAAAGGAGCATGATCGGACAATTGTATAGGGTAATGTTGCATACCCGTCTCTGGAAATAACTCCAACCAATCCCTTGAGCCTAAGGCCCTATCAAGCCTTTCATAAACCCTAGCCATTCCTTGCCTATTATTACACGACGTGAATTTCGGGCCCTTGAATGGAATATCCAAAAGCTCATTTCTAATTTTCCATTCCGTAAACGATATTGCCCCCGGAATTACCCCATGGTTACTACTACATTTCTCCCAAGTAAACTCTACTTGGTTAAAATCCCCCACAATAATGAAAGGATAAGTTAAGCTTTGTAGCCTTTTCTCAAGCTCATCAAGAACTCGTTGACGTTTTTGCACACAAGGATCACCGTAGAAAAAAACATAATACCAACTCCGACCATAATTCGTTTCCACAAACACAATAAGATAACGATTACATGCAAAATGGAGGCTCATGTTGACACCCCTCTTCCAACCTACCCATAATCCCCCCGAAGCTCCATCAGAGTCCGTCCCTACTGATACATCAAAACCCCACGACCGCAAATAGTGACCCATAGTACTACTATTACACTTAGTTTCGGCTAAAAAAAGAAAATCAAAGTACTTTTTATTTAAAAGCGCTCTTAGCTTAGGAATTGTAGGGGAGAGCGTATTATTAAGGCCCCTACAATTCCATACCAACCCATTCATGGCTCCTCGGGAGGTTGTGAAGGCCCAACCTCCTCAAAGCCCTTCATAGTAACCTCCATTGAAAAGTCTGAAGACTCCTCCATGTCCGAATCCTTGATACTGATAAAAAAACCAGCCCCTGACACCTTCTCCTTTCCCTCCTGCTCCTCACCAACCCAGTCCACATCACCACTTCCTTCCCCAATCAGCAACTCCCTCTTTATCCCACAGTCATGAATTCCATTTCCCAGACATAGCTTCTTAGCCATACTTCCCAAATACTCCTTAGCTCTTTCCAAAGACTCCATCTCCTCCTCAGGCATTACCACGTAATCAAGTTGCGTACAACACTTCCTTTTCCTAGCCTTCCTCAGCTCTTCCTTAAATTTCTCACCCATTTTGTCCTTGTGATAAACATCTATCACAGGACACTAAGATATGGAGGGTTTGCTAGGAAGAACTACTGCAACAGTTGATGGGGCTGTAATGGTGTTTGCAAAATGGTATCCTGATATCCTGATATGATACCAAGGACAGTTAGATTCTCGTTTGCTGAATTGTGGGTGAGGGTATGTGGACTTCCATTTGAGTATCTTACAGAACCTGTTGCACATATTGCTGGGAAACTCATTAGCCATCAGTATTATGTTCAACACTCTGATGGAATTCCTAGAATGAGGGTCTGCTAGCAAGAACTACTGCAACAGTTGATGGGGCTGTAATGGTGTTTGCAAAATGGTATCCTGATATGATACTAAGGACAGTTAGATTCTCGTTTGCTGAATTGTGGGTGAGAGTATGCGGACTTCCATTTGAGTATCTTACAGAACATGTTGCACATATTGCTGGAAAACTCATTAGCCATCAGTATTATGTTGAACGCACCATATCCCAGTTCATGCGAGTACTCCTTATGTAATATGTGTACTAACTCATAAGTAATTTATGCATATGACATTAATTATGAACATCACCTCTTTAGACAAGATAAAAATGCTTGTCCACTAACTGCATAGAGCAGTCTGGAGTCTGGACAGATTGCACTAAAACCAATCTACCAATGTAAGAAAGTTTTTTGTAACTCCAAATCCTCTTCTTATTCTTTCAGTGACCTGAGCACTAAGAAAGTTTTTTGTAACTCCAAATCCTCTTCTTATTCTTTCAGTGACCTGAGCACTACATAGTTTTATTCAGTTTCCTAGCTGTAACAGGTACCCCTCAAATATTTGAAAGGAAGTGACCCAAAAACTTAAAACAATTTATTCTTCAAGCCATGGAGATGCCATTAAAATATGCATTAGACTTTTGATTGTCCATATGCAATCATAATTTTGGGTAAAAGTGACAAAAGACCTGAGCAAGATCACCCCTACAAAACATGAAAGAGTCATCTGCAAACATATAACATAATTGAGTGTCATTTTTCTAAATAGGGAGTGATGCACAAAAGGCAGAATGTCAGCCACAGCTCCTAAAATCCTAGTAAGATATTCTTTTTTTTCTTTTTTTATTTTAAGTGCCTATGCTCGCATAGCCCAACAAGCCTGATTATGCGCAATCCTATTAAGCGATATTGGTATTTAACTAATACTAGTAAGATATTCTATAGCAATGGTAAAGAGGAGAGGGAATAGGAGATCCCCCTTGTTAAAAAAAGCCAAACGTTTCTCTATTCGATACACACTCGACACTCCGTAATTAGATAAATGAATTAAGAAGGGAAATTCAAGGCATTCATCGTCTATTCTATGAAACTCCAACTAACAAACTCATATAAATGTGGTTTACCCATTGGACCCTTAGGCAAGTCGCATGATTTTAACCATGGTTTTGAGATGCGTTCAACGGTATAGAATTCAGAAACAAGTCTACGTAACATTGTCATAACTCTTTCTAGTTTTCTTTGTAGTCTTTACACCTTTTACATAGTGATACCTTCAACTGCTTTGTATCGCACAAGCACAAAGAGCCCAACCAAAACTACACAACGATTATACAGATTTTGAATCCCATACACCCCTCGCAGCCTCTCTTTTAGTCTAATGGTGAAGAAAAAGTGATCATTCCTCAAACAAACGAAAAAATTTCGTCACCACAGGCAAAAATGAATTTGAAAAATCAAGATTCATCAATAATAAAAGACGGGAAACTTCTAGTGTGAATTTCAGGCATCATCCTCGCTGGTGGGGGCCGGTGCAAGCCAGCCCCAAACACCGCCAGAACTTTGTCTTTGTTTTGCGCTTAAGGCGGCTTGTTCAGAGGCTGCCTTTTGCCTGCGAAGGATATCTATCTCCTTCTCCATTTGCTCCATTGTTTGTAGCTTTTGACGTAATTCCGCCACATCAACCTACGGAAAGTGAAAACCTCCTTTTGATAAGCAATGTCTCTTCATATTAAACAATCAAACCCAAACTAGTAAAAAAATTAAGATGGAAATTATGAGCGCGGAGTAAATCTTGTATAAACTTAAGACCAACACAAATACTTGTGTATAAATAATTCAATTTTATGATTAATGATGGGTGTCCCTCACCTCTAAGACTGTCACACAAGTTTTTTTTGCAATAAGCACACTAGATAAAATCGTCAAATAAACACTCAGAAAACAAACCAGACTGACTTGACTTACCTCAAGCTTAAAACATCTAGACTGCTCAGAAGCAAGTTGACTACGAACAGACTGGAGCTCCTGTGGACCAAGATTCAAAAGTTAAATTTGAAGTAAGCATAGTCCAAAGAAAGGGGACATATATATATAAACTTGCAATTTTTGAGCCTTTTACACAACACATAAGCTCAAGTAAATAAAAAAAGGTCAATTGAAGATACAAAGTGATGCTTTTCCGGGTTTATATCTACTACCTCGTGAATTAAGAAAAAATCCAACACTTTGCTCTTCCCAAGGAGACTAGTCCCTTACATATAGGAGTACATAACAGAGGTTTTAAAAGGGTGTTTAGCTGTCCTATAACCATAAATTGAAAGAGGTGATTTTTTAGAAAATCACTTACTCCCTCCGTTCAAGCCAATTCCATACGTTTTTTTCAATATATGTGAGATGTATTTTAATCAAACGTATGCAATTGGCTTGAACGGAGTATTAACATCAAATTAAAACCATAAGTATTATGATAATAGAAGAACCCCAATCCTCCCAAAGACTCTTTTCTCAGCAGTAATGCAAGCATCCCTCCTTTATATCGCCATTAGCACTTTGTAAGATAGAATAAAGCAAAATTATATAGTCAATACTACTCAATAGTAGTCAGCCAACACAACTCTTGACGCAATGAATCAGCCAGAAGCATCCCCCTCTAAGTTGCATCAACATAGGGCTAATATTGCATACATCTGACTCCTTGTTCTCCCATAGGCGAGAACCTTTGCAAAATTGGGGTAATGTTATTGCAGTGAGTAGTTTATAAAGTTATTTCAGTTAGTCACGATATGCCAACTTCTATAAGAGATAATATGAAAGAATAATGTTAAAAAACGCGGAATCACCAAACAGGGTAATCTCCAGTATTCAAGTCATGCAATGTGATACAAAGATACAAAGGGTAATAACCTTGTGAAGGTCAGCACTTCGACTTTCTGCTTCGCCTAATTCTTGCTTTAATTGGAGATTCTGCAACTTCTCTCTACTTAGTTCAGAATCCAGGTCTTCCTTTTCTTTCTTAAGAACAGATACATGGCCATCTCCACTTTGCTGTGTTTTCGTTTTCTGCAAAATGGAACAAGACTGGTACAACTTGATGTTGAAAACAACGTATAATAGAGAAGACTGACTGAGAAAACCAAAGGAGGAAAAAAATATTTGAGCGCTCTTTTTTCTGGTGATTAGTGCATTGCTACAAATCTACAATTATATAACAGCCTGTTTGGTACAAGCCATGAGATTACAAAATGCAGGCATGATAAATTAGTGTTATTTTTGTACTCTGTATTTTCAGTTGGAACGCCCCAGTGGGTATTCATTGTAATGAACCACTACCAGTCTACCATCAACCGTGTTGTTCCGTCAAAAGTTTTCACATTCACCCACAAAGTTGATAACAGGGGTAGAAAAGAAAAAAAAAAGTTAAATGGTAGTGGGGAAGGATTATGGTAGTAATGCAAGAGAAGCATTCAAACCCCAATCTATGGTCCCATAACAAACAATCAGTAATAAGCCAAATCAAATTATCTATTCCCTTCAAGTAACACATTCAACCTAATAATAACATAGAACTCAACACCGTTCCTCCATGTTATGACCGCATATCAAACAAGGCCTATTAATTTATAGTGCAATCTGAGACGATTTCTTCCTCCAACTATAAATGCAGGAACATACAGTCTCCCAAGCACGCTGCACACATAAAGATTAGAGAAGACGGTAAACAACCAAAGGTTCTTGACCAAAAAAACAGGCTAGACTCACTATTACCTGTGAATCAACACTGTCCATCACAATTTCCCTGATTTTTCCATCTTGTCCTGCATCAAGTTCAGATTCAAAATTCCTGCTTGAATTTGTTGCGTTGTGGACAGCAGAAACACTGTCAGGTACAGGCGTTTCAATCATATTCGACTGTGAAGTGGATTTGAGGCTGGGTTTGAGAACATGAACCTGTCAAAATGATATCAGGGTCAATGTACGGAGAAAAGTACACTTCCCAATATTCCATTATACATTAAAAAAAAAAGGCGTAATTCATTCTGACCTCATTGTTGTAGCGACCATTATAGCCTCCGAAAGAAACTAGAATTTCCTCCCCATGGTGTGAAGCCACAACCAAACTTAATCCCTGAAAAAAATATACGTGTCAGGCCTTAAGTCAATTCTCAAAAAAGAAATACAACGCACAAAACAGTGTTCCTTCATTCACTAGGTATTAAGAAAAGCTATGCACGTTTGTCCTTAAGCAATGTATCTATGATGTTGGATGGGTCAAACATTGTGGGTAGTATCATGAGGGCCTAGGTAACAAGCCCTCGTCAACATACCTTTTGACAACTGTAAGTAGACCTGTGAAACGGGTCAGGCAGGTGAGGTTCTAAGTCAGGTAAAATACTGATCGGGTCCGGTTAGGGTCAAAATAGTTTGTAATGCCTTTTTTTTTACCATTTTTTAAATAAGAACAAAATTAAGATATATTTAATATTCATATTTTAATCATCTTTAGTGTTTACATTAACTATATTGACATAATTATATAATATGAAGTAATATTTTAATAATTATTTCATTATTTAATATTATAGAAATGATAAAAAATTGATTTCTTTAATGGAGTTTGTAATTTGAAGTACTAAAAATAATAATTTTTTAACCATTATTTCAAATATAATCTATAAATATAAATATTCTAAATAAAATTCTTGATTTATCTTTGACCCAACGGGTCGATCCGTTCAGGTCAGGCGTCAACCCTAAATTAATGGGTCATTTCGGGTTCGAGTCTAACGGGTCGTGGGTCGAAAATTTCAAGTCTTGACCCTGGAAGAAACAGGTCCAGTTTTCAGGACGGGTCAGGATTTGACAGGTTTACCTTTAAGGGCTGTAACATCTTTCATGATGTGGCGCATGATGTATGATGGTTTGTTTTAACCAATAAACTTCTCATAACCATGCATGATTTTCATAAGCAAACATGTTAATCATGTTACATGTTACCTCACTAGCAAGAGAGACACGTCCTTTGACAGAAGTAACAATAGACCAAACAAGCGTTGACATATCTAAAACAACAGTTTCAGCAGCGCCTGCACAGCGTGTGAAAAATGCCAAATGAGATATCAGCAAAATGAAGAATAAAAGACAAGAAATGCAGGACAGTGACAAAAACTTTTCAAAACAATTATAAGACGAGTATTAGCAATTACCGCTTCCAAGTGATAAAACCTTATAAATTTAAAACAATACCCGTTATCAGGTACGTCAACTTTTATTTGGGTTTACTATTCTTATGCATGATAACAATTTGGTGGATGGAATTTTGTAACCCAATTAAATTTTAGTTCAACCATTTACAAGATACATCCTGTTAGCTAATTACACTGATGAAACTTGGAATTAAATATGTTATTCGAACAACATCCGAACGAATGACATAAACATACACATACCACTCTTATTGTCACCTCCACCAACAATGAACCAATTTTCTCCAATTGCCACACCTGCATGTCCAGCACGCGAAGATGGTATATCACCTTGCTGGGTGGGTCTTGACCATTCCATCTACAAGATTGAAAAATATGTACATATAGAATCAGTTACTATGCAATGTAGTACACCACTAAATATAAAGAATACAAGGTCTTACAGCTTGCAAATCAAGAACATGTAAATCATTGAAGCAAGCTGCATGAGAGCCACCGCCAAAGATGAGAAGATAACGTCCAGCATGTACTGCAGCAGTATGATCTGACCTTGGAGAAGGTGGCACGCCCCTAAAATAATTTGACGTTACGTGTTAGCCAATAAAAACAGTCCATGTTCTTTTTACACCTCTATCCCACATGTCGTGGTACAGAAGATAAGTGTGTATATAGACATTAAGCACTTAGTATCACAGATATGAAGAAAATAAGGATCGCGGCACTTTGCTTTAAAAGTCTGACACCCACTTACGCTGCCTCAAATTCATCCCATGTCATGGTTTCCAGATCAAGCAAGTGAAGATCGTTCAACAGACTTCTGTTTGCATTTTGGCCACCAAAAATAACTAGACTCGAGCCTACAAGGGTGACGGAGTGACCTCCACGTGACACCTGAAACCACACAAACGTACTGTCAAAGAGCAAGAAGGGCTATTGAACAAAGTACACAACGACATCATCCCTCCCTGGGCCTGTTAAACGCACATGGGAAAGATAAATAAAGTTATATACATCGCCCAGTCTTCATATTGA
Source organism: Silene conica (assembly GCA_029255685.2). Classification (NCBI taxonomy): domain Eukaryota; kingdom Viridiplantae; phylum Streptophyta; class Magnoliopsida; order Caryophyllales; family Caryophyllaceae; genus Silene; species Silene conica. The sequence goes on from CM055315.2 coordinate 57,884,256, forward strand.
ACATCGCATTCCACGAATATTCATGAAAAAAAAAGAAAAAAAAACATGAAGCTAATAAGTATTCTATATTTTCCAACCGCTATAACCACCTTTAAAAAGAATGAAGACAATGCCTAAGCCCTTGGGGGGCTTATCAACCAAAAGAATAAATTATGGAAGTGAAATTGATATTATGAATTGATTCGTATGACTTTGCAATTTAACTAAAAACAGCATCAGCAAAAATAAATTATATATATGGAAAAGACCCAAATCATCCATCATTAACATAAGCACCATGTAGTTACTAGAGGGAGAAGCTTCAGTTTCACAATAATGACCCATACAAAGGTCTTAAGTTAGAGCAACTGAGCAAAAATAATTCGCATTGTCGTTCACCTACTCCAGTATTCTATAGCCCATACTGAATCACGGAGTTCAGTGGCACGTTTAACAATTGGAATCTATTAATATGTAAACGGAATTCGAAATCCCCCACAACTATGAGCACATGCACAGAGAATACTTTACACAACCATCATCGAAAAAACTCAGTGTCCAATAAAAAGTAGCAAGTACCGGTGGCTTCCCATATGTCTTCAGGATTTCCCAAGTTGATGTTTGAAGATCAAAAACTCTCACTGTCAAGAACATCAAAATAAGTATACATTTGGGGAAAAAAATAATGTTTTACATCAAACAAATTTGAACCATCAACACTCAAGAGGCTTGAATCCAAAATGATGCCTAAACAACCATTGGATACTGTGGATACCACATGTCTCGCCGTATACAGAGATGCAACATTGGGACTCCAAGCCACAAAATGTATGTAACCAAATATCAATCCACATTATTCAAATATGAGGAATGCACTAATCCTAACAAGCAACGAAAAAAATTCTTAGCTCTAAAAAATCAACGAGGAACTTACAATTCAAAAGACAATTCTTGGACAAACTAACAATACATCTATATATACAGCTTTCACCATCATAATGTTCCAGAAAAAAAAAAAAAGAGGAATTTTGCTTTGTGGGTAGTGTTGTTGACTCATTATCTCTCTGGCCACCTGACAAAAATATCTTTTTTAATAATTTTCTTTTTAATAAAGTTAATCCAGATCCCAGAACATGACATGAAGACACCTCACCTCCCACCGGAGAAGCTCTCCACACAAAAGCATAGCCTATTTAGAATCCTTTACTCTCCATGAAGAGTAACATTCACACAAAAGCGTAGCATATTTAGAATCTCTATTTTGGCCTCCGTTACATAGATTTTTAGACATTAGCTTCCAGAATCCCACAAATAACCAAGATCACTCTCATTTTGGGATGACAAATTAAAATGTTGATCTTCGTAAATGTATATTTCAATTATCAAAGATATTGTCTCCAGGCGACCAAAACCACGCTCTCTAAATAAATCAGGTGTTTGACTTTTTCAGGTTGCAGGTTGCATTCACAACCTTATGTTAGGTACACAAAATAATTGGCTACTGTTACTAGAATGATTGAATACCAAATCATATGCATATAGACACCTTCTTAAAATCCCAAGCAAAATGTTAAAATAAAAAAATGTGTTTCAGGACATCTTTATATGACTGATACCTTGCATTGTCTCAGAAGGATCCTTAGTATGTCCAGCAACTGAGAGAAGCTTGTTTTCCCATGGTATCTACAAAGAACATTAAAAAAATTATATTTTCCTTACAATCTTGATTAATCAAGCAACAACACATATTCAACAGCACCAATCTGACCAGGGCATGACCAGCGCAGGGGATGGATGCAACAGATGATTGCATTTCCGGTGTTTCAGCGCCTGCCTTGACCTCAACTCTTGACCAGGTCCAAGCTCTCAAATCTAAGGCCTAGGAAATAAAAAAAAAAATAGAAATTCAAGATATTGTAAATTACCCAAGCGAGTGAACCTCCAGAATAGTGTCAATACACCATTTCCACCATTCAATAAACTAATCAGCACGACTCTTAATCACGTACGAATATTTTTTTAGTAGATGCAACATACCTGAAGATCGTTAAGATATCGACCATTATGGTTTCCACCATACACATACATTTTGTCACCTAAAACAGCTGCTCCATGCTGCATGTACAGGATTTAAATCACATAAAAAAATAATACAAATCACGTGAGATTTGAGGAAAGCTTCCCTTCACTACAGAATCTGACTCTCCTTTACCTCGAATAGTCAAGAAGTTAATAAATAAACTAACGGACAAGAGTTGACAAAGATAAGCCAATACCTCATATCGAGGTTTGGGTCGTTGGCCAGAAATTGGAGGAGCATCCCATTGGTCATACACACTGACTGAGCCTAGACCTTCAGAGACGACATCTTTATCCTGTGTCTCTACTATTCTTCCGTTTTCAGTGGAAGCCGCCTTCGTCTCTGGGTAAGCATTCCCATTTTCAACTGGTGCCTCAACTATTGAATTATGCTAAAGACATGGGGGTGAAAGGGGGAAAAATAGTTACACATCAAAGCAAGAAGATGAGGGAAACAATTACTAAATTCAAACGAATAAATTGACTGAAGATGACTTCTAACACCCAAGATTTTCATCTCAATTCTTCACTTCACAGAAAGGTGATTCATTTAAGTAAATTAAGCCTATGTAATACGCTAAGAGAAGAAAACTCTTATGGGGATATGTCGTAGAGGCATTAACTTTTACAGGTTTTCTAGAAGTATAGGAAACAACAACAACATTACCACAATGCCTCAATGGTTCCCATAAATTGCGGGTTAGGAGGGGTCAGATGTACGCAGCCTTACCCTTATGTTACCGACACAAAGAGGTTGTTTCCCAATGACCTAAGATGACAATTGCGTCGAGAACTGCATCGAAGGACTACTTCACAAGAGAAACAAGCACAGCCACTTTAGTGAGCCATTTTGATTTTTTCATCAAAATCCAGAACCAAAGAGTAATTAGTCTTTGGCTCCATTGAAAATATGGAAAATCGCAGAAGTATATGATGGTACAAAAAAAGTTCACAGATTTGGCAGCCAGTTCAGCAAATAACTAAACTCAAGACAACGCCAACTTGAAAGCAGCCTAAAAAGAGTCGTTTTTTCGAGAAGCTAAATGGTGGCTTTTGTTGTTACCTCAACATAATAAGTTTGTGGACTCCCTTTTTAATATATTAATGAAAAGGAGGGGATGGGAGATAACAAGGCCAACCAGGAGGACAGGGATGTAAGGAAGCGCTACTTGATAATGGATATGTGACTCAAGCACTAGGCCCAAAGGTTGGAGGCAAGGAGCATACATGATACATCAGTCTCTTCTTCACTGCTCATAGGCTTACATCATTGCATGAGAGTCATCATATTACCTCATATTGCCATATATTGATTTCCTACAAAGCCCTTGAAGTTTAGTTTTGTAGTGTAGTATTAAAAGATTATTTTAACCCATAAATGCAAGGAGCCTGAATGAAGATCCAGCCTATACCCAGTTCTGTAAGTTACAATTAGTAGACAATGAAATCAACAGTTCAGTGAAAACTGAAAAATATTCAGCTACAGATCATCCAGACTTCTAAAGAATGGCCATTTAGTATATAATTGTATATTATCTCTCGGCCTTTTAGAATTAACATCTGCCTTTCTCCACATGGGACAACCCACCTATTTTGTTAAGGCAGATCTACTCATTATCATTTGAAAAGATAGCAGCTGGTTTCTCTACCTAACTTCCTTTGTGCTATTAAAACAGTTAAGAAACATTCCATCGATTATAGTCCATACAAAGACCATCAAGTCCTGGTAAGTGGCAACAGAAATTTAATGGCAGCCAATAGTGAGAGAGAATTTAACCATCAATTGACAGCTAGCATACACAGCCAGTGCAAAGAGGAGTATTACATTAAAAAGCTTAGACAGATTCCTAGGGGACTCACGTTCATTTGTACATCAACAACCGGCTCTGAAGCAGCATCAGCTCTTGAATACCATCCCGGGTCCTCTTCCTGTTTGTCAAAAACAGCAGTTTAGACTATCTTACAGAAAGAACACGGGTGAGAAACGAAAATGTTAAAACATCCAGCACTTCAAGCCTTCAACACCTCTAAAATCTTCACAAATAGGCGCATGGCTTCAGCAGATGCCATGTTTCCTAGCTTACTCCAACTGAAAAAATTAAACCCAAAATAACATAAAAAAACATTAGAATGCAAGAATATATTCAAGCCAGAAATACAATTTTCAAAGAGCCAAATGCTAATGTTGGCGGGAGTATAAGCCTACATTTATAGGTATTGTAGAATGCAAAACAAAAATGTAGATCGGTCAAACAAACAGATAAAAATCAAGAATAAAAATAGTAACATCCCAAAATCATGACCAAATTTTTTTTTTAAATAAATAAAAAAAAAATTATAAAAAAAAAAAGACTTAATTCTAAAAACCAAAATATTTTCAAGATTTGAATCAGCATCTCCTGAGAAAAACTATTAACTGTAACAACTAGTATATTAGCTTTATAAACTACTCCTTACGAAGAAAAAAAACTACCAAAAAAAAAGGTCCTCGTGTACATATACATCGATTAAGGAACATAGGTTGCCCTTCTTGTAGAAGAGTTATGTACAGTAATAATTAATTAAGTACACCATCAGACATCATCCAGGTTCTAAGCATCATACGCAATTTAAACCTTGATTAGACTATGTCTCTCACAGCCAAAGTAACTTTAGCACGGTAAACGACACTTTCTTCTCACCTTCTCAGTAACAACATTTCTTGTACATGTCAGTTTACAGTAACCTCTCAGTCATCTCTTATAAAACATTTACTGCTGCCACACAAGAGTCACTTCTGTAGATCATTGCTTGCATCGATAAAGCTAACTCAACTGCTTCCTCTAGTTAAGTAATTAACTATGCCGTTCCTTTTGGCATTCGAGAAAGAGCTGCTTGGTGTAAGGTATAAGTTTCTATTTTATATTTCGTACGGAGCAATTCCCGAAGTACTACAAATCAGTCTTTGTGCAACCTTTTCTCCCACCTCTTCTTATTTGCGGTCTTACGCAAAAATGGTCATGATTACAAGCTGTGAAAGTTACAGATATCTATTACTCATTAGTTAATATATTCTCAAAAGCAGCGTGGTAACCAGCTACACCTAGAGCATGGCATTGTTTCTTATACCTTGAATCCAAACAACTATAAAACCAAATTGGTTTCGTATTCACTAAATCCATCTATCCCCAAAGGATTTTCCCATTTTATTCCACCGTGTATGCCCTTCTAAAATATCCTTCATAAAGGCAATCAGGCATGTCAACAACAGTGAGAGAGCAGTAGCTTTCAGTGTTTAGAATAGACACCTACATAACATTGAGAAGCTCTCAGTGTTATTACTACAGATATGCTGCCCTGTTCATGATAAAATTGTTTCACAGTGGAATGTAATGCTGCTATAGAAATAAGATGATAAGAAACTAAGTGGAACCCATACATTAAAATAGCGTGAAGGGCCAAACCTGGATGTCATCCAAAAAAAGAGCCATTAATAAAAACAGAAGTTAAAGACAAACCTGGACCATTTGCTAACCTCAACAGGTTTCCAAGCACTAGGTTTGGAGACATTACACGGTCCAACAGTTGCCTGTAACCAGAAAAATATCACAATTATTCAATAGCTTAAAAAATACAAAAACTCTCAATTCTTTATGTCCTTTCTTTGGGTGGAAGTGAAGCAGCCAATACTGGTGAATGTTAGCCAAGATTACATACTACTAAACTAGCCAAGAAATTTGGTACATATTTACTTGGATCATATCAACATCGGACTGTATGAACAGTCAGCTGCGAATGAAGGCCCGATTAGGTTTATTAAAGGGAGGGGGAGTCAAATTGATAAGGCCAATGAAGATGCCATTCTAGAACCAATTGGCGATAGGTGGAGTATCCCCTTGATTAATAAGATAGTAAACTCTCCCCTCCTAGATCAATGTAGTACAGTCACATGTGACATTTAGAAGGCTTGGAAATCACTTTCCACGGTAAGGGGGTCGATATACACAGAATATACGTAGCCTTACCCTTGTGTTAGGGTCCAGGAGAGTCAAAATCTGGAATAACCCTTGTTCTATGGCAATTATGTCTTTTTTTTCGAAACTGACAGAGCAGTCAATACTGGTGGAAAAAGTCGGGTTTTGATTATCACAAAACTAAATTAACCAAGTTTTTTTGCGATAAATTCAATCGGATCATATCGAATATTCACCATAGCACAATCGTTCCGCACTCCAACATTCAATCTAACCCAAACCCGATATCGCAAAATAAAATGTGAGTCCAGAAAAAGATCGTCCAAATCAACAACACCGAATTCAAACGCCATTATCAGATCGGACAGTAAATCAATCAAATCAACCGAATTACGCAACGAAACGATAATGTGATCAAAATGTAGAGCGATTAAAGATGAATGAAGCAAGAGTGGAAATGCGACCTGTTGGTAGAGGGCAAAGAGGAGGAGTGCAGCCTCGTTGGTGAATTTAGAGAGAACGTCGTCGGGAGATCCGGCTGAGAAACCGGCGTACGATGCGGCGGCGTAGAACCTCTCCGGGTACGCTAGTCCAGACCTCGCCCTCGCCATTGCCATTTCTTCTTCTGCTATTTGTCGGTGATCGAAGAGATGGCTGGAAATGTAAGAGGGAAGCGAGATGGTCACCTTATTCAGTTTCTTTATGTTACCACTTACCAGACTTGTGAGTTTGTGACTTGTGTAAGGTGCGATGAGATGCACTACGGATACTCCTAACAAACGCAACGAGAACACACTTCAAATGTCTCAAAGATGCGTCTTTGGTTAAGATAAACTATTGTAACGGAGGAGATAAACTATTGTAACGAAGGCGTCCCGTTACCCAAATAGTTAATTGATAAGGTAATAAAAACAATAAATAACGAATGTAAATAAAGTTTACACAAGGAATTACGTGCTTCACCAGTACCAATAAAATAACTGGCTACGTCCACCCTTCAAGAAGATCAAACTTCACTGAGAAAATAGTACAACAGTAGACCCATACACACGCGCTCAATATGAGCCAAAAGTATACCCTATTCTACTATGGTAGTCTCAATGAGACAAAAAAGACTACCCAAATAAGACGGAGGACAAATTATCTTGAGGCCAACCAAGATCTAAACAAACTCCTCCAATCTTCAAAGACAAACGAGACAGACGAATACCAATAATATAGAGCCCTGAGACAAACTGAGTTTTCTTCTCCGGAAGGAACCTCACTAATTAACCCTCTTTATTGTGCTCTCAAATCTCTCCCTTCATTAACCTATAATAAATTTGAGTCTTTATATAGTTATTCCACCGAAAATAAAATATCTAGACTAATAAAGAAAACCATGTGAATCAGAAAACTAATAACTAATCTCCTAATATGCTACGTACTACAAACATACAAAGTCAACGACCAAGTGTAATTAGGAAAGTGTACGTGGAACAACTTCCACAACTCCACTAACTTTCCAAAAACCAAAAGGTTAAGTCTTATACAATAAGAGGTCACCAACTCGCATCTTGCCTTTGTTTCAATTTACTTCTTATGGTAACTTAGTCCGTCTTCGACACAAATTCAAGGCATAAATTGCTAACAATCTCCACCTTGACTTAAATTACTCAAAAACGAACTCAACATAGAAGAACCAAACCCAAATCAGCTTCAACGGAATCGATCCTCAAGTCACTATCTGTCCCGGTAGTCTCCATTCTGACTTGAACACAACTCCCAAAAATGGACAAACGAATCAAGTGTGCAACAAACGTGACCAATATACGAAGTACCCAATGTAGTAAGCTGAAACTACCAAATGTACTAAGTAACCAATATATCTTCACACCAATAGGAAGGCCAAACGTAGCAACCTCTAAAGAGACCAAAAGCTACCAAACGCCAACACAAATATACGAGATACCCAATGTCACTATGATGGAACGGTGTACCAAAAACAACACACACAAGACTCCAAAAACAAAATCTCCTTCAAACTACGTGGCTAGATGTACCGTCGTACCAAACTGTCCCTAAAGAACACAAACGCCACGAACAAAACAAATGTCTCACTTGAGTATACTAGGTGTCATGACCACCACAAATATGCCTACACCAAGGCAACAAAACTCAAGTCGAAACCAAACATTCTAAGCGAGCACAAATTACCTCCATCAAAGGTACAAACTGTTAGACTAGCAAGTCCAACCCAAAAGCTCCAAAGAATAAACTCCCGTCGAAGTTTCAAATGACCCCTTACGAGATCCCAACGACTCTCTTTTAAGAGTCACAATAGCTCCACTTGGAGCCCCAAACCGCCCCACCTCATAGGGCGCAGACCGCCTCATTGAGGCGACGAGACAAAAGTTGATAGCTTGTCTTGAGAACCTTGTAGTTTGACCTGTACCGGAATAGACTCCACCTTACCGTCAACACCACCATTCTCACTAAAGCTATCCAAATCCAAAATATCCAGAATATCACCAAGTGACCCAAACTGGATGTGCTTCAAAGTATCGTTCACATGTCCAAGTTGCATATGCCCCAACTTAGACTCGAGAGAGACAGAAGAACGATTACCTGATGCTCCAACAGTCAGAACAGTGCCTTGAAGGACATAAACAGTTCCTTCCTTATCACCTCTCCAAGCAACAGAAGAACCCTTACTAACGCACAATGACCCACCATCACCTTGAAAATTGTAGCCCTGATCAACTAACATCCCAAGTGATACAAGATTTCTCTTTAAACGTGGAACATGCCTAACACATTCTAGGAAGACAACAACACCATCACGTATCCTAACCCGAATAGTACCAACTCCAAGCACCTCACAAATAGACCCGTCACCCATGGCAACATTATCCCCTTGTGAAGCTTTATAACAATCAAACCATTCCCTATTAGGACACATATGAAACGCATCCCGTATCCAAAATCCAACTATCCAAAGAACGTGGAGCAACATCAACAACGAGAGCATAATCTTCCTCAGAATCATATTTGGCAACTTTTTGTGCAACGACAGAAACACCAGCTTCCTTTAACTTAGGACACTGATTTTTCCAATGACCGGATTCCTTGCAGTAATGGCAGACATTCTTACGAGGACCCTTAGACTTGGCTTTACCCTTACTAGAACCCCCCTAATCAGCAACAAGCCCCATAGGACTACTGTCTACACCACCACCACCTGACGCTACTCGGCGCAAATCCCTAGTGTGAAGCGCTGACCTCACCTCCTCTAGGGTCAAAGAATCTCTACCAACAACAAAAGACTCCACAAAAGTCTCAAACGAATTTGGCAAAGAAAATAACAAAATCAAGGCAGCATCCTCATCATCTACCTTAACATCTAAATTACGCAGGTCAAGTAAAATAGAGTTAAGACTGTCTAGATGGTCCTTGAGAGACGTACCTTCTTGCATACGAAGACCAAACAAACGCTGCTTAAGAAGCAACTTGCTGGTTAGAGTCTTTGTCATATACAAAAAGTCTAACTTCAACCACAAACCTGTAGTAGTTTCCTCATCGGCAACCTCAATCATAACATGATCAGATAAACATAACAGAATTAAAGAGTGAGCCTTTTCTTCCAAGACTACTTCTGCATCTGTCTTTGCTGTCTTTGCTGCATCAGTCGAACTACCTGCTGACTTTGCCTTTGAGATAACAGACCAGACACCTTGCTGTCTAAGCAAAGCTCTCATCTTTAACTGCCACAACCCAAAACTATTTCTCCCAGTGAACTTTTCAACATTCAAAACATTCGTTCCCGACATCTTTTCACCTGAAAATCAAGAAACCTAAATAACGCCTAAAAGACAACTAACGCGGAAGTAGATCCCAAATCAGAACCTTAGCTCTGGTGCCAATTGTTGTAACGGAGGCGTCCCGTTACCCAAATAGTTAATTGATAAGGTGATAAGAACAATAAATAACGAATGTAAATAAAGTTGACACAAGGAATTACGTGGTTCACCAGTAAAATAACTGGCTACGTCCACCCTTCAAGGAGATCAAACTTCACAATAATGGAGAAAATAGTACAACAGTAGACCGATGCACACGCGTTCAATATGAGCCAAAAGTATACCCTATTCTACTATGGTAGTCTCAAAGAGACAAAAGAGACTACCCAAATAAGACGGAGGACAAATTATCTTGAGGCCAACCAAGATCTAAACAAACTCCTCCAATATTCAAAGACAAACGAGACAGACGAACACCAATAATATAGAGCCCTGAGACAAACTGAGTTTTCTTCTCCGGAAGAAACCTCACAAATTGACCCTCTTTATTGTGCTCTCAAATCTCTCTCTTCATTAACCTAGAATAAACTTGAGTCTTTATATAGTTATTCCACCCAAGATAAAATATCTAGACTAATAAAGAAAACCATGTGAATTAGGAAACTAATAACTAATCTCCTAATATGCTACGTACTAAAAACATACAAAGTCAATGACCAAGTCCAATTAGGAAAGTCTACGTGGAACAACTTCCACAACTCCACTAACTTTCCAAAAAACAAAAGGTTGTCTTATACAATAAGACGTCACCAACTCGCATCTTGCCTTTGTTTCAATTTACTTCTTATGGTAACTTAGTCCATCTTCGACACAAATTCATGGCATAAATTCCTAACATAAACGAATTAAAGTTTTCAGAAATTTTAAGTTTCTAATTTATGTAAATTTCTAAAGTGGTTTATTTGTATGGGCTAAGTTAATACATCTGCGAAGTTTCAATGACTAAAGAGGCTAGTGAGTGACTTCCCACATAACGAACCAAGTAGATTCATGTGAGAAATTCTACTTCCCGTGATCTTGGGAACCAAACAACGTCATGATTTTACACTTTCTACGAAGTTTTAGATCTCATGATTTCAATGGGCAAGCAAACAAGCCCTTAGACCCTGTGTTTTTCGGGCAATTGGTGTTAAACTAAACTAAATAGAGTTGAGGTGAACTAAACTAAACGAAGCTAAGCTGAACCGAACTAGATGGAGCTAAGTTGAGTTGTGTGAATAGTGAGAACGACCCTCAATCGTTAGATCTAGTCTAATGATTCTAATTTAAGGGCCTAGATGACCACTTCTTTCTTAACACTTCAACACTTTACTTTCTTCTTCTTAATTTGCCTTTTACACTTTCTCTCTACAGCAGGAACTGGGAGCTAGGCCACTGTAACAGTCCAACATATTTTCAAAATCAACAACTCAGACCAGTCTCAGCCAATTCTAGAAGTCAATAGAGTTCAAACCAGATCAAGCCACCAACTGCCACCATGCCAAACTAATAGTAAGACTTATTAACTAAAAAAAATATTATGTAAAACTCTCGCGAAGCGGAAATATAAACAAAGCAGCAAGCGGAAAAATGCGCGGAATTAAAACTTTTGACATGAATATAAAACATGCGAGGCGATTTACTCAAACAAAAATGCGGAAAGTTAACTAAAAGAATTATTAGATTTAAATACAATAAGCCAAACGGGGATGGTACATCCCACAAATATCAAAATAGTAAATGAACTAAACTAGCTAAACGATATAGAAGTGTAGTCATGTCGATGCACTGCATCGCTCGCTAGCTCTCACGCATACATGTAATCATGTATGCCACAGTCAGTGGGGAGCAACTAAAGGTCCTCTCAGCCACTTATTGTCAATAAACAGGTAAGCAGATAAAACACGTCATTCACATAAGCATGCTCCAGCATAAATAATAATCATGTGAAGCATAAGATCCATACATCATCATAATAAGCTATGAATAAATCATATATCTTACTTAACCATATTTCACCAACTCAAATATACTTATCAATAAGCATCTTAATTCACTTAATCCAGTAAGATACTACGAAAACAAGAAACACAACATGGAAGATTTCATATGACGACTCCACTATACGACAACAACATGTCTACTTAGTCTCAGACTATTCAAATCCCCTAGTAGGATGACAATTCCGATATTTGGTCCTAGTCTAAAGCTGGCCAGACTCTCGAGGTATAATCTTTCCCCGATTCGACAAGTGTCCAAAGAACACCGCCAAGACTCGAACTAGCTAGGAACGAAGTACCCCCTAATACGGGGTAGATGATCTGAAAACTGACCGAGAGCATCAAGCCTAACGGTCATACCAAAAACGTTAACGGAGTCTTGTGTTATATTTATATACGCCTTTTATCCCCATTTTAGCTCGTATTTCATTATCGTTTACACTATTTTATAGTGTTTATTGAGCTAATTCTGTGTTCTAGGTGAGTTGTATGTGGTTTACCGATTTTTGTAGGAAATGCATGATTTTCCTATCTTTTGGCGTTCACCGAGTATCACGGAGTTAAACAAAGACGAGTCAAGTAATTACCGAGCATTAGAAGTGACGGAAGAAGGAAGAAAATGAGAAAGTCAAGCAAGTCAACACTTGAAAGGCAATTGCAAAAGCATGACAACACAAATGACGTCATCCTATGACGTCGTCAAAAGTCAAAACGTAAACAATTGAAGAAACACAAAGTACGAGGACTTTTCTTTTCACCCCGGTCGGGGTGAGCTGCCCAGGTGTACCGGGGTGACATGGAGCATGGATTTTTTAGAACAATTTCAATTGCCGAGAACTTTTGTTCTCACCCCGGTCCGGGTGGGCTGCCCCGGGGTACCGGGGTGGCTGCAGCTTAGTGACGTTTGATTTTTCCTTCTCTTTTGTTATATATACTCATTTATTTTCATCGTGTAATCATCATCAAACACCTTTCTGAAGTATATTTTCCAGAAAAACTTTGTTCTTAGCTTCTAGTTTTAATTTCCGTTTAAGAATCTTTCAGGTTTATTCAAGTCTTTTCCGGGTTTGCTTTGTTTACTGTTCTTCAAGTTCTTACTTCCCTTTTTCCTAATTATTGGTATTTTCTAACCTTTTCTATTTACAGTTTTCATTTCAATTAGTATTACATATTATTATTATGTCGATTATGATTCATACAATTGCTAGTTTAGTTTCCCAAGCCATGTGTGAGTAGTCTCTTATCTAGGGTAGGGAAGCCATGTTAGAATAGGTGATTAGTTATGTCAAGTTGCAATGATTTCATCATCATCATCATGTTAATTATATACATGCTTGCTTACTTTAATTAATCTAAGATTGTTGGCCATAATCATTGGTTAATTCATTATTCTCATCCTAAGAGCGAAAGCCGGGATAGAATTAGACAAAGCATGCTATAGTAGTTTAACCCAATTTATGCGAAAGTTCTTTGGTAGTTAATCTATGGTTAGACAATAGGCCGAAAGGAAATTGTTAAAGCCTAATCGACCCTTGATGATCAATTCCGTTAATTTGGCATAGCTAATTGCTTTTCTACATGTTGCAACCCCAATCTTCTAGATTCTTTCTTACAATTGTTTACATCTTCATTTATCAATATTGTTTGACCTTAGTTAGTCTCAAATCAAAACCAAACAACTTGTGACCGACCTTGATAGTTTTATATCCATAGCTAATAGCAATTGCATTCCCGTCTCCCTGAGATCGACCCCTTCTTCCCTATCTACATTAATTTTTATGTTAGTCAAGTCTAGGGTAATTTATCTTTGATAGGTGTGCGATAAGCCTATTAAATTTTAGCGTCGTTGTAGGGGAGCACGGTTCTATTTTTTTTGATTAGTAGAATTCTATCTTGTTTTTCCTTTGTCTTGAGGAACACTTGTTCCTTGAGACCGGTGCTTACAATATTCTCTAGGTTGTTGTCTTATTCCCAGGTCCCCTCGAAAAGGTGAACTACTTCCCGTTGATCCCGAGAAGTCTTTGCATAGACGATTACGTTTCCTTAAAGAGATTGTCGAAGTCGCAACTCTTGCGGACCTTGATAGTATTCGAAGTTCTTATCTAGAGGATCTCAAAACTCTTGAGGAAGAAGTTTCTAGTTCTTAACCAACGCAGAAAAAGATGGTGCGTTTGTCCGATCATTCTAAGCCTACCGCGGCCATGCTTCCAAGAGGGATTGTCACTACTTAAATTGGCGCGATTGATTTTGAAAGGAAGCCGGCCTTTATTAGCATTGTGGAACGAAAGCAGTTTGGTGGGACTCCAACGGAAGACCCTAACTTACATGTTCAAAATTTATGTGACTATTGTTCTATGATTAGGCAATCGGCTGTTACACAAGCTCAAATAAGGGAGATACTCTTCCCTTTCTCCTTGAAAGACAAGGCCAAGTTGTGGAAAAATAGCCTTGATTGAGTTGCTTTGGGAATCAATGATTGAGATAGTTTAGCCCTTGCCTTTTATCAGAAGTATTTCCCTCCCGAGAAAACACAACAATTGAGGAGTCAAATAATTGGTTTTCGCCAAAGTGGTAATGAGAGTTTATATAAAGCATGGGAAAGATACAAAGAGCTTCAAATGGAGTGTCATCATCATGGTTTGGACCCATGGTTCCTTGCCATCACTTTCTACAATGAGTGTTGTGCGGAGTCTCGTCGAGTTTTGGACTCCGCAAACAATGGGAGATTTGATAACATAGATGTGGAGTTAGCTCATTCTACCATCAAATCCATGGCCGTACATGACTCCCAATATGTTAACTCTAGGAGTATTCCCCTAAAAGCAAAGGAAGAGGATCCATGAATGGCTCTTTTGAAAGCTCAAGCAGCTCTTCTCCAATGACAAGTTGACAACCAAGGATCAAGCTGGTCTCAATCTCATGAGCAAGTAAACGTGACAAGCCAAATTATTGTATGTGAAGCTTGTGGAGGCACGGGACATGGATTTCAAGGGTGTAGGAGTAACATGGAACAAGTAAATGCCTACTAAAGTTTTAGGCAAAATTTCAACCCCTTCTCCAACACTTACAATGAAGGCACAAAATTTCATCCAAACTTTTCCTACAAGAGTACCAATGTCCTTAAGCCACAACCAAGACCATAAAAAAATATGACACCATCGGGTTTTCAAAATCAAGGCCGAAATAATCAATTTTAACAAAACCTTCAACAACCTTTCCCGAATCTACAAATCCACCCTCATTCCAAAATCAACAACAAGGTCAATCCTCAAATACCCAAAAAATGAGTAAGATGAAGGCCCTTTTGACCCAAGTAGCCGAGACACAAAAGAACATGGTCAACCACATTCAAAAGACCGACCAAGCTAGAGATGCTACTATCAAGATGCTTGAGACACAAATTGCTCAACTTGCTACCTCCAATTCTCAAAGACAACAAGGCCAATTGCCACCTCAAGGAGCACAACCTCATGAACAGGCAAATGTTATCACTCTAAGGAGTGGTACTACCTATGAGGGATCTCAAATGCCCAATGAATAAAGTCATCAAGTGGGTAAGAAAAATGATGGTGAGAGCAAGGCCACTAGCTCTAAAGAGGGTGAAGAGGAGTCCAAAAAGGTCGATGAGCCCGTTGTGGTGGAAGATGTGGAGGATCAGCCCCCAAAGGTAGATGAAAAAGCTAAGGAGCTGGAGAAAATTCAAGTGTCTTTCCCTCATAGGTTGGCAAGAGCTCACAAAGAGACACAATTTGGTAAGTTCATGGAAGTGGTGAAAAATTTGCAGGTAACAATTTGGTTTACCGAGTTAATCACGCAAGTCCCCTCTTATACCAAATTCATGAAGGATATTTTAACTAGGAAGAGGACAATTGATAGTGTTGAAACCATGACCTTCACCACCGAGTGTAGTGCCCTTTTACAAACCCTTTTACAAAATTTGTCCCCTCCCGAGTTAAAGGATCCGGGTAGTTTTTCAATTCTATGCACCATTGGTACCTACACTATTGATAAAGCTCTTTGCGACTTAGGTGCTAGTGTTAGTGTGATGCCTACTCTATTTGTGAGAGATTGAACATGGGAGAATTAAAATGTACTAGTGTCACATTGCAAATGGCGGACCGTTCCGTAAAACGCCCTATCGGTGTTTTGGAGGATGTTCCCGTCAAAGTCGGTAAATTTTTCATTCCGGTTGACTTTATTGTTCTTGACATCGCGGAAGATTCACAAATCCCAATCAAATTAGGAAAACCATTTTTACATACCGCAGATGCGGTCATTGATGTTAAGAACGGTAAATTAACCTTGGAAGTTGGTGATGACAAATTAACTTATAATTTGAATAATGTAATGAAAAGTCCAATGTTAGAAGAATCATGTTATTCCATAGAGGTCTCCGATGCCATTGATGTTGGATGACTCATTGACTCGATCCTTGAGCAAGGATCCCTTGGAGGCTCTCTTGTTGTTGGAATCTCTTATAAGTGACAATGATATTGGTGGTGATGAGATAGATGCTTTGGAGTTGGAGCTAGAGGGTGAGCAACTATCATTGGAGGAAAGCTCTCAATTCCTAGGTTTTGTTGCTACTTCTACTAAGGTTGAGGTACAAAAACCCGAGCTAAAACCCCTCCCCTTGAATTTGAAATATGCTTTTCTAGATGAGTCGGAAATGTGTCCAGTTATCGTAAGCATCCACTTATATGAGAGTCAATTGTCCAAATTGCTAGATGTGTTGAGAACCCGTAAGAAAGCAATTGGCTATACACTTGATGACTTGAGAGGGATAAGCCCCGCTTTTTTTATGCATAAGATTCACCTAGAAGAGGATCATAAGTCGTGTGTACAAGGTCAACGTTGCTTAAACCCAAACATGCAAGAAGTTGTCAAAAAGGAAGTCATGAAACTCTTGGATGCGCGAATTATTTATGCAATTTCCGACTCCAACTGGGTAGTCTGGTCCAAGTGGTCCCAAATAAAGAATGGCCACGGTAGTAAAAAATGATAAAAATGAACTCATCCCTACTCGAGTTGTGACGGGATGGCGTATGTGCATTGACTATAGGAGGTTGAATTTAGCCACCAAGAAACACCACTACCCCTTACCTTTCATTGACAAAATTTTGGAGAGGTTGGCTTGTCACAAATACTTTTGTTACCTAGACGGTTATTCGGAATTCTTCCAAATCACAATTCATCCCGATGACCAAGAGAAAACCACATTCACATGGCTTTATGGTACATTTGCGTAACGTAGGATGCCCTTTGGTCTATGTAACGCCCCACCACCTTCCAACGTTGCATGACAAGTATCTTTTCAAATTTTATTGAGTCAATTATGGAGGTATTCATGGATGATTTTAGTGTCTATGGCACTACATTCAATATTTTTTTGACTAACTTGACAAAGGTGTGGAAAGATGTGAAGAAGTGGATTTAGTCTTGAATTGGGAGAAGTGCCACTTTGTGGTGAATGAAGGAGTGGTACTTGATCATCTTGTTTCAGAAAGAGGTATTGAGGTGGACCGTGCCAAGGTCCAAGTGATTAAGCAACTCCCCCCTCTGATAAATGTCAAAGGTGTAAGAAGTTTTTTAGGTCACGCGGGATTCTACCGCCGTTTCATAAAAGATTTCTCAAAAATTGCAAAACCCCTTACCGAGATCCTTTTGAAGGATGCTCCATTTGTCTTTACTAATGCTTGTCTTGAGTCTTTCAACAGGATAAAGAAAGCCTTGATTTCCGCACTCATCATCCAATCACCGGATTGGAGTTTGCCATTTGAAGTGATGTGTGATGCTAGTGACTATGCGGTGGGTGCCGTTCTTGGACAAAGAAAAGATAAGGTGTTTTATGCAATATATTATGCAAGAAAAACCTTGGATGTAGCTCAAGTCAACTATGCCACTACCGAGAAGGAACTCATTGCCATTGTCTATGCTTTAGACAAGTTCCGTTCTTATTTGATTGGTTCCAAGGTGATTGTTCATTCCTATCATGCCGCATTAAAGCACCCTTTTTCAAAGAAAGAGGCAAAACCAAGGCTTATTAGATGGATTCTTCTCTTACAAGAATTTGATCTTGAAATTCGTGACAAGAAAGGTGCGGAGAACGTAGTTGCCGATCACCTTTCCCGCTTGAGGTTTTGTGATCAAAGCACTCATATCCCTATCAATGACTCTTTTGTTGATGATCCTTTGATGTTGGTGGAGGACAATTCTCCATGGTATGCCGATATTGACAACTTCCTTGTTGGTCATGAATTTCCTCAAAGTCTCTCCTACCAACAAAAGAAGAAGTTCATTCATGATGCCAAGTTGTTTCTTTGGGATGATCCCAACTTATTCAAGCATTGTTCATGTTGGTTTGTATCGAAGGTGTATCCCTCAATGGAATATGAAAAGTGTTTTGTAAGGATGTCATTCTTCTTCCTATGGTCGTCATCATGGAACTTCAAAGACCGTTGCTAAGGTTCTCCAATCCAGATTCTATTGGCCAATAATGTTTCAAGATGCAAAGGATTTTGTGATGTGGCATGTGATGCATGTCAACGAACTGGTTCTATTTCAAGAAGGCATGAAATGCCTCAAACCGGGATTCTTAAGGTTGGTATCTTTGATGTATGGGGTTTAGACTACCAAGGCCCTTTTCCTTCATCTAATGGTAACCATTACATCCTAGTTGCTGTTGATTTTTGTCTATCAAAATAGAGATAATAAAGGAAACAATGATATTATTATTTAATCGCTCAACTAAAATATTAACATTGTAATAAAAAAATTGTGTGCTAGATAAGTATAATAACGCACTGCTATAATAATTATTGAAGAAGAGATCTCATTATACTAGTGAGAGAGTCATTTTATATACAATCCACCTATTTTGTTAATATCAGTAATAAATAAATGATTTTCTTTGCAAAAAAAGAATATTTAACATGTGAAACCGACTAGTTTCTCTTAACATGAAAATATATCAATTTTAAGATTAAAACTGATCAAATAAATTAAAAAAAAAAATGTGAAATGTTTAGTAAATAACATATTACATATGTATCTACAATTGGGCATGTATACTTATGACGGATGCTTTCGTCCTCTGTCTTACTTGAGAAATGTGCATGCTGGAATGGGTTCAAATTTTAGAAGGATATGGATAGAAAAACATTAACATAAAATAACATAAATTATATTAGCACAAATTTTCATTAAAGATGGACACTTTCTGTCACAAGATGTAGACGGATAATGTTCATCTCACAACATGGAAGTGACACGACCCAATAAATTCTCCATTTATCCCACTTGTCCTCTCACTTGCCTTGTGAAGGATATATCTGTATCCGTCATCCGTCGCATGCAAAATTTATTGTTAGATTATAGAGAAATAATTAAATTAGGCCACACTTGGTATATTGAAGTACGAGTATAAATAAAGGCAAAGTTGGAAGTAGGCCTCTTAATTTAAAACACAAAAGACACAAAAATGTTGTAGACATGAATTGAACGCGTACCACTTCGTATGAATGTTGCATAACTACCGCTGTGCTACTTGCACTATCTTGCTCTTTCATGCGTCATTTTATTAATAACTAAAACTAGAAGCAAATTCAGGCCCCAAATTTTTGGGGGCCCTGTGCGCCCGCACGAGTTGTTCACCCCTTAGGCTGGGCCTAGTAGCGGTCCAAATGGTCAGGCTCCTATACCGTCACAAGTGTTAATAAGCTTGGTTTTATTGAGGTGATGACAAGCAACGGTGAGAAATTCAAAGTTAATGGTCATCGATTGAAGGTTTACCACGAGAATGCTATCGTTGGAGAGGTGGAGGAAGTTTTCTTGGAACTTCCGCCTTTTCAAACTTGATCCTCTCAAGACTCGTGAAGTCTAGCAAGACTTAAAATTGCGCTTCTCGAGAGGCAACCCATGTTTTTGGTTGTAATTTTTGGATATTTTGGAGAATTTTAGTTTTGTAGAGTAGAATAAGTAGATTTTTAGTGTTATGAGCTGAAATTGCAGGTGCAGAAAAAGGAAAAAGGAAGTTAAAAACAGGAAAAAAGGGAGGAATACAAGATCAATACCACCTCGGTGGCCTGGGGCAAGTCACCCCGACCGGGGCAGAAGCAAAGTTTCTCGGCCTCCAATTTTAATAAAATTGAAATAAGGAAAAAATTCAAGATCAATTCCACCTCGGGGGTCCGGGGCAGGCTACCCCGACCGAGGCAGCAACAACTGTGCTCTGGTTTTCTAAAAACAAAAGAGCACGACTCTTTTTTTCCCTCTTTTTTTCTTTCTTATTCTTCCCTTTCCTCTTCAAGGTACTCCCTTTATCCCTCATTTTCACTCTAAATCTACTCCTAGCATCCATTCTCAAGGATTTTTCACCTCTAATTTCATTCCCAAGTAAGTATTTCTACTCCCACTAGGGGAAAACTGATTTTGCTCTTTTAAGTAGAAAATTTAATTTCTACTTTGAATTAATGCATTGTAGAGTTAGTATGTGTTCTTATTAGTGTAATTTTACCTTGCTTTAGTGCCCTTTGCTAAGTATTTACCGGATTTGAGAGGTTCTTATGGATAGTATTTTTCTGAAATTTTCAGATTTATAATGTCTTCTTTAAGAAGTCTTTTCCGTCGTAACAAGAGGGCTAGAGAAGATCCACCAAGTACTAGCAATGCAGCGGAAGAAGAGGATATTGTTCAAGAACAACCGGCACCTCCGGTTTGGCACAATGAGGACTATCACACTGTCATTTTTGCTTCCGAAAAGCAATTTTACAATTGGCGTGCTTTAAAGGCTAAAGGTTTGCGCCCCACCCGCTTTATAAATTTTGATTCTCTACGACGCATTAGGTTGGATAAGCATGTGAAAGCTTTGTTTAAAGGGGTGAACATGGGGTATGCTTTGACCATGAACTATCGAACATTTCCGCAACTCACCTTAGAATTTCTTAGCTTCTACGAATTTCATAAGTCTAGGGGGTAGGACCATATTCATACCGTGAGTTTCCGATTGTTCAATAAGGATTATAATAGTACCCTCCCTCAATTTTCCCAAAGCAGTGATCGGTCTAAATGTGTGTTCTTAGGTGGGTTGATAACCCGCATAGCTCACAACATTTGCTGGTTTAACCAAGAAACTACCGACCTCCAACCTTTACTACTCGAACCTAGGGATGCGGGTAATGGGATAGATTATGATTACTTCTTATCCCTTGACTGGTTTAGGAGTGATCACCCCTACAAGGTGTGGAAAATTGGGAAGAACGATTTCATTCGGTTGCCCATTGATTTACCTTTGCTACCCTTGTTGACTCAAGGAGAACCTTTTATGAGAGGGGTACCATTTGTCAGGAAGAGTTTTCATTTGCCCATTGGAGGATTATCCCCTACCACCCCGTCTTTGAATTTTGTTAGCACGTATGCTCGTCGGGAGGGAACGGGTCAATCTTCACACCAGGAGGAGGTAGAGAAATCTTCTCATCATCATCCTTCCTTTCAACAATCCCGCCACTCTAGTACGAATCTTTATGACATGATGAGAGGATTGCATGTAAGTATGGACACAATGCCGAATGATCAAAGACTTGCTTTAAATCCTATCTACACTCATTTTGCCCGTCAATGGGTCATCCAGCGGGAAGGACCTCACCCTTCCTTCTTCACATGGCCCGAGGATGGTTTTTCTACTGGTGATTTTGCAGTTTTTCCAGAGCCTAAAGCTGCACCTCAAGATGCTCCTTACGACGGTCCTCCTTTTATCAGTGGAAGTGGAAGTGGAGGAAGAGAAGTTGATGGTCTGAACCAAAATATCGAGTTCAACAACGTCTTTGATGGTCCAATGTGAATGGTTTGCTTCTCCCCTTGTACATACTAGCTTGGGGGAGGCTAGTCGGTTTAATAAGTTTCTCTTTTGCATTTTATTTTTGTAGTTCCCTTTCCCCATAAAACTTGTTGGTTGGTTGGTTGGTTGTCTCTATGGTTCACATTGGGGACAATGTGAAGTTTAGCTTGGGAAAGGGATTGCTTTTCCATTTCGTAGTTTAGTGTGAGTAAAATGATGATGAGTTTTATGATGATGTGTTTAGAATGGATCCCCTACTGGTTTCCTCTTGCATTTTCCAATTTTCATGCTTTTAAAAGCTTTGTGAATCACATGCGACGGAATTTTTCTATACATGGGGATGTCTTGACATAGTAGGTAAAGAATAAAATTTTGACTTATTTGGTTTGACCTTTTGGCATTGGCAAACCTACAAAATTGAAAGTTTTAGAGCCTCCTAAGACCGTTACATCATTTTTTTGGTCTCATTTAGGTGAG
Organism: Silene conica; assembly: GCA_029255685.2. Classification (NCBI taxonomy): domain Eukaryota; kingdom Viridiplantae; phylum Streptophyta; class Magnoliopsida; order Caryophyllales; family Caryophyllaceae; genus Silene; species Silene conica. The sequence goes on from CM055315.2 coordinate 57,906,397, forward strand.
TGAGTAGGTCTCCTCGTGGTTTTGTGTTACATCAAAAGGCATAAATATGGTTTTTGTTCCATTTCATAAGCATTGCATTCATCTTGTGAGTATTTGAAAGCCTTTCACATGACCCTTTTTGCCCATTCTTCACCCCATACACATGCCATCTTGTTTTTCTAAGCTACATTCAAAAATTTGCCTACCTTGTCAAGTTAATAGCTTATTAATTGGTGTTTGGGTGCTCAACTGGGATATGGTTCAAATGTTGTTTGTTATTATCGTGATTGACATTGAAAAAGAAATCTTTTCAAAAAAAATGAAGAGAAGAAAAAAACAAGCAAGAATGAAAAAGAAGAAAAGAAAAAGAGATTGAAAAGAAAGAAGCATGCAATGAAAAAAAAACAAGAAGAAAGAAAAAAATAGAAGTTCCCATGACATTCATTAATAAAAACTTTTGGGAAACTCTCATTTGTTTTGTCTTGATAAAAGAAGCCATTTTTCTGATTTTTGACTTTAACACTTGGTAATGGGTTGGGTTTGATTTTGGATTGAGCATCCTTGCATTGATGGTTAGTTGCTAGCTTGAATTAGCTCCAATTACCATAATTCATATGTTCCCCTTCTTACCCATCACATATTGCTTTGATCTTCTTACATTTGGCTTCCTTCATATGCTTGCATTTTGATTACCTTGACTATTGGATTGAAATATCCACCATATTAGATTACCAGCACGTTTTCATGAGTCGAGTTTAGGGGAGTGTTTTCACATATAACTTTCCTTTACATATTTATTTGTGTGCTTGAGTGTACCGCGAGGGTCCTTTGTCAATATGATCATACGAAAGCCAAAGACTCTAGATGAAATTCTTTAGGCTACGCCGTCGTGTAAATCTCAACCGTGTAATGCATCTTTCCTATGCCCATGTTGTCTTCAGGATATTGACTCACCTTCATTTATTTAGCTAAAATTGGGATTTACAATTGATGGGATTATGGAGATTCATTGGCTTGTCTTAGTCTAATTGTGCTTACTTGAGGACAAGCAAGGGTTTAGCTTGGGGGAATTTGATGTGTTATATTTATATACGCTTTTTATCCCCATTTTAGCTCGTATTTCATTAACATTTACACTATTTTATAGTGTTTATTGAGCTAGTTCCGTATTCTAGGTAAGTTGTATGTGGTTTACCGATTTTTGTAGGAAATGCATGATTTTCCTATCTTTTGGCGTTCACCGAGTATTGCGGAGCTAAATAAAGACGAGTCAAGTAATTACCAAGCATTAGAAGTGACGGAAGAAGGAAGAAAATGAGAAAGGCAAGCAAGTCAACAAAAGTCAACACTTGAAAGGCAATTGCAAAAGCATGACAGCAGAAATGACGTCATCCTATGACGTCATCAAAAGTCAAAACGTAAACAATTGAAGAAATACAAAGTACGAGGACTTTAGTTCTCACCCCGGTGTACCGGGGTGACATGGAGCATGGATTTTTTAGCACAATTTCAATTGCCGAGGCTTAGTGACGTTTGATGTTTCCTCCTCTTTTGTTATATATACTCATGTATTTTCAGCGTGTAATCATCATCAAACACCTTTCTGAAGTATATTTTTCAGAAAAACTTTGTTCTTAGCTTCTAATTTTAATTTTCGTTTAAAAATCTTTCAAGTTCATTCAAGTCTTTTCCGGGTTTGCTTTGCTTATTGTTCTTCAAGTTCTTACTTCTCTTTTGCCTTATTCTTGGTATTTTCTAACGTTTTCTATTTACAGTTTTCATTTCAATTAGTATTACATATCGTTATTATGTCGATTATGATTCGTACAATTGCTAGTTTAGTTCCTCAAGCCATGTGTGAGTAGTCTCTTTTCTAGGGTAGGGAAGCCATGTTAGAATAGGTGATTAGTTATGTCAAGTTGCAATGTTTTCAACATCATCATGTTAATTATATACATGCTTGCTTACTTTAATTAATCTATGATTGTTGGCCATAATCGATGGTTAATTCGTTATTCTCATCCTAAGAGCGAATGTCGGGATAGAATTAGACAAAGCATGCTATAGTCTGATTATAAACTACCCATAACTTATTAAACATAAACCCACATCTAATTCACATAAAGAACAAGAACAACCCATGTCCACTTTAGATTATGACAAGAGTCGAGTTTCCTCATCAATGTTACCTTTTTACTCTTCAATCAACAAGATTCTGGCCCCAAGCTACTCCTTCCGTCTGAACCCGCGACCAAAACCATGAACCATGAACCGGTTCTCGAAAAACGTGCCCTTAGGGTCACGGTCAGCAACTAAGACATAAATAATTTGGGAGATGGAGGACGGTGAGAAGAAAAAATAGACGCGAGAATCATCTCAAATGGATAAGTAGCGAAGATTTTATGAGAGTTCTAAGATTGAAGGAGAGAAAGATATACAAATGGTGTTTTCTTTTTGTTCACGAATCTGAAAAATGAGGAGAAGAGGAGGATGTTAGGGTTTGTGAGATGGCTTTTGTGAGGAAGAGATGAGGGGGGAATGGACGCAATACATATTAGGCCCATAAGACAAGTCTTAAGACGATTTGAGCTAGAAACACCGACTCAAGATTACTATAAACCTAAAATGAGATAAACATTTCCGGAACAATAAAATTAAATCATTACGATATAATTTACGCAATTAAATGAAATTGTCGTTTATAAATTAAAATGTCTCAACATAAGTTATTCAAATCATTTAATTAAAATTACAAGTTATTCTCGAGTTTAAACTTAAAATCTTTAAATTTACAAGTCGCGAAATATCGGGGTGTTACATATTACATTCTCATTTTAATAATATAACGTTTTAATTACTAAATTGAATCTTATTTAATAACATTACAATAAGATATTACATTCTCATTTTTGTTCAATTTAAGGAATTAATTAATCTGCATCGATATACAATTAATTAGTTTTTACAGTTTGTGAATCGTCCTTTAGGTGTGACCTTAAGGGATCAACTAAACACCACCGTCAAACGAGAATAATGTCAAACTCTTGCCAGACAATCTTTACCGATTAATGTTGACCAGTTGACTATATAATTGGATCATCCCTTGCATATTCTTATCTTGAGATTTAAATATGTGATCGCACTATTGTTGAGGACACTTACTCCAACAATCTCCCACTTGTCTGAGACAAGTGTGCGTCACCAATTCTCTTATCCTATTACAATCTCCCACTCAATGCAATGTGTCTTCCAGGTCTTACTTGCATTTGATCTTATCTAGAGTGGTTTCCTCGATCTGGAGTGTAATTGTTTGACCGAAACTATCTACCGCAGATACCTTCCTAGCGTGGCCACGCATTTTCAGTTCACTACTCCTCGAGTGGCCTTAAGATTTTAAATAACCCTGACAAGGGGTGGACAATTCCTATCGCACTATTCCCTCCGATCAGCCACAACTTCTCATGACCTAAACAATGCCCATTTAACCTCAGTTACCAAAAGTCGTAGAGCAAAAATTAAAGTTACTCTAAAACTGTGCCACCTAGAGCGAACAGTCTTTAGTCTAAGAATTGACTCACAAGAATACTATAGTAGATCTCGCCACGACCAGACTATATATAAAATTGTCAGAACTCTATAAGCCATCACTGCTCAACAGAGTGTCCCATACAGTCTGTTTAAGTGTTCAACTAGTCATCCCATATGACTCAATGACACTTGAACTTGCCATCAATGACATCACAGTCTAGTTACTTCGAGACGTCACCTCATATAAGCAACTACGGGCCAATACAATGTTAATACGATTCACTTTAATAGGGTTTAACATTGTCTCAACAACCAATTTGGATATAACAAAGTAACATAAGAGTTTCAAAATAAAACTTAACCGATAAATGCGATTATCGTATATGAATAATCAATGCAATATTATTACTTCATATCTTATAATCTAAAGTTGATCTTGTATATAATATTCCATCTCAATTCAATTAAAATGACATGACTTATCATGTTTAACCTATGAGAAGGTCTTGGTTAGTAAGTTTCAGCAACACATTGCACTTTCCCTAGCCTAACTTGTTGGAGCATGTGTCCTCCACAGTTAGTGCCACTACAATCTAAATCTCTTATAGGATCACAAAGGCATACTTTGTATATTTATCAACTAATTAACATAAATCAGTAACGGTTGGCTTTGCTAGAAGTTTGACGTTACCATCATACTGATGGCGGTGATTAGTTGGTCCTTATTGGTCACACCTATATGATGGTTCCAAGAAATGTAATTATATACTTATATATTGCATAGATGCCTAAAACTGACCAAATATTAGTCATGGAAATAATACGAATAATTATTTAATACGATTAAATGATTATTAGGAGAGATGACTTAACATCTTAATTCTAAATAAATATAAATGTTATATTTATAAGTTTAATACGTGATATGAAATTTAATTAATTATACGATAATTAATTATGTTCTCCTGCGATACTTATATATATGATAAATCATAATATATGATTAGCGACCAAAACCACACGTTTGGTTTGGACGAAATTCTCAGTTAATTTCGGTCCACATAAGTATGATTAATATATAAATATAACAACTTCCAAAGTACCTTCTAACAACTTATAAAAAAAAGTTTTATTTGAGTTGAGAGTTCGTAGGTGTCACACGAATACACAGGGTCAACCATGAGGTTGAGTAGGAAAACATCAATAACAGATAAATGACAATAGATCATAACACCACACCGTCTCCATATCACCAGTCATCCACTTCACCTCCGTCACACAACTACTTCCATCACACCACACCTTCCATCACACCGCCCCCTTCCATCACACCACTCCTTCCATGGCCATATCACAAGTCCCATATCACAAGACCCATATCACAAGACCCATTTCGCAAGCCCCGTTCTCCACGATAATCAGTAATAAACAATCAATCACAATACAATCAAGATTAAATATATCAATCACATAATGAGTGACCTCAGGTCATAACACGACCACAGACATAAATATTCCCCTACCTCAACCGTCGGATGAAATTGTCACTTGCGCAGCTGCTAAAAGTGTTCCACACGGAAAACATTACCTAAACATATAATACGTAACGAATTAATAATCTTCGCAAAGCCCCCCAATATCACAAAGCACACTTACTATAAATAACAACCTTTTAAAAGTGGAAAGTTTCCTAAAATGGAAACTTTCCCGAAATGGCAATTTCCTTAAAAGGAAATTTCCCGACTCACCCGAAAACCTTAATATATTATTACGAGACATACGATACTAACAATAATGCTTACTAGTAATAATATACTAATATAATAATAACATTATACTAATAACAATATAATAATAATCTATATATAAATATAAAACAAAAACCACTAAACATCCTAATGGACACGTGGCACTATTCTATGCTAAATTTTCCCGCCCACTGCTGAAGGAGTTACGGTATTGTTGCACATTCATTTTTAACCCTAATAATGTCAAAAGACCAAACCCATATTTTTTAGCCGTCTTTTTAGTTTCACCATCCCCTCTCATTATCTTTCTGGATGACTTCTATCATAAATCCATAACATACTCCTCCAGTCCTCCGACGATTTTCCCACGAACCTGTTCCCTGCCTTTTATTTCCGTATACCAAATCACAAATAGAATTCTTGAAAATTTTAATTTTTGGGTATGTTGATATCAAGGGTCCAAGGATAACAAGATTGAGGTTAGCGAATTTCTCTTTAAAACTTTGTCGTCGTTTCATTTTACCTATTTTTTTCAATTCTAAGTTGGGAAGATAGAGTTTTATGTTGAATGCATCATTTGCCCTTTTATCATTTCATATTAATTTTTTTCTTTAAAAAAATAATTGAGTTTAACACTGAAATTCACCAGAACAATTTTTAGGTATATCTGCTACGGTTATATATACTTATTATTTTGGTTAATTAATCCATCAATTTGTATTATTTGCTACAGACTGCAACATCGAAGTTTTGGTTGAATCTAACAATGCGATTTGTCCCATGGAGTTTCCAGTTTATCGTATCATTTCCCCGGTATGTTTATATGATTTTTTTAATATAAAGATTATACTACTTCATCTTTTAAATTTAATTAAGACATGTTTAATAATACTGTATTAACAATGCATTAATTTATTTTCTTCTCATTGTTCTTCAACAAATTCACACAAAGTAGCAATTCTTAATACTTGATTCTTGCACAGCAAAAACTCTTATTTTCTTCATATCGGTTTTTTTATAATTTATGAGAATTTTTGCTTTTAATTTAGTTCTAAAATATTTTGTTAAAATTCGATCTATTTGCATTTTTCTATCTTTGTTTTATCAAGTTTTATTATATTATGCATTGATTTTATGGGAAAAACGTGAATTGAAGTCTTTTACTAGAACATGAAGGTTATTATTTGATATGCATTAATCTAAATGATCATTATTGCATTTAAGTATTATGTTTTGCTTTCCCACCAGAAAATGCTTCATATTTATTGTAAACAAATGCAATAAATTACAATAGATTCATTACTTGCAATTAAAAATTACGTATGTAGTTTGCCACTTTGCCTTACTTTTCCGGGGTTGATATATTTTTAATTAAGTAGCAATAACTAATAATTTATTGATACTTAGTTCAAGCCTTTTTTTTCCAAATGTTTTAGATTATAATTTCCTTAGTTAATTTAGTATCTGAGTTAGTAGAAAATGCAAGCATATATCATTATCGTTATCTTGGCCATCAGTAAATATATCTAATAACATTGTCTTTAGTGTAGTTTGGAAAATATTACAATTCAATTCATATGATGTGGATAGAAAATTAATCAACTGAATTTGATAACAACTTAACAAGTTGATGGAATTGCTCTAATTACTTTGTTATTAATCTTTAAACTTCTTAATCCGAATTAAAGGGCACACATACTTCCCCCCAAATATGGTGTATTTTCCATTCATTAGACACGTTTGACTGGATTAGTTAATTTGTGATTCACTTTTCTCATTGTATTTAAATACCCTATATGGGATATATGTGATACGTTTTACTCGTATGATTTTACAGTAAAGTTGGGCATTATCATTTCCTTTGTCTACATATAATAAACTCCATATCAATATAAAAAAATGTATTGCCGGAGTTTGAGTTTGGTTGTTATGAGACATTCACTCATTGATATTGCATTCATTGATATTGCAGGTTTGTCAAAAACAAGAAATAGAGTGGTTACGAAAAAATCATTTTGGCAAATGACAAATCGGGTGACTGAGGAAACAAAAATATAACTAAATTTAGGAGATTTGAGGTAGCCAAAAACTTATCAATTGAAATTAGTTGTAAATTTGTAATGTATTTTGTGTAGAAGTGAGTAGTAGAACTATTCATCCGTATGTTTATACTTAGCAGTGGTAGGATGAGTTATTCGAGTTTTTGTAATGTAATTGGAAATTAATTTGATAATAAGAAATACTTGAGCGATTTTTATTTTAAATTTGTTTTTCTTTTGGTTGATTTGTTGTGTCGAGGCTTTATTCTTTCGATTTTGATGAGAAAATGCATGGGTACAATGTAATGTAGTACTTAACATTCTAGGTGTTCAAAAAGTTGGTATTAGAAATTGATGACATAATATCTTTTAAGCAATGCGGTAAAATCTAAGGAAAAAAGGTCAAATGTATTGGCAATTTGATAGATCGTTTATATGGTTTTACCTTATGGCTAATCTTGCTAAAAATACTTTTTTTTTCTTTTCAAAATAGTGTAATTATAAAATTCAAAAACCTAATTACCTATATTCATTATATATATATCCATATAATTTTGCACGGGTCCTAAACTTTAAAATTTCACGGGTTCTGAACTTTATCTGTACAATGATAATGTAAAATTATAAAAGTTTCATCTATACATGCCCGTGCAACTCTGCACGGGTTCTAAACTAGTAATAATAATAATAATATAACATAACAATATAATAATAATATAATAATATAACAATAATAATAATAATAATAATTGTAGTAGTCATTACGTTATACATGCCCACCATACAACTTACGTCCGTTACGTTAACTCCTACACCGCGCAACCAGTACCATCCCAACCACCACGCTACCGACAACCTCCACACCCTGCCGACAGCCACAAAGCCCAGCAACCACCCGACTCCAGCCGGTGAGTTGAACCATGGCTGGTTCACGCACAACATTACGACTCGACAATACGCGCAAAACAAACCCGACCAACACCGCGCAACACCACCGCTTCTACCGACAACCAGCCACCGTAACGACAACCTCCGGCGAGGTGAACCAAAGCCCAAAACAGGTCTGGTTCCTCACCCAAACCCCACGACTCAGCCTGACCATCCCGCTGCCGACATCTATTACACTCTACACACTGCCGGAAACCACCACCTTAAACGCCCCTGACCACCGTGTCGACCTCCCCCGAGTCAACGGTGATACCACCCCCAAACGCCCTTGGTAAAACGCACAAACCCGAATCCGCTACGATACGTAAACGCAACCGCCCCTTTGACACCTCCCCTACGACTGTACACCACCGTGACTACCACCCTACTACTACCCTGACTACCACTAGTAGAGTCGTGTTAGTTAGAGTCGAGATTATAAAAGAACTACCCATATTAATCTGCATACAAAGCCATACGTACAAACACTGCGACATAAGACGATGTACGTACCTGTTTCGCGACTAAAACGAACAGCCCTAGACCCACGTAAATCAGCCGTACAATCCTCCCTTCTCCCCTTTGTGGTGGCGGCTGAAGAAGTCAGGTTTTGGTTGAGTGTAGAATAGGGTAAAATAAGTTAGAAATTAGGATGATATAGGGCGGCATTCGAGAGGGCTTGAGCGTGACTTTGAGGGTTTCTTATCTTTTCTTTAAAGGAAATGTGGGCTGGCTATAACAAGCACAAAATCGAGGCCCAAAGTACCAAAGGTTTCTAGTTCGACTCCCACAGATTACAAAAAGGCGGCATTCTTTGATAAATTATTATTCGATGAGTCAATTATCGAATACTAATCTACACGTCGATTATAATAATAAATATTATAACGATTATTATAATATTTATACGGGGAACTTGGCCCAATACCCAACTAGTATAACGACTAACCTTACGACCCCTTTTAAGTAATTCGAACCCAATTCGGTATACAAGCATAACTTGTAACACTACCATCAACCTAATTATATACTTACGATAACAATTAATATAAAGCGATGACATATAACAATATTTAAATACTTCGAGTCGAAACCCGAGTTCCGAAAATGTGAGGTATTCCAGTCTTATTTATCGAATATAAACGTTCAAAAGACCAACAACACGTCGATGTAACAAATAATTATTAAAATAAAATACGAGGTATTACAGTGTATCACAATCTTCCTCCCTTAAAATGAATTTCGTCCCGAAGTTCACCACCCCATAGCGGTAACGAAACAAGTAACAAGCATAAAACATTCACAAGCAGGGCTTATATAAGCTTTAAAGCACGAATTGTTACATTCTACCCTCATTAAGAAAACTTTGTCCCCAAAGTTTAACGTAGTTGCCAAAATTAAAGGATACTACACGAATCACAATGAAATGCATAACATGAGTAATCAAGAGTTTAAAGTATATTCAAACGCTCACAACACGCTAATTATCCAGGTCATAACAACTAGCCTTATCAAAATCATTAAGATTTTACAATCCTATCCTCCTTATAACATGGTTACGTCCCCGTAACCCCATAAACATTCTAACTCATTACTCCATCGCTTACTCATTACTTTACCTCATAAAATCTAACTCCAAGTAACCAAGTATCGCACTCATCGTCGCATCTAAGACCAAAGACAAGGGGTGAGTGAACTGACGGAATAAAACCGCAAATCAATACTTCCATCCCAATATCGATTTCAAACTCAAGATATAACTCAATAACCAAGGTCACACTGGATCGTAAACACAACATGGCACAACGACCTAATAACTCATATCTCAATACTAGTAACCAATTCCCATCTCGATTTCAATATCAATATTGTCAAATGTCCCATGAAAGGAACTGCTCAACACTTAGAGAGTGAAACTCCAAACTACTCACCCACGAGTCAAGGTCAAAGAATGAGACAACTCGATAAGACACTGGACTGCAATCTCAATCTCAACACAACATCATTCATGGTCTTGTTCTAGACTCACGAGCAACTCAATCTCCACAGTACTTATCTTCCAAGTTCATAGACATACTTGTATGTATACTTATCATTCCACAATTCATAAAATAAGGATCTGGACGCTATACCAAACCCACTCAATACAAAACCCTTATGCATAAACAACTAATCAATTACCAAAAATTTACCGATTTCACAACTCAACCCGTCTCACAAAAAAAATAATCCTATCAATAGAAATTATTAACTATCAAAATAGAATAATAATTTCTAATATTCAACTCAAATAAGTACTCGTAAGAGAGTCATATCAATTATCATGTAACATATAATCTCGAACAATAATAAAGTATTAGGATCGGTAGAATCGTGTTACGCAGTAAAACAAAATCGGAATAGGTAACACTTGCATACCCTTGAAATTTTATCACAAATTTAATATATTAACAACAATGTAAATAATCAAGAAGCTCATAGTTCATACTTGACAATTTAAAATGTTTCATGCTCATAATCATATTATAGAAGCAAATGATATTTAGGAGAAGACATAGCGCAAAATTAATTAACGTAATTAATCATGGAACATTGACATATTTCACAAGACACACATAACTCATAAACTCACAAGGTCATTTAACATCCCCAGATATCAATTAGTTAACAAAATCACTTAGGTACATCTCCCGTCCACTCACATTACATCATTCATCATATATGACTTGCACCAAATGATTTTATACAATGTGCAGCAATTAAGCATTCAAGCAGGATTTCATCTACACATAGCTACAAGATTGCCATTTTGCAAACAAACACCATATTTATCAAACATCAAGCTTACTCCTGAATAATCATCACTTGGAAAACATTTTGAACTTTGGAAACCTTGAAGTGGTAATTTATAAACATGAATCAAAAGAAAATTTTACAAGTTATAGGTCGAAACAAGACTATACGGAGACATTCTGACTCTCATTTACTAAAACATTGTTCTTGTAAATTGTAGCTCATGAATTATGAAAATTTAACGATAAAGTAAACGAATTCGCAAGACTAGTACTTCCATAAGTCACATGTCAACCAGTTAATAACTCAATATATTATGATCAGATTTTAAACATAGCAGATGCAATTCTGTTTGTGTCATAACAAGATACATGAAGGTGTTATAAAGATTATTAGCTTAGTGAACTAGACAACGATATACCCTAAATATATGAAAGAACATCAACACGATTCACATTGTTCAAAATAATCACCATTGCTTATAACAATTAGATTGCTATATCATGTTAACAAGTTTACCAGTTAAATTTCATTTTGCCACTTGGCAAGACTCTTCTCAGATAAACATGCTTTTGACATCACATACGAGTAGCACATAATTATTTTGAGGTCATAATATTAGACATATAATTGAAATGATTCTATATTAAACTTGACGAAATAAAAAAAATTATGCTATCATATAGTGAGGTTCATACTCATACCATACGCCTACTATTCATGTTATTAATGTCATATCAGGATATCACGAGGTCACATCACATAATTCACATTTGATTAAACTTTTATATGAACTTCCATATCTCACAATTTCAACAATTAAACATTATGCTGCAACTTACCAAATCATAATTAAATAACAGCTTAGCTAACGTGCGAGCGATTATAGTTTTTAGAAAATATAAAGGACTAGCTAATCATAGGAAAAGAATCGAATGCATATCTCAAGGAAATTATTTAATACTATTCTCATAACCCAATCGGTCTGAACAAGAACTTTACAGCAATTCAACAGAAAATTAGGCAACTTGCAAGAATCACAATTAAATAGCGACTCATTAAGATTTTACACGGCTTATCATCTTGAAAACGTAAACACATATTCTGAACAGTAGAGGTGGAAATATGCATAAACAATAACCAAGTCTTAAATGGTTTCTTTTACAAAAAAGATGGGTCCAAATGATACTGTGCAGTAATAATCTAACCACTGTCAACTAAAAGATTTATTTCTCTCAAAAATATAACCTCTATTAACATGAAACCAAAAGCATTGTAAACTAACTCGGGAGGTTATCATACATAGAATTTTCATACTCAAATATGGAACACCTTTAATATGACAGCCCGTACAATCAAGGTAAAAATTCAGGAAGTTTATTAAAATTTGGTTACGTTACAATCTCTTCACACCATCACATTTAAAATATAACCGTTATTTTTCCAAAACATGTTGACACGTCATTTGCGCGTTGGAATCACATTTTACCAAATTAACATCATTATTTCAAACCGAAATTGTTATCTACAAGGCGGTAAGATTGCGAAATCGAGAAGTAGCATCTCAAAATAATTCACTAGTTATACATATATGAACAATGCATTAGTTCCTACCATTGTAACATTCACAACATAATAGTATGTAAATATGTATACCAGAAATCACCAAGGTGCCACTTATTGAAACATGACTCTATAACTAAACTAATCGTGTGTAAGTAGAAATTGCCAAGTAAACTTCAAGTAAGATCTATGCAACACATGACTATATAACATTCATGGCTTGGGGTAGCACATTCCGCATATCACTAGACATGGATTCCTATAACATCTGAATCCGATCATTCATATCCAAATACCAACCAATGTATTACATAGCTGCGATAGTCATTTAATAACCATATACCCCAAACACCAACATACTATGATCACATTACTCTAACCATTGTTCAACAATTACACCTCTAAACTCTTAAAATTTCAATTCCATCATCCAGATTGATCCACATCTCATATAACACATATCTTTCCAACACACGTCATTAATCATAACTCAAATATTACTTACCTCGTTCTTCTCCTGCAAGAACATTAGCACAATATAATCAGGTGATTATATAGCCTACCCCACTCTTCAATTACTCTCTCTTTGGGTTCCCGAGACAGAACAGAAAGGGCCCAGGTGTGGTGTGAGGGGGCCCCTAACTCATCCCGTTCCTTTTTGGGGCTCCTATCAGTTTCATCTCGGGGTTCATTTTATTAGACTCTTCCTACGTTCATTATTATTCATTTGGTTTAGGCCTGAGGATCGTTCTCTCTGATACCACTTTGTAACACCCTCATTTATTCAAGAGCCTTTAGCAAGACATTCTCGAATAAATAGAGTTGTTACCATCTCGGAAAGCCCGAGGTAGTGAATAACAAAGTAAAACAATACAAGGTAATTTATCTAAAACCGACAGAATTTAAACTTTGATGTTACAACACTACGCATAGAAAAGGTACAACTGATTACACCTATGTATGTGATCTAATTCTAAGTAGGTCCAAGCCATGTCTCTCTCCATGCCCGTGCTCCTAATCCAACTGTCTCTGACCTGTAAAATCTACTCCCCATTCCGGATCATCGTAGGTGTCACGCGAATACACAGGGTCAACCATGAGGTTGAGTAGGAAAACATCAATAACACATAAATGACAATAGATCATAGCACCACACCGTCTCCATATCACCAGTCATCCACTTCACCTCCGTCACACCACTACTTCCATCACACCACACCTTCCATCACACCGCCCCCTTCTATCACACCACTCCTTCCATGGCCATATCACAAGTCCCATATCACAAGACCCATATCACAAGACCCATTTCGCAAGCCCCGTTCTCCACGATAATCAGTAATAAACAATCAATCACAATACAACCAAGATTAAATATATCAATCACATAATGAGTGACCTCATGTCATAACACGACCACAGACATAAATATTCCCCTACCTTAACCGTCGGATGAAATTGTCACTTGCGCAGCTGCTAAAAGTGTTCCACACGGAAAACGTTACCTAAACATATAATACGTAACGAATTAATAATCTTCCCAAAGCCCCCCAATATCACAAAGCACACTTACTATAAATAACAACCTTTGAAAAGTGGAAAGTTTCCTAAAATGGAAACTTTCCCGAAATGGCAATTTCCTTAAAAGGAAATTTCCCGACTCACCCGAAAACCTTAATATATTATTACGAGACATACGATACTAAGAATAATGCTTACTAGTAATCATATACTAATATAATAATAACATTATACTAATAACAATATAATAATAATAATAATAATAATAATAATAATAATAATAATAATAATAATAATAATAATATAACATAACAATATAATAATAATATAATAATATAACAATAATAATAATAATAATAATTGTAGTAGTCATTACGTTATACATGCCCACCATACAACTTACGTCCGTTACGTTAACTCCTACACCGCGCAACCAGTACCATCCCAACCACCACGCTACCGACAACCTCCACACCCTGCCGACAGCCACAAAGCCCAGCAACCACCCGACTCCAGCCGGTGAGTTGAACCATGGCTTGTTCACGCACAACATTACGACTCGACAATACGCGCAAAACAAACCCGACCAACACCGCGCAACACCACCGCTTCTACCGACAACCAGCCACCGTAACGACAACCTCCGGCGAGGTGAACCAAAGCCCAAAACAGGTCTGGTTCCTCACCCAAACCCCACGACTCAGCCTGACCATCCCGCTGCCGACATCTATTACACTCTACACACTGCCGGAAACCACCACCTTAAACGCCCCTGACCACCGTGTCGACCTCCCCCGAGTCAACGGTGATACCACCCCCAAACGCCCTTGGTAAAACGCACAAACCCGAATCCGCTACGATACGGAAACGCAACCGCCCCTTTGACACCTCCCCTACGACTGTACACCACCGTGACTACCACCCTACTACTACCCTGACTACCACTAGTAGAGTCGTGTTAGTTAGTGTAACACCCCCATTTACCTAGGAGCCTGAACTAGGACTTTCAGGGTATATAAGACTGTTACCATCCTGGTTAGACCAGGGTAGTAGATATACATAGTGAAAGAAACACAGAACTTTAAAATAAATAGTTAAACTGAAACTATTACATGACTTAGTCCAACCTTCCAAAAATAACTGAATTAAAACAAATGTTCAACTATGAAAACAAGACTAAGTGATCTAGGTAACTAGGTAGGTCTAGTCCGTGTCTCTCTACCATGCCCGGTCCTAGTCCCGCTGTCTCTGACCTGAAAGATCTACTCCCCATTCCGGATCATCGTAGGTGAACACGAATACACTGTCAACCTCGCGGTTGAGTAGGATAACACAATAATAATAATGCAAACAACAGTAGATGCAAATGATCATGCTATGCTCGAGCTCAATCTCATTCTCATTCTCAAACCCGTGTCTCCCAGCCATACCGAACCTCCCGGCAGACTATACTCGGCCGTCGCCGAACACCAGCATAACAGCTGAGGTCACCAGGTCTAGCCCTGCAGAGCTAGCCTAGGCCCAATAATATCTCATCATCATCTCAATCTGTAACCGTACTCATGCCATGCTTATGAATGCAATAATAAGAACCAATACTGTATATGCATCTCATAAATAATCAAACTTGCATCCATAGCATCCAATTCACATATTAACATAACACAATACAAAAGTAGTCCCAGTGTAACCTACCTGTATAGCAAGTCTGCAAATAAGCAACACCGTCTAGAAATACTCCACCTCGAACTCCGTTCCTATATTTGTTACTTAATATTAAATTATGTTCTTACAACCAATAACGCTACCAATTAATTACCCGTTCATGTTTGCATTTTATTTACTCGTAACACGTCATATAAACATATATGAATATCCAAAAAAACATGCTCATCGTAATATAATTATCATTAACTAATTATATCTAACAATTATACTAATTACTTATCAAACATTATGACAATTTCACCATCCATAACTAATTACCATAATAACAATAACATATAATATTAACACACAATTTCTAATAATAGCATACTCCATTATTAATATTAATATTAATACCAACAACTTCAATAACAATAACAAAAACAAAGTAAATAAATAAAAGTCTTAACATAGTTTAATACTAATAATAACAAAATATTACCATCCAACCTTACCAAAACCCATAATAATTATTAAAAGTATTATTAGAAGTAATATGATAAAAGTAAACCCTAGGAACTCACGGACCAACAACCTACGCAAAACTAAACCCAGCAGCAGCCCCTCGACAACCGCTCAAAACAGACCAACAGCCCTCACAAACACCGCACCCAACACCAAACTCAACCCCTGACCTCACCAGTGGCACCACCAGGCTCGCCTCTGAGCCGCGGTGGTTCCAGTGGTGGGGTCAGTGGCCGTCATCCACCAACCACGACACCAAACTACCGTACAGAAACCAACAGCCTCCGCGACCTGCTCTGTTTTCCTCACTGACACCCAAAACGAAACCCATCTTAGAGTTATTAATAACCATCACGAGCCACCGCGACAACCACCCTACACTCCCCTGACCGCACTCA
Organism: Silene conica; assembly: GCA_029255685.2. Taxonomy (NCBI): domain Eukaryota; kingdom Viridiplantae; phylum Streptophyta; class Magnoliopsida; order Caryophyllales; family Caryophyllaceae; genus Silene; species Silene conica. The sequence continues at coordinate 57,923,065 of CM055315.2, forward strand.
TTCAAACACCCCAAACACCCACAACAAACACAGACCTAAAAGGATTCGAATTCGACTAGAACATACATACTTAAAACAGTAATCTGAAATCGATTATAACATCTTCTGACATCACGACTTAACCACCCTAACCACGGTCACAGGCAGTCATCGACGACAAGAATATGGTCCACAAACCAACTACTAACGTCATAGATTAAAAATATGCAAAGAAATCACAACCTCGACAGTTTATACAACCAAAATTCGTGAATCAAAACAGAGGTGCGGAACTGTACAAAACGAACAGTGGTGTGCTTACCTTCTTTCTGGTGTAAAACGACAGACCCTAGGACCCTTAGACCACCGTGTGAACCCTCCTTTGTATACTCAGATGTGGCGGCAGTAAGATTGTGAGGAGATTTGGGAGTCGATTAGGTCAGAATTAGGTCTAGGGTGAGGAAATATATAAGACGGCAGAGTGCTTTGTTGAGGAGTTGGTCAGATTTTGTGATCTTAAACGAAATGGGCTGTGTTAGTGTAGTGTAATTAGCACGCTAATCGAGGCCCAAACGATGATATTTACGCGGTTCTATCACTAATTCATATACTCGGTCCGTCACTAACAACATATAAGGTATAAAAAAACATATTCGATAAATAAATTATCAAATATAACGTTCAAATAATCATACCCACGTCCAAAACAATTAATAAAAGATAACTTAAATTTAATAAAAAACCGAGTATTATAGTCTTCCCTCCTTAAAATGAACTTCGTCCCCGAAGTTCACCGTCCCACGATTAACCAGACTAAACAAAAGCATGCATCGAACACAAAAAGCGATATCATGTGACGTTAAAGCTAACTAATAAAGTAGGTTAAACGCTAACTGTCACATTCTACCCTTCTAAAAAGAAAGTTACGTCCTCGTAACATTCCTTAAGTGAACAACTCTGGATATTTTTCCCTCATTGAGACTTCAGTCTCCCAGGTAGCTTCCTCGACATTGTGGTTGGTCCATAATACTTTGACCAGCGCGGTCTCTCCATTCCTGGTTTTTCTCACCTTCTTGTCAAGGATCTCCTTGGGTCTCTCCTCGTAAGTCAACTGCTCATCCACCTCGATAACCTCATGATCAAGGACATGCGATGGGTCACTGATATACCTCCTCAGCTGTGATACATGAAACACATTATGCACTCTGGCTAAAGCTGGAGGTAGAGCTAATCGATAAGCCACCTCACCAACTCGCTCCAAAATCTCGAATGGTCCAATGAACTTCTGGCTCAACTTGCCCCTCTTGCCAAATCTCATCACTCCTCTCATGGGCGACACTTTCAGTAAAACTTTCTCTCCTGCCTCAAATGTGATGTCACTCCTCTTCAGATCAGCATAACTTTTCTGTCTATCCTGTGCAGCTCTCATCTTCTGACGAATCACCTGGACCTGTGCTATCATCTCCTGAATCATCTCAGGTCCCAACGTCACTACATCGGCTCTATCATCCCAACAAACTGGACTCCTGCACTTCCTCCCATACAGTGCCTCAAAAGGAGCCATCCCAATGCTAGTATGATAACTATTGTTATAAGAAAACTCTGTCAAATCAAGTCTATCCTCCCAAGATCCTCCAAACTCTAGTACACAAGCCCGCAGCATATCCTCGGGTGTCTGGATAGTCCTCTCAGTCTGACCATCAGTTGCTGGATGGAATGCAGTACTCATCTTCAAAGTAGTTCCCATCAATGTCTGTAACTCTTGCCAGAACTTTGAAATGAATCTGGAATCACGATCAGAAACAATGTCCTTAGGGACACCATGAAGCTTCACCACATGCTTAACGTAAGCCTTGGCTAATTCAGCTTTACTCCAAGTCTCCTTCATCGGTATGAAATGGGCCGACTTAGTCAGCCTGTCAACTATTACCCAAATCATGTCATTTCCTCTCGAAGTCTTAGGTAGGCGTACAATGAAATCCATTGATATGCTTTCCCATTTCCACTCAGGTACATCAAGTGGTTGTAACTTCCCTTGCGGCCTCTTATGTTCTCCCTTCACTCTTTGACATACCAAGCAACGAGAAACAAACTCAGCTACCTCTTGCTTCATCTTTGGCCACCAAAAAGCTTTCTTGAGATCTTTGTACAACTTATCCCCTCCAGGATGAACGGAATAAGGTGTAGAATGAGCTTCGATTAGGATCTTTCTCTTCAATTCGTCGTCATCTGGTACGCACCATCTCCCATCAAACCTCACACTACCATCACTATAAATCTCGAACTTAGAATATGGCTCGGCATCACTAGCTTTGCTCACTGCCTCACGCCACTTCTGAATTCTTGGATCACTCTTCTGTCTTTCTCGAATCTCAGCATATAACTCAGGCTCGATCGTCAAATCTCCCATGGTCTCACCCCTCCTTATCACCGCGATTCCCATCTATCCCAACTCACGATACATACTCAATCTGGACATAGCTGTGCACAGGGCGTGAACGGACTTCCTACTCAATGCATCAGCCACGACATTAGCCTTTCCCTCCTTGTACAAAATCTCCATGTCATAGTCTCCAATAAGCTCTATTCACCTCCTCTGACGCATATTCAGCTCTCTCTGAGTATAGATATATTTCAAACTCTTGTGATCAGAATACACCTTAAATGTAGCTCCATAAAGATAATGTCGCCACAACTTAAGTGCAAAAACTACCGCTCCAAGCTCCAGGTCATGCGTCGGATAATTCTCCTCATAAGGCTTCAGCTGCCTAGAAGCATAAGCAATTACTCTCCTGTTCTGCATCAGCACACATCCCAATCCCTTCTTAGAAGCATCAGTGTACACTTCAAAATTCTCACTTCCCACTGGCAAAGCAAGGATAGGAGCTGTGGTGAGACGCTCCTTCAGGTCTAGAAATGCCTTTTCACAGCTCTCATCCCAGACGAATCTGTTCTCTTTCCGCATCAACGAAGTCATTGGTTTGGCTATCTTTGAAAAGTCTTTCACGAACCTCCTGTAGTAACCAGCCAATCCCAAGAAACTACGAATATCGGCTACATTCCTCGGTCGCTCCCATTTTGATACGGCCTCAATCTTGCTAGGGTCGACAGACACACCCTCCTTAGACACCACATGACCCAGAAAAACAACCTTCTCGAGCCAAAATTCACACTTACTCAACTTGGCATATAATTGATGATCCCTCAAAGTCTGCAGCACTAAGCTCAAATGCTTAGCATGCTCTTCTCTATTCTTCGAATACACCAAAATGTCATCAATAAACACCACCACAAACTGGTCCAGATATGGACTAAACACTCTGTTCATTAAATCCATGAAAACAGCAGGTGCATTAGTCAAACAAAATGGCATCACTACGAATTCATAATGCCCATACCTCGATCTAAACGCAGTCTTGTGAATATCTGCATCTTTGATTCTCTGCTGATGATACCCTGACCTCAAATGGATCTTGGAAAACACACCAGCCCCACACAACTGGTCAAAAAGATCATCGATGCGAGGTAAAGGATACCGATTCTTGATCGTCACATTGTTAATCTCCCTATAGTCCACGCACAACCTCATTGTCCCATCTTTCTTCTTTACGAACAACACTGGTGCTCCCCACGGGGACACACTTGGTCTTACGTAACCCTTGCTTGCTAGCTCATCCAGCTACTTCCTCAACTCCTCCAATTCCTTAGGTCCCATGCGATAAGGTGCTTTAGAAATTGGCTCAGCCCCAGGTTTCAGATCAATGCCAAAATCCAAGTCCCTCTTTGGCTGTAACCCAGGAATTTCTTCTGGAAACACGTCTTAAAAATCTCTTACAACTTCGATCTCGCTGGCTTGGGGTTTCGCTGCAGTCAAATCTCTCACATGACACAACAACATTTCATCACCCCTCTTCAGGCAAGTCTTCAGCGCATTGATAGATATCAGCTTCAGTTTAGGCTTAACAGAATATCCCTTGTAGGATACCCTCACTCCCTTGGGTCCCCTCAAAGTAATCTTCCCTCGATAGCAGTCAATGTAGGCCTTATACTTTTTCAGCCAATCCATACCCAGTATCACCTCAAAACCTCCCAAGGGAAACTCGATCAAGTTCGACTCAAAACTTACTTCTCCTACTTGGACCATTACATTGGTGTAAACCCTATTACAAGCTATGGACTCCCCAGATGGTATGGTTACATAATCAGCTATACTACTATATACATTGAGTCCTATAGCCCTAGCATGCTCTACAGATATGAAAGAATGCGATGCACCAGAATCAAATAAAACGAAAGTAGGAAAAGAATGCACTAGAAATGTACCAGTAACTACATGAGCATCCTCCTCTGCAGCCTCCTTGCCCATCATAAACAGGGTCCCACTTTTCTTTGCCCCGCTCTGGTTCACAGATCCCGCACCGCTCTGGTTACTGGCTTCTGCTAAAGTCTTCTGGAAGTTACCATTGCCACTACCCTGATTTCCTTGGTAGCGGTTCTGGTTGTTGTAATTATTGTAGTTCCGCTGATAGTTATTCCCTCCAGATCGGTTATTCCCAGAATAACTCGCATTCGGTGTTCTGAATCCTCCACTTTGGTTTCCCCGCTGATAACTGCTCCCAGCACTCTGGGTACCTGACCAACACTCTATCTTTTTGTGTCCTACTTTCCCACACTTGAAACATGTAGGAACTCCACCACCAGATCCAGACATAGCTCGGTTACCCCCACGATTGTTGTTGTTCCCTTGAGCACTATTCGAGAAGAAAGAACGATACTGATTATTCGGCTTCTTAGTCCCTGAGCTTTCGGCTCCAGATTCCGCTTTCCTCTTATCACCCTTAGTCTTCTCCTCCTCCTTAATCATGTCAGCGAGCCTCTCTGCCTGGCCAGCCCTCTCATATATATCTTCCACCGTCGTGGGCTTAGTCGCCAGCATGCTTCTCTTGATATTGAGATTCAACCCTTTCTCAAACCTGGCTGCTAACATTTCCTGTGTGTAGCCTAAGTCAACTACATTCTCTGCCAGCTTCAAAAACTTACTGTGATATTCCTCCACAGTCATCCCTTCGGCCATTTGGAATGAATCAAACTCTGCCCTCAGCTTCCCTTTTACATGCTCCGGCACGAACTTAGAGGATAAAATCCCCTTGAACCCCTCCCAGCGTACATATTCTGATCCAATCTCTTCTGCAGCTGCCTTGATCTCTTCTTTATTGTTATTCCACCATAACCTAGCTGTACCCTTCAGATAGAATACAGCTTGGTCCACCTTCATCGATTCTGGTACAGACAGCAGTTCAAAGATACTCTCGAACTCTCGGCACCACTCCGCAAGGAGACTCGGTGCTCCTTCCCCATCGTACTTGGTGGGGTTATGCCTAGAGATATTATTACTCATCTTAATCGCATCAGACTGAGTGTTTGCCCCAATCCTAGCTAGGAGAGCAGCGTTGATAGCTAGCAGGCGATCCAATTCCTCTTGTGATACATTAGCAGTGTTGGGTTCTCTTCTGGGAGGCATTTTGCTACACAAGTGACAAAATTTTATGAGCATCCTAGGTCAATTCCTATTCTGACTTGGTCTTACTGACATACATACTTAACATGTAACTTTCCCATACGGTCAAATCCTTATTAAAGGTCTACCTAAAGGCTTAGGGATCACATAACCACATGCATATACAATTCTCACTAATAGACAACATTAAGATATAAACTCATGTTCTCAATGCTTGAAAATAACACATATACATGCCAATCATCATGAATATCACTTTCATGCCTTACAGTATACTTGTATATACTCATCCATTTTCACACCATAACTTACCTCATTCCTTGGCGCTGAAAGGTTAGTTCAACATACATGTATTATATATCTACCTTGGGTCCTTCCATACTACCCACACTCTTCCACTCTCAAGGTAACCAGGTTAGACTGAAAGGGCCAGTGGCTTGGTTTGAGGGGGCCCCTAACTCATCCCAACCCTATGGGGCTCCTAACAGTTACTAGCCTGGGTTCATTTTATTTAGACACTCCTAAGTTCATTATTTTCATTTTAGTTTAGGCCTGAGGATCGTTCGCTCTGATACCACTTTGTAACACCCCCATTTACCTAGGAGCCTGAACTAGGACTTCCAGGGTAAATAAGACTGTTACCATCCTGGTTAGACCAGGGTAGTAGATATACATAGTGAAAGAAACACAGAACTTTAAAATAAATAGTTAAACTGAAACTATTACATGACTTAGTCCAACCTTCCAAAAATAACTGAATTAAAACAAATATTCAACTATGAAAACAAGACTAAGTGATCTAGGTAACTAGGTAGGTCTAGTCCGTGTCTCTCTTCCATGCCCGGTCCTAGTCCCGCTGTCTCTGACCTGAAAGATCTACTCCCCATTCCGGATCATCGTAGGTGAACACGAATACACTGTCAACCTCGCGGTTGAGTAGGATAACACAATAATAATAATGCAAACAACAGTAGATGCAAATGATCATGCTATGCTCGAGCTCAATCTCATTCTCATTCTCAAACCCGTGTCTCCCAGCCATACCGAACCTCCCGGCAGACTATACTCGGCCGTCGCCGAACACCAGCATAACAGCTGAGGTCACCAGGTCTAGCCCTGCAGAGCTAGCCTGGGCCCAATAATATCTCATCATCATCTCAATCTGTAACCGTACTCATGCCATGCTTATGAATGCAATAATAAGAACCAATACTGTATATGCATCTCATAAATAATCAAACTTGCATCCATAGCATCCAATTCACATATTAACATAACACAATACAAAAGTAGTCCCAGTGTAACCTACCTGTATAGCAAGTCTGCAAATAAGCAACACCGTCTAGAAATACTCCACCTCGAACTCCGTTCCTATATTTGTTACTTAATATTAAATTATGTTCTTACAACCAATAACGCTACCAATTAATTACCCGTTCATGTTTGCATTTTATTTACTCGTAACACGTCATATAAACATATATGAATATCCAAAAAAACATGCTCATTGTAATATAATTATCATTAACTAATTACATCTAACAATTATACTAATTACTTATCAAACATTATGACAATTTCACCATCCATAACTAATTACCATACTAACAATAACATATAATATTAACACACAATTTCTAATAATAGCATACTCCATTATTAATATTAATATTAATACCAACAACTTCAATAACAAAAACAAAGTAAATAAATAAAAGTCTTAACATACTTTAATACTAATAATAACAAAATATTACCATCCAACCTTACCAAAACCCATAATAATTATTAAAAGTATTATTAGAAGTAATATGATAAAAGTAAACCCTAGGAACTCACGGACCAGCAACCTACGCAAAACTAAACCCAGCAGCAGCCCCTCGACAACCGCTCAAAACAGACCAACAGCCCTCACAAACACCGCACCCAACACCAAACTCAACCCCTGACCTCACCAGTGGCACCACCAGGCTCGCCTCTGAGCCGCGGTGGTTCCAGTGGTGGGGTCAAGTGGTGGGGTCAGTGGCCGTCATCCACCAACCACGACACCAAACTACCGTACAGAAACCAACAGCCTCCGCGACCTGCTCTGTTTTCCTCACTGACACCCAAAACGAAACCCATCTTAGAGTTATTAATAACCATCACGAGCCACCGCGACAACCACCCTACACTCCCCTGACCGCACTCATTCAAACACCCCAAACACCCACAACAAACACAGACCTAAAAGGATTCGAATTCGACTAGAACAAACATACTTAAAACAGTAATCTGAAATCGATTATAACATATTCTGACACCACGACTTAACCACCCTAACCACGGTCACAGGCAGTCATCGACGACAAGAATATGGTCCACAAACCAACTACTAACGTCATAGATTAAAAATATGCAAAGAAATCACAACCTCGACAGTTTATACAACCAAAATTCGTGAATCAAAACAGAGGTGCGAAACTGTACAAAACGAACAGTGGTGTGCTTACCTTCTTTCTGGTGTAAAACGATAGACCCTAGGACCCTTAGACCACCGTGTGAACCCTCCTTTGTATTCTCAGATGTGGCGGCAGTAAGATTGTGAGGAGATTTGGGAGTCGATTAGGTCAGAATTAGGTCTAGGGTGAGGAAATATATAAGACGGCAGAGTGCTTTGTTGAGGAGTTGGTCAGATTTTGTGATCTTAAACGAAATGGGCTGTGTTAGTGTAGTGTAATTAGCACGCCAATCGAGGCCCAAACGATGATATTTACGCGGTTCTATCACTAATTCATATACTCGGTCCGTCACTAACAACATATAAGGTATAAAAAAACATATTCGATAAATAAATTATCAAATATAACGTTCAAATAATCATACCCACGTCCAAAAAAATTAATAAAAGATAACTTAAATTTAATAAAAAACCGAGTATAACAGTTAGAGTCGAGATTATAAAAGAACTACCCATATTAATCTGCATACAAAGCCATACGTACAAACACTGCGACATAAGACGATGTACGTACCTGTTTCGCGACTAAAACGAACAGCCCTAGACCCACGTAAATCAGCCGTACAATCCTCCCTTCTCCCCTTTGTGGTGGCGGCTGAAGAAGTCAGGTTTTGGTTGAGTGTAGAATAGGGTAAAATAGGTTAGACTTCTCCCCTTTGTGGTGGCGGCTGAAGAAGTCAGGTTTTGGTTAAGTGTAGAATAGGGTAAAATAGGTTAGAAATTAGGATGATATAGGGCGGCATTCGGGAGGGCTTGAGCGTGACTTTGAGGGTTTCTTATCTTTTCTTTAAAGGAAATGTGGGCTGGCTATAACAAGCACAAAATCGAGGCCCAAAGTGCCAAAGGTTTCTAGTTCGACTCCTACAGATTACAAAAAGGCGGCATTCTTTGATAAATTATTATTCGATGAGTCAATTATCGAATACTAATCTACACGTCGATTATAATAATAAATATTATAACGATTATTATAATATTTATACGGGGAACTTGGCCCAATACCCAACTAGAATAACGACTAACCTTACGACCCCTTTTAAGTAATTCGAACCCAATTCGGTATACAAGCATAACTCGTAACACTACCATCAACCTAATTATATACTTACGGTAACAATTAATATAAAGCGATGACATATAACAATATTTAAATACTTCGAGTCGAAACCCGAGTTCCGAAAATGTGAGGTATTCCAGTATTATTTATCGAATATAAACGTTCAAAAGACCAACAACACGTCGATGTAACAAATAATTATTAAAATAAAATACGAGGTATTACAGTGTATCACAAAAGGGGAATCGCTTGTAATTCTCTTATTTAAGCTTAAGTCGTGTTTAGGGTTATGGATTGAGTTCTTAATCAAGTAGTTAAGTTTATTTCTGCATCGAATTACAAACTCTCAATTTATCTTTAGTTTTAGTTTTCTCTTTTCAAAGTTATTGTTTTGTAAGTTTTATTCATTGTTCATCAATCCTTCCACGATAATCAATAAAGCTTGTTCTTTTCTGCCCTAATCCATATTACGGTAATTCCTCTTTCAATTTCAGTTTATCAATTGTTCTTGTCTTAGAATTATTAGTATCCGGTTTAAGTTAGAATCCCAAAGCCTTTATTGTTATCGCATGCATAGATTAATGATTGCTATGAATTCCGTTTTTATTAATGTTATTATTGTTATTTCAGTTTCTATGAGTAGCTAATTACATATGTTAGGATGTAGGGAGTAATAGCATAGATGGTGCGAATTCCGAGACCAACTGTAGCAGCGCCTCGGTCGGCCGACCTCCTTCATAGGTCGGTCGACTGAGGTGTTGGTTGGCCGACTGGGCTAGCTGGTCGGTCGACCGACGCGCGTATGTTTTCTGACTGTTTTAATTTGTAGAGTATAATAACCTACAATGAGACTGAAAGGAGACTTGTAGGATGTTAGTAATGACCTACCCAAGATTGAGAGATACGGGAAGGGCATTGGTTTACACTTTAAAACGGCTAGGTTACTTAAGACTGAAAGGTATGTGACCTAGAAATTAGGAATGACCCTTATTGTTGACACCCAATAATTGTGAGACCTAGGAACTAATAGCATAGGCCGAAAGGAGCTATTAGGTAGCGTAGACCTAAAGGATATGTTACATCCCTTACGCGACTGCAATACAGGTTGACTTAGGATTTGCACCTTCGTAGCTATTTACTACCCAAACATCTTAGCATCTCTTTTACTATAGTTTTATCTCATTCTTATTTTCTTGTTTTATTTTATATTTATTTCTAGACTTAGTAACAATCAATCCAATCCCCAAAATAGTTATCTTAAAAACAGTGACCTCAAACAATAAACACTCCCCACCTCTCTGTGGTTCGACCCTGACTTTCACTATCTATAGTTAAGGTTTAGGAATTATAAATTTTATCTTTGATACTCACAAAGACGGGTATCAAATTTTGGCGCCGCTGCCTGGGAGGTGACGCCAGTGTTTATTGTTTTTTGTTTATGTTTTCCCTTTTTCTTTTGCTGTCATGACCATCGCCCCTTTCCCACAACTCGAGCATGAACCATTACATAACTATTGTGGTAGATTAACCTCTTTCCTTTCTCAGTCTGACTATCCTGTTAGTATTGGGGAGGTTTGTCGTATCTTTTATGATGGAGTTACTAGTAAGACCCTGATCGAGATTGAGAGGAAGTGTGGATGGGAATTTTTAGACTTACCCTACGAGAAGCAATGGGAGCTTCTCAAACACCTTATCCAAGCCAGTGAAGATACGGAGAGGTATGAGGACGTCAATATTAGTAGCCCGGATATTCCTATCGAGTGTGATCCTATCACACCCGTTACTAAAGAGTCACTCATTCTTAAGGATGAGTATGATAGGTTACTTGATTCTCTTTCCCTCCCCATTGATGATACTGACTTGGATTTGACTAATGAGCTAGACCTTCACCCCTTGACTGACCAACCTATTTTTGTAGGTGTTAGTAATGATCATGTCCCTCACACGTTCGAAACCTCGGTTGATGAACCTTGTTTTTTGCAGGATTCTTTTATTGACATTTCTGATGTTTTTAATAATATTAGTGAGTGTTCTATGCAAGGATCCTTTACAAAGGATCCTTCGGAGGCTTTGATGTGTTTTGAGGCATGCGTAGGTGAATCTCTTGCTCAGGAGGCTGATTTGGATGCTCCAGATATTGCAACACTAGTGACAGAGTCTATAGGCGGTAGAAAGAGAGATGTTCTCGATCGAGTAGTACCACTTACTTGATCAAATGATGTAGAGAACGAGATCACTCAAGCAAGTGATCATTTGGCTGAAGAAAAGAGCCATAGGACGAAGAAACCGAGGAAAGTGTCGGCCCACGATTTGGGAGTCGACAACCCCGGGAGATGGATGGCTAGAGCTATGGATGATGACCCACCCATCTACAAGGTGGAGAGAAACTCATCTACCCAAATCACCATAGCTGAAGGAGTAGCCTGTAGTCAGAACCCTTGGTCAAAAAAACGCCGAATCCTTCGCGGATGACTTCTTCTTTTTGCTCGTTTCTGTTTTTCTAAAGACAATTTTTTTTTTGTTTTGTTAAGACTTTCTAGTTTGCTTGCTTTAAGTTTTTTAGGATAATTTTTGCTTTTGTTGCGTAGTTAAGACAGTTAGACCTGGATTCTGGTTTATCGCGCATGTTTTGGGCGCATATATACTGTATTTCAGGTTTGGGGAAGCTTAACTTGGTTGATGCAAGTTACTTCCAAAGAAAAGAAAGCTATTGTACAAGAAACTGGGTCGGCCGACCTCAACACTCAGTCGGTCGACCAGAACCCTGTGTTCCAGTAGCATTATGGGACTGGCAGATGGTCGGTCGACCAGGGGGAAGGGTCCACCGACCTGCTCTCCTGTAGAGACGCCTCAAGATGCTTCGGGAAGTGTGCAAACGTGATAGGGAAGTCATTTTCCCTATTCTATCTTTTTATGTTTCACCTTTCTTCCTTTATTTCAAACCTTCAATACATTATATATCACCCAAAACTCATTTACCCCCCGAAAAAGGTCTTCCTTTGTTTGACTTTTTCAGGTACTTGGAGTGGCACTGCTGGCCACCAAAACCTCCTAGCTCGCGCTGGTTTTGGAGGTTTCTCATGCGCTCAAAAATCCAGTGATTTCTTTCCATTTTCCTTGGTTTTATTTTCCTTGCATCTTTCCTTTAATTTTATAAAACCTTTACTTAGGCTAATGCACAATGGGGACATTGTATGGGTTGGTTTGGGGAATGGTTTCGTGTCACATGCATTGTTCCATTGCATTTTGTCACACGTTTATTGCATTTCTGTATTGCATAGTTCTTTTCTTTATTTATTTCCCTTGCATACACAATAGAAAAATCCAAAAAAATAGAAAAATTCAAAAAGAATTCCAAAAAATGCACGTTTATTTTAGCATGTAGGTCGAGTCGGAACGAGAGTATTTCAAGGATGATTTTGCTATCTTACATGTTTATGCCTTTACCATTGCCTTGTCAACTTGTTTTAGTATGAGAGTCTTTTGCATATCTACGAGTTTTTGTCAACTTGTTTTCTTGAGACTTGACTTACACGTTGGCAACCTACTATACATTCTGAGTTTTTAGAGCTTATTTCCTGGTTTCATTTTTAAACCAGTTGTCTAGGATGTGAGTAGTACTCCCCTTGGAACATGACACATCAATATGCATAAACATGAACTTGAATTGCTATATACTTGTTTACTATCTCGTTTTGTGTCTTGGTACGTGCATTTGGGATCCCTTTTCTCTCATTTACCCATAAGCTCTACATAGCCAAATTTGCCTTTTTATTCCCCAAAACTACATCCCATACTTAGCCTACCCTTCCAAGCTAGTATTTGTGGTCATTGGATTTTTTTTTTGAGGCACCTTGGTTTGTATGCTATCTTGAGCAAAAAGAGAAAAGAAAGAAAGAAAGAAAGAAAGAAAAGAAAAAGAACAGAAAAAATTCAGAAAGGAAAGAAAGAAAAAGAAAAAGAAAAAGAAAAAAATCAAAATATACAGCATAATCAGTCAACCGACCACCATCATAGGTCGGTCGACCAACTGACAAGGACAGAAACTCAAAAATTCGTTCTGAAATCCCTTTCTTTTACATGTTATTACTCTCGTTCTTCATTAAAAATATTTGGGAGTCAATTCTTTTCTATAATGTGAGAGTTGTGCCACAAATAGAGCACTTTCTTAATGTCAAAAGTCGTGAAATATGTTGTTGGGAATCGGTTTTACTAGCTTGGCTACTAATCCCACATGTCCAAAAATATCTTAACCTCTTTTTACCTTTCACCTCACATATCTTTTATTACCTCAAAATGCATGTACCCAAGTCACTTAATGAGTATATGTTTACATAGTTGTGGAATTCTTGTTCATGTTAGATTGCAGGCATGTTTTCATGGGTCGCAGTTAGGTGAGTGTCTTTACAAAATACTTCTTTCTATCTTTTACATATACTCACCCTTTGCTTCATGAGTGTCTCGAGCGTACCGCGAGAGTCCATGGTATAAAGTCTCTATATTCTTTATTTTAGCAAGTTTGACAACACCATAACTCGTTTGCATGATTTGAATGCTTTCTCATTTTGTACTTGGCATTGGTTTAGGCTTACATGTAAATTTCGCTTTGAGATTGAAATCGTTCCATTAGTTAAGATCGAGTCTATTTCTTGCTTGAGGGCAAGCAAGGTTTGGTTTGGGGAATTTGATGCGTGTCTATTTTATGATGTTTTACATCTATTTTTACACGCATTTTGTCACTCATTTACTATGTTTTAGCCTTTATTTCCCAACAATTGTCTACTTTCATGTTTTTATGCTCTTTTGCAGATTTATGCGGAAAAGAGACGGTTTTATACCAAATTTATGCCCTCGGGATTTTTCATAGCCAAGGAACGATGGAAAGTCAACTCAAAGCGCGACCCAAGTACCACAAAGTCAAACCAAGGAGAAATCAAGACTGACCTACAGGAAAGTAGGTCTACCGACCTCCGACCCTAGTCTACCGACCTGACGACTGCTATCTTAAAAGTCAGAAGTCCACGAAGCCCGACAGGAGGTCTACCGACCACATACCTAGGTCTACCGACCTCAGCGCAGTTTTAGAATTTCCGCAAAAGGCCCGTGAACGCATTAGGTCAAAGGGGAATCACTTCTAATTCTCTTATTTAAGCTTAAGTCGTGTTTAGGGTTATGGATTGAGTTCTTAATCCAGTAGTTTAGTTTATTTCTGCATCTAATTACAAACTCTCAATTTATCTTTAGTTTTAGTTTTCTCTTTTCAAAGTTATTGTTTTGTAAGTTTTATTCATTGTTCATCAATTCTTCCACGATAATCAATAAAGCTTGTTCTTTTCTGCCCTAATGCATATTACGGTAATTCTTCTTTCAATTTCAGTTTATCAATTGTTCTTGTCTTAGAATTATTAGTATCCTGTTTAAGTTAGAATCCCAAAGCCTTTATTGTTATCGCATGCATAGATTAATGATTGCTATGAATTCCGTTTTTATTAATGTTATTATTGTTATTTCAGTTTCTATAAGTAGCTAATTACATATGTTAGGATGTAGGGAATAATTGTTAGGTTTTATAAGTTACTCATAAACTAATTTTAGTCATACTAAACTAAACTTGTAATTAACATTTTAATATACTAGTTAAAGCGATCTTATGCATGCTAAAATATGCGGAAATAAGGAGATATTGAACCCTTACACACGGTCCAAGAGAATGGCAAGGATGATCCTCCAAGTACCCAAAATAGAATACCTCCTTCGGATGCACCAAGACAAGCCCTTAATCAACCGAGACTTGAACAAGCTAGTTACAAAACCGATTTCTCCTTAAACTTATTCTAATCTCTCTAATTAGAATGTTATTTGAATACTACAAATAGTATGATATTATTATCTTATAATATATGTTTAGAGGTTGTAAAATCTCTCCTTTTCTTAGTAAAATTTTCGGTCAAGAGAAGAAGAAGATCATAGAATGAGTATGATATCACATGGCTATGGGATGTGCAACAAGGGGACATCATCACTTCTCAAGGTATTATAGGGTGGCTTTAGGTAGAGTTTCCAATAAACTCTTTAATGATCATGTTTTATGAATAATTAACACTCATAATCATCCCTTAACCTATCCTATAATAACCGGCCATCCACCACAATGTGGATCTCATTTTATAAAAACGTCAATTGTTAAAATTGTGTATTACGTGACATCTTATATGTCACAAGTTAATACAATTATCTCAATATAAATATTTATCGTATAAATAATATATATATATATATATAATTAAATAAATCATATTTATCAATTGACAAGTAATTCGAAATTACAAATATAAAATGATCATTTATCGTCAATACGATTTACAACCTGTAATACCCCGAATGTTAGCCTCAGTCAATGGCAGTCAAACCATGTTTTATACACGTATTTCAAAGAGAATGTTTATAAAGTAATTTACGTAAACTGTTATTATTTTATTAATCGTATTTCTACGATTATTTTTGTATTTCAAAATCATTTTATAATTGGTGATAATTTCATAAAATGGTATTTCGTTCGTATTTATTTAATTTTAATAATACATTTATAATTTAAGATATATTTCCTATTTTATATTTAATTCTCATCTAAACTTAGTAGCTATTTTTATTTAAGTCGTTTTTATATTTAAATTTTATATTATTTATATATTCTTATAATTAATTTAACTTATATTTACTAGTACTACTTACATAATTTAACTATATAATTATGTATATGTCTCGTTAATTTTAAGTTACGGGATATAGTTGTGTGAGACCTCGGGGTGCGTGATGGGCTATTAGACTCAAGTCATGATCGACGCATGATGGGCTTGGGTTCGGGTTCATTGTGAGAACCGTGTTTGTGCAACAATCACATGTAGATAGAACATTTTCTACCTATTGACATATACTCCTTAACATCGTCAAACATAAAACAAAACCCTACCCCTCCCTCATATTGTCTGCCTCCATCGACACTCACAAATAAACCATATTCACCTCGTCTGCCCCTACTTCATCCACACTCAGAAACCCTACCATGGTCCTTGGCCACCGTGAGTTGGCAGAGAACGCCAAACAACAACAACACAACCGTCACCATCTTCGTTTTCACCCTTACGCGCTTGTAAGTTTAACCCTCTATTTCTTGTACTTTTAAGACCTTCGAATCTGGGTTTTATGGCTATGGGTAATCTTTGTAGTATGAATAACATACTTATCGTCTTTAAATCACCATAGGACCACCGTAACAGTTACAACAATGACCAATAAGTGGCGACAGTAACTTTGTATGCAGTACTTTGTCCGTTTTTGTTTGCTTAATTAATCGTGTTGGTGCCAATTCGTGTTGTGTATTCATGAGTATGGGTAGAAGGGTGTTTGTAGGTTATGTTGGTAGTGTTGGGGTGGTCTGTGGTGGTCGGGAAAATTGTTTGACAGACGGTATTAGGGGCGTGATAACGAACGGGCAGAAACAAGGGATATAGGGGTCCGTGAGGGCGTATGTTTGAGGGTGTTGTACAGGGGGTTAAGGTGGTGGTGAGGTCTAGTGGTTATCACCAGGGTGTCGTGGGTGGTGAGTGACGTCCATGGTAGTGACAGGTGGTGGATAGTCTAGTGATAATGGCGACTACAGGCGGGTACAGGGGTAGGGAAACATACGGGTGCAGTGGCGTTGCAGTCCGTAGTTGTGTAGGTGCGGGTTTTGTACTGGATTCGAGGGCTGCTGGGGTTGAGTCAGAGGTGGTGAGGAGCGTCAGTGGCTGCGCCATGTTGCGATGGTGGCAACCACCATGTCGTGGTGGTGGTTCAGGTGCCGAGAAGTTGTCGAAGGGGTGGTGAATGGGGGCTGTCAGGGGTTACGGTGTCGGGGGTCTGTTTTGGTGTTAGACGCGTCTGTTTTCGAAATAGTAAGAGCACGGGTGTTGTTATTGTTATCATTCACACATTGTTAATATATTATTATTATTATATTATTATTATATTATATGAGTGGTGTAGGTAGTTTGGTGTTGTCCTTATTTTTATTATTATTATTACTATATTAATTAGTATTATCATTTTATTATTATTATATGTTATTATTATTATTACTATTAATATTGTTATTATTGTTATTATTCGAAATAGTATGTTTATTATTATTAGGATGTGTTGATGTTCATGATATTTTAGTTACTAAAGTTGTTAAGTGAATTTAATTATACAAGAATGTGACGGTTATGAATAGTTCGATTATATTTTCTATGTTCGTTTATTTAATTGAAATTAGTTATAAAAGTAATAAAGACGGGTTAGTAAAGTTAATTCAAGTAGTCGTGTTTAATACGGTCTCGTTAGGCATAATATATTATTTAAATAGTTAATTTAAATAATTGATATATTATGTTAATTTGTATAATTGTATTAGTTTGTGATTACGTATATTATACTTGTTAGGTGACGATTTTGAAGTGGCATAATTCTGTTTACATGCTGGCTTGCTATTGGATTATATTGTTATCCAGGTAGGATACACTGACCCTATACTGTATGATGTGTTATGAATGAATGTTGGATTGTGTGTTATGGATGCTGAGCATGATTTATATGAGAATGGTATTGGTTGGATTGAGTGTTGTTTATTATTATTGGTTCGCGCATTGCATTATTTAATAGCATGATGGATTAAGAGTATTGTTGCATTCATGAGCATGACATGTGCATTGGTTACGGATACGAGATGATGATGATATTATTGGGCCCAGGCTAGTTCTGCAGGACTAGACCTGGTGACCTCAGCTGTTATGCTGGTGTTCGGCGACGACCGATTATAGTCTGCCGGGAGGTTCGGTATGGCTGGGTGTTACGGGTTTGAGATTGAGAATTGAGATTGAGATTGAGCTCGAGCATATTATTGCATGTGCATATCATAATTGTTGCATTATAATTATTGTGTTATCTTACTCAACCGCGAGGTTGACAGTGTATTCGTGTACACCTACGATGATCCGGGATGGGGAGTAGATTCTACAGGTCAGAGACAGATGAGCTAGGAACTGGGGCAGGAATGTGAGATGCAGACTTTGGACCGACTTAGGGTTATATCACATCTAGAGAAGTCATCAGTTATATTTTCATTTCCGCTGTGTAGTAACTGTAATAACCAAAGTTTAAATTTTATCTGTTTTATATAAAGTACTTTGTATTGTTTTACTTTGTTAATCACTACCTCGGACATTCCGAGATGGTAACAACTCTATTTATTTGAGAATGTCTTGCTAAGGCTCTTAGATAAATGGGGGTGTTACACAACCTTTGTATTAATTTCAACCCAATTCATTCTAATAACGATATAATAAAATATAGTTTACTGTTTAACAATTGACACGTTTCAATTTTAAACATAAATCTTACAATAAGATTTAACCTCTAATTTCTCGATATACGAGTTTAAGGAATATGATCAAATCGTATCAAGATACATTTGATCACTTTATCAATTAAGGGAATTGTCCTAAAGGTGTGACCTAAAGGGATCAACTGACCATCACCGTCACACGACAGTAATGTCAAACTCTAGCTAGCCAATCATTACCGATTAATGTTGGTCAGTTGACTAATATAAATCGTATCGTCCCTTGCGCATTCTCGTCATGAGATTTAGTTACGTGATCGCACTATTGTTGAGGACACATTTCCCAACAATCTCCCACTTGTCCTCGACAAGTGTGCGTCACCAATTCTCTTGTCCTATTACAATCTCCCACTCAATGCAAGATGTCTCTCTGAGGTCGTACTTGCATTTGATCATATCATGAGTGGTTTCCTCGATCTGGAGAATAACTGTTTGACCGGAATTATCTACCATAGATACCTTCCGAGCGTGGCCACGCATTTCCAGTTAACTTTTCCTCGAGTGGCCCTGAGATTTGAACAACCCTGACAAGGGGTGGACAATTTCTATCGCACTACTTCCTTCAACTAGTCACAGTCAGTCACAACCCAAAACAATCCCATTTGACTCCAGTTACGAAAAGTCGTAGAGAATGGATCAAGGTCATGCCTAAACTGCACCATCTTGGGAGAGTAGTCTTTAGTCTAAGAATTGACTCACAAGAACACCATAGCAGCTCTCGCCACGACCCGGCTATAAAATTTCCAGAACTCTATAAGCGGTCACATTTCCCGACAGAGTGTCTCTTACAGTTTGCCTATGTGATCGACTAGTCATCACATATGACTCTATGGCACTTGAACATGCCATCAATCGCCTCACACTCTAGTCGCTTTGAGACGTCACCTCATGTAAGCGGCTAGGGGCCATACTAAGTCAATCCAGTTCACTTATGGGGTTCAATATTGTCTCTCACAACCCATTTGGATTCTGACAAAGTATCTTTTACTTTGAGTTAATTATAACTCAAATGATGTTGTCATGCAACAATAGTCAATACTATTATATTGCATTTGATGCACAATCATCTGTTTGTATTAGTGTTTTGCGAATAACCTTTATTCATGATTGCAAAACTTTACAAATTTTGGTCTCCTTTATTCTCATATTATCCCGTATAATATGATTCTATTTGAGTACATATCTAGAACTTTTTCTAGATTTTGAGTTTCCTTTCCGGAGGAAAGCTCCCACTGTTATCTTATAACTTGTGACGTATCGATATACTGGAGGAATTAAAAAATCACTCTCTATAGTCACTTATGTACTGAAATCTATATTATAGTCTATTAATGATTTCATCATTCTAATAATTTTCACTCATCTTGGCTATTTGATAATGGTTTCATTCATCGTTATGAATAATGTATCCAACCATTCTAACTTCTAGTGGGCGACCTTTTATTATCCATATAATAAACCTTCCCGTAAGCTCCATCATCTTATGATATAAAGTATTTGATCATCTAGAATTTCAAACCTCTTATTCTTTACACCTTAAAGAATCACCCATCCTCTCTAAATGGTAGGCTTAATTCTTTTAATGAAAATCGCTCCCACTAAAATCAATATCTCTCGACATCTTAAATGAACCTTTCATTTCTCGCATGTTAAACTATTACTTGAATCATTATCACTATCACTATCCCTATAGTGATCTGTTCTGTTTCCATTCAATCAATCATTACCTTCTTATCATGTCTTCGTTTCCTCGAGACGAAAATGACATGATAATTTCTTTATAACTACGTACGTTGAGAGGATTGAGATGATTTCTTCTCTTTTATCTTATAAACTTAGAAAAATCATTTATTAAGGAACCGTTTTCCTTCCGATTTCATACGGGGTTTCATGTTTCCTCTGTATGAAACAATGAACATAAAGAACTTTTCTTCGAGTGTCCTCCCGTAGTTTCTTCGAGTGTCCTCCCGTAGTTTCTTCAAATCATTTAGGGCTCTTCTCAAGACTCCCATATAGGAATCTTCTCTAAGATCCTTTATTTTCATCATTGGTGAGCGAAATATTTTCTCCCACTCTATCCTTGTAACAATAACCTTTATTTGTATAAGGATAGCTATTTCGATTAACCAATGCATATGAATGTTTGAAGTTTTATAGGTGTGATGAATACATTCTCATTTTCACTTAAAATGAAAATCTTATAATGAACTAATATTGTCTCATTTTGATTGAAAGTATCTCATGGGGTGTAGTTCTCCGGTTTTAATCAACTCTTTGATTATATTATACTTGATCGTATCAATATTTATTGCGTGATTAGATCACTATTATTCATGTTTTAACAAGGCATGCAATTTATTTGATAAATCAAAACATTGATTAAGAACAAAAGTACTGACTCGGGTTGAAAACCAAGTCACTAATATCCAAAATTACAACCATTGTTTTAGGATTTTAATCCTTGTCTTACAAGAAAGTAAATTGTTCCAAAATAAATGCAAAATATGAAAGAAGACGATATGAAAATTAGAGGCTAGCTCTTCAAGTCTTCGATCAATTTGGATGCTACCATAGCCATCCAAGTAAGGGACTTCAAGCTTCCTTCTCCTTGCCCTTATCATTATTAGGAGGTGCCCCTTTAAAACATTTAAAAAGGGTAAACATCAACACATTTGTATCACTATACATAAGTTGATAAATGACATGAATCATAAACGAGAATTATTACCTACGGCGGTTGCCTTCCCATTTTTGAGATCGCTTAAGTATTTGGGGCAATTTCTCTTCCAATGACCGATCCTCGTGCAATAATGGCACTTGTCTTGCTCTTTTGAAGACGAGGTGGAAGCGCCTTTCGAAAAGGTCTTTTCTTTGGTCGCCTTGGGCTTGAACGTTTTCTTGCCCTTGCCTTTAGAGGCATTCTTCTTGAAGCTCGTTTTCCCTTTCTTTTCGATGTTCAAAACATCCTTGGTGGAACTTTCATGAAGTCCCATGTCCCTTTCGGCTTGAACTAGCATCTTATGCAACTCGTCCAACGTCGTCTCTTGGTTTCGCATATTGAAATTCACCCGGAATTGAGCATACGCCTTAACCTTATTGAGTGAGTGAAGAACTCGGTCAATAATAAGAGAGTCGGGAACATCAACATCTTGAGCTTTTAGAGTCTCCGCGAGCTCAACGAGTTTGAGCACATGAGGGCTTATCTTTTGCCCTTCCTTGAATGTAATGTCAAAGAAGGCGGAAGCCGCCTCATATTGAATCACCCTTGGAGTTTGCGAAAACATGGTCGCAAGCTTGGTGTAGATTTCATACGATGTGGTCAACTTAATCATACTCCTTTGGAGATCCGGCTCCATGGAGAAGATGAGCACATTTTTAAGAGAGGAGGACTCTTTCATGTAGGCTTCATAGGCCTCACGAGTTCCGACCGCGGAACGAGCGGTTGGAGCGGGAGGAGCGACTTCGGATAGGTAACGACTCTTATCGTCACCTTGAGCGGCCAAAAGTAATTGCGCATCCCAATCCTTAAAGTTTGATCCATGCTTATCGAGTTTGCAACGATCCATAAAGGATCGAAGCCATGATACGTTAGTGAGAGGTGGAGCGTTGGTTGCCATTGATGTTGTTGAAAATTAAACTACAATAATAAAAGGAAAAACAACATCATTTTAAAATTCTTAATTTAAACTAGAAACTTGAACAAGTTTAGTTATATATTTACTTAATGATCTCTTACCCAATTAAGTAAACAATCCCGAGACCCAAACCCATACTAATCCGGGCGCGGTGTAGCCGATTCAACCCGTATCGTTATAATTTGGTGGATTAACCCTTTAATCGGTTCTACTCTTAGAACTCTCGGTCGACAATTTTCTTAAAATTATCTTTAGCCCGAACTTATTGCAACTACGGTTACGAATACTTTCGTTGAGATCAACCAAATTTTAAGGTGTAATCTTATTACCCCACTTACCCAACGTGACAATTTTAGTACCCCGGTGTAGCCGAGCCTACGTTCTTGTGAAGAAGGGATTCATGGGTCCGTACTTTTTGGTAAGGCTAAGTCTCAATATTTATAAGTAAGAGATCTAGTCAAAATATTATCTATCTCCGTTTAAGTGAACTAAGTCGATGAATTATCGATAAAATAAAAGACTAGGTCGACTAGGTCGAAACATGCATGATACGATGTATGACGATTTGGCTGTGCATGCAAACATATAAAAAGCAAAAAATAAAAGCATAAATAAACCCTAGTATGGCCTTTCCTAGAAAAGAAATAACAAAGTACAAATTCTGAAACCAACTCCTTTGGTCCCTTGAACTTCACGCGGCACGCACTTCGAGGTAAACACCGTCTTGATCGGAACTCCTTTCCGAATGGCACCGTCTTCAAGGAACTCCGGATTTTACAAATATTACAATTTTCTAGTCTACTTTATACATTATAAAATAGAAATAAATTACAACTGGGTGATGCGAGATCACAAAATTACAACCCAATCGGTAACCCCTTACATTACGGGAAATACCGATTAAAAAACTAAGGCCATACTAAGTAAATTACATAATTCCCAAAATTACGTAAAAATAAATCATGAAATTCATAATCTATTATGCAATGCTTATGTAAATATGAATTAACATGCAAATCCTAAGCCAAATCGTCCTATTTAAAACACTTATTTAAATAGTTATCGTAAACCTTGGTTTATGGAATCGCGTGTTTTAACGATTAACAACACTATGCATTATATGAAACGGTTTTCATCCTTAAGTTAATCATCCTAACTCGCATAGGATTCAAAATTTAGTCTTACTCAAACTTTGAACATGACTTAACTTAATATATTTCAATATTGATCGGTATTACTCGGTTTTACGGGAAAAATAATATAAAAATCCAAAAGAGTCATTAAAATTTCGAAAATTCAAAATTCAAATTTTGAAAATTCCAGAATGTTCTTAAAATTTTCAGAAAGTTAAAATATTAGTATTTTATACAGTTTTAACATTATTTCGTAAATAAGACGTAAAACGAGCAATTTAAGTCGGAAAATTCAATAATTAACTCCATAAATGCAAATTAAATACTAACAATATTTTTATACCTTCCAAAAAATTTTAAGAACACAAAATAGACAGAAAATTAAATGGCACATTGCCCCATAGCCGAAATTTTAAAATATGACTCTAAATATCCAATTTTAAATGCTACTTTTAACAAATTAAAATTAAATCAAATCTGAAACTTTTGGCTCCTAAGAATATTTTCATGATGAACATATCATATATGACTAATATGGGTTACATATTTCGGCCATTTTAACAACATTTGCAAATTTTAACGATTTACGTCATATATCATACGATTTTAACCTTTAAAATTATTTCTCAAGCATAAAATAAGATAAAATTCTCGAAACTTTTATACATGCTGGAAATAATATATATGACATCGTGTTAAAATTTTATGGCCAAATGCCAACTTAAACTATTAAAGTCGAAATTATGTCACTAAATACCCGATTTTTACATTAAAAATCTATAATATTGCAATATTTGAGATAAATTTCTGGAAAATTCAACATAAATTTTAAATATTTCATGTGACATCCTCATAAATTTTTATAGTCAAATTCATAATATAACTATTTTAACCCATTTTTATTCATCTTATTGCATTTTAACCATTAAAATTCATATCACATGTTTTATAAGTCCATAAATTACGAAAATTCATATTCATATTATAGAAAATACATGTGATAACATACTGAAAAATCTCGTCCAGAAGCTTATTTTAACTATTTTTCCCAAAAATATACATTTTTAACCATTAAAACATATTAAAACCGAGATTTAATATACCAATAATCAATATTCATGCAAAATATATTCCAAATATTCTAAAACATTTTAGAAAACAGTAGGTATTCATGCTAAATTAATTTCGTGCATATCATATATTAAACGAAAATTTCAATTTTATTTTGTTATCACTATAACACCGTAAAAACGTAAACGGAAAGCATGCAAACAACCTATTGCTCTGATACCAATTGTTAGGTTTTATAAGTTACTCATAAACTAATTTTAGTCATACTAAACTAAACTTGTAATTAACATTTTAATATACTAGTTAAAGCGATCTTATGCATGCTAAAATATGCGGAAATAAGGAGATATTGAACCCTTACACACGGTCCAAGAGAATGGCAAGGATGATCCTCCAAGTACCCAAAATATAATACCTCCTTCGGATGCACCAAGACAAGCCCTTAATCAACCGAGACTTGAACAAGCTAGTTACAAAACCGGTTTCTCCTTAAACTTATTCTAATCTCTCTAATTAGAATGTTATTTGAATACTACAAATAGTATGATATTATTATCTTATAATATATGTTTAGAGGTTGTAAAATCCCTCCTTTTCTTAGTAAAATTTTCGGCCAAGAGAAGAAGAAGATCATAGAATGAGTATGATATCACATATATATATTAAGCATGCCTTTTCTTAAGATAATCAAATAACTTAAGTATGCTTATTTTGGGAAGGGGGAGCCGGCTATGGGATGTGCAACAAGGGGACATCATCACTTCTCAAGGTATTATAGGGTGGCTTTAGGTAGAGTTTCCAATAAACTCTTTAATGATCATGTTTTATGAATAATTAACACTCATAATCATCCCTTAACCTATCCTATAATAACCGGCCATCCACCACAATGTGGATCTCATTTTATAAAAACGTCAATTGTTAAAATTGTGTATTACGTGACATCTTATATGTCACAAGTTAATACAATTATCTCAATATAAATATTTATCGTATAAATAATATATATATAATTAAATAAATCATATTTATCAATTGACAAGTAATTCGAAATTACAAATATAAAATGATCATTTATCGTCAATACGATTTACAACCTTTGTATTAATTTCAACCCAATTCATTCTAATAACGATATAATAAAATATCGTTTACTGTTTAACAATTGACACGTTTCAATTTTAAACATAAATCTTACAATAAGATTTAACCTCTAATTTCTCGATATACGAGTTTAAGGAATATGATCAAATCGTATCAACATACATTTGATCACTTTATCAATTAAGGGAATTGTCCTAAAGGTGTGACCTAAAGGGATCAACTGACCATCACCGTCACACGACAGTAATGTCAAACTCTAGCTAGCCAATCATTACCGATTAATGTTGGTCAGTTGACTAATATAAATCGTATCATCCCTTGAGCATTCTCGTCATGAGATTTAATTACGTGATCGCACTATTTTTGAGGACACATTTCCCAACAGTAATAGCGTAGATGGTGCGAATTCCGAGACCAACTGTAGCAGCGCCTCGGTCGGCCGACCTCCTTCATAGGTCGGTCGACTGAGGTGTTGGTCGGCCGACTGGGCTAGCTGGTCGGTCGACCGACGCGCGTATGTTTTCAGACTGTTTTAATTTGTAGACTATAATAACCTACAATGAGACTGAGGAGACTTGTAGGATGTTAGTAATGACCTACCCAAGATTGAGAGATACGGGAAGGGCATTGGTTTACACTTTAAAACGGCTAGGTTACTTAAGACTGAAAGGGTATGTGACCTAGAAATTAGGAATGACCCTTATTGTTGACACCCAATAATTGTGAGACCTAGGAACTAATAGCATAGACCGAAAGGAACTATTAGGTAGCGTAGACCTAAAGGATATGTTACATCCCTTACGCGACTGCAATACATGTTGACTTAGGATTTGCACCTTCGTAGCTATTTACTACCCAAACATCTTAGCATCTCTTTTACTATAGTTTTATCTCATTCTTATTTTCTTGTTTTATTGTATATTTATTTCTAGACTTAGTAACAATCAATCCAATCCCCCAAAATAGTTATCTTAAAAACATTGACCTCAAACAATAAACACTCCCCACCTCTCTGTGGTTCGACCCTGACTTTCACTATCTATAGTTAAGGTTTAAGAATTATAAATTTTATCTTTGATACTCACAACGACGGGTATCAAAAGTTATTTAATTAATGCTTAATGTTTTATTATTATTCTTTTCTTTAGAATGATAAATTTTGTGGTGTAAAGAACCTCAAACATACTTTTTAATTAAATTAGAGGGTTTGCAATATTTTATTTCATATAAATCATATTTTTTAATAGTAGCATAGTTATGAAGTCTAATAAATGCTAGTCTTAATATATCATCTATATCAATTTGTCAAAAATTTTAATTTTGCAAAAATGATAAATTAAGTTAAATAGTAACCTACTAGTCTACTACAAATGGTGACGGAAATCAAAAATTCATCTTATTAAATAAAAGAAATAAAAGTTAATAAATATGTAGTTAATAACCAAATTTAGGAAAGGAAAATAAATAGTTTGTATTGATTCGTTTTTGTGTTCGCAACTAACATTTTTTTATTTATTATTTTTTATTCATAAGCATGTGACACGTGATTTTAGATATGAATTTTTAATAACACATGACATAGTAAGATACTTATATTGTCTTTTTAACATCGATACTTAAAAGTGAGAACCTTGATTGATATTTATCTCTATCTTAAATTTGGTAATAATGATAGAAAAAATGCTCAAAAATCATAAAACGTATCCTCAATTGTTTATATTTTTTTGATAAAGGCAAAATTTGTAAGCAATATTTTTTTCAAATCCATATCGTCAATAGAATTGTATGTGCCACTAATATGTCTTATCTTTCTATTCAAATCAAGTTAAGTGTGTTAAGGTTTTAAATTAATTATATATTTTTTTTATTTTTTTTATGTAACTTCCATTGTTGGGTTATGAAAATATTCATCACATTTTCAAACTTCAACGTACGCGTTTGTTTTGTTCAACTTTAAGGGGATATCAAGATTTGTGGTATTAATAACGTATTTATTCTTGTCTTTTTCTAATATTGTATAAATCAATCGATAACTCAGTTGATATTTTACGATATTGAATAAATAAATGAATAATCTAGTAATCATTAAAGATGAATTATGTATTAACCAATATAAAAATGACATGTGGATTAAACTTAAATGCTTTAAGTAGACTTTTAACTATATTGTAAGCATAAATATTAATGTACATTTAGCCATTATTGATATCAATAAGAATTATTTTGTCCAACTTGTTAATATGATTGAGATCTTTGCAACTCCAATTTCATTCTATAAGAGCTATTTTTCAATGGGGGAATGATGAATAAAAAACTAACGCATACAAAAATAAAACATACATTTTAAAGTTTATGAAATACTATTTTTTTTCATGAAACTAAAAATAATTAATCATTAACATTCATGTTGTTAATCTTGTAGTTAGTTTATAATATAAAATTGAGGGAAATAGGGGAGTATTTGTTTAAACAATTATAATATTCCCTTCTTCATACAGTTCTCTTTCTCAAATGAATCATCCCTACATAAAAATTCACTAAGCAATTAATAACAAACAAAATTGTAGAATTTGATTTATTTAATATTACATTATGATTATATTAATATAACTTTTTCCTTAAATAATGGAAGAAATAGGATATTGATGAATAATAAAAATGTAAGTATATTTACCTTTTAAGAGCACAACTCCACAAATATTGATAGTGTAATACACCGTATTTTATTTGTTTATTTATTTTATATTTAATAATTTTGACGTGTTTATAACTATTTGGATATTCGTATTCAAATAATTGAATTACCAAACAAGAGTTTTATGTTTCACATGGGTTATTAAGGGTCAGATTCATCGTTAGTAGTAAAACGTGTTTAGTAAGTACTTTGGGCCTCGTTTCCGTGTCACCAAACCCCAGCCCACTCTACATCTTACCTCGACATCTTAAACACCTCAACACAACTAAAGTACACAACTCTCTGTCGCCTTACAAGAAGCTCTCTAAACCTTAAATCTAACCCATCGACACCCAAACTCTCACTCTCAAAACGCTGCCGCCACATCCAAGGTTGAAGGGAAGGGTCTTACACGGTGGTTGCAGGGTCCTAGGGTTGCTCGAATACTCCAGAAAGTAGATACACTCATCACAGTTTTCTTTTCCTTCTGTTTTCCTCTCCGTTTGATTCAATAATTATAATCATAGAATTCATGCTATAGGTTCTGATCTTTGCATAAAGTTAATCTATGATGTGTAGTGATTATATTTTGATCATAGGGATTACATATTTGACAACCTAGGGCCGTCGTATAATGTGTTTTGTAGACGGTGTCAGGCTGATTTCCTTCGTCTTTCCAAAACAGAGTATCTTTCGTATGAATGTTAAACTGTAATTCGAGTGGGTTCTATTTATGTTTGATATGGGTGTTTGAGTATTGGGTTAAGAGATAGTCCGGAGGGTTATATGGTGGTAAGCACGGTGGTCGTTGGTGGCTAGAGAGGTGTTTGCAGGGAAAGAAAACTCGGATTGTTGCAGGAAACCGAGTTGGGACGTGGGGTTTGGTGGTGATTTTTGTGGCAGTCAGATGGGAGCCCTGAGCGAAAGGTACCCATCCTGGAACCAACGTGATTAAGTGATGACAACGGTGGTAGCCATATGTGGTGTGGGGCATGGTGGGACGTGGAAAAATCGACGAGAGAAGGAGTGGGTGTACAGGCGTGTTGCTGGAAAACAGAGCACGGTGTGTGCATGCAGTTTAGGGGAGTCGCGGTGGTTGCTGTGGTGGCCCCTGGTGGTGGCCAATGTGTAGTAGTTGTAGTTGGTGGTACAGGTAAGAGTATGGGGGTGGTAGTGGAGGCCAAGGGTGGCCAGGTTAGTGCTAGAAGTAGGGTGAATATGGGTGCATGAGGATGGGTGTTCGAGTTTAACGTTGTTGCGGCATGTTGTCGTGGAATTATTGTGGGTCTGCTGGTTATTATTCTTAGCACTATTAATATTATATTATTATTAGTAAGGTAAACGTGGGTGGGTTGTTAATTGTTTGGGGACTATTATTATTATTATTATTATTATTATTATTATTATTATTATTATTATTATGGTTGTTATAACATGGTTAGATTAGTATGATTATGACTAGTATATATTGCTCATGTTATTAATTATTCAAGTTGTTAAGTAAATTTTATACAAGAGTCTGACGGTTATCAGTAATTCGATTATATTTTCATGTTCGGTTATTTAATTGAATATTGAGTATAAAAGTAATGAGGACGAGTTAGTTGAGTTTGATTTATTTTGTGACGGTACATTATTATATTAGTTACGTTAATTAGCTAGTATTGTTAATTAATTGTTGTTGTTAGTTGTACTATTAGTGATGTTCAAGCATGTTATAAAATTGGTAATAGTTGATTATTGATTATATGCTATAATTAGTAAGCCTATATATATGGTTAATTAAATTAGTAAGTTCGTGATTGGTTAATGATAATTGATATGTATATGTGTATAAAGTTACGGGTAATCATTTATGAGAACATGATCGGATAATTGAGTAGTAGTGTATGGTTGTATGAATAGCTTTTAATATTAAGTAATAATTATAGGATCGGAATTCGAGGAGGAACAATACTAGACGGTGTTTGCTTACTTCAGTTTTGCTACTCCGGGTAGGATACTTTGGCACTATACTCTATGTAGTGTTATAAATAGATGTTTACTCTGTGATGTGTTATGAATGGATGTTGCCTTATATATTATGGATTCAAGTATGAGTTATATGAGCATGGTATTTAATGGTTATTTATTTTAGTGTAGCATTCATGAGCATGACATATGCATTGGTTACTGGGAAAGATATGGATCAGATATTATTTTGATATAAAGCCCAGGGTGGTTCTGCAGACCAGGCCTGATGTCTTATCAGCTATTGAGCTGGTGTTCGGCGACGACCGATTATAGTCTGCTGGGAGGTTCGGTATGGCTGGGTGTTACGGGTTTGAGATTGAGATTGTGATTGAGCTCGAGCATATCATGGCATTTGCATATCATTTATCTGTTGCATTATAATTATTGTGTTATCCTACTCAACCGCGAGGTTGACAGTGTATTCGTGTACACCTACGATGATCCGAAATGGGGAGTAGATTCTACAGGTCAGAGACAGTTGGATTAGGAGCTTAGGCATGGAGAGAGACATGGCTTGTACCTACTTAGAATTAGATCACCTACTTAGATGTTATCATCAGTTGTACTTTTATTCTTTGCGTAGTAGTTGTAATACCAGAAGTTTAAATTTAATAAGTTTTTATATAAAGCACTTTGGTTTGTTTTACTTTGTTATTCACTACCTCGGGCATTCCGAGATGGTAAGAGCCCTAGTTATTTGAGAATGTCTTGCTAAAGACTCTTAAATAAATGGGGGTGTTACAAAGTGGTATCAGAGCGAACGATCCTCAGGCCTAAACCAAATGAAAATAATGAGCATAGGAAGTGTCAAATAAAATGAACCCCAGGCTAGTAACTGTTAGGAGCCAAGGATTAGGATGTGTTAGGGACCCCCTCAAACCAAGCCACTGGCCCTTTCAGTCTAACCTGGTTCTCCTTGAGAGATGTAGAGCGTGGGTAGTATAAAATAAAGGAAAAAGACCCAACGTTTCCGCAGGAGCGGAATGAGGTAAGTAACGATGTGATTTATGGTTAATGTGTATATTGGAAGAATGTGATTGATACTAAAATGTTGATTGATCTGAATGATGGAACGTGGAGTTTTCAGAGAATGGATGTATATTTATTGGACAATAATTTGAGTGATAAGATCATATGATTTTAGTGTTTTGAAAAGTCCCTATGATATCTGATTATTAAATGACTATCGTAGCTATGTAATATATTGGTTGATATTTGGATATGAATGATCAAATTTTATAGTAATTCATGTCTAGGGATA
The DNA here is from genome assembly GCA_029255685.2 of Silene conica. NCBI lineage: Eukaryota > Viridiplantae > Streptophyta > Magnoliopsida > Caryophyllales > Caryophyllaceae > Silene > Silene conica. The sequence goes on from CM055315.2 coordinate 57,954,431, forward strand.
TGCGGAATGTGTTACCCCAAGCCATGAATGCCATATAATTATGTGTTGCATAAATCGTACTTAAAGCTTACATGACAATTTCTATTTACCCCCAAGTAGTTAGTTATAGAGTCGGTATTCAGTAAGTGGCACCTTGGTGATTTATGGGATACATATTTACGTACTATTATGTTGTGATTGCTACGATGGTAGGAACTAATGCACTGTTCATACATGTATAACTATCGAGTTACTTCGTTGACGCTACTTCTCAATTTCGCAATCTTTACCGTCTTGTAGATATCAATTTCGGTTTGAAATTATGAATATCTGTTAAATTGGTACAACGTGATTTCACTGCTTCAAATGATATGTCAACTTGTTTTGGAAGAGGAATGGTTGTATGTAAATGTGATAATGTGAAGTGATTTTTAGGAACAAAAGTTTGATAAATTTTCAGAATGTTACCTTGTTTGTACGGGCTGCCATTTAAAATGTGTTTTCTATATGAATGTGAAAATTTTATGTGTGATAACCTTCTGATTTAGCTTCTCAATGCTTTTGGTTTCATGTGTATACGAGTTATATTTTGCGAGAAATAAATATTTTGTCGACAATTGTCAAATTGTTACTACACAGTTCTGTTTTGACCCATCTTTTTGCAAAGAAAATCATGTAAGACGTGTTTATTGTTTGTGCATAATTCCAACTCCGCTGTTTAGAATATTCACTCATGTTTTCAAAATGATACGTCACGTAAAATCTTAACGAGTCATTATTTAATAGTGATTTTTGTTTAAGTGGCACAATTTCCTGTTTAATTGCTGTAAAGTTTCTGTTCAGACCAACTGAGTTGCAAAATTTGTTATAAATAATTCCCTTAAGTTTTGCATTTGATTCTTTTTCCTATGATTGGTGCATTCATAATATTGCACAAAAGCTATAATGGTTTACAAAATGGCTGGACGGTTATTTAATTAAAATTTTTGGAAGTTGCAACATGATGTTTGATTGCTGAAATTGTAAGTTATGTAAGTTTCGATATAAAGGTCTAATCAAATATGAATTCTGTAATGTAACCATGTAATATTCTGGTATGGCATTAGTAGTATGTACGCTAGATGTATGATATGAAGATGTAATATTCTGTAAGTTATGTTTGATTGCTAAAATTGTTATTTCGTTAAGTTTTATATTAAATAGTTTCAATTATACAGACGCTAGTGCTTTCTATTGATATGCCTCAAAATAATTATGTGGTGTTCACATGTAATGTTAAAAACATGTTCATCAGAGAAGAGTCTGGACACGTGGTAGAATGAATTTAACTGGTAAACTTGTTAGCTAGTATAACGATCTAATTGTTATAGGTAATTGTGAGTATTTTGAACAATGTGAATCTTGTTGACGTCCTTTCATATATTAATGGTATATCTGTGTCTAGTTCCCTGCGATAATAATCTTTATAACTTCTTCACGTACATTGTTATGCCACAAACTGATTGTCTGAGGCTATGCTTAAAATCTGACCACAATATTCTGAATTATTATTTGTTTGACATGTGAATTAAGGAAATGCTAGTCTTGTGAATTTGTTTACTTCTATCGTTAAATTTTCATAATTCATGAGCTACAATTTACGAGAACAATGTTTTAGTGAAGAAGAATCAGAATTTCTCCGTGCAGCCTTATTTTCGATCGGTAGCTTGTGAAATTGCCTTTTTGTTTACCACTTCAATGTTTCAAAAGTTTCAAAATGCTTTCAAAGTGAGGATCCATGATAAAGTTTGATATTTTGATAATTGTTGTAATTGTTTGCAACATGAGAAATTCTGTAACTACATGATGATGAAATCCTGCCGAATATTCAAGTGTTGTGCTTCATATATTAATAACCTCATGATAAATGATATCGTATGGGTAGATGGGAAATGTACCTAAGTGGTTTAACTTATTTATACCTAGGGATGGTAAGCGGTCTTGCTAATCTAAGATGGGTGTATATCTCGCGAAATATGTCAATGCACCATGTTTAATTATGTAGTTAAATTTTGCCTTATCTCTTTTCTAAAATATGATTTTGCTCTATAACATGATTATGAACATGAAATGATTTAATTTGCCAATTATGAATTTAGAGTTAGTGATTGTTACATTGGTGTAAATATGCTAGGTTGTGTTAAAATTTCCAGAGTATATATATAAGTGTTAGTTACCTGATTATGTTTTACTACGTAACATGATTTGAGAAATGAGTTTTGGTTCTTAAAACTCGGATGCTAGTTGCCTAGTGTAAAGTAAGTAACTTATCTGATGAATTGTGACTGTTGTTTCGGTGACCTTCTTGAGAAACGGAAGTGAAATTTTTATAATGGGGTTACAGGGACGTAACCATGTTTCAAGGGGGATGGGATTGTAAAATCTAAATGATTTAGGAGATGGTTAGTTGATAATAGTGATGGGTATGTCGCGATTGTTTAAATATACTGGATAATCCTGATTACTCTTGTTATGCATTACATCGTGATTCGTGAAATATCCTTTAACTTAGTTATACGTTAAACTTTGGGGACAAAGTTTTCTTTAGGAGGGTAGAATGTGACAACTCGTGTTTGGAAGTACTTTTATTAGCATTTGATGTTATGTGGTGACCAGTTTGTTGACCACGGGACGGTGAACTTCGTGACGAAATTCATTTTAAGGAAGGAAGACTGTAATACACCGTATTTTATTTGTTTATTTATTTTATATTTAATAATTTTGACGTGTTAATAGCTATTTGGATATTCGTATTCAAATAATTGAATTACCGAACAAGAGTTTTATGTTTCACATGGGTTATTAAGGGTCGGATTCACCGTTAGTAGTAAACCGTGTTTAGTAAGTACTTTGGGCCTCGTTTCCGTGTCACCAAACCCCAGCCCACTCTATATCTTACCTCAATATTTTAAACACCTCAATGCAACTAAAGTACACAACTCCCTGCCGCCTTACAAGAAGCTCTCTAAACCCTAAATCAAACCCATCGACACCCAAACTCTCACTCTCAAAACGCTGCCGCCACATCCGAGGTTGAAGGGAAGGGTCTTACACGGTGGTTGTAGGGGCCTAGGGTTGCTCGAATACTCCAGAAAGTAGGTACACTCATCACTGTTTTCTTTTCCTTCTGTTTTCCTCTTCGTTTGATTCAATAATTATAATCATAGAATTCATGCTATAGGTTCTGATCTTTGCATAAAGTTAATCTATGATGTGAAGTGATTATATTTTGATCATAGGGATGACATATTTGACACCCTAGGGCCGTCATATAATGTTTTGTAGACGGTGTCAGGCTGATTTCCTTCGTCTTTCCAAAACAGAGTATCTTTCGTATGAATGTTAAACTTTAATTCGAGTGGGTTCTATTTATGTTTGATATGGGTGTTTGAGTATTGGGTTAAGAGGTAGTCAGGAGGGTTATATGGTGGTAAGCACGGTGGTCGTTGGTGGCTAGAGAGGTGTTTGCAGGGAAGGAAAACTCGGATTGTTGCAGGAAACCGAGTTGGGACGTGGGTTTTGGTGGTGATTTTTGTGGCAGTCAGATGGGAGCCCAGAGCGAAAGGTACCCATCCTGGAACCAACGTGATTAAGTGATGACAACGGTGGTGGCCAGAGGTGGTGTGGGGCATGGTGGGACGTGGAAAAATCGACGAGAGAAGGAGTGGGTATATAGGCGTGTTGCTGGAAAATAGAGCACGGTGTGTGCAGGCAGTTTAGGGGAGTCGCGGTGGTTGCTGCGGTGGCCCCTGGTGGTGGCTAATGTGTAGTAGTTGTAGTTGGTGGTACAGGTAAGAGTATGGGGGTGGTAGTGGAGGCCAAGGGTGGCCAGGTTAGTGCTAGAAGTAGCGTGAATATGGGTGTTCGAGTTTAAGGTTGTTGCGGCATGTTGTCGTGGAATTATTGTGGGTCTGCTGGTTATTATTCTTAGCACTATTAATATTATATTATTATTAGTAAGGTAAACGTGGGTGGGTTGTTAATTGTTTGGGGACTATTATTATTATTATTATTATTATTATTATTATTATTATTATTATTATTATTATTATTATTATGGTTGTTATAACATGGTTAGATTAGTATGATTATGACTAGTATATATTGCTCATGTTGTTTATTAGTCAAGTTGTTAAGTAAATTTTATACAAGAGTCTGACGGTTATCAGTAGTCCGATTATATTTCCATGTTCGGTTATTTAATTGAAAATTGACTATAAAAGTAATGAGGACGAGTTAGTTGATTTTGTTTGATTTATATTGTGACGGTACTTTATTATATTAGTTACATTAATTAGCTAGTATTGTTAATTAATTGTTGTTGTTAGTTGTACTATTAGTGATGTTCAAGCATGTTATAAAATTGGTAATAGTTGATTATTTATTATATGCTATAATTAGTAAGCCTATATATATAGTTAATTAAATTAGTAAGTTCGTGATTGGTTAGTGATAATTGATATGTATATGTGTATAAAGTTATGGGTAATCATTTATGAGAACATGATCGGATAATTGAGTAGTATTGTATGGTTGTATGAATAACTTTTAATATTAAGTAATAATTATAGGATCGGAATTCGAGGAGGAACAATACTAGACGGTGTTTGCTTACATCAGATTTGCTACTCCAGGTAGGATACTCTGACACTATACTCTATGAAGTGTTATAAATGGATGTTTACTCTGTCATGTGTTATGAATGGATGTTGCCTTGTATATTATGGACGCAAGTATGAGTTATATGAGCATGGTATTTAATGGTTATTTATTTTAGTGTTGCATTCATGAGCCTGGCATATGCAATGGTTACTGAGAAAGATATGGATCACATATTGTTTTGATATAAAGCCCAGGGTGGTTCTGCAGACCAGGCCTGATGTCTTATCAGCTATTGAGTTGGTGTTCGGCGACGACCGATTACAGTCTGCCGGGAGGTTCGGTATGGCTGGGTGTTACATGTTTGAGATTGAGATTGTGATTGAGCTCGAGCATATCATGGCATTTGCATATCATTTATCTGTTGCATTATAATTATTGTGTTATCCTACTCAACCGCGAGGTTAACAGTGTATTCGTGTAGACCTACGATGATCCGGAATGGGGAGTAGATTTTATATGTCAGAGACAGTTGGATTAGGAGCTTGGGCATGGAGAGAGACATGGCTTGAACCTACTTAGAATTAGATCACCTTCTTAGATGTTATCATCAGTTGTACTTTTATTCTTTGCGTAGTAGTTGTAATACCAGAAGTTTAAATTTAATAAGTTTTTATATAAAACACTTTGGTTTGTTTTACTTTGTTATTCACTACCTCGAGCATTCCGAGATGGTAACAGCCCTAGTTATTTGAGAATGTCTTGATAAAGGCTATTAAATAAATTGGGGTGTTACAGATAGCACCTAAATAACAACAAAACAACAAATGTGAAATTCAAAAATGTCATAGTACTTCATAACCAATAGAACTTAAAAATAAATAAATAAACTTTTAATTTAACACCTTAATACACTTATTTTACCGTAATACATTTACAATGATAAGAATGATTATTATAGGGTAAACAAAATACTGGCTGGAATTTTGGCTCACAAATATTGTCTTCCATCAAATATTTATAGCCAATTGATGATACAACATTTTATGACTTTTGTACGACTCATATTTTTTATTATATATTATTATCAAATTTAATTAATATATACATAAATATGTAGCAATGTTTTGTGACTTTTAATTATCCCTTTTCATTATTAGAAAATTTAATAGACATAAATATAGAGTAGGAAGAAATAAAATGCAAAAGAGTTGCTTTAATTATTATATTACAAAAATTAATTAAATTGGAAAAACTTTTAATTAATTTGGTGGGGATTAAGTATTATGAAGAGTTTTAATCAATTTATTACCATATTTAAATAAAAAAAAGAAATAAATAGGAAAAAATGTTAATAAAAATGGTGGGTGTTAAAGTAATATGAAGAGTTTTTATTAATTATTAACATGTTTTATTTAAAAAAAAATATTTTTAACTATAATTATAAAATTTATTAACATATATTACAACAAAAATTTCTATTAAAATGTCAATATTAATTATAAATTACAAAATTTTATTTAAATTTTGAAGGGTTACATTAATTTTGGAAAACAATATATTTAATATACAAAATTAATTTAAGAATATTGATAATATCCTTTAACACTATAGATAATTGAATTAATTTAATTTATAGATAAATGAATTAAATTAATGACATGTAATAACAAATTGATAATCTATCACATAAATTTGCGATATCACATTAAAACTATGCTACGTCACATTTAAATATGTCAAGTCGCATTAAAATTATGCCATGTCACATTAAAATTATGCCATGTCACATTTTTTTAATTACCCTTTTAATAAGATTTTATAGATTCTTGTGTTTTTTTCGGCCCCCTTAATTAGTTTAAAAGTTAATTTGACTTAGTTAAATTTATTTGTTGATATAATACAGATTGAATCAACACAATATAAACAGATTGTTATGCGATAAAAATCCTCCCCGAAATTTTTTATTATTACATTTGTTATATGATAATTAATGTATTAATGAAATTTTTTTATTTGTTTATTATACGATAATGAATGGGATTTTTTTGGCCGAAAATTATAAGAACGAAAATTTTAAAAAAAGTGTTTCGACGTATTTTTTTTCTCTTAGACGGTTTTTTATTTGTAAAAAGTCAGAGTGTCGGATTTCGTTGAAAAAATAGTGTTTTTCGAGTGTAAATAACCTTCTAAACCGGACTGCAAATTAGGGTTGTCGTTTTTAAGCCAAATTCGAACGTTTAGATTGCTTTCCAGGCCGTTTTACATAAAAAAATTGTGTTTTGGAAAGTTTCAATTTTTGGAAAGTTTTCCGGAAAGTTGTTTTTGGAAAGCCTTTCAGAAAACCCTATGTTTGGCCGATTTTATTGGCTTCTTTTATCTATTTAATTTGATATCGTAAATGTTTATGGTATGTTATGTTATTAATTTGATACCTTATTATTTTAAATTGTTTAGAATAATAGTAGACTAATTCACTATATATGATATTTTGAATTATTCTTGAATTATTTTCTTTTTGGTGAAATGTGAGCATATATTATATCATAGACAAAATTACAAGGAGCTAAGGGGTTCAAGCTCCCTTACAAGCATTACATCTAAGGAATACGACTTTGAAACCATTCAATACATTTCTGATCACTAGTCTCATCAATTATTTTTTGTAATCTGCTCTTAATCTCTTTAGCAATGTTGTCAGCCACAGTCTCTGGTCTATACATATACTCATGTATTGTAATACCCCGTATTTTAGCCTCGATCAACGGCAAAGAAACTCTGTTTTATGCAAGTATTTCAAATGGAATGTTTATAAAGTATTTTACGGAACTGTTATTATTTTATAAATCGTATTTCTACGATTATTATTTTATACTCTCATTATATTTGTTTTATTATTTAAATCGTAATTATTTTTAAATTTTAATTTTTATACATTCTTATGTAATTATTAATAATTTTATATTCTTGATTTAATTAATATTTACCTAATTTAATTGATAATATTATTGTTTTAATTTTATGTTACGGGTTAAAGATCGGGATGTAGTCGTATATGACCTCGAGTTGCGTGATGAACCATTGGTGATGGGCTTGGATTTGGGTTAGGGTACAACCCATCGACATATCCACCTAATACTAATGTAAACCCTAATCCTACCCACCTCATAAGCATATTCATCGACATGTGGTCTTGATACAACCCAGCGACATGTAGTCTTGATAAAACCCATCGACATTACACTATCCTCAAACCCTAATACCCACCTCGTTTTCTGCCTCCATCAATAATCAAAACCCTACACTCCCTTCTGGCTCCTTAACCTATTACACAGATAACCCTAGCGTGAAACTGGGGGGAAGAAAGGAAGAAAACATGCCATAGCAGTCGTCATCATCATCGTTTCACCTTTGCGCATAGGGTTTTCGTAAGTAGTTTTGTGCTCTTTTCATGCCTTTGAATCTGTCTATTAAGGTTGTGAGTAATCTTTGTAGTCTATATAACATGTACCTCGTGCTTAAACCACCATAGGACCACCATAACCGTCATCAAAACCGCCATAAAAGTCGTTGTTTGCTGAATGTATACTCTGTTTTATGCGTGTTGTTCCAATCTCGTTTCAGTCGCTTATTCGTTCATAGTTTGATCTAATTCTTGTCATGGGTCTTGGGTATTGGTAATGGGTTGGTAGTAGGTTATTCTAGTGGTGCTGGGATGCATGTGGTGGTCAGGGAAGTCTAGAAGAACAGTCGTGCATAAGGAACTCTGAAACAGAGTGCAGAAACACGCGGTTGTGTGAGGGAATTTTGAGGCGTTTGTTTAAGGGAGTATGCTGGTGTCAAAGCCTAGTGCCTGCCACAATGGGGTTGAGGGTAGTATGGGGTGTCGAGGGTAGTGAGTGGTGGTGGTAGTGGTGGTGGAAGCAGGTGGTTGAGGTCGTGGTTACAGTGGGTGGAACACGGGTACAAAAACAAGGAAAACAGGCTGGCGTGTGCAGGCTACTTGGGGAAGCTTTTGTGGGGTCTCAGAGGAGGACGAGGGCTTGAGTGGACCACCCCTGGAACCACCATGGGTCGGTGGAGACTATGGTGGTGGCCTTAGGTGGTGTGGGGTATGGTGGTGAGAGAAACTAGGGTGATGAGTAAGGGTGCACAAGAGGGTTTCGAAAAAATTTCCAGATTTGTCGTGTGGGCATGCTGTGTTGACGGCTAGTTTAGGGAAGCTATGGTGGTCGCAGGTGGTGGCGTAAGGGTTGATATGGTAGACTGTGGTGTAGGCTAGAGGTAGGGGTAAATGGCGAGGGTGTTGGGTGGCTGTTTTGGTGGGATTGGTGACGGGAAATAGGCGTGTCGAGGGAAGTTTGGTGGTCACGTAGTGTAGGCTGTTGTACGCTAGTATTAATATTATTAGTATTGTTGTTATGACTTAATGGCATGATCATGGTGTCTTGTTATTAGTATTAGTATTATTATTATTATAATTATTGTTATTGATTATTTATTATTGTAATGGTTGATGATAATGATAATAGTATTACTAATATTATTAGTGAGTATTGTTTAACATTAATATTGTTAGTGTTAGTTGTATTATAATTATTGGTATGGGTTTATAATTGTATGGTCATATGTTATAAATGTTATCATTGTTATTAATTGTATCATTAGCGACTTATGGTTAACAACATTACTAAGAAAGTTGTGATGGCTAATAGTATTATTGTATAGTACGATTATACTTAATCATGTTATAGTTGTGTGTGGTTAATGTTAATTTTAGTAGTAATGTTTAAGTATGTTACTAGATTAGTAAGAAATGATGATGAATGGTATGCTATAATTAGTAAGTTGTAATTGGTTAATGATAATAGTAATCAGTATGTACATGAACATAAGCAAGTAAATAGTTAGTAATGATTGATTGTGTGAGTAGAATTTGATATAAGTAATAATTATAGGAACGGAATTCGAGGAGGAACTTTACTATATGGTGATTGCCTACTTCAGATTTGCAATCCAGGTAGGATACACTGACCCTATACTCTATGATGTGTTATGAATGAATGTTGGATTGTGTGTTATGGATGCTGATCATGGTTTATATGAGAACGGTACCGGTTGGAATGAGTGTTATTTATTATTATTGGTACGCGCATTACATTATTTAATAGCATGATTGATTAAGAGTATTGTTGCATTCACTAGCATGACATGTGCATTGGATACGGATTTGAGATGATGAGATATTATTGGGCCCAGGCTAGTTCTGCTGGACTAGACCTGGTGACCTCAGCTGTTATGCTGGTCTTCGACGACGGCCGATTATAGTCTGCCGGGAAGTTCGGTATGGCTGGGTGTTACGGGTTTGAGATTGAAAATGAGATTGAGCTCGAGCATATCATTGCATTTGCATATCATAATTGTTGCATTATAATTATTGCGTTACCCTACTCAACCGCGAGGTTGACAGTGTATTCGTGTACACCTACGATGATCCGGAATGGGAAGTAGATTCTACAGGTCAGAGAGAAATGAACTAGGAGCTGGGGCAGGAATGTGAGATGCATACTTTGGACCGACTTAGAATTATATCACATCTAGAGGAGTCATCAGTTGTATTCTTTTTTCCACGGTGTAATAACTGTAATAATCAAAGTTCAAATTTTATCAGTTTTATATAAAGTACTTTGGTTGTGTTACTTTGTTATTCACTACCTCGGACATTCCGAGATGGTAACAACTCTATTTATTTGAGAATGTCTTGCTAAAGGCTCTTAAATAAATGGGGGTGTTACAAAGTGGTATCAGAGCGAACGATCCTCAGGCGTAAACCAAATGAATAATAATAAACGTAGGGAGAGTCTAATAAAATGAATCCCAGGCTAGTAACTGTTAGGAGCCCCAAGATTGGGATGAGTTAGGGGCCCCCTGAAACCAAGCCACTGGCCCTTTCAGTCTAACCTGGTCACCCTTGAGATATGTAGAGCGTGGGTAGTATAGGATTATATATATATATATATATATATATATATATATATATATATATATATATATATATATATATATATATATATATATATATATATATATATATATATTGTACTAACGTTTCCGCAGAAAAGGAATGAGGTAAGTATGATGTGAAATATGGTTCGAGATCTGTGTTGTATGAGATTTATATTGAATATTGATTGAAATATATGACTTCAAAGTATTGAGAACACGAGGATGTGTATATGAGTAGGGGTCTATATTTATCGAGCCATAGATAGAGTGATGTGATCATATGATTTAGTCTTCTGACATGTCCATATGATATCTGGTTACTAAATGACTATCGTAATTATGTAATATATTGGCTGGTAATTGGATATGAGTGATCAGATTTATGTGTTATAGTAATTCATGTCTAGTGATATGCGGAATGTGATGCCCCAGGCCATGAGTGTCATATAGTTATGTGTTACATTTGTATTTACATATATAAATATTCAGTCATTTAGTGATCTACTTTTCTGTTTCGCAATCTTTACCGTGTTTTAGATGACAATTACAGCATGAATTGATGAATAAATGTTAATATGTTGCAACGTGATTTCAATGCTTCGGTGATATGTCAACATGTTTGGAAGAAGAATGGTTGTATGTAAATGTGATGATGTGAAGTTTGATAAATTTTCAGAATGTTACCTTGTTTGTACGGGCTGCCATTTAAAATGTGTTTTCTATATGAGTGTGAAAATTTATGTGTGATACCCTTCCGATTTAACTTCTCAATACTTTTGGTTTCATGTGTATACGAGTTATATTTTGCGAGAAATAAATATTTTAGACGATAATGGTCAGATTGTTACTGCACAGTTCTCTTTTGACCCATGTTTTTACAAATGACACCATTTAAAACGTTTTTATTATTTATGCATAGTTCTAACTCCACTGATTAGAATATTCATTCATGTTTTCAAATTGATAAGCCACGTAAAATATTAATGAGTTGTTATTTAATAGTGATTTTTGCAAGTTGCCCAAATTTTCTGTATAATTCTGTCCAAGCCAACCGAGTTGTAAAAATTGTTATAAATAATTTCCTTAAGATATGCATGTGATTCTTTTACCTATGATTAGTTAATTCCTTATATTTTATATAAAAAAAAAAACTATAATAGCTCGCAAATAGCTAAGCGGTTATTTGATTAGGAGTTTTTGAAGTTGCAACATGATGTTTGTGTTGAGATTGTAAAATTATGTGAATTTCCAATATAAAGTCTAATCAAATATGAATTATGTGATGCAACCATGTGATATCCTGATATGACATTAGTGGCATGAACCGTAGGCATATGATAAGAACATGAACTTTATTATATGATAATAAACCTCTGATTTTGCAAGTTATATTTGTTACCGGTTTCATGATAAATGATGTAATGTGAGTAGATGAGAAATGTACCTATGTGATTTTAACTTATTTGTACCTCGAAATGCTAAGCTGACTTGCTAATCTATGACTCCGTGTTTAATTACATTAATTAAATAATTGCTTAATGTCTTACTAAAACATGTGTGCATAAACATGATCTTGCTTCTATAATATGAGTATGAACCCTGAGTTAGCTGCTTGTCTACATTAGTGTAAATATGTTATGTTGTGTTAAAAATTTCCAAAGATATTTAAGTGTAGCATGAAATGGACGAGTATGTTTTGTTGCTTTAAAAGTCGGATGCTAGTTGTCTAGTATAGAGTAATTAACTTATTAGATGACTTGTGACTGTGGTTTCGATGATTTTTTTGAACACTGGATGTGAAATTTTGTAATGGGGTTACGGGGACGTAACCATGTCTTAAGGAGGATAAGATTGTAAAATCTTAATGATCTTTGATATGGCTAATTGATATGTCGTGCTTGTTTGAATATACTTGATAATCATGTTTACTTTTGTTATGCATTATATTGTAATTCGTGAATTACCTTTTAATATAGTTATAAACTTTGGGGACAAAGTTTTCTTAACGAGGGTAGAATGTAACATTTCGCGTCTTGAAGCTTGTATAAGTGCTGTTTGTGTTTGTTTCGTGCTTGTTAGATGTTTCGTTAACGTTACGGGGTGGTGAACTTCTGGACGAAATTCATTTTAAGGAGGAAGTCTGTAATACCCCGTATTTTAGTCTCGGTCAACGACAGTCAAACTCTGTTTTATACAAGTATTTCAAATGGAATGTTTATAAAGTATTTTACGGAAACTGTTATTATTTTATAAATCGTATTTCTACGATTATTTGGTATTTCATAATTATTTTATATTTGATGGTTATTTCATCAAATGACATTTTATTCGTATTTCTTTAATTTTGATAATATATTTGTAATCCAAATATATTCCATATTTTATATTCTAATTATACTTGTTTTATTATTTAAATCGTAATTATTTTTAAAGTTTAATTTTTATATATTCTGATGTAATTATTAATAATTTTATATTCTTTATTTAATTAATATTTACATAATTTAATTGATAATATTATTGTTTTAATTTTATGTTACGGGTTAAAGATCGGGATGTAGTCGTATATGACCCCGAGTTGCGTGATGAACCTTTGGTGATGGGCTTGGACTTGGGTTAGGGTACAACCCATCGACATATCCACCTAATACTAATATAAACCCTAATCCTACCCACCTCATAAGCATATTCATCGGCATGTGGTCTTGATACAACCGATCGACATGTAGTCTTGATACAACCCATCGACATTACACTATCATCAAACCCTAATACCCACTTCATTTTCTGCCTCCATCACATAATCAAAACCCTACACTCCCTTCTGCCTCCTTCAACTATTACACAGATAACCCTAGCATGAAACTGGGGGGAAGAAAGGAAGTAAACAGGCCATAGCAGTCGTCATCATCATCGTTTCACCTTTGCGCATAGGGTTTTCGTAAGTAGTTTTGTGCTTTTTTCATGCCTTTGAATCTGTCTATTAATGGTGTGAGTAATCTTTTGTAGTATATATAACATGTACCTCGTACTTAAACCACCATAGGACCACCATAACCGTCATCAAAACCGCCATGAAAGTCGTTGTTTGCTGAATGTATACTCTGTTTTATGCGTGTTGTTCCAATCTCGTTTCAGTCGCTTATTCGTTCATAGTTTGATCTAAAGTCTAGAAGAACAGTCGTGCATAAGGAACTCTGAAACAGAGTGCAGAAACACGCGGTTGTGTGAGGGAGTTTTGAGGCGTTTGTTTATGGGAGTATGCTGGTGTCGAAGCCTGGTGCCTGCCACAAGGGGGTTGAGGGTAGTATGGGGTGTCGAGGGTAGTGAGTGGTGGTGGTAGTGGTGGTGGAAGCAGGTGGTTGAGGTCGTGGTTATAGTGGGTGGAACACGGGTACAAAAACAAGGAAAACAGGCTGTCGTGTGCAGGCTACTTGAGTGGACCACCCCTGGAACCACCATGGGTCGGTGGTGACTATTGTGGTGGCCATAAGTGGTGTGGGGTATGGTGGTAAGAGAAACTAGGGTGATGAGTAAGGGTGCACAAGAGGGTTTCGGGAAAATTTCTAGATTTGTCGTTTGGGCAGGCTGTGTTGACGGCGAGTTTAGGGAAGATATGGTGGTCGCAGGTGGTGGCGTAAGGGTTGATATGGTAGGCAGTGGTGTAGGCTAGAGGTAGGGGTCAATGGCGAGGGTGTTGGGTGGCTTTTTTTGTTGGATTGGTGACGGGAAATAGGCGTGTCGAGGGAAGTTTGGTGGTCACGTAGTGTAGGCTGTTGTACGCTAGTATTAATATTATTAGTATTGTTGTTATGACTTAATGGCATGATCATGGTGTGTCGTTATTAGTATTTGTATTATTATTATTATTATAATTATTGTTATTGATTATTTATTATTGTAATGGTTGATGATAATGATAATAGTATTACTAATATTATTAGTGAGTATCGTTTAACATTAATATTGTTAGTGTTAGTTGTATTATAATTATTGTTATGGGTTTATAATTGTATGGTCATATGTTATAAATGTTATCATTGTTATTAATCGTATCATTAGCGACTTATGGTTAACAACATTACTAAGGAAGTTGTGATGGCTAATAGTATTATTGCATAGTACGATTATACTTAATCATGTTATAGTTGTGTGTGGTTAATGTTAATTTTAGTAGTAATGTTTAAGTATGTTACTAGATTAGTAAGAAATGATGATGAATGGTATGCTATAATTAGTAAGTTGTAATTGGTTAATGATAATAGTAATCAGTATGTACATGAACATGGAGCAAGTTAATTGTAATAGCTCGTACTTTGTTTTTTATATAATACTCGACGAGTAGATAATATTCGGTGTTAGCATTCGATAATTAAGCTATTGAATAATAAGCTAATCATTTAGGTTGTGTTGTTTGTGTGGTTTGTGGGATTCAAACTTGGGACCTTTGGCACACTACCATGGGCCTCGAAATGTGTACCAAAACAAGAACAACCCACACTTAGTTATATTTCAAACACATACAAAACACACCCTGCCGTCACATATCTACACCCTCCTAACCTAATCCTACCCTAATTCTCATACGATCACCACACGCACTTACAGCCGACACAGCAGGGAGTAGGTAGGAGGTTCACACGGTGGACTTAAGGCTGTCTAAGGGAGGTCGAATCTGATGAGAACTAAGTATGCTCACCATTCCTTTCATTTTCCTGTTTTCCCTTAGCAAGTTCTCGTGTGTTGTAACACCCTGATTTATTAAGGAGCCTTTAGCAAGACATCCTCAGTAAATTGAGCTGTTAGCATCCCGGAATATCCGAGGTAGTGAATAACAAAGTAAATCAACCAAAGTACCTTATATAAAACTGATAAAATTTAAACATTTGTTATTACAGAAATTACATAAAAAAAACACAACTGACGACTACTCTATATGTGATGTAGATCTAAGTCGGTCTCAAGTCCGCATCTCACATTCCCGTCCAGCTCCTGGCTCAATAGTCTCTTTCCTGTAGAATCTACTCCCCATTCCGGATCATCGTAGGTGTCACACGAATACACAGGGTCAACCGCGAGGTTGAGTAGGTAAAACAGATAAAAACATAAATAACAATAGAACTGTATCCTTCTCCATCTCCATATCATCCGATAATCCACCACACCTCCACCACTTCACACCTCCATCACAACACACCTCCCGTCACAACCTCCCATGGCCATATCACAAGTCCCTTATCACAAGACCCATATCACAAGACCCGTTTCACATCTCCGTCCTCCACAATAAGCAGTAATAAGCAACCAATCACAATATATCACAATCAAATATATCAATCAGATACTGAGTGTTCTCATGTCAGATCACAATCACAGTCATAGATATTCCCCTACCTCGATTTGCAGAAAGCTAACCAACAGCTGCTAGTAATGTTCCACGCAGAAACCGTCACCTAAATAAATATTATTTAACGATTAATAAATCACCACCAGCCCCCATCATACATGTATAGTAACAACATACTAAATATAGCAACTTCCAAAAGTTGAAAGTTTCCTGTAATAGAAACTTTCCCGAAATAGAAACCTTGCCCAAAATGGCAGTACTACAAAACTATTGATCATGTCCCAATTATTAAACTTAACCATATATAAATAACTGCCACAATACGACATCACAATATTGCCCATAATTAAATACATTTATTAACCATAAAACTTTGGTAATAAGTTACCATATACTAACAATCAATCATATTAATTATGATATACAATTCTAACAAACAATTATTATTAATTTCCAAAAAATAATTATTAATAACATATAGTATTAATAACCATAAGATTATTGTCCATAATACTAACCATAATAAATAATAGTAATAATAATAATAACCATGACATACCAAAGACTCAACACCCACGACTCACTAGAGGATAAACGCCAAAACACGAACAGCCCCTCCTTTAACAGCCCTCCGACAGCCCACTTCGCAGCCCTTCCGACGACCCTTCTACCGCCTTAACCCCCACCACACCACCGTGGTTGAGACCCCAGAACCACGGTGCAACCGTTGACCCTAACTACTACCCCAGACCCAGCCACGACAGACCCTGACACCAGCCCCAAACACGCTGGTCACAAACCCCAAACCTAGTTCTTGCTCCTTACCCGTGTTACCCCCTCCTTGAACACACTCCCTTAGCCACTTGCCTACACCGTCGCCATAACCAACCACCTCCATCGACACTCTACACCACCCTCGACACCCTGGTGGTAACCACCTGACCTCGACATCCACATGATCCTATGAAACAGACTTCCTAACCCGAGCACAACACCACGCTAAAACCCCTGCTTCTGCTTCTATACACGTTCCAGCCCCTTTTCTGAGCAAAACACGGTGCCATACCACCACCACTCACCACCCCAATCACCATAAAACAACCCATGAACACCCTACTATTACTACCCAGAAGTCGAACTCAAGGACACATCAAAACGAGGCTGAACACACGACACAAAACGAGCAGACTACAAAGCAAAACAGAGCACGAACCAAATTTTCACTGTCTATACTTAAAGGGTTTGTCGTGACACCCATGATGGCCCTATGACGTGGTGCAGATGGTAGACATATCATACGTATTATAGAGATTACACATAGCGATAAGATGCAGTTATAACGGTATGAAACGAGGACGATAAATACCTATAAACATAGTATGAACGCTGATGGTATTAACGGCATCACTCACGAATCATGGCTGCCCTTGTCCCTTTCTTCACACTTGGGTTACCTGGTATACGGGTATGGAGGCTGCAAGGAGGGTAGGTTTTGTTTTCTTTTGTTTTCACGTTGATGAGGCAGAGGGAAGAGTAGGGTTTGATAGGTATTTGTCGATGGGTGGGTTTGTTTGTGTATCTTTGTGTTATTACTACTTACTAGGGTTGGTGTGGGTTTATTTTTATCCCCCATACACGGTTCACTACTAAGCCCAAGCCCAGTCATGCATCTCGAGGCCCTTCATGACATAACCCGTTCGTAACTTGTAACTTAAACCTAACGACACACGTAGCTTAAAATAAACGAGTAGGTACAATTAATTATACCCATTATGCTAACGGTAAAACGTATCGAATAAACTATAATTATAACTCGTCTCGACAAAATATAAAATCACAAATCATAGCGAACTATGAAAATACGATCAATATACATCAATTATAATAATAATTATCATAATAAAATATGAGGTATTACAGTCTTCCCTCCTTAAAATGAACTTCGTCCCGAAGTTCACCATCCCATGGTCAACAACCGGGTCACTAGCCACGTAATGATCACAAAAGGGTGACATCAGATAGCGTCAGAACTAAAAGAGGTACTTCAAAACACGACATGTTACATTCTACCCTTGTTAAGAAAACTTTGTCCCCAAAGTTAACATATAATTACTAAGTAAAAAGGTATTTAACTAACACGGTAAAGTGCATAACAGAAGTAGTCAAGATTATTAAGTATATGCAAACCATCACGACATACTACTTAGCCATGTCAGAACAGCTAGTCATAACGTAAATCACCAAGATTTTACAATCCTATCCTCCTTAAAACATGGTTACGTCCTCGTAACCCCATTATAAGAATTCCAGCCCATTACTCCGTCTTACCATAATCCTATCTCATAACATCTCACTCTAAGTGATCAAGTATTGTATTACCATTGTTGAATCTAAGACCAAGGACAAGGGTGAGTGAACTGGCGGAATAAAATCGCGAATTAGTACTTCATCTCAATATCGATTCCAAACTCATACTACAACTCAATCACCAAGGTCACACTGGACCATAAACACGATATGACACAACGGCCAGATAACTTATAACTCGGTACCAATGGCCAATCCCCATCTCGGTTTCAATATCAATATTATCAAATATTCCATTAAAGGAACTGCTCAACATTAGCGAATAACTCTAAGCTACTCACCCACAAGTCAAGGTCAAAGAATGCGACAACTTGATAAAACACGAACTGAAACCTAAATCTCAATACAACATCATCATAAATAACTCAGGTAATCAATTACCAGAAGTTTACCCACCTTACACTCAACCCATCTCACAACAAAAGGATTATCTTATCAACAAAGAAATGAACTGTCAAAATAAGAGAATACTTACTTATATTCAACTTAAATAAGTACTCGTAAGAACCCATAACAATTATCATGTTATCATATAACCTCGAGCAACGACAAGAGTATTAGGACCGGTAGAAATCGTGTTACACAGTAGAAATAGAATTAGAGTAGTTAATACTTACATACTATTGGAATTTTAACACAAAAATCAATATATTCACAACAATGTAGATAATCAAGAAACTCAGAGTTCGTAATGACAAATTAAAACATTTCATGTTCGTAAACATATTATAGAAAAGATATAAGGCAAAATTTGTTAACGTAATTAAACATGGAACATTGACATACTTCACAAGATATACACAAATCATGGACTAACGAGACCGTTTAACATGTCTAGGTATTAATAAGTTAACAAGATCACTTAGGTATAACTCAACTTACATCATTTATCATGAGACTAATAAAATACATGTCTTGCAATATAAGGTTTATATGATGTGTAACAATTAACCATTCGGGCAGACTTTCATCAACACATAAGTACAGAATTTGTCATATTGCAAACAATTACTATCATTATTAAAAGATCAAGCGTCATCATGGATAATCGTCACCTTGAAATACAACTGTAAAACTTTTGAAACCTTTGGAAAACTTTTGAAACGCTGAAATGGTAGTTTGTGACAATTATAAACACAATCAAAGGGTTATTTTTCAACTACAGATCGGACTTAAAACGACACGGAGACATTCTGACTCTCCTTTACCAAAACGTTGTTCTCATAAATTATAGCTCATGAATCATGAAGACTTAGTGCTAAAAGTAAACGAATTCACAACACTGGTACTTCCATAAAACTCATCATGCCAATTAATTAATAACTCAATATATTATGATCAGAATTTTTAGCACAAGCAATTCAGTTGTGACATAACATTATACATGATGGTGTTATGAAGATTATTATCTTAGTGAACTAGACAACGTTATACCATAAGTATATGAAAGAACATCAACACGATTGACATCATTCAAAATGATCACCATTACTTATAACAATTAGATTGCTATATCATGCTAATAAGTTTGCGAGTCCAATTTCATTCTACCACCTGTCAAAACTCTTCTCTGATAATTATGATTTAACATTACATACGAACATCACATCATTATTTTGAAGTCATAACACTAGAAGTAAGAGCGTCAGTATAATTGAAACTATTTATATAGAAATAAGCAAGATAACGTTATCATAAAGTAAGTTTCATATTCATATCATATGCCTACAATTCATGTTACTAATGTCATATTAGGATATCACATGGTCACATCACATAATTCACATTTGACTAATCATTCATATGAAACTTACATAACTCACAATTTCCACCAATTAAACATTACGTAACAATATACACAAATTATACTTACTTATCCATTTAGCTATCTTGTGAGATATTATAATGAATTAACTAATCATAGGAAACAGAAGCGGATACATATCTCAAGGGAATCACTTATAAAAATTTTGACAACTTAAATGGTTTGGACAGGAACTTTGCAGCAATTCAACGAAAATTGAACAACTTGCAAAAATCACAATTAAACAACGACTCGATAAGATTTTACATAGCTTATCCTTTTGGAAACGTGAACGAATTTTCTAAACAGTGGAGTTGGAATTATACATAAAAAGTAAACACGTTTTAAATGACTTCATCTACAAAAACATGGGTCAAAACAGAACCGTGCCGTAACAATCTGACCACTGTCAACTAAAGGATTTATTTCTCTCAAAATATAACTCCTATTAACGTGAAACCAAAAACATTGTAAAACCAACTCAAAAAGTTATCATACATAAAATTTGGAGCATAGACATCACTTGTACCATATTAACACTCATTTCTCATTACAACAATACTCGTTATCTAAAACACGGTAAAGATTTCGAAACTGAAAGTAGGATCAACTAAATAACTCGATAGTTGTACATGTGTGTATAAATAAATTAGTTTCTACCATCACGCAATCGCAACTTATTCAAGTACGGAAATATAACTAGGAGTTACTACGATGTCACTTATTGATCACTAACTTCATCGCGAATTTTTAAATGCGTATAAACGGCATAAAATCTTAAGTACAATGTATGCAACACATAACTATATACATTCATGGCTTAGGGTGACATATTCCGCATATCACTAGACATGAATTACTATAACATATAATCATAAGGTCAACTGAATTCTTCATCCTTACAAGAGTTAAACATCAAAATTATATAATAACGATAGTCATTTAATATCAGATAATCGTATGAGCATTTCAAAATACCAAGATCATATTATCACATCACCCTTAACTATGGCTCAAAAAATACACATCCATCCTCTAGGAATATCAATTAATCATCCAACTCGGTCCACATTTCATATCTCACATATTCTTCTAACGCACGTTATTACTCACACACACACATATTATTTACCTCATCCTTCTCCTGCAAGAACGTTAGTATAATATAACTAGGTCCCTATATAGTCTACCCCACTCTTCAATTACTCTCATAGGGTTCCCGAGACAGAACAGAAAGGGCCCAGGTTTGGTGTGAGGGGGCCCCTAACTCATCCCGTTCCTTTTTGGGGCTCCTATCAATTTCATCTCGGGGTTCATTTTATTTGACTCTTCCTACGTTCATTATTACTCGTTTGGTTTAGGCCTGAGGATCGTTCGCTCTGATACCACTTTGTAACACCCCGATTTATTAAGGAGCCTTTAGCAAGACATCCTCAGTAAATTGAGCTGTTACTATCCCGGAATATCCGAGGTAGTGAATAACAAAGTAAATCAACCAAAGTACTTTATATAAAACTGATAAAATATAAACATTTGTTATTACAGAAATTACATAAAAAAAACACAACTGACGACTACTCTATATGTGATGTAGATCTAAGTCGGTCTCAAGTCCGCATCTCACATTCCCGTCCAGCTCCTGGCTCAATAGTCTCTTTCCTGTAGAATGTACTCCCCATTCCGGATCATCGTAGGTGTCACACGAATACACAGGGTCAACCGCGAGGTTGAGTAGGTAAAACAGATAAAAACATAAATAAAATAGAACTGTATCCTTCTCCATCTCCATATCATCCGATCATCCACCACACCTCCACCACTTCACACCTCCATCACAACACACCTCCCGTCACACCACACCTCCCATGGCCATATCACAAGTCCCTTATCACAAGACCCATATCACAAGACCCGTTTCACATCTCCGTCCTCCACAATAAGCAGTAATAAGCAACCAATCACAATATATCACAATCAAATATATCAATCAGATACTGAGTGTTCTCATGTCAGATCACAATCACAGTCATAGATATTCCCCTACCTCGATTTGCAGAAAGCTAACCAACAACTGCTAGTAATGTTCCACGCAGAAACCGTCACCTAAATAAATATTATTTAACGATTAATAAATCACCACCAGCCCCCATCATACATGTATAGTAACAACATACTAAATATAGCAACTTCCAAAAGTGGAAAGTTTCCTGTAATAGAAACTTTCCCGAAATAGAAACCTTGCCCAAAATGGCAGTACTACAAAACTATTGATCATGTCCCAATTATTAAACTTAACCATATATAAATAACTGCCACAATACGACATCACAATATTGCCCATAATTAAATACATTGATTAACCATAAAACTTTGGTAATAAGTTACCATATACTAACAATCAATCATATTAATTATGATATACAATTCTAACAAACAATTATTATTAATTTCCAAAAAAATAATTATTAATAACATAATAATATTAATAACCATAAGATTATTGTCCATAATACTAACCATAATAAATAATAGTAATAATTATAATAACCATGACATACCAAAGACTCAACACCCACGACTCACTAGAACATAAACGCCAAAACACGAACAGCCCCTCCTTTAACAGCCCTCCGACAGCCCACTTCGCAGCCCTTCCGACGGCCCTTCTACCGCCTTAACCCCCACCACACCACCGTGGTTGAGACCCCAGAACCACGGTGCAACCGTTGACCCTGACTACTACCCCAGACCCTGCCACGACAGACCCTGACACCAGCCCCAAACACACTGGTCACAAACCCCAAACCCAGTTCTTGCTCCTTACCCGTGTTACCCCCTCCTTGAACACACTCCCTTAGCCACCTGCCTACACCGTCGCCATAACCAACCACCTCCATCGACACTCTACACCACCCTCAACACCCTGGTGGTAACCACCTGACCTCGACACCCCCATGATCCTATGAAACAGACTTCCTAACCCGAGCACAACACCACGCTAAAACCCCTGCTTCTGCTTCTATACACGTTCCAGCCCCTTTTCTGAGCAAAACACGGTGCCATACCACCACCACTCACCACCCCAATCACCATAAAACAACCCATGAACACCCTACTATTACTACCCAGAAGTCGAACTCAAGGACACATCAAAACGAGGCTGAACACACGACACAAAACGAGCAGACTACAAAGCAAAACAGAGCACGAACCAAATTGTCACTGTCTATACTTAAAGGGTTTGTCGTGACACCCATGATGGCCCTATGACGTGGTGCAGATGGTAGACATATCATACGTATTATAGAGATTACACATAGCGATAAGATGTAGTTATAACGGTATGAAACGAGGACGATAAATACCTATAAACATAGTATGAACGCTGATGGTATTAACGGCATCACTCACGAATCATGGCTGTTCTTGTCCCTTTCTTCACACTTGGGTTACCTGGTATACGGGTATGGAGGCTGCAAGGAGGGTAGGTTTTGTTTTCTTTTGTTTTCACGTTGATGAGGCAGAGGGAAGAGTAGGGTTTGATAGGTATTTGTCGATGGGTGGGTTTGTTTGTGTATCTTTGTGTTATTACTAATTACTAGGGTTGGTGTGGGTTTATTTTTATCCCCCATACACGGTTCACTACTAAGCCCAAGCCCAGTCATGCATCTCGAGGCCCTTCATGACATAGCCCGTTCGTAACTTGTAACTTAAACCTAACGACACACGTAGCTTAAAATAAACGAGTAGGTACAATTAATTATACCCATTATGCTAACGGTAAAACGTATCGAATAAACTATAATTATAACTCGTCTCGACAAAATATAAAATCACAAATCATTACGAACTATGAAAATACGATCAATATATATCAATTATAATAATAATTATCATAATAAAATATGAGGTATTACATGTGTAATCTGGTTAGTACACACATCTAGGTTTTCTGTTTTGTGCATAGAATTAATCTATGATGTTTGTTAATCATGTGTGGATTATGCTAGGGTCGTCGTTGACCTCCATTGACCGTCGAAGGGGGGGGGGGGGGTGTTTTATGGCAGTACCAGAGTCGTGTTTATATTTCCAGATTAACGTATTGAACAACAGTGTTTATACCCCGATTCATTTTATAACCCGTTTATGATTTCGTGTGGTTGTGGGGTTGTCATAAAGATGGAAGTCAGGATGATTAAATGGTGCTTGTTAGGGTGAGTCTTGGTGTTTCATGACGTTTCTTTGCTAGGGTTCGTTTGGGTGGTTCACGGTTTAAGCAACAGAGTTGAGGTGGGGACTGGGTTTTGAGTCGGTTGTTACTGGCGGTTGCTGCGGTGTCAACAGCAACCATTAGCCTCCCAGGAACCACCACGGCTTAGAGGCGAGCCTGGTGGTATCACTGGCGAGGGTGGTGGAGGCTGCTGGTGTCGTTCGTGGTGGTTACGGGCATGGTTAGGCTGTCACGGGGCTGGGTTCGTGTTCTAAGGGGTTGTGTTTGCGTGGTTCTTTTGTCTTAAGTTTAGGTTGTTCAAGTTTTAAATGGGTTGTTATGATGTATAAACATTACATAATTTTATGGGTGAATTATTAAAGTATATATATAAGTAAATATTATGTTTTAAGCATTCATTGTTCATGTTTAATATTATTTCTTTTATCATTTTGTAATAATCTTATTATTATTATTATTGTTGTTGTTGTTATCATTAGTATTAATGTGGTTAATATGATATTATGTTTGTTAATTTCGTTATGTTATTGATAATTATTTTATTGGATTCAATAATAATTGTTGTTGGAGTTGTATATTGTAATTAACATGTTTACAATTGTTAATGTATGGTAAATTGTTAATAATGTCTTATGGGTAGTTAATATATTTGGGCTATGAGCAATTTTGTTTGTGACAATTATTTATATGTGGTTAAGTTTAATAAATGAGAACATGATCAATAATTTGGTGGTATTGCCTTTATGGGCAAGGTTACTATTTCAGGAAAGTTTTTATTATAGGAAACTTTCCACTTTTGGAAGTTACTATATTTAGTTTATTGCTGATATAGAAAAGGGGGTCTGATGGAGATTTATTAATCGTTAAATAATATATATTTAGGTGGCGGTTTCTGCGTGGAACATTACTAGCAGCTGTTGGTTATCTTTCTGCAAATTGAGGTAGGGGAATATCTATGACTGTGATTGTGATCCCACATGAGGATACTCATTATCTGATTGATATATTTAATTGTGATATATTGTGATTGATTGATTATTATTGGTTACTGTGGAGATCGGGGACTTGTGAAATGGGTCTTGTGGTATGGGTCTTGTGATATAGGACTTGTGATATGGCCATGGAAGGTGTGGCGTGATGGGAGGTGTGGTGCGATGGGAGGTGTGGTGTGATGGAGGTAAGGTGGTTGATTGAATGATATGGAGATGGAGGAAGACACAGTTTTATTGTTGTTTATGTTTTATCTGTTTTACCTACTCAACCGTGTGGTTGACCCTGTGTATTCGTGTGACACCTGTGATGATCCTTAATGGGGAGCAGTTCTTTACAGGAAACATAGTGCCGTGGGAGCATGGGATGGCGTGAGCACTTGGATGGACCGACCTAGATTTAGATCACATACTTCAAAGTTAGCAGTTGTACTTTAGTTTCCGCTGTGTAATCATTGTAACATCAAAGTTTAAATTTGATCAGTTCTTTTACATAAAGTACTTTGGTTTTGTTTTACTTTGTTATTCACTACCTCGGACATTCCGAGATGGTAACAGCTCTATTTACTGAGGATGTCTTGCTAAAGGCTCCTTAATAAATCGGGGTGTTCCAAAGTGGTATCAGAGCGAACGATCCTCAGGCCTAAACCAAATGAATAATAATGAACGTAGGAAGAGTCTAGTAAAATGAACCCTGAGACCAAACTGATAGGAGCCCCAAAAAGGAACGGGATGAGTTAGGGCCCGCCTCACACCAAACCTGGGCCCTTTCTGTTCTGTCTCGGGAACCCAATTAGAGTAATTGAAGAGTGGGGTAGATTATATAGTGACCTAGTTATCTTGTACTAACGTTCTTGCAGCAGAGGGAATGAGGTAAGTTATGATGTGAAATATGGTTGGTAATATATACTGCGAATCATGTGATTGATGTTGAATGTTGATTGAGATATACTGATGCCCGTCGTTGAGGGTACCAAAGATAAAATTTATAATTCCTAAACTTAAACTATAGATAGTGAAAGTCAGGGTCGAACCAGAAGGAGGTGGGGAATGTTTATTGTTTGGTGTTAATGTTTAAAGTAACAAATTTGGGGGTTTGATTGGTTATTACTAAGTCTAAAGCAAAGATAAAAATAAAAACAAGAAAATAAAGACGAGATTAAAACTATATTCACTACTACAAAAGTTGCTTACTACATAGGATTTTTTGACTAATAGACATAGGTTTTTGAACCGATGTAGAGTTCAGTTATGTCCTTTAGTTTGTAATAGACATAGGTTGTACAACTGATGTGCATTACTCTAATGGACATCGGATGTTTCAAAAATCCTATGTCTATTGCTTATAATGGACAACGGACTTTCTTAAAATCCCATGTCTAATATGTAAAAATCCTATGTCCATTAATGTTATTTACATCAGTTTTTCCTTAAAAATAATCCTATGTCTATTGTTGATTTTTACATCAGACTTTCGTTTAAATCCCATGTCTATTGCTGTTATATACATCAGTTTTTTACAAAATCCCATGTCTATTATTGGGTAGTATACATCAGATTTTTTACAACCTCTGTCCTTTAATGTGGTTTTGTTTAAAAAAAATTGGAATCAAAATTCCTGTTGCCAATATAATGCCAAAATCCGGGATTGTACGAAAACGGAGCCTTTTCACTACTAATTACGACAACAAAAGTCGTTCGTCGTCATACATTGTTTCAAGAATGAACCAAACAAATTAAAGGTCGTTCGTCATAATACGTACAATAATACACATATATACTGTTAAAGTGCAGAAGACGCACAATGTTTTCGAAATCAAACTACATACAAGGTTGATGTTGCTACTGCTGCTACATGCTCGTTGCTGCTACTACTGTTGTTTGTTGTTGCTGATGTTGTTTGTTGTTGCTTCTGTTGCTCGTTGTTGTAGGCTCTTGCTACTAAGTGTTGGTTGTTGCTGCTACTAACTACTGCTGATGCTACTGGTTGTTGTTACTTCTGCTGCTACTGACTATTGCTGATGCTACTCGTTATTGATTTTGCTGTTAACTGCTGCCTGCTGGTACTGATTGTTGTTGCTACTACTACTGACTGTTGTTGCTGCTACTGCTCGTTGTCGTAGGCTCTTGTTGTTGGTTGCTGTATAAAAGAAAGGAGAATCAAGCGAGTACCCAAGCTTTACAGGCGTTTGAGATTGATTAGACTCAATTAAATGTTTCCGAGCCATTAGTCTATGATACCCTAGGACATGAGACTAAGATTTAATGATATATCTATAAAATAACTTAGTGTGGGTGAAACAAGTCCAGCAACAAGAAGAAAGACCAGCAAAATAAGTTGCAACAGACCTAAACACCCATCAAATTAATCATTAAGGAATGAGCAATTCTACTGTAAGACCATCTTTTTGTAGGAAAAGATTAAAAGTAACTTCAAATTTGAAAATAATTTTGAAATATTAACATTTTTACTTAATGATTTCATTCAAAAAGATGGAATTAGGATAAATAAATGGACAAACAGACCTGGTTGGGTGCAGAAAGTGTTGAGGATCAGAGAGCTTTTAGTGATGTGTAGAGATGAGGATCAGACTGAGTAGCTGGCATGGGTTTCAAGTACACCAGATGTGTAGACCTGCTGAGACTGATGAACTCTGAATATTATGAATGGAAATTTGAACTGATTGGTGAACCTGCATTTGCTGAATTGAATTAGAAGAAGGTTGGGTGAAAAGCTGATAAGAGGATTACACATTACAGGTCATACAAACAAGCCGAGAAAACCTGACAGCGAATGTAATAATACAACTTATTCAACAACCTGGACTTTGCACTGAGCTTCGACTTGAGAAGATCGGGTTTTAATAAGAAGTTATCGGACATGTGAGACGGAAGAATAACAGGAGTTGCATCAGCGAACTTGGCCATTTCCAGATAACTCACCCAATATGGTGCTGGTATCAGGACCTGATGCATTTCAACCCATCATCTTCATGTAACCGGTAGAGGAATTGAACAGCCATACAATAATAGGTGTTGCATAAAACCGTCTTATATGATGATTTACCTCATCGCCAGGGAAACAGACAGCTAACGTGGCCTGAAAGATGGACTGTTTTGCCCCGTTACTCACTAAAACCTCCTCAGGACTATAAACTAGTTCATTCTCCTCTGCATCAACAAAACCATATTATATGAAATCTCTTAATTTTTTTATAAAAAAAGTAGCATATTTAGGAGTATTGATTTTTGATAAAATTGGAACAAAGGATTAATTTGGCAGTATAATGACCTTTGAATTTGTGAGAGATAGTAGTCCGAAGTTGTAGAGTACCAGCATTTTCTGTGTACCTTGTATTACCTTCCATTATTGCTTTTACACCTCCCTCTGTAATATAATATTAATCTTTATTTACGAGTAAAACATAAACGACGAGTTGTTATTGTAAAACAACATAACAGACCTGAGTAATGAGCGATGGGGTGTCGAAGTCAGGCTCCCCGGCACAGAGGTTAATGATGGGTACACCGGCTTGAGCCAGAGCTTTAGCCTTGTCCAAGATTGTTGTAGTTTTGGAAGTACCAAAATTGTTAACTCTAGGACTCGTAGATGTATCAACCTTCATTTCTGCTCAACTTTTCACTACGTACTCTACACTTCTTTTACATGTATTTTGTTCACCAATATTGGATCCATCATCCATACAATTAAGTACTCCCTCCCTCCCTAACATTACTTTAAATTACAACTTTCCAAAAATCTAAATAGTATTACCCCTGTTACAGTGGGATGTTTACACTTCTTTTATTCTTTGAGGGGGAAATAAAGAAAGTGTAAACATATCACTGAGACGGAGGGACTATAACAAATCAATCATAGCTTTTGCAGTCTTGAGACCGAAGCTAGGATTCCACATTCCAAAGCTATAGCTTTTGTAGTCTTGATATATACATACAAATAAGTTATCGGAGACGCATACCTAGTTGCAACATTGTAAAATACAAAGTGAACACCAGGAGGGACCATCTTGATACTTATGAAGATAGGTCCAGCCGAGAAAACCTGACAGCGAATGTAATAATACAACTTATTCAACAACTTGAACAAACTTCTTGTATCCCAGCTCAAAGTTTACAGTTCATTTCGAAACATGTAAAATAAAATATTACCCTAAAATGTATACCTTACAATCAACTAAAAAATAAAATATCCATCATAGATTATAACAATTTCTCCTCGCAAGTCAAGTAACTTAACCATTATTAATGGAGTAGAGGATAGAGGGTACCTCCAAAATCAGGAAACCCGCTTCGGCGCTTGGCACCACTTGTATCTGTAACTCTTGAATCAAGTCCTGCGCCTATGGCGTCCCAATTAACAATTAACAATATAGTGAACGTGGAAGCACATGGAAAATATAATTCACTTTGAAGCACATGAAAAACTGAAACAGTCAAATATGAGGGTTTAAGAATTGAACTAAAACTATAAACAAGTTACTTTCACTATAGCGGCTACTTTCACCATAGCTACCAGTAGCAATCTTCGAGTTCTGCCATCAAAAATTTGAGATTACAAGTTCGGGAAGCAGCCAGCCAATAATATGGTAAGTTAGGAAAAACAATTCACAATATATACGACTGGACCCTTCAGTTTATGAAGAATATACCTTCAACAACAGTGAAATAAGCTTCACGAGATACAGTCTGGACCCTTCAGCTTATGAGTACCGCCTCAGTTTCATAAACACAAGAGATTCCATCTTAAAAACAATTCACAATACGACTAACATGTAGCTCCTTACATTATAAACTCGTACAATTTCTACCTTTATACTTTATAGGATGCATATACTTTATAGAATTCGAAAGCAACTCAGAAAATCGCAAACAGAAAACCCTCAAATTCGAAAAAGATGAACCCTAATTTCGAAAATAAAAGATAAAACTAGCAAATTAAAGATTAAAAAGAAAGGAACTTACTTGGTGATGGGAAGGCGGAGATAAGTTTCAAATGAAGGACTCTCGAATTAAAGAATTTTTGACAAAAAAATGATTTTTTCGCAAACCCTAGATCATTATTCACTCAGATCTTGAAATTTGAGGACGAAAGTAGAGGGCTTTTGTTTAATTTGCTCAGATCATTATTCACTCAGTTCTTGAAATGTCGAAATTTGAAGAAAAAATTGAAAGAGATGAAAGTATGAAAAAATGAATGTATGAAGGAGGGGTGTTGCTATGAATAAAAAGAATCAATGTATTAAAAGAAGTAACGGAATGGACATGGGATTAGTCATAAAGCCGATGTAAATAAACAGCTAATGGACATGGGATTTACAAAACAACAGATGTCCATTAATACCGTCAGTCATGGACATGGGTTGTAAAAAACAACCGATGTAAATAACTAAATTAGGACATCGGATTTTTGAAAAAACCTATGTGCATTATTTACTACATAGGCTTTTTAAAAAACCCATGTGCATTCACTGATGTAGTTATGAGGTTTTGTAGTAGTGATTAAAAGAGATGCTTGGATGTTTGGGTAATAAATAGCTAAAGTAAAATAAATCCTAAGGTCAACATGTATTGCAGTCGCGTAAGGGGTGTAACATATCCTTTCGGTCTATGGTACCTAATAGCTCCTTTCGGCCTATGCTATTAGTTCCTAGGTCTCACAATTATTGGGTGTCAACAATAAGGGTGATTCCTAAATCCTAGGTCACATAGCTTTCAGTCTTAAGTAACCTAGCCGTCTTAAGGTGTAAACCAATGCCCTTCCCGTATCTTTCAATCTTGGGTAGGTCATTACTAACATCCTACAACTCTCCTTTCAGTCTCATTGTAGGTTATTATAGTCTACGAAGTAAAACGAAACAGAATTCATACGCGTGTCGGTCGACCGACCAGCTACCCCGGTCGGCCGACCTCCTCCTACAACAGGTCGATTTCGGAACCTATACTACCTACGCATATTCATCCCCTACATCCTAACACATGTATTTAGCTACGCATGGTTACTAAAACAACAATGAAAACATTAATCTAAACATGCAATAATAATAAAGCTTGGGATTCTATCTTAACCGAATGCAATAATAACAAGAACAATAATTAAATTAAGAGAGTAATTACCAGAGACAGGATTAAGGCAGAAAAGGAACAAACTTTATTGAATGCTTGAGAATTATTGAAAGATTACAATTGAACTAAAAGACGGAATAAAACTAAATTACGAACTTGATTATTATGATGGGTGATGATCGATAAAAGCTCAATTATAAACCCTAAACAAAAGATTAGTTTTTATAGGGCATAAAATAGGAGTTTCCTAAAGATTCCAACACTTCTAATCGACTTCCGAAAAGCTTCTGGGCTTCGCTGGGGTCGGTCGACCTCTTTACGGGCTTCAGGAGAATTCTGGGCTTTCCAAAACAGAGATCTGGTCGGCCGACCCAAGTATTAGGTCGGTCGACCCGTTTCCGTGTTAGATTGCTTTGATTCGTCTCGGTTTGACTTTTGATACTTGATTAGTGATTCCAGTTGACTTTCTTCGTTCCTTAGTTATGCAAAAATCTCGAGGGCATAAGTTTGGTGTAAAATTGTCCTTTTTCCGCACAAATATGCAAAAGTGCATAAAAATACGAAAGTGCACAATTGTTAAGAAATAAGGGCTAAAACATAGTAAATGAGCGACCAAATCCGTGTAAAAATAGATGTAAAACATCATAAAATAGACACGCATCAAATTCCCCAAACCAAACCTTGCTTGCCCCCAAGCAAGAAATAGACTCGATCTTAACTAATGGAACGATTTCAATCTCAGAGCGAAATTTACATGTAAGCCTAAACCAATGCCAAGTATAAAATGAGAAAGTATTTAAATCATGCAAACGAGTTGTAGGGTCGTCAAACTTGCAAAACTAGAGACTATAGAGACTTTATACCATGGACTCTCGCGGTACGCTCGAGACACTCATGAAGCAAAGGGTGAGTATATGTAAAAGATGGAAAGAAGTATATTGTCATGACACTCACCTAACTGCGACCCATTAAAACATGCCTGCAATCTAACATGAACAAGAATTCTACAACTATGTATAAACAAACCCATTAAGTGACCCAGATACATGCAATTGAGGTAATGAAAGATATGTGAGGTAAAAGGTAAAAGTGGTTAAGATGTTTTTGGACCTGTGGGGTTAGTAGCCAAGCTAGTAAAACCGGTTCCCAACAACAAACTTCACAACTTTTGATATTAAGAAAGTGTTCTTTGGTAGCACAACTCTCACATTATATAGAAAAGGACTCCCAAATGTTTTGAATGAAGTATGAGAGTGATAACATATAGAAGAAAGGGATTTCAGAATGAAAATTTTCAATTCTAATGCTGTCAGTTGGTCGGCCGACCTATGATGGTGGTCGGTCGACCGATTTCCTGTACGTTTTGATTTTTTTTTCGTTTTTCTTTTCTTTCTTTCTTTTTCTTAATTTTTCTGTTCTTTTTCTCTTTTCTTGCTTTCTTTTCTCTTTTTGCTCAAGATAGCATATAAACCAAGATTCCTCAAAATAAACCAAAGACCACAAATACTAGCTTGGAAGGATAAGCTAAATATGGGATGTAGTTTTGGGGGAATAAAAAGGCAATTTTGGCTATGTGAAGCTTATGGGTAAATATGAGAAAAGGGATCCCAAATGCACGTATCAAGACTCACAAAACGAGAAGGTAAAACAAGTATATAGCAATTCAAGTTCATGTTTATGCATATTGATGTAACATGTTCCAAGGGGAGTACTACTTTCATCCTAGACAACTCGTTTAAGAATGAAACCAGGAAATAAGCTCTAAACCTTAGAATGTATGGTAGGTTGGCAAGGTATAAGTCAAGTCTCAAGATATGCAAGTTGACAAGAACTCGTAGATATGCAAAAGACTCTTATACTAAAACAAGTTGGCAAGGCAAGGTAAAGGCATAAACATGTAGGATAGCAAAATCATCCTTGAAATACTCTCGTTCCGACTCGACCTATATGCTAAAATAAACGTGCATTTTTTTGAATTTTTTTGAATTTTTTCATTTTTTTTTCTTTTGTATAGGTAGAGAAAATAAAGAAAAAAACAATGCAATACAGAAATGCAATAAACGTGTGACTGAATGCAATGCATGTGACACGAAACCATTCCCCAAACCAACCCGCACAATGTCCCCATTGTGCATTAGCCTCAGTAAAGGTTTCAGAAAATTAAAAGAAAGATGCAGGTAAAAAAAACTAGGGAAAAACTGGAAAGAACTCACTGGGTTATAAAGTGCGTGAAAACCTCCCCAAACCAGCGTAAGCTGGGAGGTTTTGGTGGCTAGCAGTGCCACTCAAGTATCTGAGATGATTGCACGATTCCTGAGGAAGAAACGAACAAGCTGTGACAGACTGGCAGGTCGACCGACCTATGTTTTGGGTCGACCGACCTTCCTGCGGACTGCAGGAAATCCAGGAATGCAGGGGCTAGGTCGACCGACCCATATCTCCGGTCGGTCGACCTCTCTGCTGCACAGCGGTCTTCGTTTCTTCGATAAACCTGAAAGAGCAATAAATATGCGCCCAGCAAATGCGCGAGATGCCAGAAACAGGTCCAAAGTCTTAACTACGCAAGCATAACGGAAAAAATTTCTAAAACTACGAGCAAACCAAATTAAAAAGTCTCAAACAACAAAAGTAAATTGCCTTAAAAACTGAAAATTGAAACAACTATCCGCTACAGATGCGGAATATCTCAGACCACGGCTTTTGACGACATGCCGTAGTCTCCACCGTGTTGCTGTGAATAGCAAGACACGTCTCCTCTTCGTCGCAAAGCATATGCGACGGACTCTTCTCTTGAGCTTCTCTTCTTCTTTTCTTATCTTCTTCATCCACAGCATCTGGATCCTTATCTTCCCTGTAGCTCAGGAATCCCAATCCTCCTCTCTGTACTGTGGTCTGCTTTATTTTGGGTTTCCCCAAACCAACTCCTGCATTAGTCACAATAGAAACATCCTCCATATTGCTCCCAATCTGGGGCGGAGGTGTAAAAACAGGTACAGGAGTGGGCAATAAAGTAGGAGAAGTAGTGATGACCTTATACTTCTTTTCAGAAGCAATAGCATTACATGTAATAGGGGTCATAGCATCCTTTTTCCTATAAGATAGGCCATAAATGATGGAATGTTTTCCTACTTTGAAAGTTAAAGTCCCAGTGCCCACATCTATGATGGCTCCCGCAGTGTGAAGGAAAGGTCTCCCTAGTATTATAGGTATATGGGCATCCTCAGGTATGTCCAAAACTACAAAATCTACAGGGAAGAAAAACCTGTCTATACGCACAGGGATATTTTCCAACACCCCTACTGTGACACCCCCATTTATTTAAGAGCCTTTAGCAAGACATTCTCAAATAAATAGGACTGTTACCATCTCGGAAAATCCGAGGTAGTGAATAACAAGGTAAACAAACCAAAGTACTTTATATATATAAAAAAACTGATTAAATTTAAACTTGATATTACAACAACTACGTGGTCCAAACTTTGATAAAATAAAAGTACAACTGAAGATATCTAAGTGTGATCTAACTCTAAGTAGGTCCAAGCCATGTCTCTCTCCAAGCCCAAGCTCCTAATCCATCTGTCACTGACATGTAAAATCTACTCCCCATTCAGGATCATCGTAGGTGTCACACGAATACACAGGGTCAACCGCGAGGTTGAGTAGGTAAAACAGATAAAACATAAATAGCAATAAAACTGCATCCTCCTCCATCTCCATATCATTCGATCATCACCCCAACTCCACCACATCACACCTCCATCACACCACACCACACCTCCCATCACACCACACCTCCCATGGCCATATCACAAGTCCCATATCACAAGACCCATTTCACACCTCCCGATCTCCACAGTGATCAATAATAATAGTACAATCCACAGTACAGTAATAATCAATTATATCAAACTCGTAATAAGCATCACTTACACATTTCATGCCATAACAT
Source organism: Silene conica (assembly GCA_029255685.2). Classification (NCBI taxonomy): domain Eukaryota; kingdom Viridiplantae; phylum Streptophyta; class Magnoliopsida; order Caryophyllales; family Caryophyllaceae; genus Silene; species Silene conica. Next base: position 57,989,825 of record CM055315.2, read on the forward strand.
GAATCATAATATATTTCCCCTACCTGGAGTTGCAGAGCGACAATCGAACTGCCGCTAGAATGGTTCCACCTCGAACTCAGCTCCTATAAATAGTACGTAGTATCAACATCTAATCATACCACCAAATACTACTAAAATTATTCGACCACGTTTATAAATGATACACTTATCCCACACTGTAATTATACATATCAACATACTCACATACATACTAATTAACATTAACCCCTTATTCGTATAAGTCATCACTTAGTCAATTATAACCCACTAAATATAGACCTACTATATATAGACTTACTAAATATGGAATACGGTCAATTACTCAATGGTCATAAACTCCGTAGCATACAAAACAATATGAATAACTAGTTATCATCACAATATTCCTTAACAACATTAATAACCATGAATTACCAACAATATGATCAAAGACAATGATAGCACAAATTATCATAAACTATAACCCGTAACAATAATAACAACACGACTAATGTTAATAGCGATAATAATACTAACAATGACATTTGATAAAATATTATTATTAATAATACTAATAATAATACTAATAATAACATTAATAACAATATTAAGAACAATATATAATAAAAATAAGAACAACAAATTAAAACCCAAGGACAACAATACACGATACATACTAATACGCAGCAACCACAACTCCGTTTTCGCCAAAACCGTGACCAGCCACCTCTAAATACACTGCTTCTAACACCACCCTCCACCATCAACTTCAGCTGGAACACCACCAGACTCACCTCTGAGTCGCGGTGGTTCCAGGGAAGCCATCAGTGACTGTCGACGCCACTCTACCGGCACAAACGACTGTTACAAAACCCACCAGTCGACCACACTCTGTTTCCACTCTTTTGTCATGTTACAGCCACCCCTTTCGACACCCACCATCAGAACCACCGTGATCCCTACGAACCCACGTGAGAACCCCTAAACCAAACACTAGACTACCACCTACCCAGATACCCTAATACCCGTTCCAACCATAAACTGACTGTGACTCGAACACCACGCAAACACCACCCACTCACGACTCTGCTCTGGAGTTAAATACTCGTAATGAAACGAGCGACCAAAACCACCGTGGACAGCGGTCCTGGCGGTCAACGACGACTCCCTTTTCCTTCATACATGACCCCTAACCATCCTAGACTACATATATACAACCATCAGCAAGTATACATGTATTTACAATTGATTAAAAACGCATAGACGAGGAATAGCGAACAGGAAGGAAAAACGAACGGTGATGGTCATACCTTATTCCCTATAAATTCCGGCGGCCCTAAGCCACCCTAACCCGCCATGTAGGCTTCCTTCCCAATCCCTGAAGTAGCGGCACCAAGGAGGTGAGGCAGTTCTACGTTGACTAGGTCAGGAAATAGGGTTATGGAGGGCTATCCAAGGCGGCAGCAGATGTTCTTGTGAGCGTTATTTTGAGTTATGGTCTAGGGTATTTCGAGTTATGGGTCTAGGGTATTTACTTCGAGGCCTACAAGGCTACTACAACACGGTTTAATAACTACTACGCATACCCGACCCCTTCTCTATGAACATTTAAAAAAAATATATAAAAGGAAACACCTATTCGATAAATAAATTATCGAATACAAACGTTCGAATATTCTCAATACGTCAATATAAATAATAATAATAATAAAAGAAATACGGTGTATTACACCTACGGGTTCCATAGACGTACGGTCCGCCATCTGGACAGTCATACTAGTTACAGCAAAGTTGGTCATTCCAAGTTTTAAGGCTACACTAAGGGGCATAACACTGATACTAGCTCCTAAGTCGCATAGGGCCTTTTTCACAGGGAAGGTTCCTATATTGCAGGGAACAGAAAAACTGCCAGGATCCTCCAGCTTATGAGGGGCTATAACATGTGATAAAAAACTGGATGACTCTTCAGTGAGGGCTACTGACTCAACCTTATCTAAAGACCTCTTTCTTGACAAAAGTTGTCTCATAAATTTAAGATACGAAGGAACCTGTTGGACTAATTCTAAAAACGGAACTTGAACATTTAATGAACGAATTACGTCTTTAAATTTATCGAATTATACCTGTTCCTTGGTTGGTATGAGTCTCTCCGGGAAAGGACGAGCAGAGGAGTCGGTATTTGCAGCCCTTCTCAGAAACCTAGGGGTCTTATCACCCCGAAACAGGAAATCCCTCAAGTTGTTTGGCAAATCAGGACGAAAAGGGGCTTCCTGTTCCGCATCGGGGGTCGGTCGACCCTCTTCTTCGGTCGATCGACCTGTTTCCTGTACATCGGGATTTTCCAGACTCTGCTCAGAGGTCGGTCGACCTGGCTCCTGGGTCGGTCGACCTTCCTCGCTGTCAGTCAGCTTCGGCTATTTTTCTTTCTCTTTTTCACCTCCCACTTTAGCTCCACTTCGTAGGGATATGATATTTAGAGTCTCTTTTTTCTGGTCCGTCTTGGTCGGAAGTTGACCCGGAGCCCTAGTATCGTTCTTGCCCGCGATCTAAGCAATCTGAGATTCTAACATCTTCATCCCTGCTTCCCTAGCTTGAGATTCCTTCTGAACCAACCCAATGAGATTTTGGATAAGAGCGTCTGTATTGGGTGGTGGGTTTGAAGGTGGTTGACGGTTGAAGGGTGGCTTTTGGAAACCTTGCTTATGTGGGGGAATGTATGTGGAGTTTTGCTGAGGTTGCAAGTGTTGTGGGTTGAGAACATTCTGGCTTTTCCACCTCATGTTGGGATGGACATTATTATTATTTGGGTCATAAAAATTGTTCCCACGATAGTGCTGGAAAGCGGCACATGTCTCATTGGATGAGGTACAAAATTTTGACACGTGCCCTTCTCCACCACACCTCTCACAAGCAAAGGGTCCGTCTTGAACGACATTCACCTGATAAATACCTCCCTTGCTCCCACTTCCTATATCGAACTTCCCTCCAGCTTCTAGCTTCTCTAACTTGGCCACCAAGGCCTCAATAACAGCCACGTTAGACTCAGCCTTCCTTTGGTTACCGCGGGAAGTTGCATGTTCAGCGCGGTGCACAGCAACATCCTCTATTAACTTCAGACCCTTAGTCTCTCCGGAATTGTCTTGGAACCTTCCATTGGCCGCAGCATCTAAGTAGGCCCTGTTGTCATCATAGAGGCCATTGTAGAACTGGTTACAAAGAAACCATTGTTCGAATCCATGGTGTGGTATGGATCGAACAAGTCTCTTGAACCTGTCCCAAGCCTCACTGAAATCCTTATTAGGTCCTTGCTTGAAATTTGTAATTTGCGCCCTTAAAGCATTAGTCTTGGATGCAGAGTAGTATTTTCTGTATAATGCTAAGGCTAAGGTATTCCAATCTGTGATTCCCGCAGCAGTGCGGTCTAAGTCTCTGTACCATTCCCTTGCAGAATCCCTAAGAGAGAAGATAAACATGGTCTGCTTAATCTGGTCCTGTGTCACTCCTTCTGGGGGTGCAATAGAGCATATGTAATCTGTGAAGATTTCAATATTCTTTGCAGCATCCTCATTGGCCGAGCCTCCAAATTGGTTTCTCTCAACCATAGTAATATAGGCAGGCTTGGCCTCGAATGGCTTCCCAGTACCTGCAGGTAAAGTGAACCCTTTGTATAGGTCCTTCAACTGAGGCATGGAGTGACTGGCAATAGTAGCTTCCTCTGTCATGTTTTCTTCTTCGTTTGGGAAAACTTGCAAGTAGGTATAAGGTGGTGTTTTTGGTGAAGGTGGATTATTGGGTGAATTTGGTTGTGAAGATGGTGTTTTTGGTGAAGTTGGTGATGGTGTTTGTTCAAAGATGTCCTCTTGGAATAAGGAAGATGGTGAACCTCCTTCCTTACTCGCTAGAAGATGCTTCCTCCTTTCTCTTAAGGTCCTTTCAAGCTCGTGGTCAAGTGGTAGGAGTTCTCCTTGGACTGACCTGCGCATAAGATGGAAACTACAAGAAAAATGTGAGAAGGTTTTGATGCCCGTCGTTGAGGGTACCAAAGATAAAATTTATAATTCCTAACTTTAACAATAGATAGTGAAAGTCAGGGTCGAACCACAGAGAGGTGGGGAATGTTTATTATTTGTTGTTAATGTTTAAAGGTAACAAATTTGGGGGTTTGATTTGTTGTTCACTAAGTCTAAAGCAAAGATTAAAATAAAACAAGAAATAAAAGATGAGAATAAAATATAATAAAAGGGATGCTAGGATGTTTGGGTAATAAATAGCTAAGGTAATATAAATCCTAAGGTCAACATGTATTGCAGTCGCGTAAGGGGTGTAACATATCCTTTCGGTCTATGATACCTAATAGCTCCTTTCGGCCTATGCTATTAGTTCCTAGGTCTCACAATTATTGGGTGTCAACAATAAGGGTGATTTCTAAATCCTAGGTCACATACCTTTCAGTCTTAAGTAACCTATCCGTCTTAAGGTGTAAACCAATGCCCTTCCCGTATCTCTCAATCTTGTATAGGTCATTACTAACGTCCTACAAGTCTCCTTTCAGTCTCATTGTAGGATATTATAGTCAACAAGGAAGGACGAAACAAGATTCATGCGCGAGTGAGTCGACCGACCAGCTATTCCAGTCGGCCGACCACCGCCTCGGTCGACCGACCCACTATTTGAGTCGGCCGACCGCGGCTCTGCTACAAGTCGGTCTCGGAATTTCTAATACCCACGCATATTTATCCCCTACATCCTAACATATGAAATTTAGCTACTCATGGCGACTAAAACAATTATGAAAACGGGAATAAACATGGAAAACATAGTAAATAATCTAAACATGCGAGATTCAATAAAGCTTGAGAATTCTATCGTAATTGAATGCAATAGTAATAAGAACAATATTAAAGCTAGATTAAAAGAGTAATTACCAAAGTCGGAATTAGGGCAGAAAAGAACAAACTTTATTGAATGCTTAGGAATTATTGAAAGATTACAAATAAACTAAAGACGGAATCAAAACTAGATTGTAACTCTATTGTGGCTTATTAACTAAGAAACTGAATATACTGCTGAATGCCAAAACCCTAATCACAAGATTAGTTTATATAGGGCATAAATTAGAGTTTCCTAAAGGCTTCACAATTCTAAACTATTTCCGAAAAAACGTTCCTGGGCTTCCCTGAGGTCGGTCGACCTTTTTTTACAGGCTTAGCAAATTCTGGGCTTTTCTTCAGATTCTGGACTTCATAAAAATTAGGCCTGGTCGGCCGACCCGTATAGTAGGTCGGTCGACCGCTTCCATATAGAAATCCTTCGGTTTTCTTCTCGCTTTGACTCTTGGTACTTAAATAAAGACTCTAGTTGACTTTCCATTGTTCCTTGATTATGCAAAAGACTCGAGGACATGAATTTGGTGCTAAATCGTCACTTTTCCGCATAAATCTGCAAAAGTGCATAAAAATACGAAAGTACATGATTGTTGGGAAATAAGGGCTAAAACATAGTAAATGAGTGACCAAATGCGTGTAAAAATAGATGAAAAACATCATAAAATAGACACGCATCAAATTCCCCAAACCAAACCCTTGCTTGCCCTCAAGCAAGAAATAGACTCGATCTTAACTAATGGAACGATTTCAATCTCAGAGCGAAATTTACATGTTAGCCTAGACCAATGCCAAGTACAAAATGAGAAAGTATTCGAATCATGCAAACGAGTTATGGTGTCGTCAAACTTGCAACACTAGAGACTATAGAGACTTTATACTATGGACTCTCGCGGTACGCTCGAGACACTCATGAAGCAAAGGGTGAGTATATGTAGAAGATGGAAAGAAGTAATTTTGTAGAGACACTCACCTAACTGCGACCCATGGAAACATGCCTGCAATCTAACATGAACAAGAATTCTACAACTTTGTATAACAATCTCATTTAAGTGGCCTAGATACATGCAATCAAGGTAATGAAAGATATGTGAGGTAAAAGGTAAAAGGCGGTTAAGATGTTTTTGGGTATGTGGGGTTAGTAGCCAAGCTAGTAAAACCGGTTCCCAACAACATATTTCACAACTTTTGATACTAAGAAAGTGCTCTTTTGTAGCACAACTCTCACATGATAAAAATAAGAAAGGACTCCCAAATATTTTTGAATGAGGTACGGGAGTGATAACATATAAAAGAAAGGGAATTTCAGAACGAAATTTTGAATTTCTGATGCTGTCAATGGGTCGGCCGACCCATAAAGGTGGTCGGTCGACTTTGCTTCTGTACGTTTTGATCTTTTTTCTTTTTTCTTTTCTTTTCTTCTTTTTTTGGACTTTTCTGTTCTTTTTCTTTTCTTTCTTTCTTTCTTTTCTCTTTTTGCTCAAAATAGCATATAAACCAAGATGCCTCAAGATAAACCAAAGACCACAAATACTAGCTTGGAAGGGTAGGCTAAGTATGGGATGTAGTTTTGAGGGAATAAAAAGGCAATTTTGGCTATGTGAAGCTTATGGGTGAATATGAGAAAAGGGATCCCAAATGCACGTATCAAGATTCACAAAACGAGATAGTAAAACAAGTATATAGCAATTCAAGTTCATGTTTATGCATATTGATGTAACATGTTCCAGGGGGAGTACTACTCACATCCTAGACAACTGGTTTAAAAATGAAACCAGGAAATAAGCTCTAAACCTTAGAATGTATAGTAGGTTGCCAAGGTATAAGTCAAGTCTCAAGATATACAAATTGATGAAAACTCGTAGATATGCAAAAGATTCTTATACTAAAACAAGTTGACAAGGCAATGGTAAAGGCATAAATATGTAAAATAGCTGAATCATCCTTGAAATACTTTCGTTCCGACTCGACCTATATGCTAAAATAAACGTGCATTTTTTTTGAATTTTTTCTATTTTTTTGTATTTTTCTTTTGTATAGGTAGAGAAAATAAAGAAAAGAACAATGCAAGACAGAAATGCAATAAATGTGTGACAAAATGCAATGCATGTGACACGAAACCATTCCACAAACCAACCCGCACAATGTCCCCATTGTGCATTAGCTTAATTAAAGGTTTCGCAAAATTAAAGAAAAGATGCAAAAAAAACTAGGGAAAAATTGGAAAGAACTCACTGGATTGATAGACGTATGAGAAAAACCTCCCTAAACCAGCGTTAGCTGGGAGGTTTTGGTGGCTAGAAATGCCACTCAAGTACCAAAGAACGGTTGCACGATCTCCGATGAAGAAACGAACCGACTGCGACGGATAGGTAGGTCGACCGACCTGTATAAGAGGTCGACCGACCTTCCTGTAGACTACAGGAATTTCAGCGATATAACGTCTAGGTCGACCGACTTGTGTATCTGGTCGGTCGACCACTCTGTGTCCCAGCGATCTTTGTTTCTTCGTAAAACCTGAAAAAGCATTAAATATGCGCCCAACAAATGCGCGAGATTCCAAAAACAAGTCTAAAGTCTTAACTACGCAAGCATAAAGGAAAAAGAATTCTAAAAACTATGAGCAAACCAAATTAAAAAGTCTCACACAACAAAAATAAATTGTCTTAAAAGCTGAAATTTGAAACAACTATCCGCTAAAGATGCGGAAAATATCCGACCACGACTTTTGACGACATGCCGTAGTCTCCACGGTGTTTGCTTGAGTAGCAAATCACATCTTCTTCCCGCCGTCGCAAAGCATATGCGACGACCTCTCTTCTTGAGCTTGCCTCCTCTTTTTCTTCTCTTCCCGATCCGCGACATCTGGATCTTCATCTTCTTTATAGCTTAGGCATCCCATTCCTCCTCTCTGGACCATAGCTTCCTTCACTTTGGGTTTCCCCAAACCAATTCCTGCACTAGCCACGATAGAAGTGTCCTCCATATTGCTCCCAATCTGGGGCGGAGGTGTAAAAACAGGTACAGGAGTAGGTAATAAAGTAGGAGAAGTAGTGATGACCTTATACTTCTTTTCAGAAGTGATAGCATTACAAGTGATGGGGGTCATAGCATCCTTCTTCCTATAAGATAGGCCATATATAATAGAATGCTTTCCTACTTTGAAGGTCAAAGTCCCAGTGCCTACATCTATAATGGCTCCTACAGTGTGGAGGAAAGGTCTTCCTAGTATTATAGGTATATGGGCATCCTCTGGGATGTCCAAAACTACGAAGTCAACTGGGAAGAAAAACCTGTCAATACGCACAGGGATGTTTTCCAACACCCCTATAGGTTCCATAGATGTACGATCTGCCATCTGGACAGTCATGCTGGTCATTTTAAATTCGGTCATTCCTAATTTTAAGGCAACGCTTAGGGGCATGACACTGATACTAGCACCTAAATCGAATTATGCCTTCTTTACTGGCAAGGTTCCTATATTGCAGGGGACAGAAAAACTACCAGGGTCTTCTAATTTGTGAGGGGCAGTAACATGTGTTAAAAAACTGGATGACTCTTCAGTGAGGGCCACCGACTCAACCTTATCTAGAGACCTCTTTCTCGCTAAAAGTTGTCTCATAAATTTAAGATAGGAAGGAACCTGTTGAACTAATTCTAGAAACGGGACTTGAACATTTAATGAACGAATCACATCCTTAAATTTGTCAAAAGATACCTGATCCTACGAAGGTACGAGTCTTTCTGGGAAAGGAGGGGCTGAAGATTCGGTATTTGCAGCCCTTTTCAGAAATCTAGGGGTCTTATCACCCCGGAAAAGGAAATCCCTTAAGTTATTTGGCAATTCTAGACGAAAAGGGGCCTCTGGTTCTGCCTCGGTGGTCGGTTAACCATCTTCTTCGGTCGGTCGACCACTGTCCTGTTCAGCAAAAATTTTCGGATTCTGCTCTGTGGTCGGTCAACCTGGCTCCTGGGTCGGTCGACCTTCCTTGCTGCTACTCGGCTGTTTTTCTTTCTCGACTCCCACTTTAGCTCCACTTCGTAGGGATATGATGTTTAGAGTCTCTTTTTTCTGGTCCGTTTTGGTCGGAAGTTGACCCGGAGCCCTTGTATCATTCTTGCCCGCAATTTGAGCAATCTTAGATTCTAACATCTTCATCCCTGCCTCTCTAGCCTGTGACTCCTTCTGAACCAACCCAATAAGATTTTGGATAAGAGTGTCTTTGTTGGGTGGTGGATTTGAAGGTGGTTGAGGGTTGAAGGGTGGTTTTTGGAAACCTTGCTTATGTGGGGGGATATATGTGGAATTTTGCTGAGGTTGCATATGTTGTGGGTTAAGAACATTCTGGCTTGTCCACCTCAGGTTGGGATGGACATTATTATTATTTGGGTCATAGAAATTGTTCCCACAATAGTGTTGAAAAGCGGCACACGTCTCATTGGATGAAGTACAGAATTTTGACACGTGCCCTTATCCACCGCACCTCTCACAGGCAAAGGGTCCGTCCTGAACGGCGTTCACCTGGTAAATTCCTCCCTTGCTCCCACTTCCTAGATCGAACTTCCCTCCAGCCTCTAATTTTTCCAACTTGGCTGTCAAGGCCTCAATAGCTGCTAGGTTATACTCAGACTTCCTTTGATTACCTCTGGAAGTTCCATGTTCAGCACGGTGTACAGCAACATCTTCTATCAATTTAAGACCCTTAGTCTCTCCTGAATTATCTTGGAATCTCCCATTAGCTGCAGCATCTAGATAGGCCCTATTGTCATCGTAAAGGCCATTGTAGAACTGGTTACAAAGAAACCATTGTTCGAATCCGTGATGTGGTATGGATCGAACAAGTCTCTTGAACCTGTCCCACGCCTCACTAAAATCCTCATTGGGGCCCTGTTTGAAATTAGTAATCTGCGCCCTTAAAGCATTAGTCTTGGATGCAGAATAGTATTTCCTGTAGAATGCTAAGGCTAGGGTATTCCAATCTGTGACTCCCGCAGCAGTGCGGTCTAAATCTCTGTACCATTCCCTCGCAGCGTCCCTAAGAGAGAAGATAAACATGGTCTGCTTAATCTGGTCCTGCGTCACTCCTTCCGAGGGTGCAATAGAGCATATGTAATCTGTGAAGGTTTCAATATGCTTTGCAGCATCCTCATTGGCCGAGCCCCTAAATTGGTTTCTTTCAACCATAGTAATATAGGCAGGCTTGGCCTCGAATGGCTTCCCAGTACCTGCAGGTAAAGTGAACCCTTTGTATAGGTCCTTTGCCTGAGGCATGGAGTGACTGGCAATAGTAGCTTCCTCTGTCATGTTTTCTTCTTCTTTTGGAAAAACTGGAAAGTAGGTAAAAGGTGGTGTTCTTGGTGAAAGTGGATTGTTGGGTGAATTTGGTTGTGAAGGTGGTGTTTTTGGTGATGGTGGTGATGATGGTTGTTAAAAAATGTCTTCTTGGAACAAGGAAGATGGTGAACCTCCTTCCTGATTCGCTAGAAGTTGCTTTCTCCTTTCTCTAAGAGTCCTCTCAAGCTCGTGGTCAAGTGCTAGGAGTTCTCCTTGAACTGACCTGCGCATAAGATGGAAACTACAAGAAAATGGTGAGAAGGTTTAAGGAACAAAAAGTTCCTTAAACAAAGAGAAACAAAAACAAAAACAATAAACACTGGCGTTACCTCCCCGGCAACGGCGCCAAAATTTGATGCCCGTCGTTGAGGGTACGAAAGATAAAATTTATAATTCTTAACTTTAACAATAGATAGTGAAAGTCAGGGTCGAACCACAGAGAGGTGGGGAATGTTTATTGTTTGTTGTTAATGTTTAAAGGTAACAAATTTGGGGGTTTGATTTGTTGTTCACTAAGTCTAAAGCAAAGATTAAAATAAAACAAGAAATAAAAGATGAGAATAAAATATAATAAAAGGGATGCTAGGATATTTGGGTAATAAATAGCTAAGGTAATATAAATCCTAAGGTCAACATGTATTGCAGTCGTGTAAGGGGTGTAACATATCCTTTCGGTCTATGATACCTAATAGCTCCTTTCGGCCTATGTTATTAGTTCCTAGGTCTCACAATTATTGGGTGTCAACAATAAGGGTGATTCCTAAATCCTAGGTCACATACCTTTCAGTCTTAAGTAACCTATCCGTCTTAAGGTGTAAACCAATGCCCTTCCCGTATCTCTCAATCTTGGGTAGGTCATTACTAACGTCCTACAAGTCTCCTTTCAGTCTCATTGTAGGATATTATAGTCAACAAGGAAAGACGAAACAAGATTCATGCGCGAGTGGGTCGACCGACCAGCTATTCCAGTCGGCCGACCACCGCCTCGGTCGACCGACCCACTATTTGAGTCGGCCGACCGCGGCTCTGCTACAAGTCGGTCTCGGAATTTCTAATAGCCACGCATATTCATCCCCTACATCCTAACATATGAAATTTAGCTACTCATGGCGACTAAAACAATTATGAAAACGGGAATAAACATGGAAAACATAGTAAATAATCTAAACATGCGAGATTCAATAAAGCTTGAGAATTCTATCGTAATTGAATTTAATAGTAATAAGAACAATATTAAAGCTAGATTAAAAGAGTAATTACCAAAGTCGGAATTAGGGCAGAAAAGAACAAACTTTATTGAATGCTTGGGAATTATTGAAAGATTACAAATAAACTAAAGACGGAATCAAAACTAGATTGTAACTTTATTGTGGCTTATTAACTAAGAAACTGAATATACTGCTGAATGCCAAAATCCTAATCACAAGATTAGTTTATATAGGGCATAAATTAGAGTTTCCTAAAGGCTTCACAATTCTAAACTATTTCCGAAAAAACGTTCCTGGGCTTCGCTGAGGTCGGTCGACCACTTTGGTGGGTCGGTCGACCTCTTTTTACAGGATTAGCAAATTCTGGGCTTTTCTTCAGATTCTGGACTTCATAAAAATTAGGCCTGGTCGGCCGACCCGTGTAGTAGGTCGGTCGACCGCTTCCGTATAGAAATCCTTCGGTTTTCTTCTCGCTTTGACTCTTGGTACTTAAATAAAGACTCCAGTTGACTTTCCATTGTTCCTTAATTATGCCAAAGACTCGAGGACATGAATTTGGTGTTAAATCGTCCCTTTTCCGCATAAATCTGCAAAAGTGCATAAAAATACGAAAATACACAATTGTTGGGAAATAAGGGCTAAAACATAGTAAATGAGCGACCAAATGCGTGTAAAAATAGATGAAAAACATCATAAAATAGACACGCATCAGAAAGTTCCTTAAACAAAAGAAACAAAAACAATAAACAATAAACACTGGCGTCACCTCCCCGGCAAGGGCGCCAAAATTTGATGCCCGTCGTTGAGGGTACCAAAGATAAAATTTATAATTCCTAAACTTAAACTATAGATAGTGAAAGTCAGGGTCGAACCAGAAGGAGGTGGGGAATGTTTATTGTTTGGTGTTAATGTTTAAAGTAACAAATTTGGGGGTTTGATTGGTTATTGCTAAGTCTAAAGCAAAGATAAAAATAAAAACAAGAAAATAAAGACGAGATTAAAACTATATTAAAAGAGATGCTAGGATGTTTGGGTAATAAATAGCTAAGGTAAAATAAATCCTAAGGTCAACATGTATTGCAGTCGCGTAAGGGGTGTAACATATCCTTTCGGTCTATGGTACCTAATAGCTCCTTTCAGCCTATGCTATTAGTTCCTAGGTCTCACAATTATTGGGTGTCAACAATAAGGGTGATTCCTAAATCCTAGGTCACATACCTTTCAGTCTTAAGTAACCTAGCCGTCTTAAGGTGTAAACCAATGCCCTTCCCGTATCTTTCAATCTTGGGTAGGTCATTACTAACATCCTACAAGTCTCCTTTCAGTCTCATTGTAGGTTATTATAGTCTACGAAGTAAAACGAAACAGAATTCATACGCGTGTCGGTCGACCGACCAGCTACCCCGGTCGGCCGACCTCCTCCTGCAACAGGTCGATTTCGGAACCTATACTACCTACGCATATTCATCCCCTACATCCTAACACATGTATTTAGCTACGCATGGTTACTAAAACAACAATGAAAACGGGAATAAACATGGAAAACATAATGAACATTAATCTAAACATGCAATAATAATAAAGCTTGGGAACTGCAGTCTATGGATTTGTGGTAGGGGCACAACCACCATGGCCAGTGATGGAAGGTTTTCTGAAAAGACTATGGAGTGCGCATAAAATTGATAAAATTTCATTCTTACCAAATGGAATATTTGTTGTGCGATTTGAAACTCCTGCAATGCAGACTGCAGTACTGAATGGAGGATACTATATGTTTGATAACAAACCTCTTGTGGTGAAGCAATGGACGGAATCTGTAGACTTAGAAAAAGAGGAGGTCAAAAAAGTTCCAGTGTGGATTAGACTGAATAACCTACATTTAAAATTTTGGGGACAGAGTTTGCCAAAATTGGCTGCACTGGTTGGGAAGTACATCAGAAAGGATCCATTTACTGAAGCCAAAACAAGAATTGGATATGCCAGAATTTTAGTTGAAATGCATATTGGTCAACACATGCCAAAGCAAATCAAATTTTTGGATGACAATGGGATTCAAGTCACAGTGAATGTTCATTATGAATGGTTACCAGTTATGTGCACGAAATGTAAGAGGTTAGGGCATGAACATGGGAATTGCAGAGTGGGGAAGGCTCCTGCTAGACCTTATGTGCCTCCACCTAAGCAGATTTGGAAACCAAAACAACCTAATCCTATTATGCAGAAGCAAAGTGTTCAAGTGATCACAGTAACACCTCCCCCGGCAGAAAAGACTAAGGACAACCCAGTAGCTCTGCAGGGGGATACTCATGAGCGTATTTCTGCTGTAGCACCAGGAAGCCCTTCCTTTCTCCAGATGCTCACTGGTGGTCCAAGCAGGCAGGCAGGTATGGCAATGGTAGACCCTACCCCCCACATCTCCCAATGATCCCTATTGGATTTTGGAATGTGAGGGGGATGAATAGGGAAGAGAAGCAAAGGGAGATTAATAATTTTATGTTGATAAATAATGTAGGTGTGTTTAGTTTAGTGGAAACTAAAATAAAAAGTAGTAATTACAATAAGGTAGCTAGAAATATTTTTAGCCAGTGGAGTATCACTTCCAATTCCCATCTGCATAATGGGGGTAGAATATGGCTTCTCTGGGATCACAATAAATGCAATATCCAGCCACTGCACTATACCTCCCAACTGATACATTGTTTGGTTCAGGATATTCAATGTAATTTGCAATATCATGTCACTATGGTTTATGGGTTCAATGTTATTCAAGAAAGGGAGACATTGTGGACAGATCTTAAGCATTTGGCAGGCACTGTGCAGGGTGCTTGGATGGTAGGGGGAGACTTCAATTGTGTCTTAAATCAGGAGGAAAGACTTGGGGGCAGTTTTAACATTGCAGAGGCAGCCTCTTTTCAGGAGTGTATTGATGTTTGTGAGCTGATAGATATCCCTGCACTTGGTGCTCTTTATACTTGGAACAACAAACAAAATCCAGAGGAGAGGGTCTTCAGTCGAATAGACAGATGCCTGGTGAATGATCACTGGTTGGACTTACTTCCTCAGGCTAAAGCAAATTTCATGCCTGAAGGATTATTTGACCACTCTCCTTGTGTGATAGCCTCAGGTGCTATACACAATGAGCATAAGAGAGGGTTTAGATATTATAATATGTGGAGTCAATGTCCTCAATTTGAGAGTATTATTCAGGAAGGATGGCAGCAGTATATAGATGGTACCAAAATGTTTCAAGTGGTCAAGAGATTACAGCAGCTAAAACAACCTCTAAAAAAGCTGAACAAAGAGAAGTTCTCTGCTATTGAACAACAAACAGCTATAGCTAAAGTTGAACTACAGCTTGTGCAAAAGGAATTGAGTGAGCAACCTCACAATATGGAGCTTAGACAGAAGGAGACTGATTTGCAGGCCACCTATAGACATTTGAATACACTGTGTACTGAGTTCCTGCAGCAGAAAGCCAAAACTAAATGGCTTGAAGAGGGTGATATGAACACTGCTTATTTCCATGGCTCTCTGAAAACAAGAAGGAACAAAAATGCAGTCCATCAGATCACTAATCAAAATGGACAGATCATCACAGACCCAAAAGGTATACAGGACTGTTTCCTGGAATACTACAGAGAGCTCTTGGGCAGTAGAAATACAACTAGTAGGGTCAAAACTACTATTATTAGCCAGGGAGCAGTGTGCAATGATGCACATAATGAAATTCTGATGCATCCAGTAACTAATGAAGAGATAAAGGAAGTGGTTTTCAGTATTCCAAATGATAAAACTCCGGGGCCTGATGGTTACTCTAGTAAGTTCTTCAAAGATGCCTGGCACATTGTACGGGAAGACATATGTGGAGCTGTAAAGGACTTCTTCCAGACAGGCCAGTTATTGAAGCAGATCAACACTACTCATATTACCTTGGTGCCAAAAGTTGATAGGCCTGCCAATGTAATGCAATATAGGCCAATAGCATGCTGTAATGTCATTTATAAAAGTATCTCAAAACTCCTTTGCAAAAGACTGTGTTTGGTGTTACCTGATTTAATATCCCCAGTCCAAGGAGGGTTCATAAAGGGAAGGAGCATCATTGAGAACATTCTGATATGCCAGGATCTTATAAGGCTCTATAATAGGAAAGCCAGCTCAGCCAGATGTCTATTCAAAATAGACTTACAGAAAGCTTATGACACAGTTGAGTGGAGCTTCCTCCAACAAATGCTGACTAAACTGAAGTTTCCTCCTCACTTCCAGCACTTACTTATGCAATGTGTGACTACAGCTACTTACTCTTTGAACTTGAATGGTGATAGTTTTGGTTTCTTCAAAGGGCAAAGAGGGTTAAGACAAGGGGATCCACTAAGCCCTCTTCTGTTCACCATATGCATGGAATATCTAACTAGATTACTGCAACACACTACTACTACAATGGAATTCAAATACCATCCTCTATGCAAACCTATGAAACTATCTTGCTTAATGTTTGCATATGATCTTCTGATGTTCAGTAAAGGAGATAATAACTCTGTGATGGTTCTTCTTAGAACTTTTGCTACTTTCTCATCTGCCTCAGGTCTAAAAATGAGTACAGGGAAATCAAATGTGTACTTTGCAGGAGTGCCAGAACACCTTAGGCAACACATAGCTCGAATTTCTGGATGTAATGAAGGACAACTTCCTTTTAAATACCTAGGAGTCCCCATCAAGCCTGCTAAACTGAATATGAGGGACTGCCAGCCTCTAGTAAACAAGGTGGTGGAAAGAATAAGGAGATTATGGGCAAGGAAACTATCTTACGCAGGGAGGCTTGTTCTAGTGAGATCAGTATTATCTACCCTTCATAACTACTGGGCATCTATCTTCATTTTGCCAAAAACTGTTCTGAATCAAGTGGATGCTATATGTAGGAATTATCTCTGGTCTGGGACAGCTGAATATCAGAAAATACCTACTGTCTCATGGGAAAAAATTTGTACTCCATACAAAGAGGGGGGACTTAATCTGAAATAATCAGCCATATGGAATGCAACAGCTATAGGTAAATTGGCAGTGTGGATCAGTATCAATGCTTCAAAGCTTTGGGTTCAATGGATTCACCATATTTACCTGAAGGGGACAGACTGGGATGCTTACAATCCCCCTACTGATACTAACTGGTACTGGAAAAAGATATGTAAGATCAGAGAGCAGATGAATGCTGGGTTCGCTGCAGGGGAGTGGACTTGGCAAGGAAATGAAAGATATACAGTTGCAAAAGGCTACCACTGGATGAGAATTAAAAGAGAGGAAGTGGATTGGCACAGGCTGGTTTGGAACAGATGGACAGTACCTAAGCATAGCATGGTGGCTTGGTTACATCAACACAATGGCTTGAACACTCGAGACAAACTCAAAAGACTAGGCCTGATCACAGAAGAGGGGTGCTGCATCTGTGCAGCAGCTCCTGAAACCATAAGTCATTTATTTTGTCATTGCCCTTACAGTAGTAGAGTGCTTGCAGGTCTCAAAAGTTGGCTCCCAATCCACATTGACAACAACATAGCAGTGCATCACAGGAGACGAATTAGGGGAACTAAGCTACAAAGGGCAGTCAGAAATGGTATACTCAATGCTGTAATTTATCATATATGGCATCAGAGGAACAAATGTAGGATGGAGCAGAGGCTAATCAGAGTTGATGTACTTGTCTCAAACATTAAGCAGGAGTTGAGTAGGTTTTTTAAGAGCAAATGTATTCCCTTTTGGACAAAGACAAGGCCTTTCTTCAAGGTCTAGTTTAAGGTCCTCTTGTAACTAAGACATTTTTGGATATTTATATACTTACCTTTACCAAAAAAAAAAAAAATAAAGCTTGGGATTCTATCTTAACTGAATGCAATAATAACAAGAACAATAATTAAATTAAGAGAGTAATTACCAGAGACAGGATTAAGGCCGAAAAGGAACAAACTTTATTGAATGCTTGAGAATTATTGAAAGATTACAATTGAACTAAAAGACGGAATAAAACTAAATTACGAACTTGATTATTATGATGGGTGATGATCGATAAAAGCTCCATTATAAACCCTAAACAAAAGATTAGTTTTTATAGGGCAGAATATAGGAGTTTCCTAAAGACTCAAACACTTCTAATCGACTTCCGAAAAGCTTCTGGGCTTCGCTGGGGTCGGTCGACCTACTATGTGGGTCGGTCGACCTCTTTACGGGCTTCTGGAGAATTCCGGGCTTTCCAAAACAGAGATCTGGTCAGCCGACCCAAGTATTAGGTCGGTCGACCCGTTTCCGCATTAGATTGCTTTGATTCGTCTTGGTTTGACTTTTGATACTTGATTAGTGATTCCAGTTTACTTTCTTCGTTCCTTAGTTATGCAAGAATCTCGAGGGCATAAGTTTGGTGTAAAATTGTCCTTTTTCCGCACAAATCTGCAAAAGTGCATAAAAATACGAAAGTGCACAATTGTTGGGAAATAAGGGCTAAAACATAGTAAATGAGCGACCAAATGCGTGTAAAAATAGATGTAAAACATCATAAAATAGACACGCATCATATACTATTTCTGGTATTGGGAACAAGAGTTTTTGAATATGAGCTTTACTTGTATATATGGTGATATGCATGCGGCTATATGATCCCTGAACCGTTAGGTAGAGATATAGTATAATGATATGTGTAATGAGTTGATGAGCTATAGCTACCTAAAGGATAGATGTAGGAGAGATATGATCGTGATTGACTGGAATGGTTAGTAGAGCCAACTATGCTATGTTGTTATAGGATGTGGAACCAAGTTATGTCTTATGTGTAAAGCTAGTAGACCGAAACGGACGTCGTGCCCGTTGATAATTGTTTGTTACTATTCTATGTGTGTATACACTTCTTATTTTCATGCCTTATACTTTGCAAGAGTTTACTGATGTGCTTACTAGGCAAATGTGATAGGAATTTGAGATTTATAATTGTTATTATTTTACTAATTGCTTTAGCAATCCATATCTAGTGAAATGCGGAGTGTGTTACCCCAAGCCATGAGTACTCTAGGGTTATGTGTTGCATAGATTGTACTTAAAGTATATATGGCAATTTCTTTTGACACCCAATTAGTTTAGTTAGAGAGTCATGTTTCTATAAGTGCCACCTTGGTGGTTTCTGGTGTACATATTTACATACTATTATGTTGTGATTGTACAACGGTAGGAACTAATGCATTGTTCATACATGTATAACTATTGAATCATTTCGTGATGCTACTTCTCAATTTCGCAATGTTACCATCTTGTAGATGACAATTTCAGTTTGAAATAATGATGTTAAATTGGTACAATGTGATCCCAACGCTTCAAATGACATGTCAACATGTTTTGGAAAAATAATGGTCATATTTGAATGTGATAGTGTGAAGTGATTTTAAGGGACGCAAATATTTTTTTATAAGTTTTCAGAATGTTACCTTGCTTGCGAGAGCTGCCGTTTAAAATGTGTTCTCTATATGTGTATGACAATTTTATGTATGATAACCTTCTGAATTAGCTTTCCAATGTTTTGGTTTCATGTTAAAACGACTTATATTATGAGTGAAATAAATATTTTAGTCGACAGTGGTCAGATTGTTACTGCTCAGTCCTGTTATGACCCATCTTTTGTAAAAGAAATCATTTAAAAACTTGGTTATTGTTTATGCATAATTCCAACTCTACTGTTCAGAATATTCGTTCACGTTTGCAAAATGATACACAATGAAAAAAAAAAATCTTAACGAGACGTTATTTAATAGTGATTTTTGCAAGTTAACCAATTTCTGTCGTATTACTGTGAAGTTTTGTTCAGACCAACTGAGTTGTATAAACGATTTTCTTGAGATATGCATTTGCTTCTTGTTGCTATGATTAGTTAATTCATTATATTTTTTTTTTCCCAAAAACAATTATAGCTCGTAAGATAGCTAAGCGGTTATGTAATTACGATTTTGTGAGTTATATAGGT
Organism: Silene conica; assembly: GCA_029255685.2. Lineage (NCBI taxonomy): Eukaryota > Viridiplantae > Streptophyta > Magnoliopsida > Caryophyllales > Caryophyllaceae > Silene > Silene conica. The sequence goes on from CM055315.2 coordinate 58,009,223, forward strand.
TTCATATAAAAGTTTAATCAAAAGTGAATCTGTGATACTCATTAGTAACATGAATAATAGGCATATAAAGTGAATATGAACCTTGTCATATAATAATGTAACCTTGCACATTTCATCAAGTTCATAAAAGATAGTTCTTTTGTACATACGCTCTTAATTTCTAGGGACATGACCTCAGAATAATTATGTGGTATTTGTATATATGTGTTGTTAAAATTGTGTTTATCTGAGAAGAGTCTTGTCAAGTGGCAGAATAAAAATTTAACTGGTAAACTTATTGGCATGATATGGCAATCTAATGGTTATACGTAATTGTGATTATTTGAACAATGTGAATCTTGTTGATGTTCTTTCGTATATTAATGGTTTATCTCTGTCTAGTTCCCTGTGATTATAATCTTTACATATATATATATATATATATATTTTTTATATTGTTATGCCATAAGGTGAAGTGCAAATTGATATGTATAAATATGATCACGATGTATTGAAATTATTAATTGGTTGAAATGTGAAGTATGAATTACTAGTCTTGTGGATTTGTTTACTTTTATCATTAAAATTTTCATAATTCATGAGTGAGATGAACAATGTCTTAGTAAGGAAGAGTTAGAATATCTCCGTGTAGTCTTGTTTCAATCTATAACTTGTAAAGTTGCCTTTAATTCATGTTTATAAATTGCCACAAAATTTTCACTTCAATGTTCAAAAGTTTCAAAATGTTTACAAAGTGGTGATTATTTATGATAACGCTCGATGTTATGATGATTATAAGTAATTCTTTGCAACTTGATCTATTCTGTAACTACGTGTTGATGAAGTTCTGCCTAAATGTTTAATTGCTGCGCATTATATAAACCTGTTAGTTTAGCAAGTCTGGTATACTAATAGTTTCATGACAAACGATGTAAGGTGAGTGGATGAAAAAAAAAATACCTACGGGATTTTAACTTATTGTTATCCAGAAATGTTAAGCGGTCTTGTTAGTCTATGGTCGTGTATGTCTTATGAAACATGTCAATACTCCATGTTTAATTGCGTTAACTAATTTTGCCCTATGTCTTTCCTAGAATATGATTTGCTTTTATAATATGATTATGAACATGAGATGTATTTCTATGACATTTATGAACTACGAGGTTGCTGACTATCTACATTTGTGTAAATACGTAACTAGGTGTTATAGGTGATAGCTATTCTAATCCTGATTTACCGCGTAACGCGATTTATACTGATCCTAAGATTCTTGTCATTGCCCAAGGTTATATGATTACGTGGTACTTGCTCAGGGTCTCTTTTGAGTACTTAATTGAGTTGAATATTAGTACTTGTCCTTTTATTTTGATAGTTAAAATTTTCTTTTTATAAGATAATTCTTTTTTTTGTGAGACGGGTTGAGTTGTGGAATGGCTGAACTTTTGGTAAGTGATTAGTGGTGTTATGTAATATATTTTGTGTTTGGTTGAACTAATTTGGACAAGAGTATGATAATGTCCTTTAAGCATGAAATTCATCATTATGAATGATACTATGAGCAAGAACTAGAGAATTAATCATGGTACAATGTTACGTAAGCTACTAAAGGGCAAGTGCTGAGTTCGGGTATTGATGTTGAGGATTCGTTTTGGCCTTTTTGATAAGCTCGAGTTGTGTCCTGGTCGTATGATTATCGTTGTTACCCTTGACTAAGACTTGTGGGTGAGCAGCATAGAGTTCTACTCCAAGTTTGGAGCATGGTTCATTGTTGAATCTCTGACAATAATGATACTGAAATTGTGATGAGAATTGGTTACTGGTATTGAGTTATGAGTTATTAGGCTGTTGTGCCATATTGTGTTTACGGTCCGGTGTGACCTTGGTTATTGAGTTATATTCTGAATTTGACATCGGTATTGAGATGGAGGTTTTGGTTGCGGTTTAATTCCGTCAGTTCACCCACCCCTTTTTCTTTGGTTCGACGATGAGAATATGATACTTGGTCTCTTAATTGGAGCAAGATTTTATGAGATAAAGTAATGAGTAAGACATTTTTTTTTGTTAGCTAGAATGTTTATGGGGTTACGGGGACGTAACCATGTTTTAAGGAGGATAAGATTGTAAAATCTTAATGATTTTGATAAGGCTAGTTGTTATGTCCTGGCTAATTGGTGTGTTGTGATTGTTCGAAAATACTTGGTAATCTTGATTACTTATGTTATGCATTTTATTGTGTTTCGTGAAGTATCCTTATATAAAGTTGTATGTTAAACTTTGGGGACAAAGTTTTCTTAACGGGGGTAGAATGTAACATTTCGTGTTCTAAGGTACCTTTAATAATTTTGTGGGCATCAAGTTCTGTGTTCGTTATGTGCCTAGTTACCAGTTTGCTGACCAACCATAGGATGTGAACTTCGGGACGAAGTTCATTTTAAGGGGGAAGATTGTAATAGCTCGTATTTTGTTTTTTTTATAATACTCGACGAGTAGATAATATTCGGTGTTAGCATTCGATAATTAAGCTATTGAATAATAAGCTAATCATTTAGGTTGTGTTGTTTATGTGGTTAGTGGGATTCGAACTTGGGACCTTTGGCACACTACCATGGGCCTCGAAATGTGTACCAAAACAAGAACAGCCCACACTTAGTTATATTTCAAACACATACAAAACACACCCTGCCGTCACATATCTACACCCTCCTAACCTAATCCTACCCTAATTCTCATACGATCACCACACGCACTTACAGCCGACACAGCAGGGAGTAGGTAGGAGGTTCACACGGTGGACTTAAGGCTATCTAAGGGAGGTCGAATCTGATGAGAAGTAAGTATGCACACCATTCCTTTTGTTTTCCTGTTTTCCCTTAGCAATTTCTCGTGTGTAATCTGGTTAGTACACACATCTAGGTTTTCTGTTTTGTGCATAGAATTAATCTATGATGTTTGTTAATCATGTGTGGATCATTCTAGGGTCGTCGTTGACCTCCATTGACCGTCGAAGGGGGGGGGGTGTTTTATGGCAGTACCAGAGTCGTGTTTATATTTCCAGATTAACGTGTTGAACAACAGTGTTTATACCCCGATTCGTTTTATAACCCGTTTATGATTTCGTGTGGTTGTGGGGTTGTCATAAATATGGAAGTCCGGATGATTAAATGGTGGTTGTTAGGGTGAGTCTTGGTGTTTCATGACGTTTCTTTGCTAGGGTTCGTTTGGGTGGTTCACGGTTTAAGCAACAGAGTTGAGGTGGGGACTGGGTTTTGAGTCGGTTGTTACTGGCGGTTGCTGCGGTGTCAACAACAACCAATAGCCTCCCAGGAACCACCACGGCTCAGAGGCGAGCCTGGTGGTGTCACTGGTGAGGGTGGTGGACGCTGTTGGTGTCGTTCGTGGTGGTTACGGGCATGGTCAGGCTGTCACGGGGTTGGGTTCGTGTTCTAAGGGGTTGTGTTTGCGTTGTTCTTTTGTCTTAAGTTTAGGTTATTCAAGTTTTAAATGGGTTGTTATGATATATAAACATTACATAATTTTATGGGTGAATTATTAAAGTATATATATAAGTAAGTATTATGTTTTAAGCATTCATTGTTCATGTTTAATATTATTTCTTTTATCATTTTGTAATAATCTTATTATTATTATTATTATTATTATTATTATTATTATTATTATTATTATTATTATTATTATTATTATTATTATTATTATTATTATTATTATTATTATTATTATTATTATTATTATTATTATTATTATTATTATTATTATTATTATTATTATTGTTGTTGTTGTTGTTATCATTAGTATTAATGTGGTTAATATGATATTATGTTTGTTAATTTCGTTATGTTATTGATAATTATTTTATTGGATTCAATAATAATTGTTGTTGGAGTTGTATATTGTAATTAACATGTTTACAATTGTTAATGTATGGTAAATTGTTAATAATGTCTTATGGGTAGTTAATATATTTGGGTTATGAGCAATTTTGTTTGTGACAATTAATTATATGTGGTTAAGTTTAATAAATGAGAACATGATCAATAATTTGGTGGTATTGCCTTTATGGGCAAGGTTACTATTTCAGGAAAGTTTCTATTATTGGAAACTTTCCACTTTTGGAAGTTACTATATTTAGTTTATTGCTGCTATATAAAAGGGGGTCTGGTGGAGATTTATTAATCGTTAAATAATATATATTTAGGTGGCGGTTTCTGCGTGGAACATTACTAGCAGCTGTTGGTTATCTTTCTGCAAATTGAGGTAGGGGAATATCTATGACTGTGATTGTGATTCGACATGAGGATACTCATTATCAGATTGATATATTTAATTGTGATATATTGTGATTGATTGATTATTATTGGTTACTGTGGAGATCGGGGACTTGTGAAATGGGTCTTGTGGTATGGGTCTTGTGATATGGGACTTGTGATATGGCCATGGAAGGTGTGGTGTGATGGGAGGTGTGGTGCGATGAGAGGTGTGGTGTGATGGAGGTGAGGTGGTTGATTGAATGATTTGGAGAAGGGGGAAGACACAGTTTTATTGTTGTTTATGTTTTATCTGTTTTACCTACTCAACCTTGTGGTTGACCCTGTGTATTCGTGTGACACCTGTGATGATCCGTAATGGGGAGCAGTTCTTTACAGGAAACATAGTGTCGTGGGAGCATGGGATGGCGTGAGCACTTAGATGGACCGACCTAGATTTAGATCACATACTTCAAAGTTAGCAGTTGTACTTTAGTTTCCGCTGTGTAATCTTTGTAACATCAAAGTTTAAATTTGATCAGTTCTTTTACATAAAGTACTTTGGTTTTGTTTTACTTTGTTATTCACTACCTTGGACATTCCGAGATGGTAACAACTCTATTTACTGAGGATGTCTTGCTAAAGGCTCCTTAATAAATCGGGGTGTTACATAAATAATTAGTAATGATTGATTGTGTGAGTAGAATTTGATATAAGTAATAATTATATGAACGGAATTCGAGGAGGAACTTTACTATATGGTGATTGCCTACTTCAGATTTGTTTTCCAGGTAGGATACACTGACCCTATACTCTATGATGTGTTATGAATGAGTGTTGGATTGTGTGCTATGGATGCTGAGCATGATTTATATGAGAACGGTACCGGTTGGAATGAGTGTTGTTTATTATTATTGGTACGCGCATTGCATTATTTAATAGCATGGTTGATTAAGAGTATTGTTGCATTCACGAGCATGGCATGTGCATTGGATACGGATTTGAGATGATGAGATATTATTGGGCCCGGGCTAGTTCTGCAGGACTAGACCTGGTGACCTCAGCTGTTATGCTGGTGTTCGGCGACGGCCGATTATAGTCTGCCGGGAGGTTCGGTATGGCTGGGTGTTACGGGTTTGAGATTGAGATTGTGATTGAGAATGAGATTGAGATTGAGCTCGAGCATATCATTGCATTTGCATATCATAATTGTTGCATTATAATTATTGTGTTACCCTACTCAACCGCGAGGTTGACAGTGTATTCGTGTACACCTACGATGATCCGGAATGGAGAGTATATTCTACAGGTCAGAGATAGATGAGCTAGGAGCTGGGGCAGGACTGTGAGATGCATACTTTGGACCGACATAGGATTATATCACATCTAGAGGAGTCATCAGTTGTATTTTTTTTTCCACGGTGTAATAACTGTGATAATCAAAGTTTAAATTTTATCAGTTTTATATAAAGTACTTTGGTTATTTTACTTTGTTATTCACTACCTCGGACATTCCGAGATGGTAACAGCTCTATTTATTTGAGAATGTCTTGCTAAAGGCTCTTAAATAAATGGGGGTGTTACATGTATCCTTGCTCCATTTCTTTGCATTTATATATGTATGATATATATAGTTGATTTTCTGAGAAGTTACGAAAATTTTCATATTATAAATTATTAAAAGGTGGTTTGGATAAATATATTGCATTATAAATGTTTATATTTTTATTATTGAATGATTGCAATTTTTTTCGATGGATGTTTTATTTTCAGCGCTGGGAATGTTATGTAATCCAGTGTGGCCTTAGTTTTGAGTGCTTTTTCGTAATGATGAAAAAGTAATGGGTGATGTAATTAATGAGATCTCGTATCTCCTTTTTCTTTCGTTTTTGTTTACGTTAATCATAGAATATAATTAATAGGACTTTGGCTATGTAATTTTATGGAATGTAATTTATTTCGAAAGAAGACTTTAAATAGTGGAGATTTGAAGACGTTCATGGGACCTCGTTGGTGCATCACAAGACTGAAGTTTCCACCAAGCTTCCCGGGTCCCATGTGATTGGATTCCAAAGTTTTAATCCCGAGAGTTCTAAGGTAGAACTAGCTAAGTGGTTAGCTTAACAATTTAGAGAAGTTGGGTCTTGGGATCGTTTATGTAATCCAATTGAGAGAGGTAGATTACATAAATGTTTAAGTCATTGTTAAAACCATTTATATTGACTTCAATTATTCGATATTTTTTACTTAGTATCTTCTTTTCGCATTGTAGATAATTATAAACTGTTGTTAAAATGACTGACCGTGACGTTAGTACTGGACCTTCTGCTACACTCACCCATGGCTTCGATCATTTATGGACCATATTAATCAATCCACTCGAATTTAAAATAATGGGAACAACTTTGCTGATTGAGAGCCATCATTACGGAATGTTGTCGTCGCAGATGGCAAGCTTAAGTATTTAATTGAGCCAATGCCAGCTGAGCCTACCGCGAGGACTGGAGCCAAACGAACTACATACGATGAGTTCGCTCGTGAGACCGGTGCAATTAAATTTTTTTTGATCTATGCATTATAATCCTATTTGCAATGACGCTTCATTTATCAAGGTGCAAATAAGATTTTCACCACCCTAACTAACGAATTCTCGCAAGCTCCGAGAATCGTTAAGTATAACTGTGTTTTTCGTTTCTTTGAGGTAAAACTCCAAAAGGGTCAATCTATTTGCCCACACATTCTCAATATGATTGAGAATGTCGAAAAATTGGAGGAATTACAGTGCAAGATTAATGAGGATATCATCATTGACGGCATCCTCCACTCTCTTCATGATGGTTTTACCCAATTTAGGGTGAACTACTATATGAACGACATGAAGAAAAGTCTTCATGAGCTCCACTCTCTACTCGTGCAAGCAGAGAAGGATCTTATTTCGAGTGGGAGTCAAAAGCAGGATGTCCTAATGATCAAGTCAAAAAGAAAGGGAAAGGGTCCGACTGACTTAAATGTTAAGAAGCCATTTTTCAAGCGCTCGGGACAGTTAAGCAAGACTAGGAGCAAGGAGAATGATATACAACGCCACCATTGCTACCAGTTTGGCCATTGGAGGAGGAACTGCCCCAAATACCTTGAGGATATTAAAGCTGGACGTGTGACACCCACATCTATATCTTCATCTATTCACATGATTGAAATCAATTACGCTAATTATGCAACTTGGGTATTTGATATTCAGTGTGGTTCTCACTTGTGTAATCATTCACAAGGGCCGAGGGACATGCAACGTCTGGCAAAAAGCGAGATTGATCTTCGAGTTGAAAATGGAGCAAGAGTTGCTGCTATTGCCGTTGGAACTTATGCACTTAAAATCCCGAGTGGATTTATTTTGTAATTAAATAATTTTTATTTTGTTCCATCATTATCTAAAAACATTTTATCTGTATCCATGTTAGATATGGAAAGTTTCAAATTTAATATTAAGAAACAATTGTTGTACTTTTTCATTAAATAATATGATTTATGACAAAGCAGTTTCCATAAATAACATTTATGTTTTAGGTCAAACAACTGGATTCATCACGTGAATAATAAAAGGATCAAGGTAGGTGACAAAGATCAAACATATCTATGACATTGTCGTATGTGACATATAAATGAGAAAACCGTAAAGACACTCATTAAGAATGGGACAATCTCACCATTTGAATATGAATCATTTGGTACGTGTGAATCATGTCTCATAGGAAAAATGACTCATATTTCCTTTAAAGGTATTGGAATGCGAGCTAGTGATCTCTTAGGACTCATACATACCGATGTATGTTCGCCTGTGTCCATCATAGCTAGAGACGGCTATAGATACTTCATCACTTTTACAGATGATTTGAGTAGATACGGGTATGTCTACCTAATAAAACATAAAACTGAATCCTACGAAAAGTTCAAGGAATTCCAAAACAAGGTTGAGAACCAATTGGATAGAAATATAAAAGCACTTCGTTCAGACTGTGGTGGCGAATATCTTTCAACTGAGTTTGATCAACACTTAAAAGATTGTGGCATTGTATCATAGTTAACTCCACCTGGAACACCGCAATTGAATAGTGTATCCGAACGGAAAAATCGAACCTTATTGGATATGGTTCGATCCATGATGAGTCACACAGTTGTACCAGATTCATTATGAGGATTTGCTCTTCAATGAATAGCTCTAATGCTAAACCGAAGTCCGACTAAAGCTGCAGACAAGACCCCATATGAGATATGGAAAGGAAAGGTTCCGGACTTATCCTTTATTCGGGTTTGGGGCTATGAAGCTTGTTGGAGCTGGTGTCCTCCAAAGTTAGTGTGATAACGTGTCTAAATCTCTTAAAGGTTCACAGGGTATACTTAGTATTATTATCAGTTGATTCATGTTTATCGATAACGGTTGGCTTGCTAAAAGTTTGACGTTATTATCTTACAGATGACGGTAATCAACTGGTCCCTAAAAGTCACACCTAAAGGATGTATTTTGAGAGATATGATTACATGAATAATATAATCATATTGATGCGTTATAAGACTAAAATGTTAGTCAATGTAATGATAATACGATTATTTTGTTAGGTTTAACTAGTTGCTCATAAACTAATTTAGTCATACTAACAAAACTTTTAATTAACCTTTAATTAACAAAATAATAAACTCGTTTATTATGATCTTATGCATGCTAATAAAATGCGGAAAGAGGAGAAAACCGTGTTCTTACACCCGGTCCAAGTATATTGCAAGGATGATCCTCCGAGTACCCAATATAGAATACCTCCTCCGGATGCACCAAGACAAGCCCTATTGAACCGAGATTTTGTATGCTAGACTAGAAATCGGTTTTTCCTTAAACTTATTCTAATCACTCTTATTAGAATAATATTTGAATACTACTCTTAGTATGAATTTTATTATCTTATAATAAGTTATTGGAGGTTAAGCAATCTCTTCTTCTTAGTGAATATTTCGGCTAGGTTAGGAGAAGAGAAGAGAATGAATGATTATCATATATGCATATATATATCATGAGCATGCCTCTTTAATTATCATATAAACTAACTTAAGCATGCTCACATGGGAAGGGGTAGCCGGCTTAGGGAGTGTCAAAGAGGGAACAACTTGTGTTCTCAAAACACTAGGGTGTTTAACTTGGTTGGGGACTCAAGGATTATGTCTAACATAATCATTGTAGTGTGTTAAATACACTAATCACCCACACAACTAACCCCACTTAACCGTGCCACATAGTCCATATTATGGACTTTATTTTACAATTTGTCAAATGTACAATTGTATAAAGTGTGACATCTTATATGTCATTTAGATATAAAATACTTTAGTACATTTGAAATATGTAAATATTTATCCCATAAATATTATACATAATTAAATAAATCATATTTATTCAATTAACAAATAATTCGAAATTACCATTGTAAAATAATATTTTATCGTCAATACGATTTACAACCTTTGTATTAATTTCAACCCAATTCATTCTAATTTCGATATCTTAAAATATCGTTTAATGTTTAACAATTGACACGTTTCAATTTTAAACATAAATCTTACATTAAGATTTAACCTCTAATTTCTCGATATACGAGTTTAAGGAATATGATCAAATCGTATCAATATACATTTGATCACTTTATCAATTAAGGGAATTGTCCTAAAGGTGTGACCTAAAGGGATCAACTGACCACCACCGTCATACGACAGTAATGTCAAACTCTAGCTAGCCAATCATTACCGATTAATGTTGGTCAGTTGACTAATAAATCGTATCATCCCTTGCGCATTCTTGTTATGAGATTTAATTACGTGATCGCACTATTGTTGAGGACACATTTCCCAACAATCTCCCACTTGTCCTCGACAAGTGTGCGTCACCAATTCTCTTGTCCTATTACAATCTCCCACTCAATGCAAGATGTCTCTCTCTGGTCGTTCTTGCATTTGATCATATCATGAATGGTTTCCTCGATCTGGAGAGTAACTGTCTGACCGGAATTATCTACCATAGATACCTTCCGAGCGTGGCCACGCATTTCCAGTTAATTACTCCTCGAGTGGCCCTGAGATTTGAACAACCCTGACAAGGGGTGGACAATTTCTATCGCACTACTTCCTTCAACTAGTCACAGTCAGTCACAACCCAAAACAATCCCATTTGACTCCAGTTACGAAAAGTCGTAGAGAATGGATCAAAGTTATGCTTAAACTGTACTATCTTGGGAGAGTAGTCTTTAGTCAAAGAATTGACTCACAAGAATACTATAGCAGCTCTCGCCACGACCCGGCTATAAAATTTCCAGAACTCTATAAGTGGTCACATTGCCCGACAGAGTGTCTCTTACAGTCTGCCTATGTGATCGACTAGTCATCACATATGACTCTATGGCATTTGAACTTGCCATCAATCGCCTCACATTCTAGTCGCTTTGAGACGTCACCTCATGTAAGCGGCTAGGGGCTATACTAAGTCAATCCAGTTCACTTATGGGGTTCAATATTGTCTCATACAACCCATTTGGATTCTGACAAAGTATCTTTTATCTTGAGTTAATCATAACTCAAATGATGTTGTTATGCAACAATAGTCAACACTATTACATTGCATTTTGATGCACAATCATCTGTTTGTATTAGTGTTTGCGAATAACCTTTATTCATAATAGCAAAACTTACAACTTTTGGTCTCCTTTATTCATATTATCCCGTATAATATGATTCTATTTGAGTACATATCTAGAACTCTTTCTAGATTATGAGTTTCCTTTCCGGAGGAAAGCTCCCACTGTTATCTTATAACTTGTGACGTATTGATATACTGGAGGGATTAAAAATCACTCTCTACAGTCACTTATGTACTGAAATCTATATTGTAGTTTATTAGTGATTTCATCACTCTTACAATTTTCAAACATCTTGGCTATTTGATAATGGTTTCATTCATCGTTTTGAATAATGTAACCAACCATTCTAACTTCAAGTGGGCGACCTTTTATTATCCATATAATAAACCTTCCCATTAAGCTCCATCATCTTATGATATAAAGTATTTGATCATCTAGAATTGAAAACCTCTTATTCTTTACACCTTAAAGAATCACCCATTCTCTCTAAATGGTAGGCTTAATTCTTTTTATGAAAATCGCTCCCACTAAAATCAATATCTCTCGATATCTTAAATGAACCTTTCATTTCTCGCATGTTAAACTATTACTTGAATCATTATCACTATCACTATCCCTATAGTGATCTGTTTCCATTCAATCATTCATTACCTTCTTATCATGTCTTCGTTTCCTCGAGACGAAAATGACACGATAATTTCTTTATAACTACATAGGAACTGTTTTCCTACCGATGATTTCATACGGGGTTTCAAGTTTCCTTTCTACCAAACAATGAACACAAAGAACCTTTCTTCGAGTGTCCTCCCGTAGTTTCTTCAAATCACTTAGGGCTCTTTGTTTCCTCTCTATGAAACAATGAACACAAAGAACCTTTCTTCGAGTGTCCTCCCGTAGTTTCTTCAAATCACTTAGGGTTCTTCTTAAGACTCCCAAGTAAGAATCTTCTCTAAGATCCTTCCATTATATCCATCATTGGTTTGTGAGCGAAATATTTTCTCCCACTCTATCCTTCTAACAATAACCTTTATTCGTTTAAGGATAGCTATTTCGATTAACCAATGTATCTGAATGTTTGAAGTTTGATAGGTGTAATGAATACATTCTCATTTTCACTTAAAATGAAAATCTTATAATGAACTGATATAGTCTCATTTTGATTGAATCTATCTCATGGGATGTAGTTCTCCGTTTTAATCAACACTTTGATTATCTTATACTTGATCGTATCAATATTAAATCGCTATCATTCATGTTTAAACAAGGCATGCAATTTATTTGAGAAATCAAAACATTGATTAAGAACAAAAGTAGTGACTCGGGTTGAAAACCAAGTCACTAATATCCAAAATTACAACCATTGTTTTAGGATTTTAATCCTTGTCTTACAAGAGAATTAAATTGTTCCATAAATAAATGCAAAATATGAAAGAAGACAATATGAAAATTAGAGCCTAGCTCTTCAAGTCTTCGATCAATTGGATGCTACCGTAGCCATCCAAGTAAGGAATTTAACGCTTCCCTTTCCTTGCCCTTATCATCATAAGGTGCCCTTTTAAAACAATTTAAAAGGGGTGATAGTCAACAACTTGTATCGCCATACAAAAGTTGACAAAATAACATGAGTTTAAACGAGAATTATAACCCACCGCAAGAACCTTTCCAGCTTGAGATCGCTTAAGAATTTGGGGCAATTTCTCTTCCAATGACCGATCCTCGTGCAATAAAGGCACTTGTCTTCGGATTTCGAAGACGAGGTGGAAGCGCCTTTCGAAAAGGTCTTTTCTTTGGTCGCCTTGGGCTTGAACGTTTTCTTGCCCTTGCCTTTAGAGGCATTCCTTTTTAAGCTCGTTTTCCCTTTCTTTTCGATGTTCAAAACATCTTTGGTGGAACTTTCATGAAGTCCCATGTCCCTTTCGGCTTGGACTAGCATCTTATGCAACTCGTCTAACGAGGTCTCTTGGTTTCGCATATTGAAATTCACCCGGAATTGAGCATACGCCTTAACCTTATTGAGCGAGCGAAGAACTCGGTCAATGATAAGAGAGTCGGGAACATCAACATTTTGAGCTTTTAGAGTCTCCGCGAGCTCAACTAGTTTGAGAACATGAGGGCTTATCTTTTGCCCTTCCTTGAAAGTTATGTCAAAGAAGGCGGAAGCCGCCTCGTATTGAATCACCCTTGGAGTTTGCGAAAACTTGGTCGCAAGCTTGGTGTATATCTCATACGATGTGGTCAACTTAATCATACTCCTTTGGAGATCCGGCTCCATGGAGAAGATGAGCACATTTTTAAGAGCGGAAGACTCTTTCATGTAGGCTTCATAGGCCTCACGAGTTTGGACCGACGAACGAGCGGTCGGAGCGGGAGGAGCGGCTTCGGATAGGTAACGACTCTTATCGTCACCTTGAGCGGCCAAAAGCAATTGCGCATCCCAATCCTTAAAATTGGAACCATGCTTATCGAGTTTGCAACGATCCATAAAGGATCGAAGCCATGATACGTTAGTGAGAGGTGGAGCGTTGGTTGCCATAGTCGATGTTGAAAATTAAACTACAATAATAAAAGGAAAAACAACATCATTTACAAATTCATAATTTAAACTAAAAACTTTAAGTTTAGTTATGTATTTACTTAATGATCTCTTACCCAATTAAGTAAACAATCCCGAGACCCAAACCTATACTAATCCGGGCACGGTGTAGCCGATTCAACCCGTATCGGTATAATTTGGTGGATTAACTCTTTAATCGGTTCTACATTTAGAACTCTCGGTCGACAATTTTCTTAAAATTATCTTTAGCCCGAACTTATTGCAACTACGGTTACGAATACTTTCGTTGAGATCAACCAAATTTCAAGGTGTAATCTTATTACCCCACTTACCCAACGTGACAATTTTAGTACCCCGGTGTAGCCGAGCCTACGTCCTTGTGAAGAAGGGATTCATGGGTCCGTACTTTTTGGTAAGGCTAAGTCTCAATATTTATATGTAAGAGATCTAGTCAAATTATTATCTATCTCCGTATAAGTGAACTAAGTCGGTGAATTATCGATAAAATAAAAGACTAGGTCGACTAGGTCGAAACATGCATGATACGATGTATGACGATTTGGCTATGCATGCAAACATATAAAAAAGCAAAAATAAAAGCATAAATAAACCCTAGTATGGCCTTTCCTAGAAAAGAAATAACAAAGTACAAATTCGGAAACCAACTCCTTTGGTCCCTTGAACTTCACGCGGCACGCACTTCGAGGTAAACACCGTCTTGATCGGAACTCCTTTCCGAATGGCACCGTCTTCAAGGAACTCCGGATTTTACAAAAATTACAACTTTTCTAGTCTACTTTATACATTATAAAATAGAAATAAATTACAATTGGGTGATACGAGATCACAAAATTACAACCGAATCGGTAACCCCTTACATTACGGGAAATACCGATTTAAAAACTAGGCCATACTAAGTAAATTACATAATTCCCAAAATTACGTAAAAATAAATCATGACATTCATAATATAAATATGCAATGCTTAAATAAATATGAATTAACATGCAAATCCTAAGCCAAATCGTCCTATTTAAAACACTTATTTAAATAGTTATCGTAAACCTCGGTTTTTATGGAATTGCGTGTTTTAACGTTTAACAACACTATGCATTAAATGAAACGGTTTTCATCCTTAAGTTAATCATCCTAACTCGCATAGGATTCAAAATTTAGTCTTACTCAAACTTTGAACATGAATTAACTTAATATATTTTAATATTGATCGGTATTATTCGGTTTTTCGGGAAAAACAATATAAGATTCAAAAGAGACATTTAAAATTTCGAAAATTCAAAATTCAAATTTTGAAAAATCCAGAATGTTCTTAAAATTTTCAGAAAGTTAAAATATTAGTATTTTATACGGTTTTATTATTATTTCGAAAATAACACGTAAAACGAGCAATTTAAGTCGGAAAATTCAATAATTAACTTCATAAATGCAAATTAAATACTAATAATTATTTTATACCTTCCAAAACCTTTTTAAGAACACAAGAAGGACAGAAAATTAAATGGCACATTGCCCCATAGCCGAAATTTTAAAGCATGCCTCCTTTTAATTTAATTTTAAATGCTACTTTTAACAAAACAAAATTAAATCAATACAAATCAAATCTGAAACTTTAGGCACCCAAGAATATTTTCATGATGAACATATCACATATGACTAAAATGGGTTATATTTTCGGCCATTTTTAACAACATTTGCAAATTTTAACGATTTACGTCATATATCGTACGATTTTAACATTTAAAATTATTTCTCAAGCATAAAATAAGATAAAATTCTCGAAAATTTTATACATGCTGGAAATAATATATATGACATCGTGTTAAATTTTTATGGCCAAATTCCAACTTAAACTATTAAAGTCGAAATTATGTCACTAATTACCCGATTTTTACATTAAAAATCTATAATATTGCAATATTTGAGATAAATTTCTGGAAAATTCAACATAAATTTTAAATATTGCATGTGACATCCTCATAAATTTTTATAGTCAAATTCATAATATAACTATTTTAACCCATTTTTATTCATCTTATTGCATTTTAACCATTAAAATTCATATCACACGATTTAAAGGTCTATAATTTACGAAAATTCATATTCATATTATAGAAAATACATGTGATATCATACTGAAAAATCTCGGCCAGAATTTAATTTTAACTATTTTTCCCAAAATTAATCATTTTTAACCATTAAAACGTATTAAAAACCGAAATTAAAATACCAATGATCAATATTCATGCAAAAATTATTCCAAACATTCTAAATCATATTAGAAAACAGTAGGTATCATGCTAAATTATTTTCGTGCATATCATATATCAAAACGAAAATTATCAAGTTTTATTTTGTTATCCTAATAACTCCGTAAAAACGAAACGGAAAGCATGCAAACAACCATTTTGCTCTGATACCAATTGTTAGGTTTAACTAGTTGCTCATAAACTAATTTAGTCATACTAACAAACCTTTTAATTAACCTTTAATTAACAAAATAATAAACTCGTTTATTATGATCTTATGCATGCTAATAAAATGCGGAAAGAGGAGAAAACCGTGTTCTTACACCCGGTCCAAGTATATTGCAAGGATGATCCTCCGAGTACCCAATATAGAATACCTCCTCCGGATGCACCAAGACAAGCCCTATTGAACCGAGATTTTGTATGCTAGACTAGAAATCGGTTTTTCCTTAAACTTATTCTAATCACTCTTATTAGAATAATATTTGAATACTACTCTTAGTATGAATTTTATTATCTTATAATAAGTTATTGGAGGTTAAGCAATCTCTTCTTCTTAGTGAATATTTCGGCTAGGTTAGGAGAAGAGAAGAGAATGAATGATTATCATATATGCATATATATATCATGAGCATGCCTCTTTAATTATCATATAAACTAACTTAAGCATGCTCACATGGGAAGGGGTAGCCGGCTTAGGGAGTGTCAAAGAGGGAACAACTTGTGTTCTCAAGACACTAGGGTGTTTAACTTGGTTGGGGACTCAAGGATTATGTCTAACATAATCATTGTAGTGTGTTAAATACACTAATCACCCACACAACTAACCCCACTTAACCGTGCCACATAGTCCATATTATGGACTTTATTTTACAATTTGTCAAATGTACAATTGTATAAAGTGTGACATCTTATATGTCATTTAGATATAAAATACTTTAGTACATTTGAAATATGTAAATATTTATCCCATAAATATTATACATAATTAAATAAATCATATTTATTCAATTAACAAATAATTCGAAATTACCATTGTAAAATAATATTTTATCGTCAATACGATTTACAACCTTTGTATTAATTTCAACCCAATTCATTCTAATTTCGATATCTTAAAATATCGTTTAATGTTTAACAATTGACACGTTTCAATTTTAAACATAAATCTTACATTAAGATTTAACCTCTAATTTCTCGATATACGAGTTTAAGGAATATGATCAAATCGTATCAATATACATTTGATCACTTTATCAATTAAGGGAATTGTCCTAAAGGTGTGACCTAAAGGGATCAACTGACCACCACCGTCATACGACAGTAATGTCAAACTCTAGCTAGCCAATCATTACCGATTAATGTTGGTCAGTTGACTAATAAATCGTATCATCCCTTGCGCATTCTTGTTATGAGATTTAATTACGTGATCGCACTATTGTTGAGGACACAATTCCCAACATATTTAATAATGATTAAATAATATTAGCTGTGACAAATTTATTGTTAATTCGTAATTGGATATAAAATGTTATATCTAATTGTTGTATATATAATGTAATTATTTAATACGATTAAATAATGGAATTAAATATAAAATGTTATATTTAATTAGCAAATTATACAGATGAACATTATATAAAAGAGGCAAACAACCGACTTATATACCGATACACGATTGAGTAACAATCTACACGGTTTGCTTGAGGTTGTTACACGGTTTGGGAGGAGTTTGAGTAGGGGTCAAATACTGATTTGACAATCCTATCTAGTGTCGAATTAGGTGGTTGTTAGTAGTATAGATAGAGAGCAATTGATTCTTATAAAACTCTCTACTACACGGCTACAATAACAGACAATCACACGCCTAAGACTCACGAAGCACTCTCCCTCACACGACCTCTCTCTCATTCATCATTCATAAAAAATACTTAGTAATTTTTCTTTGATTCTAGCACAAGAAAGGCATATCTTGAAGCATCTTGGGTGCAACGATTAGGAGAATATCGATCTCGATATTTTTTCTTAGGCCAATGCTAGGACCAAAGATTGATTCTAATCATTTTACCGTTTGTCTTATGTTCTTTGTTTATGAACATAACTCAAATATTAAGAATTTCGTTATAATTTTAAAATTTAATTGGGGAATTATACCGATATTTGCCACACCTGTATCAGAGCATAGGTTACGAAATTATTTTATATGTTTTTTCATAAACAAGAATTTCGGTAAAAAAAAAATTCTCGGCAATTTTTCCCAGCCGTGGTTTTTATTTTTTATTTTTGTTTTGTTTTTCTTTTTTTATTTATTGTTGTTGTTTTAAATTATTAAGATGACAATATAATAAATTTGTAGATGTTTTAGTTTAATAATGATTAAATTAAAACGTAAAAGGAAATTGTTTTGAATGTTCTTGATCAATTTGTTTTTGCTATATATTTTTCGGTGTACATGATGTTAAATTGTTAGTTTTGCATCATGGTTCATTAATTTTAATAATATTCATAAAAATTATGATTAGTTGTATATAAAGATAATCGATTTAATCATAATTTAGATATTCATGTTAAGATGTTAATTTCAATCATCTATCAATGTTTAATAATGATTAAATGTTGATGTATGTACCGATCTTGTAATATTAGCAACATCAAATTAATAAGTTTTATAAATATTGTTTTTTTAAAAAAAAGACTGTTTTTTTCGGTACTGTTCACGGGCTGTTTTCATTTTTTTTTTTTTTAATTTTTATTTATTTATGCATTATAAATATAATGTATATTTGTTGTTGTGAAAAAGTTCAAAAATCTCCGAATACCCAATTATTTTAAAAAGGTTTAAAATAATGTTGGATTAATTCATATTATACGTATAATATGAATAGGATTATGTTTGATTGAAATTATTGTGATAATTAAGGAATTGTCACATAATTTAATTCGGTTTTAAATAGGTGGTTTGGATAAATTACTCTACATAATTACAGAATTATGTCGTGAATGTTTAATTTAGAGTTGATGCATATTATTTTTTGTTGAATATTATGTTGAATGGTTTATTTACGTATTTTTGCTATCGGTTGTAATTTGTATTACTTAGTGTGACCTTAGTAAATTATGTTTCTTAATGAAGGAAACATTATTTGTGATGTAATTATGAGATATCGAATCTCCTTTTCTTTTTGTTTTTCTTTAAATTATGTTTTAAATCAGAATGTAAATAGGTTTATATTTTGTAATTTATTAAATGTAATTTGAGAAGACTAAAGACGGAGACCGGATTTCTCAGTTCCGCTACATGGACCAAGATGGAACATAAAGACAAGCTTCTCGGGTCCAATTGGTTGGATTCCAAAGTTGTATATTTAATTCTTTTTGGTAGGATAGGCAACGTTAGGACTTTATCTTGTTTTTCGTATATTTCCGTTCATATTGCATATCTTCACATGATAGTTAGTGCATCATATTCCGCCTAAACCAAACCACCTACTACTACAATTGCATGAAAATTGACTCATATAGTTTGAATGTTAATTATGATGGACATAAAGATGTCACACGAAAATATTAAGCCATCATCTTAGTTTATTAATTCTTGCAATGCTAGATATTCGTTCACTTAAAATGAATTAAAAATAAAGTTGATGTGATCTTCCTGTATAACCTAAAATTGAGACTAGTCTTTATTGGTCCAACTACTATGAGCCCCTTCTTCGTCGGTAGGCATATAGGACTATACTCTCCATATGACCCCTTCTACGTTGGGTAAGTAGTATGTGTTGACTTATTTTACCTCAACATTATAATCCGAAGAGTTTCTCGTGATTATGATGGACTAAAGATAGAAATTTATAGAAATTTATCGACCAAAAATTCTAAGAGTAGAATTAGCCAAGAGGTTGGCTTATCAATTTACAGAGAATTGAGTCTTGTGATCATTTATATATTTCTTGAGGGAGGTCAATTGTATAAATGCTTAAGTCATCGCATTAAACAGTTTTTGCACTGGACTTTATTCAAAACAATTTGTATGCTTATTATATTTTTCTTTCTTCTTTTTCGCAGTGTAGAATACGTTTTCATATTAAAACTGTTTATAACAAATGGCTGGCCATACTGATGTCCCCATGCCAAATGCCACACTAGGGCGCGAATCCTAGCTTAAATCTTTCATGAACCACATGAATCAGTCCACGCGACTGAAGAATGACGGGTCCAACTTTGCGGACTGGGAGGAGGCATTAAGGAATGCTGTCATTGTTGACGGTATGCTCAAGTACTTGACTGAGCCAATACCGCCAAACCCAGGCCCCAATGCGAGAGCTAATGAGTCACTTGCTTATAGGGACTTCGTTATGGAATCGGGTGCGATAAAGAACGTACTCATATTTGCAATGGAAACCAACTTGCAAAGGCGCTTCATTGCCCAAGGTGCAAATAAGATTTTCACCACGCTCACTAACGAATTCTCAAAAGCACCGAGAATCGTTACTTATGAGCATACCTGTCCCTTCTTTGATGCGAAACTCCAGAAGGGCAAAGCAGCTAGCCCACACATTCTTGATATGATTGAGAATGTCGAGAAACTAGAGGCACTTGATTTCAAAATCAGTGAGAGCATAGTCATTTACCGTATGCTTCATTCACTTCATGATGGTTTTGCCCTATTCAGAGAAAATCATTACCAGAATGACATAAAGAAAAGTCCTCATGAGCTACACTCACTTGTCGTACAGACCGAGAAGGATCTAAAATTGAGTTAGAGCATGAAGCAAGTTGTTCTCATGATTTCCAACAAGGGCAAAGCTCATGGCAACCTAACTGTAGGGAAGCCCCCAAAGTATAAGAAATCAAGAACCATTAAGAATGGGTCTGATGAGACAGTAGCTCACAAGGCAAGGCTAAGAGCAAGGACAATGACATTGGATTCCACCATCGCCACAATTTTGGGCATTGGAGAAGGAACTGTCCCGTGTACCGTGAGGACATAAAAGCAGGGCGCGTCGTTCCTGTTGGTATGTCATCGTATATTCATATGATTGAGATTAACCATACAAGTTTCAGAACTTGAGTACTTGATACTGGTTGTGGTTCTCATCTGTGTAATTTGCAGGGCCTAAAAAACATCACACCTCTCGCAAAGGGTGATGTGGACCTACGAGTTGGGAATGGAGCAAATGTTGTTGCAGTCTAAATGAACATATGTAATCCAACTACCGAGTGGATTTGAGTTGTATTTATATAACTGTTACTATGTACCCAATTTATCTAAGAACATTATTTTTGTTTCCGTACTCGATAAAAAAGGCTTTCCATTCTCAATAAAAGACAATAGCTGTATTTTTTCTCTGAAAGAAATGATTTATGGCAAAACAGTTTCCATGAATGACATTTATATCTTACATCAAACCACAGACGTATTACATGTGAATAATAAGAAAGTAAAGGTTGGTGACAAAGATCAAACGTATCTATGGCACTGTCGTATGGGACACATAAATGAAAAACGTGTAAAGAAGCTCATTAAGAATGGGACTATCTCCCCATTTGATTACGAAACATTTGGCACGTGTGAATCATGTCTTATCGGCAAAATGACTCGAATTTTCTTCAAAGGTGTTGGAATGCGTGCTAGTGACCTATTAAGACTCATACATACTGATGTATGTGGACCTATGCCAATCAACGTAAGAGACGGCTATAGATATTTTATCACTTTCACGGATGATTTGAGTAGATACGGATATGTCTACTTAATGAAGCATAAAAGTGAGTCCTTTGAAAAGTTCAAGGAATTCCAGAATAAGGTTGAGAACCAACTAGATAGAAAGATTAAAGCACTTCGATCAGCTGGTGGTGGCGAATATCTTTCAAATGAGTTTGATCAACACTTTAAGGAATGTGGTATTGTATTAAAGTTAACTCCAGCTTGAACACCACAATTAAATGGTGTGTCCGAACGGAGAAATCGAACATTACTTGATATGGTTCGATCCATGATGAGTCACACGGTAGTACCTGATTCATTATGGGGTTTTGCTCTTTTGTCAGCTGCTCTTATACTTAACCGAAGTCCGTCTAAAGCTGTAGACAAGACTTCATATGAGATATGGAAGGGAACGGTCCCTAACTTGTTCTTTATTCGGGTTTGGGGCTACGAGGATCATGTCAAGTAGAGACACGAGGATAAGCTCGACCCGCGATTGGTCAAGACATACTTTATTGGTTATCCAAAAGGAATGTTTAGTCATTACTTATATTCGCCTACCGAACATCGAGTTTTTGATGCGGCTAGTGCGAAGTTCTTAGAGAAAGTGTTTCTCGAGAACAAGGCAAGTAATAGAACCTTCGATCTATCGGAGATTTAAGAACCAACAACCAAGCAACTGATGGAGGAAAATGTTCCTTCCACTTCTGTTGCGGTTAATATTCCTGAGGAACCTAGGAGGTCGGGTAGAGTCTCCATTCCTCCAGACAGATACATTGGTAGGTGACACCTGTAACACCCCCATTTACCTAGGAGCCTGAACTAGGTCTTCCAGAGTAAATAAGACTGTTACCTTCCTGGATAACCAGGGTAGTAGATAATCATAGTGAAAGAAACACAATACTTTAAATTATAAAGTTAAACTGGAAACTATTACAACGCGTAGTCCAACCAAACTTCCAAAACAACTGAAATAAAATAAGTGTTCAGCTAGGAAAGACTAAGTGATCTAAAGCTAGGTACGTCCAGTCCATGTCTCTCCTCCATGCCCACTCCTAGTCCACCTGTCTCTGACCTGAAAGATCTACTCCCCATTCCGGATCATTGTAGGTGAACACGAATACACTGTCAACCTCGCGGTTGAGTAGGGTAACACAATATATCAAATGCAACAATGTAATAATATGCAAATGCTTATGACATGCTCGAGCTCAACCACCATCTCATTCTCAAATCCGTGCACCAACCCATACCGAACCTCCTGGCAGAGTATAATCGGCCGTCGCCGAACACCAGCATAACAGTTGTGGTCACCAGGTCTAGTCCTGCAGAACTAGCCTGGGCCCAATAATATCTCGTAATCTCAACTCCGTATCCAATGCATATGCCGTGCTTATGAATGCAAGACAAGAATGTTCAACCAATATATATAATTCTCATAATAATCACACTTGTATCCACAACATGCAATATACACAACCATTCATAACACGTTATAGATCATGGTACAGTGTATCCTACCTGGAAATAGAAAATCTGGACAAGAAATCACCGTCTAGTAATACTCCACCTCAAATTCCGTTCCTATAAAAATTACTTAATATCAACTTCAATCCATTCAAACAATCATTACTACTACATACTTGATCATTGTTCCTAATTGATTTATTTACAACACATTGTGAATATACACAAACATAAGCATGCCCACAACATACAATATCATTGACCAAATACAACTTACTATTTTTAGATTTACTATAAATAGCATAAACTCAATCAAACAATTATTATAGGGTTAATTGATAGAAATACTCCGAACTATGAGTGAACTGCTCAAAATATTCTAAACTTTATTTTAACTACCAATATAACCAACTAATGCCCTCATTTGCATTGAATAGATTTTGTTGTTTTTTTAACTTATTGTAGCATGTTTTATTGGTGTGATTAAGTAAATAGATTAACAAAGAAATAAAAAGAGAAAGACGGGTTATAAATTTCCTCATTTATTTTGCAGGTAATAGGTCAAATATTATAATAAAAGCGAATGAGAGTATTAGTTGGTTATATTAGTAGTTAAAATAGAGTTTGGAGTATTTTCAGCAGGACACTCATAGTTCAGAGTATTCTTATCAATTAATCCATTATTATATCACAAAAATAAAGATAATTATTATTAACCACAATATAGCTTAACAATAATAATCATCCCAATAAATACTAACACATGATTAATACTATTTATAGTACTATTAGCATAGAATTTATCAAGTCTTAACAATAATAATAATAATAATAATAATAATAATAATAATAATAATAATAATAATAATAATAATAATAATAATAATAATAATAATAATAATAATAATAATATAATAACCATATCACTTAATATAACATATATAACAATACAATTCATGCCAAATTAAAATATTATAATCATCTAATGTTAGTAATAATATACCACTAAAATTAGACAATTAATTACATAATTCTGAAACAGCCCAGCAACCCCTACGTAAAACGCAGCAACAGACCACCGAACCTCACGTTTTTCTCGCCTGACCACCGTGTCAAAACCCGCAGGTGACACCAACCACGACTACCACCTTCACCTCTGGCACCACCAGATTCACCACTGAGTCGTGGTGATTCCAATGGCGAGGGTAACAGTCGAAACCACCGAGTCTAACACCCATAACCGCTGAAACAAAACCCAGACAACACGACAACAATGGTTAACCTATGCACCGTGACAACCTTTATTCTCCACCGTGAGACACCACGACCATCCACTACAACGACCCATCGACTCCCTAGACTACGACCATGCTACCAACACCAAAACCCAGAATGCAAACTAACAGGAAGGAGATCGAATCCACATATAAAACCCCCAGCCACAGACTCTGTTTTTGATGAAACCAAACGAAAGAACTAACCCAAAATTGAACCATACCCAGAAACGAAACCCCCTAAACGAAGATCTTAAATTATCAAATACGTCCTGATGATGATTGAAGCATACAATTTGCATGACACAGATTATAAAAATACAAGGACACGAGATTATAAGCACGTGATGTAATTACAAACGAGATCAAAACATAAAGCAGCAACATGAAAACAGAAAATAACGAAACAGGTATGGTGTTCATACCTCCTTGCCCTTGCCAAAGATCACCATACAAACCCTAGAACCACCGTGATAAACGCTCCCTTGCAGACCCAGTAGTGGCGGCAGTCGATGAGGAGTGTGTGTGTGTGTGAAGATTAAGTCAGAAAAGGTCTTATTTTGAGGTATAAGTAGGACGGATGTGAAGGGGTTTCAGAATTTCTGCTTTCAAATAAAAGAAACGTGTATGGGTTAGGGTTTTGCACGCAGCCCTAGGCCCATTAACGTGGCTATCCGTGTATGGGTCAAGCCCTTCACGCACCCCAAGACTCAATTAACATATCTTAAGTACGGTTTTCTTAAACATTCGCATTCACGACTCAAATCACAACATATAAGGCACCTCGTTCAAACCACTGATTCTCGCTTATAAACCCGCCGACATACAAAATAACATTAAATGTTACTTAAAACGAAATAAAAATACGGAGTATTACAGTCTTCCCTCCTTAAAATGAACTTCGTCCCGAAGTTCACCGTCCCACGATTAACAAGACTAATCAAAAAGCATGTAACGAACACAGAAAGCGATATCATATAACGTTAAAACTAATAAAAGTAGGTTAAACGCGAATTGTCACATTCTACCCTCCTAAAAAGAAAGTTACGTCTTGTAACATACCTTAAGTGAACAGCTCTGGATATTTTTCCCTCATCGAGACTTCAGTCTCCCAGGTAGCCTCCTCGACATCGTGATTGGTCCATAATACTTTAACTAGCGCGGTTTCTCCATTCCTGGTTTTTCTCACCTTCCTGTCAAGGATCTCCTTGGGTCTCTCCTCATAGGTCAACTGTTCATCGATCTCAATGACCTCGTGGTCAAGGACATGCGAAGGATCACTGATATATCTCCTTAGTTGCGATACATGAAACACGTTGTGCACCCTGGCTAACGCTGGAGGTAGAGCTAATCGATAAGCTACCTCACCAACTCGCTCTAAAATCTCGAATGGCCCAATGAACTTCTGGCTCAACTTGCCCCTCTTGCAAACCCTCATCACTCCTCGCATAGGTGACACTTTCAGCAACACTTTCTCTCCTGCCTCGAATGTGATGTCACTCCTCTTTAGGTCGGCATAACTCTTCTGTCTATCTTGGGCCGCTCTCATTTTCTGTCGAATTACCTGGACCTGTGCTATAATCTCTTGAATCATCTTAGGTCCCAAAGTCACTGCATCGGCTCTATCATCCCAACAAAGTGGACTCTTACACTTCCTCCCATACAGTGCCTCAAATGGAGCCATCCAAATGCTACTATGGTAACTGTTGTTGTACGAAAACTCTATCAAGTCAAGTCTGTCCTCTCAAGATCCTCCAAACTCTAGCACACAAGCCCTCAGCATATCCTCCAGTGTCTGGATAGTCCTCTCAGTCTGACCATCTGTTGCTGGATGAAATACTGTACTCATCTTCAATGTAGTACGCATCAATGTTTGCAACTCTTGCCAGAACTTAGAGATAAACCTGGAATCATTATCCGAAACAATATCCCTGGGTACCCCATGTAACTTCACCACATACTTGATGTAAGCCTTTGCCAACTCAGCTTTACTCCAAGTCTCTTTCATTGGAATGAAATGGGCTGACTTAGTCAACCTATCAACAATCACCCAAATCATGTCATTTCCCATTGATGTCCTCGGTAAGCACACAATAAAATCCATGGAAATGCTTTACCACTTCCACTCAGGTACCTCCAGAGGTTGCAACTTCCCTTGCGGCCTCTTATGCTCCCCTTTAACCCGCTGGCATACCAAGCAACGAGAAACAAACTCAGCTACCTCTTGTTTCATCCTTGGCCACCAAAAAGCTTTCTTCAAATCCTTGTACAACTTATCCCCTCCAGGATGAACAGAATAAGGTGTAGAATGAGCTTCGATCATAATCTTCCTCTTGAGCTCCTCATCTTCAGGCACACACCATCTCCCATCGAACCTCAAACTATCATCTCTGTGAACCTCGAACTTAGAATATGGCTCTGCATCACTAGCTTTGCTCACTGCCTCACGCCACTTCTGAATTCTAGGATCACTCTTCTGTCTTTCTCGAATCTCGGAATATAACGCAGGCTCGATCGTCAAATCCCCCAGGGTCTCATCCTTCCGAATCACAACGATTCCCATCTGACCCAATTTACGATACATACTCAATCTGGACATAGTTGTACATAGAGCGTGAACGGACTTCCTACTCAATGCATCAGTCACAACATTAGCCTTTCCTTCTTTGTATAGAAACTCCATATCATAGTCTCCTATCAGCTCGATCCATCTCCTTTGGCGCATGTTTAGTTCCCTCTGAGTATAGATGTACTTCAGGCTCTTATGATCAGAATACACCTTAAATGTAGCTTCATAAAGATAATGTCGCCACAGCTTAAGTGCAAAAACAACTGCTCCCAGTTCTAGATCACGCGTCGGATAATTCTCCTCATAAGGCTTCAGTTGCCTGGAAGCATAGGCGATCACTCTCCTATTCTGCATTAGCACACAACCCAGACCCTTTTTGGACGCATCGGTATAAACTTCAAAGTTCTCACTTCCCTCTGGAAAAGCAAGGATAGGAGTTGATACCACTTTGTAACACCCTCATTTACCTAGGAGCCTGAACTAGGTCTTCCAGAGTAAATAGGACTGTTACCTTCCTGGATAACCAGGGTAGTAGATAATCATAGTGAAAGCAACACAGTACTTTAAATTAAAAAGTTAAACTGGAAATTATTACAAGGCGTAGTCCAACCAAACTTCCAAAACAACTGAAATAAAATAAGTTTTCAGCTAGGAAAGACTAAGTGATATCTAAAGCTAGGTAGGTCCAGTCCATTTCTCTCCTCCATGCCCAGTCCTAGTGCACCTGTCTCTGACCTGAAAGATCTACTCCCCATTCCGGATCATTGTAGGTGAACACGAATACACTGTCAACCTCGCGGTTGAGTAGGGTAACACAATATATAAAATGCAACAATGTAATAATATGCAAATGCTTATGACATGCTCGAGCTCAACCACCATCTCATTGTCAAACTCGTGCACCAACCCATACCGAACCTCCCGGCAGATTATAATCGTCCGTCGCCGAACACCAGCATAACAGCTGAGGTCACCAGGTCTAGTCCGGCAGAACTAGCCTGGGCCGAATAATATCTTGTAATCTCAACTCCGGATCCAATGCATATGTCGTGGTTATGAATGCAATACAAGAATGTTCAACCAATATATATAATTCTCATAATAATCACACTTGTATCCACAACATACAATATACACAACCATTCATAATACGTTATAGATCATGGTACAGTGTATCCTACCTGGAAATAGAAAATCTGGACAAGCAATCACCGTCTAGTAATACTCCACCTCAAATTCCGTTCCTATAAAAAATACTTAATATCAACTTCTATCCATTCAAACAATCATTACTACTACATACTTGATCATTGTTCTTAATTGATTTATTTATAACACATTGTGAATATACACAAACATAAGCATGCCCACAACATACAATATCATTGAACAAATACAACTTACTATTTTTAGACTTACTATAAATAGCATAAACTCAACCAAACAATTAATATATCATAACAATAATGATAATTATTATTAACCACAATA
The DNA here is from genome assembly GCA_029255685.2 of Silene conica. Classification (NCBI taxonomy): domain Eukaryota; kingdom Viridiplantae; phylum Streptophyta; class Magnoliopsida; order Caryophyllales; family Caryophyllaceae; genus Silene; species Silene conica. The sequence goes on from CM055315.2 coordinate 58,037,461, forward strand.
TAGCTTAACAATAGTAATCATCCCAATAAATACTAACACATGATTAATACTATTTATAGTACTATTAGCATAGATTTTATCAAGTCTTAATAATAATAATAATAATAATAATAATATAATAATAATAATAATAATAATTATAACCGTATCACTTAATATACCATATATAACAATACAATTCATGCCAAATTAAAATATTATAATCATCTAATGTTAGTAATAATATAAAACTAAAATTAGACAATTAATTACATAATTCTGAAATAGCCCAGCAACCCCTACATAAAACGCAGCAACAGACCACCAAACCTCACGTTTTTCTCGCCTGACCACCGTGTCAAAACCCGCTGGTGACACCAACCACGACTACCACCTTCACCTCTGGCACCACCAGACTCGCCACTGAGTCGTGGTGGTTCCAATGGCGAGGGTAACAGTCGCAACCACCGAGTCTAACACCCATAACCGCTGAAACAAAACCCGGACAACACGACAACAATGGTTAACCTATGCACCGTGACAACCTTTATTCTCCACCGTGAGACACCACGACCAGCCATTACAACCACCCATCGACTCCCTAGACTACGACCATGCTACCAACACCAAAACCCAGAATGCAAACTAACAGGAAGGAGATCGAATCCACATATAAAACCCCCAGTCGCAGACTCTGTTTTTGATGAAACCAAACGAAAGAACTATCCCAGAATTTAACCATACCCAGAAACGAAACCCCCTAAACGAAGATCTTAAATTATAAAAGACGTCCTGATGATGATTGAAGCATACTATTTGCATAACACAGATTATAAAAATACAAGGACACGAGATTATAAGCATGTGATGTAATTACAAACGAGAGCAAAACATAAAGCAGCAACACGAAAACAGAAAATAACGAAACAGGTATGGTGTTCATACCTCCTTGCCCTTGCCAAAGATCACCCTACAAACCCTAGAACCACCGTGATAAACGCTCCCTTGCAGACCCAGTAGTGGCGGCAGTCGATGAGGAGTGTGTGTGTGTGTGAAGATTAAGTCGAAAAGGTCTTATTTTGAGGTATAAGTAGGACGACTGTAAAGGGGTTTCAAAATTTCTTCTTTCAAAATAAAAGAAACGTGTATGGGTTAGGGTTTTGCACGCAGCCCTAGGCCCATTAACGTGGCTATCCGTGTGTGGGTTAAGCCCTTCACGCACCCCAAGACTCAATTAACATATCTTAAGTATGGTTTTCTTAAACGTTCGCATTCACGACTCAAAATACAACATATAAGGCACCTCGTTCAAACCACTAATTCTCGCTTATAAACCTGTCAACATACAAAATAACATTAAATGTTACTTAAAACGAAATAAAAATACGGAGTATTACATACCCGTCGTTGAGGGAGCCAAAGATAAAGATTTATAAACCTCAGCTTTAACTAGATAGTGAATGTAATACTTCGTATTTTATGTCGTTTATTTATATTTCTTTGCTAACTTTATTAGTTTTCGATGTCGAGGGATTTTATAAAAGCGACATAATATTGTGGACAAGGGGTTTTGCGCGTTGTTTTGGGAGTCGTATGAGTAATCCAATAGCAAACCCGTACTTGGTTCATGTTATTTGGGCATTGGGGTGCGTGAGATGCTGACCCACACACGGAAAACCTTGTGTATGGGCCTAGGGTTGCGTGCACAAACACAGCCCACACACGAGTTTAAAATCTGGAATTAGAATCTCAGCTACACACTCCCTGCCGCCCTAGTTAAACAACACTACAACCCTACCCTAACCCTACTCGACACCAAACCACTCTCATACTTACACTGCCGCCATATCAGAGGGTAACACGGAGGCTTTCACGGTGGGTTTAGGTTAGCCTAAGGCCGTTCGTTTACACATCCAAGGAGGTAAGAACACCCTGCTTATCTCGTTTTATTATAATCAAGTTTCTGCCTTACTTTTCAGTTTAATTTGTGTTCACTACACGCGATTTTAATCACGCCTCTTTGTATATTCGTATTCTGGGTTATGCTTTCTTCATGTTTTGATCTTTCATGAGTCGTCTTCTATGTTTTAAAGTCGTCTCTTTGAGCTTTTCGTTTCTGGGTAAGAGTCGGTTCTGGGCTGTTCAGAACAGAGTGTAAAAACCAGTCGTTTTTGGGTTGGTTTCGACAAAGTCCCTGTACTTGGTGGTTATGGGAATTAGGGTCAGTAGAATGGTGGTAGTCTAGGGAGTCGATGGGTGGTTGTAACGGTGGGTCGTGGGTACAGGTGGCGTCTGTCTGGTGGGTTATTTAGGCTTGTGTCAGAGTCGTTTTCTTTAGTTTTCTGGTGATGTCTGAACGCGTGCTTTGGAGTTAGGATTCGAATGCTATTCTGGTCTTGGTCTGTGTAATTAGTAAAGTGTTGGTATAGGTGGTAGTCACGGCGAGATGATGGTGGTTATCGTGGTGGTTAATGGTGGTTGGTGTCGGTCTTAGAGCAGGTTTCGCTGGTGTTGTGCGCGTGAATCAGAGGAGCAGTGGTGGTTCCTGGGTTAGTTACTGTCGTGTTGATGGTGGTTGGGATGGACGACAGCCAAGAACACCACCCTTGGAGTCACCGTGGCTCAGAGGTGAGCACGGTGGTGACAGGGGCGGGGTTAGAGGCAGCGTAAGGTGGTTGTGGTGGTCTGTTTAGGCGCAGGTCAGGGGTGTGTACGGGCTGGTAGCAGGGGCTGTTCGCGTGTTTCGTTTGAACGGGATTGTTGTGGTTATGCGTTGAACTATTATTATCATTACTATTATTACTATTATTATCGTTATTTTTATTTTTATTATTATTATTATTATTATTACTATTCTTATTCTTATTATTATTATTGTTATTTTTATTGTTTTGGTAACTCTTAATAACATTTTTGTCATTGTTATGATTGGTATTATTAGTAGTAATAACAATTTCATTGGATGTTCGTTCATGTTAGTCAAAGTTGGTGAGTCGGGAAATTTATGAGTTATGAAGTTTCTATTTTGGGAAGGTTCTATTTATGGAAAGCTTCCATTTATGGAAGGTTTTTAATAATTAGTAAGTTGTGGTTATATATATTGTTATTGTGTAATTCACATTAATATTGGAAGTGTATAAGTATGTTATTTATTGATGAGTGGATTGTATGCTATAGCTAGTAGGTTTATAGTTGACACGTGAATGAACATGACCAAGTAATTCAGTTAGTTATGTTGGTTGTATGAACAACTTTTGATATTAAGTAATAATAATTATAGGAACGGAATTCGAAGTGGAACATTTTTAGCAGCTGTTCGGTTAACAATCCGCAATTGAGGTAGGGGAGATACTGGTATATGACGATGTGTAAACTGTTCTTATTTGTTTTTAGCATGTTTGTGATATAATACCATGTGATCGTATATAGTGCTATCTATATTATTCTGTGATATAATACGATGAGAATATAAAGGGTCTGTGTTTGGTGCGGAGATAAAGGGTCTGTGTTTGGTGCGGAGATAAAGGGTCTGTGTCTGGTGCGGAGATAAAGGGTCTGTGTTTGGTGCGGAGATAAAGGGTCTGTGATATGGTGTGGAGTATATTGGGTCTTGTGATCGGTGCGGAGTTTATTTGGTGTTGGATCGGTGCGGAGTTATTTGGCGTTGGATCGGTGCGGAGTATATTTTATTGTTGTCTTGTTTATCTTTCTACTCAACCTCGCGGTTGACCCTGTGTATTCGTGTGCACCTACAATGATCCGGAATGGGGAGTAGATCTTACAGGTCAGTGACAGATGGACTAGGAGCTTGGGCATGGAGAGAGACATGGCATGGACCTACTTAGAGTTAGATCACATTTAGATATCGTCAGTTGTACTTTCTTTTTATCAAGTTTGGAACTCGTAATTGTTGTAATACCAAGTCCAAATTTAATCAGCATTTATATAAATTACCTTTGGTTGTTTACCTTGTTATTCACTACCTCGGAGATTCCGGGATGGTAACAGTCCTATTTATTTGAGAATGTCTTGCTAAAGGCTCTTAAATAAATGGGGGTGTTACAAAGTGGTATCAGAGCGACCCTGCGACCGTGTGGTGAGCCTGTGGTCGGGAGTACCCGGGTCACACACCTAGCGGGGAGGATTCTGGGCTTGGCTATGGTCAGGTTTGAGGCACAACGAGGACGTTGTGTTCTTTAAGTGGGGGAGTTTGTAACACCCCAAGAGTATGATATGAGTTTGTGTGGAGATTTGTCCCACATCGGTAGATTGAGAGGCTTGTGATATGTTTATAATAGCTTCCACCCACCACTTAGTAACAAGACCTTGTGCTTTTGGGCTTCAGTGAGGACAAATAATGGGCCCAAAGGCATACCTCCCATCTTATTGGGGGTGTGTAACGACCGTGGTGGGTCGAGTTGTTACAAATGGTATCAGAGCGAACAATCCTCAGGCCTAAATCAAATGAATAATAATGAATATAGGAAGAGTCTAATAAAATGAACCCCGAGATGAAACTGATAGGAGCCCCAAAGAGGAACGGGATGAGTTAGGGGCCCCCTCACACCAGTCCTGGGCCCTTTTTGTTCTGTCTCGGGAACCCAAGGAGAGAAATTGAAGAGTGGGGTAGACTATATAGTGACCTAGTTATCTTGTGCTAACAATTTTTGCAGGGGCGGAATGAGGTAAGTAATGATGTGTACATGGTTAATGATGCATTGTATTCTATGAGCTTGATATTGGAAAGTGATTGAGAAATGTATTACTTTAAGTATTGAGGACATGAAAAATTGAAATACGAGTTTGAAATATAAGCTTGGCTAGTAGGATGATATGCATAAGAAGAATGCGGCTGATATTGAAACGCTGATTGATATAAATGTTTGAATCGAAATTTTCAGGATTGAGTATATATTTATTGTATACTGAATTAGAGTGATATGATCATGTGTTTTGGTGTCTCGAATTGTCTATAGGATATCTGGTTATTAAATGACTAACGTAACTTTTGCAATATATTGCTTGGTATTTGGATATGACCTATCAGATTTAAATGTTATAGTGATCCATGTCTAGTGATATGCGGAATGTGCTGCCCCAAGCCATGAGTGTCATATAGTTGTGTGTTACCTTAGTATATACATGTATAAATATCCAGACATTTAGATGATCTACTTTTCTGTTACGCAACCTTTACCGTGTTTTAGGTGACTATTACAGAATGAAATAATGAATAAATGTTAATATGGTACAAGTGATGTCTATGCTTCAAATATATGCCAACGTGTTTCGAAAGAAGAATGGTTGAATTTCGATGTAGTAATGTGAGATCGAAACTATATGCGTTCACGCTTCATATGATGAGCCATGTAAAATTTTAATGAGTCGTTATTTAATTGTGATTCTTGCAAGTTGCCTAATTTTCTGTTGAATTGCTGTAAAATTCTTGCTAGATGGATTGAGTTATAAAATTGTATTAAATGATTTCCTTGATATATGCATTCGATTCTTTTCCTATGTATATCTAGTCCTTTATATTTTCTCAAAACTATAATCGCTCACACGTTAGATAAACTGTTATCTAATTATGGTTGGTAAGTTGCTGCATAATATTTAATTGGTGAACTTATGAGATATGTAAGTACATATAAAAGTTTAATCGAATGTGAATTATGTGATGCGACCACGTGATATCCTGACATGGCATTAGTAACATGAATAGTAGGCATATGGTATGAGTATGAACCTCATTATGTGACAGCGTAACCTAGTTTATTTCGTCAAGTTTAATATAGAATCGTTCCAACTATATGTTTAATATTATGACCTCAAAATGGATGTGTACTGCTCATATGTGATGTTAAAAGCATGTTTATCTGTGCCAAGTGGCAGGATGAAATTTAATTGGTAAGCATATTAGCATAATATAGCAATCTAATGGTTATACATAATTGTGATTATTTGAACAATGTGAATCTAGTTGATGTTCTTTCGTATATTGATGGTTTACCTCTGTCTAGTCCTCTGAGATTATAGTCCTTATAACTTTTTCGAGTATATTGTTATACCATACAGTGAATCGCATAAGGTTATACTTAGAATCTGATCACGATGTGTTGAATTATCAATTGTTAACATGATTTATGGAAGTACCAGTCTGGTGAATTCGTTTACTTTTATCGTTAATCCAGTTTTCATAACTTATGAACTACAAGAATAATCTTTTAGTATAGAAGAGTCAGAATGTCTCTATGTAATCTTGTTTCGATCTATAGCTTGTAATATTGTCTTGTGGCTCGTAATTACAAATTGTCACAAATTACCACTTTAATGTTCCAAAAGTTTCAAAATGATTTCAAGTGATGATCATCCATGATAATACTTATGTTTTGATAACTATGATTATTGCAACATGACAAATTCTGTAGTTACGCATTGATGAAACCCTGCTTGAATGTTTAATTGTTGCGCATTGTATACAATCCTTATTTTGCGAGTCGTATATAGAAATAGTTTCATGATAAATGAAGTAATGTGAGTACACGAGAAATGTACTTAAGTGATTGTGTTAACTCATTGATATTGGGAATGTTAAACGGTCATGTGAGTTTATAAATGGTGTACATTTTGTGAACTATGACAATGATTCCATGTTTAATTACGTTAATTAATTCTGCTTCTATAATATGAATATGAGCATGAGACACTTTGAATTGTCAAGTATGAACTATGAGCTTTTGCTTGTTTACATTGTTGTAGATATATTAAATTTGTGTTAAAATTTCAGAGGTATGTAAATGTTAGCTACCCTGAATCTGTTTTACTGCGTAACACGGTTACTACCAATCATATACTTTTGTTATTGCTCGAGGTTATATATATTTGCATGAGAATTGCTATAAGTTTCTACAAGTACTTATTTGAGTGAAAATTTGTAATTGTTCCTTCATTTTGATAGTTAATATTTTCTACTAATAAGATAATCCTTTTGTTGAGAAACGGGTTGAGTTGTGAGATGGATAACTTTTTGTAATTGCTTAGTTGTTTATTCATAATGGTGTTGTATTATGTTGGTTTGGTATAGCGTCCAGATCCTTATGTTATGAACTGTGGAACGGTATATATACATACAATTATGTCAAAGAACTTGGAAGGTATGTACTGATGAGACTGAGTGCCGTGAGTCTGGGACAAAGGCCATGATTGAATTGTATTGAGTTTGAGATTGCAGTTCAATATTTTATCGAGTTGTCGTATTCTTTGACCTTGACTCGTGGGTGAGTAGCTTAGAGTTTGACTCTCTAAGTGTTGAACAGTTCCTTTAAGGGAATATTTGACAATATCGGTATTGGAGTGAGATGAGGATTGGTCACTAGTACTGAGTTATGAGTTATGTGACCGTTGTGTCATATCGTGTTTATGGTCCAGTGTGACCTCGGTTATTGAGTTATATTTGGAGTTTGAAATCGAAAGTGAAATGGAAGTGTTGATTGCGGTTTTATTCCGCCAGTTCACTCACCCCTTGTCTCTGGTCTTAGTTCGACGATGAGGATACGATACTTGGTTACTTGGAGTAAGATTCTGGGGATAGAGTAATATGATGAGGTTACGGGGACGTAACCATGTTTTAAGGGGGATATGATTGTAAAATCTTAATGATTTTATGGTATGGTTAGTTGTTATAACATGACTATTTGGTATAGGGTGATTGTTTATACTTGATAATCCTGATTAATTCGGTTGTGCATTTAATTGTGTTTCGCGAAGTATTCTTTAATTTATTTATACGTTAAACTTTGGGGACAAAGTTTTCTTAACGAGGGTAGAATGTAATATTCCGTGTTTTAAAGTATCTTTATTAGCCTTGCATGTGGTATCACGTTTTGTGTTCGTTACACGCCTAGTGACCGGTTTGTTGACCTCGGGATGGTGAACTTCGGGACGAAGTTCAATTTAAGGAGGGAAGACTGTAATACTTCGTATTTTATGTCATTTATTTATATTTCTTTGCTAACTTTATTAGTTTTCGATGTCGAGGGATTTTATAAAAGCGACATAATATTGTGGACAAGGGGTTTTGCGCGTTGTTTTGGGAGTCGTATGAGTAATCCAATAGCAAACCCGTACTTGGTTCATGTTATTTGGGCATTGGGGTGTGTTGAGTAATATATCCTATATTTATATTATATTGTTTTATGTTTTAATAATGACAAGTTTAAATAATTATGTTTTATATGCATATGCGCGTAATCGTGTGTTTAAAGTGTACAGTTAATTATAGAGCGAAGATGATAGTGTAACAAAGTATAACTCATTCGAAGAAAGATCAAGCTCATAATAAGTATCAAGTCTTTTGAGCAAATACAAGACAAAGGTTTCATTCGATATCAAGAATACTTTAGTTATAAGCCATTCTTATAACTAATGAAGAAATGAGCCTTGTGTAAAATAAGTCAAGGTGTGAAGATTTACGCGTGCTATTAGTATGTTATTATCTATTAATTTGGTAATCTTATAAAACGGTTTTAAAAATAGAAATATTGTTTAGTTGACAAGAATTAAAATATTTATCTTATGAGATAAATATTAATTCTAAAATACTAAAGATTTTATTTTAAACCATTAATTGTCAAAATCAAATTCCTAAGAAAAACGTATTTCAAGAATATGTCTTGAAAAACGTGTCTATGAGACGAACATTGGGAATCGTGCGTATAGGGATATGATTCTCGTTTTTCTAATTCCTATACGATTCCTAGTACGTTTCATATTGTCTTTGTGGTTAATTAAATAAATAGAATTGTTTATTTAATCTACTTAAAGATTAATTAGGATTTGATTAATAATATAATTCATTATATTATTGACAAGAATTAGGATTTGATTCAAAGTAGGATTCTATATTTTATGGTATAAGGATATTTCCTAATTCAAGTAAGATTATGGAAATACTATCTTATGTCTTAATATAATATTATTCTATTAGAGTCCTTTTCTAATTCATATAAGATTAAGTTTTGAATATTACCTAGGATTAGTATTCTAGATAAAGTAATATTCCTAAACTATCTAGGATTTAACCTAGATCTAAATTAGTATATATACATACTACATCACACGTCCAACACCCAAGTTTTCACACGCCTCACGCAAACCGAGAAAGAACAAACGGACGTAGTCTCTCACGCGTCTCGATATTCGTGCCAATCATTGTCAAATTTCGTAATCAAGACTACAAGCATTAAAGAAGATTTTCAAGCATTCAAAGATCATCAATACAAGAAGTTATTAAAAGTTTATCTTACTTGCTTAAGATAGATTCGAGTATTTAACAGTACTCATTGTAAACAAGTATTTAACGATACTTGTTGTAGCTAGATATTTTACGGTATCTAGTTTGAGTTACAACTAATATCAAAGTTGTACGAGTGGGTTGATAAAATTGTAATCCGGAGAAGGTACTAATTTTATTAATCGAGAAAAGTGGACGTAGGTTTCAAAGTGTGAAACTGAACCACTTCAAAAGATCGTGTCTTCTTTACTTTATTGTTCTTGCTTATTTATTATTTCATCACAATAAACACCATCGAAGAAGAATCGAAAAAGTTGGCATACTCAATTCAACCCCCCCCTTCTTGAGTATATCTAGGTCAATAGACTCTTCAGGGTGCGTGAGATGCTGACCCACACACGGAAAACCTTGTGTATGGGCCTAGGGTTGCGTGCACAAACACAGCCCACACACGAGTTTAAAATCTGGAATTAGAATCTCAGCTACACACTCCCTGCCGCCCTAGTTAAACAACACTACAACCCTACCCTAACCCTACTCGACACCAAACCACTCTCATACTTACACTGCCGCCATATCAGAGGGTAACACGGAGGCTTTCACGGTGGGTTTAGGTTAGCCTAAGGCCGTTCGTTTACACATCCAAGGAGGTAAGAACACCCTGCTTATCTCGTTTTATTATAATCAAGTTTCTGCCTTACTTTTCAGTTTAATTTGTGTTCACTACACGCGATTTTAATCACGCCTCTTTGTATATTCGTATTCTGGGTTATGCTTTCTTCATGTTTTGATCTTTCATGAGTCGTCTTCTATGTTTTAAAGTCGTCTCTTTGAGCTTTTCGTTTCTGGGTAAGAGTCGGTTCTGGGCTGTTCAGAACAGAGTGTAAAAACCAGTCGTTTTTGGGTTGGTTTCGACAAAGTCCCTGTACTTGGTGGTTATGGGAATTAGGGTCAGTAGAATGGTGGTAGTCTAGGGAGTCGATGGGTGGTTGTAACGGTGGGTCGTGGGTACAGGTGGCGTCTGTCTGGTGGGTTATTTAGGCTTGTGTCAAAGTCGTTTTCTTTAGTTTTCTGGTGATGTCTGAACGCGTGCTTTGGAGTTAGGATTCGAATGCTATTCTGGTCTTGGTCTGTGTAATTAGTAAAGTGTTGGTATAGGTGGTAGTCACGGCGAGATGATGGTGGTTATCGTGGTGGTTAATGGTGGTTGGTGTCGGTCTTAGAGCAGGTTTCGCTGGTGTTGTGCGCGTGAATTAGAGGAGCAGTGGTGGTTCCTGGGTTAGTTACTGTCGTGTTGATGGTGGTTGGGATGGACGACAGCCAAGAACACCACCCCTGGAGTCACCGTGGCTCAGAGGTGAGCACGGTGGTGACAGGGGCGGGGTTAGAGGCAGCGTAAGGTGGTTGTGGTGGTCTGTTTAGGCGCAGGTCAGGGGTGTGTACGGGCTGGTAGCAGGGGCTGTTCGCGTGTTTCGTTTGAACGGGATTGTTGTGGTTATGCGTTGAACTATTATTATCATTACTATTATTACTATTATTATCGTTATTATTATTTTTATTATTATTATTATTATTACTATTCTTATTCTTATTATTATTATTGTTATTTTTATTGTTTTGGTAACTCTTAATAACATTTTTGTCATTGTTATGATTGGTATTATTAGTAGTAATAACAATTTCATTGGATGTTCGTTCATGTTAGTCAAAGTTGGTGAGTCGGGAAATTTATGAGTTATGAAGTTTCTATTTTGGGAAGGTTCTATTTATGGAAAGCTTCCATTTATGGAAGGTTTTTAATAATTAGTAAGTTGTGGTTATATATATTGTTATTGTGTAATTCACATTAATATTGGAAGTGTATAAGTATGTTATTTATTGATGAGTGGATTGTATGCTATAACTAGTAGGTTTATAGTTGACACGTGAATGAACATGACCAAGTAATTCAGTTAGTTATGTTGGTTGTATGAACAACTTTTGATATTAAGTAATAATAATTATAGGAACGGAATTCGAAGTGGAACATTTTTAGCAGCTGTTCGGTTTTCAATCCGCAATTGAGGTAGGGGAGATACTGGTATATGACGATGTGTAAACTGTTCTTATTTGTTTTTAGCATGTTTGTGATATAATACCATGTGATCGTATATAGTGCTATCTATATTATTCTGTGATATAATACGATGAGAATATAAAGGGTCTGTGTTTGGTGCGGAGATAAAGGGTCTGTGTTTGGTGCGGAGATAAAGGGTCTGTGTCTGGTGCGGAGATAAAGGGTCTGTGTTTGGTGCGGAGATAAAGGGTCTGTGATATGGTGTGGAGTATATTGGGTCTTGTGATCGGTGCGGAGTTTATTTGGTGTTGGATCGGTGCGGAGTTATTTGGCGTTGGATCGGTGCGGAGTATATTATATTGTTGTCTTGTTTATCTTTCTACTCAACCTCGCGGTTGACCCTGTGTATTCGTGTGCACCTACAATGATCCGGAATAGGGAGTAGATCTTACAGGTCAGTGACAGATGGACTAGGAGCTTGGGCATGGAGAGAGACATGGCATGGACCTACTTAGAGTTAGATCACATTTAGATATCGTCAGTTGTACTTTCTTTTTATCAAGTTTGGAACTCGTAATTGTTGTAATACCAAGTCCAAATTTAATCAGCATTTATATAAATTACCTTTGGTTGTTTACCTTGTTATTCACTACCTCGGAGATTCCGGGATGGTAACAGTCCTATTTATTTGAGAATGTCTTGCTAAAGGCTCTTAAATAAATGGGGGTGTTACAGTGAAAGTCAAGGGTCGAACCACAAGGAGGTGGGGAATGTTTATTGTTCTATGTTGATGTCTTAAGGTAACAAAATTGGGGGTTTGTTTGATTTGATTGATGCTAAGTCTAATAAAATAAAGGCAAGATGAAAAAAAATAAAGATATGAATAAAACTTATGATTAAAAGAATGCTAGGATGATCGGTTCATAAAAGCTACAATGGTATAAAGTCTGGGTCAACATGTATTGCAGTCGCGTAAGAGGTGTAACAAATCCTCTCGGTCTATGTTACCTAATAGCTCCTTTTGGCCTAAGCTATTAGTTCCTAGGTCTCACAAATATTGGGTGTCAACAATAAGGGTGATTCCTAAAGTCTAGGTCACATACCTTTCAGTCTTAGTAACGTAGCCGTCTTAAAACGTTAACCAATGCCCTTCCCGTATTTTTCAATCTTGGGTAAGTCATTACTAACATCCTACAAGTCTCCTTTCAGTCTCATTATAGGGTGTTATAATTAACAAAACAAAACAGTCTTAAAACATACGCGAGGTCGGTCGATCGACCAACTATTTCAGTCGATCGACCGACTACTCCAATCGACCGACCAGTTAAGCCAGTCGGCCGACCAGAGTCTGCTACAGGTCCGTTCTGAAATTATACCATCTACGCAAATAATCACCTACATCCTAACATAGGGGTTTAGCTACTCATAGAATTAACAAGAACAGTAACAATGATTATAGAAACAGAATTCATAGCAAACAATGTGAATAACATGCGATTGACGACAAGGTTTAGGGATTCTACACTAACCGGATACTAGTAATTCTATAAGAAATAACAATAAGAAACTGAAGTTAAAGGAGAATTACCGAGTAAAGGAATTAGGGCAGAACGGAAAACCTTATTGAATTGCGTGGAACGATTGTTTTAATAATGAACTAAGAACAATGCTTGAAACTAAAGAATACAGTAACTTTATTGAAACTGTAGAATTATACTAAAGGATTAGCTACTGAAACTTTATGGTAAAAACTAGATGATACTCGATGATTAACCCTAATCACGAATTAGGCTTAAATAAGAAAAACAAAAGAGCTTTTCCCTTAACCTAATCCTTCACGGGCTTTGCGATAGTTTCTGACATCTGCGCTATGGTCGACCGACCGGGTGATGCGGTCGGTCGACCGGTTATCGGGCCCAACAGTCTTCTGTCTTCGTATTTTGACTTCTGATTTTGAGATAACAGGTACTTTGGTCGACTGACCAGGGTATTAGGTCGGTCTACCGGTTTTCCTGTGTGTCAGCTTCTGAATTCTTCTTAAATCGGTCCTATGGTCCTCGGTTTGCGCTTTAGGTGCTGTTTCTTCCTTGTTCCTTGGTTCTCTTTGTCATGCAAAATCCCCGAGGGTAGCATTTGGTCTGAAATCGCCTCTTTTCCGCATAATTCTGCAAAAGAGCATAAAAATACGAAAGTAGACAATTGTTTGGAAATAAAGGCTAAAACATCGTAAATGAGCTCTAAAATGTGTGCGAAAATAGATGTAAAACATCATAAAATAGACACGCATCAAATTCCCCAAACCAAACCGTGCTTGCCCTAAAGCAAGAATTAGACTCGATCTTAAACTAATGGAACGATTTCAATCTCAGAGGGAAATTTACATGTTAGCCTAAACCAATTTAATGGAATGTCAACAAGGCAAAAGTAAAAGAATCATGCAAACGAGTTATGGGCTGTCAAACTTGCCAATCTATCGACTATAGAGACTTTATACCATGGACTCTCGCGGGTCGCTCAAATCACACATTAAGCAAAGGGTGAGTGTATGTAAAAGATAGAAAGAAGTATATTGTAAAGACATTCACCTAACTTTGACCCATGAAGACATGCCTGCAATCTAACATGAAAAAGAATTCTACAACCGTGCATAAACATACTCATTAAGTGACCTTAACACATGCATAGAGGTAATGAAGGATATGTGAGGCGAAGGATAAAAGAGGTTGAGACGTTTTTGGATAAGTGGGATTAGTAGCCCAGCTAACAAAACCGGATTCCAAAAACATATTTCACGACTTTCAACATTATTAATGTGCTATCCTTTAGCAACAATCTCACATAATTTTTACGAGAAGCCTCCCAAATATTTTGAATGAAGTACGGGAGTGATAAGATGTAAAGAAAGAGGTTTTCTGAACGATTTTAGACTTCCTGCTTCTGTCTGTTGGTCGACCGACCAAGTGATGCGGTCGGTCGACTGAGTCGCAGTGATTTTTCAACTTTTTTCAGTTTTTTCTTTCTTTTTCTGATTTTTTCTGTTCTTTCGTTTTCCTTTTTGTTCTTTCTTTTCTTTCTCTTTCTTTTTCTCATGAGGACATACAAAACCAAAGTGTCTCAAAAAATTTCCATTGACCACAAATACTAGCTTGGTAGGGTAGACTAAGTACAGGATGTAGTTTTTGGGGGATAAAAAGCCAGATTTGGTTATGTAGGGCTTATGGGTAAAATAAGAGAAAAGGACCTCAAATGCACGTAACAAGACTCACAAAACAAGATAGCATATAGGTATATAGTAATTCATGTTCATGTTTATGCATATTGTATAACATGTTTCAAAGGGAGTACTACTCACATCCTAGACAACTGGTTTATGAATGAAACCAGGAATAAAGCTCTATAACTCATAATGTAAAGTAGTTTGTCAAAGTACAAGTCAAGTCTCAGGAAAAGCGAGTTGTTTGACAAAAAACTCGTAGATATGCATATGACTCTTATACAAAAACATGTTGACAAGGCAAGGCATAGGCATAAACATGCTAAAATTGCAAGAATCATCATTGAAATACTCTCGTTCCGACTCGACCTATATGCTAAAGTAAACGTGCATTTTGTTTTTTGAAATTTTTGAATTTTTCTTATTTTTTTGGATTTTTTTTATATGCAAGGAAATTAAAGAAAGAACAATGCAAAGCATAAATGCAATAAACGTGTGACAAAATGCAATGGAACAATGCATGCGACACAAAACCATTCTCCAAACCAAACCGCACAATGTCCCCATTGAGCATTAGCATAAGCAAAGGTTCATGAAATAAAGGAAAATGCGAAAAAGAAAAACAAGGAAACATGGAAGGAACTCACCGGATTTTTAGCGCGAAGGAAACCTCCCCAAACCAGCGTAAGCTTAGGAGGTTTCGGTGGCCAGCAGTGCCACTCCAAGGACCTGAAAAAGAGAGACGAAGAAAAACCTTTTTCGGGGATTAATGATGTTTTGGGTGATAAATGATGTTTCTAGGGGGTTTGAGAAATAAGAAGAAAAATGTGGAAGCATAAAGAATAGAATAAGGAGAAAGACTCCCTAATTGTTCTTGCACGCTTTCCAAAGCCGACACGAACAGTCTGCAGCAGTTACTGAGGTCGATCGACCTATCCACTTGGTCGACCGACCAAGCGATAGTTTACAGAAACTTCTGGGCATGCAGGGTTCTGGTCGACCGACTGATGTAACAGGTCGGTAGACCGCTTTTCCTGTGCAGTGCTCCTTTTCTTCTCGAAGTTAACTCGTTTCAACCGAGTTAACCTCCCTCAAACCTGTGAAACATTATAGATGCGCCCAAAACATCGCAAAAATCCAGAAAACCAAGTCTAAAAGTCTCAACTAAGCAACAAAAGCAAAAATTGTCTAAAACTAACCCAAAAACAAAACTAATAGTCTTAACAAAAACAGAAAATTGTCTTAAAAACTTGAAAGTGCAAAGAACTCATCCGCGGAAAATGCGGAAAATCACGGACCACGGCTTTTGGCTATGGGCCGTGGTCTCCACCATGTTTGCTTTGATCATGAAACACGTCTCTACCCCGTCACAAAGCATATGTGACGGATCACCTTCTTTAGCCACATTCCTTCTCTCCTTCTCCTCCTTGTCGACCTCGTCCGGGTCATTATCCTCTTGGTAGCTCAAACATCCTAGTCCTCCTCTTTGTACAATAGCCTCCACGACCTTAGGCTTTCCTCCTTGCTCCCCTTGCTTCCCCAAACCGCTTCCTGCAAAAGGTGAAACAAGAGTGTCTTCCATATTGCTCCCAATCTGGGGCGGAGGTGTAAAAGCATGAACAGGTGTAGGCTCTAAAGTAGGGGACGTGGTAATGACCTCATAGTTTGATGTGGAGGTGATAGCATTGCAAGTAATGGGGGTCATGGCATCCTTTTTTCGATAGGACAACCCAAAAATAATGGAATGTTTTCCCACCTTGAAGGTCAAGGTCCCACTCCCCACATCTATGATGGAACCCGCGGTGTGTAAGAAAGGTCTCCCTAACATGATGGGTATATGGGCATCCTCGGGATGTCCAATACTACAAAATCGTCAGGAAATAAAAACCTATCATTACGCATAGGGATATTTTCCAACACCCCCACAGGTTCCATAGAGGTACGGTCAGCCATTGGCACAGTCATACTAGTTACTGCAAAGGTAGTCATCCCTAACTTTTTAGCCACACTTAATGGCATAACACTAATGTTAGCCCCCAGGTCACATAGGGCCTTCTTAACTGGGAAGGTCCCTATGCTACAAGGTACGGAAAAACTACCTGGGTCTTCTAGTTTGTGAGGTGCAATGACATGAGACAAAAAACTAGAGAACTCCTCGGTAAGGGCTACTGACTCAACATTATCCAAAGATCGCTTCCTAGTTAAGAGTTGTCTCATAAATTTCAAGTATGAGTGGACTTGTTGGACTAACTCTAAGAAAGAGACTTGAACATTAAGAGAACGAATCACATCCTTAAATTTGTCGAAGGATACCTGTTCCTTCGTGGGTAGTAGTCATTCTGGATAAGGAAGAGTAGAGCTCTCAGCATTTGCAGCTCTGTTCAAGAAGTTCGGGGTCTTGTCCTCCCGGAAAAGGAATTGCCTTAGGTTATCAGGCATCTCAAGCCTAAAAGAATCCGCCTATTCAGAATCGGTGGTCGGTCGACCACCCTCCTCGGTCGGTCGACCCACCTCTGGTGTCTCAAAATTTCCAGAAGCTACTGGAATATCGTCTATGGTCGACCGATTGGCTTCAGTGGTCGGTCGACCACCTCACTACTACTCGCATTCTGTTTTTTCTGGCTCTCTTTCCCACGGCCTTACCACCTCCCACCTTCGCTCCACTTCGCAGAGATATGATATTCAAGGTCTCTTTTTTCTGGTCCATCTTGGTCGGAAGTTGACCCGGAGCCCATGTATTATTATTGCTCGCGATTTGAGCAATCTGAGACTCAAGCATTTTCATTCCAACCTCTCTCGCCTGCGACTTCTTCTGGACCAACCAAATGAGGTTTTGGATCAAGGCATCTGTATTTTGTGGTTGGTTTGAGGGTTGTTCTGGGACAAAGGGTGGTTTTTGGAAGCTTTGTATATGTGGAGGAATGTAGGCTTGATTTTGTTGTTGTTGTGGAGGTTGTGGGTTTAGGACATTTTGACTTGTCCATCTTAGATGAGGGTGGATGTTATTTTTGTTGGGATCATAGAAGTTTTTCCTACGGTAATGTTGAAAGGCTGCGCATGTTTCATTAGAAGATGTGCAGAACTTCGCAACATGGCCCTCTCCTCCGCATCGCTCACAAGTGAACGACCCATTAGAAACGGCGTTCACTTGGTAAATCCCACCTTTGCTTCCTCCTCCCACCTCAAACTTATCCAACCTCTCCGTAAAAGCCTCAATAGCCGCGATCGAAGATTCGTCCTTCCTTTGATTTCCTCGAGAGGTCCCATGCTCGGCCCTGTGTACGGCAACATCCTCAATAATCTTGAGACCCTTGGTCTCCCCAGAATTATCTTGAAACCTTCCATTAGCTGCGGCGTTAAGATAGGCACGATTATCGTCGTACAACCTATTATAGAACTGATTGCAAAGAAACCATTGTTCGAATCCATGATGGGGAACTGATCGAACAAGTGTCTTGAACAGGTCCCAACCTTCACTGCAATCTTCCGTTGGCCCTTGTTTAAAACTTGTAATTTGAGCCCTCAAAGCATTAGTCTTTGACGCGGAATAGTATTTCCGGTAAAAGGCTAACACTAGGGTATTCCAGTCAGTTACTCCCGCAGTAGTGCGGTCAATATCTCTGTACCACTCCCTAGCCGAATCTCGCAAAGAAAAGATGAACATGGTCTGTTTTATTTGGTCTTGAGTCATCCCATCTGGAGGTGCGATGGAACAAACATAGTCAGTGAAAATTTCTATGTGTTTCGCCCCATCCTCGTTCGCTGCTCCTCCAAATTGGTTCTTCTCCACCATGGAGATGTAGGATGGTTTGGCTTCAAAGGGTTTTCCCGTGCCAGCAGGTAACTTGAACCCTTTGTAGAGGTCCTTTGCCTGAGGCATGGAATGAATCGTGCTACTGGCTTCTTCAGTCATCTTTTCTTCTTTGTCTGGGTTTGGAAAGTAGGTATTTATAAGTGATGTGGGTGTGGGTGGATTATGTGGTGAATGTGGTTGATTTGGTGTGTGAGGGTGATTTGGTGATGGTGGTTGATCGAAAATATCTGCTTGGAATAATGAAGAAGGGGAACCTCCTTCTTTATTCTGCTGAAAAAGCTCTTCTTTGGTCTTAGCATCCTCTCAAGTTCAAGGTTAAGTGGAATGACTTCTCCTTGCACTGACCTGCGCATAAGATGGAAACTACAAGAAAAGAGTAAGAAAGGTTTAAGGAACAAAGTTCCTTAACCACAAAGACAAAAACAAAAAAAAAACAATAAACATTGGCGTCACCTCCCCGACGACGGCGCCAAAATTTGACACCCGTCATTGAGGGTGCCAAAGATAAAGATTTATAAACCTCAGCTTTAACTAGATAGTGAAAGTCAAGGGTCGAACCACAAGGAGGTGGGGAATGTTTATTGTTCTATGTTGATGTCTTAAGGTAACAAAATTGGGGGTTTGTTTGATTTGATTGATGCTAAGCCTAATAAAATAAAGGCAAGATGAAACAAAAATAAAGATATGAATAAAACTTATGATTAAAAGAATGCTAGGATGATCGGTTCATAAAGCTACGATGGTATAAAGTCTGGTCAACATGTATTGCAGTCGCGTAAGGGGTGTAACAAATCCTCTCGATCTATGTTACCTAATAGCTCCTTTAGGCCTATGCTATTATAGAAACAGAATTCATAGCAAACAATTTGAATAACATGCGATTGACGACAAGGTTTCGGGATTCCACACTAACCGGATACTAGTAATTCTATAAGAAATAACAATAAGAAACTGAAATTAAAGGAGAATTACCGAGTAAAGGAATTAGGGCAGAACGAAAAACCTTATTGAATTGCGTGGAACGATTGTTTTAATAATGAACTAAGAACAATGCTTGAAACTAAAGAATACAATAACTTTATTGAAATTGTAGAATTATACTAAAGGATTAGCTACTGAAACTATATGGCAAAAACTAGATGATCCTCGATGATTAACCCTAATCACGAATTAGGCTTAAATAAGAAGAACAAAAGAGCTTTTCCCTTAACCTAATCCTTCACGGGCTTTGCGATAGTTTCTGACATCTGCGCTGTGGTCGACCGACCAGGTGATGCGGTCGGTCGACCGGTTATCGGGCCCAACAGTCTTCTTTCTTCGTATTTTGACTTCTGATTTTGAGATAACAGGTACTTTGGTCGACCGACCAGGGTATTAGGTCGGTCTACCGGTTTTCCTGTGTGTCAGCTTCTGAATTCTTCTTAAATCGGTCCTATGGTCCTCGGTTTGCGCTTTGGTTGCTGTTTCATCCTTGTTCCTTGGTTCTCTTGGTCATGCAAAATTCCCGAGGGTAGCATTTGGTCTGAAATCGCCTCTTTTCCGCATAATTCTGCAAAAGAGCATAAAAATACGAAAGTAGACAATTGTTGGGAAATAAAGGCTAAAACATCGTAAATGAGCTCTAAAATGCTTGCGAAAATAGATGTAAAACATCATAAAATAGACACGCATCAGTGTGATCGAGAAAAATGATGGAGATGACGTATTGCTCCTAGATTGTAACGAACCCGCTACCTATAAAGGTGCCATGACCTGTTCCGACTCTAAGCTATGGCTTCAAGCCATGCAATCCGAAATGGATTCCATGTATGAGAATGACCTATAAGGCACGACTAGAGGCAAAAAGTTTCACTCAAGTGAAAGGATTGCATATGATGAAATTTTTGCACCCGTAGTTATGTTGTGTTCCATTCGGATAATCTTAGCAATTGCCGCTTTTCATGACTATGAAATTTGGCAAATGGATATGAAAACCGCTTTCTTAAGCGATTATTTGGAGGAGGACTTGTACATGGTATAACCCGAAGGCTTTACTGATCCTAAAACTTCTAAGAAAGTGTGCAAGCTTAAGCGTTCCATTTATGGACTTAAGCAAGCTTCTACGAGAAGGAATCATCGTTTCGACCAGGTGATAAAAAAGAATGATTTCACTCGATCGGTCGAGGAACCATGCTTGTATATTAAGTCGAGTGGGATTAAGATTGTCTTCTTCGAATTGTATGTCGATGACATACTTTTGATTGGGAATGACATTCCTCTCTTATCTTCGGTAAAAGTATGGTTAAAGAACCATTTCCAGATGAAAGATCTGGGCGAGGCACAATGTATTTTTGGGATCCGTATCTATAGAGATAGATCACGACGGGTCTTATCACTGAGTCAGAAGTCTTATATAGATAAGATTCTTGAAAGGTTCAGCATGACCAACTCCAAGAAGGGGTACCTTCCAATGATTTCTAGGATGCATTTGAGTAACACTCAGACACCCAAGACACCATAAGAGGTCAAGCGCATGAGTCGTATTCCTTATGCATCAGCTATAGGATCGATCATGTATGCCATGATATGCACACGTCCAAACGTGGCATATGCATTGAGTATAACGAGTCGGTACCAAGACAATCTAGGTGAAACACACTGGATGGCTGTTAAAAATATCATTAAGTACTTACGAAGGACTAAGGATTGGGTATTCACTTATGGAGTAGATACTAGCTATGCGCAATCGGTTACGCAGATGCTAGCTTCCAAATGGATCGAGATGACTCAATATCTCAGTCTGGATTCGTTTTTATTCTTAATGACGCTGCGGTCAGTTGAAAAAGTTCCAAGCAAAGTGTTATAGCAGATTCTACAACTGAGTCCGAGTACTATGCCGCTTCGGAAGCTGCAAAGGAAGCTATATGGATGCGTCAGTTCTTACAAGGACTATATGTAGTTCCTAGTTCGAATGACCCAATCACCATCAATTGTGATAATAGACGTGCCATCTTCCAGGCTAAGGAGCCTAAGTCTAGCAACAAATCTAGACATATGTTGCGGAAGGCTCGTATGATCCGAGATTACGTGGAGCAAAAGGAGATAGTGATAGACAAGATTGCTTCGGATGACAACATCTTGGACCCTCTCACTAAGCCATTAAAATATGATAAGCATGAAGGGCACGTTATTTCCATGAGAATTAAACGTGTTCCTGAGTTGTAGTAGTTCTTTACATGGATTGGATAAATGTATCTTTTTCATATACTGTTTATAGCACCATCGTTTGGTTGAATATTTTGTTTTCATGTGGATTGTCCCACAACATGGAACACCACAATGTGAACTGAATTACATTATATTTGTTTTGGTCAGTAATCGCCTACATGAGCTCATAACTCTGGCAATTATATTGTGACGTCGATTGATGGTGGGTTCAACGAGCCATAAGTCAAACATTTGACTGATCGATCACAGATACGAGATATAAAGATACCTCGTAGGACATCATCGTGACAACGTTATGGAGTCCTAAATGTTTCAGAACATTTGATGTCAGGTCGTGGATTGGACGTCTATAGTGTTCCTAAAGTCGATTCTTTTGACTATTGACTGTCTCTCGAGATAAAGGCATTTTTTTAGTGACTTTGGTTTCTTTCACATGGTCGACCGTAACAGGAAGCTAAGCAGATTTTTTTCTGGGTCATTTCATACCGGGCTTGTATCTGCGGGATTCGAGTTGAGGAAAATATCCAACCCTTATCAAGTTTTGTTATTTCTCAGGGCCACTCGAGGAGTTGTAACTGAAATGCATGGCCATGCTCGAATAATGATTCATTTATCAGTTAAGTTACCCTCTAGTCGGGAAAACCACTCTTGATATTGATCACTTGTAAAATACGACCTTTGTGAATAAGGATTTGCGAATTGTTTTACATTGAGTGGGAGAAATTTATGGATATGAGAATCGGTTATCGCACATACACTTGTAAGGACAAGTGTGAGATTGTTGGAGCTGGTGTCCTCCACAGTTAGTGTGATAACGTGTCTAAATCTCTTAAAAGTTCATATGGTATACTTAGTATTATTATCAGTTGATTCACGTTTATCGATAACGGCTGGGTTGCTAGAAGTTTGACGTTATTGTCATATAGATGGTGGTGATCAACTGGTCCCTAAAAGTCACACCTGAATGATGTGTTTTAAGAGATATGATTACATGAATAATATAATCATATTGGTGCCTTAGATGACTAAAATATTAGTCGATGTAATGATGATACAATTATTTAGTGATGATACGATTATTTAATAATGATTAAATAATATTAGCTGAGACGAATTTAATGTTAATTCGTAATTGGATATAAAATGTTATATCTAATTGTTGTATATACAATGTAATTATTTAATACGATTAAATAATGCAATTAAATATAAAATGTTATATTTAATTAGCAAATTATACAGATAAACATTATATAAAAGAGGCAAACAACCGACTTATATACAGATACTCGGTTGAGTAACAACCTACACAGTTTGCTTGAAGTTGTTACACGGTTTGGGAGGATTTTGAGTAGGAGTCAAATACTGATTTGACAATCCTATTTTATGTCGAATTAGGTTGTTGTTAGTAGCATAGATAGAGAGAGCAATTACTTCTTATAAAACTCTCTACTACACGGCTACAATAACAAACAATCACACGCCTAAGACTCACGAAGCACTCTCCCTCACACGGTCTCTCTCTCATTCATCATTCATAAAAATTACTTAGTAATTTTTCCCCGATTCTAGCACAAGAAAGGCATATCTTGAAGCATCTTGGGTGCAACGATTAGGAGAATATCGATCTCGATATTTGTTCTTAGGCCAAATTGCTAGGACCAAAGGTTGATTCTAATCTCCTTACCTTTTGTCTTATGTTCTTCGTCTATGACCATAACTCATATATTAAGAATTTTGTTATAATCCTAAAATTTAATTGGGGAAGCATACCGATATTTCCTACAAAGCTTATGTCAAGTGGCGACACGAAGACAAGCTAGGCCCGCAATCGGTTAAGACTTACTTTGTAGGTTATCCGAAAGGAATATCTGGTCATTACTTTTATTTGCCCACCGAACACCGAGTTTTTGTTGCGGCAAGCGTGAAGTTCTTGGAGAAAGAGTTTATCTCGAACAAAAAAAGTAGTAGAACTTTCAATTTATCTGAAGTCGAAGAACCAATAATCGAGCAAGTGATGGAGGTAGTTGTTCCCACCACCTCTCTTATAGTTTCTATTCCTCAGGAGCCTAGGAGGACGGGTAGAGCCTCTCACCCTCCAGACCGATACATTGGTATGGTCGAGGAGACAGGTAAAGAAGACATATTATTATTGGAAAGTAATGAACCCACTACCTACAAAGTTGTTATGACCTGTTCTGACCCAAAACTATGGCTTAAAGCCATGCAGTCCGAGATAGATTCCATGTACGAGAATGAATGTATGGGATTTGGTTGACTTACCTGATATGGTAAGACTTCTTCAGTACAAGTGGCTTTATAAGATAAAGCATTCAATAGATGGAAAACCCGATACCTACAAAGCACGACTTGTTGCCAAAGGTTTCACTTAAGTGCAAGGGTTGCACTATGATGAGATTTTTGCACCTATCATCATGCTCAGATTTATTCGGATTATCTTAGCGATTGCTGCATTTTATGACTATGAGATATGTCAAATGGATGTAAAAACTGCTTTCTTAAACGATTATTTAGAAGAGGAATTGTATATGATACAACCCGAAGGTTTTATCGATCCTAAAAATTCTAAGAAAGTTTGCAAGCGTAAGCGTTCCATTTATGGACTTAAGCAAGCTTCATGGAGTTGGAATCATCGCTTTGACAAGGTGATAAAAGAGAATAGTTTCGAATGCAGTGTCGAGGAACCATGCTTATATATCAAGTCAAGTGGGAGTAAAATTGCGTTCCTAATTTTGTATTTAGATGACATACTCTTGATTGGAAACGATATTCCCATGCTCTCTTCGGTTAAAGTATGGTTACATAACCATTTCCAGATGAAGGATCTGGGTGAGGCACAATAGATTCTTGGCATCCGGATCTATAAAGATTGGGTCTTGGTATACGGAGGAAACACTGACCTTTGCGCTAAGGGTTACACAGATGCTAGTTTCTAGACAGATCAGGATGATTCGAAATCTCTATCTGGATTCGTTTTCACTCTAAATGGTGCGACAGTCAGTTGGAAGAGTTCCAAATAATCAATAACAGTAGATTCTACAACCAAATCTGAGTACATTGCAGCTTCTGAAGCTGCAAAGGAAGCTATATGGATGCGTCAATTCGTATAAGGACTAAAAGTAGTTCCTCGTTTGAATGAAGCAATCACCCTTTACTGTGATAATAGTGGTGTCATCTTCTAGGCTAAGGAGCCTAAGTCGAGTAACAAATCTAGACATGTACTCATAAAGGCTCACCTGATACGGGATTATGTGGAACAAAAGGAGATAGCGCTATGCAAGATAGGAACGGATGACAACATTGCAGATCCTCTCACTAAAGCATTATCGCAAAGTAAACATGAAACTCACATAATTTCAATGAGGATAAAACGTGTTCCTGAGTTGTATTAGTTATTTATGGATTGGACATGTATCTATTTCATTTATATTAATAAAATTCATCGAATTTATATTTTATGTTTCATTTGGATTGTACGACAATATTGAACAATACAAAGTGAACTGAAATACATTATATATATATTATGTCCAATAATCACCATTATGAGCTGATAACTCAGGTGGTTATATTGTGAGGTGGTTGATGGTAGATTCAATTAGCCATAAGGTCAAACTATTGACTTAACCAATCACATTGTTGGGAAATGTGTCCTCAACAATAGTGCGATCACGTCAATGATAATAATCATTGTCAAAAATCTTATGAAAAGAATACGCAAAGGATGATCCGATATGATATATAGTCAACTGACCAACATTAATCGGTAATGATTGGCTGACTAGAGTTTGACATTACTGTCGTATGACGGTGGTGGTCAGTTGATCCATTTAGGTCACACCTCTAGGACAATCCCCTTAAATATATATATTGATCAATTGTATATGATACGAATTGATCGATCTTCTTAAAACAATATATCGAGAAATCAGAGGTTGAATTTTAAAGTAAGATTTATATTTGAAATTGAAATGTGTCGATTGTCAAATATTAATCGATATTTATGAATGATCCATGGTTATAACAAATGTTGTTAATATATCGTATCAACGATTATTATGATAACCATATGTTGGGACGGTAATTATGAATTACTAAAATAATTTGTTAAATATGATTTAATTAATTTAGAAATATTATTTATATGATAAATATATTTTAAATCAATACAATTAATTATGTCACATAAGATGTCACATATTATACAATTGTACAAATTACATTTGTAAAATGAAGGTCCATTTTACTAAATGTTAACCGTGTATTGTATATTGTAAGATAATATTATGCTTGATATTTTATCTTATAATTATAATTATGATTGTTAAGTTTTGATGTGACCTAACATTTTGCATGTGGATATGACAAAAGGGATTAAACCCTTCCCTATGCTCCTCTTACACGGTTCACATGCTCAAGTCCAGCCCTCTATATATATGATGTTATCATACATTCATAGATCACTCTAATGTTTTTATGTATTTTCTAGTGTGAGAAATAAAAACATAAAAACCTCTAAAATAATAGTATTCACATAATATTCACAATACATATTGTTGTAGTATTTTAGTAGACTAATAAAGTGAGTATTAGTTTACGGTTTTAAGATAACCTAATTCCTTCTCCTAGCTCGGGCTCGGTTTTTCGTTTGTTTAAGGGTAGGTCTTCGTGCATTGTAAAGGAGGCGAGCTAATTTGGTTGCTCCGTGGAGAATCGTCCTAGCACTTTTTGGACCGTGTGTGAGACCCCTTTTCGTGTTATTTCCGCATTTATATTTTGCATGCATAAGATCAACTATATTAATATGAGATTAATAAGTATATAATTAGTGAGACTAATAAAAAGGTAAGTTAGTATGACTAAGGTTTCCTTAAAGTGGTATCAGAGCATTTGGTTGCTTGCATGCAACTCGATTTTTTACGTTTTTGCGAGAAATACGATTTTAATTAAAAACGAAAATGATTAGTACATATAGGATATTCACGAAAATCTTAATGCATGTATACTTTCTGGTCTTAAAATAGTTTTATGTCATTATGAAAGATTTATGGAATAATATTGTTGAAATTTATAATAAAATTGTTAATTTATTCTATTTAATCGGTTAAAATCGTTTTATTATGGGAAAAATAGTAAAATAAAGTTTCTAGCCGAGATTTTTATATATGTTCTCACAAGAATTTAACATATTACAAATATATAATTTTCGAAATTATTTAAGTTTTATGCATGGTTTGTGATATTTAAAGGTTAAATAGTCATAAAATGGGATAAAAATGGGTTTATATAGTTAGATTATGAATTTAGCTACGAAATTTTTTTTACAAGTCACATGAAATATTTAAAATGTATGTTAAAATTTCCAGAAATTTTTCACTTATAATGCATGAATATTGATTTTTATGGTAAAAATCGTAATATTAGTGACATTATTTAACTTAAATAGTTTAAGTTGGAATTTGGCCATAAAATTTTATACAGTGTCACATATTATTTCTAGCATGCATGTAAATTTTGAGCTATTTATTTCGAATTTTGCATGAGAAATGATTTTAATCGTTAAAATCTAGCAATATATGACACGATTTATTAAAAATAGTAAAAGTTGCTAAAATGGTCCGAAAATTTAACCTATATTAGTCATATTTGATATGATCATCATCATATTTTTCTTGGGTGCCAAAAGTTTCTGGATTTTTAGTTTTTAATTTTAAATGTTAAAGTTAAAAATTGAGAATTGTAAGAGTCATAAATTATTTTTCAGCCCTTGAACAGTGTTTCAACTGATTTTTCTGCATTTTTCAGTCACTTTGAGTGTCTCGGAATATGTAAAAAATTTATTAGTATTTTATTGCATTATTTGAAGGTAATTTTGAATTTCCGTCTAATTTTGCATGTTACACGTTAATATTACGAGATAAATAGTCTATTTTCGAAAATATTAATGTTTTAAGGATCTGAAATTTTAAGAAAATTCTCAGTATGTTCAAATTTTGAATTTTGAATTTTCGAAATATTTTATGACTCGTTTTGATTATTTTATTGCTATTTCCCGTAAAACCGATTAAACCCGAACAATATTATAATAAAAGGTTAAGTTATTTCGAATTTTGAGTAAGACTAAATTTTGAATCCTAAAATGTGTTAGGATACATAACTAAAACGTGAATAGTGATTCATAAAGTGTTTAGTGATTTTAAAAATGTTAAAATCACGTTATTCCATAAAACTGTGTTATTACGAATAACGATATTTAAATTGTGTTTAAATATGACGATTTGGCTTAGGTTTTGCATTTTACATAAGCATTGCATATTTATTTAATTATTTATGAATGTCATAATTTAATTTACGTAATTTGGAATTATGTATTTTGCTTAGTATGGCCTTAGATTTTAATCGTTAATTCTCGTAATGTAAGGGGTTATCGATTCGGTTGTAATTTAATGTGATCTCGTATCACTTTATTTTATTGTTTTATTTTATAATGTATAAAATAGATAGAAAATTTGTAATTATTTGTAATTCCGTAGATCCTTGAAGACGGTGCTTTTCGGAAAGGAGTTCCGACCAAAACGGAGTTTGCCTTGGTTGCGTGCCGCGTGTGAAGTTCAAGGGGCCAAGGAGTTGGTTTCCGAATTTGTATTTTACATTTAAGTTTTCGATTTTAGGAAGGCCATACTAGGATTTATGTATGCTTTTAAGTTTTATGCTTTTATTTATGCTTAACATGTTTGCATGCATAGCCAAATCGTCATTCGAACTCATGCATTTCATCAATTTTATCGACCGTGTCAATCAGTTTATCGATAATTCACCGACTTAGTTCACTTAAAGGAGATAGATAATAAATTGACAAGATCTCTTACGTTATTTAAAATCGAGACATAGCCTTACCAAAAAGTAAAGAACCCACGAAGGATCTTCTTCATAAGGGAGTGGGCTCGGCTAAACCGGGGTGCAAACCTTATTACGTTGGTGAAGTGGGGTAATATGATTACATTCTCGAAATTTGGTTGATCTCGACGAAGGTATTCGAGCCACCGTAGTGGTAATAAGTTCGGGCTAAGATAAGAACTAATGTAATTTTATCGACCGAGAGTTCTAAAGTAGAATCGATTAAAGGGTTAATCCACCGAGTTATATTAATGAGGGATGTATCGGCTAAACCGTGCCCGAGTTAGAATGTATTTGGGTCTTGGGATCATTTACTTAATTGGGTAAGAGATCATTAAGTAGATGCTTAACTTGTTTAAAATTTACAAGTTTAAATTAATTAATAAAACGATAATTGTGTTTTAATTCATTTATTTTCATTGTAGTTCTTTTTCAACAATAAATCATCAATGGCAAATAACGCTCCACCACTCTCACACGTATCATGGCTTCGATCATTGATGGATCGTTGCAAGCTTGAGAAGCATGGCGCCAATTTTAAGGATTGGGACGCCCAATTGGTTTTGGCCGCGAAAGCTGACGATAAGACTCGTTACCTTACCATCGCCGCTCCTCCCACTCCGACCGCTCGTGCGTCGGAAGCGACTCATGAGGCCTATGAGACCTACATGAAAGAGTCGCATGCTCTTAAGAACGTGCTTATATTCTCAATGGAGTCGGATCTCCAAAGAAGAATGATGAAGCTAGCCACGGCTAATGAGATTTATACTAGAGTTACGACCATTTTTTCGCAAGCTCCTAGGGTAATCCAATATGAGGCGGCCTCCGCCTTCTTTGATGTGACCTTAAAGGACGGTCAAAGGATTATTCCTCATGTGCTCAAAATGGTTGAGCTAGTCGAAACCTTGAAGTTGCAAGGGGTGAATGTTCCCGACTCTCTTATTGTTGACAAAATTCTTCACTCCCTAAACAAAGTGAAATCGTATGTTCAGTTCCGGGTGAACTATAACATGCGTAATCAAGAAACCACTTTGGACGAGTTGCATAAGATGCTAGTCCAAGTTGAGGGGGATATGGGACTTAATGAAAGTTCCACGAAGGATGTTCTTAACATCGAGAAGAAAGCAAAGGGAAGTTTAAGCGGAAGGCTAATAAGGGTAAAAATGTCAAAGCCTTCAAGCCCACATCTCCTAAAGAGAAGACTTTTTCCAAAGGTGTTGCTTCTTCATCGTCTACAAAGGTTGAAGACAAGTGTCATTATTGCACTAAGATGGGGCATTGGAAGCACAATTGCCCGAAGTATCTCCATGACCTCAAAGCTGGAAAGGTTCTTGCAGTAGGTATTATTCTCGTCTAATTCATGTTATTTAATCAGTTTTTGAATATTGATAAAAGTATGATTCTTACCCATTTATAAATTGTTTTTAAAAGGGGCTCCTACCAAAGATAAGGGCAAGGAGAAGGAGAAGGAAATTTGAAGTTCCTTCCATGGATGGCTAAAGTAGCATCCAAGATTGAAGACATGAAGAGCATGGCTCTAATTTTTCATTTTAATGTCTTCTTTCATTTTGCATTTTAATTTTAAGAACGTTGTATTTCTTGTATGACAAGAAATCGGTTATTTCAAACAATGGTTGTAATTTGAATATTGGTGACTTGATTTTCAACCCAAGTCATCCATTTTGTTCTTAATCAATATGTTGGTTTTTAAAATGCTTTGTATGATACACAACATGAGTTGATACGATTTTCATAAATCGTAATAAAGTACCTTGAATAGTTCACCATACGCTAGATATGATAGGATCATAATAAAGTAATTCGATTTACTTAAAACGAGAATTATATCTCGTGAAATACTTCAAACTCAAACATGAGACATTAGTTCATTATAAGATGATCACCTTATATGAATAAGAGTTCTAATGTCTCACTACTTATAAAATCCTTATCCAATACATTGTTAACGGCCGGTCCACCGGCTGGCAGTACCTGAGCATTGAAGAAAAAAGAAGAAATTTTCAGAAGTCCATATTTGGACTCTCAGCCGGTCACAGACCGGCAGCCGGTCGACCGGCTAAGAGGCCCTTTTCGTATTTTCGAGCTTTATATAAACCCGCACTTAGTCTTTCATTTGACACATTACTTACGACGCATTCTTAAGCTTATTTTTAGGGTTTTTACTGTTTCATTGCCTAATACTTAGACTCAAAAAACACTCTTAAATATTTTAATCTTCTTTAGATCCTTACTTAATCTTTCAATATTTGTTAATCTCTCTTTAGGATTCTACTTAGCCTTGTTATTAAGCAATTGTAAGAGGATATTTTGGGTGGTATTTTGGAGGATTTGAAAGAGTCTTTCAACTTGTTATCCAAGCTACTTCCTTTCCCATTGTTATTGGTATAATTCTTCTAATCTTTACTTAGTTTTTACTTTTATTTAAGTTTCCTTTGAATCAATTGTTCATCCTTTGTTTGTTCATGATGTTTAGCTTTTGTTCATGCCCTATTCACATGTTTTCATTTACCATGAGTGAGTAGTCTCCTTGCTAGGGTAAGGGGTGATCTTGGGTGTTGTTTAGATGATAAGTTCATGCTAGTAAGTTGATTAGTTGTTCTTAAAAAAGTAGTCTTCCATTTGTTGCATGCTAGGTGTTTGATGATTTGCCTCAACGAAAGTTGGGCTTTGATTTTAGCGTGACTTGCCTTTAGCGACGGTTGGGGGTTTGTCTTAGCATGTTTAATGGTTGGTTGTGGTATTTGTAGCGAAAGCTAGGGTATTCCGACCTAGGTTAGTCGACTCGAGAGAAGAGACTACCCGAGACTATTTGTTTGAGACCTTCTAGTTTTCTTTCTAGCATCTTCGTCTAACCACCTTAGTGACCCCCGAAACCCTAGTTTTCTCATCCATCGATTCAATCTTATTTAGTTGCTTTAATTGTTCGTCTTAGTTGTTCTTTAGTCTTTAATCAACCTCAAACCTATTACCCCCGACTCTCGCATAAACTAGAACATAATTACACAACTATCCCCACCGTCTTCGCGTTCGACAACCCGTTTATACTACTTAATTGGGTTTTTACAAATGTGTTTGATGCCGGTATTGACGACAAAAATCGGCCATCAAAATGGCGCCGTTGCCGGGGACGGTGTTAGAAGTTGTGTAGTTTAGTTTTAGTTTTAGTCTAGAGTTAGTTGAGCTTGTTTTGTTTTGATCAAAGATTTGGTAGTTAATTGTAGAGTGCTTGTTTTATTGCTCACCCTAGTGTTTAACAAGCACTAGGACGACTAATTTGTTTGCTAAGTTTTATGCCTAGGGGTGACTCTAACTCTTTGTTGTCATCTTCCGAACCGGAGAGGCTCTTTCGGGCCTTAAGGAGGAAGACTATTGCAAGGGTAAGAATTGCGTCCCAAGCATCTACTAGCCAAAACAACCCCTCTTCATCCGAACCACCAAGTCCCAATCAAAGCAATCCTAGCCCAACATCCGACAATTTTGACAATCCGTTTTATCAATCACCACCACAATCACCACACTTTCCAAACAACCATCCAATTCATATAATGGCCGCTCTTCGTGATCATAACCGGCCCAATCACAATGACACCACCAATCCAATCAACTTCGGGGCCCTTTTTCCTCAAAATTTCGAAATACACCCTTCGCAAATGAGTTCAATCGAGAAGAATGTCTTTAGCGGGGCTTCTCACGAAGATGCTCATGGGCACTTGAGAAAGTTCAAGGGTAAGGTCGCAATGATAAAGAAAACGGGAGTACCCGAGGAGACACTAAGGCTCATGCTTTTCCCCTATTCCTTAACCGACAAGGCGGAAAGGTGGTTAAATGTCCATGCTCCAAATACATTCACCACATGGGACGACTTGGCAACGACTTTCCTTGCCAAGTACTACCCATCCTCCAAGACCGCGATGCTCCGAAATGAGATAACTCAGTTTCAACAAGAGGAGGGAAAATCTTTGGGAGAAGCTTGGGATAGATACCAAGATTTGCTTGCTAAGTGCCCACACCACGGGATACCACCTTGGTACACAACCCAAACCTTTTTTCAGACTCTTCTCCCCCGGACTAAAGAAATGGTTAATGCATCGGCGAGTGGTAGCTTTGACCACTTGCCGCATGAGGAGGGAACGAAACTCATCAAGAAGATTGTTGATTCGGAGGAAAATTATGGTACTAGGGGGAATGTCTTGAGGAAGAGTAGTAAGTACCCTAGTGAGCACCTTTCCAATGCAAAGGCGAACGAAGAAACCAATGCCAAGTTGGACATGTTAACCAAGAAATTGGAAGAGTTGACTAAGGGCTCCACTACCAAAGAAACCAAGAGCAAAGTCCCGGGAATGTACCAAGTAAATAGTGTTGCTTCATGTGACTTATGTGGGGGATGCGGGCATACTTTTGATGTGTGTGCAAACAACAATTCCTATGAGGGAAGTGAGAGTATGGAGGAGTTATATGCTTTCCAAGCCTTTAACAACCCAAAAAACCCCAATACTTTCAACCCAAATTCGAACTATTACCATCAAGGGATCCGAGGAAGCCCCTATATGAGTTACAAAAGTACCAATGTGTTGAATCCTCATCAAATCCAACAACCTCAAGGGTAAAACCCCCCCGGTTTTCAACCCGAGGAACAATTTCAACAACAACAATTTCTACCAAGGCAACCAATCTAACCAAGCCAATCAAGGCTTTCAACAAAGTTTCAATGACCCGAACTTTAATCCAAATTTTCAAAACAACCAAATCTCACAAAATTTCAATGCAAACTTCAATAACAACAACCCAAACTTCAACAACCAAAACAACAACCAATACCATAACCAACAAAATTTCCACAACCCAAACCACCAACAAAACTTCCACAACAACAATTTCAACAATCAAAGCCTCAATGACCAAAATTTCAACCAACAATTTCCTAACCACCACCAAAACCCAAACTTCAACAATCAAGGTCCCAAAGCAAATCAACAAAGTGGGGGTGCAAGGAATGACTACGGGTTTCCCTTGCCCCTTACCAACACACCTCATCAAGATCTCTCAAGGGACTCTCAAGTTGGAGAGTTGCTTAAACTTGTGAAAGGCATGCAAGCGACACATAATCAAGAAATGATGAATTTAAAGGTGGCAAATCAAAAAGAGATCCGGGAGATGGAGGCTAGAGTTGCTTCACAAGCCTTAGCCAACCCACAAAGGCCACCGGGCGGCTTTCTTGCCCAAGGTCAAAGCTCCCGGGATGCTTCAAAACCACATGGTGTCAATGCTATTATGACAAGCAAAAATGAGCAACCAATGCTTGAGAAGAGAGATGATGAAGGAGGATCCAAGGTAGAGCAAGTTATGACGGTATTTGGAAGTGGAAGTGAGGAATGTGTTGAGGAGGAGGTGATGGTGATGGTGCCCAACACTCCTCCGGATGATTGTAATGAAGTCGACATTGATGACTTGAACTTTGTGATGCAACAAATCTTGAACATTCCGAAGAAGAATTGTGATGGAGGCCCGAGTGCTAAAGGGAAAGAGGTCCATGTGATAGAAGAAGAGGACCATGGATATGTGGAGAGCCTCATGGAGAGAAAAATGTGCGAATTCTTTCGTAAAATCACCAAGGGGGACCCTCGTTGCAATGAGTTGATCAAACTTGTTGAGGAAGTAGAGGCCACAATCCCCTCCACCCAAGAAAAGAGGGAAGTCAATGCCATTTCACTAGTGGCGAAAAATATCCCAAGAGATTTGCCAATTAAGTTAGGAGACCCGGGGAGCTTCTCTATTCAATGCTCCGTAGGAGGAAGACACATAGAGCACGCTTTGTGCGATCTTGGAGCAAGTGTGAGTGTTAACCCACTTGCCATGGCAAAGAAATTGAACATTAAACACTTATCCCCTCCTATAACGGACATCACTCTTGCCGACGGGACGGTTAGGCCTACTATTGGGGTCCTTGAAGATGCGGTGGTCAAGGTTGGATCGCTTTCCATCCCCACCGACTTTATGGTCGTTGATATTCCGGTCGGTGAAAGCTCTTTCATTATTCTTGGGAGACCCTTCTTGGCCACCGGAGGAGCAATCATTGATGTGAAAAAAGGTAGGCTAACCTTTCAAGTTGAAGATGAGTTGTGTGAATTCGTGCTTCCGGAAGCTCCCGATACAAATTTTAAGGAAAAGAATGTTGGCATGGTTGCAAGTTTGTTGGTGAATGATGTCCCTAAGATGTTTGATGAGAAGGGAATCATGAAAAGTATGACCTTGAAGAATGAGGATGCTAGTTTTACTAGCGGGAAGTTGGTTAGTCCGAAGAAGAGAGACCGTGATAAAGATCAAGGAAAACCAAGTTGTGCTAGTTCTTTTAAAGACCCTTTGGTTGAAAAAGGGGACCTAGAGGAGCTAATTGCCGGAAAAGATGTCAAAGCTCGAAAGTTGATGATGAGCAAGATGGAAACTCGAAGTGAGAGCAAAGTGGAATCCCCGTCCGCGGCTTTTGACCTTTTCTTAAGGTCACTAGTTAGCATGGACGAAGTTTCCAGCTACAAAGATTGAAGTTTGATCATGAAAGGTTTGGTGGAGTCACTCAACAACCACCGGTTGTAAGTATTAGTTTCCTTTAGTTCATCTAGATTGCATGTTAGTTTCATGGTTAGTTCGGTTTTAGTTTAATTTTTAGCTTGCATGAGATATTTGGATATGTTTGTTGCTTGTTAGTCGATGATTCATGAGTATAGTCGGAGGATTATGGGCAAAACCGTTGTAGGCAAAGTTGATTTTTATGTTCAAATTAAATTATTTCTCGAAATTGTGTACAGGTACTCCCAGCCGGCCAACCGGCCGACGGTACCCTACCGGCTGGGAGGACCTGGACACATTTCTGTTTTTGATAGTTTAGTTGGGCAGATTTCAGATTTTGCATCCCCAGCCTGTACCAAACCGGCAGCCGGTAAGCCGGCTAAGAAGACGAAGACTTATTCAACAATCAAAATTCAAGAGGAAATGATACCCAGCCGGTCGGCCGGCAGCCGGTCCGCCGGCTGAGAATCATGTTGTGTGAACCCAAAGTGAAGAAAAAGAAAAGAGAAGGGTTCCCCAGCCGATGGGCCGGCAGCCGGTCCGCCGGCTGGGAGTTTTTGCAAGTGAAGATTGATGAAGAAAAAGAAGACGAAGTAAGCTCCTCAGCCGGTATGCCGGCAGCTGGTCCGCCGGCTGGGAGTGTTTTTGTGAGTGAAAAAAGAAGAAGAAAAGGCAAAGGAAATTTGAAGAAAAGATTTTGAGCCGGTCAGCCGGCAGCCAGTCCGCCGGCTCAGAATCAAACCCCCTAGAAAAAAATTCGAAAAAATCAAAAAAATCAAACCCTAACCCCCAGCCGGTCGACCGGCGGCCGGTCCCAGACCGGCTGGGAGGGGCCTGTCGCGAGAAATAAAGCACTTTCTATCTTCATTTTTCCCTCATTCCACTTCATTTCTTCTTCTTACTTTCTTCTTTCCTCCTTATTTCCTCATCTCCCATTCATCCCTTACCTTCAAAAACACCCTCAAGCTTCACCAATCTCTCTCAAATCAAAACCCCTTTCACTCCCTCATCACCTCTCCTTCAATTAGCCATGTCGGGAAGAACAGAAAGGCGATCCAAATCAAGGCGCGACCCTTCGGTTGAGCAAGAAGTTCAAAATGTGATCGAGAGTAGCAACATTGGCCCGGATCCTTGCTTTCCCGGTCTCACCTTTGCCTCAATTCAACAAAAAGGTAATTTCACATATTTTAAGAATCGCCCCCTTCACCCAACTAGGTTTATTGATAGAGCCGGATTGAGAGAATTAGGGATTGAGAAAATAACTGCGGCTCTTTTTGAGGGTTTGGGTATGAAAACTTTGTATGAGACAAAGCCGGTTCACACATCTCCCCGGTTAACTTGGGAATTTTTGAGTTCGTTGGTTGTTACTAAGAACCGAACTTTGGGGAAAGTTGCATTTTTAGAGTTCCGATTGATGAATAGGGAACATCGTCTCACATTAGAGGAATTTGCCTTAATTTTTGGGCTAGACGGAAAATTGCCCATTAAGCCTCCGGAGGGCTTTGATACCGAGCTCATTTGGACAGCCATCACCGGTCTTGTAAGTGATAGAAGCAGAAAGAAACCGGCTAATAGGGTGCATTTGGCACCGATTAGGATATGGCATAGGTTCATGGGGTGGAACGTTTTCTCTAGGGATGAGCCACATAACTTCACCACTACAGAGCTTGAGATACTTGGTTGTTACTTGGTTGGTGGCCCGAAATTAAACATTGCTCACCATATGGCCCTTCACTAGAGTAGGTTGGCATCCCAACCTCAGCTTACTACCCCCATTTGTGTTGGGGGGATGGTCACTTTGATTGCCAACAACCGTTGTCAGAGGCACTTCACGGTCGACTTCATTCAGGGTGAGAATGTGTTATCTAGCCGATACTTGCAGGATGCTTTGGGGTGGGTACGGTATAACCCCAGTGATCGCAAAGAGTATTGGCAGATTCGGGTGACAACAAATTCAAGAATTCAGTCCCTTTGCCAAACACCGAGTTGATGAAATTTGTGCCGGGGAAAACCTCTTACCTCCTTGATAACGAGGTGGACCCCGAGGACCTCCCGCCAGACCAGCGTGCCCCGAGAGTTTACGCCAGAGATAGAGTCGGTGCCACTCCTTCCGACCTCCAGTTTGAGGCATTTCAGCAGCCCTCCATTTCCATGTCCCAGTTCCAGAGTGGTCCCTCATACTTCCAGGGATCCACCTCCGGTTCATCTTCATCTTCATGCCCCCAAGAACTTATTGATTTCATGTCCCGGGTTGACTTGGGCATGAAAAGTGCAGCGGATCTAGCGGACCAGCGCCAAGCATTGGCCGATGAACGGCATAGGGATTTGACCTATAGGCTTGAAAACCTCTACCATGATCAAGCCTATGGGACATTTTCGAGTTATGATCGGTCCGTTCGCGAGGGTTATCATCATCCGGATAGTGGTCGACCGTCATACTACATGCCTCCTGATAGGGGTTATGTGCCTCCCGAGGGGCGTTTTTACGGGGAGATTAATGTTTCCCCGGGGTACTTCTCCAACCCGATCTTTCCACCGAATTTTCGTGGAGTCCCGGACCCTCCCCCTTGAGGACACCCTTCTCCTCATGGCATGTATGGTGACCCGGGAGCTAGTGGGTCGCATGCCTCTCCTTTCCGTGATTTTGTGAACAACCCGAACGACTTCATGGTCGTTGATGAGGGCAATGGCGAAGAACATGTAGGCGGTGATGGTGATGAAGATGATGGTGATGAGTGACCACCTTTGGAGGTGGTTGGTGATGACTTTGCTCCCATGGAAAAATCCAAAACAAAGCAAGTAACTCCCTTAATCCAAATTCCGTTTAGTTTGCATTTTCTTTCTAGCATGCATTTAGAGTAGTTAATTTAGTTTACTTAGTTAGTTTTAGTTTCCTTTTCATGTTTTCACATCATTAGTTTAGATGCATATAGTTGCATTTATTTAGATGCATTAGATTTATATTTTTGTATCATATTCACATGTAGTTTGCATACATGTAGTTTAGAGCATTTAGTTTAGTTTTTAGTTTTTCATCTTCTTTTGTCTCTTTTTGTTTTTATTGCCTTCTTAAAAATCAAAAATCCAAAAAAATTGAAAAACCCAAAACTTTCAAAAATATGTTCTTTATTTTCCGGTTTTCCTCCTCACATTATGCATATAAATAAGTGTGGGGAGGAAGAACCGTTTATTTCAAAAAAATACAAAAACAAGTTTTATTTTCTAAAAAATTTCAAAAAAGCCAAAAACATGTTGTTTTCGCTCTTTTTCTTCATTTGCCCCTTTGCACTTTGTTACATTGAGGACAATGTAAATCTTAAGTGTGGGGAGGGAAAATATCCACTTTGTGTATATTTGTTTGCTTTTGTAAATATGAAAAAACTTCAAAAATACCAAAAAAATCGAAAAATTTCAAAAATTTCAAAAAATATGTTCTTCCTTTCTTTTGTTTTTGTTCTTTGTTTGTTTTGTATATATATTTTTGTTGGACTAACAAGTTGCAGATATGACGACAACCCGAGGTATTAGGAGAATGAAGATGCTTGGTATACTCTTTCCTACTTCTTTCTCCCCCTCCCGATTTCTTTTTATGTTGATATCATGAAGGAGAACGGGATTTTTTGTGCCTTGGATGTTCCTTCGGGGAACTTGTGGTTGTTGTGGTTGATGTGCTGTTAGTTTAGCCTTCTAGTTGTTGCTTGTTTGTTATGTTTAGTTTTAGTTTGCTTTTGTTTCACATGCTTTTTCTTTTTTATAGTTTTGTGAATATGTGTTAGTCGGTTTTTCCATTTTGGTTTTTGTTTGTAAATATGCATAGGAGGTTGAATAGTGGAGGGTATATGCCGTCAATGATGATTTTTGTCTTGCCTGTGTCTTTCCCCTCCTAATAGCTTGCACCGTTGATGTCACCTTGTTAGGGTTCTTGCTTGCAAGGACCCGGAAGTCTAGGCTTAATGACCAAGTTTCGACCACCTTGTGAGACCGTGTTAGACCTTGACCCGACCTAAGACCGACCTTAGCTACTCAAATGTGAGGATAGAGCCTCCTTTTTAGTCGGTCCATCAAACCGACTCAGTTTAGGATTGTGAGTAGTCCTCCTTACGTGGTGTGTTATGTTTATACGCATAAGAATGGCGCTCGTTCCTTATTTCCGTGATTTATGTTCATGTGCATGTGAGACAATTTTTGTTCCAAATAAATCAACTCCACATTTGCCAAATTAGCCTTGTTTTGACCCTTGCATCTTATTTCCCTTTTGTTTAACCACTTTGAGCCTTAACCTTTTCATTTGGCCTAAACTACTAAATGAACTACGTCCCAAAAACATCCTTCCTTGATCAAGAATGGTTGCTTTTATGGTGATTTTTTAGTGGTAGAGTCGGGGATTTAGATGCCGGTTGGTGGCTTCTTCCGTTGTGGTCGTTACTTTGTTTTTATTTGGTGTTTGGGAGTTTGAAAAAGAAAAGAAATGAAAAAAAAAAAATGAAAAAAGAAAGAAAATAGAAAATCAAAGAAAAAAGTTGAAAAAGTCTTGAAAAATCCAAAAAGAAAAATGTAAATACGTGCTTTGAAAAAGAAAAAGGCTAGCAACTAGTCCCTTCCATCAAGGGGACTTAGAAAAAGCCGTTGCTACAATAAATCGGTCTTTTGATGTTTTTGCACGCGTACCGGGTTTACACATTTTTTTGCATGAGATTTTATTTTCAAGTCATGTGTTAGGGTGTAGACGTTGTTCGGTGTTTCTCATAATGACCGCCTTGTATAAGTTTGTGATGGGTCCGATTTTTCAAAGTAAGTGGGGTTTATGCAATTTTTGCTTGGTTTTGCAAAAAACCAAAGTTAGGGCATAGACGTTTCTTAGTTGTTGTAATAAGGTGTTGTGTTGACTATGGCGATCATTCTTGTTTTTGAACCTCAAATCCCAGAACGGTGCTTGCACCAAACCATTTTCACCCAACCCAAGCCCCGTTACATCCTTATGGTTGTCCTCATCATGTGCATTTGCATTTTTCATTGATTTTTGGATGGAGTACCATTCTAGATTGCGGGCATGCTTCGCAAGTTGAGGTAGGTGAGTGATTTTGGTTACTTTTTGTCACAAAAATCGCCCCCCTTTCTTTCCTTGTGTGTTGAGTGTCACCCGTGAGAGTCGGTACTTAGGGTCCTTTTATCGGTTATGGGTCTTGCATGGAGTCGAATCATGTGTGTGTCGTGTCATTCTTTGAAGTATAGCTTAGTACTTCCGTTTGCCCACCTTGAATTAGTTTCTTGGTCTTTGGTGATGTCATTCTTGGTTGCTTGAGCTTGATTTAGGGGTTTGACACCTTGGTTAGACTTTGAGTCGGCATCCTCCGCTTTAGACCTCCTTTGTTTTGTTTTTTTCAAAACCCCGCTTGAATGAGGCGAGCGGTTTTCTTTCTTTTCCGATGCATGTTGCTTGTCTATGCGTGTTTTGTTTTTACTTGTTGGCATCAAAAGTTTTGTAGCAAGACCTTACTTGTCTTGCAATAGGGCATTCTCCCTCATGAATGTCAAATTGTGAGTTGAAAGGGCTACGGGTGTAGCTAAACCC
Source organism: Silene conica (assembly GCA_029255685.2). NCBI lineage: Eukaryota > Viridiplantae > Streptophyta > Magnoliopsida > Caryophyllales > Caryophyllaceae > Silene > Silene conica. The sequence goes on from CM055315.2 coordinate 58,078,098, forward strand.
GATTCGGCTTATAGTTAGCCTAGTTAGTTTGTTTCTTTGTTTTTAATAAGGGTTATATAGTTACTTGATCTCTTACTCGAGGACGAGTAAGGTTTAAGTGTGGGGAATTCTGATGAGCCCAAATTTGGTCATTATTTTTCCTTGTTTTCCTTTTATTTCGATCCCATTTCACCCCCGTTTGGCACGATTTCGTCCCTTTTTATACCCGATATCTCTTTTGTTTATGTTTGGATGCCATGTTGTAGGACTTGACGCAGGAATGAAGAAACGGGAACAAAACGTGGTGAAATGAAGAGAAATTGGGAGAAAAAGAGGCTGAAATGGCAAAGTGGGGTCCTCAGCCGGTCGGCCGGCAGCCGGCCCGCCGGCTGGGAGCCCCTTCACCTATTAATTGAAGATGTTTTGCAGAATATGGATTTTGGGTCCCCAGCCGGTTCCCGACCGGCGGCCGGCTGACCGGCTGGGACCCCCTTCACTTGTCCTTGCTCCTTTTCAACACAGGCCATCGAGAATGCATCCCCAGCCGGTGGCCGACCGGCGGCCGGTCCACTGGCTGGCAGTACCTGAGCATTGAAGAAAAAAGAGGAAATTTTCAGAAGTCCATATTTGGACTCTCAGCCGGTCACAGACCGGCAGCCGGTCGACCGGCTGAGAGGCCCTTTTCGTATTTTCGAGCTCTATATAAACCCGCACTTAGTCTTTCATTTGACACATTACTTACGACGCGTTTTTAAGCTTATTTTTAGGGTTTTTACTGTTTCATTGCCTAATACTTAGACTCAAAAAACACTCTTAAATATTTTAATCTTCTTTAGATCCTTACTTAATCTTTCAATATTTGTTCATCTCTCTTTAGGATTCTACTTAGCCTTGTTATTAAGCAATTGTAAGAGGATATTTTGGGTGGTATTTTGGAGGATTTGAAAGAGTCTTTCAACTTGTTAGCCAAGCTACTTCCTTTCCCATTGTTATTGGTATAATTCTTCTAATCTTTACTTAGTTTTTACTTTTATTTAAGTTTCCTTTGAATCAATTGTTCATCCTTTGTTTGTTCATGATGTTTAGCTTTTGTTCATGCCCTATTCACATGTTTTCATTTACCATGAGTGAGTAGTCTCCTTGCTAGGGTAAGGGGTGATCTTGGGTGTTGTTTAGATGATAAGTTCATGCTAGTAAGTTGATTAGTTGTTCTTAAAAAAGTAGTCTTCCATTTGTTGCATGCTAGGTGTTTGATGATTTGCCTCAACGAAAGTTGGGCTTTGATTTTAGCGTGACTTGCCTTTAGCGACGGTTGGGGGTTTGTCTTAGCATGTTTAATGGCTGGTTGTGGTATTTGTAGCGAAAGCTAGGGTATTCCGACCTAGGTTAGTCGACTCGAGAGAAGAGACTACCCGAGACTATTTGTTTGAGACCTTCTAGTTTTCTTTCTAGCATCTTCGTCTAACCACCTTAGTGACCCCCGAAACCCTAGTTTTCTCATCCATCGATTCAATCTTATTTAGTTGCTTTAATTGTTCGTCTTAGTTGTTCTTTAGTCTTTAATCAACCTCAAACCTATTACCCCCGACTCTCGCATAAACTAGAACATAATTACACAACTATCCCCACCGTCTTCGCGTTCGACAACCCGTTTATACTACTTAATTGGGTTTTTACAAATGTGTTTGATGCCGGTACTGACGACAAAAATCGGCTATCATGGATCGAATCTAGGTAAACTACAATATGAATTCTAGTACAGTGTGACTATGTTCGTAAGAATAACATGTCACGAGTTTTATGAAAACAGTGGGAGCTTCCTTAAGGTAAGGAGACTCGAGTCGAGTATGAGGACTTGAAATGTACTTGAATAAGATCATATTATACGAGATAATATGAGTCGTAAGGAAACCAAAATTTGTAGGTTTAAAAGATGTGAATTGATACCCGTCGTTGAGGGTGTCAAAGATAAAATTTATAATTCCTAAACTTTAACTATAGATAGTGAAAGTCAGGGTCGAACCACAGAGAGGTGGGGAGTGTTTATTGTTTAAGGTCAATGTTTTAAGGTAACAATTTGGGGGATCGGATTGATTGTTACTAAGTCTAGAAATATAAAATAAAACAAGAAAATAAAGATAAGAATAAAACTATAGTAAAAGAGATGCTAGGATGTTTGGGTAGTAAATAGCTACGAAGGTGCAAATCCTAAGTCAACCTGTATTGCAGTCGCGTAATAAGGGGTGTAACATATCCTTTCGGTCTATGGTACCTAACAGCTCCTTTCGGCCTATGCTATTAGTTCCTAGGTCTCACAATTATTGGGTGTCAACAATAAGGGTGATTTCTAATTTCTAGGCCACATACCTTTCAGTCTTGAGTAACCTAGCCGTCTTAAAGTGTAAACCAATGCTCTTCCCGTATCTCTCAATCTTGGGTAGGTCATTATTAACATCCTACAAGTCTCCTTTCAGTCTCATTGTAGGTTATTATAGTTTACGAAGAAAAACGGTCTGAAAACATACGCGCGTTGGTCGAACCGACCAGCTAATCCAGTCGGCCGACCAACACCTCAGTCGACCGACCTATAATGGAGGTCGGCCGACCGAGGCGCTGCTACGGTCGGTCTCGGAATTCGCACCATCTACGCTATCTATTCCCTACATCCTAACATACTGGATGTAGCTACTCATGATAATTGAAATAACAACAATAACAATAATAAGAACGGAATTCATAGCGATCATTAATCTATGCATGCGATAACAATAAAGGCTTTGGGATTTTAACTTAAACCGGATACTAATAATTCTAAGACAAGAACAATTGATAAACTGAAATTGAAAGAAGAATTACCCTAATATGGATTAGGGCAGAAAAGAACAAGCTTTATTGATTATCGTGGATGGATTGATGAACAATGAATAAAACTTACAAAACAATAACTTTGAAAAGAGAAAACTAAAACTAAAGATAAATTGAGAGTTTGTAATTAGATGCAGAAATAAACTAAACTACTGGATTAAGAACTCAATCAATAACCCTAAACACGACTTAAACTTAAAAAAGAGAATTAGAAGCGATTCCCCTTTGACCTAATGCGTTCACGGGCTTTTTGCGGATATTCTGAAAATGCGCTAAGGTCGGTAGACCTAGGTATGTGGTCGGTAGACCTCCTGTCGGGCTTGGTGGACTTCTGACTTTTAAGATAGCAGTCCTCAGGTCGGTAGACCAGGGTAGGAGGTCGGTAGACCTACTTTCCTGTAGGTCAGTCTTGATTTCGCCTTGGTTTGACTTTGTGGTACTTGGGTCGCGCTTTGTGTTGACTTTCCATCGTTCCTTGGCTATGTAAAATCCCGAGGGCATAAATATGGTATAAAACCATCTCTTTTCCGCATAAATCTGCAAAAGAGCATAAAAACACGAAAGTAGACAATTGTTGGGAAATAAAGGCTAAAACATAGTAAATGAGTGACAAAATGCGTGTAAAAATAGATGTAAACATCATAAAATAGACACGCATCATGAATAAATGGTGTATTCACATAAGTAAACCATTAATACAATCTGATGTATGAGCATCAAGGATTGTTAATGTGGAATAGTAATATCGTATTGACTGTTCGCACTTAACTATCACTCTTATCGTTTGAGTTATTATTAACTCACAATTTATAAATAGTTTGTGAAATCCAAATGGGTTGTAAGAGACAATTTTGAACCCCATAAGTGAACTGGATTAACTTAGTATAGTCCATAGTCGCTTGTATGAGGTGACGTCTCGAAGCGACTAGAGTGTGAGGCGATTGATGGCAAGTTCAAATGTCATAGAGTCATATGGGATGACTAGTCGATCGCATAGACATACTGTGTAACACTCTATCGGGCATTAAGTGACCACTTATAGAGTTCTGAAAATTTTATAATTAGCCTGGTCGTGGCGAGAGCTACTATATTATTCACATGAGTCGATTCTTAGGCTAGAGACTGTTCGCCCAAGGTGGCACAGTTTTCATATTGACTTTGATTCTTGCTCTACGATCAACCGTTAAAGGGGGTTAAATGGGCTTCTTTTGGGTCATGATGGACTGTGTTTGTCGAAGCGAACGTAGGATAGGAATTGTCCAGTCCCTCGTCGGGGTTGTCTTATATCTCAGGGCCACTCGAGGACAAGTTTAACTGAAAATGCGTGGCCACGCTCGGAAGGTATCTATGGTAGATAATTCCGGTCAAAGCAGTTAAATCTCCAGATCGAGAAAACCGCTCAAGATATGATCAAATGCAAGTACGACCTGGAAGACACCTTGCATTGAGTGGGAGATAATGTAATAGGACAAGAGAATCGGTGACGCACACTTGTCGAGGACAAGTGGCATATTGTTGGGAAATGTGTCCTCAACAATAGTGCGATCACGTCAATGATAATTGATGCCCGTCGTTGAGGGTACCAAAGATAAATTTATATTCCTAACTTAAACAATTAGATAGTGAAAGTCAGGGTCGAACCACAAGGAGGTGGGGAATGTTTATTGTTTGGTGTTAATGTTAAGGTAACAATTTTTTAGGGTTTGGATTGGTTGTTTACTAAGTCTAAAGCAAAGAATTAAAATAAACAAATAAATAAAGATGATAATAAAACAATAATAAAAGGGATGCTAGGATGGTTGGGTAACAAATAGCTAAGGTAATATAAATCCTAAGGTCAACATGTATTGCAGTCGCGTAAGGGGTGTAACATATCCTTTCGGTCTATGGTACCTAATAGCTCCTTTCGGCCTATGCTATTAGTTCCTAGGTCTCACAATTATTGGGTGTCAACAATAAGGGTGATTCCTAAATCCCAGGTCACATACCTTTCAGCCTTGAGTAACCTATCCGTCTTAAGGTGTAAACCAATGCCCTTCCCGTATCTTTCAATCTTGGGTAGGTCATTACTAACATCCTACAAGTCTCCTTATGGTCTCATTGCAGGATATTATAATTGACAAGAAAAGACGAAATAAGAATACATACGCGAGTGGTCGACCGACCGGCTACTCCAGTCGGCCGACCACGGCCTCGGTCGACCGACCAGCTATTCCGGTCGGCCGACCGTGGTCCTGCTACAGGTCGGTCTTTCGAATTTTATTTACCTACGCATATTCATCCCCTACATCCTAACATATGAAAATTAGCTACTCATGATTACTGGAACAATAATAAAAACGAGATTTGATATGGAAAACATGGTGAACGATAATCTAAACATGCAAGAATTAATAAAGCTTGGGATTCTAACTTAAACCGGATGCGATAAAAATAAGAACAATAATAAAATTAGATTAAAAGAATAATTACCGGAAATAGGATTAAGGCAGAAAAGGAACAAACTTTATTGATGAATGTTGAAAGATTGAAGAACAAACTAAAAGTGTTGAGAATTATTGAAAGATTGTAATTGAACTAAAGACTAAATAAAACTCTCTAAATAAGACTTCCTCCTTCTGAATTAGGGACTGAATTAGCTTATATAGGCGGAATTAAAGAGTTTCCTAATGACCTAAACACTTGTATGGGCTTTTCGGAAACTTCTGGGACTGCGCTGTGGTCGGTCGACCAATATTTTCGGTCGGTCGACCGCTTTACGGATTTTATGCAATTTCTGGGCTTCAGGCAAATTCTGGGCTTTTCCAATAGGAACCTGGTCGATCGACCTACTTTGTTGGTCGGTCGACCAACTGTCGGGACTGCAGCGCGCATCGTTCTTAAAACAGCTGCCATTTCTTCGTTACTTATCGAAATCAAGCGATTCTCGCGGCGTTGGAAAGCTAAGAGGATAAGCTTTCACCTCCAACTGGAATCACTCCATTATCAGCTCTAGAACTCGAGATATAGCCATTTGAAACAGGCTGCAATGTCGTGGATCGATTCTTTGCTTGTAAAAACTATCTTTAGGCCTTGAAATATGCGCTAGGCTTCGTTCCTTCTTGTCCTTAGTCATAAAAAGTCCCGAGGGCATAAATTTGGTGCAAAATCGTCCCTTTTCCGCATAAATCTGCAAAAGAGCATAAAAATACGAAAGTGCACAATTGTTGGGAAAAAAAGGCTAAAACATAGTAAATGAGCGACCAAATGCGTGTAAAAATAGATGTAAAACATCATAAAATAGGCACGCATCAAATTCCCCAAACCAAACCTTGCTTGCCCTCAAGCAAGAAATAGACTCGATCTTAACTAATGGAACGATTTCAATCTCAGAGCGAAATTTACATGTCAACCTAAACCAATACCAAGTACAAAATGAGAAAGCATTTAAATCATGCAAACGAGTTATGGTGTTTGTCAGACTTGCAAAAATAAAGACTATAGAGACTTTATACCATGGACTCTCGCGGTACGCTCGAGACACTCATGAAGCAAAGGGTGAGTATATGTAAAAGATAGGAAGAAGTAATTTTGTAGAGACACTCACCTAACTGCGACCCATGAAAACATGCCTGCAATCTAACATGAACAAGAATTCTACAACTATGTATAACAAACTCATTAAATGACTCAGATACATGCAATTGGGGTAATGAAAGATATGTGAGGTAAAAGGTAAAAAGTGGTTAAGATGTTTTTGGATTTGTGGGGTTAGTAGCCAAGCTAGTAAAACCGGTTCCCAACAACATATTTCACAACTTTTGATATTAAGAAAGTGCTCTTATGTAGCACAACTCTCACATTAAATATAAGAAAGGACTCCCCAATATTTTTGAATGAAGTACGGGAGTGATAACATATAAAAGAAAGGGATTTTTGGAACGAATTTTTTTTCTGATGATGTCAGGTGGTCGGCCGACCCAAGAAGCTGGTCGGTCGACTGACTTCCGTATTTTCCGGATTTTTTTTCGTTTTTTTTTTTTTTTTTTTTTTTTTTTTCTTTTTCTGAATTTTTCTTGTTCTTTTTCTTTTTTTTTCTTTCTTTCTTTCTTTCTTTTCTCTTTTTGCTCATGATAGCATACAAACCAAGATGCCTCAAAAAATAATCCAATGACCACAAATACTAGCTTGGAAGGGTAGGCTAAGTATGGGATGTAGTTTTTTGGGGAAATAAAAAGGCAATTTTGGCTATGTGAAGCTTATGGGTAAATATGAGAAAAGGGATCCCAAATGCACGTACCAAGACTCACAAAACGAGATAGTACAACAAGTATATAGCAATTCAAGTTCATGTTTATGCATATTGATGTAACATGTTCCAAGGGGAGTACTACTCACATCCTAGACAACTGGTTTAAGAATGAAACCAGGAAATAAGCTCTAAAACTCAGAATGTATAGTAGGTTGCCAAGGTATAAGTCAAGTCTCAAGATATACAAATTGACAAAAACTCGTAGATATGCAAAAGACTTTCATATTAAAACAAGTTGACAAGGCAAGATAAAGGCATAAACATGTAAGAAAGCAAAATCATCCTTGAAATACTTTCGTTCCGACTCGACCTATATGCTAAAATAAACGTGCATTTTTTTGGAATTTTTTTTTGAATTTTTTTCATTTTTTTGTATTTTTTTTTTTTGTATATGCAAGGAAAATAAAGAAAAGAACAATGCAAGACAGAAATGCAGTAAACGTGTGACAAAATGCAATGCATGTAACACGAAACCATTCCCCAAACCAACCCGCACAATGTCCCCATTGTGCATTAGCCTAAGTAAAGGTTTCAGAAAATTAAAAGAAAAGATGCAAAGAAAATAAAAACTAAGGAAAACTGGAAAGAACTCACAGGATTATGAAGCGCATGAAAAACCTCCCCAAACCAGCGTAAGCTGGGAGGTTTTGGTGGCAGGCAGTGCCACTCAAGTACCCAAGAACGGTTACACGGTTCCCGAGGAAGAAACGAAAGACTGCGACGGACGGGTAGGTCGACCGACCTAGAGGACAGGTCGACCGACCTTTCCTGCAGAAAACAGGAATTCAGCGATACGGCGGCTAGGTCGACCGACTGGTGTATCTGGTCGGTCGACCCTCTGAGTCTCAACGATCTCCGTTTCTTCGTAAAAACCTGAAAAAGCAATAAATATGCGCCCAACAAATGCGCGAGATCCCAGAACAAGTCCAAAAAGTCTTAACTACGCAAACACAAAAAAAGTTATCCTAAAAACTTAAAGAAAGCAAGCAAGAAAGTCTTAGCAAAACAAAAAAAAAAATCTTAAGAAAAACAGAAACGAGCAAAAAGAAGAAGTCATCCGCAAAGGATTCGGCGTTTCTTTGACCAAGGGCTCTGACTACAGGCTACTCCTTCAGCTATGGTGATTTGGGTAGATGATTTTCTCTCCACCATGTAGATGGGTGGGTCATCATCCATAGCTCTAGCCATCCATCTCCTAGGGTTGTCGACTCCCAAGTCGTGGGTCGACACCTTCCTTGGTCTCTTCTTCCTTGGGCTCTTCTTTTCAGCCAAATGATCACTTGCTTGAGTGACCTCGTTCTCTACATCATTTGATCGGGTAAGTGGTACTACTCGATCGAGAACATCTCTCTTCCTACCGCCTATAGACTTTATCACTAGAGTTGCAATTTCGGGAGCATCCATATCAGCCTCTTGAGCAAGACATTCACCTGCACATGCCTCAAAACACATCAAAGCCTCCGAAGGATCCTTTGTAAAGGATCCTTGTACATAACATTCACTAATATTATTAAAAACATCAGAGTTGTCAATAGAAGAATCCTGCAAAACACAAGGTTCATCAACCGAGGGTTCAAACATGTTAGGAATATGTTCATTACTAACACCTACAGAAATAGGTTGGTCAGTCAAGGGGTGAAAGTCTAACTCATCATCTGTATCTAAATCCAAGTCAGTATCATCAACGGGGAGGCAGAGGGAATCAAATAACCTATCATTCTCATCCTTAAGAATGAGTGACTCTTCAGTAATGGGTGTGATAGGATCACACTCAACAGGAATATCTAGGTTACTAATATCAATGCCCTCATACCCCTCCGTATCTGCACCGGCTCGCATTAGGTGTTTGAGAAGCTCCCATTGCTTCTCACAGGGTAGGTCTAAAAATTCCCATTCGCAATTTCTCTCAATCTCGATCAAGGTCTTAACAGTAACTCCATCATATAAGATACGACAAACCTCCCCAATACTAATAGGATAGCCAAATTGAGAAAGGAAGGAGATTAATCTATCACAATAGAAATACAAAGGTTCATGCTCGAGTTGTGGGAAAGGGGCGATGGTCATGACAGCGAAAGAAAAAGGGAAAACATAAACAAAAAACAATAAACACTGGCAAAGATAAATTTACCCCGGCAACGGCGCCAAAATTTGATGCCCGTCGTTGAGGGTACCAAAGATAAATTTATATTCCTAACTTAAACAATTAGATAGTGAAAGTCAGGGTCGAACCACAAGGAGGTGGGGAATGTTTATTGTTTGGTGTTAATGTTAAGGTAACAATTTTTTAGGGTTTGGATTGGTTGTTTACTAAGTCTAAAGCAAAGAATTAAAATAAACAAATAAATAAAGATGATAATAAAACAATAATAAAAGGGATGCTAGGATGGTTGGGTAACAAATAGCTAAGGTAATATAAATCCTAAGGTCAACATGTATTGCAGTCGCGTAAGGGGTGTAACATATCCTTTCGGTCTATGGTACCTAATAGCTCCTTTCGGCCTATGCTATTAGTTCCTAGGTCTCACAATTATTGGGTGTCAACAATAAGGGTGATTCCTAAATCCCAGGTCACATACCTTTCAGCCTTGAGTAACCTATCCGTCTTAAGGTGTAAACCAATGCCCTTCCCGTATCTTTCAATCTTGGGTAGGTCATTACTAACATCCTACAAGTCTCCTTATGGTCTCATTGCAGGATATTATAATTGACAAGAAAAGACGAAATAAGAATACATACGCGAGTGGTCGACCGACCGGCTACTCCAGTCGGCCGACCACGGCCTCGGTCGACCGACCAGCTATTCCGGTCGGCCGACCGTGGTCCTGCTACAGGTCGGTCTTTCGAATTTTATTTACCTACGCATATTCATCCCCTACATCCTAACATATGAAAATTAGCTACTCATGATTACTGGAACAATAATAAAAACGAGATTTGATATGGAAAACATGGTGAACGATAATCTAAACATGCAAGAATTAATAAAGCTTGGGATTCTAACTTAAACCGGATGCGATAAAAATAAGAACAATAATAAAATTAGATTAAAAGAATAATTACCGGAAATAGGATTAAGGCAGAAAAGGAACAAACTTTATTGATGAATGTTGAAAGATTGAAGAACAAACTAAAAGTGTTGAGAATTATTGAAAGATTGTAATTGAACTAAAGACTAAATAAAACTCTCTAAATAAGACTTCCTCCTTCTGAATTAGGGACTGAATTAGCTTATATAGGCGGAATTAAAGAGTTTCCTAATGACCTAAACACTTGTATGGGCTTTTCGGAAACTTCTGGGACTGCGCTGTGGTCGGTCGACCAATATTTTCGGTCGGTCGACCGCTTTACGGATTTTATGCAATTTCTGGGCTTCAGGCAAATTCTGGGCTTTTCCAATAGGAACCTGGTCGATCGACCTACTTTGTTGGTCGGTCGACCAACTGTCGGGACTGCAGCGCGCATCGTTCTTAAAACAGCTGCCATTTCTTCGTTACTTATCGAAATCAAGCGATTCTCGCGGCGTTGGAAAGCTAAGAGGATAAGCTTTCACCTCCAACTGGAATCACTCCATTATCAGCTCTAGAACTCGAGATATAGCCATTTGAAACAGGCTGCAATGTCGTGGATCGATTCTTTGCTTGTAAAAACTATCTTTAGGCCTTGAAATATGCGCTAGGCTTCGTTCCTTCTTGTCCTTAGTCATAAAAAGTCCCGAGGGCATAAATTTGGTGCAAAATCGTCCCTTTTCCGCATAAATCTGCAAAAGAGCATAAAAATACGAAAGTGCACAATTGTTGGGAAAAAAAGGCTAAAACATAGTAAATGAGCGACCAAATGCGTGTAAAAATAGATGTAAAACATCATAAAATAGGCACGCATCAATAATAATCATTGTCAAAAATCTTATGAAAAGAATATGCAAGGGATGATCCGATATGATATATAGTCAACTGACCAACATTAAAAGGTAATGATTGGTTTACTAGAGTTTGACATTACTGTCGTATGACATGGTGATCAGTTGATCCCTTTAGGTCACACCTCTAGGACAATCCCCTTAAATATATATATATTGATCAATTGTATGTGATACGAATTAATCGATCTTCTTAAAACATTATATCGAGAAATCAGAGGTTGAATCTTAAAGTAAGATTTATATTTAAAATTGAAATGTGTCGATTGTCAAATATTAATCGATATTTTAGAAATATCGAAATTAGAATATGAATAGTTCATGGTTATAACAAACGTTGTAAATATATCGTATCAACGATTATTATGATAACCGTATGTTGGGACTAGGGGTGTGCAAAATCCGGTCCGGACCAGAAAAATGGACCGGACCGGACCGGAATCTGTCGGACCGGAACCGGAATTAAAAAATCCAGTCCGGTCTCAGGTCCACCATTTTTTAAGATTCCGGGTTTCGGTCCGGTCCGGGACCGGTTTAGACCGGATTTTATGTTTTTATATTTTTTTCCTCAAAAATATATTAAAATCCAGTCCAAACCGGTCTAACCGGTCCAAACCGGTCCAACCGGTCCATAATTTACCAATCCATTATTTTGTCGGTTCATAATATTTAAATTCCGGTCCAACCGGTCCGGTCCGGTCTTGGATCGGAATTTTACCGGTCCGGTTCCGGTCCGGATTTTTTATATTCTGGTCCGATCCCGGTCCATCAATTTTGCCAATTCCGGTTCCGGTCGAAACTGGTCCCGGTCCGGTCCGGTCTGGTTTTGGACCGGTGCACAGCCCTAGTTGGGACGGTAATTATGAATTACTAAAATAATTTGTTAAATATGATTTAATTAATTTAGAAATATTATTTAAATGATAAATATATTTTAAATTAATACAATTAATTATGTAACATATTATACAATTGTACAAATTACATTTGTAAAATGAAGGTCCATTTTACTAAATGTTAACCGTGTATTGTATATTGTAAGATAATATTATGCTTGATATTTTATCTTATAATTATAATTATGATTGTTAAGTTTTGATGTGACCTAACATTTTGCATGTGGGTATGACAAAAGGGATTAAACCCTTCCCCATGCTCCTCTTACACGGTTCGCATGCTCAAGTCCAGCCCTCTATATATATGATGTTATCATACATTCATAGATCACTCTAATGTTTTTATGTATTTTCTAGTGTGAGAAATAAAAACATAAAAACCTATAAAATAATAGTATTCACATAATATTCACAATACATATTGTTGTAGTATTTTAGTAGACTAATAAAGTGAGTATTAGTTTACGGTTTTAAGATAACCTAATTCCTTCTCCTAGCTCGGGCTCGGTTTTTCGTTTGTTGAAGGGTAGGTCTTCGTGCATTGTAAAGGAGGCGAGCTAATTTGGTTGCTCCGTGGAGAATCGTCCTAGCACTTTTTGGACCGTGTGTGAGACCCCTTTTCGTGTTATTTCCGCATTTATATTTTGCATGCATAAGATCAACTATATTAATATGAGATTAATAAGTATATAATTAGTGAGACTAATAAAAAGGTAAGCTAGTATGACTAAGGTTTCCTTCACACATATGTGAGCTATATCATACCTCATGCTATATTGTACCTCGTAGGACACCGTGACAACTAAATGGAGTCCTAAATGTACAGAAAATAGAGTCGGGTCGTGGATATGACGTCCATCCTGTTCCTAGTGTCGATTCTTTTGACTGTCGGCTGTTTTTCTTGATATAAAGACAGTTTTAGGTGACTTTGGTTTCAGTCTCGTGGTCATTCCGTAACTGGGGCCGAGTAGACTTTTTCTGGGTCATTTCATATTGTGCTTTCATCGGCAAGATTCGAGTTAAGAAAAATATTTATCCTTTATCAGGTTTATTTATATGTCATGGTCACTCGAGGAGTAGTGACTGAAATGCATGGCCATGCTCGGGTGTTATCTATGGTAGATACATTCGTATATCACTACTGTTACTCTCTAGTCGGGGAAACCACTCTCGATACAGATCACTTGTGAGATACGACCTTGCGAAGTGTGTAACATCCCGCATTTTCGTAAATTATATTTTAAAGGTTTTAAATTATTTTTACGGAATAAAATAATATTTTAATATTTATTGTGAAAGGTATTTTAAATAAATCGTTAAGATCCGTCTTAAGAACCTTAAGTCCTTAAGACGAATACAACTTGGCAAGTTGAGTCTGTATCATAAAAACTCGTTCACATTTCAAACCCTTTTTAATTTAAACGGGAAAGGACAATAAAACCCTACAACTCTTATGCATATGTTGACATTCATCTTCACCATCAAAAACATTCACTGCTTCCTAAAACATCCATTTCTCTTATTTCTTCAAAGCTTAAACTCAACATTTCGAGACCTTCCCGAAGTCGAATCAAGGCAAGTCATACCTTTTCGGAATCCTTGCGAGATTTCCAAGACATCTATCTCTTTCAATTCCATTTTCGTTCAACTTGAAAAAGTGGCTGTTTTGTGTAAATTCCGTTTTAGCATCTTAAAACCCGTTCTCTTGGTTGTAGGAGAAGACTTAGAAGATCTTGGTGTTGATGGTTACATTGTGGAAGAGGATCTTGGAGCATAACCGCATTAGAGGTGACAATTATGAGAAACTCGGCCTTATTTGTAATATTAGCACTTTTCTTGGTTTAGATGATTTAAGTTTCTGATTTTTCATGTTGTGGTTGTTGTTTGGACATAGAATCATGCTAAGAATACATGAGTACGATATTCATATGCTTTGATTGTGTTTCACATGCTTATAGGTTGATTTTCAGAAATTGCATCTTTAAGACGAATATAGGATATGATTCTAATATGCTTTAATGTTGGGAATTTATGTTTGCTATTGAGTTATATAAGTCTTATGTATGCTGGGAATTGTTTCTTGGTAGCGATTTTAGAAGATTAGTATCAATTTGGTGAAGTTTGTAGTATACTGCGTTTTGCGATTTTTCTGCTCAAGAACTCTGAGATGGTCGACCGGCTGGGAGTGTTTGTTATTGTTCTTTCGTAAATTGGAATTTAAGCAATTGGGATGCCCAGCCGGTAGGCCGGGTGCCTGCTGACCGACTGGGATCCCTTCTTTGGTATTTTGCGTAAGGAAGGAAAGGAGGAAATGGGTTCCCCAACCGGGGGGCCGGCTGCCTGCCGACCGGCTGAGGGCCTTTGTGCGTTGTTTTTAGTTTGCAGAATTGTAAAGAGGAAGGGGTTGCCAGACGGTCAGCCGGCTGCCTGCCACTGACTGGCTGAGAGCCCTGTCCATCTTAAATAGGCTATAACTTTCAAACGGTTGATCGGTCTTGTTTGAGATTCGTTCCGTGTACCTTATATGCGTGTTTGAGGTCCCTGGAGGATGGGCGACACTATATTGGGTTCGGGAATAGAGAGAGGATAAAGACCCCCCGGTCGGGTAACCGAAAGGGAAACCGGCTCTCCCTCAACTTAGTTCCCGGGATCAATTAAGTGTTGTTTAGTGATTTAAGAGATTAGAACTATAGGTTAGTTTCTATCTTTGGATGTTATTGGTTGATGTGTGTTAAGGTATGCCTTAAGCTGGCCTCTGAGCTTAACACGTGAGTTGTATGTCGCGTGATGGGATATGTGTTAAGTTCACCTCTGGACCCATTACGTGTTTTGCGTGTAGCGTGTCAGGATATGTGTTAAGTTCACCTCTGGACCTGACACGTGATCGGTTGTCATACACGGGATATGTGTTAAGTTCAGCTCTGGACCCGGTGTGGGATAGTTGTGTATTGGGATATGTGTTAAGTTCACCTCTGGACCCAATACTTGTTTGTAGCAGTGGGATATGTGTTAAGTTCACCTCTGGACCTATTGCTTATGGATGTTGTGGGGAATAAAGCATGTATTCACCCTAAACTTGCAGGATTATAATGAAAAATACAAATGTGTTTATAGTCATAAGATTAAAAAAAGGATAAGAAAAGAAGTACAACCTTTAGTCCTTGTGCGAAAGGCCTAAGAACAGGAATTAACACAAATTCCCTCCTATAACTTGCACCCAAGACTTAGAATGAGACGTGGCCGCGTGTGCTAGAAATCCTCTCCAACTGCCTTGCAATATTGGGAGAGCTATTTAGGTTTTAGATGTGAGATCTGAGGTTTTGGGAGAAGAAAGCTCTCAAAACCCTAATTTTTCCTTGAGATTTGTTTAAACAGTGAAAACAAGAGTCCCTGACATAAGGAGAGTCCTCCTCCTTATGTAGCTCTTTTGGCCGAAATTTCCAATAGGGTAGGAGTGGGCTTTCCACTCTTACCTTATTCTAATTCGTGATTCGACCCATTTAGCTATAAGTTATTCGCGGGATTTTAATTATAAATCGTAACATGTTATCAGATATTAATACAGTCGATATATTAATAATGGTCTGACAAAATACGATATTGTATAATTACCCAAATTAATATAACTGTTTATATTAATACGCGAATACAATATTTAATTAAATATATAACCGTTTATATTTAATTTACGAATTAATCATGTAATCCGTATTAGCTAAAATTATTTAATCCGTATTAAATAATAATCTCAACATCTTATTGACTAATTTAATAGTCAATACCTCTGACTAACTGTTTAGTCATATCCGGCAAAATGTGCCTGTATTTTCATACCTTCACATCTCTCAAACGTGTCCTATAGGTGTGACGTATAGGGACCAGTTGATCACCGCCATCCGTATGACAATAACGTCAAACTTATCTAGCAAGCCAACCGTTATTGATAAACGTGGATCAACTGGTAATAATACAAAAGTATGCCCTCGTGATCCTTAAAGAGATTTAATAAGTCATTGTACTTAATTGTCAAGGACACCAGCCCCAACAATCTCCCACTTGTCCGTACAAGGGTATGTGCAATGACGTTATCACACTACATGTGGAGGACACAAGCTCCAACAAACTCCCACTTGTCCGTACAAGTGTAGGTGCGATAACCGAATCTCATATCCTTTTAAAATTTCTCCCACTCAATGTAAGACAATTTGAAAATCCGCATTCGCAAAGGTCGTATCTCACAAGCGATCTGTATCAAGAGTGGTTTCCCCGACTAGAGAGTAACTTAACTGATAAAACGAATCTGTATTCGAGCATGGCCATGCATTTCAGTTACTACTCCTCGAGTGGCCCTGAGAAATGATAAAATCCTGATAAGGGTTTGGATATTTCCCTCAACTCGAATCCTGCCGATATCGCCCAGCATGAAATAACCCAGAAAAAAATCCTCTTGGCCCCTGTTACGGTGACCGTGGGAAAGAAACCAAAGTTACCCAAAATCTGTCTTAATCTCAAGAGACAGTTGAAGGTCAAAAGACTCGACTCTAAGGAACACTATGGAGGTCCTATCCACGACCAGGCACCCAATGTTATAAAACATTTAGGACTCCATAACGTTGTCACGGGGTGTCCTACGAGATATCCGTATAACTCGCCTTTGTGATTGGTCAGTCATCCACGTGACTTATGGCTCGTTGAACCCACCATCAACCAACGTCACAAAATGATTACCTGAGTTATCAGCTCAAGTGGGTAATCAAGGACCAAAACGATGTAATGTTAATCAGTTCACTTTGTGGTGTTCAAAATTGGCGTACAATTCCACATGAAAAACAAAACATTTTATATCATAACAATAAGGTTGAATAGAGTACACGAGAAAATGAATTATTACATGAATTCATAAAAGAGTACTACAACTTAGGAACACATCCAATTCCCATGGAATGAATGTGCCCTTCATGCTTATCACGTGGTAATGCTTTAGTGAGAGGATCAGCTATGTTGTCATCCGTAGCGATCTTATCAATGAATATCTTCTTTTACGCGGACTCAGTCGTAGAATCATCTGTAACACTCTGTTTAGAACTTTTCCAGCTGACAGCAGCGCCATTAAGAGTAAAAACAAATCCAGACTGAGATTTCGAGTCATCTCGATCCGTTTGGAAGCTAGCATCTGCGTAACCCGTGGCGCAGAGCGTCGAGTCGCCTCCGTAAGTCAATCCCCAATATTTAGTCCTCCGTAGGTACTTAAGAATGTTTTTCACGGCCATCCAGTGTTGTTCACCTGGATGAGCTTGGAATCGACTTGTCATACTCAATGCATATGCAATGTCAGGACGTGTGCATATCATGGCATACATGATCGATCCTATTGCCGAAGCATAAGGAATCCGACTCATGCGCTCTTTCTCTTCCAGTGACTTAGCTTCTTGAGTCTTGCTCAAGTGAAGCCCAGGAGTCATAGGAAGGAACCCTTTCTTGGAGTTCGTCATACTGAATCTCTCTAGAATCTTATCTATATAAGACTCCTGACTGAGAGACAACATCCGTCGTGATCTATCCCTGTAGATACGGATGCCCAAAATTCTTTGTGCCTCTCCCAGATCTTTCATCTGGAAATGGTTTTTCAACCATGCTTTAACCGAAGATAAGAGAGGTATGTCATTCCCAATCAAGAGTATGTCATCGACATACAGTACTAGGAATACAATCTTGCTCCCACTCGACTTGATATAGAGACATGGTTCCTCGACTGATCGAATGAACCCATTCTCTTTTATCACTTGGTCGAAGCGATGATTCCAACTCCGCGATGCTTGCTTAAGTCCATAGATGGAACGCTTAAGCTTGCAAACTTTCTTAGGATGTGCTGGATCGATAAAACCCTCGGGTTGTACCATGTACAACTCTTCCTCCAAATAACCGTTTAAGAAGGCGGTTTAAACGTCCATTTGCCATATTTCATAATCATGAAATGCGGCGATCGGTAAGATAATCCGAATGGAACGTAGCATGACTACGGGTGCAAAGACCTCATCATAGTGCAAGCCTGGCACTTGAGTGAAACCTTTAGCAACTAGTCTAGCCTTGTGGATATCTTGTTGTCCTTCCACGGCATGCTTTATTTTGTAAAGCCATTTGCATTGAAGGGGACGTACCTTTGCAGGTAGGTCCACAAGATCCCACACGTTATTCTCATACATGGAGTCCATCTCGGATTGCATGGCTTCTAGCCATAGCTTTGAGTCAGAAGTGGTCATGGCACCTTTATAGGTTGTGGGTTCATTACCCTCTAGGAGTAAGACATCATCTGTATCGTGTTCCTCGACCATACCAATGTATCTGTCCGGAGGAATAGAGACTCTTCCCGACCTCCTAGGTTCCTCAGGAATATCTACCGCAGCCTCGGTTGAAGGAACTGTTTCCTCCAATGGTTGCTCGGCAGTTGGTTCTTGAACCTCTGATAACTCGAAGGTTCTATTACTCGACTTGTTCTCGAGAAATTCTTTCTCTAAGAACGTCGCACTAGCCGCAACAAAAACACGTTGTTCGGTTGGCGAGTAGAAGTAATGACCAAACGTTCCCTTTGGATAGCCTATAAAGTATGTCTTGACCGATCGCGGGCCGAGCTTATCCTCGTGTCTCCACTTGACATAAGCCTCGCAGCCCCAAACCCGTATAAAGGACAAGTTAGGGACCGTTCCCTTCCATAATTCGTATGGAGACTTGTCAACAGCTTTAGACGGACTTCGGTTAAGAATTAGAGCGGCCGACAAAAGAGCATAGCCCCACAATGAATCAGGCACAACGGTGTGACTCATCATGGATCGAACCATATCAAGTAAAGTCCGATTTCTCCGTTCGGACACACCATTTAATTGTGGTGTTCCAGGTGGAGTTAACTGTAGCACGATGCCACAGTCTTTAAGGTGTTGATCAAACTCGTGTGAAAGATACTCACCACCACGATCAGAACGTAGTGCTTTAATCTTTCTACCCAGCTGGTTCTGTACCCGATTCTGGTATTCTTTGAACTTGTCAAAGGATTCACTTTTATGTTTCATCAAGTAGACATAGCCATATCTACTCAAATCATCCGTGAAAGTGATGAAATACCTATAGCCTTCTCGTGCGTTGATCGACATAGGGCCACATATGTCCGTATGTATGAGTCCTAATAGGTCGGCAGCGCGCATTCCAACACCTTTGAAGGAAATACGAGTCATCTTGCCGATGAGACATGATTCACACGTGCCATATGATTCGAAATCAAAGGGCGAGATAGCTCCGTTCTGTATGAGCTGTTTTACGCGTTTCTCATTTATGTGTCCCATACGACAATGCCATAAGTAAGTTTGATCTTTGTCACCTACCTTTAATCTTTTATTATTCACATGTAATATCTCGGTGGTTTGATCTAAAACATAAATTCCATTCATGGAAACTGCCTTGCCATAAATCATATTGTGTAAGGAGAAAATACAGCTATTATTCTCTATTACAAATGAAAAGCCGAGTTTGTCAAGTGCAGAAACTGAAATAATGTTTTTGGACAAA
Source organism: Silene conica (assembly GCA_029255685.2). Taxonomy (NCBI): domain Eukaryota; kingdom Viridiplantae; phylum Streptophyta; class Magnoliopsida; order Caryophyllales; family Caryophyllaceae; genus Silene; species Silene conica. The sequence goes on from CM055315.2 coordinate 58,097,605, forward strand.
CTAGGAACATAATAACAGTTATATAAAAATAACTCGAATCCACTTGGAAGCTGGATTACGTATGTTCCCTTCGAGACTGCAGCCACACGTGCTCCATTCCCGACACGCAGGTCCACCTCACCCTTGATTAGGGGTTCTTGGTTTCGGAGGCCCTGCACATGATTACATAGATGAGAACCACAACCAGTATCAAGTACCCAAGTTCCGCAACTTGCATGGTTAATCTCAATCATGTGAATAAAAGAAGAAGAAGACATACCAACAGGAGTAACACGGCCTGCTTTAATGTCCTCGCGATACACGGGGCATGAGCGCCTCCAATGCCCAGTCTTGTGGCAATGGTGACATTCCATGCTTGTATCCTTGCTCTTTGTTTTGCCCTGTGAGTTGCTTGACTCACCTGGCCCACTCTTAGTAAATCCTGGTTTCTTGAACCTGGGCCTACCTACCGCTAGGTCGCCCTGAGCTTTAGCCTTCCCTTTACCTTTTCCCTTACTTGAGATCATGAGAACATCCTGCTTTAGACTCCCACTCAACTTTAGATCCTTCTCAGTCTGTACGAGAAGGGAGTGGAGCTCATGGGGAGTCTTCTTCATGTCGTTCATGTAGTAGTTGGCCCTAAAGAGGGCGAACCCATCATGAAGCGAATGAAGCATGCGATCAACGATGATGTTCTCACTGATCTTGCAGTTTAGGGTCTCCAGTTTCTCGATATTCTCAATCATGTTGAGAATATGTGGGCTAACAGCTTGGCCCTTCTGGAGTTTCGCCTCAAAGAAGCGACAGGTATGCTCATAGGAAACGATTCTCGGAGCCTTGGAGAATTCGTTAGTGAGCGTGGTGAAAATCTTGTTTGCACCATGGGTTATGAAGCGTCTTTGCAAATTAGATTCCATTGCATAGATGAGTACGTTCTTTATCGCACCCGCTTCCATGACGAAGTCGCTATGAGCGCGAACTTCGTTAGCTCTAGCTCCAGTTCCTGGGTGTGGCGGAATGGGCTCAGTTAAGTACTTGAGCTTTCCGTCAGCAATGGCAGCATTCCGTAGTGCTGCCTCCCAGTCAGAGAAGTTTGACCCATCATTCCTCAGTCTTGTGGACTGATTCATGGAGTCCATGAAGGCTTTTAGCCAGGATTCACGTGCTAGCTTGGCACTTGGCATTGGGTCTTCACCAGCCATTTAGTTATACATCAGTTTAATTGAACGTGTTCTACACTGAAAGAAGATAAAACAAAACCATATAAGCAACTTATTGTTGTGATTTAAGTCTATATTAAATTGAATTTAAACTTGTAGACTCATGCATTTATATAATTGATCTCCCTCAAGAATTATATAAACGATCCCAAGACTCAATTTCCGTATATTGATAAGCCCACAGTTTGGCTAATTCCAATCGTTGGAACTCTTGGTCGATAGATTTCCGTAAATCCTATCTATTAGTCCATCTCAGTCACTGGAATATTATCGAGTGACCATGATGTTGAGATAAAATAAATCATCTGTTCCCACTTACCCGACGTAGAAGGGGTCATATTATGCCTACCGACGAAGAAGGGATTCATGGGAGGCTGATTTATAAAGACTAATCTCAATTTTTGGTTATACGAGGAAGACCCCATCAACTTTTATTTATTCATATTAAGTGAACTAATATCTAGCATATGCGTGAATGAATTAAATAAAGTGATGGCTTTGCAATTGACATGTGACATCTGTATTGTCACAGAAAACTAACGCGTAACCTCTACATGAGTCAGTTTTCAGGCATGATATAGGTGGTTTGGTTTTTAGGCGGAATATGATGCAAGCTATTATCGATGAAAGCGTAAAGATAAATGCAATAAACGTAAATAAAAGTCCTAGTGTGGCCTATCCTACCAAAATAAACATAAAACAACTTGGAATCCACCGTTGGACCCTAGAAGCTTGTCTTGATGTTCTATCTTGGTCCTTGCAGCGGGAGTGAGCATCCGGCCTCCGTCTGGTCTTTGGTCTTCACAAAATTACTAATTTAAATTACAAAAGTAGTCCTAGATACATTCTAATAATTTAAATACAAAAGTAATTACATGGCAAAAACCCAAAACGGAGATTCAAGATCTCAAAATTACAAGCAAGATCGTGTCCCTTCATTACGGTGACACAATCTTCTAAGGCCACACTAAGTTACAACCGTTTGCAAAAATTAAATACGTTATTGAAAGCATTCAAGGCATTCACAAGACGATAAATAAAATGCATCAACTAAAAACAATTTATACATGACATAATACTGTTATTATGATTAATAAATTTATACCAAACCACCTTTTAGGATTAAAATTATGTGATTATACCGTTTTAACCACTTTAATTTTAATAAGTTTATAATCCTATTATTTTAAACCCATTTTAAAATAATATGTATCAAACGAGGGTGAACCGTTTCACAAAATTAATAATATACTATTTCCGTATATAGTATATTACTAAAGGCCATGTGAAAATAAAACATGTTATTTTCGGAAAATAAAAAAAAACGAGTCTGTTACAGGGGTGGTCTACCGACCGAAAAAAACAGGTCTACCGACCACCTGACGAAATTTTTTTTTTTTTTTTTTTTTTTTTTTTTTTTTTATAAAAAAAAGCAGAATGGTCGACCGACCCGAAAAACAGGTCGACCGACCACAAAACACGAAACCGAGTTTCTGAACACGATTTCTCACAAAAGATAAACTGTCGAAACAGAAAAACACGCAGGAGGCGGTCGACCGACCGCAACGGGGGGTCGATCGACCGACGTAGCGGCAGAAGACGATTTTTCAGGTTTTAAAACTTACGAAAAACGCAAAGGTAAAATTTTCATGGCCTGGCTCTGATACCACTTGTGGGGAATAAAGCATGTATTCACCCTAAACTTGCAGGATTATAATGAAAAATACAGTTGTGTTTATAGTCATAAGATTAAAAAAAGGATAAGAAAAGAAGTACAACCTTTAGTCCTTGTGCGAAAGGCCTAAGAACAGGAATTAACACAAATTCCCTCCTATAACTTGCACCCAAGACTTAGAATGAGACGTGGCCGCGTGTGCTAGAAATCCTCTCCAACTGCCTTGCAATATTGGGAGAGCTATTTAGGTTTTAGATGTGAGATCTGAGGTTTTGGGAGAAGAAAGCTCTCAAAACCCTAATTTTTCCTTGAGATTTGTTTAAACAGTGAAAACAAGAGTCCCTGACATAAGGAGAGTCCTCCTCCTTAAGTAGCTCTTTTGGCCGAAATTTCCAATAGGGTAGGAGTGGGCTTTCCACTCTTACCTTATTCTAATTCGTGATTCGACCCATTTAGCTATAAGTTATTCGCGGGATTTTAATTATAAATCGTAACATGTTATCAGATATTAATACAGTCGATATATTAATAATGGTCTGACAAAATACGATATTGTATAATTACCCAAATTAATATAACTGTTTATATTAATACGCGAATACAATATTTAATTAAATATATAACCGTTTATATTTAATTTACGAATTAATCATGTAATCCGTATTAGCTAAAATTATTTAATCCGTATTAAATAATAATCTCAACATCTTATTGACTAATTTAATAGTCAATACCTCTGACTAACTGTTTAGTCATATCCGGCAAAATGTGACTGTACTTTCATACCTTCACATCTCTCAAACGTGTCCTATAGGTGTGACGTATAGGGACCAGTTGATCACCGCCATCCGTATGACAATAACGTCAAACTTATCTAGCAAGCCAACCGTTATTGATAAACGTGGATCAACTGGTAATAATACAAAAGTATGCCCTCGTGATCCTTAAAGAGATTTAATAAGTCATTGTACTTAATTGTCAAGGACACCAGCCCCAACAATCTCCCACTTGTCCGTACAAGGGTATGTGCAATGACGTTATCACACTACATGTGGAGGACACAAGCTCCAACAGATGTATGTTGGGATATGTGTTAAGTTCACCTCTGGACCCGACATTTGTTTGTAGTGGGATATGTGTTAAGTTCACCTCTGGACCCATTACTGAGTTGTGTATAGGGATATGTGTTAAGTTCACCTTTGGACCCTTTATTGTTATGGTAGTAGGATATGTGTTAAGTTCACCTCTGGACCCATTACTTGTGTTTATTGATATCAAGGTCTATGCCTTAAGTTGGCCTCTGAGTCCTTGATTGTAAAAGTGTTTTAGTATCTAGGTTATGTCTTAAGTTGACCGCTGAACCTTTATACTTGCTGATTTATATCTGCTTGCCTTGAGTTGGTACAGTGTCAGATATGCATGATGATATTGATGATTATAGTACCTTGTTTATGGTTTTGTTCATCCAAGGCATTGGATGACTCTTTAGTCAGTTTCGTAAATAGTTTGGACTGAAAGACCCCCTGACCGGGCAGCCGGTAGGGAAACTGGCTCTCCTTCCAAATGGTGTCCGAAGTTGGTTGAGAGTCGTGCATTAGTGATTGCATGATAGTATGATTCAGTTGATGAGATCTTATACTTCACATGTGTATATATATGTTGGAGTATTTTGTTTGTATTTCTATGTTACGTGTCGTTACAAAAGGTGGCTAGGAGAAGTCTAGTCACTCCCCACTGATTGTGGCGTACATGTTTACATGTATGTAGGTATATGCAGGTTGGCAGGGGTTGCTGAGAGCTAGCGAGTGATGATCCGCTTATCATCTTATGACTTACACATTACGATAGCTAGACTCTAGTTTTTGATACAGTTGTTTTGAGTGTCTGTAGGGATGTTCCATCCCAGGCTGTTGTATATATTTTGCTTCAGTACTTAGACTGTTATACTTATCTATTTCTGTTTGTATTAGTTTCAGTTTTCAGTTTTAATTCACCTCGCATGTTAGTTATGTAAAAATTTTTAATTCCGCTGCATTTTTAGTACTTTGTATGTTTTTTTTATTTCCGCTTTCGCGAGGGGTTTTACAAGTGTGGCTTTGCAAATAGTCTTACGTTGAGTGGGAGATTTTGTGGATATGAGAATCGGTAATCGCACATACACACTTGTCGGACAAGTGGGAGATTGTTGGAGCATCTGTCCTCCACAGTTAGTGTGACGACAATATAAATCTCTTACAGGATCACAAAGGGATACTTTGTATATTTATCAGGTAATTAACGTAAATCAGTAACGGTTGACTTTGCTAGAAGTTTGACGTTACCGTCATACTGATGGCGGTGATTAGTTGATCCCTATCGGTCATACCTATAGGATGGTTCCAAGAAATGTAATTATATACCGATGTATTGCATAGATGCCTAAAATTGACCAAATATTAGTCATGGAAATAATACGAATAATTATTTAATACGATTAAATGATTATTAGGATAAATGAATTAAAATCTTAATTCTAAATAAATATGAATGTTATATTTATAAGTTTAATACGTGATAATAAATTTAATTAATTATACGTAATTAATTATATTCTCCTTCCATATTTATATATATGATAAATCATAATATTGGATTAGTGACAAAAACCACAAGTTTGGTTTGGACGAAATTCTCAGTTAATTTCAGTCCACATAAATATGATTAATATATAAATATAACAACTTCCAAAATACCTTCCAACAACTTATAAAAGAGAGTTTTATTTCAGTTGGGACTATTTTTGGGTTGTTGGTGTGCCGTGTAAACGAGTAACAAGAAGATAGATTTGAATCTTCTATATATTGTTAATATTGATACAATATTATTTTCACAAGGACTCTATATTAATAATAATATATAAGGTCATTATCTTAACCCTAGCACAGACGTTTTTGCGAGGCACTAGACAGTCACAAACGAAAAAACGTGTGAGAGAGAGGCTAATTCTTGGATCATATTGGGTGCAATTGGTAGGAGGATTTCTGCCTTGAAATCTATTATACTAGGTTGTTCTTAGGCCAAAAGCAAAGGACCCAAGGTTATTTCTTACCTTCTTATATCGATTAATTTACTGTTGTTGCATTCATATTAAAGTTAATTTTGATATAATCCTTCCTTATGATATTAATACGATTAATCTCATTATGAAATATACGATATTTCCTACATAACTATATACTTGTTTCCCTTTGGTGTGTATAATCTTGCATTATAAAAACTTTGTGAGTACATGTCTAGATCCAATGTGGACATAGGCTCTCTTGCCTTAGAATAACTCTCATTGTCCTCACATTGTGTGGGACTCATCTCTCTTGCATATCTCATTGTTGCAAATATACTCAATTTCTGTTGTATATACTTCTCATTGTTCTATTGCCTAGAATGATTCTAGTAGATCTAACTCTTCAAATAACATAGCCACGATGGTTCTTTAACCATCCTTATGTGTTTGGAATATGGTTTTCTGGGGAAACCTCACGCAATCTCAACTGACATTTGTGTAACTGTAACGCCCTCATAATCCAAGGTCTTTAAATAGGACCATCAGACTACGAAAACATTATCATCTAAGTTTCCTGAGACACAATATCAAGATAAATAGACCATGCAACCTTTATTATCATTAAGAATAATGTATAAGTATACAACTGTTTGATAAAACAACGAAATGTCTGCGAAAACTAAATATATTATCATGACACTACAAAACTGAAGGTGACCCATCCTTTCAAGCTGGCAAGCATCAACATCTACGAACCTGAGACTCTGCTCACCATAGGAATGGACCATCACAGTAAAACAACCACAAGAGTCAAAAACTGCTGCAATAAGACGGTCATAATACAATAACATAAACCATAACTGAGAATCACAACAATCGATATCACTGTTCAAATAACCAGGTGGCAGCCTCAAGCCCCACATCAATCCCCCACTTACTCGCGACAAGGGGTACCTAGATCCTTAATGTGCACATCCTCTCCTTGACGGGTCCCACGAAGAGCGATCGTAGGAGTGAGAGTCGTTTTCTGGAACAGTCCCACACATATGTTCTCAATATAGTCTCAACCACAATACAATGATATCAGAGTACAATCGTCACAATACTGTCACAATCAAATCACACAGAAACTGAGTAGGGAAATCCTACCACAAGGCAAACACGGTAGAATGAAATTCACCACTGTCCTACCAACGCTCCTTTACGAATCCTCCTCCTAAGGATTATACATACGGATTATGCACTAAACAACCATAATCTACAATAAGAATACGATAGGGTAACACTTACTTGATAGAATACATGCTAGCACTACTAGAAAAATCGTAATAGACATCGGACTTTTTCATCAATATGCATCAGATTTACAACTGATGCACAGTCTACACATGTATATACTTTTACACATATACATCGGTTTTAAAACTGATGTCTATTTTGAGAATAGACATCAGTCGTATTTTATCTGATGTCTATATCAAGGTTATGCATCGGTTTTCTAGTAAAATCCGATGTCTATTACTTTTGTTATACATCAGTTTAATTTTCTCTGATGTCTATTCGTCGAATATGCATCAGTTTTCTACTAAACACTGATGTCTATTCTCTCTATTAGACATCAGATTTTTAAAAACCCGATGCATATTCTTTATTTTCGTGTTTTTAAAAAAAACTTAATAAGCCGGTTTAATATAATCAACCAGCTCAACAATTCATCAACTATGCAAAAATCACAAGCATTATCCAAAATCCGTTGTCACCAAATACATCCATGGCCAATACATTACGTACATACGCAAAAAGCACTATCCTAGCATGCATTGAATAATATCAAAAGCCACCAAATGTAAGTTACAAAATATGGTGTATACGTACGTAATATAATATAACCAAACCCATCATCCGACAAAGTAATGCACTATATTACTAATTATTCAGAAAATAATCCGCCCATAAGTCGCGAACCTCGTCGATTTCGTCTTGTGAATATGATGTTGTATCTTGAAAAAGCTGCATGTTAAGAAAAATACTTTATTAAAAAACTGACAGTGAATAGAACAACAAGTTCTACTCAATAACATTATACCATTCTACTCAATAACATTATATCTATCTTTTCCACTGCCTGATCACAGAAGCTGTTATCCTGGCAGTATCCAATATTCAGGCCATTATTAATATTATTATCCAAGTTATCAGGGAATGCTGATTAGCAACCAATCTATATTGAATGAGAACAAGACTTGACTAGATAGTGAAACCAATAATAGAACTTCCAATGACATACAGAGTATTAACTTTGACACAACACCACCAGTACCAAGTGCCAAACAAATACAGCATATCAACTGCTTTACAAACGTGTCACCAAACTCCATACAACATTGTTAAGCTTAGGGGAGAGAGGTTTGCTTTATTTTTAGTCTTACACATCTCGAACCCATACTAAACTAAATGAAGAAAACCAAAATAACATATCCTCGGGCGTATCAAATACAGCATATTCAACATTTGTTTTTGCTGAATTAGGATCCTCTCCAGTTTGTTCAAGGAACTGGAATGTACAGTTCAATCCAGCGGCTGATAATTAGCGAAAAAAACATCACCCTATAACCCAACCCAAGTCCTCTCTCAGTCTTGGTTTCGCGTTGAATATGGTTTAAGACTATACAAACTACAAATAATTACTTCGAATAATGAATGAAAAAGAAAAAAATTACCTCTTAGAGAACGGGTTGTGTTAGGACTAGTGACGATCTCAACCATGTATCGCATGATGTAGTAACCACATTCTGTTGTACCTGGTTGACGGGCACACTAAAACATGACCTGATTGAGTACAAATGGCACGTTCATTTCTAACATAATATTAAACAAAGTCTATGCAATAATTTCATGGTGGAGCCAAGTCACAGAATTTATTTTGAAAACACAACAAATACTTACATCAAGCTTTGTCCATTGCGGCATTTTACTAGACTTCCTTCTGCCCCCTTCATAGCCATAGACTCTTATAGACCTATGACATTGGTACATTTTGGGGGGAAAAGTTATTATATAAACGGCGTAAGTGGTGTTTCAATGAACATTTGATAACAATTAATCGCAATTAAAATGAGCTCACTTATTAAGTAATGTCTTAAATATTTGAATCTCTGGGTTTCCTATTGGATCACACCAATAAACTTGATTGCGTTCTACAATATCTATTATGGCAAGCATCCAATGATTCCTGCAATATTAAAATCAAAAATCTGAAAAAACCAAATAGAAAGCATATTAAAAATGTATTCATTTATTCATTCTCATTTTAATTTGTACTCCAAAATCTGAAAATATGCAGCATATCTGAAATACTTGTGAATATGAAAAACCTGAAAAACATTTTAATCTGTATTCCAAAAATCTGAAAATAGGCAGCATATTAAAAATGTATTCCAAAATCTGAAAAACCTAATAGGCAGCATATCTGAAATACTTACTCGTGGTAATACGGAGCCAAATAAATGTGTTTCTTTCCTTTATTCATCCATTTAGAGATATATATGGCAGCAACATCTGCACTTTGACCAACCAATGAAGACATTTGCGGACAAATAAACTCATATCTATCATTGTCACATATGCTATGCAAGTACCTATAATATATAAAGTAAATCTAAATTAGTACCTTGCTCATTGTTATTCTCATATTCATTGAAAACACTACTACAAAGTGAGCCTATTGCAACGGCTTCAAAATGTTGCATATACCCATAAAAATGTTGCTATAAGGTTTAAGCAACACTTTTAAATATGTTGCTTAAACTCTTGTTGCATTAGCCTAGAGCAACATTTCATGCAACATTTTTGGATAAAACGCAACACTTTTCACTTGTGTTGCATTCGTTTTGAAAATGCAACACTTTGCAAATGCAACACTTACAATATATGGATGCAACACTATTTCCTAATTATAGCAACAATTTTTTTTTGCCTTGCAACAATTTTTAGATTTATATGCCTCGTAAATGTATCAGGTTTATAATCTATTGCAACAGTTTTTTATGTTGCAATGAATTATATGCTAAACAATTTGTCGCCGTTTCAGCCATTAAGGTACGAATAATCGATATTACATGTAAATTGATTAAAAGATCAAACTTTTTATGGTAAAATAATTTGAGTAAGTATTAAATTAAAAAAGACAAGAAAATTAGTCATTTACATCATCCAAACAAGGAGTACATACAAGAACTAACAATAATAATAAAAAAGACAAGAAAAATATAATTCTGCAATGTGCCATAGCCACAGTACATATAACATCAAAACACCGTACATCAAATAAACTACTTCCTATTCAAACAAAACTGTTTATGCTCTCCTTGCGAATGATTATGATGTACTTATAGGGTGTACCATACTGCATCAGATCATTATCGATGTTTCCACTTCAAATCTTATCTTTTGCGTTTAGACATGCAGCAACAAAACTAGGAAAAGTTGCTACTTCCTAATCAGTTGTTGCACACTATCCATCCCTGCTTCATCAGATATGTCCATAGCCAGGCCATAAATCTAACATCAGCACTTGCACCAACAATATTGCTTCATCAGATATGTCCATAGCCAGGCCAGCAATCTAGCATCAACACTTGCAACATCAACATTGATTTCTTCATCGAACTCTGACAAATCAATTTCGCTGGATAGAGAAGAATACAAGTTATCAGTTTAGTAAAAAAAATTATTGTAATTTATCAGGTATGGAATAACAAGAAGCAAGGAAGCAACATTTGGAGTTCTTGCCTAATTACATATGTTTTAAGTAGTCAAACTGCAATCGTTTCATACTTGAATAATAGCTCTAATTATTTTAACATTATTGCGGGCTTCTTCCATCCACTGCAGTATGGAAACCACGAATACCAAGAACGGGTTTATCCACAGAAAATAAAGGGGTGCATAAAGTCTTATTTTGCAAAGTAAGGGGGGCAGTCAACTATTCCAGGTCACATGCTGCAAAGAAATAAGAAGCAATAAGAGTAATAACACTAGCCTTCAGCTGATGTTTCATGGACGTGAAGGATGATTTGAAAAGTCAAGGACAAAATGAAGGAGGGTTATGTTAACAATGAATAGGCTGCTTATCCAAGTTACACCATTAAAAGAGGCTATCAATGGCTTACGCCACTCTCAAATGAAGTTAATGGGCATAAGATCGTTTGGCATAGCTGGAATGTGCCCAAGCATTCAGTTGTTCATTGGTTCATGATGCACGAAAGTTTGAATACAAAAGCAAAGCTCGGGCGAATTGGATAATGTACTAATGATGCTTGCTGCTTGAGAATGCCAGGAAAATAAATTGAAGAGTTGAGGCATGGAATAAAGCATTTTCACAATCAAATAGAAGTGCACAGTCACAAGTTCAAATCTTCGATAAACAGAACTTATTAATCATTTAAAGTACATCTGAAAATAAGAATAGTTGTTGGTAGAAGTCTAGTTTTTGAGTCACTAAATGAAAAAGCTAAATTCTGAACAAGTACCTACACTGCAAAAGCTAAATATCTGCCACGAAGGATCAGATCCACAATAGGCTCATTTGCGCTGCAACAAATCCAAATATAAATATACCAAAACGTTAAACAAGTAACTATTATAACATCATAATTCCTTGAAGATCGCGAGTTTGTCGCAATAAAAACAATTAGATTACTATATTCAATTTATATAGTCTTTAAATATCAAAATTAATGTTAACTTGAATACTATATTCATTAAAGCTACACACATTATATATAAATATTCTAACACTATGAGAAACTCATGCGTTTAGAATTGAAGTAAAGCTATACAACGTAATTTTAAAGTCACTTGGCGGTTTACTAATCTGCTTCTATATCCTAAAATGATTCAAAATTCCTACATGGTCAAGTTATGATTGAAAATTGGTGACCTACTTATTTCATATACATATTAGTAATTAAATCTTCATGAGTGAAGGTGCATATTACAGTTTGATGTCATGAAAAAACTTTAAGGCTATGTGACTTTATACTTTTTTTTAGTCCAAAACACTTGACAGTTGACACTACCGAAACTGTCATATTTTGTGGAAGGGTTGTGTTCGAAAATAAATATCTTGATGTCTACTTGTTGCCTGCCCATTATATCTATATTAATATAAAGCTTAGGGTATTATCTAAACAATGGCGTTTGGAGCATCATTCTATCATGTTAATAGCTCAAGTTATAGCTACTCAAAATAGTCGTTGTAGGAGAAAGACTTTACTCAATGCCCTATATCATGATAGTATAATAGAACTCCTGAGAAGTGCATGGTAAACAATCAAGCTAAAGAAATAAAAATGAAGAAAAGAATGCACACCAACTTGTGGTACTCACATTTTTTCTAATCTTGACATTTAGCACTGAGTACTATTGGAAACACATCCTCCATTTATATATGCAGCACAAGCTAAAAATCAATTTTATCCAGAGAACCAAACAACAACATCCTAATAAAAATCATGCACAAATCAGGCCTTACTCTTTGCTTATCAAGCAACAATACCCTAACAAAAGATTTGTCCCCATCTTTCGCTCTATTATGAGTCGTATAACAGGAAAACACATTAGAGTTTACAATCATAAACTCGCACTTTTCACAAATAGAACAGCTATCCGGTAATTCAAATCACCAAGCCATGTAACTCGACTGTACAAAGATTTAGCATATCAAATATATGGAGAAAGGCATATTGTAACAGAAAAATTAAAAAGTTGAATCGAATAAAAAATAAAATCAGGGTTCACCCCAAATCAAATTAAACAAGCGGTTCATCACTAATAAAAACCCAAATTCATCCAAGTTAGGGGTTCACTTTCCCCTAAAAGTCAACAATTTGAACAGATCACAATCAAATAGTTAAGAACAAAATAACATGAATGATAATAAATCAAATTAGTAACAAAATCAACAAGGGAATTGAAGAAAGAGTTGGGAAGAAGGAAACCTTTCGAAAATAGAGAGGAGAGATGCCAAAGAAGATCATTACATCGGTGGTCGACGCTGATGGAGAAATGAACATCGTGGTGGTTGTCGCCTGTGAGGAATAGTGGTAATCGAGAGACTTAGGGTTGAGACTTGAGAGTGTGACAGTGATAAAGCTTTGAGGAATTACGGATAGAAGGTGAGCAATGTGGCTGGGTTGTGTTAAAACGTAATTTTGGTTGAACAAAATTTTATCGATTTTAAATAAACTCGCTAAAAATAATTTGTTGTCGTAGTTTTAAAATCGTCTATCTAACTATATTTAATATTAGTTTTAAAATAAGGCGGTCATAAAGCCTTATAATGGCGATTATTAAATAAAATTGTCATATCACTTTTTACATCGGTTGTAAATTGAACTACCACAAAAGCCCTATAGTGGGGGGTTTTAAATAAAAACCGTCACAAATAGTTTTTTACTCGCATTGGTTCTTAATTAAAACCGTCACCAAAAGTTTCATTACTACTTTTGTGTATGTTTCTATTAGAACAGCCGTCATAACACTGTATCAATAGGGATTTTTTCTACTAGTGTGGCTACAGTGAATAAAAGGAATCGTAGCCTTTTATTTCCGCCTAATCGACTTTCTCTACTAGTGTAAAAATGTATAACTATATTTAATGAATTAAAGCAACAATTACATAAAAATGTTGCATTTTGACTGTAACATGCAACACTTATATAAAAATGTTGCATAAATGGCTATAGAGTGCAACAATTAAATAAAATGTTGCATTATATTTGTATTTGCAACAGTATTAGGAAAAGTGTTGCATTCTTCAAACCTCTCTTCAAAATCGTAACACAATTACAAAGTGTTGAACACAAAATGTTGCAATAGACCAATTTTGTAGTAGTGAAAATTTTAATTCCAAAAGTCTGAGCAGTCACTTACCCAATAAAAGCCTGAATGCATGATATGCTAAGTCTTTCCATATTCAAGAGTTGAGTCATGTCCTCCTTTGAGAGGAAAATTGTTTGCTCATTACCCAAAATATTCTCGCTTAAAGACAGTGAAGATGATTGATGATCATCTATCATACTAACCAGTTTGGACATCAATTTTCTCGAATCATAGTTTTTACTCACAAGAGTTTTCAGAGCATTATTCGATCTCACCACGGACTCCTTTGATTTGCTTTTCTCACTCGTTACTTTCTTGAACGTCTCGTCATCAACATTTGTTTGTTTTCTACTTTTATACTTCTTTGACCTTTCTTGTGATATCTCATTATTACTCTAGATTGAACAACGCATGCCAATTAATTGAATGTTAGCCAACAAACAAAACAAATGAATTACTGAGTTTGGGAGTGAAAAAACTATTCCTAATATAACAGAATATAAGAGCGTACCTTGGGATGTCCAAAAGTGATTAAATTTTTTGGCCATCGAACAAAAGATCCAATTGCATCGCCAACAGAATAGCAAGAATGTTTACTGTTAAGAGAATTCTAACCCTAAAAAGCTTGTATTTATCTTATCAAAGTCTTAGTTGATAGTAATCAGTTAAGAGAATTGAATGTTTACTGTTAAGAGGGTCCTCGACTTCTTCAGCCCCGTCCTGCAACACAATATCCTTATAGGCACGGTTATTTCGACTCCTGGAATTACTTTTTTTCCTCAAATTACCCAAGTAAATACATGAAATTATGAAGTAAAATTCTTATTATAATTTGTGAAAATGATGAAATTACCGGGACGGTGATATGGTCGATCACCTTCAACAGAGATGGTTGCAGATTATTGATGGACAATCAACAAATAACAGAGCCTTTGTAGAAATAGAAGAGCGTACTTGTAATGGTTTTAATACATTGGCAACAACAAACTTACAGCCATCAATCATCATACAAAAAATATCAGTCAAAGTGTAGAGTACTAAAGATGAGCATGAATGCATGAATACAATCAGTGGCAATATGTGTAACTAAAGTCATGAGTACTGTTTATCAATACTCGTGTACTTGGAATTTCCGTTTTGATAGATGATTGCTAGAATCATACAACAGAGACAAGGCCTAAGTCTCACCATAATTAGCCACTATGTCAGTAAGTATATTATATTGCAGGAAGTATGGGTCGACACACAGTAAATAAGAAACATGTACAGTTTCAGAACTGAAACTGACAGAAACTAACAGACCACACATTAAATAAGAAACATGTTCCGTACAGCACACATTAGATAAGAAACTAACAGTACACCAAACATTAAATAAGAAACCCTTCGGCGTGATCATCTCGTAGATAAAAATCATCTACATCGTCAATGGCTAGAGGCAGTCCAGAAGAAAAAGGCGGTAACTCATCATCCACTTCATTCATGCTTTCTTGGCCCACAAACTTCTTCTTACCATGAAGAACAACAAACCACTTTTCATCAGCTGGATCTTGAATATAAAAAACTTGCTTTGCTTGATTAGCCATTATGAAAGGCTCCGTTTGATATCCTTCACGGTTTAAATCTACCAATGTGAACCCCATGTCATCAATGCGAATACCCCTACGATCAATCCACTTACAGCGAAAAACGGGTATCCTAAACTGAACATAGTCTAACTCCCATATTTCTTTAATGACTCCAAAATATGACATAGCTGGGTTATTAGATTCACCACTAGCAACACTTATTGATGTCGCCATCAAAGTCAATCCACTATTTTAAACAGTACTTTTATCGTCTTGACATTTTGTATAAAAGGAATACCCATTAATGTCATAACCTTGATAAGATATGACATGCATCATAGGTCCATGAGCTAACCACCTTACATTCTCACTTACTTCTTCACGATTATTTTCCAACTGAATATCAACTTCATTGTTGAACCATTTAATAAACGAACGATTATGCTCCAGTGCTAACCATCGCTCTCCTTTAGAAGGATTTATTTTTCTGAGAAGGTTTTGATGAGCCTCTATAAATGGATGAACATCAACCATGTGTTGAAGGATATAAAGATGTGCTTGATCAAGTATTTCGCGATTAATCCTGATTACTTTTTTTCCAACTGTTCCTTTTCCATCTATTCTCCCTTCATGTCGAGATGTTGGAAGGCCGATGGATTCAACATTGGGCAAGTAATCGTTAGCAAAGTCTTGTGCCTCCTCTGCCACATACCCTTGAATCATACAACCTTCTGGACGATTCATGTTTCTCACGCACATAACCTCCTAAGGGTTTCATATATCGCTCAAATGGATATATATTTCTTAGAAATACTGGTCCATAAATTTTAATTTCTCTCACCAAATGAACAACAAGATGCTCCATTATGTCAAAAAAGGAAGGAGGAAAAAACATCTCAAGTTGGCACATAGTAATAACAACCTCTCTTTGTAATGCATTCAAGGTATCTGAGTCAAGAACTTTGCTATATATTGCATTGAAAAAATAACAAAGTCTTATAATAGCTTGTCGAACATGTTTTGGCAAAACCCCACGAAGAGCTACAAGAAGTAATTGTTCCATTAAAGTGTGACAATCATGAGATTTTAGACCCACCAATTTTAACTCTTTCATTAACACAAGATTCTTTATGTTGGATGAATATCCTTGTGGCACCTTCATACCATGAAGACACTCACAGACACTTTTTTTCTCTTGTCGTGATAGTGTGAAACACGCTGGAGGTAGATAAGTTTTTGAACCTCTGATTTCTGGTGCTAATTCTGGTCGTATTTTCTGTGACACTAGGTCTTCCCTAGCTTTGATACCGTCCTTAGTTTTACCAGGAATATTAAGGAGTGTGCCAATCAAACATTCACAAACGTTTTTCTCCACATGCATTACATTTATACAATGTCTTACAGACAAGTGCTGCCAGTATGGTAAATCCCAGAAGATGGATTTTTTCTTGTACAAAGTATTCCCACTTGGCCGCTTATATGGCTTCCCAAATGAATTTTTGATATCTCTAACATTTTCGTAAACTTCTTTTCCGGTTAAAATCTTTGGAGCTTCTCTATATTCTGGTTTTCCATTAAAAGGTTTACTTTTCTTCTATACGGGTGAGAGCGGTGGAGAAATCTTCGCCCAGCAAGATACACATTCTTTCCACCATGAACTAAACGATCTGAAATTGTATCATCCTCATAAATTGGACATGCTTTAGCTCCTTTCACCGTATAAACAGATAAGTTGCCATAAGCCGGGAAATCATTAATGGTACAAAATATCATGGCATATAATTGAAACGTCTCACCACGGTAAAAATCATACACCTCATCTCCTTCCTCCCACAATAACTTCAAATCGTCAATCAAAGGTTCTAGGTAAACGTCTATATCATTCCCGGGTTGCTTAGGTCCCGAAATCAGTAATGACAACATCATATATTTACGCTTCATGCACAACCAAGGAGGCAGATTATAAATTGTTAGCAAAACCGGCCATGTGCTCCATTGGCTACTTAGACTACCAAACGGATTCATTCCATCAGTGCATAATCCAAGCCTTAGACTTCTAGCATCAGATCCAAATTTTGGAAACAAAAAATCAATTGTTTTCCATTGTGTTGAGTCAGCTGGATGACGAATTTTGTCATCTTGAACTCTGCCTTCAGTATGCCATACCAAATTCTGAGCATCTTTAACATTTAAAAAAAGACTTTTAAATCGTGGTATGATGGGAAGATACCACAACACTTTACATGGCACTCCTTTATTTTTATCAGAATTTGTTTCCTTATTTTTGTAACGTGCAGCCCCACACTTCGGACACGTGCTTAGATCTTTGTAATCCTTTCGATACAAAATACAGTCATTAGGACATGCATGTATCTTTACATATTTAAGTCCCATTGGACACAAAATTTTCTTAGCTTCATAAGTATTCTTTGGGAGTTCATTGCCATCAGGAAGAATTTCACTCAGCAACTCAAGCAAATCTGTGAAAATTTTATAACTCCAACCGTTTTTCGCCTTCAGGTTATATAACTTTAAAGTTGCAGATAAACGTGTTAAACTAGAACCTAGATAAACTGGTTTCACTGAATCGCTTGCTAACGTATCAAACATATCTGGGTGTTCAGTGCATTCTCTGAAATCATTAATCATATCATCTACTCGATCTTCGCAACCTACTTCCAAAGTTTCCTCCACAAATTCTCCTCCAACATCCACTGAATCCCTAGGGTTATTAGGCAACACATCCTCTCCATGCCAAATCCACTTTGTGTAACCTTTATCAATTCCATTACATAAGAGGTGATTTCTTAATTCTCCGACATCAACAAGCACATTATTCCCACATTTAACACATGGGCAATAAATTTCATTAAGTTTGTCTGCATGATTAATAGCATGTTTGATAAACTCATCTACCCCTCTCATATATCTAGGATCCAAGCGATCGATAACCATCCATTCACGATCCATTCAAGAGCTCTGTTAATTACCTAGGATCAAGCGATCAATAAATTTCATTAAGTTCTCGAACATAAAGAATCTTGTGTCAATGGAATTATGGGTATAATGGGTAAACCATATTTACTTAAAACAGGAAAGTTGGGCTGATTACATACCAAAACAGAACAGTAGTTGGGGATGGCGCAAGATCTGCCAGATTAAGTGTAATACTCCGTGTTTTTAGCCTCAGTCTATAATTATCAAAGGAAGGACAATACAAGTATTTTAAAGAGAATGTTTATTTTAAAGAGAATGTTTATAAATTATTTATTGTTATTATTTTATAAACCGTATTTCTACGATTAGTTCGTATTTCGTAATCGTTTTATATATTTGACGATTAATTTATAAGTGACATTTCATTCATATTTTCATTCATATTTTCCTTACTATAATAACCCGTATAATAATGTATATATATATACTCTTCGTTTAATAAGCCAATATATCTTGTATGTTTTTAAGCGTTTTTGGACCTCGGTGAGATTCGAATTGGGAACCTATTTATCAAACATAATAATGGAAGTCATGGGTGTTGGTGAGATTCGAACTAGGGACCATTGGCACAGTACACACCAGTTTGGGCCTCGAGATGTGTAAGAACAATATGAGCAGCCCACATCTCGTCTTTATGCAAAACACACAAATACTTATCAAGACCCTTCTGTGTGCCGTCATTTAGCAACCCTAAAACCCTACCCTGGTGGAAATCGAAACCTAGAGAAAACCCCCACCTTGCAGCCGCCACTGCAGAGCACTAGTGAGGAGTTTCACACGGTGGTTTAAGGGGCCCAGGGTCGTTCGTTTCCGTGGCGAAGTAAGTGTGTTCATCCTTTTGTTCGTTTTTCTGTGGCTGCCTCTTCTTCTTTTCGCAAGTTTATGAACCATCATGTATATGTATGTAGCTCTGATCCTCACGTATCATAGGTCTATGATGGTAGTGGGTAAATTTTGACTCTAGTGGAGTCGCCACCGACCACCAAGACTCACTAGTCACGGTGGTTTTCGTGTCACCTGTGTCAGTCGGTTCCTTAGTCTCAGAACAGAGTACTGAATGCGTGGTTTTGGGATGTGTTTTCGATGCAGTTTCACTTAGCGTCGGTTCTGGGTGTTAGGGTCATTAGGTTGGTGGTTGTCGGGATGTTTGAGTGGCGGTGGTCACGGTGGTTGGAGAGGTATCGTGGCAGTTTTAAAGAAGGGTTCGTTTGGGGGTGTGTGTCGCGTAAAACAGGGGAGCAGGGGATATATGGGTTTGTGTCGATAGTTGTGGGTTGTTGTGGTGGTGTCGCCGGCAGCCACTGACTCCCCAGGAACCACCACGGCTCAGAGGCGAGCCTGGTGGTGCCACTGGCGAAGGTGGTGGTTGCAGTTGGCGGTAATGGCGGTGTTTGATAGGGTGGTCGGTCACTGTTAGGCGTAAGGTTGATGTTCGGTTTTCAGTTTCGTTTTCGCGTGCTGCTGGACTCGGGGGCTGTTTGGGCCTTACATCATGTTGTTTGGATCATGATTTATTATTATTATTAGTATTATTATTATTATGATTATCAATATTATTATTACAAGTATATGTGGCATTGTTATTAATCTTACGATACCTTCCATGTTGATATTGTTATTAGTCTTATTATTTATCATTGCTAGTATCGTAATTGGTGTTACATTAGAACTAATTGTTGTTATTGGGGATAATGTTGATATCATGATTGAAATTATTATTAGTAGCGTTGCTACGATTTAGTGTCATGGTGTTTGATATTATTGTTAGTAATAGTAGTCATACTACTAGCTATTATTATGGTTAATATACTTGTTAATGAACATTGTTTTGTCAGTAATTACTCATATGGTTATGATTGTTAATTTAGTAATATTTGATAGTTTGATTTCTTGCCATAATTAGTAAGTCTATAATTAGTAAGGTTTGTAATTTCTAGTGTTGTCTGTTAAGGGACGTTACGAGTCGGGAAGTTTCCTTTTTAAGAAAGGTTACTATTTTGGGATAGTTTCCATTTTAGGGAACTTTCCATGTTTAGAAAGTTGCTATTTATAGTAGGTGTACTTTGTGATATGGGGGTTTGGGAAGATTTATTAATTGTTACGTAATATATGTTTAGGTGACGGGTTTCGCTTGAAACATTGCTAGCAGCTGTTCGGTTGTCAATCCGCAATTGAGGTAGGGGAAATATATTATGATTCATGTTATGGCATGAAATGTGTAAGTGATGCTTATTACGAGTTTGATATAATTGATTATTACTGCACTGTGGATTGAACTATTATTATTGATCACTGTGGAGATCGGGAGGTGTGAAACGGGTCTTGTGATACGGGTCTTGTGATATGGGTCTTGTGATATGGGACTTGTGATATGGCCATGGGAGGTGTGGTGTGATGGGAGGTGTGGTGTGATGGAGGTGTGATGTGGTGGAGTTGTGGTGATGATCGAATGATATGGAGATGGAGGAGGATACAGTTTTATTGCTATTTATGTTTTATCTGTTTTACCTACTCAACCTCGCGGTTGACCCTGTG
This sequence comes from Silene conica, assembly GCA_029255685.2. Taxonomy (NCBI): domain Eukaryota; kingdom Viridiplantae; phylum Streptophyta; class Magnoliopsida; order Caryophyllales; family Caryophyllaceae; genus Silene; species Silene conica. The sequence goes on from CM055315.2 coordinate 58,118,503, forward strand.
TATTCGTGTGACACCTACGATGATCCGGAATGGGGAGTAGATTTTACAGGTCAGTGACAGATGAACCAGGAGCTGGGACGGGAATGTGAGATGCGGACTTGAGACCGACTTAGATCTACATCACATATAGAATAGTCGTCGGTTGTTCTTTTGTTTTCTATGTAATTTCTGTAATATCAAAAGTTTAAATTTTAAAGCAGTTTTTATATAAAGTACTTTGGTTTGTTGACTTTGTTATTCACTACCTCGGATATTCCGAGATGGTAACACCTTCATTTATTTGAGAATGTCTTGCTAAAAAATGGTTTCATGGAGGCCTAATAATCTCTTTCACTAATAGCAAACAGACTTGCAAGAAAGGACAAAAAGTACATTATTAAACATGATCACTTCATTTACTAAACAAAACTTGGGAATTATCCTAGTAGATGAACTAAATTACCAGTGAGAAAACATAACCAATACAGAAAATGAGCTTCTTTAAACAATGGCCATGGCAAAGTATAACGAAAAAAAAGAGAGATATGTATATGAAAACTCATCCGAGGCTCTCCAATCAAGTAGAAAGAGTTACCAAATCAGTCTTATTGGATACTGAAAGTAGCGCCTTATTGATCCCTAAACCTAAAGACAAAGTAATTAAAAACCCGTCGGGATGTGGGTATGTGCAAGCTATGGAGTCGACTCAGAGCAATGCATAGAAGAGTCAGGTGATCAAGGTTGTACCTCGCAATCCAAGGTTTGCCAGTAAATAAGTTGCGCGTATAGTAGCGTTGATACAGGAAGAAAGAAAACATTTGTGTAATTAGATACAATGGATATATCAATTTTGTTAATAAATTCTAGGAAGAATAGTATATAGGTGATGGAGGGAATTATGGTGGAATTTTTGTTTACTGGAGCTTAAACTTACAAAGTTGCAGTGGTACAAGTGTTTTGGGATACCAAATTAAAGATCAATATTTACCATTTGCCAGGTTAGAGATGAAATGAGACAAGGATAATGTTAAATTGTTAATGGTAGATGGATGAAGTGACCTGAAGACCTACAATTACTGCTGGTTATGAGTTGATTAAGAATCCCCAACACAAAGTTACATGGTACCGGACCAATCAAGTGTGGAATAACTCGTCAATACCTTAGCATAGGATCATTAAGTCGTCAATACAAGAAGCAAGCTGAAAAGTATCGGTGTTAGTAATACAAAGTTATGCTGCATTTGTGAAGATGCAGACGACACTTTTACTCTTCTTTTCTTTGAGTGCCAGTTCAGAAGACTTCTTATCACTGGAACTGAAACTGGTTATATACGAGACTTGGCAGTCGGGATATCTTAAAGTGTTAGGAGGACAGGAACAAAACAAGAATGCAGAGAAAAATCGCTAGAGCTGTGATGAGTGTAAGTGTATATCACCTTCAGACACAAAAGAACAAAGGAAGGATAGAAGGCCGGCCTGATAGTTAAACCTGAACGGGTATTGCAACTGTAACAACCCGGATTTAAAAATGCAAATAAGCTAGATAAAATATAGCATATTATATTAAAATATCATGGTGGCGGAAACACCATGACAATAAATCCGAGTGTTACCAAAATAGATAAAGCAACACTTAACTACGCATACAACTACTCTCGGAAATGGAAACTCGTCCAAAATAAAACAACAAGGTTCAATTATTAAACATCATATTTATTATTTATCATCTCTCTCTCTCTCTCATAACCCATCCAAGACCAAGAAGCACATCAACCTGAAAAAAATATCAACATCCACCGTCAGTGGGGAGTAACTAGGAGTCCTCCCAGCCATGACTTAAGAAAATCAGGAAACAATTATGAGCAAATAATAAGAGACAACATATAATCCATTTAAAATATGAAAACATGTGAACTTCATAACACTTAAATGAGTAAATGTTGCAAGACATGAAAGTAATACCACATGATTATTTAAAATGTGTCACCAACATGCAAATCTTTATCTTACTTACATGATTATATGAAATATTGTGAAAAATGTGGTCATAATGAAAACGAATAGAACCAATTTACCTAAATGGTATATAGAAGTTGTATAAACATCCATAACTTGGACCGTAATTACATAGAATAAAACGAGCAAAGAACGAGCACCGTCTAGGGCCATAAACCTGACCCTAAACCTCGATATCATGAACCTGACACCAAGATAACCCTACGGTAGGACACAAAACAGTGAACCCATGCCTAAGACTGGCCAGACTCTCGAGGGACATAACAGTCTAATTAAGGCGTAAATGTGCGGACCCTTAACCAGTCAAGGCGTAAATGTGCAGACCCTTGACCCCCAAACGACATATCCGTAGACTCATAAGAGTATCCAATAACAAGGACGGTCAACCCACGGCAGACCATAAACCTGACCATGCCAGGGTACTAGGTAGGCCATAAACCTGAACCTACCCAGTTTGGTATTGCTCATCTCAAGTAGACCATAAACCTGAATCTACTTGATATCTTATACTCTAGCTGAACCATATATAAAATGGAACAAATTCCAAAGGATAACAAATGTGCACCATGAATAACTTAATGTTAACATGCCAACACGCTCATAACCAAGCGATATATAATATTGGATCAAGTTCAACATTTGGTCATCAAAGCTAGAGCATAAGTTCAAGTTTTCCAATATAAAACAAAGACACTCATTTAGATATATAATACAAAAAGTGTATACATGACATTTAGCTTTGTAGAAGTAACAATCAATTCTTAACACAAATATTCATAATGAATTTCACGCACATTACATATGTCCTCTACCGTAAAATTCATAATTAATTCAAATAAAATCAAATTGATACAAGGCCAATTGGGTTTGTATTAATAAGACTCTTAGGTACAATATTCGTCAGATAACCATTTCCAAATGGCGAACGTAACAGATATTTATAAACTGATCTTTACAGTATGTCATAAAACGTCGCACAAAAAGTATCGCTTCATAAAACGGGTTCAACAAATCATTTTGGAGCAAAGAAAAGTCCCAATATCATCTAAACACTTCAAAGTTTAATTATAAATATTACCCAAAAACTTTTCAAAGTATAAAAAATGGTTTTAGAAGCAATCTTTGAGCTACTGTCCGTTTCGGAAGTATTTCAGCGCGTTGTTCATAAACATTTTATTGTGAACAAACGACATGTAAGAAAATTACGAAATTTTAAAGGTAGACTTTAGACTTAAAATAAATATGAGTCTCTTTTCAACTTTTTCAAAGTCGGACATTTAAATATGGAAAAATAAATTAAATAAAAACATTCCACAATAAATTACTTAACCCAATTTTATAATTTTATGTTAAAGGGCATGTAATAGGCGATTTTATGCATAAATAAAGAAATAATTAAGAAAAATATGACACAAACATTAATAATTTATTTTTCATATTTATAGGTCAGAAAATACCTAAAATAATTTATAATTTATTTATTTCTATTTATTTATTATTCAACACAATTTAACTTTATTTATGGATTAATTAGCCATAAAATTCAAAAATAATTATAAAAATTAATAATTCGACATGCAAAATTTTAATATACTAAAATAAGTCATCCTAAGATGAAAAAATCAAGTTTCACATTTATTTATATATTTTACATATTTACTAGAGATTAATTGCCGAAAAACATGAATATATATTAAATAAGAGCAATAATAATTATAAAAATAAAATCATCAATTTCAATACTTTTTATATTAATATGGAACAGAATAAATGTCAAATATAATAATTTCGAAATTTTAATGTATGTTTTATATATTTTTAGAAGATTATCACATAAAATCGTAATTAAATATCGAATAACAACAATTAAACATATAATAATTTTGGGACTCAAATAAACACATGCAAACTCATAAATAATGATAATCAATCATAATATAATCAAAAATTTATTTTTCATAATTATCTATATATTTTACACACTAATTAGATTGTTAAATCGCAAATAAACACAATTAAATCGTAAAAATTATTAAATACTTATAAATTCATCACAAATAATAAAAATTACTATTTATTTATATTAATCATGAATCTCATATATTCCCATGTTTTAAACATCATATATATTATCAATCTTGTTATAAACTCATAAAAGCACTTGAAAATCAAAAATCATAGAAAGAAAAAAACCTAGTTACCTTGCTAGAGATTAAAATTAGTAAATAAGTAGAATAATATTATAAGATCAACCCAAATGATCTTCCTCAATCAAGGTCTCTTGCTCACCTCCTTGATCAAACATAAAAATTAAAACAATTAATCAAATAGTACTCTAAATAAACTTGGGTAAAGAAAATGAGAAATAAGTAATGACTTACACTTACTAAGGATAAGATAAAAGAGATGTGAAAGATGAAAGAAATGGATGTTGGAGATGGGTGATGAATCTCACGTGAAAATGGAGAAGAAGTGAGATATTTTGTTGTGTTGGGTAAGTTGTGATTTGTAGAGTGAGTAGATAGTGTAGGCTTTAGGATACTAATTTAAGATATTAGGCACATGGCTATTAAGACTTTGGCACCAAGGGACCAATTTTTCAACTTAGCATGTGCATAGGTAATGATTACACAAGGTGAGTGATGATTACACAAGGTGAGTGATGATTACACAAGGTGGATGAAGTATTAACGAAATGAGTTTCCTGTCGGCGGATTTCTGCGACAGTCTTCCGTATTTTGGGCATAATTTCCTCCACAGAAATGCGATTAAGGTGATTTCGGTGGCGTTGGAAAGCTAAGAAAAAGAGCTAAAACTTTTATTGCATAGTCGAAAGACAGAAATGTACCGAAAACATCTTTAAATTAGCATCAATGACAAGGTAGTTATTCGCAAGTTTAAGAAGTGTAAGTTTAAGACGGGTATTTGGATTTTCATTGTCGAAAAAGATAGATTTTGGATGAGATTTTCTTTCTTGTGGATAGTCTTATTATTTAAAATAAGAGTTTAATTATATAGGATGCTGTAAAAATTACGGGGTGTTACAACTCTACCCTCCTTAAGAAAAGTCTCGTCCTCGAAACTTGAAATTCAAAGAAGGTCAAAATAAGGTAAGAGTTACAAGTGATCATCCACAAAAATCACCTTAAAATCCTAACCGATGCGCACTCTGATCACTACCAAACAAAAAGTATAGAGACATATATCACATCCTCGATGTTATTATCATTTTCACACACTGTACAACCTCAAAAGTCACGTTAAACTAATTCCTTCCCAAAAAGGTCTTTTTTATTTATTTATCTCGATACGATCTTAGTTATCGTAAACCACAATTTTTTTTTCACATGCATCACCTATAAACATGTGGTTAGCACTCATAAAACCCATCACACCTCATATGCCACAATATCAGTGGTTGTCTCACTTTTCACCAAGAGCACTAAACATCATTACGTAAAACAACATAATGTACAATAGTTCAACTTACGAACTACTAACTCCTAGTCCCATATTCCAAATATTCTTCCACCATCATTAACCATTTTTAACAATATATGACCTCTCGTAAACTTATTATTATTTCTTTGAGTCTAAAAAAATTTTCAACAACCACTTCAATTATAGTTTACTATTCACCACAAGATACGAGACCAAAGCTTAACCAGATATTCTCTAAACTAGGAAAATATTTCCATTGAGAAAACTTCTTCCATATACAACTCTTAACCTCAAAAAGCTTTAATATAAAATCTCTCTAATTCTCAAAATATAAATAATTTCCAAAGTCACAAATCTCAAACTTCAATCTTATTACCAAATCATTAGTCGTACTCACCAGACCAAAATTTCCTTTGAACACTTATCATCATGACTTTCCTAAGAACCCAAAAACTATACACTTTTAGTAAGGTAGTACCCATTATACCACAATACATTTTCCAACAATAACGTATTTCCATCAAAGCATAATAATATCACCTCAAAAATGTTATTAAATGTGCCCCTTAAAAAAAATTAATCATATAGCCTCAATGTAGTTATAGCTTACTATCCATGAACATTATCTTTACATCACAAAACCTCCACAAGACTGCATAAATCTAGTCCTTCAAATAATCACTCTTACTTTTAAATGAATCACCTTATATCTTAAGTTTGCCTTTTTAAACCCGGACAGAAAAAACAAACATCTATGTATTATCACAGTAATGACATCCTCCACCTTTCAAAACTCATAACAAAAAAATCCTTTAATACTCCTCCAAAACATTATATGTCATCCAAATTCATACTCTCATTCAACAATGTTACTATATTTTTAATCTCCAATGACCAAACACCAAACTCGAAGATAAAACATTCCTCACCAAAGGATTCAAGCTCCCACTATGAGATGATCACAAGTAGCTCTAAAGATATTTCAAACATTTTCAAATTACCACGGAAGAATAAATAACTTGAAAAGCAAAATAAATGTTTTTGTGTAAGAACAGAAGGTAAAATACTACATTCTTTTGGGAAGTACTTAGAGAGAAATCAATGTAAAAAGGATAATTACAAAAGTCCAAAGAAGAAGGAACTGGAGTTGAAATAAAGAACAAATAGAGAGTAACGATCGATTAAACAGACAGAGGACAAAGATCAATAAGAAACTTTTGGTCTAAAGACTCAAATAGAAGATTTATGGTTAACACGTATAAGAATAACAAGAATGGACGACTCCAAAAATAAATCTATAAACACCAAGATGACAACTTAAGAAAAGATAAATAAAGCACGATAACCAGGGTCGTACAATTCTCGTACAATCATCACTTAATGGAAACGATGTCTTGGAGCATCCTTTCATCATATCTCTATAATACCTCAGCACCAACATATCTCTATATAATTGCCCCTTTACAAACATTACTTTCCACAAATTATCAACTCTCAAGATCATAACCTCTCAAGACTATCAACTCTCAAGTCCTTTCACCGTCAAAAACTCCTTCTAGTCACACTTAATGAATCAATCCATAACAATCTCTACACCCCCAAAGAGATGAACACCACGATCCATCATAATCATCGCCAACATGGCCGTTCACTAAGTCAATGCTAGAACACTTTAACATTAACATCTCACAATTCCATAAATTACAGTTTTTTTCCCAATCAATCATTAAGGGTAGGATCACTAATAACTCCTCAACGGATGAATCAAAATCATTTCATGACTTACTAGTAGTTATTAACGATTCTTACTCCTCAAATATTGTATTCCCACTAAAGACGAGCACAGTCTCAAAAATTCCCAGCGTGCTCAATCTAAACTCGATGATAACATTCAATAATTCATTTCCAACATTCTATTGATCTATCCATAAATAACTTTCATAAAGTTTTCCTTTAACACATGACAAAAATCTAATAATTCTAACCATTAAGAGCATAAGTCACAGTATTCCCAAATAATACCATGAGATAAACCGACTCATTATGTCTCACTCCTTCTGAAACTACCAAACTAAAATTATACGTCTTATGCCACATACCAACTACTCTCTATCCACAATAAGGATTCCCTCAAGTACAAAAGAACTTAACAACCACTTATCACAAATGAGACTTCATCCTAACAACAACTATTACCAAAATAAAGTTCATCTCAACAACCTCTAATCTCAATATAAACTTCTTCTTAACTACCTCAAATCTCAAAGTAAATCCCCTCGTTACCAAACTCATAATAATAAACGCTTTTTTTCTTTCATAGTTGACCTTCGAAATATGCCAACCAATCCTAACTTGTTGCCTTAAAATCCAAATCCCAAGGGGATATCAAACCACAATTAAATTAAAAAGCGACAACACCACCAAATAATCTAGAAGGATGAAAGTGCGATAAGAGTAAGTCTCAGGTTATCGAGGATCAAAAGTATTGACGACATATAACAAAAATGCATGACACGTGACACGTGACACATAACATGCAAAGGACATTTACAAAATTGACCAACTTTAATATCAATAAAGCATGCTTGAAAAAGTTATACATGAACAAAACATTTTTACAATTAATGACGAAACGTAACATCAAGTCATAAACAACACAAATACAAGGCAAAAATATTTAATACAATCATAATGATGTGAAATAGTAAAGCATAAACAAACAAGTACTTAAACAACACATGTATTACAGTTAAAATCGATATAAACCACTAAGGCATAAATAAACAAGTACTTGAACAACACATGTAATACAATTAACAACGATATAAAACATTAAGGCATAAACAAACAAGTGCTTAATGTTTCTACCCCACTCTCGTTTAGTCATAATTAATCCTTAATTAAGTTTTATTTCATTCCGAGAGTGTTGGGAGCGTCATGACTCTGATACCAACTGTAACAACCCGGATTTAAAAATGCAAATAAGCTAGATAAAATATAGCATATTATATTAAAATATCATGGTGGCGGAAACACCATGACAATAAATCCGAGTGTTACCAAAATAGATAAAGCAACACTTAACTACGCATACAACTACTCTCGGAAATGGAAACTCGTCCAAAATAAAACAACAAGGTTCAATTATTAAACATCATATTTATTATTTATTATCTCTCTCTCTCATAACCCATCCAAGACCAAGAAGCACATCAACCTGAAAAAAATATCAACATCCACCGTCAGTGGGGAGTAACTAAGAGTCCTCCCAGCCATGACTTAAGAAAATCAGGAAACAATTATGAGCAAATAATAAGAGACAACATATAATCCATTTAAAATATGAAAACATGTGAACTTCATAACACTTAAATGAGTAAGTGTTGCAAGACATGAAAGTAATACCACATGATTATTTAAAATGTGTCACCAACATGCAAATCTTTATCTTACTTACATGATTATATGAAATATTGTGAAAAATGTGGTCATAATGAAAGCGAATAGAACCAATTTACCTAAATGGTATATAGAAGTTGTATAAACATCCAGAACTTGGACCGTAATTACATAGAATAACACGAGCAAAGAACGAGCACCGTCTAGGGCCATAAACCTGACCCTAAACCTCGATGTGATGAACCTGACACCAAGATAACCCTACGGTAGGACACATAACAGTGAACCCATGCCTAAGACTGGCCAGACTCTCGAGGGACATAACAGTCTAATTAAGGCGTAAATGTGCGGACCCTTAACCAGTCAAGGCGTAAATGTGCAGACCCTTGACCCCCAAACGACATATCCGTAGACTCATAAGAGTATCCAATAACAAGGACGGTCAACCCACGACAGACCATAAACCTGACCATGCCAGGGTACTAGGTAGGCCATAAACCTGAACCTACCCAGTTTGGTATTGCTCATCTCAAGTAGACCATAAACCTGAATCTACTTGATATCTTATACTCTAGCTGAACCATATATAAAATGGAACAAATTCCAAAGGATAACAAATGTGCACCATGAATAACATCATGTTAACATGCCAACACGCTCATAACCAAGCGATATATAATATTGGATCAAGTTCAACATTTGGTCATCAAAGCTAGAGCATAAGTTCAAGTTTTCCAATATAAAACAAAGACACTCATTTAGATATATAATACAAAACTAGTTTTGTGGCCCGTGCAATGCACGGGATAATTTTATGTTTTCTTAAATTTTTGACGTATATTTTTATTCACAAAATTGAACGCCAATGTTTAAAGATAAATGTATGACAAATTTTTACATTACTTAAAATCTATAATACAATACAATTACAACCTATAATACAAGACAATTAAATATTTTTTAAAACAATTAATAGCTTAAATTACGAGAATAAATATTTTTTTTGTTAGTTGCAAAAACAAATATATATATGAACAAAATAATTATCTTAAATTTGCACCGTAAACTTTCCGACTCATTAACTTAAAATATGCGCTATTTTATTCGAGTATATATCTTTTAATACATGCTAACTTATAAGTTTTTACCTTGCTTTTTTAAACTTTTATTTTACCTTGTTTCCGTGTCTTTTATATTTCTTCCCTCTCCAAATACACATGTGATGCTCTGCTTTATCTGCATTTACATACATTTCATGATACTTTAAAACTTATATAAAATTTTTTTTGACCAAAAGTTAAAACATTAACCTGACAGCAAATGAATCAAACTATTGTCACATGTAAATCATTTAAAGTATACCAAATAGAAAACATGAATTCAAATATATAACAAACGATTATAAAAACCAACAACGTAACAAACTAAAATATATTTTGTTGCACACCAATCATCGTACCGTAACAACAACACTCAATAATAATTCTTAATATACTCACTATCATCAAATTATTAAACTAAACCGTAGAATATAATCCACTACATACAAAAACTCATGGAAATAGATATTAATAAATAGAGTGAATAGAAATTATTATAGGAATTATAGTTTGTATATATAAACATTATATAACCATAAATTCTCATATTTATTTTTAAATTTAATTTATTTTGTGATATTATTAAATTAGATAATTGATTGTGGAGAACCTCAAGAGGTGAATTAAAAAGCAAAAAATGTTAATGAAATATTATGGATGTTAATTAATATATATAAAGAGTTTTAATTAATTTATTAACATATTATATTACAAAAATTAATTAAATAGGAATAACTTTCTAATTAATTTGATGGGTGTTAAGTATTATGAAAAGTTTTAATTAATTTATTACCATGTTTAATTAAAAAATTGAATTAAATAGGGACAAATGTTAATAAAAATGTGGGTGCTAAAGAAATATGAAAAGCTTTAATTAATTATTAACATATATATTAAATGGTTGATGTTTTAGATTTCCGACTCTTGGTTATCTTTGATTCAATTAACACATAAACATTGTAATAATATATCTCTTAATTATAATTATACTTTACCACAATTGTCTTTTTAATTATCTCGAGTTTTTCAATTTTCTATGTTATACCCCTACATTTTTTAAATTCTATGATATGCCCTTAAACTCTATACATTAGTCTATACAATGACCTTATTTATTGGTTTTACTAGCTTAATTTCTTAATTTATCTATTAAATCATCTATTTAACATTTCAATTACTCGACAACCTTCTCATTTACTTATTAGTTCGCCGAATTACAATTAACCAACCAAATAGTATACAAATTTAACTCAATTTCATCAAATTGTTATTATTATTTCATGCTTCATAACATATGTTTTTAACAGAATTTTATGCTTATTTAAAGATATTTGTGATACTTTTTATATTGAATGGTGATACCACATTAATAAGTCACAATAAATGTCAAATTATGACTTTTATAGGGATAGTGTTAATGGAGATTTGAAGGAGGTTATTATGGAGAATAAGTAATAAGTTTAAGGGTATACCATAGAAATTATAAAATATAGGGGTACAACATAGAAAACCGAAAAACATAAGGGTACACGGTAGAATATCCCTTAATTATACATCAAGTAAATGGTTCTAATCATCTAGCGCTGCCACGTGTCGCGATATTATGCTCAATCTAGCCTTTTTATATTATTATATAGAAGTGTATACATGACATTTAGCTTTGTAGAAGTAACAATCAATTCTTAACACAAATATTCATAATGAATTTCACGCACGTTACATATGTCCTCTACCGTAAAATTCATAATTAATTCAAATAAAATCAAATTGATACAAGGCCAATTGGGTTTGTATTAATAAGACTCTTAGGTACAATATTCGTCAGATAACCATTTCCAAATGGCGAACGTAACAAATATTTATAAACTGATCTTTACAGTATGTCATAAAACGTCGCACAAAAAGTATCGCTTCATAAAACGGGTTCAACAAATCATTTTGGAGCAAAGCAAAGTCCCAATATCATCTAAACACTTCAAAGTTTAATTATAAATATTACCCAAAAACTTTTCAAAGTATAAAAAATGTTTTTAGAAGCAATCTTTGAGCTACCGTCCGTTTCGGAAGTATTTCAGCGCGTTGTTCGTAAACATTTTATTGTGAACAAACGACATGTAAGAAAATTACGAAATTTTAAAGGTAGACTTTAGACATAAAATAAATATGAGTCTCTTTTCAACTTTTTCAAAGTCGGACATTTAAATATGGAGAAATAAATTAAATAAAAACATTCCACAATAAATTACTTAACCCAATTTTATAATTTTATGTTAAAGGGCATGTAATAGGCGATTTTATGCATAAATAAAGAAATAATTAAGAAAAATATGACACAAACATTAATAATTTATTTTTCATATTTATAGGTCAGAAAATACCTAAAATAATTTATAATTTATTTATTTCTATTTATTTATTATTCAACACAATTTAACTTTATTTATGGATTAATTAGCCATAAAATTCAAAAATAATTATAAAAATTAATAATTCGACATGAAAAATTTAAATATACTAAAATAAGTCATCCTAACATGAAAAATTCAAGTTTCACATTTATTTATATATTTTACATATTTACTAGAGATTAATTGCCGAAAAACATGAATATATATTAAATAAGAGCGATAATAATTATAAAAATAAAATCATCAATTTCAATACTTTTTATATTAATATGGAACCGAATAAATGTCAAATATAATAATTTTGAAATTTTAATGTATGTTTTATATATTTTTAGATGATTATCACATAAATTCGTAATTAAATATCGAATAACAACAATTAAACATATAATAATTTTGGGACTCAAATAAACACATGCCAACTCATAAATATTGATAATCAATCATAATATAATCAAAAATTTAATTTTCATAATTATCTATATATTTTACACACTAATTAGATTGTTAAATCGCAAATAAACACAATTAAATCGTAAAAATTATTAAATACTTATAGATTCATAAAAAATAATAAAAAATACTATTTATTTATATTAATCATGAATCTCATATATTCCCATGTTTTAAACATCATATATATTATCAATCTTGTTATAAACTCATAAAAGCACTTAAAAATCAAAAATCATAGAAAGAAAAAAACCTAGTTACCTTGCTAGAGATTAAAATTAGTAAATAAGTAGAATAATATTATAAGATCAACCCAAATGATCTTCCTCAATCAAGGTCTCTTGCTCACCTCCTTGATCAAACATAAAAATTAAAACAATTAATCAAATAGTACTCTAAATAAACTTGGGTAAAGAAAATGAGAAATAAGTAATGACTTACACTTACTAAGGATAAGATAAAAGAGATGTGAAAGATGAAAGAAATGGATTTTGGAGATGGGTGATGAATCTCACGTGAAAATGGAGAAGAAGTGAGATATTTTGTTGTGTTGGGTAAGTTGTGATTTGTAGAGTGAGTAGATAGTGTAGGCTTTAGGATACTAATTTAAGATATTAGGCACATGGCTATTAAGACTTTGGCACCAAGGGACCAATTTTTCAAATTAGCATGTGCATAGGTAATGATTACACAAGGTGAGTGATGATTACACAAGGTGGGTGATGATTACACAAGGTGGATGAAGTATTAACGAAATGAGTTTCCTGTCGGAGGATTTCTGCGACAGTCTTCCGTATTTTGGGCATAATTTCCTCCACAGAAATGCGATTAAGGTGATTTCGGTGGCGTTGGAAAGCTAAGAGAAAGAGCTAATACTTTTATTTCATAGTCGAGAGACAGAAATGTACTGAAAACATCTTAAAATTAGCATCAATGACAAGGTAGTTATTCGCAAGTTTAAGGACTGTAAGTTTAAGACGGGTATTTGGATTTTCATTGTCGAAAAAGATAGATTTTGGATGAGATTTTCTTTCTTGTGGATAATTCTTATTATTTAAAATAAGAGTTTAATTATATAGGATGCTGTAAAAATTACGGGGTGTTACAGCAACAAATAAAAATGGAAATCATAATGAGGTATACTAAAGTAATGCACCAGCCTCTGTCAAACAAGGATCAACTTTTGGTTAAAGGGAGTGAAGAATAGAGACCTAAAGGGTACTCAAAATATTTGGTCTGAGTGTACTACAAAAATGAGTGCATTCATTATCAAAACACTTATCTAATGGAAAACTGGCTTTGATTCAAGAACAATAATGAAAGGTTACGAAACACACATAAAGGGAACGGTCTCTCTATTAGAGCTGGTCATCGACCCTGACCCGCCATGTTCAGCCTCTCAGCAGCACAACCCAACCCAATTCGACCCGACGCCTTAGCCCGCCTCCCTGGCCTGGCCTGGCCTGGCCTGGCCTCGATCACAAAACCTATCCTTGGCCTGCCTATTTAGTATACAAAAATGATCACAAGACCTTAGTCCGGTACCACCCGAAGCTTTACTTGACTTAATTCGATATATCTATATATATAAGATAATTAATGAAAAACGAAGCTTATATATCGTTAGTAACCCGAAGATAATTAATTCGATATGTAACATCTATATAGTGACCCGAAGCTTTACTTGACTTAAGAGGTTGGGCGCGAATGCTCACAGAGCTGCTAATTTCTAATTCGCCCCTTTCTAATTCTAAGTTTTGTTTGCTCACAGAGCTACTAATTTCTATTCCTATTAAACTCAATCAGAAAATCGTATATCCAAGCACCAATCCAATACTATTAAACTCAATCAGAAAAAATTGAATAGAACTAAGCAATATGAATGAAATAATTGAATGTCACAACTGAAAACTGAAATACAAATCAAAACCCAATCAGAAAAAATCCCAAATTAAGATAATAAATACCATATAAAATAGTTAACATGTACCGATAATGGAGCAGCCGAGATATGAGAAGCCGAGTGAGGATAGTCGTATGTGATGGATGAGATGAAGCCGCGCACGAGTTGTTGACGATGGACGAGATGATGAATGAAGTTGTATACTACTGTAAGTTTACTTGAATTGATTGTGTTGGACGGAGAAAGAAGCTAGAGCTAGGGATTACAATAATTAATTTGGCCGGGGATGGAAATAATAATAATGTGAAATATGAATTTTACTAATAATAAACCTACGCGCACTATTTACTAATGCTACCGCCAATAATTTTGGTAATTTATACATGGGCTTTAACAAATCTGATGTATATAATATGAATTAAAAACTACACACTAAAATAGGCATATGTTTTTGGAAAGTCAGATGTCTATATAAATGAATATACATCAGATTTTTCGAAATAACTGATGTATATATATATGCATCAGATTTTTTAAAAAATCTGATGCATATTAAGTGATGTCTATTTGCTATTTTGTAGTAGTGTAGGCTAGATGATCGGCGCTTCTAAACACTTGCTAAGTCCTTAGGGAAGGTTTGAGAGGAATGAAATGGAGAAAGGAGACTGTTTTATTGTTTTGATTTAGGTTAAAAGTGATTTAGGTTCTCGGATTAGTTTATAATTAAAATTAACCGCGACTCGACTCTCAGAAAGACAGCCTCGACCGAGTAAGACCTACTCGATCGAGTAACACTTACTCGGCCGAGTAACACTTACTCGCCCGAGTTGGACCTGCTCGGCCGAGTTCAACTGACTCGGCCGAGTTGGTTCATAACTCAGCATCTAGAAGTGAGGGGTGTTACAGTAACACCTTACACAAATCAGTGAATTACATCAAAATACTTAGCTTTAAATCCATAGTGCTTTCTTAAGTACATAAGTATGATCTATATGGCTATTTGGTGATTATCACATAAATTCGATTAGAAACAATTCGTCATACTCAAAGTGTATGAAGAGTCATGGACGATAATACATTATTGCGGATTCAATTGATCCAGCAGCGGAAGCAATATAATCAATCAAGGATATTCAACTTGTTTGAATGAGTCAGGAATCTTATCAGCATAAGACCTTTGATTTTATGCTAATATCATGTAGATTTATCCCCATAAATCCAGATACTTAAGATGTATTATATTTTTCCTAAGTCTTAAAATACTCCCAATGATCAATATGTCATCCACATCTAGACTATTTGAAATCACCATTACTCCCACTAAACTTCATGTTAAACATAACTCCTCGACACATCGAGAAAATGGTCTTTAAGATGAACAAATTATTGACTTCAACTCTTTGATGACTACTTCTTAAGTTGCACATTTTCTTAGGATTGAAAGGATCTACAAAATCTGTAAGATGTATCAAATACACTTCTTCTTTTAGAATCCAATTCAAGAAGTTAGTTTTGTATCATTTTGCCAAATTTCATCATTATGGAATGCAATCGCTAAGAAAATCTGAATAGACCTAAGCCTTACAGCTAGTGCAAACTCTTTGCCACCATTGTTTTAAGTTGTGACTTAAAACAGCCTCTTTGTAAGTTATATGCTCTTTAATTTCCCAAAATAACACAAATTCATCATCTTCAACAAGATATGAGTTCAACCTTCCGTAGAAACAACATACATCTGAATCTAGCCAAGAAAAATTATTTTCTTGCAACATATGATCCGTTTATGGCTCTCGATAATTTTCTCCCACTCTGTCTTCTAGAAATAAACCCTTATTCTAGAAAGAAAATATCATGAGGCACAAACCCTTTGTTCTCGTGACTATCTCAGAATAAATGAGCACTTGTTTCTTTCGGAAAACTTACAAGCATGGTACTCTATCTCTTCTTATCTCATATGAATTATATTTGACTGGTCAAGTGTGTTTTGATTTAGTGAATTAGACAAAATGATAAAAACCTCCAAAGAAAATCAAGCAACTCAATATAACTTGATAAAGTCCAAACCATATCGAATGGGGTTCGAATTCTTCTTCTAACCACACCTTATCCCATAATGTGTGTTAGGAGAGATTAAATTGTGATACTATATCACACTTCCTTTGGTGTATATCAATGTCATCACTTAGGTATTCCCATCACGACTAAATCGTGAGTCTTCGATCTTATAATCTCTTGGTTCTACTTCTCATTGAAATTCTTTGAACTTCTTCAAAGCTAAGATTTCTCTCTATACCTTGGTATCAACCTAAATCGTTGGTAAAAGAAAAGAAGCATGATTAACCTTCTCTAGATCAATGATTTACATGCTCGATCTCCTTTTCAACAAAAAGGGCATGAGACAACTTGCTTTAAGTATAAGATACACATATACCATAGGATTAACAATCTATTGGTTCCAAGAGTACAAGCTAACTCTAGTGATTTAATGTGTCTATCATTCTAGAATTAATATTTGATATGGGTTACCAAATTTGAGTCTTTCATAATCGATATGATATATCATTCCAGTTTGGTTTAGAATCTAATTATCTTTGATTTGTATGGGTTAGCTATAGACCAAATCATGGTATATAAGGATATAACACTTGTAATCATAAAAGTGAACAATAAGTCTCCCTTGTGACGGATATATCCGTCACACGCTTATGACGGGTCAAATAACTCTCACTTGTGTAGATATGACAAATCTAGGGAATCACAAAGTGTTTGTCTTTTCCTTTTTACATGGATAATCTTTGACCCGTCAAAAGGTTATGACGAAAACCCCTTTTTTGTGTAGATAATAATCCTAATTTCTTAATTAAGTTACAACTCTAAACCCAAAAACTAGATTGAGTACTCTAATTTGATCTCTATTGTGTAGGTCGTCATTGTTCAATGTTAGTCATCAAATTATTATCATAATATATTAATAGAGTTAATAGAAGATAGTCCATCAACTAATTTGCGGATTACATTCTTGACTTCACCAGTGGCGACGATACCGAAGATAGTCCATCTAGTGCCTCTCACCTTGTTGTGCCAACCGCCTCCTCAGGTACTTTATACCCTCTGGCTAATTATATAACTTGTCGTAATTTTTCTCCTCCGCATCGTTCTTATTTGGCAGCTCTCACTACTCACACGGGACCTCGCAACTACAAACAAGCCGTGCAAAGTAGTGATTGGCGAATGGCCATGGAGAATGAAATGAAAGCATTAATCAAGAATCAGACATGGGTTTTAACACCCCTCCCACAGGGTAAGAAAGCTCTCGGGAGCAAATGGCTCTACAAAATCAAATACAAATCCGACTCAACCATTGAACGATTTAAAGCTCGCTTGGTGGTCTTTGGTAATCACCAAACTGACGGGGTGGACTATGAAGAAACTTTTGCTCCCGTTGCTAAAATGACGACAGTTCGGACCTTTTTGTCTGTGGCCTCCGCGAAAAACTGGTATCTCCACCAAATGGATGTGCACAATGCTTTTCTTCATGTTGATTTGGAGGAGGAGGTATATATGCGGTTACCTCCTGGGTTTAAAGCACCCGGACCGGGACTTGTGTGCCATCTGAAGAAATCATTAGACGGTCTCAAACAAGCCCCGCGGTATTGGTTTGCAAAACTTGGCTCCGCGTTAAAAAAAACGGGTTCTCCCAAAGCTACTACGATTACTCGTTGTTTACATATGTGAAGGGGTCGGTTCGTTTAAATGTCCTTGTGTATGTCGATGACTTAATTGTCTCGGGTAATGACTTGCCTTCTCTCACTGCTTTCAAGGGTTACTTGCATACTTGCTTCCACATGAAAGATCTCGGTGACTTGAAATTCTTTCTTGGGCTCGAAGTTGCCCGTAATTCCACTGGTATTTTCTTGTGTCAACGTAAATACACTCTCGATATCCTTGATGAAGTTGGCCTTCTTGGTTGTAAACCAGTTGCTACACCCCTTGAGCAACACCACCAACTTGGTCGTAGCACGAGTAATTTCATTACTCATCCTGATGCTTACAGGCGTCTTGTTGGCCGGCTGGTCTATCTTGCGGTCACTAGACCAGATCTTTCTTATACTGTGCATATCTTGTCACAATTTATGAGTGCTCCAAGAGAGGATCACTGGAATGCTGCTATTCGCACTGTTCGCTACTTGAAGGGTACCCCAGGCCAAGGTATCCTCTTGCCTTCTAATTCTAATCTCCAATTGACTGGGTGGTGTGATTCGGATTGGGCCTCCTGCCCCGAGTCGCGGCGTTCTCTATCCGGGTGGCTCGTTTTTCTCGGGTCATCACCCGTCTCCTGGAAGACAAAAAAGCAAGCTACTGTGTCCGCTGAAGCGGAGTATCGGGCTCTTCGGGCCATCACCGGCGAGCTCAAATGGCTTAAAGGCTTGTTGGAGGATTTGGGTGTGGTTCATCCTCACCCCGTGGAAGTTTATAGTGATAGCAAGTCAGCTCTCCACATTGCTCAGAACCCGGTTTTTCATGAACGCACGAAGCACATTGAGATTGATTGTCACTTTGTTCGGGATGCGATTCGCGATGGCCTCATCCTTCCTTCTCACGTGTCTACCAAAGCGCAATTAGCGGATGTTCTTACCAAAGCTCTTGGTGTCTTACAGTTTACGACATTGATTGGCAAGTTGGGGACGTTCAATCCGTACGCTCCAACTTGAAGGGGGTAATAGAGTTAATAGAGCCAAGTGTAACGTATGTAACGTATGTATGCTATTGGGCTGCCTTGTATTACCCTACTGTATCTACTAAACCCTACTGTATCTACTAAACCCTACTGTATACTACTATATAAATCATGTTAATGAATAAGGAAAAGGCAGGAGGTTGAGATGCTACTGTGTTTAACATATATATATATATATAAAGTGTAAAATATGTCAGAATATATATATGTAAATAGAAAGTGTAAAATATCTTAGAATATAAGACAAATTACATTCCTTCATAATGTGACGGTGTGGTGAAGATGGCAGTCCCAAATCCAATACGAATTAAGTATGAATGGAGTGGAAGAAATTTGGTGAAGTTATTTGTCCCGTTTAAGTATCTTTTCCGCCATGGAAGCAGTGTCTCACATGCCAAATTGCCTAACCGATAATAGAAAAAATGAAATAAAGTTGGTCAAAATCTCGCAAACTTAAAAACAAAATTAGTCGAACAGACCTAACTCACTCACTATGACCCTACCAGTTCCATTGTTCAAGTCAACTCTACTCATTTTTTGAGAAGTCTTCACTAAAGCAGTCGACATTTTCCAAGCATTTCACGTGGTTCTTGAATCTTGCATGCTTTCAGCTTTAACTTCATACTATGTATTTCCTCTCTAGTTCAGGTAAATAAATTTCGTTTTATGGGTATTAATTATTAAGTCGTGAGGTTTAAGGATTTCCAGCTATAAAGAGTACATAGTTGATCAAATTGTAAGCGATTTACATACTATATTATATCATTATTCCTGGATTAAGTTTATCAAGGCCTGGGTTTATGTGTTCTTTAAGTTTGCTGCCCTCTTAATATCTCACTCAAACTTCAAACTTTTGACTATCCAAACTTCTTCATTTATAATTTACTAATCTTTTCATTTCCTCTAATTTCTAATGTTTTAAGTTTTTTTTTTTGTTTTTCACATTTAATCTTTGTTTCCTAATATGATACGAAGTAATTTATTACAACCATTTTTGCATGTGAGTTATTTATTTATTCATTTTGAAATTTGAATATTGCAATAATAGATTTTTGTTAATATCAATATCAATATATCCCATGTGGGTTCATGCATGGTAACCTCCCTAAATTATGTCAAAATTCAAAAAGCATGCAAATGGGGTACGGTGTTTGGAGTTGATGAAGGGAGGGAATCTGGAATTTTGAAGATTTGTAAGAGTTGAGTGTAATTTGAGTATGATTAAGAGTGTTAGAAAGAAATTATCGTAATAGAAGTAGTATTTGTTGGGTGATTTTGATTGCATGGTGGACATGGCAAGATTGTGCAACCCCAAATGGAGATTAGCCAAGCTTATGGGTTGGTTGCAGTTGTGTTTAGGAGGACTTGTGATTATTGTGAGTTTGTGTAGTCTACTTAGGCTCTATTCTGCCGGATTTTTGTTTCATAGCGACGACGTTTGTCGACATTTTTACGGTGCCAAGGATGTTGTGTTTGCTGGATTTGATGTCAAGGCGTTATCAGACCGTATTGAGGAAGTACTTGAAAAGATGGAGAATTTACAGAACAAGATTGAACTTGATGTTCAGAAGATGGAGAAAGATAAGGATGATTTGGGAAGGAGTAACATCTCTAGGTTGGAGTTTAAGAGGTATTTGGAGGATGAGATCATTCAGCCTCTCTATGATGCCCATATCGGTCTTAGGCAAACTCGTTTACCAAAGTCTCAAGGGATTGGGAACACCACATTCATGGAGGACCCCTTGATTAATAGCTTTGTCATTGAGGAGATCAGAAAATATATTACCCCCAAAGAGAACAAGAATGGAAAGGTGAACATATTTAGAACCGACAAGATTTACAATACTATAGGGCATTCATGTGTCTTAATGAAGAAACAACTTGAAGATTATATGGATTATGACGTCGGCTCCTATTGTAAAGATGATTGGAATCTAGCTCAAAAGCTTATGCTCCGGGGCTGCGATCCTTTGCCACGTAGGCGCTGCTTGACAAGAGCGTCAAAGCTCTACCTCAAGCCGTACCCTATAAATGTGTCCCTTTGGAAAGTTCCGCAAGTAAGAAATGTTCGATGGAATCTCTATAAGTGTAGGGATTTCGATTGCTTGTCAAGCAAAAATCCTAACCGAGGATACACCAAGTGCACGGGTTGCTTTGAAATGGACAAGGAAATGCTGAAATGGGTTAATAGGAGTTCTCCTCTTCCTCCCCCTGATTTTCTAATCAGTGACGTCTTAGATGTGAAGCCAGGGGAGGTAAGGATAGGCTTGGACTATAGCGTTGGTACGGGTACTTTTGCAGCAAGAATGAGGGAACACAATGTCACCATTATATCGACCGCCTTGAACTTGGGAGCACCTTTCAATGAGTTTATCGCTCTTCGAGGTCTACTTCCATTGTATATAACCCCAAATCAGCGACTCCCATTCTTCGAAAACACGCTGGACTTGATCCACACAACAGGGCTATTGGACGGCTGGATCGATCTACTATTGCTGGATTTCATTTTATTTGATTGGGACCGGGTTCTTAGGCCCGGAGGTTTGCTATGGGTAGATAAATTCTTTTGCAAGAGAAAAGACTTGGATGATTATATGTACATGTTTCTGCAGTTCAGGTATAAGAAACACAAATGGGTTGTAGCTCCCAAGTCCAAAGACGAGGTTTATCTATCAGCTCTGTTAGAGAAGCCACCAAGGTCCTTGTGAGCTTGTCGCTTGATCTCTAGTTTAGTTCTAAGTTTACCGTGAAACTAACAGTCACTGATGTAACTGAGCCTATATTACCAGCATTCATCAATGTTTTTTCTTTTTCTTGTAGTGTCGCAACTTATCAATGCACTTTATCAGTCTGTAATGCTATCTTTCCAATTTTCTGGAATGCAGTTTGTATTAAACTACATTTTTTATTACGGTTTATATCCAGAATTAGAAATACGCAATTTCTGTTGCTTGTAAAGCTGAAACCACCCCAATTCTTTGCTCAAAATTTGACATAATCTGAAAAATTGTATTCATTTTGTAACTTTATGCGCTCATTAGTGCTATCAACATTCTAACGGTCTTATGCAATTCGGTCCATCAATCATACTAACACAGGATCAAAGCGGCATTTGCTACAATTTATCGTAACAGGACCCTCAATGGTTACGTATGTCAATACAACCAACGAATGAATCTAATATAGGTGCGTAGCATAAAAACAACATCCAAATGTGATCCAAAATATGTATACTTTCAACTGGTCCACTATAAACTTTATTGAGGTCAACAACATAAATAAATAACAATTAAATAACTTAAAACTTAAAACTTTATTTGCATGCAACCTTAAACCAAATACCCTAATAAATATTGTCACATGAGTAATGGTATAATTACAAAGTTCCACTGAAATTGAACATACTAAATTAATATAACACCCATCCGAGCACTGTGCTCTATAAAAACCTTGGGCGGTATACCCTTAGTCAATGGATTCGCAACCATAGAGTTTGTACCAATATGTTCTAAAGACAATTTACCACTCTGTACTCTTTCCTTCACAGCTCTAAACTTGACATCAATATGTTTTGACTTCGTCAAGCTCTTCTTGTTTTTTTTTTTTGGTAAAATGTTATCATTCTCATTAAAGCACAAGTATGAACCAAAAGACGGTCCACTACAAACTTACAGCACAATTGACATCAGGCTCTTATGTATAAGCCAGGAAGACCAAACTATTACAAAATTTGACGACAATGGAACCACTGCCTATCAATACTGGACATTTCACCCTTAAATGTAGCCTTAAAATGGTTGCTAAACTCATTTCTTACATGTTTAATGAGCACCACAGGATGCATCACAGACGCCTCCATCCTGCAACTGTTCCTACTCCTCCATATCCAGTAATAGACACCAACCACAAGTGCAGCAACAGTCTGTCTTTGAAGCATTGAAAACCTTTTATCCCTGTAAACAGCTTCACAGTCTCTGATATTATCATAGCCCAGCCAGTTCTCCACCACTCCATAACACAGCTTTGCATAATGACACTCCACAAATAGATGCTGGTGGCTCTCCTGCTGCAGACCACAGAGAAAGCAAGTTACATCATTTGTGACCCCCATTCTACTAAGTCTGTCCAATGTCAGTAATCTCTGGTATTGAACCAACCACATTATAAAACCCCACTTATTGACATTGTACCTATTCCACACAATCCAATACCAATTCATTCTAACTCTGCCTTCCTGCCTTAACCAAGCATATCCATCTCTAATCTGATAATCCCGTGTCTGCCCTCCCCACTGTCCATTGATATAACCCATTTTCATGATGTCTCTAACACCACAGATTTTCCTCCATGCCCAGGAACTGTGTACAGAAGGTTCATAAGAAAACCAAGGCACATTTTTAATGTAAATACAGTTAACCCACCGAATCCACAAATGATCTTTCTTTTCAGCAATCCACCATACCAGCTTACCTATGGCTGCCGTGTTCCAATCTCTGCTATCCAGTATACCCAAACCTCCAGCTTGTTTACTTTTGCATAAGACTGACCACGCTACTAAGGGGGCTCTTGAATACTTATCACTCCCTTCCCACAAAAAATTCCTGCACAAGGCTTGAATTCTATCCATGATACCACTAGGAAGGACAAATAATTGAGACCAGTAATTATGAATAGTAGAGAGCACTGATTTCACAAGCACTAACCTCCCTGCATATGAAATGCGTCTACTATTCCATCCTCTAATTCTAGCAATCATCTTATCAACCAAAACATTACAATCACGCTTACTTAACCTCTTATGCGAAATTGTGACTCCCAAATATTTGAAAGGAATCTCTCCTGCTTTAAATCCAATGTTAGCCATCACCAGATTCACCTCATCATCCGTCATCCCTTTTTGATAAAAATCAGATTTGTCACTGTTTATATGCAGCCCAGTAGCCTCAGAGAACCTCTTAAATGTCTCCATCATAATACAGATTGAACTAACTTCCCCCTTGCAAAATAACAAAAGGTCATCAGCAAACATAAGGTGGTTCATTTTTAAAGTTTTACACAAAGGATGATAATGATACCCAGGTAACTCTCCAATCAGGTCCAGACTTCTACTCAGATACTCCATACAGAGAGTAAAAAGCAAGGGGGAGATAGGATCCCCTTGCCTTAGACCCTTTGCACCAGGAAAAAAACCAAAGATAAGTCCATTCAGCCCTATAGAATAACTAGGAGTACTTACACATTGCATCACCATTTTGACAAAATGATTCGGGAAATTCAAAGCTAACAACATCTTCTCCAAAAACACCCACTCAATTGAGTCATATGCTTTCCTTAGATCAATTTTCATCATGCATCTAGGTGAGCCATTCTTCCTTTTGTACAATCTAATCAGGTCCTGGCTAATAAGAATGTTACCCAATATACTCCTCCCCTGTATAAAGGCACTCTGAGCTGGGTTCACCAACTTAGGAAGACAGATGCTTAGTCTATTACACAGAATTTTTGCAATCACCTTGTAAAGAGTATTACAACAGGCAATTGGACGGAAATCTTTCACTGATTTGGGGTGTTCATTCTTTGGAACCATGATCAAAGTAGTACTATTAATTTGCCTTAGCAACCGACCAGTCCTGAAGAAATCTAAAATAGCTTCACACACATCATTCCTCACCAAGGGCCAACTAGTCTTGAAAAAACAACTAGTATACCCATCTGGACCTGGACTCTTACAAGCTCTTCTTGTTGTTAGAATACAACACTGCAGATTTATTGTCACAAAGCCTCTTGAGTGGCTTCTCCATGTCATTCACGATGCATAATCTCGTGACAAAATTCCTCAACCATAATGTTTGATTAGATGCCTCCTACCAAGCTATGAATTCTGCTTCCATGGTGGAAGTAGCCGTAATTGATTGTTGTAAGACTTTTGCAGGACACAGCTCCACCAGCAATTAGAAAACCATATCCTGATGTGGATTTCAAGCTATCTTGGCATCCCGTAAAATCAGAGTCAGAATACCCAATGACCTCTAGCTGATCTGACCTCTTGTATGTGAGCATGTAAACTTTTGTTCTTCTTAGATATCGCATAACCCTCTTGATCGCTTTCCAGTGATCAATCCCCGGATTGCTAAAATATCTCCCTAACATCTCAACTATGTATGCAATGACAGGTCTTGTACAAACCTGTGCATACATCAAAGTACCTACAGCCGAAGCATAAGGGATATTTTGCATTTCTTTAGATTCAAACTCATTCTTAGGGCATTGAGTGAGATTGAATTATCACCTATAGCAACAGGGGTATCTATTGGTCTGCAGTCTTGCATGCCAAACCTTTTCAAAACTGTCTCGATATAACTCTTTTATGATTAACCAAGAGTATTCTGGTTGAGATATCATAACTTGATGAAATTTGTAGTACCACTGACGAGAAGCTTGCTTGATCCCATAAATGGATTCTTTAATTTGCAGACCATATCCTTTGAATCTCCTGAAACAAAGTATTCTGGTTGCTGCATATAAATTGTCTCTTCAATGTTACCATTGACAAACGCCGTCGTAACATCCATTTGATGTAGCTCAAGATCAAAATATGCCACAATTGCCATTATAATCCTGAAGGAGTCTTTCGATGAAACTGGCGAGTAAGTCTTCTTATAATCAATGTCTTCCCTTTGACTGTATCCTTTAGCAACAAGACATGCCTTATACCTAGTCACGTTACCATTTGAATACCTTTTGGTGTTAAATATCCATTTGCAACCAATAGGTTTCTTACCTTCTGGTTATAGAATTAGGTCCCAAACGTCATTGTCAGTCATGGACTTTATCTATTCTTTCATGGCATCGATCTATTTCAGTGAGTTAGGACCTTCAATGGCATGTGATTGGATCATCATCCACCATTCCATTATCTAACTCTTGATCAGGGAGTCGGAAATTCAGATTTTCTAAGTTAGTTTCATAGTCATCTGGAATTGCACTTTTTATTTCTCTAGTGGATCTTCTTAAAGGCACTTGTTTCTGAGGTTGTTAAAGTTGTTCTCTAGGATTCTGAATTCCAGGATCAACTACAGTTTCTGGAGTTGTATCCTTGTAACACCCCCATTTATTTAAGGGCCCGTACTAGGACTCCCTAGATAAATAAGGATGTTACCATCTTGGTTTCCCGAGGCAGTAGATACAAAGGAAGATAAACAGTACTTTAAATTGATAAAGTTAACTCAAACGGTTTTACACAACTGAATTATAAAACTGTCTTGCTAAAATAAAAGTACAACTCGTAAACAACTATCATGTGATCTAGACTTTAGGCAGGTCCGGATCCAAGCTTCTCTCTTCCCCTAGCTCCCACAGTCTCAACACCTGTCAATCTGCTCCCCAATAATTGGTTCATCACAGGAGATCACGAATACACAGGGTCAACCACGAGGTTGAGTAGAGAAAACTGTAAACAATCCACATTACTATAAATAGAAAGTCGGACTTCTCCACTCCGAATCACAAGACCCATAATTCTCCACACCAATCACAGACCCTTTATCTCCGCACCAATCACAAGATCCTTTATCTCCGCACCAATCACAGACCCTTTATCTCCGCACCAATCATAGACCCTTTATCTCCGCACCATTCACAGAATGATATAAACAGCACAATATAACAATCACATGATATTATGTAACAAACATGCTTAATATCAAATAAGAACAGATTACACATCAATATTTATCAGTATTTCCCCTACCTCGAAACTGCAGAAGAAAATGGTAACTGAGCAACTACTTCTAAAAGTGCTCCACGCGAAAACTTCCACCTAGATATGTATTACTTAATTAATAACCTTCCTAATTCTCGTAATATGTGTACACATTCTATTTATAGACACTTGCTATATTTAGAAAGCTTCCCAACAACCGAGGTTACCCAAAATAGCAACTTTCTAAATATAGTAACTTCTAAAGATAGTAACTTTCAAAAATAGATACTTTGGTTTTGAAATTCAAATCATTCAAAATATTAATTAAGACCCATATTAAAACTTACCATAATAACTCACAAGATCATCTAAATCTTTACCATTAATAACATATTACACCATAATTAACAAATATATTATTAATAATAATAATAATAATAATAATAATAATAATAATAATAATAATAATAATAATAATAATAATAATAATAATAATAATAATAATAATAACATACTAAAAATAACACAACTAAACTACCCAAAGCAACACCATGGTTTAGTACCACCACCACCACCACGACCGCGTACAGCCCATAAACCACGCCGACAACCACCAGGGACCAACCCCACCATGACTACTACACCACGGACCACCACCAGTGACACCCGTCGTTGAGGGGTGCCAAAGATAAGATTTATAAAACCTCAGCTTAAACTAGATAGGATAAGTCAAGGGTCGAACCACAGAGAGACAAGGTTAATTATGTTTGTGAATTTAAAGTCTATTGCAAGTAACCAAAAAAGGGGGGGTTGATTTGAGATTTAAACTAATAACTAAAAGGACAAAATAAACAAGAGAAATAAAATAAGGTAAAAAGGAGATTAAGAACTTTGGTTCCCCATGGTTAAAACAAGTCAATGAAGGGTAAAATAATCAAATAACACAATCCCAAGGAACAAAGAATAAACCTTTAGGTCAATATTCTACCCAATCCTTACGGTCTTAGGGTTCCTAGAAAAGCACTAAACTTTCGTTCATATGGCAATCCCAAAGTTGTTGTTAAACTAATCCTAATAATCTTTCGATCCTAAGGATTAGTTCACCAACAACAATGGAGGATTGGTAATTCAATCATTAAACTTATCAAAATCAAATCTTTACCATGGTTCCCCTAATTCCTAATCACAAGAATTAGCTATGCATACTCTTAATTATGAAACTAACAATAACTAAGAACATTAAAGGAATTAACTTAATTAAAGATGACAATAAAAGGGAAAACATGAATTAAAGAACAACAATAAGATGAACAACAAGATTAAATTAAAAGGAAAGATTAATTGTAGCAAACTTACAACTTAATTGGAATTCAAGAACAAAGATGAAAACTTGGAATTAAATCTCTTTCTAAAACTATGGAGTTCTTCTAACATGAAATTGCTTGCTAATGAAAAACTTGTGTAACATAAAGTGCTTGACAATAAAAATTGCTTGACCTAATTGTAGAGTTTAGGTCTTCTTAAATAAGTATAATTACAAGATTAGGAAATTAGAAACACGAAACAAAAGTCCCGAGTCAGCTTCTGGTCGGTCGACCTCTTATGCGGGTCGGTCGACCGCTTCTGTCGCTGCTGGATTTTTCCGCGAATTGGGCTTAGGTCGGTCGACCTCTCTGATGGGTCGGTCGACCGCTTCTTGTCCGTTTCAGCTTTAATCTGGCCCAATAACAACACTCGGATGTGCAACTCGGATCCTTACTCCGCATTAGTACTCAAAATAGCTTCCGAAAGGCAAATAAGGTTCAGTTTTGCTCACTTCTGCGTATTCCTACATATAAAACATAGAAATGCCAAAGTAAACCGTTTCGGGAGAAATAGCAACTAAAAGTCACGAAAATGTAAGAAAAGACGTGCCAAAAGAATAAATAAAATGCATAAAATAGGCACGTATCAAACTCCCCAAACCAAACCTTGCTTGTCCTCAAGCAAGCACTAAGACTCAAAAGAAAAAGAAAAACTTCTAATGGAACGGATTTCACACTTTTTACAACCAAACACAACACTATGCCTAACCAATTTAATGCAACCTTCAAATATAATCAAACATAATGTCAAGAGCAAAACGAATTGGACATGTTGGAGTAGCATGCTAAAATTTCAACCTTGCAAGACTCATTCTAATTGGACTCTCGCGGTACGCTCGAGACACTCATGAAAGCAAAGGGTCAAATGTATATGTGAAAGATAAGAAGATAAATAAAAGTAAAGACTCTCACCTATCTGCGACCCGTAAGAACATGCCTGCAATCTAACATGAATAGAATCTCTACAACCGTACATATGCATTCCCACACTAGATAACCATGACACATGCTGAGGCAATTTTGGGATTGTGAGGCTAAGGGTAAGAAGGGGTTAAAATAAGTTATGGGAAGAGGGGTTAAACCGAGCTAACAATCGTCTATCCATACTATAAAATCACTTCTTATTATTTTTCCACACATGCCAATGCTCAAAGTTTTGGAGCAAAAATCACAATTTCTCCAAATTTCTCCTTTTCTTTCTTTCTTTCTTTTTTTTTCAGAAATATCCTGTTCAATGGTCCTGGTCGACCGACCCAGAATGTAGGTCGACCGACCCAGAATGTAGGTCGACCGACCAGCCTTGAAAACAGGCTGTTTTGTTTTTTTTTTCTTCGATTTTTTTTTTCATTTGAATCATTATTATTTTTTTTCGTATCCTTCTCTTTTCTTTTTCTCCTTTCTACTATTCTTACAAAATCAATTTTTAACAATAAAGCACAAACCAAAGGATGGCCAAAACAGTCCCATCACTATATTACTAGCTCGGCTAGGGTAGGCAAATTTTGGATGTAGCAAATGGGTAAAAAGGATTCAATTTGGCTATGTGAGGATTATGGGAACAATGAGAAAGAGGGACCTCTACCACATGTGTCAACAAACCACAAATCTGAATGCATACAGGTATTAAGTAGACAAAACTCATGTTTATGCACATTGATCTGACATGCCTCAAGAGGAGAAACTACTCACAAACCTACATGAAATCGGTCATGGATGTCACCGATTTATTAAGCTCTAATCCTTAGAATATGTAGTAGCTTGCCAAGAAGGGAGTCAAGTCTAATAATTTAGCATGAAATCAACAAAAACTCGTAGCTAATGCAAAAGACTAGCTTGAAAATTTTTGAAAAATGCAAGGCAAGGCAATATGTGATATGTGAGGCATAAATTGTATTCGTCCGTTCCGACTCGACCTAATAACTTAAGACAGAGAAGAACGCGCGACAGGGAAGAACACGCGACAAAAGAAAACGAAAACAAGAAAAACACCTAAAGGAATGAAAAACAAAAGATACAAAGACAATTGCGTACTCACAAAGGAGTATGCAAACACCCTCCCCAAACCAAAACGCACAATGCCCTCATTGTGCTCATCAGCATACAACCACAGCATAGGGATGGGGGTAGGCAGAAAAGAAGCAAACAAAGAAAGGAAAAGGAAAAAGACTAGAAATTACAAAAAGAGTCTAAGGAGGAAGGAGAGGAAAACTGGAAATCTAGAGGGAAAAGCTGGAAATCTAAGGGAAAAACAGGAAATCTAAAGGGAAATAAAAGACAAACTACTTACAAGATGGAGGGACCTCCCCAAACCGAACCCCAAAGAGGGTAAGGTTAAGCACGTCCCTAGGATTCTGAGTCGAAATCCGGCTCAGAGTCCTCTCCTCCTTCCTCCTCCTCGTCCTCCTCTTTAGAACCTATTCCTCTTCCTGAGGCAGAGCCTGAAGCTTCACCGTGGACACGACCGCCTGCGAGAGGTGTGTACCAGGTGGGGTGAGTCCATGGGCCGGTTGGGAGCCT
This sequence comes from Silene conica, assembly GCA_029255685.2. NCBI lineage: Eukaryota > Viridiplantae > Streptophyta > Magnoliopsida > Caryophyllales > Caryophyllaceae > Silene > Silene conica. The sequence goes on from CM055315.2 coordinate 58,149,523, forward strand.
ACCCTGAGTGGCATACTCCTTGTAAACCGGATATTGGCAAAGACTATCGTTCAACTATTTTTGGTTGAACTGTCTGCAAAGGCCTGTCATCATTTGTGGCAGAGATCTGTCATCAACATAAGGAGGAACATAAACATTAGGAGCAGCAGTAAAATCAGGTGGGTACCCCGTCCCAGATGTGGTATGGTGGCCACCGGGAGCAGGGACCCTAAGACCTCTAAAGGCACCTCCTCTAAGTGGGAGGCGGTAAGACGGGAGTAGTGGTCGGGGCTCGCCTACAACAGTAAAAAGGGGTAGCATAGGGGGAGCCATGGTGATGGGGATGCGATCACTGAGGTAGGTGTCTACCTTCCAATAATCTCTCCTGTTTACCCAACGCAAGGACCTGACATAAACCATGTCCATGAACCGGGAGAGAGTGTCAATCGCATCCTCATAGCGAGGGAACTGGGGAACAAGAGAGCGGGCTAATCGAGTGACTAGCCCGTCACAGACAATGGTAGTCAAGGAAGTTCCCTCGCCCACCGACATGAAGTGAGAGGCGACCAAAAATGCAGTGTTGTAAAACTGCTGACCCGTACGTCTGATGTTAAGATAACCAGACAAAATGGAGAGCTCAATGTTGTTAACATTTTGAGACTCTTTTCGGCCGAAAACAGTGTTGGCCAAAAGACGCAGATAATAACGGGGGGCGGGAAGGTGAACGGTACTGTTTTTCTTCTTCCCATCGCTGGAATCAGAAAGACAGGACCATAAATCACTATATGACCCAGTGGGGTCATCCGTAAGACCCGTAGAAGATAAGCCTAGAAACTGAGCAAATTGGTTTAAAGTTAAAGAAAAAGTTTCATTGAACAAACGAAAAGAAATGCAAACATTATCATAGCCGGGGTGATATGCTCTAACATCAAAAGTAAAGGAAGAAAAGAACTCAAGAGTGAGGAGGGAATAGGTGAACTCATCCATAGTGACGAGTCCTGAGAATCCCGTCCCATCGAGCAAGGACACCACCTCATCATGACATCCCAAGGCTTGCAAGGTTGGAACACAAAGGAACCGGGTTACCACTACCAAGCAATAAACGGAGAGATGGAGGAATCGGGCTTTCTGGGCCGGAGTGCCGAAAATGATCTGCGGATAGTTGGGTAGACTATCCGTGTCTTTCACCGTCAACCCTCTCGACCTAGGAACACGGCCTCTGGAGGTGCTTGCACCGGACGTGCGGGCGCGCTTTCCACCTTGATCACGGCTAGACATTGTAAATCTGAAAAGTTCAATATAATATAAGTCTTGTGTGAATATGGAAACATTTCTTTAACAAAATTAGGAACGAAAATCGAAAAAAAAAACAGAAACTCCTGTATGTACATGGGTCGGCCGACTTCACAGATAAGTCGGTCGACCATTTTCGCGAGTAAAATTAAAATTTCTGTAGCACGACAGGTCGGCCGACCTCAAACCTAGGTCGGTCGACCAGCTTACGAAAAACTGTCAGAAACTGCAAAAAAGAAATTCAGGAAAAACACAGTGTTGGTCGGCCGACCTCAGTTTTCGGTCGATCGACCGACTATCAAAAGAAAATTCAGAATCTGTAAATTACGAAACTCAGGAAATTCAAATTTTGGTCGGCCGACCTCCGTTTTGGGTCGGTCGACCGTGAACAATGTCAGAGTCGGATTTTTGTGACTGAAATCGCGCGAAAAAAAGGCATAAAAATTGAAAGGAAGAATTAAACTAACCCTAACAGCACGAAATCACACACAAATTACAGATCTAAGAAAATAAAATCAAAAGGGAGAAGAAAACTAAGAGAAAAACACACAAACAAGCATGGAAACGAAATTAAGAGCAAAATTAAACTTAAAAAGATAAACTAATACTACCTAAAACGGAATTAAGATGATAAAAAACGAAAAAGAGAGAAAGAAAACTAAGAAAAACATACCTTGAAGGAGGAAATTAAAAGAAAGCAAGTAAATTGGTGAAGGATGAAGAAGGTGGGTGTTTTTAGGGTTTTAAGAGAAAAAGGGATGCAGGAAGTGTGAGCAAAAGAAGGCAAAAATTGTGTTTTCAAAACACAAAACACCCGTGACTTTGACTCTAAAAAAAAAAACCGGGAAAAAACACGCGCGGTCGGTCGACCGCAATTCTGGGTCGGTCGACCTCCGTCCTTCCTACCTGTTCTGCAAATTTTACTTAACCTGTCAGAAAATATTGAAAGCTGCCTGCTGGTCGGTCGACCTAGTAGTTGGGTCGATCGACCGCCTTTCTGACGAATTCCTCTATTTTCCTGCAGAAACTTAAAATTTCATCAAGGATAAAACGGACATAGAAAACAAAAAAGGAAACGTAAACTTAAGCTAGAGCACGGGTTGCCTCCCGTGTAGCGCTGGTTTAAGAGGTCCCGCACGACCTTTTTACCTATCGAGGAGCATCCTAAAAGGGGTCAAAGTAAGAAACTTCGACCTTTCCGACAAATTCATTTTCCCCTCGGAAGTGCTTCACATATTGGCCATTGACCTTGAACCTCTCACTAGATGAGGTTTCTAATTCGATTGACCCGAATTTTGAGACAGCTGTGATGGTGTAGGGCCCGCTCCACCTGGATTTCAGCTTACCAGGAAAAAGACGAATACGAGCATTAAAAAGCAACACCCTATCACCTACCTGAAAATCACGCCTAATGATTCTCTTGTCATGCCAGCGCTTTGTTTTCTCTTTGTAAATCCTGGCATTGTCATAAGCTAACAACCTGAATTCTTCTAACTCATTGAGCTGCAACAAACGTTTCTCACGGGAAAGATTAGGGTCTAAATTAAGATCACATATATCCCACCAAGACTTACGTTCTAACTCTATTGGTAAATGACAAGTCTTACCATAAATCAATCGGAATGGTGACATTCCTATTGGGGTTTTGAACGCGGTTCTATTGGCCCATAAAACATCATCAAGTTTTAGGCTCCAATCATTCCTAGACTTAGAAACTACTTTGGCTAGGGTCTCCTTGAGTTCTCTATTAGAGATCTCAACTTGACCACTAGTCTGAGGGTGATAAGCTAAACCCCTACGGTGTTGGACACCGAATTTATTTAAGAAGTCACCTAAGCATTTCTCCTTAAAATGCATACCTCCATCACTTATGACAACCCTAGGGACACCAAAACGAGGAAATATGATTTTTTTAAACATCTTAATAACAGCCTTTGCATCACAATGGGGAGTAGCAATAGCTTCTACCCACTTAGACACATAATCAACAGCCACAAGAATATACCTGTTACCTTGACTACTAGGAAAAGGTCCTTGATAATCAATGCCCCAAACATCAAAAATCTCTACCTCTAAAATACCAACCTGCAGCATCTCATGTCTTTTTGAAACATTCCCAGTTCTTTGACAAGCATCACAGTTTCCTACAAAATTCCTACAGTCAGCATGCAAAGTAGGCCAATAAAAACCAGACTGTAATACCTTGGCCACGGTCCTAGATGGACCGTGGTGACCACCATATGCAGAAGAGTGACATGCTTCCAGAATGTCCTTCACCTCCCATTGGGGGACGCATCTCCGGATAAGTCCATCTCCGCATTCTTTAAAAACATAAGGGTCATCCCAAAAATACTGTTTCGCATCGAACATAAATCTCTTCTTTTGTTGCCATGACAACTCAGGAGGGATTTTACCTGTGACAGCAAAGTTAGCAAAATCAGCATACCAAGGAGGGGGATAAGAACCTGAACTATTAATGATAAATAAACTCTCATCAGGAAATGAATCATCAATAGGTAAAGAATCTTCCCCATCAGTCAACTGTAGGCGAGATAGGTGGTCAGCTACCACGTTTTCCGCGCCTTTCTTGTCCCTAATCTCAATGTCGAACTCCTGGAGAAGGAGTATCCACCTCAAAAGCCTTGGCTTTGAATCCTTCTTCTGAAAAAGACCTTTCAAAGCTGCATGGTCAGTGTAAACAATTACCTTATTACCTACTAAATAGGACCTGAATTTTTCTAAGGCAAATATGACAGCTAGCATCTCCTTCTCAGTAGTGAAATAGTTGACTTGAGTCTCATCTAGGGTGCGGCTCGCATAGTATATAGCATTAAGAGCCTTGTTCTTCCTTTGACCTAGCACAGCACCAACAGCGTAGTCACTAGCATCGCACATGATCTCAAAGGGGAGATCCCAATCTGGTGGCTGAATGATTGGTGCTGAGATCAAAGCTTCCTTCAACCTGTTAAAAGCTGAAAGGCACTCATCAGTGAAATCAAAGATGGCATCTTTAAGAAGCAATTGTGTAAGTGTTTTAGCAATTTTAGAGAAGTCCTTAATGAAACGCCTGTAAAAACCTGCGTGTCCTAAGAAACTCCTCACCCCCTTGACATTAACAGGAGGGGGTAATTGCTCAATCACCTGCACCTTTGCTTTATCTACATGTATACCTTTATCAGAAATTAGATGCCCTAACACTACCCCTTCAGTAACCATAAAATGACACTTTTCCCAGTTTAAGACAAGGTTTACATCAATACATCGCTGCAAGACTTTATCAAGATTAGCTAAGCATTGATCAAAAGCATTACCATAAACAGAGAAGTCATCCATAAATACCTCCATAATGTTTTCTATAAAGTCAGAAAAGATACCCATCATACACCTTTGAAAGGTAGTAGGAGCATTTCATAACCCAAAAGGCATCCTGCGATAAGCAAAAACACCCTGTGGACAAGTAAAAGTAGTCTTACTCTGATCATCAGGATGGATGGGAATCTGGAAAAAACTTGAATAACCATCTAGAAAACAGAAGAATTTATTAGAAGCCAGTCTTTCAGTCATTTGGTCAACAAAAGGAAGGGGGAAATGGTCTTTCTTGGTGGCGGCATTTAACTGTCTATAATCAATGCACATCCGCCACCCAGTTAGAACTCTAGTTGGTATTAACTCATTTTTATCATTCTTAACCACTGTGGTTCCTCCTTTCTTAGGAACCACCTGAACTGGGCTAACCCACTTAGAGTTGCCAACTGAATAGATAATACCTGCATCAAGAAGTTTCATTACCTCAGCCATAACCACATCCTGCATCTTAGGATTCAACTTACGCTGTCCCTGTCTATAAGGCTTATGCCCTTCCTCTAACTCTATTCTATGCATGCAAACATCAGGGATTATGCCCTTAATATCATCCAAAGAATAACCTAGAGCTTTCCTATTCTTTTTGAGAACAGTCATTAAGGCAGAAAGTTGGTCAGGACAAAGTTTAGAACTAACAATCGCAGGGTACTGTTCAGTATCATCTAAGAAAACATACTTAAGATTAGGAGGAAGTGGCTTACGCTCTGGTACCTTTACCTCAACAGCCTGAACAGAATCAGTACTAATGGAATAGCACATGTTTACCAGATTTGCATTAGCTAGGCTTGTGAGCTTCTCATTCTCTTCTTCAGTGAACTCATACTCCTCTTCCTCTGCTTCTATTTCATCCAGCTCTTCAGCATCTTCAGCTGGATTACCTGCACACTTATCCAAAACTGTCAGATCATCTAAGGGATCCTTGGTCAAGGATTCCCTCCAATTAAGGATAACATTCCTATCTATAATATCAATGGAGCAACAAGTATCATCAGTAGGAATAGTTGCCTTATGGGCAAGACTAAACTCGATAGTGTCATCTCCAATCTCTAAAGTAATGGTCCCGCGTTTGACATCTATTACAGCCCCAGCTGTTTGTAAAAATGGTCTACCTAAAATAATAGGTATTTGACTATCCTCAACAATGTCTAAAACAACGAAATCCACAGGAATAAAGAACTTTCCCACTCTTACTGGGACATCCTCCAAGACCCCTAATGGTCTTTGGGTTGATCTATCAGCCATCTGTAGGGTAATATTGGTGACTTTAAGTCTACCTAAACCAAGTCTTTCACATACAGAATAAGGTATAACACTGACACTAGCCCCTAGATCACAGAGGGCTTTCCCTATAACATGATTACCTATGGTACAAGGGATAGAAAAACTACCTGGGTCTTTTAACTTGGGTGCTATATTATTTTGTGAAAAAACATAACATTCTTCCACAAAGGAAACAGCACCGTCGTCCTGGAAATTCCTCTTACGACTCAAAATATCTTTCATGAATTTAGCATAAGAAGGTACCTGGGTAATTAAATCAGTAAACGGGATGGTTACCTCAAGATTCTTCACCATCTCCAAAAACTTACCAAATTTCCAATCCTCTTTTGAATTTTTCAGTCTTTCGGGATAAGGAACGGTGACATTAGCCATAGGATCAGCAACCTTTGGCTTTTTCAGTTGTAAAATTTCGGTGAGGCCTTGAATGAAGGAGGAATCTAGCGATTCCGGAGTCAAAACAGCACTCTGCTCAGGAACGTCGGTCGGTCGACCTACAACAGCGGTCGGTCGACCAGACTCTGCTACATCTGAAATTTTCTTTTCTCCAGAATCTGATCTTACGTCAGGAATCGAGGTCGGTCGACCTACTATAGCGGTCGGTCGACCTCCTGATCTGTTGACGGGATCAGTTTCTTTGTTTTGAACCTCGGCAGAATCGTCTTTTTGGGCTGATCCTTCACAAACACGGCCACTCCTAAGATTTATGGCGTTCAACGTTTCCATGGGTCCCTCACAACTAGCTGGAGAGTTAGTTATTCGGTTAGCTATGTTTATCAAGTGTTCTTCAAAAGCCTTTGAGGAGGCAATTTGAGCCTTTCCCATCTCTATAATCTGCCTTGTTAAAACATCAACAAAAGCTCTCAAGTTCTCAATCTCACCCGTGCTGTCAACCGTAGTAACTAGGTTCGCACTTTCAAGCTTCAGCTGGGTTGCCTCAAGCTTTTCAAAACGGGCTTCAACTGTTGTCTCAAGAGCCATCACTCTATTCATCTCCACATTCAGCCTCCGCGAATTCCCACGTGAACTCTTAAAAGCAGCCCTATGCACCGCCATGTCTTCAATGGTTTCCCAACCCTTCATATGGTTGGTGTTATTCTGGAATCTCCCATTGGCGGCCGCATCAAGAATCATCTTATAATCATCGTAAAGGGCGTTGTAAAATTGGTTACACAGGTACCATTGTTGAAAGTTATGGTGAGGGATAGAACGGACCAATTTATTGAACCGATCCCATGCTTCACAAAATCCTTCATCAGGCCCTTGTTGAAAGTTTCGGATTTGGCTTCTCAAGTCTTCGGCTTTTGCAAGAGGAAAGTATTTCTTTTAAAAAGCCAATGCCAAGGAAGTCCAATCCGTAACCTTCTCAGCTGCCCTATCAAGGTAGCGGCACCAATCTCGCGCGACATCTTTTAATGAGAATAGGAACATCATTGCCAGCACCTCATCTCTAGTCACCCCGTCAGGTATGGGTATGGCACAACAATAATCCGTGAAGGTTGTAACATGCTTCATTGGATCTTCGTCGGGTAGACCAGAAAACTGACTCCGTTCCACCATAAAGATATTATTTGGGTGGAGCACAAAGGAGCCAGTGGTGGGGGTAGGCAAGGCGAATCCCTTCGGTAAATCTTGAGCCTTTGGCTGTAGGTGGTCATAAATAGAATCCATATCTAAACAAGAGAGTACTCAAGCCTTCCTCTCAAAAACCTGTCTTCTAAAGCAAAACTAGAAGAAAAGGTAAGTAACGGTCTTAAGGAACCTAAGTTCCTTAAGACAAGAAAAATAAACTAAAAATTAACAAACAAAATTATACCGTCTCCCCGGCAACGGCGCCAAAATTTGACACCCGTCGTTGAGGGGTGCCAAAGATAAGATTTATAAAACCTCAGCTTAAACTAGATAGGATAAGTCAAGGGTCGAACCATAGAGAGACAAGGTTAATTATGTTTGTGAATTTAAAGTCTATTGCAAGTAACCAAAAAAGGGGGGGTTGATTTGAGATTTAAACTAATAACTAAAAGGACAAAATAAACAAGAGAAATAAAATAAGGTAAAAAGGAGATTAGGAACTTTTGTTCCCCATGGTTAAAACAAGTCAATGAAGGGTAAAATAATCAAATAACACAATCCCAAGGAACAAAGAATAAACCTTTAGGTCAATATTCTACCCAATCCTTACGGTCTTAGGGTTCCTAGAAAAGCACTAAACTTTCGTTCATATGGCAATCCCAAAGTTGTTGTTAAACTAATCCTAATAATCTTTCGATCCTAAGGATTAGTTCACCAACAACAATGGAGGATTGGTAATTCAATCATTAAACTTATCAAAATCAAATCTTTACCATGGTTCCCCTAATTCCTAATCACAAGAATTAGCTATGCATACTCTTAATTATGAAACTAACAATAACTAAGAACATTAAAGGAATTAACTTAATTAAAGATGACAATAAAAGGGAAAACATGAATTAAAGAACAACAATAAGATGAACAACAAGATTAAATTAAAAGGAAAGATTAATTGTAGCAAACTTACAACTTAATTGGAATTCAAGAACAAAGATGAAAACTTGGAATTAAATCTCTTTCTAAAACTATGGAGTTCTTCTAACATGAAATTGCTTGCTAATGAAAAACTTGTGTAACATAAAGTGCTTGACAATAAAAATTGCTTGACCTAATTGTAGAGTTTAGGTCTTCTTAAATAAGTATAATTACAAGATTAGGAAATTAGAAACACGAAACAAAAGTCCCGAGTCAGCTTCTGGTCGGTCGACCTCTTATGCGGGTCGGTCGACCGCTTCTGTTGCTGCTGGATTTTTCCGCGAATTAGGCTTAGGTCGGTCGACCTCTCTGATGGGTCGGTCGACCGCTTCTTGTCCGTTTCAGCTTTAATCTGGCCCAATAACAACACTCGGATGTGCAACTCGGATCCTTACTCCGCATTAGTACTCAAAATAGCTTCCGAAAGGCAAATAAGGTTCAGTTTTGCTCACTTCCGCGTATTCCTACATATAAAACATAGAAATGCCAAAGTAAACCGTTTCGGGAGAAATAGCAACTAAAAGTCACGAAAATGTAAGAAAATACGTTCCAAAAGAATAAATAAAATGCATAAAATAGGCACGTATCAACCAGGATGGCCGACTTCCTCCGGCAAGGTGGACCAGGGACTCAAACATCCCTGATTCCTCACCCTTAACCCGCGACATACCTGAACAGGCCTGCCACGGCCACCACCCTCACCTGCCAGGTCACCCGAGACCACCACCATTAACACCCCTGCCCCTGAACCATCAGACTGTGGTGGTACCACCTGTAACACCCCCATTTATTTAAGGGCCTGTACTAGGACTCCTCAGATAAATAAAGGTGTTACCATCTCGGTTTCCCGAGGCAGTAGATACAAAGGAAAGATAAACAGTACTTTAATTAAAATTAAAGTCATTTCATGTTCTTACAACTGTATCCAAAAGTCTCAACAAAATAAATAAAGTACAACTCATACTAAACTGACTAAGGTGATCTAGACTCTAGTCTGGTCCGGATCCAAGCTCTTACTCCCATAGCTCCCCCTTAGTCTCAGCCACCTGTCAATCTGCTCCCCAATAAATTGGTTCATCACAGGTGATCACGAATACACAGGGTCAACCACGAGGTTGAGTAGAGAAAAACTGTAAACAAACCACATTACTATAAATAGAAAGTCGAACTTCTCCACTCCGAATCACAAGACCCATAATTCTCCACACCAATCACAAGACCCTTTATCTCCGCACCAATCACAAGACCCTTTATCTCCGCACCAATCACAGACCCTTTATCTCCGCACCAATCACAGACCCTTTATCTCCGCACCGATCACAGACCCTTTATCTCCGCACCAATCACAGACCCTTTATCTCCGCACCGATCACAGACCCTTTATTCGTCACATCGTATCGTGTCACATAGTTATTCAATCAAATAAAGCAATATATCACATTCATTCAATATAATAAGATGAACATTGTTAACAACGTTTAATAATCAAATAACTCATCAACAGGCATACGGTATTCCCCTACCTCAAGCTGCAGAAAGACAAAGTCAACCGAAAAGCTGCTAGAAGTGTTCCACGCGAAAACCGCCACCTAACATGTATTATGTAACGAATTAATAGACTTCCCGAATCCCCATACTCAAGTTACACCTACTATAAAGGCAACCTTCTAAAAGTGGAAAGTTTCCAAAAATGGAAACTTTCCCAAAATAGAAACTTTCTTAAAAAAAAGAAATTCCCGACTCATAGAACCTTCAATGAAATCATCTTAATAATTAACCACCCCCTTTTGTATAACACCAAAGCACTAATACAAATAATATTGATAATAGTAACACTAACTTAACAATAAAGGAAAACGTTACTAAATAACGTTATCATATACTAATAACAATAGTATTAATATTAATATTAATATTAGTTATGTTAATAATAAAAATTATAATAATAATAATAATAATAATAGTACAACTTCAAGCACATTCACAACAATGAAGTCCACGACAATAACGCACTACCTCCAACACAACCGTGAACAAGCAGCCCCACGACACTACATTTCAAGACGCATAACCGCAAGCCAAGCCACCCCTAGCCACCACTATCGACCCCATCCCCGAGCTTGTACTACCAACTACAGCCACCGTCCTTTCGCTGCCACCTGAACCCACCGCACACTCCCCAATGTACTGTCCAAACTCGACTACACACACACGGTTATTCTGTTTTCGTTGCCGTCACCCAACCACCCTCTCTTCTCACGCCACCCTCGCTAACCACCAGTCCCTACGCATCCCCTGGACACCACCATCATCACCACTGCTCCACGGTGGTTCCAGGGGTCTTTACGTCCTCCCTTCGTCGCCCCTCGAAACACCACAAACGCCCTCACAAACACCCTCCACTCACGGCACTACTCATTGTTTCTGTACCGCTATATCGAAAACGCTACAGAAAGGAAACACGTTTGTTTCTACCATCACTCACCACCCTAACCACCACCCTAAACGACACCCTTCAACCCAGGTCAGTCGCCTATTCCCAATACACAAAAAAAAAGAAGAAAACGAAAACAGGTTATTAACACGAACAAGAAACAGAGTATAACTTACAATAAGATGAACGCGATGATGGTGACGACTGCAAAACCTCGTTTCTTTCTATTTCGTTGTTCTCACGCCAATAGGGTTAGGGTTTATGGTGTACATGGAGGAGGGAGGCAGACGGGTGTAGAATTGTATTTTGTGTTTTGTCGGTGGAAGGAATTGCTAGGGCTTCAAATTGGAACGACTTGGGGTTGTATGAATGTTACGTGGTTCTCACTTTCAATCCCAAGTCTAAGCCCATCATCAATTAATCATAACCCCAAATCTTATAACCCATCACGCACCCCAAGGCTATATCCCGCTCTCAACTCGTAACTCAAAATAAACGAGCCTTTAGAAATATAACTATACTAATTACGACTTAAATATAAAGCAAGTATATATGAGGAATAAAATATAAATTAGGAACTATATTTAATTATAAATATATTATCAAAATTAAGCAAATACGAACGAAATGCCATTTTATATACTAGTTATCGAATATAAAAAAATAAAAAAATAATGCAATACGAAATAATCGTAGAAATACGATTTATAAAATAACAACGGCTTACGTAAATCCCTTTATAAACATTCTGTTTGAAATACGTTTTAAAACATGGTTATAAAACGGGGTATTACAGTCTTCCCTCCTTAGAATGAACTTCGTCCCGAAGTTCACCACCCCATAACGGTAAAGACACACTTAGCAAGCATGAACAATCACAAGTGACGCTTAAGAAACGCGAGATGTTACATTCTATCCCCCTTAAGAAAACTTTGTCCCCAAAGTTTAACACACAACTGCAACACATGATACTTCAACAATCACGATATAGTGCATAACATACGCAGCAAGGTTATCAAGTATATTCAAATAGTCACGACATATCCGTTAGTCATAACATAAATCATTAAGATTTTACAATCATATCCTCCTTAAAACATGGTTACGTCCCCGTAACCTCATAAACATTCTAACACAGTACTCCATCTCACTCATTACTTTATCTCATAAAAATCGAACTCCAAGTAACCAAGTATCGCACTCATCGACGCATCTAAGACCAAAGACAAGGGGTGAGCGAACTGGCGGGATAAAACCGCAAATCAATACTTTCATCTCAAAATCGATTTCAAAACTCCGAATATAACTCAATAAGCAAAGTCACACTGGGCCGTAAACACAACATGGCACAACGGCCTAATAACTCATAACTCAAACCAGTAACCAATTCTCATTTCAAATTCGATATTAATAAAGTCAAATACTGCATTAAAGGAACTGCTCAACACTTAGAGAGTAAAACTCTACGCTACTCACCTACGAGTCAAGGTCAAAGAATACGACAACTCGATAAAATACTGAACTGCAGTCTCAATCTCAACGCGAAATCAATCATGGCCTTTGTTCTAGACTCACGAGCAACTCAATCCCATCGAACTCAATCTCATCAGTACTTACCTTCCAAATTCATTGACTTACTCATATGAATACTTACAATTCCACAGTTCATAAAATAAGGATCTGGACGCTATACCAAACAACCTAATGCAAAACCATTATGCATAAACAACTAATCAATTACCACAAGTTTACCCATCTCACAATTCAACCCGTCTTACAACAAAAGGATTATTTATCAATAGGAGAAACTACTATCAAAATAAAGGAACAATTACAATTTTCAACTCAAATAAGTACTCGTAAGAAACCCATAGTAATTGTCATGTAAACATATATAACCTCGAGCAATAGCGAGAATATTAGAATCGGTAGAAATCGTGTGACGCAACAAAACAGAATAAGAGTAGTTAACGCTTACACACCATTGAAATGTAACACAAAACCAATATATTTACAACAATGTAAACAATCAAGAAGCGCATAGTTCATACTCGACAAATTGGAATGTTTCATGCTCTTAGTCACACTATAGAAGTAGAATCATATTTTAGAAAGACATAGAGCAAAATTAATTAACGTAATGAAACATAGAACATTGACATATTTCACAAGGTACACAAATCATAGACTTACATGACCGTTTAACATTCTCAGATATCAATAAGTTAACAAAATCACTTAGGTACATTTCCCGTCCACTCACATTACATCATTTATCATGAAACTATTACTATATACGACTTGCAAAATAAGGGTTTTATACAATGCGCAGCAATTAACATTCAAGCAGGATTTCATCGACACCTAGCTATAGAATAGTCATATTGCAACAATCACCATAATTATCAAACATCAAGCTTTATCCTGGTTTATCACTTTTGAAAGTATTTTGAAACGTTTGAAACATTGTGACAATTTATAAACACGAATCCAAAACAATTTTGCAAGTTATAGACCGAAACAATACTACACAGAGACATTCTGACTCTCCCTTACTAAAACATTGTCCTTGTAGTTCATGAATTATGAAAACAAAATTAACGATAAAAGTAACCGAATTCACCAGACTAGTACTCCCATAAATCATATGTCAACAATTGATAATTCAACACATCGTGATCAGATTCTAAGTATAACATTATGCAATTCACTGTTTGGTATAACACTATACTCGAAAAAGTTGTAGGGACTATAATCACAGAGGGCTAGACAGAGGTAAACTATCAATATACGAAAGAGCATCAACTAGATTCACATTGTTCAAATAATCACAATTACGTATAACAATTAGATTGTCGTGCTAATAAGTTACCAGTTAAATTTCATTCTACCCCTTGTCAAGACTCTTCACTGATAAACATGATTTTAACATCACATACGAACATAACATAGTTCATATTGATTAAACTGTTATACAAAACTTACATAACTCACAATTTCACCAATTAAACATTATGCAACAATATACAAAATTCATAATTAAATAACCGTTTAGCTACCTTGCGAGCTATTATGCATTTTATGAAATATATCGAACTAGCTAATCATAGGAAAAAAAAATCGAATGCATACCTCAAGGGGATTATTGATAACAAATAATTGGTCTGAACAAAACCTTACAGTGATTCAACAGAAAAATTGGACAACTTGCAAAATCACAATTAAATAACGACTCGATAAGATTTTACATGGCTTATCACTTTGAAAACGTGAAAGAATATTCTGAACAGTGAAGTTGGAATCATGCCTAAACAATAACCATGTTTTAAATGATTTCATTTACAAGAACATGGATCAAAACGGAACTGTGCAGCAACAGTCTGACCACTGTCAACTAGAAGATTTATTTTTCAAAGTATAGCTCCTATTAACATGATACCAAAAGCATTGTAAAACCGGTTCAAGAGGTTATCACAAATAAAACTTTCATACTCAAATATGGAGCACATTTAAAATGACTGCCCATACAAACAAGGTAACATTTTGGTCGTTTATTAAAATTTTGCTTTTGTTACGATTTCACATTACTACATCGAAATTTAACCATTCTTCTTCGGAAACACGTTGGCACACATTTGAAGCATAGACATCACTTGTACCATATTAACATTCATTCCTCACTTCGACAATAATTATCATCTAGAACACGGAAAAAAAAAAAAAAAAAAAAAAAAAAAAAATTCGAAATTGAATGTAGGCTCAACTAAATAACTCGTTAGTTATACGTGTGTATATATATATATAAATTAGTTTCTACCATCGCACAATCACCACTTATTCAAGTACGGAAATATAAACTAGGAGTTACTACGATGTCCCTTATTGATTATTAACTTCATAACAAATTTTAAATGCGTATAATAGACATAAAATCTTAAGTACGATATATGCAACACATAACTATATACATTCATGGCTTAGGGAAACACATTCCGCATATCACTAGACATGGATTACTATAACATTTAATCATAAGATCAAGTGAATTACTCGTCCTTACAAGGAGTTAAACATCAAAATCATATAATAACGATAGTCATTTAAATACCAGATAATCGTATGAACATTTTAAAATACCAAAATCATATGATCACATCACTCTGAACTATCGCTCAATAAATATACATCCATCCTCTTGGAATTTCAATTCAATCATCCAACTCGATCCACATTTCGTATTACACACATCATTCCATCCGACATTATTAATCATAACTCAGATATTACTTACCTCATTCTTCTCCTGCAAGTACGTTAGTACAAGATGACTAGGTCACTATAGAATCTACCCCACTCTTCAATTTCTCTCATTAGGTTCCCGAGACAGAACCGAAAGGGCCCATGGTTTGGTGTGAGGGGGCCCCTAACTCATCCCGTTCCTTTTTGGGGCTCCTATCAGTTTCACCTCGGGGTTCATTTTATTTGACTCGTCCTACGTTCATTATTATTCATTTGATTTAGGCCTGAGGATCATTCGCTCTGATACCACTTTGTAACACCCCCATTTATTTAAGGGCCTGTACTAGGACTCCTCAGATAAATAAAGGTGTTACCATCTCGGTTTCCCGAGGCAGTAGATACAAAGGAAAGATAAACAGTACTTTAATTAAAATTAAAGTCATTTCATGTTCTTACAACTGTATCCGAAAGTCTCAACAAAATAAATAAAGTACAACTCATACTAAACTGACTAAGGTGATCTAGACTCTAGTCTGGTCCGGATCCAAGCTCTTACTCCCATAGCTCCCCCTTAGTCTCAGCCACCTGTCAATCTGCTCCCCAATAAATTGGTTCATCACAGGTGATCACGAATACACAGGGTCAACCACGAGGTTGAGTAGAGAAAAACTGTAAACAAACCACATTACTATAAATAGAAAGTCGAACTTCTCCACTCCGAATCACAAGACCCATAATTCTCCACACCAATCACAAGACCCTTTATCTCCGCACCAATCACAAGACCCTTTATCTCCGCACCAATCACAGACCCTTTATCTCCGCACCAATCACAGACCCTTTATCTCCGCACCGATCACAGACCCTTTATCTCCGCACCAATCACAGACCCTTTATCTCCGCACCGATCACAGACCCTTTATTCGTCACATCGTATCGTGTCACAGAATTATTCAATCAAATAAAGCAATATATCACATTCATTCAATATAATAAGATGAACATTGTTAACAACGTTTAATAATCAAATAACTCATCAACAGGCATACGGTATTCCCCTACCTCAAGCTGCAGAAAGACAAAGTCAACCGAAAAGCTGCTAGAAGTGTTCCACGCGAAAACCGTCACCTAACATGTATTATGTAACGAATTAATAGACATCCCGAATCCCCATACTCAAGTTACACCTACTATAAAGGCAACCTTCTAAAAGTGGAAAGTTTCCAAAAATGGAAACTTTCCCAAAATAGAAACTTTCTTAAAAAAAAAGAAATTCCCGACTCATAGAACCTTCAATGAAATCATCTTAATAATTAACCACCCCCTTTTGTATAACACCAAAGCACTAATACAAATAATATTGATAATAGTAACACTAACTTAACAATAAAGGAAAACGTTACTAAATAACGTTATCATATACTAATAACAATAGTATTAATATTAATATTAATATTAGTTATGTTAATAATAAAAATTATAATAATAATAATAATAATAATAGTACAACTTCAAGCACATTCACAACAATGAAGTCCACGACAATAACGCACTACCTCCAACACAACCGTGAACAAGCAGCCCCACGACACTACATTTCAAGACGCATAACCGCAAGCCAAGCCACCCCTAGCCACCACTATCGACCCCATCCCCGAGCTTGTACTACCAACTACAGCCACCGTCCTTTCGCTGCCACCTGAACCCACCGCACACTCCCCAATGTACTGTCCAAACTCGACTACACACACACGGTTATTCTGTTTTCGTTGCCGTCACCCAACCACCCTCTCTTCTCACGCCACCCTCGCTAACCACCAGTCCCTACGCATCCCCTGGACACCACCATCATCACCACTGCTCCACGGTGGTTCCAGGGGTCTTTACGTCCTCCCTTCGTCGCCCCTCGAAACACCACAAACGCCCTCACAAACACCCTCCACTCACGGCACTACTCATTGTTTCTGTACCGCTATATCGAAAACGCTACAGAAAGGAAACACGTTTGTTTCTACCATCACTCACCACCCTAACCACCACCCTAAACGACACCCTTCAACCCAGGTCAGTCGCCTATTCCCAATACACAAAAAAAAAGAAGAAAACGAAAACAGGTTATTAACACGAACAAGAAACAGAGTATAACTTACAATAAGATGAACGCGATGATGGTGACGACTGCAAAACCTCGTTTCTTTCTATTTCGTTGTTCTCACGCCAATAGGGTTAGGGTTTATGGTGTACATGGAGGAGGGAGGCAGACGGGTGTAGAATTGTATTTTGTGTTTTGTCGGTGGAAGGAATTGCTAGGGCTTCAAATTGGAACGACTTGGGGTTGTATGAATGTTACGTGGTTCTCACTTTCAATCCCAAGTCTAAGCCCATCATCAATTAATCATAACCCCAAATCTTATAACCCATCACGCACCCCAAGGCTATATCCCGCTCTCAACTCGTAACTCAAAATAAACGAGCCTTTAGAAATATAACTATACTAATTACGACTTAAATATAAAGCAAGTATATATGAGGAATAAAATATAAATTAGGAACTATATTTAATTATAAATATATTATCAAAATTAAGCCTTGGGGTCGTAACACACCCCCAATTAGATGGGAGGTAAGCCTTTGGGCCCATTATTTGTCCTCACTTAAGCCCAAAAGCACAAGGCCTTGTTACTAAGTGGTGAGTGGGAGCTATTATAAACATATCACAAGACTCTCAATCTACCGATGTGGGACAAATCTCCACACAAACTCATATCATACTCTTGGGGTGTTACAAACTCCCCCACTTAAAGAACACAACGTCCTCGTTGTGCCTCAAACTTGACCACAACCAGGGCCAGAATCCTCCCCCGCTAGGTGTGTGACCCGGGTACTCCCGACCACAGGCTCACCACACGGTCGCAGGGTCGCTCTGATACCACTTTGTAACACCCCCATTTATTTAAGGGCCTGTACTAGGACTCCTCAGATAAATAAAGGTGTTACCATCTCGGTTTCCCGAGGCAGTAGATACAAAGGAAAGATAAACAGTACTTTAATTAAAATTAAAGTCATTTCATGTTCTTACAACTGTATCCGAAAGTCTCAACAAAATAAATAAAGTACAACTCATACTAAACTGACTAAGGTGATCTAGACTCTAGTCTGGTCCGGATCCAAGCTCTTACTCCCATAGCTCCCCCTTAGTCTCAGCCACCTGTCAATCTGCTCCCCAATAAATTGGTTCATCACAGGTGATCACGAATACACAGGGTCAACCACGAGGTTGAGTAGAGAAAAACTGTAAACAAACCACATTACTATAAATAGAAAGTCGAACTTCTCCACTCCGAATCACAAGACCCATAATTCTCCACACCAATCACAAGACCCTTTATCTCCGCACCAATCACAAGACCCTTTATCTCCGCACCAATCACAGACCCTTTATCTCCGCACCAATCACAGACCCTTTATCTCCGCACCGATCACAGACCCTTTATCTCCGCACCAATCACAGACCCTTTATCTCCGCACCGATCACAGACCCTTTATTCGTCACATCGTATCGTGTCACAGAATTATTCAATCAAATAAAGCAATATATCACATTCATTCAATATAATAAGATGAACATTGTTAACAACGTTTAATAATCAAATAACTCATCAACAGGCATACGGTATTCCCCTACCTCAAGCTGCAGAAAGACAAAGTCAACCGAAAAGCTGCTAGAAGTGTTCCACGCGAAAACCGTCACCTAACATGTATTATGTAACGAATTAATAGACTTCCCGAATCCCCATACTCAAGTTACACCTACTATAAAGGCAACCTTCTAAAAGTGGAAAGTTTCCAAAAATGGAAACTTTCCCAAAATAGAAACTTTCTTAAAAAAAAGAAATTCCCGACTCATAGAACCTTCAATGAAATCATCTTAATAATTAACCACCCCCTTTTGTATAACACCAAAGCACTAATACAAATAATATTGATAATAGTAACACTAACTTAACAATAAAGGAAAACGTTACTAAATAACGTTATCATATACTAATAACAATAGTATTAATATTAATATTAATATTAGTTATGTTAATAATAAAAATTATAATAATAATAATAATAATAATAATAGTACAACTTCAAGCACATTCACAACAATGAAGTCCACGACAATAACGCACTACCTCCAACACAACCGTGAACAAGCAGCCCCACGACACTACATTTCAAGACGCATAACCGCAAGCCAAGCCACCCCTAGCCACCACTATCGACCCCATCCCCGAGCTTGTACTACCAACTACAGCCACCGTCCTTTCGCTGCCACCTGAACCCACCGCACACTCCCCAATGTACTGTCCAAACTCGACTACACACACACGGTTATTCTGTTTTCGTTGCCGTCACCCAACCACCCTCTCTTCTCACGCCACCCTCGCTAACCACCAGTCCCTACGCATCCCCTGGACACCACCATCATCACCACTGCTCCACGGTGGTTCCAGGGGTCTTTACGTCCTCCCTTCGTCGCCCCTCGAAACACCACAAACGCCCTCACAAACACCCTCCACTCACGGCACTACTCATTGTTTCTGTACCGCTATATCGAAAACGCTACAGAAAGGAAACACGTTTGTTTCTACCATCACTCACCACCCTAACCACCACCCTAAACGACACCCTTCAACCCAGGTCAGTCGCCTATTCCCAATACACAAAAAAAAAGAAGAAAACGAAAACAGGTTATTAACACGAACAAGAAACAGAGTATAACTTACAATAAGATGAACGCGATGATGGTGACGACTGCAAAACCTCGTTTCTTTCTATTTCGTTGTTCTCACGCCAATAGGGTTAGGGTTTATGGTGTACATGGAGGAGGGAGGCAGACGGGTGTAGAATTGTATTTTGTGTTTTGTCGGTGGAAGGAATTGCTAGGGCTTCAAATTGGAACGACTTGGGGTTGTATGAATGTTACGTGGTTCTCACTTTCAATCCCAAGTCTAAGCCCATCATCAATTAATCATAACCCCAAATCTTATAACCCATCACGCACCCCAAGGCTATATCCCGCTCTCAACTCGTAACTCAAAATAAACGAGCCTTTAGAAATATAACTATACTAATTACGACTTAAATATAAAGCAAGTATATATGAGGAATAAAATATAAATTAGGAACTATATTTAATTATAAATATATTATCAAAATTAAGCAAATACGAACGAAATGCCATTTTATATACTAGTTATCGAATATAAAAAAATAAAAAATAATGCAATACGAAATAATCGTAGAAATACGATTTATAAAATAACAACGGCTTACGTAAATCCCTTTATAAACATTCTGTTTGAAATACGTTTTAAAACATGGTTATAAAACGGGGTATTACACCACCGCACCGACTTCCCCCTAGTCATCGGTGGTACCACCCCCAAACCAATCTGACCAAAACGATAAAAGGATGCTAACACCCCGTTCCCTGCTCCCTTCCAGAACCACCGTGAAAACAAACCCCCTGACCACCATACGACACCCTCCTGGCCACCACGACAACCACTAGTCTACCCCATGACTCTCCCTTGACATGTACAATAACCCACGACTCCTTCTTTTATCATAAACAGAGACAACAAAAGACAAACACAAACACATATAACCGACAACCATGCCGACACAGCCACCTTCAGACGCCTATACGACGGTGTTAGGGTGGTCAAAGACGACAACCTAAGGTTCAACACAGACCACCGTACATCACATATTAGTATTTTGCAAAAACGAGACTTTTTCATAAATTAAAAGTAGTTGTAACAGAGGCACGAAATTGAACGCAGACAACCAAGAAAAAAAACGATGTGATGAACATACCCGACTCTTGGCCAAAACGAAACACCTTAGACTAGGTTACAACCACCGTGATAAGCTTCCTTCCCTTCTCTGACAAGGCGGCTAGGGTTTGATGTGCTCAGATTTGTATTAGGGTAGGGTTAAGTGTTAGAAAAACCAGTCTATATATGACGGCAGGGCTGTGTTTTTCAGCTTCTTATGGTTACACGGGTGGTGGGCTGTTTTGTGTTGGCACACAAAACGAGGCCCAATGCTAGGGTTGGCGAGTGATCCCAGGTTCGATCCCCACCTAAGGCATATCTAGTACTAAACCATAACATATTCCTACTTGTCAACACAACCCATTGAGCGTAAAAGCGTTGTTTAACCATCGACATAACATAAGAATAAAATGTAATTTCGTAACAAATAACCCAAGTTTCGGGGTATTACAATCCTGAACCAAATCAGAATTAGTAAACTGATCCTGGATAACTATAGTAGGGAGAGTTACATTGTCTTCTTCAAAGATGAAATCTTTGACCATATCTTCCCTCCCAAATTCAACATCCTCAAAGAATAGGGCATTTCCCGTCTCAAAAATTACCTTAGAAGTGGGATCATAAAATTTGTACCCCCTAGATCTTTCAGGGTATCCAACAAAATAACAACTGACAGTTCTCGCGTCTAGTTTACTTTCATGGGGCCTATAAGACCTTGCCTTATCTGGACAACCCCAAATGTGTAAATGCTTTATACTAGGTTTCCTACCAGTCCATAATTCATAAGGGGTTTTAGAAGCTACTTTAGTTGGTACTCTGCTTAAGATTAAGTTGCAGTCTTAATTGTCTCTCCCCAAAGAGATTATGGTAGAGTTGTATGACTAATCATACTTCTCATCATATACTTTAAGGTTCTGTTTCGTCTTTCAGCAACACCATTCATTTGTGGAGTACCTGGCATGGTGTACTGAGGGACAATACCACACTCCTCTAGGAATCTAGCAAAAGGCCATGGACGTTGTTCACTTGATCCATCATTTCTGCCGTAGTATTCACCACCACGGTCAGATCTGACTTTCTTTATTGTTTTGCCAAGTTAATTTTCAACTTCAGCCTTAAATGATTTGAATACATCCAGTGATTGAGATTTTTCATGAATTAGATATAGGCAGCCAAATCGAGAGTCATCGTCTATGAACGTAATAAAATATTGTTGACCATTCCAAGAAGTTGTAGGGAATGAACCACAAATATCTGTATGAATATGTTCTAAGACATCCGAAGCTCTTTCAGCACCTAATCTCCTTTTGTCTGTTTGTTTTCGTTTGATACAATTAATGCAAACATTAAAGTCTGAAAAATTAAGAAAAGCAAGAACTCCATCTGTCACAAGTCTTTCAATTCTTTGTTTAGAAATATGTCCTAAACATTTGTGCCATATTGACGATAAATTCTCATTTGTCAATTTTCTTTTGGTACCACCGTAGCGACTTATATGTAAGGTTTCATTAAAAGAGATATTTGTATCAAGCAAATATAGGTTATCATATCCAGATAAAAAACCAGAAGCAGCCAACTTTGAATTATGAAAAAGACTGAATTTATTGTTTCCAAATGAACTACAATAACCAAATTTGTCCAAAGCAGAAATTGAAACCAAATTCCGTCTAAATGACGGTACGACAAAAGTCTATTTCAAATCCAAATAATTTCCAGTCTTTATAATAACCTAAATGTCCCTATAGCTTTAACTTCAACTGCTTTCTAGTCTCCCACATAGATGTATCCTTCACCATTAACTGGATTTCGGCAGCTAAGACAGCCCTACATGGACACACTTATGTGAGTAGTAGCACTGATGCGTGTCTATTTTATGATGTTTTACATCTATTTTCACAAGCATTTTAAAGCTCATTTACGATGTTTTAGCCTTTATTTCCCAACTTTTGTCTACTTTCGTGTTTTTATGCTCTTTTGCAGAATTATGCGGAAAAGAGGCGATTTCAGGCTAAATGCTACCCTCGGGAATTTTGCATAACCAAGGAACGAGGAGGAAACAACACCTAAAGCGTAAACCAAGGACCATAAAACCAATTTAAGAAGAATTCAGAAGCTGGCACACAGGAAGATCGGTCGACCGACCGACTACCCTGGTCGGTCGACCAAAATACCTGTTATCTCAAAATCAGAATTCAACTTACGAAGACAGAAACCTGTTGGGCCCGATAATCGGTCGACCGACCGCATCACCTGGTCGGTCGACCGCAGCGCAGACTTCAGAGATTTCGCAAAAGCCCGTGAAGGATTAGGTTAAGGGAAAACGCTTTTGTAATTCTTATTTAAGCCTAATTCGTGATTAGGCCTAAGCATCAAGTTTTACATATCTAGCATCCAGTATAATCTAGTCTTTAGCATCTAGTTTTAATATTCGTTTCTTTAGTTTTAATTAGCATTGTTCTTGGATTCATTCAACAATTGTTCCACGCAATTCAATAAGTTCTTTCTTCTGCCTTCATTCCTTATTCGGTAATTCTCCTTTAATTTCAGTATTCGTATTGTTATTTCGATAGAATTTCTAGTATCCGGTTTAGTGTAGAATCCCTAAACCTTATTGTTTATCGCATGTTTATCATATTGTTTTCTATGAATTCTGTTTTCTCAATTGTTATTATTGTTCTTGTTATAGTTATGAGTAGCTAAACCCCATGTTAGGATGTAGGTGAGTATTTGCATAGATGGTGTAAATTCGGAATCGACCTGTAGCAGACCTCTGGTCGGCCGACCGGTTTAACTGGTCGGTCGACTGGGGTAGTCGGTCGATCGACTGAAATAGTTGGTCGATCGACCGACCTCGCGTACGTTTTCAGACTGTTTTGTTTTGTTAATTATAATACCCTATAATGAGACTGAAAGGAGACTTATAAGATGTTAGTAATGACTCACCTAAGATTAAAAGATACGGGAAGGGCATTGGTTAACATTTTAAGACGGCTAGGTTACTAAGACTGAAAGGTATGTGACCTAGAATTTAGGAATCACCCTTATTGTTGACACCCAATATTTGTGAGACCTAGGAACTAATAGCATAGGCCGAAAGGAGCTATTAGGTAACCTAGACCGAGAGGATTTGTTACACCCCTTACGCGACTGCAATACATGTTCACCTAGAATTTATACCATCGTAGCTTTTATGAACCAATCATCCTTACATTCTTTTTATCATTAGTTTTATTCATATCTTGTTTTTGTTTTATCTTGTCCTTATTTTATTAGACTTAGTGATAATTAGTCAATCAAACCCCCAATTTTGTTACCTTAAGACATCAACATAGAACAATAAACATTTCCCACCTCCTTGTGGTTTAACCCTTGACTTTCACTATCTAGTTAAAGCTAAGGTTTATAAATATTATCTTTGGCACCCTCAACGACGGGTGTCAAATTTTGGCGCCGTTGCCTGGGAGGTGACGCCAGTTTTTATTGTTTTTTGTTTTTGTTTTTGTTTTTGTGTTTAAGGAACTTTGTTCCTTAAACCTTTCTTACTCTTTTCTTGTAGTTTCCATCTTATGCGCAGGTCAGTTCAAGGAGAACTCCTACCACTCGACCTAGAACTTGAGAGGACACTAAGAGCGAAGAAGAAGCTTTTCCTATAGAATAAAGAAGGAGGTTCTACATCTTCTTTATTCCAAGAAGACCTTTTCGACCAACCACCAACACCAAATCACCCTCACACCACCAAATCCACCACATTCACCACATAATCCACCCACACCCACAACACCTTAAAATACCCACTTTCTAAACCCAGACGAAGAAGAGAAGATGACTGAGGAAGCCAGTATCGCGAGCCACTCCATGCCACAGGTGAAGGACCTGTACAAGGGGTTCACGCTACCTGCTAGCACGGGGAAACCTTTTAAAGCCAAACCATCTTATATCTCCATGGTGGAGAAGAATCAGTTCGAAGGTGCGGCTAATGAGGATGCGGCGAAGCATATAGAAATCTTTACTGACTATATATGTTCTATTGCGCCGCCAGATGGAGTGACTCAGGATCAAATAAAGGAGACCATGTTCATCTTTTCCCTTCGAGACTCGGCAAGAGAGTGGTACAGAGATCTAGACCGCACTACTGCGGGAGTTACCGACTGGAACACTTTGGCATTAGCCTTTTACTGGAAATACTATTCCGCGTCAAAGACTAACGCCTTGAGAGCCCAAATCACAAGTTTCAAGCAAGGGGCCTCCGAAGATTTCAGTGAAGCTTGGACTCGGTTCAAGAGACTCGTTCGATCCATCCCTCATCTTGGGTTCGAACAGTGGTTTCTTTGCAACCAGTTCTACAATGTTTTGTATGATGACAACCGAGCCTATCTATATGCCGCAGCAAATGGAAGCTTTCAGGAGAATTCCGGGGAGACCAAAGGTCTCAAGATCATTGAAGATGTCGCGGTGCATAGAGCTGAACACGGGACTTCCCGTGGTAACCAAAGGAAGTCCCAGTCTTCGGTCGCAGCTATAGAGGCTCTTATGGAGAGGTTGGATAAGTTCGAGGTGGGGGGAGGAAGCAAGGGTGGGATTTATCAAGTGAACGCCGTTTCTGATGGGCTGTTTACTTGTGAGCGATGCGAAGGAGAAGGCCATGTTTCAAAGTTTTGCACATCTCCTAATGAAACGTGCGCGACCTTCCAACACTACCGCGGGAATAACTTCTATAATCCCAACAACAACAACATCCACCCTAACATGAGATGGACAAGTCAGAATGTCCTTAACCCACAACCTCAGCAACAAAATCAAGCTTACATCCCTCCACATAAACAAAATTTCCAAAAGCCATCTTTCGTCCCGCAACCACCTTTAAACCCACCACCAAATACAGATGCTTTAATCCAAAATCTCATTGGTTTGGTCCAGAAGGAGTCGCAGGCAAGAGAGGAGGGAATGAAAATGCTTGAGTCTCAGATTGCTCAAATTGCGAGCAAAAATGATACACGGGTTCCGGGTCAACTTCCGATCAAAACGGACCATAAAAAAGAGACCTTGAATATCATATCCTTGCGAAGCGGAGGCAAGGTAGGAGGTGATAAGGGCGTGGGGAAAGAAAGCCGGAAGAAGTAGAATGCGAGTAGCAGTACGCAGGGTCGACCGACCACTGATCCCAGTCGGTCGACCACATACAGCATTCCAGTAGATTCTGGAAATTCAGGAATGCCAGAGGAAGGTCGACCGACCGAGGGTGGTCGACCGACCACAAATGCTGAACATGAGGACTTTTTTAGGCCCGAGATGCCTGAAAACCTAAGAGAGTTCCTTTTCCGGGATACTAGAACCCCAAACTTCTTGAAGAGAGCTGCGAATGCTGAGAGCTCTACTCCTCCCTATCCAGAGCGACTACGACCCACGAAGGAACAGGTATCCTTCGAAAAATTTAAGGATGTTATTCGTTCCCTTAATGTTCAAGTCCCATTCTTAGAATTAGTCCAGCAAGTCCCCTCGTACTTAAAGTTTATGAGACAGCTTTTGACTAGAAAGCGGTCTTTAGATAAAGTAGAGTCGGTAGCCCTTACTGAGGAGTCCTCTAGTTTCTTGTCCCATGTCATCACACCCCATAAATTAGAAGACCCAGACAGTTTTTCCGTACCTTGCAACATAGACACCTTCCCAGTCAAGAAGGCCCTATGTGATTTGGGGGCTAGCATTAGTGTTATGCCCTTAAGTGTGGCTAAGAAGTTAGGGATGACTACTTTCGCAGTTACTAGTATGACAGTACAAATGGCTGATCGGACTTCAATGGAACCTATAGGGGTGTTGGAAAACATCCCTGTACGAATTGATAGGTTTTTCTTTCCTGTCGACTTTGTGGTATTGGACATTCCTGAGGATGCCCATATACCCATTATTCTAGGGAGACCCTTCTTGCACACCGCAGGTGCGATCATTGACGTGGGGAGTGGGACCTTGACCTTCAAAGTCGGGAAACACTCTATTATCTTTGGGTTGTGCTATAGGAAGAAGGACGCCATGACCCCCATTACATGCAATGCTATCACTTCTGAAAAGAAGTATGAGGTCATCATCCAATCCCCCACATTGAGCCTACACTCATTCCTTTTTTTACACCTCCGCCCCAGATTGGAAGCAATATGGAGGGCACACTTGTTTTACCTTGTGCAGGAAGCAGTTTGGGGAAGCAAGAAGGGAAGCTTACGGTAAAAAAGGCTATTGTGCAAAGGGGAGGACTCAGAGTGCTGAGCTACAAAGAGGATGACGACCCGGACGAGGTCGACAAAGTGGACAAGAAGAAGAAGAGCAAGGCTAGAGAAGGCAAACCGTCTTATATGCTTTATGATGGAGTAGGGACATGTTTTATGGTTGAAGAAAACACGGTGGAGACTACGGCATATAGCCAAAAGCCGTGGTCCGAGATTTTCCACATTTTTCGCGGATGAGTTCTTTAAGTTTCAATTTCTAAAGACAATTTTCTGTTTTGTTAAGACTCTTAGCTTTGTTTTTGCTTTAGTTTTAGACAATTTTTTTTGCTTTTTGTTGAAGACTTTTAGACTTGAGTTTCTGGATTATGCGCATGTTTTGGGCGCGTTTATAATGTTTTACAGGTTTGGGAAAGGTTATCTCGGTTGTTACGAGTTAACTTCGAGAAGAAGAAGACCACTGTACAGGAAACATGGTCGACCGACCAGTAACATCAGTCGGCCGACCAGGACCCTGCATCCCAGAAGTTTCTGCAGACTGTCACTTGGTCGGTCGACCGTGTGGATAGGTCGATCGACCGCTGTAGCTGCTACAGGCTGTTCGTGTTTACCTCGGGAAGTGTGCAAGAACGACTAGGGAGTCTCTCTCCTCACTCTTTCTCTTATGCCTTCATTTCTTCTCACTTTCTCAAACTTTAGAAATATTATTTATCGCCCAAAACATTTTTAATCCCCAAAAAAGGGTCTTCTCCATCTTTCTTTTTCAGGTCCTTGGAGTGGCACTGCTGGCCACCGAAACCTCCTAAGGTCAAGCTGGTTTGGGGAAGTTTCCATTGCGCTTAAAATCCGGTGAGTTCCTTCCATGTTTCCTTGTTTTTCGCATTTTCCTTTATTTCATCAACCTTTACTTAGGCTAATGCACAATGAGGACATTGTGCGGTTTGGTTTGGGGAAGGGTTTTGTGTCGCATGCATTTGTTCGATTGCATTTTGTCACACGTTTATTGCATTTTTGTCTTGCATTTGTTCTTTCTTTATTTTCCTTGCATATACAAGAAAAATCCAAAAATAGAAAAAATTAAAAATTTCAAAAAATGCACGTTTACTTTAGCATATAGGTCGAGTCGGAACGAGAGTATTTCAATGATGATTTTGCATTTTTTTTCATGTTTATGCCTATGCCTTGCCTTGTCAACATGTTTTTGTATTAGAGTTATTTGCACATCTACGAGTTTTTGTCAAACAATTTGCCTTTCTTAAGAATTGACTTTTATCCTTGGCAAACTACAATACATTCTGAGTTTTAGAGCCTTATTACTGGTGTCATTCATGACCAGTTATCTAAGATGTGAGTAGTACTCCCTTTGGAACATGTTATATCAATATGCATAAACATGAACATGAATTGCTATATACCTATTTACTATCTTATTTTGTTAGTCTTGATACGTGCATTTGAGGCCCTTTTTCTCTTATTTACCCATAAGCCCTACATAGCCAAAATTGCCTTTTTATCCCTAAAAACTACATCCTATACTTAGCCTACCCTACCAAGCTAGTATTTGTGGTCGATGGAATCCTTTTGAGACAATTTTGGTTTTGTATGTCACCTTGAGCAAAAAGGGAAAAGAAAGAAGGAAAAGGAAAAAGAAAAGAACAGAAAAGAAAGAAAAGAAAGAAAGAAAAACGAAAAAATCGAAAACTTACTGCGAGTCAGTCGACCGACCGTCTCTCTTGGTCGGTCTACCAACTGACAGAAACAGGAATTCAAAATTGTTCAGAAAATTCCCTTTATTTTACATCTTATCACTCCCGTACTTCATTCAAAATATTTGGGAGGATTTTCCTAAAAAAATGATGTGAGATTGTTGCTACAAGATAGCACTTTAATAATACTGAAAGTCGTGAAATTTGTTGTTGGAATCTGGTTTTTACTAGCTTGGCTACTAACCCCACTTATCCAAAAACATTTTAACCTCTTTTATCCTTCACCTCACATATCCCTCATTACCTCAATGCATTTGTCAAGGTCACTTAATGAGTATGTTTACGCACGGTTGTAGAATTCTTTTTCATGTTAGATTGCAGGCATGTCTGTTAGGTTATATAGTCTCAAAACCTAATATTTTAGTCATACTAAATAAGTTGATAATTAACATTTTAATTATAAATATTTTAGATCTTATGCATGCTAAAACTTATGCGGAATATAGGAATCGAATGCTTACAATTCGACGAAACCGGTGAA
Source organism: Silene conica (assembly GCA_029255685.2). Classification (NCBI taxonomy): domain Eukaryota; kingdom Viridiplantae; phylum Streptophyta; class Magnoliopsida; order Caryophyllales; family Caryophyllaceae; genus Silene; species Silene conica. The sequence goes on from CM055315.2 coordinate 58,178,946, forward strand.
AGGATGATCCTCCTTAGTATCCAAATAGAACACCTCCTTCAAGATGCACCCACGACACCCCTTAAGAACCGAAACAAACACAAGCTAGAGTTTATGAAACGGTTTTCCTTAATGTAAGTTATAATCTCTTAAAAGAGATTATAAAACTAATAATACTAATATTATTATCTTAGAAATATTATCTTGTAATATTTTAGAGGTTTTTGGTATTTTCTCTTTAGAAAATCTCGGCTAGTCCTTAGAATGAATGTATATTGTGTACTTAAATTACACATATATTGAACTTAAGAAAACTAATTAACTTAAGTGGACATGTGGAAGGGGTAGCCGGCTAAGGTATGGGGAGGGGGAAAAGAGAGAGCTCTTTTGTATTATCAATAACCTAGGCATGCAACCCTAACCATTAGGTGTTAATGCTAGGTTATCATTGTGTCTTAACCACTTAAAACACAATTAAATACCCTTAAACCATCCCCATGAAACCGGCACCTCACCTTAAAATGGATCCCATTTTATAATTGTTATTTTGTCAATTGTATATGTGTTACATCTAGAGTGTCATATTAAAATAAGTAACAATTAATTTTAATTTAAAATGCATATTTATCAAATAAATATCATTTGTAAATTAAATAAATCATATTTAATAATGTGACAAGTAATTCGAAATTACTATAATATAAAATGGTTATTGTCATTAATTGTCCATATGATTTACAACCCTTGTAATAATATACAAACCGATTCATTCTAATTACGATATTATAAAATATCGTTCAATGTTTAATAATTGACACGTTTCAATTATAAACATAAATCTTACAATAAGACTTAACCTCTGATTTCTCGATATACGAGTTTAAGGAATATGATCAACTCGTATCAATATACATTTGATCAGTTTATCAATTAAGGGAATTGTCCTATAGGTGTGACCTAAAAGGATCAGCTGACCACCATCGTCATACGACAGTAATGTCAAACTCTAGCTAGCCAATCATTACTGATTAATGTTGGTCAGTTGACTAATATAATTTCGTATCATCCCTTGCGTATTCTCGTCATGAAATTTAATTATGTGATCGCACTATTGTTGAGGACACATTTCCCAACAATCTCCCACTTGTCCTCGACAAGTGTGCGTCACCAATTCTCTTATCCTATTACAATCTCCCACTTAATGCAAGGTGTCTCTCTGAGGTCGTACTTGCATTCGATCATATCACGAGTGATTTCCTCAATCTGGAGAATAACTGTTTGACCGGAATTATCTACCATAGATACCTTCCGAGTGTGGCCACGCATTTTCAGTTAACTTCTCCTTGAGTGGCCTTGAGATTTGAACAACCCTGACAAGGGGTGGACAATTTCTATCGTACTACTCCATTCAACTAGCCACAGTCAGTCACAACCCAAAACAATCCCATTTGACTCCAGTTACGAAAAGTCGTAGAGAATGGATCAAGGTTATGCCAAAACTGTACCATCTTGGGTGAGTAGTCTTTAGTCTAAGAATTGACTCATAAGAATACTATAGCAGCTCTTGCCACGACCCGACTATTATAAAATTTCCAGAACTCTATAAGTGGTCACTTTGCCCGACAAAACGTCTCTTGCAGTCTGTCTATGTGATCGACTAGTCATCACATATGACTCTATGGCACTTGAACTTGCCATCAGTCGCCTCACATTCCAGTCGCGTTGAGATGTCACCCTCATGTAAGCGGCTAGGGGCTCTACTAAGTCAATCCAGTTCACTTTATGGGGTTCAAAATTGTCTCTTACAACTCATTTGGATTTTGACAAAGTATCTTTCATTGTGAGTTAATTATAACTCAAATGACATTCACTACTACAGGAACCCTTAAGGACATCGGTTAATGGACATCAGATTTTGGAAAAATCTGATGTAATTAATTTGTACATCAGTTGACTACAAAAATCTGATGTGCTTATAAAATAAAGGACATCAGTTTCTATTTCAAACCCATGTCCATAAGGATCGATTTTAATGCACATCAGACTAAATAACAACCCATGTACATTATTTGGTCAAGGACATCAATTATTTAAATAAACCGATGTTAATTATTGTTGTGAAAAGCGCGAAAAAAAATAAAACCCTCATCAGTGTATATTATTATTCTATCATATCTTAGTTTATGAAATCAAAAAAACCCTCAAATTCCTTCGTGAGAATCGTGACTAGCTTCTACATACGTACTCTTCATCAAAACCCTCATCACTGCTATTTGTCCTTCATCCCCATCGATCGTCGTTCGTCATTTATTCAGTTCATTCCTTCCTTTAGTTCGTCATTCATCAGTTCATTCGTTAATACCTTCTTCTTTCATTTATTAGGTAATTTTCTTAGTTAAATTGATTATTTTTCTGTATTGTGTACTAGTATTTGTTTTGTTTTGTTCCGGCTTGTTTATATTTGATTCAAGAAGTAAATTAATTGTGGTTTATGGTTTAGGGTTTAGGGTTTAAATTGGGGGTTTAGGGTTTAAATTGGGGGATAAGGGACCTGATAAGCGATTAGTGGCAGAGGGTCTGGGGGACAGTAAGGCTGTAGCAATAGAATTGCAGGTCTGGCATGTCTGAACTTCTGGACTGGTATTAGAGTGTATGGAACGTGTTTGAAGACAATAAATTGGTGTGGCGATAATATTAGTTTGTATATGCCCTTTTGTGATTATTGCTAACAACGTGTTTCAGGTACTGGGACACTAAGACACCAAACCCAGTCCACACACAACAACTCCCAGAGCGTTGTTATGCCTTGACAGCGAGACGTCCTCTTATGGTCGTTGGCACTCCGATAGAAATATGATAGTTTATAATTTGTGAAATCCACAGGTGATGTATCTTTTCGAATCTGTAAAACCCTATCTTGTTCTTTCAAGATTCTGTTAAAGGTCATTGCATGTGTCAATACATGTCATTGTTGGTCGAATTCTGTTTTTAGTAAGTGTAAGAATCTTTAAAAATGTAATGAGGTCAATGATAAGGCAATCTTAGATGCTCTCATAGGATATAATCTTAGGGTACATAGGTTACAGACCATCAGTTTGCACTAATAGAGGGTATTAGATGCACATTGGGTGCTTCAAAGACTCTACTATATAACCCTATAATATTTAGTAGTTGAAGATGTTGTACGACTAGAGAAGTCCTGAACTTCATTATTTTATCTGAAAGACGTGTTGGTGGATATGTTCAAATCTCATCTGGATGATAGTAAGTAACCTTTACTCTTGTTGTTTATGGACGTCTTTGTCGTGCTATCACTTTTTCATTGTGTCTAAGTCGAGTCTTATGGCTTCTGTTTTGTGTATGAGTCATGTTCTGGTATTTGGTGTTGACATATGGTTCAAATTTATAGAGCATTAGATCATTCGCAAGTTTTCGTCATTATTCACTTTCAAAAATTCAGAAGATCATTCCTGGTGGTCTGTTTATCGTTATTTGAAGGCTAATATCATTTGTCTGGACGAAAGAATTTGGAGGCAATGGGAGAAGGATAAAATCCCTTGTTTGGTTACCACGTTGAGTTGGAGGAATTAATGGACAAGTTTGGAATGAAAACTTCCTTCTCCACCTCCTCCCCTCCCTTTTTAAGTTATTTATCCTAACAAAGAATTAATATTTTTGTAGTTGTTTGGACATCGGAGGATGAATTATTGTGGGAATCATTTGAGCTTTAAGTTAATGATTTTGTATCTATTATAGATAATTTTAGCTCATAGGTCAAGAAGATGATGTGGCAGAGTATAACCAACAGCAAGTAGAAATGTTGGAGGGTTTCAGTGAAATGGACGCCTTGGCGGAGCGTGGGTTTGTTCTCGGATCAGAGAGGTTGGTTGTATGCAGCCTTACTCCTTTATTAAATTCATATGGGGGCTTTTACGGATGACCAATAGTGAAATTTGCTTTGTGATATGCATTAACACTCTGCCACTTCCTGATAGAAGATGCGTAAAGAGTTTAATGAGCCAATTTGCTTTATTCTATCATACTTTTAAAACCTCGGAATAGTGAGGCTTTTCGTGGTGCATATGCTTAAAGCCTGTTCTAAGTAGGCTTGTTTCTACGTTTTTGTTGTAGGAAGAACAAGAAAACTTGGCCAAAAGTGAGACATTCGCCATCAGGATATCAAATGTAGCCAATATGGTTCTCTTTGTTGCGAAAGTCTATGCATCAATCCAAAGTGGTTCGTTAGCAATCATTGAATCTACTCTGGATTCACTTCTTGATCTTTTGTCAGGATTTATTCTGTGGTTCACTGCATTTTCTATGTCAACACCAAATCCGTATCAGTATCCAATTGGAAAGAAACGTATGCAGCCTCTGGTGAGTCTTACATTATGACAATTTCTTTCAACTATAATTTTATTTATTTTAGTCTTTTGTTGTTCTGTTTTCCATGGTATGAAAGAGAAGAATTTCCTGGATACTCATTTGTTTCGTAAACTCGAGTCCATAGGTGAAAGTAAATGATTTTGACGCTTTCCTTAATCTGAAGTAAACTAAAACCTATTCGGTACCGGTGCATTGATTATCGCTTTGACAATATATTACATGCTAGTTGTTTAACCAACCTAATGTTACATAATTAGTGCTTCATTTGTGGAGTATCCTCATGACCTAGCTCAAGTTTCTTCTTTCCTTATGTTTTTATGGACATACTTGTTCTTTCTCATACTTTCCCTCATTTTTATTGTACGCACTATCATGCTTTTCATCACTAAAATTATAAGCACTCTCATATTGTTGATTTTAGACTATATGCTACCTAAAGGTGATTAAGTTGTAGTTTGGTAACCTTCTGCACTGAAATGCAGCGTACTACCAGCCTGTATGTTCCTAGAATGAAGAGCAAGGATCAATATAATGCTGCAAGGATGAATGAAGGAAATTATGAGGCTCGTCATGTGAACGTGCAAGGGGCTGTATGATTAGAAATTGCGTCGTATCTGAAGCCGATAGATTGGCGTGTCTTCAGGTGATGTTTGTGTTTGAATAAAATTCTGTTCACTAGTACCAGGAACATTTATGTGTCAGGTTTGCTGGGATGGGGCAGTTGGTCCTCATTACCAACAACAGTAGTTTTCCATGGGTAGTGTAGGAGCTATGGATGAATATGGCTATTTGAACTGATGTAATGTTGGGCTGATGTTGCTCACTGGCCAGATTTCAAGCTAGTTTGGGTCTGCAGTGGTCTGTAAGGCAGTCTTGTAGGGTAGTAGAATTGGAAGGGACTGGCAGGAGTGCGGTCCTCACCTTTGCTGGCTGTTCTGAATGAGCGGTGCAGCGCTTGATGCACAGGCCGTGTTAGTGCAGGTATTAAATCTGAGGTAGTGCATTCTTCATATGACGATGCATTCACAAGGTCTGTACACTACTTCTTTTGGTAGTGATGTAGGGAATAGATTAATGGCAGTTTTAAAATCTTATTCAATTACGGTTCTATTTATTGACATTGAACAGGCAAGTCTCAATAGACGAAGGAGATAGCAAGGTTCGTGAATCAGGGGCAATGTTCCTTGAGACTAGCGCAAAAGCAGGTTTCAACATCAAGGTATAATTGTCTCAAGATTTTGTATGTACCTGATACTTTGTATCTAATATACTGCATAAAATTACCCCATTGGACGTGGTTCGTCTATCACGCAAAAGAAGTACTAATGCAGGTGATGCTGGGCATATGTAGCAACATCATAGGTGGTTAACAGAGGTGGCAATGGTGCAGGTCGTGATCTGTACTATTGTTGGCTAATGATTGTTGCAATGAAATCAGAATGTAAGTATATGATTTTAGGGAATAAGTTTCAGTTGGGAGTAGGTGCAGTAGAGCAGCTGTGTCGCAGTCTGGTTATGCACTCTTCTGTGTGCAGGAATCTGTATGCACAGGGCTGCTTCTTCTGTACTGGATTCCTGGGTATGATGCATTATTGCATCAGTAGCAGCGGAGCAGTAGAGCTTTTGTGCAGAATAGCAGCAGTGGCGTTGGAGTATGGGCCAGACGCTGGTCTAGTATGTGCTACAGGGGGTCTGATGCTTGCTACTGTGTTTGCAGATGTGGGCAGAGTGGCAGGGAAATCTGGTTTGGGAATTCTGGTTTGGTAATAGTGAGTAGGGAACTGAGCAAGAATGGAGTCAGAAGCGTAGGCTTCAGAGCTGATCAACACAAGGACGCGCATAGCTTAGGATTCATCTGGGACAAGGCTGGTCACATTGTAAGCTCATTTACGTTTATTATAAATGGTATCGTCTTTTTGGAAGCTCATTGTAAGCGGTTTGGTTAGTTGATGAATTTGGATAATGTATATGAAAGACGACCGACCTTTGCTTTGAATTTGTTTAATGAAAGACGAACGACTTTGTCGTGCTTTGCTATGAATTTGTGTTTGTTTGGTTGATGGTGGCCTATAATCTATTTTGATACGCCAGTCTAAATGGCTGACCTCTGAATAATGTATACTGGTGGTACAAATTACCATCAATACCAACTTTTTTTTTTAAAAAAAGGCAACATTAAGGACAGCAGTTTATGCAATAGTATGATGTATATTAACTTGTAATGCACATGGGCTTCGGTCAACAACCGATGTACAAAACATAAATGGACATCAGATTACAGCTAAAGAATGATGTGCATAAGAGTGATGGACATCAGAATTATTAAACCTCCGATGTGCATTAAAACATGGACATCAGATGTGAGCTAAAGAATGATGTGCATAATAATGGTGGACATCAGACTTATTAAACCTCCGATGTGCAATAACACATGGAAATTAGATGTGAGCTAAAGAATGATGTGCATAAGGATGATGGACATCAGACTTATTAAACCTCCGATGTGCATTAGCAAATGGACATCGGTTGCAAAACCGATGTCCTTGATACCCATAATGGACATCAGTGAACTCTACATCGGTTGCTAATCCGATGTCCTTGACCATAAAAGTCTGATGTCCTTAAGGGTTTCTGTAGTAGTGATTGTTATGCAAAAACAGTCAATACTGTTTCATTGCATTTGACGCACGTTCATCAATTTGTATTAGTGTTTTGTGAATAAACCTTTTATTCCTGTTTTCAAAACTTACAAATTTTGGTCTCCTTCTAACTCATATTATCTTGCATAATATGATCTTATTTGAGTACATATCTAGAACTCATTCTATATTTTGACTTATCTTATAACTTGTGACGTATTGGTGTATCATAGGGATTAAAATATCGCTCTAAAGTACCTAGTCACTTATGTACTGAAATCTATATTGTAGTTATTTACGATTTCATCACTCCAACATTTTCAATCATTTTGGCTATTTAATCAAAAATTTTAGGTTCATATTCATCAATATGAATAATGTTTTTAACCATTTTGATTTCTAATGGGTGACCTTTTATTATCAATATAATAAACCTCCCCGTGAACCTCCTATCTAGAATTGAGAACTTCTTATTCTTTACACATTAAAGAATCACCATTCTCTCTTAATGGTACGTTCATTTTTCTAATGAATATCGCTCCCACTAAAACCAACATCACTCGATTTATCATTTCTTAAATGAACCTTTCATTTCTCGCATGTTATACTTTTGTTATTACTTGAATAATTATCACTATCCCTATAGTGGTTCACCTTTCTTAATTTCACTTTTCGATATAACAAAGACTATTGTCGAGGGAACTGAGCTGATTTCTCCTCTATTATCTTATAATTTTGGAAATATTATTATTTTAAGGAACCAGTTTTCCTTCCGAATTCATACGGAGTTTCCCCACTGAAACAATGAATCATAAGGAACATTTCCTCTTGTGTCCTCCTGTAGTTTCTTCAATGTCCTCTCGTAGTTTCTTATATACATTCATTTAGGGTTCTTCTTAAGAATCCCATGTAGGATTCTTCTCTAAGATCCTACATTTATATCATTGGTTTGCGGGCGAAATATTTTCTCCCACTCTATCCTCTTAAAAATAACCTGTATTTATATAAGGATAGCAATTTTCGATAGAACCAATGTATATGAATGTTTGAAAAGTTTATAGGTGTGATGAATTCATTCTCATTTTCGCTTAAAATGATCATCATATAATGAATTAAGCATGTCTCAATTTGATTGAAAGTATCTCATGTGGTGTAGTTCTCCGTTTTTAATCAACACTTTGATTCTTTTATATTGATCGTATCAATGTTATTTTATAATGAACGTTTCATGGTACTTCTTTAGTGATTTATAGAGATCACTTTGATTCATGTTCGACAAGGCATACAATTTATTTTAGGAATCAATAATTCGATTAAGAACAAAAGTAGTGACTTGGGTTGAAAACCAAGTTACTAATATCCAAAATACAACCATTGTTTAGGATTTTAAATCCTTGTCTTAAAAGAAAAGAAATTGTTCTAGGAAATAAAATGCATAATATGAAAGAAGACAATAGTGAAAATTAGAGCCAAGCTCTTAAGTCTTCAATCAATTAGATGCTACCATAGCCATCCATGTAAGGAACTTCATGCTTCCTTCTCCTTGCCTTTGTCATTAGGAGGTGGCCCTTTAAAACAATTAAAAAGGGTAAAGATCAACAATTTGTATCACTATACATAAGTTGACAAAATAACATGAATTTTAAACGAGAATTATTACCTACGGGGAGAGCTTTCCCATTTTTGAGATCGGTCAAGTATTTGGGGCAATTACGTTTCCAATGCCCTAACCTCGTGCAATAATGGCACTTGTCTTCAGATTTTGAAGATGATGTGGAAGCGCCTTTTGAAAAGGTCTTTTCTTTAGCCGGTTTGGGCTTGAACGTTTTCTTGCCCTTGCCTTTGAAGGCATTCCTCTTGAAATTTCCTTTCCCTTTCTTCTCGATGTTCAAAACATCCTTAGTGGAACTTTCATGAAGTCCCATGTCCCTCTCGGCTTGGACGAGCATCTTATGCAATTCATCCAATGTGGTCTCTTGATTTCGCATGTTGAAATTCACCCGGAATTGAGCATACGATTTCACCTTATTGAGAGAGTGAAGAACTCGGTCAATGATGAGAGAGTCGGGAACATCAACTCCTTGCAACTTGAGAGTCTCCGCAAACTCAACTAATTTGAGTACATGAGAGCTTATCTTTTGTCCCTCCTTCATGCAAATGTCGAAGAAGGCGGAAGCCGCCTCATATTGAATCACCCTTGGAGTTTGTGAAAACATCGTCGCAAGTTTGGTGTATATCTCATATGATGTGCTTAACTTGATCATACTCCTTTGGAGATCCGGCTCCATGGAGAAGATAAGCACATTTTTAAGAGCGGAGGACTCTTTCATGTAGGCTTCATAAGCCTCACGAGTTTGAACCGCGGAACGAGCGGTCGGAGCGGTCGGAGCGGCTTCGGAGAGGTAACGGGTCTTATCGTCACCTTGAGCGGCTAAAAGTAATTGCGCATCCCAATCCTTAAAATTGGAACCCGGCTTATCGAGTTTGCAACGATCCATGAAGGACCGAAGCCATGATACATTAGTGAGAGGTGGAGCATTGGTGGCCATTGACGATGTTGAAATTAAACTACAATAAAAGTGAAGGAATTAAAACAACATCATTTTAAAACTCGTAATTAAATTTAAATTTAAATTTAAACAAGTTTAGTTATTTACTTAATTATCTCTTACCCAATTAAGTAAACAATTCCGAGACCCAAATCCATATTAATCTGGGCACGGTGTAGCCGATTCAACCCTTATTGATATAATTTGGTGGATTAACTATTTAATCGGTTGTACCTTAGAACTCTCGGTCGACAATTTTCTAAAAATTGTCTTTAGCCCGAACTTATTCCAACTACGGTTACGAATACCTTTGTTGAGATCGACCAAATTTCAAGGTGTAATCTTATTACCCCACTTACCCAACGTAACAAGTTTAGTACCCCGGTTTAGCCGAGCCCACTTTTTTTTTTGTGAAGAAGGGAGTCATGGGTCTATACTTATTGGTAAGGCTAAGTCTCAATATTTATTTGTAAGAGATCTAGTCAAATTATTATCTATCTCCGTTTAAGTGAACTAAGTGGGTGAATTATCGATAAATTAATTGACTAGGTCGACTAAATCGAATAAAAAATGCATGACATGATACGACGATTTGGCTATGCATGCAAACATATAAAGCAAAATAAAAGCATAAAAACTTAAAGCATAAGAAACCCTAGTATGGACTTTCCTAGAAAAGAAAATAATAAAAGTACAAATTCGGAAACCAACTCTTTTGGTCCCTTGAACTTCACGAGGCACGCATCCCAAGGTAAACACCGTCTCGGTCGGAACTCCTTTCCGAATGGCATCGTCTTCAAGGCTCCCCGGAATTTACAAAAATTACAACTTTTCTAGTTTACTTTATACATTATAAAATAGAAAACAATAAATAAAGTGATATGAGATCACATTAATTACATCCGAATCGATAACCCCTTACATTACGGGAAATATCGATTAAAAACTAAGGCCATACTAAGTAAAATTACATAATCCAAAATTACGTAAATAAAATCATGACAATCATAATTAAAATATGCAATGCTTATGAATATGAACTAACATGCAAAACCTAAGCCAAATCGTCTGTAACACCCCAAGAGTATGAGAGGAAAGTTGTCCCACATCGGTAGAATATGAGGCTTGTGATATGTTTATAATATCTTCCACCCACCACTTAGTAACAAGGCCTTGTGCTTTTGGGATTAAGTGAGGACAATTATCGGGCCCAAAAGTGCACACCCATCTTATTGGGGGTGTGTTACGACCGTGGTGGGTCGGGTTGTGTTCTTTAAGTGGGAGAGTTTGTAACACCCCAAGAGTATGAGAGGAAAGTTGTCCCACATCGGTAGAATATGAGGCTTGTGATATGTTTATAATATCTTCCACCCACCACTTAGTAACAAGGCCTTGTGCTTTTGGGCTTAAGTGAGGACAATTATCGGGCCCAAAAGTGCACACCCATCTTATTGGGGGTGTGTTACGACCGTGGTGGGTCGGGTTGTTACATCGTCCTATTTAATATCATTTATATATATAGTTATCGTATACCTCGGTTTTATGGAATTGCGTGCTTTAACGATTAAAAACACTTTGCATTATGTGAATCGGAATTCACTCTTAAGTTAATCATCCCAACTCATTTAGGTTTCAAAATTTAGTCTTACTCAAACTTTGAACATGACTTAACTTAATATTATAATATTGTTCGGTATTACTCGGTTTTACTGGAAAAATAATATAAAATTCAAAAAGAGTCATAAAATTTCGAAAAATTCAAAATTCAAAATTTGAATATTCTAGAAATTTCATAAAATTTCAAAACCTTAAAAATATAAGTATTTACCCGGTTTTAATATTTATTTCATAAATATGACGTAAAACTAGTATTTTGAGTCGGAAAATTAAATAATTACCATCATAAATACATATAAAATACTAATAATATTTTAACACATTCCAAAACACCTTAAGAAACTGAAATGGACAGAAAATTAAATAGCACACTGTCCAAAATCCGAAATTTTCATTAAAATGACTCTTATTATTAAATTTTTAAATATAACTTTTTAACAAATAAAAATTAAATAAAACATAAACTTTTGGCTCCCAAGAAAAATATGGTGATGAACATATCAAATATGACTTTTATGGGTTAAATTTTTCGGCCATTTTAACAACTTTTGCTATTTTTAACGATTTATGTCATATATCGTACAATTTTAACCATTTAAAATTATTTCACAAGCATAACATCAAATAAAAATCTCGAAATTTTTATACATGCTGGAAATAATATATATGACATCGTGTAAAATTTTTATGGCCAAATTCCAACTTAAATTATTAAAGTCGAAATTATGTCACTTTTATCCGATTTTTACATTAAAAATCAATAAACATGCAATATATTATAAAAATTTCTGGAAAATTTAATATACATTTTAAATATTGCAAGTGACATGCTCCAAAAATTTTATAGTCAAATTCGAAATATATGTAATAACCTGTGTTTTAATTATTAAAAGTAATAATTATTTGTACGGTCAACGTTAAAGTCATCATGTTGATCGTAGGTGAACAACGTATATATATTGTGTAACACCCCCATTTACCTAGGAGCCTGAACTAGGACTTCCATAGTAAAAAGGATTGTTACCATCCTGGATGACCAGAATAGTAGATATACATAGTGAAAGAAACACAGTACTTTAGATGTAAATGGTTAAACTGAAAGATGATACAAGCCAAGTTTATAAAAAGGTCCAAACCGTACAACTGATAACAACCTCAACTAAAACATGTGAAACTAAATGATCTAGAACTAGGTCGGTCCATGCCATTTCTCTCATTCCAAGGCCAGCTCCTAATCCTGTTGTCTCTGACCTGAAAGATCTACTCCCCATTCTGGATCATTGTAGGTGAACACGAATACACTGTCAACCTCGCGGTTGAGTAGGATAGCACAAATATAAAATGCAACAAGTAATAATATGCAAATGCTTATAACATGCTCGAGCTCCATCTCATTCTCAATACTCATACCCTTGCACCAAGCCATACCGAACCTCCCGGCAGACTATAGTCGGCCGTCGCCGAACACCAGCATAACAGCTGAGGTCACCAGGTCTAGCCCTGCAGAGCTAGCCTGGGCCCAATAATGTCTCATCATCATCTCAATCTGTAACCGTGCTCATGCCATGCTTATGAATGCAATAAATAAAGAACCAACACTGTAAATGCATCTCATAAATAACTATACTTGCATCCATAGCATCCAGTTAACTTACAAACATAACACAATACAAAAGTAGTCCCAGTGTATCCTACCTGGAATAGCAGTCTGAAAATAAGCAACACCGTCTAGAAATACTCCACTTCAAATTCCGTTCCTAAGATAATTCTTAATATTAAAAACTATTCGTACAACACATGTTACAACTAATTATAAACTCACGAATCATAAACTTACTAAATATAAATTTACTAAATATAGCACACGATGAACTATTCCATTCTTACTAGCGTAATAACAAATATGACAAGTTTATAACGACACTACTCATATTCTCTATATTAATATCAATACAAATGTTAACAATATTCCTCTTGATAAAATAACAATAACACCAAAAATATACCATAACATAATTATTGAAATCTAGTAATAAAACACCCTTAATAATTTATATTATAAAACAATAAGAACACTAATCAACAACAATAACTCAATTAACACACTTATCATATAATACTAATATTAATACTAATACTAATAACAATAATAATAACATTACTAACAACAACAATAATAATAATCATAATAATAATAATAATAATATTAAACCATGAAAAATATGATGATCATCATGATTAAAGCAACACGTAAGAGGCAGCCCTTTGACAAACCGAGAACCATGAACCGCAGCCATAAACACGCAAAACAGAGCAAACCCGCGCCCCTATCCCGCGTCAAAACCAGCCTGCAACCACCAGCCGTGTCCACCACCTTCACCCATGACACCACCAGTCTCGCCTCTGAGTCGTGGTGGTTCCAGTGGTGAGGGTAGCAGCCGCGACCACCGCACCAAACACCCATGAACGAAGCAAACAAAACCCCTGGATCACAGCCTTTCCCCTTTCTCCTCCAGCCTACCCAACTAACCTCCCTTAAACGACACCCCCGGCAACCCCTGACTTCTACTCCGGCACCACCAGGCTCACCACCGAGCCACGGTGGTTCCATGAGGAGAGTCAGTGACTGTCGACTGGACACTACCACCACTTACAGCCATCACAAACACCCTATGTACATACTGCCTCCCTGATTACGTTATCTGTGACCCAAAACGAAACCCACCACAAAGTTCGACTCAGCCACCCAAAACCACCGCGACAAAGACCACACTAATCCCATAACTACAACCTTCATAACCATCCATTATACATACGAGATTATAAACAATTACTCAAAGAAAACTGGGTAGAAACATGGTCTGTTCAGAATGTTAATCTAGGATTAAGGGTACGACTCTGAAAACGCTTTCAATTAACACCCTCATCGACGGACACCCAAAGACGACGACGACCCAAACATGACCCTCTCCTCATTACTATACATCACAGATTAAAATTAAGTATAAAACAGATACGTTGCATTTGCGTATAATCATGAAAACGTATACAAAGTGTGATAGGAAAACAGGGAAAACGAGTGGAGAGATGATCTTACCTACTTGCCCTAGCAATCGAGCCGCCCTAGACACCCTTAGACACCGTGTGAAACTCCCTGTGGTACACCTTGAGGTGGCGGCAGAAGAGGGGTGGAGAGATTATGTGAGTATGAGTGTTAGGGTTAGGGTTTATGGGGTTGCTAATATATGACGGTAGAGAGGGTGATAAAATGGGGTAGAGTTATAAATCTGAAAACGTGTGATGGGCTAGGGTTTGGCACGAAATTCTAGGTCCAAGGACTCAGCTACCCGTGTATGTTGTAGCCCATCACGCACTCCAACACCCACATAGCATGTCTCAAGTACGGGTCCGTTAAAAAAAATCACTTAAACGATTCTAAAAACAACGCGTAAAACACCTCGTCCACAATTATTATATCGCTTTTAGTATAATTCATCGACATCGAAACTACTAAAGTTAGCGTAACACGAAGTAAAAATGCGAGGTATTACATATTGTTTATGCTAGACAAACCAATCCGTGGTGGGGTTCGAAGTGAGGACTAAGTCTTCTAGTTATTTTGGGTAGTATGTTGTTAAGGGGATTCGAACCCCAGATCGCTGGCTAAGGGTTGATTATGGGCCTCGAGATGTGTGTAGGTTATGAACTTAGCCCACACGTTGTTTATAACAAAAACGCAGCAGTAGTTTATGCCGCCATATATAGTCACTCCAATCTTACCCTAATCATCACCCTAGCTCAAATCTTATCTCACAAAACCCTAGCCGTCACTTCAGAGAGGGAAAAGAATCTGTCCACGGTGGTTGTAAGGTGGTGCACAGCAGTTCGAATTAGCCAAAGATCGGGTATGTTACACACGGTTGAAAGTCCTGTTGGTTTATACTATCTTCTTCACGTATTTTGTTTTGTGTACTCGTATAATCCTCGTTGTTTAAAGTATGAGTCTGTAGTAGGTCACGTAATAAGCAAGGGTAGACTACTAGGGTGGTGTCGTTGGCTGTGAAATCCGTCATAGAGGGTGGTTTATACGGTGTCCATGTGTTGCTATTTCGTTCTGTTTCTATAATGTTTAATAGCAGTGTTTTATATACGTTTTATCGAAGGTTTTGCGTCGAGTTTTGTGTTTAGTTTTTACGGGTGTTGAGTCAGGGAGTCAGGTGGTGTATGGGTTGTACAGGGAGTGCTGGTCACGGTGGTTAGGAGTGGTTAATTATGGTGGTGAAGAGGGTTTCGAAGGGTTGTCAGGGAGTGGGTTGTACCATGTGTCTGGTAGGGGTTGTTTGGGATGGTATCACCGCCGACTAGGGGGAGGTTTATGCGGTGGTACCATGGTGGTTGTAGGCGTCTTGTGTCAGTGGTGGTGGTCGAGGTGAGAGTAGTCGGTGATGGGGGTGTCGGTGGTGGTTTCAGGGAGTTTTCGTAAGAGCTGTAAGTGAGGGATCTTCAAGGGGGTCGTGAACCAGGCCTTGCAATGGCCCTGGTTCTACTCGTTGGGGGTGGTCGACGGAGCTGGAGGGTGTTAGGAGTGTAACCGGCGGTGTGGGGACTGAGTCGGGTAGTTGCCGGCAGGGACCAGGGTGGCCACACGGCGGAGAAGGGTGTTGTTGAGGTCGCGGGTTATGGTTGTTTTGGGTATTTATCGTTTTCTCGTTGTTTTATGAGACGGTGTTGAAATGTATTATTAATATTATTACTAATACTTGTTATCTTATTATTATTATTATTATTATTATTATTATTATTATTATTATTATTATTATTATTATTATTATTATTATTATTATTATTATTATTATTATTATTATTATTTTATGGTTATAATTAGTATTGTTAATTTTATTGCGGGTTAGAAGTCTTGTGTTACGGGTTGCTATATTTAGAAAGTTGCTATATTTAGAAAGTTGCTATATTTGGAAAGTTGCTATTTTGGGTAACCTTGGTTGTTGGTAAACTTTCTAAGTATAGGAGGTTTCTATAAATAGAATGTGTACGTATGTTACGAGGTGTAGGGAGTTTATTGATTATATGATATATGTCTAGGTGGAGGTTTTCGCGTGGAACACTTTTAGTAGCTGTTGCGCACTTGCAATTATCTTCCGCAGTTTTGAGGTAGGGGAATATCTATGTTGTAATTGTGATCTGACATGAAGATATTTGTTATATGGTTGCTATAGTTACATGTGATATATTGTGATCGAATGATTATTGATTATTGTGGAGAACGGGGCTTGTGAATGGGTCTTGTGATATGGGTCTTGTGATAAGGGACTTGTGATATGGCCATGGGAGGTGTGGTGTGTTGGAGGTGTGGTCGAGAAATGATTGTGGAGGAGATGGAGGAATTGTTATTGTGTTATTTCATGTCGTGATTATAATACCTACTCAACCTCGTGTTGACCTTGTTTGTTGTTTGATTGTGTCTGCGTTGATCCAATTTATTGGGGAGCAGAATGTCAGCTTTAGACTTGTGGATGCTGGAAGGGTGGAGAGAACATGGATCAGACCTGTCTAGTGATAGCTCAGTCATTTAGTCTTTCACCGTACTTGAACTTTTAGTTTTGGTTTAGTACAGTTGTAATACGTTTGAGACATTGGTTTAACGTTAATTACTTAATAAATTACTGTATTTCTTCCTTTTGTTATCTACTACCTCGGGTAACCGAGATGGTAACACCCTTGGTTATTTGGAGGGTCCTAGTTCAGGCCTCTAAATAAATGGGGGTGTTACAAAGTGGTATCAGAGAGAACGATCCTCAGGCCTAATCTAATGAACCCAATGAACGTAGGAAGAGTCTAAATAAAATGAACTCCGGGATAGAACTGTTAGGAGCACACTAAAGGGGAAGTATGAGTCTGGGGTGTTGGGAAATGTGTCCTCAACAATTGTGCGATCACGACAGTGATAATAAAATCATTGTCATAAATCTTATGAATTGAATATGCAAGGGACGATCCGATATTTGATATAGTCAACTGACCAACATTAATCGGTAATGATTGGCTGACTAGAGTTTGACATTACTGTCGTATGACGATGGTGGTCAGTTGATCCCTTTAGGTCACACCTATAGGACAGACCCCTTAAACATATATATTGATTAATTGTATAGGATACAGATTGATCGATATTCTTAAAACCGTATATTGAGAATTCAGAGGTTGAATCTTAAAGTAAGATTTATATTTGAAATTGAAATGTGTCGATTGTCAAATATTAATCGATATTTTAGAAATATCGAATTTAGAATATGAATGGTTTATGGTTATAACAAACGTTGTAAATATATCGTATTGACGATTATTATGATAACCATATGTTGGGACGGTAATTACGAATTGCTAGAACAATTTATTAAATATGATTTAATTAATTTAGAAATATTATTTATGTGATAAATAAATTTTAAATTAATACAATTTAATTATGTCACATAAGATGTCACATATTATACAATTGTACAAATTACAAATTGTAAAATGAAGGTCCATTTTACATATTGTTATGTCGTGTGACTTTGTATGGGTTATGTGTTTATATTGTGTGTTATGATTACAACACAATGATGATTATAGCTTACACCTAAATTGTAGGATGACATACCTATATTGTATGGGTAAGTCAAAAAGCTTTTAACATCTTTCTTACTCACTCAACTCACATGCCTCACTCAACTCTCCCTATATAATGTAAGTTACTTACATTATTCACATTCTAGTCCAAGTTTTTCTAAGTATAAGAATTAGAATAACCTAATTCTATTTCTAGTGTGAGAGATAAAATAAAACCTCTAAAATATTATCTATATAATATTTTGTAGTATACTAATATTATTAGTAGTACTCGGTTTGTAAGTTAACCGATTCCATCTCCTAGCTCGGGTTCGGTATTCGGTGTTTAAGGGTAGGTCTTGGGTGCATCGTAAAGGAGGCAAACTATTTTGGTTGCTCCGTGGAGGATCGTCCTAGCACTTTTCGGACCGATTGTAAGGCCTTTTCGTTATTGTTCCGCATTTAGTTTTGCATGCATAAGATCTTGAGTATAATTAATATGAGATTAATTAAAATGTAAAATAATTAGTAAGACTACATTATTAGGATTTGTTAGTATGACTACCGTGTTTTCCTTCAAGTGGTATCAGAGCATTAGGTTGCTTGCATGCAACTCGATTTTTACGTTTTTGCGAGAAAATGCGATTTTAATTAAAAACGAAAATGAGTAGTACATATAGGATATGCACGAAAATGTTAACGCATGTATACTTTCTGGTCTTAAAATAGTTTCAAGTCATTTTGATGATTTATGGAATAATATTGTTCAATATTGTAATTAAATTGTTTAATTCATGCTCTAAATCGGTTAAAAACGTTTTAATATGGGAAAAATAGCTAAATAATGTTTCTGGCCATTAATTTTAAATATGTTCTCACATGCACTTAACATATTATGAATATATAATTTTCGAAATTATTTAAGTTTTATGCATGGTTTATGAATTTTAATTGTTAAATTGTCATAAAATGAGTTAAATATGGGATAAATAGTTATATTATGAATTTAACTATAAATTTTTTTGTAGATGTCACATACAGTATATAAAATATATGATGAATTTTCCAGAAATTTTTCTTTAATATTGCATGAAAATTGATTTTTATCGTAAAAATCGTAATATTAGTGACATATTTTAGCTTAAATAGTTTAAGTTCGAATTTGACCATAAAAATTTAATATAGTGTCACATATATTATTTCTAGAATGCATGTAAATTTTGAGCTATTAATCTCGAATTTTGCATGAGAAATGATTTTAATCGGTAAAATCGCGTAATATATGACACGAATTATTAAAAATAGTAAAAGTTACTTAAATGGTCCGAAAAATTCACCCATATTAGTCATATTATATATGATCATCAACATATATTTATTTAGTGCCAAAAGTTTCTGAAATTTTAAATTTTAATTTTAAAGGTTAAAGTTGATATTGAGTGTTGAAAGAGTCATAATCATTTTTTTTTCAGATCTTAAACAGTGTGCACCTGATTTTTCCTTACATTTTCAGATACTTTGAGTGTCTAGGAAGATGTAAAAATTATATTGGAATTTTATTACATAATTTTTGAATTAATTTTGAATTTTTCGAAATATTATGCATATTATACGGCTATTTTACGAAATAAATGGTGTATTTCGAAAATATTTAATTTTAAGGATCTGAAATTTTAGAAAATTTTCAGTATGTTCAAAATTTTAAATTTTGAATTTTCGAAATTTTTATGACTCGTTTGATTATTTTAATGCTATTTCCCGTAAAACCGATTAAAACCGAACAATATTAAAATAAAAGTTAAGTAATTTTCGAAATTTAAGTAAGACTAAATTTTGAATCCTAAAATGTGTTAGTAAACTTAACTAAATCATGAATAGTGATTCATATAGTGATTTTTAAATTGTTTAAATCACGTTATTCCATAAAACCGTGTTATTACGAATAACGATATTTAAAACGTGTTTAAATAGGACGATTTGGCTTAGGTTTTGCATTTTACAAAAGAATTGCATAATTAGTTATTGTTTATGAATGTCATATTTTATTTACGTAATTTTGAATTATGTAATTTACTTAGTATGGCCTTAGATTTTAATCGATATTTCCCGTAATGTAAGGGTTTATCGATTCGGTTGTAATTTAATGTGATCTCGTATCACTTTATTTTATTGTTTTATTTTATTTTATAATGTATAAAATAGATAGAAAATTTGTAATTAATTGTAATTCCGAAGATCCTTGTAGACGGTGCCATTTCGGAAAGGAGTTCCGACCAAGACGGAGTTTCCGTTGGGATGCGTGCCGCGTGTGAAGTTCAAGGGACCAAAGGAGTTGGTTTCCGAATTTGTATTTTACTTCATTTTCTATTTTAGGAAAGGCCATACTAGGGTTTTATTTATGCTTTTAAGTTTTTATGCTTTTATTTATGCTTATCATGTTTGCATGCATAGCCAAATCGTCATTCAAACTCATGCATTTCATCGATTTTTATCGACTGTGTCAATTAATTTATCGATAATTCACCGACTTAGTTCACTTAAAGGAGATTGATAATAAATTGACAAGATCTCTTACGTTATTTAAAAATCGAGACATAGCCTTACCAAAAAGTAAAAGACCCGCGAAGGATCTTCTTCATAAGGGAGTAGGCTCGGCTAAACCGGGGTGCAAACCTTATTACGTTGGTGAAGTGGGGTAATATGATTATGTTTCTCGAAATTTGGTTGATCTCGACGAAGGTATTCGAGCCACCGTAGTGGTAATAAGTTCGGGCTAAGATAAGAATTAGTGTAATTTTATCGACCGAGAGTTCTAAAAGTAGAATTGATTAAGGAGTTAATCTACCGAGTCATATTAATGAGGGATGTATCGGCTAAACCGTGCCCGAGTTAGTGTGTATTTGGTTCTCGGGATCATTTACTTAATTGGGTAAGAGATCATTAAGTAGATTTTTAACTTGTTTAAAATTTACAAGTTTATTTATTAAAACGATAATTGTGTTTTAATTCCTTTATTGTAGTTCAATTTCGATTTTCAATCATCTATGGCAAATAACGCTCCACCACTCCCACATCACGTTTCATGGCTTCGGTCTTTTATGGATCCTTGCAAGCTTGAGAAGCATGGCCCCAATTTTAAAGATTGGGACGCCCAATTGGTGTTGGCCGCGGAAGTCGACAATAAGACTCGTTATCTTACCATTGCCGCTCCTCCCACTCCCGGTGCTCGTTCATCGGAAGCGACTCGTGAGGCCTATGAGACCTACATGAAGGAGTCACATGCTTTGAAGAACGTGCTTATATTTTCGATGGAGCCGGATCTCCAAAGAAGAATGATTAAGCTAGCCACGGCTAATGAGATTTACACTAAGATTGCGACCATGTTTTCGCAAGCTCCTAGGGTAATCCAATATGAGGCGGCCTCCGCATTTTTTGATTTGACCTTAAAGGAAGGTCAAAGGGTTAGTCCTCATGTGCTCAAAATGGTTGAGCTAGCCGAAACCTTGAAGTTCCAAGGGGTGAATGTTCCCGACTCGCTTATTATTGACAAAATCCTTCACTCCCTCAACAAAGTGAAGTCGTATGTTCAGTTTCGGGTAAACTATAACATGCGAAATCAAGAAACCTCCTTGGACGAGTTACATAAGATGTTGGTCCAAGCGGAGAGGGATATGGGACTTAATGAGAGTTCCACAAAGGATGTTCTAAATATCGAGACGAAAAGCAAGGGGAAGTTTAAGCGCAAGGCTAACAAGGGTAAAAATGTCAAAGCCTTCAAACCCGCATCTCCTAAAGAGAAGACTTTTACGAAAGGTGCTTCTTCTTCGTCGTCATCAAAGGTTGAAGACAAGTTCCATTATTGCACTAGGATGGGGCATTGGAAGCGCAATTGCCCGAAGTATCTCCATGACCTCAAAGCCGGAAAGGTTCTTGCAGTAGGTATAAATTCTCGTCTAATTCATGTTACTTAATCAATTTTTGTATATTGAAACAAGTTATTGATTCTTACCCGTTTATAAATTGTTTTAAAGGAGCGCCTACCAAAGACAAAGGCAAGGAGAAAGCGAAGGACACTTAAAGTTCCTTCCATGGATGGCTATGTTAGCATCCAAGATTGAAGACATAAAGAGCATAACTCTAATTTTCATTTTGATGTCTTCTTTCATTTCGCATTTTAATTTAAGAACTTTGTATTTCTTGTACGACAAGAATCTTGTTGAAACGATGGTTGTAATAGTGGTGACTTGGTTTTCAACCCAAGTCATCCTTTTGTTCTTAATCAAACATGTTTTTAAAAGGCTTTTATATGATATATAACATGAGTAATATGATAGGATCATTATAAAAGTAATTCGACTTACTTGAAAATGAGAATTGCATCCCGTGAAATACTTCAAATTCAAACATAAGAACATTAGTTCATTATAAGATTTTCACCTTAAATGAAGGAATATGTTAATATCTCAATACTCAAATTAATTCTTTATCCAATACATTGTTGTCGGGCGAAAATGCTATCCTTCTTAAATAACGGTTATTTTAGAGGATAGAGTGGGAGAAATTATACGCCCGCAAACCAATGAAATAAACATAGGATCTTAGAAAAGTGTCCTATAAGGAGTCCTTAAGAAGAACTCTAAAAGATTGGATAGAAGAAACTACGAGAGGACACAGAAGAAACTACGCGAGGACACAAAAAGGAAATGTTCCATATGTTGTCATTAATTCCCAGAGAGGACAAAGGGAACCGCGAGTGTTAACGGAAGGAAATCGTTTCCATGATGTTAATGTTTCTGTTTTATAAAGATAATAGAGGAGAAATCATCTCCCGTTCTCGTGGGAAGGAAAATGAAAATGAAATGTTCATAGCGAGTTGAGAAAATGTTTGAAGTGAATCTAAATGAAATGTTCATTATGAGTTGAGAAGATGTTTGAAGATATTACCTAATCACTGTGAAGATAGTGGGAGTTATTAAACTATAAGATAGTGACATGGAATTCAGTGGGAGAAAGAATATGAAGTTTTTCAATTCTAAATGAATGTATGTTAAGAACATAAATCATAAGTGAGTTTATTATATGATAATGAAACGTCACCGATCAGTTATCGAGGTTTGGATTTGAATTCAAGATATGAAAATGTTAATTCATATAACCTTGATTAAAATGCCAAAGGTTGAAACAAAACCTTATTTCGATATAAGCTTCTCGAGGAGAACTAGTAGATCGAATCTAGGTAAACTACAATATAAATTCTAGTACAGTATGACTATGTTCATAAGGATGACATGTCATGAATTTTGAGAAAACAGTGGGAGCTTCCTTAAAGTAAGGAGACTCGAGTCGAGTATAAAGACTTGAAATGTAATTGAATAAGATCATATTATGCGAGATGATATGAGTCATAAGGAAACCGGAATTTGTAGGTTTAAAAGATGTGAAGATAGGGTATATTCACATAACAAACCATTAATACAAATTGATGTATGATCATCAAAGATTGTTTATGTGGAGCAACAATATCGTATTGATTGTTCGCACATAACAATCACTCTTATCGTTTGAGTTATTATTATTATTATTATTAACTCACAATTTATACTTTGTGAAATCCAAATGGGTTGTAAGAGACAATTTGAACCCCGTAAAGTGAATTGGATTAACTTAGTATAGCCCATAGTCGTTTGTATGAGGTGACATCTCGAAGCGACTAGAATGTGAGGGGATTGATGACAAGTTCAAATGTCATAGAGTCATATGGGATGACTAGTCGATCACATAGGCAGACTGTGTAACACTTTGTCGGGCATTTAGTGACCGCTTATAGAGTTCTGGAAATTTTATAATTAGCCTGGTCGTGGCGAGAGCTACTATATTATTCACATAAGTCGATTCTTTGACTTGAGACTGTTCGCCCAAGGTGATACAGCCTCAGATTGACTTTGATTTTAGCTCTACGATCAACCGTTAAAGGGGGTCAAATGGGCTTCTTTTGGGTCATGATGGACTGCGTTAGTCGAAGGGAACAGTAGGATAGGAATTCTCCAACCCCTTGTCACGGTTGTCTTAAATCTCAAGGCCACTCGAGGAGAAGTTTAGCTGAAAAATGTGTGGCCACGCTCGGAAGGTATCTATGGTAGATAATTCCGGTCAAAGCAGTTAAATCTCCAGATCGAGAAAAACCGCTCAATATATGATCAAATGTAAGTACGACCTGGAAGACACCTTGCATTGAGTGGGAGATGACGTAATAGGACAAGAGAATTGGTGACGCACACTTGTCGAGTACAAGTGGGAGATTGTTGGGAAATGTGTCCTCAACAATTGTGCGATTACGACAGTGATAATAAAATCATTTCCATAAATCTTATGAATTGAATATGCAAGGGACGATCCGATATTTGATATAGTCAACTGACCAACATTAATCGGTAATGATTGGCTGACTAGAGTTTGACATTACTGTCGTATGACGGTGGTGGTCAGTTGATCCCTTTAGGTCACAGCTATAGGACAGACCCCTTAAACATATATATTGATTAATTGTATAGGATACAGATTGATCGATATTCTTAAAACCGTATATTGAGAATTCAGAGGTTGAATCTTAAAGTAAGATTTATATTTGAAATTGAAATGTGTCGATTGTCAAATATTAATCGATATTTTAGAAATATCGAATTTAGAATATGAATGGTTTATGGTTATAACAAACGTTGTAAATATATCGTATTGACGATTATTATGATAACCATATGTTAGGACGGTAATTACGAATTGCTAGAACAATTTGTTAAATATGATTTAATTCATTTAGAAATATTATTTATGTGATAAATAAATTTTAAATTAATACAATTTAATTATGTCACATAAGATGTCACATATTATACAATTGTACAAATTACAAATTGTAAAATGAAGGTCCATTTTACATATTGTTATGTCGTGTGACTTTGTATGGGTTATGTGTTTATATTGTGTGTTATGATTACAACACAATGATGATTATAGCTTACACCTAAATTGTAGGATGACATACCTATATTGTATGGGTAAGTCAAAAAGCTTCTAACATCTTTCTTACTCACTCAACTCACACGCCTCACTCAACTCTCCTTATATAATGTAAGTTACTTACATTATTCACATTCTAGTCCAAGTTTTTCTAAGTATAAGAATTAGAATAACCTAATTTTATTTCTAGTGTGAGAGATAAAATAAAACCTCTAAAATATTATCTATATAATATTTTGTAGTATACTAATATTATTAGTAGTACTCGGTTTTAAGTTAACCGATTTCATCGCCTAGCTCGGGTTCGGTATTCGGTGTTTAAGGGTAGGTTTTGGGTACATCGTAAAGGAGGCAAGCTATTTTGGTTGCTCCGTGGAGGATCGTCCTAGCACTTTTCGGACCGATTGTAAGGCCTTTTCGTTATTGTTCCGCATTTAGTTTTGCATGCATAAGATCTTGAGTATAATTAATATGAGATTAATTTAAATGTAAAATAATTAGTAAGACTACATTATTAGGATTTGTTAGTATGACTACCGTGTTTTCCTTAATGGGGCCCCCTCACACTAAACCATAGGCCCTCTCAGTTTTACCCGGATACCTTGAGTGAATACGAGCGAAAAGGGTAGAATAGGAAGTGATGGGAAATTGTGGTGAAGCATGATAAGGGGTTATAAGAATCCTTCTGTTACATGAATGGCATGAATATGAAAGAAAGAATATGCATATAAGAATAATATGGTTGTTTTACATCAAGTACATGGTAATGTGGATGTATGCGATAATTGGTATTATATTAATAATTATACCATGCCTAATGATATGCGGTTATGTGACCCCTGAGCCATGTGTAGGAAGTGTTGTTAATATATATATGTTAGTTGCATAAGTAATCATATGTTTAAAGGTGATGACCTTAATACGAATGGGTACCCATACTTAAAAAACGGGACTCATCTTTTCCTTGTATGTCTTAGAATGCCTCCAAGAAGAAATAACGCAGCTAATATCACCAAGAGGAGTTAGACTTACTGATAGCTGAGAGTGAGGCCTTAAAGGCCAGACGCATGGGTTCTGCTAAGATGAGTACCATAATCGCAAGGCATAACCCTACACAATTCACCGGGGAAGGGGAGCCTCACCTTCTTGGAGAATGGTGTCGGGAGTTCAGCAATCTGTTCGAACTCAGAGACTGTCCAGAAGAACTGAGAGTAGATCAAGCTGCTCACTACTTGAGGGGTATGGCTGGCGATTGGTGGACTGGGAACAAGGGAGAGATTCGAGAAGCTGCTGTCGAGGATGGAATCAATCACGTGGAATGGGTCGCATTCAAGAGGATCTTGTTCGAAGTTTTTCTACCTAAGTTTCAAAAGAGCAAGCTCAGGGAGGAATTTGAGCTTTTTAGAATGACTGAGGAGATGACTATGGAGGTCTACTACAGAAAGTTCCTTCAGCTGCTAAGCCATGTGGGAGAAATGGGGATGGATGAGGCAATGCTTGCAATGAAGTTCGAGAGGGGGCTAACCATTGCTGTCAAGAAGAGGCTCATTGCTGCACCACCCACCACAGTTCGTGATATCTATTTGAGGGATGGGGCAGCTGACAGGCTTACATATATGATAAAAGAGGAAAAGAAATCCAGGAGTGATAAGAGGAAAACGGAGGCCTTGGGTGAAAATTCAGGGTCGAAGAAGGAGAATTCCAACAGATTCAGTGGTTATTTTAACCACAATTCTTCAGCAGGTGCAAAGAATCAGAATAGTGGTAACTACAAAAGTGGGGGCTCGGGAACCAGTTCCGTGGGGATAGTGTGCTATGGATGTGGAAAGACGGGACATAAGCAAGCTGTGTGTCAATCCTCAGGCGGAAATCAATCTGGGGGTTACCGTACTCCAACTTCGGGGTACAGTGGGTCCCGCATGAATACTTCAGGCAGTGGAGGTTATCGCACTCCTATGTTAGGCTATGGGGGAAATTCGAGGTCTAGTACTAGCAACAACTACTAGAGGAGCTATAACAACTATCAAAACTGTTCCCACCATAACCAGTACAACGGGAGTGGTAGTAACCAGAAGACCGCAGCTGAAGGCAATCAGCAGTCAGGAGCAGCCACTACTAGCCAGAGTGGTGTGAAGACCAGTGGCAAATTCTTTGCCGTGGAGAAGCAGGCTGCCAAGGATGACGCTCATGTCGTGACTGGTACCTTTCTGTTGAATCTTAAACCTACTTTTGTACTCTTCGATTCTGGAGCTACTCATTCTCTTGTGTCTAGAGAGCATGCTAGGGTGTTAGAGCTTAATACTTATGATTGGGTTGAGGATTCTGTAACAATACCATCCGGGGAATCGGTGTCATGTAATAGAGTCTTTAGAAGTGTGCCTATCAAGATTGGGGAAGTAGTTTTCCATTGCGACCTTATCGAGTTTCCGTTGGGGGGCTTTGAAGTAATCCTGGGAATGGATTGGTTGGGGAAATATCGAGCTTTCATTGACTGTTACCAAAAGAAAATTTCTCTGAGAGGACCTAAGGGGATGAGAGTGACCTATAGGGGATTCATGGTTAAACCTAAGGTCAAGTTCATATCAGTTAATACCCTTAAGTCGAGTTTGCGGAAGGGGGATAGTTTAATCTTGTGTCAAATGTGGAATTGTGAGGCGGAGATTCCGGGTGTTAGCGAGATACCTGTGGTGAGGGAGTTTGAGGGAGTGTTCCGGGACGATGTGACAGGATTACCACCTAGGAGAGAGGTCGACTTCTCTATCGATCTCAAACCAGGTGCGGGACCAATATCGAAATCACCTTACCGTATGGGACCAAAGGAAATGGAAGAATTGAAAAAGCAACTGGATGAATTGGCTGAGAAGGGGTTCATCCGGCCTAGTGTGTCACCCTGGGGGGCACCAGTACTTTTTGTGAAGAAGAAGGACGGGAGTCTGAGACTTTGCATTCACTACCGAGAGTTGAACAATGTGACTATTAAGAACCGTTACCCCTTGCCTAGAATTGATGATCTATTCGACCAGTTGAGTGGAGCCGGAGTCTTTTCAAAAATTGATCTGAGATCAGGTTATCACCAATTGAGGATTAAGGATGAGGATATCCCCAAGACCGCTTTTAGAACAAGGTATGGCCACTACGAATTTGTGGTTATGCCGTTCGGGTTGACTAATGCACCAGCAGTGTTCATGGATTTGATGAATCGAGTATTCAGTCCGTACCTGGATAAGTTCGTGGTTGTGGTCATCGACGACATCTTAGTTTATTCCAAGAATCAAGAAGAACATGAAGAGCATATGAGAACCGTGTTGAAGACTCTGGAGGAGAATGGGTTGTATGCAAAGCTGAGTAAGTGCGAGTTCTGGTTGGAGAAGGTTGCTTTCTTGGGTCATGTAATTTCCAAAGAGGGAGTGTCTGTGGACCCTAGTAAGATTGAGGTGGTGACCAGGCGGCAAAGCCCGAAGACTGTGGGAGAAATCCGAAGTTTCCTGGGTTTGGCTGGGCATTACAGGCGGTTTGTCAAAGATTTCTCAAAGCTAGCCAAACCATTGACATCACTAATGAGAAAGGAGAACCGTTTCATTTGGGATGAGAGTTGTGAGAAGGCGTTCTTAACCCTAAAGGAACGACTGACAACAGCTCATATCCTTGCTTTGCCAGACGGAAGTGATAATTTTGAAGTGTACACCGACGCTTCGAAGCATGGGCTAGGATGTGTGCTAATGCAGAATGGGAGAGTGATAGCCTATGTTGTGGGGAATATAACATGTATTCACCCTAAACTTGCAGGATTATAATGAAAAATACAGTTGTGTTTATAGTCATAAGATTAAAAAGGATAAGAAAAAGAATTCAACCTTTGGTCCTTTGTGCTTATGGCCTAAGAACAGGAATTAAAGTAAATTCCCTCCTATAACTTGCACCCAAGACTTGATTGAGATGATGCCGCGTGTGCTAGAAAATACTCTCCAATTGCCTTGCAATATGGGGAGAGCTTTTGTGAGGTTTTAGATGTGAGATTTGAGTTTTGGGAAAAAGATGTTCTCAAAACCCTAATTGTGAAAATTATGAATTACCAGTAAGTGACAAAAAGAGAAAGACTCTCCTTTTGTATTACTTAGGTCGGCCGAATGGGTCTTGGGTAAGGGTGGGCTTTTTCCACTCTTACCTTATACCTTTGCGTGATTCGACCCGTTTAGCTTTAAGTTGTTCGCGGGTTTTATTTATAAATCGTAACATGTTATCAGATATTAATACAGTCGATATATTAATAATGGTCTGACAAAATACGATATTGTATAATTACCCAAATTAATATAACTGTTTATATTAATACGCGAATACTATATTTAATTAAATATAACCGTTTATATTTAATTTACGAATTAATCTTGTAATCCGTATTAGCTAAAATTATTTAATCCGTATTAAATAATAATCTCAACATCTTATTGACTAATTTATTAGTCAACACCTCTGACTAACTGTTTAGTCATATTCGGCATAAATGTGACTGTATTTTCATACCTTCACATCTCTCAAACGTGTCCTATAGGTGTGACGTATAGGGACCAGTTGATCACCGCCATCCGTATGACACTAACGTCAAACTTATCTAGCAAGCCAACCGTTATTGATAAACGTGGATCAACTGGTAATAATACAAAAGTATGCCCTTGTGATCCTTAAAGAGATTTAATAAGTCATTGTACTTAATTGTCAAGGACACCAGCCCCAACAATCTCCCACTTGTCCGTACAAGGGTATGTGCAATGACGTTATCACACTACATGTGGAGGACACAAGCTCCAACAAACTGCCACTTGTCCGTACAAGTGTAGGTGCGATAACCGAATCTCATATCCTTTTAAAATTTCTCCCACTCAATGTAAGACAATTTGCAAATCCGCATTCGCAAAGGTCGTATCTCACAAGCGATCTGTATCAAGAGTGGTTTCCCCGACTAGAGAGTAACTTAACTGATAAAACGAATCTGTATTCGAGCATGGCCATGCATTTCAGTTACTACTCCTCGAGTGGCCCTGAGAAATGATAAAATCCTGATAAGGGTTTGGATATTTCCCTCAACTCGAATCCTGCCGATATCGCCCAGCATGAAATAACCCAGAAAAAATCCTCTTGGCCCCTGTTACGGTGACCGTGGGAAAGAAACCAAAGTTACCCAAAATCTGTCTTAATCTCAAGAAACAGTTGAAAGTCAAAAGACTCGACTCTAAGGAACACTATGGAGGTCCTATCCACGACTTGGCACCCAATGTTATAAAACATTTAGGACTCCATAACGTTGTCACGGGGTGTCCTACGAGATATCCGTATAACTCGCCTTTGTGATTGGTCAGTCATCCACGTGACTTATGGCTCGTTGAACCCACCATCAACCAACGTCACAAAATGATTACCTGAGTTATCAACTCAAGTGGGTAATCAAGGACCAAAACGATGTAATGTTAATCAGTTCACTTTGTGGTGTTCAAAATTGGCGTACAATTCCACATGAAAAACAAAACATTTTATATCATAACAATAAGGTTGAATAGAGTACACGAGAAAATGAATTATTACATGAATTCATAAAAGAGTACTACAACTTAGGAACACATCCAATTCCCATGGAATGAATGTGCCCTTCATGCTTATCACGTGGTGATGCTTTTGTGAGAGGATCGGCTATGTTGTCATCCGTAGCGATCTTTTCAATAAAAATCTCCTTTTGCTCCACGTAATCTCTGATTAGATGAGCTTTCCGTTGTACATGCCTAGCCTTGCTGCTAGACTTATGCTCCTTAGCTTGGAAGATGGCACCGCTATTGTCACAATAGACGGTGATTGGGTCATTCGAACTAGGCACTACTGATAGTCCTTGTAAGAATTGACGCATCCATATTGCTTCCTTAGCTGCTTCTGAGGCGGCATAGTACTCGGACTCAGTCGTAGAATCTGCTGTAACACTCTGTTTAGAACTTTTCCAGCTGACAGCAGCGCCATTAAGAGTAAAGACAAATCCAGACTGAGATTTCGAGTCATCTCGATCTGTTTGGAAGCTAGCATCTGCGTAACCCGTGGCGCAGAGCGTTGAGTCGCCTCCATAAGTCAATCCCCAATCTTTAGTCCTCCGTAGGTACTTAAGAATGTTTTTCACGGCCATCCAGTGTTGTTCACCTGGATGAGCTTGGAATCGACTAGTCATACTCAATGCATATGCAACGTCTGGACGTGTGCATATCATGGCATACATGATCGATCCTATTGCCGAAGCATAAGGAATCCGACTCATGCGCTCTTTCTCTTCCAATGACTTAGCTTCTTGAGTCTTGCTCAAGTGAAGCCCAGGAGTCATAGGAAGGAACCCCTTCTTGGAGTTCGTCATGCTGAATCTCTCCAGAATCTTCTCTATATAAGATTCCTGACTGAGAGACAACATCCGTCGTGATCTATCCCTGTAGATACGGATGCCCAAAATTCTTTGTGCCTCTCCCAGATCTTTCATCTGGAAATGGTTTTCCAACCATGCTTTAACCGAAGATAAGAGAGGTATGTCATTCCCAATCAAGAGTATGTCATCGACATACAGTACTAGGAATACAATCTTACTCCCACTCGACTTGATATAGAGACATGGTTCCTCGACTGATCGAATGAACCCATTCTCTTTTATCACTTGGTCGAAGCGATGATTCCAACTCCGCGATGCTTGCTTAAGTCCATAGATGGAACGCTTAAGCTTGCAAACTTTCTTAGGATGTGCTGGATCGATAAAACCCTCGGGTTGTACCATGTACAACTCTTCCTCCAAATAACCGTTTAAGAAGGCCGTTTTAACGTCCATTTGCCATATTTCATAGTCATGAAATGCGGCGATCGCTAAGATAATCCGAATGGAACGTAGCATGACTACGGGTGCAAAGATCTCATCGTAGTGCAAGCCTGGCACTTGGGTGCAACCTTTAGCAACTAGTCTAGCCTTATGGATATCTTGTTGTCCTTCCACGGCATGCTTTATCTTGTAAAGCCATTTGCATTGAAGGGGACGTACCTTTGCAGGTAGGTCCACAAGATCCCACACGTTGTTCTCATACATGGAGTCCATTTCGGATTGCATGGCTTCTAGCCATAGCTTTGAGTCAGAACTGGTCATGGCACCTTTATAGGTTGTGGGTTCATTACCCTCTAGGAGTAAGACGTCATCTGTATCGTGTTCCTCGACCATACCAATGTATCTGTCCGGTGGAATAGAGACTCTTCCTGACCTCCTAGGTTCCTCAGGGATATCTACCGCAGCCTCGGTTGAAGGTACTGTTTCCTCCAATGGTTGCTCGGTAGTTGGTTCTTGAACCTCCGATAACTCGAAGGTTCTATTACTCGACTTGTTCTCGAGAAATTCTTTCTCTAAGAACGTCGCACTAGCCGCAACAAAAACACGTTGTTCGGTAGGCGAGTAGAAGTAATGACCAAACGTTCCCTTTGGATAGCCTATAAAGTATGTCTTGACCGATCGCGGGCCGAGCTTATCCTCGTGTCTCCACTTGACATAAGCCTCGCAGCCCCAAACCCGAATAAAGGACAAGTTAGGGACCGTTCCCTTCCATAAATCGAATGGAGTCTTGTCAACAGCTTTAGACGGAATTCGGTTAAGTATTAGAGCGGCCGACAAAAGAGCATAGCCCCACAATGAATCAGGCACAACAGTGTGACTCATCATGGATCGAACCATATCAAGTAAAGTTCGATTTCTCCGTTCGGACACACCATTTAATTGTGGTGTTCCAGGTGGAGTCAACTGTAGCACGATCCCACAGTCTTTTAGGTGTTGATCAAACTCGCGTGAAAGATACTCACCACCACGATCCGAGCGTAGTGCTTTAATCTTTCTACCCAGCTGGTTCTGTACCCGATTCTGGTATTCTTTGAACTTGTCAAAGGATTCACTTTTATGTTTCATCAAGTAGACATAGCCATATCTACTCAAATCATCCGTGAAAGTGATGAAATACCTATAGCCTTCTCGTGCGTTGATCGACATAGGGCCACATACGTCCGTATGTATGAGTCCTAATAGGTCGGCAGCGCGCATTCCAACACCTTTGAAGGAAATACGAGTCATTTTGCCGATGAGACATGATTCACACGTGCCATATGATTCAAAATCAAAGGGCGAAATAGCTCCATTCTGTATGAGCTGTTTTACGCGTTTCTCATTAATGTGTCCCATACGACAATGCCATAGGTAAGTTTGATCTTTGTCACCTACCTTTATTCTTTTATTATTCACATGTAATATCTCGGTAGTTTGATCTAAAACATAAATTCCATTCATGGAAACTGCCTTGCCATAAATCATATTGTGTAAGGAGAAAATACAGCTATTATTCTCTATTACAAATGAAAAACCAAGTTTGTCAAGTGCAGAAACTGAAATAATGTTTTTGGATAAACTAGGAACATAATAACAGTTATATAAAAATAACTCGAATCCACTTGGAAGCTGGATTACGTATGTTCCCTTCGAGACTGCAGCCACACGTGCTCCATTCCCGACACGCAGGTCCACCTCACCCTTGGTTAGGGGTTCTTGGTTTCGGAGGCCCTGCACATGATTACATAGATGAGAACCACAACCAGTATCAAGTACCCAAGTTTCGCAACTTGCATGGTTAATCTCAATCATGTGAATAAAAGAAGAAGAAGACATACCAACAGGAGTAACGCGGCCTGCCTTAATGCCCTCGCGATACACGGGGCATGAGCGCCTCCAATGCCCAGTCTTGTGGCAATGGTGACATTCCATGCTTGTATCCTTGCTCTTTGTCTTGCCTTGTGAGTTACTCGACTCACCTGGCCCACTCTTAGCAAATCCTGGTTTCTTGAACCTGGGCTTACCTACTGCTAGGTCGCCCTGAGCTTTAGCCTTCCCTTTACCTTTTCCCTTACTGGAGATCATGAGAACATCCTGCTTCAGACTTCCACTCAACTTTAGATCCTTCTCAGTCTGTACGAGAAGGGAGTGGAGCTCATGAGGAGTCTTCTTCATGTCATTCATGTAGTAGTTGGCCCTAAAGAGGGCGAACCCATCATGAAGCGAATGAAGCATGCGATCAACGATGATGTTCTCACTGATCTTGCAGTTTAGGGACTCCAGTTTCTCGATATTCTCAATCATGTTGAGAATATGTGGGCTAACAGCTTGGCCCTTCTGGAGTTTCGCCTCAAAGAAGCGACAGGTATGCTCATAAGAAACGATTCTCGGAGCCTTGGAGAATTCGTTAGTGAGTGTGGTGAAAATCTTGTTTGCACCATGGGTTATGAAGCGTCTTTGCAAATTGGATTCCATTGCATAGATCAGTACGTTCTTTATCGCACCCGCTTCCATAACGAAATCGCTATGAGCGCGAATTTCGTTGGCTCTAGCTCCAGTTCCTGGGTGTGGCGGAATGGGCTCAGTTAAGAACTTGAGCTTTCCGTCAGCAATGGCAGCATTCCGTAGTGCTGCCTCCCAGTCAGAGAAGTTTGACCCATCATTCCTCAGTCTAGTTGACTGATTCATGGAGTCCATGAAGGCTTTTAGCCAGGATTCACGTGCTAGCTTGGCACTTGGCATTGGCTCTTCACCAGCCATTTTAGTTTTACAGCAGTTTTTAATGAACGTGTTCTACACTTAAAAGAAGATAAAACAAAACCATATAAGCAACTTATTGTTGTGATTTAAGTCTATATTAAATTGAATTTAAACTCGTAGACTCATGCATTTATATAATTGATCTCCCTCAAGAATTATATAAACGATCCCAAGACTCAATTTCCGTATATTGATAAGCCCACAGTTTGGCTAATTCCAATCGTTGGAACTCTTGGTCGATAGATTTCCGTAAATCCTATCTATTAGTCCATCTCAGTCACTGGAATATTATCGAGTGACCATGATGTTGAGATAAAATAAATCATCTGTTCCCACTTACCCGACGTAGAAGGGGTCATATTATGCCTACCGACGAAGAAGGGATTCATGGGAGGCTGATTTATAAAGACTAATCTCAATTTTTGGTTATACGAGGAAGACCCCATCAACTCTTATTTATCCATATTTAAGTGAACTAAAAACTAGCATTTGCGTGAATGAATTAAATAAAGTGATGGCTTTTAAATTGACATGTGACATCTGTATTGTCACAGAAAACTAACGCGTGACCTCTACATGAGTCAGTTTTCAGGCATGATATAGGTGGTTTGGTTTTTAGGCGGAATATGATGCAAGCTATTATCGAAGAAAGCATAAAGGTAAATGCAATAAACGTAAATAAAAGTCCTAGTGTGGCCTATCCTACCAAAATAAACATAAAACAACTTGGAATCCACTGTTGGACCCTAGAAGCTTGTCTTGATGTTCCATCTTGGTCCTTGCAGCGGGAGTGAGCATCCGGTCTCCGTCTTGTCTTTGGTCTTCACAAAATTACTAATTTAAATTACAAAAGTAATCCTAGATACATTCTAATTTAAATACAAAAGTAATTACATGGCAAAAACCCAAAACGGAGATTCAAGATCTCAAAATTACAAGCAAGATCGTGTCCCTTCATTACGGTGACACAATCTTCTAAGGCCACACTAAGTTACAACCGTTTGCAAAAATTAAATACGTTATTAAAAGCATTCAAGGCATTCACAAGACGATAAATAAAATGCATCAACTAAAAACAATTTATACATGACATAATACTGTTATTATGATAAATAAATTTATACCAAACCACCTTTTAAGATTAAAATTAAGTGACTATACTGTTTTAATCACCAATTTTAACAAACATATAATCCATTATTTTAAACTGTTTTAAAACAATATGTATCAAACGAGGGTGAACCGTTTCACTAAATAATACACTATTTCCGTATATAGTATATTATTTTAAGCCATGTGAAAATAAAACATGTTATTTTCGAAAATAAAAAAACGAGTCTGTTACAGGGGGGGAGGTCGACCGACCTAAACTTGTGGTCGACCGACCTCCTGCCGAAAAACGGAAAAATCTGCAACAGTAAAATCGGTCGACCGACCTATTAATTAGGTCGACCGACCAACAAGTAGTAAAAACGAATTTCAGAAAACGCAAAACGCTGCACTTTTTGAAATTAAAACAAGTTTTTACCTTTTAAACTTTGATTAAAACAAGTAAATCAAAATTAACATCAACAGGGGTTCACATATTGTTAAGAAAATCGATTAATTAACAATATGTAAACAGGAATCGAAAAACAAGATCGAAAACTCATAAAGGAAAACTGTTTTTAAAAAAAAAAACAGAAAACTCACACAGGGGCGGTCGACCGACCGCTAATACTGGTCGACCGACCGACGCAGCGGCAGAAACGAGATTTTTCAAAATCTTTAAAAAAACTTATGAAAAACACAAAAGTAAAATTTTCATGGCCTAAGGCTCTGATACCACTTGTGGGGAATATAACATGTATTCACCCTAAACTTGCAGGATTATAATGAAAAATACAGTTGTGTTTATAGTCATAAGATTAAAAAGGATAAGAAAAAGAATTCAACCTTTGGTCCTTTGTGCTTATGGCCTAAGAACAGGAATTAAAGTAAATTCCCTCCTATAACTTGCACCCAAGACTTGATTGAGATGATGCCGCGTGTGCTAGAAAATACTCTCCAATTGCCTTGCAATATGGGGAGAGCTTTTGTGAGGTTTTAGATGTGAGATCTGAGTTTTGGGAAAAAGATGTTCTCAAAACCCTAATTGTGAGAATTATGAATTACCAGTAAGTGACAAAAAGAGAAAGACTCTCCTTTTGTATTACTTAGGTCGGCCGAATGGGTCTTGGGTAAGGGTGGGCTTTTTCCACTCTTACCTTATACCTTTGCGTGATTCGACCCGTTTAGCTTTAAGTTGTTCGCGGGTTTTATTTATAAATCGTAACATGTTATCAGATATTAATACAGTCGATATATTAATAATGGTCTGACAAAATACGATATTGTATAATTACCCAAATTAATATAACTGTTTATATTAATACGCGAATACTATACTTAATTAAATATAACCGTTTATATTTAATTTACGAATTAATCTTGTAATCCGTATTAGCTAAAATTATTTAATCCGTATTAAATAATAATCTCAACATCTTATTGACTAATTTATTAGTCAACACCTCTGACTAACTGTTTAGTCATATTCGGCATAAATGTGACTGTATTTTCATACCTTCACATCTCTCAAACGTGTCCTATAGGTGTGACGTATAGGGACCAGTTGATCACCGCCATCCGTATGACAATAACGTCAAACTTATCTAGCAAGCCAACCGTTATTGATAAACGTGGATCAACTGGTAATAATACAAAAGTATGCCCTTGTGATCCTTAAAGAGATTTAATAAGTCATTGTACTTAATTGTCAAGGACACCAGCCCCAACATATGCTTCCCGCCAGTTGAAGACATATGAAGAGAATTACCCTACCCATGACTTGGAGTTGGGGGCTGTGCTTTTTGCACTAAAACTGTGGCGCCATTACCTGTACGGGGCCACATTTAAGGTGTTTTCCGACCACAAAAGTTTGAAGTACATCTACACCCAGCGGGAATTGAATATGAGGCAAAGGAGGTGGATGGAGCTGATTGGTGACTACGATATGCAGATTGTTTATCATGAGGGCAAGGCTAGCCTTGAGTAGGAAATCCGTCCATGCATTTATTAGCGCCAGATCAAGGGTAAGGCTGCTCAGTGAGTTGGGGGAAATGGGAATCTACATGATACGGAAAGGGGATACTCTTAGTGACTTGACAGTGGAGCCTGAGATATATGGGGAGATTCGGGAATTACAAAAGAATGATGCGAGGGTCCTGAAGTGGCGCAAGATGGTTGAGAGTGAGGATGGGGAGGCTGCATCCAAGTTTAGTGTTCATACCGACGGGAGTTTGAGGTTCAGTGGCGATGGTGTATTCCGGATGTTGAGGAGCTAAAGAAGAAAATCCTGACTGAAGCTCATGCTACTCCATATTCCGTTCACCCAGGGGGTGATAAGTTGTACAAAGATCTCAAGAAGACGTTCTGGTGGCCAAATATGAAGAAAGAAGTTGTCGAGTTTGTGTCGCGGTGTTTGACGTGTCAGAGGGTAAAAGGTGAGCACAAGAGGCCTCAAGGAAAGATCCAGCCATTGGAAGTACCTGAATGGAAATGGGAGAATATTTTTATGGACTTCATCGTGGGGTTGCCTCGAACTCAGAGGGGCAACAACATGATCTGAGTAATCGTGGATAGACTGACCAAGTCCGCTCACTTTATTCCAATGAAAGATACCTGGAGTATGGCTGAGTTGGCAAAGTCATATGTACAAAATGTAGTCAAGTTGCATGGCATTCCCAAGGATATTGTTTCCGATCGTGACTCCAGATTTATTTCTAGATTTTGGCAAGAGCTGCAAACCGCGTTGGGCACACAATTAAAGATGAGTACCGCTTTTCATCCAGCCACAGATGGTCAGACAGAACGGACTATCCAGACTTTGGAAGATATGTTGAGAGCATGTGTGCTGGAGTTCGGAGGATCATGGGAAGAACGGTTGGGGCTGATAGAGTTCTCGTATAATAATAGCTATCATGCTAGCATTGGCATGGCTCCTTTTGAGGCATTGTATGGGAGGAAGTGTCGGAGTCCTGTATGTTGGGATGATCGCGCAGATGCCGTGGTTCTGGGTCCAGAAATGATACAGGAAATGGTTGAGCAAGTCCAGATAATCAGACAAAAAATGAGGGTTGCCCAGGAAAGACAGAAGTGTTACACGGATC
The DNA here is from genome assembly GCA_029255685.2 of Silene conica. Taxonomy (NCBI): domain Eukaryota; kingdom Viridiplantae; phylum Streptophyta; class Magnoliopsida; order Caryophyllales; family Caryophyllaceae; genus Silene; species Silene conica. Next base: position 58,217,563 of record CM055315.2, read on the forward strand.
TCAAGAGGAGTGACATTTCATTTGAGGCCGGGGAGAAGGTACTACTAAAAGTATCTCCAATGAAGGGAGTGATGAGGTTCGGAAAGCGTGGCAAGCTAAGTCAGAAGTTTATATAGGACCATTTGAGATTTTGGATAGAGTTGGGGAGGTGGCATATCGATTAGCCTTGCCCCCAGCCCTATCCAAGGTCCATAATGTGTTCCATGTTTCGCAGCTAAGGAAATATGTGAGTGACCCCACACATGTGTTGAACCATGAAGTAATCGAGGTAGATGAGCAACTTGCTTATGCGTAGATCCCAAAAGAAATTTTGGATAGGAAGATTCGAAAGACTCGAAAGGGAGAGACAATGTTAATCAAAGTCTTGTGGACAAATCACAACGTGGAGGAGGCTAATTGGGAGTCTGAGGCGTCCATGAAGGAGCGTTATCCGCATCTTTTCGTTTGAGGTAAGTTACGAGGACGTAACTCTTTTTTTTTAGTGGGGTAGAATGTAACATTTCGTGATTTTTTAACATAATTAAGTCGTGTTGTCAGTATAATTGCTGGCATTATGAGTGGGCGAACTTCGGGACGAAGTTCATTCTAAGGGGGAAAGACTATAATAACCCGTGTTTTAATTATTAAAAGTAATAATTATTTGTACGGTCAACGTTAAAGTCATCATGTTGATCGTAGGTGAACAACGTATATATATTGTTTATGCTAGACAAACCAATCCGTGGTGGGGTTCGAAGTGAGGACTAAGTCTTCTAGTTATTTTGGGTAGTATGTTGTTAAGGGGATTCGAAACCCAGATCGCTGGCTAAGGGTTGATTGTGGGCCTAGAGATGCGTGTAGGTTATGAACTTAGCCCACACGTTGTTTATAACAAAAACGCAGCAGTAGTTTATGCCGCCATATATAGTCACTCCAATCTTACCCTAATCATCACCCTAGCACAAATCTTATCTCACAAAACACTAGTCGTCACTTCAGAGAGGGAAAAGAATATGTCCACGGTGGTTGTAAGGTGGTGCACGGCGGTTCGAATTAGCCAAAGACCGGGTATGTTAGACATGGTTGAAAGTCCTGTTGGTTTATACTATCTTCTTCACGTATTTTGTTCTGTGTACTCGTATAATCCTCGTTGTTTAAAGTATGAGTCTGTAGTAGGTCACGTAATAAGCAAGGGTAGACTACTAGGGTGGTGTCGTTGGCTGTGAAATCCGTCATAGAGGGTGGTTTATACGGTGTCCATGTGTTGCTATTTCGTTCTGTTTCTATAATGTTTAATATCAGTGTTTTATATACGTTTTATCGAATGTTTTGCGTCGAGTTTTGTGTTTAGTTTTTACGGGTGTTGAGTCAGGGAGTCAGGTGGTTTATGGGTTGTGCAGGGAGTGCTGGTCACGGTGGTTAAGAGTGGTTAATTATGGTGGTGAAGAGGGTTTCGAAGGGTTGTTAGGGAGTGGGTTGTACCATGTGTCTGGTAGGGGTTGTTTGGGATGGTATCACCGCCGACTAGGGGGAGGTTTATGCGATGGTACCATGGTGGTTGTAGGCGTCTGGTGTAAGTGGTGGTGGTCGAGGTGAGAGTAGTCGGTGATGGGGGTGTCGGTGGTGGTTTCAGGGAGTTTTCGTGAGGGCTGTAAGTGAGGGATCTTCAAGGGGGTCGTTAACCAGGCCTTGCAATGGCCCTGGTTCTACTCGTCGGGGGTGGTCGACGAAGCTGGAGGGTGTTAGGAGTGTAACCGGCGGTGTGGGGACTGAGTCAGGTGGTTGCTGGCAGGGACCAGGGTGGCCACACGGCGGTGAAGGGTGTTGTTGAGGTCGCGGGTTATGGTTGTTTTGGGTAGTTATCGTTTTCTTGTTGTTTTATCAGACGGTGTTGAAATGTATTATTAATATTATTACTAATACTTGTTATCTTATTATTATTATTATTATTATTATTATTATTATAATTATTTTATTGTTATAATTAGTATTGTTAATTTTATTGCGGGTTAGAAGTCTTGTGTTACGAGAAGATATATTTAGAAAGTTGTTATATTTAGAAAGTTGCTATATTTGGAAAGTTGCTATTTTGGGTAACCTTGGTTGTTGGGAAACTTTCTAAGTATAGGAGGTTTCTATAAATAGAATGTGTACCTATATTACGAGGTGTAGGAAGTTTATTGATTATATGATATATGTCTAGGTGGAGGTTTCCGCGTGGAACACTTTTAGTAGCTGTTGCGCACTTGCAATTATCTTCCGCAGTTTTGAGGTAGGGGAATATCTATGTTGTAATTGTGATCTGACATGAAGATATTTGTTATCTGGTTGCTATAATTATATTTGATATATTGTGATCGAATGATTATTGATATTGTGGAGAACGGGGCTTGTGAATGGGTCTTGTGATATGGGTCTTGTGATAAGGGACTTGTGATATGGCCATGGGAGGTGTGGTGTGTTGGAGGTGTGGTGGAGAAATGATTGTGGAGGAGATGGTGGAATTGTTATTGTGTTATTTCATGTCGTGATTATATTACCTACTCAACCTCGTGTTGACCTTGTTTGTTGTTTGATTGTGTCTGCGTTAATCCAATTTATTGGGGAGCAGAATGACAGGTTTAGACTTGTGGATGCTGGAAGGGTGGAGAGAACATGGATCAGACCTGTCTAGTGATAGCTCAGTCATTTAGTCTTTCACCGTACTTGAACTTTTAGTTTTGGTTTAATACAGTTGTAATACTTTTGAGACATTGGTTTAACGTTAATTACTAAATAAAGTATTGTACTTCTTCCTTTGTTATCTACTACCTCGTGTAACCGAGATGGTAACACCCTTGGTTATTTGGAGGGTCCTAGTTCAGGCCTCTAAATAAATGGGGGTGTTACAATATAACTATACAAACCCATTTTTATTCATTTTATGGCATTTTAACATTTAAAATTCATAAACCATGTATTTTAACTCCATAATTTACGAAAATTCATATTCATATCATAGGAAATACATGTGAAACCATACTGAAAAATCTCGGCCAGAAGTTAATTTTAGCTATTTTTCCCAAAAATTAATCATATTAACCATTAAAATTATAAAAACCGAAATAAAAATACCTATGAACAATATATATGCAAAATTTATTCCAAATATCCTAAAATACATTTAGAATCAGTAGGTATATTCATGCATTAGAAATTTCGGCCATATCAAATACGATGTAGCATGCAAACAACCGATTCGCTCTGATACCAATTGTTAGGTTATATAGTCTCAAAACCTAATATTTTAGTCATACTAAATAAGTTGATTATTAACATTTTAATTATAAATATTTTAGATCTTATGCATGCTAAAACTTATGCGGAATATAGGAATCGAATGCTTACAATTCGACGAAACCGGTGCAAGGATGATCCTCCTTAGTATCCAAATAGAACACCTCCTTCAAGATGCACCCAAGACACCCCTTAAGAACCGAAACAAACACAAGCTAGAGTTTATGAAATGGTTTTCCTTAATCTAAGCTATAATTTCTTAAAAGAGATTATAAAACTAATAATACTAATATTATTATCTTAGAAATATTATCTTGTAATATTTTAGAGGTTTTTGGTAGTTTCTCTTTAGAAAATCTCGGCTAGTCCTTAGAATGAATGTATATTGTGTACTTAAATTACACATATATTGAACTTAAGAAAACTAATTAACTTAAGTGGACATGGGGAAGGGGTAGCCGGCTAAGGTATGGGGAAGGGGAAAAGAGAGAGCTCTTTTGTATTATCAATAACCTAGGCTTGTAACCCTAACCATTAGGTGTTAATGCTAGGTTATCATTGTGTTTTAACCACTTAAAACACAATTAGATACCCTTAAACCATCCCCATGAAACCGGCACCTCACCTTAAAATGGATACCATTTTATAATTGTTATTTTGTCAATTGTATATGTGTGACATCTAGAGTGTCATATTAAAATAAGTAACAATTGATTTTAATTTAAAATGCATATTTATCAAATAAATATCATTTGTAAATTAAATAAATCATATTTAATAATGTGACAAGTAATTCGAAATTACTATAATATAAAATGGTTATTGTCATTAATCGTCAATACGATTTACAACCATTGTAATAATATACAAACCGATTCTTTCTAATTACGATATTATAAAATATCGTTCAATGTTTAATAATTGACACATTTCAATTATAAACATAAATCTTACAATAAGACTTAACCTCTGATTTCTCGATATACGAGTTTAAGGAATATGATCAACTCGTATCAATATACATTTGATCAGTTTATCAATTAAGGGAATTGTCCTATAGGTGTGACCTAAAGGGATCAACTGACCACCATCGTCATAGGACAGTAATGTCAAACTTTAGCTAGCCAATCATTACTGATTAATGTTGGTCAGTTGACTAATATAGTTTTGTATCATCCCTTGCGTATTCTCGTCATGAGATTTAATTATGTGATCACACTATTGTTGAGGACACATTTCCCAACAATGTCTTCATGGGTCGAAGTTAGGTGAGCGTCTTTACAATAATGTTCTTTCTATCTTTTACATACACTCACCCTTTGCTTAATGTGTGATGTGATCGACCCGCGAGAGTCCATTGTAAAAAGTCTCTATAGTCGATAGATTTGCAAGTTTGACAGCCCCACAACTCGTTTGCGTGATTTTTTTACTTTTTCATTGTTGACTTGGCATTAAATTTGGTTTAAGCTAACATGTAAATTTCGCTCTGAGATTGAAATCATTCCACTAGTTTAAGATAGAGTCTAATTCTTGCTTGAGGGCAAGCAAGGTTTGGTTTGGGGAATGTGATGCGTGTCTATTTTATGATGTTTTACATCTATTTTCACAAGCATTTTAAAGCTCATTTACGATGTTTTAGCCTTTATTTCCCAACTTTTGTCTACTTTCGTGTTTTTATGCTCTTTTGCCGAATTATGCGGAAAAGAGGCGATTTCAGGCCAAATGCTACCCTCGGGAATTTTGCATAACCAAGGAACGAGGAGGAAACAACACCTAAAGCGTAAAACAAGGACCATAAGACCAATTTAAGAAGAATTCAGAAGCTGACACACAGGAAGACCGGTCGACCGACCGACTACCCTGGTCGGTCGACCAAAATACCTGTTATCTCAAAATCAGAATTCAACTCACGAAGACAGAAACCTGTTGGGCCCAATAATCGGTCGACCGACCGCATCACCTGGTCGGTCGATCGCAGCGCAGACTTCAGAGATTTCGCAAAAGCCCGTGAAGGATTAGGTTAAGGGAAAACGCTTTTGTAATTCTTATTTAAGCCTAATTCGTTATTAGGGCTAAGCATCAAGTTTTACACATCTAGCATCCAGTATAATCTAGTCTTTAGCATCTAGTTTTAATATCAGTTTCTTTAGTTTTAATTAGCATTGTTCATGGATTCATTCAACAATCGTTCCACGCAATTCAATAAGTTCTTTCTTCTACCCTAATTCCTTATTCGGTAATTCTCCTTTAATTTCATATTCTTATTGTTATTTCAATAGAATTGCTAGTATCCGGTTTAGTGTAGAATCCCGAAAACTTATTGTTTATCGCATGTTTATCATATTGTTTGCTATGAATTCTGTTTTCTCAATTGTTATTATTGTTCTTGTTATAGTTATGAGTAGCTAAACCCCATGTTAGGATGTAGGTGAGTATTTTCATAGATGGTGTAAATTCGGAATCGACCTGTAGCAGACCTCTGGTCAGCCGACCGGCTTAACTGGTCGGTCGACTGGGGTAGTCGGTCGATCGACTGAAATAGTTGGTCGATCGACCGACCTCGCGTACGTTTTCAGACTGTTTTATTTCGTTAATTATAATACCCTAAAATGAGACTGAAAGGAGACTTATAGGATGTTAGTAATGACTCACCCAAGATTGAAAGATACGGGAAGGGCATTGGTTAACGTTTTAAGACGGCTAGGTTACTAAGACTAAAAGGTATGTGACCTATAATTTAGGAATCACCCTTATTGTTGACACCCAATATTTGTGAGACCTAGGAACTAATAGCATAGGCTGAAAGGAGCTATTAGGTAACATAGACCGAGAGGATTTGTTACACCCCTTACGCGACTGCAATACATGTTGACCTAGAATTTATACCATCGCAGCTTTTATGAACCAATCATCCTAACATTCTTTATATCATTAGTTTTATTCATATCTTTATTTTGTTTTATCTTGTCCTTATTTTATTAGACTTAGTGATAATTAGTCAATCAAACCCCCAATTTTGTTACCTTAAGACATCAACATAGAACAATAAACATTCCCCACCTCCTTGTGGTTCGACCCTTGACTTTCACTATCTAGTTAAAGCTAAGGTTTATAAATATTATCTTTGGCACCCTCAACGACGGGTGTCAAGCACCAGAGTCTATCCACCAAGTGCGTTTAGGTACCGAAGTTAAATTGACCTCATAACAGACAAAAGAAAGAAACATACCCTTCTTCTCACGCCAAACGTGATACCTTATGCAGGTTTCTTCTGATGACCTGACTTTCCACAAAAGAAGCACCCTGATTCCTTAGTTTCTGAATTTTCAGGTTCCTTAGTTTCTTGATTCTGCTTCTTTAGTGGTCGCACAACTGCAACTTCCTTAACCTTCTTCCTTTTCTTACCATCCTTAGAGGATAATGCCAAATGAGCACTTTCAGTCTTTTTTTGCTTCAATCTCTCCTCCTCTTGAACACAATGAAAAATGAGCTCATTAAGCTAGAGTTCATTTCTCCTTCGTACAGTTGTAACTGACACTGAAGTGACTGAACTTCTTAGGAAGAGATATCAAAACCAAATGCACCAACAAGTCCTCAGACAAGTCCAACTTAAGTGCCTTTAACTTTGAAGCAATATGAGACATTTTCATAATGTACTCCCTTATGTTCCCTGTTGCTTTATACCTCATTGAGTCATGGAGACTAGACTCGTTAAAAGATTTGTTGAGTAATATATTAATAAGTAGATGTTAGTATATATTTATGTTTTAATGATGACAAGTCTAGGCAATATATATTATATACTCGTATGTATAATCGTGTATTAAGTGTACATAAAATATAGAAAGGGAAGATCTCGTCAATCAACATAAAGTTAAAAGAGTCTGATACCTAGAAGATTCAGGAAGAGCTAGTCAAGCTTGGACTAATCGAAAATTGATGAAAGATCTCAAGATCCTTGTAGTCTTTATGAAGATTAGTTAGGATAAATATCGAGTAACGAAATTATTGAGTTAGAATGTTATTAGCTAAAGTTATAGCTCCCAACTATAACTTTGGTAGATAACGTGTTCAAAGTTATAGCTCGCAACTATAACTCTATAAAGCAACGAGAAATGCACGATTAAGTACACGGTAATTTTATTTTTAAAATCTTAAATGGATATTATAAAATAAATATCCAATGGTTAAAAAGGATTAAAATAATTAATTTATGAGTTAATTTTTTATCCTAATATACTAAGGGGTTGTTTGGTTCGTATGGGAAGTAAATTCATGTGAGAAGATAGAATTCACATAAAGTTAATTCCTAAATGAAATTCATGGGAATAGCAAAAAGCGTTTGGTTGCCTAATAAGGATGTTGAAAGTAAAACCTACCAAGGGGGGAATGGGTAAGCAACTTTCCACATGATGAAGGAAGTGTAACTCATGGAGGAACTTAATTCCTTCATTTTGGGCAACCAAACAAATTTACAAAATAGTAATTCATGGGATTTTCCACTTCCCATGAATTAAAGGGGCAACCAAACAACCCCTAAGGACTTTATTATATCCATAATTGTCAAAACTCTAATCTAGGGAAGCGTGACAACGGACCTTGATGCCGCGTATGTCTATCACGCCCAGGGGCGGATCCAGGATTTAGAAGTGGGGTGGGCTAGACTCATGTTCGCGATAATTAGTCATATAAAACCATGAAAACGTATAATTGAGTTCGCACATATGTGAATGATTTTAGTCATTCAGGGGTTGCTTCCTTTGTCACAGAGTCATTTAGGCGATATCTTATAAAAATATACAATAGGATTGAATATTATAAAATGTATATTTGTATAAATCTATTCTATAATATTATTCAAGGATACAAGTTTCGTTATATACTAGTAAATTCAACAATCATCACTAAAAAACGGAAACGTCTTATAATCTCCTTCTTTTTGAAATACAATGTAAAAACCCACCTCGCAACAGCGGAAAATAAACATACAAGATACCATAAATGCAGCGGAATTAAAACTTTTTAGATAAACATACTAAACATGCGAGGTGTAAAGTCTTAAAACTGAAATGCGGAAAATGTAACAAAGATAGTTAAGTAATTAAGTGTAAGTGCAAAACTGCAGCCCGGGATAGCATATTCCTACAGGCACCAAAATACTGTAGGTGAAGTCTAGGTCTAGCTAAACGATTTAAAGTGCAAGTCATCAATGAAAGGGATCATCGCCCGCTAACCTCTGTGAATTCCCCCTGTGTCAACATCACCAACCTACACAAATACAACATGTGCGCCACAGTCAGTGGGGAGTGACTAAAGTTTTCCTAGCCACCTATTGTCAATAACACATAACATATAAGCATAATTATCATCCAACATACTCCAACATAACAATATGCGAAGTACACTTCATCAGTCACATCATAACATGCTTCACTATGTAAATAGATCTGCTACACAGGCATATCTAGAACATATAAGCATTTATGATATAACATTACCCCGACTCAGGTATGCACACATATAACATTCATTAAATATGACATTGTACCCCAACTCAGGCAAGCAGACATATAACATTCAATCAGCAACATCTAACACTGTACCCTAACTCAGGCAAGCAGATGCAATCAACAGTATCTAGGATTAACCCCGACTCAGGTAAGCACTAGATACACAATCAGCAGTGCCCAAGCCACACCCCGACTCAGGTGGACCTGGAACACAAGGTCAGCTAGCATACATAGATGAACCCCGACTCAGGCATGGAAGGATACAATCAGCTAGTATTGGTTTAGAGGTCCCGACTCAGACATAACCAATACTCTTCGAATGAATCAGAGGTCCCGACTCAGACATGATCCACCGGTCATACAAACTCACAAAGAATAGAGGTCCCGACTCAGACATATCCCAATGCATCAACCATACACGTAACGGCTCAGAGGTCCCGACTCAGACATATCCGTCACGCGACATACACACACGTATCAAACTAGAGGTCCCGACTCAGACATGGTTCGATACGCATCATCCAACAGTACATATCGTACTCTAGAGGTCCCGACTCAGACATATTCCGATATGCACTACAACCAAAACTATGTCCTAGTCTTACTTACTAGATTACCGTCTAACATATGATAGCTTACAAGCATACAAACCACATGGAAGAAGAATCAATCAAATCGGAAGAACCGATCAAAAGTTAAACACTTCTTTTTGTGAGAAGAGGGTTCTCAGCCGGCTGCCAGACCGTCTGCCGGTCGGCCGGCTGGGAGTCCAATCCCCTTAAGCAACCTTTATCGGAACACAAGAGGAAAGGGTCCTCAGCCGGTGGACCGGCTGCCGGCCACCCGGCTTGGGATTCCACCTCACGCAAATTCCTACAATTCCTTAAAAAGGGAAGGGCCCTTAGCCGGCCTACCGGCCGCCGGCCTGCTGGCTAGGAGTCCTACTCCCTAGCCTTTTCTCAAAATCCTACACAACCATTAGGGTCTCTCAGCCGATGGACTGGCGGCCGGCCAGCCAGCTGGGAGCCCCATCACAAATCTTCTTACGAATAAAACAACATATGAACAGCTTCTGAGCCGGTCAACCGGCTGCCGGTCGGTCAATCGGCTGCCGGTCGGTCAATCGGCCAGGAGGCTCTGTACACGAAAAACGCCATTTTCGCATTCTCAAATCATTCCAATACTTCGATAATGCATTCTTTACATGTTTCTAATCAACATCTCAACAGTCCCAGCATGATTATCATATCAAATAGACATATAAACATGTAAACAAACATCCATCATGTGAATTTACATCAAAATCCCAAATTAAACCCATCTTTCATGTATACTCAATAATCAACACCCACATCAAATTCTTCATATAATTTTCATAAGAATCAGTTGTAAACCACAATAAAATTATTAAGAATCATAATCAATACTAAGTTTCATAAAAACACCAAAATATCACATTAAGTGCTAATATGGACAAAAGGCCGAGTTACTCATAATAGTCACCTTTACTTAGCGAAATCTTCGAGATCTTCTTCTATAATCACCAAGTCTTCTTCCGGGTTATCATAAACACCGCCTAAAGCAACACAAACATTAAAAGAATCTCACGACATTTGTAAGACACAAACAGGCCAAAATTTCAACTGTCCCAAATTGCAAGATTGATTAACTTAAAACGTCGGGGACGATCTCATGAGTCTTTAGGCACAAGAATCGCTAAATTATGTTGACAAATGAAGATTTTATGAGCATTTGAAGGTTGGAGGTGGAAATATGAAAAATGGTGATGTGTTTATGTTTGTGGAATCTGAAAAATAAAGAGAAGAAGGGAGGTAGATGATGGTGGGGTTAGGGTTTTGTAAAGAAGGATGAGGAAAATGGGTCCATTAACAAGCTAGGCCCATAAGACGAGTTTTAAGACGATTTAAGCTAAGAACACCGTCTTAAATTACAATCAACTTAGAATGAGATAAATATTTCCAGATCATAAAATTAAATTACTAAGACAAGGTTTACGCAATTAAATGGAATCGCCTTTAAAACTCTTTAAAATATTTTCACATAAATTAATCAGTTACTTAAATGAAATTCCGAAATTCCGAAATATAAATTATTCTCGAAATTGAACTTAAAATCTTTAAACTTAAAATCTTTAAACTTCCAAGTCCCCAAATATTGGGATGTTACATACAATATTTTTGTATTCTCGAATAGACAAGTATCTCAACTTTGTTAAAACTAAGGATTCTTATTCTAACAACATTAATATTATTAGAATTTATGGCGCTAAACAACTTAGCGTATAAAATACTTTAGTTATATGGAAAACAATAATAGCAATTTCCGATTAATATTATTAGAATTTATGATAAAATGCGAAACAACTTATTAGGGTAGAAAATAAAAAAATTGCAACTAACAAGGTTCGAACCCCTACCATCAAGTAGAAACAACCCCTTTTATTTTTACTCTTACGAACTGAGACTCATTACAACACAGAATATTTTAAGATGTATATTTTTTTAATCTTGAAAACAGGTTGGGCTGAAGCCCACCCAGCCCTAGGCGTAGAACCGCCCATGATCACGCCTCTCATATTTTTAATATGACAGATTTGGTAAATATGGTATATTTACTTAATATCTTATTTATCTAGATTATGGTAAAAGATATAGTTATAATTTTATTATTACTATATCTTGACAAGGTTGGGGATAATGATTGTATTTAAAATATTTTACATCTTATAAGATCTTTCCTAAATCAATAAATATTTAATTTAGGATATTACCTAGAATAAGAATTCTAGTTAAAGTAATATTCTTTAGATATATACTAGGGTTTGGAAAGACCTAGATCTAAATTCAATAAAAATAGATATGCAACAATAATTCAAAACACGTCTCTTACACAAGCAAAAATACAAACGCAAAATACGTCGAAATAGATCGTGTGCTAATCGTGCTTAAACTTCGATATTCCGTTACAAGATTTTAAGTGCTAGATTTGTTTTTACACGATCAAATTGTGAACAAGAAGAACTTTGGAGATTTATCTTAATTACGTAAGATAGTTGAGTATTTTACGTTACGGTACTCGTTGTGATTCAAGTATTTCATGGTAATTGAAGATTGTTAGGTATTTAACGGTACCTAGTTGAGTTACAACTAACTTTTAGTTGTACGAGTAGGGTTGATAAAATTGTAATCCGGAGAAAGGTACTAATGTTATTAATCGAGAATGGTGGACGTAAGTTTTGATTTGTGAAACAGAACCACTGCAAAAATATTGTGTGTCTTTCTATCGTTTATTTTTGTGTTGTTTACTCGTTCATACCTCATACATATTACATCCATCGAAAAGAATTGAAAAAGTTGGCATACTCAATTCAACCCCCCCCCCCCCCCCCTCTCAAGTATATTCAGATCAATAGACTCTTCAATTAGTATTAGAGCCTCGTGCTCTTGATAGCCTAACCGCTTGATATTGATCCTTCTATTGATTCTACCAAATATATTATATACTTCTTAGGACATCTCCTAGGAAGAGGTAAAAATGAAAACCTGCCTTTTACATTTGATAGATTTGGTTTCCAGAAAAAGGTAGAATATTGACATATTACAACAACATTATGGTTTTGCTTTACAGAAATGCTTGCGAAAAAGGAAATGAAGATGACGAATTGGAAAAACTGCCACTCATACGATTGAAGACCATGGCAAATCCTAATAATAGAGGTAGGGGTCGAGGTAGAATGAGCAGTTAGTAGTACTAGACTTCGGGGGGAAAAACCGTGTAATTAAAATGTGAATGAATGTAACTCTAGTAGAAAACAAGTTTCTGGAATCATTTTTTCCACACGTGGTGTAGTAATGAGCACTTTTGTGTATAGTTGAACATTAGATCTCAAGTTAATGGAAAACGAGTTTCTGGGATCAATTATTTGTTCAGTGTGATATTGTTTAGTATAATGTGTGATGTTGTTTCAGCTGTGGTGTGATATTGTTTCAGATTTGGTATGATATTGTTTCAGGTGTAGTGTGATACTCTTTAAGGTGTAGTGTGATACTGTTTCAGGTGTGGTGTCATATTGTTGCAAGTGTGGTATGATACTGTATCCGGTGTAGTGTGAGACTGTTTCACGTGTGGTGTGATACTATTTCATATGTGGTGTGATACTGTTTCACGTGTGGTGTGATACTATTTCATATGTGGTGTAATACTGTTTCAGGTGTGGTATGATATTGTTTTATGTGTGGTGTGATAATGTCTCATGTGTGGTGTGATACTTTTTCAAGTGTGGTGTGATACTATTTACTCTAATAACATTTTTTAGTAACATTATATTGTTGGTTACAAACTGTGATATTATTGTGATTTTAGGTTGATATTGTTTTCAAATGATACGAAAAAGAACAAATATTATTAATAAAATGGTTATATTATTGCAAACACACAGTGATATTGCCAAGTACGAGTTGCGATATTTTTTGCAATTGGTTGTGAAATAATTAATAAGATGATGTTTTCTAATAATAATATTTTTTAGGAAAATTGGTGATATTGTTTCAATTGTAGTATGATACTTTTTTTGGAAATTGTCAAATATTGTGTATGAGTGCTGGTGAAATTGTTTCATAGAAAGTATGATCTTCTTTGAAATAAAGTGGATAAAAAAATAAATTGGATAAAAATGTAGGAAAGAAAATGACAACCATCTAAGAATAAAACAAGTTCTTTGATATTCATATGAAGTATTATATTACTTGTATTCGTAAAAGCTCAACAAAACTAGAGTATTAAGAAAACGAAGAATAAAGAATACAAAATTAACGCCTATTTGAAATGTATTTGTAGGCAAGTACAAAAACTAATAACAAAGTGTGATATTTGTATTGTATTCTGTGCTAACTTGATGTCAAAAAGAAATCGTCAACATGCATCCAACTTCTTAATCATCATCAGCAACTGAAGAAATCTGCAAAAAAGTAAACAAACACCAAAACAGACAGTAATGAAGTTGACAAAATTAATAAAAAAGTGTGATATTCTTAATAGTGACATGTGATATTTTGCATAAAGAAACAATCTTCAAGCATGCAACCTATCTGAATTTGAACTAAACAACAAAACTAACCTTGAACACAACAAATAAATGAACAAAACATTAAATAAAACTAGACAGCTTGAACTTGATATTGTTGTAAAGCAAAACATACGATATTTGGCAAAATGACTTACTTCGGATTCCTGATCAAACGGGTGTTGTGATGTGTCTACTGCAGGATTAGGGCAGTTGCGCTTATCATGATGTGCCATTTGTTTACAGTTATTACATAATCTTTTTGGCTTTTGTGCCTTTGCAATGGACTGTTCTCTCTTAGATGTCAATCTCTTGCCACTGCCCTTGTTTTTTGATTGAATAGGGGGTAGTATACGGACCTCGCTTGAGGACTTAACACCAAGTAGCATTTTCATCTCTTGCTCAGCAGTCATTATTTCACCACCAGGATGAAGTTTATGTCCGAATGTCTTCAGTAATTCAGAAAGCTCCTTAATGTGATTTTGAGGAAGAGTTTTGATCAGAGTTAAATTTGAGTAAAACTCTGACCAAAGTGAAGAAATATGGAACTTAGTGACATCAGAGGAATCAAAATCATCCAGTAATTGCCCATGAGCATCATACAATGGCATTTTTTTGGTGTTCTTTGTTCATCTACTGAGAAGATACTTATTGTAACACCCCCATTTATTTAAGGGCCTGTACTAGGACTCCTCAGATAAATACAGGTGTTACCATCTCGATTTCCCGAGGCAGTAGATACAAAGGGAAAGATAAACAGTACTTTAATTAAGATTAATCTCATAACTTGTTCTTACAAGTGTATCCAAAAGTCTTAGCAAAACAAAAGAAGTACAACTCATGCTAAACTGTCTAAGGTGATCTCGACTCTAGTCTGGTCCGGATCCAAGCTCTTTCTCCCATAGCTCCCCTTAGACTCAGCCACCTGTCAATCTGCTCCCCAATAAATTGGTTCATCACAGGTGATCACGAAGACACAGGGTCAACCACGAGGTTGAGTAGGGAAAAGAATAAATACAACATTATAATAAACTCCGCACCGATCCAACGCCAAATAAACTCCGCACCGATCCAACACCATATATACTCCGCACCGATCCAACACCAAATATACTCCGCACCGATCCAATCACCGTATCACAAGACCCAATATATATTCACATCGTCACAGTATCTCAGAATGATATCGATAACACAATAAAACGATCACATAGTAATATATCAAGACATACTTAATAGCAAATGAGAACAGTTTACACATCATCTTATACCGGTATGTTCCCCTACCTGGAATAGCAGAAACGCAGATACAATCCGAGATATGCTTAGAAATGTTCCACTCGAAACTCGCTACCTAAACAGATATATGCAACGAATTAACAAACTTCACGAACCCCTTAACGAACGTACTTACTATAAATAGCAACCTTCCAAAAGTGGAAAGTTTCCATAAATATAAACTTTCCCAAAATGGTAACTTCCCAAATATAGACATCCCATGACTTAAATAATTCCCGACTCGTAGATATATATATGACACGACCCCAAACTCGTAAGAAAACTAATTAACGCTAATTATAAATAAAGTGGTAAAAATATTAACATTAATAATAATAATAATAATATTAGCAAACAATAAACAACTTAAGACACCCTACGACATCCTCTTACTCGACACACGCATACTCCTAAAACAGCCCCTACAAACACCACGCGCCACCAGCTCCGCCACCAACAACCCCCGCAACTCGTGCCCAGAACCACCAGCTACCACCATGGACACCCACACCCCTTCGACTCCCACTGCCACGGTGAACCAGAGCCCCAAACCAGGCCTGGTTCACTAACGGACTGCCTGACCAGACCCACGCCACTCCCCATCGACGCACCTCTCGGGACCCGACACCACCAACCCTGCCGCTTAACACCACTCCTACAACCAGACCCTCCAGCCACCGTGGTAACACTGTACCGACCTCCCCCGAGTCACCAGTGTTACCACTCCCAATACCCTGTACACGAAGAGACTACAGAGCAGCAGGAATGTCGAGAATGACACCCTTGACCACTCTCAACGATCTCCCCTTAAACCACCACACCCTACCACCTGTGACCACCGAACCAACATTACCTGGAACCCCAGAACCCCGACTGCACTCCTAACCCGAGACTCATAACCATTGAACCCAAACCAAGACACAAACAGCTACCCAAACACATGACTACAGAACCCGTATAAATAATAAAAAAAAAAACGACAACAGCAACCCTTCTGCCACCGTGTTCACTGCTCCTCACGACAACCTTAAACGACCAACAACCAAGACCAAAAGCGAATTAAACGTTCCTTACATGTTATACTACATATTTACACAATAAAACCCAGATTAGAGGTGTTATAAGTGAATAAACGTGCTATAAAACTATGAAACATTACTCGGATCAGCACTGAGCGTGACATACCAGTTTCTCCGTCAAAACGAACCACCGCGCACCCACCCTAGACCACCGTGCTCAGTCAGACTCCCTCCTTTGATGTGACGGCTGTGATTATGTGAGGTTTGAATAGAAGATTAGGGTTTCTCTTAGGTTAGAAAGAGTGTTAAAAGGGTGACAGTAGGAAGGGTGTGCTAGGGTTTGTGATATCATCTAGTAAACTTGTCGTGGGCTCTAAGAAGGGCACGTTTTCCAAGGCCCAAACCAGCGTGTCAAGGGTCTAGAGTTCGATCCCCCATAACAGCATATTCGAACATTAAAAGTATAGAAATCGCATATATAAAACAATACACTTACTAGCCTTAAAATAACACTTTAACTTACTCGAAAACTAACATTTGAACCGAAGTAGAACTCAATTAACGACTCCAAAATTCGAGGTATTACAGTCTTCCCCCCTTAAATTGAACTTCGTCCCGAAGTTCGTCCTCCCTAGGTGCCCAAACAACTAACTCAAACGAACTCGGAACGCAAAACATCACGAAAACTTTCACAAAACTTACTTAATTCACAGAACGTTACATTCCACCCCCCTTAAAGAAAAGTTACGTCCGCGTAACTTACCTCAGTCGAATAGATGCGGATAGCGTTCTTTCATGGACGCCTCAGGCTCCCATGTAGCCTCTTCCTGATTATGGTTGGTCCACAGGACCTTCACCAAGATCGTCTCTCCATTGCGAGTTTTCCGCACCTTTCTGTCTAGAATTTCTTTCGGAGTCTCAATGTATGCCAACTGCTCATCTACCTCAATCACCTCGTGCTGAAGTACATGTGATGGATCACTTACATACTTCCTCAACTGCGATACATGGAACACGTTGTGGACCTTGGATAGAGCTGGAGGTAAAGCTAATCGGTATGCCACTTCCCCAACCCTGTCCAAAATCTCAAACGGTCCAATAAACTTCTGACTCAGTTTGCCACGCTTGCCAAATCTCATTACGCCCTTCATTGGAGATACTTTAAGTAGAACTTTCTCTCCAACCTCGAACGAAATATCGCTCCTCTTTAAATCAGCATAGCTCTTCTGTCTATCCTGAGCGGCCCTCATCCTCTGCCAAATAATCTGAACCTGCTCCACCATCTCCTGGATCATATCGGGCCCTAAGGCCACAACATCAGCTCGATCATCCCAACACACAGGGCTCCGGCACTTCCTCCCGTACAAAGCCTCGAAAGGGGCCATCCCTATGCTGGCATGATAGCTGTTATTATAAGAAAACTCGATCAACCCCAGTCGATCCTCCCAAGATCCTCCGAACTCAAGTACACAAGCCCTCAACATATCCTCAAGGGTCTGAATCGTTCTCTCAGTCTGACCATCAATAGCTGGATGGAATGTTGTACTCATCTTCAACTGGGTACCCAAAGCTGCTTGCAACTCCTGCCAAAATCTGGATATAAACCTCGAGTCTCGATCTGAAACAATATCCTTGGGTACACCATACAGTTTGACCACATTCTGAACATATGACTTAGCCAACTCGGCCTTACTCCAGGTATCCTTCATGGGAATAAAATGAGCTGACTTAGTCAAACGATCCACGATCACCCAAATCATGTTGTTGCCCCTCTGGGTCCGAGGTAACCCCACGATAAAGTCCATTGAAATATTCTCCCACTTCCACTCTGGCACATCTAAAGGCTGAACCTTCCCTTGAGGTCTCTTATGCTCCCCTTTCACTCGTTGACACGTCAAACACCTCGAGACAAACTCTGCGACCTCCTTCTTCATATTCGGCCACCAAAACGACTTCTTAAGGTCCTTATACAGTTTATCACCCCCTGGGTGAACTGAATAAGGAGTAGCATGAGCTTCAGTCAGGATCTTCTTCTTTAGCTCCTCAACATTCGGTACACACCATCGCCCACTGAATCTCAAACTACCATCGGTATGAATACTGAACTTGGATGCCTCTTCACCAACCCCATTTTCCACCATTAAACGCCACTTCTGGATTCTCTCATCGGTACCCTGTAACTCCCGGATTTCACCATACAATTCAGGCTCCACTGTCGAGTCACTAAGCGCATCCCCTTTCCGGATCATGAATATTCCCATCTCCCTCAATTCACCATGCAATCTCACTCTCGACCGGGCACAACTCAATGTATGAACTGACTTTCTACTTAGGGCATCAGCTACCACATTTGCCTTTCCCTCGTGGTAGACAATCTGCATATCATAGTCCCCGATCAGCTCTATCCACCTCCTCTGCCTCATGTTTAATTCTTTCTGGGTGTAGATATATTTCAGGCTCTTATGATCAGAAAACACTTTAAAAGTGGCTCCATAAAGGTAATGGCGCCACAATTTAAGTGCAAACACAACTGCACCCAATTCCAGATCATGAGTCGGATAATTCTCTTCGTAGGTCTTCAACTGGCGAGACGCATATGCTATCACTCTCCCATCTTGCATTAGCACACAACCCAACCCATGCTTTGAAGCGTCGGTATAGACTTCGAAATTATCACTTCCAACCGGCAAGGCCAGGATGGGAGCTGTCGTCAGGCGTTCCTTAAGAGTCAAAAATGCCTTCTCACAACTCTTATCCCAGACGAAGCGGTTCTTCTTTCTTATTAACGACGTCAACGGCTTTGCTATCTTCGAGAAATCTTTGACGAATCTTCGATAATATCCTGCCAATCCCAGGAAACTTCGAATCTCGGTCACATTCTTCGGACTTTGCCACTTAGTCACAGCCTCGATCTTGCTAGGGTCAACCGACACTCCCTCCTTTGAAATTACATGCCCCAAAAACGCCACTTTCTCCAACCAGAACTCACACTTACTCAACTTAGCATTGAGCTTATGTTCCTCTAGGGTCTGAAGTACTTTCCTTAAATGATCTTCGTGCTCTTTTGCGCTCTTGGAATATACAAGGATATCATCAATAAATACCACCACAAACTTGTCCAGATACGGGCTGAAAACTCGATTCATCAAGTCCATGAACACAGCTGGAGCATTAGTCAATCCAAAGGGCATAACCACGAATTCGTAGTGGCCATACCTCGTTCGGAAAGCAGTCTTGGGTATATCTTCATCCTTTATTCTCAACTGATGATACCCGGATCTCAAATAAATCTTGGAGAAAACCCCGGCTCCACTTAACTGATCGAACAAGTCGTCAATTCTCGGCAAAGGATAACGGTTCTTGATAGTCACATTGTTCAGCTCTCGGTAGTCAACACAAAGTCTCAAACTTCCATCCTTCTTCTTCACAAACAAAACGGGTGCTCCCCAGGGCGACACACTGGGTCGGATGAACCCTTTCTCAGCTAGTTCATCCAACTGCTTCTTCAACTCCTCCATCTCCTTCGGTCCCATACGGTACGGTGATTTAGATATTGGTCCCGCCCCTGGTTTTAGGTCAATGGAGAATTCCACTTCCCTCCGCGGCGGCAACCCTAGAACGTCGTCTCGAAAAACTCCCTCAAACTCCCGTACCACAGGTATCTCGCTAGTCTTTGGAGTCTCAGCCTCACAATTCCACATTTGGCACAAGATCAGGCTCTCTCCCTTCCTCAAGCCAGACTTAAGAGTATTAACGGAAATGAACTTGATTTTTGGTTTGACTCTATATCCCTTATAAGACACCCTCACTCCCTTGGGTCCCTTCAAAGAAATCTTCTTTTGGTGGCAATCGATAAAAGCCCTATACTTCCCTAGCCAGTCCATTCCCAGAATCACCTCAAAGCCCCCCCAGTGGAAACTCTATGAGGTCACAATAGAAAATTGCTTCCCCGATTTTAATGGGTACACTTCCATAAACTCTATTACAAGTTATTGACTCTCCTGAAGGTATGGTCACTGAGTCTGCGACCCAGTCGAATCTCTCAAGTCCCAAAGCCTTAACATGATCTCTAGACACAAACGAATGGGTGGCACCGGAATCGAAAAGTAAAAAAGTAGGTTTAGAGTTCACAAGAAAAGTACCGGTGACCACATGAGCATCATCCTTCGCGGCCTGCTTTCCCATGGCAAAGAGCTTGCCACTGGATTTGACTCCACTCTGACTGGCACCAGATGTCCCAGCCTGTTGATTCCCTTCCGCTCCCGTCTTTTGGTTGCTTCCACCTCCATTGTATTGATTCTGGTACGAGCGGCTCTGATAATTGTTATAGCTCCTCTGGTAATTACTGCTCCCCCCAGACTTCGCACCCCCACCATAGTTGGGCATGGGTGTGCGATAGCCAATGCTACCATAAGACTTCGCACCCCCGGACTGATTCCCTCCAGAAGAGCGACACACTGCCTGCTTATGTCCTCTCTTTCCACAGCCGAAACAAACTATTCCCGCCGAGCCACCGCCAGAAACTCCACTCAAGTGACTGCCCCCACCATGGTTTCTCCCACCACCAGAGGTACTATTCCCAAAATATCCACTGAACTTCTTTTGCTTTTTCGATCCAGAACCCTCGGTTAATGATTCCGCCTTCCTCTTTTCAGTCTTGGACTTCTTGTCCTCCTTAATCATCTCGGAAAGCCTCTCCGCCGCCCCAACCCTTAAGTAAATGTCACGGACTGTGGTGGGCGGAGCTGCAATCAATCTCTTCTTGATGGCGATTGATAACCCTCTCTCAAATTTCATTGCCAGCATGGCATCATCGAAACCCATGTCTCCCACGTAGTTCGCCAACTGGATGAATTTCCTGTAGTAAGCCTCTACAGTCATGTCCTCCGACATCTTGAATGTATCGAACTCCTCCCTCAGCTTGCTCTTTTGGAATTCTGGTAGAAACACCTCGTACAAGATCCTCTTGAATGCGTCCCAAGCAACAAACTCGGTCTCATCCTCTCTAGCTGCTTCCCGGATCTCTCCCTTGTTCCCGGTCCACCAATCTCCGGCCATACCCCTAAGATAGTGGGCTGCTTGGTCAACCCTCAATTCTTCAGGGCAAGCCACCAACTCGAATAGATTAGTGAATTCCCGACACCATGCCCCCAGCAGATGAGGTTCCCCCTCCCCAGTGAATTGGGTAGGGTGATGCCTCGCGATTATTGTGCTCATTTTTGCCGAGTCCATGCGTTTGGCCTTTAGGGCCTCGTTCTCAGCTAGTAAACGGTCCAACTCCTCTTGCGTGATATTAACGAGTTTGTCTCTTCGCGGAGGCATACTATAATACAACAGAAAAGAAATGAGTCCCGACTCATGTGGGTACCCATTTGGAATTAGGGCTATGTTCCCTAAGCATTAAAGTCTATAAATACTTATCATATGAAGTAGTTCTCTCCTATAACATGGCTCAGGGATCACATAACCGCATATCACTAGACATGATGAGAGAAGAATTACTAACATGTTTCATATCACTTCACATAGCCATATTAATATGCACTTCTTTATTCAAACAATTAAGGATTCTTTCATGCTCATGCCCCTTCCGGCTTTTCAAATCAATCACTTATACTCAGAAATCTCATAAACACTTATCATAGTATACCATCACCTCCATCTTTTCTTAACCTACCCTTTTTCTCTCGTATATTCTCTCTGGGTTCCCGGGTAAAACTGATAGGGCCAATGGTTCGGTGTGAGGGGGCCCCAGACTCATACTTTGCCTTTAGTGTGCTCCTAACAGTCCTATCCCGGGGATTCATTTTATTCAGACTCTCCTACATTCATTTGGTTCATTAGTTTAGGCCTGATGAGGATCGTTCGCTCTGATACCACTTTGTAACACCCCCATTTATTTAAGGGCCTGTACTAGGACTCCTCAGATAAATACAGGTGTTACCATCTCGGTTTCCCGAGGCAGTAGATACAAAGGGAAAGATAAACAGTACTTTAATTAAGATTAATCTCATAACTTGTTCTTACAAGTGTATCCAAAAGTCTTAGCAAAACAGAAGAAGTACAACTCATGCTAAACTATCTAAGGTGATCTAGACTCTAGTCTGGTCCGGATCCAAGCTCTTTCTCCCATAGCTCCCCTTAGACTCAGCCACCTGTCAATCTGCTCCCCAATAAATTGGTTCATCACAGGTGATCACGAAGACACAGGGTCAACCACGAGGTTGAGTAGGGAAAAGAATAAATATAACATTATAATAAACTCCGCACCGATCCAACGCCAAATAAACTCCGCACCGATCCAACACCATATATACTCCGCACCGATCCAACACCAAATATACTCCGCACCGATCCAATCACCGTATCACAAGACCCAATATATATTCACATCGTAACAATATCTCAGAATGATATCGATAACACAATAAAACGATCACATAGTAATATATCAAGACATACTTAATAGCAAATGAGAACAGTTTACACATCATCTTATACCGGTATGTTCCCCTACCTGGAATAGCAGAAACGCAGATATAATCTGAGATATGCTTAGAAATGTTCCACTCGAAACTCGCTACCTAAACAGATATATGCAACGAATTAACAAACTTCACGAACCCCTTAACGAACGTACTTACTATAAATAGCAACCTTCCAAAAGTGGAAAGTTTCCATAAATAGAAACTTTCCCAAAATGGTAACTTCCCAAATATAGACATCCCATGACTTAAATAATTCCCGACTCGTAGATATATATATATGACACAACCCAAACTCGTAAGAAAACTAATTAACGCTAATTATAAATAAAGTGTTAAAAATATTAACATTAATAATAATAATAATAATATTAGCAAACAATAAACAACTTAAGACACCCTACGACATCCTCTTACTCGACACACGCATACTCCTAAAACAGCCCCTACAAACACCACGCGCCACCAGCTCCGCCACCAACAACCCCCGCAACTAGTGCCCAGAACCACCAGCTACCACCATGGACACCCACACCCCTTCGACTCCCATTGCCACGGTGAACCAGAGCCCCAAACCAGGCCTGGTTCACTAACGGACTGCCTGACCAGACCCACGCCACTCCCCATCGACGCACCTCTCGGGACCCGACACCACCAACCCTGCCGCTTAACACCACTCCTACAACCAGACCCTCCAGCCACCGTGGTAACACTGTACCGACCTCCCCCGAGTCACCAGTGTTACCACTCCCAATACCCTGTACACGAAGAGACTACAGAGCAGCAGGAATGTCGAGAATGACACCCTTGACCACTCTCAACGATCTCCCCTAAAACAACCACACCCTACCACCTGTGACCACCGAACCAACATTACCTGGAACCCCAGAACCCCGACTGCACTCCTAACCCGAGACTCATAACCATTGAACCCAAACCAAGACACAAACAGCTACCCAAACACATGACTACATAACCCGTATAAATAATAAAAAAAAAACGACAACAGCAACCCTTCTGCCACCGTGTTCACTGCTTCGCACGACAACCTTAAACGACCAACAACCAAGACCAAAAGCGAATTAAACGTTCCTTACATGTTATACTACATATTTACACAATAAAACCCAGATTAGAGGTGTTATAAGTGAATAAACGTGCTATAAAACTATGAAACATTACTCGGATCAGCACTGAGCGTGACATACCAGTTTCTCCGTCAAAACGAACCACCGCGCACCCACCCTAGACCACCGTGCTCAGTCAGACTCCCTCCTTTGATGTGACGGCTGTGATTATGTGAGGTTTGAATAGAAGATTAGGGTTTGTCTTAGGTTAGAAAGAGTGTTAAAAGGGTGACAGTAGGAAGGGTGTGCTAGGGTTTGTGATATCATCTAGTAAACTTGCCGTGGGCTCTAAGAAGGGCACGTTTTCCAAGGCCCAAACCAGCATGTCAAGGGTCTAGAGTTCGATCCCCCATAACAGCATATTCGAACATTAAAAGTATAGAAATCGCATATATAAAACAATACACTTACTAGCCTTAAAATAACACTTTAACTTACTCGAAAACTAACGTTTGAACCGAAGTAGAACTCAATTACCGACTCCAAAATTCGAGGTATTACAGTCTTCCCCCCTTAAATTGAACTTCGTCCCGAAGTTCGTCCTCCCTAGGTGCCCAAACAACTAACTCAAACGAACTCGGAACGCAAAACATCACGAAAACTTTCACAAAACTTACTTAAATCACAGAACGTTACACTTATCAGGTATCTTCTTGACCCCTTTACCAGACAAGATCCATATGATGTGTTTGCATATATAACCCTTCCTCTCAAACATCTTGCATGAGCATGATGAATCGAAGGTGGTAGGATTAAATACTACAGTATAAGTTTTATTCAAGATAGAATCTTAGACATCAATGTACCTTACATTACCTTCACTTGAAGAATCTCCAGCAATGCATGAATGTAGAGAAGAAATACACTGCTGCCGGAATTCGTATAAGAGTGCATGTGTGTAAACAGTCGATGCATGAATCTCAAGACTAAGAAGTGTTTTGGTTTGAGGTAAGGAGTGATCACTATCTCTGTCAAGACATTTTTGACTGTAATGTTGCTGATCCATGGCACTCTGGAAACTCATCCAGAATTCCACAAGTGTGCCATTAGGATTCACAAAGCGCTTGAAAAAGTTGTTTTCGCTCTCAGAGCGTTGGGTTGTTCTTAAAAGACAACCAAGAGGAATATCGCGATAATAGGTCGAGATCCAACGTTGCCGTTTGGCAAACAGATATTTCAACCATGAATTATCCTGAAGTTGAAACTCAGTGATCAATGGACACCACTTCTCTTCGAAGTCAGAAGGCTCTAGGTCTGAATCTCAAACAATAGAATTCGGCGAGTGAAAAAGTCAGCGTCTTTGGGGAACGTCGTGCCTAAATTTTCAGGTAATTTCTTCATGATATACCACATGCAATATCGATGCGCAGCCGTTGTAAAAACAGCAGGGACAACAATTTTCATTGCAGGACATTGGTCAGTAAAAAAGCAAAGTGGCTGCTTCCCACCCATACAATCTAATAATTTTCGGAAAATTCATTCGAAATTCTGAACATTCTCCCTAGACATAAGTGAACCACCCAAAGTGACGGACTTCTTGTGATGATCAACACCAGTGAAAGGCGCGAAGATCATGTCATACTTATTAGTTGAGTAAGTTGGGTCATAGCTGACTGAGTCACCATATAGACGGTAATTAGAGCGTGCTTCTACATCAGCCCAAAAGACACGAAACAAACACTTATTCTGGTCAATATCATGGGTATAATAAAAACCCTTTCCTGTTTTGAGAAAGTTTTTCCAACTGGTCAATGAACATTTGAGCATCCTTAAGGCCTATAAAACATTTGAATTGCCTTCCAAAATTCTTAAAGTCAGTTAAAGTAGCTCCAATATTTTCATAGCCATCAACGTATTCCTTCGCTGATCTGAATGTAGAGGTTGGGCCCATATTCACCTTGCAATTATCCACAATGGTTTGTTATGTTGTAAAGTAAGGTTTCTACGTTTTTTGAGAAATTCTATATATTTGAGTGGACAAGGAAGGTGGTTATGGGCAGCATGAAACTGATCAACAATTACCGGTACTTGAACGTTATCAATTTATTTAGTGACATATTTGAATAAAATTCTGGCTTTACAACCAATCCTAGTAACCTTAGTATTCCTCGGTTCAGAAGCCTTGACCATTGCCTCCTCCTCTTGACCGCTAATAGATAATATTGTCGGCTTAGAATCCCTAAACCCTTCACGGTGACAAACAATCAATTTTGTCCTAATATCACCACTACTACGGAACCTTTTTGTTGAAGACTTCCTTGGTTCAAAGCCAAATGCTATTGCATAAGTCTCATAAAACTGAATACCCTCATCTAATGATGAAAAAGTTTGTCCTATTATCGGTGTAAACTGATTGGCAAT